>LFJQ01000001.1:4993623-7984747 GCA_001182835.1 Oropetium thomaeum
AAATTTTGGTTTCTTTAATCTTTTTCTTTCTTCTTGGTCTATTGTTGTTTTTTCTTTCTTTTTTCTCTTTTTCTTTCTCATCTTTTACTTTTGTTTGTTTCTAATGCACATTTACGAGTTTCATAAAAAAAAACTACCTTAATTATCCCTACTTGCTTGGTACAAAAGATGTTCTTGTTGTGGTTGTCATCATCACAATCCAAAGGAAACAAATCCGCTTCACTAAATTTAGGAAGACTCACTGCCCTCTGGCAAGTTTACAGCCACAACAAACAATAAATCAAAAACTAACCAAGGCACACCCAACGTCTCCACCACACTGCTGAACGAGAGATGACATAATACATAAAGCTCTCTCAAATGCTCAAATAAGATCAGCAACATTCATTGGCATCTCATCAATCTGTGTACTGTAGTACTGCTCAATGTCTCGCAGTATACGGATGTCATCTTTGCGCACAAAATTGATCGCCACACCCTGCAAGGTCCAGAAACATTATGTCATCAAACCCATCATTTTGAGCATCAAGCACTATAATGCGACAGAACTACAATTTGCTGGCAACCAGTTCACACAATTAAATCTGCATCCGAAACTAAATATTCATTTTCACTGTACATGTATAAATGACTAAGACACATTTGAGATGCAGGGAACAGACAATTAACTAGCAATTGTTGGCTTCATTTGGTTAATCAACTTAACATGCATCAAACTATAGGGTGTTGTATCCACCACAGGTAAGTACATTAGCTGAGAGGGCAGGGGGGGCAAGAAAGATTGCAGCAGGAATTTGAAACTTCACCTTGCGCCCAAAACGACCAGATCGACCAATGCGATGGATGTAAAGCTCACGATTATTTGGGAGATCATAATTAATAACAAGAGAAACCTGAAAACAAAATAGTTAACTCAATTATCGAGTAATGCATTATACAACCACACACATCCTACAGTTAAAATCAAAATGGAGACAGAATGGCAGTGTAAAATAAAAAATTCAAATGAAAGACTAACCTGCTGAACATCCAATCCCCGAGCCCACACATCTGTTGTGATTAGTACACGTGTTGCACCGGACCTGAACTCAGCCATAATGGCATCCCTTTCCTGTTGGGGCATGTCACCGTGCATGGCTGATACAGTGAAGTTATTGCTGCGCATCCTTTCAGTAAGCCAATCCACCTGGACAAAAGAAAAGTTACTAACCATCAATGATGCCAAGTGAGAATAGCTTCACAATAATGCAGGAGAGGGAAATTAGTAAAAAAATGTACTTTGAGCCCATCATATTTTACCTTTCTCTTAGTATTACAGAAGATGACAGCTTGAGTGATGGTCAGTGTATCATAAAGATCACATAGCGTATCAAACTTCCATTCCTCTTTCTCAACAGCGACAAAGAATTGTTTGATGCCCTGGAAGAAACATGTTAGAAAATGCAACTACCACATAAAACAATTGATAAAAACAGAACTAGTGATGATATTTACCTCCAGGGTCAATTCATCACGCTTCACAAGGATACGAACTGGATCAGTCATAAACTTGCTAGTCATCTCCAGGATCTCATGAGGAAGGGTAGCAGAAATCAAAACAACCTTGTATAGAGGAAAGCGATACACAACCAAATTAATAACAAGATCTCAATTTCAAGCAAAAGCTTTTGTATTTCCAATAAAGTCTTTACCAGAATAAGTTCCTGTTCCTCAATATTTACTTTCAGATACATGGGAAATGTTGTGTTACGAAAATAGATACATATAAAATATCCGTCATTGAAACAGCAAATCTGTCTCGTATATAGATAAATGCTTCAATAGGCATGCATCAAAATAAAAGCTGAGCCAATTATATGGATGATGATTTGCAAGCTCAGGATTTGCATGACACAGTTCAGAAAGGTCAAATGAGGGAATGGTGTACACTTTGAAGGAGATTGGTTGCTGTTGTAAATAAAAAAAAGGAAAAGGTCTTTTTGCTAAGGGTGACGTTAAACTGGAAAAGAGTGGTTTTGAGACGAGTTCTGAAATGTAGCACTGACTTGGAGTTCTGGTGGGAGATATCTGTAGACATCGTAAATCTGATCCTTAAAGCCTCTGCTCAACATTTCATCAGCTTCATCCTATATCATGAAAATAATTAGCACCATATTGATTGTGCAAATAAATAAAAAAGCTTAATAATAGGGAGAACTAACCAGAATTAGAAGCTTAATTGCTCTTGTTCGCAGGGTCCTTCTCTTGATCATATCACAGACTCTGCCAGGAGTTCCTGAGACAACATGAACCCCATGCTCAAGCTTCCTGATATCCTCACCGATACTCTTGCCACCAATGCAGGAGTGTACTTGTATATTGAGGAAGTCACCAATTGCCCGCATTACTCTCTCAGTTTGTGAAGCAAGCTCTCTAGTGGGTGAGAGAATCAATGCCTGCACCCTACAAATTAAACAGCATGGTAATGTTATATCCAATCACATCTCTGAGTATCTCAAAACAAAATCAAGCACCAACCTCAGTGTTACTATTCCTGACCCCCCAAAAAGAACTCCTCAAACCCCGAACAAATGCATGTGTATTAATCAAGGACGAATCTAATTTTCAGCCAATTGAAGACGCCCCTAAGTTCACTTGAACAGTTCAATCACGATCGGGCGGCCACACAACATCTTCAAACTCCAAACTGCATTCCCCATCTCTCACCTCTCGAGTCCCTCCTTTGCCCAATCCCAGCGCTCCCCCACTCGATTTTCTCTCTCGGAGAGGTGCACAAGTTTTTCCTCTGTTGCCTCCAAGCCTCCTTTGGCTGATTCGACTTCTCTATTCCCAAGCTCTCTCTCTCTCTCTCTCTCTCTCTCTCTCTCTCTCTCTCCATCCATAGAGGAACAAAGAAAACAAGAAGACAAAAGAGAGAGAGAGATGCGCTCATTGGTTTGAACTTTGATTGAACCTTCCTTCGGTTTCAGTCAGATGAAGATGAGAATTTCCTATTAAATAATCTAGCGTCGTACCTGGACAGCTATGCACAAATTGCAACTATAGTTAGATCAGACCAAACATGATAAAGAGCATAAAAAGTGCATTACGCAAGAGCAATCTGCATAACTGTTCCTAATGGTTTCATTAGAGCCTTGCTACTTCGAAATGGTCCGCATCGCAACCCCGCACTTGCAATCCAACATACCATAGATTTGTTTCTTTTTTCAGGGAAAGGAAAGCAAACCCATAAAACAATTTGATTTGATGTTGGCATTACAGTTAAGCAGACCGCAGAGACAGGGAGGGAGAAAGGTTGCTTACTCGCGGACTGCGGTGTCGACAATTTGGCAGACGGTGAGGGAGATCATGGAGGTCTTGCCGGTGCCGGACTGGGCCTGGGCGATTACGTCGCGGCCATTGATGATGGGGAGTACAGCCCGCTGCTGGATCGCGGAGGGCTTCTCGAAACCGTAGCCGTAGATGCCGCGGAGGAGGTCGTCCTTGATGCCCATCTGGTCGAAGCTGCTGACGACCTCGACCCCGGGTGAGGTCTCGAACGTGAGGTTCTCATCATCAATATTCCGGCCGCCGCCAGGGCCGCGCCGCGTGGTGGTTGCCGCCGCCATCGGTGAAACCCTAGAGTAGGACGAGGTTTTCCTCTTTTTTTTTTTGTGACACAGGAAGTGGAACAGTGCTGTTGGAACTTCGCCAACGACCAACCTGCTCAATAAAACAGCGGATTTTTTTATCTTTTTTATCCATTTAAAACTAATAGAGTACAGTATTTTATTAAGAACAAAGTTCAATTTACTCTTCTCAAATATAAAAAAATTAAATAACCCATAAATTATTTTTGAGATTAGTTTATTCCCAAATTTATGTTATTGGATTTACTTTACCTACTACTATAATTAATTTATTTCTTCGCACAAGTTAAATTTTAATTTAAAGTTGTGTAGGACTGAAGTAGACATCATAATATATGTTAAAAATTTTGATGAAAAAATATATGTCTAAAAATGTATTTTAGAATATTCAATATTATTTTTCATATAAATTTGTACCATTAATTATTTCACTATTAAATGTCTTTATCTACTAAAATAATTATAAAAATTTATGAGTATTTTCTAATGTGTTATAATGTCAACAATCATCATGTAAAATATTAAATGTCACTTATGCATAGAGAAATGAAAAATAAAGATAGAAAAACATTAGGAGGTAATTAAATTGAATCAATGACATAATCTGAGAGTAAATCGAATCAAACAATAGTTTAGAGGCTATTTAGACTTTACCTTAAGGGAAGTAAATTGGAATTTATTCTTTTATTAATAACTTTTTCAATATTTATATTTTATTTGCAAGATTAGGTGCTGTTTAATCACGTCAAATAACTTGTTGTGACACATCTACACGAACACACCAATTTAACTGGGGTGACTAAATGAAACATAGAAAAGAATTTTGACTTATGTTTATTTTAATCCATTGAGTTTTTAAAAAACCGGTTTTTAAAAATTGAATGACTAAATATGTCAGTTTTTTTTTTGTAGTTTCTAGAAACTGGTTTCTAGCTTTTAAGAAACCTATACCTAACCAATGGGCTGGGTCGGCACATCCCAATTCATAATTGGGCCAACCCGTTGGCCTAATGCCTAGTCTTGTGCACAACTCAAACACTTTTTAGCAGATCGCACCATGTTTGGGCCCATAACGGGTCGTACCAGACAGAGCCCAATTAAATTTTGTATATTTGTTTTGTTTTTAAATTTACAAGTTTCAACATAAAAATTATGTAAAAAATATCAAGACCAAATACAGACAAACCTTATGGTTACTCAGGCCGCCAACTAGGCCAATCGTGCTTATGCTTATACAGGTCATGCCATGTTGGGCCATGGGCCTGACCCCTAGGCTCGAGCACGGTCTTCGTTAGGCTGTGGACCGACACGATTCTTTTCAATTTGTGACCAAAAACCTGTGCTTCGGATCGACCCAGTTAACCTGATCTAGGTGACCAAGGATAGGGCTATCTAGCAACAAGATGTACGATATGTTCGACACTAGTCCTTACCACACCGACATAAAAGACTCCTCTAATTAATGAATTTTATGCACACTTTAAGTCAACTTCTAAGCTTATGGAGAGAAACTGTTGTGTAATCTATTTATTTTGTAAATATTAATGTTATTTTTATCTCAATTGTGCGACCTAAAAAAATTGTAGGTGAATCGTGTTAGATCCAACAACCTTTTTTTTGTTTACTTGTCGTACATTCATCAAATCTTTCATCAAAACCATAGGAAGTGGGTAAGTTACAATATAAGCATCAATAACTTTCATAGTAGCTTTTATAGCTTTGACATCGTAATCTAAAAAATAAAAGGTTGGATGAGGTAATTCATAACTCAGTATATCACGCTATTAAGACAACACTATAAAAATAGTGATTGTATTGTTGTGACAGAGTTATTTAGTGGTGGTATTTTGTAATTTTGTGAGTAAAACAATCCAATCAAAATAATGAGATACGTTTTATTATGCTTATTCATGCATTTTATGTTTTTTTCTAGAAATATATTTATATACACAAGCATACAGCTCAATATTAGTTCAGGGTAAGTCAATTTACGATCAACCATCACTAAATTACTGCAAAAGATGCTGACCATTGGCGCTAAAATGGACTTTTATGGTAAAGGAGCTCTAAATCTAAATAAAAAAGGGAACATGAAATAAGCTCGTACACCTTTTTTTTCCAGGGTAAAATAGGCTCGTAGCTTGTGGATCTGAATTAGCGAAAACAATTATGGGAGGAATAAAACAACAGTTATTCTTACACCCAAATTTCCTAAATTGATTTGGTGGAATGCATTTATGTTGAGTTCCGTTACATCTGGGAAATAGTACTAAGCTAGAGAGCGACGAACAGGAACTCTTACTCGGGCTGGTCAGGGGAAGGGTGGAGGAAGACGACGACACAGACATACATAGAACTCCATCTCCATCGTCGCGAAGGGCGGGGGTGTGGTGCTGGAATCCGCTGCCGGTGATCGCACTGAAAGCCAGGTGATGTGATGGCCACCCCACGGTCCTCTCACCATCTCTCCGCCGCCGCGGCCGCTGCGGCCGCCGGGGTCTCCTACCCCCCGCCGTTACCGCCCACATCACACAGCGCCGCGGTCTCGCCGCCCGCCAAACAGATCGTCGACTCCCTCCTCGCGCGCTTCCTCCCGCTGGCCCGTCGCCGCATCGAGACCGCGCAAGCCCAGGTCGGTCTATTCTGTCTGATTTCATTTCACGCCAGACGATGGGCGCTCGCTGCATCTAGGGTTCTCGCGTTGCAAACTTTAACAACACTGTTACCGCCGGGATTGAATGCGGAATTCCAATCTCTCAGCCATTCTCATCATCAACAACCGATGTACCCAAGGGTTGGGTCCCCAACAAATGAACCATTCCCTCTCATTTGCCGAGGCCCTGTTCTGTTTTAGTGCCTTGTTATGTTTATTTCCTACTACTAGACTAGTAGACTCACAGTGATCCGCTTATCGGGTGATGCTGCGGCTACTTGGGTGTTGGAAATCCTCGTCTTGAATATGTACATCCGTTTAGAGCCTCAGAATACAAGATTTGCAGTGACTCATTACAACCTTTGCCAATCCCAATTATCAGGATGGGCAGTATCTACGGCCATCTGATCCAAGCTACGAGCAAGTATTGGATTCACTTGCCATGGTTGCTAGACACACACCTTTACCTCTTCTGGAAGCTCTTCTTCGCTGGAGAGAAAGGTATTTCTTCGTAATGTTAATTATGATCTTTTCAGATTTATTACTTGAGCCTCTCAAACCTGCTATGGAAGTTTACAAGATCAATGCAGTCTTTTACTTCTTTACTCAAGTGTTGTTCCTAACTCTTTCACAGCGAATCACCGAAAGGTGCTCATGATGCGTCAACATACCAAAAGAAGGTCCGTTATTAATTGACCATAAGGGCCATTTTGATTCCTACTGTTTGCACCTTCATAGGCAACGTGTGACATACTCCCTTCATTTTTCAATTGTTATCGTTAGGACAACAATTCTTGTTGAAAAATGAACTAAATTTGTTGTCCTAGGACAACAATTAAAGAACAGAGGGAGTACATTTTTGTAAACCATATCATAGTCACAAATAGTAACCCAGAATACATTTTCTGGTGCCGAAACCCTTAATATCCACTTCTTTTGTCCGTCCCCAGCTTGCTGTTGAGTGTATATTCTGTTCAGCCTGCATTCGATTTGCTGAGTATTGCCCTCAAGAAGGAATAACAGGTTGCTAGTATTTTTGTTTCTTTGACTTCTCTGTTCTGTTTATTTTCTAATTACCTGGCTGATTTCTTGCATCATTTTTTTTATAGAAAAACTTTGGATCGGTCTGGAAAGTTTCGTATTTGATTGGCTTATTAATGCAGACAGGTAAGGTTTTACTGCCTTAACTAACATGTCTCCATTTTGGTAAATGTAGTGAATGACTATAATGCAGACAGGTAAGGTTTTACTGCCTTAACTAACATGTTTCCATTTTGGTAAATGTAGTGAATGACTAATGAAATGGTAGCTGGTTATGAAATTGTAAATACAACCGATTTTGGCAGGCTCTTCATCAAAATAATAGCATCTTATCACTTGCTATTCTATTGTTGTTTCAAAGAAATAAAAAAATTCAGTGCAAATTTATATACTTGTGGTCTTTTGGAAGCTGAATTTGCCCCCTGCCTTGTTTACTTTCTGCAGGGTTGTCAGCCAAGTAGATTATCCTTCACTGGTTGACTTACGAAGTCTACTCTTGGATCTTGTTGCTCAGCTTTTAGGAGCTCTATCACGCATCAGGTGTGCTTCTTATTTTCTTGATTGCCATGGATAATGGGATGGCTGAGGTCTATGCCATTGAAAATATCACATAAAAGTTGCTGCCTCATGTCTAAATCACTGAGAACTTATGATGTTTTATTTTCACAGGTTTAGTTCTGTGACGGAAAGGTTTTTCATGGAGCTTAGTACACGGCGTGTTGATACACCTGTTGCGAGAAGTGAGACACTCAGCATAATCAACGGGATGCGCTACCTTAAGTTGGGGGTATAATAATGCATAACCATTCCCTTGCTTTATAATTTCAATATCTTTGTCTGTTTATAGGGCATTCAATTGGGATCAAAGTGCATGTCTGAATTTTCTTGGCAATATTCTCCTCATATATGGATATTTCTTTAAAATACTATTCTTTCATTCTGTGCTGCTGTGCACCAATCGGTGACCCAATCTCCTCTCTAACCAAACAATTAAGATTCATTATAATGATGATACCAGAATATTGCTTTCATGATGGTTCTTTTGGTTCGCTTAGACGCATCGAGTTACCTTCTACTTTTTGGAAACCTTAATTCTAATTATATATGCTGGATCTAGAACGTAAGCAATCTTAATTTCTTGCGTAGTAAGAACACATTTGCTTGTACAAGACTACAAGATCAGTAACAAAATTCGTTAGCTGCCTGCATCCTCAGCTGTGAATTAATATTTTAGCAGATAAATGGCCACACGTTCTTCCTTGCATTGTGCACTGCAAAGTTATGGCAAGATACTAGAAAGTTATTTTCTTTATGTCTATGATTTTTTCAGGTGAAGACAGAAGGCGCGTTGAATGCTTCTGTTTCTTTCATCGCAAAAGCACATCCTCTAAATCGTCCTCCCTACAAAAGAAAGAGTGAACTGCAACATGCTTTGTGCAACATGCTCTCAAGTATACTTGCTCCACTCGCTGAGGGTGGAAAAACACATTGGCCTCCACTTGGCGTGGAAGCTGCATTGTCACTTTGGTATGATGCTGTCTCTCGAATAAGAGTTCTGCTCATGCAGTGGATGGATAAGCAGAGCAAACATGTTGCTGTAAGTTGATGAAATGAAACATTAATGTTATATTCAATATCTCCAGCATACAAACTATATGCACTGGATTTGATTGTTAACCTGATTGTTGTTCTATTTAAGGGCTGAAAAAATGGTTCTTTGTTTTGTTTTCTTAAGTTAGGCCTTTCCTAATTTCCTTGATTGTTCTATTTGAAAGTTGAAGAAATGGTTCTGTGTTTTGTTTTCTTAAGTTGGACCTTTTACTAGTCTTGTTGGAACAAGAATCAAGAAACTAAAGGACAGACTGACACCAAATTTTGCATGATTTTCTAACTTCTACCATATTGTTTGTAATTTCAGCTGGAAAAGAATCACTTCAAGCTCTTTTTGAACATTTATATATAGGGACTCAATATTTCAATCATCATTATACATGTCAATCATCTTATCAAGTGTTTAAGGGTATACTGTAATCTATATGTGATTTATAAGGGGAAATATCAGGTGTACATGTGGGCAAACTAATTGTGAGTGGTCGGATTGCATCTGGACGTCTAAAAATCATGGAGAAATATATTTGGAAACACCTCTGGATTTATGGATGCTAAAATCATGCAAGAAATGTCCTAAAATTCCAATATTCTAGGCCCTCGATATCAAATCCTACGGCCACCAATGATTTGTGCACATGTACACGAATTACATCACGTGCACCTGGTATTTTCCCGATTTGTAATTACTTATCGTACATTACATTTGATTTGATGCACACTTAGAAATTACTCCCTGCTAATTTGTTGGATAGCACAAGGATTTGATGTCATGGGGATGAAATATTCTGAGACATACAAAGTTAGCCATTTGAAAAAGAGTTTGCGCTTTAGTAGTTTATTGAGTGTGTATCTCTCACATTATTTTGGTAACATTGTTAATGTGTACGACTGAATCTTTATTTCAGGTTGGATTTCCTCTGGTCACACTTTTGCTTTGTCTTGGTGATGCCAATACATTCAACTCTAATTTTTCCCAGCACATGGAAATCCTGTATAAGTATCTCAAGGTGAGTCATCTATAGTCCCTATGCATTCAATACAATCTCCAGAATAGATTTCCAATTGAGACCATATATTGTTTCATCACTCAATAATTTTCTCAATGTTTCTGATCTCTGGAACTTATATTTTTCTTTTTTTACACTTTTAAAATAATTCTGATTAGCTTACTTTTATGCAGGACAAGAATCATCGATCAATGGCATTAGATTGTCTGCACCGACTAGTAAAATTCTATCTGAATGTTTATGCAGATTATCAACCACGAAATCACGTGTGGGACTATTTAGACAGTGTTACCTCACAATTACTGACTGTACTGAAGAAAGGCTTGCTAACTCAAGATGTCCAGCATGACAAACTTGTTGAGTTCTGTGTGACTCTTGCCCAGAGCAACCTGGATTTTGCAATGAATCATATGATACTTGAACTGCTGAAACCAGATAGTTTGAGTGAAGCAAAGGTTGTTGGTCTCAGGGCTTTGCTTGAGATTGTTGTTTCTCCCTCAAATCAGCAAATTGGTTTGGATGTTTTCCAAGGTAACTGGCACTGGGAGCACTTTTTATTTTGTTTAAACTTAAATGTTACCTGAATATGCTGTAAGTGGTTTGTTTCCCTCTCTAATTTCAGTGTTTGGTATAGGACACTATATTCCTAAGGTCAAGTCAGCAATAGAGTCAATACTAAGGTCTTGCAACAAGGCATATAGCCTAGCACTTCTCACATCATCAAAAGCTACAATAGGTATGCTGCTATATCTCATTGTATGTAACAAAATTGTTTGGACTATGCTTTGTAAACTGTTGTCCTAATGGTATAAGATGGTAGCTATTTTTTACCAATTAATCATCCATTTATTGTTTATTTATAAGCGATATTTATGTTTTCAGATAATGTAACAAAGGACAAATCTCAGGGATCACTCTTCAGATCTGTGCTTAAATGTATCCCTTATTTGATAGAAGAGGTCGGTCGCAATGATAAAATGACCGAGATCATACCTCAGCATGGCATAAGTATTGACCCTGGTGTTCGTGAAGAAGCAGTGCAAGTGTTGAACAGGATCGTAAGATACCTACCAAACCGTAGGTTTGCTGTATTGAAAGGAATGGCAACCTTTATCCTTAAACTTCCTGATGAATTCCCCCTTCTAATTCAGACATCACTGGGGCGTTTAGTAGAGCTTATGCGGCTGTGGAGAGTATGCCTATCTGAGGAAGTTTCTGGAAAAGACATGCAAAATGTGAGGCGTTCTAGTATAGGAAGTGATGTTCTACCGAGATCTCCTTTCCACAGGTCTATGGATGTGTCTGAATTTCGTGCCTCTGAAATGGACGCAGTTGGCCTTGTTTTTCTCAGCTCTGCTGATGTCCAAATAAGGCTCACTGCCCTGGAGTTGTTACGATGTGTTCGTGCACTGAAAAATGATTTAAGAGATTACTCAACAAATGAATGGGGTGACAACAAACTGAAACTTGAACCAGAGCCTATCTTCATTATTGACATCATCGAGGAAAATGGGGTAAGTTATTTGATTTTTCATTTGCACTTTCTGGGTTCCATTTTCTTTCAGCTGCTGGTAGACTTAACTGGAATGTAGGAAATGTGTGGGAAAGAAAACACCTGTGGAGAGCTAAAAGTCTTGTGTCTTTCAAAAGTCCTATATCATTTCTATACCCTGTGGCATTATTATTTTTATTGGTTAATAATGCTGTCATCTTCAAGCTGTTTGTTTTGTGTTTCAATCCTGGATCACACAAGATACTATAGAAGTAAACCTATTTTTATTAATCCACAGGAAGACATTGTTCAAAGCTGTTATTGGGATCCAGGACGACCTTACGATCTAAGACGTGAAATGGATCCTATTCCTTTGGATGTGTCTCTTCAGTCCATTTTGGAGAGTGTGGACAAAAGCAGATGGGCTCGCTACCTCAGTGAAATTGTAAAATATGCAGCCGAACTTTGCCCGAGCTCTGTGCAGGATGCAAGGCAAGGACTCTGGTTGTTTTGCATGCATAATGCTATATGATCATCATATTAATAGAATAATATGTAATTTTAATTATAGGTTATCTATTAACTTTTCTTTAAAACTTCACAGGTCGGAGGTTGTTAGGAGACTTGAACAGATAACTCCTGTTGAACTTGGTGGAAAGGCTCAGCAGTTGCAAGATGTGGACACTAAACTTGACCAGTGGTTGATATATGCCATGTTTACATGCTCTTGTCCACTTGATAATAGAGAAGGATTTGTCCACAAAGCAGCAAGAGAGGTCTTTCATATGATTTTCCCGTCACTGCGTCATGGTTCAGAAGCATATGCAGTAAGCTAATGCAATGATTTATTATCAAGTGTTTAGTATGCCTTGCATATTTCCAATCTCATTTTGCTGCAGTTTCTGCTTTACAGAGGGTGAAACTATAGATCCATTAGTTTCACCTCCAAACCTCTTTAGTTAAAAAAAAAAACCCTAAGTTTTCACACTTGCCCTCACTTTTGGAAAAATAGTTCATTTTTTTGAACTAAAGAGGTTTAGAGGTTCTCCATTAGGTGCACCTTTTACACCCCTACTGCTTTAGAATCCTTACTCTCCATATTCTTAGTTTAACTGCTACAATTGCAGAATCACTTTGAACATGAACTTTCAGCATATTGCATAGTTGTTGATTAGTGATTATTTCACTGATGTTTAAAAATTGATTTCCCCGTTGGACTTTCTGTTACTCAGCTTGCTGCAACATCTGCTCTTGGCCACTCACATTTAGAAGTATGCGAAATTATGTTTGGCGAGCTGGCATCATTCCTTGAGGATGTTTCATCAGAAACAGAAACAAAACCTAAGTGGAAGGTACAGTGTCTTAACTTTCTTCCAAAAGTTAGTATATCAGTAAAAGTCTTTTGGGCGTGAATTCATATGACTTTTGCTCTTAACCTGACGTACATATTTCTTATTTATAGATGCTTAGATAATTATATTGGTTTTAGCCACCTTGCTTGCGCATACATATTTCAATACTTCCCTGAATATATTAAGAACTCAAGAGTATTTGAACTTCCATCCTCTACATTTAATGTTGTGGGAGGTTAAACTATGGTAGTGTGGGCACGTTTAGATGTACTCCCCCTGGTTCTTAAAAGCATGTCATTTTGGACATCACTTCAGATACCAAGGAGTTGATTAATTAGGGGTTAATTTTACATCTCTGTCCATATTAAATTAGTTCAGGTGCACTCCCTATTGAAGTTTGATTCACAGCTCGAGTGGGTAAGTCACTAAGGCACAGGGACCAAAGCATGTGAATGGGATTGATTCCTGCCAAGCTCTTTTTTTGCTCGCGGGTGTATACATGTAGACTTGGTTGCCACACCTTTTTAACGTGAAAACAATTCGAAATTCGTTGCCGCTTGCTCGCCTTGTTTTTCGTTTTCCTTGGACTCCATGACTTCGCTGGAAGAGCTACGACGGAGATGAGCAGGCGTGTCCAATGGCATATGCGGGTGCCGGTGAAGGTGAGGAAGCTGGAGTATAGCAGAGCGACAGAGGTGAGCAGATGTGCGTGACAATGAATGTGAACATTGTGCTTACTGTGCTGCCGCGGTGAGCAGAAAGGCTTGCGGCAATCAGAACCCAGCAGCCGTTGGTGGAAGCGACAGACGACTTGCTTTCTAGCCTCGGGAAAGCGTCATCACAGTGTGAAGATAAGTAGGAGTGAAGCGAGCTTTTACTGCACCATCTGCAACTCTGCATACAGGGGCATAACGTCCAAACTCGACAGCAAAATGCAAAACGACTTGTATTAGGCAATTCTGCGTACAAGCCTAAAACAACTTGCTTTGTGGAACCAGAGGGAGTATACCACAAGGAGGTATATTTTCCCTAGAGGTTGTTTTAGTGATTCTTAACTTTTGGGGGCAATTATGTTTCTTTGTAACTGCTCATGCTAAGATAACCACTCACTAAATGTTGGGTATTACTTTCTCGCTATGTTTATGTATGTCTACTCTCTCGTCTCTCTTTGTTTTAATCAAAAATCACAATGTGATCACATGTTATGGCCCTATGAAAGATGTGTTTTTTTAATATCTCATCAAATCTTTTCGCAAAAAAAAAAAACTTATCAAATCGTTGTCTCCTAAACTACCCCCATGCCTAATGACCTGCAAACAACAATACTTAGTCTTATAAACATATGACAAACAAAATGATGTAGGGGCACTTTAGAAACATGTTCTTAACTTTTTATGAATCCTATGAGGCCATAAGACCAAATGAAAAGGACGAATTTTCAATTCTAAAACTTCAAAGAAGTGCTTTTTTTGGGGTTAATAGTAGTTTGACTGTATGTAGTACTGTTCCATTTTTTTTATATTAAAAGTATAAAAGAAAATGTACATCAGACTGGCTGTACAGCACCAATAATAACAAGAGAAAAAATTCACAAAGCCTTAGTACTACAAAAATAGCACAGAAGGTGAATCGCCTATTCTTGAATGTCTTGAATGAATAGATAAACAATTCAATAATTTATATCTTTCAAATAAAGTAGGTTGGAATTATATCTACAGTTACTTGAATACTCTCTAACATCTACCTCTTGTGTTTGTTCAGCAGAATCCAAGGTCCCGCCGTGAGGATCTGCGCACTCATGTTGCAAATATACATCGAATGATAGCTGAGAAGGTTTGGCCTGGGATGCTTAGTCGGAAGCCTGTTCTCCGTTTACATTTTCTGAAGTTCATTGAAGAAACATACCGCCAAATCAATGTGTCATCGGCTGATAGCTTCCAAGACTTGCAGCCTCTGCGATATGCATTAGCATCAGTACTGAGATATCTAGCTCCAGAGTTTGTTGATGCGAAATCCGAGAGGTTTGACAATAGAATGCGTAAGAGGCTTTTTGATCTTCTCATTAGCTGGAGCGATGATTCTGGCAGTGCATGGGGGCAGGAAAGCAGCGGTGACTATCGCCGTGAAATTGAGCGATATAAATCTAGTCAACATACTAGGTCCAGGGAATCACTTGACAAACTTGCTTTCGACAGGGACATGGCTGAACAATTGGAAGCTATCAATTGGGCTTCCATGAATGCCATTGCCTCATTGCTTTATGGGCCTTGTTTTGATGACAATGCAAGAAAGATGACTGGGCGTGTAATGAAATGGATCAATGATTTATTCATGGAACCATCTCCAAGAGTACCTTTTGGGCATTCACCAGTAGATCCCCGAACACCATCGTACTCAAAGCATAATGATGGAGGACGGTTTGGTGGAAGGGACAAACAGAAAACTAGCTACTTTCGTGTTCTCTTAGCAAAAACTGCCTTGAAGAATATTTTGCAAACAAATTTGGACTTGTTTCCTGCTTGCATAGATCAGGTGAGTCTTTTTTATGTCTACTTTAAGAATATGTTTTGGTGGGATGAATCAGCTACATTTGCTATATGATTTGCTGATGCTAAATTCCCAAACCAGTGCACAATTTTTTTGTGCATTTTTACTACTTCATCATGCACAAGTTAGAGTTAGGACTAGACTGAGTTTTTTTTTTAAAAAAAAAAATCATTGGTGATCTTATTAACGACTGGTCATTTTTGGCTATTTACTTCAAGTTTTTTTTTTTTCAAGATTGGATTTGGGTTGGCGCCCACGGGGATTGCAACATGTGGAATCCACTAGTGAGGGCGTGAGCACCCCTGGGTGCCAAACAATGATGTTCTTTTTTTTTTTTTCCCTTTCCTCCTGGCAAGACAGTTTTGAAGCTCTATATCACTACTATAATTTTTCTTCCAAGTAGAAAGTCCAATGGCTTAACATTAGTGCTGCAAGCTATCAAATTTTGATGGTGCTTATCTTTTATCAATCATTTTCAGTGCTACTCTTCGGATACGCCAATAGCAGATGGGTATTTCAGTGTTTTAGCTGAAGTCTACATGCGTCAAGATATTCCAAAATGTGAAATTCAGAGACTTGTGAGCTTGATCCTCTACAAAGTGGTGGACCAAACAAAATCGATCCGTGACAGTGCCCTCCAGATGTTGGAGACACTGTCTCTTCGTGAATGGGCTGAAGATGATACTGATGGTGTCGGGCATTACCGGGCTTCTGTTGTTGGCAACCTTCCAGATTCCTACCAGCAATTCCAGTATAAGTTATCCTCGAAGCTTGCCAAGGACCATCCAGAGCTCAGTGAGCACCTTTGTGAGGAAATAATGCAGCGCCAACTCGACGCTGTGGACATTATTGCACAGCATCAAGTCCTTACATGCATGGCTCCTTGGATAGAAAATCTCAACTTTGTGAGGCTAAAGGAATCTGGATGGAGTGAGAGGTTACTGAAAAGTCTTTATTATGTGACTTGGAAACATGGTGATCAATTTCCTGATGAGATTGAAAAACTTTGGAGCACTGTGGCTAGCAATACTCGCAATATCATTCCGGTTTTGAACTTCTTGATCACTAGAGGTATTGAGGACTGTGATGCTAATCCATCAGCAGAGATCACGGGTGCGTTTGCTACTTACTTTTCAGTTGCAAAGCGTGTTAGCCTTTATCTTGCTCGGATTTGCCCACAACAGACCATTGACCACTTGGTATGTGAGTTATCTCAAAGAATGCTGGAGGATAATGAGGAGCCAATCAGGCCTGGGAAGGTTGATGTTTCTGCAAACATCGTATTGGAGTTTTCTCAAGGGCCTACTGCCTCTCAGGTTGCAACAGTCGTTGATAGCCAGCCTCACATGTCCCCGCTTCTTGTTCGTGGTTCACTTGATGGTGCAGTCAGAAATGTCAGTGGAAACTTGAGCTGGCGTACATCAGCGGTTACTGGTCGAAGTGTGTCTGGCCCACTGAGCCCATTGGCTCCAGAGGTAAGCATTCCGAACCCCACTACAGGTCGATCAGGTCAGCTACTTCCATCATTGATGAACATGTCGGGACCGTTGATGGGTGTTCGAAGCTCCGCTGGTAATCTGAGGAGCCGTCATGTTTCCAGAGATAGTGGTGACTACTACTTTGATACACCAAACTCAACTGATGATATGTTGCATCAAGGGGGCAGCGGAGTTCATGGGATCAATGCCAATGAGCTTCAGTCAGCATTACAGGGACACCAACATTTGCTTTCACGTGCTGACATAGCTTTGATTCTTCTAGCTGAAATTGCTTATGAAAATGATGAAGACTTCCGTGAAAATTTACCTCTGTTATTCCATGTGACATGTGTTTCAATGGATAGCTCAGAAGACATTGTGCTTGAGCATTGCCAGGATTTGCTTGTGAATCTGCTCTATTCACTTGCTGGTCGGCATCTTGAATTGTATGAGGTTGAAAGCTGTGAAAGAGAGAATAAGCACCATGTTGTGAGCTTGATAAAATACATCCAGTCTAAAAGGGGCAGTTTGATGTGGGAGAACGAGGATCCTACCCTCATCCGGACTGAACTTCCTAGCGCGTCACTCTTATCAGCTCTTGTGCAAAGCATGGTTAGTGCTATTTTCTTCCAGGGGGATCTTCGTGAGACTTGGGGTGCTGAAGCTCTTAAGTGGGCCATGGAATGCACATCACGCCATCTGGCTTGTCGATCACACCAGATATACCGTGCATTACGCCCTAGTGTTAAAAGTGATAGCTGCGTATTACTCCTGAGATGCATCCATAGATGCTTGGGTAATCCTGTTCCAGCTGTTCTAGGTTTTGCGATGGAGATATTGTTGACGTTACAAGTCATGGTTGAGAATATGGAGCCTGAGAAGGTTATACTTTACCCACAGCTCTTCTGGGCTTGTGTGGCGCTCATGCATACTGACTTTGTACACATCTACTGCCAAGTGCTTGAATTGTTTTGCCGGGTGATTGATCGCTTGACGTTCCGTGACCGGACAACAGAAAATGTGTTGCTCTCCAGCATGCCACGTGATGAGTTTGACATCAATGGGTATGCAAGTGACCTCCACCGGCTGGAGTCTAGAACTCCTTCAGAAAGACTTCTTTCTATAACTGAGACTGGAAAAGTCCCTGCTTTCGAAGGGGTGCAGCCGCTGGTTCTGAAAGGACTTATGTCCACTGTTAGCCATGGATCTGCAATTGAGGTGCTATCTAGGGTTACGATACCAACATGTGATTCTATCTTTGGAAACCCTGAGACAAGGTTATTGATGCATATCACAGGCCTACTTCCGTGGCTTGGTTTGCAGCTTGCGAAGGAAGTACCTTCCCTCGGATCAGCTTCGCCACTGCAAGAACAGAACCAGAAAGCTTACTATGTGGCATCCAATATTTCAGCATGGTGCCGTGCCAAATCATTGGATGATTTAGCTGAAGTTTTCAGAGCATATTCGTATGGGGAAATAGCCTCACTGGAAGATCTCTTTGCGCGCGCTTCACCACCAATTTGTGTGGAGTGGTTCCCTAAGCACTCATCTTTGGCCTTTGGCCATCTGCTGAGGCTCCTTGAGAGGGGCCCTTTAGATTACCAACGAGTTATTCTCCTGATGCTTAAATCACTATTGCAGCAAACCCCTGTGGATCCATCCCAGATACCTCAGGTGTACAATGTGGTGTCACAGCTAGTGGAGAGCACATTATGCTCAGAGGCGCTGAATGTGTTGGAAGCACTTTTGCGGAGCTGCAGCGGTGTGACTGGCGGGCAAAGCGATGAAGTTGGAACTGGTGAGAATGGCCATGGGATGGGGGAGAAGGTTCTTCAGAGCATGCTTCTACCTCAGTCGTCATTCAAGGCTAGGAGTGGGCCACTTCAGTATGCTGCTGGGTCTGGCTTTGGGTCCTTTATGGCCCAGGGCGGCGGCAGCGCTGCCGATAGCGGATTGGTTGCACGAGATGTGGCTCTGCAGAATACTCGTCTGTTGCTTGGACGTGTTCTTGATACATGTGCCCTTGGGCGGAAGAGGGATCACAAGCGCTTGGTGCCCTTTGTGGTGAACATCGGGTAGGCGTCTCATCCTCGTGGCAACTAACGCAGCATGTGCAGGTAGGAGCTAAGATGCATTGATTATTTAGGTGAGCAGTGCAGATACTACAAAAATGCTGAAGAGGTGGAATGGCTCAAATACATAGGTTGGAGTTGACATCGTGCATCCTGACAGCAATGGTTAAAGTGGTGTAGCATATGCAGTGGTACAATTAGGCGCTAATTGAGTGTACAGTATGGAGCTATTTATTTTGGTTGGGGTAGTTGTATTTAAATCAATGATGAAGATACAATGATTATTATGGCTCTTACGATGTATCCCGAAGGGATTGTATTGATTTTGTTTGTTATTACCATACCTGTGCAGATACAAAAGTTATACTCTTCTCTCCAGATATTGTGTTTCATTGAAATATTCTAGAGCTTCAAATATCTCAGGTCAATTATGTATGGACTTTTGAAAACCACTGTAAATGAAGATCCAACCGAGGTGTATTCTACGTTACGTCGTTACCATAACTAGTACAGTAGAACTTAACATGATTTAGACTGTTCATAACACGGCTCTCTGCAAATCATTACACAAGCTGCTGGTCCTACAACCAGTATGGCTAGTTACTTCCATCTGTTAGTAAATGTGGCCATTGACCTAACCTCTGTTCCTCTGTCTTTTCCGTGGTGCCACTCATAATGCCTACGAGGCTAGATGGTGGAATCTTTTATTGACCACTTCCAGACGTAATAAATATATGTCGTCCGTTTTCAAGATAACCGTGACTCTTAATCATGTCACCAACCACGATCAGACATGTTAGTTGTATGAGTCTAAAAAATTATATTAGTCTCAAGCACACATGTGTGAGCCATGTGCAATGATCAATTATATATAATTAAGATTGATTTCAAATTGATCATGTGGGTTAACAGTCTATAGAGCCGATCCTGTAAGACACCTAGCTATTCCGTCGTGCTATAGCTGGGTAATAATACATTCTTACAGATTAAGAATTCCAGTAGAGTTAATCTCAATTTTAAATACTGTATTCCAGCACAAAGTCCTCGGAATTAATTCATCACGTATAATTCCACATCAATTATTCCCCGTCACATAAATAATAGTAATTTCACATTGAGTAAATAAAATAGCCAGAATAAAAATAAACTCAATAATGTTGAAAGACATAATTCCAACACTATCATCATCAACCCCAAAAACACAGAACAATCATTAAGATATGATGGTGCATGAGTATTCCTCTCACTTCTTCTAACCATGTTAGTATTGGGAGTTTGATTTGTATTTCCACCTGGGATTGTATTTTCCTCATCCCGTGAGTTCACTCCAGATGTATCCATCTGTGTTTCTTGTGAAGTTGTTAATAATTCCACACTTGAGGTGTGTCCTAGTCCAGAAAAATTGCATCCCTACTTTTCACCAGTTTTTTATTTTTAGGATCATAAAAACGATATCCTTTAGATTCTGTAGAGTAACCAATAAAAATTCTTGGTGTGCATTTAGGTTGCAACTTTGTACGATGTTGATTAGGAACTCTAATTTGAGCATTACAACCCCAAACAGCTAAATGATATAGTGAAGGCTTCTCTTTCAGCATTACAACCCCAAACAGCTAAATGATATAGTGAAGGTTTCTCTTTCAGTCCACAACTCATAAGGAGTGACTGTGATAGCTTTAGATGGCGAATGATTTAATAAATAAACAGCAGTATTAAAGCTTCACCCCAGAAAGATAATGGAAGATCAGAATATGACATCATCGATCTAACCATATCCATAAGAGTTCTATTCCTCCGCTCGGCTACACCATTTTGTTGCGGAGTATATGGCATAGTATATTGATGAATAATTCCATGCTCCTTACAAAAATCATTTAATATTCCTGAAGTGTATTCTCCCCCATGATTAGTTCTTAAAACTTTAATAGTTTTATTCAACTGATTTTCCACTTCAGTCTTAAATTGCTTGAACATTTCAAAACCTTCCGACTTGAGTTTGATAAGATAAATATAACCATATCTAGAGTAATCATCAATGAATGATATAAAATAAACCTTTTGACCGCCTATAGTGGGAGTAGACATTTCACCACAAATATCAGAATGAATAATAGCAAGGGGTTCACTAGCTCTTTCCGCCTTTGGAAAAGGCGCACGAGTCATTTTATCCATTATGCATGCTTCACAAGTACCAAAATCCTCCCACTTAAATTTAAGAATTCCAGAACTAATAAGCCTCTTAATTCTGTTTTTAGATATGTGACCAAGTCGTAAATGCCATAAATAAGATTCCGAGCATGTGTTCGTATTATCAATATTCCTCACTATGGAGTTATCTTCACCGACTAAGCAATCAATATCATCACATAGATCATCAATAAAATAGAGGCCATCATGACGAATTCCAGCATGCACTAACTTTCCATCAAGCAATATTTTAACTTTTCCTTTCCAAATAGTATATCATAACCAGTTGATTCTAACCGTGAAACAGAGACTAAATTCCTTCTCATGCTAGGTGAATACGAAGTGTCATTTAATAATAATTTTCCTCCACCAGGGAGTTTCAAGACATAAGTTCCAATCCAAGTATGTCAGCTCTAGCATTAGTGCCCAAATAAACATATCTATTTCCTCTTGGAATTGTTTGCATGGAAGTAAAAGATTCACGATCTCTAGCTATATGTGATGTAGAACCAGAATCGACAACTCAACTATTTGGAAAAGCAGTAGTAAAGAAAGATTTAGTGCATACAAAAATATAATGTATACCTCCAACTGAAGGGTTTTTAGGTTTTTAGAATCATCACGGTGATTGTCCTGCTTCTCGTTGTCATTTTGCTTCTTCTTCTTCCTGTAGTCAGCTCTAAAATGCCCAAGCTGGTCACAGTTGTGACAAGGAAGATTCTTCTTGTAGTTGTTATTCTTCTGAGATGAGTAATTGTTCTTTCCATGATCATTCCACTTACGTTTCTTGTCAAGCTTCTTCCTCAAATCACCTTTGTTGTGCTTCTTCTGCCAATTCTTTTTGTTATTCCCGGATCTTTCCTCTCCAAGGTGTAACTCACAATGATTTGAGTCCCTTTCCTTTCCCTGAGAGAGTTTTCTATCTTCCTCTAAAAGCAAATGATGCCTCAGAGTACGCATGCTTAATGATCTTTCGGAATGACAAAATGATATTTTAAATTGCTCCCATGAATTTGGCAGAGAGTTTAAGACAACCATGACCTGCACTTCCTCTTGAAATGGATAACCAGCATTTTTTAATTCCTCAACTAGAACAGAGCGTTTATTGACATGCTCATTAACAGAAGCACCTTCATTCATCTTGCTAGAGAGAAAACAATTAAAAAGGCTAAGCACTGTTATGAGAGAAACATCACCAAAATCTTTTTCTAGATTGTTCATTATATTTTTAGCAATATGTTCCCCCTCATATTCAGCAGCTAGTGCATCGGTCATGGAACCCAAAATAAATGTGAGCCTTTTTATTATCTTTTCTCCAATTTTCATGTTCCATTACATAATTTGCTTTCTCATCATCGGTAGCATCATCAGATGGCTTTTGCGGTTCAGTATCATCAATAACATAATCTATATACTCAGCAAAAAGTTAAAACATGATTTTCCTTTTCCAAATCGTGTAATTAGAGCCATCTAACTTGTTGTTTTTAAGCAAATCAGAGAAGACACTGTTGGAAGCCATTGCAAGATAAAAGAATCAGTTACCCTGACTGCAGATAGCTCACAAAATCAATTCCTGAATCCTTCTTACTTTGACAGTGAGGGAAAAGAAAAACTGTAGCAGTGCCTTGGCGGAGATTTCTGGAAAGCAATACAAGATTGACAGCAGCAATTGATTAATCTCCTTCCTTGATTCACGTGTGAAATGAACTAAATATTCCCTCAGCCACTTCTTTCTTCTAAGATCCTCTTGCCCTCCAGAGTGTTTTCTTCCTCGATCAGAGTGTGCTGCTAGGGGACAAGTTGAGGAAGGCCCAGGCGCAACATGATCCACCAGATGAGACCGACGGGGCTGGAAGGAATGGATTTGTGTGTGGTGTCGCTCACAATACCTATGAGGACAGAGGGCGAGACTTTTTATAGATCATTTTTAGACATAACAAATATACATCATTCGTTTCTGAAATAACCGTGACTCCTAATCATGTCACCAACCACGATTAGACATATTAGTTGTATGAGTCTAAAAAATTATATTAGTCCCAAACACATATGTGTGAGTCATATATCATGATCAATCGTATATAATTGACATTGATTCCAAATCGAGCATGTGGGTTAGCAGTATACAGAGCCGATCCTGTAAGACACCCAGCTATTCCGTCGTGCTGTACCCGAGTAATAATACGTACTTACAGAATGAGTTAATCTCAATTTTATTCCTCTACTGTATTCCAGCACAAAGTCCTCGATAACTCGAGTATGAATTCCTCTAGTATAATTCCACATCAATTATTCCCCCCTTCACATAAATAATAGTAATTCCACATTGAGTAAATAAAATATCCAGAATATAAATAGACTCAATAATGTTGAAATACATAATTCTAACACCATCATCATCTCTGTTGCAGTGGTCTCAATAGTTCTTTCAGTGGTCCTCTTCGTTCGCCGTCCTTGGGCTTGAGCGGCTTCTCTTTGCTGCAGCTGCAGCTGCTCGTGTTGAGGTTTGTTCCGCATACAAGGCACAGACCTTTGCAGGTGGGGCTGCAGAAGGCATCGAACGTGATCTCCAGGTGAATGACGTCCCGGATGTGCTTGGAGATATCGATTTCCTTGTCACCCGCCGGGAAGTGCAGGCGGTCATCCCAGTCGATATCTTCATCGTCTTCCTCCTCATCCAGCTGGGAAGGACGGCCTTTGGCAACTTCTTCTTCTTCATAAATCGTGCCGAGGTCAATCACATCGGGTTCCTCTACTGGGTCCTCTGTCAATAGCAAAGAAAAATTCGCAAATATGCCTTGAGGTGCTGGCTCGGCGCACCTGTGTGTGACACAGAAAAGAGAAGCATGTCACGTCGTGTTTGGATTTGGTGATAGATAGTATATACTAGTACGATTCAAATTCAATATGGCAACTGACTGCATTTCTGATTAGGAGGAACAGCATTGTCAAGTAATTTGAAATCTGTGGCTCAATAAATATGGTACCTGAAGCAACCGAGTGTGATGACGGTGCGCACGATGCCGTCGAGGCGCAGGCGGCCGCGGCGCCTGGTGACATCGACGGAGACGAGGACCGGGGTCTCGGTCTGGTCAGCCTTGGCGGAGGAGAGGATGCCCATGGCCGTGGCGCGAGCGCGAGAGTCGGGCGAGGAGAGGTCTCCAAGGCCGAGGCGCTCGAGGGTGGTGGCGTACTCCAGGTGGTGCACGGCGGCGTCGCGGCGGTACACGAGCGCGCCCTCCCAGGGAGAGGGAAAGCCGTCGTCGTCAGATTCAGGGTACTCCTCCGAGTCCAAGTCGACGGTGAAGAAGTCGTCGTCGACGGCGAAGACGGTCCTCCTCTTCATAGTCCTCCATGGCTTCGGTGCGGAGGAGGAGCGGCAGTGGAGGAGAAGGGATGCTGGCGGGGAGGACCGGCGGTGGCGGAGGGCGGGGAAGGGCAAGGAGGAGGAAATGGCGACCAGCAGGGGAGGATAATACATGATGATTGGTGATATTGTTTCTTTCCTTTCCTCCCCTTCCTCTCCCGGGTTTTTCAACTTTTGTCCTCCCTACGTTGCTGAGTAGATATAATACTATGGTTCTGGAGCATTCGAAGATGTTGAACACTTATTGGCAGATAAAGGGCCTGTTTGGTTGCTTACCATTGTTTGCCTTTCCAAATTTTGGTAAGCCCATAAACTTTGCCTGTAGTTTGTTTTGAAGCCAATATTTAATGTCGCCGGCAAAAATTTGGCAAGCCAACCCACAGTACGTATACATATGCGGGCCACTTGAGGGCGCTGAAGCTGCTCGCCCGCAAAAATTTGGCAAGCCACCAAAGAAAACGATGAAGTGGCAGCAGCTCATAAGCTACCCGGAAACCAAGATTATTAGATCACCAAACTTTAAACAAACATATCTCATAAACCATTAATCTAAATTAAATTTCGTTTGCACCACTAAACTTCTTAGAATTTAATCTACGAAACAAGATCTTACTTGCATATATTCTGTGCAAATAAAATATTATGACATATGGAGTCCACTTGTCAGACTAATAAATTTGGTAACGTTGGTAAGGACACAATCCAAACATTCAATTACCGACAAATTAGCATTACCCGTGTTTTGGTACTACTGAAATTTAGTAAGGTAAACGTAGTTCACAAACCAAAAATACCCAAAATGGTAGAGTTTCCAGCAGCCATAAGTAAAATTCGCCTTTAAACCAAAGCCAGCAAAGGTAGTACATTAGGCAATAATATCATGCTAAAGTGCCATTTATAACTGTATCAACTTGTACGAGAACAACAATCTTTAGTTCAAAGGAATTTCAAAGGAAAAATATGAGAATCGTTTTCCTATAGGAATTTGCAATGTAGCACCCTTTGGTTGACAGGATTGCACCGTAGGAAATTTGAAGGAAAGAATCCTTCAACACCAACTTTAGAGGAAAAACATAGAATTTCTAACATCCACCAGAGACCTCTTTTTTCTGTCATGCGCGTAGGATCAAGGTAAATCACAAGATTAGATGAGAAGAGAAAAAGAAAATGAGAAGAAGGGAGAGCAGAAGGCCATCTAAGTACGTGTTCATACTTTAATAGTTTCTGTATTTTTTCTGTGGCTATTCAAACGTCAACTTTAGAAAAATTTTTATATTTTTCATTCCTTTGTTTTGCAGGTGTATTCCTTTCCTATTCCTGCGTTTTCAGAATCCTACATTTCAAAAAGGACCTCTATAGAGATCCAAAACAACACTAAAGTACTTTTATCAGGCACACACAAAGTGAACCCGTACTAATACATACAACTTATTCTCCAAAACAAAGTGTGAACTCATAATGGTGACCAACAGATTTAACACTTGTGTTCTGCAGGATGCACAATCAATGGAGGACATACTCCACAGCCACTCTATGTAGGTACACCTGCACTCAAAGCAAAATAAATACGATGGGCACTCCATAAACATGCATAAACAAAAAGGCAGAGGCTTTCAGTTAGTTACACCTGGAACCTACTTAACACATGAAACACAAGAGAATCCCTTGTGATCCCTTTTCACTTCAGCGAAGAACAGGGGAATAACATCGCAGCTGGTGGCACCTTTATGCTTTGCAAGGAAGTTTACATGCACCCAAAACCCGTTGAAAATATAGGAATTACTTTTCAGTGCTTCAACCAGCTCATGCTCATTCCCCTGATAAGATTGCCAATCCAAGAGTGTTGTTGTGTATAAACTATCAGGTGGCCTCTATTGCTAAAGAGCAAATATACGACCAACGTATACTTTTAAACCAATCTAGAAGACTTTCAAATAGTGTATTCACATTCATGTGCATCTAATAATGAGAAAAATCAAATAGATGCCAAAAAAAGTACGCAATGTGTTCAATAGGTCGTCTTATAAACATATTCGTCCATGTACCCATCGACAAATATACAATGACTAGCCAAATTCCCACTTGCCATGGAACTGCAAATCAAATACTGTAGTTACACGTACATTCATGCGAGGAGAAAAAAAAAATGATTAGCGAATTCCCAACTTGGATAGTATGTGATGAAACAAAGCTAACACACTACATTCATAACGCAATGGCACTGGTGGAAAAATAAAGGAAGTGCATGCCTGTAGTGTGGTGGTGACGGATGACAAACCATCATCACCAACTCCAAAGTTTAAAGATAGTACAGATATATAACAGTAATGCTAAAAGCCTATCCCACCAATAAAAGTAAGAGGTGCCATGTGCTGTTTGCAAAATTTGTGTAGTACAATGTGCAGGTTTAAGTAGTACAACACCTGATTCATGCTGTTATAGTGTTCCAAACCCAGCTGGGCACAGGTCAGTGTCTGATTCATATGTGAACTTAAATGCGGTCCAGGAAAACTACTACATGATACAAAATTCTTGTTTTCAGGTATCCATCTAACTACAGATCAAGAATGAATAGCATACCGAAATGATCCAGTAAAAATGGAATGGACAGAAACAATGTCCTTATTTGATAAAAATAAAAATGAATCTGTCTAAAGGTGATAAGTGGCACTGATAAATCAAATCATCTATTTTTGACCTTAGGTATGTCAACAGTGGGAGAATAAAGCCTCTACCTGTTAAACACAAACTGAACATAGGCAGTAGCATATTAATTAAACGACGCGTGCAGGTGTCTAACAGTAAAAGATGTAAGATTGAGGACGGGATCAATTAATTTGCCAAGGGGTTGAGGTTGGAGAGATGGTGACTCACCCTGTCAAGTAGTGTAGGGTGTAAGGGGCCGGGACGGCGAACTCGAACTCGCCGCTTTTGGCGACGGCGGGGGCTCACTGTTTTTGGGGACAAAGACTTGGCGGTTGCGGAGGGAGTACGCGATGGCATTCCGATTGGCATCAGCAGGCCGCGACGACGTTGGCTCAGCAGAGACCTCGCGCTTCCGCGGAAGAGCCGACTCGCTGCTGATCACGCGCTTGGTGATGCGGCGTACCGGCACGAGCCTCGACTGCGCTGGACGCGTCACGCTCCGGGAGGATTCCCCAGCCTTGCGCTTGTCACGTAGGCCGCTCATCTCGCCGATGCCCTCTCGCACGCTCGCTCTCAATACCGGGAGGGTTCTGGCGGTGATTCTGGTTCATGTCGTTCGCTCGTGGGATGGCTGGTTTTTTGAAGGAATGGGTTGGAGGGGAGCTTGGAGCGCACCATGTCGGTTGCGTCCATCGAACGCAACGCACTTAGCACAGCAGGGTGCAGGCAGCATGTTTTGTAAGCTGTGGTTTTTTATTTCAAAACTAAGAGATTTCTCTTACTCCATCTGTTTTTAAATTAAGGAATAAGTCAAAATAATAATAATAATTTAATTTATTGTATATCACGTTCTTTCCCCTAAAGGTCATCTGTTTAAAAGTAAAGTAAATATTGCCGCAAAACTGTAAATCATGTCAATAATCTCTGTTTTTGTAGGATCATATCAATAATCTCAATATCACACAGTTTGCCCAAAACACACACACACACACCCCCTTCCTTCTTGCAAATAGTTCATAGAAGAATCAATTCCTTCTTATAAACTACCCTTCTTTGCAAGTAGGGGTAGACCAGTTTGCAAATAGTTCATAGAAGAATCTTTCTACTAAATAGCAGCACTGCACTTCTTTCTCCCCTACACGTGGGCTGTTACATTGCCTCCCACAGCCTTCTAAAAATACAGGTTATCATACATGATCGTCCGAAACAAAACTCAATGGCCCTGCACATCACAATGAAGCAATAATTTCCTTCGTTCGAGCTTGTGCTCTTTCCTTCTCTTCAGGTCCATCCAAATCCCCAATGTTGTCATGATACTCCTGGAATGCAAAACATTAGGTACTTGAACATCTAATTTTCCTATCTCAAATCGTGTTTGCTAAACTGAAGATGAATGGCACACCTGAAGTATATCCTTCACATTCTGCTTTGTAAGTTTGTTTTGTCTAAGAAGAAGTTCTACTCTTGTCCTCATCTGAGAATTTCTGAAAGTTTGCAGCACCGGAGAAAAAAGATGAGTTCACACTGGACACCAACCTCCAGAATCCACACAATAAGCCAGGTAACACAAGCATCACGTACCCAGAATGCCAGATGTGCCCAAGTATAAGCGCAATTAACTGGAATATAAAAATACTACTTTAGACGCATGGATCATGGTATGGAAATAGGGGTAGATAGGGTGAAACAAAAAAAGTGACAAACTTGCTAGGCTGAAAAATTGTGCATAGTAACACAAAAAAGCAAGCCAAACTTGCCATGCTATAGCAACAGCATACCATAAATGCAGTACCTGTAATGTGTAGAGCCCAGCTTCAAGTTTTCGGTTGTACCGCTCCTCATCATCCATCTGGAAGAATAGGAAAATGAACATGTTTTTATTAATTCACAATTCACTAATTCAGTGTTTGATTGAAACTAGAGATGATGAAAGGAATAGAGTACAAAAGAGCACCTCTAAATCATCCAAGTCAAGACTATCAAGCCTTTCGGACTCTTCTTTTACCCTATCAGAATACCTGTAGATACAAGTAGAACATGCGATCAGGAAAAGAATGAAGTAACAAAAAATTAATAAAGCAACTATTTATTTTCCCAACATCACATTACCTCATGTAGAACTCCATCAGTCTGTCTATCTTTTCACATTCATTCTCAACAAATTTTCCTAGTAGCCTGATCCTTCGTGAGCCTTTGGTGATACCACCTAAGAGAAGTGAAACATAACCAAATATGGCAAAATACATAGACCGATGGTTCCTGGATGCTCAACATATTGCAATGCCAGAATTTGCAGAATAACAAACCCGCAAACATTTGTGATCAGAGAAGGAGGATAAAGGGAATAAGGGATCCTTAACAAAAGAAAGCCAACCATCAAAGCTAATTCACAGAAATCTGTATACCTAAGGAGTGTCACAGACAATAACCATTGAAACAAAAGATCAGCATAAGCTGTGACAAGTAGCAACTGTTTGAGAAACCATCAAATCTGGAAGGCAAATGATTGTCTTCCCAGCAGTACTGTTGCACATTTTGTTTTATTCAGGTAGATGGACAATGCAGCAAAATTGCGGCAGTCCAAACATGCAATACAATCTGAAGCTACACAAGCAAGAGAAAAAGGTTTTCTATTCAATTATCAAGAGAGGATAGGGGTCAAATATAAAGGTTGCATCTTCAGTTGCACTTAGAAGCTGGTTTCAAAGACAACTGTGTGGATACTTATCTATTTTAGTAACTAAGTTGATATAATAAAAAATAATGTATTACAGTTGATCCTGAATCACAGATTCATGTACAGAGAAAAACTGAAGAAACCATATCAGTCACCAAGTAACGACTTCCCAGCTTACCAAACAATGAAGCAATAAGTGAAATGATGCGTTCTTCAAGCTCCTCCTGATAACTTTCTTTCTTGTTCTTCTTGTTAATGGGAATCTGAAGAATCATCGAGAGCTTTGGTTAATGACTGAACATATGGATTGGTAATGAACACTGATATCATCATGCCAAAATGCCTTCAAGAGAAGAGAGGAGTAAATGAACGGTGGAGCATGTATTACTTGCCTTACCCATGAACGCAGCGAAAGCAGTCTTAAGGCCAAGTACGTCAACAAATCGTTCACATGCAGGCGGGAACCTGGTCATGGCAAAATCCAATGTCCTGATGGCGGAGCTGTAAGCGAGCTTCTTCTGCTTCATGATGATGATCATGAGCTCGACGCCCTCAGCCTTGACAAAGCGGTCCTTGTTCTCCATGGGCATGAGGACACAGCAGAGGCAATCAAATAGGTTCTCAAGCATCTCCTCCTCATCTGAGGTCTTTGGGTCCCTGGACTTGTACATTGCGACAGCCTGAAGCAAGGCATCCACCCCGTTGGTCTGCCCGAGACGCTTCTGGTTGGCGGGGCTGTTCTGGAGGAGGATGGCAAGGATCTCGGAGGCGTACTGCTTGTTGGCATCGAAGTCACGGGCCTTGAGACGCGCGAGGAGCCAGCGGAGGAGCTTGGTGCGCTCGCAGACGGCGTCGGCGAGGTGGGGGCGGAGGTCGAGGAGATTCTCGAGGACGGCAAGGGTATGGTGGACCGCCTCAGCCTCGTCGGGGTCGGCCTCTGAGAACCGGGAGAGGTTTTGGACGAGGGTGTCGAGGGCATTGGCGTCGACGAGGGCATCAGCGAGGGCCTGGACGCCGGCAAGGTCGGAGGGATCGTCGGAGTCAGTGAGGTCGGCAAGGAGGGAGGCTGCGGCGGCAGCGAGGTCGGCATTGTCGTGGATGAGGAGGGAGGAGAGGGACTGGGCGAGGCCGAGGGGGACGAGGTCGGGGAAGAGCTCGGGGGCGCCGGCGAGGAGGCGGAGGCGCTCGGTCTCGGCGTGGAGGGCGAGTTCAGAGTCGGCGAAGCGGGCGGGGTCGTCTGGGTACTTGATGCGCGCCTCCAGGTTGTCGCGCAGGCGGCGCTCGAAGGCGAGAAGAAGGCGCTTGGCGGCGCGGAGGTCGAGCACCTCGACGGAATCGGCGGCGGAGAGGTCTACCTCCTCCTCTTGGGGCCGCTTGCGCTTGGGGCCGGCGGTGGCGGCGTCCATCTCCATGGCTAACTAGTTAGGGTTTGCTCCCCACGGTCTCACCTCTTCCTCCGAGGCTCCGAGCTAGCTAGAGGAGGGAACAGAGTGTTGGGGAAGGGAGTCGAGTGGTGCCGGTTCCAAGATTCGTGCCTCAGCCCTCAGGGCAGGATGCCATTTCAATTGCTTCTGTGATGGACTGTAATACAAACTTGCTCCATTCTTTTCTGCTGGACCATAATAATATCAAGAGGGACAACCATTTCAAATTTTCCCAACATCATCAAACAATTCCCACCAGCATAATCTCCACCATCACACAATTCACAAATTCAAAGAATGAGAACATGCCCCGAATAAATTTCAGGGCACAATTCGATTCTCCTCAACAGGGAGAAGCAGTCTTTCATTTCCTTGCAAACAGGACACGTTACACTAAGCACAGATTAAGCTAAGCTAGTATTACTAGGTAGGGAAGCCAAGCAAGTTATTTCTAACCAACAGGCAACAGAAACGCGAAACGGAGCAACACTGAAAAATCAGGCTTCGTGCTTTTGGTAGCTTGGAGTACCCACGAAAAACCCAAGTTAGTAGCTAGGATCTCGTTCAGAACAGATTAGCAGCACCCTGCAACAATCACGATGTCCACAACAACCGGTTTGCTTTCATTTCTTGTGCGCTCTGTAGTCTGGAGAGTTTTGGGACAAGGGTGACAGTGGATGCCTTGATGAATCTGCTCCAACCGGACTGAAATCGATCGCCCGACCAACTGAGCTGCCATCCTTCAAGCTTGAGGACTTGCGCTTATTCTGCAACAAAAGGCATACTATATTTAATTTTCTTCTTTGAAGCAACTAGTATATACGTGCTCACAGATCAACATTTCACCTTAGTGGAGGTACTAGCAGATTCCTTTCTCTCAGATCGGCGCTGTCGCTCTTTCTCCAAACGACGAAGCAGCCTTTTGTTCTCTTCATCAAGAACTCTGTTGTCATCGCACAGCTTGTCGACCTAGAATGAACATGAGAATCAGGCACATAGCCACAAGGATATCAGTGCGTCTTCAGTATACTATTCCCTCCAGTTGTTTCCTTGTCAACGAATGAAAGAGGGAGCAGAATCGTACCTCTGCCTCTGCTGTATGGAGATTCATCTTCAGAGTCTCATTCTGCTTCTGCAGGTCTTGAACTTGGGCTGTCAATGCTTCCAACTGCATAGTACGTAGTTTAAGGATGATGTTGATGAATCTCACACATTGCTCATATATAAAGGGGGTGCCGTATAGACAATGTTCTCTTGGGTGTGGTTCAGTATGATGCAAAATGAATACATAGTTGAAACAATGTAAGCACTTGATCGATTGGCAGATAGGCAGGAACTTAAATGCAGTCGTTGCTGGACGTAAATGAGAGAGAGGACTACGGTGGCGTCTTGCTGTAGGCGTGCGCGGAGTTGGTCGTTCTCCCTAGAGAGTTCGTCGCATGCCTCCATGGCTCGCTCGAGGTCTCGCTCGTAGAGGGTGCACTCCTTGGTGGACCTGGTAGAGAGGTCGTTGTATTTGGCGGCCCAAGCCTCCTTATCCTCGACGCAGCGGCGGAGGCCGGCGGCGTTCATGGCAGACTCGGCCTGGAGATTCGATCCGATCCGATCCGTGAATGAATCACTGGACGAAGAAGCCAAAAAAAAAAATTCAAACGAATGAAGCAACGTGGAAGGTACCTTGAGGAGTTCAATCCGGCGGTTCGCGGCGCGGAGGTCCTCCTCGAGTGAGAAGACGTGGTCCTGGAGGCGGCGGCGCAGGTCTTCGGAAGCAAGGAGCTTGAGGTGGAGGGACCGGTCGGAGACGGGCAGGCCAAGGGAGTTGTGGATGGAGTCGCGCACGTAATCCTCGGCGCCGCCGGGGAGCGCCGCCGCCGGAACCCTAGCAGCAGCAGCATCGTAATGGTACTGCTGCGCCTCCTCCGCCCCCATACTGTGCCTTGATTTGGATTCCTTGAAGCGAACTCTTCGATTTGTATCTGGGAACGAGTACCGGAGTCCGGAGGAGGAGGAGGAGAGGAGGGGATTTGAATTGCAAATCTGGTGCACGAGAGAGAGTGAGAGAGAGAGAGAGAGAGAGAGAGAGAACCCACACAAGGAGGGAAGATAATAGGACCGTTGCGGTGCCCATCCTGGGCCTCGTTTTTTCCTCCCACCTTCCGCCCAGCCTATTTTACATGGGCCTTCTTCACTGCTGCTGATGCATTCCCAACTCCAGAGTCCAAAAGGTCTATCACCAACCAGCTCACGACTCTGTCCGGCTGTCCCAACTTCAGCCCGCTGATCTGCGAATCTGGGCTCCCACCACCCTGCAGCCCGCCTGAAAAGTCCGTGGGCGTTCCAACGCCACTCGCTTCTCCCACGACGCACTCCGCCCGTCTTCCCCGTCGTCGTCGTCCCACTCCCACGAAGCTCCGCCGCCCTCGCCGACACCACTGTTCTCTCCCTCGCCGGCTCCGCCGCCGCCTCGCGTGGGACCCTAAGGTGCCTCTCGCGTGCCCGTTTCTGTACCATACCCTTTTTGTGCTTCAATCGATCTCAGGCCCCCCCGGTACCCGCGGTTGGGGCGAACTGCCCTCGGGCGTGGGAGTGCCCGGTGCGCCGCGGCCGGCGGGTTACCTCAGCTTTTGGGCTCTTACCTCCTCTGTGCGCTACGCTCGATCGGTAAAGTAAGGTTCTTGCAAGGCGTTAGGCGGCGCGAGGATGCGGTCCTGATGTTTGCGTCGTGTGCGGTCCTGATGTTTTCGTCGTGTCCAGTTTCCAGCCTTTGCAAGGAGCGTTGGTAACTTCTGGGAACAGTAGTTTGGGGCAACATGGAAATTAGCTATGCGATTTGTGAACTTGACTACTTGAGAACCTTGCACGTGCAAATTTGTCCCGTGCAGTGCTGATCTGTTCGGTTGTCTTGATGATACCTTGTGTAGTTATGTTGGTGTTGATTTATAGTTTATACAAGTAGATGATATATGCTGCTGTGGGAATTTGGCATTGTGTAGAATTGGTTTTAAGCTCTTCGCTTTGTCTGGGCTCTTGGAACATTGATCCTATGATGTGTCTGTCTGGTCCAGATTTCCCATTTGATTTTGTTACAACAATGATTTTCTTGCACCGAAATGTTTGAACCCTGAACCATATTTCTTTCATGCTCAGGGTATGCAGGATAGAATGAGACGGCAGGGACAATACGGTGAAGCTGACATTAATTCAATGGTTGCTGCCCAGTTGCATCACTACCAAGCACAGCAAAGGGCACCACAACATCCTGATAACAGCTATCCTGGAAGAGATTCTGCACAAGCTTCTGGGGAGCATCAGTTTGCCGCCCCAAAAGTGAGACAGAGCCAATGGGATCGAGGTGGACCAAACATCCCAAGCCAGGCTCCATCATATTCATATAATGAAGGTATGTGCCGCTGCTTGTAATTTAATTTATAACCTTCACACCTTATATTTTGCACTGAAGGGACTGAATGAGTTCCTGCATAGCTCTTATAGGTTGGGGATGTCAAGTGGATGTAAACTAGTTACTGCTTACATTGGTTATAGTTTTGTAGCATTATGCTGACTTTTAGTGATACAGGCCAAGGAGCTGCAAGTGCACAGTCCTTTTACGATGGCCAGAGGTCTGATATAAAAGTTGGTGTGGAAAAGCACCCCAGCAAGGAATCGAGGGACCAGTCTCGTAATGACAGGACTGAAACAAGATATGAGGATTATAATCCTCCTCGGACATTTGAAGGTCTTGAACAAAATTTTCATGAAGAAATTATGATGCTAGCCAAGGAACTGCATGATGCAGAGGATGCTGAAAATGCCAGACATACGGAGGTATGGCAATAGATAGTGTCTTTACTTATTATATGAATATTGCAAGGTTTCTGCCCTGTGCTGCCTACCAAGCAAGTGCTTTTTTTAGCTGAACAAGCAATACGGTATACTCTATTAGATGTTTGATTAACTTTCCACATTATAGTCCTGGTCTTGTTTTCGTTCCTATTCCCTCTGTTTATATTTTGCTCTCAAGGAAGCTTTACACATTTGAACTAGTTTCTATGTCTGAACAACATCAAAATAGGAACAGAAGGAATGTCATTAGCTGGAGGTCCTTTTATCCAGTTCTTACGAGGATGTAGTATCATTTGTTATGTTCTCTGCTTTGGCTATTGACGTTTTCTCCAAACCGATTAGCCCGGAGAAAGGAGGGGTTGTGTTAGGCTTGGCTAGCCTAGGCCTGGTAACGGGCTGAGCAAAATGAACTAACAATTGTGAGGGCTGGATCGGATTAGGATAGAGTTGAAATTCTATTAATTTTTTAACTAAAATGAAACAAGGGTCAATTTAAGTTGTGAGGCCCTGCGGAATGAGCCCTTCTATCAGACCTAGGCTAGCCAGCAACTATTTTTAGTTATTAACCAATCGATAACCCTTGTTTGTGTTGGATCTCATGGGTTTCATTTCATCTCTAGCCTACCCTAACTTGTCTGGGACTAAAAGGCTTGGTTGTTGTTGTAGTATATTAGCCGTTGGAGGCAAACAAAACGAACTCACATATGGAGATCGGAAATTTGATTGATTACGCTGTTGGATTTCCTTGTTTTTTCATGGTTGTTCACTTTTATGGACACTCTCATTAAATGTGCCAGTATTAATTGCTTAGACTAACGACAGCTTGTAGTAGTTGTATATTATAAACAAGGCACTATCTGATGGATTTAACATTTTCTACTCTTCACGCAAATAATTTCCTGAAAGCAGATGCCCATATGTAAGTATATTAATAATCAAAGAAGCATGATGGCGCATCCACAACTAGAAATTTAATATGATTAACATATTATAAAATGAAAAATGGTTATCTGTCCCTTCGTACCTTATAAGATTGTCCATATCAATTTGTGTGCACCATTTTTTGTGTTTCGGATTCTGCATGTTCAATAGTTTTTCATATGCCTTTCTAATATGCAGCATGTAAACCCCCAAAACAGATGTGGCGTAAAGTCATAACATGTGAAGTTCCAAGTTTCTAGTATTATAGGGGTTCCAAGTTTCTTGTCTATAATGTAGGTAAGCTAAGTTTCTGTTTTTTCACGCCTTTTCATGTCTGTCTACAGAGATTGAAGGAGATTAATGCGCAGCACCAGGATAAACTATTAGCACTTCGAGCTCGCCAAACAACATATAGAGAAGATTTCCTGCGCAAGGAATCTCTGGCTCGCCAGCAGCAATATCAGCAGGCGAGCATGAGCCATTATGCAAATAATGCTGTGCCTGGGGAGCAGCATGGTTATCATCCAACAGCAATAGTCACTCCTGTTGCTGCTGGAGACTCATATGGAGAGACTCATCGGGGTTATCATGCCCAGTATGAACCCTATGGTGATCGTCCTGACTACCCAGAGTTCCGTGGTGGGGGCAGAGGTCGTGGTAATGGACAACGTAGTCAATACCCAGGTGGTCGTGCTTATAATTCTGGTGGCCGGCGATTCTAGAGATGCTTATTAGTTGAGCAATCAGTGTTTTCGGCTTGTTGTCTGATCTCAATTCGGTGTGCTCTATTCAACGGAGGTGAGTTTAGTTGTGATCGTCCAGAAACATTGACGCTCATCATGTTCTACAATTCGTTAGATGTAGAGTCGTTAATCTACTGTTTCCGTGGATCACCGGACTGTACGGCTACTAGTGGCCACAACTTTGCTAGTTTAGTCTGGCTGTAGTTTGTTGAGGAAGCACAGAATTGTCTCTGCTATAAATTATGTTTTATTATCTTGGAAGCAATACCATTTCATATTCCTGTAGTTTCTAACTGATGAATGCCCGGAGCGTAACAACTCTACATTTGATGTTGTGTTTTTCTAAAGCAGAGTTTGTGTTCTTTGACTTAGTTTGATTTTTACCTGATAATCGTCAGAGAACCAATTCAATAAAAGAAGGTACAGACTCGTGTAACAGTAAAACAGGGACAATAAACTACGGTAACTTTGAGCTTGTAATACAAAACCGATGTACTGCTAAAACATACCGAGTAGATGTGGAAAAGAAGTTGCAACAAGGAAGCAATTAGCTGTTACACAAGGCGACATATAGCATATGTTCTCTTCAGAAACTAGTTCAGGCCCTCAAGTCTCCCATTAGGAATTCAGGATGCTAACACTGCAGAGAGGAGTGGAGTTTATGGACAGCAATCCTCCTACTTGCCAGTTTTTTTCACTGCACCCTTCTCCTGAAGTCCTTCCAACACAGTCACAACCTGATCCATGCCTGGCCTGCATCGGGCGTCCATTGATATGCATTGCAGTGCAAGGGCTGCAGTCTTCTGTGCTGCAGAAAGTGAATACTGAGAGCACAACCGTGAGTCAACAACAGGGATGACCCTCCTCTTGTTGTTGATGTAAGGTCTAGCCCACTCCACCAGGTTGTGCTCACCAGGCGGGCGGTTCTTGTCCAGAGCACGCCGTCCAGATAGCAACTCCAGAAGAACAACGCCGTAGCTGTACACATCGCTCTTTGCAGTCAAATGTCCTGTGCAACACGAGGGTAAATAATATTAGTTGCCGGAAATTGTGGGCATGAAAATCATTGTTGACTTCTACTATTACATCATGTGCACAATTTTGCAGGACAATGAACAGGATGTAAGCAATACTAATCAGAACTCGTGGGTTGACTTCAGTGTTAGTGGCGATGGTCTGTGCAGCCACAATTTCTGATTTCATGGTACTTAGTGCACGACACCAGCTGAAGAATCTGTGTTCTTCTTGGGCCTAACCAAAGACATGGCAAGCATAAAGTACTATTTAAGTAGCATAATGCACCGCTTTGATGTTTCCCCCTTTACAGGATGGCATATATCATACAGTTCACCCTATGAATATTCAAATCATATGTGTCACATGACCAAACAGCAAATGTCAATCTAGAAGGTGGACTTGTATAGCGACATTTTGAGATATGTTTGATGACGAGAATTATTTATGCCACCCATGATTGCAATCGAGAAAATGTACTGCTTTAAACAAAAGCACCCATGAGGATTGAGAACCACGTCATCTAAAACAACACAAATCCAACAGAAATGGATTATTTTCCTCAACTACAGACTATTAGATGTCTCAACATAGTCGCTCTTATCAGAGCAATTACATTAGCAGAAACTTGTTACATTGTTTCAGCACGAAATCTGAGCTATTTTTTTATCTATAAAGAATCGTCCTCTCTGTCATTATCACTTACCATTATGAGAACAATAGAGTACTCTAGAATAAATACATCCTACAAAAATTTACCTGTTGCAAGATACTCTGGGGCAGCGTAACCCTGCGTTCCCATGACCCTGGTAGATACATGACTTTTATCACCACTCGGACCATCTTTTGCCAAACCAAAATCTGACAATTTTGCATTGTAATCCTATAAAAAGGTAAGACATACAGATCTTTAGTTTAATATACTCATTTGACTAGCATATACTATAGATTCTCATTGCATGCACACCGAGTCAAGAAGAATATTGGAGGTCTTGAAATCCCGGTAAATAACTTTAGCCTGATCTCCGTGCAGGAAAGCAAGACCTCTGGCAGCCTCGAGTGCTACCTTCATCCTTAAGTTCCATGGGAGAGGTTGGAAGTGCGACCCTCCTGTGATATTACAGCATTAGCTCCTTTCATAAAGCAAGAAGCCAAGAATGAAAGAACCAGCAGAAATACACTAGAGGGCTTACTCCTGAAAAGATGATGCTCCAAGCTGCCTCTTGGCATGTACTCGTACACAAGAAGCCTTTGTTCATCCTCCAAGCAGTAACCGATAAGCTTCACGAGATTTGGGTGGGACAACTGTCCTAGGTAATTGACTTCAGCCTACAAAGTAATTGCAGAAACAAATTAAAAAAAAACTTTTGTCTTATGAAGATTCAGCCTAAAATTCTTTGGTTCACTCTGAAAGGCACCAACCAGCCATTCCCTGTGCCCCTGGAAACTGTCGAGTTTGAGCTTCTTCACGGCGACAATCATTCCGGTCCCCTGCTTGACAGGCATGAGCGTCCGCTCGTCCAACCATCCCTTGAACACTGACCCAAAGCCACCCTCCCCGAGCGAGCAGTCCGGCCGGAAGTTCCTCGTAGAGCTCTTGAGCTCGCTGAAGGAGAACTTCCGGACATTCGACGCTTCCAAGATCTCTGTCTCTGTACGCGGAGTCGGTGGCACCGACCACGAGGAGACGGAGGATGTCTTGGTGCCAAAAGTGCTGCTGTCGGTTGCATTCCTGCTGCTGTTCTTTGAACCGGTCCCTGAATTGAACAAGCATCTACTTATTTAGCAAAGAAAGTAACACTTCCTATGCTTCCAGAATTGAAGTTCTACTGCTTTTTGCGGGAAAAAGGTGGCATGGCTGTCATTTCTGAAAGGATCCTGCTTTCTTCAACTAAAATCAATTCAATTTCGCCTAGTACTAAATTGTGCTTTTGTTGGAGAAAAAATATATCAAAGTTTAATGAGGTCAAGATCGACTGTTCTCTATCATTTCCAAGAGCAACAGACGGCTCCGTTCACTCAATCGAAAACAAAACGAAGAATTTCTGCAAGGACAAGGAGCAGAGGAAAGAAAGGTGCCAGACTTTTAACCCGGCGATGGAACCAGAAGAGAACGAGCTTCGTACCTGACGAGTTAGGGGCACTGAAGGCAGGGTTGATCTCGGCGTTCCCCTGCACGCCGGCGCAGTTCCCCATCAGGAATGAAAGATACTACGCACTCAGCACCCCCTCAGAAGGTGGCCGCGCGTGGTGCTCCCTGCTGGGATCTCGCCAAGCTCTTCCTGGCTGCGCGGCCGTGAGGGGAGCTGCCTGGACTCGGAACCTGTGGGTTTGTTTTGGCTTCTGATGGCGGTGTCATTCCTTCCCAGCTCCGCTCGGTTGCGAGAGGATGTGTACTCGCATCATCATTGCTGCTGGCTGGCTGCCTGCCTGTGAGCGAGGATGGTGGGAGACGTGGGGTCAGTCAGCTCATTAATGGGACGGGGCAAGCTGCCTTTCCTGTGTCACACTCACACCTGTCTTTTGATTATTCATCCTCGCGTCTCGCCTGGTTTTTAACCCCACTCTATTCAATTCAAAAAGAAATTGTGTCTTCTGAATCCGTGTCTTATTCACAAATGAATCAAGTACTCCTGTGTTCCATATATTGCCGTCCAACACCAACTAGTAGTTATTTTCTAGTAGTTTAACTCTCCTATCCCATACGAATTGATAAGGAGCCATACTCAAGTTGTTTTTAGTAAAATTCGTTTGTTTCACACTAACAGATACTCCTATTAGATTACACTTTTGTTATTCCTCATTATTTTAAAATATAGTTTCAGTAGATTAAATAAATATTTTTTCAATTTAGTTATAATTTTCGATTGGAAGGCATCGTGGGTTTTCATAGGATCTGATGCACATATATCCTAGCAAATACAATGAAACATTAATCATTTTTCACGGAAAATCATATGAAACCCACTACAGAGCTCTGGAATGTGGTTTTCTGGTTTAATGCTTCAAACAGTGGTGGGACAAGCGGTAAGCTTTTCTTGGTTATACAAGAATTTTAAAAGAAAAAAAATAGAATGGGGACATGTACAATACGAGCCGATACATATTTCTAGTTACTAGTAGTTCGTACTGGAGTAGTACATATCTTTTGTCTTTAATGATGTGCTCTCCTTTGGCAACACCCAACCACCATATACAACACAACCATTATCCAACCAAAAATACGGTAGCATTCCACGAAAATCTGTGTGAAACAGGTGACAATAGCAACATCCTCCGGGCCGGCCGGTGCTAGTGCAGCTGTGTTGACCCCGAGCGCGCAGGTGCGTACGGTGCAAATGGTGGCGGTAGTTGGAACCCCTGCATAAGCGGCGGCGTGCCATTGACGACGAGTACCACCCCCGGCGGCCCGGCTAATCAGAATCGGATGAGATCTCCGCAACCTCTTCGCTGTGCTGTGCTGCCGCCACACTCCTACAGATGGTGACTGGACAGTGTTTTTTTTTTTTTTGCCGATTAGGCGATTATTAATTAATTGGACTGCGCTGGTCGCCGCCAAAATCTAAGCGCGCGCGAGCGAGAAAGTCGCCGGTGATCATCGAAATGCGAATGGCGACGCAGCTTAGTGCCAAAGGCGAGATTAATCTTAATCGCAAGTTGTGCTGATGTGTCCAGGGCCGCCATGGCGTCACACGGATCGATCGGTGCTGGGAATTTTAGGACGTCCCTTTCGCTTGCATGCGCTGGAGTGGACGAATGAAGAGGAAGTAGTCCATTGCGGTTGCGGTGTAGGTCCAACGGCGCGGCCTCCGTTCTCTCTCTCTCTATATTTGATTGACGTTCTTCGGCCCGTTTTTGTATTTGCAACGTGCTTAATATGTGTGTAGTTTCTGAATTTGTGATATATATATGACTTCCAAATCAAATTAAGTGGCGTGTTTTCTTGAATATACGCTCGTCAACAACACATGCTCATAAGAGAATTAGCATAATTGTTTCTGTACTAACGTACGGCAGAGATCGAGATGTGAGTAGTATACTATAGTAGTACTAGATCCTTGCTTCCACACAGCTTAATTAGGTCCTGTAGGTGAGATTCAGTTGGCGACAGCTGCTGGTACTACTACTACTACGTACTATTGCTGTCCGCTAAGTCGTATAGATGCATGATTTATTTATCAGTTTTGATGCCATGTTTTAATTTGTAAGACCTCCAGTCGGTGAGACCGGCCTCCAGTCGCTTAACCTTTTTTTAATCACGAAAAAAATATAATTGTTAAGTAAAGGTAAAGCTTCACCTCGCGACAGCTGTACGTACGTACGTGGTGTATGACAACTTGCGCAGAGCGTCTCGTCGCCAGACGACCACAGCACACACACACACACACCAGACGAACACGAGCAACATATGAGATGAACTGGAAAACCGACGGAAAAGGAGAGCGACTAGCTAGCCAGATCATTGGACAACTCTAATAATGTGGCGCCCCCACACAGCCCACCTAGCGTAGCGTAGAGAGCCGGGGAGCAAAACGGGCGCGAACGACTCGACCGCCCGGCGGCCGAACCAACGTCTACGGCAGACAGGTTGCTGTCGTGGTGGAAAGATGCATTGCATTTGCACCCAGTCGAGGTAGGCGAGGCAACTAATGGCGTCGTCCGCGCGCCGGCCGGCCCAAGACAAGACCCACGGCACAGGTCGGTCTCTGTTGCTTTCGAGCCAGCGGGGGACACACAGGCGCGATCGAGCGAGGTGGTGTCGCGGCGGCTCGCGTCGATCGCCAGCCACAAGCTTGTTCTACGAGAAAGAACTATACTTCGCCCGCGGGTTCATCAATTCGGCTCCAGTTGGTGGTGTAGGACGACTGTAGGTTGTAAGATTGGCTCCATATCACCTCTCGGTCTCGGCCGTGACGACCCAAAACAGTTTTTCCACGCTCGCGCGCGTCCCCTCCGTATCTTCTTGTTGTATCGTTGTGACGGCGGCGCACGCGACCGCTACATACGCGCGCGTGATCCCGTTACCATGCAAAACAAGGCGAGCATATGGAAGCCCAACAACAAGACTGGACTTTTCTTTGGTTTCTTGGGCTCAGCTACGACGACAGGTGAAACGCTTTGGGCTGATGAGATCAAAATGGGCTTTATGTACACAAATCAGGCAGGCGCGGCGGCGTTCAGTGCGTGACTGCACGAGATGGGGCGAGCGGCATTGTTTTTTTTTTTTCTTAACTAAATGGAAGCAGAAACAAAAGAAATGCCTCATATAGCCGTCGCTGCCCAGCCGTCAGTAACGGACGTAGTCTATCTGACCAGTCACGAGTAGATGGGCTGCTGCGGCGGGGGATAGATGGGCTGCTGCGGCGGGGCGGGGATGAGATAAGCCAGCCGGTCCGCCCGCAGTCACGCGAGGGAGACCTGTCGTGGCGTCAGCCGGCGGTGTCAGTTTTCGTTGGCACGCCCCCGCTCCTCCGGCCAGGCCAGCACCAGCACGGACGCTAGCGCGCGCATCACACTGCCTCGTTTGACTTGCCCGCCTCCTCTCTCGCGCAGACCTTGAGCCCCCGGCCGGCCGGTCTTCGCTGAGTCGCCCCGCGCCGTTCCAATCGGGGACGGTAGGACCTCAGCTTCAGCTCGCGTTTTCTGTGCACGATATGGCCGCAGCAGCCCAAATGATACCTACATTCCACGGAGTCACAGGTGCCACGCACGCAATCGACCGCGGTGATGATCACGGCATTTTCACGTGAGCAGTGGAGCGAAACGGACGCATGATTATATATATATATATATATATATATATATATATATATATATATATAACGGACCCCTGTTACAAACAATTTTTTCTGGGACATTCATGGTCATGTGTGTTTTTGGCAAAATGACAGCACCAACCAAATATGCATATGCCCGGCGGGATGGAACGTTCGGTTTACATTTTTTAAAGGAGACACACAGACATAGGGATTAGGGACGTAGGGTGTTTGAAACACACAGGAGTAGTTTAGTCATGTGTCTCTACTATAATATAAACAAGTTGGATTTGTTGGCTATGCCACCGGTGAAATTCAAACCAGGGTATTTAGAATCCTACTGGTATTTGCTAGGGGCACCAAGCTAAAGGTCCCCATTTAGGTACGTGGCCAGCTTTACTTCTTAATCCGTTGATTTTATTAGATGCATCTCCATTAGTTCGGAATTGGAATAAAATCTAAAAATCAATAGTTACAAACAAATTTCTTCAGAAAGAAATTTTGGATCCAGACCTACACAACGGGTGTGTTTCTCTTATAAAACAATTGTAAGGTACATATTGATTGCCTGTCGAAACAGTCATTGATTAATAGCAGGATATACAATATCGCCTCAGTTATATTCGCGTAGGAATGAATTAGATGCTCTAAATCTCTGAGAGAGGATGTGTTATGTTTACGCATTAAGATCATAGCAGTCATTTCACTATCGCAGTTGATATTTAAGGTAGCCACATATTTTATTCCAAAGAAACCTACTTTACGCATTAAAATTGTAGCAGCCATTTCACTGTCGCGGTTGATATGAGATAGCCACATATTTCATTCTAAAGAAACCATACGTTACACATTGAAATTGTATCAGTCATTTCACTGTCGCGGTTGATATTTGTGGTAGCCACATATTTCATTCCAAAGAAACCATACGTTACACGTTGAAATTGTAGCAGTCATATCAATGGCACAGTTAATATTTGAGGTAGTCAGATATTTCATTCCAAAGATACCATATGTTACCCATCAGTAAACTTTAGCAGTGCAACATTTATCGTGAGTAATAACGACAACACCTCTACGTTGTCGTGGCACGCCACCTACCTCTCCAACCCATCCACTACCACGCGTGTCTCGTGGCGTACGAAGATTCTGCAGCAGCCAGATCGGTGGGGCGGCTGCACCTGGCCTGAATTGTGGACACAGTCCATCATTATATCCCAAAGATATCGTAGAAGGCTTTGTTTTTAATAAATACATCTAGAAAATGTCTTCGTCCTTCAAATCAATGGTGTGAATCTTTAGGAGCATCCTCGAGCCTATATAAAGGAGGGTCGAGGCCGCTATTCCAATCCACCGTCAAGTCTCCATTTAGACATAGAAACTCATCCATCCAAGGAAAGAAAAGCATAATTGGTAGAGAAACTGCACTTGTGTGATCCTCTTGTTTCTCACTTTAGCAGCGTCCATCGAGCCTATATAAAGGAGGGCAGAGGCCGCCATTCACAACCACGAAGCCTTCATCTCGGCCTAGAAACCCATCAATCCAAGGAAAGGAAAGCATTATTGGTAGAGAAATAGCACTTGTGTGGTCCTCTTGTTTTTCTTCTTCTTTAAAGAAAACACTTGTGTGATCCTCCTGTTTGTTATTGAAAAAAAAAACACACTTGTGTGTCCGGTTGTAGGGTACCCCAAGCAAGAGAGAGCCGCCCTTTCACTCAAGAGTGGGCCTGCCCCCCTGTTGCACCAACTATATAGTCAACTCCCATAAACAAACCACCCGCAGTTCCCTACCCTCCCTTTCCCAAAAGGTCAACTCATCCATCCATCCATCTCCTCCACTCCGCCGATCCCCAAAAATCCAAAGCCCGAGGAAGAATGGGCAATGGCATCACCAAGAGCCCGTGCTTTTCCGGCGATACGTACGCCGCCGTGGTAGCGTCGGACCCTCCTCCCGACGACAGCCTCGGGCACTCCTTCACCTACGTGCCGTCGGCGGCCGATCGCCATCCCTCCCTGTCGATCGCCGCTTCCGCGATGACGACGGCGTCGGAGTCGTCCTTCTTCTCCCTGTCCGGCGCAGCCATCAGCGCGAACATGGCGACGTCGGCGTCGATGCCGTCTTTCCGGCTGTTCAACGAGATGACGTGGCCGCAGTCGTCCGCGTGCACCTTCGAGAGCTCGCGCTCCTTCGCCGCCGTGCCGCTCCAGCCCGCGCCGCCGAGCAACCGGCTGTCAATGTCCGGTCCGATCCAGTCGGTCTCCGCCGGCCTCATCTCCGATACGTCCGGTTCCGCCGCGTCCCCCGTCTCCGGCACGACGCTCTCGGACGGTGGTCCCTTCCTGTCTGACCCCTGCCTGTCCACCTCCTCGGGGAGGCTCCAGCCCAGCAGCGGCGTTCCCCAGGTCATCGCCGAGCGCCAGCGCCGCCGCCGCCGTAACGAGCAGTCGCTCCTGGGATTCTTCGCCAGAACCGCCTCCAGGCTCCGGTTCCGGTACGTCCGGCGCCGGACAGATGACGAACCGGCCGCCGAGCCGATGAAGGTCTCCGTCAGCGACGGGGACTACCGGTCGCCGCCGCCGAACGGCAATGTGGAGTGGGCTCAGGGCGCTGCTGGGGAGGACAGGTTCCACGTGGCGGTCTCGGAGGAGCACGGCTGGATGTTCGTCGGGATTTACGACGGGTTCAGCGGTCCCGACGCGACGGACTACCTGTTCGCCAACCTCTACGTGGCCGTGCACGACGAGCTCAAGGGCGTGCTCTGGGACGACGTCGTCCATCAGGACGACAGTGCCGGGTGCGGCCACCAGGACCCCGCTCCAGACAATGCCGAGGAGCAGCTCTGTCTGTGTCTCGGGCAGGCGGACGGCGGCGGCTATGCGTGGGCCAAACGCAGGCGGACGAACGCCACGGAGATCAACCGCGAGGTCCTGAGGGCGCTGGCGCGCGCGCTGAAGAAGACCGAGGACGCCTTCTTCGAGGCGGCGGAGCAGCGCGCGGCCGAGAGCCCGGAGCTGGGGCTGGTGGGGTCCTGCGTGCTGGTGATGCTGATGAAGGGTGCCGATGTGTACGTGATGAACGTCGGCGACAGCCGCGCCGTGCTGGCGCGCACGCCGGAACCAGACTTGGACATCCTCGGCAAGGCGTCGCAGGACTTGAAACAGTTCAAGACGGAGATCATGAGGGAGCTCCAGGCGCACGGCAAGCAGCACGGGCTCCAGGCCGTGCAGCTCGCACCGGAGCACAGCACGGCGGTCGAGGAGGTAAAAAGCCATCTCCTCTGTTCTTACTACTAGTATTACTCTGCTTGCTCCCTGCGCTGCATTGCGTGTCGGCGTTCGGTTCGTGGAACTAACCGTACCGTTCTGTTTTTGTGGGAATCTTGGGCGATGCAGGAGGTCAGGAGGATCAGGATCCAGCACCTGGATGATCAGCACGCCATCGTCAAGGGCCGGGTGAAGGGGAAGCTCAGCGTCACAAGAGCTTTTGGGGCCGGCTTCCTTAAGCAGGTGCTACTGCTTTACACATGCACGGAATTCCCACACGCAGACACACGCACTCATGCTTTAAACATGTTCCCCCCAAGTAGTACTACTCCGTTCCATTGCCGTCAATGGGCATGCCTGACGACAACTCACTCTATTTGTGTTTGTTTGGCAGCCGAAGTGGAACGACAGGCTGCTGGAGGTGTTCAAGGTCAAGTACGTGGGCACGGACCCGTACATCAGCTGCACCCCGTCGCTGTGCCACCACCGCATCAGCTCGCACGACAAGTTCCTGGTGCTCTCCTCCGACGGGCTCTACCAGTACTTCACCAACGACGAGGTGGTCAAGCAGGTGGAGTCCTTCACCGCCCAGTACCCCGAGGGCGACCCCGCAAAGCACCTCGTCTCCGAGCTCGTGCTCCGCGCTGCCAGGAAGGCTGGTGAGTGCCTGATCCTAATCGAGCTCTTCTGTAGCTAGGCTATAGACAGCAGCAACAGCACGAGACTAACACTACTGGGTTGGATCTTGTAGGAATGGCGTCGCACCAGCTGCTGGACATACCGCAGGGCGAGAGGAGGCACTACCATGACGACGTCTCCATCATTGTGATCTCGTTCGAGGGCAGGATATGGAGGTCGTCGTTCTGATCAGTTCCAGAGGCGGCAGAGAAGGAGATGGTGCGGGCGCACCGGGCTGTAGTACTAGCTAAGTAGTGGTAGTAGCAGTAGTTAGCAACCCTGTTCGGCTGTAGTACTAGCTAAGTAGTCTCACCTGTATGTTGAGAATACCGAGTTCGCTTTTGTCGGAACTGTTGTTGTACATAATAGTTCGGCAGGATGTAACTAGGCTTTTCGCACAGTTGCAATATATAGTTAAGAAAAAGAAAATGGTATAAGAATTGCTGGTCTCTCGCTCTCTGCCGAAGGAGTATAAAGTTTTTCTCTTTTTGTAAATGTGTATGTTTATGTGCGTGCTGCGTGTGTGCGTGTGTCTGTGTGAAAGCAGATCTCGCCTAAAGTATTAAAGTGGTTTCGGGGCCAATACCAAGACATTCAAACAGGCAGCTTTAGAGGAAGATTAGAGTATCTTCAATCCAACCGTGCGTCAAAACGTTATCACGATTGTCGTACCATTATTTGAAGGCGGAACTCCGATACAACCAACACTGGAAAGAGCACGTGTTCAAATGCCACCACCCGGTCCCGATGTGACTTGACCGTGATCGAAGCCTAGCCCCGCGATTACTCGAAGCGAGAATATCCTCTTCTCGAAACTTCTTTTTGCGTCATGGAAGCAACTGACTTAGCGTTAAATTCTTCTCGAAGAGTTAGTACTTTTGAACTACAGGAGTATATACTAGTTCATCACAGAGACTGAAGAAAATTAAGCAACAGGAAGGGACACCCGAACGACAGATTCCTGGAAAAAATATGCCCGGAAAACCGACATTATGTCAATGGAGATGTAAATAAATTAAGGATACAGATGTAGATAAATAGTGACAAAACCGTTGATTTATCTGCTTTGAATTCACTGGTCAAGGTTGAGAGCTCGATGCCTTGAGAAACTTTCCGAGGGCTCTTTGCCGGACATATTTGTTTATGCTTGGTTCATATCAGTAGGTCAACTCTTGCAAGCAACACACGCACGAAAGAAAAAGCCTACAGGAATAACGTAATCGCTCATATCATTTCGCGCAAGTGGCGATAAAAGTAAGTGAGCTGACTGGCCTGGGGCTGTATCGAGACGTGACCCATGTTTTCTATGTGTGTGTGTGTGTCTGTCAATTTGGCCCTTGGGTAATAGAATCTGAATAGTTTCTTGTCAACGTTGTTGGTTATCTAAGTTGAATAATATACGCGGTACCCTTTCGTTCATCTCATATAACTGCATCTAATAGTTTTTTCTTTAAAACATTATTTCTGTATTTGTTGCGCTGCTACCTTTGTGGTTGAGGCGAAGGCATGAAATGTGGGGTTGGGAAAAGCCAGGTGAAGGATGACAAATGTCACCGTATGTGAGAATGATCGTCTTGGATGCTTTCCCTCTTGTATATTTGTCCCCACCCCACCCAACTCAAAAAACTATAATGACCCCCATTTTAAACATAATTGTCCCTTTTGTTTGCCAAAATAAGGCACATAAAGAAAAGAAAAAAGCTCAACTTACTGCTCTCAAATATACATTTTTATTAGTAAAAGATTCGAAATATATCACGGTGGGTCAAAATGAACTAGCATATGATGGTGAATACTGACTTAAACTGAATCTCTTCTGAAAAAGAGATTGGGTAAGAGATGGAAAAATATCCGGAGGCAGTACGACGTTGAAACAACGAATTTAAACAGTTGGAACCCCATTTTATACAAAATCATCCCTTTTCTTTGCTAAAATAAGCCACATAAATAAAACAGAAAAGTCAACTTACTCGTATGGTTATTTCACACTCAACTATTTCATCTTGACCCATTTTACAACCTTATACAAATTGTTTGTATAAGAGGGTAAAATGTACAAAAAATAACACAGTTGTATGGATAAACCGAACCAAAAATTACTTTAGTGCCTTATCTAGACTTGGGTTATACTTTAAGAAGAGTAAATTGGACCTTTTTATTAGGAAAAAAAGCACAAAATATATCATGGTGGATCAAAACGAATTAGCATGATGGTGAATTTTGACTTAAACTGAATCACTTTTGAAAAAGAGAGATGGACGAATATATGGAGGTAGTGCAATGTTGAAACAACGAATTTAAATAGTTGGAACAATATAATCACGTTTTATTTTCCGATAATGTGTCCAACATTCTGCATAGTTTTTAGGGCCAATTGCGTTTTGACCATCGTTTTCAAGGCTAATGGTGAAATAGCCATTGTTTTTCAGATTTTGCGTTTTTACCATCAAAATTTTTGGACAAACCTGCCGTTAACCACAACTTTCTTACTCCGTTACGAGGGACCAGATTAAAGGAAATAAGAAAAATAAAAGAAAAGGATGAAAACTAAAAATAGACCAAAATACCCCTCCATTCTATCTAACTGGCCACAGCCTCCGGTCTCTCTGCCAGACTCTCCTCTTCTCTTCTCCTTCACGTGGTAGAACCCTAACCCTAGCTGTTGAGGGCGAGCAAGCCGGCGTGCGGGAAGGCCGGCGAGCGACGCTCGGGCGGGGCGAAGCGGCGGCGCGCGGCGGCTCGGGCGCGAAGGCGAGCGGGTGGCGCTGGCGGGCGCGCGGCGGCTCGGGCGGGCGCGCAGGCGAGCGCGCGGCTCGGGCGGGCGCGAAGGCGAGCGGGCGGCGCAGGCGGGCGCGCGGCGGCTCGGGCGAGCGCGCAGGCGAGCGCGCGGCGCGGGCGGGGGCGCGGCGGCTCGGACGCGCAGGGGGGCGCGCGACACGCAGGCGGGGGAAAGCGGCGGCTCGGGTAGAGGCGCGCCACACGCGGCCCGTGAGCGCGGGCAAGGGAGAAGCGGAGGCTCGGCTGGATTCAGGTATTTCCCCATCTTTTGGCCTTCCTAGTGATTTCAAATGACCTTTTCCCTCATGCTATTTTGATGGACATTTTGGATGGCATATTTTCAGATGGAGGAAACAATGCTAGCATTGGGTGCAGAGACAACAACAAATCCAATTGAACCTAGGTATTGCTTTAATTCATCAATTACTTGTTTACGGAAGCACGATTGATTCGGTTTAGAGGGCGAAATTGATTTAGTACGTAGGTATATTTAGGTAGCTTATTGGAAACCTTTTAACTTGTAGGTCAAATAATCCAGAACTGAAACTTGCTATAAGGGTTCGTGCGTATTGGAGCTTGCCTGATGGGGGTCCAAAGACATATTTGAAAGCCAGGAATTTGCACCCAATATTTGTTGGCATGAACTATTCACTACAGGAGCTAGTTGACTTTGTAGGCGAATACTACATGTGGGGTTCTAAGCAATATTTAACTTTGTGGCGTGATGATAGTACTTCCGATGCTTCTGTTGAGATTAAATCTGATGAACAATTGCTACAGTGGTTTCAGCTCAACATAGAGAAGGGAGTGGTGTCTATTAATGCACAAGTAAATGATTTTGAAGGCCCGTTGCAGTTCTCACCCACAAAACGTAGGTTTCATCCTACTGTGAGAAACAAAGTACCTATAAATGAGAGTGACACATCCAAAACAGCCACGCCCATAAATGAGAGTGACACATCTAAAATAGCCACGCCCATAGATGAGAGGGAGACATCCAAACCAGCACCAAAGAAGAAGGTTAGAAAGGCAAAAAAAAAGAGAGGTGATGATGAGGAGCCTGTAGGAGTTGATGATGAGGGCATATACTCTGAAACTGAAGTGTTAAGTGATAGTAGTTGGGATTCTGATTTGGCTGCTTCGTCAAGCTCTGACGATGATGAGTATGATCCTGACGTTGAAATTATTGATGAGGATGATGAGGATGATATTCCTGCCTTTTCATATGATGTACAAAATCCATGCATTGATGTGGGAGTCATTTTTCCAGACACGAATGAGTGTCAATCTGCAGTGACACAATGGTGTATCTTGCATGATCATGCGTACCATAGGGTGAATAAAGATAAGAAAAGATTTACAGCCAAGTGCAAGAGGTGGGACAAGGGTTGCAACTGGAAGTTTTACGCATGTACGAGTAAGAAGTACATTGGATGCAAGGTAATTTCAGCTATGTGTTATTGTGCTTTTGTATTCTTTTACTAATTAGTCTCCTGGCTGAATTATTTGGTTGCAGGTTAAGAAAAGTGGTCCTAAGCACACTTGTGGTTCTTTCAACAAGTGTGGTGATACAATGGCTTCAAATAAATGGGTAGCTGATAGAGCGGTTGACATGTTGTTGGATAAACCAACAATGAAACCAAGTCAAATACAGGCTGACTTGTTGAAGACTTACAATGTGGAAGTTCCATATTATAGGGTGGTCAGAGGAAGAGAAAAAGCAATTGATATAATACATGGGGCATGGGATGAGAGTTATGATCTGTTGCCTACATATCAGGCTGAGGTTCTTAGAGCAATGCCTGGTAGTATTGTTGAGTTAGACACTGAAGAGTGCAAGGGTGAAAAGTGCTTCCGAAGGTTCTTTCTTGCTCTCAAACCTTGTATTGATGGTTTTCTGGAAGGGTGCAGACCCTACATTGCCATGGACTCTACTCACTTGACAGGCAGGTCAAGAGGTCAGTTGGCAGCTGCTGTTGCAGTGGATGGTCATAATTGGCTATATCCGGTGGCATTTGGGGTGATAGAGACAGAGTCTAAGGAAAGTTGGACTTGGTTCATCGAAAACTTGAAGAAAGCAATTGGTACTCCTACAGGTACAAGGACTACTTAGTTTATCTAGCATATGTCGTCATCTCTAAAATTTACTCTAACATATTATATTGCTCTACATCCAGGTTTGGTCATAAGCACAGATGCCGGCAAGGGAATTGAAGTGGCTGTACATGATGTCTATCCAGGCGTCGAACATAGAGAGTGTATGCGCCATTTGTGGAAGAACATGAAGAAGCAGTTCCGTGGCCCTTTTTTTGCTCAGCATATGTGGGCAGCAGCCAAGAGTTACACAATTGAAAAATACAACTACCACATTGGCAAGATAGAGGAGAAAAGCCCTGCCGCCGCGGCGTGGTTGGATGATAACCATCCATATGTATGGAGTAGAGGGAAATTCATTGAAGATTGCAAGGTGGACTATATCAACAATAACATCTCTGAGAGTTTCAATAATTGGGTGTCAAAGGAAAAGGGTCATCAAATCGTCGACTTGTGTGATAACATTAGGCGAATGATCATTGCCAAGTTTCATTTGAGGAGAAAGATTGGGGAGAAGATGCAAGGCAGAATTATCCCAAAGATCATTGACTCTCTAAATGCAAAAATTAAAGAAATTAAGAACCATGATGTACTACCCTGTGGAGGTTTGACAGCTGAGGTTACCGTGTCCTTGATGAGGTATTCAGTCAACTTGGAGAACAAAACTTGCAGCTGTAGGGGTTGGCAAGTGAGTGGAAAGCCTTGCAGCCATGCGTTAGCTTACATTGCCACACTTACAAGAGAGGTCAACATAGAGGAGTTTGTACATGAATACTTCTCCGTTGAAAGGTTTAGAAAGGCCTATGCTGCTACTTTCAAACCAATGACTTCAAAGCACCAGTGGCAACGTGTCAATCTAGGCTATAAAATCAAGAAACCAAAACTAAGAAGGAAACCAGGGAGGCCTAGAGTAGCTAGAATTAGAGCATCAGATGAGGGTGGCACCAGCAAGAAGAGGACATGCACGGAATGTAATGAAAGTGGCCACACAGCTAATTATTGCCAAGGTGGCCTCACAGCCAGTCAGAAAAGGAGGCTTCAAGAAGATGGACATGGTACTAATGAACCAAGTGGAGAAAACACCACAAAGTAAGCCATTGTTGATTTAGCTAGATAAAGACTGTAATTATTAGACACTTTACTTGTTTATTAACACATTTCTTGTCATTTCAAGTCCAAATGCTACTATGGATGACATTGATTTGGGAGGAGGAAGAACACCAACAGCAAGGGGAAGGGGAAGGGGGAGGGGAAGAGGAAGAGGACAGCAAGGAAGAGGAGGAAGGGGAGGGAGGCTAGCTCGATTGCTTGGGATTGACTCCTAAATGTGATATTTGTACTCTACATGTCATGAAACATTGCTTGGGATTGACTCCTAGATGTGATATTTGTACTCTACGTGTCATGAAACATTGTTGGATATGTTTTGGTTTTTATTTTGCACATGCAGTGGTGGCTTTTGTTGGATATGTAATGTTCTAGACATATTGGAGAATTATTCTATGTGCTTTGGTTGCATATGATTGTTACTGTCGGCGTTCGTTGTGGCCGACGAGTAATTAGTATCGTGGGGTGCGTGTTTTGGTTCGGACGGTTCGCGAGAGGACACAAGGATTTATACTGGTTCGGGCAACGTGCCCTACGTCCAGTTCGATGAGGCTGCTCGTGTTACTCGCGACAGTTTGTAGTAGGGGGTTACAAACGGGCGAGAGAGGGACGAACTCCCAAGTCTCTGTGAGGTGTTCTACGTGGGGTGAGATGTCGTGTGTCTTGGACTTGTATCCCCCTCTCCCCGTCGTTCTCCCGCCCCCCCCCCCTTTTATACTGCAAGGAGGGAGGTGGGCGTACAAAGAGTTGGCGCAAAGGTGTGGGCGGCGGCATGGCCGGGTGTCCTGTAGGCCGTGCTGTTGATGCTTCAAACTCCGTGCCGGTCGCTGTGGATGACGTCGCAGGCATGACGGTGCTTTTCCGGTCGGTGGCGCCACAGGGATGGCCGTCAACGAGGGACGTCCCTTCGGCATGGTCGGTCGTCCTTCGACGAGGGGTCGGAGGAGAGGAGAACTGGTCGCCGTTAGCTCCGTACCCGGTCGAAATGTCGATCGTAGCCGTCCCGTCTTGTCAGAAGGGATGGGCTTTGACGGGGGTCGTTCGCATAGTGACGGCCTCGCCGTCACTTGCGACGTGGGCGGTTAGCGCCCACTTGCGCGGGGGGCTTCGGTAGCCATGAGAGTAGTTGAGCTTTTATTACTCAACTACTCAGTACCAACCGCCTTCGTCGCGGTGGGCAGTGCTCCCGACCCCTAAGGGTCGGGGGGAGCGATTCGCCCGACCCCTGAGGTCGGGCGAGGCGGACTCTAGCACGGACTCCCGACCCCGTCACGGCGAGGTCGGGCGCATGAGTCGAGCGGCAAATGGTCCGACCCCGGTTGAAGGGGTCGGGCGAGGCGGACCTGTCTGTGGACCCGAGCCGCCGCACGCGTATCGTGGTGCTGAGGTCGGGCGAGACGGAGATCGCTCGGTGCTTTATACGTAAAGCAGTCGGAGGATCATTAATACCGGTCATCGCCGGTATTGACCCTCAACAGTAGCCCCCGAGTGAGGTCCGACCCCCCACATAAGAGGGGTCGGGCGTCGCTCTAATCGGAGGTGGCTGTAGGAGCGTTTCTACCGGTAAGGGGCGCGCGCGAGCGCGCACCTTACAGGTGTAGCCCCCGAGCGAGGTCTGATCCCTTCTTGGGATCGGGCGTCGCTTAAGTCGGGAGGAAGAGCGATCGTGGTGATCCCTTATTTATGCTGTAAGGGGCGCGCGCGAGCGCGCACCTTGCAGGTGTAGCCCCCGAGCGAGGCCTGGCCCCCTCGGGGGCCGAGCGTCGCTCAGGTCGGGAGAAGGAATTTTCGTTCGCGAGAGCGAACTCATCCTTGGGACTTAAGGTTCTGCGACCCCGCGTTGGATCTCTTTTTGCGATTCCGTCCCCGAGTCCTCTGCTCGTCGCAGTGACCGGTCGGGGGTTCGGTTCGTCTTTGTATCGTGCCTCCAGCGCGTCCGTCCGCCGGACGAGGAGGTTGAGCCGAGCCACGCCTTACCTCGATGGCCGAGGCGTGACGCTCATCGAGCTGCTAACGGGTAAGTTCAAGTGGAGCCCCGGGATCCCTTCGGGGGGATCCCAGCCGAACCGGCTGGCGGTTGGCCCCAATATTCCTAGTCGTCGTCCCACGTGGTTCTCAGATGCCGTTCGATAGGCTTCTGAGGGCTCGTTGCCTCTCTGCGGGGAGATACCCGTGGGTCGGATCGGACCGGGACTCGAACGCGAATCGTGATGCCCCTGGGCGGTCGGCCGCCTGGGGGTACTGGCCGCTAGCGGACCCATCACTCTTCACCCCTCACTCTGTTTTTGCCCTGAGCGGCTGTCGAACCCATTCGCTGGGCCAGCCTCCGAACTCTTTGGGCCGTCGGGGCGTATTTCAGCCCAAATCTGACCGAGCAGTGGCTTAAAGTTGCTGCGCGCTGCGATCCCGTACGGATCTCTTTTTGCGATTCTGCCCTCCGAGTCCTCCGCTCGTCGCAGAGTCCCGTCCGGAGACGCGGTTCGTCTTTATTCGCCTTCCCACGCGTCTGTTCGCCAGACGGGGAAGTTGAGCCGAGCCGCACTATACCTCGGGGGCCGTAGTGCGACGCTCATCGAGCTGCTAACGGGTAGTTCAAGTGGGGCCTCGGGATCCCTTCGGGGGGTTCCCGACGTAGGCCAGCTGGTGGCCGGTCCCAATATTCCCAGTCGCCGACCCATATAGTTCTCGGTCCCATTCGATAGGTTCCGAGGGCTCGTTGCCTCCTTGCGATAGGATACCCATGGGTCGGCGCGAACCATCACTAGGCTCGACGAACCGGGACTCGAACGCGGATTTACGATGCCCTTGACGCCCGGGCGCCCAGGCGCTAGGGTATTGGCCGCTAGTGGGCCCATCGTAATCCACCCCTCACTCTAGTTACGCCCTGAGCAGCTGTCGAACCCGTCCATCGGGCCAGCCTTCGAACTCGTGGGGCCGTCGGGGCATATTTCAGCCCTTATGTACCATACCTGACTAAGTCGCGAGCCGTGCGGTAACTGAAACGGCGGGCACGACTCAGGCGTCAGGTTAGGTCGGGAGCGTTCGTCGCACCGATCGAGTCGGTCGCAATGACGCCGGTCGAACCGACCGAGGGTGGAACCCTGCACACGAAATATATATGCATATATATGTATCGATTTACTGCGGAGAGGTTCGTACGTACCCGTCGGTTTGACTTCCAGCGGGGCATCTATCACACGGATAGAGGCGGTCGTGGGGGCGCCGGTCGAATCAACTGGGGATGCCGTCCCGTCGGTCTATCGGGGGGTGCACCGGGCGTTCGCCGTCGCCCGGTCGCCCTGTGTCAACATCGCCCTCGACTACTTGAGCGAGGGTTTTGCCGCCGGTTATACCGACGCCGAGCTGGACACGATTGAAGATGAAGTCGCCCCCTTGGCGCACGCTCTGGCGGCAAGGATAGAGGAGGAGGATCGCCCCTCGACCCCGGAGCACGAGGGGCCCCCGACTCCAGAGCAGGAGCGGACCCCCGCCCCCGAAGAGTAGGAGCAGATTAGTTAGTATGTATCTAGGGTGTCCGAGGCCGAAGCGCCCGAATAACTTGTAAAAACAAGTTTTTGTATCACAAGTGATTTTGATCTCGGCGGCCCGTTTCCTTATCACTTGCGTGAAAAAGCGCTCAGTCCCTCACTCGTCCGTTTATGTGTCCCCAAAGAATCGTAGGTCGTAGACAGGATCGACACTTAGTTTTTGCCGGTGAGCGATGTTGCCGTAGCCTTTCGCAGGCGGTAGGCGTTTCGCAGTCCGACCGACTCGACTTCGTGTTTCTCCTATCCGCGACCTATCTTCTCTGAGTCTTAAACGTTAGGTGGGGGGCCGAGGCTCGGTGCAAAACGTAAGTCGCGGATAGGATCGATCGTTAGCTTGACTGGTGAGCGTTGTGGCCATAGCCCCCGTGGGCTCGTTAGCACTTTCGCGGTCCGACCAGTTCGATCTCAAGCTTTCCTATCTTTGACTTACTTGTTTTTGCACAAATTTTTTGGAAACATGCGGGGGTCGGGCCGCGCACGTATTGCACATGGAATACATGCGCGCACCTTACAGGTGTTGAGCCCCCGAGCGTGGTTGGACCCCTGTGCAGTAGGGGTCGGACGCTGCTCGGGGGGTGTGGAAAACAGACAAGCTACGAGTTTTAGGGATAGAAATGACGTAGCTGTTCAATGTTCCAGGTGTTGGTGAACTCTTGTCCGTCCGCAGTCTGCAGCTTGTAGGTGCCGGGTCGGAGAACCTTGGCGACGACGTAAGGTCCTTCCCATGGCGGCGATAACTTGTGTCGACCTTGGCTGCTGGTGACGCGACGGAGAACGAGGTCGCCGACGTCGAACGCTCGCTCGCGTACGTTCCTTCCATGGTACCGGCGTAGTGCTTGCTGGTACTTGGCGGATCGGAGGAGCGCCACGTCTCGAGCCTCGTCGAGCTGATCCATCGCGTCTTCGAGGGACGTCTGGTTCCCTTGGTCGTCGTACGCTTTCACCCTTGGAGCACCGTAGTCGAGGTCGGTTGGTAGGACGGCTTCGGAGCCGTATACCATGAAGAAGGGGGTAGACCCCGTGGCCCGACTAGGGGTCGTCCGCAGGCTCCAGAGTACGGCGGGGAGCTCGGCTGCCCATCGCTCGCTGAACTGTTTCAGCCGGCGGTAGATACGTAGCTTGAGGCCTCGAAGGATCAGGCCATTGGCGCGCTCAGAGCCCCCTGGTTTACGAGCCGCTTCAGGAGTGAGCAGTCCCTGTAAAGGTGCTTGACGGGGTACTCGTGGTTGGGACATGGACCGTTCCACTTCTTCTCGAAGTGGTCAGGGGTGTCCTCCGTGGGTGCCTTGGCACCCTTGCGATCCGCGGCAGCGACCATCCGTTCTCCGGACGGACGCGGCCGGTTCTTCTTCTTTTTCTTGCTCGGAGGGTCGGAGGAGCCTCCGCCGGCTGTCTCGACCCGCTTACCCTTGGCGTCTTGGGTGCGATTGAAGATCGCACCCACCGCCTCTTCGCCAGAGGCGTAGCTGGTTGCGATGTCCAGCAACTCTCTGGCGGTCCGAGGACTCTTGCGCCCTAGTTCGTGGACTAGGGAGTGACAAGTTGTCCCGGACAAGAACGCGCCGATGACATCGGCGTCACCGACGTGCGGCAGTTCATTGCACTGCCGGGAGAAGCGCCGGATGTAATCCCGGAGCGACTCTCCAGGTTTCTGCCGGCAGTTCTTGAGGTCCCAGGGGTTACCTGGACGGTTGTAAGTCCCCTGAAAGTTTCCAACGAAAACCTCCTTAAGGTCAGACCAGCAGGTGATCTGATTGGCGGGGAGATGCTCGAGCCACGTCCTGGCCGAGTCGGCCAGATACAGTGGCAGGTTGCGGATGATGAAATCGTCATCCTCCGCGCCCCCTGTCCGGCATGCGAGGCGGTAGTCCTCGAGCCATAGGCCGGGGTTGGTTTCCCCCGCGTACTTCGGTACGTTGGTCGGGGGTCGGAAACGCCGCGGGAACGCTGCGTTCCGAATGTGAGGACTGAAGACCCTGGGTCCCGGAGCGTCCGGGCTAGGGCTTCGATCCTCGTCGTCGTCGTAGCGTCCTCCTCGACGCGGATGACGCGATCGGGAGGTGCCATCGTCGAACTCCAGGCGGCGCCGCCGCGCATCCAGGGTGGCGCGGGCGTCCCTGTTCGTCCCCAGACGACCGCGGACGGAGGCTTTCGCCGTGCCATCCGCTGCTGGGGGAGTCTGGTGGACAGACGTGTTCTGGGCACGTTGTCCACGCAGACGCGACAGCGAGCTCTCAGCTTGCTGCACTGCCGCGTGCTCAAGTAGCGCCTCAACCTCGCGCTGGGCGCGTCGGGCCTCCGGCGTGACAGGCTCAGGGAGGCCCCTGAGCAATGCCGCCGCCGCGGCCAAGTTCTGGCTCGCCCGTGGGAAGCGCGGGCAGCCATCGTCACGACTTGCGACTCGTAAGTCGCGAACGTCAGTGCGGGTGTGTTCACTGGACTCGCTCTGAGCGAGCTCGTGATCAATCGCCGCACGCTGCTGATCCAGCTGACGCTGGACCTCCAGGAGTTCCTCCCTTCGTGCGCGCAGTCGTTCTGACTGCGCGTCACGGGGTGGGGTCCCGTCCTGCGGGCCAGACGATCCCGCAGGGCGCTCGCCCTCCGCAGCGGGAAGATGCTCCGCACGTATCATAAGGCACTCGCGTGAGGGATGATGACTTCCCTCACTGCACTCTGCATCGGAATCTTCGTTTGACGCTCCATCTAGGAGGTCGAAGAGAGACTCGGATGCGCAGCCCACCATGGCCACGAACTCGTTGTTCATGGCGCGTGGAGCTGGGAGCGTCGACGCCCGGGACAATGTGCCAGCGAGAGGCGATACACGCCCGGGGTCAAGCGGGGCAACCGGTGGTGCCGCTGCACCGGCCAGTGCCAGAGCGCCATCTGAGATGGCGACGAAGTCGAGGCTCCCGAAACGCACGTGTGCACCGGGAACCCAGGTGTTTGCGCGGCTAGCCATCCGAACAAAGAGAGGGGTTTGACGAAAACACGCACAAAGAACCCCTACCTGGCGCGCCAACTGTCGGCGTTCGTTGTGGCCGACGAGTAATTAGTATCGTGGGGTGCGTGTTTTGGTTCGGATGGTTCGCGAGAGGACACAAGGATTTATACTGGTTCGGGCAACGTGCCCTACGTCCAGTTCGATGAGGCTGCTCGTGTTACTCGCGACAGTTTGTAGTAGGGGGTTACAAACGGGCGAGAGAGGGACGAACTCCCAAGTCTCTGTGAGGTGTTCTACGTGGGGTGAGATGTCGTGTGTCTTGGACTCGTATCCCCCTCTCCCCGTCGTTCTCCCGCCCCCCCCCCCTTTTATACTGCAAGGAGGGAGGTGGGCGTACAAAGAGTTGGCGCAAAGGTGTGGGCGGCGGCATGGCCGGGTGTCCTGTAGGCCGTGCTGTTGATGCTTCAAACGCCGTGCCGGTCGCTGTGGATGACGTCGCAGGCATGACGGTGCTTTTCCGGTCGGTGGCGCCACAGGGATGGCCGTCAACGAGGGACGTCCCTTCGGCATGGTCGGTCGTCCTTCGACGAGGGGTCGGAGGAGAGGAGAACTGGTCGCCGTTAGCTCCGTACCCGGTCGAAATGTCGATCGTAGCCGTCCCGTCTTGTCAGAAGGGATGGGCTTTGACGGGGGTCGTTCGCATAGTGACGGCCTCGCCGTCACTGTGCGACGTGGGCGGTTAGCGCCCACTTTCGCGGGGGGCTTCGGTAGCCACGAGAGTAATTGAGCTTTTATTACTCAACTACTCAGTACCAACCGCCTTCGTCGCGGTGGGCAGTGCTCCCGACCCCTAAGGGTCGGGGGGAGCGATTCGCCCGACCCCTGAGGTCGGGCGAGGCGGACTCTAGCACGGACTCCCGACCCCGTCACGGCGAGGTCGGGCGCATGAGTCGAGCGGCAAATGGTCCGACCCCGGTTGAAGGGGTCGGGCGAGGCGGACCTGTCTGTGGACCCGAGCCGCCGCACGCGTATCGTGGTGCTGAGGTCGGGCGAGACGGAGATCGCTCGGTGCTTTATACGTAAAGCAGTCGGAGGATCATTAATACCGGTCATCGCCGGTATTGACCCTCAACAGTTACATATATTTGTTGTATGAAAAATTGAAGCAACATGCTGCTGAAATTCAGATTTATTAAGTTCTGAAATTCTACTTTGAAAATAATGGTCGAAATATTATTATACTCACAAACTTCTGCTAAAATCACAAAGGGCATTTTAGTCTTTCTACACCCACCTTAACACCGTTAGGAGGATGAAACAGACTTGTGGTGCAATGCAGGTTCATCCAAAAATTTTGATGGTAAAAACGCAAAATCTGAAAAACAATGGCTATTTCACCATTAGCCTTGAAAACGATGGTCAAAACGCAATTGGCCCTTCTCCAATATGTCTAGAACATTACATATCCAACAAAAGCCACCACTGCATGTGCAAAATAAAAACCAAAACATATCCAACAATGTTTCATGACACGTAGAGTACAAATATCACATCTAGGAGTCAATCCCAAGCAATGTTTCATGACATGTAGAGTACAAATATCACATTTAGGAGTCAATCCCAAGCAATCGAGCTAGCCTCCCTCCCCTTCCTCCTCTTCCTTGCTGTCCTCTTCCTCTTCCCCTCCCCCTTCCCCTTCCCCTTGCTGTTGGTGTTCTTCCTCCTCCCAAATCAATGTCATCCATAGTAGCATTTGGACTTGAAATGACAAGAAATGTGTTAATAAACAAGTAAAGTGTCTAATAATTACAGTCTTTATCTAGCTAAATCAACAATGGCTTACTTTGTGGTGTTTTCTCCACTTGGTTCATTAGTACCATGTCCATCTTCTTGAAGCCTCCTTTTCTGACTGGCTGTGAGGCCACCTTGGCAATAATTAGCTGTGTGGCCACTTTCATTACATTCCGTGCATGTCCTCTTCTTGCTGGTGCCACCCTCATCTGATGCTCTAATTCTAGCTACTCTAGGCCTCCCTGGTTTCCTTCTTAGTTTTGGTTTCTTGATTTTATAGCCTAGATTGACACGTTGCCACTGGTGCTTTGAAGTCATTGGTTTGAAAGTAGCAGCATAGGCCTTTCTAAACCTTTCAACGGAGAAGTATTCATGTACAAACTCCTCTATGTTGACCTCTCTTGTAAGTGTGGCAATGTAAGCTAACGCATGGCTGCAAGGCTTTCCACTCACTTGCCAACCCCTACAGCTGCAAGTTTTGTTCTCCAAGTTGACTGAATACCTCATCAAGGACACGGTAACCTCAGCTGTCAAACCTCCACAGGGTAGTACATCATGGTTCTTAATTTCTTTAATTTTTGCATTTAGAGAGTCAATGATCTTTGGGATAATTCTGCCTTGCATCTTCTCCCCAATCTTTCTCCTCAAATGAAACTTGGCAATGATCATTCGCCTAATGTTATCACACAAGTCGACGATTTGATGACCCTTTTCCTTTGACACCCAATTATTGAAACTCTCAGAGATGTTATTGTTGATATAGTCCACCTTGCAATCTTCAATGAATTTCCCTCTACTCCATACATATGGATGGTTATCATCCAACCACGCCGCGGCGGCAGGGCTTTTCTCCTCTATCTTGCCAATGTGGTAGTTGTATTTTTCAATTGTGTAACTCTTGGCTGCTGCCCACATATGCTGAGCAAAAAAAGGGCCACGGAACTGCTTCTTCATGTTCTTCCACAAATGGCGCATACACTCTCTATGTTCGACGCCTGGATAGACATCATGTACAGCCACTTCAATTCCCTTGCCGGCATCTGTGCTTATGACCAAACCTGGATGTAGAGCAATATAATATGTTAGAGTAAATTTTAGAGATGACGACATATGCTAGATAAACTAAGTAGTCCTTGTACCTGTAGGAGTACCAATTGCTTTCTTCAAGTTTTCGATGAACCAAGTCCAACTTTCCTTAGACTCTGTCTCTATCACCCCAAATGCCACCGGATATAGCCAATTATGACCATCCACTGCAACAGCAGCTGCCAACTGACCTCTTGACCTGCCTGTCAAGTGAGTAGAGTCCATGGCAATGTAGGGTCTGCACCCTTCCAGAAAACCATCAATACAAGGTTTGAGAGCAAGAAAGAACCTTCGGAAGCACTTTTCACCCTTGCACTCTTCAGTGTCTAACTCAACAATACTACCAGGCATTGCTCTAAGAACCTCAGCCTGATATGTAGGCAACAGATCATAACTCTCATCCCATGCCCCATGTATTATATCAATTGCTTTTTCTCTTCCTCTGACCACCCTATAATATGGAACTTCCACATTGTAAGTCTTCAACAAGTCAGCCTGTATTTGACTTGGTTTCATTGTTGGTTTATCCAACAACATGTCAACCGCTCTATCAGCTACCCATTTATTTGAAGCCATTGTATCACCACACTTGTTGAAAGAACTACAAGTGTGCTTAGGACCACTTTTCTTAAACTGCAACCAAATAATTCAGCCAGGAGACTAATTAGTAAAAGAATACAAAAGCACAATAACACATAGCTGAAATTACCTTGCATCCAATGTACTTCTTACTCGTACATGCGTAAAACTTCCAGTTGCAACCCTTGTCCCACCTCTTGCACTTGGCTGTAAATCTTTTCTTATCTTTATTCACCCTATGGTACGCATGATCATGCAAGATACACCATTGTGTCACTGCAGATTGACACTCATTCGTGTCTGGAAAAATGACTCCCACATCAATGCATGGATTTTGTACATCATATGAAAAGGCAGGAATATCATCCTCATCATCCTCATCAATAATTTCAACGTCAGGATCATACTCATCATCGTCAGAGCTTGACGAAGCAGCCAAATCAGAATCCCAACTACTATCACTTAACACTTCAGTTTCGGAGTATATGCCCTCATCATCAACTCCTACAGGCTCCTCATCATCACCTCTCTTTTTTTTTGCCTTTCTAACCTTCTTCTTTGGTGCTGGTTTGGATGTCTCCCTCTCATCTATGGGCGTGGCTATTTTAGATGTGTCACTCTCATTTATGGGCGTGGCTGTTTTGGATGTGTCACTCTCATTTATAGGTACTTTGTTTCTCACAGTAGGATGAAACCTACGTTTTGTGGGTGAGAACTGCAACGGGCCTTCAAAATCATTTACTTGTGCATTAATAGACACCACTCCCTTCTCTATGTTGAGCTGAAACCACTGTAGCAATTGTTCATCAGATTTAATCTCAACAGAAGCATCGGAAGTACTATCATCACGCCACAAAGTTAAATATTGCTTAGAACCCCACATGTAGTATTCGCCTACAAAGTCAACTAGCTCCTGTAGTGAATAGTTCATGCCAACAAATATTGGGTGCAAATTCCTGGCTTTCAAATATGTCTTTGGACCCCCATCAGGCAAGCTCCAATACGCACGAACCCTTATAGCAAGTTTCAGTTCTGGATTATTTGACCTACAAGTTAAAAGGTTTCCAATAAGCTACCTAAATATACCTACGTACTAAATCAATTTCGCCCTCTAAACCGAATCAATCGTGCTTCCGTAAACAAGTAATTGATGAATTAAAGCAATACCTAGGTTCAATTGGATTTGTTGTTGTCTCTGCACCCAATGCTAGCATTGTTTCCTCCATCTGAAAATATGCCATCCAAAATGTCCATCAAAATAGCATGAGGGAAAAGGTCATTTGAAATCACTAGGAAGGCCAAAAGATGGGGAAATACCTGAATCCAGCCGAGCCTCCGCTTCTCCCTTGCCCGCGCTCACGGGCCGCGTGTGGCGCGCCTCTACCCGAGCCGCCGCTTTCCCCCGCCTGCGTGTCGCGCGCCCCCCTGCGCGTCCGAGCCGCCGCGCCCCCGCCCGCGCCGCGCGCTCGCCTGCGCGCTCGCCCGAGCCGCCGCGCGCCCGCCTGCGCCGCCCGCTCGCCTTCGCGCCCACCCGAGCCGCGCGCTCGCCTGCGCGCCCGCCCGAGCCGCCGCGCGCCCGCCAGCGCCACCCGCTCGCCTTCGCGCCCGCCCGAGCCGCCGCGCGCCGCCGCTTCGCCCCGCCCGAGCGTCGCTCGCCGGCCTTCCCGCACGCCGGCTTGCTCGCCCTCAACAGCTAGGGTTAGGGTTCTACCACGTGAAGGAGAAGAGAAGAGGAGAGTCTGGCAGAGAGACCGGAGGCTGTGGCCAGTTAGATAGAATGGAGGGGTATTTTGGTCTATTTTTAGTTTTCATCCTTTTCTTTTATTTTTCTTATTTCCTTTAATCTGGTCCCTCGTAACGGAGTAAGAAAGTTGTGGTTAACGGCAGGTTTGTCCAAAAATTTTGATGGTAAAAACGCAAAATCTGAAAAACAATGGCTATTTCACCATTAGCCTTGAAAACGATGGTCAAAACGCAATTGGCCCATTGGAGAATTATTCTATGTGCTTTGGTTGCATATGATTGTTACATATATTTGTTGTATGAAAAATTGAAGCAACATGCTGCTGAAATTCAGATTTATTAAGTTCTGAAATTCTACTTTGAAAATAATGGTCGAAATATTATTATACTCACAAACTTCTGCTAAAATCACAAAGGGCATTTTAGTCTTTCTACACCCACTTTAACACCGTTAGGAGGATGAAACAGACTTGTGGTGCAATGCAGGTTCATCCAAAAATTTTGATGGTAAAAACGTAAAATCTGAAAAACAATGGCTATTTCACCATTAGCCTTGAAAACGATGGTCAAAACGCAATTGGCCCTAGTTTTTAAGACTTGATTGAGAAAAATTATAAACTCATGTTTGGCATAATATAATTCTTTAAACCTAGTTGACCATAATTCACAAGATTTCAGTTTTTTTACAATTCTTTGTTTGAATCGATCATTGGAAACGAAAGTATAATAAAACATTAAAAATATATTTACTTCTTTTAGAACATTTACATTTAACCATGCCCCAAGTCCACATGGCTAGGCCATGATGTGAGGTGGGCCTATGAAACCTCTGGTGGGATATACAGTATTAGTACATAATTCGGCCCGCCCACGTACTAGAAGCTATCAGTCGTACAGCCCTGAGGCCCAAAACTAAACTACTGTACCGGTAAACTGCTTGCTCATCACGAGAAAAGACTTGGAACTCTTTGCATGATCTGGATTACTGGACATTGAAACCCGAGAAAGAAAGTACGTACTCTGGGCCGTATACGGCGACCAGTCTGCTATGATGCTGCTTGCTGCCCATGACCTCAGGGTTCCCCCTTGTTGACAATGCCCTGGCCGACCATGACCATGACTAGCTATTGTACAGTACTAGCCCATACTGGTGTTTTGCGACCTGTGAACCGGACATTATCTTGGTCCCCCACCTCAGATTTAACTCCGCTTTTTTACCGCGTTGCATTGCATGCCACTTTCAGGCACTCGCCCAGTTATCGGCACTGCCCCCTGCCATGCCTCTGTTATCCCTGGGTTCTTAATCCCCATGATAGGCCAGTTTCTACCGCTGCTAAGTGCTAATCGTTCCGCCCTTTTCTTAACTGCTGCTGCAGGGGCAATGCTGCTGATGCGTGGAGCACTTGCAAAACTGACCAATACGTGGCACGGCCGTACTAGCTAACAGGTGGCTGGCTACCTCTGGCCTGAATGATGAGTATGATATGGTATGGTATGGGTGAGCTGCGAATTATTGTGATATGGATTAGCTGATTTTTATCTTATCATCATGAGGCTTCTTTTGTACTGTATGTGCCATGCTGACCATGCCGGCGGTGCTTTGGTGCATAGTGCCGTACTAGTGCATTAGCTTTTGTATTCTGGCGATTCTACTATACAGTATATTTTAAGCCCCTTTGTCCTTTGGGTCGATTACAAAACCATAACTCGAATCCGTTGTTTCTGTTTGCATCTCTTATTACTACTTACTGTACTCTGCGACGATAGGTACAGTAATACTTACTCCATGAATGGAATGGAGGAGGGTGAAACCTGTGGATTTGTTTGTCAGTGATTTTTTTCTCTCTCTGCTGCCCCGACGTACCCGTGGATTAGCAGCGAATGACAGTTACGGAATATTCAGTAGGCACGCAGGTGATCAATCAAATCTACTTATCGGGCAGTAGCTGCGGGCACTGTGCCAACCCGTTCGTTCTTTCCTGCGCTTGACTGTGGGTTGTCCGGTTGGTTGGTGGCACCAAACCACGCTCTCTGCTCGCACGCCATACGGACGGATTTGGATCCCACCTGTTAACACGACCTGCCTCGTCTTTGCGCGCGAATCAGCATTTCTCTGTCTTAGTTAGTACTACTCCTACGTCGGCAAAACTCTTGCATTTGCTAGTACAGTAGTACGTATCTGTCGTTGCTGCCTTCCTTTTCTGTTACACCCGCTGACACCTTCACGTTTCTGGCAAGTGTCGCCACCATTCCTCCTGAGTCCTGATGAGCCAGGGACGTCACGTCGATTCTTCTCGTTTTCAGGGTAACGATGTCTCGCCTCGGTTCAGTGGCAACTCACGTCACGTGGTAAGTTTCGTTTCCACTGAATTTTGACCGTGTTTCTTTGGGAGACACACACAGGAGGACACGACACACCAGTTTCTTCAGGTGCTCATACTGAAAAGGAAAAGTTCATCATGCTGGCTATAGAATGCTCCACCATCATCACACAACGTAACCGTAGGTGTAAGAAGCATTGTTATCTTCTTCTCCATCTCGTCTCACCAAGATGGGGTTGGTTCAAGCTCCAAAGGGAAGCTTGCCACAATCCTTGTCCCCAGTAAGGTAAGTACGCAGTTATTCAGGGGATCCGATCCGAGGCCCAATGATCGTGTCACTCATCATACCGCAATATTCAAATCAAAATTGGACAAATTGCGACCGGGCGTGCAGCCCCCCATTTGGCCAATAATATGCGGGATTGGGATCAGTCACATTGATTTGTACGGGTTTCTCATTATCATACCGGGCCAGATCTCTGCGGATCCACACATGTACAAACCTTTCAGGAACTACACGGGGGGGCAATGGGGTCTACCAAAGCAAGGACTCCTTAATTTGGTTGGATCTAGCCTAGCTACCCCCATTCTCTCTCTCTCTCTCTCTCTGTACACAGATAAATAAACTCAAATAATTGAGCTCCCATCCCAAAAATCATATAATAATCTACAAAAAAATAGTACTACATTCATCTTGTTGTCCCTTGATCGATGGCGATGAGCGATCGCCAGTAGTAGCAGGATGATTCATATGCACTGCTGAATTTGTTGAATCATCAATGAAGAATGCGTCGTCCAAGAAGAGTGCAACCACTCTACTACGGCTTGTCGTCGATCTGTTCGCTGCTATCCGTCCTCCGGCGTCCCATCTTGCCGATGGACGAGGCGATGCTGCCCATGAGGCTGCTGCTGGCGCTGCCCCCGTCGCTGCTGAGGTTCATGGACCGGCGCGACCGCCGGTGCCAGCTGGCCGACTCTAGCCTGCTGCTGTCCTCCTCCTCCTCCTCCTCGTCTCCGGCGCTCGTCCTCGTCGCCATCACCAGCCGGGAGATGCCGCCGCGGCAGAACGGGCACGTCGGCAGCGGCTGGCACTGCGTCGCCGGGTTGGGCTTCGTGTGGCAGCACAGCGCCAGCGTGCACGCCGCGCACATCTGGTGCCCGCACTCCCGGACCTCGATGCTGCACGCCTGCTCGAAGCAGATGCTGCACACCTCCGCGTCACTAGCCTGCATGCACACGGTCACGGTGACGTTAAGAGTTATCGTCGTCAAAGACTGCTGAATGAAACAAGCCATCCGCGTTGCGGGGAAGGAGGGCGCGGCTGCACTGCGCCGAGTTACACCATGTCGATGTAGTTGCAGCGCAGATCACGCATGTGCAGTTGTACTACGTACACCCATCCATTGATTTGGATTGGATCGAGGCGTTTGAATAATGTCGAGTTCATATGGATTGGCGTCTACTAGTTGCTCAGATGAGCAATGAACCAAAATCGAGGAAGTGGGTTGCCTACTTGCCTGCTGTTCGGCTTACATGTGATGTGCCGGAATCGTCATTACCGATAAGCACAATGTTAAACTAACTAGGGGCCAAGTGCCAGTAGCACTAGCCATCATGCTGACACTTGCTAATTACTTTTAGTACCACTTCTCAAGATGAAATTTGTCCCTCTGGGATCAAGATAAATGCTAATTTATAGAAGTAGTACTAACAGTAAGTGTTGGAGCTAGTGACTCTGCGGTTGAGACTAACCACTCTTAACTAAACCCAATACTGCAATGAACACTTGGGGATTTGTCTCTGATTAGTCTAACTAAACCGTTCGGTGAGTTGTGTTCAATTGGCCAGTGGGGAAAGGAACCTGACTGAATCATCATACGTACTAAAATGATATAGTACTTATCTAAATTTTTTTATATAGTACCAAGAGCCATGATGAATAGCGACAAAAATAATAAGTATTTTCCTTGCAAGTTGCATTCGAGGACTTGGAATTTACCTCATCAGAGATGGCGGTGTCATGGGCTCCATCGTCTGAATAATGCGGCGGCGACGACGGTGCGTTCTTATTACTAGCCCCTTTGAGAATCCTCATCTCCCTGTCCCTGTTGGCCTCCATCAGAGCGGCCTCGAGCAGGGCCTTGGCGTCCGGCTCCAGCTCGCTGATGAACTTGAGCGCCGAGGGCCACACAAGGGGCTCCGCGGACGACGGGTTCAGCAGCGCCGCGCACGCGACGTGCCCTCGCTTCACGGCAACCTCATACGGGATCCTCCTGCCAGAAACCGATGATAGATCCTCAGCGTGACCGTATATGACAGCAGAATTGACTGGCGAACTGAAAGTGCTTCGGATTTGTTTCAAAGAAAAGGTTGAGATCGTCAAGCTTTATTTACTCACCCGACGGAGTCTCGCTGGAGCCGGTCGGCGCCCCAGGAGAGCAGCTGGCGAACGCAGTCCAGGTTGCCGGCGCGCGCAGCCAAATGCAGCGGCGTGCTCCCGGGGAATCTGGAGAAGAAGCAAACGCGCGCGCTAGAGAGAGTCAAATATCATCGCAGCTTTCCTTCCTCAAAAGATGCGACATAAAAATGCGCGTTTTCTCTGACTCGAGCGAGCGAGCGAGCGAGAGAGAGATAGGAATCCTCACCCGAACGCGCCGCTCGACGCGGACACGATGGCGCCGTTCTCGAGCAGGACGTGAACGCAGCGTCGCCACCCCTGCCTCGCCGCGAGGTGCAGCGGCGTGGCGCCGGAGTCGTCCCGCACGTTGACGAAGCGCGCGAACCCCCTGCATCTCCACACAGCAGCTGAGATCACATCAGCAAAGAGATAGGAGACATGCGGTGGAGCAGAGCAGAGCAGGGGCGCGAAGCAGGGCTCACCAGGAATGCGACACCGCCGGCGTCGACTTGGCCGCCGAGAGGATGGCCCGGAGGCAGTCCGCGTGGCCGTAGTACGCCGCGTAGTGCAGGCACGTCCGCCCGTGCGACGAATCGAACATCACGATCTGCACGCCGGAACGGAAATAGTAAGGAGCAATCAGCACCGTGGGCTAAGCAAACCTGATAATTTCGATCCACCAAATAGTAGGATGTCCGCGAGGCTCACATTGGCGCCGGCGTCGAGCAGCCGTCTCACGCAGTCGGTCTTCCCGTGCATCGCGGCGAGCATCAGCGCCGTCTGCTTATGGCGGTTAACGACGTCCGGGTGCAGGCAAAGATCCAATGCCAGGGAGACCACCTGAAGCAAGAAAGGAATTGCACGCCGCCGTTCGTTACTTAGCCATCCCTCATCCGCGGCGGACAAGGCGAGCTCGATAGATATATATGGAGAGCTCAGTGCAAGGCGGCGTTCGCGCGTACCTGGAGGTGGCCGTGAGCGGCGGCGATGTGGAGCGCGGAGAGGCGGTCGAAGAGCGTGGTGCGGGCGAGCAGCGACGGGCGGGAGGTGAGGGCGGCGGCGAGACGCGTGAGGTCGCCGGACTGCACCGCGCCGAAGAAGTCCACCTCCTCGCTGGGGCGGCCGCAGCTGGCGCCGTGGCCCATCGCCGGCGAGCGGCCGGGGACTGGAGACCGACTGGCTGGCTGACTGTCCTGTCCTGTCCTGTCCTGTCCTGGGGGAGAGTCCAGTAGTAGGACGGGAAACGGGGGCGACCCGAGCTTTACTACTGCTAGTACTTTTTAATACTGCGTGCGCTTTCTTGTGGGTTTTAATAAGCCTTGCGCTTGCGCACCTCCTGATTGAACAATTTCATCCGACAATAATTATGTGCTAGTACCGTAGTAGTACATGGCCTTTACGTAGTAGGATTCGGTATATTAAAGAAGTTAATATTAGTACTCCGACTGATAGACAATTATTTTTTTATTAAAGTCCGATGTCATGTAGTAGCATCGATGCCATACAAATATTTTTTTTATTTTCTTCCCACTGATAGACAAAATTATTTTCTCGTTCTCTGATGATTGCAAACAAGATATTTTCAGCCACAATATATACAACACCTTGTCACTTTTCATCGCCGGAATACTAACAAATGCCAGAAAAGAAAAGAAAACAACTGGGGTACGGACTTGTCTGGCACTACTACTAAAGAAACTCTCCCCCGCCGCGCATCGTTTCTTTCCGGTACGAAATCGATCGTTCCCCGTTCTCTACTCCATGTCCCGTTTCCGCCACAAAAATTTCGTGGTTACAAAGAGCCTTCTCCGAACAGGAAAACAAAAGTCGATGCGAGGACGAGATGGATTTAGTTGCCGATATGTGAATTTGTACCGTACTTTCGGTAACCTCAATAGCTCATCGCGGATGATCGTACTATACTACTACTGCTACGTTCTCATCTTTTATTGTTCCACGCACGTTATAGATACGCTCAAGTGCTCAACTCAAGCGTCCTTTTACAGGATCCGATTCCTAGACGAACGGCATCGCATCAATGCCATCGTGCCGATTGCTGTTGCTGGGAACCTTTCCTTTCCGTTCCTCCGTCTGTCTTTGCCCTCGAGAGCTCTGTGGCCTCACCTTCGTCATCTCATCTCTCAGCCGCAGCATCTTCAAACTGCCCAAATTTAGTGCCGCGTGCCTTCGTTGCCCTGCCACAGCGCCACACCTTAGACCTTACAGTAGTTACGGCTACAGGACACACACTGTGACTGGTCCAGTTCCTACGCCGTGACCCGTCATCCACTGACGCCCTGCGCTGCGCTGCCGCAGCGCCTTCCGGGACGCAGACACACAGTCAGTAAGGCACGAAGGGGTAGATGCAGAGTTGCAGGAGCAGTCGCGGCCCGTGAACTGCGTAAGCCGAGGCGCGCGGGCCAGTCATCTCGTCTCGTCTCGTCTCGTCTCGTCTCCGCCGCTGCGCGGGCGCTTTCGCTCGGCGGGCGGGCAGGCATCGGTCCGGAAGGAAGCCTATATTGACGTCGCTTATATGCAAACGTTTTCTGTTCCATTCCCCACCCCACCTCTCACCCTGCAGGAAAGGGAACCTCTACCCGCACACGTGGTTGCTGCGTCCGAACGCCATTATTCCGCCAACGATCCAGAGAGCAGAGGCAGAGCTCTCGGAACCACCGAAAAACCGTCGGTGCGGCGCGGGCTCTCACCGCCACCGCGATCGTCCTGCCTTCTTCGCATCGAGCCCGATCGGACGCAGGGCGGAGTGAGGTGTGGGTTGATAAGTTCAGGACAGTACCCGAGCAGTCCGGCAACGGTATGGGATACGAATTTAAACGCCGAGAGGTCTCGTGAATTGGCGTCACGTACTCGCTCACGTACGGCATGTTCGTGGTGGTCCACTGGTCTTTCCTTGCACGGGCAGCGTTGGTGCAATTCCTTCGTCAGGCCATGTAGCACCTCACCTCAATGTACGTGGATTAAAAGGAACTGAAGTGGATCGAAGGATAAATGATAAAAATATAACATTATGAAACATGGCACGGCAAAGACGATGAACTTGTTTTTTTTATATATAATATCAAAATCAAAAGAGATATATTATCATATATAATATGTGATATTAGTAATTATTTAATGAGTACCCATCCGTAAGTCATTTTATTTGCAAATAACAACTCACCTATTGTTTTTCATCTTATTATTTCTATAGGTTTCGTCTATTTTAAGAACATATGGATTATATATTAGAAAAAAAATATTATTTAAATCTGAAAATACTAATCTTTGTTGAAATTTAATTGATTATATACAAATTTTAGGTCAATGATAGAAAGAAAACAGGGTCAATATAACAACCTAAAGTGCCACGTTTTCCCGTGACGGAATGAGTAGGAACGAGGGTTGTACGATTGCCGACACAATCAGTTGAGCACAAGCCTGAACCAACAACAAATCTTCCGGATTTTGAACTCCCAACAACAACCTATAGCCGTTTTCCAAACCAGCACTTCACTCACCGAACAGCGGCAAAATAGTCGGCCGGAGACAAAACAAAAGCCATGTCGGTGGGCGTTTCGACCGTCGACCTGCCGTGTGTATGTTGTACTGGTGCTGGTGTGGCCGCCGCCTCAGGGTCTCGGGGCGCATCGCCAGGCCGCCGGATCTGGCACGGCACGGCGGGTACGCCTGCCTCGCAAGCAACACGCCGACGCGCGCGCGTAGATTAGATGCGTGTTCCGAGCCGCCATTCCCCTGTGCCTGTCTCCTCGGCGCCAAGCAAGGTGCCGCGCGCATTGCTGGTTTGTTTGGTGCGTCATTGGACGTGCACCACGGTGCATTCTCGTGCTCGGCGCAAGGGCGAGTCCAGCGGCCATCGATTGATCAGGCATAGGATTTGATTCCGCGATTGCTTTGGAAGGGAATGATTTACAGTTTACACTAACCTACGACGCGTAGCTGAAAGTATAGAAAAGTGTATACATAGTACAATTCTAGAAGTAGAAAAAGGCTACAAGTTATAGAAAAGGGTAAAAACTACATAAAGTCAGAGCCTATCACAAACAGCTATAGCTGGCTTATCCTGGCACCTACTCGTGGCACGATTTGCAAAAAGGGAGGGGGGCACAGATTGCAACGAAGAAGAGTGGTATACTTCTGTTCTAGGCTTGTACTGTACTTCGTAGCGTTGATGACAGTTGAGCCAGAGCCATTCGCCAGGGCTGCTTCAGTACGTGTTGTGTACAGAATCACTAGAGATAGATCCCTGAAACTAGTCCAACATGTTTTTCCATATATGCAGGGCAGTTCATATTCCGAATTCCGATATCCCCACAATTCAGTAACCAATTGAGACGCATAGTCAGGCAAAAGGCCATACATATGCCACTCCACTAAGTTTCATCACACTACTACATGCATCAACGATAAGCTGGGACTACAGCGAAAGACTTTTAAGAAGAGAGCTAATCAATATCAAGCATCTAATCGATAGTGATCAATTGTCCATGACCTGCAGCCGCCGGTGCAGTTCGCTTGCGCTCTGCCTGCTTCTTCATGCGCTCGATCTCCTCCGGACTCAGCCTTCCCTTCTTGTAAGTGATGGTGATGCTGTTCGTGCTCCCAGTCGTCTGCTCCACAGCTGAAACTTTCAAAATTTCGTTAGCATCAAGGTCGAAGGTGACATCGACACTAGTAACACCTTTCGGAGCCGGGGGGAGGCCTAACAGCTTGAATTTGCCAAGCAAGTTGTTATCCTTGGTGCACGAGCTCTCTCCCTCGAACACTGGTAGGCTCATGCTGATCTGATAGTCATATAGAGTGACTAATTTTATGGTCCTCTTCACAGGAATAGCTGTATTCCGCGGGATCACAGCGGTCATTACATAAGCGTCATCTGTCTCAACCACCAAGCGAGAGCCGCGATACGTAGAGCAGAACCATCTCATTCTTCACCTTCCTGCCGCTGTTCCCGTTGCCGAGTACGGAGGCCTGGATGGCAGCGCCGTACGCGACAGCCTCGTCGGGATTGACGTTCCTGCAGGGCTCCTTCCCGTTGAAGAATTCCCAGAGCATGCTCTGCAGTCTGCACCTTGGGGATGCGGGTAGACCCGCCCACCAGCACGACGTCCTGGACAGAGCTCCTGTCCATCACGGCATCCTTGAGGCACTTCTCAAGAGCGTCCATGCACTTGATGAAGAGGCACTTGTTGAGCTCCTCGAATCGGGAGCGAGTCGACCTCAATGGTGGTCTGCGTCGTCGAAGAAAGCATCCGCTTCGCCCTCTCGCAGGCAGTTTTCAGTCGCCGGAGTGCCTTCTGATTGCTTTCGATGCCCTTTACATCGTGTTTCCTTGAGAACTCCCGTAAGCAGTAGTCCACCATCATGTTGCCGAAGTCTGCTCCGCCAAGGTGCGTGTCGCCGGCGATTGCCTTCACCTCGAAGCGACTCTGTTTCGTCTTGGTGCCCGGAAATATGTTCAGGAGGGAGACGTCAAAGGTACCGCCACCAAGGTCAAAGACGAGCACCGTCCTCTCTTTGTTTCGCACAGCCATCTTCTCCAGACCGTAGGCGTTGGCAGCAGCGGTAGGCTCGTTGATGATGCGCATGACGTTCAGGCCGGGAATGGTGCCCGTTCAAGAGTAAATGTCTATTAAATTTTTTTTTTCTCAATCACAAGGTGACCCTTCCACCTCCCAAGCATTAGCAAAACCAAAATTAAGGTAGAGATTATCAAATCTAGACTTAGCCAAGAACCTGCTGAAACAGGGAGGTACCCACAAATTGATATGCTTGGGATTTGAGCCTGAACAGACATCCCCTCTCTTGCAGACAACAATGCGACTGTTCAGTTCTCATCACGGAATATAGACAGATACATGATATACTATTAATATAGCTTGTTAAATTTTGGCCTTTGTAGTTGCTCCCATTGCATGATATAAGCATTCCGCAGGAGAAGAGTGCTACACATTTCATCACCAAGGACATTGAACAGCCGCATGGGAGACAAAAGAATACTACTACACATTTCACTAAAACCTAGACAGTTGGAGAAATCGATCGAAGACGGTGTTGGCGCGGGTCAGGGCGGCCTGGTTGACGGCCGCGTTGCCGACGAACCTCTCGATTTAGCCGAACCCGACGCAGGACGGCGTGAGGCGGTTGCCCTGGTCGTTGGGGATGACCTCGACGCGGTCGAAGGAGTCCAGCCACACGGCCAAGCACGAGTACGTCGTCCCGAGGTCGATGCCGATCGCCGGGGCCTCTGCCTTCGCCGCCACGGTCTGCATTTTTTTCAACCGGCAAACGCAGAGTGTTGTTAAGCCGAATTTTTTTTGACCTCGGTCAGTCATTGCTCCATTTTGCAACGGGCTGGATTCATTGGGAATTTTCTGGCAGGATTTTCTTAGATATGAAATCGCAATTTTTAGGATCTTCGCGGCAGTTTCCAATTTTTCTTTCCCACGTTTTTTTTAGCACATTTTTTCTTTCCCACCTACTAGTACTTTGCTACGCATTGTGCATAGTTGGGTTAGAGCAGTTCTGGCCCATGGAAGGCGGCTAAAAGTATATTTGCTCCACTCCGGCCCAATGGCTCTAGTGATGTGTCTTCTCATCTCATGGCATCGAACTTTTTTTTTTCCCGACATGTCCTGGAACACTTTCGGCGCGGCACGGCACGACACGGCCCTCAGCAGCTGGTTATGGAGCAGCAAGTGCTGGCTGACAAACGCTAGTATGACGAGTAGGAAAAGGCAAGAAATCCAAGAGGCTACCACCAACAGCTACAAGCTTTTCTGTCATCAGTGGTCCGATCGATGATGCACCACTATCATGTCAGAGCATCTACTGCCTAAACCCAATAGGACGCCTTCTTTCCGTCGCAGCCACGGAAGGAAAGGGAGGAACCCAACCAGTCCCGTGCGAGTGCTGAACTGCTGATGCATAGCTTAATTACCTGCCACTCGTGAGGAGCAAAAGAAGGCCTCAAATATATATTCTGCCGTAGTGCTTACTACCTTTTCAATCCACTCGCATGGAATGTTTAGGTCGACTAGACTAACAACGCTGTGATCTGATCAAGAAGGAAGAAGAGGGCGAGGAACATATTTCTATTAAAAGATTCAGCTAGTGGAGCCGTGTTTCGTCAACCCAAGCCCACGTGATAACCCAACCCACCCTTTTAGCACCACCATGCTACAAGTTCACTGCTTCACGCGTGCGCAACTCTATACAGCCAGCAGCCAGGAAGGCACATAAGCGTGCACATGCACGCCATTCCAACAAACAGTAACAACAAACACGCCGATATGGTCGCAGCACACTTATATATCCGTCACCGTCGATATTGCCTTTTTAGATAATTGTGGTTTTTAAAGAAAAAATACATTACATAAAAAGCTACTCGTGTCTTTTTCACTCTTACATCCAATAGTTTTTAAACGCGACTAACGAGTTACCGATGACTAGATAACATCATCTAGCTACTAGTCTAGATTCATTGTAAGGGACCCAAGCACATCATGAGCAACAAACCACCGCTAACTCATCGATGACGCACATCCCCGCCACCATCACTCCTGCTGGTGATGCTCCCACCGACTCGTCATCCGCTCAACCAATAGCTGTCGTGCCTGAATCCTTCATACCCGACGACCAACGCCACGACCGCCGCCCCCCGCGTGGCCAGCTACCGCCGGCGCTAAATCCTCCAAACGAGTGCCATTCTTCTATATCTAAGAATGGGGAACATCTTGAGGGGATACAAATCCATACAGTTAAATATTCTCCACTGTTATTGATGATTGTCCGATGAGCTCATGTTTCGATTTGACACTAGAAAAAGAAGAAAGAAGAGGTACGTGAACGGAGCAAAAAAGAGGATTGTGATTGCCCGATCGCTCGATCTATCTAAGTTTCTACCACTAGTTAATAAGATATATTAATATTTTTTGTCATCCTAAATTACTATTTTTTCAGTGTAACAAGAAATTTCTGCAGCAACAGGATTATCCTAAAGTTTGGGCAGGAATATCGGAACGAACAGATATCGGTTTCCCTTTTTTCCTCTCCTTTTTTTTTTTAAAAAAACTAAATTATTTTTCCCAACCCAAGCCGCGACAGCTTTGCCAGCGCGGGGGCTCTCTGTCACCTTTGACTATTACCGCGCCATTATACCTTCGCGCACTGCCCACGCTCGACGAAATGCCGCCGCGGCTCGTCCCCCTCCTCGTCCTGCACTGAGATTCGCTCGCATCTCCTCGCGGATTCGTCCCCTTCCCCCACGTCCCCGTCGCGGAGATCGACGCGTTTGCGGGAGCACGGCTGGATCTCCGGGCCCGGGCAGCCAGCCTTGATGGTCCCAGCGGGCCGGGGACCGAGGCGGCGGCGATGAGCAGGCTGGCGTCGGGGCTCCACCGGCTCAGGAGCCGGTCGCCATGGGAGGTGCTCTGGTCCGCGCTCGCGTCCTGCGGCCTCGTGCTCTTCTCGCAGCTCGCCGTCGCCATGGTGCCGCGCCTCTTCCCGTCCCTTTCCCTCCTGGCCATGCTCCCCATCGCAGGTTGGTCGGTGCTCTTAATCTCTTGCGCGCGCTTTCCCTTTCCTCTCCCTCCTAGTCCTAGCCATGCTCCCCATCGCAGGCCTGACTTTAGTTCTAAACATAAAGTGCGGCTCTGACCTTACCTCGAGTGGCGTGCAGGCCTGGTGTTCTTCGGGGCTATCGTGCTGGGCCGGCTCTGGAGGAGGTTCATCGGGGTGGTGGCGTCGGCGCCGCTCTTCGTCCTCTTCAACATCCTCCTCATGTGGGGTGTCTACGTGTTCGTGATCCGGAGAGGTGAGCTCTGGTAATCCACTGCATCTGTACGAGTATAACTAGAAACTGCATTGCTACGAGTACTGGATTTTATTCCGATAGATTTCCTATGGGATTTGCTATTATTGTCGTGCTGCATTGACTTGAGTGGAGCTGAAGAGGTTGGGGTCCGGACTGTTAATTAGTCTGCTTGGGTTTGGTGTACCTCAATCTTTTAGTACAGATACTTGGTATCAATTAAATGTTGTACAACTAGGTGAAAGTTTTGTAGCTATACATCTCAAGTTGGCATGCCTGCTTTGTCAGGTTCCCAAATTTAGAAACCAAATTAGCTGAAAGGATCAATTTGTCTGTTACTTCCGTTTGGTCGGGTCCAATTAATTAGGTTCAGCTGACTCAGATTTTGAATTTAATTCCTCCCTCTTGAAAACATAGACTGAAGTTAGACCATTTACCCCTATTGCATTTAATTGATACCAAGATTGTGCTTCAACTTCGCGCAACTCTTGTCTACGGGCTAAAAGCCTTGAAGGGGTATAGGTCCCGCATGGCCACACTACTACTGGTCTATTTTTCTCACCCCTATTTCATGGTTAATCAAGAATGAACACATCACACTAGTTTGGTTTCTACTCACCCTTGGTCTATAGTGAATTGCTAAGCTATTTAGTCAGGATACTGATTTCAAGTGTGTGTAGAGTTGTGTTCTATGTTGCCATTTTGGAGCTGGAAAATTGAGTATATAGATCCATTTCGGTTATTGTTGATTTGTAATTATCAAAATGTTTTTCAGACACTTCTTCTCTGCTGGACATGCTAATAAATGCTGAATGTGCTCTGCTTCTTTGGGGACTTTACAGGTTACTTTCTCCTCACGAAAATAATTTCCCAATGAAAATTACTTGTCTAAACTAGGATTATTGGATGTAGATTATCGTTGTGCAATTTGTATATCTCTGCTTCTAAGATGCAGGGTTGACTTTGGAGTACTTTACATTGCAGGATTTTATCCAGTGATCCTGGCATTGTGGCTTGCGATCCTTCGTATTTAGAAGAAGCTGGCTGCAAGGATTTTGTGGAAGCTATTTACCCTGGTGAGGTATGAAGGAATTCAAATATTGCTTCTGACTTTCTTATTTGAGATATATAGTTTTTGCATTAAGTTGTTGATGTATTACCTTTGATGTAGAAACTCCCAATGCTTTCAAGGGTCAGGCAGTGTAACTGCTGCAAAGTAAATGTTAGGGGCTACGACCACCATTGCCCTGCGTTTGGGACTTGCATAGGTACTATTCCTTTCCCCCATGTGATACTTTTGCCTGTCTTATAATATTGTATTCAGACAGTTGTATGCGAACATTCTAATGTGTAGTATATATTTTTCAGGACAGAAAAATCATCGTCTATTTATGGCCCTTTTGACAGGATTTGTTGTTGTTGAATCAACATATACAATGTGTTCAACGAAATGTATGGTTTCTTTCCTTGCTCACTGAGATGGGTTTTAAATCCTTGCCAATTTGATATCTGTCTAACACTAACTTATAGTTTAGTCTGCAACTATAAGATAATTATTTTTTTCAGTCTTAGGTTGCCAGCTAGTCTCAAACCTATGGGTTGCATGTTCATCTGTTTTTTGTGTCTTCTGTAGATATCACTAGATGCATCAACTCAGGGACCATAAGATCAGAGGTAACTCTTTCCATATCTCATTTTGCATACTCAGTATGGATGACCCCTCTCCCCCTTCTTGCAAAGTATGGATTTTGGATATGCTTTACACCTTTTTAGCAAATAAGTATGGATTTTGGACAAATAAATATCCGTGCTCTTAGTTTCTTGGAAGTAAATGTGTTCAATCATGCTTATTACTTTGTCTAAACTCTAATCTCCTCAACCTGTACTTCCTGTTGTTTTATTTGTCCCTTACCTGTACTTCTGTTTGTAGTTGTCCTTAATGAGAATATTTATTTACTTTGCAGAATCATGTATCTTTAAACATTGTAATTAGTACAATGCTCTTCTCTATCCTCCAAGTCCTCTGGCAGGTTCGCTCCTAAGCTCCTGATGTACTATATCTCTCTCTGCTGTTTAATTTGCAACTGGCATGGGTAGATATATGTGTTTTTTTGGTCGTAACAAAATGTCTGAATCTGAATGTCAAGATTGTGATCCTGGCATTAGATGCTTATGAGATAGATTGACGATAATAATATGACTTTCAGAAAATGATTTGTTGTGAGTGATACTGGGCGGACGTCTGTGGTCTTGTCAGTCAGTCTTAGGAAGTTAAGTGGAAGGGAAATCACTTCTGAAAATTTTTAGTCAAATTACAGTGCATTGGATCAATAATCAATTGTTCTTTCAAGAACATCATGGAATAGGGGGTTTTTTTTTTTTTTTTTTTTTTTTGAGATTGTTATAGCATGGGACTACTACTATCAGTTGTGATGTTGATGTTTCGTCTCCCATGCATTAAATACATTGAAAAGGCTCTTTGGATTACAGAAGAGCACAATTGGGCAATCTGTTGTTGGTATTGATTAAGAACATGTATAAATGTAAACAGTAAATTTTCTGTGAATATGCATGTTACCGGCTGTGTAATGAAACCAAGATAAACCAAATTCAGTCTCTGAACCTTGCCATTAATAAACTGAAAGCATGCCATGCAAGTGACAGGTTCAGTCTCTTGACCATTTTAGGCATATCTGCAAATACTGCCAAGACATAAATTTTCAGCTTCCCTATGTTCTTTCATCGGTAAAATCTGAAACGTCCGTCTGTCTTTTATTTTGCATCAGATCGAGTCAGTCTTTTATAGCATTTGAAGATCTGATGACAACTCTGATATTTCCACTGAATACATTTACGTCATGCCTATACCAAACATTTCTGATTAGAATTCTAGTATTCACGTAATCACGTTGTATATTACATGCTCTGTTAACAGATTGTGTTCTTGATGTGGCACATATATTGCATCTGCTTCAATATCAAGACAGATGAGTGGGTAATGTCAAATTTCCCATGCTTTGGAATCTTTCTTCATCAATTGCAGGTGTTCTTCTCGTTAGCTGTTTCTTGTAGCTAAAGGTGAGATTTTCCAGATTAACTGGAAGAGATATCCTGAATTCCAGATGAGGGAAATGCCTCTATCAGGTGCGTAACGTTTACCAATTTTGGTTGAGCACAATCGTTTCCCATGGGTTTTGACATGGTAAAAGTATGCCCATCATTCCCTGGAATGCAGATTCTGAAGTCAAATTTGTGAACCCGTATGACAAAGGCTTGCTATACAACATTAGAGAATTTCTGAAGCCTAAATGATATGAAGTCAATCATAAGGGGATTGTGGAAGCTTGTTTGAGCATTGATTTTGATTCTTTCTGCGAGCATGAGTTGGCCTGGGCTGCTCGGATTAATTTGCGATTAGCATTCTTTTGAAAAGTTAGTTTCACTGATCGTGAATTGTATACAAGCACACACTTCTAGCTCTAGAAAATTGTTCTTCATTTGTACGTAGTTCATATCTTGCTCCTGCAGCTCCATCTTGGTTCTTAATTCCCAGTTTCTTGATGCTATTCATTGCCTTGCACCCCACGGCCACCACCATAATACTATCGCGTACGGAACGGAGAGGCATTTTGCCTTCGACAAGCGCCCAGCTGATCTGGCTGCAATTGGTCGCATGACGGGGACGGGCTGCTTATCCTCGCCGGTGGTCGTCGTCGGGAGCAGTAGCAGAGTGCCGTGCGCGGAAAGCGCACGTTCTGTGACCTCCAATCAACCACCTCAAGCTACTACGACAAAGAATGAGAAACGTTTTGCGCTTATCTTTACCGCTCTCGAAAGGCGGTTCCATACTCGGATATCATATTGCAGCGAAGTATATGGTCGACACCGGAAAGCAGCACTTGGGAAGGGGAAGGAAAGGGACAGCAAATGAAAACACGACAGAAAAGCGAAATTCCAAGTGAGTGAGTAACGGACCACCGATTCGGTCAATTTTTGTCCCTGATATTTTAGGCTGTACCAGTCGTTCTTGGCAAACCACTGACTGCAAAACCAGCTGAGACCCAGCATTTTCAAGGAAAAACAGAACGAGAGTGGGTGCAGAGTAGTAAACATTTGATGAGTACATATGGATTCAGCAGTTTCGTTTGTATCCCTCAAACGTCACACTTTTGTAGATCATTTTTCATACTAATACTATATTTCAAGAATTATTATCGTCATCCAATGGGGAAATGGTGGTCGCACAGGCCCAAAAAGCGGACTTCATAACTTCAAAGAGCAACAAGCCTTGAAAGTACTACCAACAAATATAGTACAAACTGGTTAAGCCACCGACCATGACACCCTTGATGCCAACAACTACAACTACCAAATAGCGAGAGCTAGATGTGAGAAAGAAAACATTTTGCACCGCAGGTGGGTGTATCAACAATAACACATAAGTTGTGGCACTTTATCTGGTGTATCAACACCCACCCCACCACAATGCATACCCTCACCCGAAAAACAATGCTGCAGTGTAAAAGGAGGTGCCAAGAAAACAATGATATCTGAAACAGTGTAAATTTCGTTTAAGATTATGTAATCAACTATAGCCACCCTTGGATGCTGCAACTGGTTCCAAACAAATGAAATTACATTACATATATGAGACCAAAAGGTTTGTTCCAGAGACAGGGGAACAACAACTGATGCTGGACACAACCCAAAGGCTAGCGTAAGACCACAATAAAATTCACAGCAACTGTAAGGATGAACAAAGAATTGCCTCAGTAAGTGGGGTAGTAGTACCCAGCATTCCCGGGGTAAGTCATCGGCATGGGGTTTGTATTGTATGGCATGGGCATTCCGTAGGGCATGGCTGCATTGGGAGCAAAACCATTGTTGTACGACCGATCAAGCTTGGCCAAGCTTCCTTGCCCTTGCATGCCTTCCTTCTGGTACTGCTGCCACATCATCTGCTCCTGTGTCAAAAATTGCTGTTTTTTCTCCAAGTCCGCCATCTGCACGTATGATGGTGGAGGGATGGTAAGGGATGCCGCAAACGGGTCACCACCAACAGCCTGCATAGAACCGTCTGGTGCAGGCAGAGCCAAAACCTGTGTTTTCTGTCCAGGAGCAGGCAGGGCAACACTACTGGCACTGCCGGTGGACACTTGCGAACTGACATGCTGGCGTACAACACCCTGGTCATACATGCCATTCAGCAGCAGTGGATCCATACCACCCGACATTGCGGGCTTCTGCTTGGACAAGTTGCTGGCTGTCTCAACAAGGGCCAGCTCCCAGTCAGCCTTCCCAGGCTCAGCTGCAGGATTCTGCCATGCCGAAGTTACCTCATTGCCACCATTGGAAGGGAAAGCCTCCCATGAACCGTTGCTCCCACCAGCAGCAGGTGGCCCTTGGAAGAGAGCCAGAGCAAGCCTGTTACCTTGCTCATCGGCACTAACAGTACTTTCTCTGAGGTCCACCAAATCGCCCTGTGGCTGTGGTGGCGGCTCTGGCTTCACCTCTTCCTCCACCTTCTCCGGTTCAGGCTCCTTATAATCCTCTGGCGCTGGAAGTGCCTTGATGCTGTTCATATCCGGTTCAGGCTCCTCCTTGACAGGCTCCGGCTCTGGCTCCCTCGGTGGTGGGCTCTTTGGCTGCTTTGCACGGTCCCTCATAAATTCCTCAAGAGTCTCGAGCAACTTATCAGTGACACGCTGCACCTCTGGATACTCTGAGGACCTTGCAACCCCGGTATCCTTGCACCATGCATAGAAGGCACAGAGCTCATCAATCTGCTTTGCAGCACTTGCATACGCCTCAAAAGCCTTGACGCACTCAGCATATTCCATGTCGAAGAACCTGTCCAGCAGCACCGCGAGCACTTCACAGATATCAGCATAGATCTGGAAGCTCTCGCGCACAATCTGGTACAGTGCAACAAGCACCATCCTGCTGTGCTTTGCACCGCCAGTGGGGCGGCAAGCAAGGAACCGGTCAAGGAGCTGCTGCAGGTGGTGCATACGGGCAAGCACCCGCTCTGGCTTCATATCCCTCACCGGGGTCGGCGGCCTCTTGTCATCGGCATTGGCACCATTTCTCTCACGGTAATCATCATATCCTCCGTACCCAGGGGGTGACGAGTAGGAGGGGGAGCGGCGGCCATATGGATCAGGCGAACCCCAGCGGTCACGGTCACGGGGCGACGGACGGTTAGCGCTGCTGCTGCCAGCATTTGAGCCCTGCTTGCGTTCATGGAGGAAGAACTCGAGGCGCTGGTCCAGGTAGAGCGCGTACGTGCGCACAAAGGCAGAGTGATCCCACGATCCAGAGTGGGCCTCATCACGGAAGTCGCCGAGGTTGAGCAGGCGGGTGCCACGGCGCGTGGCGTGGAGGAGCTCCCGGTGAAAGGACGGGTCACCGTCGGCCAGGAGGCGGTGCACGAGCATGAGGGACTTGAGCGCGACGATGTAGTCCCGGGTGCGGGAGAGCCTGCGCGAGCAGCCTGCCACGGCGGCGGCGACGTGGGCGCGGGATCCGGAGGTGAGGTGGAGGATTTCGCGGATGTGGCGCTCCTCGGCCGGCTCGTCGTCGTGGCTGGTGGCCTTGACGATGAGCACGTCGAGCTCCGGCGCGATGTTGCTGGTGACCTTGGCGAGGCCGATGCTGGTCTGGTCCTTGACCGCCCCCAGCGCCTTCCGGATCGTGCTGGACGACATCTTCCAAGTCCTCCCCTGCCGCTGCCGACGCGGCCTCCTCCTCCTCCTCCTCCTCCGCCTAGTCAGTCGTCACCAACCAACCAGAGCTGAAGCTACCGCGTCGTTCTCGAGCTAGATCTGAACAGAAACAAACACCATAAGATGAGCTTATTACTCCATCCATTTTCAGCTCAAAGGAGTAGAAAAAAGAAGTAAGTGAGTCGCCGCGACCAGATCCCCGCGATTTGGCGGTCCTGTATGAGAAACAGATCAAGGAATCTGAGATCCGTGGAGCCGGAACGGGGTGCGAGATTTCATTTTCCGAAGCTACCAAATATAGGCTGGCTACTAGATACTACGCGATGCTTATCACCATCTATCTATCTACTAGAGCAACAAAGCAAGGAGGTTCAGCGAAAAAGCGGCAGCAGCGAGCGAAGCTAGCGAGGCAGCGAGCTGCTCGCGAGAGCATACTACACGGATCTAGCTACAACGATTCGAGCGAGCGATTTACCTGCAGCAGATCTGCGTGGGTGGAGATCGGTGGCGCGCGCGCGCGTGGGGTGGAGTGAATCGAAGCTCAGCAGCTCAGATCCGAGACCCTCCCGGCTCACCAGCCCCCCGCCCCCGCTCGGTCCTCGCGCTGTCCTGTCGCGGGGTTTTGACCTCGCCGCCGCTGGCTGGTGAGGAGGAGGAGGCTGGCTGGCTGCACCTGGTCCGCGGCGTGGAGACGGGTAGCTGAGGAAAGGAACGGAGGAGGTGCGGAATGGAAAGGGAATGGCGTGCGGTGGAGGGGCGCTTTTGTGTGCTGTGCTCGCTCAGGGTCGGAAGAAGGAAAGGGACGTCTGGTGTGGTGCCTCGCTGTTTTGAGTGTTTTCACATTTGTCTATGGGGTGTGTGTGTGTGTGTGTGTGTGTGTGTTTTGTCGCGCTCGAGAGGAGAGGAAGCAGCGCAGCGCAGCGCAGAGCACGCTTCGCGTGGGTTCCTTTCCTTTTGGCAGGCCGCACCGACGCGCGGCCCGTCTGTCTTGGTGGTCCGGGTCCGGCCGGCGCCTACCCCCGACCCGAGCGCCGCCTGCCCGTCCGTTTCAGCCAGTTCCTTTCGCCTCGCCGATGACGGAATCAACGGAACCATGCGGGTGGAGCGTGGCCGTGGCGTCGGGTTGACCTCGCCTCGCCCTACCCAGCCAGTAAAGCTGATCCGTTCGAAAGGATGCTGTATCCTGGCGAAATGGGAAAAGGGGGCGTGACATCGGATGGTCGCCGCACCATTGACATCGGCGGCCGTTTTGGTCGCTCCGACACGCCGATCGCCGAAGAACGGTATGCCTGATTTCGCAGTCCAGCTCTAGGCGCCCGTTACTTTCGGTACGCGGTTTATTAGTCAGATTTGGGCCGACCATTCTCGCGGTTTATTAGGCGGCTACGGTGTTCTTCTAGTTAATACAGTACTTTTCAATTATAACCTGCGTAATCCAACCTTTCGGCGCTGTATCAGTCATTAAGTTTCCTTGAAGAAGATAGTAGTAGTATTGCTCTACTGCTGTTAAAGAACTTAAATAAACTATACTACACGAAATGGACTCAATCATTGTGCTTACCTCACCTCCGCGGGCGGGCATTAGTTAGCGCTGGCCGATGGTCATCAACAGCTACTCCCGGTTGCGCCCCTCTGCATTTTTTTTTTGGCGTTGTTGTCTCTTGATTACTATATTCGCCAGGTCCAAACCGTTATTGTGCGCTCAGTCTTACTGGTTGGCCAGTTCACCGAACGTGATCGATCTCAATTTTGTACGTACAAGTTTGGTTAATAAGTCGGCCGCCGATAACCAATGTCAGAGGACTCGGCGGACGGGGCTAGGTGCGTCCTGTGTGTTTGGTGCACGGCTGTACGTAAAAGTGCAAGGCAGGCATCCAAACGCGTGAGCGACGAAGCGGTGTGCCTGCCTGGCATTTTAGCGGCCACAGCACAGTCGAGCCGAGCAGCCCGCCCGAATTGAACGTCTCATCAGCCTTGGAACGCAACTCTGCTCTGCTGTCGTGTGCGCCGGCCGGCCGGCCGCCGAGACACACAACACCACACGACCCTCGTTGACCAAGGCTTCCAGTGTCCGTTCCTGTCTGTTCCGCTTGCGCGCGTATTTACATGGTCCACGCAATTGCTTGTGTAATGGCGTCCTACCACCATCAGACATCAGTTCGATTCTCGTTGACACTGCCAAAGCTTCTTTTTTTGCCGATGTTTTACGAGCTTTTCTGAACCCTCACTCAAATAATCCCTTTTTTGTGTGTAGGGACGGATGATAAATGACTCCTGAAGAAAGGCGAGGCATCGTGTTCCTACTTCCTAGACGGATGCTAGTACGTGGACGACATGGAGTGGAGTCCGGGCCCCTGAATCATGCACGATCGAGAGGAATTGCATCTCTTAGCCACCAAGTAAAACGTTCCCTAACTTTCTTTTTTCTTTTTTTTTTTTGTGTAGAGTTCCCTAACTTGTGTAGAAGGTACGAGAACATGTCTCCTTATCGCGAGAGAGAGAGAGAGAGAGAGAGAGAGAGAGCATATCTCCTTTAGCCGTAGACAGTGAATGCTTTAGGGGTAGGAAACTGTGGCGTGACCTAAACCATGTACTGTATACAGAAAAGTGCGCGATGTACGCAAATGCGTGCACATCGCGGTTCACCGTGCATAAAGAAACAGTTTTCTTTTTTTTTTTTTCTTTTTTGAGGCGATCATAGAAACACAGTCGACCACCCCACGAGCATGTGCTCAGCTTAAGGCCATCAGCCTAAAGCCCATGATAAAGAAAATAGTAAGTGGGCATGAAAAGAAGAGGCCGGGCGAATGGCTTGGCTGGATCCAACTGCACGGACACGGAGGATAGATAGGTGGGAGGAGCGGGTGACGACTGACGTTGATAGTGACGCACAGCGGCCACCATCAGACCAATAGGCGAGACCTTACGATTGATGAAGAAGGAGAAAAAAAAAATCACTAGTGTAGCTGATGATGATGGTCAACGCCTGCACGTCATGCGCCTGCAACCATTTAATCCAGGTGCGCCATGTGAGCTGCTTCGTACTCTGATCTGGGCTAACCATTTTCAGATTTTCTCGGCTTTGTTTTGTCCTCAACCAGATTTTCAAATTAGTATCCCTCTTTGTCTGATGTATTCCATAATAAGTCAGGAGTTGGCGCCTCCTATAAACGAAGAATCCTCCAGTTTCCTGCCGTATATATACACTGGTAGTACGGATGATTCTACAGCAGTGCCATAAAAAGGTAAAAGACTTATCTAGTATACATGTTTGACACTATATACTAAACACATGAAAAACTTAAAATAACCTGGATTTCAAAATGTTCACTTTTTCTCAAATGAACGGAGAGGCTGTTACCTACTCCGTGGTACGAGGTCGGTTTCGCTCACAGGCCGTGGATCTAGGAGCTTTCGGCTTTTGTCCAGCTCGCGTTCCGCCATAAATGACCGGACCAATCGCTTGCTATGCTTGAGAAGAGGTCGGGCCGAGGCGACGAAGGTCCTTGTGTAATACTGTACTTTTAGGGTCCAAGAGAAGCCCACCCGATTCCAGAAACAGGCCCAAGATGGAAAGGCTCGACGGCAGTTGAAACAGTGACACAAAGAACAATTCTCAGTTCGCTCAAAAAAAAGAGGAACAATTCTCAGTTCTCAGAGGATTTCTAGACACACACACCTCATAGCAGTAAGCAACTCTGCCTCTGCCGACACATAGTAGTGTATACACATGCCTTGTGATGACGAGGCGGCAAGCCCTTACACTGGACCAGCCAATCAAATCATAACACAGCGTGCGTCACCGTGGGGTGGGGTGTCCCCGCGCGCGGGCTGTCACGGCCAAGGATTCAGATCGTATGCATTAAATTTGTTTTTCTTCTCTCCATGCAGAAGCAGGATTAGGTGTACATCTCAGCCATCCAGTACAACATTTCAACTATCCAACTCAACCAAAGGTTCGGCTTTTGTAAGAAATAAATGCAACACGGATATAGGAGTGGAAAAAAGGCGCCAAGGCTGCATTTTCTGGCGCCAGAAGCTGCTGCTGTTGCCTCTACGATTATCTTCCTCTCCATCCCTTCTCTTTGGTGATTCATGAAGTGGTCCAGATTCCTCTCCCTCCCTTCTCTTTGATGATTCATGTAGTGGTCCAGATTGTTGTTGCCATCTCGCTGCTTCCTCTTTTTTTGTTGTGGTACATATTGAGGGTCCATTCTCTTTATGTATGCTTGCTGTCTCTTCCTGATGTTGTGGTTCAAGAAGTGAACACTTTACTGTAGAAAAGTAAACAGGTGCAATGGATTGTGAGTCAAACAAGTAAGTATTTTATTAAGCAAGCACAATCTAATCCAAAATGTACTGAAGTTAGATGAAACATAAGATTCCTAAATTTTGGATTTTCTTCTTGTTTGTAGGATGGAGAAGCTGCCAAGTTGGATGTCAACTATAGGTATGAAATTCAGTAATGTGGATGAGGCTCGGAACTTTTGGATCGGTTATGGTGGTATGATAGGATTTGATGTTCGGAAGCAGTATAACAATAAGAGCCAAATAGATGGACTGATCACTTCTAGCAGATTTGTGTGTGCAAAGTCTGATCATAGAGGAAAGGATAAAAGGGATCATCTAGTAAAGAATCCTCGTGCACAAACTAGAACCGGATGCAAAGTTAGAATGAGAACTGTATTAAACCGAGTAGATGGAAATTATGAGTCATATGATCTAGTTCTTGAGCATAATCATATGTCTCACCTATCTCAAACTCACCACCTAATGCCATTACAACAGAGAACTTCTAGTGTCCAAGCTACACAAATTGAAATGACAGATGCATTTGAATTAGGCCTAGGGAGGCACATGAATTAGCTAGTAGGCAGGCTGGTGGTTCAAGTAACCTTAGTTATACCCGTATGGATCACAAGAACTACTTGAGAACAAAGAGAGAGAAAATATTAAGAGTTTGGAGAAGTTGGAGGCATATTGCAGTATTTCGAAGATAAATGTGCAGAAAACCCTTCATTTCATTCTGCCATGCAACTAGATTGTGAGGAGAAAATAACCAATCTGTTCTGGGCAGATGCTAAAATGCTTATTGACTATGCTTAATTTGGGTATGTCGGTAGTTTTGATACCACATTTGGAACAAACAAAGATGTCAGACCACTTGGTGCATTTGTTGGATTTAACCATTTTAGAGAAAAGATAGTATTTGGAGCTGCTTTATTGTATTCTGAGACAGCTGAATCTTTCCAATGGCTTTTCAAAGCTTTTCTGAGAGCACATGGTCACAAGCATCCAAAAACCATATATACAGATCAAGATATGGTAATGAAAAAGGCAATATCTCTAGTATTTCCTAACACTTGGCATGACTTATGTACTTTTCACATTATGCAAAATGTTGTCATACACCTAGCTCATCTTGATTGTGATGGATCTAGTGCTAACACTTGGCATGACTTATGTACTTTTCACATTATGCAAAATGTTGTCATACACCTAGCTCATCTTGATTGTGATGGATCTAGTGCTCTTCAAGAGTCAAGCGCATGCATGTTTGAACATGAAGATGAATCAACTTTTGAACAAGCTTTCAGTGATTTAAGAAAATCAGTCCAAAATGATACTTGGTTGTGTGGAATTTATGAACAAAAGGAGAAATGGCCTGAATGTCACATGAAAAATTCATTCACCCTAGGAATGCGAAGCATGTAATTAAGTGAGAGTTTTAACAAGGACTTAAAGACCTTTCTCAAATGTGATCATATTGCTCGAGTTTTTACACATTTTGACAGGGCTGTTCCAAGTAAATGAGCCAAAGAGTTGGATTCAGAATTTATGACAAAAATTACCTCGGATAAAAGTGGAGACACCTTTAATGGTACAAGTAAGCAAACTGTACACTAAGTGCATTTTTGAAGCTTTTCAAATGGAGTATGTAAGAAGTATGGCAGCATATGCTACACCAACTGAAAATATTAATGAGTACATTGTAGGGATCAGATCTCTTGATGGAAAATCAACCATGGAAGGGGAATACATGGTTGTGGGTGATCCCAGCAATGAAATAGTTTCATGCACTTGTAGGCAATTTGAAAGAATTAGAATATTATGTGGTCATGGCTTAAAAGTTCTTGACATGATGAATATTAAGTTGCTGCCTAAGCAACATGTTCTGAAACGATGTACACACGAAGTAAGTTGCGGGAGTATACAAGATATGCTGGAAGACAATTTTGGAAGACCCAAAAATTGATGCAACACGCCGCTACCAGCATCTATGTCGCAAGTTCCTAGCAATTTCTTCTCGAGCAGCTGATTATGATGAAATATCTTCATCGATTGATGATGTACTTAACACTTTAAATAAAGATATTGAAGACAAGATTAAAAATCTATCTACCGATCAACCTACAGAGCTAGAACCATCATCTAGATTATCTGAAAAACTGTTACATATCACTGGCCTAAAGAAAAGAGAAGTAAAAAAACGGACTTTAAAGAAGATTCTAACATAGGTTGAAATGTTGCATAAAAAAAAGTAAAGTAAAACAGTAAAAAAGAGACACAAGACCAGGCACAGCAGCGGGGACACCACTCTAATACGATACGTTCACTTTACTTTCTATGGTTTAGCATGAATTACCATCTCAATATATTTTATTTCATCCGCAGCAACAAGATGATTTCTTCAACACTGATGGGTTCAACCATTTACGAGCTTCACTGAGTTGTTAATGGTAAACATCATCATATTTGGATTCATGTTTATGAAAAAAAAAATTATGCATGGATCCTCTAATATTTTTTTCCATGTTACAGGGACACTCTACTACTACAAATTTCACACCAGCAGCAGTCATTTTGGTGGAAATGTTTGATCTCTCATTAGGAAGGTTATTAGTTTCAAACCTCTTTTGTTAAGGCTGATTTCAATATCACTTATTTTAAATCGTGTCGGTGTTCGTTATCACTGGCTAGTAATTAATGCGCGTTTTGGGATTCAGGTGGTTTGCAAGAGGACACAAGGATTTATACTAGTTCAGACAATCGTGCCCAACGTCCAATATCGAGCTGCTTGTGTTACTTGCGTTGTCTGTAGTAGGGGATTACAAACGGGCGAGAGAGGAATGGCTTCCCAAGTCTCTGGATGAGCGAAGGTGCGTGGTTAAGTATTGAGTGTTTTTTTCTCTAGCGATCCATCTCTTTGCGAAATCCCAGTCTTCCCCTTTTATATTGCAAGGGTGAGACTTGGGCTACGCGGTGGTAGAGAGAGAGAGGAGAGGCTCTGGGGCGGTGGTCGCGGCCGTACGCCCCAAGTCAAGATCTTCGATGCTCCCTGGGCTTCGGGTCTGTCGCTGTGGACGACGTCATCGGTATGACGGCGTCCTTCTGATCCGACGGCATGGAGAGTGTCCGTCAATCCAGAATGTCCTGTTCGTATGGGGGAATGTCTTTTGGCAGGGTCGATGAAACGGTGTAGGTTGTCATTGTCCTCGCGCCTGTCGGGTTGTTACTCACGAATGTCCCATCCCAGTAGGGGAGTGGGTACGGCCGTGTGTCTCGAAACAGTGACAGTTCTTTGGCCGGTGCGCGTCATGCGCATTTACTCTCTCCCACTTGCTTGAGTAGTCGTTATCCTCACCTGTCCACGGATGTGGGAGTTACAGGTATTTATTGCTCAACCGCCACCGTTCTGCCCATCCATGGCTTGGTAGACGGTTCGTCCGACCCTAGGGTCGATGAGGCGGAGCCTTGTGCGGTCTCCCGACCCCGACGTGGTGAGGTCGAGCACTTCAATCGCATCGTGGGGAGACCGACCCCTATTCGGGGAGGTCGGGCGAGGTGGAGATCGTCCGTGGACCCGAGCCTCCGAGTGTTTCTACGGCATGGGGGTCGAGCGAGGCGGAGATCGTTTCGCCTCCTTCGTGCTGTTGAGATCGCGGGTCATTAACGCTAATCGCCTCTAGTATCGACCATCGACAGTTCCCTGAGTGAGGTCTGATCCCCGCGCAAAGGGGGTCAGGTGTCGCTCAAATCGGGAGGGGAAGTTCTATTTCACGAGCATAGGCTCGCTTTCTGCCTCATTGAGCTGGCGTGTCCTGCGATCTCGTATTGGATTTTTACGATTCTGTCCCCCGAGACCTCCGCTCATCGCAGTGTTCCGTCCGAGGGCATGGTTTGACTTGTGTCGTCCATCTTGCTCGTCCGTTCGTCGGATGAGGAGGTTGAGCCGTACCACGCTTTGTCCCGGGGGCCGAAGCGTGGCGTTCGTCGAGCTGATAGCGGGTGAGTTCAAGTGAAGCCCCGGGACCCCTTTGGGGAGGCCTCGATAGACCAGCTGGTGGTCGACTTCAATCTTCTCGGTTGCCATCCCATTTGGTACCCGGAAGCCGTTCGATAGGCTTCGGGGCTCGTTGTCTTTCTGCGGTGAAATACCCATGGGTTGGTGTGAACCGAAACTTGAACATGGATCGTGGTGCCCTTGGCGCTCGAGCGCCAAGGTACTGGCCGTTAGTGAGCCCATCACTTTCCACCCCTCACTTTGTTTTCGCCCTGAGCGGCTGTCGAACCCGTTCACTGGGCCAGCCTTGGAACTCTTTGGGCCGTCGAGGCGTGTTTGAGCCCATATCCTTACCAACCCGTATTAATTCGTGGCAGAGGCGCCTGCTGCGACGGGACGTGCAACAATGTTGGTCTTCGGGCCGTGTGGGTGCACGCGCATCCGCTCGCGTCGATCGAGGCGATTGCGTGGGTCTCGTTCGCATCGGTTGGAGGGAAGGCACCCTGCGGGTGAGAGGATATATATTCGTACCTCGCGTGCTCGTTGGCCTTCACCCATCAGTTTGTCACTTTGCCTTCTCGCACCGCTTCACCTTCTCGCTCGCGCTCTCTGTGCTTCTCCGTCTCCAAGTCCTCCTTCGCTCGCCCACCACCTCCATGTCCTTCTCTTCCTGCAATGACGAGCTGGTGGAAGTCTGACGTGCAGGGTGTGTGCCTAGACGGTTGGTGAAGCGTGGCCTCCTCCGCGCGCGGACGGACGCGGGGAAGTGGCTGCTCCCTGGGGAGGAGACGGCTCTGGCGCCGGCGGACGGCTACATCGTCTCATTCGCGCACTTCCACGAGCGCGGATTGGGCGTCCCTGCACATCGCTTCCTGCGGGGGCTGCTCCATTAGTACGGCTTGGACCTCCAGCATCTCAACCCCAATGGGATCCAGCACATCGCCGTCTTCGTGGCGTTGTGCGAGGGGTTCTTGGGGATCGACCCCCACTTTGAGCTCTGGAAGTACTTCTTCCCCGTCTCCCTCCAGATGAAGGAGGGGAGCCCAGCTTCCATCGGGTGCGTCAGCATCCACCTCCGCGGCGAGCGCGCCCAGACGTACATCCCGTTGCGGCTAAAGACCTCCAACAGGGGCTGGCACGGGCAATGGTTCTACCTGAAGAACGACGCAGCTGGTCCCCTGTCGGAGTTCACGGGCCGCACTTTTGAAGCGACGCTCGAGGTTTGGAAGTGGGGGCCCATGGAAAAGGAGAAGAAGAGGTTGGCTAACCTCCTGGGCGCGGTCAAGCTCGTGAAAACCCGGGAAGTGCACGGAGCCGGGATCATCGCGGCGTACCACGCCCGACGGGTGATGTCACTCATGGCGTGCCCCCTCCGGCTGTACCAGATGGGGCTTTATGCACACCTCTCCGGGTCGGCGATTTCCCTCGTGCCCCTCTCCAACTCGGAGTTGAGGCAGCACTTGAGGGACACCCTTGTGTCCGAGGACGCCAATTCTCCGCTTGACGGGCATCCTTCGATGCGCCCCGGAGCCGGGTGCATCCAATTAGTAAGTTGTCACGTTTTCCTCCTACATTATTTCCTTTTGGTTCCGCCTTTGATTCTAACCATTTTTTGGACTTTGGCAGCCGAACCTCCTCCTCCGTCCTTCTCCCACCCCTGTCCCGGAGGACGCGGCCGTCAGGATGGCGAACCGCCTCGCGGCCGAGGAACAGAAGAGGAAGGAGGACGCCTTGGTGGCGAAGAAGGCGAAGAGGCTCCGAGCGCAGCTGCACCGGGGTCGACGTCGCCGGGGGTCTGACGAGGAGGAAGACGACGACGAGGAGGAGGAAGAAGAGGAGGAGGAGGACGAGGTGGTGGAGATCCCCCGCCCTAGCCGAGAAGGGCAGGGGTCGAGCAGGGTGCTCCCGCACGCGTAGGAGCCGATGCTGGAGCCTCGGAGGTCGGAGGCGATGTCGGGCCCTGCCCCGTCTGGCCCCGTCGCGTGGCCGACCACGGCAGCGGAGCCGCAAGCGCCGTCAAGGGTGCAGGCCCTTGCCTGCCCTGGGGCGTCAGGGTCGGGGCCGTTGACCGCCGAGCCCGAGCCGCGTGGATGTAGGATCTAAGACACCGACTAGAGGGGGGGTGAACAGGCGGTTTTCAAATTTAATTGCAACTTGATCAAATTAATGCGAAAATAAAAAGCAACGGATCAAGAGTAAGATAAGAAGCTATTTCTAGGTTGATAATTGAGCAAACATTTGCAATCCGAAATAAATCAATTTCTAGCAAGATAAGCACAAGAGCAACCGAAATAAATCAAACACTAGGAATTAAACAAGCTTAAGTTGAATCTAGTGAGGGGTTTGCAATCCTAGGGTGATATGCAACAAGATAAACTTCTAAAAAATTAAAGCTTAAAAGTAAAGGACAAGGAGAGACACAAATTTAACCCGTGGTGTCGATGACTTGCCGGTCACCCCTAATCCACGTTGAGGTGGACTCAAGCCTTTGATTTGCTCCTCTATGAAGCTTGCACTTCTCCAACAAGAAGAGCTCATAAAGAGCAACTTGACCTTGAGCCAAATCAATCCCTTGAGCCGCTCCAAACCTCGATTCCACTAGGGTTGCCCTTTGCCGCCCCGGTGAGGTGAGCACCACACCTCTCACAACAATCAACCGGGCCTCCTTCACAATCTTCTTGAAGGGCTCACGGTTGCTCCACCACCAAACCGTCTAGGTGGCGGCAACCTCTAAGAGTAACAAGTCGATGACGCTTGCTTGGAGAATCACTAGTGCCACAAAGCTCGAATCGATGAAATCAAGCACTAGATGCTCTCACACTCTCTATACATCAATAAGGGGTCAAGAGTGAGAGAGGAAGGCTCAAGAGTATGTAGCATGCAGTGGAAATGGCCAAGAGAGATGCCTTGCATGAGATGAGGAAGTATTTATACCCCTCACATGAAAAACTAGCCGTTATTGGCTTTCTGCGCAGCTGGCGGTCAGACTGCGACTCTGGCGGTCAGACCTTGGTGGTTGGCAACGTTCATTTTTGCAATAAATGCACAATGGAAGAATTTTAAATCTAGAGCTAGCGGTCAGACCACGGGCCTGGCGGTCAAACCGTCAGAGGAGCCCGAAACAAGCAGTCTCTGGAGTGACCCTGGCGGTCAGACCGTCCCTTTGGCGGTCAGACCATCAGAGGAGCCCGAAACAAGCAGTCTCTAGAGTGACCCTGACTGTCAGACCGTCCCTTTGGAGGTCAGACCGCCAGAGGGGCTGAGAGGAGAGATAGTCTCTGAGGGGTGCTGGCGGTCGGACCAAGCCTCTGGCGGTCAGACCGCCAAACCCCAATTCAGCGCACTTGATTTTCTCATTTTCTAGAATTTTGATAGAAATTTCTCTCAATAATTTTCCTTCTTTTTTTTAGGAAAGTTTCAAGGACACTTTTGTAGTTAATTGGTAAGGAAATTGAGCTAAAAGTGGCAATCTATAGATGCTCCAAGCAAATTAAACCGACGCCTCTTAATAGTACGGCGCTAATTTTCCAGAAGGAGGTGAAGGCCAGGGAGGACGCTGAGGGGGTGACTGCCGACCTGGCGGCGGAGCTGACTCGCCGCCGCGCCAAGATTGAGAAGCTCCAGGTGGAGGCGACAGGTACGCTGTGTTCTTCGTCTCTATTTCCTTCTTCCTTGGTAGCGCAGGATGAACCGGCCGGTCATGGACTTACCACCGCATACCTTGTATAGTGCTTACCGACAAGCCGACGACGGGCGCGCAGGTGTTGTCGCGCTTCCAAGGCGACTTCAAGCGGGAGGTCGAGGAGCACGACATGCTGAGGGTCGCCATCGGGGTGGCGCTCTCCGATCTCGGGATCGCGCCAAAGGTGGGGTCGAGCTCCCTTGCTCCCTAGGTCCCTTACCTCGTTGCTCGGTCGTGCGGGATGGCAGCGGATGCGCTGCGCCGTGGCGTTCATAGGGCCTTCGCCATCGCGCGGTTGCACTATTCTGACATCGTGCTGGATTTGATGAGCGAGGGGTTCCTGCCCAGCACACCGGCGCCGAACTGGATGAGATTGAGGAAGAGGTGGCTCCCCTGGCGCTGGCCCTGGCTGCTAGGATAGAGGAGGAGGATGGCCCCCCGCCCTAGTAGACATAGGATTAGTTTGTAATTAGGATGCTCGAGGCCGTAGCGCTCGGGTTTTTGTAAGTCAAAAGAACAATTCAAAATAGTGGTTTAAATGTTTTGACCATCAAGGTGTATTAGCGAAACGTTTCTCACGAATTAACGAAGGCGTTTGTCCCCCTTTTTCCCTTGTTTTCGAAGCCATGGGTAGTGTCGACATTCAGTCTTGCTGGTGAGTGTCGTTATTGTAACCCTCGGGGGTCGTAGGTGTTTCACAGTCCGACCAGCTCGACTTCACGCTTCCTCCCACCCACGACTTTTTCTTTCTGAGTGTTAAACACCGGCTGAGGGGTCGAAGCCTTGGTAAGGATAAGCCGTAGATAGGATGAGCACTCGGTCTCGCTGGTGAACGTCGTAGCTGTAGCCTTCGAGGGCTGCAGGCGTTTCATGGTCCGACCGATTCTACCTTGTGCTTTTCTTATCTTCCACTTATCCTTTCTCATAGATTTTGTAAACGAACAGCAAATAGCAAGGGTCAGGCCGCGCACGCGGTGCGCGCACCCTGCAAGTATAGCCCCCGAGCAAGGTTCGACTCCCGTGCGGTAGGGGTCGGGCGTCGCTTGCTTTGGAGGGTGCGAACAATAAATCGACTACGAGTTTAGGGGTAAAAGCAACGTAGCTTTCAATGTTCCAGGAGTTGGCGATCTCTTATCTGTCCGTAGTTTGCAGCTTGTACGTGTCGGGTCGGAGGTGTAACACTTCGTTTTGTCATCGGGTGTAAAAAGGAATTAAATTAATTAAAAGAGAAAACACCAAGGTTTAAAGATTCAAATTAATTAGCAAAAATTTCTAAGGAAATGCTGAAAAGAAATTAGCTCAAATGGCCCAAGAAATCATTTGAATACTTGCAAAAGAATCCTCGCGAATTTAAAAACATTTCAAATTTGAATTTGTTAGCTTAAAAACTTTAAATTGCAAATCCAAAAATGTATTTAATCCTTGAAACCAATTTCCTGGGCTATCATCAAATTTCTGTGAAGATTTGGGGGTTTTTCTGCAAAACTGATCATCAGTGGGCCCACTGGCCAACCACCCCCCCTTCTCTCTGTTTTCCTCCCTCTTCCCGCGCGCGCGCACACTCCTCCATGCCCGACCGCGGCAGGGCACTTGCGCCACCCGCCGCACGCGGTCTGCGCCGCGCGCGTGCGAGCCCGCCCCGACGCGCACTAGGAGAGCTTCGGCCGTTCTCTCGTTTCCTCCGCTGCCTTTCTGTTTTCCCTTTCTTCTTCTCTGCTTCATCACCGCCGAGCCACCCGTCGAGGCCCCGTGCGGTGCACTTGCCACCGGCGCACCCTCCTCCTTCACAAATCGACGCACCCGCCACTACTCTCCACTCCCGAGCACGATCGTCCCATGATTCTCGCCGGAGCGCGTCGGAATTGCTAAGCGCCGCCGTCGGTACTCGCCGCCAAGGAGCCGCTCCGGTGAGGACCACCTAGCGCCCCGCGTATAAGCTCTTTTTCTTGCCAATTAAGATTCCCGGAGCATGGTGGAGCTCTCACCGCCGGCCTTTTTCCAGGATAAAGTCTCCATTGCCGGATTGAGCGCCGCCGTCCGCCATTTTTCCTCGGCCGACGGGGGGTCTTCGGCGATACCCGTCTTTCGGTGAGGTATCTAGCCGTTTTCTTCTTCCCCTAGCTCCGCCATGCCACGAGGAGGCTTCTCGGCAAGGTGCCACGACCGGCCGCACGTCGGAGCGCCGCTTGCGCCACTGCCGCCGCCCCGGCCGTGCCGCCGCTCGTCGCCGCCGTTGCTTCGGTTCTTGCCGAGGCTCCCACCCGAGCAAAATGAGTTCCCCGCGTCGAGCTCTTGCCGCCGGTGTGCTCGCCGCCGGCCGCCATCGCTGGTAGCGCCGGTGCACGCCGCCGGCCGGGCTAGGGCAAGGCCCTAGCTAGGGCTTCGACCATTTTTATTTTTTCCCAATTCATTTAATCGGCTGAAATTTCAATAAATCATAGAAAAGTGATTTTTGCTTAAAAAATTGTAAATCCAAATGTTTTGGAACCAGGGAAAATTGTAGTTTTTAATAAAAATATAAAACCTCATTGTGTAAAATTAGTAATTTTTGAGATTTATTTAATTATCCAAAAATGACCAAAAACCCGAATTAATTAATTTGCAACTATTAAAATTTGGGAAAAATTTGTAGAACCCTAAGTTCAACCCTGGCTACTTAATTGTGTTGCGATAGCATTGGCTAGGATTATTTTGGGTACCTTTTAAGAACAGTACTTTGGTTTAGGTCAAAATTGCTCCTCGACAAAACCCTAATTACCCTAATTCGCTAGCGATTCCTTCAGTCTGCAGGAAGTTGTTAACTACTAATAACACCTTTGTAATTGCATCATGTAGACGTCGACATGAACGAAGTAGCTGTCGAGGCGGACCCCGCTTTTTCTGAAGACACCATCGTCGCAGACCCGGAAGACTATCCACAAGGCAAGCCCCGATGCACTACTGTTTTTAAAATTTATCTTTTGCAACAGTATCTGTGAGTCATGTGATGTGCATTTAGGTCGATAGGAGTTGAATGAAACCCTAGATGCATATGTTTCCAGTAGTACCTACATGGAATATTGGTACAGGTAGCCCGATGTAGCTGCTATGCTTAGGATTTCGCTTCGGTAGGAGTCGAGCAGATTGGACCCTGCTCGCGATATGTTAGGAATTGATTGAAACTTCCACCTTGCTAGAGAATTATTTTAGCAGATTCAAGTTTAATGGAAAAAAATCGGGGTCAGACAGAGAATGGTAGGAAGGCAACAGACCGGGGTTCTGTGTGCGGTAGCTCTGTCTGATCCGTGGGGCACAGTTGATTGAGTATTGAATGTACTGCTCACATGCTGGAACTATGGGAACCAGTAAACCTAGGTAACCTAGAGACGGCAAAGCTGAACCTACCTTACGGTGTCTGATTGACGGCGGTCTGGGGTGGACAGTGTGTGAACTCCACAGGCACCGTCCGGGACGGGTGATCTGGTGGGACGCGGCACTGTTAAGGTAGCGTAAGAGCGAACGGTTGCCACGTGCGGTTCGGGACGCGCACGTGTCGTGTGACCAGGTTAACCCTGAGGTGTAAATCGTTTCGAACCGCTGACACTCTCAGTGTAGAGGCTACTCAATCTCTCTGTCGCATATGTTAAGAAGTGAAAAGGAGAAGAATGATAATTTTGATTGTGATGTTTTGACTAGTCATTGTTTGTCAACATGAGTGTTTAGCTTCAGTGCCTACTAAAGTTTATTTTTTTTCTCCAACTAAAGTTGAGCTAAAACTTGAAATAGGAGGCTACTTAGTAAAGCGTGTCTTTTTACAACCGTCCTACCCAGAGTCAGCCGTGCATGTCTAGGTGTCGGGTGTAGACAGCCTGTTGACGGGTCAGTCTTGCTGAGCTTCTTAGAAGCTCACGCTTGCGACTTGTGGTTTTCAGGAGGGTTCGATGCGACCGGTGGTAGCGGTGGCCAATTCTGGGAGGAGTCGTCTCCGGGCTGTGGGAGTTTCCAGTGGGAGCCGCTTGAGTAGCCGCTGCTTGTGTGTGGCTAGTGGCAGGGAGCCGTTGGGCAAGGCCCCCTTGCTTTGCTTAGGGTCAGAGTCGGAGTCTGTATCTTTACCTTTCGCTTTCGCTTGAAGACTTTAATCGTTTCCGCTGTTTATGAAAACTGTTCCTGTGGAACTAAGCTCTGTAATATCACTCATGTAATATTTTTCTTCTGTCTGTAATCCATGCTTTTTAATGCCTGTGTTGTACCCTGTGAACGTTCGCTTCGACGAACGTCGCCTAGAATGGATCCCGGGAGGAGGATCTCCCCCGTTTGGGGGGCGGTCCGCCACAGGAGGATCTTCGAGACGATATAGGGACCTTCTCACGGCGATGATAGCTTGTGCCGGTCCTTACAAGTTCTGGCGTGGCGAAGGACGAGGTCGCCTACGTCAAACGCTCTTTCCCGTACGTTCCTGCCGTGGTATCGACGTAGTGCCTGCTGGTACTTGGCCGATCGGAGAAGCGCCACGTCCCGTGCCTCGTCGAGTTGATCCATCGCGTCCTCGAGGGACGTCTGGTTCCTCTCGTCGTCGTACGCCTTGACCCTCGGGGCGCCGTAGTCGAGGTACGTGGGCCGGACGACCTCAGGGCCGTATACCATCAAGAAGGGGGTGAACCCCGTCGTCCGGCTGGGGGTCGTCCGCAGGCTCCAAAGCACTGCGGAGAGTTCGACTGTCCACCGACCGCTAAACTGTTTCAGTCGATTGTGGATCCAGGGCTTCAGCCCTTGGAGGATCATGTCGTTTGTGCGCTCGACCTGCCCGTTCGTGCGGGGGTGCGCCACGGCTGCCCAATCGACTTGGATGTGGTAAACATCACAGAACTTGATGAATCGTTTCCCCGTGAACTGCGTACCATTGTCCGTGATGATGGAGTTTGGTACCCCAAAGCGGTGGATAATATCGAGGAAGAATTCGACCGCTTCTTTTGGTCGGATTCTCGCAACCGGCCGGGCTACGACCCATTTGGTGAACTTGTCGACCGCCACCAACAGGTGGGTGTAACCCCGGGTGCTTTCTTGAGGGGTCCGACCAGGTCCAGTCCCCAGACAGCGAACGGCCACGTGACGGGGATGGTCTACAGGTGAATCTGTCGGATATAAAACTGACAGCCCTCGCAGGTGCGCACGATCTGCGCGGCATCATTGACGGCCGTCGGCCAGTAGAATTCTTGTCAAAACGAGTTCCGACAAGGGTCTTGTGTGTAGCATGGTGACCGCAGACCCCGCCATGGATGTCTTGCAGCAGCTGTTTTTCCTGTTCGATCGGGATGCAGCGCTGCAAGATCTTGGTGAGACTCCTCTTGTAGAGCTTCCCATCAATGATGAGGAAGGATTTGGTGCGGCGGGCGACGCGTCGGGCCTTCGTTTTATCCGTGGGGAGTTCTCCTTTGAGGAGGCAGTGGAGGTACAATGTCCTCCAATCGGTTGGAGGATCTGTCCCCTGCGCGGACGCTTCGTCAATCTTCATGACACTAGGATCCGTAGGGTTTGAAGTCGGTCCGACCCCCTTTCCCGGGAGTGGTGTAGTGTAGACTCCTTACGGGTCTTTGAGCCAGATCGATGGTTGACTCTGGTCGTGGGCGAAGACTCCGGGCGGGACCTGCTCCTGTCCGGCCGCCATCTTCGCTAAGGAGTCAGCCTCTTCGTTCAGCCACTGAGGGATGTGCTTGAGCTCGAGGCAATGGAACTTGTACTCCAGCTTGCGGACCTCCTGGCAATACGCATCCAAAGTGTCGTTGTGGCAGCTGGACTTCTTCATGATCTGACCGACGACGAGTTGGGAGTCACCCAAAATTTCAAGTCGTCGACTCCCTAACTCGTCGGTGGTTCGGAGCTCATTGATGAGCGCCTCGTACTCAGCCATGTTGTTGGAAGCAGCAAACAATAGGCGGACTGCGTACTTCATGCGCACCCCCAAGGAGGAGACAAAGACAAGTCCAACCCCTGCTCCCTTGCGCATCAGCGAGCCGTCGAAGTATACCTCCCAGTATTCCTGGTCGACAGGAGCCGTGGGTAGCTGGACTTCGGTCCATTTAGGGTTAGGAGCGTACGTAATCCCTTCACCCATCAGCTCGAGAGCCCACTTTCCCGGCCTTTCCTGTCGCGTCGTGGTTCTCCACGACCTCACGCAGGGGGAAGGAGCTGACCACAGTCACCGGATGTGACTCGAAGTCATGTCGGAGCTTCCTTTTGGCGATGATGACACCATAAAGGATCTTCAGTATCTGAAGATATCACGTCTTCGTGTCGGATAAGACCTCGCTCACGTAGTAGACCGGACGCTGGACTTTGAGGGTGTGACCTTCCTCCCTCTGTTCTACAACCAAGGCGGCGCTGACGACCTGGGTTGTCGCGGCGATGTAGAGGAGGAGTAGCTCCTTAGGGGTCGGAGGCACCAGGATCGGAGGCATCGTCAGGATAGCCTTTATCCTGTCGAGGGCGTCCTGTGCCTCGGGCGTCCATTAAAACCGCTCGGATTTCTTCAGAAGCTAGTAGAAGGGGTGTACGCTTTCTCCGAGGCACGAAATGAAACGGCTCAATGCCGCCAAGCACCAGGTTACGCGTTGTACTCGCTTCAAATTTTGGATCGGGCCCATCCGGTTGATGGCCGTGATTTTCTCCGGGTTGGCTTCGATGCCACGCTCTAATACGACGAATCCGAGCAGCATCCCCCTCAGGACCCCGAAAATGTATTTTTTAGGGTTGAGCTTGATGTCGTTTGCGCGGAGCTTGGTGAAGGTCCGTTCCAAGTCGGTCACAAGCTGGCCGGTCTTCTTGGACTTGACTACGATATCGTTCATGTACGCCTCGACGATGTCGCCAATGAGCTCATCGAAGCACCTGATCATGCACCCTGATATGTTACGCCTGCATTCTTCAGTCCGAATGGCATCATGACGTAGCAGTACGAGCCGAACGGTGTGATGAAGGCCGTTGTGGGTTGGTCGGACTTCTTCAAGGAATTTGATGGTACCCGGAATACACATCAAGGAAACAGAGGGTTTCGCACCCTAAGGTCGAATCAACGATCTGGTCTATATGCGGCAAAGGAAACGGATCCTTCGGGCACGCTTTGTTTAGACTAGTATAATCGACATACATTCTCCATTTCCCATTCTTTTTGCATATAAGAACAGGATTAGCTAACCACTCGGGGTGATAGACCTCCTTGATGAAACCGACCGTCAGCAATTTGGCGATCTCCTCTCCGATTGGCCTACGCTTTTCTTTATCGAAGCGATGCAGTCGTTGCTTCACCAGTCGAGGCCCGGCCTGATATGTAAGGAGTGCTCGGCGACTTCCCTCGGGATGCCAGGCATGTCCGAGGGTTTTCACGCGAAGATGTCGATGTGTGCACAGAGGAAGTCGACACGCACACTTTACTATTTGGGGGAGAGAGAGGTCCAGATCTTCGCCACCTTTTCCTTGGCGTTGTCGGGGTCGAGCTAGATCTCCTTGACACCCTTGACGGGCTCAAAGGACCCAGCGGTGCGGTTGGAGTCGGGCGCTTCTTTGGTAACTTGCTGTCGGATGGCAGCAAGCTCCTCCGTCGACGCAACGGTCGTGGAGGCGAGCTCGCTACTTTCCGTTTCGCACTGATAGGCACACTAGAAGGAAGCGCCAACGGTGATCATCCCCTTTGGCCCCGGCGTCTTGAGCTTCAAGTAGGTATAGTTGGGAACAGCCATGAACTTCGTGTAGCATGGCCACCCCAGGATGGCGTGGTAGGACCCGTGAAAGCCAACCACCTCGAACGTGAGAGTCTCCATTCAGAAGTTGGCTGGAGTCCCGAATGTGACGAGCAAATCGATTTGCCTGAGGGGAACGGCTTGTTTTCCAAGGACGACGCAGTGGAAGGGCGCTCCGGTGGGTCGGATGAGCGACCGGTCGATGTCGATGGCGTCGAAATTCTCCACGTACAGGATGTTGAGGCCGCTACCTCCGTCCATGAGCACCTTGGTGAGGCGCTTTTTGTCGATGATCGGGTCAACCACCAGCGGGTATCGTCCCGGCCGTGGGACGTGGCTGGGGTGGTCGGACCGATCAAACATGATCGGTGCCTCCGACCATCGAAGGAACGTCAACGTCGCGGGCTCGACCGCGAACACTTCGCGACGTTCGAGCTTTGCGCGGCGCTCGCTTCCATGTGCCTCCGACCCAGCGAAGATCATGAGGCACCCGCCGGTTTCCGGGAAGCCGCCATTGCCGTCGTCGGCGTCGTCGCCGTTCTCGATGTCTCCTGGGGCCTGTCTGGGCTTATCTTTCGGCTTATCCTTCTTGGCCTCCTGGGTCAGGAACCGCTTCATGAGCGAGCAGTCCTTACAGAGGTGCTTCACGGGGTATTCGTGGTTAGCATACGGCCCGTTTCACTTCCTTTCGAAGTGATCCGGTGTGTCCGCTGCTGGTGCCTTGGCACCCTTGCGGTTGGCAGCCGCAACCATCCGTTCGTTGAACAAGTGTTGCTGGTTCTTTTTCTTCTTGTTGGGATGGTCAGAGGGACCTTTGTCGGCGGCCTCGTCCCGTTTGCCTTTGATCTCCTAGGGCCGGTTGAAGATCGCGCCCACCGCTTCCTCGCCAGAGGCATGGCTGGTTGCGAAGTTAAGGAGCTCCTTAGACGTTCACGTACTCTTGCGTCCCAGTTTATGGATCAGGGTGCGGCAGGTAGTCCCGGACAGGAATGCTCCAATGACGTCAGCATCGCCCAAGTCCGGCAGCTCGTTTCATTGCCGGAAGAAGCGTCGGACGTATTCCCGGAGTGTTTCTCACGGTTTCTACCGGCAGTTCTTGAGGTCTCAGGGGTTGCCCGGGCGCTCGTAGTCCCCTGGAACTTTCCCACGAAGACTTCCTTCAAGTCGGACCAGCTTGCGATCCGACCCGTAGGGAGGTGTTCGAGCCATGTTCTGGCCGAATCGGCCAGGTAGAGGGGCAGGTTGCGGATGATGAAATAATCATCGTCCGCATCCCCGGCTCGGCAGGAGAGGCGATAATCCTCGAGCCAGAGGCTCGGGTTTGTTTCCCCCACGTACTTCGATACGTTGGTCAGGGGTCGGAAGCGCCGGGGAGACGCTGCGTCACGGATATGAGAACTGAAGACACGAGGTCCCGGGGCGTCCGGGCTCGGGCTCCTGTCCCCGGTCTCATCGTGACGGCCCCCTCTGCGCGGATGACGAGCTTGACTCGCCCCGAAACCGTAGTCCAGTCGGCGCCGGCACGCCTCCAGGGTGCCGCGAGCGTCGCGGTTTGCCCCTGGGCGACCACGGACGAAGGCCCTCGATGCCCCGTCCGTCCCAGGGGGTGTCTGCCGGACAGACACATTCTGGGCACGTGGCTCACGAAGCCGCGACTGTGAGTTCTCCGCCTGTTGCACCACCGCACGCTCTAGGAGTGCCTCAACTTCGCGTTGAGTGCGTCGAGCCACAGGCGTGGCGGGCTCAGGGAGCCCTAGGAGCAACGCCGCCGCCGCGGCAAGGTTTTGGCTGGCCCGCGCGAAGCGCGGGTAGCCGTCGCCTTCCTCGGCGATCCGTTGGTGTACATTGCGTGCCATAGAGCGAGCGCGTCCTCCAGCCTCACATCAAGCGAGCTTGCGGTCGATCTCCGCTTGCTCTTGCTCCAATTGGCGTTTTGCTTCTCGGAGCTCCTCCCTTCGTGCTTGTAACTGCTCGGGCAGTACGTCGCGGGATGGAGTCCCGGTTCCCGCCACTGTGGGGGTGACGGGGCGGTCATTCTCTGGGTTAGGGAGGTCCTCCAAGTGCGCCATGAGGCATTCGTGAGAGGGATTGTGACTCCCTTCGCTCTGTTCTACGTCAGAGTCTTCGTTCGCCTTTTCGTCGAGAAGGTCGAAGAAGGATTCCGATGCGTAGCCTGCCATTCCCACGAACTCAATGTTCATGGTGTACAGGTCTTCACGCGACGACACGCGGGTCGTCGTGCCTTCGCCGGCGCTGGGCTGGCCAGTCGAAAGGGTCGCGTGCAGGTCCTTGCGGGAGGGCCCCGGGGAACATGAAGCCTTGCTGGGCGACCGTGTTGTCCCGTCCACCGACTCACAGCGGGAGTTGGGGGCGGCAATTGGCAGGAGCAACGCGTTGACCGCGCCAAGTTGCCCTCCGTTGTGGCGACGAAGTTGAGGCTCCCGAAGCACATGATCATGCCGGGAACCCATCCGTTTGCGTGGTTGGCCATCCAAACCCGAATGGATGATCGTCGAAAACGCGCAATAGCCCCCCTACCTGGCGCGCCAACTGCCGGTGTTCGTTACCACCGGCTAGTAATTATCATGGGATGCGCGTTTTGGGATTCGGGTGGTTCGCAAGAGGACACAAGGATTTATACGGGTTCAGGCATCATGCCCTACGTCCAGTCTCGAGTTGCTCATATTACTTGCGTTGTCTGTAGTAGGGGATTAGAAACGGGCGAGAGAGGGATGGTGTCCCAAGTCTCTGGATGAGCGAAGGTGCGTGGTTAAATGTCGAGTGATTTTTTCTCTATCGATCCATCTCCTCTACGAAATCCCAGTCTTCTCCTTTTATATTGCAAAGGGTGAGACTTGGGCTACGCGGTGGTAGAGAGAGAGAGAGGAGAGGCTCTGGGGCGGTGGTCACGGCCGTACGTCCCAAGTCAAGATCTCCGACGCTCTCTAGGCTTCGGTTCTGTCATTGTGGACAGCGTCATCGGTATGACGGTGTCCTTCTGATTCGGCGGCATGGAGAGTGTCCGTCAATCCGGAGTGTCCCGTCCGTATGGGGGAATGTCTTTCAGCGGGGGTCGACGAAACGACGCAGGTTGTCATTGTCCTCGCGCCTGTCAGGTTGTTACTCACGAACGTCCCATCCCAGTAGGGAGTGGGTGCGGCCGTGTCGGAACAGTGACAGTTCTTTGATCGGTGCGCGTCGTGCGCATTTACTCCCTCCACTTACGTGAGTAGTCGTTATCCTCACCTGTCCACGGACGTGGGAGTGACAGGTATTTATTGCTCAACCGTCACCGTTCTGTCTATCCGTGGTTTGGTAGACGGTTCGTCCGACTCTGGGGTCGAGCGAGGCGGAGCCTTGTGCGGTCTTCCGACCTCGACGTGGTGAGGTCGAGCGCTTCGGTCGCATTGTGGGGAGTCCAACCCCTATTCGGAGAGGTCGGACGAGGCGGAGATCTTCCGTGGACCCGAGCCTCCGAGTGTTTCTATGGCACGGGGGTCGAGCGAGGCGGAGATTGTTTCGCCTTCTTTGTGCTGTTGAGACCGCAGGTCGTTAATGCTAATCGCCTCTGGTACCGATCCTCGACAAATCGGATGGTGACATTGGATTTGGATTTAGATATGGCTAGCAGCCGAACTGTATGTTGTACTCAAACAAATCAAATCTGAAATATTGCATAATGCTAACAGATCAGCAAATACATTTAGTCTTGAATTCAATAACATAAATAATACATACCTAGTAGTTGCACGACCTCTGTTTGCTTGTTCCGAGTGTCAAATCCATGGGTAGTTTCCAAACACCGCTTTCGTGCAGGCAGCAGCCCAGATCGTGATCTTCCTGACGACGAGCTCGTTGGAGCCAGACTTGAGGTCGCAGAGGAGGGGAAGGCTGAGGGACGGCTCCGGTTCCGACAACTTCGTTCCGTGGTGGAGAAGATGGTGGAGCGGCCGCGGCTTCGGTGGTGGCCAGCTGCTGCAGCTGTGCTGCTTTGGTAGCGGGAAGGAAGACAAATAGAGAGAGATAAAAAGAAGAAAAATATTTTTTATGGTTCTTTATTTTCATTCTCAAAAATTTTAGTCATCCGGTTCGATGTCAATAATTCAGATGCTGCCTCTGCATTAATAGAAGGATAGCGGACTGCACAGCGCCCAGTCGACGACGCGGTGCGGTGGTGCCCCGGCGTGGCGCCGGATGGCGGCGTCGCTCTCCGATTCGTCAATCGTCAGAGGCAAAGGGACGCGCGGGCCCCGGGCGCGAGAGAGAGAGCCCGTCCGCGCCGGTGACTCGCGTTTTCGGCGGTCTTCGCTCGCGTCGCCCCCGCGATCACATGCGCCCGCTCCGCCGCGGGGTCCTCCCTGCGCGGCAATGCCGCGCGCGTTCGCCTTCGGCCTGGCCTGGCGGTGGCGGTCCCCGCCGGACGAGCGGGTAAGGCAAGGTCAGGCGTCGCTCGTTACGAAGCTTCCCGCTCGCTGTTTCCTCGACTGACACCCGCGGTGATCTTTAGCGGGGGCCTCCCTGTGTTTCCTCGATACCGTGGGATCTGGACTGGACGGTTCGGGATCGCGCGCAGGAGGCTCCGTTTCGGTGGTTGGCTGTGGGCCCAGCAGTTCCTGGGGAAACACGTCAGTCCATGTGCCGGTTTGGGCCCCGCGGCCTGCGGCTGGGAGCGCCGCAGCCTGCAGCGAGCAAGGTGATCCCCTGACCTGAGCCGACAGCAAGGTGAGCTGCCACGCGTGTGAGCCGGCTACAGCTTGGCGACAGGGGAGCGCTTGCTTCATTTTCTTCGAAGCGAGAGCAGCAGCATGTCTCGGCAAATTCCTCCGGCGCCGGCAAAAAAGTTCTTTTTTTTTTTTTTGCATGATTGGGCCTGCGGGAAATAAGATACTTGTGCCAAATATTTGGTGGACAAAGTGTAGCTTGGAATTATGATGATCGAGACGAGGAATACACGGTTTTGTTCTTGTGATAGTGGTTCTCTTTGTCTGGCCAACAAACTTTCTTGATTGGAGGTATAGACAACACGGTCAGAGAAAAAAAAACTTCCACTCAGGCCCGTGGAAGTTTTCCCTGGTATGTATAATCGTGGGCTCGTGGCAGCGAGAATCGCACTCGCTTGCTTGCCGGGTTCACCGATCGGTGTTGGGCCAAACCGGCGGCTGCTAATGCGTCACCCAGACCACCGGACCCACAGTTCCTTTCCTGATTAGAGAAAGCGTTTTTTCTACGCCTTCAAATCCAGTCTCGTCTTAGCTAAGCCGGCAGGTCACCTCACCGAGTTCCAAAAAAAAAAAACAGCCAGGTCACGACGCGGGCGCCTCTGCTTTCGAGTCCTCGGCCATCCCAATTATAGTTGACATAAACAAACAAACTGGCGGCTCGTCGGAAAGTAATCCAAAATCTAATTAGGCCCGTCACACTCGCAAAGAAAAAAAAAAGGCCCGTCACGGAGGCGACGCCGTCCAATCCAGATACAGATACAGGCGTGCAACCCCGTCGGAACGGGTTCATAAACCCACTCCATGCACCGTGCGAATCGTGCTCTTTCTTCAGCCTCGAGATTCTCATTTCTAAAGTCTACCACACCATCGGTGCACCAAACGGAGCGAGCCGAGCCGGCGCGGCGGCCAGACGCAACGGCTCGGGGAGCCCGTATTCGAGCGCGGTGATGACGCTGACCGGTGGGACCATTGTGGGCCCTCCATGGCAGAGTGAAGCTATACTAGGCCAGGCAGGCGCCTCAGCCACAGCCACTGCAAATCCCCTTCCCCCAACTCCCGCAGCGCCACTACCGGGAGCGTCCTGCGGCCGCCGTGCTGCGCGCAGGGGAAGGCCCGTGCTCCAGAGCCATGGAGGAGGAAGCGAAGTCCAGTCCTAACACTGACGCTAACAACGATGGCGCCGAGGCGGCACTCGCTACAGCCGAGGCGGAGGCGGTAGCTGCTCCGCCGCCGCCCTCTAGCGAGACGACGGAGGGGGAGGCGATGGAGGAGGAGGAGGAGGCGGTGGGGGAGATTCTGCAGCGGCTTATGGAGCTGGTGGAGGAGATCGCGGCATTCTCCGACTTCCGGAACGCGTACCGGAGGCAGTTCTGCAACCTGTCGCGGCGGATCCGGCTGCTCACTCCCATGCTGGAGGAGGCCAAGGAGGCGCCCAGGCCGCTGCCCGCGGCTTCGGAGGCCGCGCTCCGGACGCTCAGGGAGGCACTTCGCGGCGCCAGGGAGCTGCTCCGGCTCGGCAGCAGCGGCAGCAAGATCTTCCTGGTGTGATTTCTCGCTTACAGCTTGTAGTCTTGTTGTCTTGCTTCTCCATTTTCTGCTGCTTAAAATTTTCATGTTTACCTCCCTTCCCCGTAAAATCATGAATTCGTTGTGGTTTCAACGGAATTGCTTGATGAATCCTAACTGTCTTGATGCTGCTGAGTTGGCATTTCCAATTGCACACGCTGATATAGTCCGTTGCCTCTTATGTATAGTAATAGTATACTAATTGATTGCCGACTATATGTTTGGTGTCATTGTGAAATGTGAATTGGGCTTAAACATTATACTTTGTGAAGTCTAGGTTTGGCTATGGAGTACTTGACTGTCAAATCAATGTAGGTCTGGGCAGTTGATTATTGACATTGTACGTGGTTGAAAAAATCTGCCTAATTCCTTAACTATTGCCGTTTAAGTCCACACATATTGGTGAGACTCGGCCAAACTATGGTATATTAGCTGAATTCTATTATATACCTTCCTATTTTGGTGCAACAAGTGTCCTGGTATTATAAAGTTAGTTGGCTGGAGTCTTTGAAGTCATACGACTGCTGTTCTATCTATGAATGATGGAGTAAAGGCACAAAAATATAACTACCATATCACTATCGTTGTTAACGACAAGTTTTTTTTTCTTGATATGGGTTTGATTTAACTTCTGCAACTAGTCAAAAGCTTATCCACTTGTGCAGCTGTATTTTCTATTTCATTTTTTTGTGGTGTATGCAGATTCGAAGAGCATGCAACGCAAACGTAGGCTCCTATGTGGAGAGGAATTATGCTTTCAAAATGGATACAGATGAATCTGTAGCACTAGGTTCATAGACATAGTTTTTTTCTTTTCCCCCTTAATCCATGGCCTGCATCTCTTTTTATGTGTCACTGATCTCGTTTCCAATAAGATAACCCTTTATCAGGGCTTTGGCATGTTCAGCACTTCTAACTATGGGTTTGAGTTATGTGCTTGGTCTTTTTTAACAACCGAAAATAAACGGCGCGTTTGAGGATGGGAACGCTAGTTATCATGTAGGAGTGCGGATTTCAAATGTTGCAAACTTTTAAAAAATTGTCAACATATATGATGTGCATTACATATGAAATGAAGTATGTCCATACCTTTTATTATTATTATTTTTCTGATGCCATAACTACATACTTCAATTAGCCAGCACGTGATTTAATCATGTCCATATTCTTAGAGTAAGCGGCTCCCCTCTTTGCTTCCAGGTTCTTGAAAGAGAGAACATACTGAAGACTTTCCAGGACATTACAGAAAGGCTTGAACAGGCTTTAGCCGGTATCTCATTTGATGATCTTAACATATCAGATGAAGTGAGAGAGCAGGTAGACAATATTTTCAAGCATTTCTTATTGCTTACGCTTTTCGCAATGCTACAGTTTTGAAACTTTGATTGTTTCCTTTCTTGTTCCTGTTTGCCATAAAATCGAATGATGTGCAGGTTGAATTGGTACACACGCAGTTCAAAAGAGCTAAGGAACGATCGGATACGCCCGATGATGATCTTTTTAACGATCTGATGTCTGTCTATAATTCAAGCAGTGATGCTAATGTGGATCCAGATATTCTTCGAAGGCTATCTGAGAAATTGCAGCTTGTCACAATATCGGACCTCAATCAAGAATCTCTGGCCTTGCATGAGATGGCTGGCCATGGCGATCCTGGCGCAGTTGTTGAGAAAATGTCTATGCTTCTGAAAAAGATCAAGCATTTTGTGCAGACTCAAGACCCTGGAATGGGCACTCCAGCAAGTACTACAAACATCTCCCCCAAAGACAATTCAGCAAGTCCGGTTATTCCTGATGATTTCCGTTGTCCAATCTCACTGGACTTAATGAAGGACCCTGTTATTGTTGCCACTGGACAGGTCGTTGTCAGACTATTTCCATTATTCCCAGTCAATCTGCATACTTTACTTTTGCATTTCAGCTCACTGTATTTTGTTGCATATGCTTTTACAGACTTATGAGCGAGGGTTCATTGAGAGATGGCTGGAGGCTGGTCGCGATACCTGTCCAAAGACACAGCAGAAGCTTTCTAATAAATCCCTAACTCCAAATTATGTGTTACGCAGTCTTATAACTCAATGGTGCGAGGCTAATGGTATGGAGCCACCAAAACGCTGTACTCAACCTAGTAATACACCAGTGTCATGTACTGCAGCTGAGCATAGCAAAGTCATTGAACTTCTCCAGAAACTGTCATCACAAAACATTGAAGACCAACGCAGTGCTGCAGGTATGCTTCGTCAGCTTGCCAAACGCAGTGCTGAAAATCGTGCCTGTATAGGAGATGCTGGTGCAATTCCTATTCTTGTGAGCCTGCTTTCAACAACCGATGTTAGCACGCAGGAACATGTGGTTACTGCTCTCTTGAATCTTTCCATTTATGAAGACAATAAGGCAAGAATAATCACCTCGGGAGCAGTTCCTGGAATTGTACATGTGTTGAAGAGGGGCAGCATGGAGGCTCGTGAGAACTCAGCTGCCACACTGTTCAGTCTGTCTCTTGTAGATGAGAACAAGGTGACTATCGGCGCTTCTGGGGCAATTCCGGCCCTTGTACAGCTACTGAGCAATGGAAGCCAACGGGGCAAAAAAGATGCAGCAACGGCACTGTTTAACTTGTGTATTTATCAGGGCAACAAGGGCAAAGCTATTAGAGCTGGATTGATACCTATACTACTAGACCTACTCAAAGAGACTGAAAGTGGAATGGTGGATGAGGCCCTTGCAATATTGGCGATGCTCTCGGGACATCATGAGGGCAAGGCAGCAATAGGTGCTGCTTCTGCGATACCTATTCTTGTAGGAGTTATCAGAAATGGATCTGCAAGAAACAAGGAAAATGCAGCTGCTGTTATGGTGCATCTCTGCAATGGCGAACAGCAGCAACAGCATCTTGCTGAAGCTCAGGAGCAGGGAATTGTATCTTTGCTAGAGGAGCTAGCGGAAAGTGGCACAGACAGAGGAAAGAGGAAAGCAAACCAGCTGCTTGAACGAATGAATCGGTTCTTACAGCAGCAGAGTCAAGCCCAAGCCCAAGCCGAGGCCATTGCACAGGCACAAACGCAGGCTCATGCACTGGTTCAAGCTCATCAACCGCAAACAGATATGCAAGTGGAGAGACAATTGCTTCCCACTTCATCACATATACCTGATCGATGATGAGGTGATCCACTTGTTTTTGTGTAGCTAGTGTCTAGTTTTTGGCTGATGCGTGCAGGTGGAAGATCGCTTGCAATTCCTGTTGTGGAGATTTGTGGTGTACACTGCAAAGTCTGATCGAGGTGATTTAGAGCCATGAGCATTGACAGGTGTGAGTTTTGAGGGATCTGTTAACGTGTGTGTGTTGTTGGTACAGTGTGCCGGTGATCGAACGTGGTATCCTCGATTTTTTGGGAGGTGTGGTTGTAATTGTACCCGGTGCCCAGTACAGGACTAATTTCAGGCATCCTAGGTTGATGAGTTACAAGCCTGACAGAGTTGCCGTAGAGCTTTAGTTGCAGTGTTTGTTCATCCCAACATTCTGTCTTTGATAGTGGGGGGATTTTTACCCTGGTGGAATGATTGTGTTTGTAGCACAACTGGTAGGTGTAAACCTTTTTGTCTAGTTTTATATATTTTTTTCATCTCTTTTATTTTCAGCCGTAGCTTTGCTTTCTCTGTTTCATCTGCTCAACCTTGAATCTTGATTTATCTCGACCTTAGCACACCGGCTGGCTCCTGGCTGGGCCCCGCCACTGTGGCAGGGGACATGACTTTTGCCCACGCACGCATCAAGGCCTCATGGGCGCTGTACAGTCCACCGGCCTGCGCAAAACAAAGCCTCACATGCGCGTGGCGCGGTTGGCATTGGGCAACGCAGGCGATCCCATTGGTGGACGTCCCTGTCGGTGACGGTGAGCTCGCCCACACTAGCTGGTGTCTCTGGGGGCAAACTGCCCTTTCACGGCAGTAGGGCTCAACGGCCCAACGCAACCATGGCCGAAAGCGAGGAGCTTGACAATGACAACCCGGCCGTCGGCTCGGGCCATTACCTTTCCCTTCGTCAACGGCGCCCGGTGTTGGATCCTGGCGGGAGGGAGAGATGAGGTCTATTTTGACAATAGTGGTGAGAAACTGTAGTAGGTGTTACGTGTATGTGTATATAAGTAATGGGTAGTCCTATGGGAAAAGCCACGAAAGCCCAACTACGAATTGGGTATTACCCATAATTTGAAGCCCAACACATTACCAGCCCCCCTACGCGAGGGCTCATCGACCATTGTATGCCGACCAGTGGTTTCTAAAGAAAAAAAAGAAGAGGGAAATGCTAGGGCAATCAAGGAACCAACAGGTATCACCAGAAATGAAACTCATGACCTTTGGAGGTGCTTTCTAGCAATCACTTCGATGTGTGAGCTCATTTGCGCTTGATTGCCCAATTGTCAGAACGATCAAGCTGACATCTGTCACAAGTGTAAACCACCGACCGCATCTGAAGCCTCCCCGGACGAACGGGTCTGATAATATCTCCACACATGTGCCGATTTCATCTTCCCAACCCGCAAATGTCATTCTAGACTCTTCTTTAATGTTCCCCAATGGCATCGCTCAGTTATTCTCAACTGACATTGATTTGCACTGCTGGGAAACCTAATGAACAATTAAAGGATGCATTGCCAATTAATCAAGAAAAGTGTCCGGCCCTACATGTAAAGAGGATAAAGAAAAATTCTTAAAGCTCCTAAATTACACCGACGATGGAATCCATCGATAGACGCAACCTCTACACATGTGGTGTGTGACCTCATTCCTTTTAGAGCGACGTCTACACACAATGATCGATCGCAATCATCAGGGTGCAGAGATAATGATGCGTTCGCGTCGTCCGCTGCTGTTACAAAAGAAATATAGAGAGAAGAACCGGTCAAAAAGACGTGTGTTGCTCCTCGAGCTCGACATGACATGCATCTTTTGTCTGTAACAATTACAACACAATAATGATCGCAATTGTTTTGGGTTGGGCCAATGATGCTAAATTACTTCAGCTCGAATCTCTTCAGGTGTACAAAAAGATACCCCTCCGATATGACAACATTATTGGCATTATTCCTTGGAGTAAAAGATTGCCAAAGAATCATATAGGTACTGAGGTTATTAGACACATGTTCACATTTAGTGCCTGTTTGATACAAATTCTGTGAAAAAGAGTTTCTCTAAAAACAACTCTTCTAAACGAAAATAGCTCATTATATATAGAAATTGTTTTTATTATAAAAATGTTTGGTAAAACAACTTCTTTAACAACTTTTAATATAGAGATGAATGGAGAAGTCATGAGAAACTATATTCTTTTTATGTTTTTAGCTCCTAGTATAAAATAGAAAAGTGATTTTTGAAGTGAGGATGTAGAAACGTCTCTTCTAAAATTGTTTGTAGTTTTTTTAAAAAAAAATAGTTTTAGAATCTACGACAAAATTTAGCTCTTCCATGTTTCCCGGGTCCCGTGTCTGTGTTCTCACCGGGCAGGAGGCAGAGCTCCGCGCTGTCTTTCTTGACCATCGGCACGATCGATCGATCGTCTTGCTTTCTCGCGTCGCACGGCAACGCCGGCAGGGGAACGCACCATCGCAGCAGGCAGTACAGGCTGGCGCGGCAGCTGCTTTGGGTTAGTGTACTAACACACACTCACAAAGGGGCGAGCGCCCGGGGTGCGGGGAGCCAACAAAGCACTGCTGCCGGCTGAGGCATACGGTCTATCGAGACGTTCACGTCGTCCTAGAGATGCACGTAGTACGTACTACTCCTACAGTACTCTAATGACCTAGGAGTAAGAGCGCATCTTTCTATGATTCAGCGCCGCTGGTTTTATGGACGACGTACGGCGGCGCCACCATCAGCTGCTGATCGATCAAGCATTCAAGTGCCCGGCCGGGCCCCATTAGCTCTGCCTCCGCGCAGGTCGATCGCAGCGGTGCCGGAGCAACGAACCCGCCCTGCCTGCCGGTGCCGGGTGTGTATTGGGGGGTGAGTGATCCAAAGCCCAAGGCACCAGCCCTTTTCAGCGTTAGATTGTACTATCGTTATCTACGAGTACTACTTATCTGTGTAGGTGGATAAGGTCGTGCTGCGCAGGAAAAAGGCGAGCCGCACATCCAAGGGATCAACAGCCCTACATGTGCGTTCTTGGGAGGCAGCTTTGTAGTACTACCTAAAATTTACTATTCTATGTGTATATTTTTTCTATTTTTTTACTTGTAGCTGTTGATTTTAATTGTTACTTTTGACCATTCGTCGTATTTATGAATTTTTAAAATATATTATATGTTTATTATGATTTTATTTATAATTAAAGATTATTAAAACATAATTTTTAATCTCATATATTTTAATTAATTTTTAAAATAAAATAAATAATTAAAGTTGTCGATCAAAATCAACGACGATAAATAAAAAAGAATAGAGGTAGTGGTAGTTGTAACAACTCTTGCAGCCTGCTTACATTAACTAGAGCTCACAAAAAACTTGTTCTAGATCAGGTCATATATACTTTGATATAAAAAAAATAGTTTAGTACAATAACACAGTCTTCAAAATATGACTTTAACTTTAATTTTAAATTAAAAAATATTTTGTGAATAAATTTATTCATATAATTTTAATATTTTCAAATTTAATAATTTAATAATTATTTATAATTTATATTCTTAATGTTGGAACGGAATCTTATCTCAACCTATATTCTTTTTAATGCCGGAAGGGAGTACGCAAGCCGCTATAAATGAACGCAGACAACACTGTTTGAGCGTTTGACGACCTCTTTCTCTTTCGAAGCAGTATCTGACGACCTCGCTTGTTAGCGCGAAACTGACTAGACATGCATACACACAGAGTACTACCTATCACATACTACTACGCGGCTAATTTGGCACTACTACTACTACTACTATGGAGCAAGGCCATTTTTTGCAGTACATTAACACGTGGGCATGCGTGGCCGCATCGGGTGCCTTTATTCTTGGAGCCTCACCCTATGGCAAGTCACTGACTACCATGAGAGAGCGCCTTGGTTTCAGTGAAAGGTTCTCTTCTCTGCTGCATGCATAGTATGGTGCTTGGAGATCGATCGGTACTCTACAGCTCTCGACCGATTCCCTTGTGAAGAACCCAACGAAAGACAGAGGCATGTACGGTATATAGTGAGTGCGCGCGCAGCTTGGGCTTGATTTTGGCGACAAACATGGCCCTCTTCAAGCCTCGTGTTCGTCTCCGTTCTTAAATACGTAGAGCTCATCAGCACGACAGCACCCGGGCCTCTCGGCTAGCTAGCTTTATTTGTCCTGGTCCTGCCTTTTGCCCGCTCTCCTTTTGATTGCATATGCGTCCATGATCATGTCCCATTTGTTAATACGATAACAGTTGTAAAGGACCTGCTGCAGATAGGCATGCGAAAACAATAATGCAAAGCCGTGTACGTGGAACATATTATGGATATACGGACGAGATGCCTTTTTGTAGCATAGGTCTCCGTCACCCCTGCTGGATGTGGAATATATGTGGATCATCGTCTTGATGTATATATGTCCCTGCTGTGATGGAGTAGTTGCTTGCCCAATGTAACCACTTGAGTGGTCGAAACATACTTTGGGTTTTCTTTTCATGATTTATTGAAATGAAAATTAATAAATAGTTTGAGTTAAGTTACAAACATATATTTTATGATAAATTTGTATGATAAATTTGTGCACACGGTCAATTGAGTTAAAAATAGTCACGAAAAGGAGCTTATTTTTGCTAAAATTTATTTTATTACTACACAAAATTTCCCGCATATATACATGTAGTAGTAACTTAAATGTCGCTGTTGGACTTTTGCATTGCCTCCAACGTCATGGTCTGCCTAACCATGCATCGTCATTGTGCACTCTCTCCTTGCTCGGCCACCTTTTGTTCGGTTATTAGTTGTGTTTACAGTAGGAGACGTGGCGTCCTCTTCATTTCTTCACTGGGTTCAACATTTTTTTTTTCTCCGAGGAACGGTGTCTTCAACTTTAGAGCTGAAGATCTAGATATATACCTTCGTGGCAAGATGGCTCTACTAATAAATGAGAGGAATTAATTTTAGCGCATCGCGGAGAGGCCCTCACTAAATAAAATATTTTGGTTTAGTTCGATATACTTCTTTATTTTATGAGCAGCCCTTTAGGGTTCTTAGGGTGTTAACTCTCATTCTTATTAATGCAATGCACAGATAATATGATTCCTATAAAAAAATATGCATGCATATAAAATATCTAAGAAAGTTAATTAAGACGAATTCTTGTTAATCATCCGAACTTTGGTGGCACACCCATGAGATTTCTAGTACAGACTGATCATCTCACTGACGCCAGACCCCTGACCCTGATATGCATTTATAATGTGTGCCTCTTAATGTCTTTAATCATTATCATTCTGTTTACTTTAATTTCTGACGCCGCATCACCACCATGCATTGGCGCAGCAAAACTACGTGGAGTGGGGTGCAGTGTGGCCAAAGGTATAAATAAATAATAACAGCGGGGGCATATAGTTAAAAGAGAAGAGAGATCATGGTAATAATTTAGCAATTAACCCATGAACATTCATCAAAAAAGCAATTATTAAAGTGTGGTTTCCACATCCGATCCACACTCTGGCCTTGAATCACTGGACGACAATTAGAATGGTTATGAGCATTTGTGTGATTGCTCAAGTTCTCCTGACAGTTGGATCATGTATCCAAGTTTCCGTATTAATAAATCGGACGTCGTCAGAGCGGCGTTGTTGGACGTACTACACAGCTACAGTTGTGCTAGCTCTCGCCTGATGCATGGAGATCGCATCTCTGCATGGTCCATGGCTGATTGGTTGGCTATGCGGCCGCGCGCATGATGCCTGCCGCGCCATGCTTTGCTGCATGCATGCATGGCGTGCTGGCGCGCGCAGGCTTTTTTGCTTCGTTGAGCACAGCATTCAAAGCGAAATCTCTTCACGGGCGCCTTCCGCCTTGCTGCACGCGTGTTTCCTTCGACAAATCACCAGCTATCAAAGAAAAAAGACGACTCCAATTGATGGATGAGGTCTAGTCTAGCAGGATCCAGAGAGATCGCCTGACGTGTGGACCGTGTGGTCTCGCTGACAAGTGGAACTAGTCCCACGCATTAACGACTAAGTAATGCACAGAGGGGTGAATCTGGAAGATTTAATTGTCCGGAGCCAGAAATCTTTGTCACACAGTCATTTCTGCCTAGGTCACGACTGAATTTTTAAGATGATACATGTATTTATATGAAAACTGTCGAGGTGTGTGAGCTGACCCGGCCCCCCAACGACAAGTCGCAGCTTCGCCCATTCCCCAAAGTGAAGAGCAGAGGCTTTGACCAGTTGGTAGTACTTCTCAGACTCAGAGCATGACGTATACTGGGAAGGGACAATACAATTGTGTTGTCAATAAGCACGACCAAAAGAAGCAGCAGAGCTATTATCTAGCAGGATTCGCGAAGAACGGGTGCACCGCTATTGTTGTCGCATTTTGTTCAGTAGAGAGGATTCCTTACTTAATTAGTGCGCTGCTTGTGCTGTTAGATTGGCTAACGCGTATGCTTTGATTTTCCTCTTAATGAGACATGTGCTTCGTGAAAAAATAATTTATCAATTTTTCACAGTAACAGTTTATTTTAAAGCACATACACAACATGTATAACCAGTTCTTCGCAAAAAAAATAAAAAATAAAATAAAAATAAACATGTATAACCAGTACCACGCCAAGTACCTACACCTACGCACCAGGATTATCTTCTGCAACAACCTTGGAATTTGTCGTATGCTGCTATCAGTCCATGAAGACTGGAAAGTTTAAGCAGAACCTAGACGCGGCTGTACCGTACGTGCGTCGTACTACACTGCAACAGATAGAGATGAGCTGAGCGGTGCATGGAAAGCCATGAGAAGTGGATCAGGAGGAAATCCTAGAGCTTAGCTACTCCTTCGCCTAGCTATAGAGAGACGAACAGCAAAATGTGGGTCGTCGATAGAGATGGAAATATATACGTGCAGGCCCCTAAGGTAATTAATTAAAGAGAGGACAAGGACACATGCGCCATAGTTAGTATCAGTTGTTTGCACAGCAGGCCGATGGAGGATCCATCGATGGACCAAGCACAGTGTGCAGGTTTGGTCAAAACGCTTCCCTGCTCTTTTTTCCATCAAAGCTACCCGGCTGCTGGACTTTCGATATCCTGGTACTGAAAGATTCAGAGACGAGAGCCGTATCACTTGCTACTTTTGCTAGCAGCCTAGCAGAAATCTAGCCAAACACACACGAGCTGAGTTTTCACCGGGGCAGTACTTATGTGCTCCAAAGAGCAGACAAAGGCAAGAGGTGATAATTTAGAGCATCCCCCTATCCATGGCTCTTTGTTCCTTTGTAGGTGCTATGTTTTGTAACGATCTCACGCAAATAATTCAGAGGAGAAGATGGTGGTAAGAAATTCAGAAAATAGCTAGTAGACCGGATTCAAAGACATACTAATTGTTTGGTGAGCGACGGTGATATAATGGACGCGAGACGATGAAGGCGGCGGCAAAGTAACCATCGACTAACAATTCTTCAATTTGCCGGGCCGGGCCGGTTTTGTTGCTTGAAACTTGCAAAGGGTTCCACTAACAATAAGGAAAGGATGAAGAAAAGTTAGCGCACACTTGTTAGCTGCTTAGTGACCAGCTAACTCTCCAATTAAGGAAAAAGCCACCATTCCCAATCACGATGCAATCATGCATGTGTGGATGTGCTTCGCGGACACTGCTAGTTACCTGACCACGGTTACATCATGTTATACACTGACCACACTGCGAGACATGGTGAAAAGCTATGCATGCACAAGGGGACAATGGCCTTTACGTACGAATTTTCACAGAATTAATTATCTCATGTGAAGAACTACTATACACTAAGTACATATTCCCTCCCGTTCACTAAAGGTTTTTTTTGCTGATCATACCTTTTTATATTATATTGGATCAAAATTGAAAATGTTTGCCTCCTCAAAAAGTGAGACGGCACTCTGGTGGACGGAGGGAGTAGCTACTATAGTACACTAAGTAGTAAAAGGAGCGATCATTCTGGAGAAAAAGATTGCATGATTTTATAGGCCTTTCCAGTGGGTGAACTCAGCCAATTAACTTCTAGTTCTAACTATATGCTAGACATAACTTTTCAAGTTGACGCATCTATAAATTGCTTATTCCTCTCAAAGCCGGAGACGTGATTTCTGATTAGACCTTTGAATGTTTCGATGGTGGGATGAAATATTTATAAATCTAGGTTTAGGATTAACAAAATTCTATGTACTCATATATAAATAAAATCTTGGCACAAGCATAATGAGTTATCAAATTTATGAAGGCAATGGTGCATTCTGTCATTCTGATAAATCAGGATGTGTATATTGTGTCACATAAAACTCAAAGAGAAAAATGATAAATTAAAAGTATTGTAAAGATTGAGACTATTTCACGAAAGAAAAAGATCCAAACAAGAGCAGAAAAGTTTCCTTCTTCCTTTGTGTATTATTTATATATCTCTTTTTTTTTGCGAAGGATTTATATATCTCATTCTTCTAGTGGAAAGGAGTTTAATCTTCTAGAGTTTTTTCTACGTCTCAATTAGGTGCCACACAGTGCATTACAAGAAGCCTTTTGCATTGATGTATCGAGTAAGAAGTCATACTCATCACGAAAAAAAGAGTAAGAAGTCATACGATTGCTCCTATCAACCTCCCCCCCCCCCCCTCACTCCCCACTAAAATAAACATTTAATTTAGAGAATATCTTCCTACATAAAAGTTAATAGTTTGGTGTCACTAAGCATATAAGTGTAACCTTAAGACCCCCTTTGATAGAGCTTTTCTGAGAGTGATTCTTTGAGCAAAAATGATTATATATATGAAATTAATTTTTTTGATTCTCTATGATATATTCTTACAATTATAATAGAGAATCACTTTACAGAATCAGGAAAGCTACTTTTTTCAGCTCCTAGCCCCCTTAGTTCATTTTAGAGAAACGCTCCGTATAATCAATCAAAAATCACTTCTACTACAATACAGCGTTTGACATAGCTTCCCAAATTCTCTCTGAGAATTAACTCCGTAGAGCTCTGCCAAAGAGGGCCTAAATAACCCTGGGCTGCTAGCTTCATAGCTGCCTGACCGCAATTACAACCACCGCGGCCCCTACCAACCCCTCTTTTAATCTAGCAATTCCGGTGAGAAACCCCAATCTAACCCGAACCCCTAACCCACCGAAGAAGGATCTTTCTTGCCGATGATGCTCATTAGCTTTGGATCAGAGAGAAGAGGATGGAGAGTGGGCATAAAAAATACTTCAGGTTGTAGAAGGTGCTAAAACACTCAAGCATTGTTAGTATTTGTCAAAAAAAGAAAGAATAAAGTATAAAAATATAAATTTGCTTTACACCACTTATTCAGATATATATAAAGAAAAGCTCTACATTTTAGAAAAGCAATGCATTTTGAGCATTCCTACATTTTTTTACGGTCCATTCCTACATTTTTCATTGTAGAAGAAAAAGCAGGTAGGTACTTGTTAGTGCGTATTGCAATATTATTACTTCAGTATCCAAATGACATAATTCACTCATATTATAGAGTAAATCAAGCTAAAGGCCATGACTCAAATGAATTGTGTTTCATTGCATTGACATACTAAACTTGTTATCGGCATGGTGATAACGAAATCACTGAAAATCGTGCCAATTTGAATTTCTGTGCATGCAAACAAAAATATAATGTTGTGATATATAAGATGCATGTGTCCGGATATAATATAAGTTCGACTAATGCCCCATGACAGTCTCCCAAACTGATCTAGCAAAACTACAAGAAATTTATAGATCTGAAAAAAATATATTCTTGGAAATAGAGTTCTGCAATATACTACGAGATATGCATTCATTTGTTCTACTAATTGATACCCAAAGCATGTGATTCGATCTTTTTGCATGCATCTCCTAATACTTCACACATGCTGCTCCAGTAACATTTATGCAAAATGTCCCTAATCAAAACTGATATATCAAAAAGAGATAGAAAGATTCAAACATCATACACATTTGCAACAAGTAATATATTAATCGCACACAAGTTTCACATAAATAATGAATCAATTAGATCAGTCTCCATGTCACCTTATCAAATAACAGTATACCCCATGCACCGAGTATGATTAATTAATCCCTGTGAACAATAGTGTAGAATGCGGAAAAGTGGCACTATGGACACGCAACGCAGGCACAACTTTGAGTTCGAAACCACAGATGGCAGAAAAAAACGGTTAAAGAAAGAGATCAGCTTTAACTTAAGACCCCCCCCTACTTGTGAGACCATAATGAGCTAGCAGTGCTTTATACTGTTTGCGAAGAGAATAGATAGAGAACCTGCTGGCTGATCGACACTGCCTGTTTTGCCTCTCTCGCATTTTTTTTTTCTAAATCACAAAAGTCCACTGCCATTGCCGCCGGTCGAGGATGGATGGAAACCAGGAATGTTCATCTGCCAATTGGCACCGTCATTGCCACCGCCATCGCCACCGCCACTGCCACCAGTATTCCCATCCCAGATGCCCTCTCCGTGGCGTAGAGCCGCCATGTATTGTCTCTGTAAGCTCATCTCCTGCCCTCTGTTGTCCTCCAAGTCCAGCTTCGTCATTGGCCCTTCCTGTCTTGCCGTGGTTGCACTAGTCTGCCCTAACGTGAACGCTGGTCTGCTGCTTCCACGGTTAGCTTCCAACCCCAGGTGCTGGTACATCTGCGGCTGAAGATCTAGTACTCCTCCTGCCAGGAAGGGGAACTGCTGCTGGTGCACTCTCCACTGATCTAGCGGTGCGCCGCCGCTTGCCACTGGGAACTGATCGACGGTATCCACGTGCTGCTGCATGCCGAGCGGCGGAAGGCCAGCGGAGAAGGCTAGCCCTAAGTTGCCCGCCGCCGGCTGGTGCATCGATCCCAAGAATGGTAGGTACTGGTGTGATAAGGAGCCGTGTCCCGAAGGCATGATCCCACCGCCTGGTGCGGCGGGCGGCGTAGTAGAGGGGCCACCGGGCAGCTGCTGCCTAGTAGCTGAGGATGATGGTTTCGAGGAGGAAGAAGACGCGCCGGCGGATGAGGAGGACTTGGAAGAGCGCTTGTTGCGGCGGCATCCTCCCCCGACCGGGACGTTTCGAAGGGAGCCGCCTTTGGTCCAGTAGCGGCGGCACGTCTTGCAGAAATGGCGGGGCTGCGAGAGGGAGTAGTTGTTGTAGTAGCAGAACTTGGTGTTGGTGGAGTCGCAGCGCGGGCACTTGAGCGCCGGCTCCGGCTGTGGCATCCGCATCAGCCGCGCGCGCTCCGCCATCGAGTTGGGCCGCGGCGGCTGCGCGCCCACCGCGGCACTGGCCACCAGTGAGCTGTTCGGCAGGCCAGTGGCCTCGGGAGCCACGGCTGCGGCAGCCGCCGGACCCGCAGGCAACAACAGTGCATCGCCTCCCCCGCTCGCTCTCGGCTGCTGACCTTGCTGCTGCTACACATGTGACACATACATACATGATCCATCAGTTACAGATCAAAAGAGAAGGAAAAAGGAAGAGGAGGAGGATTGTCCATGAATATCCATCAAGATGAGAATATCTTTATTTGAGCCAAATTCTTTTGCACGGAGGATAGCTGGATGGATCAACAACACTTCAAGATTCAAGGCTGCTAGCTCTAAATAAGCTCAAACATTTAGAGAGAGATGGGAAAAGAAGCTCACGCACAGTAGTACCTGGTTATTCCAATTAGGCGGATCTAGGTAGGCAGGCACTGAACTGAACACCATGGTGGCCAGTTAGTGCTGTGCCGAAATATATTTCCTCTCTCCCCACCTCTCTCTCTCTCTCCTCTCTCTCTTCACTCCCTCTAGCCTTGCTTTTGCGCTGCTTTGAATTCTGATGTTTTCTTTATAATTCGCGCTTTCTTTGCTCCGGAGCTGTGTTTGGAAAGAAAAGGAAGCACGCGAGGAAGAAAGAGGTGGAGTCCTCTGGCTTGCTCTCGGATCTCGGAGGTGGTGGAGAATCACATCCAGCAGATGAAGGAGAGAAGACAGCAGCAGTAGTATGTGATAGAGCAAGGGAGGAGAGAGAAAGAGAGAGCTTGGAAAGAGAAAGAAAGAGCAAAAGCATGAATTTATCTTCTCCTTTTATGAGTACGATGGCTTTATTATCTAAAAAAAATGAGTACAATGACTTTTTATTTATATTTCTAAATGGCATTTGTTTGCTTTATTGTGTGGGCCGGGCCTACCTGAACAGAGTGCGTGGGTGTAGTGAGAGGGAGATTACTTAAGCCCTAAGATTGACTTGTGCGCTAATATGGAAAATAATTATAAGTGATTAAAGAGATCTAACAAGCTAGTTGGTGGTGAATGTGAGATAACGAAGTGACAGTGTAGTAGCTAATAGCTAGTCGGTAACCACGCTGACATTGCACTTTAATGACGAATATGAAATCCCCACAAAAAAATTGCGGATATGAATGTTAAGAATAATAGTTAATTTTGATGCACTGTGTGTTGTTTAGAAATGTCGTCCTATTATTCAGTATAAAAACTAGCCAACGCTGCAAACGTAAGTTGTTTAGTACATCAGTCGATGTGTTGGCAAAGATGGTTACAATGCTTAGATGTATCTTCTTCGATTTGTTCTTCTCAAAATTATATTATAAAGAGCTTTTATTAATTCCCAAAAAGTTCCTTTAGAAAAATATACCAACAAAATAATGTTACCTGCCTATATAGTGAGTTATATATCGATGGACTTAGTAGGTCTGTGCATTTGCAAGGAAGAAGTCGTGGTTGATTTGTGCATCTTGCTTTATATTTTTTTTAGATTTGTATTGATGCAAGGATCGATGAATGTACTACATTGGATCGAGCATAGAAGTTGTCCTCATGGCAGGAAATAATAAAGAAGTATCCTGTGCTACATGAATGAATGAATGAATACTACTATCTCCATATTATTTTGTGTTGAGGCTAAGGCACACAAAGTTTTGGCTTATTAATTTTGAACTATGTATTGTGTCCTAACGTGAAAAAAAAATTTGAAATGTTTTGTAACGCAGCATGCAGTTAGAGGCTATAATTCCTTCGCAAAAAAAAAGTTAGAGGCTTTAATTAGTACAATTTGCTGATTTGTTTTTTTTCTTTTTTGCGAAGGTTGCTTGATTTGATTTGAAGAGGCTCCTACGTAGTGCGAATGCAGATCCTGCTTACCAGGGATAAAAAGGAGGAAAAGTGGACCTTCCTCCGCGGGCAAACCACTGCTGATTAATTTGTAACTACTATGATAAAAATTGCTTCTAGCTATATATCGTTGTTCATCATCACCTTCTCGTAGCGTGGCTCCCTCCCTCCAATATAAATGAAGCTCCTCTTCCCGTACTTGGCTTGCGCGCAACAGGCCGGCCGGGCGACCACTGATCGGCCACCTCGATCTAGATCGATAGCTAGCTAGCTAGACGGAAAAGGTCGTCGACGACGCAACCCAACCCCCGACCAGAGCCGGCGCGGAACGTGTGTGAGGCAACTCAACATGCTAGACGAGACGACGACGACATGGCTAATTGGCTCTGACGACGCCCTAGCTAGAGTAGAGCTTGCATTGCCAGCCGGGTGCTGTGCGACGTACCGCCGCCGTAGTGTGTCCCCGTGCCGTCACCACCGCACGGCCGGCCACTACTAGTCCGGTGTAGTACTGGCTATGACTTGTCTCGCACCAGTACATGCCTGCTGCCATGCTGTCAGACAAGTGTGGATTGGTTCTCGTGTGTTGTGTACTTGTAGTGTGTGGGGTGTGCGTACGTACGTGTTGATAGCGCTCAGGCGGCGGCGGACGCGACGGGTTCTCTCGTGGCTGCTGACATTGCTGGGGGATCATGGCGGTCGGAGGAGTAGTAGATTTGCAATTGGGATCACGGCATGCCTGCTACTGCTAGTAATACAAAGCCCTATGGAGCCGTAACCCGGCCTGTCGTACCATGGCCCTTATTTCACACGCGCGCGCGACGAGACGAATGGAACAATCGTACTAGTACACTACTCCTAGTTGAGACTTTGAGATCACTGAACAACAAGAAAGAAATAATTCGTGCTTGTCAAGCTGGTGGTGGTCATGCATACTAGCAGTACCAAGCAGAACACAGGAGGAGACATAGCTGCATGGTGCGAGTATGACGATCCAGCCAGTAAAAGGGGTCCTGCTGCATGCTGCCGGTTTATTAAAGGATCATCTCCACGAAAAAAAAAAAATGCTCTAGGTAGCTAGGTTTTCCTGACGAACGAACGAGCTTTTGATTCCTGGACTGGACTGGACTGGACCCCTAGCTACCGGGCGGGCGCCATGCTTAAAGAAAGGTGGGCGCGCTAAAGTTGCAGGGGAATATCTCCGCCGGCCGGCCGGGTGGGTTAACTCTCGCTGCGCTGCCGCGGCAGGGGAAGGAAACAGCAGTTTTGTTTGTGCGATCAGGATGCGTGGGGCAGCCCATTCCCCAATCCCACCCACACCACAGGCTTTATTTGCTGCTTCTCTGTTCTGTTAGCATGGTGTTGGACAAGCAGTGCCTCTCTGCGATTCCGCGCCATGGCCATGCTATGCTATACCCCCCCTCAGCTCCATGCATGCCCAGCAACTCACTCTCACTGCGTCTCACAGATCAATCATAGCGATCTGAAACAGCCAAAAACCAGATCGATCATCTGCGCGCGAGATTGCAGATCGTATCCTACTCCTAGATGTTTATTATTACTAGCTAGGGAGGAGTAAGTCATGGAAACATCGAGGATTATTCCATTCAACCCCAACCAAAACTAGATATCCCCATCCCATGGATGAATCTCCCCATCGACGTCCGACCCCAGCAAAAGCGAACAAAGAGCAGATAGCAACGCCGTCCCTTTCGGGCCACCGACCCACGCAGGCGAGCGCGGTAGCTAAAATCCGCACAATCCTTTCCGGAACCTCCATATTTTTCTGAGAGTAACGGGTGGAAGCCTTTTTCATACATTCAACCGAACCGAGTGTCAGTTACTCGGAGAAGCGTGGATGAATTTCAGAGGCTTCAGAATATACCCAAAACCGGCTCAGACAGTCTTGCTGAAATTTGTGCTACCACTGTACCACAACATCTCCACCAACATGAGTTTTACATAATAAGACAGTGAATAGAAGCACCGGCAAAAAGAAGAAAACACAATACAAGCTTGATGTCTTATAGATAAGTGCTGTATGCAACATGCGATCGATCTTTGGTTGCCGCCTTAATGAACTGCAATTTCGTTACTGGATCAGCAAAGCAGCCTTAAGCCCTGAATGGATAGGCAGCCTGCTACCTGGGGCGACCAAACCAGAGAGAGAGAGAGGGCCTCGATTTGTGTTGGGCCTTCTTATCTGGCCTAGCGTCTTGCATGAGACGACCTAATCTGGCCCGTAGGGTACGCTTCCTATACTACTGGGCTTCCAGACGGCCATTTTTTCCAGTCAAACCGGAAAGCAACAGCCTCTCGTTCGCTAGGTCAAACCCGGCGTCTGAAGCGCCACGGATATGGGAGACCTACGAGCTACGACACCACGAAGGAAAGTGCGAACTAACTGCCGCGATCTCTTGGCACAAAAGCAACACCTCTTGGTTCCAGAACATTCCGGAGGCTTCCACGACCTGACCGCCAGCCGCACCACGCACGTCCAGACCGCGCTCCACGGTTGGGAGGCGTCGGCAGGTTCTAGAACCCATTCTCCCCAGCCACACAACCTATAAATCGAACCCGCATCACCTCCCCTCCTCTCGTCCACTCCACCACCGATTCCTGTGTTTGTTTCCTCTGTTCCTTGACGCGTTCGTTCTCTGAGACCCGACGACCAAGCTCTGCCAGGACTAGGAGTAGGTTTTTGTTCCCTTCGACGACATCGGCATGGCCGCGAAGGGCGACGGGCCGGCGATAGGCATCGACCTCGGCACGACCTACTCGTGCGTCGGGGTGTGGCAGCATGACCGTGTCGAGATCATCGCCAACGACCAGGGCAACCGCACCACGCCGTCCTACGTCGCCTTCACCGACAATGAGAGGCTCATCGGCGACGCCGCCAAGAACCAGGTCGCCATGAACCCCATCAACACCGTCTTCGGTAAGTAGTAAATCGTTGATCAATTTGTTACTATTACTTCGTGTTTGTATGTTGGTCGATCAGTTTTAGAGTGTCATCAGATGGATCTGACACGTCCCATTATTAATTCGTCGTTGTAGATGCGAAGCGGCTCATCGGCCGTCGGTTCTCGGACGCGTCGGTGCAGAGCGACATGAAGCACTGGCCGTTCAAGGTGACCCCGGGCTCGGCCGACAAGCCCATGATCGGCGTGCAGTTCAAGGGCGAGGAGAAGCAATTCTCGGCGGAGGAGATATCCTCCATGGTGCTGACCAAGATGAAGGAGACGGCCGAGGCCTACCTCGGCACCACGATCAAGAACGCCGTGGTCACCGTCCCCGCATACTTCAACGACTCGCAGCGCCAGGCCACCAAGGACGCCGGCGTCATCTCCGGCCTCAACGTCATGCGCATCATCAATGAGCCCACGGCCGCCGCCATCGCCTACGGGCTCGACAAGAAGTCGAGCAGCGACGGCGAGAAGAACGTGCTCATCTTCGACCTCGGCGGCGGCACCTTCGACGTCTCGCTCCTCACCATCGAGGAGGGCATCTTCGAGGTCAAGGCCACGGCCGGCGACACGCACCTGGGCGGCGAGGACTTCGACAACCGCCTCGTCAACCACTTCGTGCAGGAGTTCAAGAGGAAGAACAAGAAGGACATCACTGGCAACCCGAGGGCGCTCCGCCGGCTCAGGACGGCCTGCGAGAGGGCCAAGCGGACGCTCTCCTCCACCGCGCAGACCACCATCGAGATCGACTCCCTCTACGAGGGCATCGACTTTTACACCACCATCACTCGAGCCCGCTTCGAGGAGCTCAACATGGACCTGTTCCGGAAGTGCATGGAGCCCGTCGAGAAGTGCCTCCGCGACGCCAAGATGGACAAGAGCAGCGTGCACGACGTCGTGCTCGTCGGTGGATCCACACGCATCCCCCGCGTGCAGCAGCTCCTCCAGGACTTTTTCAACGGCAAGGAGCTCTGCAAGAGTATCAACCCGGACGAGGCCGTCGCGTACGGCGCCGCCGTCCAGGCCGCCATCCTCACCGGCGAGGGCAACGAGAAGGTGCAGGAGCTGCTCCTGCTAGACGTCTCGCCGCTCTCGCTCGGCCTGGAGACGGCCGGCGGCGTCATGACGGTCCTTATCCCGAGGAACACCACCATCCCGACCAAGAAGGAGCAGGTCTTCTCCACCTACTCCGACAACCAGCCCGGCGTGCTCATCCAGGTGTACGAGGGCGAGAGGGCGCGGACCAAGGACAACAACCTGCTTGGCAAGTTCGAGCTCTCTGGCATCCCGCCAGCGCCCAGGGGGGCGCCCCAGATCAGCGTCTGCTTCGACCTGGACGCCAATGGCATCCTGAACGTGTCCGCGGAGGACAAGACCACGGGGAAGAAGAGCAAGATCACTATCACCAACGACAAGGGACGCCTGAGCAAGGAGGAGATCGAGAAGATGGTGCAGGAGGCCGAGAAGTACAAGTCCGAGGACGAGGAGCACAAAAAGAAGGTCGACGCCAAGAACTCGCTCGAGAACTACGCCTACAACATGCGCAACACCATCAAGGACGACAAGATCGCGTCCAAGCTCCCCGAGACCGACAAGAAGAAGATCGAGGATGCCATTGAGGGTGCCATCAACTGGCTCGACAGCAACCAGCTGGCTGAGGTCGACGAATTCGAGGATAAGATGAAGGAGCTGGAGGGCATCTGCAACCCGATCATCGCGAAGATGTACCAGGGAGGCGCCGCTCCTGACATGGCAGGTGGCATGGAAGAGGATGCTCCGCCGGCTGGTGGCAGTGGTGCTGGGCCCAAGATCGAAGAAGTGGACTAAATGATGACATTTACGTCGCGCTAGTTCTAGCTTAATAATCTCTGTCGTCGAGTAGTTTTTTTATCCCTGCAAGTTTTAGTTTTGGCCATGATTAGGCCTTATTTTGCCATTAAGTTATTTTGAAACTATTTAGTTACTAGAGTAAATTCAATTCTCATATTTGTCTGTTGGATTTTTTTGCATTGGGTGCCTGAGCTTAAATCCTGCTGTAGGTACAATAGGATAATTCTTTAAAGCTTCACCATTCCTGCTGTAGGCACACAGATTTTTGAGGAAATCATTACACAGATAAGGCAAGCTGAAAATTAAAATAAACAAGTCGGATAAGTAAATAAATCGGATTTCACTTGCTAACAATTGATATCAATCATATGTTCAGTTTCAAATCCAGGTTAAACCAAAGTGAATATGCTAGTAATGTCATATACTGCGTTCACTGTTTACAGCAGTTATATATGAATACAATCAGACAATCAGTTTGCAGCTCTATGGTGCGGATCATTCACCCTACTACAAACTCCACAAATTTGGCTTTCAAACACAACAATAGACGTGAACCAGAATCTCAATATCAGATCAAGTTCCTTAATGATTCAGATTGTGGAAAGCGTGTGTGCTGTCATCCTAGGCCGCTATAACTTTTTATGCTTTGTATAGCTTCTTCCTCTAACTCAACTAATTTGCTGCAGAAGTCCTCGACATCCTTGGCTGGTTCCTTGAATGTGAACCTGAACTTCTTCCATTGGTATTCTTGAGGAGCATCAAGCAGTGAGATGGCTCTATCAGGGACATTGGCGAGAACATCAAAGCCATGGTGGTCAATAGAAAGCATAACCGCATTCTTCAAACAGACACAAAGGATGATAGTCAATAATTGCAATTGTTTAGAGTCTTACTTTAGACAACAATTAAGAAAAATCCTTCCACAAATCAGAAACAACAGCACTGTCTTAGGCAGCAATATACTCGAATACAAGAGAATTACTTACTCTTGCTGTCACATTAAAATACTCAAAACAGAAAAGGAGGAGTGCTCTTCTTCTGGGCTCACTTCGATTGATACCATCAATAAGCTTTGCAGAAAACGGCACTAAACATAGGGTGTACATTTAGATAATGAACATGGCAGAGCAACATAAGAAAGTGCTAAAATGATATAACTGCTGAAAGAAAGCAATGTGTAGCATTACTGCCAAATCTCGTGCTTATCATGTGAATTATGAAGAAAGCTTACTTAGCAGACCAGCTCTTGGTGGTTCAAAATTGTCCAACTCAATATCATGGCTGCTCCCAGAGGAATCTACGTAGACACATGAACTGCACGGGATGAAATTCACAATAACATACCAGTAAGCATTGGGAATATATAATTCTCTTGAGCTGATCTAGGTAACAAAAGAACATACTGAACATCTGGAAATAGATAAGCATATTTTACAGACCCAATGTGGAATTTGTAGATATTATAGGAGTTTTCTTCATTGAGTAGACTAAGGAGGCCTTCATTGCGTGATCTGCAGGTAGCACCAGCAGAAGACAATACTGCAGACACGCCATGACTAGCTTCACTTTCTGCTTTGTGTTCCATCAGAATATCTTTCTTCAGGCTATCAGCAATAACAGGAACCTTAAGCACAGCATATGAAGAATAATTAGCACCATATTAATAACTATACCAGGCATGTTTACCTTTGTGTCTGAGACTTCAGAACATATTTACCTTTGTGTCTTTCATGCGCAGCACATCACCAGTCATAGCAACACGAGGAGGTACCTGCACCACACAATAAATAGTTGGAATTAAGCAACCACTCAACATATATGGTGCCAAGAAGTTGAAATTCATAGAGAAGCACCTTTTTAAGGGACTTGAGCAAGCCCGCAACCCGACCGCGGATTGGACTGCACACCGCAAGTGATCCCCGTTCATCAATTATAATGTTCTGATACAAGAATAAAAATGAGCACACGCTGTCAGCGTAAATGATTTAAGGAAATAATGGAGGAGAATGGCTACTAGAGGTTTTACAATGTTGTGCATGTGGTTCTCCGGGACGATCAGGTAGGGAGTACTCTTCTGGATCATGTAGTGCACCTTCGACGTGTAAATCTCCCCTTTGCTGGTCAAGCGACCCCGACGAAGGATCAATCAAAACGAGAAATATTTTTTTATGAAAAAATCACGGAAGCTACGAGAGAGTAGGAAGCTACGAGAGATAGCAATCTATATAAGAGTAAGAATCCATGGGCGCACCTCCCCTTTGCATCCGCTTTGATGGTGTTGAGGTGAGCTTCCCACCCGGCGGCCAGGATGTTCTGCCAGGAGGCGTGGAAAGTCAGAGCAGGAGCAGTTGAAATAAGCGGGAAGCAGATGGAGTAGATGTTGCTGGTAGCAGTACCCGGCATTTGTCGGCGACGGAGAGAGCTGCGGACTTGGCTTTCGCCGCCGCCATGGCCTCCGCGTGCCGCGCACACCAACAGCTCGATGAAATGTCCCCACGGCGCCGGGCGGCAGCTCGGAAATGGGGGATGGGAGAAGGCCAGAAAGGGATGGGCACCGAGCGAGTAGTAGCGCCGCCGTTTGCTATTGGGCTTTTTAACTTATACTCTGCTAGGAGTTGTAGGCCGAGGCCCAAACAATAATCCTTAGTGGGCTTCATGAAAATAGGCTTTAGTGATACTATTTCAATTTTTTAGGATTTTTGATAGCAGTAATAGATCCATTTTTTATTATTTTCCCTAATTACACTGAAATTGCAGTTGCAACAAGAAGAGGAATACTACAGCCATCTTCCCCTGTAAGCCCAAAGTTCGCCGCCATACACGCGCACCGCGCCTGCTCCCCCGCAGGGCAAGAAGTAGTTACCTTTTCTCGCGTCTCGCCTTCGCGTAGCGGCGGAGATGGCAGCACCCTTGAAGGGCGAGGGCCGGGCGGTCGGCATCGACCTGGGGACGACGTACTCGTGCGTGGCAGTGTGGCGGGACGACCGCGGCGAGGTCATCCCCAACGATCAGGGCAACCGCCTCACGCCGTCCTCCGTCGCGTTCACCATCTGACGCCAAGAGGCTCGTCGGCGAGGCTGCCGAGAACCACGCCGTCCTGAACCCCACCAACACCGTCTTCGGTGAGTGTTACGTTTCTCTCTGTACCTGCTCATCGGTCATACGGCCACGAAGCAGATTTCAGAGCACTAGTTCGCTAGATCGATCGAGTCGATCAGTGCAAACGAAGCCTGGCCAACAACACAGGCGATCAATTCTGCTATTTCTACCAAAGCGTTAGTGTTGAAGTATACCTCCCGTTGATTCTTCACTGGCTATTCAGCATTTGGTTGAGTCGCGTTCAAATTGAAAATTAAAATCTGCCTTTTGCCCCCACCCCCCCCACCCCCCCCTTCCGACAAGGTTTCCATGGAATATTTTTTTTTACATCAGCACCCCTGGCATGCCAACCAAAGTTCTTTTCATCTCATTAAATCATGAAAGGAAACGGTAATATTAGCACTACTACCTTTTTTTTAATTGTTGACCTTTTTTAAATTTATATTAAAAAGGATCAACAATTAAAAAACGGTGGTAGTAACAGAGAGTCTAAACATTTTAACGGAGTAATTAATAAAATTGCTTTGAGATTCTTGCCACTGTTTTTTTAGAGCATAGAAGCACTTCTCTACTATATTTGGTAGATTGACCTGCTTCTGTCGAAAGAATTTAATGTCGAGCATAGTATTCACGTATGATCTCTCAATATTTGTGGTTGATGGATGTGTATGCATCCCATTTTACGTAGTTACAAACGATTCTATATTTCGCTGCAACTCTTATTCATCCATTTACTGTACAGTACTTGCTGGTTACTGTATATCTGAATCTTCTGCAGTGGGAGTTACATTGCCCTGCTTTGGTGCTTGTGTTTTGTAAACAACTGCGTGCTTATGCTAAATGATAGTCTACGTGCTTATGCATTGTGTTCTAATATTTGGCTTTGATTTTGCCATCCTTAGGCACTCGTTCTTTCAAAGCATTGGGACATCAGTCATTCTGCTCCCGTAACATCCTAAAATTTTAATCTAAGTTAACAGTTCAAATTTTAAACAAAAGTCTACCGCGTAAAATAATATTTCTATCACCGCACCTTTTATTCCTACAAAATCTTGCCATTTCGTCCATCTAATTCTTTTCACTTGTTTCCCGTCTCGACGCACGCGTCTGACCGCGTCGCGTAGAACACGCCGCTTTGAACCGACAACCGTCCTTCACCACGAAATCTTCCATCGCCCTTTATCTCACAGCACGTGAATAAAGTTACTACCCTCTCGACTGCTTTTACCACAGCTAGGCCCTTCTTTTTGTTCTAAACAGTGTCATCAGTCACTCGATGCGTTCTCTTTAACCCAACAAAGCATGCGTGACTGCCTGCTTGGTACTCTGAGCCGTCGAAAAAAAAAATTACTATGAGCCGACGACCACCGCCACCACCTGCCTCTGCCTGAGCCATCTTCTCACCATAAGCGCGCAAGCAACACCATCACTCCGCCTCGATGCTCGCGTCACAACGACGGCGCAGTCTGAGTTAGGCAGTCGTTCCGTCGCTTCACCATTGAAGCTGCTCGCAGCTACCACCTCTCCGTAGTCCGCAAACAACGCTGCCCGCACGTCGCCTTACCTCCCCTCCGCCTCAGTGCTTGTGCTTGTCAAGCCTGTCACTTGCACAGACGACGACCCGAGCACAGCAACGTTCGGCAGCCGTCACTCCGCCATTAATATACCGAGCTACCTCCAACCCCCACCTGTCCTCCTTCGCATATAAAAGGGGCTCTGCGAGCTTCACCTCCCTCATCTCCGGCGAGCCGCGCCCTCAGGTGAGCCCCCTCCATGGCTGTCTGTTCCTCCGCTCCCGAGCTCCATACCCATGGGCGACCTCTCCCGTGGCAGACCCATCTCCCCGCCTTCAATCCCCAAAATCCCACCACAAATGGATGCGCGAGGTCGAGAGCCTCCGTTCCCCCAACCTCCCGGCCTCCATCTCCCTCTCCCTCTCCTTCGATCTGAGCTCCCATGGCCACCAATGGAAAACAGGAAGAGAGGAGGAAGGTCCTTAATCCTCCAACTGGGCCAGCCCCTGTGCCCCACTCACCATTGGCCCTTTGGGCTTGTCCGCAGACCACCAGAGCAGCCTGCTGCTCGTTGCTCTTGTTATCTATTTCGTAATTATTCCCGACGTCACATTCAAAAATCCATATCTCACACATATGAACCCCGTTTGACCCGATCCTTTTTCCTAAATTCATCTAAAATCAATATCTATCCATTACAACCCTTTTCATAATTTTTTTAAATTATTTTGATGCTGTTTGTATTTATTCATGCTTGTTTGTATTGTTTGTCGGTTGCGCATCGTAGCGAACGGAGAAAATGAGAAGGAAGAACACGACCCAGAAGATGTTGCCTTCAACCCGGAGGGCGTCGACGACTCCAACGAAGGCAAGTCTCAATCCGTTTCCCTTTGATCATATTGATCCTATGTTTTTAAATACCCGTAGCAGCTGTTTTAATTGCATGAAATGATTGACTGGTTTTGTGAAAACCTTTGTGATGAATGACCGGGATTAGTGAGCCATAGATTACCCAACCTACTTATTTCCTGATGAACCTAAACGGTCGCTCAGGCAATTTATTCATGTCTAGCGATATATTACCTTGTTTAGTTAAAATGCTTAGACTGTGTTATTACTAATTACACTTATCACCATTAGATTTACAAAAGTGAAAAGTGTGTGTATTGGTGTCAGGAGATAGTGATTTTGGGATGTGATGGACTAATTAAGAAATGATTGAATGAAAGCGGGTTAGAGACGAGGCGATTCAGTTGGTTCGGTGATTAAGTGCCGCCTTTGTGGTGGACTTACTATTTTGGAGATAAACGCTACCTTTGTGGTAGGTTTGGTGTGGAGATTATCGCCTCAGCTCGTATTAGGAAAAAGTTGGTGTAACATCCTACCTAGTCATTCCATGTGCGACCACACTACCCTGTATGCGTCAGGGCTCAGTCTAAGTCCCACCAGCTAGTCTGTTAATCACCCGGTGGCAGAGATGCAATGGGAGCCCATGGAGAAGGTGCAAGTGGTGCAGACTTGGTGACCCGGTTTAACCTAGCCATAGTGCAGGAACCCCTGGTTAACTCCCATGGCGATTAGTCGGGACGACGCTGTGATGGGTATTGGCTTTGTGAACCAGCGCCACTCTAAGTAGTGTGTAGCTGTGTTCGGACTGTGGGTACATCGTACAACCTCTGTAGAGTTTTGATCTATTCGAATAGCCGTGTCCACGGTCAAAGGACGAGACTATGGTTGGGTCACAACAATCAGTTGGGTTAGTTATTACTCCTTGATGTGTGAGTGGTTTTACAGATTTAGGACCGGCCTCTCGCCGAAGGTTATTGAGGACTGGGGTCCAACAACGTTAAAACTGGACCCTACATAAGATTTAATAAATTTTTCTTATTATTTATGCTGCTACTTCATAAAATAAACCCCTACATGTGTATTGCTTTATGCAAAGATAAACTTTATGGCCTAACCCTTGCTACTGCCAGTTGCATGCATTATACCCCCACCGTAGGGCAAAGGTTGAGACTTCTTGAGTACTTTTGTACTCATCCTTGCTTGTTTTCAGAGGAGGATTCTGACTTCACCGTCGACGGTGAGGAAGAAGAATAAGCTCTGGTCCCGTCCGCACTCGAGTAGCCTGTGGAGTAGAGTTACCGCCTAGCCGCTTCCGCCATGTGTTCGCCACTAGAAGTCCTTATGTTGTGTTATATTGTATTTTTTTTAATTGTCGCATTCTTTGTATCTCGCCCGTTAACCCATCGCGCTCTGTATCACCACCAGCTGCAAAACTTGTTGTACCAGCGACTGATCCAAGGACTGGTATAATAAAGTGTTTTTCGCACCGGAAATACCCGGGGCGCTTCAGCTCCTAATAACAGTGATGTTATTGCTGAAATGGAACTGAACCAATAGAACAGAACACCGTGTCTACTGCTTCGAAAACTCTAGAAATTAACTGGAACAAGAAAAGCTACATAATGTTCATGGCGCATTCCGTTCATCCAATAGGATCGCAGTCAGTTGGTTGAAAAGAAGGATTGCTGGCAAAGGAACAATTTGTATTAAGTGATTCTGTGATTTAATACATTTTTATTTACCTACAAAAGAAAAGAAAATAATGATTACCGAAAAAAATAACACGTTTAGTTCCCCTTTTATATTTCTTTTCTTTTTGCTAAAAGAGAAAATCGCACACCTCAAAGGTTATATAAATCCAGCTTGCCAGGGTCACTTTGCAAACACGCTCTCTATCCCGAGAATGGAGATGTCAGTGTTGACGGGCGACGGTCCAGCGGTCGGCATCGACCTCGGGACGAGCTACTCGTGCGTGGCCGTGTGGCGCCACGACGCCGGCGAGGTGATCCCAAACGACCAGGGCAACCTCCTCACGCCGTCCTGGGTCGCGTTCTCGGATGCCGCCAGGCTCGTCGGCGACGCGGCCGTGAACCAGGCCGCGCTGAACCCCAGCAACACCGTCTTCGGTGAGTTCTCTGCGTTAATCTCCCGTTATTACTAGTAATTGTGTTTAATTTCTTAAGTTGTGAAGCTCTCTGTTCATCTGCATTCGACGGATCATACGATGTCGAAGTACATAGAGTGGTGAGCATGCATGCACGCACTGGTCGCCGTAGGAAATTAGGAATTGCAGTAGTAGGATACGTATACTGGTAGGACACAAAGCACAACACACAGTTGAGTGCTTGATTCAGACGACACTAGCTAGAACGAAGATGATCATGTCTCTTGGTCTCTGATGCCTGCTGACATCCATCCGACGAGGACGTCCGTCCTGTTGCCGCCAGTTCGTATTTCACTTTAACTCATTTTTATTTTAAATTTAATAAAAACAATTATACCCCAGAGTACTAGTACTTTCTTTTCGTCTTCTATGCGACTGTTTAGTATCCCGAGTATATAGCTCCCGTATTAATACTACTCCCGGGAATGCAAACCATTTGTTCAAATCTCAATGAATTTTTGCCTTCGAATTAATGGAGCAATTACCTAGGCCGAAATTAGTAGTAGTATCGGTTTAATAACACTTTAAATTGCCGCAGATGTAGCATTTTCAAATTCCGGGAAACAAAAAAAAAAGGAAACAAGTACTACCTTCCTTTTTAAGTACAAATTTGTATTAAAAAGAATTAACTATTAAAAAACGTAAGTTAGATGTCTTTTAAATGGACATTGGGCTAATAGCTCGTCGTGTGGCTTATGACGGTCAAGTTACTGAAATTTGTACGTACTTGTTGCTTACAGAGGTGAAGCGCCTGATCGGCCGACGGTTCAGTGATGACTCAGTTAAAGAAGATGTCAAACTGTGGCCTTTCAAAGTGGTTGCAGGTCGTGAAGACCGGCCGACGATCGTGGTGCAGTACAAAGACGAGGAAAAGCAGTTCGCGCCAGAGGAAATCTCCGCCATGGTGCTCGCCAAGATGAAGCAGACCGCCGAGGTCTACCTCGAGACGCCGGTGAAGCACGCCGTCATCACCGTACCCGTCTACTTCAACAACTCCCAGCGCCAGGCCACCATGGACGCCGGCGCCATCGCCGGCCTGAACGTCATGCGCATCATCAACGAGCCCACGCCGCCGCCCTCGCGTACGGCCTTCAGAAGATGCCGAGTGGCGACGACGGTGGTGGAGGGAGAACGGTGCTCATCTTTGATCTCGGCGGCGGTACCCTGGACGTCTCCCTGCTCAAGATTGACCCCGGCCTCGACATCGACATGGGTCTGTTCGAGGTGAAGGCCATCGCCGGCGACGCGCACCTCGGCGGATCAGACTTTGACAACGAGATGGTGAAGCACTTTCTGCGGGAGTTCATACGGAAGTACAAGAAGATGGACCTGGACAGAAGCAACAACTCCAGGGCGCTCCGGCGGCTGAGGACGGCCTGCGAGAGGGCGAAGAGGCTGCTGTCGTCCACGGCCCAAGCCAGCATTGACCTCGACTCGTTCCACGACGGCATCGACTTCTACGCCACAATCACTCGTGCCCAGTTCGATGAGCTCAACAAGGACCTCTTCGGCAAGTGCATGGAGACCATCGAGAAGTGCCTCCGAGACGCCAAGACGGACAAGACCACAGTGCAGGACGTCGTGCTCGTCGGCGGCTCCACGCGCATCCCCAAGGTGCAGAGCATGCTCAGGGACTTCTTCGACGGGAAGGAGCTCTGCCGGAGCATCAACCCCGACGAGGCCGTCGCGCACGGAGCCGCCATCGAGGCGGCTTTCCTCAGCAGCGCGAAGGCTAGCTGCATGAAGGTGCGTGATCTGATGCTGCTCGACGTCACGCCGCTCTCGCTCGGGGTGGAGACGGCCGGAGGCGTCATGACGGTTCTGATTCCGAGGAACACCACCGTGCCCACCAAGGCGCAGCGCCTCTTCTCCACCTGCTCCAGCAACCAGGACAGCGTGCTCGTCCGGGTCCACGAGGGTGAGCGTGCGAGCACCAAGGACAATTACCTGCTCGGCAGGTTCGAACTCTCGGGCATCCCCCCGGCGCCAAGGCCGAACCCCGGATAATCGTCACCTTCGACATAGACGAGAATGGTGTCCTGAATATTTCAGCTGAGGATGAGACCACGGGTAAAAAGAACGCCATCACTATCTCCAGGGACAAAGGCAGGCTGAGCAAGGAGGAGATCAAGCGTATGGTACTGGAGGGGGCGGAAGAGTACAAGGAGCAGAGGAACGGAGCTGAGGCCAACGACGGGCTTGTGAACTAGTAGTACCAGTACCATCACGCAATATATTAATATACAAGAAAGTATTCCTATGACGGTATCTCTCAAAATATGGTACTAGGAATTCCTGGGTTTTGCACTGTCTTCGTAATGGTAATTCTTCGGTTGTTTTCTGGTACTGTGAAACCTGCAGTGGATGCTTAATCCAAGTATTGTTTCGCCTGGTGTTTGCCTTTTTATCGTCTCTTGAACCATGTTTAATTAATGGTGGTACTAATCTATATCTGTTGCATACTGTTGCTGCAGTGGATGTTTGCATATGCCAAATTTGTTTTCAGTGATCCGTATATATAGTTCGTCTGATCGCAATCTGGTGCGCATAAGACAAGATTGCAAATAATCCCTTCATTCATTTATCTCTCACTTATAGTATAATTTTTAAAATTCTGGCACTTATACTTTTTCATTTCATGGAAGTAGCTGAAAAGAGAGAGCACGCATGTGTGTAGATTGGTTGGAGAGAGAGAGAGAGAGAGAGAGAGAGATTGCGCCTGTACTAGTGCGGATTAGCTGGAGAGATAGGCATTTAAATTGATGGGCCTTGTGATTGATGCGAGCATAAACGAGGGGACGTGATTATTTTTCCCAGATTCATTAAGTGTTTGATGTTTTTTCTTTAGTCATTATGTCAACCCTGTGAGATAAATTGATGGAGGGAGTAGACAATAAACAACACCCTCCTATTTTCTCTCTCTTTTTTTTTTTGCGAAAGAACACCCTCCTATTTTCTACTTAATTATTACGGAAAATAAAAAAACTCTTAATCTTCCTTGTGCACCATTCGAGTCCCCTTGTTCCGAGATTAATTCTTCCTATATTTGAGAAGGCATGAAGGAATAATTGCCGTGACTTTGTGGAGGAGAATTCACGGTTGTTTTTGGCAGTATGAAGAAAAAAAATTAAATACAATACTACGTGGATAAATACGCGCGTGTGTAGTTACTATTTAGTAACGTCAAAATGAGGTAGCACTCAGATTCTCCCTTACTAATGCTAAAATAGACATTTAAAGACTCTCCTAAAAAAATAGACATTTAAAGAAAACCCCGTCATCATATTTGGAAAGGCCGTGAAGACTGACGAGGGCCCTGGAGATCGTTGTATACTCTAACAATTCCCCTCTAGCACTTGCGATCCTTCCTCGTCCCCATATCTAGGACCCCCTCAGCATTTGCTGGTCTCGAAGGGTTTTGTTTGTGCAACAATGTAAGGGTGTTTTCCCAAAAAAAAAAATTCTAAAAAAAAAGGAAGTCCTAAGAGGGACAAGAGGCGCTGAGTGCACGATTCTAGCCCACTGAAATTCGTTCTCTTATACTAGTGTTACTCTTTTTTTTTTGCAAATAGTACTCTAAAATGTATTGTTACTAGTAAATTTTTTTCCTGAAAACTGGTGGCCTACAAAAGCTGTTGCTATTTTTTTATATTTCTATATTAGCGTTCTTTCATTGAAGCGTGTAATATGGAAATCAAACAAAAAAAATTGACGGTAAATCTCTCTTCACACACGAAACAAAATTTAGGATCAACATTGATCCCAACATTAGACATGGCAAAGTTGAAAAGGCGGACGAATTGAATAGTCACCCACGTCCACACCCACGTCCGCACCCACCCTGTTCGTCGCCGCAGTCTCCAAAGGCTCACTGCACTGTCCCCCAGTCTCCCGCAGTCGTGCACCTTCCTCGCTCCTCCTCGGTCCACCCGCCGCCAGCAGCCGCGTATCTGACTGAGGACGGAGATGGCAGCCGCCTCCCCACAGGGACAGGGCGACGGCCCGGCCGTCGGCATCGACCTGGGCACGACGTACTCGTGCGTCGCGGTGTGGCGGGGCGACCGCAGCGAGGTCATCGCCAACGATCAGGGCAACCGCCTCACGCCGTCCTGCGTCGCGTTCACCGACATCGAGAGGCTCGTCGGCGAGGCGGCCGTCAACCAGGCGGCCCTGAACTCTGTAAACACCATCTTTGGTGAGTACTCCTGCCTTCCTCCATCCCTCCGTAACCTCCTCTTCAGTAGCCGGGGAATGGGGTTTAATTGTTCCTCGCTTGGGTTTTTCCTGGGTGCACAGATCGATCCACATTAAGAAGTAGGAAGCACAAAGCCTTGGTCGCCGGCGGCTCACGGCTCACAGTAGCTAGCTAAATCGATTAAAATCTCTCGATGTGAACAACGTCTTCGCATTAACTCTGCAAACACCATCTTTGGTCGATCTCCAGTGCATGGTTCGGCCCACTTTTTAGTTCCTGCCAAATTTTGTTCTTGCGAATGTAATTAAATCGAGTGCCTTTTTTATATATATTATTTCTCCGTTGCTTAGTTTCCCCAAAAGAACCCTTGTAAATACTACTACCATGTGAACTTTTTGTTAAATCAATTTGTTTCATTCAAGTGAATCTTTAACGCAAACGGAGTGATTACAGAGACTTAAGGTGATCTGGAATCTATTACTTGCAAGGATGCTGATAATTTATAGCACAGCCGGAAACTGTCCAAGGAAACTGTTCAGGAGCACCAATTTATCCCTAGCACCATTTTTTCTCAACCTGTTCAGTGATCTGAAATTCACATTATCTTGTTTTAGCAGCTGTTTCCACGTCAAATTACTGAACCTCAGCTATATTTATGTTGTTGATTCAATTAACTAGGTTACTAGTTTTACATAACAGAGTTAAAGATAGACACTGACAACATGATTACTTCTCTTGCAGAGGTGAAACGACTTATCGGCCGCCGATTCACTGACAAGTCAGTGATAGATGATATCAAGCTGTGGCCTTTCAAAGTTGTAGCAGGTCGTGACGACATGCCGATGGTAGTGGTGCAGTATGAAGGTGAGGAGAGGAGGTTTACACCTGAGGAAATCTCCTCCGTGGTGCTTGCTAAGATGAAGGAGACCGCCGAGGTCTATCTTTGCAAGCCGATCAAGAACGCTGTCATCACTGTCCCGGTCTACTTCAACAACGCCCAGCGCCAGGCCACCATTGACGCGGGCACCATTGCTGGCCTGAATGTCCTGCGCATCATCAACGAGCCCACCGCTGCAGCCCTTGCCTATGGTCTTGAGAAGATGCCTGTCAGCAACAAAGAGCGGACGGTGCTGGTCTTTGATCTTGGTGGCGGCACCTTTGATATCTCCATACTTACCATTGATCCGGGGGTCAACATGGACAAGGGTACCTTTGAGGTGAGGGCCATCGCCGGTGACACTCACCTTGGCGGTGCAGACTTTGACAGCGCGATGGTGGAATACTCTTTACAGGAGTTCTCAAGGAAACACGGTACGACGGACTTCAGGAGCAACAGGAAGGCACTCCGCCGACTTAGAACTGCCTGCGAGAGGGCGAAGAGGATGCTGTCTTCCACAGCTCAGACCACCATTGAGGTCGACTCGCTCCATCAGGGCATTGACTTCAGCACAATCATCACCCGCTCCCGGTTCGAGCAACTCAATAAGGACCTATTCAGCAAGTGCATGGAAGCCCTCGAGAAGTGCCTACAAGATGCCAAGATGGACAAGAGCGGCATCAACGACGTCGTCCTCGTGGGCGGCTCCACCCGTATTCCCAAGGTGCAAAACATGCTCCGTGAATTCTTTGATGGAAAGGAGCCCTGCCGGACCATCAACCCTGACGAGGCTGTTGCATGTGGTGCTGCCATCCAGGCGTCCATCCTTAATGGTGAAACCTACGATGGGAGGTTGGTGGACATGCTTCTGCGGGACGTCACGCCACTCTCTCTTGGGCTTGAAACTAGGGATGATTATACAATGAGCATGGTGATCCCACGGAACACAACCATTCCCACGAAGATGACGCGGAACTTTACCACCTTTCATGACTACCAGGAAGTTGTGCGCTTTCGGGTGTATGAGGGAGAGAGCGCAAGCACCAAGGACAACAACCTGCTCGGCGTGTTCCGTCTCCCAGGAATCCTCCCGGAGCCCCAGGGGGCAGCCAGTATAGATGTCACCTTCGAAATTGATGGTAATGGTGTCTTAAATGTTTCTGCGAAGGACTGGAAAACTGGGACGGCTAACAACATCACAATCTGTTACGACAAGGGAAGGCTGAGCACGGAGGAGATCGAGCGCATGGTGCAGGAGGCCAAGCGCATTGAACCATAATATCCAGCCACGTACGAATTGAAGCATGGAAGGAGGATCGGTTAGAGTACTACTATGTTTGATACTGTATTATCTCACCCTAAAAGTAACGGTCTGAACTCTGAAGTCGCAGTGGATACTAAACGCTAAATATTGTTATTTGACTTTTGGTTTCGTATGTATGGTCCTCATTCCCTGTGTTCTTAAGTTCTGAACATGTTTTAGCCTGCTAAATTTGACTGTTGCTCTGCTTTTTATATATAGTTATGAACATGTTTTAGCCTGCTAAATTGAACTGTTCTCAGCGCTCTTTGTCAACACAAAGTAATTACTTATTTGCCACAAAAACTCATCGCTTTTTTTTCTTTGAGAATTGTATTTTTAAATTGTGGTGTTGTGGTAAATTTCTGTAGTCATTTCTCCATTCTTTTTGCTGAAAGTTTTCTTCTTTGATCAGAAATACCCAATCCTCAATTCCTGGGTCTGCCACTGATTCTGCTGCTTGGCCTAGAGTGCACTGGTTACATTCCTAATAGCAGTTCATTTTTTGAGCGGAAAACAAATTCCATTAAATCAAAGTGTCCAGCCAAATAGCTGGCCACACAGGTTACAGACATCGAGAATTGATCAAAGCCAAGTTTGAGTAGCATATCTACTGCTTTCTCGTACCATACTCTGCTAAAGCATCTGCAGCCGAACTACATTTATGGCAGTAATAAGAGCTACAACAAAATTTTGAGCATCAGATTCCTATATAATCTGATTTATATCCCCATTCACAAGCCTGACGGTGCACTACAGTGCCTCTTCGTGACGTAAGTTTCAGTTGTAGTCAGTGCTTTCTTCTTCAACTGCTCGAAATCCGTCAAGAGGATTGCCTTCTTTAAGGCCGACGACCACTATACCCACAGCGGGATACATTTATGTTTTTTTTTGTTTTTTTTTCTTTTGGGTCTCCAGTGTAATAATATATTGTTTCGAAAAGCAAGTTATCTGTTTCGGTCGAACAGGTTGGACTTTCAAAGTCATCGCAGGGAGAGACAGTTTGGGACCGAGGAGATCTCTGCTATGGTGCTCGCGAGCATTAAGCGGACGGCCGAGACGTACCTTGCCTCGCCGGTCAAGGACGCCGTCCCGGTGTACTTCAACGACTCTCAGCGCCAGGCCACCTTAAACGCTGGCGCCATCGCCGGCCTGAAAGTCATGGACATCATCACCGAGCCTGCGGCCGCCGCCATCGCCTGCCACGGCCTTCACGAGATGTCCAACATCGTCGTCGACGAGGAGGGAGGACGGTGCTATCATCTTCGATCTCGGCGGCGGTACCCTGGACGTCTCGATCCTCAGGCATCGATCCGGGCGTCGACATGGACATGAGCGCCTTCAGGGTCAAGGCCGCCGCAGGTAACGCACACCTCGGCGGAACGGATTTCCACGGCTAGCTGGTCAAATACTGCATGCGCGAGTTCCTGAGCCCTGAAGAAGAGCAAGCTGATGGGCATCAGAAGCGACACGAGGGCGCTCCGGTGGCTGAGGACGGCCTGCGAGAGGGCCAAGAGGATGTTGTCTCACACAGGAGCAAAGGAAGCAAGGCGCCCGAGGTGATTCTGCAACCGTATCATCATTGCCAAAACGTAACGGCACGACTACGTTTGAAAAGCAGTTAACTCCATCGATGTTTTATGGCAGTGGATGCCTGTGCTTCAATGCTAGTATTAGTATAGTGTTGTTATGCGACTTGTGGCTTGGTAATAGCCTATCTTTATGATTTTTTTTTTCATGTTTATGGAACCATGGTTAATTGGTCATTGTTAATCTTCTATGTCTGTTGGATGTCTTCCGGACTTCCCTCTGCCATCAGTTCTACACTGCGCATAGCTCTGGCGCTACTGCATACTACAGAATTGACAATATTGCACAACTAAAGGAATTGTAACATCATTCAATGGAAACACTGAAGCCCATCAAGCAATCAAAAGTGAAATTATCCAACCACAAGTCACAAGCAGCTCCGTAACTGACACAACAGTCAAGAATACTTCCAATGGTCACAGGTCACAAATACATAATAGCAAGAAACCGTATTGATGTACTACCAGTATCTTATTGTCTGACAAAATCATTACCTGACTTTTGTCTAAGGTAACCAACATATTACTGGTCCTCGAGAAAATATTAGTTTTCTGATCCCTCAATAGAAGGCAGTATGCATGATGTGGACATGGTCTCAGTATCATTGCATCTACAAGTACTTGTCCCGCCCAAGTCTCTGGAGATGGTAATTGATGGTCTTCGCAGCATTCTTTGGCCTTCCTTTCTGTGATCATGCCAGAACCAAGTGTCAGTAACAGCTGAACTGTTGGATTAATGGCTTTTGAGTAAACAATAGCAAAAGACATAAAGGAAGCTAAAAAAAGGTTCTGTGGATTATAACCTGAGCCTGAGTGCATGCAACCAAGAGATCCTTCTGCCTCACGCACTTGTCATCGTTCTGTTTGTTTAAGGCAAGGCAGTTAAGGAAGGCCACCATTTCTGGCATGCAAGGCTTAGCAATAGCACCAAACTTCTTTGGGTTTATGTACAGCGCACCAGCCTTCCGCCCCATTCTGCTGCTTCACCTTAATGAGCAATCAATATGTGAGTTTGGTTCCACGGTGAGCAACCATTCCATGGGCAACATTAATGCAGGAAAAAACATGCTGGAACAAAATACCAGCAAAAACTTTAAAGGGCGCTACAAGGTACTAGCAGTATGTAGGCGTTTTACTAGCTATATGGGTTATCCATACCTTCACGTACTAGCCATAAACATTTGTCAATTGTAGAATTGCCCTCCAGATGAAACATCATACTGCGTTTTAAATTAACCAATTATATCAAAACAACGGGGCAGTGCAATTCCGTATTTTTCCTACCGTGTAATACACCTGAAGGCTTCCCTTTTTGACATGATCCTAAATAAATCAAAGTCTTAGATAGCAACATTCAATTGGGTGAGCAGTTGACATGGAATGACACAACATGCATGCTCCAGGCATTTGGTCGAACAGATTGCCGGCGACAGCAGAGCGGCGGCACCACAAAGCGGAGGCAGGCAATCGAGGGTGGAAAGTAAGAACGTCCTGGCGCAGAAGGTGGCTCCTAGCTCGCGACAGGCTAACGTTGTGTCCGGCCGGTCAGATCTACCGAGTAACAACATCATCTCTTGGATGGAAGGTACTAGTACTAGCGCAGCTAGGAAAAGTTAGGATCGCATCGAAGAGCAAGCAGCAACGAGGAAGGGGGAGGGACGGCCATGCGTACCTCTACACGGACGTGCCGACGGGCAGACGAGGCGGCGCGAACGACGCGGCGAGGTGAGGCAGCCAGGGAGGTGCCCTGAGATAGTTCGGGCGATTTCTGGAGAGCGCGGCCGTGGAGTATGTGCAATTGGGCCTGGGCCTTAAGTGCGTACGTATGGGCATTCACCAAAGCGTTTTGAATGACCAGGACCATCTTCGAGTTCGTTAACATAATAATCACGCAAAAGGAGAGACCAACTTCGGCCAGACTGAGAGCAAGAGAGAGGAGCGCGCGGCAGGGCAGAGAAGGAATAGTGAAAGAGTCTCCGGGATGTTGGAGCGGAGGTCGGCCCGGCAAAAACTAATATGTAAGACTTGTTAAGTATTTCAGCACTTTACGGCCACTAGTTTCAAATTTCACGCATAGTGGAAGATACTCATACTCCATGTACCGAAACACTGCTAGTTTCCCGTCTAACACTGCATCATCATGACGAGTTCTTGCTCGAGTATGGAAAACAGGAAACAAAAGTTTACAAGTATGGTTCCAAGTCCCAACCATTTCAGTTGAGCTTTCCAGTTGCATGTATAAACATGCATGTGTTATCGCCGCGACAATCAGGATGATTTCATGAACATTTTTCCCTCTGACACTACCAAAATCTAGAAAACTGGCTATATGTAAAATAAGTGTTATTTACACTGTTTAGGCCTGAAATTATCAGGTTCCAAAAGTTTCAACAACAACTCCTCTAGCTTCGCCGACCGTTTGGTCGGCCTGAGAACGAAGGACCTTCCAAAGAAGGTACATGGATCTTTCCCGTCTACCGAGCTACCCAAGCACCATCCGCCTGGCGCAAAGCAGTCAGACACTCGCCCCAACAGTTTGTTGTCGATCATATCCAGGACAGGACTGTCATCTGCAAAGGAGTGTGCAAACGGAGCCCCACTGTTTGCCATTGCATCAAAATGCTCTATTGTCAGGTTAACTGGATGCATCTGAGGCGGGTTACCCCACGTCATGAAACGCAGATCACTGTTGATGGTGGTGTTCTGATAGTAATTTGAGTTGCAGATCACTGTGTGGAAGTAGCCTTCTGAGGACGCGAGGAAGTTGGTGAAATACATCAGTAATGTGCGAGGAAGATTGTCCCATCCCAATAAGCAAAATTCCAGAAATGATCGGCTCAGAATTACCCAAGATGAACCTGCAACAAGCAAATAAGATCTTATTAAGAGCAAAACATTACAGGTTGTATAAGGAGCAATGTTTTATTCCAATACAAAAGATCCACCTTCATTGGGAAATTCTATAATTCCAAAAAGGAGGAATGCCTTACAAATCAAACCGCCGTATTATTATAGGTGGAATGAAGCTCCGATAATCAATCAGCATTACAAAGAATATCAGAAAATATCAAGGGTCTTTACAAACATAATACACCAGCAAGAAGCTACACAAGATATAAAAGTTACCCAAAAGTCAATTAACTTAGTTCAGGATGTAATTTTTCTTGATAGACACTGAAAATAATTAGCAAAAATATATCCACACAAACCTGAGAGGAAATATAGTTTATTATTTTCTACTCAAGCTCACTGTAACCAAAATGCACCGCAGACCTACAGCTACAATTTCACGACCAGCTACATAAACTATATGTTTCATTATGTCAAAAATATGCATATAATTTGAGTGAATAAATGTTTTTCTTTTCATAACTATCATAGGGGAACTATAGGAATGTCTCATTGGTTTACCAAGCAGAAGATTCTTCTGGATAGAACAGTTTCAAAATTACAATGGTGAATTTTTGTTGAGCATTCAAACAAAGGTTAACACATACATCAGACAGTACCTACAAATATTTTGAATGCTGATGGCATACTTCTTTTCTCCTTTGTTGTCACAACCTCAGTTTTATTTGGGACCTGCAATGCTGGATCAACAATTATTGGTCTTGCCCTTTGATGCCTGCACATGCAAACCCAATACGATAAGAATAAAAAATAGGTTAGAAAAGGAGAATAACATATGAAAGTTAAAAGAATATGCTTACTCCTTCCAACCAATATTGCTTGTGTGCTCAATAAAATTCAGATCTCTTGGTATATACGAGAAGATATGAAGGATGTCTGTCAAATATGAGGGCAAAACAATTATTATTAGATTTATAAGCTATATAAAACCAGTTTTTTCAGTCAAAAATCTAAAAGGATGACTGTTGTGCCAATTTACATATTAGTTACAGAAGCAATTTATTAGAAGCTACGCATAGACATTGGATTTCTGATGCAGCATTCATTACTATTCTTGAAGTTGATGTAGAAAATCACTTCAACTTGAATCATGTTAAACTAATATTTCTGGTTTTCAACCTTAACTATGAAAAATTTGTTAACCTCTTACCATGAAACCGATCACTTATGCAACGTTGGATCGAAATTGAACAGTTTCAGATTTGAAGATTAAAAATCAGATGGTGCTCACAGATGAGGGCCGTACTAAGAAGTTTCACCTTGTTAGTATGTACTAATACTAGTTAAGATCTTTGGTTTGGGCATTAAGTTCGATTATCAATCTAATCTATCTGTAGGGTTCTTGACTCTCAAGCATGCAGAAACATATGGTTACAGTTACAGAAACAAACTGATGTATTCATTGTAGTACGAAGCATACAGCTGATTTACACTATACAACTCTAAGCATTGTCTCTACGCTGTGGTTCATGCAGAATGCTGCTAAGGAGAGGAAATTTGTTGCCCAGTGCTGATAGCACCAAAAGTAAGACTACTGATGTAAACTGAATGCTGATGCTTCAAGGTAAGGCAGAAGCTATGCCCTTAAGGCCTTGAATATCGACACAAAAATGACTGCTGAATTGGGCAACCAGGTGTTCCTAAAATGAATAGAAGATGCAACTAATCAACTGAAAAACACACATCCTTCAACTAGCTCGATAGGAATACTTATGCAAGCATTTGAACAAGAACTGAACACTAGTATGTCACAAGACCTCTGAGCTGCCTTACCATAGTAGGATAAGACACAAATTTAATACTACATTTTCAATCGGACGTGGATCCAAAAATGTAAGGAAACAAGACAAGACCATTCTTCAGACTATCTGCAGTAGTGGGTCACCTGAACACAGAAATCTAGCAGTACAGCCTATATGGAAAGTAGCAAGCACCAAGTGGAATAGCAAACTTTGTACTCCCGTATGAAGTTAGAATGCTAGTGTCTGTTGACAAACAAATCGCAAGTTAACTAAGCAGAGTGTGTGTTTTGGAGCTAGAAGAGGAGCTGAATTTTACCATCTTGGGGCATGAGCGGGTAATCGGAGGCGCTGAGGTTGATGAACCAGCTCCAGCCCTGAAACTCCCGGAGCAGCAGGGCGGCGGCGTGGAGCGTGGCGGCCAGCTCGGTGGGACCCCTCCGCGTGACGGCGGCCCACTCCCCCGCCGCAGCCACCCGCACGTTGCCGTACCGGCGTGGCGCCTCCTGACCGCGCACGAAGGCCTCGAGATCCGCGCGGTCCTCCTCCGCCGCGACTCCGACGAGGTAGCAGTTCCAGGGGTGGTAGAGCGCCCGCAGCAGCCTCCGGATCCGCGGGCCGTCCCCGGGTCCAGCGCCCGATATGAGGTACGCCAGCCTCGGCGGCGGCCCACCGCGCGCGTGCGTCCCAGTCCCAGTACCGCCCGGCTGCCGGAGAGGCGGCGCGGGGGACGAGCGCGCCGACCCGAGCGCCGCGTAGAGGACGGGGAGCGAGAGGAGCGGCAGCGCCAGGAGCAGCGCGCGCATCCAGCTGCGGCGGTGCGCCGGCGGCAGCTTCCTCATGGAGCGGTCGCGTCGCCCGGGGCGCGAGGCGCCAGCGCTAGAGCCCCCGCATTCGCTCGCCCGCGCCGGTGGCGTAGGACAGGGAGAGGGAGATCGGTCGGTCGCTAGCTGGTGTTGGTGGTGGTGACAGACAACAGGCGAGGTAGAGCGAACGGGTGAGCGTCTGCGAGCCCGTTGAGGTGAGGCCGCAGCGCACAGCGCAGCGCCGTCTCGTGCAAGAAAAAATCGAACCGGGAAGAGGAAGTGAGTGCGCCTTGTCCGTGTCCTCCTCTAATAATTGCCTGCCGGCCGCTCGGCCTCGCTGTGCTGCGGCGGCCTGCCACCGTGGCAGTGCTGTGGAAGGGTGGAGGGTGTCCAAGTCTACAGCAGTCACAGACCCGACCGAGTTTCGATCTGACTAGGTTGGCCCACATGTCAACAGGCTGTTGCGATCTGCCTGACTTCGCGTCAAATCAAACAAGTCTCATCGTCATCGGTGAGGCAGCTGGAACTGGAACCGTAAGTAGACAGAAGCAGGAGGAATTAGCAAAGCGAGACGGGTTAATTTTTGCAACAAGGCGTCATCGCGCGGAAAACGCCGTGGCCGTGGTTAACCAGGCTTATCTCTCGATTGCTACAAGAAAGTAAGGGTGTGTCCGGACTCGGAGTCTAGTATTTTTGCTATGAAGCAGGTTGGCGTGACAGCATTTACACACACACACAAAAAAAAAAAAAAGTCGGCGTGACAGCAGGATACGTTGCCTTGAAGCAAAAGCTCGCCACCAGATCATCTGCACTATGCCAGTACTACTACTGTATGTACCACCAAATTACTTTGTCACTCTCGGCAGTACAAATCCGTGATTAAAAATTTATCTTTCAATTAACTTAGCGCAGGTTTCTGACCCTAGTCGTTGTGTACAGTAGCCGCTAACAATGGAGTGGTTTCAACAAAAAAAAAGTGTTATTATAGGGACTAGGGGAGCATTGTGTTGTCCCCTTCAAGGTGCTTTGTAGGAGGTGAGAATGTTTTGGACCATGATGGTAACGATAAGGTTAATCTGCATCCGTAGTTGCAACGATAAAAGCCTCTTTTTGCCTTTGACACCTGGAGCCCACAAGCACAGTGGCATGCCGGATGCACCACATTATTATTTGTCTAGCTGCGTTCTGTTGTATAGTAAGTAGCTAATGAAAACTTATCTGATGATGAACCATGTGTACGACATGATGAGGGATCATTGGAGATTAGGCCACCAACCGCAAAGGCGTGCCTGAATTTTTATCAGTTCACCAACCTATCTTGGTAGCCTGCTTCTTTCCTCTGTCATGTAGATGTACATGGAGTACGGTATATATCATATATATTCCTGCAGAGTCCAGGTCGCTTATTCAGTTCATGCAATTGATGGAGGCATGCGTCTTAAAAAGAAAAAAAGATCATTTCAGTTGTACGGGGCATGGGCAAACCATTGTTGAAAACACCAAGAAAAACAAAGAAAGAAAGAAGTTGGACCATCTGTTGTGTTCTCCTGCGTATCGGGGCCACAGCCCATCTCATTCTGAGGGCCACAAGATCACTCCAAGGCCCATCTCGGGGGCCCAAACTGATGCTAGCTGAATTTCCTTCTCAGCCTGCTACGTACGACTACGACTACACGGTACTACCGTATATTCTCTTCCTAATCCTATCATTAATAAACACAGTACTACACCTCTAGATCTAGACTAGCACTAAGATGTCCTGGACTTGTACAACGAAGGAATCTCAACTGCACCTTCGTTCTCATCGAAAGAAAGGTCTCTACCCTGCCACGACGAAAAAAAATCTTATGGTGACGTGCTCTACTTTGCAGTCGGTGGAGCACCCTTTATTATTTTGACGCGTGTTCCGTGGGTTTTTACGACACAGCGCGCACGTAGCCCTTAGGCACGCATCGGCTCCCGCATCCATCGCATTTCGAGCCCCGAGCCAACCGCACATCGGCTCCAGGTTACGGACGCGGCTTCAAAAGCGCAGCGCCGCAAGCCCGCAACTCCTGGCCAAGCCGCGCGTAAGTACATGGGTCTTTTTCTTTGCATGCGCTCTACCAAATCACTTTTATCCCCCAATCAAAAAAAATCACTTTTATCTCGTTCTGCAGATGCGTAAGCATAGTATGGATACGTCACTGCTTCATTATTTATATTTATATTAATTACTTTCATTCTTAATAATATATAAGTAATAATAAAACAAAAAAATATATCCTTAAGTAGAGATGAATACGTTCTCAACACAAAACTAAAAAAAAAGAACATGAGTGCTTCTGATTGATGAAATAGAAAACTAAAGATATTAAGTGCTCTAGTAAGTAATAAAAAAAAGTCTAATCCTTAGATATTTGATTCACTTATGATTCATCAAAAGATCGTGATCGAGCAACTAGCAACTTTATGACATTTTTATCTAGCGTAAACAATAAATTTGTGTATCCATCTGAGACAAATAGCGCAACTATTATTGATGAGTTAGGATTGATGCTTCCATGAAAAGCTCTCTGGATAAGAGAAAAAAAAATACTCCCTCGGTCTCCTTTTCACATGCGCACAAGCTCCATACGCAAAGACCAAGGAAACAACGTTGGATCCTTTAACACCACAATGATTAATACTAATTCTGCCGCCCTATTAACTGCATGCCGCTTCATGTCCTACGCCACGGCCACCGGCCTACCAGACGTCTCCTGCATTAGAGTATGACATGGTATGGCACGATGATGAAGAGCCGCATCCTGATGAAGTTAACAATGGTAGTACTCGTTTTTCATTCTCTATAGTTTCTGTATACTCTGTTTTCTAGTTTCGTCATTTTTGCACTGTTGCCTAAATTGTACATGCACAAGAAGACCACATCATCGATCTAACTCTTACAACGGATGACGTAGAGCTTTGCAATGGTAGTAATCGTTTTGCATTATGGTCCATGATTTTGTATTCTTTGTATTCTAGTTTTGTCATTTGTATTATTGTCTCAGTTGTAGATGCGCAAGGAGAACAAGAAATTGATCTGAATACTGTGCCAATATAAAATGATGCTGGTGCAACTACTACTGCCGGAAAAAACTCCTCATCATAGAAAATCTTTCTACGTTGATCAATGCAAGTACTAGATCATTTACACGTACTAGGGTCTAATTTTATATAGGTAGAAGGGGGAAAAAAAGGGAACTTTTACACTGACGAATATGAAGCTGGCTATCTACGCTGAGATATTGGCCATGACCAACCCACCTCTGCTGCGCCGTGGAGTAACACGTGCCGTTGCAACCAAATTTGGTGTGCCAAGACGTGTAGTGCAGCTAATTTGGCACAATGGGCAGACTGGTGGTATAGAAGCAGTTAAAAACAAATTGGTGAATAATTGTGGCGGCAAAAGGGTCAATGTTTCTCCGGAAGACACCAAAGCTATCGCTTTGAACGAACGAACAACATTTCGTGATTTAGCAAATGCACTAGGTGTAGCAAAAAGCACACTTTTAAGCATTTCAAGGAAGGTTGTTTTCGCAGGCACACTAACGACCTAAAGTTTACCTTGACTGATGACAATAAGAAGGCAAGGGTGAAATATTGCTTGTCCATGTTACGTGGTAACAATACACGTACTTTTGATCCTATGTACAACATTGTATACATCGACGAGAAGTGGTTTTACAGGACACGGCGCAACCAAAAGTACTATGTGACGAATAATGAGGAAAGGCCACGCAGGTCTGTTAAAAGAAAAAATTTTATTGAGAAGGTAATGTTCCTGGCTGCGATAACCGGGCCACGATTTGATGATCAAAAAATTGCACTTTTAATGGAAAAATAGGTATATTTCCATTCACATATGTTGAACCGGCACAGAGAAACAGTTCAAACAAACCTAGAGGTATGCTTGAAAATGAGTAACTGACTGTTGCTTTTGCACGTTTTCACATTATTAATTGAATTTGCTGGTGGTTTGTACGAACCTTGATCACCAGGGCCATGACATCTGTGAGGAAGGATACCAGTCGAGAGTTCTTGCTGCAGAAAGTACTGCCAGCCATTAAATCCAAATGGCCAACTGAAGAGAGAGGAATGCCCATATTCATCCAACAAGATAATGCAAAGACGCACATCGACGTGAATGATCCGTCATTTGTTGAAGCAGCCCAAGCTGATGGTTGGGACATTCGTCTTACTTGTCAGCCTCCTAATTCTCCTGATTTAAATGTTTTAGATCTTGGTTTCTTTGCTGCTATTCAGTCTATGTTTCACAAAGGAACACCGAACAATGTTGATGAAATTGTCAGTAAGGTGGAAAAGGCTTATGAAGAATATCCGGCTAATAGATCCAATAGAATTTTTCTTACTGAGCAAGGTTGCATGTTGGAGGTAATGAAGCAAAATGGAGGGCAGTATTATGACATTCCGCATATAAGGAAGAAAACGTTGGAGAGGTTAGGAGAACTACCAACAAGTTTGAATTGTGACATGGATCTTTATAATCAGTCTAGAGATTTTGTATCCTAGCTAAGTCGATGCTGTTATGTCTTTTGAAATTTAGATGCTGTTATGTCTATGCTAAACAAGTAACAAATGATGTTGAAACCGAAAACTGCTCATGCATGAACTACTACATCATTTTTTTTTGAGTAACTACTACATCAATTTTTAATCAAGTACGTATATGCCCGCGTCCAATCCAAAACAATGTAATCGCTGCTTGATGGACATCGTCGTCATTTTTTCCATAGATTAGAGGAAAGTAAATTGGCTGGAATAACTTAAATACCTCATCATCTATAAATTTCAACTGATCTCTCACTACTTGGTCTTCATCGACGACGCAAACCGGCCTTGATGCGAGCTCAGCGAGGGTGAGAGCTGCATCCCTCGCCGCATTGTCTTTTTTTCATGAATATCCAGGAGAGCTGCGTATCTTTATATTAAGAAGAAGAAAAAGGTCCATTACATCGTCACCCTCTCAATCCGGACCAGAGACTGAGAGGGTGTTTACATGAAAAGAGAGACTAAAACTAAAAACAGAGAAAGGGGGGCTCGACCAAACAAGAAAAAAGAAAAACTCAGCCATTAAGGAGGCTGATCATGACCTCCACCCAAACCTAGTTCCTGGAGCTTTTTGGCTCCTGCCAAACACCAGAGATAGTGCTCATTCCTCAGACATCGCTGTAACTCAACTATATTTGGAGCCGCATCTTCAAACACACAAGCATTGCGGTCGTAGTTAGGAGAACTACTGCCCCCCCTTTTTGTTGAGTCGTCTGAGCCTGCTCAAGGCAGCCCAGCAAAACAAGACGTAGCCACTGCTTCTTTTCCTCTCGTGGAGACAACGGCCGAGCAGTTGGTGTTGGATTCCGATGTGCTGGGCCATGATCCGACAACTCCGCCACGCCCATCTTTAGCTACACTGAAGGGTGATTCTCCTGCCAAGATGATCACTTACGCCCGGAGTTTGATGCAGCAGCTTCCTCAACCACCCTCACCACCGCCCCGTACGCCTCCCTTCTGTACTCCGGTCAGAAGCTTCCTCGCGGGATCTATCCGCCCGGTGGATAATCTGCTGCCGGTTCCAACCATTCGGAAGCGAGGAAAGAAGCAGCTCCCCCCAGATTTTATTCCTCGGCGCAGCGGACGTCTGGCAAAACAGCCTAATGGGGCGGCGTCCACAGCTGTGAAGCAAGTTCAAAGCGATTTAGCTCTGCGTTTGGGGCTGGCTGTAGATCGCGAAAGTCTTGGGGACCAAGTCCTTGAGGAATACATTCGTCTCTTCAAGGGATCGGCCTCCCAGACCCATATCCAAGCGATGGCTGCAGTGTTTGGTCTTACTGTACCAGACAAGATAGAAGCTCCCCAGGACGTGGTAGTGTGGGGCTCGAAGGCTTCCTTTGCCTGAGTTGTGTATTTCTTGTCGGTCGTCCTCCCATTAGTCATCAATGGATATGTCAAAAATCTTAGTTTGGAATGTGCGGGGCCTCAACCGTAAATCAAGACGAGATTCTGTTCGTGATCTAATTTCTTCTACTTGCCCTGATTTGGTTTGTCTTCAGGAAACGAAAAAGGCAGCCATTTCTCCCCGAATGGTGATGTCGACTCTCGGAGCTGATTTTGATGAGTTCATCGTCCTTCCGGCTTTGGGCACTCGTGGTGGCATTCTTATTGCGTGGAAAGGTAACACTTGTTCAGCCATTAATACAAGAATTGATACCTATTCTGCCTCAGTTCAGTTTCAGAGTGATATTGGTCCGGATTGGTGGTTTACGGGGGTGTATGGTCCTCAATCCGATTTGCTTAAAGTCCAATTTTTACAAGAACTGCGAACTGTTAGAGCAGCTTGTCCGGGGCCATGGATCTTGGGAGGTGATTTTAATATGATTTATCGGGCGGAGGATAAAAATAACAGCAACTTGGACAGGGCCATGATGGGCAGATTTCGCCGGTTTTTGAATGATACGGAGCTTAGTGAGCTGCCTTTGCATGGAAGGAAATTTACTTGGTCGAACGAACGCCATGCTCCGACGCTAGTACGGTTGGACAGGGTGTTCACCTCCTCAGATTGGGATCAAATCTTCCCGAATTGTGTCTTGCAGAGTGCGGCTTCTTTAATTTCAGATCACTGCCCTTTGTTACTTGGGTTACAGGAATTCACTTGTGGTCGGAGACGGTTCCATTTTGAATCTCATTGGACAAGATTGGACGGGTTCTTGGAAGAGGTTGAGCGTTCTTGGAGTCAACCGATCCAAACAGCTTGTCCCCTACAGCGCCTTGCGGATAAATTGTTTAGGCTCTCTAAGGATCTTCAGTCTTGGAGTGCTAAAAAGATTGGCCACGTACAGCAGCAACTACGGATGGCCAAAGAAATCATTCACCAATTAGAGATTGCTCAGGACTCTAGAACTCTAACACCTCAGGAAGATTGGCTTCGTTGTCAATTGAAGAGACATGCCCTTGGCCTTGCTTCTCTTCAGCGGACGATGGCCAGAATGCGTTCTAGGCTTCTCTGGTTAAAGGATGGCGACGCCAACACCGCCTATTTCCAGCAGCATGCAAGATATAGAAAGAGGAAGAATTACATTGCAAAACTCAAAGTGGATGATCATGTTCTGTTGGGACAAGAGGAAAAGCAGGAGGCGGTTTGGGAATTTTATAACAACCTACTGGGTACTGCAGCTAATAGGGAATTCACGCTTGATCTTAATTCCTTTCACCTGCCTGCTCAGGATCTCTCTATTCTTGACGAGCCGATCTTGGAAGATGAAGTTTGGGAAACAATTAAATCCTTACCTGCGGACAAGGCACCTGGGCCGGATGGATATACAGGGCGTTTTTATAAGGCGGCTTGGTCGGTTATTAAAGTTGATTTCATGGCTGCGGTTGGACGCTTAATGCAGGGTGATGTCAGTAAACTGCACTTGTTGAATTCAGCTTATATAACTTTGATTCCTAAGAAGGACGAGGCTTTGGAGGTTAAAGACTTTCGTCCTATTAGCTTGATTCACAGCTTTGCCAAAGTGATCACTAAATTGCTTTCCAATCGTCTCTCTGCTCACTTGTCACAGCTTGTGTCCACAAACCAAAGTGCCTTTGTCAAAGGCCGCTGCATCCACGATAATTTTATGCTAGTGCAGCAGACGGCAAAGGTGCTTCATGCACAAAAGGAGCCCCGAATGCTGCTTAATCTTGATATTAATAAGGCCTTTGATTCGGTTTCTTGGCCCTTTCTTTTGGAAGTCTTGAGACATCTCGGTTTTGGACCGTTTTGGTGTGATGTTCTTTCCAAGTTGCTGCGGACTTCTTCTACCCGAGTGTTGGTAAATGGGGAGCCGGGAGAGTTAATTCTTCATCAGCGTGGTCTTCGTCAAGGGGACCCTTTGTCTCCGATGCTTTTCATTTTAGTTATGGACGTTCTTTGCTCATTGATCACTAGAGCTAGTGATCAGGGACTCCTGCAGCCATTGTTACGAAGAGGTCCAAGTCAAAGAACTTCCTTATATGCTGACGATGTTGTTTTATTCGTGAGGCCTTGTGTGGATGATTTTCAGTTGATCAAAGAGATACTACGGATTTTTGGAGAGGCCTCAGGTCTTGTCACTAATGTTAGGAAATGTTCAGTCACCCCTATCCAGTGTTCAGAACAAGATCTAGCAACGGTGCAAGCAATCATGCCGTGCAATGTTGAACAGTTCCCCTGCAAGTATCTTGGGATTCCCCTTTCGATAAAGAAGTTGGTCAAGGAAGATTTCCTGGCGCTTATTGACAAAATTGCTGATTACCTTCCAGGCTGGAAATCGGCGCTGTTGCATCCAGCGGGTCGTTTGACACTTGTCAAGTCTGTGCTTGCTGCAGTTCCGGTTCATCTTCTTATTGCTCTGGATTGTCCTAAATGGGTTATTAAAGCTATTGAGAAGATCATGAGGGGATTTTTGTGGAAAGGGCGTCGTGACGCCAAGGGAGGCCACTGCCTTGTTTCTTGGCGTCGGGTTTGCCAGTCGTTAGAGCATGGTGGGCTGGGCATAAAGAACTTGGAGGTTCTAGGTTGGGCTTTGAGAATGAGATGGTTGTGGAAGCAAAAAACTGAACCTGATCGCCCGTGGGCAGCCATGAATATTCAGGTCCATGCTAATGTCCGTGCTATGTTCGCTATTTCAGTCGCTTCTATTGTTGGTGATGGCTCGACAACAATGTTTTGGACTGATAAGTGGATACGAGGCCAGTCCGTGTGTGATCTGACACCTGCACTAGTTCAACTAGTGCCAAAAAGATATCTGAACCAAAGGACTGTTCAAGATGCGCTCCACGGAAATGGTTGGGTCAGGGATATTAGAGGTCAGTGGACTGATCAATCGTTCATGGAAGTTTTTCTCCTGTGGGATTTGATTCAGGAAGTGCAGCTCGATGCAACTGAGACTGACCAACACATTTGGACGCCTTCCCCATCAGGAGTTTATTCCTCTAAATCTGCTTATGAGAGATTCTTTTTGGGATCAATTCAATTCGAGCCGGCTGACAGGATTTGGAAGACTTGGGCTCCTCCAAGATGCAAATTTTTCATTTGGTTGGTGTTGAGGGCCGATACCGGTGATGACCGGTATTAGCGGTCCTCCGACTGCTTTACGTATAAAGCAATAAGCGACCTCCGTCTCGCCCGACCTCTATGCCGCGACGCGCGTACAGTGGCTCGGGCCCACAGACAGGTCCGCCTCGCCCGACCCCCTCGACCGGGGTCGGATCACCCGCCGCTCGACTCAGGCTCCCGACCTCACCATGACGGGGTCGGGAGCTCGTGCCAAAGTCCGCCTCGCCCGACCCCAGGGGTCGGGCGAATCGCTCCCTCCCGACCCTCAGGGGTCGGGAGCGCCACCTAGCGCGACGAAGGCGGTTGGTACTGAGTAGTTGAGTAATAAAAGCTCAACTACTCTCGTGGCTACCAAAGCCCCCCGCGCAAGTGGGCGTTTACCGCCCACGTCGCACAGTGACAGCGAGGCCGTCACTATGCGAACGACCCCCGTCAAAGCCCATCCCTTCTGACAAGACGGGACGGCTACGATCGACATTTCGACCGGGTACGGAGCTAACGATGACCAGTCCTCCTCTCCTCCGACCCCTCGTCGGAGGGTGACCGACCATACCGAAGGGACGTCCCTCGTTGACGGCCATCCCTGTGGCGCCATCGACCGAAGAAGCACCGCCATGCCTGCGACGTCATCCACAGCGACCGGCACGGAGTCTGAAGCATCAACAGCGCGGCCTACAGGACACCCGGCCATGCCGCCGCCCACACCTTTGCGCCAACTCTTTGTACGCCCACCTCCCTCCTTGCAGTATAAAAGGGGGGGAGGCGGGAGAACGACGAGGCGGGATACGAGTCCAAGACACACGACATCTCACCCCACGTAGAACACCTCACAGAGACTTGGGAGTTCGTCCCTCTCTCGCCCGTTTGTAACCCCCTACTACAAACTGTCGCGAGTAACACGAGCAGCCTCATCGAACTGGACGTAGGGCACGTTGCCCGAACCAGTATAAATCCTTGTGTCCTCTCGCGAACCATCCGAACCAAAACACGCACCCCACGATACTAATTACTCGTCGGCCACAACGAACGCCGACAGTTGGCAACATTAAACAGATGTTGGACTGCTGACAGGTTGGCTCGTCGTGGCATGGATCATCCTGAGGTCTGTCCATTGTGCGATCAAGAAGAGGAAAATGTACAGCATTTGTTAACTAATTGCGTTTTTTCTCGGGAGGTGTGGTTCAAGGCTTTGTCGTTATGTGGGTTCCAGCAGCTTTCCCCCACCCCCTTTGATTCTGTTTTCCAAGATTGGTGGAGAAGTGCACTGGAAAGAACTCCTAAGCATCAGCACAAGTCTTTAAACTCTATGATTATCTTGGTTGCCTGGTGGCTTTGGAAGCATCGAAATGCCTGTATTTTCGACCATGCTTCGCCTAGTGTGCAGTTAATCATGCAAAACATCAAAGATGAGGCCGAAGTTTGGCGAAGAGCCGGTGCGGTCCAGTTAGGAGAGGTGTTAAATTTTTTGGAGTAGTTTGTGTACTTGTAGATCGCTGGCCGTTTTGGGTCGTGTGTGTTTTGTTTTTCTATGGCGTGGGGTCTTATGTTTTTTCCGTCTTAGGACGGCTTGTATGGTCCTCTTGGACCTTTTTTCTCTCTTCTTAATATAATGATGCGCAGTCCTCCTGCGCATTCGAGAAAAAAAAAACACACAAGCATTGCGATGTTTCCATAAATTCCATGCTCCAAGTATGATCAAGAAATTCAGCCCCTTCCTGAGTCGTTTAGGAACTCGGTTGGATGCCTCCCGCCACCAATCCGCAAAGCACGACTCATCCTGCATTGGAATAATCTGTTGTAGGCCAAGAGGGAAAATAACTGACACCAAAACTGGCGTGCGAACACACATGTGGTAAGAATATGTTGAAAGTTTTCCTCCTCTTGGTCACAAAGCAAGCATTTCTCTAGATGTGAAAGTCCTCTTTTGGCTAGTCGGTCTGCCGTTCAGCAGTCATCGTCTGTTTAAGCATCGTCACCGTCGTCCACCACTGTGTATGGAATCTCGGTTTCGTCGGAGAGTGGTTCGTCTTCTTCACTATCGGGAGCCCAATTGACTCCACGGATAAACTGTCCGCCTCCACCGCGTGCTTCTGTTGAGGAGGATGCTTCCTCGTTGCTGCTCATGTTGCCCCGGTGACGACGCTCAGGGTCATATCAGTAGGGGTGCCGAAGTTGCAGCGGCGCCAACATTCGCATGGAGAATCGACTCTGCTTCACGTGGACTGAGCTACTCCATGGAGAGACTTAACTATCAGCTGGAGTACGTAGAAGGCCGAAGGCATTGCACTTATATGCTGATGCGTGTTGTGCGGGGCCACGAGACGAAGAGCCATGCAAACGGCCATTACTTTACTACTCCCAGAGAGACGGAACGTCATGCAGTTAATCGCAGCATGCACAAGGCGCGCAACAACCTAAGGCGCATGTCAATTGTGCACTTTTCAATTTTCCTTGTTCGCATGTGAATGAGAGACAGAGGGAGTAGTTAATAAAATCTTAATTTTAAAGACTGATAACTTTGACATAATAACGTCTTACAATGAATGGATCAAATCCATCTGGAACGTCTCTGTTTGTCCTTGCAATTGGTGAATCATCTCCTACAAATATACATGTATAAAACATTTGGAAAACTTTGATGGAAAATAGAAATAATTTAAATATCACATACCTTTTTTATTAGTAGTCTTGGCATTGTTCTTACTCTTCTTCTCAAGTACACTTTTTGATCTTTTAGATTTTGGCCCCTTAAGTATTAGAGGCACTCTAATAGAAATTTTATCTTTCAATATGTCATCATCACCAATGGTACAACTAAATGGATTAGTACCAGTTACGTTATTTGGCTTTTAAGATATCGAAGCATCCACCTCCAAAGCTAATTTATCTATAGCTTTTTCTAAATTATCAAGAATCTCCTTTGAACTATGAGCTTTAAGTGCAACAGATGTTGCTTTCCGAGAGATACGAGCAGCTTGGGCCTTCAAACTTTCACTTTGAACTACTTTTCCCTCTGAGTAAAACTTTGTTTTGGGATATTTTGTCCATCTCCTTAGTATGTATTGAGAAGGCAGGATGAAACATTCATTTATATTGTATATTCGAAGAGCATGTGTTGAGGGTCACTACCGAGGGTAGTTAACCTTGATGACCCTCGACCCTAACGACACGATCAGGATATAAATAAACCTCGCCTAAACCAGTCTCCGTACCGTACGGGCGCACTGTGGAAAGAATCGACTGACGATCTCCGCCTCGCCCGACCCCCTCAAGGAGGGGTCGGAGCCGATTGACGGTCTCCGCCTCGCCCGACCCCCGCAAGGGGGGGTCGGATCTTGCACGCTCGGACGGGGCGCTCGACCCCGCCTCCTGGGGCCGGACGAACGCGCCTCCGCCTCGCCCGACCCCTGGGTCGGGCGAATCACCTACTGCTCCACGAACTAGGAGGGCGACGACGGTTGGGGAGTAAATACCTGACACTCCACGACCACTGACAAGCAGGGTAGCTCGCCAACTCGGGCAAGTGGGAGTTAAATGCACACGACGTGCACCGCCCACGGCATGGGCGCCGCTCCCCAACAGCCCCCTGTCAGTGACTCATCGCCCTGTACAACAAGACGTCCCGAGCGACGGCCACACTTACGGCGTCATCAAACCGGCTCCTACAGTGGTGTCTTCTCCATACGGATGGAACTCCACCGGATGACAGCACAGGCCATTCCGACGAACAGGAACAAGTACGGCCAAACCAAGGACGACGCCCCATCACGGCCCGGCCTAACTGGAGTATGGCTGCCGTCAGCTTCAAGGAAGCAGCCCCCCTCTAGCCGTCGTATAAAAGGGGAGGGGAATCAAAGACGAAGGACAACTCTCCAAGATCGACAAGTTCTCCACAAGCAAAGTCCAGAGAAGCCTCCATGATCCACGAGCTCTCCAGACACACGAACAACACTCACGAACTCTCATAGAGGCGGAAATCCCTCTCTCTTCCTCCTCTGTTTGTAACCCCCCACTGTAATCTCAGTCGCAAATAACACGAGCTGCCACCAAAACTGGACGTAGGGTATTCGGCCCGAACCAGTATAAATCCTTGTGTCCATTTGCGAAACCATCCGAGCCCAAAAACGCGCTTCCCCTAAAATAAATCACTAGTTGGTGATATCGAACACCGACAGTTGGCGCGCCAGGTAGGGGACTTAGCGCGTTTTCGACGATCATCCCACTGGTTCGGATGGCCAACCACGTAAGCGGATGGGCTTCTGACGCACTCGTGCGTTTCGGAAGTCTTAGTTTCGTCGCCCAGGAGGATGGCCTGGTGCTGACCACTGTCTCAACTCCACCAATCCACTCCTCTGACCCACACCATTCGTCACCTGCTCTGGCGGGTGACGTGATCGGTGAGACCACAACTCATCGCACGGTCCAGTACCGTGACCCGGAGCCCGCAAACATCGAGTTTGTCGGGATGACCGGGTACGCGTCGGAATCCTTTTTCGACCTCCTCGATGAGGCAAACAGAGGTTCCGATCCGGAACACAGCGAGGGGAGCCACAATCCCTCGCGCGAGTGCCTCATGGCACACACCGAGGACCTTCTCGGTACAAGGGATACTCTCCCTCTCACCCAGCTGCCGCCAGTCTCTGGAACTCCCCCCCGCGACGTGCAGCCTGACCAGTTAGAAGCGCGTCGGGAGGAACTCCGCGAGGCCAAACGGCAGCTGGAACAGGAGGAGGCGGAGATCGACCGAGAGCTCGCTCGCGCCGAGCCCGGTGGACGTGCCCGCTCCATGGCGCGCGACGTACGACAGCGCATCATGGAGGAGGGCGACGACCCCCCGCATTTCGCGCGGGCGAGCCAAAACCTTGCCGCGGCAGCGGCGTTGCTTCGGGAGCTCCCTGAACCCATCACTCCCGAAGCCCGGCGCACTCAGCGCGAAGTCGAGGTGCTGCTGCAACGAACAGCGGCGCAACAAGCGGAGAGCTCGCGATCGCGAGCACGTAAGCCGCATACCCCGAATGCGTCTGTACAGCAGACGCGCCCAGGGACGGACGAGGCCTCAAAAGCCTTCGTCCGTGGACGTCTCGGCACTAACCGCGATGCCCGTGCAACCCTGGAGGCGCGACGGCGACAGCCGGAACGCGCTCCCGAGGGGGGCCGTGGACGTCATCCGCGCCGAGGGGGGCGCTACGACGATGACGAGGACATGAGCCAGAGTCCTGACGCTCCAGGTCCTCGCGTCTTCAGCTCCCACATCCGAAGCGCTCCCTTTCCACAGCGTTTTCGGCCGCCCACCAACGTGCCGAAGTACGCCGGGGAGACGAATCCGAGCCTCTGGCTCGAAGACTACCGGCTCGCCTGCCGAGCCGGAGGAGCGGACGACGATCGCTTCATCATCCGCAATCTGCCACTCTACCTGGCCGATTCGGCCAGAACGTGGCTCGAACACCTCCCCGCCGATCGGATCTCGAGTTGGTCCGACCTAAGGGAAATCTTCGTGGGTAACTTCCAAGGGACCTACGCGCGCCCGGGCAACCCCTGGGATTTGAAGAAATGTCGACAGAAACCGGGGGAAAGCCTCCGGGAGTACGTCCGACGATTCTCTCGGCAATGCAACGAGCTGCCGGACGTCGGCGATGCCGACGTCATCGGGGCGTTCCTGTCTGGGACTACTTGCCGCACCCTAGTCCACAAGCTAGGGCGCAAGAGTCCTCGAACGGCCAAGGAACTCCTGGATATCGCGACCAGCCACGCTTCCGGCGAGGAAGCCGTGGGCGCGATCTTCAACCGCCCCGATGCAAAAGGGAAACAGGGGGACAACGCCGGCGAAGGCCCCTCCAATCGCTCCCGTAAGAAGAAGAAGAACCGGCAACAACCATCCGAAGGGCAGATGGTTGCGGCCGCCGAACGCAAGGGCGCCAAGGCGCCAGCAGGGGAGACATCGGACCACTTCGAGAAGAAGTGGAACGGCCCATGCCCCAACCACGAGTACCCCGTCAAACACCTCTACAAGGACTGCTCACTCTTGAAGCGGTTCTTGAACCACGGGCCACCGAAGGGCAAGCCGAAAGGCAAGCCTCGACAAGCCCCCGAGGGAGCAGAGGGCGAAGGCGACGCCAGCGAAGGTAACGACGGTTTTCCTGAACCCGATGGTTGCCTTATGATCTTCGCAGGACCAGAGGCGCAAGGAGGGAAGCGCCGTGCGAAGGTCGAGCGTCGCGAGGTCTTCACGGCCGACCCGCTTCATCTCGCGTCTCGGAGAACGCGTACACCCCCTCTACCGGCTCCTGAAGAAATCCGAGCGGTTTCAATGGACACCCGAGGCACAGGACGCACTCGACAGGATAAAAGTCATCCTGTCGAAACCCCCAGTCCTGGTACCTCCGACCCCGAAGGAGCTTCTCCTCCTCTACGTCGCCGCGACGACCCAGGTGGTCAGCGTCGCCCTCGTCGTAGAGCGGACAGAAGAAGGCCACGCCCTCAAGGTCCAACGACCGGTCTACTACGTGAGCGAAGTCTTGTCAGAGACGAAGACGCGGTATCTCCAAATCTTGAAGATCCTTTATGGCGTCGTCCTTGCTAAAAGGAAGCTCCGACACTACTTCGAGTCTCACCCGGTGACCGTCGTCAGCTCCTTCCCACTCCGCGAAGTCGTCGAGAATCGCGACGCAACAGGCAAGGCCGCGAAGTGGGCTCTTGAGCTGATGGGCGAGGGCATCACATACGCCCCCCGAACGGCGATCAAGTCGCAGTCCTTGGCGGACTTCATAGCGGAATGGACAGAAGTACAATTACCCACGGCGCCTGTCGACCAGGAGTATTGGGTAATGTACTTCGACGGTTCGCTGATGCGAAAAGGAGCAGGGGTCGGACTCGTCTTCATCTCCCCTCTGGGGGTGCGCATGAAGTACGCAATCCGCCTCTCCTTCCCCGCGTCCAACAACGTAGCCGAGTACGAGGCGGTCGTCAACGGGCTCAAGATCGCCAACGAATTGGGAATCCGACGACTCGAAGTTCTGGGCGATTCCCAGCTCGTCGTTGGCCAGGTCATGAAGGAATCTAGCTGCCACAACGAGACCATGGATGCCTACTGCAAGGAGATCCGCAAGTTGGAACATAAGTTCCACGGCCTCGAGCTCAGGCACATCCCAAGGCGACAAAACGAAGAAGCCGACTCCTTGGCCAAGATGGCGGCCGGGCGCGAACAGGTCCCGACCGGGGTCTTCGCCCACGAACAGAGCCGACCATCAATCCGACCCCGAGACACACCAGGGGTCGGCTCCGAGCCGCCCCAGGCACCAGGGGACGGATCGGCCGTGACGCCTCCCGACCCCTGCGTCATGGAGATCGACGAGGCGTCCGCACCAAGTACAAGCCCTCCGGACGACTGGAGGACGCCGTACCTCAACCGACTCCTCAAGGGAGAACTCCCCACCGACAAGACGGAGGCCCGACGCATCGCGCGACGCGCCAAATCCTTCACAGTCATCGACGGACAACTCTACAAGAGGAGCCTCACCAGAATCTTGCAGCGCTGCATCCCCGTCGAGCAAGGGAAGATGCTGCTGCAAGACATTCATGGAGGGGTCTGCGGCCACCACGCCGCACACAAGACCCTTGTCGGAAACGCGTTTCGACAAGGATTCTACTGGCCAACCGCCGTCAACGATGCTGCGCACATCGTCCGCACGTGCGAAGGCTGTCAGTTCTATGCCCGGCAGACCCATCTGCCGGCACAAGCACTACAGTCCATCCCCATCACATGGCCGTTCGCGGTCTGGGGATTGGATCTGGTCGGACCACTCAAGAAGGCACCCGGGGGCTACACCCACCTCTTGGTAGCTGTCGATAAGTTCACCAAGTGGGTCGAAGCCCGACCAATCACGAGGATCCGACCAGAAGAGGCAGTCGAGTTCTTCCTCGACATAATCCACCGCTTCGGGGTCCCAAACTCCATCATCACTGATAATGGTACGCAGTTCACAGGAAAACGGTTCCTTAAGTTCTGCGACGATTACCATATCCGAGTAGATTGGGCGGCCGTGGCGCACCCCCGTACGAACGGCCAGGTTGAGCGCGCCAATGGCCTGATCCTTCAAAGACTTAAGCCACGTATCTACAGCCGGCTGAAACAGTTCAGCGGGCGATGGGCAGCCGAGCTCCCCGCCGTACTGTGGAGCTTGCGGACATCCCCGAGTCGGGCGACGGGGTTCACCCCCTTCTTCATGGTGTACGGCTCCGAAGCCGTATTACCGACCGACCTCGACTACGGAGCCCCGAGGATCAGAGCCTACGACGAAGAAGGCAACCAGACGTCCCTCGAAGACGCCATGGATCAGCTTGACGAAGCGCGTGACGTAGCACTCCTGCGATCGGCAAAATACCAGCAGGCGCTGCGACGTTACCACTCCCGCTACGTGCGGGAAAGAGCGTTCAACGTCGGCGACCTCGTCCTTCGACGCGTTCAGAGCAGCAAGGACCGCCACAAGCTGTCGCCTCCATGGGAAGGGCCCTTCATCGTCTCGAGAGTCCTCCGACCCGGCTCCTACAAGTTGCAGATGGCGGACGGACAAGAACTCGCCAACGCGTGGAACATCGAACAGCTACGCCGCTTCTATCCCTAAAACTCGTAGTAGTCTTACCATTCCTCGCCACCAAGTTAAGCGGTGCCCGACCCCCGTCACGCGGGAGCCGGGCCCCGCTCGGGGGCTACACCTGCAAGGTGCGCATCGCGCGCGCACCTTGACCCTTATGAAAACTTTTTTCCGTCCCATCTGCAACGTAGTACCTAGAACTAACGATAGTTCGACTTCGTGCCAACCGAGATAAGCGGCGCCCGACCCCCGTCACGCGGGAGTCGGACCCCGCTCGGGGGCTACACCCTCAGGGTGCGCGTACTGAACGCGCACCCCGAGCGCTCGTTAAAACTCCGCCGCTTTACTAAGCGGCGCCCGACCCCCGTCACGCGGGAGTCGGACCCCGCTCGGGGGCTACACCTGTAAGGTGCGCATCGCGCGCGCACCTTAACCCACGCTAAAATTTCGCTATTTCGCTTGCAAAATTTCGAGGAGAGGGTGAACGAAACTTCACCTTCTTCAAGGGTCTCGACCCCTCGCCCTACGTTCGAATCTCAGAAGGGAAAGTCACGAGCGGAAGGAGATGCGAAGTCTAACTGGTCGGACCGCGCAACGCCTACGACCCCCGAAGGTTACGGCAACGGCGCTCATCAGCTAGGCGGAGCATCGGAGCCGCCCGTGGCCTAAGACTCCTGAGAATCGAAAACAAGGAAAAAAGGGGTCGGACACCCTCGCGACTCTGTGAAGCAGCGTCTTCATAGAAACACTTAGAGACATCATCAAAAGAGAATCAGTTCATTCCATTCTGATTTACAAAAGGGCCGGGCACTTTTGGCCTCGGCCGTCCTAAGTACAAAACTAAAACTACTCTAACTCCTATTCTGCCGGGGGGGGAGGGGGCACGTCCTCTGCCTCTTCTGCCACCGTGCTTGCAGCTAGTACCCGCGCGAAGGGAGCCGCCTCCGCCTCGATGGCGTCCAGCTCGGCGTCAGTATATCCGGCAGCAAAGCCCTCGCTCAAGTAGTCGAGGGCGATGTTGGCGTAGTGCGACCGGGCGACGGCGAACGCCCGGTGCACCCCCCGGTACACTCCATCCTCCGCCATAGCCCGCGCCCGGGTGACAAGCCGGGGAACTTGGGGAGCAAGCACGCTCGACCCAGCCTCCCCGGCCACGCCAAGGTCGACGAGGGCTGCACGGACGACGGCTCGGAGGGCCCCGTGCTCCTCGACCTCTCCCTTCAGCTCTTCCCGGAGCGAGGACAGCTCCTCCCGGAGCGACGACAGCTCCTTCGTGCTCGCCTCCAGCTTCTCGGTTAAGACTGCAAAACGAACAACAATGGTCAGCCCGCGACTAAGTCCAAAAGAGGGGGTAGAGTCAGGAACGGAACCTACCCGACGTGCCGGCACGAAGCCTCTTGAGCTCGACGTCGCTCTGGGCCACCTCCGCCGCCAAGGAGGCGGTCACCGCCTCGGCCTCGACCCGGGCCTTGGTCTCCTCCTCCAAAATGGCCGCCGCTGCCTCCAGCCAGCAAGCCTGCTGCACCGTCAAGACCGTCAGGGCACCATGGCCCTGCCACGCCTCCTCCTGCTCGGCGCGGAGTCGCTCCGCCATGGCCTTCTCCCGGGCGAGGGCGTCCGCCGCCGCTTTGCGCGCGGCAGCAAGCTCCTCCTGCTCGACGAGTCGGCCACGAATGAACGCCGCGACCAAGTCCAAGGCGGACAAGACCCCCTCCGCGTCCCGCCGCGCGCTCCCGGGACCTGGGGCGCCTTCTTCCACCACCCTTGCAGCCGGCCGGGTCGCCGGCACCGCCGCCATCGGCACGACCATGGCAGCCTCCCCAGCGGCGGCACCCGACGCCGCTGCCTCCTCCGCCGTCGGAGGCCCAAAAACGGGCGGCTTCGGCCCAGGCGCTGGGGCCTCCACCCGCCTCTCCGCCAACGGCGCCTCCGGAGGGGCGACCTCCACCGCATCCTTTGGTTGCGGCTTGGCAGCCACCGCCACCTCCGCCGACGGGCGCGGGGGCTCCGAAGCCCCGCCCTCGGCGCCCATTGAGGCGCGCCCAGGCCGTCGACCCGCCAGGGCCTTCCGCGGCGCTATCGCCAGCGACCCTTTTCCCGCCGCGGGCCTGCAAAAAGAATGGATGCTTAATGCAAGCGAAGGAAGGAGAAGGTTCTCACGAGCGCGCTTACCCTCGCACTGACGAAGTCCGGCGACGCTTCGGGGTCGACCCTCCTTGCTCCGCCGTCGGGCGCTTCTCGCCGACCCCCGGGCCGGCCGCCCCGACAGATACCTGCCCAGAGGCCGACGGACCCGACCCCGCCGACTCGGGGCGAGCACGAACGCCCGTCGAAGCGGGCGCCTCTCCTTCAGGGGCCGGCTGCCCCACCATGAACGTCGACGACGGAGGTAGTGCCGCCGCCGAGCCCCGGGCCTCCGACCCTCGAGGTCCCGACCCGTGGCCCCGTTGGTGGGCGTGCACCAACTCCTGCCTCGGGGCAGGGGGAGGGATCTCCATGACCTCCTCCTCTTCCTCCTCCTCCTCGTCATCGTCGTCGTCGTCGTCGTCGTCGTCCGACCCCTGCCTGCGCCGACCCCGGGCCAGCTTAGCCCGGAGCTTGAGCATCCGCTTGGCCTTCCGGGCGTCCTTCTTCCGCTTGTGCTCCTCGGCGGCCAAGCGGTTGGCCTTCCGGACGGCCGCGTCCTCGGGCAACGGAGGGCGAGAGGGTCGGACCACGGGCTCCTTCCTCTGTCACCAGCCAGAAGAGAAAAGTCAGAATCAGAGGAAGGAAGATGAGAGGGGTGACAATACAAGGATCGCGCTTACCAAGAGGGAGCTTCCCTCAGCAGGATGCATCGGCGGGTGGTCGTCCACCGGATCCTGGATGTCCTCCGCCGCGAGGGACTCCCGGAGTCGCTGCCTCAGCTCCAGCTCGGAGATCGGCTCGGTCGACATCGCCGACCCGGAAAGATCCGAGCCGGGTACCATCTCCCAGAGCCGAAGCCGCCGCGCCATCAGCGGCAGCACGCGGCGGGCGTGGAACGCGGCGACAACCCCGGCGCCGCGCACCCTCCGGGCCCGCAGCTCCCACACGGCGTCGAGGACCTCGTCCATCAGCTTCTGCTCCTTGGCCGGCGGCCCCCACCTCCACAGCGCGGGCGCCGCGTCGAATGTACGCCCGGTAAACACAGGGAGGGGCGCGGCAGCGTCGTTCTTGAGATAGAACCACTGCCCGTGCCACCCCCTGTGAGAGCTCCGCAGCCGCAGGGGGATGTAGGAGCCGGAGCGATCGCCGCGGAGGTGGATGCTGGCGCAGCCGATGGGGAGGTGGGGCCCCTCCTTCGTCTGGAGCGTGACGGAGAAGAAGTACCGCCACAAATCAAAATGGGGCGCGATCCCCAGATAGCCCTCGCACAACGCCACGAAAACGGCGATGTGCAGTACCCTGTTGGGGTTGAGGTGCTGCAGCTCAAGGCCGTAATAGTGGAGGAGCCCCCGCAAGAAGGAGTGCGCGGGGACTCCCAGCCCGCGCTCGTGGAAGTGAGCGAAGGACACCACGTAACCTTCCGGCGGCGCGGGCACCTCCTCGCTGCCCGGGAGCAACCACTCCCTCGCCTCCGTCCGGGCAACGAGGAGGCCACGGCTAACCAAGCCCTCGAGGCGCGTCTTCCGGATATCGGATCTTAGCCAAGAAGCCATGGAGGACGAGCAAGAGGTGAGATGTAAACGAACAAGGAATACGGGGAAGACGAGGAGAAGGAAGATGCGCAAGCATGGAAGGACGAAAGGCAAAAGAAGACGCAAGTAACGGATGCGGCGAACAGACGAGCGAGGTGCGTATTTATACCTTTCACCCCCTTGGCGCTCCTCTCACCGCCAACGGGCCCCGCCTGCTCATCTCGCTCGGCACGGGCGTCTCTTCGCCTTCCCAGCCTCCTCTCGTACCGCTCGCTGCAACTGGGCCCGCGGAGCCACCTCACGCAGCACGGGAAATATCCCGCCCTCTGGATATCACTCCAAAACCGCTGCGAGTGGGGCCCGCCTAGCCAGTCCGCCCTGCGCAAAGCGCGACTTCGTCGTTTCGACTTCCTCTCACCCCACTCGCTGCCTAACGGGCCCCACCGGGTGCCACGAGCAACGCGGGAAGCTTCCCGCGTGCCTGGCCCTTTTCTTTCTGCCACTGCAAGCGGGACCCACGGTACCGCCTCACGTAGAGCGATATCCGCTCCCGCCCTTGCAACGTTCGTCGCCAGTCGCTGCAGAAGGGACCCACGCGGCCACCCGTCAGGCAGGGTCGAGCGCACGCGCGCTAGTACTCATGACCCGTGAAGACTAACGTCTCTGCCGCACGTCCCGTCGCGGCAGGTGCCTCTGCTACGCTGCTGCCATGAAATAAATTCTGGCAGACAGAGGTTTGGGCTGAAAAATGCCCCGACGGCCCAAAGAGTTCGAAGGCTGGCCCCACAGACGGGTTCGACAGTCGCTCAGGGCGCAAATAGAGTGAGGGGTGGATAGAGATGGGCCCGCAAGCGGCCAACACCCTGACGCGCGAGCGCCGAGGGCATCTCCGTCCGCGTTCGAGTCCCGGTTCACGCCGACCCATGGGTATCCTATCGCAAGGAGGCATCGAGCCCTCGGAGCCTAGCGAACGGCATCCGAGTACCAAATTGGGACGGCAACCAGGAATATTAAGGTCGACCACCAGCTGGTCCATCGGAGCACCCCCCGAAGGGAGCCCGGGCCTCACTCGAACTCTCCCGTTAGCAACTCGACGAGCGTCACGCTTCGGCCTCCGTGGTAAAGCGTGGCCCGGCTCGACCTCCTCGTCTGGCGGACAGACGCGCTGGAGGAACGGAAAAAGTCGAACCGTATCCACGATCGGACCACCGCAACGAGTGGGAGTCTCGGGAACGGAATCGCAAAAAGAGATCCATTACGGGATCGCAGAACACGTAAGCTCAACGGGGCACGACGCGAGCCTACCGTCAGGAGTTTGCCGCTCCCGATATGAGTGACTCCAGCCCCCCTCTCATGAGGAGGTCTGGCCCCACTCGGGGGCTACTGTTGAGGGTCACTACCGAGGGTAGTTAACCTTGATGACCCTCGACCCTAACGACACGATCAGGATATAAATAAACCTCGCCTAAACCAGTCTCCGTACCGTACGGGCGCACTGTGGAAAGAATCGACTGACGATCTCCGCCTCGCCCGACCCCCTCAAGGAGGGGTCGGAGCCGATTGACGGTCTCCGCCTCGCCCGACCCCCGCAAGGGGGGGTCGGATCTTGCACGCTCGGACGGGGCGCTCGACCCCGCCTCCCTGGGGTCGGACGAACGCGCCTCCGCCTCGCCCGACCCCTGGGTCGGGCGAATCACCTACTGCTCCACGAACTAGGAGGGCGACGACGGTTGGGGAGTAAATACCTGACACTCCACGACCACTGACAAGCAGGGTAGCTCGCCAACTCGGGCAAGTGGGAGTTAAATGCACACGACGTGCACCGCCCACGGCATGGGCGCCGCTCCCCAACAGCCCCCTGTCAGTGACTCATCGCCCTGTACAACAAGACGTCCCGAGCGACGGCCACACTTACGGCGTCATCAAACCGGCTCCTACAGTGGTGTCTTCTCCATACGGATGGAACTCCACCGGATGACAGCACAGGCCATTCCGACGAACAGGAACAAGTACGGCCAAACCAAGGACGACGCCCCATCACGGCCCGGCCTAACTGGAGTACGGCTGCCGTCAGCTTCAAGGAAGCAGCCCCCCTCTAGCCGTCGTATAAAAGGGGAGGGGAATCGAAGACGAAGGACAACTCTCCAAGATCGACAAGTTCTCCACAAGCAAAGTCCAGAGAAGCCTCCACGATCCACGAGCTCTCCAGACACACGAACAACACTCACGAACTCTCATAGAGGCGGAAATCCCTCTCTCTTCCTCCTCTGTTTGTAACCCCCCACTGTAATCTCAGTCGCAAATAACACGAGCTGCCACCAAAACTGGACGTAGGGTATTCGGCCCGAACCAGTATAAATCCTTGTGTCCATTTGCGAAACCATCCGAGCCCAAAAACGCGCTTCCCCTAAAATAAATCACTAGTTGGTGATATCGAACACCGACAGCATGCTTGCATAATATACCTATAGAAGAGAAATAAAATGGTATTAAATATACAATGAATATAAGGATTCATGCATGATGGAATAATAAGATTTATGATAAGAAATGCCATAAATTTTTTACATACCTACAATACAAAACTTATTGCATGAACAAGTAATGCTAATATCCTTTGTGTTAAAGACAACAATCGCCTCATCTTGAATTTTGGTAGGCATAACTTTGTACGTCATAATCATCCCCTCCATTTGCATCAGCTGGCACGTGAAAGAATATTGGTCTCTAAACTGTTCTTCAAAATCTGAATAAATCCTATGTGTATATGCTTTGGCTGCTGTCTTTAACATAGGTAAATCTTTGACATACATAATCGTATCAGTGTGACGTGACTTAAAATCTGCATCCAACTCATTCTGGTGGAGACTAGCATAGACTTTCTCACATTCTTCTATGAGCTCTGATAGACATATTTTTCTACGAAACCTTTGTTTAAATACATTGTTCATACCTTCACTCCTTTATGTAGAGGTCATGTCAGCAGTAAAAGAGTCACGGAACACAGCAGCCCACTTCTTCCAAATCGAATACAAGTTTTGCAGCCATACATTATCCTGGAGTTTAAAGTCCTCTAGCAATTTATTCCATAACTCAATGACGCAAGTGATGGATCTTTCTTCATAGATACAACTTTTAAATCTAGAGAGAAATGTGCGATCCTTACCAATGACATGACCAAGATGTTTACCCACATTTTGAAAGATGTGCCACAAACATAGACGTGACTTGTGTTCGGCATTACTGTGATTATGGCTGCTGCCATAGCTGCACACTGGTGAGTAAAAATTGTGCTAGGATGCTTTCCAGACATTGTCTCGATAAATGTTTCAAATAACCAAATAAAGGACTCTGTGGACTCATTATATAATAATGCTGCCCCGAGCATAATGGTTTGCCTATGATGGTTGGTTCCAAGAAGTGACGCAAAAGGCATTTCAAACTTATTGGTATTAAATGTGGTGTCAAATGACAAAACATCACTAAAACAGGCATAATCCATTATAGTTTGTCCATCTGCCCAGAAAAAAATTGCTATCTGACCTTCGTTCTCACCATCCTCTTGATGAATTTGTATAGCATAGAAAAATGCAAGGTCTTCCAATTGCTTCTTTTTCAAATACTCCAGCAACGTATGCACATCATTGGCTGGCAAGTACTTACTACGCTCTCGTCTAATCTCATTGTTACAATCCATACGAGTGAAAGGGGCGTTCTCCTCTCCTCCATACTATTGCTTGCAATACTCATAAACTTGGGCCTGCTTCACTTCAGCTTCTCGTATATGACTAATCATATACCTATCAGCTTCTGTCATATTTCTTTGAGACCTCATCTTGTGCCGATTATTTGAACTAACAAAAGGATGGTTGTGCTCAAGTACAACTTTTTGCACTGTCCAGATTCCCTCTCATGAAAGACTGAACTGAACCCAAGTTTCACAGTTAGTCCTAGTAGTTACATGCCCTTTGACAGTTTGATGTGAGGACTAATCGTCGCGTTCTCCTTGGTTACTGCAAACTATATACTTCTGAGATATACTATTATCTTTTCTGCGTCTGGTCCAGCTCTTTCTAATGCTAAAACCAATTTTGTGTGCATAAAAATTATACATATCGTATGCATCTTCCTCGGAGTCAAATGCTATGCCTACTTGTGGTACTTTTATTTGTCGATGTGCATCAGGTTCAGGTTCCTACAATAGTAGCATGCTAACATTAATATTGAAACTAAATTCAATTCTATCGGCATAATATTCAAAATATCATTATAAAAAACATTAACATTGCAGTGTGCTTACCATAACGATGTCTTTTGCAACTCCAGCATTTGTCATCAACATTGAATTGACCATATCGATATCCTTGTCGAGAATGACAAGAGGAGCATGAGAACTTTTAGCAACATCAGATCGTCCAAATAGCTCTTCGTGCTCGTGCTCCATCTATGTACGTATATAGGCCATGGGAGCAAAAAAATTCGAACTGTAAATCCATGAATTATTTGCTTTAGAACCCTAATTCCTATAAGTAGAAAAGACTGAATACAAGAGATTAGATGACATACCTTATGTGGAGAGTGCCGCACGAGGACCGGGACTGCCTCGCTCACCGTCGTTTCCTGCCTCGCGGCGCCGTTCGCGTGATCAGATGTCGCTGCGTTTTCTGCAGCGTTGTGGAGGCGGCCTCACAGGATTTTTTTCCCGCCACGACCATAAGAAAACTGGAAAGCGAAAGGATCAAATCAAAGGAGGAAATTACGTGGGCAAGCCGCGCCCTCGACGGGCCTCGACGTAATCAATAACCTTATCCCCGTTGCATTGCTTGCGCTCGTCCATCCATCCGTTTTACTGTTCTTCGATGACGATGACACCCATGACCCGTCTACCCTTACCGGCCGTCCCGCCGGGTCAAACATGGATGTTCACTGCGTCCATCATGTATTTGTTTCTGTACGACACAAATATGTGACGGCATCTACCGTAACTTGCTTATATTGTCTAATAATAAAAGTACTACGGATACGCGACAACGACGTGCCACAATTATAAGGTAAAAAAAAAAGCAAGAAAAATGACACACGTCCGATCCTGTCGTCAAAGGAGAGAATCCTTTTGGTTGGTCACCGCATCGAACGGTCGATCTGAAGAAATCCACTGATGAACGCTTGCACGGCACCACGCCCCCGCACGACGGGTCGTCTTGTGAATTGGTCGGAAAACGAGACGAGACGAGATGGGTCCTCCTACACTGAAGCTTGTAGTGAAACTCCACGTGTGCAATCCCAGCCGTCCGATGCGCGCAGCTATCACCGCCAGAGTACGATCGATTGGTCCTCCGGTTCAGGCCACAGGTCAAGGCACCGGAGGCAGCACGGTTGGTGGCGTGGTCTGTTCGTAGTCCGTGTGTGATACGATCTCCAATATATCTATCTATCCTGGCGGAACAGCAACCAGCTGATCACCCACTTTTCCCACGGAACTGAAGCCTGGGGTGAGATGCATGAGCCAAACGCAGACCCAAATCGCCATGTGCGCGCGAATGAACCTACCTATCAATCATCTCACGGACGCAGGCAGACACAGAAAGGGACGCACGCGCACGGCGTTAGTGAGCGGTCATTAAGCTAATCATGCGCCCCCGTGCTCTGTTCTCGGCTGTCATCGAAACGGGCCGGTCCAGATAAGACCTCTCCGTCCGCTGCGCGCGCGCGGTGGCGTGCGTGGACCTGTAGAGAAGCGCCGCCCCAGATCGATTTTCTCCTAGATCTCTTATCTCTCCCTCCGCCCCATCGCGCCTCGCCATGAAAAAACATTAGTCTATACTCGTAGTACCTTTCAAAAAAACAAAGGAATAGTATAGTTGAAGAAACGGAGTGCACGGCAAGGCGGACCCCGCCGGTTGGTATAGCCCTTTTCTCCGTGTTCACGCCGGCGTAGCGGACACAGGAACGGAGATCTGGAGAGTAACGTATAAGTAGTTCGCACAGAATCCGGGACAAGCGACTAGTCTAGCAGCGCACACGACGACATGTTTATTTTCTCACTTTACCCGCGCGACGAGCGGCTGGACAGACATCGTCGTGCGTACCTGTGAATTATGTATACTCAACTCAAGCCAGAACACGGACGGGACAAATACGTATTTTGAAACAAAAAAAATGGACGGCCTGGCTTCAAAGGCACATTTGAATCCCACCAAATTCAGCCTGGATGCAGTGGACGTGCGGTTTCAATAGCTTGAGGCGAGAAGAGCTGAGAGTAGTAGAACGTAGCCAGATCAACGACGCGCGCAGCAGCAGGCGATCCATTGCCGCCGGCGGCCGGTGCTCTGTTTTGTCGTCTGAAAGTGAGCCCTCAGCCCTTGAACAATCCATAGCGTGTGAGGCCGGGAGGACATGGAGATCCAGAGCAGTGCGAGCGGCTATCAAGGGAAGGCTGCCCCCGCAGCGTTCTACTAGTCAAGCTATCGCGTGGATGGAGGGGGAGAGGTCCGCGCTTTCTCCGTCCCGCGGAGCGTGCGTACTCGCAACAATATCCTATTGGAGTTATTACAATTATTTTAGTCCAATAATGCACACGACAATCCTGGAGGTTCCCGGCTTAGTAAATTCGCGCATGAACCAAACCCTTTCACCACCATCGATGCAGAGCTCTCATGCACCACACGCACTTGGCTACCTCTACCTTTGGTTAATGAGGTCTCCTCCTGCATGTACTGTACTAGCGTAGTATTTTTTATCCGGACGAAAGAATCGGGGCGGCACACACGGAGAAAAGAAAGCGAAAACGAGGTGGAGCCGCCCCGGGGGGGGGGGGGGGGGGGGGGGGGGGGGGGCGGGGCTAGCGGACTAAAGAAGAGCCCCACCATCCATACACCCCACCCATCCAAAGCCCACGCGACCACACACCACCACAGCTATGCCTTCCCGCGGCTCAGTCTCAGCCCTACCCCGATCCAGCCGTCACCGTCAAGTAACGGCCCCCCACCCCACCCCGCGTGCAGGCGCCTTCCGGGGGAGGCCGGCGCTGCGCTGCTCACCTCCCCCAGCCGAGGCCGAGCGCCCGAGCCTTCGCTTTTAACTCCCCATGCCTCCGTTACCGTCTCTCCCCTTCCAACCTCCTCTCCCACCCCCTGCTGCTGCGGGCGCGTGCGCGTGCGCTCTCGTTGCTGTTGAACAGGGACGACGACACCCGTGCTCTGCGCCCCTGGCGATGCGATTTGGTCTTGGTTAATTCGGTTGGAACGCAAAGGGGAAACGGGAGGGATCTTTCGATTCGTTCGGATTGTTGGGGTGGGGGATTTCAGAAGAGCTCCGGATTTCTTGGACGTCCCTGTAGGTACGTTCTGTTCCTCCCTCTGTTCTGTCCCGGTTGGATTGGATCTCTCTTTAGATTTGGGCCTTCCTTGACTCCGTAATTTTTGAAGGGGAACAAGGCTCATTTTTTCGTCACCCTCTCTGCCGGCGGATGGACGCTCGGGAGGTCTGACATCTCGGTCGTACCTGGCGATGCTCGTGGAGAGATTCGGAGGAGAGGAGGGCGCGGTGAGGAGGCGGTGGAGGAGGAAGCGCCGAAGACCCCGTAAGAGCGGCTGCGACGGAAGGGGCTCAGCCGGCGGCCGCGGAGTGCAGCGCCAGCAGGGGGACGACGGCCGCTGCCGACGCCGACATGGGCGAGTCCCTGCTCACCACGCTCTCCATGGACACCGCCACGGCCCACCACCCGCACCAGGGCCCCTCCACCTACCTCTCCATGGACACCGCCTCCCACGACGACTTCGACCTCTTCCTCCCGCCGCACGGGCCGTTCCGACGCTGCCTCCATGCCGCGGCGGCCGCCCCCCCTGACATCAACGTCCCGCTCACCGCCGACCCCTCGCCGCCCCCACCGGCGCTGCAAGACTCCAACGCCGACATGCTCGATGTCGGCCTCGGCGGCCCGCAGCTCTACGACTCGGACTCGCCCGCCGCCGGCGGGGCTGCCTCGGCCTCGGCCTCGCCTCCGCCGCCTGCCCCCGTTACCATGGTCACCGTGTCGCACGCCAGGGCCCCCGGTTCCAGTGCCGCACGCAAGTGCGTCAAGCGGAACGATAGCATCTGGGGCGCCTGGTTCTTCTTCACCCACTACTTCAGGCCGGTCATGTCGGCTGACAAGGGTGGCAAGGCGAAGGCAGCCACGGCCGGTGGGAATGGTAGCAGTGCTACGCTGGACGCCTTCCTGGTGCAGCACGACATGGAGAACATGTACATGTGGGTCTTTAAGGAGCGGCCGGAGAATGCCCTGGGGAAGATGCAGCTGAGGAGCTTCATGAACGGGCACTCGCGCCTTGGGGAGCCACAGTTCCCTTTCAGCGCAGACAAAGGGTTTGTGCGCTCTCACCGCATGCAGCGCAAGCACTACCGTGGGCTATCAAACCCACAGTGCCTTCATGGGATTGAGATTGTGAGGGCGCCAAATCTGGCAGCTGTGCCCGAGGCTGACTTGAAGAGGTGGATGGACCTCACTGGTAGGGGTGCCAATTTCTCGATCCCAACTGAAGCTAGTGACTTCGAGTCATGGAGGAACTTGCAGGGCTCAGATTTTGAGCTTGAGAAGCCAGCCGCTGTTGCTCTGGTGAAGAGCAACTCACACGGACACCATAAGAAGTCACTGAACGGCTCTAGCCTTAACCTCTCAACACAGCCATCCAATCACAGTTCTGGTGATGGTATGGAAGTCACTGCCGTCTGCAACAAGCGCAGGAAGGAGTCGCCACCTGCTGCGATGGAAGAAGATTGCAGCAATTCAAATTCCGACAAGGCGCAAGACATGGATGTGAGCCACACTTTCGAGCCATCATGGATCAACGATTTCTCTGGTGTGATGCGCCATGCTTCTGGACCAGTAACTGCTGCAAAAACAATATATGAGGATAGCAAGGGCTACTTGATCATCATCAGCTTGCCTTTCGCTGATATACAAAGGGTGAAGGTTTCATGGAAGAACACTCTTACAAATGGGATTGTTAAGGTCTCGGGCACTAGCGTCGGTCGGACACCATTCCTTAAAAGACACGATCGAACCTTCAAGCTGGTGGATCCTTCTCCAGAGCATTGCCCACCAGGAGAGTTTGTCCGGGAAATTTCTCTGCCGACCCGGATCCCTGAAGATGCTACTTTGGAAGCGTACTGTGATGAATCATGTACGGGCCTAGAGATTATTGTCCCTAAATTTCGGGTTGGTCCTGAAGAACATGAAGTGCGTGTCTCCATGAGGCCGCCCTCATCATGGTGCCAATAGAAGAAGCATGTACAAGGTGTGTGTGATGGATGTTACTGTAGTAGTTAGTAGTCGGTTTTGTTGCCTGCTCTTGGCTGATGTTTTGCTCTCTGCTAACCCTCTAGCTTGCAAGGAGACATGGTGTGGAGATTTCCTATTGTTACCATAAGGCTACTGCACAACAGCTCAAGCTCATTTTTGCTAATTGTGTTGGAAGACAGTCCTGATTGATTGAAGCAATTATGGTAGTTGGCAATTTCAGCATTTGGAACTTTTTAGGAATTTGCCACAGATCGCAAGGAACACATATCCGTTACTTAGTTCTTGTTTCAATATATCTATTTGGGATATTTATGTAGTATGTTTTGTTTTAGTTGGAATTTTCGTTGTCAAAATGTTGATGGTCTGCTCGATGTGCTGTCTGCTTGTGCATCACTCTCACAAGCAATTGCTTCCTCAACATAAATGACTCCTGGATACCTGTATAGGTATATAGTCGTTTTTCCGTATATTTTGAGAAGCATTGTGGGCATTATTAGAGAATGCATCTGAAATTGATGGAAACTAGGAATGGAGTGCATGTCAGCGTCATTAGGAGCTGTCGGTGTTTTCATTGAAATTAGTGTAATATGTTGGATAATATATGTATCTTACTAGTACCTATTACGAATACAAAAGTGATCAGTGTTTTTCGGTATGTATTCTTTGTTATCGTTTACAAAAGTGATCAGCGCGTCTGTGGTTGAGGACTTTTACTATGATCCAGCGCACAGCTCGTTGGTACAATCCCATGAAAAACTGAATGAAATTCGGTAGTATGAAGATTCTTCTGGTTTACATTGGGTTACAAGAGATTTATAGTTCCTTATTATATCAATATTTTGGTTAAGTTCTACTAACATCATTCGATTTTGTTGAGATACCACGTTGAAGACTCAAACAATTGTACTAGCAGAGATACAATACTATAGTACCGTCCTGAAAGTGGCAAGATGATTGGATATTTCACCCCTGATGCAGGGACCAACCGTGCCAATTGGATCCCCAGCCTCACTCAACTTATCGTCCCCATCGTTTTCATGCTGTTCTCACTCAATCAAGTTGCCGTGCTGTTTTTGTCCCTGCTGGGTCATGATTGGATACAGGAATGCCCATCTGACGGACTTGCGCGGGCAGAAACGGCGTTGCCACTTGCCCTCAAAGTTGCAGTTTTCCGTCCTTTCCAAATAAAGGCCTGTGTTTCGATGTACCCCTGTACCTATCGTACCAGCCGTATGCCTGACGATGAGAAGAAAAAAACGTCGCTATTTGTTTTGTTTCTCGGGCAAGAAACAGGGTGTAGCATCTTCTTCCATATCCACCTACTACTAAACCATACTGCATCTGAGTAAAATATGTGGATAATCGGCTACTGGTACTACTAATCCAATCTCTGTCTGACCCGCACAGGAAAGATCCATTCGGTTATTACTAGATGCTCTCCGCCGATGGCGACCGGGGGCAGGGAAAGGGAAGTGGCACCTTGCCGCCGTCTCGTCTTCACACCTCGCGACCGTGACCATCGCCGCCGTATCAGTATCACCCACCGTTTCGTTCGTTCCGATAAGCGGCCTCTTCCGGTGCCCGAAAGGCCGCCTGCCCTGCCTCCTGGTCATATAGTAGTACGCATATTTTTCTTGGGGAAAAGCATACGCTCGCTAGCTTCCTTCCGCCGCCTGTGGTCCGCCTGCTGGGAAAGAAGAAGAATGGCAACTTGATGCGTCGGCCGGAAGCGTTTGATAAGCTGCTAAATAAGCTACTGGGATCATTGGGAATCATCGGAGTTTTCACAACCGTGGAGTACTTATTGGCAGCATAGTATAGTATAGTATAGTATAGTATAGTGCCCACTTATGATATGATAATTCTACACCAGCTAGTATAGCTTTCTCTTTCTTTGGTTTTTGGTCTGGTCCTCCCTGTTTTTGGACTTTGGAGCCCTCGTGACTGGGCGAGGCGAGAAAAATGTGAAAAGGTTGCTGGTTTGGTGGTGAGGTGCTGTGCTCTGCTCTGCACTTGCTCCCTCGGACCTCAGGCGCATTGTTTATCGTAGGAGGCGCTGCTGGAGCATCGCCTGGAATTCACCCGTTGCGCCAAGTGGCCACGCTGGATGCGAGTCCTCCATGCATCTCTCACGCCTCATCACCCAATTAACGTCGTTTTTCCTGCCAGGATCGATCGCTCTCCACTCCACCGTGCGACCGGCGCCTTCATTCACCGGCTCTCGAGTTGCAAAATTTTCTTTTACTACTACCTCCCTTCTCTCCAATTGCCTGTCTCCAGAGGTTGAACCCGAATTCGGCTGCGTCTCTGTTACGCTGATGCAACAACGCACTCGGGACGCACAGGTACTGTCTGGCCCGAAGCGAGCAGGTCGCTGGCTTCGCTGCTCGTCGATCGCTTCTATCTATGCCAACACATTTGGATAAATTTTTTTTACGCCCGCAACCTCAACCTACTGATAATTTCAAACAGTTGTACAGTAAACAGCTAGTTTTATGGAGGATAATGGTGCTCGTGTTATAATACACGATCGTTGCTGATTCGCACGACAGGAGACGGCCGGGGCGTGGCCGGATTCGATGATCGCGATTGCAAATATGCGATGTGGCACCTTGACGCCGTCTCCCAACATGATATTTATAAGCTTAACTTTATCTGCATCTCGTCTTCTCGATAAGCGGCCTCTCGTTCACCCAAAGGGCAACATTATACTGTATTTCGTGGGAGGGAGGGAGAGAATTGGGTTTGGTTTTATACTAGTAGGTGTAGGTCCCTGAAAACAAAAGAAGTGGCAGCTTGAGAAACTGGCAACAGGGAGTATAGTATATAGCGTCATTTCATAATTAAGCTGGGTTGTCGTCTTTGGACTTTTCATTTAGGCTAGTACGTACAGCTTATTGCCGGCGTGGTTGGTTGCTTCCCATGATAAATTCACCTTTTTGGGTGCAATCTGTGTATATTTATTTATACGTTGTTGTGGATAAGCGTCCCGTTTTTCTTCGTTTCAACTTCCCTTTCAACTTTGCTATACATGGTGGGTTTTCTTAATGTTTAAACGGTGAGCAGACTACATATATAGGATAGGACCAGGGACTGACGGAAAAAAGCGATGTGCTGGCATCATGTGCTCACGATGCAACATCCAGAATGCCGAGTGTGTACGACTTGCTTTCGGTAGTGCGAGTGCGAGTGCGAGTTTTCCAAGGTAGAATCTACATGGAATATACGGTACTACTATCATTTTCTTGTTGTTGGAGCGGCCCTTGGTAGTCCAACTGAAAATGCTCTTTATGCTTTTTCTCTGAGAAAAAAAAAAGGAAGCAGCCTTTCTTTTAATCTTGGTATGGGCCACCTGGACGACGAGTGTGCCTTTTTTTTTTTTCCTAATATTTGATCAGAGTGTGCTGTTCTAAATGATCAGAGCGTAGTAGGTCGAATTTGTAGACTGCAACTTTGTTAGTGGACAACAAAATCACTATAATTCATTTTTCAATTAAAAGTAGAAAAATCACAGAAGAACCAATACAATAGTGTCCGTTCCAATACGAGCATATTTTGTCAGCCATTCATGGAAACTAATGTCAAAACATTGAGGGAATTGAGAAAAAGTAATCTCTTATCGTTTGAGGAAAAAAAGTGCAAAATAATATACTGTAATCGTCAGTGCAGTGTTGCCAAACATTTGGGCTCCTCTTCCATGGGCTGTGGAGGCCTGTTTGCATTGCAGGAGAGGAGGACGTTTTGGGGCGGCCCTGAGAGAAGGCCAGAGGACCAGAACTGCCAGAGGATATCTGCTAAGGTCGTAATATTAGGTCCGCTGTTCCACTGATCCACAAGAGATTATCCGTCCTTGTTCTGTTCCACTGATCCACTGAGATTTTCAGTACGTGTCCTGATTACCTTGGCTCGGCCCGGCTAAGAAATCAGCTTCAGGCCTTTCTGCGAGGCTCTGCTTCAGCGACAAAAGGAGAGGGCACCAAAGCAAATTAAGCCACTTTGTTGAAACTTTTTTAAATGAAACTGAAACTCTTCGAATGCTCCCAACTGCTCTCTGATCCGCTGGCCTCTCTAGCAAGCACAAGCATTAGTATTGATTTAAGTTTTTAACAAAAACAAGACTGGTGGCCATTTGTCCGCTGATTTCTGAAATTTCGTCCCTATTTTCAGAAGACGAACATGTCAAGAAACCAGTTTTCCCTGTGCAGACAGTAATGTGAAAGACTGCATTATGCATTAAGCAACATGACGACAATCATTTCGCGCCCAGCGAAGTGCCAGAGAATGACACAAATGTTTTTATCATTACTGCCGATTTTTGTGCCCAGGAGATCCCCCTGCTTTGAGAAACTTAAGGAGCAATATATGAACAATATGTAATATATTCTGGACTCCCGAACTCAACCTGACAGGATTACAACATACTTCACTCAACTAAACCTAGCACTATGACAACCACCAGAGTAAATCTACTAGAAGCTTTTCTTACCACTGTGACTGACTGAACTCCCTCTCGGTATGAACACCAGATTATTCGACAACTGATACAGCGCCATGACGCAGGCAAGACAGACCACAACACCCGACACCTGCTTGCAGAAACATCAACTTCCAAGAAGACCTGTCGTGACTCGCTTAGTCCACCTCCTCAATCTTGGGCCCGGCGCCGCTGGCACCGCCGTTGCTGGTGGCGCCACCGCTGGGCATGTCCTCGTCCATGCCTGCTGCGCCCGCGCCGCCCTGGTACATCTTGGAGATGATGGGGTTACAGATGCCCTCCAGCTCCTTCATCTTGTCCTCGAACTCCTCTGCTTCGGCGAGTTGGTTGCCGTCGAGCCACTTGATGGCGTCCTCGACGCTGTCCTCAATCTTCTTCTTGTCGTCGGCGGGCAGCTTGGACGCGATCTTCTCGTCGCGGATGGTGTTGCGCATGTTGTACGCGTAGTTCTCGAGCGCGTTGCGGGCCTCGACCTTGCGCTTGACCTCCTCGTCCTCGGCCTTGTACTTCTCGGCCTCCTGCACCATACGCTCGATCTCCTCCTTGCTGAGCCGGCCCTTGTCGTTGGTGATGGTGATCTTGTTCTTCTTGCCCGTGGTCTTGTCTTCGGCCGACACGTTGAGGATGCCGTTGGCGTCAATGTCGAAGGTGACGTTGATCTGGGGCACGCCTCGGGGTGCCGGCGGGATGCCCGTGAGCTCGAACTTGCCGAGCAGGTTGTTGTCCTTGGTCCTCGTCCGCTCGCCCTCGTACACCTGGATGAGCACGCCGGGCTGGTTGTCGGAGTAGGTTGAGAACACCTGCTCCTTCTTGGTCGGGATGGTGGTGTTGCGGGGGATCAGCGTCGTCATGACGCCGCCGGCCGTCTCCAGACCGAGCGAGAGCGGCGTGACGTCGAGCAGAAGCAGGTCCTGCACCTTCTGGTTGCCCTCGCCGCTGAGGATGGCGGCCTGGACGGCGGCTCCGTAAGCGACGGCCTCGTCCGGGTTGATGCTCTTGCAGAGCTCCTTGCCGTTGAAGAAGTCCTGCAGCAGCTGCTGCACCTTGGGGATACGGGTGGATCCCCCGACGAGAACGATGTCCTGGATTTGCGACTTGTCCAGCTTGGCGTCGCGCAGGCACTTCTCGACGGGCTCCATGCACTTCCGGAACAGGTCCATGTTGAGCTCCTCGAACCTGGCCCGGGTGATGGTCGCGTAGAAATCGATCCCCTCGTACAGTGAGTCGATCTCAATGGTGGTCTGCGCGGTGGAGGAGAGCGTCCTCTTGGCCCTCTCGCATGCCGTCCTCAGCCGCCGCAGCGCCCTCGGGTTGCCGCTGATGTCCTTCTTGTGCTTCCGCTTGAACTCCTGCACGAAGTGGTTCACGAGGCGGTTGTCGAAGTCCTCGCCTCCCAGGTGGGTGTCTCCCGCGGTGGCCTTGACCTCGAAGATGCCCTCCTCGATGGTGAGGATGGACACATCGAAGGTGCCGCCGCCGAGGTCGAAGATGAGCACGTTCTTCTCGCCGGTGCTGGAGGCCTTCTTGTCCAGCCCGTACGCGATGGCCGCGGCCGTCGGCTCGTTGATGATGCGCATGACGTTCAGGCCCGAGATGAGCCCGGCGTCCTTGGTGGCCTGCCGCTGCGAGTCGTTGAAGTAGGCCGGGACGGTGATCACCGCGTTCTTGATGGTAGTGCTGAGGTAGGCCTCGGCGATCTCCTTCATCTTGACGAGCACCATGGACGAGATCTCCTCCGCCGAGAACTGCTTCTCCTCGCCCTTGTACTTCACCACGATCATGGGCTTGTCGTTGGGGCCGGGGATCACCTTGAACGGCCACATCTTCATGTCCGCCTGCACGGACGGGTCCGAGAAGCGCCTGCCGATGAGCCGCTTGGCATCTGCATGGCAGAACACAGAGAGTGGTTAGAGCCTACTCGTGTGCAGCGATTAATTATTTGCAACTTGCTTTTTTTATAAAAAAAACTCAATATTCTTTTATACATTTCTACTATATTTAGCACAAAATTAACAAGTTATACCTCTTGTACCCGCCAAAACAGAGTACAAAGCAGAGCACGAGTACACAATTCAACTAATCTGTTGTTGTTTTTCCTTTTTAGTTAACTAAATCTAGCAGCTCATGGCACTAAAATGACCCTACGAAACCATAATAAGGTAACACAAGAGAAAAAGATGAAAACCTAGTACTTACCAAAGACGGTGTTGGTGGGGTTCATGGCGACCTGGTTCTTTGCGGCATCGCCGATGAGCCTTTCGGTGTCGGTGAACGCGACGTAGGACGGCGTGGTGCGGTTACCCTGATCGTTGGCGATGATCTCCACCCGGTCATGCTGCCACACGCCGACGCACGAGTAGGTGGTGCCGAGGTCGATGCCGATCGCCGGACCCTCGCCCTTGCCAGCCGCCATCTTCTCTTCTCCGGTTCCGATCGGATGGAATCAAGCGACAATTGAAGTGGTATGCTGCTCTCTGATCGAGCTCTGCTCTCTTCTTCCGGTTCGCTGCTGATTGATGTGCGGTGCTTTGGTTGCTCTCTGTTTTTTTCTTTTGTCGAGTTGGTGTGGGTGAGCCGGATAGGGGCCGTCGCCCTATATACAGCAGTCGGGACTGAGAGCGGTGCCGTTCGGGAAGGTTCGTGCAGGTTGGTGATGTGGCGCCGTGGCGGTGCCCGTCGCGCGCGCGCGCGACGTCGGTTTCGACCTTTGGGGCCGGGAGAGCGGTGCGCCGTGCGTACCTGAGCTGGTGCTGGTGCCTGGTGGAGGGTTCCGGACTTCGGTCCGATGCGCGCGGGACTTCTCTCGAACGGTGCAGGGGGTGGATCCCTCGGTCGTTCGGTCGCAGGTTTCGTGCGGATTCTTCTTCTTCGTTGCGGCGGTTTGTTTGGGTGGGGTGGGGTTGGTGACCTGGCTGGACCTCGAGCCGTGACACGAGATTTTTCTGGTTGTGGTTCTCGGGTGCGTTCCGGCGCCAAGTGGAAAACACTGGAATGGCGTTGGTGCGTAGTGCCGGTGTTGTGTTCCCTAAAACCATTTAGATTTATTAATTAATTAATTAATAGTGATGCATTCCTTCTTCCTTCAGTCGATATGTCTTTTCTTCGGAAGCCTCGAGAAGCGAGCTTTCTAGGGTCTGGAACTTACAGAAACGCTCAAGAAACGGTATTATTAAGTTACATTATAATTTATACCTAATAAGTGTATGGATTGTGATGCTGTGCAAAAGGGAAGTCATGAAAATAAGCGAGTAGACATAACTCATAAAAAGCACGGAGTCTTATTTTAACGATTAGTCTCTCTGCCGAAATATTTCATTGAAAAAGTACACGGTAGGTTCATAATATCTCTCTATTTCTCTCTTTAGATTTTCTCTCTTTTTCCGAAGGCAAAACACCCTTAAAAGGGTTTGAGTTTATTTCAAATACAAGTAACAGTACATATTTTAGCCAAAAGAGGCCAAATTACAGATTATCTTTTAGAGGACAACCACGATTTATTTTGATCGCGAAACTACAGTACACCACACCACACCACACCGGGTGGTCATTTATACGGTACTAGTGATCGATCGATCATTCACACAATCTAACAACATAAATTTACTCGCGGACGTGGCTGCCCATGCGCACGACGATGCCGTCGATGTCCCGCACGTATCCGACCTTCTGGCCCCAGCTCTTCTGTTGCGGGGCGCTGACGGGCGTGGCGCCGTTGTCCACGGCGCGGCGGTACGCAGCGTCGACGTCGGCGTAGTCGAAGCAGATCTCGACGGGCCCGCGCTGGGCGGGCGCGTCCGGCAGCTGCACCTCCCCCGTGAGCGCGTCCGTCTCACGCTGGTGCAGCGTCGTGAACGCGATCGTCGTCGCCCCGGTCTCCAGCTCCGCCCACCGGTGGGACTCCTCCAGGCGGCGGACGGTGTAGCCGAAGGCGGCCGAGTAGAAGGCGACCGACTTGGCCACGTCCTTCACGTACACGATGATGTAGGCGAGGTCGGGTTGCACCGTGCCGGAGGCCATATGGTCGCCGCTAGCTGCACTCTTCTTCGCTTGCTTTTGCTCGGTTCTTTTGCGGACGGACGACGGTAGTAGAGCGGCCGGCGTGCTCTGCGTGTATGTGCGCGCGCGTTTCTTGTGCGGTGCGGCTCAGTTTGATTCGTGGGTGCGCTCGTGACCTATTTGTGCCTGCGCGGACGATAGGGAGGTGGCGCGCATCCACGAGGTCACCCGCCCGGCAGCTTCCACGTTTGCTTCCTCTCGCGCGCCCGTGGGGGACACGCGGACTCGCGGAGGAAAAAGTTCTTACCGAAAACAAAAAAATTTGCTGCTGGTGGAGCACCGCTTATTTTCTGCCGCGTGGCCCACGTCCGGAAGGCCGGCTCCAGACCACGACGCGCGCGCCAGGTGCTAGAAACAAACAACTTGCTGATTTAAATTAATTGTACTATTCGATAGTATATAGCACATGTTTGGATCATTATCCCGAGGCTAAGTTTAGAAGCTAAATTTAAAAATGTTTGGATCTAATGGCTAAATTTTAGTCCTTCAAAATATAATGACTGATTTGCCCTCCATGTACAATCTTCAAGACTAATCTCACAAATAATCTATGCCTATATCTGATAGTTAGAGTTCTCCATCTAGAAAACAAAGTCCAAAATCAAAACCTTCTACAACTCAAATTATAAAGGAAAAAATTCAGCGACGGCCAGTGCTTATTTCTATGCCCAAATCATGTAGAAAAAATCGACAACGGTCTTCCGATGGAGCCGTTGCTGTCAAGTCGTCCGCTGGAGCTGAGACCTGCGAGGAGTCAGCGGGCGGCGGCGCTGATTGCGGCCGGGAAGGGGAGGCGCGGTGGATCCATCCACGATCGCGGAGTGGTGGCGCTTGAGGGATGGGGCCGCAAGGACAGCGGAAAGAGAGCGCACGGCTGGGAGCAGGTGGTGGCGGCAACCGGGAGCGTGAGGAGCAGGTGGGCCGTCGGAAGCGCGCGGCTGGGAGCGATGTGCTTGCAGTGGCGGCCGGGAGCGAGCGGCCAGGAGCAGGCGACTGGGAGGGGTGCTGGCGTGTCGCAACCCCGTTGGATAAACTCATACGGTTGCTCATCCAAGATCACTTTGGGGTGTCACTTGACGAAGCAAGAGACCATACAGTACAATAATTAATAAGGACACGCAAAACAGGATTTAAGGGTACATAAATTCTTAATATTACATCATTGGTTCAAATAATTTAAGTGCGGAAGCGTAGTTTTGGAAAACTCGGGTTTGATACTGCAGAAGCGTTAGGTACCACTCGTCGATCAGCAACCCTATAACCAGCATGTCAGCCCAAGACATGCTCAGTCCTCAAGACCAAGAAAGATCCTGCAAGCAAAACAACAAGGCACAAAGCCTGAGCAACTAATACTCAGCAAGACTTACCCGTCAACGTGGTCATCTAATGACCGACTTCTAAAATGCAGGGAGTATTTGTGGAAGTTGATCGGGCATTGCGAAACGCAGCGCTAATAGTCTATTTCATTTTTAACCAAGTTAACAGGGTTCGTTATTAACATACTAGGTGGGCCACTATTCTAAACAAACAAGAATTCAGTACAACAATCCAGAGTTTGCGACAGCCATTTTCTTCATCATAAATCCATCATTTACATATCGTTGCGGTGGAAAGGAGCAAGTGCCTACTCTTATCCATCAGGAGTGGCAATTATAATTGATTTACATCCTGCAGGAGAAACCCGAATGACATGACACGTGCACACTCAACTGAGTCACACGTGGCTACCTTTCGCAACATCGTGACAGTGTTGGCTCAACATCCATCCCTCTAAGGACATGGTCCTCTAGGCGATGTCCTGCACCCCTGTACGGCCCTAAGCCTTTCCCACAAGCACGAGCCCAAGAAAACAAAAGCAAATTTATCCACCTTGCTGGTCCGTTCACCCAGAAAAAGGGATGGCCAATTGTCCAACAAAGCACGATGAGCTACGTCGGTTTCCTGGCCCCATTTACCAGTATGCACTCGGTACACATCTCAAACTTGACCAATGCAACCGCACCCGATAAGGTTCTCGAATTTTAATCACATTTAAGATCAAACATATTCCTCGACTTTTCCTTCTTTGAATAAACATGAGCAGTCTCCATACTACTCGGATGCTACCGGATTCCTATCCTTTAAGCATCGCATTCTATCGATGGCTCTACCAAAATAATCCATAGGAAACCTACAAGTCATGCAACTAGGTTTTCACGATAACTTCCTCGAAACTTAATGCACAAGCAAATCCTACATACGTAGAGGTAACAGAAAATTTGTAAAACATAGGCCGACACCGGGGCTTGCCTTGGTCTGCAGAATGGTCAGCGCACTCAAACGAGAAGTTAGTTCCTGCGGGTGCCTCCTTTGGATTCTCGCTCGTCGGTGGAAATTCCGAGTCGGCTCCTATATGGTGAAATGCAGTAAAATTATGTTAGGTTAAATGAGAAGACTCACCATGTCTTTATTAAAGGTTAATTAGGGTTTCGGCGTGTAGGGATTAGGGTTAGATCGACACTTTCCCTCGAGTAATAACTATTTTACAATTACGACCATTAATCTAGGGTTAAAAATAAAGCTTTTAATTATATCTCAAGATTATTTTTAATTGATGATACTCTCTGAAAGATGCATTTTGAGCTTTGGTTGAGGCCTAGGTGAAGTTTCTAGATTTTACAAAAATTCATCAAAGTTCCTGTTATTAGATCTTATAAAATCAGAAACCATATGTAAACCTTGGAATAAAATTGTGAAATTTTATGGTGTTACTCATGACAACCAAATCTACAACTTTGTTTTTGGGTTCCAATCTTTTTACTGACTTTTACAATGTATTTTAGAAAATGGTATTTTACTAGGCAGATTTGGGGTATTGTTAAAGTATTATATACAATTTTGCGGTCCTAAAATCCCAATAAAATTACTGAAGGTGTGTATGGGCATGAAGTACTTGTATATCAAACATTAGCTCTGGCAATGCTCTAGAATTTAAATTAAAATTCAAAAACAGAAAGAAGTGTTCTAATTATTTCTGCAAATTTTTAGTCGTTTTATAAAAAAGTGCTTTAACAGGAATTTAGTTCATGGTTCAAGGATTCAAATAAAATTAGGTTGGGAATTTTTATATTTTTCCATAATTTTCTACACACTTAACAACTTCTGGCTAATTACTGGAAACTGGAGAATTCAATGGAACAGCGGCAGCGCGGCAGAAGCTAGGGCACGGCGGCTCTCCGGTGAGATCCTCGCCGGAGAAGAAGGTTAGAGGGGAAATGGAAGTGTCTGGAGCATCACCGTGAGCCACGCATTGATTTGAGGAGGATTACGTCCACGGGGAAGAGTGTAAGGTGGTCGGCGACGTGAAGCTGGAGGCGGCGTCAATGGCGGCCGAAGTGGCGGCGCGAGGCGTTCTTCGTCAACAGCGATGGGCTGAGGTCATAACCTGGTCAATTGGGTGCGCAAGGACTAGAGAAAGTAGCCGGTAGAAGGAATTGGAAAAGTATCATACCACGACGATGAATTTCGGAGAAGGGTGGCCGCCGGTGAGGTTCCGGGCAAACGGCGGCGCGGCCGGGGCTCTTGGTGTTTGGAGAGCAATAGGAGGAGGAGTGGAGCCTAGCCGGCAAGGTGGTGGGGGTGGGGGATGGCTGGAACTCGCCGTCGTCATGGAGGTGGTGGCGGCGGCTATGGCGGTGCAGAACAGAGGAACCATGCTCGCGCGCGGGGAAGAGCGGGGAGAAGAAGGAAGGAGGAGCGTTGGTGTCTGGCTTTATGCTAGAAGGCGAAGTAAAGAAAGGAGGGGGAGGAGGTTGACGTGCGGACGCGGCGAAGGTGGTAATGGCCGGCGGTTCCCATACTGCGGTAGGCAGCCGGACGGCGGAGCACTGTGACCGGTATGGGCGGCAGTGGCGTGCGGGGAGGAGAAGCGAGGGAGAGAGAGGGAGGAGAGGGAGAGGAAGGAGAAGGACAAGTTCTCTGCCGCGATGGGATGCTACGGGCGAGTAATGGCGACTGGGACGCCGGCTAGCCGTGCTTGGCGATGAACGGTAGCGGCGCGGCACTGTTCACCGTACAGCCGTTTTCAATTTTTCATTTAGTCAATTAAAAAATCTAGCTCCCGAGTTCTAGAATTTTTGAAACTTCTTGTGTAAGATAAGTGAATTATTTGGAACAACTTTTCTTATAAGAACTTTCCCTGATTCAGCTCCTAAAAGTCTGTGAATTTTCAACTTGGTCCAAATTTGTCAGAATTTTAAAAGGGTTTAAACTTCTTCCAAAAATTTTGATAAAATTTTCAAAATTCTATTTTAATGTGTAGTTAATTGTTATGTAAAAATATAGGTAGGGTTCTATGGAAATTTGGATAGCCATGAGTTAGGGTTTGGATTTAATTCCTGTTAACAGGATTTCGACACTGTTAGTTGAAATTTTTCCGAACTAGTTATAGTGTTCTGTTGTGTGCCATGGTCGTCATGGTGAACCTTTAGAGCATTTCAACATCATTTCTTTTTATTCCCAACGTTAATTTTTACTTTTAGGTGAGTAAATTGCCGATTAGGGTTTTAGCGTGTTGATTTAAACCCTGGTGACACCTGGGGTGTCACATGGCGGTCGGGAGCTGGTGGCCGGGAGCAGGCGGTCCGGAGCTGGCGGCCGGGACCGGGCACTAGCGGCGGCGGCATGCGTGCGCGCGGTGAGAAGGCGCGGTAGAAGGTGCCAGATGTGGTACGGCTGGAGGGCAGAGACGTCAACGCGCCGGTCTAGCTCCTTTTAGGGCCTCTTCGAGGCTAAAAATTTTCGCTCATTTTAGCCTATTTGCTCACTTTAGCCCCTCTCATGTTTGACTTTTTAAGGCTAATTTTAGCTCATTTACCCATTAGCTCACTTTTGGCCTGGATCAAAACACCCTCGTAGTAACGTGTAGCTAATTGTTGATTTCATTTATTCCAAATGTTTCAGCAGATATGAAGGCTATTGACTGCTCTTATAGCCATACTCGCTGCAGTAACGATGTCATCAAGCCACTTACGTATAGCTACACAAGTGTGTATAGTACTGTATAGATCATCAAGAATGCACGACGATCTTAGTGTACTTGGTCATGTCGGTGGTGCCGGCGGCGAGCGGGAAGTAGAACGGGTAGATCTCGTACCGCACCCTGCAGCTGCTGTAGTTGATCTGGCAGCCCTGCTGCGCGCCGCAGTACTGTCCGAACCTGGACACGGCCGTCGACAGGCACTGCGCGCACGCCAGCGGCGCGAGGTCGCGCGTGCACTGCGCAAGCGCGTACACCGACACGAACGGCATGTACCGCTCCTCGTCGCGCCCGAGCCCGCCGCCGCCCGCCGATGATGCCTGCGCCGCGGCCTTGCCCACCACCTTCCCCACCGCCTTCTCGAACGGCTTGGCGTTGTCCATCGCCTTCACGTTCACCAGGATCACGCCGGCGTCCGTGTCCGTCTGCCCGATGAAGTTGGCGTTCTCGTAACGCATGAAGCAGTAGTCGTACCTGCACGTATGTATAGGTACATACCAAACACGCACGGCGTGATTAATTTGGTTTTTACGGACGCTCGTCACGCACATACCAAAAACGCAGTATACTACCATATTCTCGCGTCGGAAGTGTAGCTGCAGGTACTCGGGAGCTGCTTGGCTGCGTCGGCGAGGCAGGCCGCACAGTCGCTGGCGGAGACGTCGCCGCGGCATTGCGCGAGGCCGTAGATGGCCTTGTTGCCCTTGCCCGCGCTGGACGTGGCGAAGCCTCCGTTGGAGGAGCCCGTCGCGACGAGGTCAGCCAGGACGTAGTTGATGCTGGCGACGGCCTTGCTGTTGCTCCCGGCGCAGTAGCTTCCAATGGAGTCCATGCCCATGCTCACAGCAGGGAGCAGGGCTAGGGAGACGAGAACCATACAGCGGCTTATTACTCTGCTAAACACCATGGTTATTACAGTGGGACGATACTGAGATGATCCGCGTGGCTTGATCGCTTGCGAAGCACGGTAGGAGCTTTATATAAGGTTGAGATCGCCGGTAGGACGACGTGACAGGTGCTTGGTTGCCGCCGTCGTATTTCTTTGACTGCTTGCTTGGTTGCATGCAGCGCTTGATGTTGATTGATGTGATTATATGATTAACCGTGAGTGTTGACTGCGGAGTCAGCCACTGGTCCACGAAATGGGCAGATGTGCACTTGCGGACATTGCGAGCTTAGCTGGCTCCCTGGCGGATTCGACGCCATGTTACGACTCGTTTGACCTGTGCCTTTTTGTTTCCACAAGCCGTATATATCCTCCAAAACGCGGTCGGCAATACGAAGAATGTACTACTAGACACTAGTAGCAGAGTTGCCATTGGCAGTTTCGTGTGTCTCTCTCGCGCTCAGCATTTGAATTTACATGGACAAACCATGAGTGTGGATTTCTGTGGACTGGGAAGGCTAAGTGACAAGTTACCGAAACGACCATCAGGGTTGAATTATGCAGCATGCAAATTAGGCACCGTGAAGGCCGCAATGGAAGAAGACGACCGTACGCACTTATAAATGCGTGGTGTACTTATCCCATGGCTTTACACTTGTGGAGTTTCAGGCACAAACGAGGAGCTCTAGCTATGAACAGCAGAAGCGTCGGTGGGTGGCTCCGGTTCCTGGACTTCCCGTTTTCTAAGAAGTTTAGTGGATGAGTATTTAATTTCCTGGCCTGTTTAGTGTCCAGTAGCTGGCGTGGCCCATTCAGAGTACTGTAGCGACACAGCAACACTTGCAATTACGGATCGGAATGGTCACGGCCCGGTCCAAAAGAGAGCTAAGAGATAGTCTCATATATTTACCTGCAAAAATGAAAAGGCTGTCTCGTTGTAAAACTACGTAGCGCAAGACTAACCTTAGAAACCTAGTCCAAAAATAAAGTATAACTGAGTTAATCATATTACATGAAGCGATAATAAAAAGAATAAAAATTATTATTGTAAGGTGGGATAGTCCGAGCGGCTCTGGAGCCATAATTATGAACTCATCCAAACGACTACAGCGAAGCAAACTAGCATGTTTTTTTTAATACAGTCACGATTTAACATTTAAGCTAATTTTAACCATTTATTTTATTAAAAAGTATGAGAACTATTATACATTCTATCAAGAATTTGTTTTATCGCTAAAACAGTTGTTTCCATGCATAACCAACAAAAGTTGCAAAGACGCCAAATGTGTACCGCAAAACAAGGAGAGAGAAAAAAAAATCATCCTAGCTCATTAATGTTGTTGTGGATGGAGCGTTGTGACTTGCATGTTGTATAGGAAATAACAACTAATAAAACTTTATATTATAGAGTTTGTTTCGTATTAGTTTCATCTTACTTTGAAATATCATGACATTTTTGAAATTAATCCCATGAAATATTGCATTGAGACCGACCTAAGAGAGTACCTCTAAACCTTCTCCCCACTTTTCTCAAATTTCCAATATTGACACTACGAAACAAATAACTAGATAAAAGTACTGGGTTGTGAGTTGAAGAATTCGTAAAATTGTCGCAAAGCATTTATAAAATAAGCCTAACATTTAAATCTTGAATTTTGGAATAACAAAGTAGAATATAAGTATGTACTACTGCCTTTGTGATGATAGTTGGTTAGCGAGTATTTGTGCCTCAGTATATTGGACCAGGATGTAGTCTAGTACTTATCATACCATACCTATTCCGGTCTCAACAGCAGATTCGTGGACTGATCTGCCGCGATCTGTAGCGACGAGTGGATGGGGAAATACATACGGACAAGCTACGAACGAGACTGTGGCTCTCTCCATTCAAACTCCATGGAACTTGGTCGTGGCATGTCCATCGTATCCTAGAGTTTGAGTTCTCCTTTTAATTATTTGTTGGCATAGCTGCAGGACTAGGCGCAGGGGTCGATCTATAGTAGTATAGTGCTGTCTTTCCTAACCAACCAATTAAGCCCAACATTATTTATCATGCGAAGCTCGGTTCGGCAGCAATCGATTGAACATGCGGATAGAAGCGGTCAAGACTTCAAGAAAGACAGAGAGCAACGCACTAACGAGGGGTCGGCTCCACGTCACGGAATACATATACGACTAAACTAGACTATAGCCAGCACCGTCAGCTAGTCAGCCTGACTTTTGACTCTCGTGATTAATTTGGGCCTCGTGGCCATCTCGTGATATCGACACGCCGTTTCTGACCCTCGTGGCCCGCTCTGCTACGAGTATGGCCCTCCTCTGCTTTGTTGTGGCCCCACGCGTCAGTCCTCTGTTTTCATGGCATCGGATTCTTCGTCTCCCACCTCCTGGTGTACGTAGTTCTACCGTGCCATTGCCGTTCCGCCCTGCCATCCGTCCTCTTCTTCTTCTCCCGTTGCTGCTCGGCCACCTGCCGTCCGTCCTCTTCTTCTTCTCCCGCTGCTGCTCGGCCTCGGATTCCTTTTTCGCCGCTTGCTGCTCGACGCTGTTCTGGCCTGCCGTCGCCGTTCAGCCTCGGATTCCGCCCTACCGTTCGTGCCCTTGGTTTCTTACGTCCGCAACTGGTCGGCGTCACGCACCACGTGTCCTGCTCGGCGGACGCGTGGCCGTCTCTCTGTACTGCTTTGCCTTCATTTTCGCCGTTTGAGGTCTAATCCCACCTACGTCCTCTTCTCTTTTCGTCTGGGAGGTGCGGTCTGGTTTCCTGGTGTGCCTGCTTCCGGCGAGACCGGGTGCCTGCCGTCGTTCGTCTGTGGTCCCTGTTGCCGGCGTGCCTTTCGCTAGTGGCCGGAGGGGTCCGTGTCGTCGGTCCTTTCCACCGCGTACCTACCGTAGTGGTGCTGAAGGTTGGTGCCTTTGTTTTTCTCTTCTGCTGTTCTTTTGTGAGATCCCCTTTCTGATTCATATAGACGCAACCTTCTTGTCTGCTGCCATTTTGGTGTTGTTCTAAGTGCATTGCCTTTTTTTTACTATCCTGACCTTTTCTTTGTCTTTTCTTAACATGACTTTGTCTTTTCTTAACATGACTATAGCAGGATTGTGAAATTCGGACAAACAAACATCTCCTTCAATTTTAGAGAAAATTACTTATATGGCATTTAAAAAATTTCTTCTTCCTTCCTTGGCCCTCACACAACAAAATTCCTTATTTGACCTCCAAAATTTTGAGTATTACTTCTATGGCCTTTCCGTTAGTTTTGACGCTAACGGTGTTAGTTTTAGACCATATAAGAAATTTTATCTAATGTTTAAAGATTATTTTAATTATATAAACAATATAATTTGAATTGGAAATATGTAATTAAAATAATCTTTAAACATTAGATAAATTTATTTATATGGCCTAAAACTAACGGAAAGACCATAGAAAAAATTCTCAAATTTTTTAAGACCATGTAAGAAAATTTTGTTGAGAGAGGGTCAAAGACGGAAGAAAATTTTTTTTAAGACCAAATAAGTAATTTTTTTCTAAATTTTATCATTCAAATTTTAATATCTTAGATTTCATGATCTACGGGCCACAATGCAAATTCTACCGTCTAAAACTCAAAGGAGCCTTGTTCTTATCGTCCTGCTCTCCGCATCTCGCTCACTCTCCCCCCTCCGATCGTCCTCCTCTCTCTCTACCCGTGCAGGCGACCTCGGCGGCGGCGGATCTGGGCGCCGAGCCCATCGGCGGCGCCTGCTACGGACAAGGCCGACCTCGGCGGCAGCGAGGAGGGCTGAGCTCGGTGGCAGCGGGCAAGGCCGACCTCGGCTGAGCCCTTGACGGCGGTGGATCTGGCAGGCGGTGGCGACGAGGAAGCTCGGGCGGTGGGGTCGTCGTCTTCAAGCTCGACGACGACGAGCGTCGAGTTCCGGTGGGTGGCGGCGCTCTCCGACGCGAGCGGAGCGGCGTAGCAGGTACGTGAACTGCCGATGGGTGATGGATCGGTGATCCCCTCCATGGAGGGGTTGAACTATGAAGGGCTGTTTTTTTTTCTGTTGATCACCATAGAATTGGGGATTGAAAATGGCTAAATTTTTACCCTTCCATCTCCAATATGAGAGTTTTTTTTTTTAATATTGGGGATGGATCGGAAAAGTGCAGTACGTGGTCTTAGGCCATATCTACCTAATTAACCATTATCTAAAAAAGAAAAATCTACCTACGTTGCTAAAAAATCTACAATTTTACCTTTTTTTAAGGAAAAAAAGTTGAGTAGGTAGTGATCTAAAAAAATCTACCCACTTAACGTTTATATATCTACCTAAGGGCATGTAGTGTGATCTAGATAGTTGTTGTCTATTTAACACTTTTATGTCACTTTTAAATGGTAGAAAGTATATTAAAACAATGGTTGTCTATTTTGCCACCTACATGTGATCCAACTTTTACATGCCTCCCCACCCACACACACAAAAGAAAAAGTATTGATAAAGAGTGAGCTTTCATTTTGTGGCATCTTTTGTGGTACTTGAATAATTCTAATACATAATACTTTAATTCTAAGTGCTCATTAGTTGTGAAAAGAAAAAATTGTTATGTGATATTATATTTTGAAGAAAATTGGATTTCTTAATAAATGAAATGTATATTATAAATATGAAATGTTAATGCTATTTTTTTTGTTACAAGTGAAGTAAAGTAGATAAAATTATATTAAAAAAACAAAGTTAAAATAAGTGTTGAAAGCATAGAGACTTTCCTTATTTGAACTAATCCTGAGGATGCATGTAAATTTAAACTAGTACGGACATACACCAAAGCCTGGAGAGATGGGAGGTCGAGGAAGCAAAAGCTACAGGAAGATATGTTAAATGCAGAATTGAGTTCATAAATTGAATTTCTTTTGCTCAATCTTTATTTTGTCAATGGACCAGGCTTTTTGGAATCAGAAGAGTCTTCAGGGAATAAACTGCTGAAAACAAATTAGATTCTTATTCATATTATGGATCAGCAACCTCAAAATGATGTTGATTTCCTGGAACCATCAGTTCTCTTAGATGAGGCACATTACCAGGAGGGCTACAAAACTGGCTATAGTGATGGCTTGGTATCTGGAAAGGAAGAGGGAAGACAGGTTGGTTTGAAGATGGGGTTCCAGGTTGGTGAAGAATTGGGTTTCTACCAGGGTTGTCTGGATGTGTGGACATCAGCAATTCGCAGTGATGAAGACGTGTTCTCATCTCGGATCAGAAAGAACATTGAGCAATTAGCTGCTTTGGTGATCGGCTATCCGTTGTCTGATCCAGAAAATGAACTGGTTCAAGACATGATGGAGAAGATAAGGCTGAAATTCAGAGTCATCACAACAAGCCTAGGAGTGAAACTGGATTATGAAGGCCGCCCGGCTTCTTCGAAGCAGGACGTGGAGGATCTGTGAGCATGATGGATGGGTCGACATGAGTAAGCTTTGTTGCCATCTTGTTTGTTTAGCCCAGTTCGTGCTGTTTCACTTGTAGTAATTTACAGTATTATAAAAAATTGAGGGATGGTGCTGATGTCATGTGTTTAGACAAGAGCCGACAGTATTAAACATGGCTTCAATCATTCCTTTCATGTTTTCCCATATTTTGTTCTTAATTGGTCATTATGACATTATTACTGAAGATCCAGTACTATACTGTACTTGATTGATGGTCGAATAATTCCCTTTCGGAACTCAAAATCATTATAAGTTTTTCTGTGCATTAACCTGTTTGGACCCCTTAAAACGGGCCTAAATGGTGCTGTAAACCTGGACATTATCCTCATTATGCATGATTAATGATTGACTCATGTGGAGCTCCCCCATTCTTGAACTCTAAAAATACACTCAAATCAATTCAAAGGAAAAAATTCAAAGGCATTACGCCATTACCATTCGTTATTGGTAAACATTTATATCAGTTAAAAACTGATCGTTTCAGTTCTCTGTGGCTGTCGTGGCGAAAGTTTTGTTGGGCCGCTAGGTTTCCTTATTTTTAGCCTTCAGCCTGTAGTTAGCATGACGGTTTGAGCTCCTTATGGGCGGTTCCCACCGGAAAAAATGAGTAAATTGGCACCATTCAGAAATATGACGGATTGGCGCCCTTTTCAATTTCAGCTGCCGCCAAGACGCCTTCAGTTTCCACTACCGCTAATAAAAAGGGATACGGCGTGGGGGAAGCGGCGAACCGAAACAACCCCCCCACCCCCCACCCCAAAAAAAAGGAAAAAAAAAAAATGGAGCCGCCACCGGATGGCGGCAGTTGCAAGAAGCTGAAGCGCGCGGCGGTGCCCGCCGTGGAGGCAGCCAGCGACGATGTCATCGGCGACATCCTCCTCCGCCTCCCGGACACGGCGTCCCTTGCGCGCGCCGCACTTGCCTGCAAGCGCTGGCGGCACGTGGCCTCCGATCCCATCCTCCTCCGCCGCTTCCGCTCCCTCCACGGCATCCCGCTCCTCGGCTTCTTCATGCTGGGACCGCCTCCACGTCCACGGGGAACCCGCTACGACGTCCCGCATGAAGACCATAGGTTCCTCTCGGCCTTCTCGCAACAACCCGCACATCTTCGGCGCCGCCAGGGCCATCGATTACCGCTCACGAGATTTCGCCGCCAAGAATCCCCGCTTCGGCGCCTTAATCGACAGGTGGGTGCTCCGCGGTTGCGACGGCGGCCGCTTCCTCCTCACCTACGGCGACTCCCACCGCGATGAGGTCGCCGTCTACGACCCCATCGCGCGGACCGCTGAGTTCCTTCGACGGCCCTGCGACATCAAGTTCGAGTTCTTATGGGACATTGGCCGAATGCACTACGCCCTCGTGACCGGCGAGGCCGACGCCTCGTTCCGGTTCTTCGCTGAGCAGTTCGCCGGCCGCCTCGTCGCTACCGTCTTCTCCTCCAGAACGGGTTAGTGGGAGTCACTCCCATTCCCACCCTTGACCGCGACCAGAGATGGTCCGTGGAACTTGCGCGGTGCTATGCGCGCCGGCCGGTTTGCGTACTGGAAGTCCAACACCACTCTGAAGAGGTACTACTTCGCTGAGATCGAGCAAGCCTTGGTGCTCGACACAAACACCATCGAATGGACGCTCATTAAGGTCCCTTTCTCTGCCAAGGGGTCCTACTGCGTTGCAGACATTGCAGAGCACGGCGGGCTGTGCCTTGTGTCCAGCCAGGAGCAGTGCGTACAGCTCTGGGTCCGCAGCGGTGATGGATGGGTGATCAAGAGGCAGATATTCTTGCTGAAAGAGTTTGCAATGTTGAAGAAGCTGCGGCATGATAAGTGGATGAAGAGGGTGAACATCCTGGAAGTGAGGGATGGCTATGTGTTTATGGAGTTTTGGTCCATTAGGGTGCCCTATACCTACCTTCTTGTGCTTAATTGGGAGACCATGGAACTGGGGGTGTTAGCAAATAACATCGATGAAAAATTTAGAGGCCCAGTTTTCCCTTCATGACTTTGGGCACCACCATTGCTTAGCCCTGCGGAAGTGCAGCATAGTCAACTTCATGGTGATTGATTCAGTAAGTAAACAGTAGCATTTTGTTAGTTATGTTTCTTATATCTTTCATTTGTTCCCTTCTGGATATGATGCACTGCACACATCTTTCCAAATGCATAGCAACTGGGCAATGCAACTGCGTGAAACTGATTTTATGATTACACCATCTGTTTATAAGTGTTGTTTGTTAATTTATCACTAATGTTAGAGTTATAAGATAGTAACATATTGTTTTGTCACCATCATAATTGATTCAGCAAGCTAATCAAACAGTGCCGAAATCTCCTTCCTGTCTATCTCTATCACTAGTAGTAAATTTTTCGTCACCCAAATTACTGCCATACATTGAGTAGCCCATCAAACTGTTATTCCTTGTTTTTCATCAGACCGTTATTCCTTGTTGTTTTTGTAATCTCATGTGAATATGCATACGCATATTTTATTGATTTTCCATTATGTTCTGTCAGCCTGCATGTGTATTGACGGTTCTTGTTTCGTCCTTGAAGCAACTTCTTAACGATCTTGAACAGGATAAATCTTTATGATATAGTACTCAGTAGTTCATTACTCTGCATAGATATAATGTGACTTAATGCCACAGTTTGTTTGTAGCACCGCTCAGGTGTTGTATACAGTTTACCTCTTTTCCCTTTTCATATATTTAATAAAGACAACAGCAGCGCTTCCCTTGCTGTACATAATTGGAATCTGTTAACATTCTTAATATGAACATTTTATAATTTATTGAATCAAAACCTTCACTTATTTGGTTTTTTGATCTTGCTTCTCGAATGGATCTCTGTACTGGATTTGGCAGCAATGCATCTGTGATTTTGTGCTAATGAACAACATATTCACACTGGAACATGAATCACTAATTAGTACTATCTGCTATGATCAATACATCTGCCTTAATTTGCCCCTTGGTAACTGTAACTACTAGCATTCGCTTTAATTTGCATTTGACCTTGATTTGTGAGATAATCTATGGTTTGTTCAATGCATATCGTTCATAATTACGTTGTGTATTTTCCAAAGTACAAAAACTATAAATCCATCCTATGTTTTTCTATTGTGTGAAAAAGATCTTTATTGTTCTATGCTACTAGTATATATCGATCGCCATTGAATAGACACGTCGGAACGGCTCGCACGAGGACCTCGCCGTCGCCGCTGGTACGGTACGGTAGCAAAGGACGAGAAAGTTGCTTGGGCGTCGGGCCGGGCCGGCTAGCCCGATCGGTGGTGTGGTGTGGACTCAAGGGTTGTTTGGATCCAGAGCAAAATTTTAGCTCGCGTCATATCAGATATTTAGATACTAATTAGGAGGATTAAATATTGATTATTTATAAAATTAATTACATAAAGTATGATAATCAACAAGATGAATTTTTTAAGTCTAATTAATTCATAATTAATACATAGTTACTGTAACACAATATTTTTAAATTATAAATTATTTAGACTTAAAAAATTTGTCTCGTTCATTAGCCTTGATCTAATAAATTAGTTTTATAAATAATCAATATTTAATATTTTAAATTAATTTTAAAATATTTGATGTGACAGGGCTAAAAAATTTAGCGCTGAAACTAAACAGGGCCTCAGTTCGTCCTGATTCGTTTCGGTGACCTAAAAACTGTTGAATTTCTTTTAGTCCCCGTCTAGCATGTGGTGGCGCCAGCAACAGCAGCACGGCGACGACCGGCTCCACGCCTACACTCCATGACCGACGGCCCGACCCGATCGCCCACAAAACAGAGCAGCCGTGGCATCGGTACGCGCGCGCGGACGGTATATAGAATCTGGCCGAGGAACTGCTTGCCTTGCCTATGATGAATACCGGCGACAGGTTGCACACCGGTTGACCAAACTAGCGGCTGCGGCGGCGACGATCGAGCTCGATCTGGGTGGTAATATATACGTATTTTCTTTCTTTTTTTTCTTTCAGAGCCTGTGCGATCGAGGTTGGCCTTGGGAACTCCCCAAAGTCAAGCTGCATATGTCCTGACTGCAGGGTAACACATGGGTTCTATAGTGTGACGTCAAAATTCATGTCAGAAGCAAGGAATATCTTGATTCACTCCGAAGAAAGCCATCAGGGTGCCGCTTGGTTCTGAAGCAAAGGACGATTGAGCTCGTTGTCGCTTGAGCGGCTCGATCTGGGACATGGAGGAGGTCGGCGTCCAGAGCTACAGAAAGGTGGGTAAACAGCAGCACATCAAAACAGCTCAAGGAGTAGAATCGCATGTGTAAGTGGTAGTAGTATTGAAGAAACTGTCACTCATATTGATCACGGCTTGGGATCGATCGACATGTTTCAACCGGCTTCACAAAAAGAAATTGTGTGAGGCAATCAGGTAATGCAAATTATAAAAGCCCGGTTAAACGACTGTAGATCACTGAATTGATATCGACCTGCATTTTGGCAAGGGAAAAAAAAAATAAAGGGACAGTGCTGATGAACTAAGAATACTGCAACTACTAGCTGTGTGATTATCCAACGCCCGCCCGGCCCGTGCTTTTTTTACCGTAGCACTTTGTGTAACCACCCACTGGCGGTGGCTCAAAAAGTCGTGGCTTTCTGGTGGACTAGGTCGGACTGTAGTAAAACTATAGAATATGTGTTACTGATGATTATAATGATGGTGATCGCTATCATAATATCTGACGTGGCACTCATGTACTAGTACTAAGCTCACGTTTCTCCTCAGATCACTAATCTTCTAATGTTGCCGCCCGGAAGAGCTCATTCCGGCTACACAAATGATGGTGCCGTTGCGCGCCGTATGTCTGAAGCGAAGCTCGCGAGGCACAACGCCACCGCAAGCACACCGTCCCGGCTCCGTACCCGACAGCACGGACGGCTCCGGCCCCAACAGAGCGCCGAGCCGTGACCCCGATCCGGCGCGATCGGCCGCGCCAGAGCTGCGTTACCCGCCAAGCCGCCAACTGAACTCAGGTCAATTATACGTTTCGTGGCCCACGTGTCAGTCACCACCGGAGCGCCATCGGACAGGGCCCAACTCCCCCCTAATCGCACCTAACGCGCGCCTAATCGCGGTGCTAAACAAAAAGAGATTAGCGAGCGCCGAGCGCCATGGCGACTGGCGTGGGCGGCGGGCTGGGCGTCCAGGTCCTGGCGCGCTGCGGTGTCGCCATCGGTGGCGCGCAGCAGCAGCCGCTTGGATCTCGCTCGCGGCGCTACTACTACCTACACCTTTGCTTCCATCGGAAGCGCAAATGTCTGCTCTCCCAGCCCCACCCTCATTGTTGCGCTGCACGGACGACTAGTTTTTCCTTATTAATAATCGGACCACCAGATCGTCGTGCGTGGGAAAAGAAGAAAAGGGAATTAGTAGTAGTTGTTGTTGCCGAGTCGGGTGGTGGCGGTGAGATCTGATTTCCATTAGCTAGCCCGCGCCCCTCCGGTTGGTAGCAGTCGGTGGTGGCATCTATCTGTTCGTGTGTGTTGAGTGCAGAGTGTGTATGTGAGCGAGAGAGCGCGCGGGGTCACTCTTCTATAAATAAGGCTCAGATCTGGGAAGGCCTGTCCTCCTCGTCGTCCACCTCCAGTCTAATCCGATTCAAACCCGCGCCGTGCCGTGTCTGTCCGAGCCAGTCCGCAATCCACCACCCCCAGCGTACCAGAGCTGCTCGGTAAGCGACCCTTCCCCGCGCAGATCGCGCTCGGTTTTCCCTTCTCCCTCTCTCTCTCTCTCTCTCTCTCTCTCGCGCGCGCTTGTCGGTGCTGCGCGCCCCGCGGTTTCGTTTCCTGACGGCTCTGATCTGTGGGGGTGGGGGATCTTGTGCAGCAGCAGCGGACCCGGGTGCGATGGCGCAGAAGGAGGCCAATGGCAGCAACGGCGAGCAGGCCGTCACCCGCCCGCCGCCGACGCCCTCGCCGCTCCGCTTCTCCAAGTTCTTCCAGGTGCCTGCCCGATCTCCCCTCTCGCCTGCGTGTGTTACCGGATCCTGATCGCGGGGGGTGCTAATCGTTGCCGTTTCGATCCAGGCCAACCTGCGGATCCTCGTCACCGGTGGCGCGGGCTTCATCGGCTCCCACCTCGTCGACAAGCTCATGGAGAACGAGAAGCACGAGGTACGAATGAAATCCCGCCTCATATCGTTGCGGTCCGTGTGTGAGGTCGATTCCATTTCGTCTGGATCTCAAATGAGTTGATCAGGCCCAGGGGTGCTAGATCTCTGTGATAGGGACGTCAATGGGAGTCAATTGTGCCAGATCTCTAGGATGCAAGCTTATGAGTACGCATTTTGCATCCTGTGGGGGGAAATGGAATTTCCGTATCGAGCCTGGAAGCTTGAATCGAGTGTCGGGTAACTTTGTGGATCTGATTGGAAGTGGAGAGGTCATTTGCTTATATTGCTTCGTAATCGTACAGCACTATGCTCTAGTCTGGAGTAGTTCGTGGATCTGTATGGGAATTGAGGAGATCATGGATTTCCAGTGGGAAAGATCTCGTTATTGTACTCCACATTGAGCTACCTGAGATCATTTCTGAATCACGTGGAGTGTCATTCTAAGACCGGGAGCTATTTTTTGTAGTAGTAGTCAAGATTTCACTTATCATTTGTACTGTGGATACCGCTCCGGACAGTTTGACGAAAACCACGAAAACCACGGTAACCACTCCCAGTTCAAATTTCAAAATCCAAATTTTAAACGTGATTTGAATCAGAAACCGCGGTTTCGAGCGGTAACCGCTCGGTTTGTGCCGTAAACCGTCCGATTTGACTGAAAACCGCGATTTTAACAAGATCCGTAAATTGGGTGAAATTAATGAAAAAATTTGCATCATCTTTCCTAAGAAGTTGATCTAGTATAGTACAAAACAAGTAAACATGTAAATAACAAATATATAAATACAAATACATAATGATCACATAGTATAAACATGATTTGATCCGGAAACCGCGGTTTTCGAGCGGTAACCGTTCGGTTTGTGCGGTAAACCGTTCGGTTGGCCTAAAAATCACGGTTTTTGGGAGAGGACATGTAAATTGGGTGAAACTAATGAAAAATTTGCATGACCTTTTCTAATAAGTTAAAATATAGTATTGCATAACACGTAGAGCACATGCTTTTACAGGTAAAAAAGGTTGGGGAGGTGGAGTTAGTACATAAGATAATTGTTTTTATTTTTTCTTCTCTTTTTATCTTGTTTGATTTATTTGATCCATCTAAACAAAGTTTTCTTAACTTCTTTCTCCATCATAATTCCTCATTTTTCATCTAGTTTTTTTACATATTTTTTTTACAATTTTTTTTTTCAAATTTTCAAAATTTGCATCAAATTCAAATTCGAAAAACCGCTAACCGCAAAAACCGAGCCGAGTGGTTTCGTCGGAAACCGCAAAAACCGCCCGGTTTCCAGCGGTTTTTCGAACCTTGGTAGTAGTGTTCCACCATGCTTCAAGTTGCATCAAGTTTGTAGAGTCGAGCAACCTTTGAGTTCAAGGAGCCTTGCTGTGCATCCAGTCTTGCAGACATTTTACTTGTGTTGACTTCGTTCCTTTGTGTTCAGGTTATTGTTGCTGATAACTTTTTCACGGGTTCAAAAGACAACCTGAAGAAGTGGATCGGGCACCCGAGATTTGAGCTCATCCGCCACGGTAAACAACTTGTTAGTTACACATTTTTAAGACTTCCAATAGTAAATTTTCAATGTGCCTCGTCCCTGCATTTCTATTGTCTTTTACATTAAGTTGGCATAATTAACAGTCTTTGCTGTCAAATGATCCTCAAACTTATGAATCCTAAATAGTCTGACAAATGAAGTATATATATTGCATGCCCTTGTCCAAAGGCATGTCACATCTCCTATGTTGTCTGTTAGGTGGGGCTTTTTGTATTTATTAATGAAGACCTAGTTGCCTTTCTTATTTGGTACACTTAGTTGTTCCTTCTCTTTCAAAGTTACTTAATTCTGAATCATGTTTAAGTCAGTGACACTTAGACGTACAGCACACTTGTTTTAGTCAATGCTTGTCCTGAATTCTGTTGAGTGAATTGAACTTTTCCCCTCTTAACCAATTATTAACTGTTGGTGTGTGTCTTAGGTTCAACTTTGTCTGTAGCAAACCCTGAAAATGTGGTGGTGGGGAAGATAATTTTCTTAGATTAATAATTAAATGTGCTCACAATAAACTATTTGCAAACCACTCCTGATCCTCAAACTTACAATATCAATTATTTCTCGCTGTTTTAGATGTCACCCAACCACTGCTTGTGGAGGTTGACCAAATCTATCACCTTGCTTGCCCTGCCTCGCCAATTTTCTACAAGCACAACCCTGTTAAGGTGTGTAGGTTCTCTTTTTATCTTTGGAGTATGTCATTTCTTAGTTTTTTTTTTTTGACTGGTACTGAAATGTGTCTTGAACAGACCATCAAAACCAATGTTATTGGCACCCTGAACATGCTGGGACTAGCAAAGAGAGTTGGAGCTAGGTCAGTGTTCATCATGCTAATCGATTCTTCCAAAGCCTCTCACATGGAAAACTGTATGAAACCATGGTTTTATGTTCAATTGCAGGATTTTGTTGACTTCAACCTCTGAAGTTTATGGTGACCCACTTGAGCACCCCCAAACTGAGGCCTACTGGGGCAATGTTAACCCGATTGGTAAATTTGTTTGTCTGACAGATGCGATATATTAACCTTCTGCTTTTCATAATTTATCTATAAATTCTCTTATAATTTTGGTTTTTATTTTCCTTAACAGGAGTCAGGAGCTGTTATGATGAGGGTAAACGTGTAGCGGAGACACTGATGTTCGACTACCACAGGCAGCATGGCATTGGTAATACTTCCTTATGTATTTAAACTGTAGCTATTACCTCATAGCCTTTTTTATTCCATAAGAACTGTGATTATGATTTTATAATAATAGTTATCATGCTTGTCTGTAGAGATCCGAATTGCCAGGATTTTCAACACCTATGGACCTAGGATGAACATTGATGACGGGCGTGTCGTTAGCAACTTCATCGCTCAGGCCGTGCGGTAATGCCTTTTGGACTTCTTTTGACTCCATCCCAGCTTATGTGAGATCGTTTTATTTGCTTAAATTGTCAAAATCTTGTAGTGGCGAAGCCTTGACTGTTCAGAAGCCAGGAACACAGACTAGGAGCTTCTGCTATGTTGCCGATATGGTTTGTACTCCATTCAAAGTTAATTAATAAATTTGACTAAAACATTGTCATCAACTACATCATGTCATTTGTAGGTTGATGGCCTTATTAAGCTGATGAATGGAAACAACACTGGTCCTATTAACTTGGGCAACCCAGGTAAAATCCACATCTCCCTTTTTGCAGCCTTAATATATAGTGAGCCATTGCGATATGGATTTCATAAGCGTTCCCATTGTAATGAATTGGGTTTTTATCTCCTTTCCACTTAATAGTTGCTTTCTGATGTCGTAGGTGAATTTACCATGCTGGAACTTGCTGAGAATGTGAAGGAGGTAAGATATCCATTTCAGTGCTGCAATTGTTTCTGAAGACCTTGCGAATAGTGCATCATATACTGATTTCCTGTCAAACTTTGCAGTTGATCAACCCAGAAGTGACTGTCAAGATGACTGAGAACACCCCTGATGACCCTCGCCAGAGGAAGCCTGACATCAGCAAGGCGAAGGAAGTTCTTGGGTGGGAGCCTAAGATCGTTCTGCGTGACGGTTTGGTGCTTATGGAGGACGATTTCCGGGAGCGCCTGGCTGTGCCCAAGAAGACCAAGGCCTAAGTGGCTGTGCATTTGTGAAAGAACAGCACGGGAGTATACTAATAGCTGGGGTTCGTCATTATTCTGTGGCCGCGTTTAATTACGGAATTTGAGTTCCAATAAACTGCATACCGTACACCTTTGTCGTTCACTTGAAAGATTGTATTACTAGAATTCTCATACAGGGCCGGCTGTTTGTGTTACTACTACTTTTGCCGAACTTGTGGTACCTATTGTTTGTAGCCTATGTTCTCCCTGAATCAATTATAGCAATGTTGATGCCATTTTTGATCTTTTTTGCTCAATCTTTCTCCTGTGTATTAGCTTGGCATGCCGCAGACTTGTGCTGTTATTACTTTTAAAAGGATTTTTACTTTGTCCCAGATAGGCATCGATATTTCGTGGAAAGTTAAATATCCGGAGAAAAATTCCAGGCTCTGTTATCTCTGACTTTTATTGTACGTGCTGATTCATGCTTCGTTTTTCCCTTTGGTGTTTCAACAGGCGTCTTGCTACGGTGGTACGGTTACTTCTTCCTCGTTGTTTTGACATTCAGTGTCGAGCTGTAGAGATGTCTGAACGAAGCGTGTTTGTTAATTCAGGAAACTGCAAACGGGGAGGCGCCTCTTGTCCTGGACGGGGACTTTACCAACAAAAGGACAGCAGCAGCACGAGAAGAAGCTTCGGAGGAAGGAACGTGCATGTCCTGTCCATCGTGCTGAGATCTGAGTGCAATGTTTCCGGGTGCCATTCTGGATGTTAGGACGACAGATTTGACTTTCAGCCGGGTGAGGCGAGACGAGACGAGACGTGGCACGCAGCTTCCCCGCGTGTCCCACGCCCGTCGATCCCCGGCGTCAGTTGCTTGGTACCGTGATCCAATCCAACGGATGGATAACGATAGGTAGAGAAGAGATGCCTTTGGCTCCGGCCGACGCGTGCTCTCGTTGCGGCATTTGTCATCAGCAAGACAGTACGAACAAGTCGGCACCGCTCCTGCTCCTTTTTTTTCACTGACCTGGAGCTTTCTTTTCTATGACGTGGCCTGGAGTCGCGCAGCTGGTGACATGGCTCCATCAGTTTATTTTATTTTTAATTAAAAAAAAGAGCGACGTGATGATCCAATGCTTCCGTCTCAAGCGACCGCACGCGCCTGCGCCGCGATCTGCGCGGACCCATATGCCTGCAGCTGGAGCGCGGGGATGCCACAAAACGACGTGCCGTCGATGTCGGTGGTGGCCGGGCCCTTCGCGCTGGCTACAACGGGGATCGCTTCCTTCCGCGTTACACCATCACGTTCTGCCTTCTGTCTATCTCATCTCGATCTAAGTAATATCTGCATCGGACGGCTGGCGAGGGCCTGGCGCCGCTGAGACTGAGAGGTAGTGGCGCGCGTCGTGCGACCAACCTACCCCAATTGCCTTCACACGCCGGCTGCTGCTGCTGCTGCTGAGCTGGGCGACGACGGGTGGGGGCGCGGGCGACAGAGGCTGCTGGAGCTGGACGGGGCGGCGCGGTCCACGCGGCGTAACGGCCCGCTTTTTAAGGTCCATCCCACTCCCTCAGACTCAGACTAGTCCGCGATCTCGCTCGCTCGCCCGCCCCTCTCCCCCACCGCCACCGGCATTTCCCGGCGCGTGACTTCCGCACTTGCCCCCGCGCCACGACATTCCGGCTCGGTTCGGCCGCGGCACCACCGGCACCGGACCGCGTCTCACCTCCCCGGATCTCCTTCGCCGGCCCGCCGCTCTTCCTGAAGCCCGAGCCCGTAAGTTCCCGCCCTCCTCCTCATCTCCTTACCTGCTGAATCTGTGATCGATCGCGCCCGCGCGTGCTGCCGAAGGTCGTTCCGTGGACGCCGTCGGTTTCGGCCGCCTGTGGTGGAGAGCGCTAGATCTAGCGCTCGTGCCACACACACCTGAGGTCGCTTAAGCAGGACGAAGCGTGATCCGGCTGTCTGCGCCGGTCGGCAGGCCGCCTGAGCTCCCCTGCCTACCGCTACCGGCGCGGTCTTTTGCGTGTTGGTTCGCCTTTGAGTGGCGGGATCGTGATTTCGTGCTGCGCTCCCAATTTCCCATCATTGCAAGGGTGCTTTGTTTTTTTTTTTAATTGGCCAGCTGATCGAATTAATAACCACGAAGTAGAATTTGCCTGTGTTAGTTGTGTTGGGTACTTCAGTATTAAATTTACTAGAATTTAATTGATTGTTCCCTTGATGATAAATCACGAAAATCAATTGATCATAATCACGAAGTAGAATTTGCCTGTGTTAATTTTGTTGGGTACAATTTTAAATTTACTAGAATTTATTGATTGTTCCCTTCAGTGCCACCTGATATTGATCAGATCTGCTTTAATAATTCTGAGTCCTTGCCTTTGTACGGATTTGATGTATGAGGAGCCACTATGTAGTACTAATGATGTTATTGTATTTTGTTAACATCAACAGGTCGGAAAATTAGCAGGCAAAGATGGCGAGTTACGAGCCCAAGAACATTCTCATAACTGGCGCCGCTGGATTCATTGCATCGCATGTGGCTAACCGCCTGGTCAGGAACTACCCGCACTACAAGATTGTTGTGCTCGACAAGCTCGACTACTGCTCCAGCCTCAAAAACCTCAACCCTTCGAGGCCTTCGCCGAATTTCAAGTTTGTGAAGGGTGACATTGCAAGTGCTGATCTGGTGAACTACCTTCTCATTACCGAGTCGATTGACACCATCATGCACTTTGCTGCACAGACTCATGTGGATAATTCGTTTGGTAATTCATTTGAGTTCACAAAGAACAACATATACGGTACCCATGTCCTTCTCGAGGCTTGCAAAGTTACTGGTCAGATAAGGAGGTTTATTCATGTTAGTACCGATGAGGTGTATGGAGAAACTGATGAGGACGCTGTGGTTGGCAACCATGAGGCCTCACAGCTGCTTCCAACAAACCCATATTCAGCTACAAAAGCTGGGGCTGAAATGCTTGTGATGGCTTACGGTAGGTCATATGGCCTTCCTGTTATCACCACCCGGGGGAACAATGTGTATGGGCCAAATCAGTTCCCTGAGAAACTCATTCCCAAATTTATTCTTTTGGCTATGAGAGGTCTGCCTCTTCCAATTCATGGAGATGGTTCTAACGTCAGGAGCTATCTGTATTGTGAGGACGTTGCTGAAGCTTTTGAGGTCGTTCTTCACAAAGGAGAGGTTGGACATGTATACAATATTGGTACAGTCAAGGAGAGGAGGGTGATTGATGTGGCCAAGGACATATGCAGGCTCTTTGGATTGGATACTGAGAAGGTCATCAGGTTTGTTGAGAACAGGCCATTCAATGACCAGAGGTACTTCTTGGATGATCAGAAGCTAAAGAGATTGGGATGGGCAGAACGTACACCATGGAAAGAGGGCTTGAAGAAAACAATCGAGTGGTACACCACCAATCCTGATTACTGGGGAGATGTCACTGGTGCATTGCTTCCTCATCCAAGGATGTTGATGACACCTGGAGTTGAAAGGCATAACTGGACTGAAGAAATCAAGTCTCTGTCTTCTACACCCACTGAAGCTAATGAATCCAGCTCTGCAGCTCCCCCAGCTACTACTATCAGCACTGGCAGTGATCGCCAAAAGCCTTCCTACAAGTTCTTGATATATGGTAGGACTGGTTGGATTGGTGGCCTCCTTGGGAAGATATGTGAGAAGCAAGGGATACCTTATGAGTTTGGGAAAGGTCGCCTGGAAGAGCGGTCTCAGCTGCAGGAGGACATCAGGAATGTGAAGCCAACTCATGTCTTCAATGCTGCTGGTGTTACTGGGAGACCAAATGTTGACTGGTGCGAGAGCCACAAACAGGACACCATCCGCACCAATGTCGTAGGCACATTGAATCTTGCTGATGTTTGTCGTGAGGAGGGTTTGCTCATGATTAATTATGCTACAGGCTGCATATTTGAGTATGATGCTAAGCACCCTGAAGGATCTGGAATTGGCTTCAAAGAGGAAGATACACCCAACTTCACTGGTTCCTTCTATTCCAAAACCAAAGCCATGGTAGGTCCAGTCTTTTTATTTTCATTTACTTGACTTCTCTTTTACAGGCTATGAAGCTAATTTTTCTTTCTGTTATATATCTGGTGTAGGTGGAAGAGCTATTGAAGGAATATGATAATGTCTGCACTCTTAGAGTCAGGATGCCTATATCATCAGACCTCAGCAATCCTCGTAACTTCATCACAAAGATAGCTCGCTACGATAAGGTGGTGAACATTCCCAACAGTATGACTACTTTGGATGAGCTTCTGCCTATTTCCATTGAGATGGCGAAGCGTGACTGCAGAGGCATATGGAACTTCACCAATCCTGGGGTTGTTAGTCACAATGAGATTCTGGAGATGTACAAGAAGTACATTAATCCTGACTTCAAGTGGACCAATTTCACACTCGAGGAGCAGGCCAAGGTAATAGTTGCCCCCAGAAGCAACAACGAGATGGATGCATCAAAACTGAAGGCCGAGTTCCCTGAGATACTGTCAATTAAGGATTCTTTGATTAAGTATGTCTTTGAGCCAAACAGGAAGGTCCCCGCTAATTAAGGGATTATGGTATAGGGGTGTTGAGGTTATTTGCATTGGTTATCACTTGACACTAAATTAGTAATATTGCATGGTGGTAGGTGTGGTCGATTCTTTTTGGGACATGCCAGGCATAAACCTTTTTTTTGATAGCGTCGTGTTTTACACCATAGATATCCTTAGGTGCTCTATAGCTTTTATCCTGATATCTGGCAATCAATGAACACAACAAATTGACTTATTATCAAAATGTCAAACAGCTTTCATGTACATGAAAGTGTGTATCCCATACTAAGGCATTCTTATACCTTAGATTCAATTTTGATATTGCTCGGTCGCCAGCGTGTGTAGCTTGTTCGGGTATCAGCTCGGTGACATTATATCAGTGTACACTTGTTTTTGGCGACACGACTCGTGCATCGCACCGTCGACAACGGTGCCATACTAGTTCTGGAAGTGGCGGGGCAGCCTGATGCACCAGCTTCGTGTTGTCCCTGGAACCCGCTGACTTCTATTTGAATCTGAAACAAATATACCATCGTGATATCTCAGATGATAAAGGCAGAGACGCACCAACGTCCTGTAGCTGCTCACGCTTCCAAAGTTCTCTAAGTATGCAACATTTCATAAATTGTTGTCGGCAACAAGACACCATGTTTTTCCTCCTTTTTGGCAAAAAGACATCAAGTTTTAAAACTACATAAAGCAGCAACAGTGGAACTACCGCAACAATTTCCCAGCTCAAAAGCAACACTTAATCCACATTATAAACTTCCTAAATACTACAGCTAGCAGAAACCGCAATCTCATTCAGCAGCTGCCATGTAGCTCCCACCTTTGAATCACATCAAAGCTCCTTTGCCACCCAATCAAAAGACAGCTCTAATAACACCACAACGATAAAGGTTCGAACTACTGCATGACAAGAATCAAAATTACCTAATTTAAAGTAAAAACTGAAACATCTAACGACTGATAGTTAAAAAACCCTTTGCAGCATACTTGTATATTCAACAATCCTACAACCCCAACTGCTGGTAGTCAAAAACACCTTGCGGCATAGTTGTATATTCAACAATTTGCAGCCAGACGAAATTCAAACAAGTTCCAAATCCCCATTTCACAAGAAAGGATCCTCAGTTAAAAACTGATCTGCGAGGCAGAGGCATTGAACTTCCATGTACATCCTCTGAGTGCAATTGAATACACTGGGTAAAACAGCTACAACCAAGCACAGTTGAAGAAATCAACCATCTTAGTTGGGATTCCAGGAGCTGGACAGCCAGAAGACACCCCATCATAATAAATCGTTGTGCAAAGGAAAAGGCAAGCGAAGGGATGTCAAAATTCCTACTGTCATTGTCTAATTACCACTAGCAGATATCAGAGCAGGATTTTGCAGGATTTTGCAACTTGGTCTTCCATGCAGAACAGGGCAACCCACAACTAGTACCAATTAACTTGTTGATGCCAGAAGAAGATTATATGCAAGAAGGAATTGACTTTTAAAAGCACAATAGACCTCCATGCTTATGAGAACCATTAATATGTCAGAGAAAATTGCTTTATGATGCCCAAAATAAATAGAGCAATGCTTTGCAACAAAAAAAAAGGCAACAGTCACCTGAAATACAAAAAATAGAAATAACCTCATGAGCATAAGCACAATGCACAACTATGAACATACTAATTTGAAATAAAAAGATTGAAGCAGAACCAGCATGTGCATACCTCCTAATAAGATGGCTGGAGCTTAATCCACAACAGAGAAGCATCCGAGCAACACCAAAGGACACAACTGGGCCGCTCAGAATGCATCAATGATACACTGAGGGTCAAAGGAAATGAGGGGCACCTTCGTACATGTGGAGCAACTTGGACGATTCTTCACTCCATACTCCATAGCATAAGTAACAGAAACTAAAGGCAACCAAGTAATTTCCATAGTAGTGTTCAGCATCATCCACTTAAACTATAGTTCTATGTAGACATATAAAACCCATACAATTCAGCAAAGCAAGACCCCCATAAACATGAAGTTCCTTGTCCCCAGAACTTAGTAGCACAAACAGCAGGAATGAATGGACTAGTGCCCTTCATATTTGATGTCGAAATATCAACTTCACTAAGGAATCTAGTTGGTCTGCATTGATTCAGCATGGTACTTCTCCAGTTCAGCATCAAGTTCTTCAGCAGACTTAGGCTGACCACGCTCTTTCCCACGACGGCCACCTGATCCGCCACCACGTCTCCCACCACCCCTCTGCTGGGGTCTACGCTGCGGCAAGCCAGAAGGGCGAGCCCTTGGTGCACTGTAACATTTCAGTTCATTTACTATAATTTCACATAAATGCAAAAAGATTATGTGGAAGGAAACAAGATAACTTAGCATCTGATCTGTCCTGAAACTTTCATGTCATAGGGGTAAATACAAATGACTTTTAAAACCTACCAAAATATAGTGCATATAAATCCATACCCTAAATTTGGCGACTGGCAGAATTAGCATAAACAGAATGAAAACTACCATCAACCATGAATACTTGTCAATTTATCAACTTAATGAATGATGAATATGAGTTGAAACCATAACGCAGGAGAATTCAAATGTGACAAAACACCATAAATTGTTCATTATACTACAAAAGAAGCAGATACATATGTATGGCACTTAGCAATGCAGATTAGAAGCATACCTCCTAGCAGCATTCCTGGCCAGGCCTCCATTGGTTCCAGGCACAACAGCGGCAGCTGTTGGAGTATTAGTCCCGACTATCTCAATTTTCATGGGCTTACCATCAAGTTGCACATTGTTATATTTCTTAACAGCTGCAACAGCATCAGCGCGCCTTGCAAATACAACCTCAGCAGTCCCCTGCAATATCAATGTCAGAGATACAGAAAGATAAATATACATGTAGGTAGGAGATAGGTAAAAGGCCACAAGATAGAATCTGCACCTTAGACCTCCCACTTCGGTCATAGTTAATTGAGTGTCGCTTCAAATCGCCTAGCTCGGAGAAAAGCTCCTGCATACATAAATATAGATCACATAATTATTACCTAGGCTGATATTGCAACGAGAAGTCAGGTGTGTCTGTTGATACTAATTACCTAATTTATCCACGTAAACTTGGCCCTAGTTTAAATCTCAGAACTTAACTCAAGTAACAATAACTGTCTAGAGAACAAAAGGAATGCCGTGCAAACTAACACAATCAGTCACAATAGAAGCGAACCACATGGATTGGGAAATCATAGTAAATTGCAGATGTGTACTTGCGGATTATTAAACCAGGTAAGTTTTATGGTTTTAATTGAATGGCTTATATGCCATTTAAAACATTCTGTCAAAATAGGCCGTGGCAGTTAATAAACGAAAATAAATAAATCAAATCGGGTAGACATAGATCTCTGATGGATCGAACCGAGGGACATATCTACATGTAACCTCTTGTTTACATACAGAAAAATTGGTAACATCTGTTACCACAACAGATCCGAGTTAGCGCAAAACCAAATATGTGTCTAACCTTGTTCACGAGCTCTAGATCTAGAGAACACCTAAGCTATACAAACTGGCGATCTACAATTTTGTACAACGAATTACTCGGGGGAACAACAGAACACGCCAGTCCGGTGGCGCCATATACCTTGATGTCCTCGTTAGATACGCCGAAGTCGAGGTTGGAGATGTAGAGCTTGGTGCCTGTCTCGAGGGCCGAGACCCTTCCGCCGCCGCCTCCGGCTCCTCCCCCCGCGGCGACCGCGGAATACATGTCGTGCTGCCACGCCGCTTCCGGAGCCTGAGGATCGCGTCACACCAAAGTGAGAAAAACCGCCCGACCACCTCTCCTTCCGCCTCTGCCTCGGCGAGAACGGGGAGCCCTCGCATCCTCGGCTGTGGCGACGCGGAGCATCTTTAGCCCGTTCGATTCGTTCGTACCTTGGGCGGCTGGTATGGCCCCTGCCTGTTCCCAGATCTCTTGAAGGGGCGCCTGGTTGGTCCGCCGGCCCCGCCGCCGCCCGAGCCAGATCCGCCGCGGCGGCGGCCGCCCCCTTCGGACGAGGGGTTGCTCTTCTTGTTGTTCTTGATGATGTCGTCGAGCGACATGTCCAAGGTCTCCGCCATGTGGCTGGGTAGATCTCGCGGGGGCTGGGCTGGAGAGAGGGAGGTTGACGAGGAAGAGGCGTCGAAATTGGGGAGGATGCGGATTAGGGTTGCGACTTGCGGGGTGAGTGGGGAATTGGGGATTCGTTTGTTCCGGGAAGGCGGGCGTGGGATAAAATATAGGCGGGGGACGCGTAGGGAGAACGCGGTTGAGGCGTTACGGGCTCCGGCCCAACCAACTAAACCAGACCACGAGGGCCTGATGCGGACGGGACCGGTTTGGCCCGGAGTCGGCGGGTTCGAGTTGGATGGCTTGTTCCGTTGTCTCCGCGGTCGCTCTCATTTTCCAGTGGCTCTGATCCTCTATATTTGAGATTCCGTAGATCCATTAACAGGTGGTATGCTGTTTATCAAAAAAAAACAAAAAAAACAGGTGGTATGTAATCCGCTGTCCTAAATTATCATTTGATTTGATGATTATGTCAACTGAACTAAATTCCAGTTTCAAACCAGAGGGTTGTACAAAAATAAGATCTATCACTCATTTTTATGTTGGAGCAATTACAAAACTGGTCATGTTTTCAAGTGCAATTCTAAAAATGATCCTCTTTTTACTTGTCGTTGACTTTAACTGTTAATTTTGAATATTTATTTTATTTAAAATATTTTATTAAAATATGTAAAATTAAAAATTATATTTTTAAAATTTTAAGTGATAAATCAAATCATAACGAAACATATGATACTTCTTATATTTTTTAAAAATATAAAATAAATGGTTAAAATTAGTTGTCAAAGTCAACAACGACATGTAAAAAAAGACAGAGTAACAGTGTTAAATATTTGATATATGCCCTTGCAAAAATGGTCCTGTTTTGTTTTTAGTTTTGCAAAAATGGGACTGTTCTAACTTTTTCTAAATATGGAACCAAAAATTCATTTAATTGATTTTTTTCCTGATAATTTGTTTTCACAATTTAAATGATTTCTAATAAGTATTGAAATATATAGAATTTCACCATAATGTTTTTAAATTTTGAAATTAGTTTGGAAAAATATGTATAATCCCACCATGATATTTAAAAATTTAGTAAAGGACTTTTTTAGCACACAAAAAGGACTTGTTATTATATAAGAGTGCAAATTTAGTTTAGAGATATGCATATCACTTAACAGTGCCCAGTCTTTTTTTTTTTTCTTTTCACTTGTCCTCTTGAACGCTGTATAACATATATCTCTGTGAATGTGGCTATGAAATATTATATCGACAACGTTAAATAGAGTTTTTATATGCATCTCCTCTTGGGTGCGTACACTGCTTAATCGTCCTTTCTATTGTATTGTACTAATAAATACTTATCTTCAAAGTGCTAACCGGCTCAAATTTCAAAGCTGATCACATACTTCCCTGCATTAAGAAATAATACATAATATCGTGCTAGGAATATGTTAAGTAATTCAATCAAAATTTGTATATGTAAGGGTTGGAACGGAGGATTTATTATGTGTTGCTGAGAGAGAAAAATGTTATTATGACTCTAATGATAAAGACTATCATCTTGCGCTTCACATGGACAGGTCTCAAGTACAGGTTGGCATCATGACATCCATGTGCTTCGGCTATGCAAATCCTCAATATGAATGCCCCATTATTTCCATTCCGTTTGCACCCCGTAACATACTAGTTAGTAAGCCCAAGTTTGATATATCTAGTTGAAAATACCCAATCCATGATGTCAAAGCCATTAGATGAAATTTCCTCGAACCAACTCCAACAGGCTGCAAAATGCCAGTGCATATCCACATATAATCATTTAGTTAACACCTATCCGGAACCAATTACAAAAGGAGAAAGGAAAGGAAAACGGCGACTCACGCTCGAATCAGTCCTGGAAAGTAGAAGCTAATGAACACCAACCGTATCGGCACGAAGAAAGCCAACAGTATGATCAGATAATGCGTCTTTAGCACCCAATGGCCACCAAAATATCAAATACGCCAAAATTTCAGTACGGCTGCTAAGCGTAGTACAGATCAATCAATGTAATAAAGAATATGCAAGGATTTTCTGTCTAAATTACAGTTTAAATCCAACGGTCCTTAGTAATTTGGATGGCAGTTTCGGTAAGACTTGACCATAGAAGTATATCACTAGACATTACATTTGTAGACAACTTACAAAAACACAAACCCTTTTACTCGACCAATTTCAGTATCCTGAATAATACCAACCACTGGATGCACACGTTTCCTGGCACATAAAAACTCTGCAAGAATATAACTCTATGGACAGAGACCAACATCAATGGAAGCCACCTTCCGTCCAATATGAGCCGCCGGAAGCCCCATTCTGATTACTTCCCTTGTTGGGGGTGCTGTGATTGTAATTATCGAAGCTGTCATCTTTACCATCGTCCCATCCAGCCCAAGAATCGCTACTCTGGTGTGATTTTACAGGCTCATCCTTCTTGCTTTGGTCATCCCAATCATCCCAAGAACTGGAGTTGTAATTCTTTGATGAAGAATTATGAGATGAATTCCACCCGTTTCCATTGGTCTCATGCTCAAACCTTTGGTAAGGCTCACTATTCTGGTCTCTGCGTTGCCAATCATCTCCCCAGCCACTCGATCCTCCTTCCTTGGATAACTCCTCTACCTTTTGTGAGGCCAATGCCATTACTCCTCTCATAATCCCCCAGGTCTTGCTTCCAAGCTCTGCAGTTTTATTGGCAACAACACTGACAGTTTCGTTCACCTTCTGGTCATAGCCCCCTTCCCTCAACTACACATCAGAAAAACACCATCTTAGAAAAGTAAAAATAGTGATGAAACACAAACACCAAGGCAATCACAACAATAACATCTTTCAATACAGCCCATCACACAGACACACTAAAGCTGCTTCTCAAGGAGCAACAGATTATTCAAAGATATTTCTAAATCTTCTGGCCATGAGAAAGTGTGAATGATAATAAATGCATTGTATCAAATTATTGGTACAAAAATATGAAGCATAAACTATAAAGAAAAAAAAATGAAAAAAGGAGGTAAGCTCAAGTAAGACTATTATCTAAAGAGGAAAGACAGTGTATAACTACTTCACTCTTAGCCATTCCTACCTGTTTGTGTGCAATTTATACAACAACCCTGAAGACTACTGTCTGCAATTTATACATGAATATGCTAATTTTTAAGTGCCTTAAAATTGAGGCTCTTTTCACTCAACGTTAATAGCCTTAGATCAAGATCTAGTGGCTACAAGTTGTTAGTTGTTGTTTTTTCTATTTCTGTAGGGTTATGTATTTACTATAGAAATTATTAACGTATAGACCATAGAAAAAAAAAAGTGAATTGTAGCTATCCAATCTAGATCTAAGGGCTATCAACGTTGCTTTATGTATCCTAATCAATTAGGTTTACTGTTGCAGAATAAGAGATGAGCAGTTGGCGTGAAAGACACCTTTGATTGAATTTCTTTTGTGCCAACTTGGACAACACCAGCAGCAGACTGGGCAGCAGATGCAGCAACAAGCGAAAGGCGTCCAAATCCCTGAAACAATTATAGAATGACGAAGAAACTGTGAGGCCACAGAGGAAGCTAAATATGCATGGCATATGCTGATGTGATGAATGCTTTGGTTGCAGTTGAACCAGAATCGTTTCGCATGTTTGTCAAAACACATTTTTTTTTTCCTGAACCTGGGGTGAATAAATAAGTGTACATGATCACATATACTACCTACTGGTGTAAATTGATGCTATATGTCTGTAAATGTTTAAACAACAAGTTCAGTATGATTATCAGCTCTCATATAGACAGAGTGACCTAAGCATAACCAATTAGTCTGTTCAGTGTTCATTAGACCTTTGGAACTCATGTAGAACGCTGAACTAAAAACGTCCCTTGCAGCCAGAGTAGGAAAATGCACCACTAAGGTTCAGGTCATGAATTTTAAACTGTACTCAAGCACAGAACAAGATAATGCCAAACAATAACTACGGGTTAAACTTTTAGTGTCTTACTATTTATCTAAAGAAGTTAGCTCTCTGTGCAACCGTGCAGTAGCAATTCTGTTTTAAAATGACCATCTAATAATTACCCAACGAAAGGACGACATTTTGCTCATTAATCGGGGGACTTGCACCGATCAGTGCAAGCTTCTGCTTAGGATGGCACACAACCAATAGCAGAAAGAGTATAGTTCTTATTACTACCTGGGAGACGACGTGCAGGACATCACCCTGGGCAGCGGTACCATTCCTATTGGCCGATGGCGCCGGGCTGGATCCAAACCCGACGTACTTGCCTCCCTGCGAAGGCGGGAGCCCCTCAGGCTTCGATTGGTTTTCCGCCATCCTCCTGGCGAAGAAATCCTCCTTATTGGCTGCTGATGCCTCCAGCTGCTGTCTCGTATACATGTCCTGCGTCGATTTGGACCTCGGCGGCTGCCTACCAGAATCCGCCCCTGCGGCACCGAACGACCCCGCGGACTGGTTCCGCCTCATATCCGGCCGGAAGTCATCGTCCCAGTCGTCCCACCCACCGCCGCCGCCGCCTCCTCCTCCACCGGAGATGGAGGAGGCGGCCAAGGGCGGCTTCCTGGCGGGGGCGGGGGCGCCAGATCCGGGCGTCTCCTTAACGACGGGCGGGTCCGTCCACGGACGACCCTCGGCGAGCGCGACGATTCGGTCGCGGTACGCCGCGGCAGCATTGGAGTTGTACTTGGCGACGTGGGGCGTCTCCTTGGGCACGCCCCGCGCGGTGAGGAAGGCGTTAAGGCGGTCGTTGCCGCCGGCCTCCATCTTGCGGAGCTGAACCTCGGTCCAGGAGTCCATGGTGACGGAGCGCACGAAGCTGATGTGCACGCCGAGGCCGCGGTGCTTGCCCGAGCACTCGAGGCACATGAACACCCCGTAGGAGACGCTGGCCCACTGCGGGTTCCGCTGCGCGCAGTCCACGCAGGTCTTGTTCCCCTGCTGCGCCTGCAGCTCCCGCAGCCGCCTCGCCGCCGTCGACGCCATCGGCGGATGGGATCGGATCTGCGGCCTCGGATCCCGCGGCGGTGGGTGGGTGTGGCCCGGGCACAGAGGACCCGGAGGGGAAAGGCTGAGGACGCGACGGGGGGAGGAAAGAGGAGTCTCGCCGACGCGGAACGGAGAGGGGTCAAATACGGTGACTCGGACGCTTCTGCCCTTGGCTCCGCGTGGGCGGTGTCCAGGGCAGAGCGGTAATATATGTCGCAGCTAGAGGGCAGCGCGGGGAGCCTGGATAGTCAGGCGTGGCCGAACCCAACTGTGACGCACTCGTGACGCCGACAACGAGGGCCCAGCACGTAGAGAGGGAGGACTCGCGGATGTATATGTTCGGAACACCGAGATGGGCGGGCGACCATCCAGGAGCGGACGGTTTCCCGTGCCCAACGCGAAGTCCGCATAATAAAAGGCGGCGGAAGCCCACCTGAAGCGTCTCTTGGCCTTCTCTGCCGCGGGTTTTTGAGAAACCGCCGCGTCTCCAGGCAATCGTCAGTTTCGACATCCCTAATAACCTAGTGCCCTAGCTGTCCCTCGCTCATGGCGGAAGCGCCGGCGGCGGCCGCGCAACAGGAGGAGTCGACGACGGCGCCCGCAGCTGCGGCGGAGACGGATGCGCAGCCCTCCGCGGCGGCGGTGCCGGCTCTGTACGTGGGCGATCTGCATGAGGACGCGTCCGACGAGGACCTGTTCAACGCCTTCAACAAGGTCGGCACCGTCACCTCCGTGCGCCTCTGCCGCGACAATGTCACCAACAGATCGCTCCGATACGGATACGTGAACTACATCTCCCGTTCTGACGGTACGTGTACTAGCTCTGATCGCCCTCGTAGCAAGTCGATCTTGATCTCGTTAGCTGAGCTCGAGGGATTGGGACGCCTGGTTATTAGCTAGCGGGATGTTTAGAACTCAGGAATTCCCATGGATCTTAGAAATAGGAAAGAATTCGATTTAACAGGAAAAATGTAAGATTTGAGGATAAAATCCTGCACTCCGAAAGGGGTCTTAGATTGCTTCTTTGATTGATTTGATCTGCTGCTGCTGGCTGGTATATCTGTTCATTAATGAGAAAAAGGTAATATTTTTATCATTGTATCTAGCAATGTGGGTTCATTAGTTTCCTGTTTAGGAAGCTAATTTTTTTGTGAAGTAAAACTCGAGGTAGTAGAGAAAAAACCATGTCGTCAGCAGGAAGGTCTCATGCAATCTGCATGCATGCACGCCAAGCTTGCATCCCTGTCTTCCTCACGCTCCTTTCACATTGCACATGACGTTTGATTACGATCGGGGTTATTAATAGCAGATTAGTTACATCCCAGATGAATCTCCTAAACCTGTAGGACAATTAACTTTTGTCATTTTTTGGTGGTTGTAACTATGATCCAGATATTGGCATGATGCAGGATGATGAGTTGCATTTTCTTTACTTATAATGTGTTTTTATTAAGAAATATAATGTGTTTTATTTACTTTTGATTTTTTGTTTTCCCGATGCCATTTTCAACGATGCTTGTTTTAATTATGCTGTGGCAATGCCCTATGTTATATATATATTTATGTTCCGGTATATTTTTTTTGTGTGTATTTTGATGATCTGTTATCTCATTGCTACAATACTAGCTCATTTATTTATTTTTGTGAGTGTTAATGGACATGAAAAAATGGTGGCAGAATGTTTGATAAAAGGAGGAATCCAGTTGTTTTCTCTCTCTTTTATTTGCAGTGTAACCTGTATTGAGCACGTACTTCCAACATTTTTATTTGTAGAAGTCAGCGGATTTAATTTGCACTGAACTTATTTAAGCTTCATATTACTTTATCCACCGCACCTAATATCTCAATTTCCTCTATCAATTTGTTGAGTAGTTGTCTATGCTTTTAAATTGGATTGGATGATATTTTTCAGCTGTATGTGCTCTAGAAAGCCTAAACCATAGCCTTGTTTTGGGTAAGCCTATAAGAGTCATGTGGTCAAACCGAGATCCTGATGCTCGCAAAAGTGGTGTCGGCAATGTATTTGTTAAGGTATAAAGCATTGTGATCTATGTAGTATACATTAATTAACCAATATGTATGATTATTGTGAGTACTAAGTGGTCATTTTGTACAAATTTACAGAACCTAAATGATTCTGTTGACAATTCAAGCCTTCAAGAGTTGTTCTCGAAGTTTGGAGATGTAATATCTTGCAAAATTATCAGAAATGAGGATGGAACAAGTAGAGGTTATGGGTTTGTTCAGTTTTCATCGCAAGAACCTGCAGATGCAGCAGTTGAGAGCCTCAATAACTACCGCTTCGCTGATAGGCAATTGTATGTTTATTGTGTAAACCTTGTCTTACTCTCTTTTTTATATAATATGTTAACATGGTACAAATTATATTGTGCAGGCATGTTGCCCATTTTGTCAAGAAAAGTGAACGATCTACAAACAATGATGATAGCTATACTAACTTGTATATGAAGAATCTGGATGATGACATAACTGAGGATCTTATTAAACTGAAATTTTCTCAGTTTGGTACCATAGTCAGTGTAAAGATTATGAGGGGAGATGATGGGTTATCTCTGGGTTTTGGGTTTGTTAGTTTCCAAAACCCAGAGAATGCCAAGAAAGCAAAAGAATCCATGAATGGGCTGCCACTTGGTACGTACATGTTGGATATATGTACTCATTTTTTAAAATATACCTTACAATTCTATATGTTTTTTGTATCATATTATAATTATTATTTTGTTAGGATCAAAAAATCTATATGTTGCGAGGGCCCAAAAGAAGGAGGAACGAAAGCAATATTTGAAGCGCTTATATGAAGAGAAGAGAAATGAGATAATAACCAAGAGCAATGTAGGTTTCATACTTATGTTTGGTGTTATATGTTCCATTTGTTCGTCTTATAGATCCAATTACAAATCATTCCATTTATGCTCTTTCATTTGATGGCAGGGATCAAATGTCTATATCAAAAACGTTCATGACGAAGTTGACGACAATGCTCTTCGTGCACGTTTTGATGAATTCGGCAATATCATATCAGCAAAGGTTATGCGGGACGAGAAGGGCATTAGTAGAGGGTTTGGCTTTGTATGCTATAGCACCCCAGAAGAGGCAAAGAGTGCCGTAAGCAGCATGCGGGGTACTCCTATATTTATTATATTGAGTCAACACATTTTTTGTAAGTTGGCTACTAAAATCATGCCTCGGTTTCTTTATGCAGGTGTTATGTTTTACGGAAAACCATTGTATGTTGCTCTTGCTCAAAGGAAAGAGGACCGACAAGCCATATTGCAACAGCATTTTACCCAGCTTGCTAGAATGGTTGGATCGGCAAACTCCATGATCCCCACTGGATATCCACATGTTTATTTTGCCCATCCGAGTGCACATCTCCCTCAAGGTCCTCCAAGACATGGATTTATGTATCCACCAATGGGGATCAGTCACGAATGGAGAGCAAATATGTTTCCCACCCCACAAAATCTCCAACAAATACACTCACCAATGGTATGTTCCCGCTTGCGCTTATCGAAAGTTTGATTGAATAATACCTCTATCTGAGCTCATTTAGGTAGTAGGATAATGCTTGTTTACTATGTCCATAATAGATGCCGAGTTCGCCAACAAGGCATTACAGAGGCAACAGGGGAAGGATGACGGGGAATATGGTGCCTCTTCCCCATGCTGTTCACACCATGAACTACGTGGCGCATGCGCAACCAGCTAAAGATTGCATGTCCATGCCTCGACAGGTATGTTTTATCTCAGCTTCACGGCGTTGATATTATGTAGTATCCAAACTAGCTGGTTGTGGAACAGTATTGCTTCGTTGTTTCACTCTGCCCAATGTGAAGCTAGGTGCCTAATTTTTATCTCTCTTGTTTCGCTGTGCATTTGAGTTTCTTCAGAGATTCGGCCATCCAAAGTACTTCCCGAACGATGTTGTGGCCAACGGTGTGGCCATCCATCACGGCGACCCAGTTCCATCAATGAACAATGGCGAGATATCTGATCCACAACAGGTGATGCTCGGGAACAAGCTCTATCCACTTGTTCAAAGACAACAGGTGATCTCTTCATTCCCTCCCTCCCTCCCTATAGTTATCGTTTGACTTTCCCCATAAAAATAACGGAATACAGTTTCTCGTCTAACTCGGCACTTTCATCCTTGCCCCCCGTCGATCGAACAGCCTGAGCTCGCCGGGAAAATCACCGGGATGCTGATCCAGCAGGACAAATCCGACGCGGTCGCGATGATCAACTCGCCCGAGCTGCTCTACGCCAAGGTCGAGGAGTGCGCCCAGCTGCTCCAGGCGACGGCGAAGCAGAGCAAAGCCGAGGACCAGGAGGCGCTGCACCCGGGCTTCATGCTGGACTCTGCTAGCGTAGACGCGAACTGAAGAGGAAGGAGGAAGGCCTCGCTGCCAAGCTAAAGCTCTTGGCTAGCCGATTTTGTGTTTAGGGATGGTATTGGTAGCTAGCTGAGCTAGGTGGTTGCTGCTGCGCTGTTTCTTGCCTTTTTATGACTAGTTACTGTTACGAGATAGAATAAAGGTAGTCCTCTGCCTGCTACACATATACTAGAACCTTTCATTATTAGTTACATGAGAGATAGAACCTTTCATTATTAGTCATATGAGAGAATGAATGAATAATATCTATTTGCTGACTATCACGTGGCTGTGCTGGGTTATTCGGTTGTTTTATATGCTTTACATATATTAGCTACTACTAGAAATACGCATCTATGGACCTGACGAAAATAGAGCAAGTAATCTCTCTATTTTTGCGTGAAGACATGTTCACTTTTTCAGCTGTTTGTCCAGTTGCAGGAACCAGGTAAGGTTCACAGCTATATTGAACACATGCTGCCTGGATGAATATGTGTTTGGCCCGGTGGCAATCGACAACGACTTAGAAGAACCGAAAATGCAACAGGCACGCACATCCATCTCCACCGGCCGTGTTGTCCTCTCTTGTCAGAAAAAAAAAAAACATCCCAGGCACACACAGTGCTTTTTCTCTGTAGCGCCAAAACCGTTCTGCCTTTGCAAACAAAACAAGCGCACCCGCCTTTTTGTGTAAACAAAGGCGAGTTTGTCATACTATAAAATGCGTTGCCCCGCAGTCTGCAAGGCCAGAGCCGACGCAAGGTCACCTTTACCGCCGGCCCGTGGTTGCTGCGTCACAGCAATTCCAGGTCTGGCGCTGATGATCGCATCGTGCTTTCGTCCTGGAAGAATCTTGGAAAGGGCTATAATTTAAATTCAGATCCTTTCTACAGTAGTACGTGTTGGTTATACTCCTGAAATCAGCGAGGCCGAGACAGGGCTTGGTGGTTCTGGTGTGGTGCGTCCGAGCTGGCGCAGTTTCTTCATCTCTTTTTTCAGAACAAAATACGAGCTGAAGCTTCCCTGAACCTCGCGCTGTCTTCTTCAGCCAGTAGCGATCCGTAGCCGTGATCTCGTCACAGGTTGCCTCAGCCACAGATAAACTGAGCGGTGCAGGCTGGCAAAAAAGAAAATGTTCATGTCCAGCAACGGTGGTTGTTATTTGGCACACTACTACAGCTCCTTATTCTGAAGAAGATTATTGTTTGCAGTTGGAGCCGGTATCAGGAGACAGCAACCAGATGATGACTGCCCAATCCCAGGACGAAGCTACCTGCAACCAGACGCGAGGAGCCAGAACTCATTAGTATATTGTAGCGTTTGCTGGACACGAGGTAGCCGCCGGAGCTACGCCGCCGCGCTGCCAGCACCAGGCTCAGTGCGTGCTCGATGCAGTACTCGGCCATAGCTCGACGCGTCAAAAGACATCAATCTTCATCAGCCCCTCCGGCGGTGCAATCCAATTGATCGATTGGACACGTGTTGCGTGCGTGGCCTGCTCCATGTTACCTGGCTTCTCCCCAATCACCTCACAACTCATTCAAGAACCGTTCCACAAAGCAATGCGTTGAAAGCGGCGTTGGAATATATTCAAATCCTAACTTTTTTTTTAGCACAATACAAATCCTAACTGAATGTACAATGGCGGACTCGATACTCTTGTCGGCCCAATTTACAAGCTGCTTTATAAGTGAAATTTACATGGGCCACAGTATTTTGTAGGCTCAATGATCAAGATAAGTAGCCCGAGTCAGCACCGTTGAGCTGGATCACCTACTGTGAATGCATGATCAAGGCTCTTGAAACTAGGGCTTTGTCCAGGGTTCCTCATCCAGAAAATAATAATAAAAAAATAATATTATGTTTTGAAGAAATTCACGGACCCAAACCCATATTACGAAAGCCATGTAAATTGAGTGTCAAATACGGAGAGACGAGCGGATGGTATCTTAAATTCTGAAAAATCTCAACAGCATGTCAAATACAGTATGTGACTGAGGAATAACAGGTCTACTGAACTTAATCATCGAAAACAAAGAGACCAGGTCCCTATTCCCTAGTATCTCGCGTCGTCCAGCTTACATTCAAGGGGCGCGCTCGGTCACGGCGGTGGTTTTGCCGGCGTTGGGTACAACGGCGAGGTGACCAAATTGCGGTCGACCGTCGCTGACGCCTCTGCCAACAACCAGATCCCGGCGTCCAGTCCACTTATTATCGCGACGCCATCAACAACATCAGATCGGATGCCGCTGCTCCCTCAGTGCCATGCCATGGCGGCGCCGCCGGGCGTGGAGATCAACTCCGTCCGGGACCTCCTCCCGTTCCTCCAGGGTGTCCCCGTCACGTACCGCTTCAAGAGGCACAGCGTGAGTACACCCAAAACCCAGACCCACGCGTCGACACGGTTCGAGCGAGCCCACGCCCACCGCACGCGCCCGGCCGCCGTCTCGCTTTGCTCTGGTTTTTTTTTTAATAGGAATAACAAGCTCCGCCTCTGCGCGCGCAGGTCGAACTAGACGGCTTCGTCACCGCCGACGGTTACGCGTGTTCCTGCGCCGCCGCCTCCTCCTGCGGCTACCGCGGCAAGGTTAGGCACCTCGGTCCCATCCTCATTTGTTTCCGCAGCACCTCACCGGTTTTTTTTTTCTTAATTTATTTTCTTTTCCCTGCGGGAAATTGAGAGGTTCTGTCTGTCTCCGCGCTGCTTAGGTGCTGCCGGCGCTGCAGTTCGAGAAGCACGCGGGGGCGGTGTCGAAGAACCAGAACGGCCACATCTTCCTCCGCAACGGCAAATCGCTCTACCAACTCTTCCACGAGCTCAGGCACGTGTCCGCCGAGGCGTTCCCGGACGAATTTCGCGCGGCGGCAGGTGTGCCCATGACCGTGTGCGCCGCGGGATCGTCTCCTGCGCCACAGGGGCCCGGCCTGGGACCGCAGCCGGACGGGACAGCGAGCTGGGAGCCGAATGGGATACAGGTTGACGCCGCAATGGCGGAGGCTTCTTCGGTACCGACGCAGGAGGACGTGGAGATGCTGACCGAGGAGGAGAAGGCGGGTTTCTGCCTGCTTGGTTTGAGGTGAGCGATCCCCACTGGGGGGATACTGTGTACTAGCTGGTGGAATTAGTAATTAATTATCAGTTACCAATTAATACTCAATTCGGAGTAATGCCAGTCAATCCGTTCATTTTTTTTAAGCAGAGGAAGTGGTTCAGCCACTAATTCGAATCCTGGGGATCAAGGGCCTGCCACAGAAGAGATTGAGGACGCAGCAGGTGGTGACCATGCAATGCCTGATGTTAAAGAGACAAGAAATGAGTATGATGAGAAGGGTGGTTTTATCAATTTGTTGGCAACCACTCCTGTTGAAGTGCAACTGGAGGAAACAAGATGTCCACCGGCTGATCAGAAGGGTGGTTTTATCAATTTGTTGGCAACCAATCCTGTTGAAGTGCGGGTGATGGAAACAAAATATCCACCGGCTGATGAGAATGGTGGTTCTATCAATTTGTTGGGAACCGCTCCTGTTGAAGTGAGAGTGGCGGAAATAAGATATCCGCCAGACAGAACAAAATATCTGCTGGAAAGTTACCTCAAGGATGTTAGAGGACTACTGACAACTGGGCTTCTTGAAGGTTTCAAGGTGATCTACAAGAATAATGAGGTATGTGTTGTTCTTGCTGGTTGTTAAATTATAGCTTTAGCATGATTGCTGAATGTAAACCGAGATGCTTGTTATTTGTTTCATATGATGATGATTAGGTAGAGAACATAGGACGAATAAGTGGACAGGGGTATTCTTGTGGTTGCACGGAATGCGGTTACAATAGTCAGGTATGCTTTCTGTTACATCTAGTAGTGCATGGACCGTAAATGATGTGAAAAATTGTCTGAATTGTGCTTGACCTCATGATTTTAATAAAATTTAGGTTTTGAATGCATGCGAGTTTGAGCAGCATTCTGGTGCGTCATCTTGCAATCAAAACGATCACATCTTCTTGGAAACTGGGATTTCTCTCTACAGGGTGGTGAAAGCACTAAAACATTACAAACTTAATATGCTTGGAGAACTTATTGAAGAAATAATCGGTTTCCCTCCAAATATGGTCGAGTATAACAAATGGAAAGGTATTCCAGCTCAGCAAGCGTCCTTTGTATCTTTAATGTTCTGATCATAATCTTCTAATCTTTTTCTTGGCCTATCTTTCATCTTGTTGATCATTCAGATTCATTTCTACTTCAACAGCGGAAAGATGATTTGAAAGCCACGGCTTCAGATTGTTGTTCAACCCAAAGGTATCTTGCAATGCATCCAAAATTTCTATTGGACTTTTTATCAGATCTATAATTAGCTATATGATGTGTCTTGATATTTGCAAGACCTATTCGTTTTCTGTGCCTCTATAGTCTTGTTCTGGGGCTTGAACTTCTGCATATGGTTGTTAAGCTCATAAATATTGCTAGGGATGGCTTGAGGCTTAGAGCTCGTTTTGGTTAAAGTCAATACTCACCATGCCCTCTTATGGGTGTTAACTGGCACTAACGCACGCGTTTCGATCAATGCCAAATATTGGCTCACCAATGCGCTGCAGCCAGAACATGCTGTATCTCTGCATCTTTGTTGGACCGTGATGGTGACAAATTGTCTGCTGATGATTTGGTGAACCAGCATTTTTCACCCAGCTGCATTGGCACCACCAAGCATTCTGCTGATGCCATACATAATACATTTTTGTGAATGCTATACATTAAATGAAAATGGTGCCTAACTTCTAACTAGCTAATCCTGCACTCTTTACCAGTTTAATAGTATAATTCTGATATGTGGTCAAGCACATAAGTTATGATAACACACCCATACTAACTTTAGGATCCTTTGAAACCTGTTTACTAGTTCACGCAGGTCAGCAGTTGGGGAGGTTAGTTTGACAAACTACTTGAAAGAATCTGCCAGCAGTAGCATTTCCAACCTGAAATGGTGTGTATTCAAGAGGCGATCAAAGAGACACTTGAAACGAGAGGCCATTGAGACCTCAATGCCGCTGGTGAGTGGAAGCCCTGAGAAAGTAATATCTGGTGCCTTTACTGGTACTTCAATGAAGAATGGCCCTGAAGAAGATCCTAATGATAACACGGCTGGTCCTGTCAGCATGGACGGTATAAAGCCTGATTCTGCAGGACCCACTGCCATAATATCTGATTATTCAAACCATAATCCCATAAATTTGGGGACGACCTTATCAAGTCCACCAACAAACACTCCAGAGCCGTCCCCAGATCGTAGCATAGGCTCAAAGTCAACAGAACAAAAAACAAGGTAAGTGGCTACACTTATGGAATTGACTAAACAATTATAATGCTGAGTTTTGAGAGTATCATTCTGAGAACAATTAAGAAAACTGGGTACTTTCATTGTAGTTAGATTGAACTGATGCCTAACCTTGAATCTTGTCTTTTTTCTATCTCAGGGACACGACCTTGCATCCACTGCTTTTCAAGGAGGGTGGCATTCCAGATAACACCTTCTTGACGTACAAGTTGAAGAGCGGAGAGGTCTTTAGTATAGTAATCCTTTTTCTAGTCATTTAAGTTGCACTCTTAAGAGGACTCACACCTACTGTTTTATAGGCACTAAAGCAAGGGTACAAGCGAGGGACATGTATAGTCTGCAATTGCTGCAATGAAGAGGTACCAAAACCACACATTTGGCATATTTATTCGATCAAGGGCCAATACATTTGTGTTGTTCTCCTTTGACTCCAGTTTACCCCTTCACACTTTGAAGAACATGCTGGCATGGGGAGAAGACGGCAACCGTATGCAACACCTTCTTGTTACTCATAGAAGAGTTTAAGTGGTGCATACCATTACCATTCATCAAAGTGGTGAATATTTTATATTTCAGGTATAATAACATTTATACTCCAGAAGGATTAACCCTTCATAAGCTAGCACTCCAATTGCAACATCGTTTGAATTCAAATGGATTCGGCAAGGTGGATATGTTTGGTTTTGATGACTACCCTAATCTTACTTCTCCAGGTAACTTAATAGATGTTGTATTACAACTGCTATTCATTACAAGGAGGTCGTTTACTTTATATCTATTCATGGAAAATAGGAGGTGCAGATTACTTTATTTGTTGCAAATTGAGTGGCATCATGATCTCTTTCAAATCTGCAGCTCTACATCACTGTGGCCATTGTGAATACTCTGGCATATATTGGTTGAAGGCTTTGCATTGCCATCAATTTACCACTTTGGAGTGAAGATTTTCCTATTTTATGTTTTCTCTGGATTTGGCTTCTTTCGCAGCCTATAAATCCTATTAGTTGTCTCGAGTCGTTTTAAAGTTTGTAGGCAGGTAACAGAAGCTTGAAATGCATTCTCTGCTGGCTTGCAATACATCTTTGTCGTACTAATTGGTCGTCCTCACCACAGCTTGTTGTCATTTAGAAGTGCCAAGTCTCTCTTAGTAAACAAAAATGGGGAAAGAAAGTAAGACAATCCCAGATTGAGCCTTGCTTCTATTTCCTTAACAACACTTGACCAAATCAAAGCCCAAACTTAGCCCAACTTGAGAACTATTTATGGTTATCAGTCTTCATACTAAGACTCTTGTAATTATCCAATAACCACATTGTTATGCTCGTTCAAGGTCCTTTATATAACTTTTGTTAGAACTTAGAATATATGATATATTCTAATTTTTCCAATGCCTTGATTATTGGGTTCACTTAAGGAAATGGACTATTTTAGGTAGATGGAACAGCTTCAGTCCACAGACACTGCTGCTGGTGAACTGTTGACGCTGGGCATCTGTCATTTCCATTTTTGAGAACAAATAAAATATGGATGAAAACAAATAGTGCAGTCCCCTCATGGCTCTCAATGCGATGCTTTTGTCACTTGTGACCTGTGAACCAAACTGTTGCAGAGGGCAGGGCCAGGGCGTGGTGAACAGCAATCACACTTCACGAGAAAAATAGTTTGTTTCTGTTGGAAAGTTTTTTATACATTCTATGGATTGGCATCCGTCCATACTCCTAGGGCTATTTTCTCCAAAACAATGGAGAAAAAGATGATGTCTAGTGACTAGAGAGCTCTGTGATACTTTCCCTTTTGGCCCTATCAATTCAGAAGAAAAGAGTAGTGGACTACTGCAATTATTTTGGATGGCAATGCCTTCAAACCCGAGGCTTTCTATTCTGGGTGATTTCCATAGCTTTATTCTTGTTTTACCTTCCCACCAGGCCATTGTTCTGCATGTTCACCAAGAACATGTCACATGGCCCTAATTTTTTCCCTATGGATTGGCATCCGGCCACTGTTCTTTTTTTCCTTCCCAGCTCCCCTTTTCGCCCCTCTTAATTTGGTTTGATGCATTCTCTTCATTCAGTCTATAGGGCTGTATTACAAATTCCAGATCAATTCATTATTATTTATGTTCATTTCCCAGATCTGTTCTTTCTTTCTGTGTTCATTTTTCTCGGTTGAACATACCCTTGGTGACCTTGTCTACAGATATTGCTTCCTTCTGTTCTCTTTATGTGCATTCATGTTCGAAATGTATGATTTAATCTTTTGACGAACATTCTTCGTATACTGTCGATTTCCAATTTTGACAATAATGTTGCATTTGGCATGATAAAATAAAATCATAATGTATTTGAAGTGAGCAAATAGTTATGTGTGAACTTTGCATTATCCGGAGTGACTGACTTTACTTATTTACTTATTGCAGGCCTTATTTTTGTGTCCCTACAGTTTAATTGACGTCATTTGAACAGCTTTTTTTAGGTTAAAAAAAAACTAGAAATGTGTCCTAACATCATCAATTAAGTAGCTTTCCTAAAGTTCATGTTGTGTCCATTTAATTATGCTATGTGTAAAGCAAGGAGGCAATGTCTGTAGAGCTTTGTGTTTGAGTAAATTTTTGTGAGTTTCTCCCTGTTGTACTAATTTGTTCCATTCATTACAGGTTTTGGCAAAGAAAGTTCTACCCCCATTGGACCTATGGTTCCTCTGAAACGGACATTACAAGAAAGAGTGGTTGAAACAGAAAGCTGCTATTTATGTGGGTAAGAATATGTTTCAATGGTAGGATTGACTATTATAGGCGAGCCCCTTTTTATGTAAAACTGTTGTATCTTTGTATAATGTCAGAGATGGACACACAACAATTCTAAAAATCGATGCAGAAATGATAGTCTTCTGTAACCAGGTCTTTTCACCTATTTATTAAATCCTTCATGTTGCCTCTATAATAGATTAATTACTGACTTGAAAATTTTGCTTCATTACTTTTTGTAGTGTGAGAGACCATGCCATGTGAAATGTTACAACAACATACTTGAAAAAAAGAAGGTAGTGACCTTTCTACTTTTAGGGGCAGGAAAGCTGTCATTGTGAAAGATATTGCTGACAGGTTATTTTAAAATTTTCAGTCCCCTCTGAAAATTTTGGAAGAATATACACAATTTCGCTTCTTTTGCTGTGAAAAGTGCCAATTCCTTCGAGCCTGTTTAGATGAACAACTGGATAAGTGTGAAGAGATTGCCTTCCTTAGACAGATAGGTTCTAACATTTGTTGGCGCATTTTAAGTGGAATGAATGTGAGCAATGATGTGCGCCTCTACATGCCTCAGATCATTGATATATTTCAAGTAAGTTTTTTTGTCAGCTTTTAGTTTTTCATCTGTTTGTTAGTAGCTTGTCTACTGCTAGTTTCACCTTGATTTTTGTGCTTTATATATAGGATGCATTTTCAGAAACTACTGCTGAGGACAGTGACATCATAACAGGGATGGTTAATGCGTAGGTTCTTGCTTATTTTGACAACTGTGAAACCTAGTGTTTCAATAGTCAGACTCATATTGATCTGCATTGTCTTTTTCCCACGTCCCACCTCACTCCACACCCCCAACCCTCAATAAAGTCAGACATAAATAGTGTAACTTTGTTTGCAGCAAGGATACATATGGAGAGAATGATTTTCGAGGAATGCTTTGTGCTGCACTAACTGTAAGGTGGTACTCTTCTCTCCAGGCATTTCTTAGTGTGGCATTTTCTTTGTCTGCTTTGTGCACATGAATGCATCAGCCTTGGATCCTTCCTTTGGAATAATTAAGGCCAAAACAAGCAGCTGTAGACGGACAGCTATCTGGAACCGCAATAAAAAATTGTTTATATTACAATCATTTTTATCATCATCATCAATGGTATCTTACTTGTTCCCCCGTTTGGTTTTGTTAGTGCACATGTTGTGTCTACTGCAATTCTGAAAGTGCGCACAGAAGAAGTTGCAGAACTGGTCCTTATTGCTACTCGCCGTGAGTGCAGGAAGAAGGTAGAAACTAATTTGATCCATATACTCTGTTAAATGTTGCCAGGGTTCTCATGTAATATGATGTTACATATCTCACCTTGAATAAGAACAAGAGGGTGCTCTGATTACAACAACAGATGAATGATATGAATGAATGACAAGCACCTGTTAAAAAACAGTAAAATGTCAAATAGGTTTCTGCGTCAATTTTATACTATAAATAAAGTTACTTCGTTGAAAAGATAATAATTTGGCTTTGAAATAGAGCATTATTCATGTGGCATATATTTTGCAGTGTTTTTACTTTTTGTTATTTCATAAATCCTACTCGATCAAATTTGCCGACCTTCTCTCCCTTAACTCATACTGAGAGTACATACCAATGTTCGTTCCTGTGGGTTTCATCTCTAGACTACCCCAACTTGGTTGGGGCTAAAAGGTTTTGTTGTTGTTCTAAGGTCTGACATGTAATTCCTTTGTGTTTGTATAGTTATGAACAACTTCACTTTTGTTATAATCTATCTCCATGGCAAAACTCAATAAAACGATGAATAAGTTGTCATTCTTATTGTTTGGTATCTCTTTGTGCAGGGATACTTTGTACTTCTCCTTAAGTCAATTGAGACATATTTGAGGGCTTGTAATGTGAAAATTCTTACGGTGCCTGTTGACCCTGAAATGGCACCAATCTGGTCTGAGAAGCTTGGGTTCACCATTTTATCAGACGAAGAGGTAATGGGTCATGGAATGATAAAAATGTTTGATCAAGTTTTGGAACCAATACTAACTGCACATAATAATACTGATACCGTCCCTCAGATACAAATTTTAATCGTTCCTTTGTTATTGTGCTCATTTGCAGAAGAGGTCAATGCTGGAGGCGCATCCCTTGGTGATGTTTAATAACTTAATCTTGTTGCAAAAATCACTTGCTTAAGCAAATCTAGTTTATGTTGTTTATACTTCTTTCGAAAGGAGCGCCATATGTAGGTTTGTACAGAATATTAGAGACTAGAGACATATAGGTTTCGACTTGGCCTAAACGTGTACTACTGATTTGATGAGTGGGTTGCTCGAGCATGTCAAGGCAGTTAAATTTCCGAATTTTGTTTGCTATGAGAGCACTACTCGTTGTGTGCAGTAAATCACTGTTTAAAATAAATCAAGTCAGCAGTAAAGTGTTAACTACATTTACATGCCAAGTTTATCTAGCCTTACTTGAATTAGCTTTAGTTCAATGTAAAAATGCAATGCTATTTTTGTTAAACATGCCTCTATCCTAATAGCTTCGTATCTCGACTTCCATCAATCTTCATCGCATTAAACAAGAACACCTAGAACAGTTTATATCTATGGATTTGTGTCCACTATAATCAAAAGCAATTGAGAGCTTTCAGAGGAAGCTGAAAAAGACATGCCTAAGAGATCAACAGTGTATCTCAAGAGCTCTATGCTCATGTCAAATAAAAGGAACTTCGTTTGCATGTTATCCAAATCACAGTCAATCCAACTAACCACACCATCCTACAGTCTTGTTGGTCGTGAAGCCTGTGTGTGACGAACCGGTATCCTGCTGAGGAGGTGGCTTCGGCTGCCTTGGTTTAGCCGGGTCGACGAAAATGACCCATCCATCCAGAAACGTGGCGTTCATTTCCTGCCGCGCCTTTTCAGCCTGTTCTATGGTGGCATATCTAACAAAACCGAAACCCTTTGACCTCCCAGAAATTCTATCTGTCACGACTGTCGCTGCCCAAAAACAATAACAGTATGCCACAAATAACAGTGAGGCAAAATGATAAACAGTGATGGAGATATTACTGCTCGGAGCAGATGTCTTGTACCTTCAAGGACCCTTCCGAAAGGATCGAATGCACCCCTGAGCTTCTCATCTGTTGTCAGCCTTGAGAGGCCTGCGTTGAATTGTATCAAGTAGATATGAGATTTTGAAAGCTCAAAAATCAACTGGGATCTGCTTCTGTTTAGAGAGAGTTCTGACTAAGCATAGCAACCAAATCTAGTGTGACTGTAAAAAGATTACTTTTCTGATGATAAAATGCAGGCAGGAGATCAAAATTATAAATGCACTGGGGTATGCAGGATCATGGGGATGTAAATTCCAACTGGTCAGAAAACAGAATAACCATATACCGCACATTGGTTTATCAAATTTTGCAGCGTATTGGACACAGTACATAGCTAAACATAAGCAAAATCGAATATCTGCCACTATGATTTGCCAGGGCAGAGTAATAATATCAGTTTCATAGGACACTGCACTGCACGCGAGCAGCTTCCAAAATTTTTAAAATCGCGTTCCTGAGGCTCTTCTGGCTGTCTAAAAGTTCGAAAGAGACGGTAGGGGAGCACAGGCAAGAGTTTTTACCGCTGACAAAGAGTTTGGGCGTGGTGAGCGGCGGCAGGTTGGCGACCTTGGTGTCGTCGCCGAATATGGAGGAAGACCGCGGTGGGGTGGGCGACGGGGCTGAGGAGGAGCAGAGGGTGGCTCGAAGTATGGAGGAACTGGTGGGGGTGGAGCTGCGGAGAAAGCGGCGGAGCAGGACGGAGGACGAGGAGAGGGCCATCTTCCGCCGCCGCCGCCGCCGCCGCCGGAGGACGAGGAGAGTTCGTTCTGGTCCTAGGTCCTGGGCGCGGCCGTAAACGACGGCGCGGTGCTGGGCTACTCTACTGTTTATATTTGGGCTTGTAAAGCCTGTATGTTGGGCTTGAGGCCTGCCTGTGTCTCTTGCTCTTTTGTTTTCTTCAAAATTCATCGCATTTCGTGCGCAAGAGCCTTTTTCTTACGACGGTAAAAAAGCCTTTGAGCCTAGGCCACGCCAGGAGGCCGGAATGAGAGATAACTGTGAATCCATGTTTGAGACAGACTTCTTGACTCAATTGAACTGGAATTAGAGAATTTGAGTGATCGACCTGAATAAGATTTACAATTGCTTTGGTCTTGAGCCAAACTGTCAAAGTTTGGAGCACAAGGAGCATGGCTATATCACTAAAACGCCATTCATTCACTGGTCAATAAGCGATTACAGAATCAAATTCACTCACATTTCTTCAAAATTATAATTCGTTTATACTGATTCACAAATTGTCCGTGCAATTACAACCTTAGGAGGATAGGGCAGGGCTGCCAATTGACGGCAGCCCACAGTGTATACACATAGATCAGAAAAGTTACGAAAGTAAGAAGGCTCGCAGTCTCGGTTTCCTCACGCTGATGGGAGCACCTTCTTCACGATCTCCTCGCTAAGCGACGCGATCTGCGCGTCGAGCGCCTTGATGGCCTCCTCCTTCTGGGTCTCAAGGTTGGCGAGCGCCTCGACGAGCTCGGCCTCGACGCGGCGGCGGCCCTCGTCCAGCTTGGCCTCCAGCTCGGCGGTGGTCTCCTTCTTCATCTTGTTGAGCGCAGCGGCGATCTCGGCCCGGGCCGCCTTCATGACGGCTGCGGCCTGCTCCTCGAGCTGCTTGACCTCCTCGGAGGCGTCCTTGACGCTGCCAAGCTCGCCGCGAATCTTAGCGTCCCGCTCCTCCATGAACTTGCCCAGCGGCGTGAAGTAGAGCTTGTCTAGCGCCACCATGAGCAGCAGGAACTCGGTCGCGATAGCCGGGAGCGTCAGGTTGAAGTCGAAAAGCGCCGCCTTCTCCATCTGCTCGGCCAGTACCGGGAGCGGCGCGGCCGCCACCGCCGCTGCCGCCGTGGCCAGCAGCCGCGGGAGCTGCTGCGCCAAGGGTCGCCGCGGCCGCGCCGAGCTGGAGGAGGACGACGAGGAGGCGATGGGCTTCAGCAGCGGCGCCGCGCGGCGCGGGGAGCAGGATGTGGTGGCCGCAGTCATCATAGCCGTCGCCATGGGTGTCGCGGGAGTGGAGGAGGAGGGCAGTCTGAATCGCAACGCCGTCAAGCCTGGTGGTGGTGTGGCAGAGAGCATAGGCTATCTATCCGTGCGGGTTGGGTTGTGGTGCCTCGACCAACGGAGGCCACACGATGCCGATGCTCTCTCGGCTACCACTAACGCCTTCCCGATATTCCCTTATGGGCTTACAAGGCCCATAGAACCCCTTCGAAAGATAGGGCTACTTTTGGGTTAAGCCCTTTTTGAGCCCAGTACGTCGTCACTGCCTGCGGAAAATTCCCACCGTCGCTGTTGCGCCCCACCATACAATCCAACGTCTCTGATCGCACTCCATGTCACCGATCCGGCACCCACCCTCCTCCACCAATCCCTTTGCTCTACGCGCCTCTATAATAGCCATCGTCCCCCCCTGCGTCCACTTCACGCCAAGAAAAGCCTCCAATTCCAACCGACCACTCCTCTTCCCCGTTTCCTCCCACTTCCAAAACCCGAAACGATGGCGCCCAAGGCCGAGAAGAAGCCGGCGGCGAAGAAGCCAGCGGAGGAGGATCCCGCATCCGAGAAAGCGGAGAAGTCTCCCGCGGGGAAGAAGCCCAAGGCGGAGAAGCGTTTGCCCGCGTCCAAGTCCGCCGGCAAGGAGGGCGGCGACAAGAAGGGCAGGAAGAAGGCGAAGAAGAGCGTCGAGACGTACAAGATCTACATCTTCAAGGTGCTGAAGCAGGTCCACCCCGACATCGGCATCTCCTCTAAGGCCATGTCCATCATGAACTCCTTCATCAACGATATCTTCGAGAAGCTCGCGCAGGAGGCCGCGCGCCTCGCCCGTTACAACAAGAAGCCCACCATCACCTCTCGCGAGATCCAGACCTCGGTGCGCCTCGTCCTCCCGGGCGAGCTCGCCAAGCACGCCGTGTCTGAGGGCACCAAGGCTGTTACCAAGTTCACCAGCAACTGAGCGAGCAGGCATCGCCGTCGGATTTAGCTCTCTTCTTATCTTACCTAGTTTCACCGCTGCGGCACCACAAGTCTCCATTCCTGTATGTGCTATGGGATTCAGAAATGGCTAGTTGCCTGTTCTGTAAATCGTGCCGAGTTGTGATGAACGGCTCTGATATAAAGTAACGGATATGGAATAGCTTTGCTATTTCTCTGCTCGTTTGTGCCTGTGTCTCCTGCGTTTATCACTTTGGGGATTTAGGGTTTGAGAGGGCAGTGCATCATCAGGAGGTGATGATGCGAGGTTGGAGTGGGATGCGGCTCATGGGTTTACCCTTTCAGTTTCTGGGCATGAGGTGCTTCGGTACCGAGATAGTTGTGAGCAGTAAGTAAATCGAGCAATCATTCCGCCTTGTCTCTGCAACCTTGTCAGATCTGTTGTAAATATTTAGATTTAGTATGATCTCATAATGGTCCTCTATGTTGTGAACTTGTGATTGCTAGTGTGGGTTTCGGTTATAAAATCATAGGTTGGAAATCTAGGACTTTGAAGCTACATTGTTGCAATCAGAATGTGATTCCTTCAGATATTGCAAGCGAACAAGTCCCATCTTATGTTGCTCTCCTGCCTAGTTCCTCAGAAGAATGGCATGCCATTGTATTTATATGTTGGTGGGATTATCCCTGGATGTTTGATTTCTTGGTGGTATAATCTGTTTTTTTTCTACTTGCTTTTCTGTTCAAAAACTAGTTTCGTGTTTATACCGTTGCCTGCTCAGACCAATTTACCCATTTTCGTCTGTTTTCATCTGCAGCATTAGTCTGCGGTGCCTGAGAATTGATGCTCATTGGCTGTCATAAATCACAACTGCAGTGCAAAACATGTACACAGTTGTCCATGGTTTTAGATATCTCCAGTTTGCTAGTACTGCATTGTAGTAACAATTATAATCTTATACTAGTACTGCATTGTAACAATTATAATCTTATACTGTAACATAGATGGCTGACTGCTTATCGCACTAATAAAACTGTTCAGACCTATGGAGATCCTTAACATGTTTGGTCTGATAGAACTTGTTGTTGATGAAGTGTCACAACAGCATGTAGCCTTAATTTATTTTGTGAATTTTTCCAGAGTTATCATTTTACACAACAACGGAAGAACTTGAAGATATGTTTTCACCATTTGGCACAGTAAAAGAAGGTACCTACATGCCACTAAAGATCAATCCTCATGTTGTTTTATATGGGAAATTGATAATTTCCTGTTTCTGTCAGTCAATCCTTTATATTCCATCTAGTATTTTCCTTATTGTTAGTTTGATTGGGTTTTTGCATTATATATGTAGCTCGATTGATACGAGACAAACAAACTGGACAGGTGAAAGGATTTGGTTTTGTCAGATATTCATCACAAGCTGAAGCTGAGAAGGCTGTAAAGGCAATGGACAGAAGAGTATGTTCCTCTCGCTAGATAATTTTTGCTTCAGACTTGATTTCCTGGATGCCAGTGGCTACTTATCATCCAACGTTTCAAAAGTTTCCATCATACATAACTGCAATAGAACGTCCTGCTAGGCATGTGTTCACTCTGGTATGTCCTATTTTTGCCTCTTCGGATACTAAAAGTATCTAAATACTCACGATGTCAACCTCAATTCACAATTACCACGTATGCATGTGGTAAGGTTACAGACAAGCATAAAGATGGAATTTCACATTGGTCCAATATGAAATAGAAATTCAGAAAAATGTGAGAACTGATATAGAGTTTGAAGGAGTGACTGATTTTAAATATTTCTATCTTACACTGGTAAATAAGTGTGTCAGATTGGTTGGATGGTCAAATTCTAAAGTTGTGATCTTCAGTGTCAATTTCCCTTTAAATTAATTTAGCAATCAGCATAACGGCACTCTGCAACGCTATTATGATACGCCAGTTAGCTAATAGCCATGGAGTAATAGACTCCATATTAATACAGGCTACTTGTTTTCAAATTTATTTATAGGCTGGACATAAACTAAATTTATGATCTTTAGGTGCTTAATTCTTTGTTATACATTGGAAAGGCTGGTTGCAGATTGCAGCACTAGATTGGGATTTCAAATTCATAAAATAGCCCAGTCAGAAGCAAACTGATAATTGAATAATTTCCACCAGCAACTTAAAAATCTATTAGAAACTTTGGTATCAAATTTTGGAAAGAAAAAAAAATGAACCAAAATTGGGATTATTGTTTCCATTTTTCTTTGGTATCAAATTTCGGACAAGTCCTCAGATGTTCTTGAGACCCTTTTTGTTGAGGAGAAACGAAAGGCTTAACTTTCTCTGCCTTGGCTCAGATGTTTAGTGATTATCAGTTTTATCTTGATCGATGTGTTTTCGTATTCTTTTGTTATCTTATTATTAACTATCTTTGCAGATTATACGTGGAAGATTAATCTCTGTGGAGATTGCTAAAGGACCTAAAGATGAATAGCCTAGGCGCACTCCTCTTGAAACGGGAAATGAGGGTGTATTCAAAACTACATTTCAGCTTCAAATGCTTTCGCCCTATTGCCAAAGCATACCTCCCGAAGTTTAAAACCTTTTGTTTCTCCTTGGAGCTTGTTTTCGTTTCATTACCACTGTTGTTACTGAAGTTGGTGTGGTTCAACTTATTTTGTTGGTTCGGAATTTTGAACACGAGCAGTGTGGTCATAACTGCATTGTTTTTCTGACATGTGTGTGAGCAATATACTGCAAAAAATATCTTCTAATTCTGGGTACTCTGCTACCAAGTGACATTTTCTTTTACTGGTTCCAAAGGGATTTCCAGATACACGAAGCACTGGAGTTCAGCCCATGAAGGCAGATTACAGTTTTTTTTTTTCCTTTGGAAGTACTGAAGTACAACCTTCACTGTGCCTGAAATTCGAGCAACTGAAGTCTGAAACTATGATTTCCATTATCATGTCTTAGATCATCCTGCTACTAGTATGTTCTACTAGCAAGCATATGAGTAAACGACATTCTCCTTTCTTGGAATGTTAGCAAAGCGACCCTGCATTTGGTCGCGAAGTTCCTGCATATCTTTGAGCGCACGAGTCAACTGGGAAAATAAAAATATTATTAAAGGGTTAGAAAATCGGCATTCCACTATTTCAAGACAATCTTGAAGACTATTAATGGCGTCAGCATGGCCAATGACAGCAGTGCCAAGTTTTCATACTAATCATCTGCCAAACCACCTCAATGAAAATTCGAAATGGAGCGGCATATTGTGCCCTGAAACATAATTTTTCTGGTAATATTGCATTCTAGAAGAAGAGAGCAAGAAGCAACCAACATAAGCACGTTGATTGGAAGGGGAAAATTACTAGCATGCGCACTAGGAATGCATCTGCTTCAAATTCGTTAATCGAAACCAAACCTAGCCCAGGTCTGCAAATCATAACGCGGGACAACAAACTTTTTGAGATCGAATTTCAACTAAGAACGACCTATCAAAATCAATTGCCAAGGAGCACATGACTAACGAATTCAGAAAGTTCAGCAACAGAGTCACAGCATGCTCTCCAGGATTTGTTTCTGCTTAAACACATTAATCCAAAGAAACGAAAGCGGACGCAGGATTTGAAATCATAGCGCGGGATACGGGAGAAGAAACATTGAGGTCGAATTTGTAGAAGTGGCCGACAAAAATCAATTGCAACTGAACATAAAACGAATCCACAAAGTTCAGCTACCAGATCTGTGCAGTGTCACAAAATGGCGAGTCCGCATCTCCAAGCTAATCAAACAATCAAACTCGTGCCAGGCCAAAATCAAAGGCTTGACAACAAGGACGAAATCATTCACACAACGCATTTAACATATTCAGAACTATACTGAATTTGTTCTTTGTTGACAGATAAAGCATAATTAATACTACAGAACAAGGTAGAACACCGACAGATCCATTTACCAGCACATCCATCGCAATCAGACCCTACCCTTCGATAACCTACAAGTAACAGGGCACAAAGCTAGACATTGGATCACATGCGAACTCAGATTCTCTAAGCCTTCTTGGGGGACTTGGCGGCGGCCTTCTTCGGGGACTTGGCCTCCTTGCTTCCACCTGTGGACACCTTCTCCGCAGTCTTCTTGGGGAGCAGCACCGGGTTGATGTTGGGCAACACGCCGCCGTGGGCGATGGTGACACCGGACAGCAGCTTCCCGAGCTCCTCATCGTTGCGGATCGCCAGGAGTACGTGCCGCGGGATGATGCGAGTCTTCTTGTTGTCCCTCGCAGCATTACCCGCGAGCTCGAGGACCTGGTCACCAATGAGCACGATTCAGCACCGTGGGAACAAGACAACGTTCCAATTGCAGCATTACAGCGAACACGAAATTCATTTTCGGCAGGGGCGGAGGAAGCGACTTGTTACCTCAGCTGCGAGGTACTCGAGGACGGCCGCGAGGTAGACGGGGGCGCCGGTGCCGACGCGCTTGGCGTAGCGGCCCACCTTAAGGTAGCGACCGATACGGCCGACGGGGAACTGGAGCCCGGCCTTGACAGACCGCGATACCGACTTCTTCTTGGGACCGCCGGCCTTGCGCCCGGCCGCTCCCTTCTTCACCTTCCCGGCAGCTCCGGTGGCGGAGGAGTCCATGGCCGCTCTTGCGCTTCGACGTAGCTTCTCGGGAGGACGAAGAAACGCTCGTTGTGCAAGGAGGAATGCGAGATTGCTTGGTGCTCTGCAATGGCAGGTAGGCGACGCCGACTACTTATTAAACGACGCGGCGGGGGACGGTGGTGGGCCCGTTGATCCGCGTGCGCGGGCGATGAGCGGTCAGATCCAGAGGGACATGGACGGCTGAGATGGCATATCTTGGGTGCGATCTGTGGGAGAGGTGGTTCGACCAATCAGATGGAGGAAACGAAAAGTCGTGCTTTCAGTTTCCCGTCCGTGGGAGGGAATTTTTCGCTACGGGCGCGAGGCGTTTGGATAGTTTTGGCAGCCAAAAATGGAGAGCGGTAAAGTCTCACACAGGTGATATTTTTGGTGTACTATCTCCACTTTTTACCTTTTATACTTTCTAGTTTCTTGACATTCCCTCACCGTGGAGGCATTTGGCATTATGGTTTTTCATGTTTAGGAACTACCACTATTCTGATATTAAAATTTAAGTAGTTTGTTTCATGAATTACTTAATTGTTACATTTAAAAATATAAAATTTATGTGAATAGATTTATTTTTAAAAATATTTTTCTAAGAATATACATATATTATTTTTAATAAATATTTTAATAAAAAATAAAAGTAAAAGTGATATTCAGAGACCGTATATTCAAAACTACTTGAATTTTGGTATTGAAGGGAGTAAGTCATAAAAGTACAGCATTTATCCTTTTTAACTTATAGCACTTTAATAAAAAAAAATAAGAAACACAAATACCTTTTTCCATATCCAATCTATTGGAGGATGGAGATCTCTATCTTCTCAATGTAAAGGGAATCATCCCGCCCCCACATCCATCACTTCAAAATCTAAACCATGAAGCAATCATGTTGTGTTGGACATCCAACATGATCTATGATTACCTCGATCTCTATGGACATCTCAAATTAAAAAAAAAACAAAAAATATATATAATAAATGAGGGAGATATATTTCAAATTGATACGTATATAGAAGAACAATTAAAGAAATGGAGCAACATTTGTTCCTTATTATGATCTCATAACCGTCGATTTTCTTAAAACATGAGGAGAAAATAATGTTTTTCCCTAAGAAAAGAATGCAATTGACTGTTTAAAAAGTTGGAATACAATTTTCATCACTTAAGGCTCGTTTCACTCAACATTCATAACCCTTAGAACTACTAGATCTAGTGGTTATAAATTGGTAGTAGTAATTGATTTTTCCTTTTCTTTAAGGATAATATTAATTCAAGGGAAAATAGATATTTTAACAAAGACGATGTCCACCAGCTAATTTACATATTTTATTCATTTCGTATAGACAAAAAGCTTTTTCAGTTTCCATCAACTAATAGTTAAAAGTTGAATTGTAAAAGAAGTACTCATACCTCGTGAATTCAACCGACATGGCCATCTTACCAAAACACGCCATTCTTCACCATCGTGGCCATCTCCAACAATCTCCACGTCGTTGATGACGATGTAGAGCTGTGGGCCATGCCTTGGACGGGCTGCTGAGGGCTCTAGTGACTACCGGCTACGGCAGCTACCTCAACCGCACGATGGAGGACGAGGCATGTCGACATCAGCGGCAGCCTCGATAGCGTTGGGCCCTGTGCATGGGACACGACGGCGGCGTCGGCGCGACTGAGGTAGACGCATGGAGGCAACGTTCAGCGGCGCACGAGAGCGACGCATGGAGGCGGCGTGCGGACTGGCACAGCCGCTACGAGGCGGTGCATGGGGGCAGCCATAGCATGCCTCGTCCATCCACACGGAGGTGAAAGAGGAATTAGGGTTTGAGGGCCCCCACCCTGAATTATATATACATGGGCTGTTTGGACCGCCATCTAGTTCTTGATGGCCCAAAACAAATTTATAGCTGTTTGTACAAAAGGTCCTACAATATTACCTATTTTGTTATATTTTACTCATTTTTACATAGAAATCCTGTCTTTTTTTCATGTTTATGTGACATTGGTTCATATATATGTTTTGTAGTCAAACCTATAAGATTGTTTTGTAGTCAAACATATTTTTTATATATAATTTTATTTGAAACTCTATTTTTATAATTTGATGTAAAATAAAATATAACAAGGATAATGAAATCTATTTTTTTTAAACTTGAACCCCTAATTTTTCATCTTTGTATGAGTCATGCAAACGTCTCACCACATGTACTCAACTAGTCCACATAACACACAGGAAAGGAAACGCAATCGTAGGCTAGCGCAACACGCGCCACTATGCCTAGTTTTATAAAGTAATGTCCAACAGGAAATTTAGCCTTTTAAAATGGCTTAATTATAAAAACCCATTTAGTTTGATATACCCACCTAAAAATTTTAGGCACAATCTCCCGACTCACCCATTCTACATGTAGTTTCTAATAGTTTACTATATGTTTTAAATTTTGATGAACAATTTAAAAAATATTCAAAATACTATTTGATTTCAAATATATGAGAACATAATTTTTGTGGGACCATTTAAAATATTAAAAATTTCAGATTTGAAAAGGTTCTCAAATGTATCAAATTTGAATATTTATGGAAAATTTTTAAAATACTTCTGAATATCAAAATATCAAAATTTCAAATCAGGATACTTATTAGAAATTCTCAAATTTGAATTTAAGTATTTTTGAATTACTCATAAAAATCAAATATGTTCTTAAAGTTTTAAAATTAATAAATATTTTAAATTACATATACAAATTTAAAATTTTACTTAATAAATTATTAAGAAATACGTGTCAAATCTGTGAGTGGGTGGAGCCAGGTTTTGCCTAAAACGGTTGCACGAAGACCCACCCGCCCTGCTAGGCTGCCGCCGCCACCGCCACCGCCACCGCCAAACTACCCACTGTCGGCCACAACCAGCCGGCGGGCCTCGTCTCCATCTCACACTTCCCACGTCCCCTCCTCGCGCCACGTCCAGCCGCCTCCCCGCCACGATGTCGGTGCTGCCCTCGTCCCTCTCGCTCCTCCACTCCTACGCCCAGCTCCTACCGCGCCCCTACCGGATGAGCCCGCCGGGGGTGCCCTGCAGGGTCGTCGTCTGCTCCGCCGCGTCCACCGAGGGGTTCATCTCCGCGGCGCCGATCCTCCTCCCGGAGGGGCCCTGGAAGCAGGTGATTTACGAAATGAATGGCAAGAGTCGGGTATCGCCGGCAGAGGCTTTGGCTGGGTTTAGGCTGAGATTTAATTGCTGCTTGGTGTGGAAATGCAGGTGGAGGGCGGCGTCACGGCGGCCAAGGGCTTCAAGGCGGCCGGTATCTACGGCGGGCTGCGCGCTAAGGGCGAGAAGCCCGACCTGGCGTTGATCGCTTGCGACGTTGATGCAACTGTAGCAGGTAAAGAGTGTAATTCTGTGAAGCTCACTTCAGACCACTGCCAACTTGGCATTTTAGAAACAGCAAGAAGTTATTTGAATGCTCCCTTTGCACTGTTTCTTGTCTTCATTGTTTTGTAACGAGTCAAGATGGACGAGCATGGTTATTCTGATACTAGATTCGCGTATGGACTTCTGATGTATATGATTTTAGATCTGTCGTCTGTCTAATTTCGTACCTCTCCGGACGTTTCAGGAGCCTTTACTACAAACATTGTTGCTGCTGCACCTGTTCTTTATTGTAAGCGTGTTATTAATACGTCGAAAACAGTAAGTTGATCCTGCCTTCCAACAAAATATTTCTCTGAACAAATTGAGGTGATCACTCATTAGGTTATCATCTGCCTTGACTACTTTCCCACCAGGCTCGTGCCGTGTTGGTTAATGCTGGACAAGCAAATGCTGCCACCGTAAGTGTTTACAAGGATTTTTTTATCTTTTCCACAAGTCATTTGTTAGTTGTGAATTGTATTTAGGAATCTATCGATTGGGATTGTCCAATGGTTGCTTTCAGGGTGATTGTGGGTATCAGGATGCAGTGGATAGTGCAGATGCAGTTGCCAAGGTATGGCCTGACGTTTAGATGGCAATCCAGGATGCAACACCAGTATTTTTATTTTTCATAACTGATAATTAGTGCGACAGCTTCTCAACGTGAACACAGATGATATACTGATTCAGTCTACTGGCGTCATTGGTCAAAGAATAAAGAAGGTGCAGTAAAAATGTATTCGTATTCCACATGAATTTATCACTGGTTTCTTCACCAGTGATAGTATGATATGGTGCATTTACTATCTGAAGTTTGGCTTTGGCTATGCAGGAGGCACTTTTAAATTCACTGCCAAGACTTGTGGGTTCTCTATCTTCATCTATTCAAGGGTATCATATCTAGTATCATAGTGCTTCCCTTTAAATTATAAATTTTGTAACAAAACACCAACAGTAGTTTAATGATATTTGTTGTCTATATGCCTCTTACCGTTCATCAGCGCAAATTCTGCTGCTGTGGCCATTACAACTACAGACCTTGTTAGCAAAAGCATTGCGGTCCAGACTGAGGTTTGAGTTTCTTAGATTACTTGCAGTTCCTTTTTGCTGGATAATATGATTCCTTTCACGATCAATTCTTGTTGAAGTATTAGATTGGAGGAGTGCCCATTAGAATTGGAGGAATGGCTAAAGGTTCTGGAATGATTCACCCAAATATGGCAACAATGCTTGGTGTATGTTCCACCCTCCATTTTTCACTCCAGACCTCCTCACTATCTCCGTTTAGGCATCTAGCAAGCTTAATTTCCCTTTCTTGTTTCATTATAGGTTTTAACAACAGATGCTCAAATCAGCAGTGATGTGTGGAGAGAAATGGTCCGGACATCAGTGAGTAGAAGTTTCAACCAAATCACCGTGAGTACTCTCGTGTATTGCTCCACAATCACAAATGTGGAAAACATGGAGCCCCCAAATATTTCACGAAAGGGCTACCCAATGGGGCATAGATCCCAAATGATTTATAGAAAAACAAAACACACCACTATTATATTCATGAACCTAGTTCAAATCTTACTTTTGGAAGCCCGCGTAGAAAAGATCCAAAGTGGTCCGACCCTGCGCAAGCTGGAGCTACGTGCACCGGGCTGCCCTTTTATATCTAGACTCTAGAGACATTAAAACAGGCATATCCAGTGAAAATGGGTAAAAAGTTGGAAATGTGAAAATTTCAAATCATACTTAGAAGTTTCCAGAACTTATGAAAAACTCACCATCCAACGAATATGGGGGTTTGGAAGCACACAATTTCGACCTCAGATCCAATTCCATTTGTGAGATACAAAAATGACAAATTATCTCTTAACGAGGCATTCACTTTTTTACCCTGTTTTGAGCGCTAGTTGCCAATTTGACCCCAATTTTTCAAATTACTTATTTGACCTTGTTTTTAGAAACTTTACTGCCAATTTGGGTTCAAATTGGTAATAAAATGTCAAAAACCATTTCTCTTTTTACAAGAAACTAATGGTATGCTAAATATGTTCGAAGGGAAACTTGTTTCCATGAAATAGAGTGCTAAATATGTTTAAAGGGTCTTGCATTTCCTTTTCAACAGGTTGTAGTGTTTCAATACATGTGTGTAGAAGATAGAAAGTAAACCTTCAAAATCTCAAATTCACATTTGATTCTGCGTGATTATGTAGTACTATTATGATTGTACATTCTTGGTTTATTACTACTTCCATTTTTTAACTGTTGAAGCTTGTGAACAACTAAAAAGCAGAGGGAGTAAATGTTAATACCGTAACCTTTTATCCCATAATTCTGAAGGTGGATGGTGATACAAGTACCAATGACTGTGTTATTGCTATGGCTAGTGGGTTATCTGGTTTATCGGGTATTCTCACTCATGATAGCACTGAGGCTCGACAACTCCAAGCATGTCTAGATGCAGTATGTACTGCCTCCTATCCTCTAATCTTTGTCATGCACAGTGCCTTTACGTTTCTCATGATTAGATATGCTTTCCAATTCTGTCAGTTAGCACATTCTTTCTAAGATGATTCTTGCAGCAACTTAGATGTGATAGACCGATAATCCTCTGTTATTCTTGGTAACAAATTTGTGCGTCTTATATTTCTTACCATACCAGCATAGCTTTTATTGTACCTGTCAAGGGGGGGATTCTAGACTATTCCTTTTTATGTAGGTAATGCAAGGTCTAGCAAAATCTATAGCATGGGACGGTGAGGGTGCAACATGCTTAATTGAGGTTAAGTGACAAAAATCCTTAACACTTGTCACTTTGGATATCTTTTCTGGAGAGTAGAATATTTTTCTTTCCTATTCCTGTAATATAATATAATCTTCTAATGTGTCTTCCTATACAGGTTACTGTAGTAGGTGCCAATAATGAAGTAGATGCTGCTAAGATTGCTCGTTCAGTGGCATCTTCTTCCCTGGTTAAAGTATGTTATTAGTTATATCAGTAAAATGTTTCAGTTAAGTAGTACTAGCCTTAGCAGTGTAATTCATTTATTCTCTGAACGAATTTGGCATCAATGTCAGGCCGCTGTATTCGGAAGGGACCCAAACTGGGGACGTATTGCTTGCTCTGTTGGCTATTCAGGCATTCAGTTTGACGCAGATAGGCTTGATATTTCTTTGGGAGCTGTTCCACTAATGAAAAATGGTCAACCACTCCCCTTTGACAGGTTAGACAAAATTTTGATTGCATATCAGTCCACATTTTACTATGTCAATCACTTTGAATGGGTTGGGTTACACACAAGTACTTCACTCGCTATTACGAGTTAAATTTACTACTCCTTTTTCTGTTCTTAGATTTGCGGCTAGCAGGTATCTTAAAGATGCTGGAGATGTCCATGGTACGGTGAACATTGATATATCAATTGGTAAGCTCTCAGTTTTCTCATTCATATTGACGTAAAGAGCATTTATTGCAGTTGTCCAAAAAATATTGTTTCGTAATCATGCCCTTTGCATCCAGCATAGATGTTTTTTTGCATTTGATCTGTGATTAAATTTGAATTACCTATAGCAGATTATACAGAAAAAAGGCATCATGAGTTTGACAAATGCTTGCAACAAACACTCGGAGTTGTATTTGAGAAACTGATGTCATGTGTCACCTATTTGCTTCCTGATTTGTCTCTGACAGGGAGTGGAGCAGGAATCGGAAAGGCGTGGGGTTGTGATTTAAGTTATAAGTATGTTGAAATAAATGCTGAATACACTACATGAGGTTCGTATTCTCCATGAATATTGTCTCCATTAATGTGGGGTTTCAGTACAACCGGTGTATTATTGATGGTGAAGGTTTTGGTTGATTATGTTATTAGTGAAACCCAATGCAAATGTTGGGTTTCTTAAAAGTTTGGGCGTTGTAATGGAAAAAAAAATTTGTCGTGCCACTATTCTAGATTGCAGGACCCGGCACATTTTTTTTTCGCGAGTAGGCTTCAGCCCATCTTATCGGTCTAGTCCATCTCAAACAAGAGACGATTCACGTTTGCATGAAAAATATTTGAAAAGTTTGTCATACGATACGATTTATAATCTAAACGAAATTTCCATATGATGTTTACTACTGTAGTCTGCTACGGAAAGAAAAATATCCTTTTGACCTCTTGATCAACGCTAAAGTCAAAATGTCCAATCATGCGTAACGAAACTACGAAAGGCTGCCGGCCGCTGACACTGTCATAATTTCTAGTATCCATAGCTTTGAAGCTTGTCCTCTGATTGTTTTTTTTTTTTAGTTTCATTTTTAATCTGGGCGACGCAGAACCAAACAAAAGGCAAAGGCAAGACGGCATAAACACCAACCTTACTGTCTTGAGCTGTACTTGGATGCCGACTAACCGTCTAGTATTATATAGCGCAACAATTGTAACCGGAGATCAGCATTTGTTTCAGCTGAAGGAGACATCTGCTCTGTTGCCTCGGCAGAAAGGGCGAAAAGCTCGCAAAGAGTCCTGTTACAAACTCTCTGAATTTCAGCAACTCTACTGTGAATACTACTCTCACAATATTCAGAGATCTGATAACTCGAACCGATATTAAATTTGGATCCTACTATAACGTGCAGGGATCTGGAGTCTTAGAACTAGATACTGTAAATAACACTAGGACTGGGACAACACGTATAGATCAGCTGTATTATAGTGCATATATATATATATATATATATATATATATATATATATATATTGTGGAAATGACGTGCGAGCTAATCGACTTGTAACGGACTGCTTTCTCCGGCTTTATATTGCTGACGTTGGTTACTACAAATTTACACTAACCAATGTCAACAAAATAAAATCGGAGAGAGTACCTAGCAAATATAGCTTGTCTGAAACTGAAAGTAAGCTCTAGCTCTCTAATTGAAGATCTTGACGTGATGATGATAACTAGCAAAGCCCATGTCCGCCATCCATACGAGAGCCGAACCAATGGCAGTCTTGACCAGCCGAGCCAGCTACAGGGTGCCGAGCTGACGCCAACAATAATCCCCCGTTTCGGCCATGTCGCGGTGGCCGCGCACGGCACCGGACGCGGACGACACGAGCGCCACGACTGCCGGGGATAACGGCGCCACGCACAGGCCTCGCTGGCGCAGATCCGACGCGGCGCCTTCTTCTTCTTCTTCTTCCTCGTCTTCGCCAGCAAGGTGCTGCTCGCGTGCCACACACAAGGTCCAAAAACAAAAGGTGAGAAGAAACCGATCGATGCAGTCTGTTGCGAATTGTAGAAATTGTCGTTCAAGGTATGACATGGGCTTCTAGAAAAAGATATAATCCTACCTGCTGTGACGTTGGAGAGTTTATTACTTCAGGGTAGGAGGCGGTAAGAATCTGCCAAGAAAGTATAAACAGCCAAGGGAAAAAAAATAAAATGAAGACGCTGCAATCAGTTACTGGTTGAAGGTGACGCATCCTTCGGTTCGACTCTCACCTGGATCTGCTGGTGCAGGTGCTTGATGCAAGTGGCCGCTTCTTGGAGCACCGACGCAGTATCCGTCTGTGGGTACGTTAGATTAGAAATCAGTTTCACATCGCAGTATCAGCAAAGCAGGGCAGAACAGAAGGCAGCAAGAACATGTATGCGCAAAGGCAGAAAGAACCTTGCCATAGGGAGAGACCAGCTGCTGGAGTGCCGTGATCTTGTCCCCCAGCTTCTGGCTCCTTTTGCTCGGCGCCTGCATTCGTATTGCTGTAACTCTGGCAGTAGCCAAGATCCTATTTTGCAAAATTGCACGAAGGAAACAAACAAAACAGTACCTTCACCGTCTGATTCCTTGGCTTGACATTGCACCGCAGGCCGCGGTGTGGACCTTGCGCTGTCGTCGCTGCAGTCGCCGTCGTCGTCTTGAGCCTCTTCGATGATCCCCTAATAAGACGGCTGCCGCCACCGGTCGCCGTCTCCCCCGCTGCCGTCCACTTCACCGAGTGCTGACAGAAACAAAGCATCTTCTCGGCGACGTAAGCAACATTTTACCACGTACGGTTTCAACATAAACTCGACGAACAGAAAGGGTGAACGGGCAATTACAGTAGTCGGCAGCTGGGTGCAGTCGGACTGATGAGCGAACGTTGGGCTGCTGGCGTCGCCATTGTAGACCGAGGTCCCCGTTGCCGTGAATCCAGCTTGTTCACGATGGATGAGTGGATATGGTAAGCACACAGAATCAAGTAGACACTGAATTTGGCATTTCGAGTTGGCACTGAACTTACTTACCTAAGTAGCTGTGGGAACCGTGCATCGGAAAAAGCGTCGGTGCCTGAAGGCTCTGGATTGACTGCGACAGGTTCAGGTTATGGCACAGATCGTAGTCCGCTGCTAGTCTACACATCAGGATTGAGTAAATTCAGTTACTTCAGGGGACAATATTAGACAAATCCATGAACACAAAGCTTGAACAAGCAGTGGTTGTTCATCAACACGGAGCTTACATCCTGTCAAGACCTACGACGGCTCCTGCCTGTGAACTGGAGCTCTCGCACTTCACTGCACGCGGAACAAAAAACCGCGGTCAAATTCCGGAGAAGAACGAAGTCAATTGCAAGGAAGACGAGGATGCCGCGACAACAGAACGTACTGTAGACGTTGTCGCCGAACGGGAGCAGGAGCGACGACGGCGGTGCAGAGCAGTTCCACATTGCGTACGGTCGATCGGGTGCTGATGACCAGCGACGACAAAAGCGGGCCTAGAAACTGAAGCGCTCGTTATGATCAGAGGGAAAGAGAGCTAGAGGACTTCAAGACGAACACAAAGATTCAATTCAAGACTCTTAGAAAAGCACTTCAGGTTGGCACAGTCCACAGCTACATGAAGAATTCGAGGAAGAGTAACATCGTCTCTAATAGCTATTGGCACAGCCGGAAAGAAAACCAACAAATTCAGAAGAGCACTACACTTCACGGCTCGAAAAGGCAACGAGAAAAGAACAGCACAAGATCAGGAAAGGAATAACACAACCAGGCGTAACCGATCAAAGCTACTACATGCGAGCAATGCACATGCTGCCAAAGGGAAGGAGAGCAAAGATTCAGCAGTACCGTCGTCCTTACATGAGGAGATGGATGAAGCGGACGGCCCAGGCCAGGAAGAAGAAGAAGAAGAAGATGGGATGGCTGCCTGGGGCAGCTGTTAAATACCACCAGCGGCACCAGTATAGTACACGACGTGCTTGATGGCGTAATGAGGAGCAATCAATGGCGTCGTCGTCGTTCACTTGGCCTTCTTCCCCTCCTTCCCTTCCCGGCCGTTTCCTTCCATTAGCAGCGTGCTAATTATAAGCAGGAAGGGAGTTGCCAGAATTAACATGCACACTCCGTGACGAGAATATCATCAGATAGGCAGCGCAGCACGGCAAGTAAAAATCAATCGGGCTAGCCTTCGCCCACGGGAACGCTCGCTGGATCGGCGGAGAGAAGAAGGCAGGGAGATCGGCCCTTAAATAGCCGTTTTTGGCCCCCTCCCTCTTTCTGTTCTGAAGAATAAAAAGCCCAGCTCCTACCATTCATGTCCCGTTTTAATTCTGTATCTAGTCTAACCCCTTTGACTCCTTTACGTGATGATGATTGCCTGATAGGCTCGTCAGTAATTCGTCCACTAATCACTGTTGCAATGCGTTATTATTATCACTAACTGACACTATACTACTAGTATTTTGACAAGCCGACGGCTGGGCACACACGCATTCAAAGTGCGTAGCTAGTGGGTGGTGCTACGAAAATAATACTACTACTACTGTAGGAAGCGGTCGTTGTTTGGTGGCCTAGGCTCTTGTCTCTTCGCGCCCTGCTGATGACGAGTGTCAGAGCATGGATTTGAATCGTTTTGACCATTGTCCCGAGACCCGAGCATCTTATCGAGCTGAGGGCTGTGGCGAGAGATCATCACTGGTTAATTTAGTTCTGTTTATGCCGGCCAATTTTTTGTTTAATATAAGAGCCGCGCGCGTCGCATCTCTCGGCTGGCCGATCGAGCCCCTGTTTCCTTAAAAATCACACGGGTTCGTAATAAGCAGTTCAAGGGTCCGGACAGCTCGTCGCTTTCGACGAGTTTAGGATTAGATGTCGTGAAATGAGAAGCCAGCCGATTAAGTTCCAATTGTTTCCACGAGGGCGGTTTTGACAGAACAGGATTTCGATGAGAGCAAGAGAGTCAACAGGATCACGTGTGCAGTATGCTACTAAAACTAGCTTTGCCTAGCCGGGAAAGGCTTGCCTCGCTCGCTCGACAAGGGGGGGCTTGGCTTTCCTTCGCGGTCACAGAAATCCCGAGAACGAGCGCGAGGTTCCATGGCAAAATCCACAAGCATTACCATACCACTGCTGTTGTTGTCAAGGCTTCTCGAGGCTGGGCGACTAACCATTTTAGTGACCGTCCAAGCTAAAACGAGAAGAAAAATGTTGGCAGTACGTTACTGCTACCTTCCTTTTATTACACGCGTTAGGCCAGAAAAAATAAACCTCAGCTGATATATACTGTACATACAAGTCAGAAATGCGATAACTATGAGTAAAAAGTCCTCTTCCTTTCAGCAGATTTGAAGTAACCGCGTATTGTTCATGTTCACAGCAGACAAGATTCGAAAACATTGGTGTATAGTATCTCTCCTTCGGCCTCAGCATTTCCAGTGCATGCTGCCGTATACTACAAAGCTGCACGCTGTTCTGAGCCAACAGCAGCCCAACCTCATACTATGCTACATGTACGCTCTCAACAAACACCCCCCAACAAAAAAAGAAAAAAGAGAGAGAGTACTATTTCAATGCAAATACTAAAATACGATACATTTTGTTTCATATGCTCAACAACTTATGATTTATTAGATTCTTCCTGTGGCCAGCTTTGTGCAGCGAAGAGCTCTTCTTCAGCCGTGCCGTCCTTTATCTAGAATATTGCTTCTGCTGCCTGCTGATGGGTTTCAGAAGTCAGAACCTGCCTGCTTCTCAGCCTTTACCTGCAGACTAGGAAACAACTGTTTAACAAATCTGTACAGTACAATACTACAAGCTTAAAGAATACTACTAAAAATACTACAACTCTGACTCGGTTTATAGCCATCACAAACGTTGACTCGGTTTATAGTCATCAAAAACTGTGACTCAGTTTAGGATAACCACAAAGGCCGGTCCATTCCCGGACAAAAGAAATGCTGTGGCAGCCTCGATTGTTTTTTGGACCAGCAGCAGTGTTGGGTTTGCAAGTGACCAAATAGAAGCAGTACATGATAGAAGGGTCGTGCCCCACACTGATTAGACTTGCTATTGTATCAACCATTTCCAGCTTAACCTTCTGAAAATCCCCACTCTTTTTTCTAAGGACACGAGTACGCAGAAATGGACAAGAAGTCAATGGCAAGATTCGAAGCATTGATCATCTGCCCAGTAAACCTACATTTGGATTCTACTACACGAAGAATCAAGATTCATATATGTGGTAGGTAAAGCCTCCCATTACTAAATTGGAAATTTCGTATACTGAATTCAACAGGGACAAATAAACGGATGCTTGATCATATTTGGATGCTAGTCTGATGGAAGCAGACTAGCTGATGAAGGCCAGCAAATTACAATAAACTAGAACACCAAAGTGAATAGGCATTTCATTTCACCAAACTAAATCTGTCTAGATAATACATTCAGCAAGGAAGTATTACATCTAATACTTCATAGCTCACAAGCCAAAGAGTAATGGACAAGAGAACTACATTATTACATGCAACGCCAAGAATATAGCATAAATTCTGGTCTGTTCAACTGCACATGGAAAGTTGAGGACGCAGCTAGTGTGCCAAAGTCACAAAAAGTATAAATACAAGAATAAAAGTCGCAACAGATGATAGTTACTTTGTGTTTCTAAAAGCATTGTATAGGGTGTTATCTGTTTGAAGGAAAACACCTAATACCTAATAAAGTAATAAAGAAACGTGTGTAAAGAGACTGAAAACAACAACTTAAGCAATATGATAGCAACAGAGCTCCAGAGAATATGAGAAAACCAACTAAATCAAAAGAAAAAAAAAGTTACAGTAACAGGTGATAAAGGTATTTAATTTCTAGGGCTCTTGGTTTCCATTTCCATATTTCTATTTCAGAGAAAAACCTTGGACCTAGCACAAAGAGTTCCCTGTTCAAGACTTCTAGTGTATGAACACCAGTTCAGATGTCTCGGTCCTTGGTAGACAAATAAATCATGACCGGCAACATTGATTACCAGAAACATCAATCCCTCAATAATCAGCAAGGCGTTACAAGCATTTCCATTAAAGATGTGGTTCCTGTTTGCAGAAATGTGAAATGTTCACCTCTTTCCATTATAAGCTATTCCCTCGATGCCTTTTTCCTTGAGGCTGGTTAGCTCAGATTTGAGGTAACCGGCATTGAGAAAAAAAGACAGTTGGAGTGCTCGATAATAGAACCCATTACAGGAAATGAAGGGAGAAAAAAAAGTGAGAGAGGAAAGCGGAGGTGACATAAAGTGTCATTGACCCAGAGCCAACACTAAAAACCAGTGTTATAAGTCCACAGATTTGACTGAACCACGGGTCCACGATCATAAGCAAATTAAATAAAAGAGATTGGTTTGTAATCTAAATCACGCAGCTTATCGTTGTCACTATCATGTACTCATCATGTATAAGGGTAAGATGCCTCTGTAAAATATTTCAAGATAAGCTTATCAACTCTGTCAAATACATATTGTTAGAATATTATTGAAGCACTGATTAGAATGCAAACACTATATAAGCTGCACATAATAAAACACTTTGGCATATTTATAAATGCGTGCAACGTAGCTCCTTGGAGAAGATGTTTGTAGTTGATCCAGTGGATAAAGGTTACCAATGTTTTTCATTTACAATTTGACAAAGGAGTGCATATGTCATCGCCAACTGTCTGCAACAAAAACAAACACATTTGCAGATCACTACAGAAAGCACATTTCATCATGGTTTATGAGAACTCTGGTTAACAATCCTTTGTCTAAGCTGTCGGTCGATCTTTTCCCTTTTAAATGAAACAATTCTAAGCATGAAGATCATTTCAAATGCATCAAACCACATTTGTAGCCCCTCATAATATCAAGCTGTAATGTTAGAACAACAGGTATACGAAGTACTGCGAACAAATCTGCTAGTACCTTGCAAGCCTGACCTCTCCAATTTGTATACAGATAGGCATAAGGTCAAACAAGGCGATATAAACATGTAGTAACATTTTAACACACAACATATATGTAGTGCAATGAACAAATGCTCCACTGGAAATGCAGTGGGTATACTGTAGTTATCATAACAGAAGCAAATTATATATGATTTCTCATAAGAACACAAGTAACCGCATAAATCATAGCGAAAATGTCAAATTTATTTGCTTCTGTCCATCCGATTGATGCATTGCTTCCACCATACAGCACGCTCTAGAAAGAAATTACCTCGCAGGAGCAGCAGGGGAATTGACAAGATTCCTGCGCACCACCCTGGCCCCTCCATTACTGCCATTCTGCTTGGACCGATTGCTATTGCAGCCCTCATCAGTATCTACCACCAAATCCCGAAGCCCCATGCTCAGCTCCTTCTCCCGCTTCTCCTTCTCCTTCTTCTTGGCCCTGGCCGTGGCGGCGGCGAGTGGTTCAAAGTGGTTGCCATAAATGTACTCGGCTGAGTATCCATCCTCGTCGTCGAAGAGCATGACGTGGCCGTGCCACTCCCACACGCGGTACTCTCCACCAGACTCGTCGTGGAAGCCAACGCAGAGGTGGTGGTCGCCGACGGCCACGGATTGGCCGGAGTTGGGCTTGAGCTTCTCCTCGGCCTCTCCAGCGAGCACCATCCGTACGATTTCCTTCTCCAGCTTCGCCTCCTCCCTTGCCAGCATCCGCCGCCGCCTCACCTCCCCGGAGCCCTCCCCGCCGGAAAACCCACCGTCCTCGTCCTCCTCGTCGTCATCGTCATCTGACGCGCCGGGGGCGGCTGAGAGCGCGGCGAATTCGTTGCGGAGGAAGTCGTCCAGGTCCTGGGTGAGGAAGGAGTTGGTGTCAAGGAAGGGCGGGCGGAGCTGGACGCGGCTCATGAGGTTCTGGAGGAAGAGCGCATCCACAGGCGAGGGGGAGGCGGCGCTCCCGCTTCCAGCTGCGGCGCCGGCGCCGGAGGAGGGGCGCGGAGCAGGCGGCGGCGGCGAGGCCATTGGCGGCGTGGTAGGGTTTTGGGTTTGGCGGCTGGGCTCGACCGCTCGAGTGGACGCGCGACGGCAAGCAGATGGATGACTATGCGGCCTCTCTCGGAGCGGAAGCAATGGTCGGAGGGCTGAGGGTAGGAGATATTTTTGCTTCGGATGGACTACTTATTCTTTGGGTTGGGCTTGAGGCATTTCGGCAGTTGGTTGGACTTAGCGTAGGCTTGACATCGGCCCACTGCTGCATGTCGTGAGGAGCAAAGGCCATTTCCAAAGGCCCTATTTGAGCTACTATAATCCAAATGTTGGATTTCTAGGCCCTATTTGAGCTTCCTTTCCTTTTGCAAGTGGCCAGAAGGAATAGTGTGTTTCCTGAAATATAGCATTTGATTGATATCGAAAAACATATTGAGAGAGTTACTAGAGGCAGGAAAGTGGTGTTAATTGTATTAACCCGAAAGTCAATACAAGAAGATTTTTTTTCTTGATTTCCAAAGGCATACCAATAGCTTTCAAAAAAAAAATGCAGAAGCCTAACAACCCTTGGCTCCATTGATCCATTGCACGTCATGCAACAAGATTACTTTGAAACTTCTAAAAAAATGATTAGCATGATGAATCCACTTGTAGGACTAAATTATTGTCAAATATACACTTATGTCGTCGTAAACACACGCATCAAAACATGACAAACATTATATCAAGGATACGAAAACGGTTCATTAACTTATGTAGCTAGGTTGGTTTATGGTTGTCTACCATCCAAACCCTTTCTGGCAAGTGGCAACCTTGTGCCTTTCTTGTGTGCCTTGTATATGTAACTAACCAATAATTGAGGACCAAAAAATTGAGATCAATATATTGAGCCACTCTCTTCGGACTAAGTATATGGGATGAAGTCAGTTAGAATGAGTTCTAACTAGTGGAAGAATAAATTAACACAGCACAGCGCATACTACTAAGATTATGCACAGTCAACCCATATTTTATAGAATCTGGCCCCTAGTACATTAGAATCATTTGTATACATTTTTGACGAGAGGGAGAAGAAGAAGTATGCTAGAATTTCTAACGTCACAACTCACGCATGCATGGGTTGGTTTTGACTTTCTGGTGTAGTTTGATACAAATAGTAGTATATCCCAAAAAAAAAACAGTATCTTAAACAGACGATCTATCTCTGCCTCGTTCTCAGCGTCGTAAGAAGTCAACTGCAATGGGGAACGCGGCAGAGAGCCCCAGCCTGACGCGGTCCGGCTCCTCCTCCATCGCCGGCAGCTGGTTCAGGTCCAGGTCCAGCACCAGCTCGGCGCGCGCCGTCGTCGTCTTCTTGATATCATCGTCTTTGGTCCCGAACCCGAGGCTGAGGCCCATCCCGATGCCGGCGCCGTCCGCCTCGACGATGGCGCGGTGCCGTCGCATGTGCCCGCCGAGGGCTTGCCCGATGGAGAACTGGAGCCCGCAGATGGAGCAGCCGTGCACCTTGGGTTTGGGCGGCTCGGCGGGCTCGCCGTCCGCGAGGCGGGGCTTCTTGTGGCTGGCCCGGTGCCCGCCGAGCGCCTGGAATGACGGGAACTGCCGGTTGCAGGTCTTGCACTCGAACACCTTCTCCGGCGTCGTCGGGGTCGAGGCCGCCGTGTCCGCCGCGACGTGGTGGTGGTGGCTGGACAGGAACAGCATGACATGCGCCATGTCGACGCCGTCGGGCAGCCAGACCATCTCTTCGGCCTGCTGTCTGGACCTCTTGCCGTACGCCATCGATCGACCAAGAAACAACAGGTAGAATGAACGACGGGCAGAGAGAGATGAGACGAGACTAAGCTGAACGACGAGCCCGACGATTGAGAATTTTCTCTTGGAAGCGGTTGTCAAAAACTTGAATGGATCGGAGGGGAAGAGGAGAGGGAGCTGGCGTTAGAATATATCTCCTGTGTGGTGCCACTGTATGTCTATTTATAGGTAGCTTACTAGCAATGATCATGCCTTCAGCAGCTAAGAGCTAATACTAGCACCTTTTAATTCCTTGACTTTTTTGTGGAAAAAAATAAACAATTTCAAGTCAGATTTGCCTCTTCTTGTTGCTTGACTTTAGGTTGGTGTACTGTAGTTGATTACTGATTAGTTCGTAGTATGTCTGTTCACATACACATAGTGACGACATGCCTGGCGACCGGGGTACGAGAGGTCGAGAGAGAGAGACGAAGCCTATCGGGCTGCTCTGGGGATGCTCTCGCCCCGCCGCGGCGCGGCGAACGAAGCAGCCTTTTGGTCGCGTCATGCATCGAATGACGTTCAGGCACTTGTGTCTTTCTCCCGGCCGTACGTACCTGCGCGTGTGCATAGATCATCGTGTTAGCCTCTGGTCGTAGGAAACAATGGCAAGTAACCGGAACTCTCAGATGCTCGCCGGAGTGAGGACTGAATTTCTCACTATATACCGTTTCCTCCGTCCACTTTTAAATGATATTCTAGCCTCCATAATTTTCCTCAATTATTTGACATTCTTATCTTTCGATACAACTTTCTCTCTTATTAATATACATATATTTTTTATTTTTTTCTCTCATATTCTCGTTTTCAGCGTGCCTATTTCCTATTATTTTGAAAATGATATTTAAATGGAGAGAGTGAGTGAGCGAGTGACTTTTTAATCTGCTGCATATGATCGTCTCATGCTTCAACTTTTGTGCACAATTATAGCATTCTTTTTCAAATTATAATGGAAGTACAACTATATCGGTCGCCTGGACTAGTAATAAGAGAATTGCACAGTTTTTCTCACCGGCGTATAGACTTTTGGTCAATTGCGCTGTAGGGTTTCCTTGTCTCCAGATCCAACCAGGGAAGGTAGATCAGGGCCGGGTTCCCTTTTTCTTTTTCCACTCTGATGAGCAAGTACGAAAGCTCCATTAATATAGAAAGTGAGATATATGCAACTTGTTAAAAGATTACATTATAATTCATAATGGCATCTCTAAGTTGTCCAACATATATATAATGCAGTCTCAAGAAATAAGCATTCTTGTGGTCTCTCGATCATACTATAACCAGGACCAACTATACTTAGTCTCTAAAGCCATTAGTTATATTGTTGACATTGCTTCTTCTGAAGATCTTATAATACTAGCAAAGGTCAAAGCATAAACAATTCTTCACAAAAGTACAATTCTGTTTTTCAATGCTGTTGATTTTTTAACATAATCTTTAATTATTTATCTTATACCAAAAATAATAATAAATTTTATTACAATTTATGTATTTAAAACACGATTTATAATTTAGAACAGATAATCAATTTTGGTGCTATAAGTCAAGGGCAACAGCAATTTTAAAAAAGGAGACAGTACATGCTTGGCGTGGCGCTTATGCAAACCACACACATACACGTATAGTACATGTATAATAAAGTCGTCGAGAGGAATTAGATTCCTTGGTGCTTAAATCAGTGTCCTGACTATGGAATGCCAGATCAATTGCACCGTCCTCAAGATACCGTGAACTAGCTCTCCTCTAGTACTAGTTTCCGCGGCAGTACCGTGAGATAGCACGAGGACGACAAGTCGGCAACGACTGTAAAAGAGAAGTCAAGGTAGAGAAAGATCATCTGTGCTGGGTACATAAGTATTTCCGATCAATCTTTAAAATTATACTCTCAAAAGACCTTTTTTAGTAAGTTTATAAATAAGTGTTGTGAGAATTTCAATATAAGTTCTCAAATCTATTTAAAATATTTACCACGTATGTAATTTTCTTCGACGCAAGCCCACGTATGAAGTTGTTTTGATATTTTGGAAGCTCCAATTTGGTCTTTAAATGTAGGGAGTGAGATGACTTATTTAGTAACGTATTATATTTAGGACCTAGTATAGAGAACGGTTGGAGAGCTATTTTTTTAATTACTTACTAAATGTTAGTTTCGGGACTTAATTTAGGAAGTGGTCGGAGTTGCTCTAAAAAACGGACTCCCTCCATCCTAATTTACAAGCAATTAAAAATATTTATCTGAGCGACTCAAATAACAAAGTGGAGAAGTAGTTCTTTCACTAGCTGCTCCAACTTAGATACTATCGTACAACTACTAAACTCTATTGATAATTGAGAAAATTAGGTGAATACCATTATAAAAATTATAGAGTTGCAAAATATCATCCTATGTGAGAATGATATGTGGAGTCTACGCTTACAATGATCACACTATAAAAAATGATACTATTTAAAAACCAGAGGTACTGTAGTATATGTTACCCCTCTATTCCAAATTATATGATGTCTTAACTTTTAAACTCAATTTTAATGTTTCATCTTAGTTAAAAAAATTATACAATTGCTAATTATATTATTATTATGTTGTAGAATATAAATTATATTTTATATATGACTTAAAATATTTATTATCTATATATATTTTTTAAATAAGACAAGTAATCTTAAGAAATCAAATGTGTTATATATTTTTGGACGGAGGGAATACCAATAGCAGCTCAAAATACGCCAAGCGAAACATCATCAAGTCTAAGATGCAGGCCCATTTTCCAAGATGCAGCGAGGACAGGGGAGAATCCAGCGCCATTCTGTGAGTGTCAGCACATGCACTGAATCCGGCGCCAAGGCCGGCAGCCCAGATCGAGGTCTCTCGTCATGCTACCTGTGGTCAGGGAGACACGCGCCGTACTTGCATTCTATCTCGCTTTGGGCTTTCCATCGTCAGGAAGGTTAATATCCCAATTAGAGAGATCAAGCTGAAAGTATCAAGCAATGGATTTACTCACACTCAAGGTTTAATTTTTCCTTCTTTTATTTTGAATACGATAATTATGAAGGGATCGAGTCCCTCCAAATGATCGTTCTTTAAAAAATTATTTTATTTTCAAATTAAAATGATCATTCTAATAATAACAAATTAAAAATAGCGGGAGCATATGACCGGCTCAAAGGTGATGGATTTCAGTGGCTGTAAAAGCATTGCCATTCATTAAAAAAGAAGATAAATGAATTACAACCTAAGATTACAAAAGTCTAATCTAATAAAACTAACATGCTTGAAAAATCTATAACCAGGTGGCAGGTGCCTCAACCTGAAGGATCGATCTAGCTAGCACTTGCTTTGCGCATGAATAAGGAGAATTAAATTTTTTGTGTTCGTCTCACAGAGTAGCAAGTTGTTCCCCATTCCATTTCTTCATCGTCACCTTAGCGGTTGACGATTCTCTCCCGATGGACGTGCCAGCCGGTGCCTGACGACCGGTCTTTACCCGCACTAGCTACCAATCATCGTCATTCTCCAATTATTCAGAGGCACAGTCGTAAGAACCCAACTGAAACGGTTCTTTATTTTCAGTTTCAGGTATCACATCACCACATGCATGCACTATCCAGAGAGGAGCAGAAGACAGTTGACCAGCATTCAAATTGCAAATTCAAGCATTTTTTTTAAAAAGTAAGGTCAACCTGCTATACTCAACCTGAAGCTGAATTTGCTTAATTTACAAGCTCGCTCGTTTCGCGGAATATCCCTGTGCTTTGACTTATGGGGCAGCATTTTTTTTTTGAGAAGGTTTGGGGCAGCATTTTTCATGCATGACGCAAAACAAGCAGCATTGCGTACTACTAGTAGTTACATACCAATCTTCGCTAGCTAGTCTCCTTTGTTCATTCATTCAGTTAGCTAAGGGCAGTCCCAACGCAGAAACCACTGAGCAGTTTCTACAGAGTCCACGTCAGTCAAGAAACGATGAGAAGAAACTGTAGCCCCCAATGCTAGTCTGTCACAGCTCGTTTCTCAATGACGGCCCCCACTCACGTGGTTGCCCATCCTCAGCTCAAGCGCGTGGCCGAGGCGGAGCTCTGCCGACGTTCTCGCACAACGTATTTACGGTCGCTTTGTTTTTTCTTGGAGAATGTGAAGAAACAATTTCTCACTTGAGACACCGTTTCTTGTAAATTTATTCTCTCCTTCTTAACTCTCATGCCCCCTTAGCAATTTTGCTTATGTGACACCCTATTTAATTTTATAGAAACTATCCTAACTGAAGCGTTGGGAGTGCCATAAGGGTGCGACTAGTTCTCTGCATATAGGGGCCTCTGGCTTAGTTAGGTGGCCGCATACAGGTTTGCCCTGTTCGGTTGCCTACAGCAGCAGCGGCAGAACCCCTGTCTCCAGTCTCCACATCAACTAGCATCCGGTCTTGTACGTACATACTAGTACAGGTTGGATGAGGGCGGACTGGCGACCGAGTGCAAGCCAGGTTCACCTCAAACATGAACAAATCACTCTCTCCTAAGCCCTTGCGTAACACATTATGCTGTTGACCTTCTAGAACAGCTCACTCCTGGGCCGGTGAGTTAGGCTAGAATCCAACGCGGCTTGTATTGATTCTCATGTGTACAATTTATACATACAACGAGCAACGCTCTGTTAACAGAAGATCCTTTATCTACGCTACGAAGCCGTGCGCGAGGGACGCGGGACGCGGAGCGAGCGGTGCGCTCTGGCCGCGGAGTGGCTCCCTGACCGTAACTGCAGAGGGAATGGGTCAGCTAACAGCCGGGACCAACAGCTGCAGTACGTCAAGTCAGCGTAATGAGGATCCAGCCGTGTGATCAACTACTGCTCCTCAAGTCAAACAAAGATTCCGGCCTTCCCTAGCGTAGAGAATAATTGGCGTAAATAAAGGAGAAAAAACTAAAATGCAACTGACATTATTATTAGTCGAGGAAAGAAAAAAAGCAACTGACATCAACGCTAGGTGCAGGTGCAGGCGCAGCTAGCTCCATTGTGTTGGACCTAGCCCTCAATACTAGTAGTCAACGGTAAGCGGCAAATTCAGCTGAACCAACGTGCTGCGCAAAGTCAACGGTAGTTTGTGCAGGTTAATATGACCACAAATCCACATTGCAATTGCAAGCTGGAGATATGACAGCTGACAGCGACGGAAGAAGGAAGAAGAAGAGCTGCTGCTTCAAATACGCGCAGCCCGCAGGTGTGTGCTCGAGCTCGAGGGGGGAATAAAAATAATAATAATTACTCTTTTTATTCCAAATTACTTATCTTTCTATCATTTAACATATGTCTTAAATTACTTGTCTTTCTCGCTTTTCAATATATTTTTTTTCTTCTAATATATCTCTATCTCTATCTCTCTCCTTCTCGTTTTTAGTGCACCTATCATATTTTTTTTTCTTAATCTGGATGTCGAGAGGTAGAAAAACAAATAATTTGAGACGGAGAGCGGGAGAACGTCGTATATGAACGCATGCTTGGTTAGTGGTGGCGTGTGCCTGGAGACAGGCAGCCTTCCTGCAATTTGCTATAGGAAACAGTGCTGACCCATGAGCCAAACCCAACTCATACTCCTCCCCCCTCTCTGTCGATGAAAAGCCGTTGACATTCCAAAATGGGGAATATGGCATCCACTACCACCAAATCACTAGTATGTTACCAGTTGCACTTTCTCTATGAGTATATACGGAGTAGTAGTTTTGTTTCAGAAATACTGGACGCTTTGATAATTTCTCACACGGTTCGTTGACCTGATGTGTTTCTTCTTTGAAAGTAGGGTATAATACTACTACTAGTAGCTGATAATAATGCAATTTATTTGCCCCTCTTGTGTTTTTTTAATAAGTGGTGTAGAAACAGAATCTTCACAATTCAGGGCCTAGAAGACCTGTAAGTTTAGGTTGGGCCACCTATGATCAAGTATAGACCTCAATCCTAATCAAGTCCAACAAATTTGAACAGGCTATAACCCACGCGCTCTAGGCCCACCGCACAAGAGCCCCACTCTCTCTCTCACTACCCTGTCGGCACTTGGCTGTCGGCTCGGCAGGCACCACACCGCACCAGGCACTCCCCCCACTGCCGAATTCAAATTTCTCCGCAACGGAAAAAAAAAGGACGCAGCCTCCGCTCCAATTCCCCTTCGATTCTCCCAAACCCTTCCCCCGAACCCCGCGATTCTGTAAACCCTGCTTCCATTCGAAGGAGCGCAAAGGCGTTGTTTCCGGCGGTGGCGACGGCAACGGGATGGCGCAGACGCCAAACCCCGGCAGGAGATCGTGGATCGGGCCGGCGCCGATGCCCTTCCTCACGCCGAGGCCGGAGCGGTGGCATCGAGAACTGAGGTGGGCCGACGGGGGATCCCAGAGCAGCGTGCGCCGCAGCGGCGTGGGCGCCGGAGGAGGCGGAGGCGAGAGGGATCGTGAGGCGAACGTCCAGGTCGTGCTCCGGTGCAGGTCAGTTGCTTGAGATGGGTTTCCTTTGGGAAGGACTAGAGTGCCGATTGGGTACTGATCTCGAATATGTCAAACGGATTGCTTGTTGCGTCTGATAGACTGCTAGTCTGTGTTTATGACGATTTGCTGGTGATTCAAGGGTGCCTACCACCGGCGGAGCTGCCATGATTCCTGGCTATTCCCAGGAATACCCTGCTCATGGCCAAAAAATCAAATCTACATGTGTGCAGCACTAGCCCATTGCTCTATTCATGTTATGGCTGAATAAAATAGCTCTAATTTTTACTATTTAGTTCATTTAAAGTCTCATGTGACAAATTAGTAATTTATACTATTGTTGTGATGAACGCCATCTTTTCTGTTCTTGACTTTGTGATTCAACAACTATTTTGGCTTAGGAATACCCAGTCGTCAAATGCTGGCTCCGCCACTGGTGCCTACCTGTTCCTTAAAAAATAAAAATATCATGGGTGCCGACTGCCGAGAGATAATCCCTGGGCTACAGAGTATCTTCCTCTGACTGTAGTAGTTAACGTCGCTGATGCATTTCTCTGACTCGTGTGTAACCAGGCCACTTAACGAAGAGGAGCAGCGATCCAATGCGCCGAGCGCCATCTCTTGCAATGACACCAAGAGGCAGCTCACCGTTCTGCACAGCCTATACAAGCAAGCCGATAAGACGTTTACCTTTGACAAGGTGAGGATTCTCCATAGTCCGGACCAGACCTATGTGTTTGCTGCTTGTCGCTTTGCATTGGACTCATATGTCTCTTTTAATGTTTGCTCTGCTGAACATTTAACATTCTGAGAATTGCTGAATTTATTATTGATTGTGTTTACCATGAATTTTGATGGATATGCGGTTATTATTTTTGTCACAGGTCTTTGGACCAAAATCACAGCAAAGATCGATATATGAACACGCTGTTGCGCCAATTGTAAAAGATGTCCTTGAAGGCTATAACTGCACTGTCTTCGCCTTTGGGCAGACTGGAACTGGGAAAACATACACCATGGAAGGAGAGATGCGTCAGAAGGTAACCTACATATTTGGACACCTTCCAAGAGGTTGCTTTGAGATACTGAATAGTTTATTTGATCTAATTTTAGATTGCTGAACTACCGGACACAGCTGGTGTCATCCCTAGAGCAATACGCCATATCTTTGATGTGTTGGAAGCACAGAAGGCTGATTATATCATGAAGGTAACCTTTTTAGAACTCTACAACGAGGAGATATCAGACCTATTGGCTTTAGAGCACCAAAGGGCTGAAGATCGACAAAAGAGGTCTATATCTCTTATGGATGATGGCAAAGGTGGGGAAGTCATAAGAGGGCTTGAAGAGATTGTTGTATACAGCCCTAGTGATATATATAATCTTCTGGAACGTGGATCAGCTAAGAGACGCACTGCTGACACAGCATTAAATAAGCAAAGCAGGTACTTAATCATTCTAATGCAAGCTTCTTTTCGTACCAAGATTGTTTTGTTTGATACTAAGTGCTCATTCCGTCCTTGCAGCCGATCGCATGCTGTGTTTTCTATAAACATCCATGTCAAAGAGATAACAGTAAGGGGTGAGGAACTCATGAAATGTGGAAGGTTGAACCTTGTAGACTTGGCTGGATCAGAGAATATAGCTCGATCAGGTGCAAGAGAGGTACTTTTTCCAGTGCCAACTCACTAGAGTTCAAATTGTGTTAGTGTATTATCCACATCCTGTCCAATAGGTTCACTTAGTTTAACATTGTAATCATCTACTGACTAGTCAGCCTCATCTTATTGAAACAAACTGGTCATGGTCAAGTATGTTGGGCTGGTGTATGTGGCTTGACTGCTCCACCGTATAGCAGCTCCACTCCAAAAACTCCACTATGGTGCTGCTCTGTGCTCTACTTTGGAGTTATTGTGGTGTTTGGCTAGGAGGTATTAAAACAATTAGCATTCAGAAAAAAATACTATGCAAATGTTAAAAGAGGAGCGGAGTTACATGTATTCAACAAATTGGATAATTTCCCAAATTCACTGATCTTTCTGATATTGTTTTGGAACATTATGCTTTCATAAAAATGGAGTTTGTTATGCTGAGAGGCCATTTTCGCACTGAATCACTGGGTCTCTATCTTATAATGGTAAAAATTTTTTTTTGGGCATGCTAGTCCCATTTAAGCCTTGATTTCTGCATGCTAATAGGGTAGAGCAAGAGAAACCGGAGAGGTGAATAAGAGCTTATTAACTCTGGGGCGTGTCATCACAGCGCTTGTGGAGCATTCAGCTCATATACCGTACAGGTTGGACTTTTTTTACTGATACATGAGTACATCTTTGTTTTGATATTCTTTTTGTACGGGGTAATGTGATATATTTGAAATTTTGCAGGGATAGTAAGCTCACCAGGCTTCTAAGAGAATCCTTGGGTGGAAAAGCCAAAACATGCATCATAGCTACTGTATCCCCTTCTTACAATTGCCTGGAAGAAACACTAGTCACACTTGATTATGCTTCTCGTGCTAAAAGCATAAGAAACAAACCAGAGGTGCCACTTCTATTCATACATGGTGCTTTTACAATTTTGAATACTCTTATTAAAAGCTCAGCAATAACTGTAGGCAAACCAAAAAACATGCAAATCTGTTATGCTCAAGGACATCTACCAAGAAATGGAAAGAATGAAGCAAGGTTCTCTCATTCCCTCTAGCTTTTTTCTTGTTTCTCTCACATTATTATAGTTTTCTCACGAGTATATCATCAGATGTCAAAGCTGCAAGGGAAAAGAATGGAATCTACATCCCTAATGAAAGGTTTGCTCTAGAGGAGGCAGAAAAAAAGGTACAGTTATACTTACGTCATATTATATACAGTTTTAAGGGCCTTTAGAGTAATATTTTAATGTTCTGAATCGTATTGACATCTTGTTTCAGGCAATGAGGGAAAAAATTGAACATTTAGAAGTCAGTCTTGGAAAGCAGGGCAAAGTATAACTGTCCCCCAATAGAGTTTCACTCTAGTAACAACTGTTTTACAAATTCAAGTGAACTGATTTTCACTTTTGGTGGTTTCGTAGGAAGTTGAAAAATACAAGGGTTTGTACACAGCTGAGCAGGAACACAGGTTGGATTTGGAAAGTCAGAACAATGAGATGAAGGTAAATCAGTTTGGAAAATTTCCTTTTCATTCAATTCCAAATTACAAAAATGTTATTCTGTTGTGTAGACATTTTATGCATCTCCTTATTTAGGTACATGTTGAAAACTGGAAGGCAAGGTTTCAAGATCTTCAAGAAGCTCATTCTAGAGCAATCAGTTCACTGGAGGAGAAGGACTTCATAATTTCAAACTTAATTTCTGCTGGTAATTGCTTCAATACCTTAAGTAGCTAGTGCTAGTGTTTTATAAATTGAAGAGCTTAAGAATCAAATCTATGTTTTTCTTTTAACATTTTCCATAACTTTTGTAGAACATTTAATTCTTGAACGTGCAAAAGAAATGCGTAGCACCTTGGAGAATGCTTCTGGAGACATCACCATGCTTCTGAGTAAACTAGGTTAATAGCTAATCTCACCTAATTTTTAGTTTGCTATTTCCTTTTACTGACCATTTTTGTTGTCTTTCACAATCATTCGTAGGAAGGCAATCAAAAACTGAAACTGCAAATGAAAGATTGCTATCTGATTTTAGATCTGGATTGGATCACAGTCTCAGGGTTTTGCAAAGCACAGTTCTTGGATGTGTTTGTGAGCAACGGAAAATACTGGAGTCTATGAATGAACAAATGAAATCATACTTTTCAGAAAAAATTGAGGTACTACTATAGAAGTTTTGATTTTATTTACTACTGTGGTAACTATCCATTTCCAAGAGCACTGAAATTGTTTCTATATAAATTTTTTCCCAGTCAGTAAACCAGTTGGAGAGAAGAATTTCTAAAGCCAAAGATATGTATGCCTCTGGGGTCCATTGCATGAGAGAGCTAGCTAATACTCTAAGGCATCGCTCAATCATGGATTCTGAGCAGATGGTGCTGAATATTTCGGCGCAAGCAGTATCTGTTGATACTGTATGGAAATATATCATATTTTTGTACAAAATTTAATTGTAAATTACCAAGGTGTTGGACAATACTTACTTATTCTTTTTTATTGCCAGTTTCTAGCAATGATGGTTTCCGAGGCCGAGCAAGTTCTTAATGATCTTCTGAAATCCACTTCAGAGCTCAAGGAACTATTAGCCATTTCTGCTGAACAGCAACGAGCTGTATGTTTCCTTGACTTTGTTAAGTTATATGCCTTAATAGAACGTTTGCTACATTGTATTCTTTCTTTCTTTGCAGGGATTGCAAAGGAGCCTTACTTCTGCACAAGTCATATCAAAGACATCATTTGAGTTCTTTGGAGATATTAAGGTCCATGTCTCAAGGCTTGTCAAGATTATGGAACAAAATCAAATAGAAAGGTTCTCTGAGCTTGTTGTATTTGAGAAGGACTTTAAGGTAGTTTTCTTAACATTATGCTATATATTTCATTTATGGATAAACTATCTGACGTTCTTGCTTATTTTAATAGGAAATTTGCATTCAAGATGAGCATGCTGCTCTTAGTAAGATTGCTGGAATCTTGTCTGAATCGACTGCCAGGAAAACTAAAATGGTTAACTTCTATCCATGTGCAAATGAAATGTTATTTATATGATTGAAGCACTAACTTGTTTGTGACTAAAAGGCTTGGCTGTTGTTGTATAATTTTAGCACTAACTGATCTCCCTGTTTTCAGGTTTCAGAATATATTGGACAGCTGAATCAGAAATACAGTGAAGAGCATAAACACTTGAAATTGGAGATGTCCAACCTACAGCAGGTTTCAGATAAAGGCAAAGAAGAAGCTGTGGCTTATGCTGGAATGGTAGAGAGCCAGTTACAGGAGGATAACTCGTTACATGCTAAATTAAGAGATAAAATGGGAGGCATCTTGCAACAGTGGTACCCATCTCCTTTAGACCTCAAAGTATCCCTTGAAATGGTACTGTTATCATGATTTATTTATGTTGAATAAATATTGTTGATTACAGCTTGCACAAAGGAGAACGTTCTATTTCTTATTTGTCACATACTCAATCATCTTTACATCATCTATGTATGAGTTCAGTCACGGAAGCTGATAATTTTGTCCAGTGAGTTGTAATCATTTTTAGCAAAAGCATTATTTTCTGTGATGCCCTATTTTTCCCAGGTCTCCTCTCTTACACATATCTTGTCTGCAGGGAAAAAAGAAAAGATAATGACAGTATTTGCCATGAAAAGCTGCTCTTGTTTTCACAGAGTGATGCAGGGTTTAATGACATAACTTCTGATATGTTGACTGCTGCAAAGAGTAATGAATCTAACTTTGATAACAATTGTAGTTCCTACAAGCTGGTACTTTTCTTACATAGTTTATGTTAATTTCCAGATTCTCTTTTGCTGGATCATGAAACTAGAGACATAATAATGGATACTGCCTCTGCCACCTTCTCCAATAATCTTTCATTGTTGAATGAAAAGGACACTGAAGACATAGAATCCTTGAGAAATATGGCGAGTAACTACCTTGAGAAGAATTACAAGGTTAACTTTTCCTGTCTGCCCCGTGCTTGTTGATTTACTGACTGAAAGTTTCTATTTCCTTGTTGCACCTGAACCATGAAAACTTCTGTGCTTTATAGACATCTCTAATTATTCACCTGTTGTTTATGTTCCATGAATTAATGTTCGCCCATCAGGCTAATAGTCCGGTTCGGCACCATCCACGGGAGCTATTGACTGATGCAAACAGCTTGGAGTCAATTGAAGCATTAAGAGCTTCAGTGCCAGATCTAGTAGCAAAATTTAGATCAGAGAACAAATTGGATGAAATGGATAAGGGGAAGCAATATTCGGACCAGCAGACGCGTATTCCAAGGAGTCCTCTCATGCCAGTCAATCAGTACGTTGAGTGAGGAAAGTAGCGAAATTGTAAGAGGTGTATGTTGTAAAGATGGCAAGATCTCTTGCGGCAATATCACTCTGTTAATTTATCATGCCTCAGCTGTGGCTGGCATGCTGCGTGTATAAAGATTTCTGATGTTAGGACTGAATCAGGAAGGGAATCCGGGGCACAAACGATTTGTTTGTCTATTTTTGTTATGATCATTTCAGTTTAATGCATTCCAAGTTTCCTACTCAACCAATCAGCGTGGTATCCTTTGTAATATGGCCTCCAAAGTTTCATAGCAATAAAGAGTGCTGCTTGTCGAAGGAAAATTGCATGCCACGTTATGTGATCCTATATTAATTATTAGGATTATGTTGAGAGAAATATGGATGCTAGTTCATTTCTCGCGAGGAAGAGTTTCTTTTCTGATTCCCTTTGTGTTACGTGATATTCTCAGTGATACACTTTCCAAGTTTTTGTCTGAATCACAATAATTAATTAGCATGCTTTCTATCCATCTTATGAGGATTTGTCAAGGTACAATATTAAGCATCCGTCTTTATCACTTGTTCAGTCTTCGTGGACAGAGAGAAAATTGGCATAGAGAAGAGATTGATATGGAGAATGGTTCAATGACCATCGGAGGAAACATGGTAGGGGAAGAGCATAAGACGCAGAAGCAGAACATCGGAGAGGAACAGTTTCTTCTTGTAGGCAAAGATAACGTTACGTCGCCCACTGATATAAAGGTTGGTTCTTTATCTAATTGTTCAGCATTTGCATTTGCTAGTGCAATGAAATTACTGCAGGGTTTTGTTCATGTAATGTTAAGATCCGCTGCAGGTTTCGTACACACGATGACATGAATGAAGCACTAACACTGTAGTAGTGTACTGTCTTGCAGGAGAGGGATGTTTTGGAGGAACAGCTCTACTGGGCCAGACTGGAGCGGCAGAAGTTCGTTGACTTATCTGCGGAGGCTGACGAAACGATCTGGAACCTCGCCGCGCTTGCACGACGGACGATGCAGGAAAGGGACGAGGCGAGGATGATCCTCGCAGACGTCCAGGCAAGGAACAACGCCCTGATGAAGACGACGATGCTTCCAGAACAGGCGCGCTACAGAGCTGCAACAAGGCCTGCTGGTGTCTTCACCGGCGCCGGCGCCGGCGCCATCAGCCAGCAGGCCCTTGCTGCTCCGGCATTCTTCATGCCTCCCGGGAAACAGGGACAGCACCACCAAAATGGAACCGGCAACTACTGTGTCGCGTCGTCCAGCAACTCCGGCCACCGGAGTCGTGCTTCTTCATCTTCTTCAATGGACGCGTACACCGTTTGGCCGTGTCTCCATGGATTCACATGCTCGATCCAAGAGCATTTCGATCCTGACATGTTCCTGGTGGATGCCCCAGAATCGCCGCAGGATCCCGCTCCGGCAACTGCTCCCCCGGCCTAGGGGAAAAAAAATTCTGGTGCCGTCTGACCGTTTGGCCTAGCAATCGAACAACGGAAAGTGGGTAGGGTCTTTTCTTCGCCAGGTCGACGACAACGGTCAGCTAGGTGCCATGCGTTGGTGCTCCTTGTATCGTGTCCCACGCGTCAACAGTCAACTCATCAGCTGCGGTCAGCAGGTGTAATTAAGTGCACTTTTAATTCGGTATCAAAAAGAAGAAGGGGTAGTATATAAATGGGAGCCTGGTATATGCTACCCCTGGAATTAATCGGTGCTCAGTTGGCAGACAGTGACTGTGCGCCGGCTGAGTTCACTATGAGTTGGATTTCATGCTGTATTATGCCTATTGGTCTTTGTTACTTTGTGAACAATAAACGTGCCAGTATGGGTAAGTTTTTGAGAGTCGAAAACACATGGGAAAAGTTTTTTTTTTAATAGTACAGCAAGGTTCCTTCTACTCAGCGCCATCTTGTATTCTCTGGATATTATTGCTTATTTTGACAAGAAATTTACACATTTGAAAACTCTATGAACACAGACATAACTGAGCACATTATATTACAAATGAAGAAGCATACGTAGATGCCATCTCAAGAAAATGACGTTACATGTACACAAACTATTACACTTTGACCATTCAATTCAACTTCCTATGTTTAGTTCTATTAACTATCTCCTCATGGTTGATGTGAAGTCATACAAAAATTGCAGCCATCGTGCAAAGTGTTTTCATGCATGAGTCTCTCATTTACTAGCTAATTTCGCCAACTGGAAGGTAACCAGGAAAAACCAGGAGATTTTGCAGTGAGAAACAGAAAGAATCACATGTTCATCATGAGTTGTTCAAATTTAAGTTAGAATGCCAGCCTAATTTAATGAGTGCAATAGATGAGTAGAGAAATATTGTAAGCTCCATCCTCAGTGAGAAACGGGAAGGATGACATGTTGGTCAAACTTGAGCTATAATGTGAATTTAGTACTACCAAATTTGAAATAACTGAGTACAATGAATTAGTAGAAAAATGTTGCAGCTGGATCTCCACTCATTTGCTTGCAAAATGCCAACCGAAAATGCCATTAATGTAAAAAAATACTAAGTGAGCTATCATTTTCAATGCCTTTTTTTTGTTTTTTTTTCTCATATAATAGAGAATTTGGTTTCACATTTGAATCGGCATATTTATAAATCCAGTTGCCTCGCCGCCTCTCTTTGTGCTATTTTCTTGTAAGCTCCTGACGACTTACCTTTCATCATGCCCCGCTTCGCCTTCATATCCAACAAGCGAAACAAGGTAAACCTACAAGCTCAAGTTATCGAAGTTTTTGAGTCCTAGATATCTTTATTTTTTTGCGAGGAGAGTTCTAGACATATTTACGCTAATTGACTCTATGAAATTGTTGTTTAACTTTTTTATTTGAGAGGATATATGTATGGATCTAATGCTATTGTGTGGTTATTCACTAATGTCTAGCAAATATTTGATTGATTGTTAGATCTAGCGTGGTTATCACCATTGAAACGTGAGCTAACCTCAAAAATATGCATAATAATTTCGTACTCTCATTTTCTTCTTGGATGTTGCGGGTAGGGTTGTGATGCTGTTTTTTTTTCCTGGGAAGGAGGTGGGGGGGGGGGGACGATTGTTAGATCTAGCAGTAGTGTTTCTTACGTACTTTTACCCTACACATGTATAGCATTGTTTTGATACAAAGATTTTTTTTTTGAATCCCATATTTCGCATTGTGGACTCCTTTTTGAATTTTATGGATTTCCTTGTGACAAAATAAATATTTTATAATTGTGAGAGAACATGTTTTCCCAATTGGTTTTTGTTCTTCTTTACATTAACCATCTATTTTTTTTAAAAAAACATTGGTTTGACTTTTGATGGTATTTTGGTTGCTTGAGAGAGAGAGAGTCGGTTACAATTTATTAGAATACATTATCATTTGCGTTCACATGTTTCTAGTTGTTTCAGATTCAAAGAAACTCCACATGTCCACATCTCTGATCTGATCAATTCTGATACTCACATTCACATTGATATGCTTTGCTACTACTTATAACACATTATCATTTACTATCATATATCATCATCATGTACACTGAGTTATGTGTAAATTAAATGCGCTTGTGGCCTTGTATAGTACACAAATTTGAAAATAATTTTTTTTTATCTATCATTGCAGATTATGTTGTTACTAATATTAATCAGTTTGTCTTCTTTGTAATTGGATGATTTTGTTTGTTGCATTGCACTATTCTTGCAACTAAAGTCCACATTAAGAGGTCCACAAACAAATATATGCGATTCTTCTTTTGCATGGCAAATTCGAGGCATATGATAGATTGATAGCGAGCGGAATGGTGAAGATTCAATTCGTAGATGGTTCTGTGTACGAACCTAATTATATTCAATCATTTTTTGTCTCATTATGTTGCAATAGTTTGTTACTTTCCTATTACCATATTATTAGACTCATGCTAGTGTTGTAATTTTAGCCTTGAATTATATTAATATGTGAAATTAGGACACTTTGCATTTATATGGTAAATGTAACTAAAATTTAACTAAACACAACTTTGTGATTTGATTTGGGTTTTAACTAAAAAGGAGCACATGTGCACTACGCTACACCAAAGATTTGCTTGTACACACACAAAGAAATAATTTTTTTTTTGTATGTGTATGTGTATGTTTTGCAGATAAAAGGAACACAAGTGTAGTACATTGTTTCAGGGTGTATCATACTTCAAAAAGAAATATATTTTCTTTTAAACTTCATTGTTTTCTTTTATTTTTCATGTCTACCATAATACTAATCAATTACTCATGCATGTAGTTGATTATGTCTTGCTTATAACAAATTTCTACATAACCTCTTCTTCTATTACCAGCCTTGTTATTATATATGTCACACAAAATTTAGTTAAGACTTGTTTTATTCTTTTACCATGATTGAACAAGGGGAAGCAATCAGTGGTTGATGAAAGCAAACGTGAGTTATTGGCAGCACTTGTGGACCAATCTACAGCTGAGGAGGAGATGCCGAAGTGGGTGCAGGCGCTATTGAGGACAAGGTTCTGGGAGCCGTGTGGTAGGGGACACAAGATTGAGAATAGGGCGGAGGGATGCATGTTTTGCCTCCAATGCTTTGAAGTCTTCTGCCCACACTGCACTCATGATGAACCTGGTCACTACCTCCTCAAGGTCCGTCGCTATGTCTATCGCTCCGTTGTCCTTGTGAAGGACATGCATGAGTTGAATGTTGACGTTTCAAGGGTACAGGTATGTATTAAATATGCGTACGACAGGATCATTTTATCTTTATCAAAGAGAATCAAGTCCATATGCACATCTATACATAAAGCTATCATGTCTTAGGAATATGGCTCCTATATGCCTTTTTTTATACATTGATATCAGGTATTTGATTACCAACAGTGTGTTACATTATAAGAATATACATGATACACTTATTCATGTCCAAATACGAATCTACACATTCATACTTTTCAAAGTCTAATTTTATATTTATTCTTACAGACATACATCATTAATGGCCAAAAGGGAGTTCATCTAAGGCCCATGAGGAGGTCGCCACAATTTAGGCCTTCAGCGGGGGCACCTCGTTGCTTGACCTGTGGTTGTTGGCTTCGTACAATGCCTCATCTGTTTTGTTCACTTACATGCAAGGTCTACTCTTTGCTTTGATCAACTTTGTTTTAAATAATACCTTGCTTATAACAATGTTTCATGTTTTTAAACTTTTTGACATTTTGCTATGACAAATGCATGAGTAAAAGGCTTTTAAGTGTGTTCAAGGCTTTGGTTTTTCATTTCAGGGGAAAGCAGATGTATCGCAAGATGACTTTTCTGGGCCTGAAGCTGAGCATCGCTATAGGAGCCTTCAAGCACATCTGGTGTCACCCCTGATAGTTGAGGAGCACCTCATGCCTCAATCTGAGCCAAACTTTGAGCCTGAGCTTGAGTTGGAGCGTGAACTTGAACTCGAGCATAAGTTGGAACATGATCCTCAACCCATGTCTGAATGTGAGTCTGAGCTTGAGGTTGAACTTAAAGTTGAATCACCCCAAGAGCAAATAAATTCACTACCTGTGGTGGAGAATATGCATCCCTTGAACAATGGCTCATTTCGCACATGGCCGCGCAAACAGAAAGAGCCACTTCGAGCACCCTTCTTCTAATATTTATGTTGCTCTAAGAGCAAGAATAAAAATACTTTTACTAGGAAGGTGCTTAAACCTAGTCATGATAGCTTGATTTTGATCCTTCTTATTGATTTCCCTGTCTTCATTTGTCGTTGTCATTGAACTTGGTAGATACAACATGTATCAGTTCAGGATGAACTTGTTAGATACAATATGTATCATTTCAGGGTGAACATTTTGCTTAAATTTCTCTTTGTTGCTTCGTTATTTCGTGATCATGTTACTCAATGTTAAATAAGTGTTAACTATGGTCTATTTTATGTTCCCAATGTTTTCTTTTCAAAAGAAGACGCGAGGGTTGATGATGAATTATGATTCATAATATTAAGAAGTTAATTGATGCAGTTATTTCTAAACAGGATAGATTGAGAGAGTTTTATACATTTTTCAGATTTTTTTATTTTATTATAGAATGATATACAGAGCTTATGTGTTCTTTTGAGCAACAAAAGAGGGAGGAAAGATAAAGTTTTTTTCCTCTGAATGTGAAAAAAAATGTTTTTCGTAAGTAGCAGGGAGAAAATTTCACGCAACTTGGAGGGACTGTTGGACTTGGACCGTGCAAGTGTAGAATCTGGGGCTCAGCCCATCTCCGTCCACCTCCAATCATCTGCGGTGCCAACTGTAGGATCAAGGGCTCAGCCGAAATGTAAAAAACGCTCGAGCCCAGCTCACCTCCTTCCTCCTCCCATCATCTGCACTATCCTTCTCGTCCCCGCGTGGAACAGATCTAGGGTTCCGACCGAGAGCTGACCTAGAGCCCCGCACACACCGGCGACTCCTCGGCGAGACTAGACCCGGCGAGAAAATGCCGCAGCGACACTCGAAGAACAACAACGATCTTGCATTCTTCACCTACGAGGAGAAGAGGAAGCTCGGGTACGGCACGCAGCGGGAGCGGCTGGGGAAGGACTCCATCAAGCCCTTCGACGCCTGCTGCCTCTGCCTCAAGCCGCTCATCGATCCGCTCTGCTGCCCCAAGGGCCACGCCTTCTGCAAGGAATGCATCCTCGAGTGCCTCCTCGCCCAGAAGAAGGACATCAAGCGGTATGCTACTGCACGCCCGCCCAAAGCTTACTTGTTTTATGATTGAGTAGCTGATTTGCGAGGGTGGGTGATTGTGTGATGGCAGGACAATTGTGAGGCTGGTTAGTTAATTTGTCCTCAGATTTGATGGATGTGCCTTGTGAGGTGCGGGCTGCTGATATTTTTAGTCTGTATTCAAGTTTGGTTGCGCGAACCTAGTCCTGAATTCTGGGTGAAGTAATCTCTTTTGAAGTTAAATTTGATTAAGCAAGGTTGATCCCTAGCTCCTCAGGATCAATTGACCTGACTTCACCCTTTGATTGATTTTTACGGTGTCTTCATTTGAGCTCTTGTTCTTGTATATTGTGACTTTGGCATCAGTAGCAACGACATTTTGTAGTTGCCATTTCTCACTGAATACATACACGTTCATCGACCCTAGCCAGTTTAAAACCATCGACCACTAGTCTTGTTGTAGTTACCTAGAGTCTGTGGGGTGTTCTTCACTGATGCATAAAGTTGCCATAGTTTACTTCAATTATCATTTTCTGTGGATTAAGAGCCTGTTTGGCTCCTCTCCTTGCCGCTCTGCTTCGCCGGACACAAGCCTTGCTACACGCCTGTACTTGGAGCGATTCCATCTGGCATGTGAGAAAACACGGGGAGCAGCGGGAGCTTCATTTTCTTTTCTAACTTCAACTGCTTCTGGGAGCGGCATCTACAGGTGCCGGAGCGGGAGCGGTAGGAGTGCAACCAAAGTCACCCTAACTCAACTGAACTTCTGACTGTTTTGCTCTTACAGGAAGTTGGCAGCTCATGAGGCCCAGAAGAAGCAAGAGAAGGAAGAAGAAGAGGAAAAACTGATGCTGCAAAAGGCGAAGGAGTTGGATGCTTTTGATCAGCAGAATCATGGGGCTGTTCCTCAGTACTATGACCGCAGTGGCTCCCAAGACAAGAATGGGTTCCATGGAGCAAACAGCGTGAAGGTTACCTCCTTCGAAGAGGAGGCCCTCCGCACAATGAAGGCATTCTGGCTTCCATCAGCTACACCTGAAGCTACAATCAAGGTGGAGGCTCCTTCCACTGATACTCTCTGCCCTGAGGGCCAAGAGAAGCTCAAGTTGAAATCGCTCTTTCCTATCTCTTTCACTGAGGAAAAATCTGACCAGAAGAGCAAAAAGTCAGTGGAAAAGAGCTACATGTGCCCTAGCTGTAAATCCACTCTCACAAACACCATGTCCCTGGTGGCGATCAGCACCTGTGGTCATGTCTTCTGCAAGAAGTGCTCTGACAAGTTCTTAGTACCAGATAAAGTCTGCTTGGTGTGCAGCAAACAATTCAAGGATAGAAATTTGGTTCCTTTAGAGAAAGGAGGGACTGGGTTTGCGGCACATGATGAACGCTTGGAGGCAAAGGATTTCAAGCACTTGGGGAGTGGTTCTGGGTTAGGGTTAGTGAAGCCTGCTCCAAAGACATAATAGCTTCGAACAACTGTAGTTTCTGTTGTATGTCCCTTATCATGGTATGATCAAAATTTGTAATCTGAAAAATTTTGTTAAGGATCAGCTATCTTTGTATTGAGAGCAGTTGATGTTCAAAGCTTTTCGCGACACAATTTCGACGTGCCTCCTTGCGGGTTTGCTTCTTTTGATTTCTGGCTGTAATTTGTGAGGTTGCTGCTGATAAATTATGATGCATATGTGCATAAGCATCTTTTGTTTACACATTCAGAGTTCAGAAGTGGAGACGTTGGTAGAAAGTTCAGATAGTTAATTATAGATATTTATATATGTTGTAAATATTAAACGAGCACAAGGGTCCAAGTTATGAGGTACAATCAGAAGAGCTGGATGGTCCATTTTGTCTTTCGTGCTCAGTACATGACAAAGGACTAAAAGTGTTGCGATGAGGATAATGAAAACGCTGACCTGGCTGCCTTGGCCTCCACACGCACACACTACACATAAGGAAAGTGAGCGTACCACATTCCAGCAGCAACAGATAACTAACTACTGGAACAGACACAACAACCTCACGGATCCATACTAACTTGAAGGCTGAAGCACGGAAAGCAAAATGGCTAGCCTGCAGAGTTTGATTTGCTCGGTCTCTAAACAAGTACGTTCCCAAGCCCCTTATCATCCATTTCTGAAATTTATTGTCGCTGCAGTTTTGAGGAGTAACAGCTTGAAATTGGTGTTATTTTCAGTTAGTTGCACCAAATTGTATGGTGGCGATCAAGATGAATGGAGCTCCTGCTCCAACGGTTGTCAATGCAAGCTCAAGCGAGGCATCCTTTGATGGAAAGAGTAATGGTTTTCGTTGACTCAGCTCTTCTAATTATTGGCAAAATTATGTTTACTGACCATTCCTCTGTCTCATATAGATGTCACGAAAAGGAGATTAGCTTTGCTTGGTGCCGGAGTATTAGCCGCTGGCCTATTGAAGAATAGCTCTGCGTTTGCGGAAGGTATGACCATTCTTAGCCACTGGCTGGAGTCTGTATCTGAAGTATCTGTCTATATGATATTTCCAAGCTTTGAACCGAACCTTTCCTGTTTCTTTGAATTGATATTAACTGGAGCTGTTCCTAGATTCCAGAAGTACCGGAGAACTATAAGTCTTATGTAGATGCCAAAGATGGATATTCATATCTTTATCCAGCGGATTGGAGGGTAGGTGGTTGTCGTAGTATTCTAAAATAATACAGGCTCAATGGTACCGGCCTCTGGATCCCTTGAAGGAAATATTTGATCATGCCTTTGTTGTCCCTGGTCAGGACTTCGACTTCTTGGGTCATGATTCAGCATTCAAAGACCGTAATGTGGCGTTGCAGTCTGTTCGTGTGGGTTTTGTTCCTACTGAGAAAACGGATGTTCGCGACCTAGGACCAATGGATGAGGTGAGCTTCCAGGCCATCCCTTGTGTGTTCTTTCCTTTCAGCAGTTGCAAAAGATAAGCATGTAGCTTTGTAAACCATTGTAACCAGAATGACTTTTGCTGATCTGATGACCATTTTTTTTCACATTATATCAGGCGATCTTCAATTTGGTGAACAACGTTTACGCTGCGCCAAATCAAGTGCCGATGATATATGACATGCAGGAGGTTTGCCCATCTGCTATTTGCTTTCTTTTAAAAAAAACAGGCCATAGAGTTTCTAACTTCTTGGATGCCTAATTGCTGGTCCAGAAGCTTTGGTTACTGGTTTATGTGCCTTAGCGAATGTTCTGTTGCTGTGCAGCTCAGTGTTCACTTTCATCTCATTAGCATGGATATATTATTTTTGCAGCGCACGGTGGATGGCAAGAATTACTGGACGGTTGAGTACGATCTGGAGGCTCCAGGCTACGGCGTATCAGCGTTTGCGACAGTTGCCATCGGAAACGGTACATACTATGTCTCTTCCAAAAAAAAAAAAAAGAAAAAACCAAAAGACAAATGATGATTTATGTCTGCTGTTTCCGTCTGATTAAAGGAGTGAAAACTGCACTTGTTACCAGGTCGATACTACACGCTGATTGTGACTGCGAACGAGCGCCGATGGAGCAGGCTGCGGAACAAGCTCAAAGTGGTGGCGGACTCTTTCAAGATCTCTGATTTAACCGCGTAATTGCTCAAATCTATTACTGTGCTGTGATATGTAAACTTTTTTTTCGACAACTCTGTGATAGTATACTTAACTGGGAAGAACTGCAAATCTTAGTGATAATATATGAATGTATGCTTGGTGATATGCCTGCAGAGCAATCCTGAAAATGTACAGGATCTACTTATTCTCTTAGATGAAACTAGGTGAGGTGTATCATGTCTCCATGGGACATCATATTGATGCCGAAATTCATCTTGTCATCTCTTCGAATAACCCACAGCTGAATCGAAGCCTACAGTGCAAGTAGAGTTCAATGTATTAAACTGATTAACATTTCAGATTTATTTTCCTGCAGATATGATTTGGATGAACTTGCTCAAAAATTCAAGAACATATCATGTCTGAATTCTAACGAGCATTTGCAAACGATAATGCTTTGCTACCAGCGAACAGGCTTTTAACCACGGACCAAGAATCAGGAAGACCACCAGCTCAACTTGTTTACATAAGATCAAAATAATACATAGCCGAGGCGAGAGGAATCACACATGAGCCTCTTAAAGAATGTTTGCAACTCATATATTACATCAATTACAATGCCCTCCAAACTTGCTAACTATTTCCAGAAATAAGTTGTCCCTACAGTTTCAACAACACGCCTAATTACCTGAATCCTCAAGCTAAATTTTGTCAAAATCAGGTCAGCATTCCGCTCATTCAGACCAGTGCCAGGAAGGTAGCAACTCCAGCATTTTAGCCTGATCACCAGTGCCAAAAAGGGGCCGGTGTTGGCTGGACGAGGAGAAAGGGGGAGCCTGATCATGCCCTAAGACAATTTACATCTAAAAAACTCAAAAACAATAATTACATTAGCCGATGCTGGCGAAGGCCCTTGCCAAAATGGGGTTGCATCAATCTAACATAAAGACCGTTCAGGTCCATCAGAGAGTCATGTGTACCCTGCTCAACTATCCTACCACCATTCAGCACAACAATGTTGTCCACATGCTTCATCATCGCTGCCCTATGTGCAATGAGAATGGTTGTCTTGTTACCCATGACCAGAGTATCAAGAGCTTCCTGTACTACTCTGCTTGATTCAGACTCAATAGCAGAGCTGGCCTCATCCAACAACAATATCGGTGCATTCTTCAAAACCACCCTAGCAATGGCAATCCTTTGCTTTTGCCCAGGTGTGAGATCAACCCCTCTCATTCCCACATGAGTGTCGTAGCCATGTGGCAAGCTACTAATAAAATGGTGGGCATTTGCTATCCTTGCAGCTTCCTTAATCTCAGCTTCTGTTGCATTATGCCTTGCATAAATAATATTTTCTCTTATTGTTGTTGAGAAAATAACAGGCTCTTGCGGAATCAAGCCCATGTGGCTACGCAACCATCTCAAGTTAAATGATTTCAAATCTCGCCCATCCAGCAAAACTTGGCCAGAAACTGGATCATAGAACCTCTCGATCAAAGAAATGATAGTGCTTTTCCCTGATCCTGAAACTCCAACAACCGCAACTGTTTGTCCACCACTCACTTTAAGATTGAAATTGCTCAGTACAAGAATTTCAGGACGAACAGGATAAGAGAAATCAACATTCTTGAATTCAATGCTTCCATAGACATTTGGTGGTTTCAAGCCAGTAGTATCATCTGGATCAATCTTTGGTTCACGGTCAACAATTTCAAACACTGATGTGAGAGACTTCCGTCGTTTAAGAATGTAAGGAGCAAGTCCAAAGGGCTCCACCAATGCAAATGATGCAAATGAAAAGAGAATATACTCTTTTAGTCCTGTGGCTATTGTTATGCGCCCTTGGTTCACTGACATGGCTGTATACCAAAGAAGAAGCGCATTGCAAGCAAAAAGAAGGAACTGCGAGAGACCAAAACCAAATCCTATAGCCAATCCATGAACAAGACTTTGCTTCAGTATCTTGCCAAGGTGTAATCTGTAAAGTTCCATTATCTTGTTCCCGGCACAGAAAGCTACAACAGTATATATGTTCCGGACTGCATCTTCAAGTACCAATGAAGCCTTTCTGTGCATTTCCTGAATTCCTTTTGAGAAGCCAGCAAGCCACAGTTTCTGCAATACAATTTAGTAAATCATTAAGAATTTTGCCAACGTACTTCAGTTATAACATGGTTATTATGCAGTGTATACTATGTCAACACCATCTACTGCATGTTGCACACAGTTAAGAATACAATATTTGGTACCCATATCTAGTCATTCTTACAAAAAGAAATAGATCATCAAGGGCATAGCCAGGAAACCAATTCTTGACAATGATAAAAAAATATTTTTAAGAGTTTGATGTGCAGTAATCCCTGGCAGGCTACTCTTTCTCATGTTGAACTAAATTGTTGCACACTACACGGAGATTTTTGTTTTCATGATCAGCTTACATTAGGATAAAAGTAACGCAAAGTGCAACCACAGCTTGGATAGATCCCATATTTTTATAAGAAGATTCCATTTTTGATCTATTAGCAAATCCTTTCTAATCCTTTCTCATCCAACATCTAACCAAACAGATAGTGTGCATTATGCAACAACTCCATGTACAGGCATCAAAGTTTACATTAACACATCTATTAGGGATAATAAAGATGGCTTAATACCTGTGCAATAGCAGAAATAACAAGAATTGGTAAAGTTGCAAGTGCAACAAGTGCTACTCGCCATCCCAACAACATTCCAATAAGAAGAGCCACGGATACTGCTGCAGTGTCTTGTATGAATATGGAAAGACGATTACTAAATGCAGCTCGGACGAATGTAGCATCATTTGCCAGTCGCATGGACAGTGTATCAGCATTATTTTCATCCTTGTCAAACCATCCAACTTCATTGCGTAGCATTGCTGTTAAAGAAAACTATCAATCAGTACAGCTCTAAAAGATCAAAATAACTCCACGATAGCAGCAGAACACAAGAGTAGAAAGATGAAAACAGGAGTTACCAGAGAACATCATCCTTCGTATTCGCTCAGTCATTTTCTCCCCCATTATTCCAAAATAGAAATGTTGCAACCAGTTGACCAGCACTGTAATAACACCCATGCCCACTATGAATAAGCACCACCTATTCACTTCATTGTGCATATCTTGACCTTCTATGCGATAGTAGGCTGACACTATGAGTGCTATTGTGTAAGCAAGCAGTGGATTAAATGAGCCAAATATAGCAGCACCAATTGTACCTAAAAGAGCATAAGGCCATTCAGCAACGCTAAGCCCTGCAAGCCGCCAGAACGATGGAGGCTTGTGTTCACGAACCCCGTCCAGTTCACTCTGTTCAGAACTCGTATCACCTTGTTCGCTCTGTGCTCTGCTAAAAGTTTGTGAATGTGAACGCTCATTCTTAGGATCAGAAGTCAGAAGAGGAGATATAGGCGAGTCAGGTTCTGAATTCTTAGATGACTGTCGCTGTATAGAATGGACATCAACTTTTGGAAGATCGGGCAATTTCATTTCAAAACTATCCTGTCTCTTGATGGACGGTGTTCTTTCAGTTTCAATCGCAACCATAGGTATTCCATTGTCTATAGTTTGTTCTGAAGGCGGACTTCGATCGTTTGGTGAATCATGAGAGTTTCTGTTGGTATCTGACCGCCAAAATTGAAGCATGCCATGTGTTCTCTGAAGTGAAGGTGATTTTGCCATCTTAGGAGAGGATGACTCTTGACAGTTTTGACTCACTGATATGTCCTCAATTTGGAGTGACTTGCGCTCCCTGCTATTCTTGGTAGGCATCCTGACAAGTACCAACATGTTTCTCATAAGTCAGCCAAAGCAAATCATGCACTTTTTAGCTAACAGCACAAGGTCTACTACAAAATGTTAAGCAATTTATTATTTCTTTAATGGAGATGTTTCGGCGAGGATACTGCTACCGACACACTAGGATCTAAGAAATACTCCTATCTTTTTTTTCCTGGAGTTAAGACAAGGCAACTAGTTCATATTTGAACTAAAACATGTCCTAACGACATGAGAAAAAAGAAATGGAGTAGATAGAATCTACAAGTGCTATACAAAAGATTGCTTACGCCATCCAAAGTGTTTTACGTTGTCTAGGTACAAGCAAAATGGCCTTACCTTTTAGGAAGTTTTGTCGCTTCCTCACACCTTAAAAGCTCAGCATAAAGGCCATCCAAGTTCAGCAATTCATCATGTGTACCCATTTCAACGAGATGACCCTCCTCCATTACAGCTATGTAATCAGCATTTTTAATGAGGCTAAGACGTCTAGCAATTATGATGGTTGACCTTCCAAGCATGAGAACATCTAATGCTTCTTGGACAGCCTTTTCAGCTTCAAAATCAAGACCTCCTGTGACCTCATCAAGAAGGAGAATTGATGGATTTGAAAGCACAGCACGGGCAATAGAGATCTTGATCTTCTGTTCATCAGTCAGTGCTAAACCAGCTCGACCGACCTAAGATATAAAAAAACTGAGTTAGAAAAAATGTGCACCAGAGCCTGAAAGGCTAACCAGTTTAAACTTTAAACAGGGTACACGATAAGATGTATGATACTGCCATTACCTGGGTTTCATATCCCCTTTCAAGTGAACTGATGAAACCATGTGCATGTGCAGTTTTTGCTGCTTCTTCTATCTGATCAAAGGTAGCAGATCGTCCGTAAGCAATATTTTCCCGAATGCTCAAACTCAATAAAGCTGGCTCTTGCGTCACCAGACCAATTTGGCTCCTTAACCATTCTACTTTCAAATTCTTTATGTTTTCCCCATCCAAAAGGACTTCCCCTGCACAGAGAAGAGAGAGTAGCCTTACTAAATGAAGAAACTGGTACAATTTGTTTTTAAGAAAAAGAAGAGCTTCTTGGTGCCCTTACCTAATGTTGGGTCATAGAATCTCTCCATTAGAGGAATTATGCTGCTTTTCCCTGAGCCATTTCTACCAACAAGTGCAACAGTTTTTCTAGCAGGTACAGTGAGGAAGAAACCACTTAAAATTGGAATTTCAGGACGAGACAGGTAACTAAAATAAACATTTCTAAATTCAATGTTCCCTTGCACTTGGGGTAAGGTGATCCCTTCTTGATTGGTGCTGGAAGTTGAACGGCTAATCATCTCATAGAGTCTGTAAGCAGCAATACGCCCTTGCTCGAATGAATAGAAGTTTGTGGCTGCTTGATTCAAACCACTACAAATGGAAGCAGAAGTCACTTAGGTAAGGATACGTGCGATGAAAATAACAACACAAAACAAAGATATTGTTAGGTTGCTTACAGGCCACTCAGAATTACAGCAAATAAAGCTACCACAACTTCACCACCATCAGCCTTTTTATTAGCAATCAGATGTCTTCCAACCCAAAGTTGCAAAGCACAGGAGCAAATGGCAAGTCCATACGTAAATCCAAGGCCAATTCCTTGGACAAGGCTAATCAAAATTCCATATCTCAGAGTGGCTTGAAGTGACGTAGCATATGAGTACTTCGCAAGAGTTTCATTTGTAAATGCGTACAGAGTCCTGATGTATGAGATGGTCTGTGCATATACAATTATTCATTAAATCAAGCAGAGAACAAGCATTTGACTCAATAATCACAAATCAAACCAAAGACAGTGTGCCTACAGGATCAAACATTCAAAATATCTGCCCACAGATACTCCGGCCTTGAGAGCAATGTATCTGAGTATCTGATGGCAGCTTAGGTTGACTTTAAATTTTTAGACAAAACTAAAAGATCTAGTAGGACCATGTGAATATAAGTAACAACCTGTTCAGCAATACTGGCCGCTTCAGCATATGCATCTTGAATGTTTTCAGCCAGCCTATGAAGGAATATATTGGATATTCCTCCAGCTGCGACAATCAAGGGCCCAGTGGCAAGAGTCAAAAGTGCTATTTGCCAACAATTGAGAAGGCCAACAATGAGACCACCAACAAATGTAGCCATATTATGTATGTAGTTGCCCACCTATAAAAGAATTCGGTCGTTAGAAACTACGAAAACCCTTAAAAAATCAAAGTACAATCTGCAAGTCATAGTTTCAGAGCAATAAACAGGCATTTCAATCCAGGAGCTTACCTTCTCACTTATAGCTGACTGAATTAGCAAGACATCACTGAGCACTTGGCTAACTATGTCACCATTGTTTCCGTATGTATCAAAGAAGCTCATGTCTTGATTTAACAAAACCTGAACATACTTTGATCTGATGACAGCGGTCTGCCTCTCCCCAGTAAAAATCCAGCACGATACCTCTGCAGAATAAAAGAAGAGATCAGGTATGTGCATTTGTACAGAAGAGAAACTGCACTTCCGACGAAATGGAGTTACTTACCTATCCATCCGGCAACAAAAACACCAGCAGCTATATAGACGATATACAGAGCATGCTGCAATAACATATACATGCAACAGTTGTAAAGGAGAAAGTAAGGGAAAATGAAAAGGATTTGAGATATGACATTCTTTGAAACTTTTTGGGGAAGGGACTCTTATAGGTTTGAATACTACAGTAATGATATCCCGGTTAAGCATTCAGAAAATAACTGGATATAGTACTGACGAACAAATATCATGAAGTATACGCATCTAAGCAAAGATTAATAAGATTACAAAGATACATCAAAGAACCAATCACAACACACATTGGCAGAGCCAGGCAAGTTTAGGTTAGGCCCAGGCCTACTTAAGATTTTTCAATTTCAGTAGAAACAACAACACATTGTTCATCTCTAATGTAGCAAAATTTTGTATCTACACTTCAGTGATGCCTACCCAGTGCATTGTTTCTGGCTCCGCTACTGACAATACATCAATTGGTGTATTCCCCTGATCTATTGGCGAAGTTAAACAATAGAACCCCCATTGACAGGTGCTTTTATAGTTTACCCTGGCATCACTGATAGCAGAACCCTTCTGCACCAACCTAAAAATACTATTTTTTTTAATGACAAAATCCATGATAAACTTACAATAATTAAAGCATGCCTATCTCAAATTTACAGTTTACGTAGACGCTACACCAAACACATAAATTACAATACCTGCCTCCAACTGTCAATCAAGGGAACACCTCATCCCAACAATGCCAAATCTAACAGTGCGTCACACCAAATTTGCATCCGGAAAAAGAAAAAAATACTTTGTCGCGAAGTGATATGGAACCTGACTTATAGCTTTACATAGAAATTAATGTGCAGGGCAGCTGGTAACCTTCCCGGCCCCAATATATCATATGTTATTACATATAAAACCATCGACTCAAAACCATAAACACAAACAGACTATTAACCCGCAAAATTTGAGAGTTGTTATGGACGGATGTACAATAAACACGTGTGGCTAGCAATAGTTGATAGCAATTTCTGTTGACATAAGAATGGCTTGATGAAAATAGCTGATTCATCACGAGCCCATCAATTCAAACATTCGACAATGTAAACACCTCTAGTACAATTAACGGGCAGGCATATGAGCACCAGCTTACCTCCTTAAACCGGTGGAGCAGCTGATCGCCGCGGCCATGAAGAGCAGACCCAGTATGCTGAGAGTCGAGCAAATTCAAGGCCCTCCCGAAGTAGTGCAGGTATACAACGAGCGCGGCGCCATGCGCGGCAGCAGCGAGCGCTCCAACGGCCATGAGAGCCCAGTCAAGCCCATCGGCGAACTCGAAGAGCCTCCAGAATGACACCGCCGCTGGTGGAGGCTCGACCTCGTCGTCCTCCACCTCCTCCTCGCCGGCTCCGACGCCTTCCCCCTCTCTCCCGGGCACGCCGGCGTCCCCGGCCGGCCCATCCCCGTACGGCGACGGCGACTCCGGCGGCTCGGAGACCTCAGAGACGGGTGTGAGTGGCTGCACGTGCGGCGAAGCCCACCCGAACAGCCCCGACGGCACCATCTCCTCCTCGACGCCCTTACACAGCTCGACGCCGCCGTCAAAATTTAAAAACCCTAGGATCCAGAGAGCTCATCACCACAGCTCGCGCCGAGAGGGCACCAAGGGAGGCGGCGGTGCCCGGGTAGCTTCCAAAGCGAGCCTCGGCCCGCCTCCGATTGAACTCCGAGAGGCGGCCAGGTCAGTGCCACAAAAAGAGACGCCCCTTTTAAAACTCTCCCCTCGGCTGCACAAAGCAACGCAGGAGCGACGAGGACCCGGTCAGAGAAATTCTGCGCCGTATCCCGCACGTGCCGACACTACGCCACTCGGAACTCTCCGGCGGAGCGCGGCGGCGCTGTCGCCGGCGAAGATGCGGGGGGATGCGGTGGTGGGATGGTGTGCGCGTTTAGCCGTGAGTTTCGCTTCTGGCGTGCGGGTAGCAAAGCTGAGGAGGGGGACCTGGGCGTCTGATTGCGGTGTGATGGGAAGGGCCCCGCCTGGCGGTGGCCATTCCTGCCTGGGGTTTGGTGTAAAGAGGGCCGCCGGGACCCCTACGTCAGTGGAAAGGGCTCTCGGCCGGAGGGCGTACGGCGTAGTGGACCAGGGACGACAGCGAGAGCGAGGAGTTGGCGTGTGGAACTTTTTTTTCGGACGAAAACGGGCGGGATTGGTGCGGAAAGGTCTCGTTGGCAACGAAGATGGTGGGGCCCGCCGGCGCCCGCCGGGAATGAGCTGTGTTGTCTAGCTTTCCGGACCTGCTAGGGACACACGAAATTGGAAGCATCATTGAATTCATGGGTTGTTCATGTGGAGGTGACCTGTTGCAGCTATGGTTTCTCATAACTGACCTGACCTGTCGGGAGTACTCATATCTAATTGTGCTAGTAGTACTATACTACTATAGTACTAATGATGTTTGAATAATAACATGAGCCGGCATAAGGAGGACTACGGTGTAGATATAAATGATACTACTGCTCCAGTACTACCTGTTAAAGTTATCTTTAATTTTCTGAACAAAAACAATTATCTTTAATTCATACTTAATTGAGAATTACAAAAAGTACTATCTCTGTTTTTTAATTGTTAATTTTTTTTAAATATAAAATTTATACTAGAAAAGGATCAATAATTAAAAAACAGAGAGCAGTATAATTTTATTCTTATCCCATCATGTACCTTCTTGTCAATAGAGTTCCATTTTGTTAAGATGAATCCAATAGATTTGACAGAATTTGCATAGGCAATTTTCCTAGAAAGAATTGTGGTATATGTACGTGCGTGTTGCGTACCTGGGTATCCGTAGAGTTTGTTGGCCTCGACATGTCGTCTTGTTGACCACGAGCAGGGGCAGGGGCCGCCTGATAGCAACGGTAATTTGACAAGTCAGGTTAGCGCAATACGAAAAGCGCGAGTCATCGTCGTCGATAATTCCATTGTTAGGTGCCCGCTGCCCCCCTCTAGATCATCATATCTAAGTATTTATCCCCGCGTTCGGTCCATATGCTTCTGGAAGCTTTGCTTCAAACCGAGGACTACGACTACAAGCTCCACACCAAACTTCCGATGTTGAAGGAATCATTGCCTTTCATCGTAGTAGATCTCGACAAGTGGAAATTTTGTTTATTCATGTGATGGTACATCCACGGTGAAGGTTTGATGCCTTCTCGGTGAAAGTTGAACTTTGTTGCCAAGTTTTTATTTTTTGTAACATTGGAATTTATGGTTGGATTGTGTGATAACTTTCCAAAATATGTAAGGTGCCAAAATGGAGCGTAAGTTGAAGTTTTGTGGAGATTTAAAACTTACTTCTCTGTTTGAATATGTAACGTAAAATAAATCCAACCGGAGAGATCAGTAGCTTTCATGTGGTTCGGACTGGACTGTCATGTCCTTAATTATAAAGGAACGGGTGATTAGCAGCCCATGAACAAGCATATCCGGATCCTAGTAGTCCATGAATGAAGCAGCCCAAGTTTATGTAAGTGGGATACATTGTGCAGCATGGGTCAAATACTCCGCTACTCTACATCATTGAGTTATTATTTAGTTTTCTCTTAATGGTCACTAGGAAAGGGGATCCCTACTTGAGTTTCATTGATTAAGGCAGACCACAAATTATATACGAAAGATTAATGCCCCTATTTGAAAGGAAAAATACAACATAGAAAAACAAAAAAACACACATGAATGGACATCGATAAGTTTTATTGTTTGGATTGATATTTTTTTAAAATAAACAATAAAGGAACCGATGCACTAGTTAGTTGTAGCAGCATTATTCGAGATACCTAATATCTAAACGAATAAAATAACAATTTGATTTTCGACTTAATCTTCTATTACGGCCACTTTCTTTTGACAAAAGCCCATTAGGCCCATCCACTGGCCCTTCAGTTGTGTTGTGCATTGTTCTTCCTTCTTCGATGATTAGAATTCGTGAAGCAACACAGACCGCTCCATGGCAGGACACTTTCGTTGCACAGATTTCAAAATCACTCGAGTCACTTCTGCAAACTACACGATGGACTTTTCCTCTTTCCTCTTTCAATTCTTTGTATTGCATCATTTGCTTTAATTGATTAGTTTATGAAGAGAGAAGTAGAGTCGGAGGTGAGCAGGGCCATAGCCCTCACCCCCCCCCCCCCCCCCCCGCCCCCCCCCTTTTCCTTCTAATTTTCTGGCTCCGCACCCGAGAAGGACTTATGACATTTAAGACACTTAATAAGTATTTTAGAACTAGAAAGGAGTTTATAAATCTCTATATTCTTTCATGTGTACTTAGTCATTGTCAAAACTAAATCCTCACACTAGCTAAGTCATCTGCCAATAATCTAGCTCTACAGAGTGGACAAAGTGCATCAAGATCGATTGTCTATGTAATACATGTCGTGTGGTGAGTGTGGACTTTTTTAACGTAACATTGTCACCTCCTTCTGTCAGGTCATCAAGTAAAGATGACACATACTGGGGAGGAGGCGGGGCTAGGGACGGAGCCGGGGCTAGAGGCCGAACAACAGGTGCTGGGATGGGCTTCATTAGTTTGGCGCATAGCTGTCCCATGAGCCAAATTGTGATCAAAATATTAACTCAAAGTGCTAAGAGAAGAAATAAAGACGTAAGAAACCTTTCAATGGGGTGCCTTCACGATTGGACAGTCATAAACATCGTTGGTGTCATCAGGGTGTGCATCCATCTCACCTGCATGACATGTTCACAGGAAATAAATGTCAAGACTGTAGCTCATATGTTCTTTTTTTTTTTAAAAAAAATCATCACCTACATGTGCCTTCCTCCTAAAAATATTTAGTGCAAATAGACATTTTGGTGCAGTGGTGCAAACATGGAATTCTAGCTTTATGATCATCATCTAACAACACGCGCCGCCCCCACCAATTCTTTGGTGTTATGTTAGATGATAAGCACACGGTTAGGATTTCATGTTTGGAATAGGATTGAGTCTACCTTTCGTGCCTTAACTCTTACTTCGGTTTAGTTTTGTTCCTTATCTCTTGAACCAATAACATTTGATCTCTCACCTTTCAAAACCATTCGCCATTAATCCCCAAGTTGTGTTTCATTATAGTTTTGCATGTGTGAAGTCCTGTAACACTATAATATTTTCACACGAGTAAAAGTTCATTCGTTATTTAGATTTTTGTAGGCTTGTTTCTCTTCAACTGTAACATCCCACCAAAATAGTTTAAACTTTATTACAATTTAAGTTTTGAAATTTTAAAATATGCTCAACGTGCTTGCTTTCATTTTCTTTATTCAAATTTTACATGTTTTATTTGGCATTTTGATTTTTATAATTAAAGAATTGGAATCAAATCAAATACACGAAATGTTTAAAACATGTTTCCTCCCTCCTTTCTTGGTCGAGCCCATTCTCTTTTTTCCCTTCGAGCCCAGGCTGGCAGGCTGACCACATTCGTGGAGTGAGCCGCCCTCCTCCTTTTCCTCACTTTAGGCCTAGCTACACTAAAAAAACTTCAACTTATCCAGCACCAACGGCGCGGCCCGCCCGCCACCACCTCAGGTGCTGTTTGGATACTTGGAAATGGAGGTTGGGTTAGGGAAATGGACAGGGTGGGATACCATTTCGTGTGTTCGGATATTAGGTTAGGGAAATCAGAGGTGCTGTTTGGGTACTTGGAAATGAAGGTTGGGTTAGCGAAATGGACAGGGTGGGATACCATTCCTGTGTTCGGATATTAGGTTAGGGAAATCAGATAGATTATGGTTAGGGAAAAGATGTCTCCATTTCCAGGACTTCTCAACCCAGCCCGGAGGGTAGGTTTCGTCGGGAAATCTTGGAGTAGGGCTCGGAGTATGCAGCGCGGTTGACACAAGGCTGAACACGAGGACGTTGGCGGCGGGCTCCCAGTGCAAAGGCCGACGGCAGTGGCGGCTCGAGCTCGAGGCAAAGGTTAGCGCGAGGCCGGCGTGGCTCGAGCTCGCGGCGTGTCACATCCCTAAGTTTCAATATTTTTGTCCAAGTTGAAAATGAGCTCACTGGCATGGATTTCGATTGTTGACCATTTTCTGTTCATAGGAGTTGGATTCCGGGTAACAAATTTATTCGATCCGGGTAACCCTTCTTATGCTTTTGCAAAATCTTCTATTTTCATAATAAAACCAACCCAATGTTTTTCCATATTAATTAAGTACACATTCAAAGAGAATTTTGGAGTTTTTATCAAAATTTTTGGAAGAGGTTTAAACCCCTTTTAAATTCAAACAAACTTGAGCTAATTTGAAAATTTGCAAACTTTAGGAAGTAAAATCAGGGCACCTTTCTTAAACAAAAGTTGTTTCAAATAATTTCCTTAGTGCCCTCAAAAATTTTCAGAATTTTATAAGTTCAGGTGGTGTGGTTTCCTTTTGACTCAAGCTGGGAATTTTTGAATTTAAACAAAAATGAAAAAAAAAAGAGGAAAGGGGCAGGCCACCGCCCCGGCGGCCAATCACCACCGCGGCCGGCAGCACGACAGGCACCGGGCTGGCGCCCCTTTTGGCGTCGTGCTTTCACTCCTCCGGCAAGAGGATCCAACCTAAGATTTTCCTCCCTCCTCTCTCTTCCTTTCTTCCTCTCTTCCTTCCTCTCCAGCGCGCCAGCCCTTCCTTCTCTGGCGCGCGCCACCGACAGGCATGCCACCGCCCGCCGTCCCCAATCAGCAGCGTGTCGCACTGCTCCTCTTCTTTCTCTCTCTCCCCCGTTGGCTCATTTCCGCTCGGGTATTAAAGCCGCAGCTGCTGCAAACCAGCCGCTCCCCTCTCCTGTTCTTCTTCCTCCGCGCGCACGTCTGTCGGCCGCCATTGTTGCCGACGCCACCTCCACGTCGCCAGCACCGTCCGGGGATCGTCGTGCTCCACCATCGTGACGGCTGAGCTTCCCTCGTCCTGCTTCAACTCTCCAACCACGAAGACGTGCTCCGGTCCACTATTCCGCCCGGAACGCACCTTCTTCCTCCTCCGGTCGAGAGCGCCGCCGCCGCCCTTCAATTTCCGATTTCGTCACCACGGTACACCCTTTTTCCAATTCCTCTCACTGGTGAGTTCACCATATTCTTGTGCACCGCTTTGACAAGGTTCCGACCACAGTTCATCGCCGGTGACGACGAATTCTCAGCGCCACCATTCGGCCACCATTGACACCACCGCGGAGCTCGCCGTCACCGACCGCCTTCCGACCGTCCCCTTGGCCTTCATCACCCTCAAATCGACTCGTTCGTTCACGGTGAAGCTCCTCGACCCCTCAAACCTCCTCCTAGCCCTCTCCTCCAACAAGCACCTCGCTGGAGCTCCGCCTGCTCTGCTCTTTGTTCTTGCTCCTTCTTCCTCATTATTTTTCCTTTTTTCCATTATTTAGCAAGTCTTGTAAATCGTGTAGTAAATCTAGGAAAAATCTAAAAATGGTAAACCTAATTTTAATTGAACCCCGTAGAATGAACTAATTTTCTGCTGAAGCACTTTTTCAAAATATGTTCCTGGAACTTCCTTAATAATTGGAGTATTATTCTCTGTTTTTGAATATCAATTGGAGTTCCAAAGGTTTATAGGGTTGAAATTTGAATCTTGGGTGTGTCATGACTTTGTGCATCTCCTGCATTTTTACCAGGGTTTTACAGCAACAAATGTTCATGCATGTCTTTGGAAACACTCCTAACTATCTAGTTAATTTGTCTTTTTCTAAAATACATTAGAAAAGTCTTCCAAAAGTCCAAACCTTTAACCAAAACTTTAGCTTAGATGCTCACTGGTGCCTCCATCAAGTTCATGATTTTTCCATAAGTTTTAGTGCTTGTTTCTGATTTTATAATTTTAAACAACAGAACCTTGTTAGATTTTTAATAAGATCTTGGAAGCTCAACATGACCCCAAACCAGTGCCAAAAGTCTTATTTTGGAGGCTAATTTGAATTAAAAATGGTCCCCTACCCGTAACTTAAGTTTGAGTTTTCATCGAAAAGTCGTTACGACTTTTACGGTATCTACCGATGTCGTAAACGGGCAACAATAGCCGGTAGGCTTGTGTTCCTGGTAACGCGAGCATAAACCTTCAAACTTAGTGTCGTAGTAACCCCTAGCCACTTAGCGAAGCCAGTGCAGGAGACATGTTTTGGGACTCTTCCCGGAAACGATGTCCGTGTGCTATCCGATATCGGAACCGAAACCTGGAAACCAGGAACCCGTTTTCCGAATCGGTAAAACTGTTTTCAGCATAACTTGAACTGTAGACCTCCGTTTGACGTGTTTCTTTTTGCATTATGTTCGTAGTCTTAGTAGCTACCTTTCTGCGCCATATTGCATCATGGCATCATGACATACTTCTCATACCGACGCATGTTGCTTTATAGAGTACGATCCGTCGGAGAGTAATACGGGTGCTGCTGAGGGAGGAGCACCAGAGACTGATCAAGTTGCTGAAGAGAACACCACCGCTGCTACTAAAAGCAAGCACCTCATATTGCTATCCTAAGTAACTATTTAATGTTAATATATGTGCTTACGTATAGGGTTGCATTAAGTCGGGCATAGTGGTATTCTCGGGAAATCGTATTATTGTTGCATGTTACCCCTCCTTGATGTTGAATACGTCATCTTGTCAACTGGGTAGTGTGTCTTTGTTCGAGTCACAAAACGCTTAGCCATGCTTAGATTAATGATAGAAGTCGAGTGGTAAGTCCCACTCGTATGTATAGGATACACCCCGGTTATTTATGAGCTTGTGGCAAGTTCATATGTTGATAAAAGTTGAAAAGTATCAAAACTGAAATCCGAACAATGGAATAGGAGTGCAGCAAGACGTGGAGGTCTTGTGTGCCGTAGGCCCCGTCTGGGTTGACCTAGGACCCAGCCGGGTTATTCTTGGCCTGAGCATTTTCCGTTCGTACCACATGTCGAATATAATGATAAAACAAGCTGAGTATCTCACTGTGTACCAATGTTTGGTCGATGACTGCACGGTGCGTGGAACAAGGGACTCACGTGTGCCTGCGAGGTTGTGATACTCGACGAAGGGACTCACGTGTGCCTGCGAGGCCATGATACTCGACACCTTGTGGATTTTCCAACCGTGCAGGCACGAGTGTGAAAAAGCTTGACATGAGTACCCCCTTGTGTAACTTTAGCGGGTTCACAAGCCGTATGGTCCTTAGTCGTGTGGGTACAGTTGGATTCCCCTGCAGGGTGTATAATCGGTTCGAATCCGCCATGATCTTGGTTATGATCAAGCTCAGTGTCCTTTGGATAATATCGTAGAGTTGACACATAAAGTGATGGAAAATGAAATATGGTTGATGGTATATCTGATTTATGGTTACATGGTACTTATGTTCATGGGTTTTAGTAGGTGTTTATGCCCGCAGAGTCCTTTACTTTATGCTTATTTACATATGCTTAGTTTCAGCTTTAAACAATCAAGTCTATCCCTATACCTTACTTACCTTACTACTGCCATATTGTATTATCCTTGGAGTCGGAAAATAATTCCTACAACAGGGTAAGTCTTGCGAGTACCTTCATACTCAATGTTTGTTGCTTAAATTTTTACAGGTGAGGATGAGTTGGTGTTCGGCTACTTTGTCCCCGCCGATGCCGGCGAGGGGGAGGAGTAGTCTGGACGTTCATGTGATCGTGATTTGTGATGTTCGTGGGCTGGGCATCGTAATTTTTTACTGCTTTATCGTTGCAACCGCTGCGACCGCTCTTTTTCTTAGAATCGCTTCCGCAATTTAATTTTCAGTACTTTATGTTGAACCTTGGTCTGTAAGATTACTTTAAAATAATATAATTAAATTATTTGTGACCTATGTGATGTATCAATCGTTGTTAAACCGACGTGCTTGGATCTTGGGTATTACTTGATAAGCATGTCGGGGGACTGTCGGGTTTACATTCCTTTTTATCGGGTTGAGTACTCGCATACCGTACATGGACAGCGAGTCAATTTGGTAAACTTGAATGTAAATTGGACGGGTCTCTCACACGGCGACGTCGAGCGCGAGGTCGGCCGCGACATAGCCGAGCGTGCGGAGGAGACGGCGACGAGCGCGAGGCCGGAGACGGCTCGAGCTCGCGGCGACGGCTAGCGCGAGGTCAGTCGCAACGGAGCCCGAGGGCGCGGAGGCGACGGCGGTGAGCACGAGGCCAGAGGCAACGTCGACGGTGGTACGCGAGCGCGTGGCCGGAGGTGGCGTCAACGGCAGGACCGCGCACGAGCAGGCACGCACACAACACGCAACATGCTGCCGTGCACTCCTGAGGCCTCCTGCCTTACCGCGTGCGCTGCGTCAGGACCTCGGCCTCTTGTTCAACAATGGATTGGGACTGGAGTTGACGATGAGTGATGTCTATTTCTTCTTGATTTTTAGCTGGGTTAGATGAAAAGATGTTAGAAAGGAAAGGAAGAAGGAATCGAGTGTTGAATTTTCTTCTCAATTTTGGGTTACTTCCGGCTACTGCATTGAAAAATTTGATCGACGGAGCTGCAGGCAAGCAGAGTTGCAGGCAAGCAACGGGGAAGAAGAAGAAGATAACTTGCAACTTGAGGGACCTACATTATCCATATCCTCAACCTCAACCAGATACTTCTGAACATGGGAATGGGAAAAAAAATATTTTACTAACCTCAACCCAGGCCATTATTTCCCTTTCCATTTCCATAACCCCAACCTAATCACTATCCAAACAGCCCGAGATAGGTTACGGTTAGGGAAAAGATGTCTCCATTTCCAGGCCTTCTCAACTCAGGCCGGAGGTTAGGTTTCATCGGGAAATCTTGGAGTGGGGCTTGGAGTATGCAGTGCGGTTGACACAAGGCGGAACACGAGGACGTTGGCAGTGGGCTCCCAGCGCAAAGGCCGACGGCAGTGGCGGCTCGAGCTCGAGGCGAAGGTTAGCGTGAGGCCGGCGTGGAGGTCGGTCGCGACATAGCCCGAGCGCATGGAGGAGACGGCGACGAGCGCGAGGCCGGAGGCGGCTCGAGCTCGCGTCGACGGGTAGCCCGAGGTCAGCCGCAACGGAGCCCGAGGGCGCGGAGGCGACGGCGGTGAGCACGAGGCCGGAGGCAGCGTCGACGGCGGTACCCGAGCGCGTGGTCGGAGGTGGCGTCAACGGCAGGACCGCGCACGAACAGGCACGCACACAACACGTAACATGCTGCCGTGCACTCCTGCGGCCTCTTGCCTTGCCGCGTGCGCTGCATCAGAACCTCGGCCTCTTGTTCAACAATGGATTAGGACTGCGGTTGACGATGAGTGATGTCTATTTCTTCTTGATTTTTAGTTGGGTTAGATAAAAAGATGTTAGAAAGGAAAGAAAGAAGGAAAAGAGTGTTGAATTTTCTTCTTAATTTTAGGTTACTTCCGGCTACTGCATTGAAAAATTTGATCAGACGGAGCTGCAAGCTAGCAGAGTTGCAGGCAAGCAAGAGGGAAGAAAAAGAAGATAGCTTGCAGCTTGTGAGATCTACATCGTCCATATCCTCAACCTCAACCAGATACTTCCGAACATAGGAACGGGAAAAAAATATTATTTTCCTAACCTCAACCCAGGCCACTATTTCCCTTTCCATTTCCATAGCCCCAACCTAATCACTATCCAAACAGCCCGTCAGGTTCCCTCCTCCGTCGCTGTCTCACAGAGATGGAAGAAGCAATGATGACATCAGCAAACCAATCTCAAACTTTCATGTACTGTAGTCACGGCACGGCACGGCACGGCACGAATCTCTTGCTAAGCTGGCCCCGAGTGCACACGGACGGTGACTGCCTGCAGTCCGAAGTGATTGCAAGTGATGGATACCGGCAAGACCGCGACGCTCGTTGAGCCGTTCCGGAGAGGCCGAGACACGGAGACAGAAGGCGATGCTGTGCGCAGGCAGCGCCAGCGCGCATGCATGACACGGGTAATCCGTCATGTAGCGTGCTCCGTGCTACGCGTCGGCGGGTCACGCTGGGTGCAGCAGCAGCCATGACTGTTGGTGTCTGTGTCAACCAGTCGGATGTGGCGCATGTCCGCAAGCCGCACTGTGACGCGTGTACTACGGGATACAGCAGCGGGCAACCCCCCCTGCACCGCCGCGCGTATGGCCCTGCTGTTTCAGGCACGGCACAAGCCGCCGGCGGTGATCGAGCCGTATCCGGGACCAGTCCGCCGGTCCCGCCGGCCAGACTGACGCTCGCTCCCAAACCAAACCAAGCAGCGAAAGCCATCCTTCCGGCGAGCGGGGGCGGGGGCGGGGGCGGGGGCCGACGAGAGAAGTCTCGGCGTGCGTGGCGCGCGCGGGGCCAGGTGGCACGTGAAGGCGCGAGGTGCATGTCCACCTGGCGGCTCCCACACGAGTCACAGACCGATTCCCCCAATGCGACGGGCGGGAAAGGAAAGATATTTGCCGCGGAACACACACGTCGCTTTCCAAATCTCCGCTCGTCCAATGGGCTCCCCGCGCCCACGTGAACGCCCCCACCCCGCTTTTCCGGCCCCGCCGGCTCCGCGCGCCCGGTCCAGGAACGCCTCCAATGGGGTCCGGGGGCGCGGAGCAGGCGGAGCGCGCGGCCGTGGCCCGTGGACTCGACCCAGCGAGGCGGCGGGAAGGCCCCGGTGTCCTCATCCGTGGCGCAAGTATATATACGATCCTCCGCTGCCGACTCTGCACGCCTTATCATCAGGACACTGAAGCAGATTGCGGGGGAGCCAGCCATAGGACTTCTGCACTTTTTTTCGCGGACAGCGAAAAAAAAAAAAGCTCAGCTCCAGCTCCAGTTCTCCAGCTCCGGGAGGAGGAAGACGAAGGAAGGAGTGCTCAACAACAGCCCAGTCGCTAGCAGCGTAGAAAGAGTTCTTCCATGGCTTTGGGAGACGACTCTAATTCTGCCTCGTACATCCACAAGGTAATAATAACTCAATTGCTCCTTTCTTCTTCTTCTTTGATTCAAGCATCACGCACGTGCATTAATTATGAAGTTATCGCCGTTGTATCCGTCGTCGTCAGAAACCTTATATTAACCGCCGCCGGTGCGGTGCAGGTGCAGCACCTGATAGAACGGTGCATGACGTTCGGGATGAGCATGGAGGAGTGCATGGACGCGCTGGCCAAGCGCGCCGACGTCCAGCCCGTCGTCACATCCACAGGTCTGTACTGTACGTCGACCGGCACACACGAGACTTGTTCCTTCACTGACGACGACGATGAACTGGCCGAGAACGCTTTGAGCTTTATGTTTCTTTCACTGAATCTAACATATGTAACCTCTCCGGGGGTACACGCTCGCTGCTGCAGTATGGAAGGAGCTGGAGAAGGAAAACAAGGAGTTCTTCGACAAGTACAACCAGTGGAGACTAGCAAAGGGCAGCTCCTAATAATTCAGCAACACGGGTGCTGCCTGCTTTTGTCGTAGTATGTAGCTAGGTTATCTGCTGTGTACTTAATTAGGTGAAAATAACTAAGGGCAGCGGAGGTCATTATCGACCCATTCTATCACTGGTGTCCCTAGATGTGCATTCTATTTCTCTATTCGAAACAGCAATTCTGTTCTGCATCGACTGTATGGACTGTATTATACACAGATCTGACGGCGACGCGTACTAAGACGAGTAGTAGTAACATGTAGTATATATAATTAACCTAAAAAACAAGTGTGTAATAAGTCGTCTCATCAACAAACAACAGATTCATAAAGTTGGGATACGGCAGGAGAGAGAAACCCTGAACCGAAATTGCCGCTCGGATTCAACGACGGATCTGCTGGCCAGGAAGGGAGAGATGAGCAAATTCGAACTGAGCCCTCAAGAAGATACTACTACTACTAGCACGCGTCACGCGATCACCGATTGGTGATGCTTGTCCTGCCTCTGTCTGGGACTCTGCCTCTGGGGTGTACTAACCGGGTGGGTAAGCTTCCATTCGCCTCGACCACCGGGCAAACTGGTTTCCTGATTTGGAATAATACGATGCTATCTCCGCCCACGGGTTCACTAGTAGTAGTAATTGTTAGACGCTGATCTCAAAAAGGTGGGTCCGATCCAGTCACTATGACCGGATTAGACTTCCGCACCGCGTATTGATCGAGGATGCCTAGTCTGACTGGCTGGTGGGCCTTTTGTCACAATGCGTCATATAAAAGAGGGTGTAGTGTCAGGTACGGTTAACGAAGTTCACCGCCGCCACTCGTACACCCCACAACCCCTAATCCGATCAAAGAAGGGCGCAACCAGTGACGGGATCCGCTCACCGCCGCGCGACCCCTTTCCGATCCGACGACTACAACGAGACACGTCATGACCGCTGCTGATGCTACAGGTTCCTCTCCCGTGGACGTCGCCACGAGTTTCGGAACCGGTAACCTTTACCTCAACTCTCTTCACCGAATCATGGATGTACTACTTCTAGGTGCATGAGTAGGATACAAAGGAGATAACAGTAGTACCATAGAGAGGTGGACAGACTGTTGCTTTCTGTGAGCCAAATGGAAGTTAAGAAAAACGAAACATGGTGTTGACGACGATACATGTGTCTTTTGTTGGCTCTGCAAAACGACATCTTCTGCAATTAAACATGCCGTGGCGCCGATCTCCTCCTCAGTAGCGTAGCGTAGCATAGCACAGGTTCCATACGGATTGTATTGGGACTATTCTGGTTCGGGATAGGCTCAAAGGATACTACTAGAATGCACAAAATACGGCCAGAACCCTTGTTCCATATACGGGCCGAATTCTCTGCACCGCCGCCGCACACGTAGCAGCAACTTGCCGGTGGATGACATGCGTTCGTCTGGTTGTGGGGGCACGGTAGGGCTCTATCTATCTAATCTAATGCGCGCGAGTCTCTCTTTTGCTGAAAAGGATGGTGCCAGTGCTAGTAGTGCTCGCCGGTGCGCAACGGCTGCCGGCTGGGCTTTTGTCCTCATCTGCCTTATTATTAGCTGAAAGTGCACCGTCATCGCTCGCTTACACACTGATTGCGTGCGATCCAGGGACTTTGTTATCGTGCGCTCAGACAGTGACTTACGTCCGCCAAAAAGAAAAGAAAATGAGATAGTGACTTGGTGGACCGGGCCTTTTGAATTTCTGCTCCAGGCTTGATGAAAAGGGCATATAGTAGAACGGGCTTCGCCATCCATGTAGCGGGCCGTTCCAAAAACAATATTTCCTTCATCTAGACGAAGGACGAGTCCACAGGACAGAATGACAGACATGCGCAAAACGCAGTCGTAACTCGCAGTTCCTTTCATGTTCTGGCAGCACTGGTGCACTACTCTTTCTTCTTCGATTCGATTACCGGTTCCCCAGTCGCCGAGAGTGAAATCGGTGCAAGCAAGCAAGCAAGCCACCGCGTGAAGAAATGTACGCGTCGTGCTGGTGGTGGAGAAGAGACGAACCGGTCAACCACCAAGAACACCCACCAACCCGCGGACTCGTGTCGTGCTGCCGCCTGCCGTTGCTCATCGGTCGTGTCCTCGCCCCCGGCTCAAAATCGCAGCCACAAACAGGGTTTTTTTGCACCTAATCCCCTTAATTTAGCAACAATCATTGCGGGACCCCACCGCGTAATCCCGGCCTTAAGCGTGTATAAAAGAAAAAATATCCCGGCCTAAGTGCTGCTCCGAGGCTCCGAGCTGGCGACTGGCGGCGGCAGGCAATCAAAATCGTTTGTGTTGGGGGCCATACGCGCCGCGGACACGCTCCCCGCACCCCGCCCCGCCCCGCCCCGCCCCGCCCGGTCTCGGTTCCTGCGCCCCGCACGTTTTCAGTTCAACCCGAGCCGAGCAGCGGAGCAGTTTCCTCCTTCCTCCGCTCCATTCCCCACTTCTCTCGCCGAGCGCTGGCCGCTCCCCGTCGGAACCACTTTGGAGATCTACCGCGGCGGACGCCGAGCGAGCGAGAGAGAGAGAGAGACGGGTGGGCGAGGATGAAGGCGAACTGGGAGCTGAAGGGCTGCTGCGACCGCGACCAGCGGATCTTCCTCGCCTTCATCGGCGTCTCCACCGTCGTCATCCTCCTCGTGAGTCCATCCATCTGGCCCCGGCCCCTCGCCTTCCTCCTCGCTCCGCTATTGATCGATTGCCCGAACAGGGCCTCTCCCTCACCGCAGTCTTTCTGGCTTTCTACAGTTGTGGAGGACGTTCCTGCTCACGCCGTTCAAACTCATCACCGTCTTCCTCCACGAGACCAGCCACGCGCTCGCCTGCAAGCTCACCTGCGGCGATGTAAGCATACAGACAACCAGCCCCTCTGCCCTACTGCTTGCTCGGAATTTATTTTTGTCTTCACTGCATATCTCCTCTGTGCGGTAGATTGCTGGCATTGCGCGGTTGTCCTCGCCGCGGCTCAGGCCCTGTTAGGTTCGAATTTGGGGCGGATTTCGGAAACCATTTTGTGCTGGTAGGTACGTAAAGTAGCCGCCGCCTCATTTCGGTTGGAATCATGGAATCGAAGTCCATATCACTTTGTACGGGAGCGTTTTTGTATGGTTTGCGTTGCTTTACGTGGCACGAGCCACGAGCATATACTACCAATATTTGCATTCCTCTAGATATAGGAGATTCTTATTATTCCGTCAAGGAACCGATCGGTAGAGATGCTTCGTGCTGGTACCTGGTACTTGAGAGTTTTTTTTTTCCCCCAGGTTTAGTTTGCTCTGCACAAAACAAGGAGTACAATTCCATATTGCACAGTTCTGAAGCATGCATTACTTAGGGACCATTGTGCACGAAATGATGGGAACAATGCGTACTTTGGAAGTCTACAACAAGGGAGACAGCTGTAGGATCAAGTGTGAATCCATCAGAGTTGATCTGTCATCGTCTCAAACAAAGTAGCATTGTTTGTTATATGTTTGTTGCATATCTAGATGTGGTGGAACTGGTTTGCTTGCCTTTGTTTCTTTCCCTTCCTCTCGTGTTACATGTTAGGCACTTCCTTCAATGTAGAATGATTGAATGTTGGATAGCCTGACTGTATCTCTGAACAATCCTGTAGGTATACAGATTAAAAATCGTCATAGGTTCATTCATAAATTTCTGGAAAATGAATTTGATGTTTTGAACATTTAATCTTTGAAGTCAGCATATTATAGTTAGTTGTTGGCTGGCTACGATTGTATTGAGGGTTAGCCCTGCGTTTAATAGATGTATGGAATATTTTAAACAAGCATCTTGGCATTTATCTTGGTCTAACAGTTTTTAATCGATGTCTGGAATATTTCAAACCAGCATCTTGACAGTTACCTTTAAGGTAAACTTAAAATGTGATTCAAATTGGATATTAGCTGTTGCTTAGCTAAGCTATAACATTTGTTTCCAGCTCCTGTCAACTTACTGTATGTAGTTGTCGATACTTCCATATAAGACATTTTTCGAAGAATTCCCAAGGATGATATTGTATGTCATTCTGTTTGGCTTCTTCAGGTTGAAGGAATGCAGGTCCATGCTAATGAGGGAGGCAGTACTCAAACTCGGGGTGGCATATACTGGATAATATTGCCTGCTGGATGTAAATCAATTGTCTCTCCCAGTTCTCTCTATTATTTCATTTCTCACAAGAATGCCACCAAAATGACACAGTAACCGATTCTGTCTTAAACAACTTTGCAATTTTGTGTGCTCTCTAATAGTTTGCTGCATGGAGCCTCAATGGCTTTTTGATGAAACATTGTGAATAATTATGAGCAATTTTTGGTGAATGTATTTCATGGGATTGTTCTGCAAGAACAAAATGAAACTGGTGTACGTCATTTTTTTGACATTTGTATAATTTTTTGTTCTTTTAACATCGTCGAATCTCAGTAGGGCATCCATAATTATTTCAATGATGAAAGAGGATTTCAGTAATGTTCAATCACAGTGGGGAATCCGTAATTATTTCAATGACAAAAGAGGATTTCAGTAACGTCCTATCACAGTAGGGAAACTATAATTATTTCAATGATGAAAGAGGATTTCAGTAATATTTGTCGGCACACATGGAATAGTCTTGAAAAATGAATCCGATTTCAACTAGGTTTTCTGTCCAGATCGCTCTAAACATTAAACTCTCTTACTTGGGAAATCCAAATTTGGCCATTTTATTGATGCTCCTAATTTTCTAATAGTGCAGATCTGGGTTCATCATTTTGGGGAATGATCTTCATACTTGCATCCACTAATCTCCTCACTACGAGAATCGCAGCTGGCTGTTTCATACTTGCATTGTTTGTCGTCCTTTTTGTAGCAAAAAATGTAAGTTCACTGAATTTTTACTTTGTTTGTCCTTTCCCACTGGTCCACATGTTAATTAGCTAAGCCTTATCATGTCTTGTTCAATTGTGCAGTGGTTTCTTCGCTGGCTTTGCCTTGGTATGCATATACATGACTTCGGCTTCAGTTAAGAATCCTATTCTGCTAAAATGCTAAATGGCACTTACTATGTTAATATCCAGGATTCATCGTCTTCCTTGTTGTTGCCTGGGTAATACAAGAATTTACAAGTTTCCATTGTCTGAAGTATGTGCTTTTATTCATAGGTGAGATCGAAGCCACCATAATTGCATCTTCTTTTTGTACATATTTAACATTCTAAACCATGTTAAATGGTTGTAAATTTAATTTATCTCTTTATATTGTGCAACAGGTGTAATGAATAGTTTATTTTCAGTTTATGGTAAGGAGCAAAATGGCTTTATTTTTGTTACTCTATGTTAGATAAACCATGTGTTACCATTGGTCCTTACTGATTCTTTCATATACCTATCTTAGATATTTATGATGATTTGATATCCCGAAGAGTGCATACAAGTGATGCTGAGAAATTTGCTGAAATTTGCCCTTGTCCATGCAATGGTTGTGCATGGGGTGTTATATGGTCTGTGCTGCAGTTTCATTAACTATTTATCCCTTGGCAGTGTGTTAAGATAATTAAGATGCTGAAGACTAACTGTTGTTCTTTCTTTCAGGGGTTTTATCTCATTTATCTTTCTCTGCGCATCGATATATCTTGGACTGGTTATATTGTCTTAAGGTGATTCATACAGTTCCATATATTTCAGTCCATTTAGTTTCTCTGTATTTGCATTGGTCGTTCACTGTTGCATCGTGGACGTTAGTATTATCTGTGTTTTGTTATGAAAACAAAACTGAATATATCCTTGTCTTGGCATGCTCATTTTCTGCACTTGCAACAAGACATATGGCTATAACTGTGATTTATGAAAATGTAATAGATAAAGGTTATAGAATTTCTGGGGCTGTAATAATTCATTCACCATTCGAATCATATATTGTTACTAGATAGCACTCTCCTTGATGATAAGGGGAAAAAGTACATGTTAAGGAATTTTGAGCAAATATAGTCTGGGAAAACTCAATCAAACAGCCTCTGTGTTGTCTGAAGATTTATATGTGCCCCTCATCTTTATAAATTTTAAGTTGTTGATCACTTGACCATGCTCTGCAGATCTATCCATTTTGAAATACAATTCGAGCTCATACTGACTTGGAGGCACATTCTCATTTTCTGGTACAGGATTTCAACCTCATGATACCGTATTGATCTGAAAGCCAATTCTGGTGGGCTTTTATAAGTTTCAATTTCTACAAGCTTACATTAATCTGGTTGGTTGTACAGCAATCAGTTAGAGGGCAAACATTTATGTCCATAGAATTGATTGGGTGGGATTATTCATGCAATTCTTCCATTTTACTGATTCTATAGCATACCATTTTGGCTTACCATTTGTGTTTATGGTTCATAGTTTCTTTCTTAGATACTAATATATTACTATTACATCAATTTATTGCTCATTTATTTAATCAATTGAACACTACTTTTTTGCCAATTGAATATTGTATCATACTCAGCAATGCAACCTTGTGTATTTTATGACATATATCGTGTCAGGGTGATTGATGGACTGACAAACTGATTGTTACAGGGGAGTTAGTGCCCAGTCCACTTTAGCTTATCCCTATACTTTGAGGTCACTAATGCAATCTTTCTGACGAATGGAACTGTTCCGTGTTAACTAGTAACTCTAGATCTTGTCGCCTTGTCGGTTCAAAGAAAATATTGGTTGTTGTGTTGCTGTTACAAATAGCTGTACAGTGAGGTGAGTAGCTTTATCGCATTACCTCGCAGGAAGGGTGCTGGTGCTATACTACTGATTCGCTTCAGTGTGCGACCTAACTTGTTCAGTCGTCGTCCGTGATCCTGACGGGCCAGGTTAGATTGTGATATTGCTAAAAGGTACTTTACTTGTCGGCACCACTTTGCCGGCAGTATTATGATCCTACTAGATTGCTTAACGCTTTAGTAGTTAGTACTACTATGTCTTATTGAGCTTGCTTGGGTTAAGAGTTGGAGAGACTGAAGTAGGATACAGTATGTTGTACTGGGCATATGTTTGGTTGGAAGCATCTCCTCACTCCTTAGTATGCAGATTGACATGATCGCATGAAGAATTAAGTTCTCGTGTGGAAAAATGAAGTTAACAACGGTTCGATTGTTTCACGAACTGAAGTGTGGTAAGACACAAATTAGCTTCCTGCATTGCCCTGGTCAGGTGCTTCATCTGGTGTGCCGCCGAACCGAAGGGGTGTAGTACTACTGCTCGTAGCCTAGTAGCCTAGCCGTGCCGGTGAAAGGGTGGGACAACCGGGTCCCAAGAAGACGAGCGACCTGAGAAAGCGGGAACATGGAAGCAACTGGCTCGGGCACTGGGCGCCATCACTGTCCCAGTCCCAGTCTTGCTCGGCCACTCCGTTGCACGAGCTGCTGCGACAAACCCGCGCCGCGTAAGCTGTCTCGCTGACGGCGGATCTCACCTCCTTTCGCCGCGGTCCCGTGGAGTGGTGGAAGCTGGAACGCACATGGGGTCGTCTTGTCCGTCCTGGTCGTCTCGTCGCCTAGGCAGCTAGTGCCAGTCTTGGTCGTCTCCGGCTGTCCGGCTCGCCCTCATTGTGCTGCAGACGTCCTGCGGCGGGCGGATGATGAGCTGATTGAGAAACAGTGTGGGCTTGACTCGGATGCGTCCCGTCGCCCGTCAAGCCCCTGGATGTGGTACGGGCGCTCAACATTCCACAGCCACGCGGGGCTGGTTTTCTTCTTCTCGGGCCCTTTTAGTGCTGTGCTACTGTAGTACACATGGCGCTAGATCACTCGATTACCTACTGGCTGCCGCATTTGATAGGCTTGAGTTTTGCTTTAATTCGCATGACCACGTCACCACGTGTGGCAAACTCTTTTGTCTATAAATATAAATATGTGTTGACTTTTATATTTAATAATTCATCTTATTAGAGAACTATAAAAGTTTTATTTATTTTATTATTACCTATTTTTATTATTAGATAAACTTAATGTATGGTTTAGTTGTGTATATTTATTATTAAAAAATAAATAAGATAAATGATTGAATACGACGTTTAAATATTAACAAATATTTATATTTATGTACGGAGAATAGCACTAGCGTGCGCAGTGCGCACGGTTGCTTGCGGACGTGCGAATTTGGTGGGGACTCCCGTACATGGTGTTCGATTGATTGATTTTCGTGGAAACTACTGTGAACGAGTCAGCACTTCAGCAGTCGGTAGGTCCGGCAACAACGGTAGCAAATCTCGGGCTAATCTATCTAATTAACAAGTTTGACACTAATTATAGATCGATCGGCTGCCACCGTGACGGGTGGACAGGTTCGCGGCTCGTGGCGTGCCCAGATCATGAGATCAGATCAAGCTTCCAACGCAGAAGAGACGGGCGGTGCCGCGCTGGTTGGTCGCGCCAGGGTTGGTGCCCGGAAACGGCGGTCACTGCTCTCGGCAGTGTCAACTTCCAAGACCCGCAATAGTACAGTATTTTCACGTATGGTATAGGTATACTGTACTCTATGTGTGTCGTGAGCGTGACTGCTGTGCCGGCCGTACCCTGTATTCCCGCTCTCGCCACGTGCGCAAGAAGCCGCCAAGCTAAACGTGCCGTCCTCTCTCACTTTTTCTCTCTTTCTTTCCCTTTTTTCCCCTTCATGCATGAGACGAATCCAATCCATCTCCATCCGCTCAACCCAACCTTTCCCCTTGATTATTTTGCGACGAACAGAACAGTATGGTGAGGGTGGTGGTGCGTGACGGTGCCTTTACCTACCAGGTTTAAACTTGTACCCCTAGCTGCGGCTGAGTGAATGATGTTCCCGTCGTGTTGCGGACAAAGTACTGCACGTGCTGAGAAAGAAAAAAAGAAGTGTGACGTGACGCTCCCAATACTTATATATTTTGTACTCCATGGATCAGAGAAGACGAATCCACACCCAATCCACCGGTTCCGTCCACAGTGAATCTGGACGAGCAGCGTCATGCCACGTCGAGCGTTTCTTCTCATTCATGCGGCAGAATCCGCTAGTGGTTCGATCGAGTACTTTCGGTCCAAAATAGAGCTCCGCGACCGCGAGTTCATGCTAACCGAAAGCAGCCGCGCCCCACTTTCGTTTCTTCATCTTCTTCTTCTTCTTCCTTCCTCTCGTCGCCTTACGCCAACTTAAGGTTAGTCTCTTGCCAAAAAAAAAGAAAAAGTTTAGTCGCACGGATTGCAGTACTCGTCGTCGCAGTACAATGAATTGAAGAAGCGAATGGACAATGTCGTGTAGTAGTACAAAAAACTCCATCCGGCCTGCCTCTGCCGGTCTGCCTGTTCCTCTGGGAGGACTGCGCGCATCGTTGTGCGCTAGCGGGTGGAATCTCGTTGACTCTAGGTGCATGCTGCCGGGTCCGACGTTATTCTATTTACGCTGCTGGAAATACGTAGTAACAGCAGTACTCCTGCTACTAGTAAGTTTTAAAAATCATTGAAAACCGTTCAATTTTTTATGATTTTTAATCAAATCATTCCGATTTCAGTTTCTTAAACCTATCATTTTTTAAAAAAATTATATCTAATAGTATTAAAAATAATTTTTATTTAATTTTTACAATAAATCGTTTGATTTTCGTATATCCAATTTTTACGGTTTCAACGATTTTTAAAACCTTGAGGTCTACTGCTGGGCCACACAAGCTGCTACGCAACGGACGATTCCTTCCTCGATCCGGCACGTCCATTTGCAATACAGTACACATCCGCTTCGTCCCTGCTGCCGTGCCGTAGATTTAGTAAAACAACGGGGACTACACTATACCAGTCTACCAAGTACCACCACGGGAGTCGGGAGTAGTAGAGAACTAGGACTACGAGTACTCCCAAAGATTCGTCACAAATTTAAAACGGCGCACGTGTTTCTTGGTGTACAATGCTACAGTATACGAGCACTAGTTGGCGAGAATTCTTACAGTGCGGGTTGTTGTGGTGTGACGCAGCAGAGTACGCTCGTACTTCCTATACACGGCTGGAGCCTGGATGAGCCTCCGTCAGTACTGTATGGCTGGAAGATGGCGTCCTGTACTGTGCTGGACCCCGGACGTAGGAGTCAATAGAGAGAGCCACGCGCCGCTAGAGAACAAAAAGAGCAGCAGCAGCAGCAAGCAGCCGCTCCCAACGTTTCAACTGACCCCGGCATGGCGAGGACATTTGGACCGCGGGTGCGCCAGCAGCGCCCGTATGCATCGCTGCTGCATGCTACCAGTACCAGTAGCAGCAGCAGTGCACTCGCCGTCGCCGACGCGTGGGACCCAGTTGATCCCCCCACCCCGTACTCCTCCTCGTCCTCCCAGACGCAGGCAGGTGGACCGTCATCAACCGGGCGCACCAGGGGTTCGCCACGGCTTACTTTCACGTGTGTGTGGGGGAACCGGGGCAGCCGCCTAGGCCACGGCGGCGGTGCACTGTGGACTCGGGCCACGTCGCGACGTGAAAGGGCGTATCCGATATGTTTTTTTCTTTTCAAGCAAACTCATGTTGTTGCCTCGGGTTCTTTTATCAATTGCCGCCCTTTTGCAAATACGCCCCTTCGGTTTAAATTGTTTCACGTGGCTTGGGGGACCGGCGGTGAGACTTGAGAGAGGGACGTGGAGACGTGCGCGCCCTAGGCTTCTCTTTTGTCCCGACTGTTGGGGGTTGGGAGTGGTGTGCGGCGTTGTGTTCCTGGTTTTGGGCTTTGAGCTCACAACTAGCCTAATAGACAATCATACTACGCTTTTCCGTCCTCACAAACAACCAATGATGCACTTTTAACAGTTAATTTGAGTTTCTATAGCGGACTCTTTTCTCTAGTATATGATGGACTTCACGCTAAGTACTTAAAAGTGTTTGGGGATTTATTATTCTAGAGTTATGTTATTACTTAGTACACTATCTTTTTTTATTAGGACGTGTTTTTAGCGACGAGGAAAAGTATTCATTGTTAAAATGCTAACACTAGAAATGAATATACAAAGCATCTTACGCAATCAAAAGCTAAAGGACACCAGTTTCGTCGATAACAAAAGGAAATAATAGCACGAGTATGCTATAACTATAATGATCACTGTAACCATTCACAATGATCCTTTTTAGGCAATATATATGTGTCTGTTTTGATTAAATGCATCTAAAGAACCCGGTTTTGGAACGATGATGATTACAATCAAAACCTCTCCAATGATCCACCTTTAAGCTCACCTATTGCAAAGCATCAAAAGTGTAGTGAAGTAACACTGCATTTAAAACTACTAAAGGGGCCTAGAAGCAAAATAAAACAAGCAAACAAATGCTTTTGAGACATCGATAATGTATTCTGCAACAGATGTGATAATACATAACTTAGACTTTGGGTAGCATATAGAGTTTTTTTTTATTTAGATTGGACAAAAGAGATAGGGTGTACGGTGAGGACATTTTTTATACTTTAGTCCTTTTAAAATTATATTTCACGAATGAGCTCTACAAATGATATTTTTTTTATTCTGGTTCATTTGAATGTCATATGCCCACATCTTATAGATATTTGAATATAATAGTTTGGCGTGACTAAAAGATCAGATCTTACAAATAAATATTTAGAGATATTATTAGTAAATTATTACTTTTAAATGAGTAGTAAAAGAAAGTCCAACCGACTGCGGGAGGAGAGGGAGAGAAGAAACTGACACGGGTTTTGGAGAGAGAAACAGGTCGCCAGTCCGCCACACAGCGAGCTGAGGAACGGGCAAACGGAGCGAGCCTATTTCCCCGTCCTCGTCCTCACTCAAAAAATCGACCTGCTCGCTGGGCGACTGCCTCGCCGCTCTCCACCTCTCTCGCCCCCGTCCCTCTCTCGCGGCGGATGAGCCACTGCCTCGCCGCAGCTGCACCCGGTGGGCCTTGAGAGCTCTGAGCTGCCTCAAGAACGGGGAGCATGGAGCGCGGCAGATCGCGGCGCAGGGGAGACGGCGGCCGGTCGTCCCAGCGGAATGCAGTATTTTCCGAAGCTCCCAACGCCGTCGGCCACCAAGGTCCGTGCTTTGCGTCGTTGCGTGTTCTTCGAATCCTTGTTTTGATCTGATTCTGCTTCCTAGTTTTGGGGCTTGTTTCCCTTCTTTATTTTTGGGGCTTGGGGGTTCTGGAATCCATGTGATGAAGATCCATCTTTGATCTTAGATAGAGATGGCATTTCTGGGGTTCTTCGCCTCTCGCTGTCCCGCCAGTAGGTTAGGAGGTTTTTCCTTTTTTCCCGTCGCTGTTCGGGTGGTTCCAGGCTTCTAGCGGGTGCTTCTGCTTGGGATTGCTTGCACATTCTCCATCCTCCATTTTTAGGTTTTCGTTTAATATTAGCATCGAAATCCCGTATTACCATGATCTTCAACGGATATCAGGGATGTTTCATACTCCGTATTGAAAACGAAGTCTTTTGTTTTTTCCATTTTTGTTGTTCATATTAGCTAACAAGACTTTTGTAACATCTAGTTTGGCATTAATCATCTTAGATTAGATTTTGATTTGAAGATGTTGGCACGACAGTTTTTTCTTTCTAAAAAAAAGAGTGGACCTTTTTTTTTGTACCCCGTGTTTTAAGCTGCCACGGCATAGCTTTCTCATGGACTTTAAGTCTTAGTCGGCACTTTGTCGGGCGAGCAAAGGTTTCTGCTTGCAGTTTCAAATGTTTTTGGCGGATAATTCCTATCCTTTTTCTTTCGTGTACTAAAATTGAATCTGCGGGTGCCTAGATGCTGCAGGAGTTGTAGGCCTATTTTTGAATGAGGCATCAAAAAATTGTATTGTAATTTTAGTATACAGTCTTGTCGTCTTGGAATAAAATATATAGCATTGGATGCTTGGAATTGTTTGGGTTCTGTACAGTGTAGTATTGAGACTCAGTCGAATTAAATGTATAAAATTGCCAAGTTGACAATTCCCATGAGATCACGCAAGGAAACCTCACTTACCCGTAATTTGCTGGATATGCAAGTTAAAGCATTAAATTTTTCTGATTCTGTGTCCTCTTGGCTGTTGAATGTTGTAGAGGTTCATGGTCAAATGGCTTCCTTATGCTAATCACAATCCTTCTTGCCATTGTGTTTTCTTTTACCTCCAGAGATTATTTACCATTTCTTTGTTCTTTATTCAGGGGTTGCGTCCTTGAGGAAACAGACTAGTTACCCTGGGATACTGTCTGATTCTCTGGTGAGTGATCTGGAGGTAGTTGAAAATTTGCATCGGATGATTCAGTTTCAGGCCTATCTCTTATGTGAAACTGTGTAGCTTAAAACTAAGATGGGCACACTTCTAAATATTTGATTCATTATCATATAAACTAAAGTTTGCTGATAATTATTGATTTAAATACACTGTGTTTCACTAGTATCTTATATTGAACTTTGATACTCTATTAATTGATTGTTTGTCGAACTTGCTGTGCAATGAAACATGCATTTTGTAAGTCGTTATTCCCTCTGTTTTCCTTTATTTACAGTTCGAAGCGGGAAACAGGCAATCGAGAAAGGCCAGTGGTGTACCGATGAAAATGCTAATAGATGAGGAAATATCAAAAGATGTCAATGCTAGACACATTTCGCCAGGTGCTGTGGGGCGGCTAATGGGTCTTGATTCACTGCCTACATCTGAAACTCATAACCAATGTCATGGACGTGCACCAAGGGCATCACCTGGTAGTTCTCATGATCGATATGGTTTATATCAAGACATTCCTCATCGGAGAAGCGCAGATGATATAAAAGATGTTTTTGAAGTTATGGAGGCCTCAAAAGCAAAAATGCACAGAAGCCCAGCATCTAGATCTAGAATTACAAGCTCCAGATCTGATAAGATTGATGACACTGATATGGATTTCATAAGGCAGAATTTTATGGATGCGAAGCGTCTTTCTACTGATGAATCCCTTCACATGTCAGAAGGATTTAATGAGACACTAGATGCATTGGTGTCTAATCGGGATCTTCTTGTGGAGTTTCTTCAAAAGTTTGATCCTGTTGGCAGAAAGGACCTGCATAATCATGGTTCTCTATCCTCTACCGCAAACTGCATAACAATACTGAAGCCATATCGAAGAAATCAGTTTACTGGCTTGGACAATACTTGTCCTCAAGGTAAAGATACAGAAAACTGCTTCAGCATGCAAAAGGAAGCGAAATATTCTTTGACGAAGCCATATTCAAATGTGTCCTCTCAGCGCCTGAAAGAAGATTCTGGTTCATTGAGAAGGTCAAGTCACCAGGAAAACACTGACAAACAAGCTGGTCCTACTCGTATTGTTGTCTTGAAGCCAAGCCTTGAGAAAAGTCGTGATATTGAAGGGGCCTTTCCCCTAAATCATGACGTCCCTCATTCTGATTTTGGAAGGCGCAAAGAATGTCAAGATGTTGGTAGATGGAGTCCATATACTGAAGAGTATATTTGTCAGGTATCCGTTGAAGATTTTGAAACGTTAGGCCATAGAAGGAAGGGGTCTAGAGAAATCGCAAGGGAGATCACAAAACAAATGAGAGCTGCTAGAGGTGGAAATAGGAAAGATGTCAAACATGAGACCAGAACTTCTGTTTCAGAGAAAAGGTCACCCTTGTCATCTGTTAATAAGCTCAAGACTTCAGATGCATTCCATAGATCAGCTGAGCTATGTGATACTTGGGCTTCTTCCAACTTCAACTCTTCGCCAACATATCCTACTGAAACATCTGTAAGCAAGGAAGCAAAGAAACACCTCTCAAACCGATGGAAGAAGGCTCATCAGTATCAACATCAAATAACTGATAATGATGGCTTCAACACACTTGGGGATATGCTTGCTCTCTCGGATCAGGATACATCAGAAGTTCCTACTCACAGAATGGCGTGTCAGAAACTTCAAAAGGAAGAAGTGCAGACAGATAGAACACGGGGCTCTTTGATCTATCCCCTTGGCATAAGCAGCAAAGATGGTTGGAGAGATGTGCCTGAAAGTAATTTTGCAAGGTCCAAATCTCTTCCACCCTCCTTCAGCCGAGGAGTTCAAAAGTCAATCAACAGAAGAAAAACTGGTAGTGGTAGGCATAATGAGTTTTCTATGCTTAAAGATGTACTTAAGGTGGGGTCCCCGAATTCTGAATATGCATGTCGTAGCAGACAAAGGCAATCTTCAAACAGAGGTTCTACTTTTCATGGTGATGCATCTGATCCGATGTCCACAGCTAATGAGGAAAGAATGGTAACTGAGCGTGAGATACATGTCAATTATGAGGAACCAGTTGCTGGAATTCCCATGCCAGATATATCAGAACATTCACAACATCCTACATATCTTGAACTTGAAAGAGATACGGTTGGCTTTCTCAATGCCCGTTCTATAGTCCCTGAAGGGAAGGAATCTTTGTCTCCTGCTGGACAGATCCCTCAAATGCTTAAACAGCCAGCAATAGCATTTAATGACCACCTTCGTGTTCCTAATCTTGATGATTTAATGGATGAGGTACAAACATGCTTATCAGATTCTTTCTTTCCTTTTTTTGTTGTCAATTCTTCAATCCATGGAAATTTTCCTTTGATAAATCTAAAAGACCATCCGTTTTTAATTAACTGCAAACGGAACAGGGATACTCCGCCTGATTGACCACAAAAACAAAGAATCTATTTATACTCAATTATAAGTGTTTCGATACCCCCCCCCCCCCCCCCCCCCCCCCCCCCCCCCCCCCGGTTTCATTTTACATTTACTGTGTACTCTGCTGGTAGCATGAAATTTGCACCAGCCCATTTGGCAGAGTCAATTAGACACTGATTGTTTTCCTTTTGTGATAAAACTAGGTATGTATTGTTATATTTCTTTAATAGCTTGCTTGGTTTTTCCTGTCATGTTTAATAACTGACGATTGTACCTGATTTTAGGATGATCAGCGAGAACACCAACAAGCTGATGACTATCCAGTCGCGTATAATCCCCAGATAGAATCAGAATCTATTGTGAGTTTGAATAATCATCAAGTGGATGACAATCAAACCCTTAGTGTTCCACCAAATGGATCAGAATCATCAACATGCTCCAAGAAAGATGACGAGGAAAGTCCAATTTCTGTTCTTGAATCTTCCGCGAATGTGGAGAATGCTTACTCAGGAGATTTTGAGAAAATTAGTGCTGATCTTCAAGGTAAGCAATTGAGTTCTTTTTTACTTATTTATCCTGCCTTATATTTCCATTCTTGGGTTTGATTTAATGAAAATATTTCAGAACTCAGAATGCAACTTCAATTTCTTAAGAGGGAGAGTACAAATCATGAAGAAGACAGCGAGATTGTGATATTGAGTGATGATGATACAGCATGTCAGCCACTTCCCGAAATGATGAGTTCCCATGCCTTTAGGGATGATGAAGAAAGGGACTTCTCTTATGTGCTTGATATGCTTACTGATTTGGGCATTGATGCTGCTGACCAGGATGAGCTGCTTAACTATTGCTACTTATTGGAATGCCCTGCATGCCCTGACTTATATGATACACTTGAAAACAAGTACAAAAGCCTCATTTTATGGCCGCAACATGAGAGGAAGCTCTTATTCGATATCACAAATACTATTCTTGTGGACATAATCACCTCTCTAATGTCGTATAGCTCAAAGGGTCTGTTGAGGAGGTGGTCACCTGGATGGGATCGGGAGGAATTTGTTGAGATGGTGTGGCAAAAGGTGGTCCAGTTGCGGCAAGAAATGGAGTTTAATCAGGAATGGCTGTCTTTGGATGTAGAGTGGGCGGGTTCAGAAGAGGGTGCCTACTTGGTCGGGAGTGATATTGCGAGCGATTTGCAGGAAGATCTTATCGATGAAATCGTAGCTGATTTCCTGGTGGTGACTAAATCCGTCAGGCTCCGTGGCTAGAAATGGCCAATCCTTTGTACCCGAAGCCATGGAAGCATATGCACGAATTGGTGGCTGGTTTATTCCGGCAAAAAAGTGAGCCCTGAATAAGAGAAGCTGAGAACTGTTGAAGGACTCCGGGGGAAACACCCATTGCACCTGATGTACATATGCTGATGGCTGTAGCTAGTAGGCTGTATTATCATGTATAGTTTACTATTGACTTCAGGACTCAATGACTTAGTCTAGCGGTCTTTCCCCTTGCTTAACACTGGATGGTGGGTTTTTTCCGTTGGCGTAATATGCTGGAATAGAGATTATACAGTTTTGGTATGAATTAACTATATATAGCTAATCGTTACCGTCGTCCGTGCATATACCTTGCTTATTGCATGCAATGTTGCTCGTGTTAGTTCATTCAGGCATGCTGATGTTATTTCTTGTGCTGCTATACTGTACAGTGGGTAGCAGTTTGGTTGTTACCATGCTCTGGCCCCTGGGGAAGCAGCTGCTGCTGGAAGGCAAGAAGGTCAAGCGCTATTTTGATGCATGTGTAGATGCTTGCTGCAGTGAACGGGTTCAGACCCAGATGAACAAATCTTTGGATCCACAACAATTGGGTTGTAACTTTTGGGTCGCCGAACTGCATACACTTGCGAGCTTCTGAGCCTGAGGCGACAACACGCGAGACTTGGCCTTGCTTTGCATACATCGCGCGCACGTTCCGTTCGCCGCCGGTGAGACCGTGCACATATTAAAGAGATGAAGTAGCGTAGCCTACCCGCCTCCACAATTTTTTGATTCGCGTGGACATTTTTTAAAGGCTACACGTCGTTTTTATTGTGGGTCATTTATTTGCTGTCATGTGTCACCGTGCAATTCGCTGGATCAATTCATTTGATATCTAATTTTTCATCTGATTTTTTGACTAAACTGTAATTCTATTTTTCAATCTGTTTGAACCATCGTGTTTCTTGCAATTAATCCAACAAAATGAGATCCTATAAGATATACTTTTTCAAAAATTTGAAATTGAATTATTTTTTAAATTTGAATTTCTTTTCATATCCATTTTCAATCTGATTTGTCGGCTAAACCATAATTCTTTTTTCGAATCCATTTTAACCATCATGTTCCTTATAACTAATTTTAACAAAATGAGATCTCTAAAGGCTACATGTCACTTTCTATTGTGGGTCATTTATTCTGTCACCATGCAATTCGCTGGGTCAATTCATTTTGATATCTAACTTTTCATCAGATTTTTTGGCTAAACCGTAATTCTATTTTTTAAATCCATTTGAACATCGTCTTCCTTGCAATTAATCCAACACAATGAGATCCTACAAGATATACTTTTTCAAAAATTTTGAAATTGAATTATTTTTTAAATTTGAATTTCTTTTCATATCCAATTTCAATCTGATTTGTCGGCTAAACCATAATTCTTTTTTCGAATCCGTTTGAACCATCATGTTCCTCATAACTAATTTAACGAAATGAGATCCACAACACGTACTTTTTCAAAAAATTAAAATTAAATTATTTTCAAAATTTGAATCCCTAAATGTTTCATTGTAATGATTCGAATGTTCCAGTCGTGGAAATAGTTTATTTATATATTTTTTGATGTATTTATTCTTGCTTTTTCCCATTTGTTCCAAAAAAAGTTAGTTATTCCATTGGTGAAAAAAAATTGTTTTAGAAGTGATTATCAATTGTTACAATGATACTAAAAGTATTGATGTATAATAACAGTGGTTTCACTAGAAGAACCCTCCATTTATTTTATTTGTCTCACGGATTTAATCAAAATTTTAGCGCATGCACTTTAGTCAAATTTGTTCAAATTCACCCTTTTTAAAAAATCACGCTATTAATTTATTTCTAATCTGATAAACTTTAAATTTATTCATAATATGTTCGAATTTTCAAATGTAGCACCGTCTTGTCTCGATCCTTATAGCATTTTAAAATAAATAGATAGACTGATTTCTTTTTATTTTAAATATTTAAAAAATATTTATTTAAAAATTTATTTATAGTTTTACGGGGCGCGAGTGCGTGCGAAGGCCAACCGCTCCTCCATTCTGCACATGCGTGGCGCGGCGCCTCGGTTCCGGGGACTCCTTCCCAACCGCTCCTCGCTTCTCCGAGAACTGAAGAGGTTTAGGTTGCCGGGCGTCGTCCTGGTGCTGTGCAACCAACCCCACCGCTCGTGTCTCTTCTCACACCTGCACCAGCAAGCCTGCGCTGCTCCAACATTCCACTTCCCAGCGAGTCCTGTATAAATCTTTCAGCACTATGGACGGCAGCAGCTCAAGCGGCAAGCCACCTAGATAGTTCTGATTGGCTAGTCAACCAACACAGTTCTTGTGCCTCCTTTTCTGTCCTACGTTGACATGGCCAGGAACGCGGCCTCGTTGTCAGCCGTCAGGCCGGCGCTCTGCTTGCTGCTCGCGCTCGCTCTGGCGAACGGCGTATTCGCTGGCCGCGTCCTTGACGAACAACCTGCGGCTCCAGCGGATGCTCCTCCGGCCGATGATGCCCCGACGGAGCCTCCCACCAACCCGGTTGTGGCGCCAGCTGCTGCCGGCGCCGGCGCGATCGGCAATGCAGGAGTCGGGGCCGCCGGCGCGGGAGACCATCCCCTGACGTTCTTCATGCACGACATCCTGGGCGGCTCGCAGCCGTCGGGGCGCATCGTGACGGGCGTGGTGGCGAGCGCCGCGGCGAACGGGCAGCTCCCGTTCGCGCGGCCCAACACCAACATCTTCCCGATCCAGGGCGCGCAGCCGCTGCCGCAGGGCGCCGCCAACCTCATCAACAGCAACAACGTCCCCTATGTCGCCGGCCTCGGCGGCCAGTCCGGCGACCTCATCCAGAACAACGGGAACACCGTCAACGGCGGAAACAAGAACATTCCCTTCGTCAACCCTGGTGACCTGCCCTCGGGAGCCACGCTCCAGAACCTCCTGTTCGGCACCACCACCGTCGTCGACGACGAGCTCACCGAGGGCCACGAGCTCGGCGCCGCAGTCATCGGCAGGGCGCAGGGCTTCTACGTCGCCAGCTCGCAGGACGGCACCAGCAAGACCCTCGTGCTCACGGCCGCGTTCGAGGAACACGGCGACACGCTGAGCTTCTTCGGGGTCCACCGCATGGCTGCGCCGGAGTCCCACGTCGCCGTCATTGGCGGAACGGGTAAGTACGAAAACGCCAGGGGGTTTGCCGCCATCCAGACCCTTCACCCTGGCGATGAGCACACTACCGACGGCGTCGAGACGCTCCTCCAGTTCAACGTTCACCTCATCTGATAAGCTGTTCCAAATCATGTTCATGTGGCCAGCCGTTATTAATTCCAGGCTATGATGTTTCGTGCAACCTTCTGTGCGTGCCATGTGTCTATTGTATATTCAGTAGCGGTTTCTTTGATCGTACCAGCATACTGTATCGAGTAATTTTATGTATCTTTCTGGAATTAATTCTGAAATGGTAAAACGAACACTCCCGAAAGAAATGATATGAGAATCTGAGATCCTACTTACAGTTAAATTGGATGAGTTTAAAAAAAACTACAAGAAAAAAAAGGTCAAAATTTATGTAGATCTCTAACTGGTAAGTGTTAACTGAAACACTTTCTATTTTGACAATAATTTGAACTAATAATTCTATAGCAAAACTTATATACTAACGAACAAATGTCGTGTCACAAAATTTCCCTGGAGGAAGAAATTTTAGGCGAGTGCTCTGTACACCGGCAGCTGAGCTAGTCAAGGCACCAAAATTGATCCGGGTTCTGTAAGTCTTGTTCCTCATTTCTTCTACATTATGAGTTTCCAGAAGTAATTCCTCATTTGTCCTCCCTTATGCGTTTCTGGAAGTCAGAGACCATGCGTGGCAGCCCTTGTTTCAGTGAGATTTTTGGCTTCCAGTTGAGAAGGGATTTGGCCTTGGAGACGTCAGGTTTTCTCATGTGTGGGTCATCTGCTGTATTGGGTTTAAACTCGACAGATGCGCCTGGGTCAATAGTTTCTTTTACTACCTGCAGAAAATAACAGCAAAGTTATAACCTCGTAGGATGTTGAGATCCAGGAACACATCCGACAATCGAAGATTTCTGCAAAATGGAAGGTAAGTACAGAGACCCCATACCTGTGCAAGCTCTAACATGGTAAATTCTCCTGGATTTCCCAAGTTGAAAGGTCCAATATGCTCACTTTCCATCAGAGCTACCAATCCATCAACCTATATATTCAAAGTATGTATTATTAAAAATCTTAACATGTCAAAATTAAATTTCTGCAGCAAAATGCTGATTCAAGAAGAATTGCTGAATAATTTTGGAGCATTGCAAGCATGATCTGAATAATTTTAGTATATAAAGACCAAGGTATTTCTGCATATGGCAAGGGGTGTAGAAAAACTGAATAAGTACCAAATCTGAAACATATTGGAAGCTTCGAGTTTGTTTTCCATCGCCGTAGACAGTTATTGGTTGTTTCCGCAATGCCTAGAAATGAGCCACTATCAATCTTCAGTAATACGAAAACTTCATGATACTCCTCTTGTCCTAAGAGTCGGAATTACTAAGAGACAAACCTGCGCAACAAAGTTGCTTACTACTCGACCATCATCCAAACACATACGAGGGCCATATGTGTTGAATATGCGTGCAATCCTCACCTGTGAGATACAATTTAATGTCAAAGTTCTGTTTTCTCAAGAAGTGGAATATAATCTATAACATTGATGCTCAAATCATACAAGCAAGATATACACAAAAATGTGCTGAAGGGAGAGGTGGACTAGATTTTCAGAAAGAAGAACTAGCTACCAAAGTTCCAAATCACCAACTTCCAACTTCGTTGGATTACAGAATTAGGAACATGTTGCATAGAAGGAATTAGCCCAAAATTAGGTGGTTTGCCCGTGCGTCATTGATATGTTTGAGGTCTTGTGTCTCATTTCCAATACAAGTCTGTAGTTGGATCCCTATTACAAACTTAGCTTACCTGAAGACCAGCATCACGATGATAGTCCATGGTTAGAGTTTCTGCCGTTCTCTTTCCTTCGTCATAACAGCTCCTAACACCTAAACATTATAGGATAGAAGAATGTATCGTAAGGCAGTGGAGTGGAGTGAACAAACATAAAAATTCAGATTAAGATATTTCTTACACTTGAGGAGGAAAAGAAAACAAACCCACCTATGGGATTGACATGGCCCCAGTAGCTCTCCTTCTGTGGATGCTCAAGAGGATCGCCATACACCTCGCTGGTACTTGTCAACAAGAACCGGGCCCCGACTCTCTTCGCCAAACCCAGCATGTTCAGGGTCCCCATTACATTTGTCTTGTAACCATCGATTAAGGAATTCATTCGGGTACAAAAGAAGATAAGAACGGGACAAATAAATGTCAAATTGGATTCTTCCTGGCAGTGCAAAAGCAGGCACAAAATTCATAACAACCCGAGTCGAATGTGTTGTCGACTCAAACATGCAACCATCCACATATGTACTGTAACTGAATAAAAACAAAAAAATAACAACAGAGAATCCACATTTCTTAAGAATGCGACGAATTGAATGGTGGAAATGGTGAGCAGAAAGGATATGATAGTCTTGATGGGGTTGAATTTGTAGTGCACGGGAGACGCGGGGCAAGCGAGGTGGTAGATCTTGTCAACCTCGAGGAGGATTGGTTCGACGACGTCGTGGCGGATGAGCTCGAAGCGCGGGTTGCCGAGGTGGTGCGCGACGTTGTCCTTGCGGCCCGTGAAGAAATTGTCGACGACAATGACGCTATCTCCACGGGCAAGCAGCTTGTCCACGAGGTGGCTTCCGACGAATCCCGCGCCGCCGGTGACAATGACTCGCAGGGAGCGCTTGCGTACGCCGACGGGGAGGCGGCTTGCGGCGGCGGCGGAAGAGACGACGACTCCGCGAGGGTTTCTAGCGGCGAAGGCTGTGGCGACGACAGTGCCGGTGGAGCCATTACGGTGTGGGGAGAGGGAGGGGTAGTAGAAGAGGAAGAAGGAGGAGGCGATTAGGAAGCCGAGGAGGACGAAGAGGAGGCGCTGCTCGCGGAGGAGGTAGGACGCGAGGGTCCGCGAGAGGGAGGTGCGATGGTGTTGCGGGCGGGGCTGCTTGCTGATGCTCGACTGCCGGTGGAGCTGCTTCATCGTGGGGTGGGGTGGGGTGGGGTGGGGCGGCGTGCGCTCGCCGGGAGCGGAGGCGGAGGAGTGGTGGCGACTGGCGAGGCGACGGCCTGGGAGTGGCACGTGTGACGTGGCCCCCGCAACGAATGCGATGCCTCTTCCTGCTGTGGTGGCTCGTTCCCCGTAGATGGCGCACGTGCGTAGAACCTTTCAAAGCTCCCATGTTCGATTCACGGTTGATCACAGGATATATAAAATGTAAGAAAAGCGTTCTCAATAAGCGACCGCATAGCGCAGTGGATTAGCGCGTCTGACTTCGGATCAGAAGGTCGTGGGTTCGACTCCCACTGTGGTCGTTTTTTTTTTTGTTTTTTTTTTTAGGGAGACTCCTTCATGTCGGTCCGTCATCGTCCAACTTTGTTCCACTCTGCCACCGTAGTGGACCGATTGACGTTAACCGACCTCACCAACCGGAGGCAAGTCAAGATAATCTGACCACTTCGGGGAGCGAAACGAACCGATCCATCGTCTTCGTTGGGATTAGAAAAGCTGTTAAAAATGAACGTGTACTCGCCACCCGATATGACGAAGAGCCGAGGAGTGGCGAGACCGAGACACAGCAACATCGCAGTGCGCGTCGCCGTTTCCTTGCCCGTGCCGATGGTTCGGGATTCTCCAAAATCTCTATTCCACAGAAGTGGATTCCTTGTGTCGGATGGTGGCCACTGCCCACTGGCTGCCCGAGTCGCGCGCAACTTGAAAAGATCCGAGCCCAGCACTACTACTACTACTATCAAAGTAAGGGCACCAGCACCTACTAGTAATAATCTGCCAAGTGCCAAGTACACATAATCACATGCGCGGTAAATTTTGGTCTCTACTTTACTCTAGTGGCTGGAGCTCAATTAGAATTATTATTACTGTGTCGTACCGTTACACGAAACTGGGCAGAAGTATTTGCAATTGCTTAAAAGGCATGTGAGCCTGACAGGGCACTTGGACGAAACAGGAGGATAATTATTCATCACGAGGAAAGCGACGAATGGCCATATGCAATGCATACCGGCAGGTGGCCCCCCGCGCGCGCGCACCAGACCCAGGAGGCCACATAAACAACACAAAAAGGGGGAGCTCAAGCGGAAACCCAACCCAACTCCTCCATCAATCATCACACAGGTGCGCACACACACACAACAACACAACAGAGGAACAGAGCGCAAGCGCGAGCGCGAGCGTGTGTGCGTTGCGGCCTCGGCCTTCCTCCTCTTCCTCTTCCCTTCCACCCCCGTGGCTTCCGTGGCATCCGCGGCTCGTCTCCCCACCTTCCATTCCCGCCGACCCATGCCTCCTGCCCCGTAGCCGCCCGACGACGACGACCGCCATGGCCGCCGGTTCCGACAAAGGTATCGCCTTTCTCCCCCCTTGATCCCTCCCGGATTGGTCCGGTGAGCGGTGCGGCCGTTCGGTTAGGTTCCTTCTGGCGCTCTCTTGATCGTTCCTTTTTTTTTCTGTCTTTGCGCAGGAGAGGGCGACCTGGACATCGGGCTGGCTTCGCCGGGGTCGGAGGGGGCGCCGTCGCCTGCGTCCGACGCCGGCTCCTCCGGGGACCGGCAGGAGGACCAGTCGCCGCCCCGGGCGGCGAAGCGCCCCGGCCTCGTCATGTCCTTCTCCGGGAAGCGACTGGACCAGTCGCCGGCCACGTCGCCGTCGGCGTCGCGGCCGGTCCTGGTCATGTCGCACTCCAGCAACCGCCTCGACCAGTCGCCCGCGCGTCCCGTTCTGGTCATGTCCCGCTCCAGCAACCGGCTGGACCAGTCTTCGCCCGCGTCGTCGCCTGCGGCGCCCGCCAAGGCGCCGGTGCTGGTGATGTCCGGCTCCAGCAAGCGGATGGACGGCTCGGTGCCGTCCTCGTCGCCGTCGCCGACGGCCGCGGCCGCGGCGGCGGCGGCGGCGGCGCCCGTGCTGGTCCTCTCCAACTCCGGGAAGCGCATGGACCAGGCGGGCCGGAAGAAGTACGTCAAGCAGGTGACCGGCCGGCACAACGACACCGAGCTCCACCTCGCCGCGCAGCGCGGGGACCTCGACGCCGTGCGCCAGATCATCGCCGAGATCGACGCGCAGATGACCGCCACCGGGGAGGACTTCGACAACGAGGTCGCCGAGATCCGAGCCGCCATAGTGAACGAGGCAAACGAGAAGGAGGAGACCGCGCTGCTCATCGCCGCCGAGAAGGGCTTCCTTGACATCGTCGTCGAGCTGCTCAAACACTCCGACAAGGAGAGCCTCACCAGGAAGAACAAGACTGGGCTCGATGCTCTGCACGTTGCTGCAAAAGAAGGACACCGAGGTGAGCATCGCACAAAAAACTCAATACAGTACATAATAAAACACTTGTAATTACAAGTTGAACTCTGCGATAGCCTACTGCCCAGTTGGATGTGGTCAATGTCTTACTCTTTTCAAAACAAAGAAATGAAATGATCGTTCTTTAGTCCAAATACGTACACTCTGCGTACTCTTTAATCAATCCGCATGGACTGCCTACTGCTCAGTGTTGTTTAGTTTTCAGGTCGTCAGTGCTGAAACTGAGTATACTAACTGTAGTGTGTCGTTACCCAATGATTAGATACAATTAAAGGGTCCGACTCCATTGACAGTTTTATCTTTATCCTTGATTATTATATCTACAGAGAAAACGAAGCACTGACATTTGCTCATAGATATTGTGAAGGTACTTCTGGATCATGATCCAACCCTTGGGAAAACGTTTGGCCAATCAAATGTGACGCCTCTCATAACTGCGGCTACTAGAGGCCACACTGATGTGGTGAACCTGCTTCTTGAGCGAGTCTCTGGGTTGGTTGAGCTATCAAAAGCCAACGGAAAGAATGCCTTGCACTTTGCTGCCAGGCAGGGCCATGTTGAAATTGTGAAGGCTTTGCTAGATGCTGATACTCAGCTTGCTCGGAGGACTGATAAGAAAGGACAGACTGCTCTACACATGGCAGTGAAGGGAACGAGCGCTGTGGTTGTTCGAGCGCTTGTGAATGCTGATCCAGCAATTGTCATGCTGCCTGATAGAAATGGCAACTTAGCTCTGCATGTTGCCACCAGAAAGAAAAGATCAGAGGTATTATTCTGCTTGTTTAGATATATAAGCATCACTCATTAGTTTCGTTCATACAGAATGTAATGTCCTGCTGCTTACAAGCTTATCTCCTCTTTCAGATTGTAAGTGAGCTTCTGAGTCTTCCAGATATGAATGTCAATGCATTGACCCGGGATCGAAAGACAGCATTTGATATAGCAGAGGGCCTTCCATTATCAGAGGAGTCCCAGGACATAAAGGAGTGTTTATCCCGTGCTGGTGCAGTTAGAGCGAATGATCTAAATCAGCCAAGAGATGAACTTAGGAAAACGGTTACTGAGATAAAAAAGGATGTACATACTCAGCTTGAGCAGGCCAAGAAAACCAACAAAAACGTCTACGGTATAGCAAAGGAGCTAAGGAAACTCCACAGGGAAGGTATCAACAACGCAACCAACTCGGTCACCGTCGTCGCTGTGCTCTTTGCCACTGTGGCTTTTGCTGCTATCTTTACTGTACCAGGCGGCAACAGCAATAAGGGGGTGGCAGTAGCGGTGCATGCGGTGTCCTTCAAGATCTTCTTCATCTTCAATGCCATTGCCCTGTTCACATCATTAGCGGTGGTGGTGGTCCAGATAACTCTTGTTAGGGGTGAGACCAAAGCAGAGAGGCGAGTGGTCGAGGTCATCAACAAGTTGATGTGGCTGGCTTCAGTGTGCACCACGGTCGCGTTCATATCCTCCTCGTACATCGTGGTGGGGCGACACTTCAGGTGGGCGGCGCTTCTGGTGACCCTGATCGGCGGTGTGATCATGGCCGGCGTGCTTGGTACAATGACATACTACGTGGTGAAGTCCAAACGCACCCGTTCGATCAGGAAGAAGACGAAATCATCAAGGAGGAGCGGCTCAAACTCATGGCAGCACAACTCAGAGTTTTCAGATGATGAAATCGATCGGATATATGCTATTTGAATCCGGTCGGTCCTGACCCCTCCAGATCTTTTGGCAGTGATACAACACGATGTAATTATGAACATGATCATGACCCGTGAGATACTATGATGGGTCGATTGTATACATTCCAATAAGCTCGGTGTAAACTGCCATCCCTCCCTTGTTCCTGAATCAGAGCCATCAGCCATGTATATTACTGCAGATAGATTGGTCATCAGAAATACGTATATATAAATATGCAGCCTGTGCTGTGTGCTCCCTATGCACGGCCTTAATCAAATTTATCTCAACATTTTTGTCAATGCAGTGACAGTAGCATGATGTGTATATAATGGGTGTTCTGTTTCTGATTCTGTTCTCTTGGAATGCATACGTAGAGAAAAAATAGAAGGAAGACATCATTTTTCCAGTCGTTTTCCACGACACGACGTGAGAAGCGAGGAGTTTTCCATTCTGATACGCTGTTGCTTGGTGGTTTTTTGCGCGTAGGACAGGACAGCACTGGATTTGGAGTGCACTGCGAAGTCAGGGCGATGGAGACGGGCGATCAGGATGTTGGCTGGGTGAGCCTGACCGCAACTTGATCGCCGTTCATCTCGTGGACGTGGAGGCTGGAGGGTCAGATGGTAGTAAAAGGATGGAGAAGAAAAAAATGACGCTTGAGGTGGTGGTTGCAGTTGCAGTCACGCGTTCCCAAAGCTGGAAATGCCGTGCGAGAAAAAGGCATTGAGAGTGGACTTGGTTGACCTGTTAAAGTTTATCTCCTCCAGTCGTACTCATGCATGATTGAGTAACTCTATTAACAAGCGGAAAACACACTGCCGCTGCAATTAACTTGTGGCGTTAAATTCAGTGTTCTTCTAGCCCATGATGGGCGTAATTTAGTCGTACTGATGTAGAAGTTACGAGTAGTACTAAATAATAAGCTATGCATTTTGACAGTTCAGAAAGGTTCAGAATCAGAGTGGAGAAACCTAGTGACCAAAAAGATAAAGTGGTAACAAAAAGCTCTGCACAACAAAAGAATGCTCACTTTACAATTGTTACTGAAAGTTTGCTTTGCTTCGTGACGAAGTTCACACTTCACAGGGTGGAGCATGGATGGATTGGAAGCTGAAGAAGGGTCGTCGGTGCGCCACCACCAGCACAAAGATTTCACTTTGGGAGCTTTATGAACTTGGTGGGAATCTTGTAAAGCTAAAAACCCAGTTCCCGCGCCTTGTAGTTGCAGGATCTAGCTAGGTAGGATTCAGGCTTTCTAGAGCAGTACTTAGTTTGTACCAGACACTAGTAGTACGGAAGAACGTTCTTGTGCTGGAGATCATGATGACCCCCTTGCAGGAATACACAGTCGACACTGGAAACTGAGCGTCCGCTTGTTGAGTGGTCGGCTACTAACGGAGAGCCGCCGCTCGTTGGAGCAGACGCATTCATCCTGTCCTGGCCACTTGATACGTCGACGTCTCCATGGCGACATCAATGGCTGATGCCGCGTCAACGGTCAACGCCCACATTTTCCTCACTCGTCCCAAAGCCAAAACAGGCGTCTGGTCATCACCAAACCAATGAGCTGATAGAAAATGACGTGCACAAGAAAATATGAAGGAAAATAATAAGGGAAAACAAACAAAAGCGTAGGCTCTCGCTAGAAACCAAACTCATGCATCACCGAACAGCCAATTGCTTAACTATAACTACGGCGGCGTTAGGTAGTTGTATGTATCCGTGTCATGGCTCGCCATTAGCCATGCGTGCTTTCTTAATTTAGGCAGAAGAAAACGAGCGAATTAAGAAAAAAAGAAGAAAACAAACAGCATCATCGATCTCGATCGATCGATTCCCGTTTCCCCATCCCTGCTCACGCGCTGATGATTCAACTGGGCATTGTATTGTTATTGTAATCGGGCAGCAGCACCACGGTTTCTTGTCTTCTCCAACGCTTCGTCGTCGTCTGCCGGCCGGCCGATCCGCTTGCCCGTGGATTAATTAGGAGCAGGCGCCCCCCGTGGCTCACATGGACGCCGCGGGGTTGTGCGGACAGAGGAGCCCCTCACGCCGGTATGTCTCTGGTGCACGGCCCCATGTGTTGCCCAATTGCGTTGTGTTCGTAGGGATGGCATTGGAGGGAGAATCTACTACTGTATTTCCAATGCGATTCATGCATGTGTTTTTATTGGCCTTTGTTGCGATGTGCTTTTTCGTTTGATTGCTCCCCTTATGTTTCTTATGTGGCATTGCTACATCTTTATGCCAAAGTTTGAGGTGGAAATGGGACGGCTTTTCCGCGTGTGATTGCTTGCGTGGGAGCGAAAGAGGAAGATGATTGAAAGAAAAGGTTGAGGCGTTGCTTAACCGCGTTGCGATCAGTTTGTTTGTACATCTCTAGCCCAGTTTTTATGCGGTTTTGTGGTGCTTTTGTGTGGGTAGATAGATTGATGGAGTGGGAAGGGAACTCCGCACTCAGCATGCCACTACACAGTCTCTTTTTGTGTTCGGTTCATACTTATTTTTTCCGGTGTTCTTTTCATCTTGTTTTCAAAGATTTTAATTTTACAAAAATATTTTTTTAGAAAGAGTCGGGATTGGGCGATTGTGGTAGGTGGTGGATTGGCCAAGTGGGCACAAAAGAAACGAAAAGGGAGAATGATACTAGTAAGTTGCTAAATCCTAGCGAAGTAATGGGGGTCCCTTGTTCTTCTTGCTATTGCAGGCATTGCTGCTGCTGCTGCATCCTGACGCGCCTCGGAGCTTGATGGAAGCAAAGAACAACAACCAACCGGAGGAGGAGGACAGCAGGCCGCCGCCTGCCCAGCTCGAGCAGACAATGGACTCGCCGAGGGCCGCGACGCGGCGCAAGAAGATGACGAAGCAGCTGACTGGGAAGCGGGACGACACGGCGATGCACGCGGCGGCGCGCGCCGGGCAGGTGGGCTCCGTGCGGCAGATGCTGTCGGGCAAGACACCCGAGGAGCTGGGCGCGCTGCTGTCGAAGCAGAACCAGGCTGGCGAGACGCCGCTCTTCGTCGCGGCCGAGTACGGGTACGTGGACCTGGTGGCCGAGATGGTCAAGTACCACGACGTCGCCACCGCCGGCATCAAGGCCCGGAGCGGCTACGACGCGCTCCACATCGCCGCCAAGCAAGGGGATGTAGGTATTGATATTTGTTCGATGCTACTGTCGCAAGCGCGTGATGAGATGAGATGGCACACATTTGATTGATGTCGCTGCCATGCAATGCCGCCTCGCTCGCAGACGTGGTCACGGAGCTGCTGCAGGCGCTGCCGGAGCTGTCGATGACGGTGGACGCGTCGAACACGACGGCGCTGAATACGGCGGCGACGCAGGGGCACATGGAGGTGGTGCGACTCCTGCTGCAGGTGGACGGCAGCCTGGCGCTGATCGCGCGGAGCAACGGCAAGACGGCGGTGCACTCGGCGGCGCGGAACGGGCACGTCGAGGTGGCGCGCGCGCTGCTCGAGGCGGAGCCCAGCATCGCGCTGCGCACGGACAAGAAGGGACAGACGGCGCTGCACATGGCCGCCAAGGGCACCCGGCTCGACCTCGTCGATGCGCTGCTCGCGGCCGAGCCGGCGCTGCTCAACGTCACCGACAGCAAGGGCAACACCGCGCTGCACATCGCGTCGCGCAAGGCGCGCCACCAGATAATTCAGCGGCTGCTGGAGCTGCCGGAAACTGACCTCAAGGCGATCAACCGGTCCCGCGAGACCGCGCTGGACACGGCGGAGAAGATGGGCAACGCGGAGGTGGCCAGGCTGCTGGCCGAGCGCGGCGTGGTGTCGGCGCGCGCCATCAGCCCCGGCGGCGGTGGCGGCAACCCCGCGCGCGAGCTGAAACAGCAGGTGAGCGACATCAAGCACGAGGTGCACTCGCAGCTGGAGCAGACGCGGCAGACGCGCGTGCGGATGCAGGGCATCGCGAAGCGCATCAACAAGCTGCACGAGGAAGGCCTCAACAACGCCATCAACTCGACCACCGTGGTGGCCGTGCTCATCGCAACGGTGGCGTTCGCGGCCATCTTCACGGTGCCCGGCGAGTACGTGGAGGACCCGACAAGCCTCGCGCCGGGCCAGGCGCTCGGCGAGGCCAACATCGCCCACGAGAAGGCCTTCATCATCTTCTTCGTCTTCGACTCGGTCTCGCTCTTCATCTCGCTCGCCGTCGTCGTCGTGCAGACCTCCGTCGTCGTCATTGAGCGCAAGGCCAAGAAGCAGATGATGGCCGTCATCAACAAGCTCATGTGGGTCGCCTGCGTGCTCATCAGCGTCGCCTTCCTCGCGCTCTCCTTCGTCGTCGTCGGTCGGTCCGAGCGCTGGCTCGCCGTCGCAGTGACAGTCATGGGCGCCACTATCCTCGTCACCACCATCGGCACCATGCTATACTGGGTCATCGCACACAGGATGGAGGCCAAGCGGATGCGCAGCATGAAACGCTCCTCGATCAGCCGGTCACGCTCCTTCTCCTGCTCAGGCATGTCGGAGGGCGAGTGGATCGACGAAGAGTTCAAGAGGATGTATGCCATCTGATCGAGGACTGACGCTTGCGGCTTTGCTTTCGTTCCGCGCCGTGCTGAGCTAACATTTTTTCAGTATCGCTTGGAACATTTTGCCGGTTGCTGAACTTTGCTTTGACAGCAGAGCTAGAGAGGCCGAAAACTGACGGCACATTAGTATGATCTTTTCCTCTCTTCCTTTCTACTAGGCATGAGCTTTCACAACACAGCCACGAGACAGATGAACGGAACAGTAGATACAGGTAATAATTGCAGAAGCATAAAAGACAATCCACGTTGAGGAGCTCAGAACTGTAGCTTACAACACTAACCATGTGTGTCTATTGCTAAGCAGAAGCTACAACTGAGCGGCCCTTGTTTTCAACTGTCTCAGCTAGCCCACGGCCCATCTAAATAACACGGGCCCAACTGCAGTGTATTGTTAGCATATACTACAGAATAAGCTCGGATCTAGTGATACAGAAAATATTTTCCTACAAATATTTTATTTTTTCCTTGCTATAATATTATTCAAAATATTAAATTGTTTTTGCGACATTAAAAGGAGCTGCACGCACATCCAGGAAATAATATTTGCAATTACAATATAATGAAAATAATGTGATGCCTGATTTTTAATTGTTATGTTTCTAGAGAGAAGATATTTGTTTGAAAGATACATTATAATGATGTTACGGTACTATTATGCCGCATAAATTTATCTATTATAAATGGAGTGCCATACCTATTTGCAAAGCCGATAGAAAGTTCATATGTCTAATTATTCTAAGGTATTAGATCTGCAACTTGTATGTCATTGATTTGTTTTAATGGAGGAGCTATGTCAAAATACAATATTTTATTTTGAAATAATCACAGTGATATATGATTTTTAACAATCATGTTAGAAAATGTAGAAATATTGCTAGAAAGATGTATTTATAGGGTTTTTAAGATGTTTAGCACTGCCTCCACTCATTCCGCCTTTATGCTGATTATCAAAAGAATAGTACTCCTTTGCATTCGGAGCAATTAACGACTGTGTGATGTCTGATTAGGAAAAAGCAATTTTAGTATCTAAAAATATTGGATAGTGTTTTAAGGGTAATTTAATATTTTTTCTTTAAATTAAGTATATAAATTGACTGTTATTTCATTGACACCGTTGTGGTTCATACAATAGAATTTAGTCACATATCCTCATGGTTGAATTGAAGGTCACGACGCATGATCATCGACTGGGCATAGATTAGGCATAATAACTCTAAGGAAAAAAAAATCCTACGTATATGTACCTCAACAAAGGAAAGAAAAAGAAAAAAAAATTGAATCCCAACAAATATACGGAAAAAAAATTGACTATATGTGTATCTCAATGAGTTCAATCATATTTGATACATAGATGTCTACCTTATGACATAATCTTATAAAAAGTGCATAACCTCAGCCGCTGCCATCGAAAGTTAGTATGTTAAATATTGATCAATCATTTTTTAAAAATAATATGTTAAATATTATATATATTATATTATAATTTATTTTATCACTAAATATATTGAAACCACAATTATTAAAAATTATAAATTAAAGTTATTCTGTATTAGAGGCCGTGTCTCTATGCAGAACAAATTGAATAGAGTTGGGTCTTAAAACACAGCACATAGCCTTTGAAGCAGAACAAGAGAACACTGAAAAGTAAAAGTACTGGAGTAGTACTAGTTACCGGCTCTGTACTAGACAAATCTCTGGAGCGACCGGGCGGAGTTGACCTTGTACTAGAATACAGCTACGGTTTCTCACTCCTCTGAAAGAAGTGTCTCGTACAGAGTCGAGACTCGAGACACACGTAAAAGCTTTGGCCCCTCCATGTCCGGGACTGGACTACGACCCATGCACACCAACGTGTTGCGCCTCGGTATCCTCGCAAAGAGAGAGTGAGCGATGAGCAAGTCCACGCAAAAGCACGGCTGGAAAAACCTCGCTCCGGTTGCCATCGCCTTTTGCTGCGTGACAGACTCACAGGCTGTGTGTGCGTTCCTTACGTCCGTTGGAGAGAACAGTGAAAGGCGCATGCGTCCACATGCTGGAACCCATCCCAAACTGGGCCAGCGGCAGCATATGCGATCAAAGAATCCAGGCCATCCCTCCCTCGTGCCCTTATCGCGCCATGGTTCAAAACCAACACCACCACTTCCGAAAGGTTCTCAAACCTAGCTAGTGCGGCGGCCTACTGCAGCTTATTAACCGCGCGCAACTCATGTCACGACGCCGTGACGGTGTGAGGCCGATCGAGGCCAACTGCCAAGCAAAAGCAAAGGCAAAGCAAATCTCTTTTTTACCTTCTTCTCCTGCGCGCGCGCGCCTTTCACCCGCTACTCGAGTGCCTCTGCCATTGCGGTTGCGGCACTGCCTGGAGGAAACTAGCAAAGGGCAGGGCAGTGCGAGCCCATCGTTCCCAGCGGGCAAAAGGTGCCCCGGCACGGCCCCGTGCAAAGGAGCTTTAACACCGTCTTTGCTGCGTCCTCCTCCAAAGCTCGTAATTTCTGGTTCGCTTTGCTGATTGATTCTACTACTAGTACTAGTAGGTGCTGAAAATTGGCCACGCTGTTAGTAGGAGCAGCATCGAGCAGGACAGTATAGTGGGTAGTGACGTCCATCGAAAGCAGAAAGATCAGCGCGTGTGAAACTGAGGCCATGTGATGTGAAACATGATGCGGGCGAGCCTTCAAACATAACAGAATTTGTTCAGGTCTCACTTGTCTTTATTTATTTTCAATTTTGCTATACTAACAGGGGAGGGGGCAAAAAACATTCTTGTCCTGACGGCAGTCCACATCAAGCTAGAAAAAGCCATTCAATGCGGTCAAAGAATTGAAGGCCTGCTAGTACTAGTACTAGTACCACAGTACAGTGCCGCCACCGCACTGTTGCCGGATCGGTGGAAGTGGAACACGCCGTGACAAAAACAACAGGCGGTCGTCGTCGTCGTCGTCGTCGTCGCTTGTTCTCTCCGGTCAGTCATGTGCGCTGGCCGGGCAGGCGGCATCCGGAACCCAACCGCAACAACAGCAGCACGAACCAAAACAAAACCGGGAGGCGAGGTGGACAGGGAGTGCGGGTTGTTGCGCACCTTCATCACCTCAGCTCACCTTTCCGGCCTTTAATGATGTCCTTCCTATCCCCTAGCTTTCGCCGGCCCTATCGAATCGCGCGCTTTCCGTTCCTCCGGGTTACTAGCACGATCGCATCCACACCGCGATCTGTTCCGCCACGCCATCATTCCGCCATCGCCGCCGCGAAAACGAGATCGCGTCCGCCGCCGCGCGATTCGATTTGTTCCGCGGCGGCGGCAGCGCTTAGCGGCGTGGTCGTCGTGGGCCAGGCACTAGAGCCGCGTGCTTTTACTAGCACTGAATGAGCCGGCGGCAGGTCGTCAGCCGATCCCTGGACCGGCAGCGGCCAATGCAGACTGCCAGTAATGCCGGTGACGAAATTGGCGTCATCTACAGCAAAGGGCTGCTTACGTACGGATACGTGTTTCTGAACCAGTGTCCGAAACATGCACGGGCAGTTCTGAAAATTCTTTTTCCTTACTTTTTCTTTATTACTAGTACATCTGATGACTGAAGAATTCGGAACAGAAATGCAATACTAATATGCACAAACAGGACACGAAAAGGACGGGACTTGATCTGCTGCGTAAGCGTAAAGGAGAGCACTTCACATTATTGTGATCATCACTTTTCAAATCCATTTGCACATGTCGCTACTCATCATTCATCGTTACTAGTAGTAGTAGCAGCAGTAGTCTGGCGCCGCCGATCGAGTCGGATCGCTAGGACAGGGAGGCCCGGTGCGGAGGGCAGCGGCGGCGTCGCTCTTCCGGGCGAGTCCGAGCTGCTGCTGCAGCTGCGACCGCTTGCAGTAGGCGATGGCGCCCTGGATGAGCCCCTCCGACTCTGATGACCGCGTGCTGTTGCTCCTCTTCAGATGAGCCGGCCCGATTATTCCGCCTCCGCTGCTCCTCCTCGCCGACGACGAAGACAGCGGCTTCGCCGGCGCAGGTGCTGGTGAAAACGTTGTCGTGGCGTGACGCCACCTGATCACGCCCGAGAAGGACTTGCGCTGGCGGGCGGCGTGCTCCTCCTCGTCCATCAGCTTCTCCTGCTCGATGCTGCTCCTCAGGGTGGTCGGCGCCGCGGCCGTCCTGCTGAAGCTGGTGCTGGCGCTCATGCTGCCGTTGCGGTACCCGTTCTTGATCTCGCCAAAAGCAAAAGGCGCCGCCCTCTTGGCGTCTCCATATATATATGGCGTCGCCCTGGTGGTACTGGCCTGGACGGAAGCGCCGTGGCGTCGCTCGTCCGAGCACGAGGTCCTGGCGAACAGCAACCGGAAGAAGGCCCGCGACGCCTGCAGCTTCGCCTGCACCGTCCGCGCGGCCTTCCTGCGCCGGGAGCCCTCGACGCGCGTCGGCGTCGGCGCGTCGCAGAACCCCGCGGAGTGCGAATGCTGCAGCGGGGCAACCGTCGCAGCGCTCCTTCTGCCGCCGCCGCCGCCACAGCCACCGCCGGGCGCATCGGCTTCCTGCGTCTTGGCCCCAGACGACTTCGTCACGGCCTTGTGCGGGGCCGCCGCCGCCGCCACCACCCCGCCTCTGCAGAGCAGCTCGTCCCCGCTGCTCCGGCGCACCCGGAACTCGAACTCCCCGCAAGAACTGAGATCCAGGTCGATGTACTCCTCCTCCCGGAACGAATAATGCACGCTGGCAGCAGCACCCGCAAAGGCGGCTGCTGCTCTCGCCATTGCCACGCCGCCTTGCTGCGCCGTCGCTCTTGGGCACATTGCCTGCCTGCTCCGATGGGTCGGGAGGGAGAAGAGACGATGGGTTAATATGAGGAGAGGCAGTGTCAGGGGTTTGAAAATTTTATGGGCAAGCAATGGCAGCTGCAGTGGCAGTGTGTGGCAGGGCAGGGAGGGATCCAAGAAAACAGAATGGTGGGGGGTGGGAAGCCGGGACCCCTCCTGTCTTGGAGCCTGCCTGAGCCTGCTCAATAATGATGCCAGGGTTTGTCTTGTGCTCAGCTCATTCATGCTCCTAGTTGATCACAATCAGATGTGGGTGTGCTCTTCCTGCAGGAGGTCTAACAGTTGTGTATTGTTGTTTGATGTTTTCATGTATAAACAGTAATACTTCACAAAAAGCAGCTACAGTACGTACTAGTAACCAGATTCGTGTAAATATGGCCGGTCAAACCAGTCTTATTTTTCCCTTCAAAATTTGCTAGTAGTAAGTATAGTAGTATTTGCCCACATCCTGACTGTCGCTGAAACCAAAAGGCATAACTTTTTCATGCAAAATGATTTGAGAACTCAGAATCAAATTCAACAAAAGCTACGTGCTCCTACATTAGTGCACAGGACTTTTACTGCTAGTTTACTCTCAGCTGCATGGCTATGCACGGTGAACACGTATGGATTAAAAATACAAAAAAGTGGAGGTTGACAAAGCTAAGGCGACGCCTTTGCGCAGAGAAAGGGTTGAGAGCTTCTTTTGTTCCTTTGCGTTCTTTAGCGTCTGTCAACTAAAGCTGGAGAAAAGAACAAAGGCAAAAAAAAAGGGATAAGGAGGTAGACAGGTGAAGAGGAGTCGGTTGACTTTCACAATGCAGGTTGCAGGATGCAGATGGACGCATATACACGTATGTATGGCGTTGTCTTGTACCTTGTCATATGTGCAGATTGCCGAAGACAACGTTCAAAGGATATGACAGTAAAAAAAATCTGAGCCAAAACGACCATTCTAGTGTACACGGCTCTGCTAAGCTGCTATACACATCCCCAGACTTCTGTGCTAGTGACTGTACATAGTCTACTGCTCATCAAATTCCCTATAGTGTCACATGAACCCTACAGACGTTACTGGAAACCAAAACTTGGTTCATCTTCAAGCTCATCAAATTCCCACCCGCTGATATCGTCAGCCTTGTAATCCTGGTCGAATTTTGCCATTTCTGAATCGGACTCTGATGGTAGCCGTGTCCGGAGCTGAGGCGCGATTGGCGAATCGCTTCTTGAGTGGTTTGGTGAAGGCGAGGCCTTGAAGGAACGAGTTCGCCGCGTTCTCTCTTTCTGTTCTTTGATCTCGATTTTCAGCACAGGGCGTGGTACAGATTCAAACTCGACACGGAGCTTGTCAATTTTGGCAAATAGATCTCTGACCTCAGGATCATCTCTCCTGCAAGACAACAGGCACTGTCACTGTTACAGTTTGCAAGAGAACGCACTTCCCATTAGCAGAAGAGGTTTCATCAAAACAGCTGCTACCTTGCTCTTGCCTCCTCATTAGAAAAGAATAACGACCTGATACTATCAACCAAACTGAATGCGGCAACAACCTGAAACAGATGAAACGAGAATCCAGAATTTAGAAGTCTCACGAAAATCCTTTTATGGGTTCTGGCTGGGGATGAATTCTAGTTCTCTTCTATTAGCAATGCGTGTTTAACTTTACCAAGAAGGGAAAACAATTATCAAGAAATGACCTTTTTCTCCGCCTCCAGATATTCTTCCTCGAGGTATTTACGGGGGTTTGATTGCTTATACGAACCATTATAACCATCTTCTGTTGACATGGATCTAATGCAAATAAAAGCATTTAGCCATACATATGATGCTTTTGAGGAAATTACATTAACAATGAGAAAACATACCCGTCGTTGAATATTTTCAAGTTATCGACCAATGTTTTGATACGATCGATAGAAGTGCTCAGCTCGTCCTAGAACTCCAAAAGAAACAGTGAGAGGACAAACAAACAACACTGAAGAAAAACTAGCATGTAATTTCTTCAGGAAGTGAATGTCAATTGAAAGTACCATGCATGCAGAAACATAATGCTTAATCAATTTTGTAAAGCAGACTCCACATCTATCCAACTCATCACTGCAGTCAACGATCAAAGCAACAGGGAAAATATATCAGCAAATATCACAGGTGTTTTCAATGAGATAGCCTACATACTTTGCCTGCTTTTCCTTTAGCTCTTCATGTAAAGACTGCAATTTCCATGTGTCTTCTAAAAAGCTGATCCACGCATTGACAGTGCTTGCTTCTACTTTGCATAAGACAACAGACCTTGAAAGTTCATCTTCCTGGAGTAAGGATATGGCAGCAAACAAAGAGCACGTGAGAACTATGTTTCATTTAGCAATTCATATAAACAAAATTTAATGAAAGAGAACGCTAACCTTTGTTTTCAGGTGTAACACAATCTGATTACTGGCTTCATCAAATTGATCACGCTCCTCTCTACTTTTTTTGAGTTTCATAGTAACCGCATTCAATTTAGTGTTCACCTGTAATCTGAGTTTCAGGATCCCTTTTAAAAACAAACATCATGTTTATTATAGACTCTATACAAAAGGACATAGCAGAGAACGAATATAAAGAGTGGAGCCTTCAGCCAGTACTAAAACTGTATACCAATTTTTCATAGACTGCTCCACCAAAGAAGCAGCTCATTCTAACACAAAGTATATTTTAGATGCAGTAAAATAATCATATTTTAAAGATACTAAGATCACAGCACAGGTCATCATTCAGAGCTACATTAATATGTTCGTCACTTGAATTTATATCTTGAAGAGCTATATGATGTTACAGAGGCATGTAGTATTGAAACATAAAATACTTTATCTCAGTTATACAAGGTAGTATGAATGTTCACTGCACAATTTACAGTTGTTCTCTCTTCTCTGTGATCAATTTTTTTATTAGAAATTTCTGCACAAATCATCATCATTTTAAATCATGTAAGTTGGTCAAATAGATTGGAAATGACAATACCTTCATTAGTTCTTCCTCAAGTTGATCTCTTTGCTTCTTGAGTACAGACTTCTCAGCAACTAATTCCTTTAAATGAAAGCTTAATTAATTTTGCATCAACTAGACAGATCGTAGAAGCAGCATAGATCAATGTGGAAGACAGGACAGAACACATATGTTCATCCTTCTTAGTAGATACTCCCTCCATCCAGTAATGGGTGATATTTTGTTTAGTTAGGACCAGTAATTACTCTACTAATACATAATTTCGTGATACAAAATTGATATTATTATTCCAAAAAAAACTATAATTATAATTTTGTATCTAGAATCATATGCTATTTGAGTAATTGTTAGTCAAAGACTAAATGTACTAACGAAACGAAAACTCATTACATTCATGGGCAGAGAGACTGTACTGTACCATGGTATTTGGCATTAATACATTCCTTTTGCATCTTTGCAGAATAATTGGAAATTTTCTTCTACGTATAAAATGGATGCAAATTAAATTCCTGTTTAGCTTTAATATCATTTTAGCTAAGAATCAGTCACAAGATAGTACAAAATAAAAAAGATTAAAAATACCTTTTCTGTACCACTAACTTCTTTTGTTTTTGTTACTCTGAATATAAGAGATTCTTCCCTTTGTAGCCTGCATTGTAATACATAATGTGATAAATTTACGGTAAGTAAACAGTATTGCATTTAAAACATTTTGTTACCAAATAATTGAGAAAGTATTTTAATGCAGGAATTAAGGAAGAGTGCAACAAATAAACATATTTATTAATCGCAACAATGTAATCTTGTGAATGATTAGCAGTACCCTCTATTTATCTGCCTAGTGATTTTCATGTCACATCAAAGCTATGGCAATAATTATTAGTCAAAATATCTTCGTTCATTCACATTGGCAATAGTGTATGTGCTAAGTTACTGAGGTAAATACGCAGAACAAATAAAGGTCAAGATAGAAACCTATTTTCCATTATACGCTTTTCAGCTTTTGCAGATGAATTTGCAAGGGATTCAGACAAAATCTTCAGTTTTTCAACCTATAAAGTATTATATGAAAGACAAGGAGATCAGCTTTAGCAGGAAGATGTTCTAGTATGTTATTCTAGAGTGAAAATTGTGCAGAAGAAGAACAAAGTGAATATCTTGCCTTCTCAAAATGAGCATCGAGTGAGTCGCCAGGATGTATTGATTTCTTCTTCAATATAAGTTCTTCCATTCTTGAGCAAAGACGAACCTCAGCAACCGCAATTTTGAAACCCTGAAAATATTATTCACAACTTAATCTACATAGTACTGAATATAAATAACAGTGAGGGATATTAAAGTTGAACTCTGCTGGAATGGGGTGGAACATATATAACTATGGTCAGCTATCAAATGTCTCAGGCCTCAAGATAACGCATTTAAGGCACAAATAAATGACATGTTTCTCTTTTGAGATCAAAGCATATTAAAATCCTATCGAAACCTTTGGAATTCTGTTCCAAAGTAAAGCCGTACTGCACTGATTCACTTACATAAATGTTTCAAGAGTTTGAATAAAAAGTGATTTACCACTATTTTTTTCAAAACGAAGATATGCACTGTTAATGTTGCAAAACAAGTCCAACTACAAATAGGTTCAATGATACCATTAGCACATTAGTAGCCACCTTTTTTGCATTTTTAGAGGATGGACAATAGCTCACAGTTGTGTAGTACTGAATAGATCTACAGTTAGGCCTACCTCAGTGATCGTTTGAGATACTTTGTTAGGGCTGATTATTGGAGAAGCTTGAAGTACCTCCATTGCATTTAGCTGTTTCTTTAACTGTGCGATTTCGTCGTCTAATCTGGAAATGAGAACATAGAGATTTTGGATTCTGTAAACATGGATAAGCAAATGTGGAACAACACCCCACTCCCTCCCCTAAGGATAGAGAGAGATAGAACCTTGCAATGTCAGCATTTATCTTTAACCCTGAGATAGCAACCTGAGCGAACTGAAGCAGCTCATCACGTTTTGCCTGGAAGGTAAACGACAGATATTATCAACATGGTGAGTGTAATGCTTCCCTAGCAACTGATAACAATCAAGCAGGAACCAGATTTCACATGATGTTGATCAAACAAACAATATGTTGAGGAATTGCAAGTTGGCAAAGAGTTGCCTGCTTATACTATATGAGTAAATTCTCTGGCAAAGAGTTGTTTTATATACGAGAAATTGCAAGTTGGCAAAGACGCTGAGAGTGGGAACGACTGGAAATTCATACCAACACTTCGTCATGGTAACTTGAAAATAAACTTGCCAAGTGCTTTGTACTACTCAAGATTGCATTGTGCACATCCTTTCCTCCTGAAAGGCACATCCTGTAATGTAGAACTGTAGCATTATATGTTGAATGCAGAGAGGTAGATGTGTAAAAAAAATGACGGGGGAAACTTTATATTAACATGTCAAATGAAATACATGTACGGAAAATTTGAGGACCATCCAACCAAAATTGAGAGACGCAACAAATAACTAGACTTCCAACCCAAAGGTGAAGAACTTGCCCGAAAATTTCCGAAAGCAGTGAAACCTCTTGTTCAGTTGGGGCCTCTAGTACCTGATCCACGGGGGTTGAATCACATATTCGACTTAACAAATGGTAGAACCCATACACATGTCATCATCGATACATCTGCACAAATTACCATGGAGAGAACAACACATTCGAGCGCTTGGCTGTAGAGGAAGACATGGAAAAAGTTCATCGGCTCTGAGTCGCTCTCGTAATCGACGTAGAGATCCTGCAAGCCCAAGCGCACAGATGGATACATGATCACGCAATGCGGTTCAAAAGGCAAACCAGCAGACATCGATGCTCACCAACAGGGCCGCGGCTTGATTCGGATCATCCCCATGCTGCGGTTCTCGCACCGCCGCGGCTGCGCGCAGGGTCTCCTTGAGCGCGAAGAGCCACCGGCGCAGCAGCTGTACCCGCTCCACCCCCCTGTACGAGAGTGCGGCATCCTCCAGCCTCTTAGCGGTCAGTTTCACGCTCTTGTAGGTACGGTTGCCCTGCGAGCGCAAATGTAATCACAACCAACGGTCGCCGGGAACAATAGAGGGGAGCGCGGTGACGAGGCAACGATCCGTACGGTGATGAGCCTGGCGCCACCGGCAACGGCCTGGCCGGCGTGGTGGACGACGGTGCCGAGCGAGGTGCGGACGGTGCGGCCGAGGAGGAAGCTGCGGCCGCCGCTCGCTTCCACGGCACGGTGCACAGCGCTGCGAAGCCACGACATCGTCACGGCCCCCGCCGGTTCCTTACCCTCCGCCCTCCTCCACCCCGAACGCGATTGTGGAAATGCGGGGAGCGCCATGTGCAGCGGGCCACGGCGGTCCGACGAATGCGTGCGCCCGCCCGCTTGCCCCTGCCCCGGCTCCAGTCCAGGAGGACTTTTTCTTTTCTATTTTTTTCTTCAAAGGACTTTTTCTTTTTCAATAATTTGACCCCTCTAAAACTATACAATAACCGCCGAAATTGGTAGTCTCATCCTTATGATTGACCTTGTATAAACAGTAAGGACTGTCTCTACATTTTTATTAGAAGATCCAATAATGAATTTTGCATAACAACAGTCTACATTTAAACATCAAAGGTTGCACAAAGGAACAAAGGATATTGAGGATGCTAGCTTGTTATCTGAAACTAAAGATCTGGGCAAACCAAAAGATTTGCTTGAGATTGTGATAGTCTTGGTTGCACGCAAAATATAAATCATGTCTAAATAAAAAAAAACAAAGATAAATCATGTATACAAAAAGAAAGACAAATACTTAGTTCTTAATTACTACATCCAAAAGGCTACAGGAAGAAACGAGGATACATATTTGGACGCTACAAACGAGTTGGTAGTAGTGCGGTGACTCGTAATTTGCAAACTTCCCTTCCGGTTGAACTTGAGGCCAAACATGGTCACACGAACAACGCAGCGTAGTACCCGAGCTCTAGTTCCTCCTCCTCATCACGAACCGCGCTCTCCGCGAGGCAAAATAAGTTGTTGCCGATATAGGGCCCCCAAGTGCAAGCGACCATCATCCCCCTCCTTGCAAAACATTTTCTCCTCCATCTTGTCCAAATCTGGAGGCGCCGCAGTAGCAGCCGTGCTGCTTCGGGACGGGACTTGGCAGCAGCAAATGTACCCTTCATCCTTGTGAAGCCCGACCCACGCATCCAGCTCGCGGTCAAAGTAGCCCTGGCCTCGAAAGGGCAGCATCCACCCACCGTGCCGCTTCCACTCGCACCGCTTGGCGTTGAAGGAATACGTACCTCCTCTGTCCTGTGATGATGATGAATCCTCCCGTGCGCTGCATACGGACACGAAGATGGTTCGCCCGTCCGGATGCACCGCGTAGGAGACGATGGTTTCCTCTTTACCGAACGGCGGTGGCGGTGTCGGCAAGCTTTTCCATGACCACTCATTTGTTGGAAAGCCCCGGCTCCACTTCCCTAGTACATGGAGCAAACGAGAGCGCCTCGAAAGAACGGGGCAGGTCTGCTGTCTGCACCCAAAGATGTTAGGGCGTACAACGTATCACCAGCTGCCCCGCTCACGAGTAAGCCGCAGATCAGGTCGCCTGGCAACTGAGGGCCGATGGCCAGCGCTGCCTCTCCCGTGTCGTAGATCAGCGTTGGAATCTCTCCGTTGCTGTTCACAACTACGATGTTGTTGTTACCCAACGTAACGAGTTGCAAGTCAGAAGACGCCACTAGGCGGAGAGCTACTATCTCACAAAGATGCCTTGGGTTCACATCGTCGCTCGATAATGTATGAGCAGCAGCAGGGTCGATACGGTGGATAGAGTATCCTTTCTCCCAGTCATCCAACACCAAATACAGGTGCTTCTTAGGCGCACACCGATACTTTTTGCCCTGACTAATTTGGTCGTCTTGTACCCTCCTGCGCTTAGACATCCTTTCAACCGGCCTGCTCCCTCCTTTATTATGAGCAAATCTCCGCCGGCACAATTGCACCGCGCGCCCAAAGGTTCAGACTTTGAAGAGTGCATGATTTGCGCAGGTTTCGGATCCTCTCCTGCAATTCCAATACCCAGCAAAACAGGACGCAGTTGGAGTTTATTTCTAGGGGAGAAAAGCCAAGCAAAACCAAGTCCGAGGCGGATTCTATTACCTGTTTGTTTTGCCGCAGTTGGAGGCAGGCTTCCGAGACGGATTTGTACCGGGATGACAGAGGTCGCCTGGCAACTAAGCACGGTGTGACTTCAAAAAAAAAGGCTAGATCATGTAATATTCATCGGTTGTTTTTACATATTAGATTTAAAAAAGTAAAACAAAATATTATTATTCCTCTAAGAGTGGGCTTACACGTCGACGTGGGACACATTAAAATGCTTGTTTTGTTTCTAAAAAAAATGCTTATTTTAACAGTTTTGCTTACAGTCGTCTATTTTAACGTACCATTGATATTTCATCCATATGTTATTTTTTTCATCCCCTAACTCAAGACTCGGAAGAAGAATATGAGAACCTAGCTAGATAACGAATATAAAACTCGTTTTCCAATCTTCTTCGAGGGATATAGACGACTGAACTTTTTCTTTAAATGTTTGCTATAACTAAATTGTCATGTTTCTTGATCAATTTGTGAGAACGGCTGCCAACTTCGATCTGCTAGGCTTACTTGTTTTCATGGTCATTTTAGCAGAGATTAAGAGTTTGTTTTAGCTTTGGATTATAGTACAATTAATCCTTATCAAACAAACAAAATAAGAATATGTTATGTTCATAACTACTCATAATTTATTCTGTTTTTTTAATTTGTAGTAGCATAATCAATTTTAGATGAGCTGAATAATAGCTTTTCAGAAGTTATAGCACATTTAAAAGCAGGTGAAACCTTATTTCCCTTTTTTTCTTTTGCGGGGACGAAACCTTATTACTTGTAAAGAATAAAAAAAAAGCAAGCGATATCAAACCTTAGCGAGGGGCCTCTACATTTTCTTAATAGGAAAGTTGTTCATATACAATCACATTTGATATCAGTTTGTCACATTATTTCTAAGAAGAGACCAAACATATTTAAAATGTGTTTGCTTGTTTGAAGACGAAAATCATATTCGGTTTGCAATATAAGAATGTCTGTTTTCTAGCCGATTGAACCTTTGGTCATCTTAATTTCTTGCTGTCGCCACCGTCGGCCCGCTTCCCTATGTCACCACTTTTATATTTGCCGACAATAGAGCACTGGAAAGACCACGAACCCTAAGCCACCGGCGTTGCGGCTGCCCCGCGACCGCCATGCCGCACCGTCCGCATCAACTCTGGCTCCGCCGCCATCGCCGTCGCGCCACTGCTGCCTGCTGCACGCGCCGCCCTTATAAGGTTTGCCGATTTTTTTTTGGCAAATAACATTATCATCGTTTCAGTCTACTGACAATTCGCATTAACGTCGTAACATAAATTGAACTTGATTCGCGAAAAGAAAAACATAAACTAAACTTGCCCGCCGATTCACGCCTATCCTATTAGGCCATATGACTCACTGCTGAGAGTGGACCAATGAGCGCGCTATGTTGCGGTCCAGTTCGGCCCGATCAGCCCGATTGCCACCCCCGGAAGCGCGAAGGGGAATAGAACGGGCCCACACTCAACGAATTAAACTTCCCTCCTCCCCTCGAACGGTCGAACCCTCGAACGGTAGAACCCTCGAACATCTTTCTTTTTTATTTTTTTTTTTTTAGGGAAGAGCCCTCTAACATCTGATCTCACAATCCTAATCCTCGCCAGCGGATTCGTAATCCCCATCGCATCAAGAAGAGCTCGGAGCTAGGTTTAGAGATGCCAGGTTTTAGAAACCTCGCTGAGGAGGAGCGAGAAGAAATGGGGGGAGGGGGAGGAGGAATAACCGGCTTGGGCTGCGGAGAAGCAACCGGAGGCCGCAGCGGCTGGAGCGGCGGAGGAGGAACCGGCGGCAGCTTCGGCCGCGGAGGAGCTACTGGAGGCCCCAGCGGCGGGGAAGGAGGAGGAGGAGCTACCGGCGGCAGCTTCGGCCGCGGAGGAACTACTGGAGGCCCCAGCGGCGTGGACAGAGGAGGAGCAACCGGTGGCCACAGCGGCGGCGGAAGAGGAGGAGCAACCGGTGGCAGCTTCGGCCACGGAGGAAATACTGGAGGTCACAGCGGCGAGAGAAGCGCAGGAGCAACCGGCGGCGGCTTGGGCCGCGGTGCAGCAACTGCAGTCAAGAAGGGCGCCGCACGCCCAATCAATAACGTCGAAGGAAGGGGAAGAAATCCATTCGAACAAATGCGTGCAATACTCGTTGGGTTTTCAGCCACTCTGCGACGCGAGGTAAGTAGTAATCTCCCCTTGCTTTATTCGATATTACATCGAGTAGTTCGAATTACTGTGTCCAGGGCCTTACCTGGTAGAATTGGTTCAACAACTAGGAGCATAATAGTGATTCTTTAGACCAACTAGGCAACATTGGAACACGTTTATGTTGCACATAATCCGTGAGCAAACATTGTTTTTAAGTTTGCATCAACTATGAGATTTGTATAAATCCCTATCCGTATTTTTTTTTCCGGGGGGGGGGGGGGGGTTGGGGGGGGGGGGCAAGAATGAGTGGCTCGGAATCCATCCAGGAAGTAAAAGGAATGAAACTTTTGTGGAATAAAATTGGCTGTCAATTTCATTTGTACTTTAGTTTTATGCAATTAATTAGAGGAATTTGTCTTGCATGCTTGGCACATTTTAATTTTACATTAAACCGTGGCCCTAAAGCTTGTCATTTATGCTGGGAAATTTTTCCCACTATACAGGAAGTTTTCTCAAAAACAAAAAAGCTTTCTCTCGTTGACACTTGCTAGTTTAAAGCGTGGACAATTAATAAACGGAGGGAATCGATGCTAATACAAGGGAATAAGGAACTTAGGTCCCTCCTTTCCTTGAGGATCTCTGAGCAAGCACTACTGTGATAACTTAGAAAAGGCCAACACCACAGTCGACAACACTTAAAGTGTTCCATTTTTGCTTCCTCAATCAATGCCACTTTTGAGGAAAATATTGCGGGCATTTTTCTGACTTGCTATTAATTTCATGCAGTTTGAAATAAAGGTTATTGGACTTGGTGGTTATGTACTGAAGGCAGTTGATTATGATATGGCGACACATATAATAACTGCGGTAATTTTATGTTATTTTCTTTTAGTGTAAAACTGGGTGAAAACTCACCTTTTTGTGTGTGTGTGTTGATAGTTGTCTTCTATCATTTTTCTAGGGTAAAATGTTGGAAGGTGAAAATCTTGCATTCAAAGGTGAAGGAAAGATTGTTATAACAGCAGACTGTATTGATCAGTATTATTTTCAACGAAAAACAGAAGCTAGTAAATGGGTATGTAGCTTGTTTAAACTTCAAATATTTGATGCTTAATTGATATTATTTTAAGTGCATGTTTGGATTCTCAAATTAATGTTATTCAAGGAATTACCTTCTAATTCCAACTTAGAATGGAATTGAATTTGATAGAATCTGATTCAATTCCAATTTGCTTTTTTGAATGTACGTGGAAACACTTTTCAAGAATCAAATTGTAGATGTTGTTTGGGTGACCATTATGGAATCACATCGGTATGGTGAGCGAAATAATGCATTATGTACAAGTGCTTGCAAAAACTAAATACTACTATCTTTATATACATATCTCTAAAATTAAGTACAACTTCTAACTGAATAACATCTCTCTCTCTCTCTCTCTCTCTTGTGTGTGTGATTACACTGCTCTCCTCTCTCAAATTGAATACATTGCTCTCCTCTCCTCTCTCTCTCATTTCATATACACATCAACAACTAACTTGAAACATAGAAATTGAGTTAGTTTTATGTATATTCCAGGGTGCAAATGGAGACATATCAATTACTTTATAGCTAGTTTCAAATAATGTGCCATGGCTTTATATATTGGGATTTATATATTGCGTCTCACTATGTGGAATAATATTTTGTACGCTTGTACATCAAATACATTTAATGAGAACAGACAAGTGATCTCGACCAGCAAAAAGCTTAGGTCATGCATTCGGTGTCCAAAAGGCTCGATCAAAAGGAAACTTGAAAATGTTGAGTTTGGAGAAGATACAAGTGCACCTGAGTTATCCAATGACAACTTATACCGCAAGAACCACCATATATTTCATTGCAAGGAAGATCGATCAGAATGCATCACCCTACATGGATATTGCACACGCAATAAACATAGATTATATGTTAAAGAAATAATCCCTGGAACTGATAAAAAAAAGACCACAAGTGTGACATCAAATGAGCTGAAAGTGTATCTCAAGCATGCATATAAGCTGATGAAAAAACTGCATAGACTGGGATCACATTGCGTGGTCATTTCAGCTCAAAGAATTTTCTATCTGACAGTGAGAAGAATATGAGATTTTCAGTCCCGCAGGATGTTCCAAGGAAGATGGAGAAAGGAGATGTTGAAATGGACATACACAAATTCGTGTCAATGATCTGGACAGAAGTATTTTCAGACCAATCGCAACCACCAGATGATATCGTGACGTGGCTTTATGCAGATCTCATGGAAGAAACTGTATATTTGATGGAGGGCTTTCAGATTGCTGCAAGCTTCAAGTCTTTGTTCAACATGTTTGAATGCATGAAAGGGTCAGATCCATATGGGTATCAGAATGTCAAAAAAGAACTGAACAAATATGATGGATGGAGAAAACTAGTGGAAGGAACCAACAGAATTTTTATTTGCGAAGAACCTTGATGCATATTCCTAAAGAGCGCAGAGACAATGTATATCCAGATGATATCGACGGGCTGCTACTGCTCTTAAGGAATACAAGAGAGCATGCCATGAGGTCACAAGAAGAACGTTTTTTTCCTAATGGTTGGTCACCATTTCCCAACATTGTTGGGTGACTTTCAATCTGCTATGTTCAGGGAGGGATACCTAGTTAGGTATACATCTGTTGCATTTTACAGTCTACACTTGTATCCACGGGTTATTGTACTATTCTGTTTTAAAATTCCGGTCTGTTGTTTTTGGGTTACAGGTACAATAGATGACAGCGAATGTAATGGCTCCTTCGCAACATTCGCGCTCTGCAGGGGTCAATAGTATGTTGACGCCGTTACAGCTTTGTACATTAGCTGCTGCCTTGTCTTTCCTTGTTCTGCAAATGTAATCCTTACTGTGCTGTTGTTGCTGTCTGAGCTGTGTAAAATAGTTGCTACAATATTGGTATTGCTCGTTCTGCAAATAGATTCAGCAATGTTTTGATGCCATTGGAGCTTTGTAAGCAATCTGCAGCCATTTGGCATTCTTCATCTTTACCAGAAATGGGAAGCGCTGATATTGTTCGAATATTTCAAACTGTGCTTGAACTGTGCCAAAGCTGCCAAAGTGAAAATAATGTAGTGTTGAGTCTATATAAATTTTTATCTCAGAAGCAAACACTAGTTGTTACAAGGAATGCTACTGTATGGGAATGGCTGTCACTTACTAGCTGAATAGCATAGCTTCTACTATCTTGGCAACATGAGTTCTGCAGGTGTGAATAGTATGTTGACCTCGTTAGAGCTTTGTACATTAGCTGCTGCCCTCTTGTCTTTCCTTGTTATGCAAATAGATTCAATAATGTGTTGTTGATGCTGTCAGAGCTTTGTAAACTTAGTTGCTACAATCTTGGTATGCTTCTTTCTGCAAAAAGCAATGTTGATATTATCATGATCCACTTATTACATCATTTAGCCAAAAAACGAACTCTTCTCTTTCCTGTACCTGACAGGGACCACAGACATTTGTTAGCAGTCAAAAGAGACGAGACAAATTTAATTGTTATGGTAAACCTTTCAGTGTGAACGACCTCTCTTTGAAAAGAGAGCTATTCCAGCCCACAATGATCCCACCAGAATTACCAACAGAAGGACAAAACACAAACTTATCAAACCTTCTGGGAGCAAACTTTCTAACAAAGGAGTGATCAAAACTCTCTTTTGGTTTCCTGGATACAAAAGATAGCAGAACCACTCTCTCCAGTTTTATTTCTGGCTGCATTGCATTTATCAGTAGCGTTCAGTCCCGTGATGTTCCAATTCAAAATATTCCAAGTTCTGTTGTTTGTGGTATCCATCTAATTATCTAAAACTGTTTGAAAAACGTAAGAATTCACTAGCCAAAGGCTAATGAAATGTGATAGACAACTAACATGAGCATCACATAATATGACTCAGCAAAAGCCACAACACTTTCAACATGTGCACAGAGCACACAATCCAGTCATATAGAGTGCAGCAAAACAGAGTTCAATAATCCAGTAGCAACCCACATAATAACCAAGCACAAAAGAGGTTCTGATATTACAAGGCCTCGACACAGGGCATACCCTGAAGACAGAAATAAAAAAAAAAAGGGTACTATCCATTGATAACTTCTTGAGGATGATCAGCACTACTTCCTTCATCTTCTTAGCGGCAAGGAGCAGCTCAGGTGCGACCTCTGAAGGAGACAGACGGCATTTTCCCACTGCTGCTACTTGGATTGCAGTAATTGGGATCTCAGGGTAAATATCATCACAGTTTATGAGGTCAGAAAGCCCTGGAAAATCAACTTCAGGAGATGAAGGACCAGGAAGAGAGTTACCCTGAGCCTTTATTTTCTTTGTGATCTGCTTACTTGGTGGAAAGGCCAACAATGCATCAGGACAGATGGCATCCAGAATTCTGGGAAATCAAATTTCCAATTTCCATTCCATATATTTCACATTTCAATTCACATTATCTGCCCATTTGCTTCACAATTACGCTACGAAAAGCATAGAATAGCTTGTACATCAACAATGCATATTTCATTTTCACCCACTGTTACGTGAAGAGTGGAAATCAACACAGGTCTGATGAAGAGGTCATTTGTGAGCAGAGCTATTACAGTTCAATTGCAGAATGCTGCGAACGCCGTTACGGTTAGCCCCGGCGAATGTTGCATGCCCTGTTCATGCACAATGCAGTTCAGAATGTTCATACACAACTTCAGCCACCCTGACCCTAGAACCGAACAGGAAAATTTATTGTCATCCTCCTACTGGAGTTGCAAAAGGCACTGATTAGTGGTCCATGGGAACAAGCAATTATCGTTGCAATTGATTGAGCAAACATACCTGCTGAAATATAAAGGCATTGGTATAGCACGGTAGTGTTACTCACAGGCTCTTTTTACTTCTTTTTGGTTCCTTGTGGTCGTGTGGAGAAGGTCGGTTCCCATGCTCTAGGCAGAGAGGACTGAGGAGGTCAGTTCACAAGCCGGAGGGTCAAATTAATAAGGTGCGCCGGAGGCCAGGCTGAATCAGCCTTGTTATATATATGGATGTAATGCTGCTTCACCAGATCACAAACATGAAGTCTTAAATGACTGGTCTAGATTATCTTGGGATGGAGAATGATGAAACCAAAACTTGCAGAATTGAAGTGTTGAAGCTAAATTATTTTTTCTACTTCTTCCAGATACTCCCTCCAGGTTGGAAAAGGAACTCGTTTAGGACAATGACACGGTCTTCAAAGTGTAACTTTGACTTTAATTTTCTACAAAAATATTAAAAAATGACATATACATACTTTTATGAAAGTATTCTTAAAGACAAATCTATTTATATGATTTTCATCGTTTCAAACCTAATAACTTAAAAGTTATTCATGATTTATATTCTCAATGTTTGATCAAAAACCTTGTCCTAAACGAGTTCCTTTACCAACCTGGAGGGAGTATTAAATATCCAATCTCATAGATATGCATAAGGCTTGGTTGTTGTTGTTGTAATCTCATACATATGCGTGCATCTTTTACTCAACCACTCTTTGTATGAACAGAAAAATTTGCATCACAAAATAGCAGTGATTATACAAGCATTGTCTTGTTACTGTATTGGCACATAGTAAATTGAGAGGGAAACATTTAAGAAATTGGCCTACGTAACCAAAAAAAATGTGAATCAAGAAAAAAAAATAGTCAATTTTTTCTCAGAGCCCAGAAACCAATTGTTTTATAGCAAAATCATAAATAAATAAATAAATAAAATAAGAGACTTCTGGAAACAAATGAACAACAAATAGTTTATAGATAGGCTACAAACAGATATCAAAGGCCCTTAACAAAGAATTATTCATAAGAAACAATTTTTTTATGTCCAAGATCAAAGTAAACATGTTGTATTTCTGAAATTAGTATATAGTTGCATGATAATTGTCGCATTAGTTTAATGATCATTACCTGAACATGTCCAACTTAGATGTATGGACATGAAACATTTCTTTGGAAAGTTTTAGGATTTACTCCAGATAGAAACCAAATCCCAGTAATCCTATTTTGTTATTCCTACAGAAGTACTGTTGCCAGTACATGATCAACCTTTCTTCTATATTAGCTATTTAACACATTCAAATCCTGCAATGACGAGTTATAGTGTCTGATTTGTTTTCGTTGAAACATGTTTCTTAGTAGTCTTATGAACTTTCTTTACAGCAGAATTCACTCTTTGTACTTCAAATCAAGATCAGTTCAGAAACATCAACTGGAAGGTGTAACAAATGCACAGCTCTCATTCAACAGAAATAATGAAGATAATTTGTCAATGCAAACCATACAACAATTATGCAGTTTACAATTATGCCTTACCGGACAGAAACAACTTCTTGGCCTTCCAGTAAATATCAAATTTTTCTGTACAGTTCTACTCCATTTCCTTTATATATAAATAAAATATCACAGTGGGGACTTCCCCTGCTATATTTAATGTAAAATAGGTTAGTCATTAATACGCAAACTACTGCTTAGGAGGTTTTGTAAAGAGTTTTACCTAAGAAAAAGCAAAATGCTGTGAGTTACTACCTTGCCATTTAAATGGAATTCTTGCTCTGTAGACTGTAATGAGCATATCACTCCAACAAGAAACTTTGACAAAAAAAAATCTAAACTAATATTTTACCAACACATGTAGAAGTGAAGGGACAAAAAAATAACTATCATGTGCACATCAGTTTTTGAAAAGAATCGTACCTTTACAATTAGGAAATTAGCATAAACTTCAGATTGGATCATGATATACGTACCAAGAGTAAGTTTTTAACTTGCATTTATGGAGTTTAAAACGTATGTTCACATAAAGAAGAGACAATTTAATTTTAGGCCCTGTTTGGCAGGGATTATGTAACAGATTATCAAAACTGATTATCCCCATAAGTGATTATTACTGTCAAACACCCAAATCGCATGAGTGATTATGCCCCAATAATAGAATAATCACTTTTTTCATTTGTACTAACATAATCTATAATCCATAAGCTGAGAAAAGGTAGCTATTCTCCTGATTTTACTAGAATAATTTTTTTTTCCAAACTGTCACACACATAAAAAAACAGATTATGCACATAATCTATTATAAGAAAATAATCTATTTTCTTAAATAATCAGGTATAAGTAATTCCGTAATCAGTTGAATAATCCCTACCAAACAAGCCCTTGTACTGCCAAGTGTCAACAATTTAAGCTAATCTTGCTTGCAAACAAAATATAATCATGTCTAAATAAAAACAAAGAAAAAGGCTGAAGTCTAGAAATATAGCAAAGCATGAATTACATGCCGTATAAATAGACAATGAGAATCATAATCACACAATGACACAAGAAATAAATAAGCGATATATACACAAAGAACTACAAACAAAGCTTCACTATCCAAGTGCATAGTGTTTCTTTTCAAAAAGCATCTAGGTACTATTTGTAGGATTGTAAAAAAAAAGAAGGCAGGAAAAAAATGTCTTCATAAAAACCAAAAAAATGATGCTGGCATAGAAAGAAACATTTCATGTTCCATAAAATCAATAGAAGACCTAAAAATTTAATTTTACTATCTCTTGATGGTGGAAAAAACATAATTCAATCAGATAGCACATAAGTATGCAACAAGGGGTTCTCATAAGAATGCAAGAAGATACATGGCTATATTCTCTATCCATGTGCCATAACAAATATTGCCTTTTATGGGTGGAGTGGGTGCACAGGAAGTGATATGCGACAAAAAAGAAAGACAAATAGCTATTACAGCCAAAATGCTACAGGAAAATATGAGGACATATATTTGGACGCTACAAATGAGTTAGTAGTGCAGTGACTTGTACTTTGCAAATTTCCCTTCCGGTTGAACTTGAGGCCAAACATGGTCACACGAACAATGCAACCATCACGAGCGTACTCCAGCTCTAGCTCCTCACGAACCATGCTCTCCACGAGGCAAAATTTGCTGTCGCCAACATAGGACAAAGTGGCCCCCAAGTGCATGCTACCATCCCCTTTGCAAAACATTTTCTCCTCCATCTTGTCCGAATCTGGAGGCACAGTAGCATCCATGCTGCTTCGGGATGGGACTTGGCAGCAACAAATGTACCCTTCATCGTTGTGAAGCCCAACCCATGCATCCAGCTCATGGTCAAAGTAGCCTTGGCCTCGAAACGGCAACATCCATCCACCATGCCGCTTCCATTCACAATGCTTGGTGTTGAAGGAGTATGTTCCTTTGTTGTGCGAATCATGTGTGCTGCAAATGGACACAAAGATGGTTTGCCCATCCGGATGCACCGCATAGGAGACGATGGTTTCCTTTTTACCGAACGGTGATGGCGGTGTCGGCAAGCTTTTCCATGACCACTCATGTGTTGGAAGCCCCGGCTCCACTTCCCTAGTACATGGAGCAAACGAGAGCGCCTCGAAAGAACGGGGCAGGTCTGCGCCCAAAGATGTTAGGGCGTACAACGTATCACCAGCTGCCCCGCTCACAATTAAACCACAGAGGTCACCTGGCAACTGAGGGCCGATGGTCAGCGCTGCTGCACCCGTGTCGTAGATCAGGGTTGGAATTTCTCCGTTGATATTCAGAACTACAATATTGTTGCCCAACATAACAAAGTGTAAGTCACAAGACGCCACGAGCCGGAGAGCTGCTGTCTCAGGAAGATGCCTTGGGTTCACATCAGTCCAAGTGGCCTCGCTCAATGTATCAGCAGGGTCTATCCGGTGGATAGAGTATCCTTTGTCCCAGTCATCCAACACCAAATACAGGTGCTTCTTCTTTGGCGCACACCGATACTTTTTGCCCTGACTAATTTGGTCATCTTGTACCCTGCGCTTAGACATTCCTGGCTTCAACCTCCTTATTTGTGAGCTAATCTCGGCCGGCACAATTCTACCGCCCAAACGTTAAGACCTTGATGATGAAGATGATTTGGCGATGGCGCGGGTTTCCTTTGATTTTGGGTCTATCAACAACAATAGCAAGCAAAACAAGACGCGGCTGGATTCTATTTGTAGGGGAGAAAACCCAAACCCACGGCTGTCCGACACGGATCCTGTTACCTGTAGTTTGAGCCGCAGTCGGAGGCAGCCTTCCGAGACGGACTGCGGAAGGGGCGTTGCTGAGGAAGGGGCGTCGGCGGCGCAGGTCTGGCAGGCGTGAAGAAGCTTGTTTTCTCCTCTGAGTCTTCTCTGATGCCAAAGCCAAAAGCAGTAGACGGGGCATTCGTAAGAGCCTAAACATCGGCAGACTATGACCCAGCACAACCAAGTCCACGGCCCAGCCTAATTTCGAGGTCGCCGGCTAATTTGAACGAAAAAGAAGAAAAAACAGGCCCACGGTCAGAGTGAGACCTGACACAACGACGTGGCTTCTTTTTTTTTTTTTCGCGATACACAACGACGTGGCTTCGCTTCACCCACCTGACCACCTAGCTGCAACATGTACATGTACGTACAAAAGAAAAGGAAGAAGAACTGGCTTAAAAAATAAGAAAAAAAGAGAGAAAAGGAAGAAGAACTTCAGGGCAGAACTTCCATAAAAAGAAGAAGAAATACACAAATCGCCGTATGTAGGATAGTTGTATTAATGATAAATTATTTTATTATCAATAGTGCAACGTTCTCGTGAAGTGTCTATGGTGACTTTAGAAATTTTATGAATAATCGGTTTTAGTCATTCGTTGATGCTTATAAAAATAGATTGTGTGTATGTATGTCCATAAAGGTGAGTACATATACATGTACGTAGATGTCTGTTTTTTTATGATGTTACATATAAAAGTAATAATAATGGGTTGTCCAAAAACAAAATAGATTGAATAAAAAAAGAGCCGACAGCGTAGGCAAAGTCAAAGTCTAAGAGCGAAGCACCGAAGCCGCACGCGGCATCCGGTGGAGTCTGACGATAGGTACGTACTCCTACAGCCCAGCGGGAAAACGCCGCTTGAGCTTGAGTGACGCGTCGCTTTTCCCAAAGTCCAGAGCGCGCTCCGCCTTGCCTAGTCAACCCCCGCGAACAGATTATGAACGTTGATAAGGATCCTTTCCGTTAGTTTTTCCACATTCATTTCTTGCCACCGTGTGGAACTAATTATTCTCTTCATTTTAAATTGATTTTAACAGTCAACATTAATTATTCGTTTCATTTAAAAATTTATTTAGATGTGTAAAGTTAAAAAGCATGTCTCAAAAATCTTTGATAATAAATTAAATCATAACAAAATATTTAATATTTTTCATAATTTTTTTATAAGAGAGTGTTTGATAGGATTATTGAGCTGATTATACAATCGTATTATAGTTTATAAGTGATTATAACTATAAAATATTTAAAAATTATATAATTTAAAAGTAAGTTAGGATTGTGATCATAATCACTCGTGAGTTTTACATGTTTGAAAAACATTTATGAAATATAATCCCTTTACATAATCAATTTTATAATTTCTATCAAACACACATTAAAATGAATAATTAAAGTTTATTGTCAAAGTTAAATGACGACAATAATTTAAAAATAAAGGGTGTAATACTGTTGCGAGGACTACCGAATCAAATTACTATTGCAACGAAGTGACAACCTGTAAACCATGAAAACGACGGGATTAAAAGGGGTTCCCGATTAGAAATATCCAGAGCTGCTCTCTCTACTTGAGATCTTCGGAAAACGACACTGATATGCCTCAGTTTCCCCACTAATAATCAAATACCATCCCTCCACACCATCACCTCAAACTTGGGTTCCGTTTCGACCAAATTTCTCCAATATTACTACCTCCATGTACATGTCCAACCAATCCCCAGTCACCGGTTCATGTTCCCGTGCAGGGTCGTAGTAGTACAACAGCACAAGGAAGGAAGCTTCTGCTCTTGTCTCGCCAGTTGCTCGCTCCCCCGGTTTCGCTTTCAGAACATCGTCTGGCAGCTGGCTGCAAGTTTCTCAAAAGCTCATCCCGTGTAAGGCCATGATCACCTGCTCCGGGCAGCCAGCTTTTCCGTCTCTGTCCTGGGGTTCCCTCGCCACCTGCTTCCTCTAGAGTCGCGGCCGATGTCCCTGCCGCGGTTCTCGCACCACCTCGTCCATGCCGCAAGCTCCTGACATGCTCCTTCAAATCGTGGTCTTGGGGCTGCTCGCCGCCGCCGTGCGCGCGCTCACGCCGGCGGACAACTACCTCGTCCGCTGCGGCACGACGGCGAGCGCCATTGTTGGCGGCCGCAAGTTCGTCGGGGACGCACGCCTGCCCGCCTCGACTCTGGCAGCGCCGCAGAGCTTCGAGGCCAACGCGCCGGAGAGCCTCGCGGTCGGCGCCGACCAGCCGGAGTTGTACCGGTACGCGCGCGTGTTCACGGCGCCATCCTCGTACGCTTTCCCGACCACGAAGCCGGGCCGGCGCTTCGTGAGGCTCCACTTCTTCCCGTTCCGGTACCGGTCTGGCGATCTCGCCGCGGACGCCAGGTTCAGCGTGTCCGTGCAGGGCGTGGCGGCCATCGGCGACGGCTACGCTCCCAGGAACGGCACGGCCGTGGTCAGGGAATTCTCGGTCAACGTCGATGACGGCGACGCTCTGACGGTCGCGTTCACGCCATCGACGGGGAAACTGGCGTTCGTGAACGCCATCGAGGTCGTGTCGCACCCCGACGATCTGTTCGCCGGCACGGCGTGGACGTTGAACCCCAAGGGCACGTACACCGGGTTGGCGACGCAGGCGCTGGAGACGGTGCACAGGGTCAACATGGGCCTCGGTCCCAAGGTCACGCCCGACAACGACACGCTGTGGCGTACGTGGGTGCCGGACACGAGATACCTGCTGCGTGGTGGCGGCGGCGACAGCGCCCTCACCGCGGCGGTGGTGCCGAGGGAGGTCGCGCCCGCGACTCTCCGCCGCACGCCGGGCTTCGCCACCAGGGAGGCGGCGCCCGACGCGGTCTACGCCACGGCGACGGAGCTGAACACGTCGCTGCTGGCGGCCACGAACGCCAGGTTCAACGCGACCTGGCGGTTTGATATCACCCCCTCGGCCGACGCCGACGGGTCGTCGGCGACGTACCTGGTCCGGCTCCACATCTGCGACATCGTCAGCACGGCCGCGAACGTCATGGTCTTCAACGTGTACGTCGGCAGGTGGCTCGTGCTGCCGGAATACGAGATGTCCAGGGACACGTTCGGCGCGCTGGCCGTCCCGCTGTACAAGGACTTCGTGCTCGACGCTGCGGACGCTGCGACGCTGGGGAACGGCATCACTGTGAGCGTCGGGCCGTCCATGGTGGGCAGCGCGGACCCAAACGGATTCCTGAACGGGCTCGAGATCATGAGGATCATCGGAACCACCGGCGGCGGCGGCGTTCCCGCGTCGCGGCAAAAAGGTTCGCGGAAGGTCGCCGCGATTGGCGTCATCGCCGGCTCGACAGCGGCGGCGGTCACAGTGCTGATCGTCCTCGGATTCCTTGCCCACAGGAAGCTAGTAGTACGAAGGAAGAAGAAACCGTCGAGCCGCACCTGGCCCACCGCGTTCTCGGCCAGCGCGCTGGGCACCACCACCAGAACCGGATCGCGATCACGCAGTTTCGGGAAGAGCGACAGCGGGAGGAACAACACGGTGACGCTCGGGCAGGGCGTCGGCTCCGGCGCGGGGTACCGGTTCCCGTTTGCGGCGCTGCATGAGGCGACGCACGGGTTCGACGAGGGCATGGTCATCGGCGTCGGCGGGTTCGGTAAGGTGTACAGGGGCACGCTCCGCGACGGCACGCGGGTGGCTGTGAAGCGCGGGACTCGGCGGTCGCAGCAGGGGCTCAACGAGTTCCGCACGGAGATCGAGACGCTCTCCCGGCTGCGCCACCGCCACCTGGTCTCGCTCATCGGATACTGCGACGAGCGCGGCGAGATGGTCCTCGTGTACGAGTACATGGCCAGGGGCACGCTACGGAGCCACCTCTACGGCTCCGGCTCCGAGTCCGAGCAGCTGCCGCCTCCTCCCCCGCTGTCCTGGAAGCGGAGGCTCGAGGCCTGCATCGGCGCCGCCAGGGGGCTGCACTACCTCCACACCGGCTCGGCCAAGGCGATCATCCACCGCGACGTGAAGTCGGCCAACATCCTCCTGGACGACGACTTCATGGCCAAGGTCGCCGACTTCGGGCTGTCCAAGACCGGGCCGGACCTCGACAAGACGCACGTCAGCACCGCCGTCAAGGGCAGCTTCGGGTACCTCGACCCGGAGTACTTCCGCCGGCAGATGCTCACGGAGAAGTCCGACGTCTACTCCTTCGGCGTCGTCCTGCTCGAGGTGCTCTGCGCCCGCCCGGTCATCAACCCCACGCTGCCCCGGGAAATGGTGAACCTGGCGGAGTGGGCCACGCAGCGGTTCGAGAACGGCGAGCTCGACAGCATCGTGGACCAGCGAATCGCCGGGACGATACGGCCGGACTCGCTGAAGAAGTTCGCGGATACCGCGCATAAGTGCCTCGCGGAGTACGGCGTCGAGCGGCCCGCAATGGGGGACGTGCTCTGGTGCCTCGAGTTCGCGCTGCAGCTGCAGGAGGCGTCGCCGGAGAGCTCCGGTACTGACAGCTTGGGGCTCGTTCCTGGGACCACGGCTCAGTTCCAACGCAACCAGTCCATCGCCAGCGAGGGGACTGACGCTACTGTGTCCGCCAACTTGGGGGACCTTGACGGCATGTCCATGAGGAGAGTTTTCTCAAAGATGATCAAGAGCGAGGAGGGTAGGTGAAGCCAGAGTTTTCTTCCATCTTCCATCCATCCCGTGTACAAAACAAGACATCATCGCAGTTTTGGTTCCGAATGTAAATCTCAACAAGCCATGTACAGGCTTCTAATAAAGCTGTAGAAGAAAGTATTGTACTTGCCAGGCAGGAGTGACGTTGATATACTCCTGCACTCTTCAGTTCTTACCACTAGGACTGCTAGATACATATTATAATACCAATTTATGTTATACCATAGAGTGAAAGAGAGAGAAACATGCTGTATCTCCAGCATATTCATAATACCAATTTCTGTTACAATGAATAAATGCAGTATGTTCAACTCAACATCGGATTATGAGTAGTATATAATAGCCTAACTTAACCCTGCACGGTCATGCTGAATCTAAAACTCTCAAAAGGAGCCCTAGGAACTCAAAAACAAAGGGGTTACATCGAATAGCGACCCCCGTGGCACTACTAGAATCTAATACTGGTGATTACTATCACTACTCTGCCTTCCTCTTTCCTGATTGTTTCCTGGCACGCGCTGTCAGGCACCGTCCCACAAATTTGAGAACCTCGTCAATCAACACCACTGGGAAGGCAACTGCTATCACCAAAAGCCATTCGTTGAAACTGAGGGGCACAATGCCGAACACTTGAGCAAGGAAAGGCACGTAGAGGATCAAGAAATGCAGCCCAAAAGACACCGACATGGCCAGAAGAAGCCATGGGTTGACCCATGGAGGCATGCTTAGAAGACTGCCGTCCTCAGACAGGGCATTCAGTGAGTTGAACATCTCAATGGCCACCAAAACAGATAAAGAGAGTGTTGTTGCTTTAATCTTGCCACCCTGGAAATAATCACACGGTTGTGCATCAAAGTTGAATGTCTGCGCTCCAGCAGTGAATGGTGACACCTTGAAGTCCTTCCATGATTGACACTGGCCCCAATTTGAGAGCTGGGAGTACGACACAAGAGTATGGCCATCACTAGCCAGGTCAATTCCCAGGAAAGAGCCATGTGTGTACCAGATGATGAAGATTCCCACTGTTGCAACCCCAACATAAAGGCCAATAACCTACACATGCAGTATGGACAAGGATCTCAAGTAAGTAAAGCAACTCATTACCTTAGTAACTTTCAGGTGTTACTAACTATGAATTAACCAGCAAAGAGAAAAGGCTAAACCACAAGGCTATTTAACAGATCTCCATGAATCATGATGCTCAATCACACTTCATTTCTCGTAAGCTAATAATATAAAATAGCTACAGTCATCAGCATTCTTTTTTCCCTTCAGTGATGGATCAGTTAGAGAAGCACTGAACCATAGACAGGTCAAATATAAGTCACCTTCCTTCCACTCTAAGAGTTTGCACATATATGAATATGCAAGTATGAAACCAATTAGGTCTTTTTGCAACTAATCACATTTATTCAGTAAATAAATAGTAAAAATTTGCTATCACGTTGATATCAAGTACCATATCCTGAATCATTTACTTATGTTTGATATCAATCTGCCACAAGAAACCTCAAACATGCCATGAAACTTCTAGTGGCCACCACACTAGTGACTTTTAGTTATTCCATGATGAATATTTAATCAACGTGAATTAAAAACCGGGGGGAGTAAATATAACTTCAAATGTATGTACAACCTCCATTCTTAAATATAAGACTATTCTTAAAGGATATAACTAAGCACAGAAAAACATACCATATAACGAAAGAGGATCCAAGGAGTTATCAAAGAATCATCACTTCTTCGAGGAGGCTTCTTCATAATATCTTTATCAGGTGGGTTGAAACCCAAAGCTGTTGCAGGAGGGCCATCTGTAACAAGATTGACCCACAGAAGCTGCACAGGGATAAGGCCTTCTGGAATGCCTAAAGCTGATGTCAGGAATATGGATGCAACCTCTCCAATGTTTGAGGATATCATATATCTGCAAAGTCACATAGCACTCATATGAACTCTGCTGATTACAATTAGGTTTCCCGAACAATTAATATGGATGAAAGGTTAGACATGGTACATCAGAAAGCAGACCTAATAAAAGCCTTCATATTATTGTAAATAGACCTCCCTTCACCAACAGCTGCAACTATCGTGCTGAAGTTATCATCTGCAAGCACCATATCTGAAGCTTCTTTCGCAACCTGGTACAAATTTACAGGAAAAAGCAAGGTCATAAAATCTTTCAATAGAACATGATAATTTCAATGGTAAATGTTTTTATCCATACCTCAGTCCCTGTAATACCCATTGCTACTCCAATATCCGCTAATTTAAGAGCCGGTGCATCATTCACACCATCACCAGTCATTGCAACCACTTCACCATCCTCTTTGAGCAATCTAACTATCTCCTGCTTGTGTTTTGGCTCTGCCCTGGAGAAGAGAAGGCCCCCTTGTTGCCTTAAGAGCTTCTTTTTGTCAGAATATGCCATGAATTCCTTTCCTGTGAAGCTCTTTGAGCTGATATCTTCATCGGAACTAAAAACTCCAATTTCACGGCATATGGCCTCTGCTGTTTCTTTGTTATCGCCTGTTATCACCATAACACGTATTCCAGCAGCTCTGCAATCTTCAATTGCTTTGTGGACTTCTTCTCGGGGAGGATCCTGTCATAGTTGAGTGTTATAGGGTAGATAAAATTTGTAAGCATGCACATTACAGAATATAATTCTCCAAAAAGAAAGTTTCATGAAAATACAAATTCTCACCCTTAGACCAACAAAACCGCAAAATATCATGTTACTTTCTATGGAAGAATAGTATGAAGGGTCAAGCAGATATTTGTGAGCTGCGTGATCTTCTCCATCATAGGTTGCAAACTCTCCCAAGTCTTCCTTATATGCAAAACCCAAACAGCGCAAAGCACTAGCAGACATTTCACGGAGTGTAGATAATATGAGTGCCTTGGCACCATCATCCAAGAGCACAACAGATCCATCCAGCAACTGAATATAACCACACCTCTCCAGTAAATTCTCCACTGCTCCCTGCAAAGTTTACTTTCACCATTAATTACTGAAACGACACATAATGATACATGGCAAACATCACAATAGCACAAAAGAGTATGAATCACTAATCCGATGAAATGGGGGAAAAAATCACATTCTGAAACAAATTGTGTCGCATGTACCGCTTCCATCATATAAGTGTGACATCTCTTACTAAATGAAGCAAAAAGATTTTTGAGTGGTAGTACAGAAAATCTATAAGATGAGAGTAGCACTTATCCCGATGAAAAAGGGAGCAACAAATGGGACTGCAGGTAGTTGTTCTGCAAACAGAATGGATGTTAATGCAGCAGAAATGGATCATATGAAATCATAATACCTTGACAAGTAGCAAATTCTTCCCTGAGTCAGCTTTCACTATAACTCCCATTGATTTTCTGGTACGATCAAATTCCAGGGTAGCTATTCTCTTAGCAGCATTGCTCCACCATTGACAGCATCCTTTAAACAAGAAACAATATAATTGTTACAGAGTCCTGAAGAATAACCCATAAAACATTTTACGCGGCCCAGAGAAATCAACATACTTAGCAAATCAGAAGAGTCCAGAGATGGAGTATAACCACCAGGAAGCCCCATTTTCTCAACCATCACCTAACACATGAAACAATGTTAATTTCCAACCATCATATAAAGAGCACATTCAGGCAGTTATGGATCTAGAGTTCTATTTGTAAGGTTAACTAATAAAACTGCTACCACTTTGTTGAAAATGCTAGTAGCAGCAAGCTACAACTACACAGAAAAACGATATCACATTAACAGATCATACCTTCAAAGCAGCTTCTGTGGGCATCCCGGTAGCAACATACTGATGCTCAGAGTGGGCAATGCTTGCATCGTTGCAAACTGCAGCAATCTTTGCAATCATCTGGAGATTTTCATCCATGCTCAAGCTTGGCCAATCGTGTATCTTCCCATCAGTTGGATCGTAAGTGGTCCCATCAACCTTAAAGGTCCTAAGTGTATCAGGCCACCTCCCAATTGCCACAAGCCTCACAGCTGACATCTGGTTGGTGGTCAAAGTACCAGTCTTATCTGAGCAAATCACGGTAGTGCAACCCAATGTCTCCACACTTGGCAACTTCCTCACAAGAGCATTCTTCTGTGCCATCTTCCTTGTTCCAAGTGCTAAGCACGTGGTGATCACAGCAGGCAAACCCTCTGGAATTGCAGCAACAGCCAGTGCCACTGCAATCTCAAAGTAATATGTGCATTTCTCGAACGAGAACTTGAAATTTCTAGGCCATCCGTCCACATACTCCCATGTGAGGAAATACTTCACGTTGATGAGCCAAACCAAAGCACAGATCACACCAATTATGGCAGTCAGCGCCTCACCAAACTCGTTGAGCTTCTTCTTCAGCGGCGTGTCGTCCTCCTCCTGAGAGGCTTCCTGGATCTGCGCATGGATCTTGCCGATTTCGGTTGCCATGCCAGTGCCTACCACAACACAGACTGCACTGCCGTTGACGACAGTGGTGCCGGCAAACACCATGCACTCCTTTCCCTGGATGTCCGTGTCCTCCATCTCGATCTTGTGGCTGGTCTTGTTAACCGAAGCCGTCTCGCCAGTGAGCGAGCCCTGCTCGACGCGGAGGGTGGAGCTGATAAGCTGGAGCACGCGCATATCCGCGGGGACCTTGTCTCCGACGCGGAGCTCGACGATGTCCCCGGGGACGAGGTCGCGCGCCGGGAGGCCATGCGACCAGCGTCCGTCGCGCTTGACGGTGGCGTGCTCCGACTGGATCTCCTTGAGCGCCTCGAGCGCCTTCTCGGCGTTGCTCTCCTGCCAGACCCCGACGACGGCGTTGACGATGAGGATGAGGAATATGACGAGCGGCTCGACGAAGGCGGTGATCCCGACCTCGCCGCCCTCGGCGCCGTCGTAGAGCGCGAGCACGAAGGAGACGACGGCCGCGAGGAGCAGGATGCGCACGAGCGTGTCATCGAACTGCTCGAGCACGAGCTTCCAGACGGAGGGCGGCGCGTGCCGCTCCAACTCGTTGGGACCGTACCGCTGCAGCCGCGCCGCCGCTTCCTCGGAGCTGAGGCCGCGGTCCGCCGAGACGCCGAGCTCCGCGAGGCACTCGCTCGGGGTCCGAGCCCAGGCCGGAAACGCCGGCTCCGCCCCGGAGGAGGCCGATCCGTCACGCCGCTTGCCCTCGTCCTGCCCGCCTTTTCCCATTGTTGGGTCGCCGACTTGAGATTCGCAACAGAGTCCTACAGTTCCCAGAGGCCGGGGCCGCGAGATCGCATGGAACCGAAACCCTCGGAGGTGGCGGACGGCGCGGAAGAAGACTGGGCGAGTAGTGGGGGGGAACGAGGTGGATGGAGATTGGTGGCGCAGCGCGGAAGCGAAAGAGAAGGGGGGAGCAAAGCTCTCTCCCTTTGTTTTTTTTTCTCTCTCTTTCTTTTTTATGGAGTAAACTGTTTTCTTATTGCAAGGCTGCCGGGTAATGGATGGACGACGGATCAACCGGCGAGAGGAATACAACTGTCAGTTTACAAAACGATGATGGATTGATTCGTGGGCTGCGCTCGCTGCTGTGCGTCCCTGGATCTGGTTGCACTCACGTGACAGTGCTAGTGGGGCCGCATTTCGCGGGGCAGTTCTGTCAGTTACACGGAGTTTGCTTAAAGGTGGTGGACACTTTGATGCGATGATGAGGCGTGCGGGTATTAACAAGTAATAAAGCAACCGAGTGGCGATGGACTCTGTGACTCTGTTGGATGGATTGGATCACTGGATCAGAGAGAGATGCGTTGCTTAACCCGGGCGGAGAGAGAGAGAGAGCACGTCAGCAGGCGAGATCTCGAGCCGCCACGTATCCGTTTGCAGTCTGGGCATCCAAGCCCATTGGGCTGCAACGAAACGAGATGGCCCGGACCATTCCACGCTACTATAACACTGGGGCGTGGAGCCGCATTTAACACGAGCCCACTAGGCAGTGACACTCGCGGCCGGCGGCTCCGGTCCCCTGCTGCCGCCGCTGCCTTGCGCGAACCGCGGAGCCGGAGGAATCTTTTGTTTTGGGCAGCTGAGCTGACGTCGAGCGCACCAATCGGTACGTTCCACCTCACCCAAGCAGTAAGTTGGGACCGCCGTGACGCCACAGCAGCCATTCATGAGGAGCCACGTGTCTTGTAATCCTCCGCTGACTAATCTGGCGGCCTCTAGCCAGACTGCCAGAGACAGAGAGAAGAGTCCAGCAGCAGTATCGGAAAATTCTCGGAACCGTCCGGGGAAGGGAGCAGCCGAGCAGGAGGCACGGAGTCACGGACGAGATGTGGCTGTGCTGTGGCTGCCGGCGCGCCATTGCCGTGCGCCGTACGCCTCCGCGGTCGGCACTGCTCACGAAAAAAGACACAATCAGCAGTGCAGTGCTTACGTACGGACTGCGCATCGCTCGCACCACTCGCTTCTAATAGGCGAATGAATTGACTGCTTGCTCCCCTCGTGCGCCGCCGCCCCGTCGCACGCTACTGTAGCTCCATTTCTACGCTCCCCGCCAGTGGAGAATCCTTTAATCCTTGCTGTTGATGTGGAGATGGTACTGTACTGTAGTTATCTCCCCAAGCCTGGAGAGGGACAGGGCAGGGCAGGTAGGGATCGGTGCTCTACGCTTTGGCAGTACGGCGCGGTACAGATGGAGAGACTCCGAAGCGTGCGCGCACTTGTGAGGGCGTGGAGCGTCCTGTTCTATCTATCCAGTCCAGTGAGTGCCTGCCAGGAGGTCGCTTCCGCAGACGCGATGGCCTCGGACCGCAGGCCGTGCGCGCGACTACTGCGAGGCCACTCACCCGGCTGCGCGGCTGGGGAAAAAGGAGAAAGGAAGGGGGCGACAGGGACGGGGCGCGGACGGATCCGGCGCGGACACCCGCACCCGTCTTCGTCTAGACGTTGCGATGGCGCATGGATGCGACCCCACCTGTAACTTTTTCTTCACCCGATTAGAGAAAATCGATGCAGCCGAAGCTCAAGTTAACCGGAATCGGATGCCAACACGCGGCACGGAGCCAGGCGACCCGAATCCAGCAAAAGCTCACGGTGGCAGCTGCTAAACACGACACCGATGATTGCAAGCGGATCGATTCGACTCGCCGTCACTGTCAAGCGAACGGAGGGAGGGAGGAACGAACGAACGTTTCTGGCAATACGACGACGACGACTGTCTGAGCTGAGAGCGGGGGCAGCAGGTCGCCTCCGCCAAGCCTGTTCGGCGCGTGCCATATGGCGTCGTGTGTGTTCGCACCATCTCGGCGCGGTTAACGGCCAACCACCTCAAACGCTGGAGGTATATTAACAAAAAAGTCGAGTTGGGAGTACTACCTGGAACGTTTCGGTACTACCATGTCGTTCCGGATCGATCCAAAACACAAGATGATGTACTACGCCAGGCATCGAATTGAAGAAAAAGTCCAAATTTGCAGTCTCGAAACATTACTAGAAGAGTACAACGGCCGCCTCAAGTACTACGTACTCTTGCGTTCCCAGTCGCTATCGATCGTCGTCCGGTCGTCCCTGTACCAAGGCCCGGAACCGGAACAATAATAATAAGAAAGATGGACGAGGACGACGAGCGTTTCCGTTTCCGTAGACCTATAGCATTAGTACACTCGAGAGATCGTATTTGTACGTGGACACAAGCGCGCCACAGGACGCGCCAGCTCTGCTCCTGCTGCGAATTTGTTTTCATCAGCTGTTTTTTTTTTCGATATGTTTTCATCAGCTGTTGTTCCTGCCCTTTACTCCTGCTGATAGATACCATTCAAGAAAAAACTCCTGCTGATAGAAAGGAGGAGCAGTCCTCCAGCTATATACTTGTATATGAGTTTCCTAAAACGCACAATTACTTTTTTATTTTATTTTTAGATTTATTAGACTTACCATTACAAAATTTACGGGCGGTAAGTCTGCAAATGGTGAAGGTATCCATGAAGGCTTCACAAAATTACAATTACAATGTTAAACCTTTGCATAAATACCAGTATACCCCCCCCCCCCCCCCCGCCCCTCACCTTTCCTTGTGTTAACTACAATTTACAAGTACAATGATGCAGAGTCCGACCATTATATCTGATCATTGTATATGACTCTGTTTCACCTGGCACTGTGATTTATTTGACCACACCATTGTAGTATTATCGTTTTTCTCCGTATGTTCTGACGCTAGGTGATGAAGTCGGGTCAAGTTCGAACATTCTGGCCAGACTTATAGCAAGATTATAATCACACCTGGGTTGTCTTAATAGTTTACTTGCTCGTGAAAGGACCGAAACGCCCACAACGACTTAGTTATCCACATAGATATAACTGTGACCGAGCTCGGTTTGTTCCATCCTCCTAGTTCCTCCCTCTGTTCTTTAAACCATCTCATCTCCTCCCCCACGGCGAACCAAAATTGGTTGAAGGCCTACCGCACTTACACTTCCCTCTAGTTTTTATGGTGTTACCCTTTCAAGATCCGCACACGACATTGAAAAACATGGCATGCCCTAACCCTAGCACCATGGAGGTTAGGTGGGGTTGCACTTGGAGAAGGCCAAAACGATCTGATTGGCGTTGGTGTGACAATAATGGCCTAGATTAAGATGGAAAAGACAGCGTGCACAATCGTTTTATAAGATTTTGCTTCCCTTTTGTTGTTAATGACGATACTAATATTGCAGGCCATGACAATAATTTAAATACAAAGTTACTTTATTTGTGTTCATCCATTCTAGTATTCTTGTCGTTTCAGACAAGAGGAATGACCTAAAAATAAACTAATCTTTGTTGTAAATAAAAAATGAATGAATATATTTTTTCTTTACATACTTAATCACTTTCTATCCACCTTGCACGAAGAACCAACGAGAAAAAAAAAAGTATTACAAGAGCTATTACAAAAGGTTGCTTTCCTAAAGAAGCTTCTTACACTAACAAGTCAACGGACATTCCCAAAAAAATCATACTCCCTCCGTTCAGAAATAATTGTCACTTTTGATTTCCGTGCATAACCTAGTATTGTTTGTCTTATTCAAAAAATTTATATGAATAATAAAAATTTTAATTCACATATAAAATATGCTTTATACTCTATCAAATAATAATAGTATAATTCATAGTTGCATAAATTTTTAAATAAAACGAAAGGTTAAAATTAAGACCTCAAAAGCTAGAATGACATTTATTTCTGAACGGAGGGAGTACTAAAATCCCACCACTGGGAAGGGAGCAGGAAGAAGGGGACACGTACCGGAAACGGATTACTGAATTCCGTAGCATCCCGCCCCCGCGTGAAAGATTCTATCCCGCCACGGTCCATGGCTGCCACGGCGACGGAGGCGCGCCTTTTCCTCGTCCTCGTCGTCGCCGCGGTGTCGCTCCACGCAGCGTCCGCGCTCCGGTCTCTTGGCGTCCGCGAGGGCGAGGGCGGGACCGACGGCGACGCCGCCGTCGACCTCAACGCCACCAACTTCGATGCCTTCCTCAAGGCCTCGCCGGAGTCGTTTGCGGTCGTCGAGCTCTTCGCGAACTGGTCTACTTCTCGTCTCCGACTCCGTTGATTCGTTTTTTTTTCTTCGTTTTCCTCGATGCGGCTGGGTTTGTTCAGACTCAATCTTGAGTTAGTAATTGAATAGCGGCAATCTGCGGGAACTAAACTAGCATGATGTGTTAGTAACTACTTCACTGTTCAACATTTGACTGCAAATCAGAATGTTTACACACCTGCGTGAGTTAGCTTCACATATTTTAATTAGTAGAGTTGCCTAACAAAAATGTGTCTTGTCTGCTCAGGGGTCCGGCATGCAGAAATTACAAGGTAGACAACCTTTTGTACTAGACTACACTGATTTGAAATACCACTTTTCCTGATCTGAAGTCTTCCTTACATGCAGCCTCACTATGAGAAGGTTGCAAAACTTTTCAATGGTCCATATGCTGCACATCCAGGGATTATAGTGATGACAAGGGTCGATTGTGCATCAAAGGTACAGTGCCGTAGTGAACTAAGATGTTTAACAAAAAAACAGTAAATATTTCAAAAAGGATTATGTGGATCATGTCTAACCTTTAACTGGATGATGAGATCTCCTTGAGAATTATTACTCTCAACTCTGTTAACAGAAGTATATATTCCTTTCCTAATATATGTATAGTACTTTATCAACTTCCTTGTATAGCCGGTATTCTCCGGACTCTTTCATTGTATCTTGTATATTGACTATATAATAAAACCGAAGGCCGCCATATTGGGTGCGATGTGCTTTTCTCAATTGCTTCTCGTTTACATGGTATCATTCGTCGGGTTCTAACCCTACCCCTTCCGCCACCTCTCCTCTCTCCAAGCATCGCTAGCCCTAGCGGCCACCGCCATGTCTACCGAAGGCTCCCTCTCCTCGACTACGAGCGGCACCATCGGCTCTCTCAGCTCCTCCGTGGCCCTAACGACCTTTGTTGCGGCCACCGTCTCCTCTGTCAACATCAAGAGCCATGTTCCGGTCACCCTCAGCTTCAAGGCCGGCAACTACTCTCGATGGTCGACGTTCTTCACCACAGCGTGCAGCAAGTTTGAGGTTCTCGATCTCATCGGCGACTTCCCTACGCGCCCCACAGATCCCATCTGGGTCCAGCAGGACTCCACTGTGCGGACGGCTCTACACGACTGTGGCTGACGACGTCCTCGATGTCTTCGTCGAGAATGATCAAACCGCCCGCGAGCTCTGGGTCAAGATCGCCAACATCTTCAACGCCAACCACGACTCCCGCGCCATCTACCTCAGCCAGGAGTTCCACTCCATCACGCAGGGCTCCTCCACCATCACCGAGTATTTTGAGCGCCTGAAGCTCTCCGCTGATGCGCTCCACGACGTTGGCCACCCTGTCAAGGAGTCTGATCTCGTCCTCAATGCCCTCCGTGGGTTGAACGATGATTTCCGCAATGTTGTCGATGTCATCGCCCTCACCGACCCCCCGCCCAACTTTGCGCGCACCCACAACATGCTCCTCACACGCGAGCAGTCTCGCGCTAAGGCGCGGACACCGACACCTTCTGGCTCTCTCCTTCTAGCGTCCACTGGTGGCACGTCCTCCTCGGCGCCGCCGGCACAAAACTCCACTCGCGGCGGTGGGCGTGGTCGTGGATGCGGCGGTGGGCGTGGCGGCAGGACCGGCTCGGGTTTCCCAAACCCTACCCGCTCCTCTGGGCCCACCCCCTCTACGGGTCCGTGGGTCTGCATGACCCCGTGAGGGCCACTACCAATGATTGTCGCGCCTGGCTTTCCCACTAGCGGCTTCTCCATGCCGTCCCCTGGATAGGGTCGGGGCCGTGGCAACGGCACCAACTCTGCGGGCATCCTCGATGCTCGTCCAGCATCGGCTCCCGCGTAGGCCTACACAACCTTCGCCCCGCTCCAGCCGCTTTCCGACCCGGTATGGAACACGTCTGGTCTCGTCGCCGCCCTCAACGCCATGCAGAACCCCACCGCCGATGATTGGGTGATGGACTCGGGTGCCTCCTCACATGGCATCTGACAAAGGTATCCTATCTACCTCCTCCCCTCGGATGCCTTTCTATTTGTGCTACAGTCTGGTGCAGACCTCGCCTACATTCTTCTATATGTCGACGATATTATTCTGACAGCCTCCTCTCAGTCTCTTCTCCAGGGCATCATCAAGCGTCTTCATGCTGAATTCTCGATGACCGACCTTGGAGATCTCAGTTTCTTCTTGGGCATTGCAGCAAACCGATCTGATGATGGGCTTCACCTCTCTCAGCGTCAGTATGCAGTCGATCTTCTCCAGCGTGCCGGTATGTCCGAGTGTCATGCCCTGCTACTCCTATGGACACCAAGGCCAAGTTATCCGCCACTGAAGGTGCTCCCGTTGTTGTTCCCTCTCAGTATAGGAGCCTCGCTGGTGCACTCCAATATCTCACTCTAACGGGTTCGAATATCGCATACGCAGTTCACCAAGTGTGTCTCTATATGCATGATCCGCGGGAGCCTCATCTGAACCTGATCAAACGTATTTTGCGTTACATCAAGGGTATCTTGGATTTGGGTCTTCACCTCTCTGCTCATTCTTCGGTCACCTCCCTCACAGCCTACTCCAACGCAGATTGGGTGGGCTGTCCTGACTCTCGACGATCCACTTCTGGCTATTGTGTCTATCTTGGTGACAACTTGGTCTCCTAGTCCTCCAAACGGCAAACTAAGGTTTCCCGAGCCAGTGCTGAGGCTGAGTATCGTGCTGTCGCCCACGCAGTCGCCGAGTGCTGTTGGTTTCGTCAGCTGCTTCTTGATATCCACGAACTGCTGAAGTATGCTACCTTCGTCTTCTGTGACAATGTCAGCGCGGTATACATGACATCCAACCCGTTTCATCACAAGCGCACGAAGCACATTGAGATTGACATCCACTTCGTGCGAGAGAAGGTTGCTCTCGGCGAGGTCCGAGTTCTACACATCCCCTCCAGTCACCAGTTTGCGGACATTATGACCAAAGGTCTTCCGGCTCCCCTCTTTCAGGATTTTCAGTCCAGTCTTTGCATTCGGAAGCCTCACGCAACGACTGCAGGGCGAGGGGGGGAGTGTTAATAGAAATATATATTCCTTTCCTAGTATATGTATAACTTTATCTACTTTATTGTATAGCCGGTATTCTCCGGACTCTTTCATTATACCCTGTACATTGACTATATAATAAATCCGAAGGCCGCCACATTGGGTGCGCTGTGCTTTTCTAATTGCTTCCTGTTTACAAACTCAACGTAACCTTCTATTGTCCCTATACATATTGGCATGCAGTGGTGAGATGGCCTAGAGAGAGTTTTTTTTTGTGTGTGTACATGTGCATATTCAGTAATGTTGCATTTATTTCTAATGTTTGACGGAACAGGTGAACATGGATCTTTGCAGTAGATTCTCAGTTGACCACTATCCTTTCCTATTATGGGGTCCGTCGATAGAATTTGCCTCAGCTCAGCGGAAACCTAAGCAAGAAAATAGTGAAATAGAAGCAATTGATGATGGAAGAACATCAGAGCGCTTACTAAAATGGATAAATAAGAAGACGGAAAGGCAAGTTCTTGTCCTGGCTGTTACACATGTAGCTATTTGTACAAATGTTTTTACCTTTTTGTTTACTACATATATATGTTCATTTTCAAGTGTGCTGGTGGGTTGGGTTGTTAGATCACTCAAATGTTTTTATTTTGTTTTTGAGGTGAACATCATTTATGTTTTTGATTGATTATTCATACAATTATCTTTCTTTTTCAGCTCATTTAGTTTGGAAGACAAAAATTATGAGAATGAAAACTTGCTACAAAAGGCTGCTTTCCTAAAGAAGCTTCTACACCAACTAGGGTTGCCAACAGAAATGAACTGGAGGTTCCTCTCTCCAAATAGTGCCACAGCCACCCCACATGGATACTTCAACTCCAATGAAGCAAGTAAATCGTAGGCGCGACCAGCCATGGTAACGTCAGGAAAGCCAAACAAATCTTAATTGCACGTATACAAGTGTTGTTATATTTGCGATGTATTGGAAGACATGTAACATATATAAATAAATCGTGCTTTCCATGACTTAATTTTCTCTGAACAGTATTAATTTATAGTGGGAAGAATGTGTGTGACTGCTTAATATTGTGGTAATGTTTGTATCCATATTACGGTAACATCATTCTGTTTGTCTGTGTGAAGGTATCTGACTGTTTACTCTCTTTAAGCATGAGATTTATGATTTATTAATATATTTGGACCTGCTATCTGAAAAAGGGGCTGTTGTGTGTTGTGTACTAGATTTGAGGCGTCCAATGGTAAAGGAAAATACATGTAGGGAATTATAAATTTCACATTTCACTGTGAGTTAGTAGTATGATATTTCACAAATAATAAGTGTTGCAGATACCTCTAACTTAACGCTAGCAACAGACAACAAACCAGAATGAATATCGAAAAAAAAAAAGAATGTAAAGTGAGAGCACTGACGTCATTCACTCATTCTTACGGTGGGGTTATATAGACGCTTCTTCAGATGGTGCAGTGATAACCATATACTTAAAATGTCCAAAGACCTTAAGGTTATCACCGCAGAAGCTTCTTACCGTACGTAGTGTCCAAAAACATGTGTTGTACAATATGTAGGGGCTGGACAATATTCCAACAGCTTTTTTCTGTTACCGGCTACGGCAACTGCAATGTACTAGAAAGAACCCTCGCTCGCGTCCCGTGACCACGATGCCGTCCGTTCTCAGCTGTCGCAGCCATGTCTAGCCAAATCAATGAATTACTACTGCTAATACAGTTCTTTTTCCTCTTAAAATAATGTAGTTTGGCCTCAATAATTCAAGTGTCGGACTTTTTTTTTTTGGTTAATTCAAGTGCCGGACTTGGGGGTACGGTGGGGGGCACACGCACGATATACGTAAGACCTTGGTACCCCTACTACGTTTATATGACGATACTCGTAAAAAGAAGGATTGTCTTTTGACCATGCTAGAACTACCATGATCGTGACGGCAACGAGCCCTTTTTCTCGTTCTCGGCGAGTCCAATCCCCGTTTGCTTGTGCGAGTTGCTTGACCTGGGCCTTGGCGGACAAGAAAAGGATCCGAGCGGCACGGCATTCCGGGCATCCCGCCAAAAGCCCAACAAGTTTCTGTTTAGTCCCCAGTCTCTGGCATGCGATCTTTCTTCTAACAGCTACGTAGGGAGGGGGCGCGAAGCGCAATCGGTGAGACGATTCAGTTCGGGTTCGGAAGTGGTTCGGATGCGCTCCTAAACGAGTTTCTCCCTTCAAGTGGATGATGGGTAATCTCTGCTCTTATAATACAATAACTCTATTAATTTTTACTTATTACTGAAAAAAATTTTATCATCCTAATAATATCTCCACAGTTACGATGATAATATTACTATAATTCAAATTCAATGACTAATGTGTATTCAATCTCCTACCAAAGTTATATTTACTCAAATCTGATGGCTGCTAATTTATGTATCTTACATTACATAATTTTACAAACCTCTTACACCATATATCCATGTAAACATATTGAGTCAATCGTCAATCTAATCTGATCTGTTATTCGCTCTCACGACTCAAGATCCAATCTATTATTATTATGATTTACAAACCTAACACCATCCTCCGCAATCATAGGTCTCGCCGCCGCGTCCTCCGCCCACCGTCTCTCCGTCCTCCGCAACCACGAGATAGCTGCCACCGTGTTCTCCGCCCGCCGTCGCCACGCCCTCTGCAACCACGAGATCGCCGTCGCCTGACCCGTCCTCCGTCCGTCGCCGTTGCGAGGCCACTGCCCTGTCATCCGCCCACCGCCGTCCGTCGCCGTTGCGAGGTCACTGCCCCGTCATCCGCCCACCACCGCCCACCGTTGCGAGGCCGCCATCGTCTGCCACGTCCTCTGCCCGCCGACGCGAGGCTGTGAGGCCACCGTCGCCCGCCATGTCCTCCGCTCGTAGATAACAACGGCAACGGCAGGCGGAGGAGCAGATCCGGCTAATGGCGCGCGACTCTCAGGTGGTGCCTGCGCTCGTCTATCACCTCCACATGGCCAAAACCTGAAACAGCGTGTGCGCTCACATCTGTGCTCCTCCAGGAGAAGATCATCTGACACTGATTGACTGGCCCAAACTCCCTCCACGTGGCAAGGAGACCCCTCATTGACTCTATCACTCTGGACCACAGGTTCTTTCTAAACTGTCTTTTCTCCAATTCATTGGCTAATTTAAAGACTGTTCAATGACTGCAACAAGCAGTACTGTTTTAGGCAGGCAATTTGGAACAATTCTTTGATGTTTCTGTTTCGAGCTACAACTATATATTTATATGTCAATTTGGTTATCATTCTACTTATGATTAGTTAAAAACAAAAACTTTTATTGTTATAGAAATTATTTGCATTGGATTCCATCTGCTCTTCCATATTTATTATATTTTTGTAATATATGGTCTATATTCAACGTCCTTCAAGAATCTTAATGTCTATGGAGCTTTGCACTTTAAAGTTGAGGATCACAGGTTTCGATGTCTTGTGTCCAAAAGACATTAGAATTTTTTATACATATTAATGGATCCTATGTGATTTTATTTGCTGCTAATCCATTCTGTTGATGCTTAGCGTGTAAATCTATTTTAGTTCTTGAAGCCTTTGACAATGCAAAGACTGTTTTGTAATAACTGAAGGTGATTTTTTATACTGTCTTAAAAATTATTATCTTTTTTATATAAAATTTTATAATATTAAGTTATCATGTTGTTTGTTCTCATACTATAATATTAGTATGGACATTATATCATAACTGAAAAATTAATATGTATACGATTATCATATTATTTTTATTTCAACTCGTGTCGTAGCACGGGCAAAAGTATTAGTTTAGATTAGGGGCAAATAATCACCTATTAGGACTCGTAACTGCGAATCTTAGCAAAAAGGCAAGCGCACGCCATCGCACCGTCGCAGGTACGTACTGTACGTACAAATTTCTCAAAGCAAGGGGAAGTCGTTAACAGGTCGATCAAAGCACAATAAAGGGTGATTATATTGATTGCGCGGCCCGCCGCGGCCTCGGCCTCTGTACGTACCGTATGGCGCCGCCGCCGCCGTTGTCGTCGTCGCCCCCGCCGCGCGCGGTAAGCACGCTGACACAGATATGTTGCGGTACCCCCGCTGAAGAAGTTCCGGTCCCGCCGGCCAAGAACGGAACCGGGAAGAAGCAGCGGCGATGGACGGACAAGCTGATGTGCAGGTTCGTCGACGCCGTGATGCCGCCGTCGTCGTCGCGGCGGGCGGCGGCCACGGAGACGACCAAGGTGGAGCCCTGCGATGTCCAAGTCGAGAAGAAGAGGCTGGAGCGGAAGGTCGCGGATCATCATAATCAGGCGGAGAGAAGGCAGGCCGTGACGACGGAGTTGAAGCCGCAGCAGCATTATTGTTGCGACGTTGCTGGTGGTGTCGAGAACGAGAAGCAGAGGCTGGAGCGAGAGGTCGCGGAGTATCAGGCGAGGCGGCGACGGCGATCTCATCATCAGCAACGACCTATCGACGGCGGACAGCAGGCTTTGCAGAAGGCCGGCAGCAGGCCCGACGACGACGACGGTGATGCTGCCGCAGATCAGGCTGTCAACCTGGACGCCCGACCCAAGAAGGGCATCCTCAAGGTCAGAGGGCGGCCTGCGGTCGTCGCTGCGACTGCGGCGGAGGAGACAACGGCGACGGAGAACAGCCCCACGCTGGTGGAGCTACTGTTTCCTACCGGTTTTCTGAGCAAACCGCCGCGGAGCTTCAGGAGCTCCGGTCCGGAGAAGGCTCCGGCGTTCCTGATGTTCGTAATTGCCGCCGCCGCCGACAAAAAGAGCCAGCAGGTAGCGGGCAGCGGAACGCAGATTGTCATCGACCGTGGCCTCGTCGACCAGTGGTCGGAGGCGAAGATGAACAGCTCGCGCCGCAGTCGATACCTTAGGGACTACTGTCCTTTCCAGAGCGCACCGGTTCCGGAGGCGGAGACGCTACCGCCGGAGCCCGATCACGTGGAGGGGGTACCGCGGGTGAAGACCGGTCTGCCTTTCGACAGTCCGGCGGACGAATCCGCGTTCGTGAAGGCGATCGTCTCGAGGCACCTGCTCAAGGACGACTTCGTAAACCGCGCTTCATTCAGAAGTTGCGAGCGGTTCAAGCTGCGGCAGGGAGATGGCTCTGCCGGCGGCCGTTGCAGGGAACCACGAAGGAAGGTAACGTTTCGAGGTTGTTAAGTCTGATGGAGACGAACACTACCGTCTCATGGAGGCGGCGGCTATGCCCGGCAGCTTACTAGCGTTCAAATGTTTCAAGAACTCTGACCTTGTACGTACTGGTTCTGCGTTGGGCTAAGATCTCGCTCATTAACTGCCTCTTGTAATACGAGTAATACGGTGACAGTGCTATGGCCTGTCCATTGTAAAATCTTGGCGCACAAAGCTTTTCCAAGCTCACAAAAAGACCAAACTGTAACTTGGAATGTTTAACTGCCTCAGTTAATTAACCCATCAAAAGGGTAGCTTTCGTTAGACGTAAGATATGCTAGTGATCCCCAACAGTTCTTTCTCCCGAGGACTAACAGCATCTTCACACCTATATATTGTATGTACAATAATTCATGAAAGATGATGTGCGGTATGAGAGTAAAACAGAAGAGGGGGAAAAAAAAACAGGGTGATGAAAATTAGATCAACATAAAGAAATCGGAATTAACTGGGCTGAAAAATATACCACAAAAGAAATTATCAGTACTACGCAATTTCCGATACAGTTCCCATAATGTCCAGAATCTAGTAGGATTCACTACCACACCCACACAAAAAAGGGAATCAGCACTGAAGGTACCACAAAACATAATTCCATCTTACAGAACCTGTAGCAGGATCAGAAGCAATGAAGTGGACCAATTAAAACCTAGGATTAACCAACAATGCACATGGGTTCAGAAATCAGTATTACACTTTCAGATTCCATTCAAAAAGTGCTGTGGATGCGACCAACGGGACAATTGCAGGCATAGTTTTCGAGCAACTTGTCATCCATAGCATCCTGCATCCTCCAGGTGGGTCAAACTCACTAAGCAGAAGTCTCGATTGCTATTCCTTATCCATTAACAGGCTTACTTCCGTTGATGCAGTTCTTAGTGAACTCCGGTAGGTCTGCAAAGTAGTCAGAACCTGTAATGCCCAAGATTACAAGGCACTTGTACCTTCCAAACTATGCATAAACATGTAGCCCATTTACAAAGATCTTGCTACCATCAGTGTTAAATAACCATTTTTTCTCAGAGATCCTTGGTGTCACTGAGGTACCAATTCTTTCAAGGCCACTTGTCTACTCCATTCAGCACGAATAAGAATAAAATCCCAATTGATGCAATTTGTCTAGTACATTTTGCATGGGTAATGAGTGTAACATCATACCTACCATTTGAGCATGACTGCAGATGACCGTGGAGGAAAATAAGCACTTGTTTTACTAGTCACCTTTGCCTGGTAGGCCAGTACCAACAAAATAGACATCCAGTTCATCGGAGAGTTGGACCACACAATCACTTGGCCCTCCATGTCCTCCCTGGGGGGTTCTGATACCTACACATGGACTTTCCGTCACCAGGCATACCCTGAGAACAAATGAGCATGCCATTGGAGTAGCATACAGAGGAACAGTCATAGAGCAGGTCCTCAACTCCTCATCACCTCCAAAACAGGACAACTCTAAGAAGGTATGTTGGATGGACTCACTAACAGCCATACGGAGCCAGAGTCTATGATGGCTAGACATATTCCACACAGATATATTAAAGCTGATACCCACTGGTAAGCCACAAACATATGATAATGGGTTTTCATTATCACAGACTTGCAACACTGCCCTTATTGCCTTAAGCGTTCCATAATCGGTTGTTGGTTTTAGATCGAAGAGTTCAATGTAAGTGTAAATGTTGCCTATCAGAGTATCACCAACAGAGTTGGCATCAAAGGCTTTCTTAATTTCTCTATTGAAGTCAGATTGTGCATAGGAACCATCAGAACACAGACCTTCTAGGCGACTAATTATCCAATGCAACTTATCCAAAACTTTTTTTGGACAAATTCCAATTTTTGACAATCTAAATAAATTAGCCAACAGAGCAAGCTCCAAGACTTTAACCTCAAGTTCTCTACTTAATCCAGCATAACAGCATTCCATCCTTCTTAATGATATATCTAATTTCTCAATGAAAATATCAAGTGAAGTCTGGCCAAAAGCATAAGAATTTTCCAATCGAATCAACTGCAATATTTCAACAGTGAATTCTATTGCATCAATATACTCACACAGAAAGCTCAAGAATGCACTTGTTGATCCAGAAGAATTTTCATATAATAACTTCAGCTCTTCTTTGCATGTTCTGCAAATAAGAAAATTGAAGCACTTGAAATATTCTCGCACAGTTGAGTATTATAGACAGGTTGTGTGCCAAAGAATGTACGAATGATTAATACCTCAGAACAGTCTGAACTTTAGAAATATTGCATGACCTTCTCATAGTCCAGGCTTCTTCAACTGTTTCAAGTATGACTTTCATAGATTGCATTATTAGAATGGGATCTAGAACTTTTGTTGCCTTTGCGGCACTTTCCCTATGAGCACTATCTACCCCCAAAGCTTCCAAAGTGCACCCTTCAGATTCTCCAGATTCCGCAGATACTAACTTGTTCTCCAGAAATGGCATGCCACCTTTGTGACACAGGTATGATAAAAGCATATCCTGATTAACCACTTCTCCTAGTGCAGAAGAGAGCTTTCCCACCAGGGCAATTGCATGTGAGAAGATAATAGATGGTATATCCAATTTCTTGTGCTTATCATCAGAAAAAGGTGCCGATATAGAAACTATTAACAATGCTTTGATCCTAGGTTTGTCCAAGACAAGCTCTCCATCAGATGCCATACTGATCTACGATGTCAAGTTAATTCAAATTAGAAAAAAAAAATCCTGAAAGAAGAATGCCAAATAAATGATATGAGCTCCTATGTAATTGCATAAGAACATAAAGTAAAAATTCATACCGTTACCCAAATAATGTACTCCCTCCATGCCAAAATACTCGACACTTTAGCCATATTTGGCTTTCCCAAAAACTTGACACTCGCTTTCCAATGCCACCTTTCTTCATTCAATACGTTTCTATCTCTATCCTCATTTCTTGTGCACCAATTTTTTCACCTCTCATTATTTCCCGTCTCCCATCCAAAACGTTCACAAAAATAGGACGGAGGGAGTAATTGAAGAATTATACCAAACCTAGATATGAATTCAGTGTGTCTCACAAGACCATGATCACCGAATAGCATGAGATTCTTATCTATTGATGTCTTCCTAGTAAAAGCAGAAAGCATCCTCCTAGAATAAGATTCAAATCATTTAAGCTTTTGTCTAGGCGAAATATAATGTGATAGAGCTCTTCAATGCAATTTGCGCTTAGGAGACCAGACTGCTATACAAAATGGCACTCAACTTGAATACACACTGAAGATGGCTTGGCGTTGTCGTCAAGTAACACATCTTTAATAGTAAAATACACACTGAATATGGGAGGTACTGGATAGATGTCGGAGATAAGATAATCTTAAGACAATACTAGAAGAGGAATGTCTGAAAATGTTATTCCAGCTAACAAAAGTGATCTAATTAGATAATAAGAAAAGGTTGAGTGCGTACAAAAATATACGGCTAAAGAGCATCATCCAGCTGAATAACCATACTGCACAGCTGGCAACATAACTCTTCTCCTAGATGCCAAGAACATGTAAATACAACAGGAAGGACACAATGGAGAATACCTCTTTGGCCAAATGTTTAGCTATATTGACTGCAAAGCTCCCATGATTTTTACCAATGGAAAACAGAACACCATATATATCTTGTTCCTGCATGCAAGAAATACACTTATGCATTGGAAGATACAAGTGAACTCTTCCGTCAAATAAAGTGATATACTAAAACCTTTGATAACAATGATTGTCCAGTTTACATCAAAAGTAATGGTTGTCTAGAGCAGATAGAGTAATGAGGTGAACGTATACTATATGCTGGTATGGTGTTCATAATGCACGAAACTTAAGAGATAGCAGAAGGGCAGTAACTGATTGATCGTTCAGCAAGGAATCAGAACAACGTACCTCTGGATGTTTCTCCAAACCTGTAATGAGACCATCGACTGCAGATTTGAACACTTGAAGTTTGGGCAGATTAACTAAGCGTAGTATCTTGCGTGCTGCCTCTCGAATTAAAGCATTTGCATCAACCAACAAGCCAAGAAACTGCAAAATGTAAATATAAGGTTTCCAAACTTTAGCATTAGACAGACCAATAGCTTTAGTCATATAGGTTAGGCAGGTTAGCATTTGAGCCAGAACTCATCCTTCACATATTTGTACTGGCTTCAGGGACCGTGATTACCACTGATCTCCTTACAATTATTACAAGCAAACTCGGTTTTCAGAATATAAGGCCTTCCTATCAGTAAAGGATGTAAAACACAAGCATACACATCTTGCGATTATATTCATATATTTTTTGGCTTGACAGTAAACAAAGCAGTATGTTGGCAATCATGTGTATTTAACAATGAAAAGTAGAAGCAAGCTTAATACCATTTATTTATTTTTTACAGAATCCTATAAAACGTAAGAGACCTGGCTAAAAGTGCATGAAACAAATGACTTCCATTGGAACAACATGCGAGATAGCTACAGCACAAAGAACCAATTCATATATCTAGATTAAACTTGTCAAACTATATTCTCAGTACCATATGCATGTGCTGCTCCTGCACGTTCAAACATCCATATGTTGCCATGCAAAACAGTGCCAGCAAAGTCTGTAATCTAACTGATTCTGTGTCATCATTCATCATGTCCATCAACATGTCCAAGGCCTTCTGTGCATATTGAGTAGAGAACTTTGCAAGCGCACCCATTGATTTACAAGCAGCTGTCCGCACCTGTAATGCGGAAGAAACAATTAACAAAAGACTAATATGGTTGCGTTGAGGTAAATCATTTACAAGACAAATGATGTAACCTGGTAAAACTCGTCTTCGATCCCATGAGCAAATATCCCAGCAGCACAGGGAAGTTTTAATTTAGGAGGCATTTTTATCCCTTTAATGATAGAACCAGTCAGAATATCGGTTTTTATGACCTTCTTAGACAGAGATTGAATCAAAACACTCTCGGCAACGCGTTCCATTTTACCAAGCATATTGAATGCTTCAAGTCTCACTTTCATACACATGTCCCTCGCCATGGAGCTAAGCTGAATAGAGCAGCAAGGAAACAGAAAGGATATTATATGCAATATGCGAAATAAACTTGCTATTTACAAACACGAAAAATGAACACAGACATTGCAGTTCATCCTATCTGTATTTTTTTTTTGTTGTGCAACTACAAATTGTACGATAGTAAACCTAGTTTAGGATCAACATTTTCTCCTTATAAGGCCAGGTAATAAACCTCAATTCAAGGATTTGAGAAAAGCAAGCAGTGGACCAAATAAGCCATACTCGTAAATAGGGACCGGTGCATGTAGATCTTGCTTGCAAAGGGTCCGGGGAAGGGTATGACCACTTTGGGTCTTTCGTACGCAGCCTTCCCCTTCATTTCTGCAAGAGACTATTTCCAGGACTCGAACCCATGACCTCATGACCATAAGGCAAAGTTTACCACTGCGACAGAGCTCCACTTCATAGGACATACTAGTAATTGCAGAAACCATCTCGATGTAGTCATTATTTTACTACCAGTCAACCTTAATGCACTGTAGTACCAACTCCAGCACCAAGGGTGTGAGTGTGAAGCATACCTGTAGGAAAATCAGGTCTATTTGGTCACTGCCGTTAGCATCAACACCCACTCTCGCAGCAAACTTCGCCGCACAAAGGCCTACCTATCCATCGCAGACACGATATTTTCTCAACATCATTTGAAACTAAACAAATGCAGTAAAAATAAACCAAAACGACAACGCTTACCAATCGCACCACGGCCAACCTGACGTCCTCGTCATCATCCCGCATCAGCTCAGCCGCGCAGCCGTAGCAGCACTCTACGAGTCCTCGGCCAGCACTGCCGGTGGCGTCCGCCTTCTCGAGGACCACGGCGAGGCTGCGGAGCGCCTGGGCCCGCCCCAGCGGATAGAGCCCTCCGGCCATCGATACAAGCGCACGGACATCCGCCTCTGGGACCGGCGCAAAGCTGCCGGGCGCGAGCGGCTCCGCCTCAACCCTAGGACGCTTGGCGAAGGGCGGGCCCGGATCGGACAGGGCGAGGCCCTCGGCAATGGGGCCAGGGTGGCTTAGAGGGGAGGAGGGTAAGGTGTAAGCACCGGTGCCGGTGGCGGAAGGGAGGCGCGCCTCGTCCATGGGTTGGGAGGCGGCGGTGGTCGGCGGGAGATGGAGATGGGTGTGCCGCGGCGGGAGGGGAGGGAACTAACTGACACGTCGTTGCCGCCTTGGGTTAGAAATGGAAGGGCGACCGTTGGTCTCATCAGGTTGTGGGCTGGACTGATGATGGTGGGCGGTATTGGGTGATTCAGGCCATGAACCGTACAACGCACTGAGTTGGCCTGGAAGTCCGCATGATGGACAATCGCAGACGCTTGCCTTGGGCGTAGCTTATTTTTGCTCTTGGAAGTGTTTGAAAACTCCTTATACCAATTTTTAAGTCTTTTTTATAAACTTATTGGAGATGTTTTAAAGACCATAATATTGTATTAAGAAGGGATTAACCAAATTTAACTGGGTGATGAGCACAAATTTCACAATATTTAGATCTTGTTTCGGATAGCTGGTCAAAAAACTCCTTTTCTGAAAAGCTAAATTGCTGGTCTCAAAAATTGTTTGTCTGAAGGCACGCTGGTGCGGTACTTAGGAATCAATCCTGGATGGGCAGCCTGCTATCGTGGCCCTTTGCCACCCGACGCCTTCGTGCTTTAAGTTCTTGGAAAACACAAACGGTCATATACATAGTTCTCCATGGATTCTTTGTTTTGTATTAAGATAAAACTTGTACCATGGCGCTGGAACTTTTAGGACCTGTTTGTTTCTCCTGCTCCAGTCCTGTAGTTGTCAGAAATTGGTATGGGCTAGAGCAAATGAAGTTACAAAACGCGGCTCTCACGGGGCTCTCACAGCTCTCAGTTCAATCCAAAAAAGACTGGAAGAAATCAGCTCCCATCTACAGTTATTTTACAGACTTTTTATAGTACATCAGTGGAAGCAAAACAGATAAGAGTTGCGCCAAACAGACTCTTACAAAGATTTGACCGTGTACATATCCTGAGGATATAAATTCACTTTAAATGCTCTCTCTGTTTCTTTTTTTTTTCCCTCATTTGAAAATCCTAGATTTGTGTCACCTCAAACCGGTCAGAAATGCTTGGCACCGGGCGTATGGGGACACAAACGACGGTCAACTTATGGCTGACTAGATTTAGTTAATCCGTCAGACTGACTATGAGTGCAACCGGTTAGATCAAATGAGGACCCAGAGAGTGGCAAGAGAATGAATAATACAACGATCCATTTGACCAGTACATCCCCTGCTTCTTTCATCCAAAGTGCACGCATTTCACCCTGCTCGTCACTGAAAGACTCAGATTTCTACATTTCTTCTGCAGTGAAAAGAAAAGGAAGCCACGGATTGGTCGGTCAGAACCTGACCAAAAGAAGAATACTGTCTACAGTACTGTACTAGTACGTCTCCTCGTAGGATTTCTAGAGCGTTGAAATCGTTTTGAAATGCTGATAGGTAGATGGAGATTTGCTCACCGCCTCCCAGCTGCAACCGTTGCCCACGTAATAAGAGCCGGATTCAACAGGGATTAGGGAGGTTACAGAGAAATTAAAAGCCCACGTTACCTTCACCCGCAGTAACAAGAAACCAGACTTGCAAGCTTCGTCGACCGCGAGCGACCCTGAATATACTAAAAGGCTTTGCGGCTGCAGGGACTACTGCCCGGCCGTGCGGCATTATTCTTTCTCATTTCTGGCCATGCGATACAAGTCATCGGCATACTAGCAGTATTACCTAGTTCTCCTTCTATCATAAATAATTGATGCCGTAACCATTTATCTTATTTAACAAAAATGTAGTAAAAAAGACGAGACAATTTGAACCAATTGTCGAGTTCTATAATTAAAACCTCAGAACAGTCAATACGATTTTTCATGTTAAAAATTACAATTTTTCGTTTATTTATCTCCCTGTCGAATACGAATTGATGGTCCCTTTGTTGCCGATGGAGTTCCAATTACATAAATGAAACGAAAATTTTTTTAAGGCGAGTCAATGCCTGCTGCGGATGCACTCCCAGCTCCAAATCTGGACAGAATTTCCAGCGCACTGAAATACTATTTTATCTTTATTTATTTTCGCTTCCCCATTCCTGCCTGACTTGGGTCAGCACCTCTCCTCCCTGCCCCGGTGCTTTTGCAGGCAGCCAACTGCTGTTTACGCTACTGTTAGCTGCCCATTTGGTAGGCTTTGGCTGAGCTACACTTAACCACCTGCCGCGCCATTTCTTGCACACAAGGTGAGGGAGCTCCACCCACCGCACCCACCGCCTTGACCACTCTCCTAAACCCAAGCTAACCCCCGGCGTGCGTTTCCTTCGTTCGTCCGTGGCCGCGCGCGCGCGGCAACTTAACCAATTCCAACTAACACCAAGAAAATACCCCTCTGCCCTCGCCGAGGCCGGGCGGGCAGCCAATCTCCCCGCACCAACCTGCGACGCTTTTGACCTCCTTCTGTAGCGAGCTATAAGAATTGTCAGTGGCGTAGTGCTCGGAGTACAGAACCAACGTCGACTACTCTTTCTTGTCAGCCTCCTCTTTCTTGGGAGCGGGGATTGCCGGCCGGCGAGGGACGGAGACGGACGCCGCCCGGCGATGTCGCGGTTTGTTGACAAGCTGCCGTTCTTTGACCGGCGGTCGTCGCCGATGGAGGACGCGGAGGACATCCCGCGCAACGGCCTCCTGCACATGCACCACCACGCCTACCAGCCGCAGCCGCAACACAGCGGCGTGCTGATGCAGCCCCAGGACCAGCAGGCGCCGCCGGCAGCCAGACAGGCGTCGATCACGCTCGCACAGCTCCTGAAGCGCGTCAACGAGTCGCGGAGCGAGGCGTCGTCGTCCGCGTCCTCGCCGACACACTCGCACTACACCATCGAGCTGGGCGCGTCCATGCCGGGGTCCACCGGCACCAGCGAGCTCAGCGAGAACGTTCACCAGGCCGGCGGGCCGCTGCTGCCGTTCGTGCTCAAGTTCACGGACCTGACGTACAGCGTGAAGCAGCGGAAGAAGGGGTCATGCCTGCCGCCGTTCCTCCGCCGCGGGGACGAGCCGGCGGAGCCGGAGGCGCCCCGGATGAAGACGCTGCTGGACAACGTCTCCGGCGAGGCTCGGGAGGGTGAGATCATGGCGGTGCTCGGCGCCAGCGGGTCCGGCAAGAGCACGCTGATCGACGCGCTCGCCAACCGCATCGCCAAGGACAGCCTGCACGGCTCCTTGACGCTCAACGGCGAGTCCATGGACAGCAACCTGCTCAAGGTGATCTCGGCGTACGTGATGCAGGACGACCTCCTGTACCCGATGCTGACCGTCGAGGAGACGCTCATGTTCGCCGCCGAGTTCCGCCTCCCGCGGTCCCTGCCGTCCAAGGAGAAGAAGAAGCGCGTGCAGGCGCTCATCGACCAGCTCGGCCTGTGCAACGCCGCCAACACCATCATCGGCGACGAGGGCCACCGCGGCGTGTCGGGCGGCGAGCGCCGGCGCGTGTCCATCGGCGTGGACATCATCCACGACCCCATCGTGCTGTTCCTCGACGAGCCCACCTCCGGGCTCGACTCCACCAGCGCCTTCATGGTGGTCAAGGTGCTGCAGCGCATCGCGCAGAGCGGCAGCGTGGTGGTCATGTCCATCCACCAGCCGAGCTACCGCATCCTCGGCCTGCTCGACCGCCTCCTGTTCCTGTCCCGGGGCCAGACGGTGTACTACGGCCCGCCCAGCGCGCTGCCTTCCTTCTTCCTTGACTTCGGCAAGCCCATCCCAGACAACGAGAACCCGACGGAGTTCGCGCTCGACCTCATCAAGGAGCTCGAGACCATGCCGGACGGCGCCAGGGACCTCGTCGAGCACAACAAGTCGTGGCAGAAGCGCATGGCGCCCAAGTTGATGAACCACCACCACCACGGCGAGAAGCCGACTCCTCTGTCCCTCAAGGAGACCATCAGCGCCAGCATCTCGCGCGGGAAGCTCGTGTCCGGCGCGACGGACGGCGCCGTGGCGGTGAACGCCCCCTCGGAGGACGCGGCGGCCGTCTCCAAGTTCGCCAACCCGTTCTGGATCGAGATGGGCGTGCTGACCCGGCGCGCGTTCATCAACACGAAGCGCACGCCGGAGATCTTCGTCATCCGGCTGGGCGCCGTGCTGATCACGGGGTTCATCCTCGCCACCATCTTCTGGCGCCTGGACGAGTCCCCCAAGGGCGTGCAGGAGCGGCTGGGCTTCTTCGCCATCGCCATGTCCACCATGTTCTACACCTGCTCCGACGCACTCCCGGTCTTCCTCAACGAGCGCTACATCTTCCTCCGCGAGACGGCCTACAACGCCTACCGCCGCTCCTCGTACGTGCTCTCGCACACGATCGTCGGGTTCCCGTCGCTCGTCGTGCTCTCCTTCGCCTTCGCGCTCACCACCTTCTTCGCCGTGGGCCTGGCCGGCGGCGTCGAGGGCTTCTTCTTCTTCGTGGCCATCGTCCTGGCCTCCTTCTGGGCCGGTTCCGGGTTCGCCACGTTCCTCTCCGGCGTGGTGACCAACGTGATGCTGGGCTACCCCGTGGTGGTGTCGACACTGGCCTACTTCCTCCTGTTCAGCGGCTTCTTCATCAACCGGGACCGCATCCCCAAGTACTGGATCTGGTTCCACTACCTCTCGCTGGTCAAGTACCCGTACGAGGCGGTGATGCAGAACGAGTTCAGCGACCCGGCGCGGTGCTTCGTGCGCGGCGTGCAGATGTTCGACAACACGCCGCTGGCGCCGCTGCCGACGGCGCTCAAGGTGCGGGTGCTGCGCGCCATAGGCACGTCGCTGGGAGTGGCCATGGGGACGGACGAGTGCATCACCACGGGGCCCGACTTCCTCAAGCAGCAGGCCGTCACCGACCTCACCAAGTGGGACTGCCTCTGGATCACCGTCGCATGGGGATTCCTCTTCCGCATCCTCTTCTACATCTCGCTGCTTCTCGGGAGCAGGAACAAGAGGAGGTGATCGTATCATGTGCTTCTCTTATTCCTCGGCATGCATGGCTGGTCCCTTTCCGTACCTCCAGTTTCTTCTCGGAACCATTCCCGTGCTCTTCTAATTGACCTCCTGTGATGATTGAGACGGGACTGGAGGGAATGGCCAATTGTTTATCGCGTGTAAATTTGCTTTTGTAAGTTGTAAGTTTTTAAGGCAAATTAAGTTGTAATCGGGTGATACTTTATAAGTTAATTATATTTTTTCATACCAGGCTTTTGAGAATTTGAGAGCATGATATGCACACACGATCTGAGGTCCCTTCAAACTGCATGAAAATGTCCTGAATTATGTGTCTTTTTTAAAAAATAAAACGAACTGATTCGTGTGACTTTCTACAGAATTCCTACATTTCAAGTGAGTCCTATACCTTTTGAATGTCAGAAACGAACAACAATAGAAGCCATTCTTACACGTTAGCTGACGAATTGCAAAGTAATCTCCACTCAACCATAATTACGCAAGATAACCAACTAGAGAGGGGATTGAGAAAAGAAGCAGAGGTTCGGAGAAACGCGTGTCTCAACAAAAATAAAATAAGAAAAAAGGTTCAGAGAAATGAAATCGAAGTCTGCACAAATGACTCACGCATTAATACTACAAAAAAATGCAAATGGCGTGTCACTTCTGCATTGTCAGTCATCGTCTTCGATCCAACCACAGCTGGAACCAGGTTGTGGATGCATGAACAACGACTTTGGTGCAAACGAGTCCATGTGACCAGAACAGGAGCACTGGTTCTTGTTGCTTTCACCCAACGGGGGAGACCCAGATGTTCCTGAGACGATGGGGCGTCGTAGTCCCAGCAGCTCGGCTCCCTCTGAGGAGCGCTGATTCTTGTTGCTTGCAGTTGCAGGCAGTAGGTGAGACGACGGAGATGGTTCTGAGAAGAGGTGCCTTTGCTGCTCATCGTCTCCCTGCCGGGGCGTGTCTTGTTCCATGGGCGAGTGTTCAGGAACTTTCGTCGCGCCGAGCTTTCCGGCGTCAGGAAAGACGATGTGATCCCTCGTTGGAGTTCCCAGTTTCCTCACGATGTCGTGGTTCAGGCAGTAGATCAGAACTCGGTCAGGCAGGACATCCTCCCACGCCCTACGCATCGTCTTCCGACCGTAGGGGTCTGTCTTCTTCGTGCTGAAAAGGATCTCTTTCGGCAGGCACTTCCGGTGGTACGTCGTCGGGCAGCGTCTGCACACCGCGAACTGCATGTCCGCGTCATGCCTGTCCTCCCCTTTCCTGCAAACGCAGCACTCGTGCGCGGGACAGGCGAACCCCACCCCGGCGGCGACTTGGTACTCGAAGAGCGCGGCCGCCTCTTCTTCCCCGTCCGGGTAGAGCAGCTTCGCGGCGCAGTTCGGGTGGTAGAACCGCCCGCAGTCGTCGTGCTCGCACTGGAACACCTCAGGCGGCGGCGACGACGACGACGACGATGATGAGAGGTCAGAGGACCCCAGCTGTCCGCAGACGAAACACTGGTGGTGCCTGTACTCGCAGTTCTTGCATATGAACTGTTCCTCCGTGCCGAGAATCGCCTTCGCCTCGTCTATGGTTAGCCCGAGGGCCAACCTGCAGGTCGAGCCTTCGCTTTCGTCTAGGTGGAAGGACCTTTTGCAGCCGCCGTCGCAGCAGACTAAGTCGCCGCCATTGTCGCAGATCGTGCAAACGTTGTCTCCTCCCTTGTTCGCGCCGTCAGATCCTTGTTCGGCTTCGCTTATTCTCTTCCGCCGGAGTTCACGGGCTCGCCTTCGCTTCCGGAGCTCCACCGCTGAGACTTTGATCCGAGCCATGGTGATCTCTTTCTAAGAATTAGGCAGGCGGAGGACAGTTGTCAAAGCCCTGATCGACGATTCCCTTAGCTAGATTGGGAATTTGGCTGCGATTCGCTTTCGATTGAACCCTGCTGCCGCCGCCTTCGTCGTCCAGGCGGCGCCATATATATGAATCCCGCCGCAATCATCGGATCCGACTCCAAACTTTTCTTGTGACGCTGAAGGCCCGCTTCACACAAACAGATTGGGCCGTACTAATACATGGGCCAGAAGAGATGATGGCCCAAACCTTCGTCCGTCGTGACAACGACGCGTGGGACAGTACGAATTTCCCCGCTCCATTTGCTCGCAAAATATCCTCTGGGTGAAGGCGAAACACATCACGCGTGCACACACAGCAACTGCAACGCGAGGCAGCTTTCAAGCCACCATGCCGCCACCGGAGCCACACGCCTCGCAGCTAAGACCATATCCAAAACCAGAGGCAAGCCGCCAAGTCAATCCACGGCAGACACACAACAAGCTACCGCGCGCGCGCGCCATGAAGTGCTGGTGCGTGCACGCGCCCAGGGGAGGAGGAGGAGGAGCAATGGCGGCGACGCCGCTCTCCAGCCGCTTCGCTCCAACCACGCCCACCGTCCGCGCCCTGCTCCGGTACCGGGGCCACCACCGGACGCTGAAACTGCTCTCCCCTCCACGCGCGGCGTCCTCCGGCGACGGCGACGCCTCCACGGACAAGGAGCAGCCGGCGGCCGGCGCGACCAGGACGGCCACGGCGGACGACGACTTCGAGGAGCGCATCATGCTGGTCAAGTCCCGCGTGGGGCCCAAGAAGCGCGGCGCGCGCAAGAAGAAGGGCGCGGGCGCGTCGTCCTCCGCCAAAACCGTGACGTTGCCCCCAGTGCCGCTGCGCGAGGCCAGGTCGCGCCTCGGCGGCGCGCCCGTCGAGTTCGGGTTCACCGCGTACAGCGAGCGGCTCAACGGCGCGCTCGCGGCGCTGGGGCTCGCCGCGCTGCTGCTCGTGGAGCTGGGATCCGGGCAGGCCCTGGTGAAGTACCACCAGCCCGCCACGCTGTTCCTGCAGGTTTACACCGTCGCCGCGGCCGCCGCGCTGTTCGTCAAGTACGAGAAGGAGCGGATCAGCAAGTGGCCGGGACCGTCGGCAGCCAACCCGCCGGCGAGTGGTGAATGAGATTATCGGGATTTTTTTTTTTTTTTTTTGCTCTGGTAGGATATGCATTTTTTCTTTTGTATAATTTTGTTATTTCTCGATGTGCCCGGACGAATATACATGTGTTTTGACAAAATTTGAAATATTCGGGTTCTGGCCGCACATAGAGTACTGCACTGCTGTTGCATAGCCTGTTCATGGCGTGATGCAGTTTTCAAAAACAGGATACCAGATGGTTTCTGGGTAATCTTCCTCTTCTCGCAGAGCATCGTTCCTGCAGCCTCGCTGCCATCCATGGCCCTCGACGTGGTGATCATACAAAACCAGGAAAATACTAGACGAATCGGGTGATCTAGCCCGCCGAAAGGTGTTGACTTGTCAAGCGAATCAACCAAACCAGGTGTACGCGCTCGCGCACCGTTTTATCGCTTCAGCACCAAGGATGCAATCCTGCTGCACAGAGAAAATTATGCAGAGACGTATCACTCGAGTACGAACAAATGTGAACCAATCTTCTAAATTCGTCAACAAGTCAGGCACCAATCATCATTCATCACAACAAGCTTTTATGAATGGACTCATGACTCGAGCTCGAGAACGGTACTGAAGCTGCACAGCTCCTTCCAGCTTCACGCTCAAAACAGTATTAAATCATGCATTCGCCGATTCCTGCTAAGTCGTGCTGCCCTTGTCACAACCTGCTCACTTTTTCCACGGTACCATTAGATTCGAGAAAAGACAGGTGCCGAAAACGCACATTTTATTCAGTGTGCATTGCTGGTACTAGCGCACACACCCATTATTAAACATGTAAGAAAGGCTAAGTGAGTCAGTGTCAGTCCAAGACCTGAACAAAACTCATACGACAGTGACACCGGCCAACCATACTACTGCATATCCAAATCAACTCTAACGAAATTATAGGGCCATAAGCCACCGTAGGACCTATTCCGAGATAGAATCTTGTTCTCGTTCAATTCAAGCCAAGAGAAAATAAGACACATGCCAGAGGCTTTCAAGAGTCTTCAGTGAATTTGATTTAACCAGAAATGTCAATTTCACCTCCGTTCCCATGCATCAATACCTTAACTTGTAGTATCAAGCAAGGGTTCAGGGCCATTTTAGAAATATAATAATACTAAGTCTCTGGGAAGTTGCAACTACACTTTATGCAACAAAGAAAGCAATATAGGGAAGAAAGCTGTGGCCCAGATGCATGATCAGATCAGTCCACCGAAGGGCCACCATATAAACGAAACAGCGCCATTTGCGTCTGTCATTGCTCTGACAAAATCAGTACCTCCTCCTCTTTGGTCTATTGTCGTTAGAGTCGATATCACGCCATCCTCCTTGATGACCACGGTGTCTGCAGCTATCTTCTTGCTCTCTCCTCATCCTGTGTTCCATCCGATTTCTGAGGCGACCATCATGCTCCTGTGGACCACCACATTCAGCAATTTCCATTTCCTCCTCTAAATGGTACGAAAGCATCTCATCGTCATCAGCCGCGCCCTCCTCCAAGGATCGATGATGCACTCTCCTGTCTCTATACTTCCTCCTATCCACAAATTCCTCTTCTGCATGAGGTCCAGCTAGGTGGGCAGGATGCAAAGGTGGCTCAAAGGCATCTCCTTCCAGAGCTCGGTGTGAACCTATCATGCCACACATCCTCATGTCTCTTTGCATACCTCTCTCATCGTGGCCTATTCGGTCCAAGGGTGAACCATGGCGTCGGGTGTGACGGTGGTGAGGCAAGCATGTTCTTTCAGTTCGCAGTAATGGTGGTGATCTGTGCATCGCTTCAGGCGATCTTCCCCTGTGGAAATGCAATGGAGCACCCCTTCTTTGTGCAGGAGAATGACTTCTCTCTCTGTGGATATACCCATGACCCCCATGAGAATCATGTCGATGGGAATGTGGCCTAAAGTACCTCTCTTGGATCATGTCATCTGGTAAGTATTCTATCTGCCCACGTGCCAGCAACCTAGGATCTGGAACTTCTCTTCCAGGGAAACCATCAATGTCCATATCTCTCCTGCAGACAGCAGGTGGTGAATGACGGCGCCTATGTGGAATTCGGTGCAAGTGCCCAAGGTCATCTTCATATGGGATCTCATTGCGCATTCTTGGACCTTGAAAGTTCCTTATATAACCGCGGGATCCAGTACCACGCCCACCGTTACGGTGGTCTGTCCTTCGTTGATTGACCATGTCTGGCCCATATCTACCATCATGGAATCCCGCTTTGGCTTTCTCTCGCTCAGATTCCATGAACCTTTCCCATCTTTCATTCCTGTAAAAAAAAGTAAATAGACAGGGAAACAAGGATTTTGTAATTTCATTTATAAACATCAAACCAAACAGACCTATCAACCATATGCATGGGGACCACTTAAATCATGACTACTGTATCCCACAAAAGAAACAACTGTCAATATTCATACCTATTCACATGTGCATATCCCATATCTCTCAGGTGTGACCCAACAAGTTGCCCATCTTTTTCATTTGATACAGAAGCTGACATGTAAGATTCAGGTTTGGACTTCTCATCTGAGTTTTCAGACGCTGCCTTCACCCCTCCACATGAACTATGTGGCTGACTACTTATTGATGCATCATCATTTCCTAAACTTTCACCCATGACTGAATCTCCCGGGTGCACACCAGACTGATTAGCCACCACTTCAATTTCTGTGCCATGATCAGTCTTCGCATCAACATTTTTTGCAAAGCCCTCGTTCGAACTAGCAGCTAGTTTATCATGTGGAGATAAGCTGGTTTCCGACTTTATATCTAGGCTTTTAGTCTTTAGAGGGCAGCTTTTCAAAGTCATAGGAGATTGCTTAATAGGTCCTATTTTAGAGGAAGCAGGATTTTTCAAAGCCAATGATCTTTGGCGATTTGTAGAACAGGAGCCTGAGGTGGTCTTAACATCATGCATGTCAGTATTATTCAGCATAAAAATCTTATCCATTTTCAACAATTGATTTCCCTTTGTTTCATCAATAAAAGCCTCCTTTTGATGCTCCTCCTCACCTGAATTGCTGACAGTACTGTCCCTAATTCTAACAGACTTGCCATGATCATTAACATACCCCATGCTAACCTTATCTACCACAGATGAACAATCCTGATGCAAATCATTGTCAAGTTCTTTCTTTAGCTCTTTGCGTAAGTTACCAACATTGATGTCATCCTTAGTGGTCAGGCCATTCCTGGATGGCCCACCTTGAGGTCTATCAGCAGTAGGTAACCGGAAGACAGTATTATTATCATCATCTGAGCAATCCATTTCAGCACTTCCTTGTGACATACCATCATTAGCAGCATAACCCCGAGAATTATGAATCAAAGGTTCAGCTATAGGGTGGGAGGAATTCTGCAACTGCAATGCATCACAAGGTTTCTGTGCCATATCCTCACGACCATTAAGATGACTGGCCGGCAGAGAAGTGGCTTGCTGAATGTACGAGTCACATGATCCACTAGCATGGTTTGGAACATTAATTCCCGAAGACAAGGATTTTGCAGCCATCAACATCGGTGCTGCATGGCCACTTACTGTTGCTACTGCAGAACTAGGAATATCACTTGTGGATTCTTCACGCTTGACAGATTTATGAATTTTATGAGGAACAATAGGCATAGGCTCAGTGGGGACAGTATCAGGCAAACTTGGACCAGGTAGTACATTATCAGTAACTATACCAAACTCATTATGGACACTGCTATTTTGAAAGATGTTCGAGTTCAGATCAAATTGAGTTTCATCGGGAAGTTGAGGTGCACTGTCCACTTTCTCATGCTCAGTACAACTGTTAATTAGATGAACACTTTGTTGTTCTAAAATATGTGCCTTTTCAACATCAACGTTATGCTGTAGTGATGGTTCTTCAGGTTCTTTCTTCACCATATTATTAGACAAAATCTGACCCGTTGCAGTTGGTGATGTATTCTGAGGGTTCGCTTTGCCGGACACAGGAGCCACAGCCTCCTCAACTGTTGATTTATCTGACCCCACTATAGCTGCTTCCACGCTGACATTTTTCAAACTAAGAGTAGGTTCAGAATTAAATAAAGTATTAGGAGCACTGAAAGCCAGAGGTGTACCAGATAGAGACAGACTCAGTTCTGGAGCTGGAGCAAGTCCTTTCCAGTTTTTGCCTATCTCAGGTCTAGCCGGTGGTTTAAGTTGTAAATCTAAGGTAACATCACCTGGACCACATTTATGAGATGACCCGTAAGAATTTGTGAGGTTCAGACTGTCAATATTACGACACTGTCCACTGCTTATCGTAGGCAACTGTGCATTGTGATGCTGAATTGATCCATGATACAGAACATTATTGCTTTCACATGTTGCAGGTAAGCATCCATCTGAATCAACTGGGTCTGGTGGCACATTCAGATCCAAATTAGGTAGCTTTCCAAAGCTAGTATTTGACGACGCATTGATTTCACACGCTATTTGAACATTCTTGTGGGGTTGTGCTGAATTAAAGCTGGAGAAACACTGATCTACTTTCTCTTCCTTGACAGCAGAACCATAGTTATTGTTTCCATGTCGACAAGATGCTAACTGTAAATCCAGCGCTGAAAACTTTTGTTTCTTCGATTCATTATGCCATGCAGTACTTCTATCAATTTCTGCGCAAGACGGTATCTCATTTGAGCCATTAAGTAGCACTCCTTTGCTATTGGCCATGGGAATGGTAACGGATCGGTTGGCATGGTCTGCGATCTGGGAATTAATGATTCCCTTACCTTGATTGATCACATTTGTATTACGTTTTGCTGTGTTGAAGAAATCCCCAGCTGAAACGGGTACCTCCGCCGCTGAAGATAGGGACTGCATGGATGGCGCGATGCTAGACGCAGCCGAGCTATCAGACAAAGAAACTGGCCTCTTCTTAATAGGCACACCAACCGCCGGCTCACCCAATCGCGGTACAAGTCGGTGCATGCAGACCTGCTCATAAAAGATCCAGAATTCATATGCATCTATAGATAAAGACGTTTTGAACAACCAAAATGAAGCTCTCCAAGGAGGGAAGAGTTTCCGAATACCTCTTCCTTGCTGGCAACAGACATCTTTCCTTGTATGCGTCCTCTGGTACAAATCATAGTCAGTTCACCAAGCAAACAGAATTACAATCACAAAAAACCAAGGCAAAACGCTACCAACCGACAGAAACAAACCGATGGGGCGATGGTGCGACAGATCGTAAAACTAGTATTAAGCAGCGTACTAAATTAAAAATCGATATGTTTAGTTGACTATGAATCTATGTACAAAACCAAGAGCACAGACTAGCATCAATGAACTCGGAAAGCAAATCAAATATTTTTCAAGAAAACTGCAACTCGGTCCATTCATTGACGGCAAACGCGCACGACGAGAAGAGTAGTACCACAACCAACAAACATACCATTGCAACACAACCTCTCGCGACTCAGTTCATGAAATCCTGAGCATCATACTACTACTAGTTCATAGCAAATCCCGAGCGAGCACAAGCACAAAGTATCCTACTAGACTGCTGACGCGCGGTAACTTTCCCCAAGCACAGAACGGAATCCCGGAGCCAAAAGCAACAATACCACACGCGCTTGCTTGAAAAACAAGCATCTCAATATTCTTCCAAGAACTAGCCAGATTGGCTGGCGAGGTTCAACTACACTCCCCTTCTTCCCCAATTTGAAGAGGAAAGAAAACTTCCGCGAAGTACTCGCCAAATCACAGCTAAGATATCGGATCCAGAAAACTGCAACACAAATGAGACCAATCTGCAGTCCCCCTACTCTCCCGTCCACCGACACCGCACGAACAGTCCAACAACACCAGAGGGAAGACGAATAAGAAAAAAGGAAACAAATTGAAGTCAATGAGCAATCTACCTGATCGCTCCAACCAACCGCTCTACTCAGACGGTGGTGCGAAGAGCAGCACCCCCTCGCGCTCACGCTCAGTGCGGCCTTCAGCAGACGAAGCCGATGCCGCGGGCGGGGCGGCGGCCGGGATTTATTTGAAGGAGACGGCGCCAACCACTCCCCGATCTCCTCCTGCTCCCCTCCCCAACTTGCTTCCTCCTGTCCTTTTCCACCCCCCACCAATCTCAATCTGATTCCTTCCTTCCTCCTCTCCCTCCCTCCTCCGTTCCCAAACGGACGGAAACTGCGGCGCGCTCGAATATTTTTTCGGCTCGAATTTTCTTTTTGTAGCCGTCGGCGCGAGAGACGGGGCGCTGGCTTCGCGGAAGTTCCTCGCGGCCCCGCCGAGCCGGGTTTTTTTAAGTACAGTAGCCTAGCCTGCTGCCCTGCTCTATAGAAGTGCGCCTAGCAGCGCGACGCGCGGCGCACGGATCCGGTGGGCCAGGGGCCAGGGCGCGAGGCGCGTTGCTCGACAGACAGGGTTGACTGGAGGCTGGAGCCGTCCGTTCCGACGGGCCCATTGGCTGCCCGGATGATTCTGGGCGTCGGCGCGGGGGCGGGGGCCGGTGGCGTGCGCGGTCCGCGTGGGTGGGGAACGAACCAAGGAACGCGCGCTTGCGCCGCGCCACTCGGGCAAGAAAAAGATGGCCGGGCGCCACGCCACGCCACGCCACTTCAACCACGCGCGCGGTGCGATCCGATGGCCTGGTGAACGCGATGCGCCATGCGCGAAGCAGCCTGGCTGGTAGTAGGTTTGGAGTTGGCGGCGATGCACGACATCACCATACAACGTCCGCTTCGCTCTGGCTGGAGCGTGGACCCGAGAAACTGTGCAGGACCGGCACGGCTCGGCACGGCGCAAGCACGACGTGCCTTGACCGGACTACGTAGTCATTTGGCCCCTCTTCTCTTCTCTTCCTCGGGGAGGTCAGCACTTGGCCCGCCACGGTCTGGAAAACTGGAGCGCTGGATTATCTGCGAACATACGGCACGAGCACGCCTCGTGCTAGTTATGGATGCCCCCTAGCCCCAAGAGCCAGGATACGTGACTGACTGACGGATGATGCGAGCGCACCACAGAAGATCGCGTTGAAAAAGGGAGGCCATGTGTGGCCGAGTGGGTGGTGATGATGCGAGCACTTTGAGCACTTTGCATTTGTCCTAAACACAGGCCACGTGTATTTTTTTTTTTAAAAAGGAGCAGATAATTGCGGATCCTGGCTCCGCTAGATGCTGCCGGCCAGGCCGGGACGTCGCGTGGAGTGGAGGCGACGACAGGCAGACCGAGCTGGCTTGCTGTAGCTGCCGATCTCGTCACCGGGACGTGTCAGCCAGCCGTTGTCGTGAAAGAATCGCTTGACATGAGCCTGTATGTATAATTAATCATGGCATAATGCTTCCCCGTCAAACACTGATGTGACGCGTCAATGGGTAGAATTCTGCAGGAACGTTGCGGATTGCGATGTTCACCTCACCTCAGAAATGTGTTGCCTTCAGTTGGATGTCATCGCCATCGCCAGCCGACTGTGTTAGGTTCTCCCTTCATTTTTTTTAAAAAATGTCAACGTTACGTAAACTTAGTACTGTACTTAGACTGTCTTAACGTCAACAAAAAACAGTATGAATTCAGATGGAGTAATCAATATTGATCATCGGAAGGTTCCACCGGTTTTATTTTAATGGTGATTGATGCGAATCAACCACTGTACGTAGCTTCTTAGAAGAAGCAAGGATCTAAAGGCATAGTAGTACTACTATAGTAGTAGTAATAGATAGGGCTAATGAAAACATGTACATGTGATTAAAGTCCCAAATTACTAACAAATAATGTGAAGTCAACAAGGAGTTCATACACCTGAAATCATTAGATGGACTCCTCCAGAATCATTGACATAGATTAAGAAACAAAAGCTCTCGGTAGCTTAGTTATAAAACATAAAGATATTCTGTAATTAACAACAATAGAAATCAAGTGATGCCAACAAGTTCACGCCACATCAAACAGCTATAACCAGAATAAAACTGATTACTGTCCCAAACAAGAAAGGAGCAGCTAATATTTACCACTCCCTTCGCCTCATAGGAAAACTCATTCTAACATCAGATATTCGCCCCTGGCGCTGGTTTGAAAAAAACAACAGAAAATGATCCATTAATCTGTTGGTTCCGTGAAAACCATCAGAAAAATAAAAGCACACGGGAAAATTAAAAAACATTCCACTTTTATGTGTAGTGGCAGATCATATCGTTTGGATGCAGACTTGAGAAAAATAGACCCGCTTATACCATCATCATCATACAGCACTTTATGTGTCCACTCCAAGCCCTAATGAGACATGCAGCTGACGGCATGCCAGGCTTCGAGCTTCCTGATCCATCTGAGCTGCTGGAGCTGGAAGATGTCGTCGGCCGGCTAGTTGACTCCAGCTACTCGGACAGGTAGGGGGAACTGACAGAACGCATAGCATATGATGAAGACTAGATGCCCCCATCTTCTGCAGCATTGTTATATTTACCGAGCAAATTGCTGTGGGATTTAACTTAATGCAGAGACACTGACTAAACTGAATCAAAGTTGTCAAGAATGATTTCTCTGAACTATGACATACTATACATTACCAAAAAGTTGAGGAGTAAATACGGCCACTTTTATACAGGAAAACGTGGAGCATATTTCTCAAAAGGTAGGTCAGAGATCAGACTGTATATGGTGTTTTAGAGTTCACTGCTAAGGCCCAGTTCGTCTTCAATGTCATCTCCCTCCTCAAAGAGCTTTAGGAATCGCGCTTGGTCCTGCTCCCTCTTCCTCTTCTGCCAGTATTTGTAGCCCAAAAACATGCCAATGATCACAAGGACTGAAACAAGAACACTAACTATTATGATTACCACAACAGACGCCTTCTTTGTTTCCACCTCTGCGCTGGACTCGTGGGCAAAAGAATGATCTGGAAGGAAAAAGGAAAATATTCAGCAAAATCAACGTCAAAATAAAAAACTGAAAAGGATTATCTTTAAGGATCTACTAGTTTGACATTGCAACTTCATCATAAAAAATTCTGCAATTAATTACATAAAACATTCCTTGTTGTCGTAATTACATAAACAACAGAAAAGCATCTGAGATATTTAGTTAATTAAACAAATGCCTTATAAACAAACAGAGAAAAATAGCATGGGACAGGGATCCGTACCAGCAGAGGCAGTACAATTTGGGCATAAGAAGGTTGCATTAAATTGGCCCTCCTTAAAACGGGTGTACTTGCCGTCTTTGAAATCACTAGAACATAGCTCCCATTCATCAAAGACATCATCCTGTTTAAATGTATCCTCTTCGTACAAACCACATCGCTTGCATTTCTTTTCTGGAAGCTCTGTCAGTGGCTGCCAAAACAATACATACCATTCAATGTACAATGCAACGTTGACAAGGAAACAAAAAAGAACACAATTGTGATATCACACAGTTTAAGTGTGAACATTCATAAACAGAATTCACCCATGTCATCACAACAACTTGACTAACCTGCCATGATTCTTCTCCCTTAAAGGTATATATTCTGTTTGTCTCCTTAACATCCAGCAATTTGGTCTTGTTATCTCCCTTGCATAGGAAATACACACTTGGCTTGCTGATGGGGAGCCATTCATGGCTAGTAAATATATCAATGGAATCAAGCGTCACAATCCTTGATGAACAACTCCCTACAAAACAAAAGCATCATCAGTGATATGCCCAAAGTAAGGGTAATAGAAGAAACATATTATGTTTCACGACCTTCATTGCACAACATATATAAATACAAAAGATTGTCTTCGCTCAGCCAGATAACAGGCCGCGCTGGTTTAACTTATAACTGAATATGTTTTTACTTGGTAGTAGTGCATACTGTGTATGTAGAGAAATTCGGACGTTACATAAGGCACTAAAATTTAAGGATGTAAAACAATAAGATTATGCAAATCAAATTTCCTATGCATACAATGTATTCCATATATTGAGCATGCAATTAGGGACATCACATGGAATTTTCTATTTTCCCAGGATCTGCGGTCATTTGTGGCAACCTACAAATTGACCTGTTTTAAAGAATTTACATATTTACATAGCTCAATACTTATAACATTTAGACAGGAAATTATTATACTAATAAAAATATCTACAATGTATTCACACGGATTAAGTAAGCCATTGCTGCAATTGAAAATAATCCCTGGCCCAATGTGCTTCAAAATCAAAACAACAACAATATCGACAAGGCGACAAGTAAGGTCCGTTTAAAGCAAGGTGCCTTTGAGGTCCAGACCAAGTTGAAACGAACATCACAGTTCTCTACAAATATGATGGCTAAGCAAAGTATTCAGGAGGGTGAACCAAAATGTGCCATATTACAGATCGTTCTCAGAAGGGTGCTCCAACTCCAATCGAAGTACAACTAACTGCCCCGTCAAACAAAACTGATTACCTTTCCACTAGCCTGCAGCTGCGACAATTCTAATACATTTCATACTACTAGTCTATAGCAAACTCTACCCTAACTTCCATTTCTTTTCGAAATACCACAGCAGACATCTTTTAGTCTTCACCAAATAAACCAACGTGGCAACTCTCAAAAGATAGGCATCCACATCTACAATTGATAGGCACAATTTATTTTCACAAACATGCAAATCATCAAATCTCCTTCCCCAAATGGTAGCAGCACTATAGTGTGGTATTCACACCTCAGACTTAGCCTACGGGCTGGGCCTATTATTTCTTCAGTCATGAATCCATTCGTATACATATTTCTAACGACTGATGCCCATCGAAGTAACGGTAATGTAATATAATAAGCTACAAACATTAAGCAACTGGGTCAAACATTTCGCGATCAAACACTCAAGCTAGCAACCTTGATCTTGATCCGAGTCTGAGACCATGCTCATAAAGTAAGAGCCAGATCTCACCAGAAATCGAGCAGAGGGCGATGAGGAGGACAAAGAGGAGGTGGCCACGGCGAGGCGAGATGAGCGCCAGCCACCTCATGTTTGGGCCGCGGCGGGCGCAACAGCTTAGGCGGAGGGGTGTAGAGCCGGAGCTGACGAGCAGCCCTCGTAGCGCAGCCCTCGTAGCGCCTGTCGACGGCCCGGTGGTCGCAGTCGCACCTTCTTCGCCGGCGCTTGGTCCTCCCACCCCACACAGAGACGGGACCGGTTCCTCTCACTTTTTCTTTTTTCCTGGAGGTCCGAGAACGAATAGCGCTAGCTTCGTTCTAGAACTAGCTACGCAGGCTTTCGGTAAATTCTTTAGATTGGCGGACTTTCGTTGCCAAGGAGGCGTACTTTTGTACATAACGCATTGCTAAAGAGGCCGGTCTCTTATCTCAACGATGGCTTCAATTCATGGCCCATTTTTTTGAATCCAGAATTAGGCCCATAGGTTAGACACAACCAAGCAGGAAAGGAACCCATTTGCGAGCAGTCTGCGCACTGGTGCCTGGAACTCCGTCCAACTCCATTCCACTTCGCCCCCGCCGCCGCTGCGCCGCCGTACACATGTCGAGGCTCACGGCCGCCGTCCTTCGCCGCGGCGTCGCCGCATCTAAGGATCTATACTCTTCGCGCTTATCCTCGTTTGCCCCCGCTTACCCTCGTCTCTTCTCCGTGGATGTATCCGGCGAAGCATCCGCCGCGGCGGACTCGCAGTCACAGGACGACTCTTTCCTCAAGGCATCTAAAGAAGGTAACTCTGGCACACTCGTGATCTCTTTTCTTAAGTACTGTCAGTAGTTTATTTATGCGTGGGTTTAGGGTTTAACCAAGTTTAGGTGCTACCTTAGAAGAAGAGCAGGGATGTGTGGGAATGGTGATGAAATATTTCGATTTTTAATGTGCTGATATTACGGCTGTCGTTTAGGTAACACAAATCGCAGGCTTGACAAGAATTGTTACTGCAACTTTCGTGACGTGTAGGCCAGAATTGAAAATTAGTTTAGTTTTAAGAGGGGAAAATTTCCTTAGTTTAAACACGACTTACTTTCACGTTTTACTCCACCTAGCACTCTTTTAGTTGTGCGGTGAGGAGAGCTGACGACAGTGCCTGCTGAAGTGCTGAGAGGAGGGGGACGGCAGTGGGTAGCGGCTGCTGCTGCTGGTACTGGTAGGAGTGGCAGTGTTGGATGCTGCGAGGAGGGGAGGTGGCAGTGACTGCTGTTTGGAGGAGAGGTTCAGATGGCCGCAGACAAAGAATGAGCTGAGTGACACTTTGATCCAGGGTTTGACTCCTTTCCTGCACTTGGGTTCAACCGGATCGTGTAGCTAGAGTACTCAGTCACATTTCAGTTAACAGAGTGCTAGACAGAGTAAAACGTGAAAGTGAGTCTTACTAAATTAACAAAGCCAGCAGAAATAGTGGAATTTAGCAAACCTCTTCACGGAGAGTTCTACTGAGCAATTTTTCTTTTCTGATATATGCATATCAAGGAGAAAAACCGCTCTTAGGTGTTTCTGCCGTTTGCGTTACAGCGGTGTATAATGCTTCGAACCCGGTTTTCTTCCAAAAGTGTATCTTTGCTACTCTTAGTTTGTTATAATTGTCTCAGCTGCAGTGATATTCCCTACCGTCAACCTTATGACGTTTATGCAGCTGAATTGAACTCCATGCACCTATTTTGGCTGTATCTTCATACATGAACATGTTACTGACCGCAACTTGATCACGATATAACATTGTTGCAACGAACATCAGATGAGTTTGTGCTCTAGTTTTGGAAAATGTCAAGATATAGTGGTTCTATACTTTCATATTTTACATGGGTAATTTAATTCTTATATGCTGCAACAGGTATGGCCTATGGGAGGTTGTACAGTGCCATTTCTGGGACCAGCAATCTAGGCAAGGACATGTTGAAAACTGACATTCTTCATTACCTTGACAAATGTGACTTGTCATTGGAGGATGTGAAGATTGATTATAACAGGGGATATTACCCCATCGGCGCGTATGATTCTTCTGTTCACAATCTTTCTTTCCCCTTGTCCAATAGACTACATTATGCATGTGCAGTTTATTCTGATTTCTAGTATAGGTGTGATATAGTTTGTATCACATTGTAGAATTACACGTTAAATGTCAGCCATGTTTCTAGCTGATGCATAGATGCTATCATTTATTAATATGATACATTATCTATACCCTGTGGGACAATTTTTCCCTGACTATCCTTTCTTTCAGTGTGCTGTAGATTGAGTGATCTGCACAAGTCACTTTTCCTCAAGTGCTTGATATGCGAACAATGTATCTTTTTCATTGATATTAGTTTTCTACGTGATGCTAAAAAGGATGTTTGAAACTAAGTGCTTGGTTTCTTACTAGTATCAAACATTATCTCTTTATATGGCATGATTGCTTTAAATTTTTATACATGTTATGATGGCTCATTGATATAAACTCACAATTGTTGTTAGCATCATTAATTTTTGTCACCTACATCTCCACATGAATATTGTTTTTTTCCTTGACTAGTTTGTTGAGGTTTCCTTCGAAGGCATCATTCACTACTGCAGTTAGACAAATAAGCCAGGCTCGCTTGTACAGGCTCGAGGAGGTAAGCCAATGGTTGTTTTTTCTTTCTTTTTTTTTTAAAAAAAGGAAAATTCTGTTTCTGTTTTAGTTCAGTATATGGGAGAGCAATAATGTGCTTACTCTGATATAACAGATAAGTCGTGATCAATGGGAGCTGAAGCAGTCTCTTGGTGGAAAAGCTGTAAGTAATGCTTAGTATAGACATATGTAAGGAAGTTATCTTCTTTTCAGTGCTATTGGTTGTGCATAACCACATATATCTCTATGATTTTATTCTTACAAACGATATGCAATTAGTATCAACTGATTGATTTGTCTTGGAACGGCCATATATGTTTTTTAGTTATATGTACATATGGGTTCTTCCAGTTAATGTTGCAAGGAGTACCACGAAATGCTCTCCCAGAGGACATAGAGCGGTTTTTGTATGGCATTAACATTGAACCACCACCATTCGAAAGCTTTCTCAGGTAAACAGTTCAGGAGGCCTCTCATGTTTGCTAATTCAATCCGTTCAGTACACCCTTGTCTGACATTATGGATGGCTATTGCAGACCCGGCGTCCCAGAGCCCATAAGAGTGGTGGTGGTTAAATGCCCAACAAAGACTGATGCCATGAACGCCTTCATTGCCAAAAACAGGAGTTTCTGTCTGAACAGTCCAGTTAGCGTTCGTCTTCTTCAGTAACCGAGTCACCAACATTACCAATCAAATGGTGTGATCGTTGGGTCAACTCTTTCAAACCAACTTTCTAAACCATCGAATGTCGCAGCAATGTATAAGGGTCTATGCAAGCTGGTAGCCTCTGCTTTGCTAGTTTGTTTAATTTCTTCCCTATGTCTGGTTCCAGTTGTATTGTTTCACATTTTTCATATGTACCCAGCAGGAGATTGTTTCACTATTCTGCTTTTAGAGTTAAATAAATTAAATGCACTCCTATTCTAGTTCAAATCTACTAGCTTGTTTCTCCAGTAGCCTGCAGTTTGCTGTTCATTTCACTGTGATTTTTTTTTTGGTAGAAATAAGAAAACCTAGCAAGTGGGATAGAAATAGAAACCCATAAAAATGAAATCTACACTACTTCTGTTCAAAGTCCAGTGCTCAAGTCCAAGAGCAAGATCCAAAAATCAGTGCACGTCAGTAATTTTATTGGTAGTCACATCCGATAGAAACCTTTTGTTTTCGTTGTGTTCATTGGATATGTGGATGACACAATCGTTTTTTTTTTTCCGTGTTTGTGGGAGAAATCACAGTCAAAATAAAGATCATCCACAACAACAGGATTTCCTTGTTCAAAAGAATCATTAAAAAAAAACTATATGAGATTCCATTCAGTTCATTTTCAACTTCTGCCATGTTGTGGTAGGATGTTGTAATCGAAGGTACTGTAGCTCCATTTTTACGGTACTGTGTTCTATGGCTAATGTAGCGAGGCTGGTTTGTCTACCCATGTGGATTCCTCTGCACTAATTCCGATATTCGTATCAGTGATATTAGAGATCTCAATGACTCAATGGTGTCCACTCCTCACCCGATGGTGGAACTAATTCTGGTCGAACATAGAGACCTCTGTAATCCAAAGAATCTCAATCGAGGTGCTAACGGCGAACAGTCAAGCATCGAAGAAAGGGATGATCGTGTCGTGTGGATGTTGGTGTCGAGCAAAGCCACTCAAGACATTCCATCCATCGCATCAATGAATGCAATAGGATGATTTTACTGCGGGCCAAGTTCATCACCGAATCACGCATCCCTGAGTAGCCGCCAAAAAAAAAAAAAAAAGTAGCCGCCAGTCGCAGGCGCTCGTGCTCTCCACCGCCACGGCCGTTATGGTGGCAAATTAAAGCTGGTGGCCGGCGAGCTATACCGCATCTTCTTCCTGCATGGCGTTAGCGCCAGTGCCCACTTCATCCTTGCGCTCGCCGTCGCGAGGCGCTGGCTCTGCTGCCTCCTCCTGCCCTCCGCCGGCCGTGCCAAGGACGGGGATGTTGGCTTTGCCCAGGAACTATCTCTCACACTCACTCGCACACGAACGCAAGGAGGAAGAAGCACAGTAGTTTTCCGGCGACGAACGCCTCGCCTGTATCTTGGCTGTTTTATTCACTAGACTTGGCACTGAAAACAGTTAGGAGTACAGGGCTACTTGTAGGCCACGGAGCTCGCCTCCATGCCTGCCTTCGCGCCATGACCCGCAGGAATCTCGCACACGACGTCGCGAGCCTTCTGCTCGTCCACACATCACGGCTCCCTCCGCAAGGATCGGCTCCACGCACACATCTCTCCTAACAACTTTGAACTCGATCAAACCTGGCACCTAAACTCCCTGAGAACTCAAACTATGACTCGACCACACCGTCCTGAACGCATACTCGCACCGCAGTTCAGCTGCATGGCGCGGACCTGAAACAACTCGGACGACACCACCAGGACGCGGCATACAGTGGACACCGGTGTCGTGGTTTACTCCAACAGGGGAAGCGGCGGGAGATGCCCGCGGCGGCGTACGGTACCGCAGCGTCGCGGTCTGCACTGCATGGGCTCTGGCGGCGTCAGAGGTCCTGCTCGCCGCGTACTCGTGTTTCGCGGACGACAGCGCCGGTCGGTCGAGCGGCGACGTGGTCGCAGCGGACCGGGTGGACGCGGCCGCACGCGCGGTGGCGTGGCCGCTGCTCGCCGCGTACTTGCAGTTCGGGTTCGGCCAGGAGCGCTTTCCCGCGCCGCTCAGGCTCTGGTGGGCGCTCTTCACGCTTCTCTCCGTCTCCAGCACCGGCGTCCACGTGGCTACGAGCCTCGACGGGCTCCCCGTGCCTGACCAGTCCTGGGCTCACGACGCACTCTCTGTTGTCGCAGCGGCGGTGCTGCTCTGCGTCGGGTTCTTCGGAAGGAGGGAGCGACGACGTTGCCATGGTTCCGAGCAGGAGGAGCCTCTGCTGAACGGCGCTCACGGTGCGGGCTATGAGAACAGCAGCAGCGGCGCCGCCGGCGTTTCCTTGTTGACTGGCGCCGGGTTCCTCGGCTTGCTCAGTTTCTGTTGGATGGGGCTCCTGTTCGCCGTCGGCAACAGCAAGACCCTGGGTCTGGACGACGTCCCGGACCTCGACACGGTCGACAGCGTTGACAGCCTGCTCCCGCCGTTCAAAGCCAACCTCAGGGCGCTCATCGGTGACGGAGACGGCGAAAGGACGGTCGTCACGGCGTTCAAACTGGCCAAGGCCCTGCTACGCACCGCTGGGCGGCCCGTCGCGGTGACCACGCTCTACGCGCTGGTCCACAACATCGCCTGCTACGTGGGCCCGTACCTCATCGACTCCCTGGTGCAGTGCCTCAGCGGCGACGAGAGGTACGCGCGTGCGAGCAGCAAGGGGCAGCTCCTCGTCCTGGCCTTCATCCTCGCAAAGGTACTGGAGTGCCTGTCGCAGCGGCACTGTTACTTCGGCGTGGAGGGGGCCGGGTTCCGCGCGCGGTCGGCGCTCGCCGCCATCGTGTACGATCGAGAAGAGCCTCTCGCTTTCCAGCAAGTCGAGGCAGGACCGCGCGGGCGGAGAGCTCATCAACATCGTCAGCGTCGACGCCGACCGCGTGGGGATCTTCACGTGGTACATGCACGACCTCTGGCTGGTGCCGCTGCAGGTAAGCATGGCGATGTTGATCCTGTACTCCACTCCACCCTCGGGCTCGCCTCGCTCGCTGCTCTCGGCGCCACCGCGGCCATCATGCTCACCAACGTGCCCCCGGGAAGGATGCAGGAGAGGTTCCAGGAGAAGCTCATGGACTGCAAGGACGCCAGGATGAAGGCGACGTCTGAGGTCCTGCGTAACATGAGGATTCTGAAGCTGCGTGGTTGGGAGATGAGGTTCCTGTCCAAGATCATCGAGCTGAGGAACACGGAGACGGACTGCCCTTTTCCGTATTGTGGACCCTACTATTTGGTCAGATCCTAATAGATGGCATCAACATTTCCACCATTGGACTGCATGATCTGAGATCGAGACTAAGTATATTCCATAAGAACCAACGATGTTTGAGGGAACTGTTAGAACTAACCTTGATCCCCTTGGAGAGTATACAGATAACCAAATCTCGGAGGTATTTTCACCTTTTCACAAGATTGACTGCTTGATGCTTATCGCACTCACGTATCATGCACGAACTTTAACTACTAAGTTCCAATGTCGATTTGTTTTTTATAAATACAATTTTGCCAATATCAACCTCTTACTTTTGATTCCAGGCGTTGGATTGTTGTCAGCTAGGGGGACGAAGTTAGGAACAAGGAGCTGAAGCTTGACTCACCAGGTCTGATGTGTTTATGTTGTGCCGGGCAGTTCAAAGTCTATTTGTCCCTGCTATATTCAACATTTCTTTTCGAAAAAAAAATCTTTAAAATTCTTCCTAATTAATACTACCAGTTTACCACCGAAATGTGAAAACCTTAGGCACAAAGTCCAGTATTCCAGTTTCAAATCCTCTTAACCTGAATTTCAGTGATATAGAATGGTGAAAACTGGAGCGTGGGTCAGCACCAACTTGTATGTCTTGGTAGGGTACTTTTGAAGCGGAGTAAAATCCTCGTCCTGGACGAAGCCACTGCTTCTGTGGATACTGCAACAGACAATTTGATCCAGAAGACACATAGGCAGCAATTCGCTGGGACAACGGTCATCACAATAGCACACAGAATCACATCAGTTCTTGACAGCGACACGGTGTTGCTTCTTGACAATGGAGAGCATCACAATAGCATACAGAATCACATCAGTTCTTCAGAATACACCATGAGGTGGATGCACACATAGCAAACGCCTGACAATTCAGTGCTTCTTTGTTCCACTTTATGGAGCCAGGCAGACTCGTCCAAACTGCAGACTAGTTATTTGATCTTGTTACCACCAATGCGGTATCAGCATGCATGTTCTAAATGTTCAAGCAGAACTCATCAGAGTTCAGGGTCATGTTGGGAACAGACTAATATCATCGTGTGCTTAGACTGCTGACAAGGGGAATACTGCACAGAGAATATTTGTTGGATGGTAACACCATCGACTGAGAACTGGGGGAGTACATCGGAGAAAAAAGTGGAGCATCGTTAATTTTAACAAGTAGGGTGGCTGGCATAAATAATTTTGGTGCTAGTGTAAACAATCCAATTATAGTTACTATTGCATTATCTTGGAAGTCTCATTAGTTTACTCTTGCCTTATCATTGCCAGTATCAACAATGCAACATGCTGGTGCAATGCAGTTTCTCAGTAGAACTTGGCAGTTTATCGATCAATTCATAGACCAAGCTTCTTCTTTGTGAGCGCAAGCAGCAACTGAGGGTCCTGTTTCGTCTGAGTGTATGCATCAATCATATTCATTTCCTGTAAGGCATTGTTCTGGTGTCATAATAAACCATCAAGTTATTATATATGAAATTGTTACGGTGATTGGAATTAACAGCAACCGTTCATTTAATCAGATCTAATGGTTAAGAATATGGAGGTACTTAAAATGATGGACCGGTATCAAAATAGGTGGGTTCCGGTACCATTTTTTAATATCAACGGTTAGGATTAATTTAAAAGGAGAGGTACCAAAAGGTACCTTCCAGGCACCATAACAAAACTTTATATAGAAATGCTATTCTTCACCAACTTTATTTACTAAATGAATTCCTAAGTAAAAAACACCGACGACAATTATTGAGACAATATAATACCTATCCAATCATGATTATAAAAAAATTTTAGTAGTTCATAGGTTTTTTGATTCAGTAATTTTCGTTATTGTTCAGTAAAAATCAGGTTGGTGAAGAATAACTCTCCATATAAAAAAAAACCAACGATAATTACTGAGACAATATATATATATATATATATATATATATATATATCATGTGAAGTACGACGTACCTCAAGGAATCTCCGTATATTAACTCTCCCTTTGGCGATGTCATAATTCTTGATGTCAGCGAAAAATATTTGAAAACCATCGATGAATGGCACGTATGCAATGTCCACCTATCCATACCGTTAGTGTTTGATTAGATTATTAAACAGGGGAGAATGATTTTAAACGTAACAGGTTTCAGATTTACCAGGCTTAATTTGCCAAGGAAGAAAGGGCCATCGTCAAATTTGGAAAGGGCTCTGTCTATTTTGTCTAGAGCGTCAGCTGTTGATAACAAAAATGGTACACATAAGTCAGGAACCGCGGTATGCGCACATCACAACTGCAAAAGCAATCTAGAAGAGAGCTAAATTAAAGGCGTTAGTGCTGTAAATTCTTGCCGGCTTCAGCAGTCACACCATCCCCCTTGGAGATCAGTGCGCTGATCATTGCCTGGTTGAAAGCATCAGAACATCCGAACAGCTCTTCCGCGTGCCTATGCCTTTCAGGATCCTATATGTGTTCATCAAACAGGCTATCAGCCTACGAGAAATGAAAAAAAAAAAGTCGTTTTATGAAATGCAGCTACGTTTTGACGAACTCACTTCAGGGGTTAATTTAGGGCCGTCGAAATGGCAGTCCATGTACTTGATCAAATCCAGACTCTCTCCTATGATTTCCTTGTCGTGATCCAAGGACGGCACCTAATTAATCGGAGAAACCGCAAGTGTGATAATAAGGTAGCAGGGGCCTCAATTTTTACTGCAAAACTGTGTGGTATATTTGAATTTTAGAGCCTCACCACATTCCTGAGATAAACCCTCTTGTACCATGCTGGTTTATCCGTCGTGTCAATGGGCACTAACTTGATCTTCTCCTGCAAAACCTGGCGCGCGCTTCAAAGTTTTCAAGATCCAAAAAAACGATGACAATAGATGGACTAAAAGTAGCTTGAGCAGACAGGAACAGAGGATTGGTTGCAGTTGGTACCTTGCAATTCCTTGTGATCCATGCCCTTTGCGCATACGGGCAAACGTACGCCATGTACAGTCTGCCCGTTTTCAGAGATGCACCGGTCAGAGTCTGGAACATCTGATAGTACATCTACGACTGCGAAATGTCAGAACAAAGTTGGGACCAACCAACCTGGTTGTGCCATCGTGGAGAGGTGGCTGCTCGGATGCAGATGTCAAGGTAGCAGGAAGAGCTTCCATTGCAAAGCCGTGTTTCTCACACGGAAATGTTGGTGATCGTCTCCAGCAGATTAAGAAGACACGAAAGCTGCTAGTTGCTGCTGCTGATGTGAAGAGGCCTTGGAGCTGTTTTATAATGTTAAGCTGATAAACGAGAGCGTGCAGCACCAAGGTCAGAGCTGAAAGGTGAGCACGGAGAAAAATTTGAGTCCAAGCGTCACCAGTGACGAGAAACGGCAGAACGGAGTGCGTGGTAATACCTGGTGCCACGTCTTTCATGCACAATATTAATCAACGCATATACTGGTCAGGATCGTAGGTCGGAGACGATTACTGAACACCAACAGCGGAAACAAAAACGTTTTAGTCCAAAACAAATCAGGATAGGCTGATTACTGGACACCATTTAGCTCCAAAACAACAATTCATGAACTCTTGGCGATTGTGCGCTCCAAGTGAGCCAGCGCAAGGCATTTTTTGAAGTACAAGATGCCAATAAACACGGCTAATATTCATGTAGGAGGAATACTTATCCATTAAACTCATCAACATTCAACACAACTGACTGCACTTAGTTATCACATTCCCTCACTCATGTACAGTACAGCAATATCTGTGCACAGGCAACTATGATCTCAGGATTTGTTTCCTTAGAAGCATGACCTATATAAATGGAATGTTTTATTGGAAATATAGTAGTACATAGCAAGCAAGCACACTCCTGAACTGTTATGCTGGTAGTCTCCTAGCAAGATTCTCGTTGCTGCTCGCTAGCTTCAGGCAATCTGGATGTCAAAACGTGTGTCAATGATTTGACATTGACAAACCTAACAGTCAAATGGCAGAATGTTTAGAACATAATCTTACCCCAAGCCGCTTCTTTGTGTGTTCCAGCAAGAACTGTGGGTCTTGTTTAGTTTGTGTATATGCGTCAATCTTGTTCACCTCCTGCAATATATAAGTTTGGAATAAAAATTCTATTCACAATAATTAAAAATGGTCGGCACTGGGCTTACGAAATGTGTGTGAGCAACTAGCACCATTCTAAACTACCTCAATGAACTTCTGAAGGTTGGGTCGTCCTGCTGTGATATCATAGTTCTTTATGTTGGAAAAGAAAATCTGGAACCTTTCAATAAATGGAACATACGCAATGTCCACCTAGAAGGAAATTGAGCATCATATAAGAACTTCATGCCAAAGTAAACCATGAATAAAAGCTCTTTCTCAATGAAATTAAAATGCAGTTCAGGGAATATGATCCCTTCACTCCAGTGACGTACCAAGCTGAACTGGCCAAGGAAGAAAGGACCATCACTGAACTTTCCCAAGGCAGCTTCTATCTTATCCAGAGCAGCAACTGTTGGAAAGAATGGATGTCAGAATGAGAAAGTTAGCAGCGTCTTGAAATAGTAATTCTCGAACACGCAGGAGCTTGAAATAGTAAGTCATGAAAGCAGGGTGCTCTGACCAGCTTCCTTGGACACATCTTCCTTGGAGGCTATGGATAAGTATGACGCTTTGCTGAACTCATCAGTAAATGCAAGCAACTCCTCAGCAAACTGCTTCTTTGCAGCATCCTATCATTTCCGAATTTTAAGAATTTCGGATGTCAGTGCAACAAGTCTGAGAAATCACTGCATCTTTGCAAGCAATCGCACTGATGCTGATGTGTCTTACGTCAGGAAGCAACGATGGGCCTTCAAAACTGCTGTCGATGTACTTAACCAAATCCAAACTCTCTCCTTTCACCTGGTTGTTGTGCTCGAGGGCCGGCACCTATGGAGAACGATAAGGTAAATCTTATCTTAACTGTACATAATGAGGAACATGACACGAATACCTCCCTGCACCTCCAACATAATCTGTGAAAGATTCTATATGGGAGGAAAGGAAAGAGGATGTTAACCACACACACACACCTTGTTCTCAGGGTAAACCTTCTCCTTATACCAAGCAGGCCTGTCTGCGAGATCGATCGCAGTTATCTTGATCTTGTCCTGCAAACCCTGGACAAAAACAAGGGGAAAAAATGATTCGATTTTTCTTTGAGCAATACTACATACACAAGGTAAAGAAAACCTATAAATCAAAGAAGAGTGGTGCTAATACCTTGTAGTTCCTGGCAATCCAAGTGCGCTGAGCGTACGGGCAGTGGTACGCGACATACAGCCTTCAGGAGATCATCAAAAAGGGGAAAACGGGGATTAAAATTTTCGCTGTTGATCCACGCAACAAATGGCGAGAGGTCGAAACCTACCTGATCGTGCCATCGAAAAGGGGCGGCGGCTCGGAGGCGGAGGTCAGGGGAGCGGGTAGCACTTCCTTGACCGAGCTAGACAGGAACAAAATGGAACTTTCCATTAAGAAATTCCGCGAATAATCTAAACGACCGGACCAAGATAGACTGACAGAGACAGGATCTCCGCTCCCAGTGCCACTTGGAGCACTCCACTCACCTTGGCGGGGCGGCCGCTGCCATGGCGACGACGCGGGATGGCTTCTGCGCGGCGGCGATGCCGATGCGGTAAGCTGGTGGTAGCCAGGGAGAGCCGCGAATCTTTATAGTACGCGCCAACGGGACTGCAGCTGCAAGGGTTACGGGGCCGGAGGCGGTGACCGGCGTCAGCGGTGACGGGCAGCGAGAAAAAGCGAGCGAATTCATGGAGCGCGTGACTGGCTGATTGGTGGAGCGGGCACGTCAGGGCCGTGCAGCGCTTGACAGGCTGATGAGGTCCGGTTACCTTACCTGGCCGGCCGGCTTCACTTGGACGCGAACGTGGGAAAGGTGCGCGGGCTCTCCGTGTTTGTGGTTGTTCTTCCGGCCCTGAGCGGCTGAGCCCCTCCTGCAGCTTCTGGAGTCTCCGTGGGTGGTTGGCACTTTGGCAGATACTGAAGTACTACTGTGGATACTGTAGATCTCCCGGCCCGTTCTTGGTTCAGCCTGGGCCGGGTCTTTTCGGCTTCCGTGGCGCACTACATGCTGCAGAGAAGTGGTACAGCCCAACTGACAGCATCGGCTGATGACAACGTGGGTCTCAAAGAGCTGCAATGTGGTTGACAGCCCACCACCAAAGCGTTTCCACAACTACAGCAACAGTAATAATGTAGGTGCGCTAAAAACTGGGGCTAAATGGACTAATGGTACGTGCACGTACGTTTGTATAGAGTAGTTATCAAAGAATAATATTTATTTGGCGCGATATCCAAATACTTTCTGCAGAACTTTACTGTAAAAAGAGATGTCTGGACATATGGTCAACAGACTTTCTGCAGAACTTTCTGGTAATTAGAACATGACATAATCAGCTATATGTCACTGATGACCGCATCCACATACCCCAAAATAGGGCAACACTAAGTAAAAAAAGAATGAGAGGGGGGGGAGGAAACCAAGCTGACAGAATCGATTACGTCACACTCAAACCTGCCACTGACCGGAAGGACCGCCAGTCAACTGCACTTGGAAGAAGCGACGGACCAGCCGACCGAACCGAGCAAAGAGAAGTGTAACCTCCCTCACCTGCGCCTGCGCGGCTATGCCATTAGAACAAAACAGAGGTCGCCAAGTGCATGCCCCATTTACAGCCGCCGGCGGCGATGATAGAGGCGTGTGCCCCAACCCAAACCGCACTTGCCATCAAGCACTTACGTAATTATTAAAAAATCTTACAGTTACCACACCAGTAATCCGCTCGCTCATACTATAAATTAATTCCCAGGCCAATGGATCACCTCGATCGTTCATCAGCTCATCACCAATTCGATTCGCCACACAGCCGCCGGACCCCGCATCTCCCTGCCTACGAGAAGACGAGAAAGAGTCCCTCCCAGTCCCAGCTCGGTGCCATGGCCTCAACTGCAGCGATAGATAGGTCTGTGAAAGAGGCGCTCCCGCCGGCCCTCGGCTCCACCTCCGCACCGCCTCCCGTCTTCGACGGCGCCACCAGGTAAAACTCCAGTTGCCTGACCACAAGTTTTTAGTACTCTTTTTGCGCGGTAGTAAATTATATATAGCGAGTAGTAATTAACTTTCGTTTCTTTCCTGCTGAATTCTTGAAGGCTCTACATTTGCTACTTCTGCCCTTTCGCTCAGCGCGCCTGGGTTACCAGGAACTTCAAGGCACGTTACGTACTGCAATAACTTTCAGATTAAATACAGAAGCTCGTTTACAATAACACTGCTTTTGTACAGTTTGAAAGAAACCGTAGCTTTTGACTTGCTTCCTTTCCTTTCCAGGGTCTGCAGGACAAGATCAAGCTGGTGGCCATTGACCTGCAGGACAAACCAGCTTGGTACAAGGAGAAGGTTTATCTTCAGGGGACGGTGCGCGGTTAATCTGCCTTCAATTGATCCGCGCATTTCTCGGAGCATTTCATTACCCAATGAAGAATTGAGATAATTTTTTTTTTTCTTTTTGTGTCTCCTGCTATAGGTGCCTTCCCTGGAGCACAACAACGAGGTCAAGGGGGAGAGCCTGGATCTGATCAAGTACATCGACAGCAACTTCGACGGCCCGACATTGCTACCTGACGTAAGCCTGAATTAAATCTGATCAAATACATACGGAATCACCACAACTGCACAGTGGAACACTTGCACAACTATGTATTCCTTTCTACGACTGACTACTAGTTGCGTCAGGTGCCGTGAAATTTGTTGACGTTGTTTGGATGTATTATCTGTTCCTGACAGGATGTTGAAAAGAGGCAGTTTGCTGACGAGTTGATCGCGTACGCTGATGCCTTCACAAAAGCGCTATACTCGCCATTGATCGCCCACGCGGATATGTCAGAAGAAGCTGGTAAGTGCATTCTCCAGTTAAACAGGCGCACTTTGTTGGGTTCAATTCAATGGCATCGCCGATTCGCTGACGCCGTCTCTTTCTTCATCAGTTGCTGCTCTGGATAAAGTTGAAGCTGCTTTGAAAAAGTTCAACGACGGCCCGTTCTTCCTTGGCCAGTTTAGCCTGGTATGTCCTTAATTTGTCAATTATTCATACCCATATACTTGCTTATAAAGGATACAGGTTGGGTTGAAATCCGTTAACACAATTTGCTTCTTCTTTTGTCACGCTTGATTATTATCTCCCAGGCCGATATTGCGTACGTGACAATTTTGGAAAGGGTTCAGATATACTACTATCATCTTAGGAACTATGAAATCACCAGTGGAAGGCCCAACCTTCAGAAATTCATGGAAGAAATGAACAAGATAAACGCCTATACACAAACCAAGAACGATCCTCTGTCTTTGCTTGATATTGCCAATAATCATCTTAAGGTTAGGCACCGTAAAAAAAAAATGTCTACCTTTTAGCACTTCAGTTTGCAGGTCATTTTACCAAATGCACATGGTGACTTTCTTTTTCAGGTTGCATGAATATACCACACATGGCAGGACCCATCATGGCTTATATATCAGTGTGCTTTCTTTGCTGGTAGTTAAAAAAGTATGGTTTGGAAGTGCATGTTTTGTTTGAATAAAAAGATGATATATTGTACAAATTCTGTGATGATATAAAGTCGATTATAAAATGACATGTTGTAAGATACTACCTCTGTTTTATTTTTATTTTTTTTTTGCATTGGTTGACTCAAATATTATAATATTATCTTAGTATTTGAAGGGTTAAAATGCTCCATGAACCGTCACATTCGTTCTTAAGGCCATGAAATTACCATATTTAATTAGGAAAAAAGACAAGATATAACTGATGATTTTAACGGCCATCTAGTGATGGACATTAAAGCAAGAGTCAAAAATCAAATACGTACCATAATTCTTTTGACTGTAGTTCTACTAAGTTCATATTAATTGGGAAAAGAGAATGTACATGTCAATTTCGGTAATTTCTAATATGTCAGTGAAGATCGATTCAAACAAAAGAGTCCCAGGTTTGATACACTCCTCGCATAGGTTCATTGGGTTCCTGTCTTTTAGCATCAACTCTTGACCGAGTTCTCGTTAAGAAATGACTAAGGGGGAAAAAAATTGATGTGTTTGGATCTCATGGATTATAATAAATGGACTACTAAAAACAATCCAACTAAAAAAACCAATCCAACTAGTTGAAACAAAACTGGAACATAGGAGTATGGACCCACAACTCCCTCAGTTTTAAAATTATTGTCGTTAGGACATGAAATTTAGTTTAAAAATGAATTAAAATTGTTGTCACAATAAAAATAATTTCATCACAAAAGTATTATAATAATATTTTAGAATAGACAAAGTATTATTAGCTGCAGAACACACAACAGCAACTCACCCTGAACACTAGGAGAGAAAATATGGCAGAAAGAAAGTGACATAGACGGAACACTGATGGCAATCTCTTAGTACTTTTACTCAAGTTTACTGAATGACATTGCAGCTCCGTCTGCCGGCTTCGAGTGTGGAAGGTATACAACCTCCGCATCAGGATTAAGCAGCTCCCATCTGTTCAAAGCCAACGGAGAGGGCATATCATTTAGAACTATTGCACAAAGAATTATCAAGAGAAAAAAAAACTATGGCACAAAGAACTGAAGGAAGTCTGGCGTGAGTCCAGGCCAAGCAGCAATAAGTTGCTTATTACTTGTAACCAACAGAGAGATGGTGGAGCATGATAGTGAGCTGCAGCCTTGCAAGCATGTTCCCCGCGCAGACCCTGGGCCCTCCTCCGAACACCTGGTATGTGCCTGGTTTTGCCGGTTTCTGTTCAATTAAGCGATATTGTGACGTTCAATGGAAATAAAAATCATCATTTTTATACGCTCTAGCCACGACAAAGGTTCTTCAGGGTACTATGGACGATGAACTTACGTCCCATCTGTCGGGGTTGAAGTTCAGTGGATCGTCGTAGTAGGCGGGGTCAGTGTGCAGTGATCGGAGCCAAACCAGGACATGCCATCCCCTCAGGTATTTTATAACCTGTGCATGTAATGATTTTATTACAGAAGTACCCAAGTTTTTTTGACACAGAATAGAAGTACCCAAGTTGGGCCGGCAGTTGGGCTACTTGAAAAATGTTTTTTTTTCTTTTTTTCAAAAAGCAAAGTATATTTTATATTGTAGATTGTATTAAGAGGAACGTATTGACTACTATTTCCAATTTATGGTTCATAGCATGAGGCGCCAAGGGTTTGATATTTTGTTTTGTGAGCGGAGCGGAGCTCTGGAGTTGCAGTTGGAATTTTTTGGCACAATATTATAGACACAATTCTCTCCATCGTATCTTAGTTATATGCATCGCAACTGAAAACTTTTTGTAATAACAAAAACGCTGATTGTGATTGAAAGCATAGACCCTAAACGTTGTTTTAATTTCATTATATCTACTCACAGAAATAATAATTATATCACGAAAGAAGTGCTGAACAGTTGAAGTGTGTAATAAGGTGACTACTGTGTTACTCCCTCCATTTGTTTTTTGTCGCCGTTGACTTCGACCAATAACTTTGATCATTCGTCTTATTCAAAAATTATAAAAAATATTAAATATTTTGTTAGAATTTTATTCATTACTAACTATTTTTAATCTTAACTTTTAATTCAACATATTTAAATATTTTTTAAATAAGACAAACGGTCAAAGTTTTTGGTCAAAGTTAACGGTGACAAGTAAAAAAGAACGGAGGGAGTACCTCTGTATTCGACATCTTTGTGTGCCACGCGATGAACCATCGGAGAGATGTTGGCTAGTCGAATCGTTTCTTCCACCACCTATGAAAATTAAGATGGACGCTGAGATTAAGCGACTCCAAGTAATATAAATTTCATACTCTGAACTAGTAGTAGGTAAAATGTAGAGTGAGGTCTTCTGATCTGCGTAACACATGCCATGTAGTATACCTTAGCAGTGTACTTCATGTTGGGGATGTCATCAATAGTAATGAAGCCACCATTCTTGCTTTTGCTTATTTTCATATTTTCCATCTGAAATGTTGAGAGAATCATATAACATCATATACATCAGTAGAAACAGTTTATTCTTCCTTTTTTTTTAAAAAAAATGATCAGTGGTAGCTGGCTTATTACTCTGAGCTTGTGAAGAACATCCGGCGACTTGGCGAGGTGGTAGGCCGCCCACATGATGGCGTTGGAGGTGGACTCGTAGCCGGCGACAACGAGGGAGACGATGTTGTCGACAATCTCATCGTCGCTAAGCTTGTTCCCTCGCTCGTCTTCCATCTGCATCAACCCTCTCAAGAAGTCCTCGCTGCTGCTATCCGGCGGCTCCATTCTTCTTCTCTCCACTTCCTTCCTGAACACCGCGTCAAGCTTTCGGCAGCACTGCTGACATGCAAAGTCAGTCACAGAACCGAGGTGACCAAATTCACTTTTTTAATTAAGAATGTTTTTTATAAGAGCAACTTAATTGTTTCGTTCCACGTACGAGTACGACGTACCCTGCGAGCGCGGTGGAATGCTGTTCCGGGGAGGTCCAACGGGAACGCCCTAAACCCAGAAACTAGGCCGGAGAACCACCCGTCGATCATGTCGGTGGCAGGCGACGGCTCCATGCTTACGAACATCCTGCAGATGTTCTCGAACGTCACCTGCGTCGTTTAATTATTCGAATTCATTATTAACTCGTGCACACCCGTTCATATATATAGATCGATCAATCACAACTAGGTCCAAACGCACAAGGACAAGGACGAGATTAGTACTTTCTTGATCTCGGTGGAGGCGGTAATGGTGCCCTTGTCAGCCCACGCCCGCAGCGCCGCCACGACGTGCGGCTGGACGACCTCCGCGATGCTCCGGAGCGCGCCTGGGCGGTTGACGGCGGCGACGATGAACCTGCGGAGCCTGGCGTGCTGGTCGCCCTCGACGTTGACCACGCTGGAGAGGCCGACGAGCTCCGGCGACGGCCACCGGATGCCGAAGGTCTCCGGCGACTGCAGAACGAACTTGTTGGCCGCCGGCGAGCAGAACAGGACGGTCGGCGCGCCGAAGAGGTGCGTCCTGTATATGCCCGCGCTGCCGCCGCCGCCGTAGCGCCGCCTCTTGGCTTCGATGAAGCCATCGGGGCGGCGCGCGAGCTTGAAGTACCAGAGCAGGGCGAGGCTCTCCCCGATGAACGGGAGGCCCATGTGGCCCGGCGGGAGCACAAGACGGCGGCGGCCCTTGAGCGCAAAGACGGCATGGTGGGTGGCGTCGGTGCAGTGCCAGACGGCGAGCGCTAGCAGCGGGACGGCGCCGAGGACGGCGCCCAGCCACCACGCCCAGTCCGCTGTGTTCATTGTGTGCCGCCAGACCATGTCCGAGTTGCATGCATATATACGATGAGATGAAGTTTGTGCTGGAAAGATTCCGAATGGTAGATGCTTTTTGGCTCTGGAGCCGCATCGGGCCAAGTTCGTAGTAGTTCCTCTAAAAATATAGGGAAAAAAGAGAAGAGAGCAGCATCACATTCACATGAGTTATCAGGCTTGGGCTCAATGTACTCTACATATGAAGTCCATGTTTACCGAGCAGTCACGACGCACGCGTACGTAGTGCTCTTAAGTTAGTACGTCAATGACGACCCTTGCGGACGCGTGTCATGCATTGAGTAGCGTAGTAGGGAAGAAGAGGAAGAAGAGCATCACGACGACGACTCACCCTCAATATATAAACAAAAAAACATAGTACTACTAGTATATAAAAATTAACTACGACCTGAATGCATGCTACCCAAATTAAATAAATATAATTAAGCTGGGTCAATTACTTTAACTATATACTAAGCACTGTTATTACTTTAATTTGTGAAGCGCCACTTCGGTCGGACCTGGAAATATTCCATACTGTAGATGCTGTCGACTCTAGAACCGCAAGGGTCCAAGTTAAGATGAATAATACTCACTCCCTCCTTGGATTTATTTGACGTTTTAGCTAGTTAAGATGAATACTCACTCCCTCTATCCAAGCTTTACCTACTTGTAGTTGAACTCTTCAGAGCACATTGAGCTTAACTCAAATGGTTGTTAGGTTTCTGGGATTTTGATCAAATCTGAAAAAGTGCTTAGATTTTTAGACAGATGGAGTACATGATAGAAAAAGTTATGTTGTTATCCTCTATAATATACATCCAAACTAATCAGGTATGAAAGTGATTGCACCTCAAAACCATCTTTTTTAGAGCCGGAGACAGTCTTCTGGTCAAGCTGAAATAGAGCCACACTGTCACTCCAACTCCACAGGCAAAAGTGGAGCCCATTTATTTGAGTACTTTGACGGCCTTCTGCCGACGCCAATCCAAAGGCCCATTTGCGTGAAGTCAGGGCGACGTGGCCGGTCAGTACGCCGGAAACAAGAAAATCAGCTGCGACGGCGATACGCGCAAAAAAGTGAAGGAATATCTCTCTCGCCCGGTCTCGCCGCACCTCGCGACCGCGACCACCTCACCGAGCTCTCTCTCTCTCTCTCTCTCTCTCTCTCTCTCTCTCTCTCTCTCTCTCTCTGCGTTGGGCGTCAACGATGGCATCTCAGCAAGCTGCGGACGCCACAGCCCCATCGTCGGCGACTGCTGCCTCGGGGGAAGCTCCTCCGAGCGCCGCTTCCCCCGCGCGCGGGCAAAACCCTACGGCCTCTGCTACCGCGGCGGCCGGGGCTACGGATCTGGAGAAGAAGATGCGGCGCGCGGAGCGTTTTGGGACGCCGGTGGTGATGTCCGAGGAGGAGAAGCGCAGCAGCCGCGCCGAGAGGTGAGTGCTGTGGATCCCCTTTTCCTAGGGTTTAGAGGTTTTTCATTTTAACAAATCGTTAAGATTGGGTAATTTCTGTATGTCTTATTCAGCTATTGTCAAAATAGTGTAGAAATTGTTTGATTTAAGCACAATATTTTGATAGTCTTCTTGCCATAGCACGTTACTTTAGAGTTAGGCATGGAGTGATGGAGTTATCTATACAGATGTGATACATGATCTAAATTTGGGTCCTCTGTTTTTATTGAAGAATCATATATTATTAGAAGTGCACAGGCAGAAGGTGTCGCATTCGTTTCTACTACCTCTTTTCAAGGCGTAACTATATATATTTTTTTGCGAGTATTGCAAGGCATTTCTAAGTTCCTGTGGCAACCTCAAAACACCTTGTCAATTAAGTTTCTTGGCGTATTTAACTAGTACTTGCTATACCAGAATTTATTTTATATTTGAAGCAACTTTATTTTATTTGTAGTCTGTCAAGTCATTTCTGTATACATGAGATGATTGTTTTGAGAGATGTTCCCTAAAGTTAATGAAGATGCGGATATAATGAAGTAGTAGATGCAACGCAAACAAACTTAAAGATACAATCAGTTCATTTATGTAGTTCATGTAAATTTTTCTGAAATCAATTTCTTTCCCCAAATATTTTTCATAACCATGTAAACCTGATGAATCCATGTGAGACCAAGTGTATCTCTTCGATACTGTTTGTTTTCACTTAAACTTGATTGCACTGGAAAGAAGTGTCTATTATAGAATTAACTATTTGCCCTTTTGGTTTGTTGTATTGCTGATCCACTTTCCAAATGGTGACTATATATAATGAATGTCTTTCAATCGTACAAGGTTTGGAACTGGATCGGCAAATATAAAGGAGGAGGAGAAGAAGAAGTCGAGGGCTGAGAGGTGTGTTGGCATTACCATTTTCTCATTATGGTTTTCTAGGATTTTTTTACGCTCCCAGGTGCTGGGACTGATGCATGGTTAAAAATATGTAATTGCTAGGTTTGGACTTGCCTCAACCTCTTCAACTGGTGAAGAGGCTAAGAAGAAAGCTCGCTTAGAGCGATTTGGCCAGAGTACAAATGTTGATAAGGCAGAAGAAGAGAAAAGAAAGGCACGTGCACAGAGGTCCGTGAATATATTCGTGGCTTGTCATTCTTGGTCTCATGTGGAAATTTAACATAGCAATCGGCTTACCTTAGTACCTTACATCTCCTTGCAATTTCACCAGGTTCGCTGAAATACCTAGCGTATCACCCCAGGGAAATGGCAAAGACAACTCCAAGCCGGTATGTTGTACTTCGATTCTTTGAAGAGCTTTTGCTTTGTATTCTGCATGCTTTTATGCAGAACTTTCTCAACAGTTGGTGGTACTAACTGACCCTTTCCGTCATCTATTTAAAACAGGATGCAGCTGCTGTGACAGGCACAGCGTGATCGAAGCACTATCTTCGATGAGGTTAGATGATGCTGTTGTCATAATACTGCCCTCGTCAAGGTTTTGCTGCTAAATCACTCCATTTTTGCAGGTGTCATATTATCACTGGAGGTTTTGGTGGTGCAATAGTTTGTACGCCACTAACCAGTAACCACCACGTGAGCGGCTGTGTTTCGTAATCATTTTCAGTGCTGTTGCAGTGTAGACTTGCTTACTGTGCTTGCTAGGCAGTGTAGCTAGATTTCCTGCCTGGTTTCTGGATGATATGTATTGCTTCTCCCCTTTTGTTGACACGACTGTTTCTTAACTCGATTGGTCTAGGTAACTATTAAAAGTTGCACTACTTGGTTATTTGTCACGCAAAGCGATATCAGGGAGGATGGCGTCCCGGTATCGGTCATCAGATACTGCATGGCAAGTGCGATGCACTTCAGTGGGTAATCGGTCCGTTGCATGAAAGCTATGGAGAGGCAACATGGATCCAGCGAATTTGTATTTGCTAAATATTGCCAAGCTCTGCAGATAAACACATATCAATCGGGTAGATAAATAATGGCAAGATTACCAAACGTTGGTTAAAAAGGCATTTGATTTCAATCTTCTCGTAAAAAAAAAGGAAACTACAATGGACGAAATATGCCTCCCAGACATGACAATACAAGCTACAATACAAGCTACAAGGGCAAATATTCTCATTCGCAAAAAGGAAAAAAAAAAATCTTATTCCATTCTCTACAGATTATTACAGCAGTGTATTAGCGCAAGGAACAGAAGCACAGCCCAGTCTGCCCCGCACCCTACGCCCTCAGTGGCCGTAGACCTCCCGGTGAGCGACGAGTTCTGACCGCCGCTCGATCGTGTAGCGCAGTTGCTCCTTGACCCGCTGCAGAGCGAGGAGCACGGACTCCACGTCGCCCTGCTGCGGCTTCGGCGTCGCTGCAGCCTGAGGCTGGGGGTCGACTAGGACAAGCGCAAGCTTGTTCTCCTCTTCCCGTGCTTCTTCCTCGCAAGCCCTCGAGCGGTGCTCTGCCGTTTGCGCCGTGTCGATGCCTTCGGTCCTCGAGTCGTCTGGGCCAGCAACGAGCTGGGGGTCGACCAGCACAAGCGCGAGCCTGTCGTCCTCGCCGTCGCGCGAGTCCTGTTCGGATCTTGCTGGGCAATTGGGTTCACCAAGTTGTTGCCTGGTTCACGGACACGTTGCGAGTGTGATTATATGGACAAATAATTTACCAACATTGTACAAATACTAGCTTATTGCGAGTGAAGTAAAGACAAGAAATTGTAAGTTTGTTGCTGCACTCGAGGTGGAGTACAATGCCAGATAATCCGTCCATCTATTTCCTATCCTAAAAGGGAACCATTCTGTTCAGGGGCAAAAGGAAGCACTAACTGTTTCCTCTTTACTACCTAACATGATGAAAGATGCCTATTGGAGCTAGTCGACAGGAACTCCAAAAGGGTAAACATTGAAGGATGGTTTCTGTGTCAGAATTCTGGCTAAACGAAATTGAAATCTCACTGAAAAATAAAATAAACCAAATTCAGAAATGGTAATTGTGCTACGAAAATGAATGCCTGAGATAACAGTTTCAACGTCTTTTAACAACCAATTTTTTTGTTATCAATCAGTAAGTTTCCATGCGTTACCTGTCCGTATCATGATCCCCAGAACTCGCTCCAGAGCTGAAATTGTTGTTTGTGTCCCCAAGATCGATGCAAGGGCCAGCCGGAGCTTGCTCCGACACAACCGAGCACGAGCTCCCGTCTTGGGAAGAGAAGTTCACCAGGTTGCAGGACCCTGCCGATGAGGCACCATCTCCGGGAGAACCGGGTCGCGCAGAATCGGCGCTGCTGAAGGAACCGAGATTGTTCCTTTCACCCACCTCCGGCGCCTGGTGACCGTGGCGGCCATTGGAGGACAGCGACCCGATGGAGCCGTCGGAGAGCTCGACGTCCAGAATTTTGAGCGACTCCAGCTTCTTTATGGCCTTCCTGAGCCTCCTCTCAGCCTTGTTCCTCACCTTGACCTCGTCGGACAGCTTCTTCTCCAGCTCGTCCAGCTGTTTCCCAAACCAACCATGAACCATCAAATAAAAATTCCTCCGTGAGCTAAGAGTAATTAAGGAAGACGAGGCAGTACGGAATGTGTGCGCGAGAAAGTAAACATGATACCCTTTTGGACAGTTGGTCGGCCTCCTCCTTGGCAGCCTTGGATGCGACCCTCTCTGCAAGCAGCCGCCCTCTAAGGCACTCCACCGTCTTCATGCCGCCACCGCCACCCTCATTCACCCTGCAATCAACGCAACAAAACACATAAATGCAACATCCAGGTACCGGTCAGGAACTGATCCTAGGATCCCATTAGCTACCAAAAAGGCAGCTCAAGAACTGAAACTGATCCTAGTAGGTAGGTAGAAAACCAAAAAGCTATCGATGGTATAGGAAATTAAGAGAGACGATGCTATAAGACAAAAAACAAGCACCCTTACACCCAAGAACGGAATTAGTAAGGAACTCAATGAAATTTGTACCAACCTGCATTGCATCGTCTGCGCCGCCATTTTCTACCCTTCCCGCAATCCAAGCTTGCAGAGGAACGGTGTGGTGCGCGACGGCGGCTTTGGGGCGCTCCTGCTGCGTGCTCCTCTGCTTTTGAGGCGCGCGCGACAGAGGAGGGCGCTGAACTGGAGGAGGCTTGAAGCGGAAGGTGTCGGATGCCTATGTTTTTTTTTTTGGGGGGGGGGGGTGGTGGCGCGGTCGGTTGAGGTCTGAGGCTGTCACGCTGTGACTGCTACGAGAGCCTAGAAAAGAAGCTTTGGATTTTGATGACCCCAGGAGGAGCCGGTTTTGTCCGTGACCGCCACCCGTGAGGTGCATTACTGGCGTCACTGGAAACATCCAACCCCTCTACGTCACCCTACACCGCAATACACTCTTCAGTTATTAGTTCGAGTTACTGCATTGCGTGCATTCTACCCCCTGTTTTCCCTATACTTCAGTGTCCATGAAGATCCACCGACATCAAAATACAATCGGACCCGAAGAAAGAGAAGGATAGAAACACTAGTACTATTATTAATTTCTGAAAACAGAGTTGCAGCTGCCCAGTGCCTGGACACAAGAAAGTTTGCAGTTGCAGTGTAGATGGTACAATTAAGAATGCTAATGATACTAAAAGCAATGTTGTACTTACCAGCACTTATTAACAAATAGATGGCCGCAGGGGACACGTGGGGTTACAGTATCACCTTGGGCGTTGCAACCTGCAACACAATCCCTGATTTCTTCAATGTAGCAGGCGAGACTGCGAGGGGGAGGAGCCGAGGGCAGAAAGGAAGCCACGTGAAAGCCAGGACGTCCTGGTTCATTCATTCATTCAACCCTCTCGCTGCTCGGCCCCACCACCCCCCAGGCCTCATCCTCGTCGTCCTCTTGCTGCAGTTGCGTTCCCTCGTGTTTTCTTTTAGCAGCGGCTGAATTCTCCGCAGCCACAGACTTTCTGAGTTGTTTCCCTTTTTTCTAGAGAGAGAGAAGGAGAAATAATGGACTTATGTACGTGGTACGTACCATTATGTGGAGTATACAAGGACAAAAACGCTTCGAGTGTCCTTGTCGCGCTGCCTCACGAGCTGCCTGTGCTGCTTCTGCGATTTTGAACTGAACTGAATCAGAGAGATAACCGACAAGATGGTGCAGAATTAACAATGACATTTGAGCTGTCCTCTCATGTGACTCTCAAATATACTAAAAGATATTCCTAAGAAAAAATATACTACTAACTAATACTACTTAACTACTAGTATAAAGCATTTAGGAGCGTGCAGAAGTTGTGTGGAGACAGGATAAGCATAGGTAACCTGCCATGTTGTGGTGTCAAATGTTGAGAGAAATTTGCTGTTGCTGGTGCCAATGAGGATGGAATCGGCACCGCCCCAACCAGTGTGAGACATGAGTGGTATGAAATGTGCTTAGATTCTCCTGGGTTCATGTTCTTGTACCGTAGTACGAAATTCTTCTACCAACGAAACTGAGCTTAGTCGATAGCAGTACTGTAGTCATGTACGCGGGGAATAATAATGTGCAGGAACAAAACGGACAGATAGCTGCGACATTTTTCATGTGGTCATGCCAGGCTCCGTCCGGATCCAGTCCTCGAGTACCATGGTTGTACTTTCCTTTTATTTTGAAAAGAAAAGGATACCATAGTTAGAAGCAGTAAAAAATTATGCTCTGAAAAGCATGCAGTTAAAGAAAGTATAAAGGGATCAAAGTCGCACGACAATGTCGACGAGATGTAGACTGTACCTGTTCCAAGAACAAAGCCAGGATTCCACAGGAAACGGTAATTTCGAGAACCGTACACCGTAGTATATACGAGTAGTATCCTTCAACTGCGGGTTCCATGTCCTTTTGCCGGCATGATGACAACGTAACCGGCGAGCATATACCACTCCACTCCTGAGCAGGGAGTGGGGATTTTGCACCGAGACTGACGAACGATGATGATGCTTCTTTTCCCCGCAAAAAAGACGACAAGTGAAGCAAGCACGCATAGCCCATGCCGAGCATGGAGCCAGAGCTTGTGCATAAAAGCCCAGCACCACTTAGTACCTCACCGCTAATTATTACGGTGTGACATGGATTGTAGGCCCATCACGTGGCATAATTAGAAATCAGTATCACACGACCACAGTATGTGTACAAAGGAAGCCACCATTCCAAACAATTCGAAAGCTAGATCGAGACACAGGAATGGACAATTGGTGTCGTTAGCCAATGGCCAAGCTTGGATCCCAAAATTATTTTTCTAGAAATTTACAGACAGCAGACAAAAATGACAAAGGCCGAGGGGGGATTAGGCGACAAAAGTTCCCCCCTGATCTCTCGTCATGCTTGTTTGTTAGTGGTAACATGTGAATCTGTTATGTGATGGCTCCACTCCACATCTAGGCACCCTATGCTATGATTCTAACTAATTATGAAATGCTCCACCTCATGCAATCTTCTATAAATGCTGTGTGTGTTCAGATGAGAATGCAAAGCGTGCACTATGATTAAAGAGATGGGTGATTATACTCACTTAGCTTAACTTGAACTTCAAGGTTCCAGAATGAGCTGGAGTGCTGGAGTGGACCATGCTTCAAGTTTTAAAGGCTGCACATAGCCGATGGACAATGCTTGAAATGATACCATCAAATCGTCTCAACTCTCAAGTAACGTTCTCACATCGCCTCATCTGCCTAGCTTGTGGAGATGAATGCAGCTTTCACCCTGTGAAAAGTTAGCATGTGAATCCAGGGCAGCAGGCATAAAACGAAATAAGAGTCATGGTGTCTGGTAGTAAGGCAGGAACAAGTTGGGTACAAATCAGAGAACTGCTTGCGTGCTTTTCCTTTTTGGAGTATGAAATATAGAAGTAGAATGATCCAAGGCATGTGAACCATGATCCACAAGCACGAGGGCACTAAAAGACAGATGTTGTTGTGCTCACTCTCTGCAGTTCTGATTCTAATGCCAGTATAAGTTAGGGGGCATGCATGGCAGGAGGGAGAGAACATAAGTTGAGGAGAACATTGTGGATCATACAACAATACAGTATATTCTGCTTCTCAGTATCTGAGCTGCGGCATGTCTATACAGTAAATGCTGAATAAGTAAGTTAATTTGGCAAATTATAACCTTTATTCACTGCATCCATAGCACTAAAGAAACTTTTGATGACGAAATATTTGCCATTCCATCCAGGAAATGGTTTCCCCCGCTGATGGCAGCAGATCCTGAAAATTCAGGTTAGACAGCTCCAACTTCTGAAATTTATTAGTCGTATCTGCTATACTGTAGAGAAACAGAGATTCAGGTCAGCTTTCAGGTCAAAAGGTTGAGATGGGAACATAGTGAAAGGGATTCTCACTGATTTCAATTTTCATGCTTATTAGTCCTCCAAAATTCAGTTAACAAATCAAATCAATATGACTGGGTGTGAAATAATGTGGTCTAGATGGCTCTAAAAGTCTGGTATACTCTCATGCATGACAATAACATCTCAACTGTTTGAGTTATTGAATGCCATCACAATCCCTTGTCTTCATCTACACTGTCTGAGGACAAGTTCTTTTCTATCACTCACTGATTCAGATCAATGAAACCATCCATAACCAAATATCCTTCTTCCTTTCTCTTTGTGGCTCAATTGTTTGATGCATCTCCGGCAACATGAAACACGCAGACATTGATCCCATCAGTTCCAACTACACCCAGGAACTTTCTCCAATCCAACTCCCCACATCATGTTCCTTATGGTCTCTGCCTCTTCCCATTTGCCAGCATTTGAGTACAACTTAGCCATCACAACGTAATTTCCAGTGTTCTTAGGCTCAATTATAAATAATCTATCAAACACAACTCGACCGAGTTCAACATCACCAACTTCTGCAGCTCCATTAAGCAATGCACCCCAGACCTTTGCATTTGGTTCAAATGGCATACCATTGACAAGTTCAACTGCGTCCTTTAGCATCCCAGCACGGCTGAGTGTAGAAACCATGCAAGCGTATTGCTCCATCACCGGTGTGATACCAAACACAACCTGCATCGAGTCAAAAACTATACGAGCATCAGCTACCATGCCAGCATGAGCACAAGCATTAAGCACAGCAGTGAAAGCAACTGTATCTGGCCTAGTGCCAGAACTTATCATCTCATTGAACAAGCGCAATGCATCTGTGGCTTCTCCATGAGATGCAACAGCAGATATGATTGATGTCCACACAATTGTGCTTCTATCACCAGCCAATTCAAACATCATCCTAGCCCCATCAAGATATCCAGCCTTTGAGTAAGCATCGATCAATGCACTTACAACACTGATGATCCGATCATAATTGTTTCTGATTGCATACCCATGAGCCTGCTTCACTCCCAACAGGGTTGAGAACAAAGGAACTGAAGGAATGATGATTGAAAGTGTGGCTGAATTGGGCAGTATTCTATAATCAATCATCTCATGCAGTAATCCAACCGCATCAAACTGGCGACCATTTTGAACCAACCCAGCAATTGTAGCATTCCAAATGCTGATCCCTTGAACGTTGGCCTGCCGGAAAAGCTCCATTCCTGTTTTGACATGTCCATGGTTCATGTACCCAGCAATCATGGCACTGTAGCTAACTGCATCCTTCTTAAGCATCCCTTCAAATAATTCTCTTGCATACTGCAATTGCCCACATTTGGCATAAAATCCAACTATTGAGTTACACACTGCAACGTCCATATCAAGCCCCTTCTCCACAGCAAACTGGTGCACACTGATCCCAAAATCGACAGCCTTGAGCTGCGCACAAGCATGCAACACGCTACTAACTGTGACACTGTTCGGGCCAACACTGCCATCGACATGAACCTGTGTCAACTTCTGGAATAGCTCCAGACACTCCCGGTACAAACCAGCACGAGCGTATGCTGATATGAGCGAGTTCCAGGACACGATGTCTCGACAAGGCATTTCATCAAACACCGCGCGAGCAGAAAGCGTGTCCCCGGCGTTGCCATAGGCGGTGATGAGCCCATTGGACACGAACAGGTCCGTCCCGAAGCCGCGCAGAAGCGCAACGGCGTGGAGCTCTCCGGAGACCAGTGGGGAGAGCGCCGGCCCGGACGTGGCTGTTGACTTCAGGAGCGCGGAGAGCGTGATCTCGTCGGGGGAGACCCCGTAGGCGGCGAAGAGGCGGACCGCGGCTGAGGGGTCGGGCGAGTGGAGCGAGAGCGCAATGAGGATGGCGTTCCAGGCGAAGAGATTAGGCCGACGGATGGCGTCGAACACCTTCCGTGCGTCGTGGAGGCGGTCGGCGCGGGAGTAGAGAGAGATAAGCTTGGAGGCGAGGAAGTTGGACGGCGTCACGGAGGTGACGACGAGGCGGGCGTGGAGCTGGCGGCCGGCAGAGAGGTTTCCGGAGTCGGCGCAACGCTGAATGAGGTGGCCGTACACACGAGGGTCCGGTGGCACGGCGGTGAGCCACGCCGGCAGCTTCATTACCCTTCATGAAAAGGCTTTGGCGGGGCGATGAGGTTTGGGTTTTTTGAACTCGAGATTTTCACACGATTTTTGTATCTTCTTTGTTAGTAGAATCGGTACTCTTTCTGCAAATAATAATCAGGAAAGAATAGTCGTGTTCAGTCAAATAGTTTGGCCCAAACTGAAACACATCGTGATCTAAACGCTTCGCGTCTTCAGATCAGCTAACCATGAATAGGGTTGATGCAGACAACCAGCCACTGTATCAAAAGAACAGGTATCTTCTTCACCCACAATTTCTTTGAAAATGATCCACATATCAGAAGAATATAGCCTAAACAAACAGGATGCGATGTCGATTTGAACGCCCAACGAGAAAGCCATCCACTGAAGAATAATTTTGTGCTGCAGGCATATGGTTATGGGGAAAATTACAATGGTCGAACACCACGTACACAAACCATCTGGTTTTGTGTTTGTATAGGTTACACAATCTTCTGCGTCATAGACTTAGAACTATCACATCCGGTGTCCCACACAATCTAATAATCTATGATGGCCACAAAATAGCCAAGTAATCACCTCAGCAGCTTAGTAAGTGATATGTTTTGTTCCTCAGAATCCAATAAGGAACCTAGCATGCTCAACATTTCAAGCAGCTACTCCACCAAAAGTAGGTGGCACATGAAGTAGTCAAGGACCACAACCAGCTCGGGGCCATCAATTAACTCAGCGGTTGTTCGGAAGAATGAATTACGGTCTTGAATGGAATCTTGCCATGTTACTGTTTCTATCAGCTATACGTTAATAATATTTTAGAAGTATCCGCCATATCTTTCTCATGTACACCACTAGGGACCATATGGCAAGTCCAGCGGACACGTAAAGGAGCGCAATGCCAGGAGTGACAAGAACACCTTGCGCAGGCAGACTGCAGGCAGAGCACACAACACAAACCATATCACATATCCATTGAAAGAAAAAAAGAGCAGCAAATCTATACATACACCCAAGAAAAAGCTTTCGGGTACCTTGGGTCTCTGCTGGCAAGGAGGAGAGTCAATGCTGTCATCTGCGTCGCTGTCTTCCATTTCCCTAAGTTGTTAACTGCCACAGCCTGTTGCGAAAAGGAAAAGAATTCCATTAGGAGTTGAGCTTCAAATTTAAAGTGATGGAACAGAAGAAGGCCAGGACAAACCTCAAGAACTTTGCCACTCTGAGAAGCAGCCCACTCTCTCACAGCTGACATTGTAATCTACATACAGAAAAGGAAAGATGTCAGACCGGCAAGCGTAGCAAGTTGCCCTTCAGAAGAAAAACGAATACTTGATTACCAGCTAAAGAAATAAAGAACTAAAAAGCCCCTCATTGGCAAATCATGAAATTATTTGGAATGTTATCAGATGAATATGGTACACCCCCCTCACTTTTTGGTCAGCTTTTATAGCTTCTCAAGAAGCTTGAAGTTGGTAGAAAACCATATTCAATAGACTCAGGCTTTACTCCTGTTAAAACGGAAAAACAATGACGCATGGAGGAAGAACTCCATCTTGCACAAGAGGCAGATTGCATTGGCTCTCCTAGAAGTTGTAAATATTGGCAAAGCAGCACCCTTTTCATTTTCAAAAAAGTTAAACGTGTACAGTTCAATACGTGCACACTCTAGCCAGGCACTCAATAATATTACAATCACCAATTACTGTACAAGTTTTTTATATTGACAAATTCACATGAAGACAAAGGCCAGGCACACAGGCAGTAAGGGCGAAACATATACAATGCAAGATGCAATAATTGCAGCATGGCACAACATATATCAATGAAAGCAACATAAGTTTCCTTTTTTTAATACAATAATTGTAAATAGTATAAACCATGCCAACTTTCCAGAACATGATTGCATGCCGAAAAACTTTACTATAAACAAGTTTCATCAAATATCTGCAAAGTGACAAAGTAACAACCTCTCTTCCAATGATAGCAATGGAAGGAACTGTTAGAAGCCATGGCCCATCCATGAGCAGCGAAGTTTCCAATGGCTTGGTACACAGCAAAACTAATGTTGCGGCGACCATAAGCTGCAACAGAGAATGACATAACTAAGTTAGATCATGTGTGTGTGTCTTTGAAATTAACAGTCTAAGTTGTACATACGACAGAAAATGGTGGGAAAGACGATTTTTAGATCAAGAGAAAAATAAACCTTGTCAGCCACAGGATCAAGAAATGCACCAAAAGGTGTTCCTAATTGCATCTGCATAGTAAAAAACTATGTTAGGGTCCATTAAAAGGAACCCAAAACATCGGTACAATACCCTGTACAGAATATTAATCAGACGAAAGAAACCTTTCTAGCAAGATAGCCATCTAGCCAATCAGTGATTGCAGCAGCTAGGAAGATGCCAGTTGTGGCAGTAGCTGCCCAAGGACCTTCCATGTAGAAAGCTGTTGACAATGAAATAACAAACTCTTGTCATGAAACAAATAAAGAGAATATAATTGTTGACAAATGAATACTTCACTAGACATACTACCATTATTACTGAAAGCCAAGGGAAGTTAGTATAATAATTGTTGCCAAACAAATATTTCTATATAGTCAAACTACCAAACTTTGGTTCATCACTGAGAGCCAGCAAAAAAGAAAGCACCAAGTCGTTTTCAGTAAAGTTGTGGGCTGCTATGGTAAAACAAAATATCATTGTCGGACATTTGGACTAATCAACCCTAGCGATGTTGATGTTTGAAAGAATACTAAATTACTCCCTCCCAATCCTCCTCTTAAACTGAATCCAAATGAGTTATAACTTATAAATACGGAAGGGATACAAGCACAGAAAAACCCTGGGATTTTTGGGTCCTGGCACATAAATTCCACTTTTGTTGTCGATGCAGTTACATAAAACTCCACCCTTCAGGATAACGCCTTGACTATGTTACTTGTGCAGGGTGCATTCCCCACAACCTACAACCTCCCAGAGCGTGTTGGGGAAGATTTGCCAATATATACTAGCAATTTTGGGTTCCATTCATAATTAAAACATACCTTTTACTGTTCACGCGAGATTAATGCAGTGAATCAGGGAGGTTAAAGCACCCGACATTGATCGCCGGAAAAGTGGTGGGTGATTGGATCCACTTGTTAAAGAAATCTAGTTGCAACAAAATACCTATGAAGCAGTAGGCTTTTCAGGCTATCTTTATTCTAATGTATACTTACTTGCACAAGTTTGAATGTTGCGCAACAATCTTCCTGACGGATTCCTACATCGCTACCATATACGAACAAACAGCCCGAACAAACCAAAACCTTCCCTCCCGCCACAGTACCGTGAGACAGAAAAGGTTCAAAGAAAAGGAAGATACAGAAAAGCAAGCTTTTTTTTTGTCCGCTTACTGCTTATCAGGAGCGGCACGGCGGCGACCCGGCCAATGGTGAGCACGGTGGGCAGCGTGAGCAGCCTGGGCGGCGGGGAGGACGGGCGCTCCTCCTTCGAGACCCCGTTCACCACCGGCACGTCCTTGGCCACCCCGTTCACCGCCGGCGCCAACAGCCTCCTCGTCCCCACCGCCCTGTCAGATCCCATCCCCTCTCCGCCAGAATGCGGCGCGGCGCTCAGTCCCCGCGCCGATACGGCCAACGGCATCCACCGGAACCAGCGGCCCGCCGCGGCGACAGCGCCAGACGCCACCGTCGTTGTGGTGGTGGTGGTCCGCACGCGACGGCAGACCAGGGGAGGCGGGATCCGCGCCGCCGTAGCCGCGCGTGGGGAGAAGAAGGGCTTGGGATGGAGGTGGGCTGGCGCGGCGGCTGCGGCTTTGAGGAGGAGGGATGCGTGGGTGGCGATGGATGGGGGCATGGGGCGAGATTCCTCCTTCTCCCTCTTTGTTGGTATCGGGTTGGGGGGAAAGGCGTCGTCGTAGCAGAGCGGGAGGGCGATGGATTGATTGATGCGAGTACGGCAGGGGCGCCCGTTTGGGCTGGCCGAAAGCTGGATCGTGGGGCCGCCGCAGATCTTTTGTTTTATTTATTTATTTTTTGAGCGAGGGCGTGGAGTAGTAGTACTCTTGTTGACTGTTGTTGTGGGGCCTTTGGCAAGGGTTTGCAGCCGGACACTGGGATGGCAACCCCCGATCGTCCGTCACGTCCTCTCCCGTAAAACAACAGACAGGGTACAGTTCTCTACACGGAGGTTACTTTTTAAAGATCTCTTATTCAGATTGCCATGCAAACAGTAATCCATATTTTAAATAACAGAATTCATTACTGTCACTACAGTACCACAATAGAGAATATTATTTACCCTCTCATAAGTTATTGTTTTTATTGTTATAGTTGTCTGCATAGACAACGTTACGGGAGAGGATATGCATCCTCCCATTGACAAGAGATGTACGAGTACAGTATACTAATACAGCATTAGATGCAGATCTCTGTGGCACGTTACATTACACGCCGACACGAACGCCCCGGATGGGATCTCAACAAGGTTTATCACCTGCGATCTTTTTGATTGACATGAGCACCTACAAACGTGCTAGGCACGTTAAACAGGAGGGTTGACACGTTACGCTATTGTGATTTGTTACGTGCAACAAATAAACATTTTATGCGTGATTGTTAAGTGACTGAGATTTTATTGTTGTCTCAGTCATTTATAAGTGTAACAGATATTGAATTAACATAAAAAAAGGAAATAGTGCAAAGCAAAAATCACAAAAAGGACTATCAGTTTTTTGTGTTTATCAGGGACGTTAAATGAACATCGGACGATGCAAAACTCTATTGAGACGGGAACAAAATCTCAGTTAACGGATACGAAGAAAAACAATTAAAATAATGTATGTGTATATATGTTTAGATGCTGAATATCGTAATGAGTGAAAACACTTTATGTTATGCGTCTGATATTGTTATGTTCAGTTTCATTTTGGAGACCTTTTTTTCTCACCGATGCACCCTTGGCTTGTACGAAACGAGATGTAGCGTGGGTCCCATCAACTGAAAAACGACGTTTCAGTTCAGACTAATCGTGTCATAGGTCGTCAGAAGATATTTTAGGGGAAATTGCTTGCGTCATCAAATATTTTTCCTTAAGCTGGGTGATTCTGGGCCCGGGGTGCGTAACTCAATCTAAATGTGGCGTGCTAGGCCTGATGAGTACTCCGTACTAGTAATACTGTACCGGGCTAACTCCGTCGGGTCGAGCGCCGTGCTCGAGGTCGGCCTGCCGTACGACATGGGCTGACAGATAGCTTGATTCGGGCACCACGTGCGCTGTTTTCACGCGCTACCGGCCCGCCCGCGCGTTAAGTTGGGCCAGCCAAGACAGCGCGAGCCTCTACGAAGTAGCAGTAATTTCAATTGCAAATTCATGATGTTTCTGTTGACAGCAAATTGTTGTGGTGACTTTGTAAAATTTTAAAAACAGCCAGTTTAGTCTTCTCCTTATAGAAGTCGGATGTGCATGTATTTATAAAGGTGAGTATTCGTATATAAGTGTGTTTTTATGCTGTGTTTATTAAAAAAATTATAATTTCAATTCCGTAAATAATAATAATATCACGCACGAATGGCACCGCGTCATGATTAGAATACTACCAGCGCGCCGGCTCATTAACAGTTACAATTCCAACATGGTTTTGAAGAAACGTGGATCAAACACCCGGTTTTAGCAATCTCGTTAAGCCCTGGTCAAAACCAGCAATTCGATTTATAATCCCAATTCTACTGATCTTGTCTTCCTCTTACCTCCACTCAGCGTTTTCAAGCTGGTCAAAACCAGCAATTAAACAATATCTCATTCTAATCCCCACTTCCTCATCTCCAAGCTGCTCGGCGCTGCAGCCTGCGCCGGTTCAAACAAGTCAGAGGTGTTCGACGAATTGCTGCGCCCCGACCGCCAGAGCCACGACGGCGCGGCCGCCGGGCGCGGCCATGGGTGCCTTCGACTTCGAGCACAGGAGGTAAAGGACACCGTGCCCGCCCGGCTTCCATATATCGAATCCATGCAGGAGTCAAGCCGAGGGCGCGCGCGACATCGTCGTGCCGCGCGCCACGTGCTCCGCGCTCTCGCGCAGACGCAAATGACCATTTTTTTCCTCTCTCCTGTCCTCCTCCCCTTCCCCGATCTGCGCTGCCGCTTCTTCTTCTATTCCTCTTCGTCGCTTCGCGCCTGAGCCTCCCTCCTCGGGCGCCGCGACTGCGGGGGGTGCAATTAACGCCAGCGGCGCGGCTCCATCCGATCTTGCCGCGATCCGTTGCAATCCCTGATTCCCTTTCCCCGAATCTCCCTCCCATTTCCATGTGCGTGGATCTCGGGCCGCGGGCTTGGGTTTATGGCTTTGGTCAATCCATGGCGTGCGGTGCTGAGGTCGCCCTGTCGCATCTTCTTTAATGCGCTCTGATCCCTATGGACGCCGAATCCCGGTAAACCCCACAAAAGGCGCCGTCTTTGCCCGCTTTGCCTGTGACCCCTCTCTTCTTTCTCTCGTCTGCTGTTTGGTTCCTTGTTCTGGTATTGTCTAGTAGTACTAGTAGGTTGGGCTAGCGTCGGGCTTATGCCGTGGCTCAGGTTGCCTCCGGATGTTGTGGTTGATGGTGCTGAGGTTTGGCGCAGGGACGCCTATGGATTCGCGGTGCGGCCGCAGCATCTTCAGCGCTTCCGGGAGTACGCCAAAATTTATAAGGTAACATTGCCTGCGCGAAAATGTAGTGTTCTTCGTTTATGGTAAAGCTTTGATGAGTTTTTTTGGACGCTTGTTTGTAAGGAAGAGGAGGAGGAGAGGGCGCACAGATGGAGGGACTTCTTGGACAGGTTGGCTGAGTCTGAAGATGTGCCCAGCACACCCAACATTTCACAGTCCGATGACAATGCTGGCGCTGGAGATGATGATGAAGGGACTCAAAAGGGAGAAAAAATCGAAAGTGGAATACATAATGATCAAGGAGGGGATGAACAAGCTGACAATGCAGAAGACATGAACAAATTAGAAGACCCAAAGGAGGCTAATGCTGGTGATGAATTACCAGAAACAAATGGTGCACCAGAAGGTCTGAAAGATTTAAGTGATAACTTGGACAAGCTGATACAGGAGACTAGTAGTAACTCTATAGAAACGGTCAAAGCCTCAGAGGACTTGAAGGAAGTGAATGGAGGCTTTGAGGAGGTAAAACATTTAAGTGAAGACCCAGAAGAACTCAGAGAAATGAATAGTTACAACTTGGAAAAGCTTGTGGAACTGTCCTTGGATAAGGGATTGTTGGATGAATTGAAGCCCATAAAGGTCGAGTCTCGAAGGCGCGTGCGTGCATCGCTTCACATCATTGAGAAAATGATGAGCTATAGGGTGGCAAAGAAGGATAATGGTGCAAATGACATTCATAGTAAGGGTAAAACACATCTTACCTCTATTGAAGAGGAAGGAAAGACTGCAGAAGCGAATTGTGAAGGGGAGGCAGCTGAGGAGTCTTTTTTGACTGAGAAAGTGATGCATGAACAAGGAACATCAAAAGGTAAAGCTTTGGAGGGAGGCAACGATGGGTCATATTTTCCTTGGAAGGAGGAGCTGGAGAGCTTGGTTCGTGGAGGTGTGCCAATGGCACTTAGAGGAGAGGTGCAACTGCAAACAGATTTGCAACTTGATGCTAACAACCTTGTGTGTGAGATTTGATGCCTTTACACTAATGTATGGTTGACTTCCCTGTAGATATGGCAAGCATTTGTGGGTGTTGGTACTCGGAAAATTGCTGGATACTACAAGAAATTGCTTGATCAAGGGACAGCAAAATCGGATGAAAAGGACCTCAAGGACCCAGTGCTGAACAAACAGACAAGTTCAGAGAAAAAGCTTCCAAAGTCTGAGAAGTGGAAAGGACAGATAGAGAAGGTCGTTCTTTGAATCAGTTTGAATTAAGACAGAGTGACAAGCTCTTTCTGTAACTTGATTGTCTTTTTTGTCTTTACAGGATTTGCCACGAACATTTCCAGGACACCCTGCATTAGATGAGGATGGGAGAAATGCATTGAGGCGGTTATTAACAGCATACGCAAGGCATAATCCATCAGTTGGGTACTGCCAGGTAAACTGATGCCGGCTGAAGAATTCTGAATTATTGTCTAGACTCCTGCAAGCTGAAGTCCGCATGTGAAAACAAAATGTTGTCATCCATGCTAAGTGTTCCATATGAACCATGAGAACACATACTCTATGATTGTTATTTTTGTTCAGCACTTGAGCAAAACTGTAATTTGTGGCCTCAAAATAGGATTGTGATATCTGACAAGTGATCCATTATGAGCTGTGAGGAGTCATCACTTTTCAATAATTACTCATGAACTCCTGATGAGCAAAATAATCTTTAGGCCTTACATCTATGGCATCAAATGGGGAGATTAAAAACAAAAGGTTAAACTAATCAAGTCGATGTCGATATAGACAATTTGATGACTAACTTGCTTTACCACAATGTATACATATGTATGATGCTATCTAGGATTACAGATATCTTCATTTTCGAATATGTCACAGTATTAATCAGGTTTCTGAGCAACCAATATAACGAAAGTACCTTTTGTCTTATGCCTTCATTTTTCTCCTTTCTCGCAGGCCATGAACTTTTTCGCTGGTTTATTTTTGTTGTTCATGCCTGAAGAAAATGCATTTTGGTATGTCTGCGTTATATCTGTCTTGTATCTAGAAAAATGAAAGATAATTAGTGGCCTTTTGTAGTGTAACATTGCATGGTGTCTCCATTGTCACCTACTTTTGGATTTCAGGGCTCTAGTAGGAGTTATTGATGATTACTTTGATGGTTACTATACTGAAGAAATGATTGAATCTCAGGTATTGTTGACTTTGTGAATATATATGTGACTTGTTTCCTTCGTACATTTTGACAATGTTGCTTCTCAAATCACAGGTTGACCAGCTCGTTCTGGAGGATGTTGTACGAGAGAGATTCCCTAAACTGGGTATGTCTTCCAATTTAATTATTAATATTTCTCAGTCACCTTCTCACTATACTTTAAAAAAATTACACTTTTTGTTAAATTCTATTGAGCAACAGCATATCAGAGTACCTAAGCTCAAAATTTCTACCGTTGAAATATTTTTTCCCTTTGTTTTGGCACTTACATCAATTGTAACTCTCTTCAGCCAAGCATATGGATTTCTTGGGAGTTCAAGTAGCATGGGTGACTGGACCATGGTTTCTTTCAATTTTCATCAATATGCTTCCATGGGAAAGTGGTCAGGTTTTATACAGTGTCGTGTTATTTTCATTATGCAACATATACTATTGTAGTTCATTCTATTGTTGTATGGTTAAGTGATTCTTTTTACAGGTTACTTACATTTTAAGCTTCATGTTAGGATATGGAAAATCTAAACGCTGAACTTTTTTTATTGTATCTGATTTAAACTCTAACTCTCTTGTAGTGCTTCGTGTTTGGGATGTTATCCTTTTCGAAGGAAACCGTACAATGTTGTTCCGAACTACTCTTGCATTACTGGACTTATACGGTATTATCCTGTTTTTTATGTTATAGCCATGTTTAATAATGTATGTAAATGTTTGTCTGTCCTTTTATGTGTCCCTTTTATCTACCAAAGCTTTTATGTGCAGCAAACAATATTGTCTTAATGTGTTAATTTGTAGGACCTGCACTTGTGACCACAAAAGATGCTGGAGATGCAATTACATTACTTCAGTCTCTTGCTGGCTCTACTTTTGACAGCAGCCAGCTTGTATTGACAGCTTGTATGGGCTTCCAATCCGTTAGAGAAATGGGATTGCAAGAGTTAAGAAAAAAGCACCGGCCTGAGATTGTAACTGCAATGGAGGAAAGATCAAAAGACCGTAGCTCTTGGAAAGATAAGAAAGGCTTGGCAACCAAACTATATAGCTTCAAACATGATCCATCGTCTGTGTGCACACAAGTTAATTCCAAGGAAGGGGCAGATGGTTTGCCAATGAATGGGAAGACTGGATCAGCAAATCTTGAGACCTACCTCAGTACCAGTGATTTGGATCAGGGTGTTGATCTTGAAGATCAGGTAGAAACTGTTTTTAATTCTTTATCGTTAATATCTTTCCCCCACCGGTTGAGTTCTGTGTTAAAACTTAACACACATGATTTAGGATGTCGTGAATATCTGGTGATTCGTAATGGTTCAATGCCAATTTGATGATCTCAGTTTTCCTTTTTTGGTGAACTAAATGGTCCTTTTCATCTTTACATTTTCCTATGTGATAGTACCATGACTTTCTTTATCCCACGTATGTGAAGTTGTGGACATTTTCTTGTAATGTTTACATGATGAATCCTCAAAGCATGAAATTTTCATTCAGATAACATGGCTAAAGGTTGAACTGTGCAAGCTGCTCGAGGAGAAAAGATCAGCTGAACTCAGGTATGGGTTGTTTTTTTGTTCGGTCATTTCCGTGTCTGTATCAGATAAGACTACCAACTTTTGCAGTCGAAGTATTCAGTTCAGGATACAAGAACTTAAATAATACTATTACTTGGTTTTAAGTAGGTTTAACTTGTCATATGTCTTAGTTTGTTCTGTGACACTCTTGGTAATACCCGCTAAGATATGTCCACAAAGCTTAGATTTCTCTATATTTTCAGAGGTGAGGAATTGGAAACTGCTTTAATGGAGATGGTCAAGCATGATAATAGACGAATGTTGAGTGCTAAGGTACTCCCTCCATTTCAAAATAGTTGTCGTTCTAGGCTTCTAGCATTCAAACCTTTTTCTCACTATAGTTATCGTTCTCACTTCCAAAATCCCCATGCGTCTCTTTCTATCTCTCGTCCTTGTTTCCTGTGCTAGAGTTTTTTTTTAATAATATACATCAAGGGCAACCCCTGCTGTTGTAGATATTTATTAAGGGAACAAAGAACTGTACAAGGCAGGCCAAGCGGCCCTGACTCCCCTCGCAACTATAGTGCCAGAGCTAAACTGACAAATGTTTTGGAATCGTGGGGGTATGATGGTATCTCAAAGCACTTTCTGTTCCTCTCAACATATGGGTTTTGTTAGAATCATCCTTGATTATTTAGATGTTTCAAACAACCGCTTCAAGATTTTCTAGATAATAGATTGCTCTGTCCTCGAATCATCCTCCTGTCAATTGTTGACTTAGAAAATATTCACAGGTTGAGAAATTGGAGGTGGAGGTATCTGAACTACGAAAGACTTTTGCAGACAAGCAAGAGCAAGAGCAAGCTATGCTTCAGGTATTGTCTTACTGCCTATGTTCTATGACTATAATAATATGTTGGTACTTAAGCATCTATTTGGCTAAAATTTCCACAAATTAACTCTCATGTACAGGTCTTGTTAAGAATGGAGCAAGAACAGAAAGTGACAGAAGATGCCCGCATAGCCGCTGAGCGAGATGCTGCTGAACGAAAATATGCTGCTCATTTGCTCCAGGTTAATTCTTAGAGGAACTTTTTGCAACTGATCTTGATCTTCTGAAAGTGCAACTTTCTTGCTCTTCTACTAGCACAATTTGTTGTGTCAGAACAAAGATGCCTAAATTTCCATTCTTTTACCACGCAGGAGAAGTATGAGGCAGCAATGGCAGCACTTTCACAAATGGAGAAGAGAGCTGTCATGGCAGAAACAATGCTGGAGGCTACAAAGCAGTACCAGGCTGGGCAAGTTAAAGCCAATCAATCATTCAATTCAATGTATATTTTTGCTTTTGATGCATGTCTCACGGACTATTGTTTGAGTTGTGGCTTCTTTTCTCCTATCAATATTTCATTCTCTGTTAGGCCTAGAATTTTTTTTTTGTTTGTGACTAATCATATTTGGTTGATATTTGTATGTCTTTTGAACATTGAATACTACATGCATATGATAATATTTCAGTTACTCATTATGTCTGTAGTTCACCACGTGCGGACAATGTTTTTGGGAAGACAAATCAAGAGCCAAACCAAGATGCACCTAACAAGAGAATGGGTCTACTTTCCAGGGGACTTGGATGGCTAGACAAGAGCAAGGTGCGTCCATAAGGTCAAAGTTGGTGATGATAAATAGCAGTGATGTGTCCCACTAAAGCAATCATCATCTTCATATAATCTTCTATAAGGAAACATAAAAGAATTAACCTCATTTGTCATTATAAGAACTGTTCACGTTCATGACCAGCATATTGGAAAAGCGGTGAATTTAATTGCTTCAGAAAGGTTGTTCAAATTGGAGGTTCTCTTGGTTCACTATTTTTCAACTGCTTTTAGCAGGGAAGGCAGAATTCGGGTGAAAAAGGAAGTGGCTAAAACTCTGTCCAGATCCAGGAGATCGAAATTTGGAACTCCTAACAGGATCTCAATTTTTTGTTATTGGTCAGATTGCCTGGTCACTAGGACAATGTTCTCAAATCACCGTTGGTGTTTTATCTCTGCGGTAAGAAGATCATTTGCCATCTTCATGAAGTTTTGCAGGAATTACACTCTGTATCATACTGAGTTAAGACCAGGTAAAGTTCTCTTTGTAGGTCAGGTAGCTTGTAAGGCATCTGTGTATAGTTTTTTCTTTTAGTTCCATTGATATTGGCAATAGTTAGTGTTCCAAGTAGGAGAAAGGAAACAACAAAATTCCCATACACATGAAGGAAAAAAGAAAAACATAGATTTAGCCTTCAACGATTGAATTGTACTGGAGAAGATCATGTTTTATTTCTCGTCGCAAAGCGTTGTTAAGGCTGCTGTAAAGGAATCATCATTCAATGTATTCTTTTTCTACTTTTATCGATAATTGTATCGTATGTGAGGTGCTTCTGAAATCTCATTAGTTAGGTTATTGCAATGTTATACAGAAGAATTGAATTATGTGATCGTCCTCTCTAAACATGCGTGAATGCCCATCAAAACGTTTTTGCCAGCACAGTAGGACAAATGCTGAACTGTTTGCACATCCTTTGGAATGTAGGATTTTCATAGGAATTAAATAGGAATTCTAAAAGAGTTAGTTTAATTTCACAAGAAAATTGTAGGATTCGGAAAACAATCCCACAATCCAAAGAAGGCCTAAGGCCGTGTTTCTTTTGGCTAGCATGACCCTTTTATGTTGACACCAGCTGGACAATCATCTCTGGAAAAACTGAAGATATATATCATATCGAATAGAAATACTACACGATGCTGAGGAAGTTTCTTCGAAAAAAGAGAATAGTGAATCAATATCTTACCCCTTTTAGGTGTAGTATGTGGAAAGAGAAGCAATGTACTCCCTTCATTCTGATCTATATTTGTTCTAACGACATCAATTTGAAAATGGGGTACACTATTAACATGGATTAACGGCAGAAAGAGAAAACAAGACACCTCCACTGATCTGTACATAGCCTCGCAGTCAAGCAAAGAGCGTCTGGAAATACTATGGGATGGAGCTTTATGTATCAGGCAGATAACGTCTGATAAGCCCCAGCCACAAACGCACAACTGTTCAATATGTACACTCGTGCAATGACTATGTCATTTAAACGGGCAATATGGGACCTGTTCGTACCCTCATACCGGCAGTTCTCGTCACCACAAGCAGAAGAACAGCAGTTTTTGCTTTGCACTGGATTGTTCATCTTCCTTCTCCCTGATCCTGGGCTTGGTTTCCATCAGAGTTAGTTCCAGTTGGTGTGCTCGGAGCTGCCTGTTGTTGACGGGCCAACTGCCTTGTATGCTTGGCGTCCATCTTTGAGATCTGAGTGAGAGCATCCACAACATCTGCTATGGCAGGTCTGGTGGTTGGTGTTTCACTGACGCAGAACGCAGCAACAACAAGGGCTCGGGACAACAAAGTCTTTGGGTACTTATCCTGCAGCGCTGGGTCTGCCAGTTTGATAAAATCCCCTGCCTTCACCAGGTTGGAACCCTGAAATTGTACAGCAACAAGAAAGGTCACAGCGAGTGCTAGAAATGCTTCTAGGCTAGAAGCTATCTCCACAGGCATGTAAGTAGCTGAGCTTTAGTAAAGCAATTAGCATATATCAAATTGTTTTCTGTTGTAGACGAATATTCGCAGGCTTAGGGCAATGAATAGCTGAACGTTGGAACAAAAGTAAATGGTCCCAACTCCCAAACTAGGATTTGAAAATCATCCTTGGCAAATGATGATTTGAAGACTGGGGATCCCCACATGGCCCGTCTTGTGTCTCTCCTACCATATGCACACCTTGTCTGACAATGGTTAACATGATTTCAATATCAGTGCCAACGTGCAAGAAGTACGCTTATGAGGCTTCACATTGAAGGTGACTTATTCTGATAATTCCATAATATAGCACCAAAAACAAATAAATGACACTGAAAGAAACTAGATATGATTGGATCCTTTCGTAACCAGCCTCTTATTACTACTAGCATTGATGATAAGCAGGTATATATTGAAATAAAGCTATGGCTTACCCATACAGCAAGATTTTTTTCAGGTGCAGGGCGACTATCATCTTTAGCCTTTCTTCCTGTGAGAACCTCAAACATAACAACACCAAAGCTGTAAATATCTGACTTCACTGTCAATTTCCCACTCTGAAAGTACTATGGTGCACAGTATCCAGCTGTACCCATAATTCTAGTCGAAACATGAGTATCGTCACCAGTTGGACCTAGTTTGGCCAAGCCGAAGTCAGATAGCTTTGGATGATAGCCCTCTCCAAGCAAAATGTTTCCACATTTCACATCACGGTTAATGACAGGAGGGTTAGCCATGACATGCAAGTACTCAAGACCTTTGGCTGTACCAAGAAGTATCTTTATTCTTGTACTCCAGTCAAGAGGTTGCTTACCATGGGGAAGATCTGCAAAAAAATTTTGATAAAAATATGATTACACACCAATAAATCTAGAAATAAAAGAGGAAATAAATATGTTAATTTGTAAGCATACCATGGATATGATTGGACAGGGAACCCAAAGGCATGTACTCATACACTAAAAGCCTCTGACCACGATCGGCACAACACCCAAGAAGCTTTACAAGGTTTGGGTGGTGTAACCTGCCCAATATCATAACTTCTGCAAGGAATTCTTTGTCTCCTTGATATCCCTGGAGGTTAAGAATCTTTATAGCCACCTCCTGTCCAAGAGTCTTTTTGTGAATTAGAACAGTGTAGAAGCAAATGAAAGCCAAAGCACATAATATGTCCACTAGTAATTTTTCATGATAACGAAACCTTAACATTCATTGATGTTACGATATAAATCACTCTAGTTCATAACACATTAGCAGCAAGATATCATCGATTAACCGCAGCAGTCAGTGATCTGTGGCCATGTCTAGATCAAGGAACTAGACAGCTACAGAGGTCGCCGAGATAGCGTCAACGGTGGTAGCTGAAGCAGGCCAATGGATTGCAGCAGGTTACGGGTTGAGATTTCTTTCAGCTAGCTTAGCCTTTAGACGTGGCTTGCGTCCTTTTCCTTTCGTGCCTTGCTGTTTTGTATTATAAGTTCTGAACTCGGACACGTGTCGCTGTTTGTACCTCTTTTCCTCTTAATGAAATATACATTCAGGTGCGTTCTCGATAAAAAAAAAACAACTACAGACGTTCAGATCATTTCCTGTACTCACCGCATCAAACAAAACTGATACCACTCTAATTCATTCTAACATCGTATTAGGAGCAAAATATCATAGATTGACCATATCATTGAAAAATTTAGCTATAAATTAAAAAGAATCTAGCGTAGTTGAACACTTGTAATCACTCTAATTCATTGAGTCATGCACTACCATCTGAAATATACCTGAAACTCGTTACTTAGGAAGAAACATGTTAACCCACCTGATTGGTTCCACCAAGAAGGCCCTTGTACACGGGACCAAATCCGCCTTCTCCTAGGAACAAATCTTCCCTGGAGCCCTCTGTCGCTGAGTATAGCTCATCATAGGTCATCATATTGCAACGGACGTGCTTCTCTGGACCCTAGTCTGAGTGGAGGACAGCATGTGCGGTCTCCTCCATCACTTCTGATATTGTCACCTCTGCACAAACAACCAACAATGGATACAGCGTCAGATACACAGGTGGATGCATCGCAGTGAATGTGCTTCTCCTGACCGACCATAGTTTGAGATTAACTGACCATGCGCGGCCTCACTGAACGAACAACTAAAAATGTAAACAATGTCAGATATATATATATATATATATATAATGTCATATATATATATATATATATATATATATGCAGGCATTGCCAGATGCGGGAAAACCGCTTTGCTGTTTGAATGAAACATAGTATACACTAGTAGTAAAGTAATTGACAGAGAACCAAACGATTCCAAGGTCGCAACTGCACAAGTACTGAAACAAACCACACGTAATCCCGTCATCTCAACTGTCAACATGAGGAAGCAAAAAGTTAAAGAGGAATTGAGAAATCTAAATGCCTAAGAACCTGTAAGCGTGACACAAGAACAATAACGTGTTCGATTACAGTGTCCAGGACCCGCGTTTCTTCTCGACATCAGTTGTTCAATTGCACAAGAAACGAAATCGACAGTCCCAATTCAAAAATCACAAACGATTCAAATCGATCACGCGGAACAAGCAAATAAGCACCAAAACCATGCCCAGAGCGCGCATGTGGCCAATAGAACTTTCCGAAACTGATAATCCTGGTAGAAATTCGATCGTCCGTGTGTAAAAACAAGGAAAACGAAAACCCCATGATACGCTAGATAAATATCAAACGGGATGAGAATCGAGGCAAAATAGCTAAGAACCCTACCAAAAACCCACAAACTCCGGTGCTTATCGAACTGATTCCGATCAACCCCACCAAAATCAAGGAACCGCTCTTGCGAACTAAGGAAAGACGAAATCGAAGCAAAGCCCAAACAGAAGAAAACAAATTTAGAATCGAAGCAATGCCCAGAAACTGGACCCACATTTCCGGGAGCAGGAGCGAGAACGGGGGGAGAAGCCTGCGCGACACCTGAGGCGGTAGGCTTGACGGCGTCGGCCAGTGCGTCCTGCGACGTCTCCGTGGGCTCCTTCGTCTCTCCGCCGCCGTCCACCGACATGCAGGAACCCATGGGCGCCGCCTTGTGAGGTAAGCAAGCGCGAGCGCGGACCGGAAGGAGAGGAAGAAGAGACTGGCGGCCTGGCGGGGCGCACCGCGCACGAGGAGACAGGCACGAAGAAGCGTGAGCGTGATTTGTGTTTTCTTCGGAGGAAGGTGTACTAACCCCCAGTATAAACCCTTTTCAGGTTAGGCGGTATGCCAGAGATAGGAGCATCGCCTGGGTTAATACGTGAATAGAAGTATAATTAAGAACCGTCAAATATACTATTTTCATTTTTTAATTATTAATTTGTTAAATACAAATTTATATTAAAAAATATCAACAATTAAAAAAAGGTAGTAACGTGTAATAAAACACAAATGTATTACACTCGCTTCGAACTTTAATTATTAATGTCCGGACAATGCAGATATGAACTGAAATGATAATAATCCCTCCATATTCAAACGTGGCTCAACATCAATTTTCAAAGAGCGACGGTTTAGAAACGAGGTAGCAGACATTTTGTCGTCACCATCTCAAGTCAAAAGTTAGTGCTGCGAGTGTCGTATATGTAGATTATAAATAATTTACAGTAGCTGATTATAGATGTATCTTTACTTTTAATGTAAGTTAAGTCAAAGTATTCAGTGAGCATATATGATTAAATTTTTATTTCTTCCAATAAATAATATAATAATTATATTTATTTGTTGATTGATCGATTACCATTTTGTCTAATATGCATACTATTTATCATAAAATGTTTTATAACTATATCTTTTGTATTTAGATGGCTTATAATATGCTTATGCTCTATATTATATCATTGCAAAGTGGTTAGGGAGGTAAAACTAAATAAAATAAGCAGTCTAATACCCTTTACTACTGTTATTTTTAAATTTTTATGAAATTATTTCATGTTATAAAATACATATATATACAATATTAATTATATTTATCTACAATCATTTAATTGATTGGTGCGAAGTCTAGGAGCAAAAAGGTTCGGACGGATCATCAAGATCACCAAGTTAGAATTTTAATCGTAGTATAGATATATAAATGAAAAGATGCGCAAATACAATTTGAAATACACTAGTTATCTTAATGTATGTTTATAGTTTGATAAAAACCCTCTCTCAACAATTGAATAATCCTCATATAGTTATGATTAATTGATTCAACGTAGGGTGCAGACATGGGTCTAAAATTTCACCCACAGGTGGCAACCGCACCACACCCCGACCTTCACATTCGGAGATGCGGGTCTAAAACTTTTCCCACGGGTGACCTATTGGAGCCCGAATTTAAAATACAACACAACAACCTTCCTAAACATAATGCTGCAGACACACCCAGGCACCTACGAACGATTTAAGGGTGTTTGGATTGAGGGGTAAAATTTTAGCTTGTATCACATCAGATGTTCAGATGTTAATTAGAAAGACTAAATATTGACTATTTATAAAACTAATGACATAAAAGTATGATAATCAATATGATGAATTTTTTAAGTCTAATTAATTAATGATTAGCATATAGTTACTGTAGCACAACATTCTCAAATCATAGATTACTTAGGCTTAAAAATTTTGTCTTGTCCATTAGCCTCGTGTATTAATTAGTTTCATAAATAGTCAAATGTTTAATATTCTAAATTAATTTTTAAGTATTTGATGTGACAGAGGCAAAAAAAAATTTACCCTCGAAGCCAAATCCCCATACAGTCACACCCAGGCACCTAGCCGCCAGCCTGCCACTTTTCTCATCGCCACCATCCACACCTCAGACAAGTTTCCGATCCGGTGGTCGCCATCCCTGGCGGTCATACCACGCCTCGGTCGTCGCCTCGACACCTGCGGCCACTTTCTTCATCGTCATCTTCGCGTGTGTCATTTCCGTCAGTGCCTCTCTGTCACGGACTCAACATTGGAGAGACTCGGCCGACTGCGCCATTCGCCATTGCTCCACCGCTATGCGTTAGCAGAAAGCAGCACGTGCTCCTGCTGCTTGTAGCTAGTGAGCTAATGCACTAGAAAATGCTTTGCCACTGATTTTTACTGCTAGTAAGTGCTGCTCATACTCAGTCTGAATGAGCTTGACATTGTGCATTTCTTTTGCTCAATTATAGTGAGCGTTCAACACTCATTTTTTATTTGAATTCTATTTTTCATGTGTCATATGACATGCGAAATCCGACCGATACCTATGACATCTATCCAAAACACATATAATTTCTCAACCGAACTCTTTTCTATAGCAGATAGATTTATTTTTACTCGACTTAGACCATGTATAACGCGACCACTTAGCTGAGTACTTAGCGGAAGTTATTATATTTTAACGTCAACGTGGAACTTTAATCAGATGCCTACCGTGGCTGCGCTACTTGGTCAAAGGCCCGACGCCTATAATTTTTCAGTCTCAAAACTGAACGGTTTCAACATTTTAAAAATTTTAAAAAAAACCTTAGTGTAGGTTCAGACTCTTAACGTGGAGCTTTTGTATAAGCACCTACCTAAATATCCGTGAATTGTGCATGGTCTTAAAATCCCACAAGTTGTCATCCCTAATTCTACCCCAAAATCTTCCAAATCGACTTGCAGAAGGTGATACTGACCAACACGGCGTACCTGCCCTTCGCCGCCCAAGAAAAAGAGCGCGGCTGCGGAAACCTGAGTATACGCCTTCTCGTATGCATTGTTGATTCACAGTTAACACGTTTTCAGGAAACCATTACGTATTCACGGCTCCGGTGTTGTGGGCGCTTTTTGCCTCTTAACCCTTCGCCGCTGCCGCTGCCGCTGGCCGCTGCCGCCGCCGCCGCCCGTCTCGCTTCCCGTCGAATTGTTGGCCGAGGGAGCCATGGAGGAGTATGGCGGGGGAGACCTCCTTAGCGAGGCGATGGGCTCCGGGGCGCGGGTGGTGGTGTTGGAGGACTGCGTGGAGGCTCTCGCGGCCTTCGTTCTCCACCTCCTCCTCAAGCGTGCGTTCGTCGGCGGCGGCGCAGCAGCCTTCCTCGCTCTCTCGCAACCATTTTCTCACTACGATCGCGTCCTTCGCAAGATGGTAAGCGCTGCGCCTTCTCAGTGGTAACCGCCTTTCTTAGCTTTTTAGCCCATGATTACCTCTCTGCAAAATTAGCTTATATACCTTGTGTGCTCACTGAATGAATCTATTTTCCCATAAAAACAAGCTATATTTTGGCAATTTCACAATGAGTATTGCTTAGTTGAGGGCTAGAAATGATCCAAGTTGGTAGAATCAAACTGATTTATCTGCTTGAGGTTGGGATCTGTAAGCTCTTGTTCAGATGTCTCACACGAACCTTCGGAAGTTCTAATTATTTCCATATGATATGCTCAGATGGGTATAATATCTTTACCGTTGGAATGGCTTTCAGGACATATGCTACATTACTGCTATCATAATCAAACCTAGTGGCCATTGGCCAGTGCTATGCTGTGTAATTTCCAGATTTTATATCTGTTCTTTTCATTTGCTAGCACCAATAGCTGATGTAGCAGCAAAAAGACATGCATCAATATTTATTTCGGATCAGCACAGTGGGATTGGTTTTTACTGTGTTAGATTCCTGATTCTTCTACTGCAATATTCACGCTGGATTCCTGTGCTACTTGTATTTTACTTTTTTCTCTTCTGGAATCTGTCAGGGCTGTAACCTTTCTCTGCATAGAAGGAATGAGAGGCTTCATTTCTTTGAATTGCAAGCATCCCAGGCATGCAGTTATTTTATTACCTTGTCTTGTTTCGAGAAACTGTCGTGTAATTACTATCTTGTGAGACGCCATTTTCTTTGCTTCTTCGCTGCAGGTGGAGCAAAGGAAGCCACCATTGCCAATAGCTTCCTTCGGCTATACAGTCAAATTCAGAGAGCGGTGGAGGCAAACTGGACGGCAGAAAACACGGGAAAGTTCACCATCGTGGTGGATGATGTCTCACTCTTGGAAGTTGCTGCCCACGGTTCTGTAAATGATGTTTTGGACTTTGTGCATTATTGTGTCACACTCACATCTGAGATGGTAAATGATCAAAACATGGCCAGTACCATTGCCAGCTTTTACCTTGGGTTTCGTGCCTTCCAAACTCTTTCCCTTTGCAGAATTGCAAGCCACTGATCCTTATCCACGATGATATATATTCGAGCGAGGAAAATATGGGTCTTCTTGTACAGCTGCGCTACATTGCAGATCTTGTTATTAAAGTGGCACCGTTGAGCACCGGTCTGGCTGCTGATGTTCATGGACAGGTTTGGCACTTGATCCTAATCTCATGCCTGCACGAGCCATGGGTTAATTGTTTCATTTTGAGTTGATATTTCTATAAACTTGCATGAGCAAATCTTATTATTGGGGTAGACAATTTTCACCGTGCACTGACTTGAATCATTGTTTCCAACAGCTGTCAGTGGAAAACAAGTGCGTGTTCAACGAGCAAAGGACAAAAGACCGGAAAGTTTGGAACTTCCATTTTAAAGTGAAGGAAAACGGTCCTGAATTCTTCTATCCAGGGAGCAGACATTAGGAGATTTTAACGCCTAAGAACAACTTTTGTCATGAACTTGCGGTGGCAAGTTATCTGCCACAGCAAATTTCTTTCGCAAATTTCTCAGAGGGTACGGCTAGTTGTAGGTTGAATGGATACCCTGTATATTCATGAATGCTGTCAATTTCTTTTACAAATTTCAATCCGTTCAGGTCGCCAGGCAGATGAGGATGAACTGGATCGAAACTACAAAGCGTTGTAGTAGCAAAGAAAGTAATTACATTACTCCCTCCTTTTTTTGTATCACTGATTAGTTCAATAGAAGGGAATACTTGACTTAGAGAAAGAGTTGAGCCAGTCAACATGTCAACTCGATCTAGTATGCTGCTGGTTTGGGCTCTTGACAAAGATTCGTGCAATGGAACTGAAGATCGCAAACCATCATGACATGTTCTAACATAGTTCAGCCGATAGCCATTAACACAGCTGACTCCAGAAGAACCACCAGAGAATAATAGTAACTGGAGTTCTTATTTACTGAGCACTAATGTGGAAACCAATGAGCTGCTAAATTCCTAATTCTCAGATCATCCGACTTAAATGCTCGGTTGGATTGGAAAGGGCATGTCATCTTTCTGCTTCTTGGCCAGCTTGATCATCTTGTCCGGTTTGTCGCACAAACTGCCCACGGACCCGCGGCCGAAGGTCAGCCATATCCTTTCTGGTTGGATAGCGTACCTGATAATAGGCGAACTAGGCCATCAGAAAGATAACAGTCCAATGCAAACAAAATTCAAGTATGCAGTCATAGATGAGAATATTGAAAATGGAAAATAATGCCAAAACTGAGTAAAACAATTGCAGTTACTATCTTGAAAAATTGGTATTCTAAATTACTTCATCAAATTCAGTAAAACTTACTTGTCCTTAACAACCCTACGATACTGCATTCTACTAAATAAAGTTAGTGCTCAAAGAGTGTGACGAGTGAGGTAACATGAGCATTTCCTTTTTCTTTTTCACTTGAAAAGTGGAGACTAAAGAGTTGTTTATAAATTTTAGTCTACTGCTCGACCATTGGGATAGCATACTAGTCAATATCCTCCTGTTGAATGGAGCTAACAGAGCCCTTTAGCTCAACTATCTATTATACGAATTAAGAAATCACTACCACATTGGTATTCAACTGAAAACAAGCTACCTTTTTAGTGTAGTTCCGATATTTCCGCTTCAGTCTGAATTTGTTCAATGCAGCTTCTCGTTTGGGGTCCCGGTTTTGATACATGTCATTACCGCTTCCGCTCCCACTTCCACTGCCACCTCCAGCCCCATTTTTTGTCATTATACCATTAATACTCTCCACGTTTGGTCTTGCAATGTTGGGAGCAGCACTACATCCATTCTGCCCATTGCTTCCATTACGACTACCTGACATTGCCCCATTCACACTGTAGTTTGCAGCATGACATTCAACTGGAGGGTCAAACACATTGGATGATCCACACTGAGCATCTGATGATCCAATATCAATTGATGGCTGTTGCTGGGCCATAACATGGAGGTAATAATGGACATGATGATGATGCTGCACACAGCTTTGCAATACCTCTGTATGGTGACCCAGTTTCGCTGCATTTGCGATTCCTTCATTTGCTTTGTCATTCCCTACCACATTAGCTGGTGATGTTTGGGGCTGCACAGGATGGAATGCTGAGGTATGCTGCATAGATTTAACAGCTGATGGAGAGGTCACTCTCTCCCTGTTCACTGAAGGCTTCGCTACAACGTTCTTTGTACTGGAGCCCATGTCGTTGTTGTTGCTACTGCCATTGGAACCCTGCTTCATTGGAGCAGCATCTGAATTGGACTTCATCTTGCAGGTAGAGTCGGTTTTCACAGCCTCTGAACTGTTATCTTGTGGTGAACAGCTTTCTCCAAATCCAGCTCCACCTTGATTAGAAGCCTCGGATGTATGGTACCTTGCAAATCAGAAACAGTTAGCATGCAACTTACGGTGATGTTCATAACCTAGTAATGACACTGATATTATGTTTTGCACCTGGTGAAAGCTGAAAGATCTGATTTTCTCAGAATATTTCGTTCCTCATGATTCTCTGTTGAGGCGCCAGCTGTTTTCGATCTCTTCAAACCCAACCCATGGGACACCATGGCAATGTGAGAACCACAATTGTTATCATTCCCATCTGGCATCTCGGAGGAGGAACCATGTATATTAGTGATTCGTACAGCCTGATTGGTTTCTGCGTTTCTGGCTATGGAGCTAATCAAGTCAGCAGTTTGAGTATTTGGTTCAGTCAGTATACTTGCACCATCATTTGTTACCGTTACTTTATTTTTAGAATTGCTTTCAGCCAGGTGAGTCTCATGTCGGTTTTCCATTCGATCATTGTGAGATGATTGATACTCAACACTTGAATTCCTGGGAGCACCTATTTCCAAATATTTTCCCATGGACTCGTCTGTACAAATACGAGGAATTTCGTGAGTGATACAGTAGTATGAAAAAATTTTACTTTGTTTACAGTGAAATTTGTGGTGAATAAGATACCATCATTTTCTTTTTGTTTCTTGCCGTTTCTTTTGTTTGCAGTTGGCAACCACTTGTTGCTGCATATCTCTGATTTGGGGTGAATAACTTGAGCACATGTGCTATCAGGAGGATCAGCTAATTGATCTGGAGATATAGGTTGTGGGCTGTCAATCTCCACAGCACGCTTTGTCCATGAGCTCTGCATTTTAAAACAGATTGTTGGCATTTGACATAAAAAATCTACACAGAAAATTGTTAGAAACAAAATATATATTTCCGTAGGAAGGATAGCCTAGCAACTTGTACCAAATGAGCAGATTTTAGTGCACGCGATAAAACATTGATTTTCCTAATTTCTCTCTCGAATACGCAGGAGAGCTGTGTATCTTTGTATTAAAGAAGAAAATGGTCGACGACCTTTACATAACGCAGGTCGGCAGAAGCCGGACCGCAGTAGTTTACAACGGGTTTAACATTCCAGGACGGGTAAACTACTTAGCAAGGAAAAGTAAAGCCCATTCTCGCGTCACCGGACTACCCAGGTTTCGAGAGCCCACCAGCACTGGTTTACATGTTCCTAATTTAAAACATTGATTTCCTAATTTAACTATGCACATGTTAACTGTTTATATAATAATCTCTAGATATTTCACAGAATAAGTAACCTCTTTTGCCTGACCTGAAGTGCTGCGAACTTTGCTGTCATTAATATTCCAGTACATTATTTTTAACTATCTTGTCACCATCATCCGGTAAATATAAAATATAAGAGAATAAAAGTATCAAGTAGTAATAAGAAATCTCATACTTGAGTGCCGCTGCCATTATCACTGCCATCCCTAGCATTAAGTCCAATGCTGAAGTCATCATCATCGTCATTGTCTTTGTCATCATCTTGACTGCTGTCACTATTGTTCTCATACTCATCGCCGGCCTCTAGATTGGGACATTTTTGTGTCTGGATTCCACTTTCGCTACCACTAGACTGTGTTCGAAAGAAGCAAGGTCAACTCAAGAGTATCCACTCAAGAAAAGGATGAAGTATAAGCATTTCAGCTATGCCTTATGATATGATTAATATATAAAAGTAGATAAAACATATAAATAATCTTACACTGTGGCATCGCCTCCATACATGCTGCCAAAGAGTCTTAAGCTCATTTTTCCGTAGTGGCTTTACTAAGAAGTCAACTGCTCCCTTTGACAAGCATTTAAATACCATACTCAAGGAGTCGTTCGACGACATCACTGAATGTAAAAAAAACATCAGTGTAGCAGCTAAAAGTATTCATAGAAAAAACTAACAAGACATCTTTTCATGCATTAGAGGAGCTGAGGAAAGCTACTTACTAATCACAGGAATGTCCTTGCAGATTTTGTGACTTATGATCTTACTAAGCAGACCAATGCCAGATAGACAAGGCATGAAAACCTCAGTCAATACAAGGTCAATGTTGCTTTGAAGATCTTCAAGATGCTGCCATGCATGCAAACCGTTTTCGGCAGGGATAACTGAAAGGTAAGGAAGTAAAGTACTTAAAATTCTCATAGTGCTGGAGAATGTAAATAGCTAGGACGTTCCACTACTGATGATTAGCAACCACATATAAATCAAATAGGAAAGAGAACAGATGGTAAACTAGGAAAACCTACTCACTAGATTAATAAAGCAAGGATATTTCTGTCGTAACAGACAAAAGAGGGTACGCCTATGCACAAGAACTTTTGATATTCCATTGCCAACCACACCCACACACATAGGGCATCTTCCTTTTAAAGCAAAATGTCCACCAACTGTTGTTGTGTCGTGCCAGAAGGGCTCCAGGACTCGCAAGATCAACACCAGGGTGATCGGGCTAGATTAAGCCAACTAGTACTTATGTGTGTGTGGGCTTTGGGCTTGTAACCGAACGCGCGAGCGAATGAGCTGTCCACAAAAGCAGCAGAGAAGTGAAGTGGAGAGTTTTGACTTCTAACAGAATCAGTAACTTGTTCGTGAAGAATAGCCACTATGTTTCTTCCCCAACTACTTCCAAATTCCCCAATCCCAACTGCTGAATCAGGTTGTTAACACAAAAATTAATACATCAACAATTTGTTGCCCTACGTACTACGTCTTCAAGAGGCACCGGTACGTAGCAGGATAATAAGGCGTCCTAGCAATGTGAAGAGAGGCAAAGGAAGACCACATTTGACATGGGAGGAGTCCGTGAAGAGGTACCGAAGGATTGGAAAATTGCTAAAGAGTTATCCATAGATAGGAAAATGTGAAAACTAGAGATACACGGGCCAGAACCTTGATTTACCTTTTAAACCGTTTCACCCTTTTTTCTGGTTCATTTTTTTCTTTTTCATTTTTTCTTGTCCCTGTTCTTACATCATTTATGTTGGATGCTTCTTACTTTTTTACCCATAGTCTTTTGGGGGCTGGGGGTGTTGTCTTTCATTCTTTGTCTTCTTTATTTTCCTTTGTCCCTTGTTTGTGTTGGATCTCATGGGTCTCATCTCTAGCTTACCCGCAACTTGTTTGGGACTGAGAGGCTTTGGTTATTGTTGGTGGTGGAAAATGTGATGTGTTATTGTTCCAAATTTATCTTGGGTAATTGGTATCATGGTGACTTTTGAGCTGTGATGGTTCTAAAAGTGTATTCAAATCATATTTGCTCTTTTACAACTCCCAAAACAATCAATATAAGCAAAGACAACGGATGTGAGTATATGCCTATATGGCACTTACATCCTAAAGTTTAGTTTTCATATTACCTGTTAAGAAAAGGGAGGGGGCAATCCGAGAATCTCATACATTGATTATAGCATTGTACATTAATTACATGTAACCTATCTATTAGAACCTTCACATTTCCAATAGATATATACAAAATTTCAAATGAAGATGTCTTAATTTGTATCAGATGTAAAGTTATATATCTACCATGCAATCAGGCTGGCAGTTGTGCTAGTTTTATTATAACAAACAATGTGAATTTTCCTCCTATAAATTTAGAACCAGAATAGTTTGTTACATGGCTAGTACAAGTCAAATGCAGATCCAAGCTGGGACTGAAAAATAAATTAATATTAATTATCAACTCAAAGTTATAGAACCCTGTATGCTGCCAATTTACACAGATGGAACTAGCTTTGTAACTTTGAGGGCCTACCTTCATAGCAGCACTTACGAAGCAGGGCACTGACCACTTGACGAGTAGAGTCATCATTCTCCACCAGTAAGACTCTCAACGTCTTCATAGGTAAGAACCTCTCCCACTGGATGGTTGGTTCTTGCGGTTCCTTCTGCTCATCCACACTCTGCGCATCGTTTGGCACACTACTGTGCCCATTGGGCAAATCTTCTCGCTTATTCCGCCATTCCTCTGAATCAGCACCGATCACATGGCCATTCTCTATGGCGCCGTTCTCAAACCCCCTCACATCCTTGCAGGAAGGCCAGTCCGGGCCGGCTTGGCATGCACTACCCATCAGCCGGATTCGTAGAGGGAGAGTGCAGCGGTGGTGTGTGCAGCTAGAGGCAGTCCACAGATGGTGGAGCACATCCTACGTCGGCATCAGAAATGCATATGCTGAATCCAGCTACTGGAATCTGCAGAGGAATCAAAGACCGGTTTATCATAAACACAGGTCACGGTTGGAATAAGCTAGTATTCTTCAGTAATAATGGTCAGAGAAGACTACCAGCAACGGAGCTGGAAGAAAAAGCTCCTTAAACCATTTGCTCGGCGACGCCCAAAATCAGTTGCTCCTGATTTCTGAGAAGCAGCAAGCATGTCGTAAGAATTAATCCCCATATAAATAAAACAGCAGAGAAAAGTGATTGGAGAAGGTAGGATTGAATTATTGACTGACGGTACAAGTTCGGTCGGAGTAGAAAAGACCACCGTCTCCCTTCGAAATCCAACCGAATCTGCAGCTCCTGGCAGCTAAAAACACAACAGAACAAAAACTTCATCAGGCAGGAACTAGCAGGCAGGAATTAGAGGTTGAACGGAACAGCAAACTTTTTAAACAGCAGCACCTCGCGTCCCCCTCCACGCCTTCGCTGGTGTCGAAAGTCCCTGAGATCCGTCGAACTTTAACCGCCCGGACCTTATGCCAAAACAGCCGAGGAATTCAGTTACTAAATTGGAAGGAAAAAAAAAAAAAGCTGGAACTCAGGAGTTAGCTAGCTCTCTTGATTGCCAGTGGAAAGGGCAAGGGCGCAGACCTCGTGTGACTCGGGACGCGAAAGCGCCTGGCAGTGGCATGGGCACGCTTCAAGAGTCGATACCCTACGCGTGGGCGCTACGAGGAGAAGGTGAGGCTGCTGGCTGCGAGCGGTTCCAAATGGCCGGAGGCGACGCGGTTCGGGCGAGCGAGGAGAGCCCGCAGGACGCGGAGGAGATAGATAACGGTGGGGGGAGGACTGAAGAGGAAGGCGCCGTGACGTGGAGCAAGTGGAGGTGGGGAAGGGGTGGGGTGGGACCCGCGGGCACCGCAGAGATCCGACGAGATCTAAAGCCGCGCGCTCCCTGCGCCAGCCCAGGATCCGCAGATCGCCCGTGGCCACGTGGGGAGAGGCCCCCCTCTCAGGCGCGCTCTGGGAGGCTGAAGGGTGGGGTCGCAGGAGCTGCAAGGCCCGCACGTCTGTGGCAGGAAGGTTCGCGTGGAACTGCATGTGGGCCCGATGACCAGCGAGGGTGCTGGGGCCCGCGCCCCCCCTAATGGAAAGATCGTCACGGCGGAGGTTAACGGCGTTTAAGACGGGACTCCGCCATTCCGGTTCCGGAGAGCGATTTGCGAGCTAGAGCACTCCGTCTCGCGGTTTCCTAGTATAGCTTTTGTGCTGGACTGGGTATTGGGAAGCAATTAAATATTATTATCAAGGATTTAATAACTACTAAAAATATTGCTGCCAACTATGTACAATCTTGAGCACAACAGTTGCAAGACCTGAGAACAATTTTACAGTAGGTTCTACTATTAAGTGACCAAGCACGCACGTCACTGCTTCAACTTTTTCTCCTCCGTTTCTGGGACTTTCTCTTCGTTTTTCTACAGTAGTTGTGAATTTGTGACCACCCCCGTACATGTTGGCGATGCTACTACGGTGTAGTGTTGGAAGAATCAAATTTGTTTGGCTAGAGCTGATTTTCTTCTTTCTCTAATCTGCTGAGAGGATATAGATGGCGACCTCGATCAACAAGGCATGTTGCTAGAAAGTTCTAGAGCTCGAGAATTCCTCTAATGATGCGTGCCGACTTGAATAATAGTAAGCTTTTTGGACTGCTCTAAGGAACCAGTACGGGTTCAGTGTCAATTAAATTAATCTCTGTTATCGCTTAACTAAGGAGTTGTTTATTTGTCACATCGATGTTTATTGGTGTACACCCTTTTGTTTTTAAATACACACCCTTTTGTTTTTAAATACTACTAGCTCTATTGATTTTTAACGTTAACTTTGATTACTGGAGGAGCATGTATTGCTAATGGATTTTAATCTCCATAATGTTTTATATTCTTTTCTTTTGCCCTTTTTTATTCATTTTTGGACCACCACAAAAGAGAGAAGTGGACAAATGCCACAGCTATGATATGATGACCTATTTTAGTATATCACGGTAGTTTTCCATCAATCCGGGCTGCCAAAGAACCGTCTTTCAATTAACTTAAATTTTTACTTACATCGCAGAAAATAACTTAAATTCATGTATTCTAATTTTCAAGCATCTCACTCAACTTTAATAACCCTTGCGGCTACAAATTGTTACTTGTTACTTGTTATTTTTCTTTTTTAAAAAAAGGTTTTGTGTTTACAGAAAACAATTAAGAAAGTATAGACATAGACTATATAGAAAAAAAGAATATGGATTGTAGCTATCTGATCTTGATTTAAGGGTTATAAATACTGATTAAAAATATTCTAATTCTCAGACGTCCTGAAAATCAACAAGCCACTAAACTTTTAGCACGCACTAGTAACTTTGCTGATAACTTTCTTAAGAGTGAGGGCTGCCTCACAAGCTAGTGCCTAGTTCACATACAGCCATACGGGACGTCGGCAGACAAACCAAAACCAACATCACAGCATACTCCGAATTTCAGTCAACAACGGCAGATCAGTTTTCTGACCGCCCGTGGGCTTTCGTACGTTCCTCCGTTTACGTGCCGGACTTGGCGAGCCCTGCCCATTGGCAGTCACGGTCCGCTCGGGTGGCCGCGGCCGCCGTGGTTGCTGGGGGCAAAAGTTCCGTACATTACACTCCTCATCAAAGGGCATGTGTAAGCACAAGCACCAGCAGCAAACACCCAACACCTGCTCCTCTCCAGCAGGGTATATGTGTTGTACGCATAGCCAATTCACACTCTAGAAGAGGAGCATCGTCCAAAAGGAGCCAATGACCATGTAGACATACTCCCTCCGTCCACTTTCAAGTGGTCACCTGGGTTTAAAATGGTAGTAGCATGGAGTTAGATAAAAGACTATAACAACCCTCATTTATTGCAGATGAAGACAAAGAAATTTTGTCACCATACATAGCATGGCCAGAGGCGGTAAAATGAAAAGCAAAATCTAACGCGCCAACTTTTTTAAACAGGCATCCCACACTACTGTTATTAAATCACCGTGCTCACAACAAAGCATCAGACTTCCGCCAAACAAAAACAGCACCACCGCATGGCCGCATGGCTATAGGGGTCGATCTCAACTGGCCGCCCCCCGGAGATGGAGATGAAGATGGCATGCCAGACTTGGATGCAGCGCCAGCAGGTGCTGAGGACCATGGACCGACAGCCCCTGATGAGGAGGACCATGCAGCGCCAGCAGCTGAGGATTTCTGTCCCTTCCATGTCAGCTTTGTTGAACCTGCAGAAGAACACATGGATGCAGGTAAGAACTGTGCTCCGTAAATGGTTCAATCAATAAACTCATCTCATGCTTCAGTCACTTGCTACCGATGGTGTACACATCTGCTTTGCCATATGATTTTTGCTTTAAGTGAGACACGAAACAGTGGTGATTGTTGAACCTGGTTGTTCACATGATATGACTAAACCTAGGACCAAAAATTAATTTCAGTATATATATACATATACAACTTTCCATGGTAGATTAAAAAAAATGATACGTGACATATGAGCAAATTATAATGTTTGATATAGAGACTAGAAAACAGAGTACCAAAGTGGCAAGTATTTCTGTTACTTGAAGGCTGATTAACAAAGTGCTTTACTAGTAAGAATAGCAAAGTTCTTATTCTGATGTACAACATGAAAACATGCATTTCAAAGTAATTAATATGAAGATACTTATCTGCTCTTGTAGATATCGACATTGGATTGGACTCTGAGCTCCCAGATTTGAATGTTGTAGTGGATGACCTACACAATTATGGTGTCTATGCTAATAGTATTGACATTGACTTCGACATAGAGGAGTTATCAGATTCAGATTCTGATTCAGCTTCCGACGATGAAGAACATGCACCACAGAATGCAAATCAAGCAAACAGAAGGAAAAATACAACAGATAGGCAGAGACAAGACATATATGAAGCGCTGCTTGCAAGCAGTAATCATGGAAAATTGAAGAAGAAGAGCACAACTATAGTAGCACAGCAGTTTCAAGTTAGCCGACGTACAACTGTACGCATCTGGGATATAGCCAAACAATGTATTGCTGAGGGTCGACCAGTTGATGTTTCATCAAAGAAGCCTAAAAATTCTGGTCGAAAAAGACTAGCAATTGATCTGGCAAGAGTTGCCTCTATTCCCTTGCATAAACGGACCACTATCAGGAAACTAGCCAAGGAATTAGGCGTATCCAAAAGCTGGCTGCATAAACAGTTCAAAGAGGGCCTCCTAAGACGCCATAGCAATAGTTTGAAACCGTTCTTGAAGGAGGCAAACAAGAGAGAGAGACTGAGGTGGTCTATATCTTTGTTAGACCCAACTACCTTGCCACATGCTCCCATGTTCATTGAAATGAACAACATTATTCACATAGATGAGAAGTGGTTCAATGCCACAAAGAAAAATAAAAACTTCTACATGTTACCGCAAGAGGTGAATCCACATAGGACCGTGCAAAATAAAAACTCAATCGATAAAGTCATGGTCTTGTGTGCTATTGCTATGCCACTACATGATGATGCAGGCAACGAAATTTTTAACGGGAAGGTAGGCGTGTGGCCTTTTGTTAGAAAGGTATCACATCCTTCTTCACAAAACAATGTTATTCATTATGTAAAAAATAGCAGTTTAATATGTATAACATGTCATTTCATTGCCAATCTAACATGTTTCCATACATTATTAGGAGCCAGCTCAAAGGACAAGTCGTAATAGACAGAGAGGAACATTAGTCACCAAGAGCATCAATGTGGTTAGAGATACAATGCGATCTTATTTGATCTCAAAGGTGCTGCCAGCTATAAAGGCAAAGTGGCCTAGAGAACATGCAAATAGGACAATCTGGATCCAGCAAGACAATGCAAGAACTCATGTGCCAATTGATGATGAACAATTTGCTATAGCAGTAGCACAAACTGGTCTTGATATTAGACTCATTAACCAGCCCCCAAGTTCACCAGATATGAATTGCCTTGATCTTGGATTCTTTGCTTCTCTACAGTCCCTTACATATGATACGGATTGTAGAAACATGGATGAGCTAATTGATAATGTTATCAAGAAATATGATGAATATGAACCAAGTCTGCTACGAAATGTCTTCCTAACTTTACAAAGTTGTTTGATTGAGGTTATGAAAGTAAGAGGTGGGAACAAATATCCAATCCCTCATATGAATAAAGCAAGGTTGCAGACATTGGGCATTCTTCCAACAAGGCTTAGCTGTGAAGTTATACGAAGACGTCACTCAGTTTATGCAAGCCAATAGCTAAGGTTTATGGAAGACAATACCCTGATTCATGGAAGGCAGTACACTCTTTTGTGTTAATATTAGTGTATAGGCTTGATCGTAGACTATCTGATATTGCTAGCAGGTTTAGGCATTGCAAGGCAATGTCCTTTTGTGTTAATATTAGTGTATAGGCTTCATCGTAGACTACCTGATATTGCTAGCAGGTTAGGCTTTGCAAGGCAAAGTCCTTTTGTGTTAATATTAGTATATATCCTTGATCGTAGACTATCTGATCTAGCAGTTCAGGATTTGTAAGGCAAAGTCCTTTTGTGTTAATATTATTTATGCTGCCGATGTTCATGGTTCAATATGGTATATAAAAAAGGCAACAACAGAATCATACCAATTGATTATATAGACTGAAAGTACTAACCATATAACAGTACCAAGCACATGAACTTACTATTTGGTCACATACGCCAACTGCACTAACCATATACAATACCAACACATAAACCTACTAATTGGTCGCATAATCCCAGAGCACTAACCATATACAATATGAACACATAAGCATACTAGTAGATGATTGAGCATACGTACATCCTAAAGCGCTAACTATATATTACAACTGCGCTAACCATTACAATACCAAAATATGAGCACATATAGTAGCTGAGCATGTACTCCAAAAGCACTGACCTGATACAGCAGCAACACATTAGCTAACTGAGCACTCTGAATTGAACACTAAGAGTACAACACGAGAGCTGAGTGAGCCACAATTGGTCAATGTCACTTTCTTTTTGCATCGCAAAGCTTCCAAAGTAGGATGGGCCGAAACTGGGAAGAATTCTTTCCACAACTGTAACTTGAAGTCTTCAAAGTCTTGGTCTACTGTATCGGTCTCAGCATCAGAATCGACTGCAACAAAAGGTGCTTGCACTGCAATGGGCTCAGCATTGGTCCCTGTATGGGGACCAACGACATCCAAGGTTGGTTGCACAATAGCCGTACCTCCATCATCCACATTGCCCGCTTGCACCTCCATGCCACTGTATTCCGCGGCAACAAGGTCCTCTGGCGCTGTCTCTGGGACGACCTCATCATCAGTAGTGGCGAAGTTCGACCAGCCTGATTCGACTTCATCATCTGAGTCAGGGATGAACACAAACTCACCACAATCGCCATCCACCGAGTCTGGAACGAAGTCGACACCAATTTGTACCTCACGTTGCTGCACAGGATCCCACCTTATACCACGCCTATGATTCTGGCCGCTGCTCGACCCAATGCCCAATCCATCGTCGCCTCCGCTCGAATTGATTCCCAATCCCCTACTGCTGCTCCATCCAATCCCCATGGTGTTTGTACCGCCATGCCCACCCCTTCGAACGGGCGAACCATGGGGATGGAGAGAACCAGACCGCCACAAGCCACCTTGCAAGTCGGCAGCGTCGCTTCGCGTCGATCTTGTCGCAGGAGTCGGGGCAACAGGATCTACAGGAGAACGCGTTGGAGGAGGCAATAAAACGAGTGAGGAAGGAAGGGACAAGGTTGGCGAGGTGCTCCGACAGCGGCCGCCCCAATCCTCTCGGCTGCTAGCCATGGTGGCCTGGATGCCGGTGGCCTGGCCGCGGGCGCTTCTCCTCTCCGAGCGTAGCCTTGTCTGGGGAAAAATGGGTGGACGAGGACAGCAGATGAGTGGATGGAGGATGGGCTTCGGTTGTGCAGGAAAAAAAATCTCCTCACGTGAGTCCCACCAGCGCAGGAGGTCACTTTTTTTTGGACTGATTTTTAAACACAGGAGGCCACTTGAACGTGGACGGAGGAAGTATATTCTAGGCACCGGTAAAAGTCGCAGACGTCGAACAGGCACCAAGAACTGACGATCGAGTCCAAATCAGGAGCGCGCATCCAGAAAGCAAACAGAACATCCATCTCGATCCCTGAGCTTATCTGCCGGTGCCTGCCAGAGAGAGAGAGAGAGGCTGGTCCTCTCATTCTCATCGCTCTGGCCTTATTATTAACTGAAGTTTCGATCGATGATTTAATTAGCAGTACAAGCAGCGTTTGTTTGTATGCTATATGCCAGAAACGCGCTCGTGGCATCGTCAGATCGATGACTATGCTGGGGTCAGCAGCGTCGCGGACGCCTTTCCCTCCTTATCCAGCGGCATGCACGGTGTGGCCGAGAGACGCCCTGCGCCTTTTTCCGGTGGTCGCCTCCGCGCTCGCCTTTGCGCTGCGCGTATTTGCATCTAGTATCTGCCTTTCGGTGTGTGGTGGTCGCGGGCCGAGCCCCCTTCTTTTCTCCGGTCTCCTCTCGCATGGGGCACGCGAAAACTCACGCCGCTTCGGCAGTATTCGCCTTTTTCCCGGGGGCCGCTTCACGTGGCCCCGGGGAAGCCTGAGGACCGTGTTTCCTCGTTGCGCGCGGCGCCGAGGGAATATGTGCCCGTGCCGCTCTCGTACTGGGGTGGGGTAGAGGAACAAAAGAGGGTCGTTTCGTTTTCGTGGAGGTGCTGCCGTGGATTCTCTCTTTTAACTCTCATTAAAGCAGATCAAGAGATAGAGATTACAAGTCCCAATTTTCATCTTATTCACACCCTCCAACTCACTTTCCCCTTCCTCAATTGACAAACGCCGTCAATAGTTCGAAAATGAGTACACAAAAGCCATGAAGACTGAAGAGTTTGAAAAGGTGCCTAGTACATGTATACATCCACTCCAATCTACGAGTCAGTGATAAAATTGATGTTCTCGTACGACGCACCAACCGGGCTAATCGGTGAAATTATGATATATACAGTCTAATCAATCTCAGATCAGATGGGCTTAATGCAGCACTGTTGAGTGTGTGTAGGAATAACTTCTCCCCATATGGCCATATGCCATGCTTGATTCAGGCCGCCTGAGGGTGCCATATCCTACGGGAACTAGTACTGTTCAACGAGAAGGCTGGACTGCTTGCCACTAGAAATAGGTCTGTCTAATTCTCAGTAGCATGATGTCAGTCAGATCAACACCAATAGTTAGGTTTACAATATCAACCAAAAATAGAAGGAAAATACATCTTTTTTCAAAGCTCATAAAGATAGTGTACTTATAATGCATGCTCATCAATCATCGTGAACTTGGCAACGGTCAACAGTTCAATAAAACAAAAAGAAGGAATCCACAAGCCATTTAACTGTCTAGAGAGATACTACCAAGCGACAATAGCTACACTTGACAGCGAGATGGAAATTTTGGACAAACAAAATGTAACCATCCAATATATAGTTCACAGCTGAATACTACTACTCATCAGGCACCAGAAGTCAGGCGATTGCCCCTTCAGACATGGAATTTTCCAATCAGTTAACAAAAGTTGATTCTCCAAAGGGGATGCAACAAAACATTTGTACATTAATTATTAACCAGAACATTATACATGGATATTAATTGGTACAAGAAGACATTAGGAATAACAATCATTTCAAAATTTATTTCATATAGATTATTTGCTGACTCAAGTCTTCTACATCAATGAAGCAGCGGTCTGAACATTGCTAGCACTTTTTGCCAAGGCAGTCTGATAGCATCATTTTTCTTTATTAGATGAAGTCTGATAGCACTTAATGACTAATGTGTTTATCCCTCGAAGGAATGACTAATGTGTTCCCTTCCAAGAACAAAAAAAGTAGAAAGTAACATCACAAAAAATGGTTACGAAAGAGCAGCCTGAATTGCTGGATGGATCAGCTGATGTATTAGTTACTTGGGTGTTGAGACATAAATCACAGGATATAACCACTTCAACAAGATGTACTGTATTGATAGCCGATGCACCAAATCCAATTTGCAACTGGCTGGTACTAATCATATGATTAGTCGTTCATCTATTCTCAAGACTACACAGCAATCAAGAGATCAAGATACAAAACAGGTGAGTTTTGGGTAAGTGATCCACAACAAAGGATGGCTTATTCGACAATGTTCCATGCTGTTCTAGACTCGAGCAAATGCGTACTTGACAGTAAAGCCACTGAGCACAATAATGATAAAAGATGTAGTTAGTTATTTCATATGAATTTCCAACACGTTTCATATTGTTAATATAACCTGAATGTTCTGTCAGTGAAGAAGCAAGTGAAGGACATTTTAATGTTGTACAGTGCAAAGCATGTAGAAGGAAGTTATAGCTTCTCACAAGCTTCTACCACCAAACAGCTTTCATCACTTCGATGAAAAAAAAAAACAATGGTAGCTGATGACTTCACGACATATCAGGCTGTGGATTGAAACGAATTTTGATCCTAAACCAAATTCTAACCTTGACATATGAGCATGTAGACTGAAAAGAATTTTGATCCTAAACCAACTCCAACACACGCACTGTATAGCCTCTAGCCAAATATTTTTCAGTCACTACTGAAAGCTCACCAAAACATCAACAGTGAAGCAAATGTCACTAGGCAACGACCCACCCCTTCTTTCAAAACTCAGCCCGATCATTAAGATAGGACACCAAAAGGCAAGAATTTCAGTCCAACATTGTAGAATGGAAAATTGTGATTCAATTTAAATGTGGTTGGGGAGCAGTAAAGGTACAAGTAATTCTACAAACAAGTGCGAGAGAGATGACCACCATTTCCCAACAGCACTATGCGGCGCCAGCTTCCTCCTCGAGTTTGCGCACATAGGCGGAGAGCACGGAGACGACATCTCTCGCGGGCGCCTGCAGCGTAGTGACAAGGGAGGTGGCGGGCCCCTGCAGCGCGCCGAGCAGCTTGGCGTACACCTCGGCGCGGCTGGGCATGGTCTCGAGCGACTTGAAGTCGCCAGGCCCGTAGAATTTGCCCTCGAAGACGGCGCCGACGAAGTCGTTGGTCTCCTCGACGCGCTCCTCCTTCTGGAAGGCGCGGTAGGGCTTGAGCGCCGTGGGGACCTCCTCCGTGTGCACAAACAGCCAGGCGTTCATGCCCTTCATGCACGGCTTGAGTGCCTCCCAGGGGGTGCCCTCGATGGCCTTCCCCACCAGCGTGTTCTTCGCCACCAGCAGGCGGCAGGTGTCCGGCAGCGCGTCGCGGATGCCCTGAATCTGCTTCACAGTGAGGCCCTCGTAACGTATGCCGGCCAGGAGGTAGCATCCCTCCAGCTGCTCGCGGACGGTGGCCACCGTGTCCTCCTTGCGGCCCCGAGTGATGGCCGCGCGGATGGTGGAGCGGCGCGGGCAAGGGCCGGGGCTGAGCGAGGCGGCGGTCGACAGGGTTCGGAATGTGGGGATGGGTTTCACGGTTGGGAGCGTGGACGGGAGGAAGGAGGTCTCCATGGCGAGAGGGGCGCGCGGGCACCGGTCGAACGGGTTGGGTTGGGCGGGGGGATAGGAAGAGTGGAGTGGGAGAGCTTATCTGAGAAGATGAGAGGTGTTGCCTTGGACTTGGTCTACATGAACCGGTGGACTATGGAGGGCCTAGTGTCAGTGACTGGTCAAATGGACAAGGTCCTGAAGCTCTATCCTATGGTATCCTCTATGCCAGGGAATTATCAGCAGTATAATGGAAGGAGAAAAAAAAGGAAATCTGTCAGATCACTGCAGAGCTTATAGATTTTGGAGCTCATGTACAAACAGAAAATATATTTCAATAGTTAGAAAACTAAAACAACGAAGCAACATATAATGCTGTTTTTCTTGTAAAGACCAGCAATAATAACTGTGGATAATAAAGACGAAATTGAAGACACGGGCTGAGATAATTTCAGTCCATTGCCACAACTGAGGTTATCAGAGGCTGTAATTACACTTGAAGTTGCTAAGTACTACCTTCGTTTTTTCATTGTTGACACTTTCTAGTACAGATTTATACTTAAAAAAAAAGTCACCAAAATAAAAACGGAGGTAGTAGTAGAAAGCTAACAATTTATTAGTGCATAATTTCAGTCATATAACTGAGCAAAAGGGAACAACGTGATATATAGTCTTGCATGAACTAAGAATATATACTATAAAGGAGATGTATTTCGTTTTTTAGCACCACTACTTTGACCGTTGTACGGATAATTAGCATTTTCAGTCACATAAACGAAACAAAAGGGGGCAAGAGCAACATCTTGTAGTCTGGTGTCTTTAAGGTTCACTACTACTCCCTTCGTTTTTTTTTTTTTGCCCTTGACTTTGACTAATAACTTTGATCATTCGTCTTATTTAAAAAAATATGAGAAATATCAAATATTTTATTAGAATTTGATTTATTACTGAAGGTTTTTAAATCTTAATTTTAAATTTTACATATTTGAACTAATTTTTTAAATAAGACGAGCAGCCGAAGTCAATAATGACAAGTAAAAAAGAACGGAAGGAGTATGTGTTAGTAGGATGAATACGAGATAGAACTCCATGAATCAATTGCTCAAATTTACTGGACAAAAATCACGGGTTGTAGATGCTGTTAACGATGCCAAATAACAATGAAGGGTCAAGGGAAGGGAGCATTAATAGTATTGTCACCGTATACATTCCTTTTCTAAAATATAATTGATGGCATCTTCAACAGTATCAACAACCTGCAAGGTAGAGGCGTCTACTATTGAGAATATGAATATAAATAAATTGAATAAAGAAAATGAGGTTGTGTAAAATGATCAAATTACTTATGGTTATTCAAAATTTAAGACTGAAACTACTATCATGTTATGCATATATGTGTCAACGATATGTGTGATCATATGTATATTTTATACAAACAAAACAACAACATTCACAAGACAGAACTAAAATATCATTTTGTCGTACCACATCAGCAGGAAACACTGGATCATTATCCTTTCCTCTAAAAACACCTGTTCTTGTAAGAATAGATGACCAAGGGTGACCAGCCTGCAAGAGTGAATTACACAGCATCAGCATCACTTTACAGGAAATAATGTACTCCTGGTACATAACTGCTTTCAAACTAATAGAAGGGCAACATAGAAAAATGAAGATATAAAAAATGGATGGCTATTTAAAACAAAAAAAAGTAATGCTGTCTGAAGTATCAATTAACCCACTTTTGCTGGATTACATGCTACTTGTTCGACTCTGGAAACATATTTTCTAAAATCAAACCATGTTCACATACTTTCTAAGCATATCATCAACAGCTGTGCAACTTCCTCACTCACAACCTCTCCATGCAATGAAGAAGAAATGATGAAATATAAAAGACACTAACCTTTAAAGCTCCATTAATATCAACTTTGGGATTATCACCGACCATGTAAATAGTTGAGAACTGGCAATCATTTACTTCATTTGATGCCTGTAAATTTGGATACATACTCATAACAATTTTTTCAAGTATGCTCGCTGCACTCTTGAAAACAAATGGATTAGGCTTTCCGTAAGATGTATACTTCAGTGGGCGATCATTCACTCTGCAGTTAAAATGAGCAAAGAATAAATAACCATGCCAATATGCCACAAGTCCACCCTTAAAGTTATAGAAGTATACAATATTTCATAAACCACAATAATGCCTTACTGATTATATATGCTTTCCAGTGCTATCCTGAAAGCACCCATCCCAAGCCTTTCAGAAGGAAATGCAGCCTACCACAGGAACTTAAAATTGAGTTTTGACTTTTGACAATCAAATAAATGTTGCACCATTCTTGTACAACATCTTACCTGGTATTCTAGGTCATCTGCTGCAAAATACAAAGGAGGTTGATCCCCTCTTTCGCTCCCAGGAAGGCCACCAGTGGACAATATGTCACAAAGTACCTTTCATACATAAAATACGAAAGATAATAAGATTAAAATTTATATATGCCTAACTCGTAGAAAGAAACGAAAACAAATAAGATAGACATTGTTCAGATGTGCTTATAGGCATTTCTAGATTGCCATTACAAATTTCTAAAAAAAAATGAAACAAATCCATCCGAAGAATATTTTCATTAGTGAAACAAAGGTATGGCATGAGTACCTGTAGATCTCTTCCCCAGTCAACAGGATCACTAACAACAAACACTCCTTTAACTCGCTCTGCAAAAACATCGTATGATGCATGCACTTTTGCAGTTAAGTTACTGTTTGTTTGCCCAACTGTCCATTTCTTGAAAGGAGCTAAGGGGTCAATATCTCTAAAATATGACGAATATTCATCTATCGATAGAACTTTCCTGCACATACAAAGAAGTCACGATGTTCACACAATAAATTTGACCTATGGTCATAACAACAAGTAAAGAAGGATTACCTAAATCCATACTCAGACATCACTACTGCAGGCTCCCCTTTTCCAACAGCAACAATAAGGTCATTTTCAAATCTGCAGTGACCGGAAAAAAGGGTTCCATTCAGGTGGTAACGACTAACAAGTCCATGAAGGGCTAGAGCTTGTTGCTGGAAAGTCACAAAGACATCTATGTACTTTCTAGCACAGAACTAAGGCAACTTATGTACTTTGAAGGCATACCGATTCACCAGCTCTCTGTAAGGAGAATGGCCATGCATGACCTGCACAATCAGAAATTTACACAGGTGCAAATTAATATAGTGACTTATTCAAAATATAATAAAAGGGAATGCAATTTTTCCTCTTTTACAATATATTGGTTAGTTTAAATGTTTAACAGCAATTGTACATAAGCAAATGACAAATGTGTAAAGTAGTACCTGTGCAGGAGAAATGTTCACTCCTAAAAGTTTACTTAGCTCAAGAGCCCTTCGGTGCTCTGGAACACCTCCTCCTGCCAGGAAATTTGGAATCTCGATAATCTGAACATATGTTAAGAAATTTCAACAACGGAATTGAAAAGTGGCAAGGGAAACGGTGCTTTTGCACAAACAATAACAGTGATGACTATGAAACGATGTAAAGAGAATAAACAGTTCAATAGCATGTTGACTGTTGAGACAACTGTTCATAGCATTAAGTATTTGAAACCAATCTTTCCATAACAAAAAATGCATAATTCTGGTATATTTCACTTTAGCAGTTTGGTTCAAAATAAGGTCCCCCAATGAGCGAAACCCAAAGTACCATATGTATCAGAGAACTTGTCGCATTGAAATTATTGTTAGTAAGTATAATAGAATTTGGGCATGAGCAATTGCTAAGCTAAGCTGTTACCATGTTATGAAATTGATCTAAAATGGAAGAAGTATTCAATTACATTCTAACAGAATTAATACGGAATAATGAGAACAAATCTGGGAGGATCAAATGAACAGTGAACTACTTACCGTTAGTTAAAAACAAGAAGGGAATCTTCGGGGTACCTGAAATGGGGCAAACAAAATTAAAAACAAGAAGGGAATCTTTGGGGTACCTGAAATGGGGCAAACAAAGATGATCCATAAGCTTTAACCACTAGAAGCTAGAGACCTATATTAGCAATTAGCAACATTGGAAGTCGGAATGGCTGGCACGGGTTTACAATTGTTTCAGAAACTTCTGATATTAGTATAAAAAACGAGGAAATCATGTACACCCCATGAACATCGCTTCATAACCTAATGCCGTAGTGCCTATGACCCGTTCGACGAAATGCTCAAAAGACACGAATGCGCCAAGCAAGCCTCTCCGAAGCGGAATAAGACAGTCGCAGTGTCCGCCTCATGCCTACAAGCTGCTTCAACGCAATGCTGACAATACGGTAATCGACGAATCGCGAAGTGCTACCGTTTTCCGAGTAGAGGCGGCGGATAGCCTGCGGCGAACCCCCGATTGGGCTGCGGCCTCGCAGGATGACACCATCGATGTCGAACGCGATGCCAAAGGACGGCCTCGGCGGCGCCGGCGCCACCGCGGAGTGAGAAAAGCGCTGCGCGAGATCTGATGGCCCAAGGCGCTGCGCGGCCTGGAGCTCTGCTCGCGACCGCGACTGCGCCGCGCGGGCCAGCGCAAAGCGGAAGCCCCACATGCCGCGGCGCCGTGCACTACGGCCTTCGGCTTCTCAGCGATCCCGAGACCGAGGCCTTTGTCTGTCCAGAGCGCGGCCCGTGCCGTCGTGCGCGCGTAGCGAAAGGCGAGCTCTAGAGAATTTGTCTACTATCTGACGTGTGGGGCCACACATTGAGCAGAACAAACGCGAGCCAGGAAGAACAGAGCCCCGCAGTCCGCAGAGCCGCACGCCCGCACTCTTCTTCCCAAGGCTCGCCCTCGTCGCGCGGCGACAGCCGCATAATCGCAGCCTGGTCACCGGGAGTCTGGGACACCACGTAACTACGCAACTCCTGCACGGCGCCCCGGCCCAGGCCAGTCACCGCATGGCGGCGCACGCGCCGCTTGCCGTGCGGCTGCCGCACTCGGCCGCCAGCGCCAGCGCGCAACCCGCTGCGGGGCTCTTGAGCCCGCCACCGACCGTCCCGTGTCTCCGCACGAGCGTCCCGCGCGGCGGCCCCTACCTCGACAAGCGGCCGGCGCGGTATGTTCGGCCCATAATCCATGCGGCGAAGTCCGGAGCCATCGGTACCCAACCCGGCCGCTACACCCCGCCTGGATATTGTTCGGTCCGATGGAAAAACCTCGCCTTTACGCGTTCACGCTGTATGTTCCTTTCATTCAATTTGCAGGGAACACTGCTGAGGCCGCGCCGGCGGAGGGGCTCGCTAGGAAGCTGCAGGGAGTGGAGGTGTTCGACCTGAGCGGCAAGGCTGTGCCTATTGTTGATCTGTGGAAGGATAGGAAGGCCGTTGTCGCGTTTGCTCGCCATTTCGGGTAATTTTAACGTTTCTGCGTGAATTATTTGTTCACTTCTTAAGAGATTACCGTGGGTGAGATCAGGGCATGATGCTGATTGTTTACAGGTGTGTACTGTGCCGGAAGAGGGCCGATCTGCTCGCGTCCAAACAGGTTCCTTCTCTAATTTCTTGCTATGCTTATCCGTAACCAATAATATTATAATAGCAAGTTCAAATGTCATTAGCCAAGTCGCAATGACAAATAATTGAAATTATTAAATTATGTACTTTATTAACTTCCCTTGAACAACCTGCTGTGGCCAGTGTTTCCAAAATGTGGTTTATGTTTAAGGAAAGAATAGGCCACAACCTTTTGGTCCGTGTCAATTCTAAACTTATTTCTTGGCTTGCCATTCATGTGCAGGATGTAATGAAAGCTGCTGGAGTTGCTCTTGTTTTAATTGGGCCCGGTAGTGTTGAACAGGTATTCGTTCATCTATTATTAAACAATATCATTATTCCTGTTATTCTGTTTGGTCTTGAAGTTGGAGGGATGATATATTCTGCTGTTGTACAGCAAGAGTAATTTCTTATTATAGTTCCTGTACGTGCAATGAGTTTAGCTACAGTATAAATTAACTTCTCTTTCATTTGTCACCTGAACATACAGCTCTTATATCAGAGTTTCAATTTAAACATAGAATTCTGAGGACTGGGATTTTGAAATAGTTGTTTGCTAAACTTAATTTCTCTTCTACATAATCTTAACATGTCATTAATTATTAAACAGTCCTGTGTTGTTCTTGATTCAGGCAAAGGCATTTTCTGAGCAAACCAAATTCAAAGGAGGTGTGTTTCTTCAATAAACTCTACTCAAATTCATATGACAATGCTTGTACACCAACCAAGATGCTTCTTAGATATTTATATGAACAATATATAAAAAAAAAACTGTTTACACCTTTTACCACTGATCTTTTGGGGTTATAGCAACAAACTTAGTATATTGTCTGTGTTGTCTAAAATGCGCCTCCAATCTCCTCAATGTGTGTAAACTTCTTTTTCTACAAGGTGGTTTGGATTTCAGAACCATCCATATCCTTGATGATGTTTTTTCTTTATGATGAGTCCTTGTGCATACACTAGACACACCTGACGTAGTGGCACTACTGCACTAGGCACTGTTGATCTAGGATACAAATAGGAGACCATTACTCTATCTTTGAGGAACAAAATCAGATAATGATGTTACTTGGGGATCTCTTCATAGTTGTCCAATAATTAAGTCAGTAAAAGTGGATACGAAAGCTTCTGACCAATTATCGGTATCGCACTACATCCTTTTACTGTTTATCATTGCAGAAGTATATGCAGACCCAACTCACTCGTCATATGACGCTCTTGAGTTTGCATTCGGGTTGTTCTCTACCTTTACACCATCGGTAATTCCTACCGAACAAGATTCACATGTTGTGCAGTTTCTGTTCCTCAGAAAATACTGTACATAATAGTTTTGTTTCATCGTTTCACAGGCTGGTCTCAAGATAATACAGTTGTACAGGGAAGGATACAGGCAAGACTGGGAACTATCATTTGAAAAGAACACTAGGACAAAAGGCGGATGGTACGTTTGAAACCTTGTTTTATCTCTTTGAACGTTCGTAACTGTCTTTCAGTTTGGCTGCTAGAGCTTCTGTAGTTTGCTTTCAACTTGGCCCCAGTTAGAGCTTTGGTGATCCTCTTTCAGTTAATTTGTTGGAGTAATACAGTACATCTTTATTGTATAGGTACCAAGGGGGACTACTTGTTGCAGGTCCAGGCATCGACAACATCTCTTACATCCACAAGGTCAATACGGCTCATACGACTCTTCGACTTAATCGTCCTAAGGATCCTCAATACTTAACGTAACTTTTTCCCCCCTGGTTTTCTTGCGACATAACAGGACAGAGAAGCCGGTGATGACCCTGACCTGCAGGATGTCTTGACGGCATGCTGTTCCTAGTAGAACATTAGACTTCTAGTTTCTCCGATCACGCTCATGGTGCATGGAGAAATTTTTGGGCGGTGGGAGAAAAGCCACGTGTATATTTGTACTCTTGTCGAAACAAAACTTAACAGTATATATATCTACTTAATGAATTAGAGCTGGTATTCCGGTTCTTTCACCTGCACTGCATACATGTCGCTCTGAGATGATTTTCCGGTCCGGCGATCATGTCTGCCAATCCTCCGCAGTTCGCCAGCTGCCGTAATCGGATCTCGTTGCTACGCTGATACGCGGCCGCGGGCGACAGTGGGCTAGTTGAACAAACTGGGAAGGCCCCTAAGCCCAGAAGTACATCGGCCCCCAGCCCATTATCCATCCAAAGACGCCTCGCCTGGTACCCGGCAGAGAGCTCCTCCCTCCACTCCAGTCTCCCCCACCCAAATTGCTCGAGCACAAGCCCCGCCGCCGTCCCCCAAAACTCCGCTCTCCAAATCGCTGCCCATGTCAGAGAGGAAGCGCCGCGGTGGGGCCGCGGCCGGCGCTGCCTCTAGCTCTAAGCGACCGCGCGCCTCCTCGGCCGCATCCTACGCCGAGTCCCTCCGTTCGAAGCTCCGCCCCGACGCCTCCATCCTCACCTCCCTCCGCGCCCTCGCCTCCGCCACGTCCTCTTCCGTATCCAAGGCCGTCGCGAAGGACCCCGCGGACCACGACTCCGCCGCCCCGGCCAGCTCCTACATCGTGGTGGCCGACCAGGACACAACCTCCGTCACCTCCCGCATCAACCGCCTCGTCCTCGCCGCCGCCCGCAGCATCCTCTCCGGCCGAGGCTTCTCCTTCGCGGTGCCCTCCCGCGCGGCCTCCAACCAGGTCTACCTCCCGGACCTGGACCGCATCGTGCTCCTCCGTCGCGAGTCCGCGCGCCCCTTCGCCAACGTCGCCACTGCGCGCAAGGCCACCGTCACGGCGCGCGTCCTCTCGCTCGTCCACGCCGTGCTCCGCAGGGGCATCCACGTCACCAAGCGTGACCTCTTCTACACCGACGTCAAGCTCTTTGGCGATCAGTCCCAGTCCGATGCCGTCCTCGATGACGTCTCCTGCATGCTCGGGTGCACCAGGTCCTCCCTCCACGTCGTCGCCTCCGAGAAGGGCGTCGTCGTCGGCCGCCTCATTTTCGCTGATGACGGAGACCGGATCGACTGCACGCGCATGGGCGTCGGCGGGAAGGCCATACCGCCCAACATTGACAGGGTGTCCGGCATCGAGAGTGACGCGCTCTTCATCCTGCTGGTCGAGAAGGACGCCGCGTTCATGCGTCTCGCCGAGGACAGGTTCTACAACCGCTTCCCCTGCATCATACTGACGGCCAAGGGGCAGCCGGATGTTGCCACCCGGCTATTCCTGCGGCGGCTCAAGGTGGAGCTGAAGCTGCCGGTGCTCGCGCTGGTGGACTCCGATCCGTATGGGCTCAAGATCTTGTCAGTGTACATGTGTGGTTCCAAGAACATGTCTTATGACAGTGCCAATCTCACGACGCCGGATATCAAGTGGCTCGGCGTCCGGCCAAGCGATCTCGACAAATACCGGGTGCCAGAACAGTGCCGGCTTCCCATGACTGACCACGATATCAAGGTGGGGAAGGAGCTACTTGAGGAAGATTTTGTGAAGCAAAATGAAGGCTGGGTGAAGGAGCTTGAGACGATGCTGCGCACCAGGCAAAAGGCTGAGATACAGGCCCTCAGCTCGTTCGGTTTCCAGTACCTCACCGAGGTCTATCTACCTCTCAAGCTACAACAGCAGGACTGGATTTGAGAACTCATCCGTGTTAGGTACTGGTGGATATCGGTCATGCTTTTATCTACATGTGTTTGTCTTAGGATTGTTGAATGATACTAATAGACAATAATAAGTCTAGTGAATGCTCATATGTTCTTTAGAGTGATAGCGCACTTCAGCTAACACAGAAGCTTATGAACCATACGTGGATCGAGTTATAGGGCACTGACTATTAGGATACACGATAAACAGCCTTATCCATGACCAATCGAGCAACTAAACTCTGAGAATCTTCAGTCATTATCTACAACTTAATTGACTTTGCCAGTTATAACTGTTTTCTTGGCTCTGATTGTAGTTATTTGTTATACTTATACCTGATATCATGTTTCTCATTGCAGTTAGCAGTTATTTCTTCAGTGAGCGACCATATCCTTGTTTCAATTATCAAGGGACAAATTGATATACGCGTTAAGAAAACTTTGCTAACTAGATCATCTTTACCAAGCTGGATGGGTAATCTTGTACTTATTATTATTTGTCTATCTAAACGTCAGCTACTGTGTTTATTTTTTTCTGCTAGAGATCATGGAACACATTGCTTCCAGACTTGTACCGAAAGCTGGTATCACAACAGGGGAAAAAATTGAATGTTAGAACTATCGCTTGACAATGTCATTAGAAATTCTTCAAAATTTACAGCAAGGATGGGCCATGCAGTTAAATTTACATGACAAATATTGTGATGCTTCTGTATTTGATTTTTGCGGCAACGTAGACTCCATTGGATGTCCCGTCAGCAAATCCTTTTTTCACATCATGTTGATTGGCATCACTATGAGCAGTAACCAGTTTTCATATGTACACTTTGGGTGACTTTACCTGTGCTAGTCTTGAAAGTATAGATGGACCCAAAACAATGTCAAAAATGTCACCGTACAACCCTCACATCTTTCTTCCTCAACCAATGATTCAGTGAGTTGACAGTGATTTTTATGACTCCATGTGGTCTCCTGGCAAGATTATTAGATGCTTGCACTAAATTATTCTTTGATTTAGTTGAAGCATTAGGAGTTGATAAAATAGGAGGACAGCTTCCAGGCCCAATCAAAACTTCAAGACCCAGATCATCAGTCAAAACAGCAACTATTGCATGTTCGACGTCCAGGGCACTAGTTTGGGCTTCACTGCTTGATGCCTTCTCATTGCCAGTAATTATAACCACATCATCCTGGACTGTTTTTCCTACTCAAGTTTAGCAGTAGGGCATTGTCAATTAGAAACTTAGCAGTACAAGTTTCAATTGCAATACAAAAAAAAAAGGCAGCTCACGTTACCTAGTATATAATTCTCTTTTATCTTCCGGAGAATAGAGAGAACCACAATGCGAGCTTCAACCTATTTAATCAAATAATTAAGCATACAAATATGACATATCCTCAAAGTTAGGAATTATGTATTACCCAGGTCTGGGCTCGCAACTTATGTGCAGGTTTTTGTGTTTCCCCTGAAGAAAGAAAAAGATCACATCATCTATGAAGAGTTTGTTAATTACCTTTGAAAGTCCACGGACATCGACAACTTCGTTTTGATCGACATCTTCTTGCAAGAATGTTGCTACTTTCTCAAGTAAAAGATTGAAGGATTCTTTACTGTTGTGATTCAGATCCAAATCATAAAAATCTCGATTTCCATTGCCACTGGATATAACTCCTTCACACCACTCCACTATTAATTCCTTGAGATAATAGTCATTTGCTTGAAAACTGTTACGAGGAAGTTGTTGAATTAAATACCAAGGAAATATATAAGTATCTTGTGTAGACTATGCAGTTCTAATATTTGTTTGTTAATAAAACTAAGAGATTTTGAACACATTTCATACAAAGCAACGATGGAATTAACAGCACTAAACAACCAGACACCTACACATGATACTGCTCCCTCAGTTTTTTGATGAGTTTATGTTTGGACAACATTTCTTTTTACTTTTAGGCTAAGAGCATGGTCCAAACCCTAACACAACCGGAGTAAGTATCAGATTTAGGCTTGCGGTGATGATACTTATATTCAAAATGACCATAACTTGGAGGAATTATAGTGCATATTATTATGTCATAAATTAATTAAAGCCTCTGTCGTGTATAAATATAAACCTTTGTTCTGTATGAAGAGAAAGATAACCCTTTCTCATTGCATCTTTGGTAAATTGATGTATTCTCTCTCAAAGCAGCAATCCAAAAACAAAAAAATGCATCTGTTGACCTCCAAAAGGAGTGAGAAACAATGTACAGATGTTGTTACATACCCTGCTTTCCTCATTTCCTGATAGATTGCTAAGCATTGCTGGACTTCCTGTAATGATCCATATTTGCTACGTGCTGTGAGGAGAGTTTTATATGTCACCTGAAAAATGAACTCTTCTTCAGCATCTCATATGCAGTTTCACATAAATACAATACTTGAATATTGACCATACATCATTTGATAAACAAAATGACCATAAAAGCAAATATCATTTAACAATATAACAGGGATGGTTAAAAATATCATGCAACCATGCCAAGCATCATTATCATACTGTTTGGAATGAAAGCCTATGGACAATAACCAAGAAACCAACCCTGGCAAATTTGACACCAAGAGAACAAAAATGCACTGGATATGAGTTCATGACTAGTATAGAAAGTTTCTGCCTTTGTACCAATCCCAGATGCTGACATGTCCCAAATAGTTCATGGAGCAGAACAAAAAAAATGTTAACTCTCCAGGGCATCAAAATCTTATTAGCTACGAGGAAGAAAACATAATTAAGTATTGTACCATGCATTCTAAATAGGAACTCACCAAATTTGGTTTCAGTTGGTGTGTTTTCATTTCTTCAAACAGATGCAACGCCATCTTCAAATCTTTGCTTTCAACACATGCCTGGAGGAAACTGCATGATAAGCTTACTGCTAAAACATAAGTTTATAACTAGTCTAATGTGCACAATGTCCTGAATCTCAATCAATTTAACTAGGTTTTCTAGTGACCAACCTTAATTGCAACAGTATATGCAGCAACATTAAGCCTTATTCCAACACGCTGCATTCTTCTGAGTGCCTTTGCCAACAAAAAAAATATGAATAATATCACTATACTATATTATTGAACAAGTATAAAGCAATAAAATCATAATAATCCACATATAGGACCTATTGGAAAGGGATAATACATTATCAGATCTATTTATCATCAGAATCATTATCCACTTAAAAAGCACACTTTCTATCTTGACACTGTCAAATCTGACCACACGGAACTGTTTCATGGTAAGCCATGATTGTAGATTGGGGTGGGGCGTACTGGAAACGAACGTATATTGATGGAGAATCTTCTCCTTCTCCCACAATTGAGAACAATTTAAAGAGTATTGTCTGCAATGTAAAGTTAAAACCTAGTGTAGCAACAGACATTGGTAGGGCTATTTGCCTTCATCCTCAAGCATTTAATTGAACTAATCAAGCAGTTCTTGCCTAGTGGATTGCTCAGTATATATTTAAATGTATGGCTTTCATTCTACCAAGGATTGTCAGTTCTCTAGTGGAATGCTTCAGCAGAGGGTAATGACAAGACCATATGACAATATTTCAGCAACAAAATGATTCAGGATCAACCTGAATAGCTCCATTCCTGTTTTGAGATGTGCCATAAATATTCATGAGAGTAGACCAACTAATAAGGTCAGGGCAAAGGCCGTTCCGCCTCATCTCATTCATTACAGATTTTGCACGTTCACCATTAGTGCCACAGGCCTTCATCAAGATGTTATACGTAGTAACGGTTGGCCTAAATGGAACAACCAACATCATACCACTATTACTTGGATCCTCTCTGCAGAAGGTCAAACTGTCATCATTGTATTCTTTTTCTTCAGGAGATAAAGATATCTTGATTCCAGAATCCTTCCAGCTATAGAACAACCGGAAAGCTCTATCATATTGGCATGACTTCACACAAGCAGTAAGGATAATATTGAAGCAAGGAGCAGTAGGTTGACAGCCATCCCTTATCATTTCTTCAAGAACTTCTATGGCACGATCAACCAGACCAGAATTTGCATAAGCATTGATTAGTGATGACCACGTGACCAGGTTGAGACAAACACCAGATGCTTGCATATCCTCTTTGATTTTGGAAGCCATCTTCCACATTTTTGCGTCTGCAAACACCTAGAATCAAAGAGAAAAGAACTCTGGAAACAGAGAAAAGGCAAAAGCATGGATAAAAACAGGGGCAGCCTAATACCTTCATCATTGTACTATATGTAAAAACATCTAACTTTAGAAGACCGTTAGACTCTTTTTTCTTCATTTCCTCGTAAATTTCTTGAGCCAAGTTGAATTCTCTTGCATTGCAGCATGTCTTCAGGAGTATGTTATACGTTGTTAAATCAGGAGGGACACCAAGCTTCTGTAAATTAATGAAGTAAAGCATAAGGTTGCTGTGCACAAGCTTGTACAAGACATTCTGGATAAGATGCAGGAAAAAGAAGGAAAAACATAAACAATTATACACTGTATATACATTGCGCATAAGATGAAGGAAAAAGAAGGAAAAGTATAACCAATCACGCTCTGTATATATGTTCTGCATAAGATGCAAGAAAAAGAAGGAAATGCACAACCAATCACACACTGTATCTATTACTTTAAGTTGATAAATTGAAAAAGGCCTGAGCAACAATACAAGAACAAAAACAAAAGAAGAAAAAAAAATAGGAAGCTCAGACACCTATTACAAAAGGTGGATGTGCAATAAAAGGAGTTAGACTGAAAAATAATGCAGAGAAGAATAATGCAATGGAATCAGTTCCTATGAGGCTACAACATAACATACCTATGAACAACAAAAAGGTAGAAAATAGATGCATTACTTGCATGTGTTTGTAGACTGAAAAGTTGTAGCTGAAACTATGAGCATTCACATTCATAAGGCTGTTGAAGACGTATGTATTTGGAGTAAACTTATCAGCAAGCATCCCCTGCATAGCAGTCACAAAGATGAGTGAAATTAGGAACCTGCCTGCCTAAGTTATTATTAAAGCATTTGGGCAAACACTCGAACTCACGGTATTTTTTCACTGCATATATATCCTTTAAGTTAGTTAGACATTCCTGACATTCCTCTTTCAGGATTCCCGGATAGAGGGAAAGATATGGATTGTGATGATAGGTCATTATTAATTGAGGGAGTTATTTGTTTTATTTTTTATTTTCTTAATCAATACTATCCCTTTTATGTGAAAACTTGACTTCTAAGAATAGGAATGTGTATTTCTGATAAACAGTTATTTATTGCAAACATAAAGAAAATAAATTAAGATGTCAAGGAAATGAAATATAATTATTCGAATTTTCAACGAAAGTTGTGTCAAGGGGCATGGTGACACTACTGAACATCTAGGCTTGGGATTAATTGAAATTACGATCAACAGAGATACCTGGTACCTCAAATATTATTCGAGCCTGCACGGAAGAACCACAATGACCGCATATATCAATGATACTTCGGCATGCAAACATATTGATGCCTCCAATCTGGCTCTTAATAGCTCCGAAGACCGTTAGAGCATGTTTCAACACCTTTCTTTTCCCAAAAGCTTCCATAGTATTGCATAGTAAAAGTTGAGAATGAGGGAAGATCCGTGCATACCTAAATGTCAGAAAGCAATGCTTCAGCATGTAACAAGACTGGCAGAAAATATAAAACTTTAAATTTATCAATGCTGGCAGAAAATATCGAATTTAACTTGTCACAAATGGAAATTTCAAGGATGTTACTATCAGACAGTAAAAATCATGAACCGATCAAACATGAAAAACCCAAGCTGCCATGAAAAAATGTCAAGCCAACAAAAGTAACTAGAAGCAATCGCCATTTTTTCAACTATAGAGATAAAGATCAATATGATCACCTTATAGCCATATCCGGGTCACGCTTCCTGACAAATATTTTCAGTACATCCATTGGGTCCACAATGCTTTGAACGAAGAAACCATATTCTACACAAAGAAAGAACAAAAAAATAAAAAACTTAATATTCGAAATTTAATCTAAATGAACTTTACAAGTAAATTACCAAACAAAATATTAGATGGGGCAACCCATAAAAAGGGTTACATAAATAATGTTGTTTTATAATGAACCATTTACAGCCGTGAGATTTGGCTTCCACTCATATAAGGAAGAAGGAATGCCACTGGACATCAATTATGTTTCTTTAAAACATTGCTCTCACAAGTAATTTCTACAGTAATATAGCTATAAATATGAAACAGTAAAATAAAACTATTGTGAACTACCTTCCAAATGTTTAAGCCCCAAATTGAAAATGAAATCAATGCTCAAAGTTTACAATTTAATCATTCATATTTTCTTCATATTGTAGGGGGTATGTCACTATTGTGTAGGTAAGTGCCACATTATCATTGATAAAACTGCATGTGTGCTGTAAAATAACACAAAGGCAGGAGACAGCAAGCAAGTGCGATCAGTTCATGTTTGTCTGATTGTCATGGGCATTAAGAGTCAAACGAGTTTCCTCTCAGCAGGAACTTTATGTTGCTACCGATTAACTAGAAGCTCACTAGGGAACTAAATACAGCTTTTGCATATAAGAATGTTTTTATTAAGAATATAAACACAAAAAATGACATCCTATTCATTGATGCATGATCTGTGAAATTGCATCGATTAAGCATGTCATTATGTAAGTGCTTGGTGATCATAATTGGTATACTCCATTGAAGTTAGGATCCAAACCACAGTATATGCATTGGCTACCCAGTACCCACTATATCTATCAGCTAAACAACAACCACATGATCCTTCAATAAACATATTATAGAAGTATAGTAAAACTGGTGCATCTAAAAAGATACTAGTTAAACTATGCAACATTATCCTTTGAAAAAAGAAAATTGCAACATCGGTACCATGCCACGTATGAGAATTGGGTAGGCTGTCGAAGATTGGTGGTGCATAAAACTATGTTTTGCGACTCAAATCGCGAATAATTCAGAATTGCAGCAACTGACTGAAGAAGCGCATAAACATCAAGAGTTAGATTATAGGCAACATTACGAGCTAGGGCCTCCACAGCCTCAACAAACTGCATCATGCGGCGCTCATCCAGCAGCACACGGCAGGCGGCCCCAACGGCGTCGGAGGCTTCCCTGTCGAGCATCCCGGCGGCGGGGACGCCAACGCGCTCGGCGTCACGGAGGAAGTCCAGCACGTGGTGTAGGCCTCGGTCGTGGAGCGCGGCGACGACCCCGCGCGAAAGGAGGCGGGCGCTGATGCGCGCCGCAAAGCCGGGGTCGTCCCCGGCGGCCGCGCGAAGGCCCTCGGCGGCGAGGAGGAAATCGCGGAGGCGTCCAGCGCGCGCAAGGTTGGAGGCGACGCGGGCGTAGTACTTGATGGCGGCTGGGTCGCGGCCGACGCCGACGTCGGAGAGGAGCGGGAGCGCCTTGGCCCTGGGCTTGGATTTGGCGTTTGGAGTCGGGGTCGAGGACGCGGGGTGCGAACGGCGACGGCGGCGGTGGGAATGGGACAGTGGTTGCGGGGAGGAGGAGGTCATGGCCAGCGCCATGGCCGTGGTCTGTGGAGCGGGAGTGCTGGGGAGTGGGATTGGAGGAAGGGGAGGCAACGGACCTCCTGGTGCAAGGAAATTTCGAGTGGCGCGGATCCATCATCCGAACAATCCAATCCTTGGTTCAGCTACCAACGGTCCCGCTCTGTTCGTCTCCGTTCCATATTTTGGTTATTAATCTCTCCCTTCTTTTTACTTGTAGTTATTTATTTTAACTGGAATTTTAATTATTTATTTTATTTAAAAATAATATAAATATATAAAAATTAAAATATATTTAACAAAATATATTCCTTTAAATAAAATAAATAATCAAAATTATTAGTCAAAATTAACGATGATAAGTAAAAAAATTTAAAAAAATACTAGTTTATTAATCAAATGCTCATACATTATTACGAATAAATATATTTAGTTAAATTTCAAATAATAAAAAATTAAATCCAAAAAGACGTTCGATAATCCCATTTCTTTACATCCACTCGTTGAGTTTCGCGCCACACTCCGCCGCGTCGTTGATCCTGACCATGTTCTTGATTTTTTGGCTCATGAATACTTTATGTTCTATCTGTTGCGAGCTTTTTTTTGACGCGACAGTATCTAGTCCTTTCTTTTGGCGCGACAGTATCTAGTCCGTCAAATAGGATCTAGTAGAAGTTGAAGTAGCCGTAGCGAGACGTGGAATTTTATTTTCTTTGTGACACGGTGAGGTGAGAATCTCAAATATATAGAATCTTTAAATCATAATAAGATAGGTTTTTACGCTCGCTCGCTGATTAATTTCTCGTAAAAGAGGCCAGAAGGTGAACCAAAATTCAAGGTAAATAGATCTATCATATTTAATATATTTATAAATAAATAGTAAAAATTATTAATATAAAAATCATTAATTTCTTCATAAACAAATTACTAGAAAAAACTTCACTCTACTCTCATGATAAGGATCATTAATAAAAAAAAAGAATCAGACGCCCCAAGGCGTGACGGTACTCTCCTACAGCAAGAGCCACACACTGCTCCGATCAAAAAAAAAGAAAAAAAAAAAGCACACACTGCTTCGCGTCCATGCAAGCAACCGCTCTCCTCCCTCAGCCGCGCCCACGCGTCCTCCTTCCACCGGGATAAGACATAAGAGAAGCCGCGCGGCGAAAGAAACAGTATATTGGAAATATCTCGGATCGGAAGGCCTGCTTTGTTGGGGAACTCAGGTAGGAGGCGAGACGAGAGGGCCATGGATATACTGCCAGGTTCCGGGAGATTCTTGGCTCGCCGGCCTCCCCTCGCGCTCGTCCCTCGCTGCTCCAAAGGCACCCCGGAGAAAGGCGGCAGAGACAAAGGTAGGCGGTTTGCTGGCTCTTGAGTTTCATTCGCTTCCTCTCACATGTTTGATGAATGCCGCGGTGAATTACTGGACTAGCATTGGGCGTAGTTGCTTGTGTGTGTTCGTTGTGTCACCGTTTGGGGATAGTTGATCCCTGCAATCGATTCCGGATGCAGTTGTCTGCTGTTGTCAGTGAGACGCGATCTGTCTCACTGGATGGTTTAGAGCAACGACAGCAACTCTTTTAATGTGCTATATAACATGTGGAGCTAAATGAAATGTTTGCTTCAGTTTTCTTCCAAGGAGGGCGTTGTTTTTTATTCTTGTGTGAGAGTTAGATCATTATTTGTATACGTAAGGCCAGGTTGGACACAAAGGATGTGACACATTAATTATGTGAACTGTTTATGTTTGTTTTCCTTTCAAGTGAGTTCAACAGGGGGCAAAGGTGTTCTTCTATCCTCTATCTGTCTTATCACAGTCATTTGGTGCTATAACGTTGGATGGCACGCTACAAATTTTCCTAACCTTGCTGCAAACACTTGGTTACCATATGGCACCAATTGCAACTACTTGTGGGAGGGTTTTTACAATTTCGCCTTAATTTGGAGAACAGTTCATGTATTTCTGATCTCAGGAAATTTTCATTGTTGAGTTCCACTCATCCCTTTTGGACCAAATTAATCCATTCATTGATTGCGGGTTTCAGTAGTTTATATTGCCATTGCTCAAACCACAAAAAAAAAACATGAATTGGTGTATATTGGGTGAACATTGTGCTTCCCTTTTGGCCGTAGTTCTTTTTAGAGAAACCATACATCTATTGTAGTAACGATATAATGTTGTTTTCAATTTATGTGTCTGTACAACTTGCCACGCGCTAGGGTTAGTATGTTGTTGCTGTGCTTAAAATGGAATCAAATTAGTTACAACAACAACAACCAGCCTTATGGAGATGAAATTAGTTACACGGATGCTAATTCATTTATGTTCAAGATCGCTTTGCTATGGCTTCAACAAGGATACTGTCAACGGTCTGTTGTATCTAAGTAGTATAGTAGTCAGTATAACAGAACAATACTTTTAAAAATCTATTCCTATCCCTTCCATAGAAAAAAAAAAGAGAAAACAGTTTCGTTCTGGATGGTTTGCTAGAGAAAGTTTCTTTACAGGACTCTATAAGAAAAAGTCCAACTTCATAAAGATACTTTCCTGCACCTGTCCTTACAGAGACAAGGAATCCTGCAAATCAGTTGATGCACTGGAACAAAAAGTACCATAAAATGTTTGCTAGTACCAGCAGATAGTCGACATTTGGAAGTAAATCAATTGTTTTCTTCTGACTAGTCCAATGAACTCTATATGTATATTGTTTGTTATACTTCTTATTACCAGTCCATTATTGGCTGATGGGAGCATTTGTTGTAGTGTTATATAAAGAGCAGTAACAGTCTAATAAACTGGTTCTTTTTGGAGGAGGGTGGAGTATAGCCCTATTATTCAAATCAATGCATACCTTAAGTATTCAACCAAACACCTATATTTGAGAGTACTAGAAGAGTCCCAAAGTCAGTTGATTGGAAGACTTTTCTTAATGGTCGTATGGATCTCCGACATGTAATGCTCTATTCGACACTACTAAAGTGGTGGGTGGGTTGAAGTGAGAATGATAATTAAGGGAAAGAAACATCACACTCACACTGAATGAAAGACAAAATCATGAACTTTCAGTGATCTGTTTGTAGAAAGTAATTCTGCTAAAAGAAAGCTATGGTACTAATAACCATTTCATTCTCTTGCTTGTTAGGTGACATATCTACTGACTGGGACAAGGCTTGGACCATGTTCAAAAATAAAGGGAAGCGGACTCTTTTCTCAAATTTTTCACCAGACAAGTACGTGAGCTGGAACCCACCACGCAGCGAGTATCCCTTATCGGAAGAGGTGGATCCAATCAAAAGAACTGAAAGGGCTAACTTGATGCTGTGGACAAGTCCAAAATTTACCTTGGTGGGGGCGATTATCATCATCTTGACATTGCTAATCTATACACTGATTTTCCTGCTTTTCCCAGCCAATTAACTGCTGAAGTTAAAGATAGGTACCCAAAGATGGTATTGTGAAGTTTGTACTATGCATTTTCCTGTATCATACTTATTATAGCTGTATTGCTTCAATTTGCAATCAAGTAGATAATAATAGTCCATCCTGTCCATTTTTCGGAAGTTTCCTTCACTTTTTCTTTTCAATTAGCTGCTCTCATTCCTTCACTATAACAGAGGAATACTTCGATTAGGTAGTTTCTTGATCAGCATTTAATAATCAAAATCCATGTTGATGCTCCTGATGTAATTTTTTACACTCTCAGTAACTGGATGTGTGATCATCAAATATTAGCTGGCTTAATTGAGTAATTTGTAGTGTTAGAACTGCTTGGGCAAGTGAACATGAACAAAAGTGTGAAATATAAACTGATCGAGCCCATGAGAACCACGTTTTCAATTACGGCCAAAGTCAAGTCAAAAAGACAGATCATTAGCTTCGTATAATAATAAGCCCTAGGTAAGCAGGAATCTTGCTTAGATATAAAGCAATGTGACTAGACGTTCATTCTCTATCTTCTTCTAAAATACTTTAGATGAAATGCACATTTCTAAATAAACATGTCAGGGCTTCAAAAGTTACCTTTAACGTAAAAAAAGACGTTATCTTGCAGATTTGCCTATTATGTCTTTATATTCAACATCTTGAATCAAGTCATAAATGGTCTTGTTCACCCTTCAGATTGAACAATTCCATGTTTTTCATATTGGTTGTGGCAATGAAGGTCGAGTAAGATTATGTGGTCAAATTTGAAGTGCTGAAATCATCATTTCTTGTTAGGACATTAGACTTTTCTGTAGACTGTTGAGTCTGGAATGGGTTCTTATAACTGCAATTAACCTGTCTATAAATTTAATAATTTACTGTAGTGAGAAATTAAGATTTATCACATCTCTGCAAAATATTGCACACAACATTAGTGAGTTATGAAATCTAATGACTTATTGCTGTGCAGTTATTGCTGTCCTGCTTTTGTTATCCTTGCAGTGTCTTTGATTCCGGGGACACTGGGAACAAAAAAAGAACAAAAAATTTGTCCATGCCAAGAACCAAGACTTTTCAGACACTAGTAAACAGAAAATCGATCCAAGTTCAGAGCCAAGACCTTTCCTTAAGTGTGAACAGAATAGATGGGTCACAGGGATAGTGTGGTATTCAAGTCAACTGCCCTTCATAATTTCAAAATAATTTCTATCATCGCCTTGGGTTGGGTCCATCTCTATTTTATTGCGGCGCGATTTGTATGGAGTATTGACAGATGTCCTTATTTATATCTGGTTTTTGCTCAATTACAATATCTATGGCTAACGGGGAGCCAGGTCTGCATAATGTAGCATTGATTCTGAAAAACTTCCCGGCATGAAAGAATCTCTAGTTTTCTTCTGTTATTGTCTGGAGGCCCATGCGCCATGGTTAGGGATAGATTAATGCTTAGATTGTGCAGTGTCACCATGGGAGACTTCAGACTTGACAGGCAGACAAGGACGTAGTTTTCTGTTCTAATCCAGCTGGAATGCCCAACAAGAACCTGACCAGTTAGCCCTGTAATCCAACATTTTAAGATCAATTATGCCACCACTCTTAAGCAAACACCAAATTGGATGTGTTTCTTTGCTACTCATGTAAATCCGATTTGACTTCAGGCCATCATCAGTAAATGTGGTCATTAGTTTATTTTCATTCTGAAGTCTGGAATAGTTAGCACTGCATCCAGTAAACATTTTCCCCTTTTACTTCTGGGACGTGAAAGCAGGGGAGTTGAATAAGCACGCAAGGCAGTCTTCTTCGCTAGTTACTAAGTAAGGCAGTCTTAGGGCCTCTTTGTTTCCACTAGGGATTGTGAGAATTCATTAGATTGTAAAAAGCTATAAAAAAGTTGGATTGTGAAAATCTATATTGTAAAAGCTGCAACAAACAAGTAGTTTGTTAGATTGTGGACTAGAGCTTTTATGTTATGTGAGACAATAGTTAAAAAAAGCTATGGAAGACTGGATTGTGAGATTTTGCCTTTTTAAAGGTTCCACTACTAGAATCTCTAACAAAAGCTGATTTGTTTGTTTCCACTAGAACTTATAGAAGCAAAATGCCACTACTAGAAGTGGAAACAAAGAGGCCCTTACAACTCAAGGCTCCAGACATAAACTAGATTGACTAAGGACAGTGATCTATTGTCAATTGAAACGTGGAAACCTGGTAGTAGAATCCTTATCTTTTCTACTAGTAACTAGGGGGGAGCAGCTCCTTGCTCCCCAAGGAACCTTGGCCCCCACTCTTCCCAACATCCTCCTCTGCTCTCTGCTCTGTTCTGCTCCGCGCAGCTGCTCCTCTGCTTTGATACTTCTATAAGTGAGCGGCGATGTGCCGGCACCTCCCCACTCCCTCACTCGCTCACACTAACATCACACGCAGCCACACAACAATAGTACGGCGCAAAGCACGATTTGACGTTATCCATAGTAGTAGTTCAGTGCCTTCCTGAGCAAGAAGCGGCCACGGCGGCGGCGATGGAGCGGCAGCAGCAGGAGGCGAAGCGGACCTTGCCGCGGCGCGGCCAGGTGAAGGCGCGCATCTTCACGAGCCTGTTCCGCTGCCTCTTCCCCAAGACAGCTCCGCGCAAGGAAGGAGCCGGCACCAAGAGCAAGAAGGAAGGCGGCATCAGCCGCCGCGTCGTCCCCGGTGGTTGACGCAGTCCCAGGGGGGAGGAGGAGGAGAAGATGATACGAAGAATTAAGAATTGGGGTCTACTTCGATCCCAGCTGGGTATGCCACGGCCGCCGGTTCTTGAGCCGGCGGGGAATCGTCGTGGGTGGATGGGTTGGGGGTGTTCGAGTGGGTGAAGATAATACAGCATGAATGAATTTTGCGGTATTGGTGTTCAAGAATTCAGAATTGAGACGGCACACTGACCGGTCTGAATTCAGTAGTTTGGGGAGGAATACTTAACTGAAGAGTTTGTAAATTTGAGAGCTTCATGGTTGTAGCGGCACCTTTTAAATCTCTACTACTCTCTGTATTTATCGAACGTTAGTGTTCTGGTGCGGTGTTTGTGTTCTGAATTACTAGTAGCGTTCTGTATTTTATCGAACAAGCTTCTCATATATTCACCCGCATTTTCTGTGGTACATTTCCATCCAGCTGCTGCTGTCTTCCCTGTCGATTTTCCTTTCTAGAGCTACTCCTTGTCTATGAAACTTGATCGACAAGTTGTGAATCGCGCAATCGGGTCTTTTTATTTTCTCGGTTCTCAGTAGTGTGCTACTAGTGCCGAAGAACAACATCGAGGTGCTTCACGTCCAATCCAAGTCTTGTCGTGCAAGGTGTGTGCACCTCTGCTCCCCCTCCTCGCCCCGATCATTGACAGTTTCAGCAACGAAGATAAGCAGATGGCGTACCTTTCTTCCCCGTTTGTTTAGTAGCCCCCGCTGCCTGGCTCTGACTGAAGCAACCGAAGAACCGCCCCGTCCCTGTGTCTCCCGGGAAGCAATCGCCGTGTGCCGCGCTTTTTCGCTCCGATCTTCGAGCGTTTTTTTCCCCTTTTGGGACGCGAGTGATTAAATATTCCACGAAGGAGACAGCAAAACGGCCGCGTTGAAACCGTGATCAACTGAAGCGGAAGCAAGTTATTTTTGTCGACGCTTTTATCGTCTCTGATCCGCGTGATATGAATGTGATTAGCTGAAAAGCTATCGAAAAGTTCTATAACCAGAGGTCCGTCTGTGCATACTGTAGAGTAGTACTACTATTCTGTCTCTCGTTCCAAAAGAGGCCCAAACAGGTCTGCACGGAACCATGTGGAACTGGTAGTGCCACTAATCTCGTTCTCCTTATCTCGTCCGATCCAGAAATGCGACGACAAGTTCCCAAAGCTAGCAGCAGGAAGCCTTCCCCTGCCACGATCGATCGCCTGCCACTTGTTGCTTCAGGGGGGATTGTACTACTAGTAGAAGGAAAGACTTGCCAGTTGTCACCACTGACTGACTTCGCAGCGAAGAAATCCTCGCCTCCAGGACAGACCACGAATCACAGGAGCGAGTCATTCGCACTGCAAGACGGGGTCCGGGAACGGACGGACCGCAACGCCCATCGCACACCGTCGATCGATCGTTCGATCGGGTGTGCTCTGCATCAGCGTCGCGATGGGGCTTCACTCACGTATGCGGTGACGTCTGCTCGCCCCACGTGCTCAATTGAGCGAGCCATCTTTTTCCGTGGGGTGCGCTCTCCGGCCGGCGACGCGGCCACGTGGGCCGCGCGTTCGTTCACGGGACGGCCGGAATTATTTGCTTTGATCGCTAACCCTTGCTTTCGTGACCACTAACCCTAGTACAGTAGTACTTCCCGCAGAAAAAAAAAAGTGACGGCAGCGCAGCGGAAAGCCCGGCTTTTCTGGTCATTATTAGGATCTGGCGGCGGGACGACCCGGGCCCGGTCTCCCCAGTCACCACGCCACTCCACTACGAGTACCTGACTTCGAGGCCACGTGCGGTCGGCGCGGACGTGACCCCGCGACGGTGACCCGAAGACCTAGGGTGAGAATTCTTCGCGGTCTCGCAGGGTAGTAGGAGCACAATTTCCGTTCCTTCTTCGTTTTCCGATCCTGTGACTCTGGCCCAGCAATGTCCGTGGTTAATTACACGATGATTTATGTGGCGGTTGAAGCTTGAGAATAGCCGGTTGGTTATTACCAGGTCTGGTGGAAGAAGAAGAACAAGAAAAAGAAGAAGAAGAAGAACTGTTTACACTATACTATATGCGTACAGTACAGTATGCATACGGTCTTGGTTTTATATTGCTCTAGATCATGGATCCACGTAGTACTATACAGGTGCCAAATAAATTATGCGAGCAATAGAGTTCCAAATACTAGTAGTACACGAGTGCCAACTACCGACCGCATTTAGTCTGCCTCACTTAACGTCATCCCAGGTGACGCCTTCTTCCATCCACTGACGGACATAAAAGGTGAAAAGCGAAAAAGACCAAAAACGCTCACCATGTGCAGACGCAAACTCCGGCCCTAGGCCTATCTTTTACCGTGGACATCCAAACAAGGTGAGCTAAAAAGAGTAGAACGGAGCAAAAGTAGACTAAATTTTTTTTTCTCTAGGGAGGCCCTAAAACGGGCTAAACTGGGCTAAGGCTGAAGCCAGACGTGGCTACCCTTCAACCCTATCCACTCCGCGGTCCGCCTGCATCTCCACAGCCGCCAGGGCTAGCACCGCCACTGGGCGACCGCCCGCTGTTCTCTTGCCGCTCCTTGCATCCTCGTTGCGGAGCTCGCAGCAGCCAGGCGCTCCACCGGCCGCCGCCGTCGTGCCGCTCCTAGCGCTGTCGTCCTCCTCCCCGCCAGCAACAAGGACTGCCTTCTTTGTATCACAGCCGACACGAATCCGTCGCTCGTAGGTCCCACCAGCGCCGGCAGCCTTCCTCTTCATCCCCGCCGACATATCCACCTGCTGGAGCTGTCGAGGCTATGGAGGTCTGGGTGCCTGCACCTTTGACTTTGGCCTCTACGAGCCCAACCTCGTAGGCAAGCCCTCGAGTACGGCCAAGTATAGCCCTCTCTTTTTCTCTCGTTCCCCTGCGTTTCGAGCTGTCGTCGTCACTAAGCTCTTGGACCTCCGCCACTGACTTCAAAGAGATGAAGTGAGGATGAGGATTAGGTGCAGTAAAGGTGAGGTGTGTGCAGCGTGAAACATGTGCGTGTGCAGGGGATCCATGTTCGCAGTATGTGCACAGACTAGAATGTTGTTGCCACATTTGATCCACTCCTTTTATGCTGCATTTAAGTAATTAAATTGTACGTAGTATTGTTTTAGGGTTCAAGTTGTACGTATTGTGTTTAGAAACTATGTACTATAGTAAAAATAATGGGTTGGTTGCTATGGGTACTGTCCCTAATTTCCGCTCTAATAGTTTGTTAGCAGAGTGTTTGATTGATTTATTGTATGAACCAAGAATTGTGATCTGTACTTGAACGATTGTGTAATAGTCTAAATGTTGAACTTATGCATGAATGGAAACTATAATTCATATATTAAGGTCAAATCTATCATTGCATATTATAAGGTTAAATTTTAACTCACAGGTTCAAACACCCTTAAAACTTAAATATTTAGAATAAAAATTTAGAGGCTAAACTTTAGACCTTCCACCACTACTGATCCAAACACCCTTTCCGTTCTTCTCTCCCAAGGAATCCAGCGAGCGGAGCGGAGCGGAGTTCGGTGCTATCCACTCTCGTCCGCATCCACTTGTCTTCTTCGACGTTCGCTCAATTATTATCCGACACGAGGCGCCGAGGAGTGGCGGCCAATGATGCAAAATTGCTGGTTTCGATCGATGATGCTAGTACTACCTACGCCGCGGTACGGTCGCTCATGTATAGTAGTAGTATACTACTAGTATCGGTGTACTAGGACTGGCACGATGCGGACGGATGCGAATAATCGTGGTGTACTGACGATGTAGTTGGATTCATTTTTAATAAGGTGTATGGTGGACAGGTTGATGTGTGATTACTGATGAAACTGATGTGATCCTCACTCTGTTTCCTCCCTCGTCTCGCCATTCTTCTTGCTTCTGGATCTGCTGACTTTCCTTCCGTGAAGCCGTAGACAATGCACCCATCACCATCAGTTACTGCTAATTTGAGCTGTTGCCTTCCCTCTTTCATTCTTTCTTTCGTTTTATCTTCGAGTTCATGTGCGAGTGTGCATCTTGAACTGCATGTCCTTCAGGATTAAGTATCGCGAATTATGCTTGTGAAGTTCTGGATCGGTTTTCCATAAATAATTGGTACTACTACGCTGTGGAAATTCTCTGGATCCGCTCATTTCCTCAGGTCTCATCTGTATCCACATGTCTGGCTCTGGTAACAATTCGCTCACCGAGCGAGAGCCAAACTGCTCGCTGAAAGGAAAGCGACCACTATGATCCCTGAAGGCTCGATTAAATACAAATAAAACTGGTCTGGACTGACTAATCGCCGGACCCCGCGCAATTATTTCACGCCTAAAACGCAGATAACACAACTGACACTTGCCGTGGTCTATAAGTATTTGGGAACCCGATACACGCTTGCCTGGCACCACCGCCTCCACACTCACTCACTCGGCTCGGCTCGGCTCACACCGCCACGCCAGAGAGAAAACCGCTCCCCCGGTTTCCCTTGTGCACGCGACGTACGACGACATGGACGGGCAAGGCGGCGGCGGCCAGAACCAGAGGAGCAAGCCCCACGGGAACCCGTACCCGAAGAGGGGCGACATCAAGAGGAAGATCATCAAAGACTGGACCGGCGGCGTCGGCAACGACGGCAGCGACAACAGCGGAGGCGGCGGTGGGGATGCCGGCAACGGCAGCTCGGCCCCTCCTGGTTACGCCGGTCCGCTTGCTTGTTACTGACTGGTTGATGGTGCAAGTGAGACCCGATGGAGGTGGTGGTTAGTCGTCGTCGTCTCTGCTAGCTGCTAGAGTACTACTAATAGGCTGCTGTCTGTTGTCGGTCTCTCCAAGAGCATGGTAAATCGGTCGGTGTAGGGATGAGCATGCGAAATGCTGGTGTGGATGGAAACGATGTCCGTGTCTCTGCTGCCTGGTTGTGTTGTGTAACCACCCCCACCTGCGTTCAATAATTCGGGATCTCGATGCTCTGCTAGTACTACCTCTGTGACTGAATGTCACTTCTTTCTGCTCCCCAACATCTTGTTTTTTACCTGTCTTCCGATTTTTGTGCGGACAGCTTTCATCGAGAATCACGTACCCGATCGTTGTTGTTTTGATCTAGTAGTATGAACAAAGGAACACATAAAACATCCCCAATTCGCCATCAACAGCTGGTGCAAATTATTTGATGCGGTCCAAGAACACTGAATCAAACTCGGGAGTGCATCGATCTAATCCGTTCCACCCTACTCCAGTGGACGCCGCATGCGGATGAAGAATATTCCTGCGTGGGAGCGACCCCACGTGCGGAGGATGATCCAGTATATTATAGTAATAATCTTATTATGGATTTCGCGACTAGCAAGTATCAAATACTATTCTTCTTTAGGTCTCCTGGCCAGTAATACATCGAGTAGAAAGAATACTGGTGAGCTCACCACGTTGATTGGGGTTAATTTATTTTTCCTTGGTAGTACAGCTCATGTTTGTTTGTTTTCTGTTTTGTTTTCTTGCAAATGTTGGGTTGTTTATTGGTGTTGGTCGGTTTTCACCTTCCGTGGACTTCAGCTTGACTAACGAAAAGTGAGCCACATCGTTCGTGGTGGCGTCACGGACCTGCGTCACTGCTTGTGTCAGCAAAGCTTCGGCGGCCTTTCTTTCCGGGATCATAAATATCGTAGTGAGCCACGATTTGTCGGCCCGTCTGTGCTTTCAGAGTTTGTACTGGGCCTTCAAAGGCATGTGACACACGATCCAGTCAAAAGAAAATGAGGCCCTACAACAGGTCGATTGGTCCAGGAACGTGCTTATCCAATTGTCATAAAAAAAAAAAGAACGTGGTTATCCCAGGGTCCCACTCCCAGCGTTAAGGCCTGTTCCACCTCGTCCCGTGATTACAGCCGGAGGACAGAAGAAAGAAGAACAGGAACACGTGCTTAAAAAAAAAAAAGAACAAAAAACGCAGCAAATGCAGTGCCGTATGCTGCTCTTGATTCCGACGCCGTTGTCGCTCGCGCAGCGCGAGCCGGGCGTAGCGAATCGCGCAAAGGCACGCCCCGCGTAATGCAGGCCCGCGCACGGGGCCGGGGCCCGGCTATCTAATCTAGCCCGTCGTGCTGGAGCAACAGGAGGAGAAAACAATTTCCGCCGTTGTCGTGTGCCGCGTCGCATCTTGCACGGGAAGGGGCGGACGCCCGCCGGCCGACGGATAGGGTATCAGACACGTCCCCATATTGCTTCCACGCGAATCAGCGCCGCGCGGCGGCAGCGGCTTGTCACTACGGATGCCAACGGGTAAAATGCCCGCGGATAGTAGCTCCAAATACCCATATCCACTAACTGAATCTCATATAAACATATCCGTACCTATTATTTGTTGCGGGTAAGAAACCATATTCGGACCTATAACCCACGGATAAAACATACCGCGGGCATACCCGTTTGCCCGTGAATGGGCAAGAGGGCGGTGACCTCCCGCAGGGGAGAGGGAGTGGTGGCGCCGGCACCGAAGAGGGCTCGTCGTGCGCAGCAAGCCTCATCGTCGTTGACTCGTTGCACGGAGTGGGGCACACATATCTAGAGCACGACACTCTGGAAAGGGTGACCACGAGCGGGAGCCTGGCGTGGGTGCCCAGGAGGTGACGCCGATGGGCAGCAACTGGGCGCTGGCAGTGTGCGAGAGACAGGAAGTGGCGCTGACGAGTGGAATTCATGGGTTGGCAAGGCAAGGGAGCCTGGGAGCGGTGCTGATGGGTAGGTGCTAGCAGTGGCAGCACCGGCGAGCGGGATTCAGAGGTGGCAAGGCGCGGGAACCTAGGAGCGGTGCCGGCAGGCAGGAGTGGTGCGATTGCGTCAGGTGGGATCTGAGCGATGAAGACTGTGGAATGAAGAAGGGTGGGAGTTGGGGAAACAGAATCCTAGACCAAGTATACATACAATTACATATTGAGACCTATATGTCAGTACACTAAGCGGGTATTCGGGTAAACGGATATGGATATCAGTTTTTCTACCCATCAGTAAAAGACCGGTAGGCACCATGGCCTACCCGAATCCGTACTCATGAGTACAAACAGCTATCAAAATCTGTACCTAATGGGTATTTTACCCGCGGGCACACAGATAAATCGTACTCGTTGCCATCCATACTCATCAGTCATCACTCGTTGTCGCGGTTGGTGCGGATTCCTTACATCACCGACGAACAGGTGACGAAGGCTTTCCTTATTTTCTTTTTCAGCCGCCTCAGATAAGAAGATGCTTCCGTCGCACCTTCCGACGCCTTTTTTTAACTATCTTTTTTACTAATCGCTTTCGAACTTTGTCAAGATCTGCATTATCCAATTGATTCAGTGCGCTAATCCCCTTTTATTATTCCAACAAGGTACGACAATTAGTGCTGATTGACAGTTTAATTAAGAAGCTAAGCTTGCCACACTGATCGTCTTGGCAGCTCCGGTGGCTTTTTCTGCGGTCGACTGTTCCCTCCTCTCTATGCTTGACATGCTGACGAAACGTTGGACGCATTTTTCGCCACAAAAGAAAGTCTTCCGTGCTTTATTAGGTTCTTTGAACGATCGGTACTAGTACAAGTAAAAACGTCCCTCGTCAACGTCGGTACAAGGCTTTTCAAAGCTCGTGATGTATGGGCATCATGTTCTGTTTTGGAAAACGGCTGCGACTGCCTGGGAAGCACTAACCCGGGACGAGACGACTCCAGTCTTGGCCTTTTTTTTTTTTCGTTAGGTCGGCAAATGCCCTTCATGGCAGCAACGACCCGTTCCCATCAAGGACCCGTTCAACAGCAGCTCCCAAGCAGTTTGCTGCTCCTCCCATTCGTTTTGTTGGAACTTGGAATAGAACGGAGAAACGAGACCAAGCTTCCGAAATCCTGAAGTGCGAAACGGATCACACCAAGATGAAAATTTGGACCGAACAACTGAAGGAGTAGAAACGGATCCGTCTTGGTGGTCCGTTGTACCCACTTGCTGCTAGTCATATCGTACGCCGGCGGCCTGGCACGTTCCCCAACGCCAACATTCCACACGGGTGTCATTACATTTGTCTTTTTTTTTATACTGTACGTAATAAAAATTGCATGGGCGGACACCGATAGGACTAGGTCGGGGCGGCACGGTGCCCGAGACTAGCGTGGGCCGGCGTTACCCAGGCGCTTGACGTCCACATCGATATCAACCGATCCACCAACCACGTCAAGCCACGTTGCCCGCGAGCTCGGGATGCCGTGAACCGTCGCGGTTACAGTACTCACAGTCACAGACGGCCAGACGGAGGAGGGCTGGGGCCGCGAATCTTGCTTGTCAGCAGGGATACAAACGTAAAAACATTTCGCCGAATGGCGCGGCCAATGGTCAGAGGGCGCGCCCGTCCGAAAGGAATCTCCGTGCTAGCCGCATGATCACACTGACGGACGGCCAGGACGCGACCTACGCGAACCTTCCGTCTTCCCTGTGCCCCCGTCGGCACGGGGGGGCGGGCGTGCCAAGGTGCCAGTCAGTCTTCCCAGTTTCTCATCACCATATAAACACCCCTGGCCGCGGAGCGTGGCTTCCATCCGCCCCGCACAAGCTTTCGCGATCTTCATTTCCCCACCGCCGCATCGCATTCTCCGACTTGCTCTCCGGTCGCAGCCATGGCGAAGAACTACCCCACCGTGAGCGCCGAGTACCAGGAGGCCGTCGAGAAGGCCAGGCAGAAGCTCCGCGCCCTCATCGCCGAGAAGAACTGCGCCCCGCTCATGCTCCGCCTCGCGTAAGCCGCTCCACCTTTTTTTCTGCCCGCTTGTCGCCGGATCGTTCGTTTCTCGGGTCGCCTGATCTGGGTGTTTCGGTTTCGTGTCGCGCAGGTGGCACTCGGCCGGCACGTTCGACGTGTCGACCAAGACCGGGGGTCCCTTCGGGACGATGAATAACACGGCGGAGCTGTCCCACGTCGCCAACACGGGCCTGGACATCGCGGTGAGGATGCTCGAGCCCATCAAGGAGGAGTTCCCCATCCTCTCCTACGCCGACTTCTACCAGGTTCGTCTCGATCTCCCCCCGATCTGCTTCGATCTGGCGAAATGGATGCTGTTTCTGACGGTTTGGCATCACTATGTTGTGCAGCTTGCGGGAGTTGTGGCCGTGGAGGTGACTGGCGGGCCTCAGATCCCTTTCCACCCTGGTCGGGAGGTGAGATTTTCTTGACTTTCGACACCTTATAGGGCTTTGTCAGGGTTTAAGGGTTTAATTTCACGAGCAGAGCATGTTTAGTGAGATCATGCGAGTTCATGGTTTGGGATTTGGGTGGTGCCTAGCTAGAATATGATAGCATTTTATTCATGCCATGTGAGTCTGTCATTTAACAGTAGTTTATGTCATGAAGCCCATGATTTTCTCTTGATGAAGTCCTTTGTCGATTTGTGCTGTTGGTTCGTTCAGTACTCTTTTTTTTTAAAACTTGATATGACTACCAGTTTAGTGCTGTCAGGGTAGCAGAATGGTGTTACAAAATTTCGTCTATGAGAAGATTTGTCTTCTGAGATTAAGAAATGTTTGGCTAGTGTTTTCATTGATTGTCTAGTTAATTATTGTTCTTTGACAGGCGAACCATGTCAAATGCATTTTCATGTAGAGTATTATTTTGTTGTATACTTGTACCAGGACATCTTTTTTTATTCATGTATGGTGATTAGGAACAATAACAATGAGAAGGTGACTAAACAGAATTCTATGACAAAACAGTGTCATCCAAGAAATTTCTTAGTCGACTCTGTTGTTTAACAAGATTGGCTTGATTTTATGTGTCTTCCATTATCCTGATGTGTTCAATGTTTTAGTACCATACCAAGTACTAAAATTTTCCTTTGCATTTGCAGGACAAGCCCCAGCCTCCACCTGAGGGCCGCCTGCCTGATGCTACCAAGGGTATAATCTTTTTCTTTTGATACTACTGTTATCATGAACGATGAACAACAGGATATCATGTCTCAGTGCACACACTTACTGCCTACTATGCTATTCTTTTACCAGGTTCTGACCACCTGAGGCAAGTTTTTGGCAAGCAGATGGGCTTGAGTGATCAGGACATTGTTGCCCTCTCTGGTGGCCACACCTTGGTTGGTTGCTATCCTTGCATGTTTGGTTCGGGATGTACTTTGGATACATCTGCTAATATAGCTTTCTTATGTTTTATTTAGGGACGGTGCCACAAGGAGCGTTCTGGTTTTGAGGGGGCCTGGACCAGAAACCCTCTGGTGTTTGACAACTCTTACTTCACGTGAGTTTACTGCTCTCTGATTCTTGTGGAAGTTTTTCACATTTACTTCAGAAGAAGGAAGATTGACCTTACTCATCTTGTATATGGCATTTGAGGACTTTTAAATAATTAATCATGATTTCCTCTTTATTGAACTACTACTTTAGGGAGCTTCTGAGTGGTGACAAGGAGGGCCTCCTTCAGCTCCCAACTGACAAAGCCCTGCTGAGTGACCCTGTCTTCCGCCCCCTTGTGGAGAAATATGCTGCGGTATGCCGATGTCTCATCTAGCTATTCTGCCAACGGAAACCTTGGAGCGCATAGTACTGATTGTCGTTTGGATTTTAGGATGAGAAGGCATTCTTTGAAGACTACAAGCAGGCCCACCTCAAGCTGTCTGAACTGGGGTGAGTTATCAGTCATCCTTAAGGCTGAATTTGGTAATTTGGTCAATCAATACATCAATGTAATTCCTTACCGTTGCTGTTGCAGATTTGCTGATGCGTAAAAGGGGTGCACGCAAACTAGAACGTACTGCCTGCTAGTGTGGGGATTGTGTTATCATGTTTGCATCTAGACCCAGTGTGAATCAGCAGACTTCCAAGTGTCATCTCTGTAATAAAATTTGTCGAGGCCTTGAGGCTATCATCATCCTTGGTACTTTGTTGATGTTTCAAAGGTCCGTTTGGCACTTGGGTGCTGTATGCTACTGAAATTACTAGATTCATTTTATGAAATGCAGTACGTACGTTTTAGTGCCTTCTGAATGTTTGAATGTGTGGAATATCATTTACTGTTATGTTCCTGGATACTTTTTTGGCTTGGTTGGTCTTTTTTCATGGTTTGGGAGGGGTGTTAAATTGCGTGATTGCGTTGCGTTTATCTGTGGATGTGTCTGGATTTGTCTTTGCAGCATTAATCTGTGATAAGCTGTATTGAGAGTGATCTTAAAGGTAGGCGTGACACCCCCAGATTTCCTGCATACATTTGGGCTGAGGACGTCATCGGAGGCAAGGAGATGGCCATGGGGGACGCTATCGTGTCAAGTTTGGTGGCATGCCCTGCAAGTTCTCTTCGAGTAGGCCACCCTACTGATCTTTCATTTTTTCTTCAATTTAGAAGGGGTTCAGAATCAGCTAAACAGCTGTGTCTCTAGGCACAATCATGGTTTTAAAAACTATTTAAAAACCATGATAAACTGTGGTTTTCCACGAAAATGCTCTGGTCGGTTTCTTGTGGGCAACCGGTTTACCAATTTTAAATTTTAAAACTTTCAAAATTTTAATTTTTTTAAAAAATATACAAAACGTTAAAACCGAACAATAAACCATGAAAATTGATCGATAAACCGTAGAAATCGTTACAAAAACTGTAAAACCAATATCAACGATGAAAACCAAAAGAAATTGAGTGATAAACCATCGAAGTTGAACAATAAACTGTCAAAACCGCTCGGTTATCATTTTGAATTCCTTTTTCACGGTTTGAACAGTTTGAGAATGATTTTCACGGTTTCCGTAGTTTACCACAAAACCACGCCAGTCTGGTTTGTACGGTTCGATTCAAACGGTTTTGTTAACCTTGGGTACAATTGGAATTTAGTACCATGTCTAATATTTTAAATCTAACTGTAGCACATTTTTTTTCTATAGCCAGTACAAAACATAAACTATTAATAATTTGTAGCCACTAGGTTACATCTAATGGCAATGAATGTTTAATGAAAGGAGCGTTAACATTCTATTCGGATCTATAATAGTCACGGATCTAGACAAAAGGGGTAAAACGGATCGATAGAGGACGCATACCTGTTCCGGTCGCGCTTGCGCCGGAGGAGCTCCCAGATCCATCGTTGGTGGCCATGGCTTTTGTCACGTGGTCGTTAACGGTGGTGATGTGCGACGCGGTGGTGGATCTTCCCGTCGCTGGCTACGCTCTTTTCAGATCGGATGTCGGGTGTGTTAGAGTGAGGGTTTGGGTGTCGGAGGTGAACGGTAGTTCTCACCCCGGCTCCCCACTCTCTTTTTATTGCGCAGTGCGACGGGGGGTCCACCAGCCATCTCAGGCTGCGCGCCTCCGATCAGGACGCATTGAAGGCGGTAGATCTGGTCACTTTGGTGATCAAATCCGCTCACCCTTTGAGATCAAAGTCCAACATTCTCCCCCTCGATCTCACTTTGTCTTTTCTCTTTTAGCTTTCCCAATTTGTTTCACAGATTTACACAAGGAGCATGTTTCATCATCTCAGTTTATCGTCGATAGATTCCACAGCTACAATGAACATTTCTGTTTAACAACAGGTAACTTTTGGGCCCTATTTAGTCCAAGGAGATCAAAGGCTTTCCCTTAACCCCATGTCGGCTACATGTTCCTTGAACAAGTTGGGAGGAAGGCCTTTCGTTAGCGGATCCGCGAGCATTTTCTCTGTACTAATGTGCTCGAGACTGATTTGTTGATCTCGTACTTTATCTTTCACAACATAATACTTTATGTCAACATGTTTGGCAGCACCACTTGACTCATTGTTGTGAGTATACTGTATTGCGGGTTCATTATCGCAGTATAACTTTATTGGTCGTTCAATAGTATCGACCACTTTTAAACCGGGTTTCTTTAACCAATTCACTTGTCCTGTGGCCTCATAGCATGCTATGAATTCAGCATACATTGTAGATCCCGCAGTGATAGTCTGTTTTGAGCTTTTTCATGAAACAGCTCCTCCTGCGAGAGTAAACACATATCCGGATGTTGACTATGTGTTATCTCTTGCAAAATCAGAATCTGTATAACCCACTATCTCTAGTGAATTAGATCTTTTGTATGTTAACATGAAGCCTTTTGTTCCTTGCAAGTATCGCAGTACTTTTTTTACTAAATTCCAGTGCTCAATGCCTAGATTAATTTGAAATCTGCCAAGTAACCCGATGACAAAAGATAAGTCAGGACGTGTGCACACTTGTGCATACTGTAAGCTTCCTACAGCAAAAGCATATGATACTATTTTCATTCTATCGAGCTCGTATTGATTTCCGTGACATTGCCATATCCCATATCTGTCGTCCTTGACTATTGGAGCAGGTGAAGTACTGCAATTATGCATATTGAATTTCTTCAATACCTTTTCTATGTATGTCTTTTGGGACAACCCCCAAAAATACTTTCTTCTGTCTCGGTGTATTTCTATGCCTAAAATATATGACGCTAAACCAAGGTCTTTAATGTCAAACTTTGAGGACAAAAATTTCTTTGTCTCATGTAGTAGACTGACACCACTACTCGCCAGTAGGATATCATCTACATACAGAATCAGGAAAATAAATTTTTTCTTTTTAAACTTTGCATAAATGCAATTGTCCTCAATGTTTGACTTAAAGCCAAATTCTTTTATTGTTCTGTCAAACTTCAAGTACCACCGTCTTGAAGCTTGCTTTATTCTATAGATGGATTTCTTTAAACGACATCCCATATTTTCTTTTCCTTTCCACAACAAAACCTTTCGGTTGTGCCATGTAGATAATTTCATCTAATTTCCTATTTAAAAATGCTGTTTTAACATCCATCTGATGCAACTCTAAGATATAATGTGCCACTAGTACCATTATTATTCTGAAAGAATTTTATAAGAGACTGTAGAAAATGTCTCATTGTAATCGATTCCTTCTCTCTGTGTAAAGGCTTTTGCCATGAGTCGCGCTTTGAACTTTTCTATATTCCCTCCAGGGCCATATTTTGTCTTGTATACCCATTTACAGCCTACTGTTTTGACTCCTTTAGGAATTTTATCCAGAACCCAAACATCGTTGATGTCCATGGATTTCATTTCTTTTTTCATGTCTTCCAACCATTGAGATGACTAAGTGTCTCTCATGGCCTCTTCATATGAGGTAGGTTCGTCCTTCATATGAATTTTTGATATCATAGACCTCATAATCCTTATGGATAGCCGATCTCTTAATTCTTTGAGACCTTCTAGGGGCTTCCATGTTCGGCACATTCCCTACCTGAGGATGTTGTGCAACCTCCTAGTTTGGCACATTTTCTGTTTGAGGCTGTTGTTGCTCCCCTTCATCTATGACAGTAGTTTTTGTCGGATCCTGAGGAACGGATTCCTGATTTTCCATGTGGGAAACAACAACGGATGATGGAGGTGCAGCAATGTGCATCGCAGGTACATCATCAGCAGGTGGTGAAAAGAATGGCTCTTGAATCATCGGAGTGGGCAGACATACCCGCTTCTCCTCAAGATCAATTTTTCGAGCCACCATACTCCCCCTGACCATGTCCTTCTCTAAGAAGACAGTGTTTCTCGTTTCTATCTTCTTTGTATATCTGTCTGAGCAGTAGTAACGATCACCTTTTGACCTCTCAGGATAGCCAATAAAATGGCAACTGACTGTTTTGGGATCCAGTTTCTCAAGATTTGGGTTAAACACTTTTGCCTTCGCCGGACTCCCCCACAGATGGAGATAGTCTAGCGAAGGCACTCTGCCTGTCCATAGCTCATATGGTGTTTTAGGCACCGACTTGCTTGGTACTTTGTTGAGAATATGAACGGCGGTTTTTAACGCCTCTATCCATAAACTCAATGGTAACTCAGAGTAGCTCATCATAATGCACACCATGTCCATCAAGGCACGGTTGCGCCTTTCAGCTACTCCATTCTGTTGAGGTTGACCCGGTACAGAGTACTGAGCCACTATTTCATTTTCCTGTAAGAACCTTGCAAAAGGTCCTGAGACTTGTCCATAAGATGTATGCTGACCATAGTACTCCCCCCACGGTCAAACCTTACTATTTTAATCTTTAAGTCATGCTGATTTTTAACTTCTGCTTTAAATATCTTAAATTTATCCAATGCCTCTGATTTTTCTTTAATTGGATAAATATAACCATATCGGGAGTAATCATCTATAAAGGTTATGAACGAGTCATATCCATCTATACTTTTCACAGGAAAGGGACCACAAATATCTGTATGAATGATCTCTAAAACTCCTGTGCTTCGTTTAGCATCTTTTTTAGTTTTCTGTGCGTAATGTCCTTTAATGCAATCTATGCATTGTTCAAGTTCTGAGAACTCCAAGGGAGGAAGAATCTCATTCTTTACTAGTCTCTCTATTCTGCCCCTCGAAATGTGGCCTAAACGACAGTGCCACAATTTCGATGAGACACTAAGGGTTCTCTTTCTTTTCTTTTCCTTTGTCACTGAGGACTCATCAACATTCACATCACATACAATATTCACATTTTCAGACATGGATAATAAATAAAGTTGATCATATAAAAATGCAACACCAGCACATTTATTATCAATCCATAAGGAGCATTTTCCATTTCCAAAATGACAGTCATAACCGTCACGATCCAAACATGATGCACTGATCAAGTTTCTTTTCAAAGAAGGTACAAAAAGTACATCTCTAAGCACAAGTCTAAAACCATCAGCTAAATCCAAGTGGACATCCCCAACAGCTTCGACTTTTGTTTCAACTCCATTAGGCACTCTTATGGAACTTTCGCTTCTTTGCGTACTCCTCGTCGAATGGAACACCTGTAAGGAATTTGCAACATGAATAGTTGCTCCCGAATCAAACCACCAAGTGGTTCTAGAATAATTCACAAACAGAGATTCATTGACAAAATTTACTGTATTATCACCGTTCTTGGCCATTATTCTCTTTAGGTGCACAGGGCAGTCTTTCTTATAGTGCCCTTTCTGCTGGCACACCAAGCACTGATCCTTCTCCACAATGAATTCACTTTTCTGTGGATTGTGTTGCTGATGCTGTTGAGGCTATTTACCCTTTTGCTGTGAGGAGGGTTTGTAGTTCTTCTTTTTGACATAGTTGATAGAGCCACCAGTGGTGGTCTTTATCATGTCCTCCTCCTGCATACACATCGCAATGGTCTTTTCGAAGTCCCATTTTTCAGGAGTCGCGTTGTAGCTAACAATAAAGTTAACAAACTCATTTGGCAACGAAGCAAAAACCAAATGGATAATATGGTCCTCCTTGGCCTCTAAAGGCCAAATCTAATGGTTTTAAGCATGTTGTTCACTTGAACCATGCGAAGTATATGCTCTCTTATGCCACCGCCCGTGTATCTTGCTATTACCAGTTGTTTTATCAACTGGGTTCCATAAGTCTTTGAAGAACCAGTGTACTGATTCTTTATTTTATCAAGATACTCAGTGACAGTGTCACAATCTGTAATTGAGCCCAAAATTGCTGGCTCAATTGTGTTCTTTTACCACAGCCATACATTTCTTGTTGGCTATGCCCCATTTTCTGTGCTCAAGGTCATATAAGGCCTTTACAGGGGCAAAGTCTCTTTCTTTATTTTGCCATTCAGCATCTGTTTCTCTTTCGCCTCTGACAGGTGCAGTAGGCTCTATAGGACATGTGGTAGTCACCACCCAGTCCACCTCACCCAAGATAAAGGCAAGGTCGAGTTTTCTTTTCCACTCACTGTAATTGTCTCCTTTTAGAGTTGGAATGTCCTTGTTGAAGCTCATCAAGGAGTATCCGCCTGTAAGTAACCAAGTTATGTGAGAAGAAAAATTATACATACACATAAGGTATATATCACCGTTGGGCAGAAATAGACAGAATTGTAACTATAAGCAATTATGCATTTAAGTCTATATCACGGTTGGGTAGAAATAGATCAAAAGTCATAAATAAAAAACAATCATGATATTGTAATTAACGACGTTGGTCAGAAAATAAACAATATCATGTACCATGAAATAATTGTACTTAAATTAAAATTCTTCCGTTGGTTTGAATTTCAATTTGTAGCAATTATAATCAATACTATTCTTTGCAGTGGAAAACATTAAAATTCATACATTCCAATAAACTTTAATGTACTCTCTCTGTAAAATTTATCACTTTGGTTCAAAATTGTTACAGAGGTAATCCAAATTCTATTCAAATTCTATTTAATTCCTGGAAAAGTAATTAGAATAAAGAAAAAACTTTTCTTTGTACTGTTCCTAAAACCGACCCAAAAGGGTCCTTTTCTTTACAGCCCGCACGCACCCCGGCCTTGCTGGGCTCGCGGCCCGGCAGCCACCGGCTGGGCCGCCGAATTGGCCCAGCCGCGCGCCGGTCGCGCGCGCGCCCGCCGCGATCTCAGCCGTCCGTTGTGATGGACGGCTGAGGTCGCTTCAAGCCGCTATATAAGCTGGCACGTGGTTACTATTCCTCCAACCCTAGTACTGTTCATCTCACTCCCTCTTCTCCACTGCGGAGGACCGACGGCCGCGGCCGGAGCAACTTGCGCGCGTGAGAGAAGAGAAAGGAGAGGAAAGAGAGAATGGAGGAGCTCCGCCGTGGAGCTCTCGCCGGCGCGCGCGCTCGACCGAGGTTGAGCACGCCGCCGTCGAGCTCTCTGCGGCGGCGCTCGGCCGACTTTCCCGCCGCCGGTGAGACCGGCGGCGGCACTGTTCAGCGCCCTTTTTTTGTTTCTGTTTCTTTCTTTGCTAGGGTTAGGGTTTGGAAACTTTTCTTTTTTGATCCGTACCTTTTCTAAATCGTGGACTAAAAAACGGCTCTGATATCAATGCTGATATTCTATTCGGATCTATAATAGTCACAGATCTAGACAAAAGGGGTAAAATGGATCGATAGAGGACGCATACTTGTTCCGGTCGCGATTGCGCCGGAGGAGCTCCCAGATCCATCGTTGGCGGCCATGGCTCTTGTGACGTGGTCGTCAACGGTGGTGATGTGCGACGCGGCAGTGAATCTTCCCGTCGCTGGCTATGCTCTTTTCAGATCGGATTTCGGATGTGTTAGAGTGAGGGTTTGGGTGCCGGAGGTGAACGTTAGTTCTCACTCCAGCTCCCCACTCTCTTTTTATTGCGCAGTGCGACGGGGGGCCCACCAGCCATCTCGAGCTGCGCGCCCCCGATCAGGGCGCATTGAAGGCAGTAGATCTGGTCACTTTGGTGATCAAATCCACTCAAACATTGAGACCAAAGTCCAACAAGGAGTTCAAATTTCAGCTAGCTGAAAATTAGCAATCCCATTTTATTACTGGTATACTGTGGATTACAACAACACACAGCGTACAACCATACTCATGAGCTTGAACATCTACCAACAAACAAATACAATGTTCAATCTACCCGTCTCTTTTGATCTTACTCCTATTTACAAAAATGTATAATGTGAAAGCATACACGACACTGGGCATTCCATGTACATTCCATTTAATATCGGAAATTTGGGTTCATTTCGATAGCCTCGTTGAATATGAGCTGCTTCATCTGATCTTCACTTAGGGCCTGCTGCTCAAAGTCAAACGAGAATGGTTCCGTGCAGATGGGCTCATCGGCAATGTCGTGCAAGCGTTCCAGGTACGGGTGTTCCAGTGCCTCTTCAACTGCGCAATGAAATCGATCAGGTGAGAATCCAAACCAATCTGTCCTGAATTTTAAATTTACTGAACTTGAACTCTGTTAGTCTTAAAGCTCAAAAGATTCATGACGTAATTGCAGGCTGATCTGAACTAGGTGGCATTATAAGAAGAAGTAGACAAAACTGACATAAAAGAAGACTTGAATGTTGAAGCCTCAGAAAAGACATATCTGAAACCTGTCTACAGCCCCCCCCTCCCCCCCTCATTATAACATCTTTATTTATTCTGTACATAGTCCTCATCGTCGCTTCGTCAAAATTAATTGGGCGAAATCTCCAAAGTAAATAAACATATGAAATAGGCGTGGATGTGGAAGCAGCAGCCCTCGAAATTGAACTTGAAATGTGAAGGTTTGTATGCATATGGAGAAAGCTCCGCACACCACGGTATGTGGAACTGTGGGGCTTTGATGCATACAAAACGAAATCCATATATATAAAAGAGGATCACTGGTCAGGACTCAGGAGGCGACAAAACTGAAAATTGTATTTACACTAGCAGAGACTCCTAAAATTGAATGGTAACCAGGCCTTATTTGGAGGAAAGAAAAGATAGTTGGACTATTACTGCTCTCTTCAAGTGTGCTCTGAATCATACTACCGAATAGTGTATGAATGACATCGCACGTGCAACACGCGTAAACCGGATAGGCTCAGCTAAACCACCGACGGTCGTTTTTTCTTGGTCAAATCAGAACAGCAATAGAAAAAGACACGCGCCGCGCCGCCGCACAAGTTGCAGCACAAGGACAAGGAAAGAAAAAAAAAATTCACCTGTGATCCTCTGCAACGGGTTGAAGGTGAGCATCCTCTCGATGAGGTCGAGCGCGACGGGGTGGACCTTGGGGAACAGGCTCGCGAACGGCCGGCGCGGGAACTGCGGCAGGTGTCTCATGTACTTCCGCGCGTCCTCGTTCCGGATGAACCCGAGCTCTTCGTCTGTCGGCGTCCCGATCACCTGCAGCACGCCGAGATCGATCAATTTCCAAGAACCGGGCCTGGGCCGGCATGGATCCAGTGATCAAATCTTATTAGTTACCTCGGTGATGAGTCGCATTTGGTGCATGTGGTCGCGGCCTGGGAAGAGCGGCTGTCGGTTGATGAGCTCCAAGAATATGCAGCCGACGGACCAGACGTCGATGGCAGCGGAGTAGTCAGTGGAGTTGAGCAGCAGCTCGGGCGCGCGGTACCAGCGCGTGACGACGTACTCGGTCATCATGTCGCTCTCGGAGGAGGGCCGGGCGAGGCCGAAGTCGCAGATCTTGAGGTCGCAGTTGGAGTTGAGCAGCAGGTTGCTGGGCTTGAGGTCGCGGTGGATCACGTTGGCCGAGTGGATGTACTTGAGCCCGCGCAGGATCTGGTAGAGGAAGTACTGGCAGTGCTCCTCGGAGAGCTGCTGGTCGGAGCGGATGATATGGTGCAGGTCCGTGTCCATGAGCTCCGTGGCGATGTACACGTCGTTGAAGGCCTGCGGGACAGGCGGCGGGACCACGTCGCGGATGCCGATGATGTTCTCGTGGTCGAGGTGCCGGAGGAGCTTGATCTCCCGGAGCGTGCGCTTCGCGTCCATGTGGTTGTTGAAGGCGTTCGCGATCTTCTTGATCGCCACCATCTCCTTCGACTCCAGGTCCATCACCGAGCTGTACATGCATCGATCGGCACACATAGATTAATTTTCACTTCACCAGCTGAGAACTGATTGGCAATAATCAAGAGTAATAATAGCCGGAACAGCTAGAATAGAGCGGCGTCGTACCAGACGATCCCGTAGGCGCCGCGGCCGATGGGCATGATGGGTCCCCGGTACCGATTGGTGATCTCGAAGAAGTTGCCGAAGATGTTGAACAGCTGGAACAGGCCGCCGTGCGTCCGCGTCGGCGGGAACGAGTCGGCCGCCGCCGGCGCCCCGTCCACGCCGCCTCCGCTCATCTTGTTCCCGCCTCCTATTCCGTCCTTTTTCTCCCGCGAAGCTAAGAAGAACACACCCGCTCACTCGCCACACGGACGGACGATACACGATCGAGGTCAGAGGAAGCCGAGCGACGTCGACGACGACTTTCTCCTCTCGCTCCCGATTTGTCAATGGAGGGAGGGAAAGGAGGCGAGAGGAGCTTATATAAAGGACGGCGGCGCCAGCGCTCTGTGCCGGGACCAGTAAGACTTCCGGCTAAGGAAGGTAACGGGAAAGCGAGGGCGAGTCGCGAGTGTTCACTACTACATATATAAAAGAAAATAAAAAGTAGGAGTAGACTATGGCGCCACTGACGCACGAGGCCGTTTCTTTCTCGCGCCAAGCGGGGCAACTGATACGGACGAACCAGATGCAACCGGCTGCGGATCCGACGACGCGGAGTACGTTTGAACGGTCAAAACGGCAGCTGCTTGAAGGGGGCGACGAGGCGTGGCCACTTGCCAGCGCACCAACACCAACCCGATGAGATTGTACTAGGCGATCCCGCTGACGGGAGGGCCACGACGCGAAACCGTTCGGCAGCAGCGAAGGATGGAAAGAGGGAAGAAGCGCTAAGTCGACGCGGTGTTTTGGTTTGACATCTGCTGGTGGAAACGATGCGGTCGTCGCCGGAGTACGTTGCCGTGCACCCATGCTGCCGTGGTGACCGGACCGGCGGCCATTTCTTCCTTCGTCCAAGCGCAGCGGTCCCTCCCTGGCGCCGTGCGCGTGGGAAACGCGGCGTCCTGTCCTGCTCGCCACCTCGCGCGCGCGTCTCCACCCTCCACTCCCACGTCGGTCGTGGAGTCCGGGGCCGTGGAATTCATCTTACCCCGTTCCCGGGACCCGGACGTCTCTCGTGCGATCCGTCGTCAGTGATTGGCTGCCTCTTTTGATCTTGTTGCTGCTGGTGTGCCGAACCAGCAAGTAGCACGGGGATCGACGATAGGGACTGCGAACCTGGCCTGAAAGTTCGCGGCAGAGTCGGTCGTTCTGTGGCCACCACCAACATCTTTTTTCCCTTTTTTTTTTTAAAAAAAATAGTACTAGTAATCTGTGATCATCAAAACGTCGATAGCAACTATGCTGTGTGATCGATTGTGGGGGCAGCGAGAAGAGAGTTTTGATCAAAGCTGGCCGATCGATCGGAGCTCTTCAAGTTCAAGGAAAGTGCGAGTATGGCTGTCGATGCAATGCTGTCGTGAAAACGATATCAAGGGAACACGTAGCAGCCAATAGCCGACGACCGGGGGGCAGTTCAAGGAAATCCACATCATCCACAAATGTGTCTGACGTACGACGTGACGCGGTTATTCTAATGATGTCCCCCGAGATGAGGTGCTTTTCTGTGCGGAAAGGGGCCGGGCCGGGATATGGCTAGTTATTAAGCCGGAATATTGCGAAACAAAGAAGACGAGGCACGGCATGGCGGCTCGATGCAGCAGAGGAAAGGCTTCTTGCGGATTTGTTTTTGTCGCATCACCAGCTGATGTGGTCCAGTGCCGCAACCTGCTGGCCCTAAACAATTCAGAAAGAAAACAGCTGGAAGGATGAGGTTTACCACACTACTAACTACTACTGAGATTGATGTGTGCTCCTGCCGGATCATACCTCATCGATTGGAACGAGGAAGTCTTAAGAAACCGAGGCTACGATGACGACGACGGAGCCGGAATCCCTATCATTTTGCCGGCGAACATTTTAGTTTTTTAGAGGGCGATGATGATGCGCGAGTTAAGCAAAGCCTCAGCTGGGTCCTGTTGTTGTGGTTGGGTCCTGTTGTTGTGGTTGTTGGAATTTGACTCATGGAGAGGCCCCCTTTGTGTCAGCCATGATGACTATATGTACTACAAGGAATATGATTCCCGTCCGACCCATTATTCGATTTTATTCCGACTATTGTTTTGGTTTTTCAATTGATACGGCATGAATTGTAATTTTAGCTATTAGATTTTTTTATCGTGAAGAAATTTAACAAATGACTTGTACTATTATAACATTGTTAAGTACTACTTCCGTTTTTAAGTTGATGAATGATGCTCTGATAGCTTTCTTTGGTCATTGAAATCCTCATGGTTGATTATGACTCATAATCCCTCCTGGGAACCTCTTTTATGCTTTTAAAAAATCTATGTCTATGAAGTGTGATAATCAAAAGCACCATTGGTGGCAACAGCATTCTTCGGTCTGGGGAACTCTGTTAAGCTATATTGGGCCGTTTGGGCCATTACTTCGTCCCATTTGGAGCCTGGATCTGAAGCCCACCCCTGACTTCAGTCCACTAGCTATACCAAAGAGATACTACCACCCGAATTTTTTTTTTTTAAAAAAAGAAGAGATACTACTACGTCATACACGGACAAAAATTTTCAGCACATGACATCCAGAAATAGGGCAAATATGCACGGCACATGTTACCAGGAAGAGGAGCAAATATATATATATTTTTAGATAATGGAACAAGGTCCCAGCCTCTATACTAATCAAAGATTAGTACGTACAAGGAGCAAATACTTTATATGATACGTTCGTCTTAACCATTGGAAAAATAAAAGGAATACCGGAGCATATGCATATATGTCTCTTGTGTCGAACAACATGTACCAGTGTACCACCAAGTAAGCAGCAGAAAGGCCACACAACATGGCTAACGGTTGAAACGATATCTCTGCACAGTACAGTGTACTAATATACTGGTAGTCTATTAGTACTACCAAATTACTAGAAGCAGAAGCACAACAGAACCGGAGCACAAATAAAGCCGTGTGCCGACTAGCGAGTGTGATTCCAAGCGCTGTGGGGGCGAGCAGACGACGTATTGATGCAGCTGAGGAGAGGGCTTCCAGAATCCAGGCTTCAGGATACGGCGACGAGTCAGAGAGCCGCCGGGCCGTCGCGGGCCAATGCGCGGTGGTAATTGCCGCCCCGGCCGAATTAACGGCGCGGCCGGCGTGCTGGCCCCAATGAACAGGGCAGAGTGTTGTTTGCAAATGGCGACGACGCGCGTTGGCTGCGCAGCGCACAGCGTCACGGCGTGCTCTGACGCATCTGCTGCACTTGCAGATCAGATGCGGTGTCAGAGAAGGGCTGTGCTCTGACTGACAAGCCACTGCGTCTGCTTCCTCTCCGCGCGATTTGCATCCTCATCGGCATCGGCTGCGCGCTGCTGCTGTAGTGTAGTACCCTAGATTGATCAACGATGGCCAGGCCCCGGCAGTTAGTAGCTACTACTAGTAGTACTACTAGCATCCAAGCGGCAGGCAGGCGGTAGGCTATGTCATTACGCGCGTGTGTGTACAGCATCCCTGTGCAAGATGTCATCCTGCCTTAACTCCTTTGGAGAGGAAGGAGAGAAGCGGCTGTAAAACTGGCGGGTCTGGGGTCGAAGATCCTGTGCTGTGATCTCTGGAATTCGTATTTACTCGGGACAGGAGTCTGCGGATACAGTTGATGATCCAGGCCCGCCCGCCCGCCCGCTTAATATGGCGAGCTGGGCTGGAACTGATAACTTCCCCGTCGTCGTCGTCGTCCTGCAGGGCAGAGAGAGAGGTGATGAGCGCACTTGATGGCAATCACAGGCGCCAATCCGCGGGACGTCGCTTTAGACGCTCTCATTAATCCCATGCATGCAGCGAAGCGATGCCCACACACATGAGACGCCATTGAATAAGATCCTCCCCCTCTCTTAGCTTCCCTGCTCGCCAGGAAACCCTCTTCTCTCCACCACCGTCGCCCCCCCACGTCTTCATCATCATAGTACACTAGTTACGCCTCCCGCCATCTCCTTATATACGCTCACGTATGTCCACACCTGATCACCTGATAACTACTCATCACCACCACGTCGTCTTAGCTAGCTAGGACCAAGCAGCAACAGCCGCGCGCGGCGGTGAGAGCACCGCAGGCAGCTGGTTGCAGCTAGCTAGCGTGTATGGCGTCGTCGACAGCGGTGGCAGCAGCAGCAGGGGACGATGTCGTCGGCGGGACACGGAAGCGTCAGGGCGGTGGCGGTGGTGACGGGGGCGGATCCGGAGGCACAACCCCGCCGCCTCCTGCCCCACAGCAGCCTCCGGCGCCGCCGCCCGAGCAGGGGCTGAGGTGCCCGCGCTGCGACTCGCCCAACACCAAGTTCTGCTACTACAACAACTACTCCCTCTCGCAGCCCCGCCACTTCTGCAAGACGTGCCGCAGGTACTGGACCAAGGGCGGCGCGCTCCGCAACGTCCCCGTCGGCGGAGGCTGCCGCAAGAACAAGCGCTCGCGCTCCGCTGCGTCGGCCTCCGCCGCCGTGGCCGCCTCGCGCCTTTCGCTCAACCTGCCGGCGGTCGAGGGTATCGGTGCCGCCGCCGCCGCCGCCGCCGACCAGCAGAGGCTGGGTTTTCTCGGCGGCGGCGGAGCGCCGACGGTGGTGTCGTCACCGGCGATCGGCGGCTTTCCAGCGGCCGAGTACCAGGGGGGCGCTGCGGTGGGCATGATGACACTGCCACGGCTCCAAGCCCCCGCCGTCGGCCACTACATGCCGTTCGGGGAGTGGCCGTCTGGGCCGGGCGTCATCGACATTACCGGCGGCTGCAGCGGGAGCGGGAACACCGGCGGACATACTGGTGGGGCTGTGAGCAGCAGCATCGCGTCGTCCATCGAGTCGCTGAGCTTCATCAACCAGGACCTGCACTGGAAGCTGCAGCAGCAGAGGCTCGCTACCATGTTCCTCAGTCCAACGAGCTCCGGGGTCCACGTGGAAGGCGCGGCACCGGAGCATCATGTTGGCGGCCCCTTCATACAGATGATGGCGCCGGGGGTGCCCGCCATGGAGGCCGTGCCGCCGGCAGTGACATCATGGTTCATGGACAGCGGCTCCTACGTGCTCCCGCCCCCACCTGCTGCGAATAATACAACAGCTTCTGCGGCCATAGTCACCACCTCTAACTGCAACGTTATCAACAGCGGCCGGAGCAGCGCCGACGACGACAACGCCACGTCCAACAGCAACAACTGCGGCGGTGCAATCCCGACGTGGGGCGACATGTCGTCGACGTTCGCGATGCTGCCGTAAAGCATTATTATACAACTTCGTGCGGATCGTGAGTGGAAGAAGAGCTCCGATTTGGATATGGAGGCCTGATTCCAAAGGAATTGAGCTAGCTATATAGCATGCATATGCAGGGCTATTTCTTGTTATTAATACTTGTTATAACTGTTATTACCGGGTGATGGTGTTGATCTCTAACTAGCTAGTGTTTCATATAATACTCTTGATTTGAATACTAGTCTTCATATGGCCGGCGGTATATTTGTCAGAACATTCTAATCGACAATTCATGTAGTATCATGTCATGGTCTTTCTTTACTTTTCTTTTTTCGGTTCATTCTTCTTCTTCCTTTTCACTTTTTTGTCTGTCCATGTATATTATCTGACATATACTACTAACTCATGTGTCTTTTGTTCTTGTACCTCTACATCCCCTCTTTTGTGTGTCTTTGACACTCCTTTTTTGTGTGTTCGACATCTCTCTGATATCTTATCTGGGGGGAGAAGGTGATGCTAGCGACGAGGGTTGAACTAAGTATCAGCTATTAGTATTATCTCTCACAACATTTCTTTCGTTTTAGCAGTAATTTGAACCGAAAGCACCATGTCCTAAGTAACAAAGACAGAGTAATTTCAGAATTGTTCATTCGTGTCGCTAGCTAGCTACTTCGCCCGACGCATGTTATTAATCCATGCAGCTGCAAAGTAGGGTAAGTACATATAGCTGTAGCAGGTACGTACTGTTTCTTGTGGGTTGTGAGCTGTACGCGTCCAGCTCTGTCTGGCCCTCCAGCTCGAGTGAGCCTGAGCCGGGCCAACCTCCTCCAATGGCATCCATCAAACGGAGTGCGCGCCTGTGACCGATGATAGCGTCCGTCATTGGCGGTCTGGTTCACGGGAATCCCATCCCCGGCCGGAGCCGGACCCTTCCCTGCCGCGTATAGCTAGCTGCCCCTTGCTGATCGCTTTCTCGATAGGTGGGGTGGCCACGCCACGGGCATTTACCGGCCGGCCGGGAGCACAAGGTGCTCAACGGCACAAAGCTAGGGAACTGCAGAAACAACGTGGTGCCACGCACTCTCTTCTCTGATGAATCCGGCTCGATCCGTCAGTTTCTCGCTTCTCTAGGCCTGAACTATGTATGGGGGGGAGCGAGAGATCGAGATGGAAGTACGAGTAATCAGTCTCTCTAGTCTAGTACTGCCAAAACTTGTGATGCAGCTTGGGAGTAGGACGATAGTAGCACAGCACATTCCGGCCTGCCAATGTGGTGCCCGGAAACAGTAATGCCCTGACAGCCCTGTCCGACGCCTGCCCGTTTTTAACCCCACGACGCGCGCAGCACCAGCTAGTAGTACTAGCTTTGTCCAACGCGATGATTTTTTTTACTGTATACGTGAAATAGAGAATGGTCCTAAACGAAGACGCCTTTTCCATGTTCCCGGTTAGATTCGTCCATTCCTGGTGGTATCGACTATCGAGCATCACGAAGACCAACACGCCCTCAATGGCGTATCCGTACTAGTAGTACTACTACTGATCACTCTGGAGATTGCAGGGGCCGATGTCTAAACTTGATATACTGTCCCCGACGAATCTGCCACGCGGTCGGCCTTGGTTCTGCATGGTTTCCTCTTTGCACCGATCAGTTCGGCGGCTCGCGCGAATGAGGCAAGGTGAGGAGGGAAAGACGGCTGCAGAGTAGAATAGAGACGACGCGGGTGAATTAAGAGCGGCTGCAGGAGGAGTCGAGGAGGGAGGTGACGAAAGGAGGGTGGTGAAAGAATGACTCGGACGGAATGAATGAAATTTGGAGCCCAAATCACGCGAATTCGTAGCCTCGGGGTATGTGAGGAAATTTGTGCTTGCCGGCGGAGAAAAAGAAGCAAAAATCAAAGATCAGACTGGTTGGATGGAATTCAAAGTGAGACGATGCTGCTTCGGCAAATCGTAGCATTCCCCTATGAATAATATAGGCTGTGCCACAACGGGCTTACGTTGGGGCTAAGCCCAGCCCAACACAAATGGCCGAACCTACATGTATAGTTATCTCTCCTTTTTTTTTTGAGGTAGTAATACATTGGTTAGTTATCAGGAAAAATCCCGTGCTCATCTTATGGACGCGTCACGCGTGAAAGAGATGACAAACAGCCAAATACGAACCACGTCCGGGGCGTGCTCGGCACAACGGAAAGCCTTGTGGAGGAATCGTCCCTGCGCGGTCCCGGCCTCCCGGCCACGCGGCCGCGTTCATCACCAGCACAACCAGTTTCCGAAAAGGGCAGGAAAAAAAAAAAATCTCCTCGGCTCCGCTCCGCTTCTGTTCTCTTCTTCTCCCCCAAGCCGCGCCGCTGGTTGCGAACGCGGAGCATAAACCCCTGCAGGCCCCGCAGGAATGGCCTCCACGGCGGCCAGCCTCCGGCTCCCGTTCCTCCCCGCCCAAACCCGCTCCTTCCCGCTCCACGCCTCCCTGAAATGCAGCGCCTCGGACGCCAAAGCCAACTCCGCGTCCATCTCTTCGGCCGCCTCGCCGCCTGGGAGGGCTGTGGCGGACGGCATCGAGTCCGTCGATGTGAACGGGCGGCTGCGGCGCCCGCCTGCACCGCTACCCGGCTCCACCGTCCCCGCTGTCCGCGATCCCCGCTGGCTTCCTCGTACGTCACTCCCGCTGCTACGACTGCGTCAGTCAATTTTAGATTTGATCAGTCACCTGGTCTGGGCCTGGTTCTAATTTTGGGTCACTCTCGTGGTTGTTTCATGACGTGTGCAGGGCCGCTGACCGGTGCGGACTTGATGGAGATGGGCGGCGAGGGGCTCAAGGTTGCGTACCAGGTGCTCCATTTCTCGTGCCCAGTTTTTGGCCTCCTTCTCTTCTATTCCTCCGTGCTCGTGCATCGATTTTCTGAACGATCTCAATTTGGTTCTGGTGACTGATTCAGGGTTGCCCAGGCGCCTACAGCGAGGCGGCGGCAAAGAAGGCGTACCCGAATTGCCAGACTGTGCCCTGTGAGCACTTCCATACCGCATTTCAGGTAATGATTCTAGTACCGCATTATCTGTTCTAATACACATCCTAGTTATTGTACCTATATATTGGAGTTTTGGGACAGTAGATATCAAATTGGAAAGCCCCTGTTCATTGAATGAGAGTTTTGTTTCCTTAGTTTGTCTGTGTTGTATTCCAAAGTTGTGAATGTACCTGTCGTCTAATCTCTGGTGTAAAATCATTTCAGGCTGGCTTTGTCCACCATTAAAATTAATGGAAATTCAGATCCTTCAAAAAAACAGGGGGAAATGTTAAATGTGCTATCAAGTTTTTCAGGAATTTGGAATGCTGACACTGAATTGGAGTGACTTTACGTTGCTTTATTGAATGCAGTATCATACATACAAATACTATACATTTGTCCCAAGAATCTATCAGTAGCACATTTACTCATTTACTACAGCGAGTTAATAGTGAAACCTTCTTTCTCTGAAACAATTTGTTTTTCAGAATATATCAAATAGAAAATACTGTAGCCAGTGGTGGCGCCCAATGTTTTTCTGTGATCTGTATATGTTAATTCCGTTCATCTTAGTCTGTTTCTTTTTGTTTCATAAATAGGTCTAGAAGCTCGTAGCACAAACGAATAGACATAACAGAAGTTATTTGTCATGCCTCATTTGACAGGCTGTTCAAGACCGGATAGCTCATAGGGCTGTACTGCCACTTGAGAATTCACTGGGAGGTAGCATACATCAGAACTATGACCTTTTACTTCAACATAAGTTGCACATTGTTGGAGAAGTTCGCCTTGCAGTTCGTCATTGCTTGTTAGTCAATCCTGGCGTGAAGATTGAAAACTTGAAAAGTGCCATGAGTCATCCCCAGGTGAACTGCTTGGATGATAATAATCTCAAACTATTTCTTTATTTATTTTGTTTCTTGGTGGTGGACCTTGCAAATGCGTCATTTTCTAATTCTCAGGCTCTTGCGCAATGTGAGAACACATTGACAGCACTGGGAATTGAACACAGAGAAGCTGTTGATGACACTGCTGGTGCAGCAAAGGTAGGCAGTGTTCTCCCAGAAGATTCACCTTATCATGCAGATATGTTCTGCTCATTCTTTTTTTAGCAACATTATTCTGAGTTTTTTGGTTTAATAAGATCTTCAGTGACTCATATGTCAACTTCTGTCAAATCTTTTTGTTTTCTAGTTTGTCGCAGAACAAAGGCTTCAAGACACTGGTGCTATTGCTAGTTCATTGGCTGCTGAACTGTATGGGCTGGATATACTAGCTGAAAATATTCAGGTAGATGTCATGCTAAACGAATAGCATGTGTTCTTGTTCATCATCCTCATCGTACCTCTTTCTTTAGGATGATATAGATAATGTCACCCGCTTTATGATGCTGGCTCCAGATCCTATCATAGCTCGCACTGATAAACCATTCAAGGTATGATGACTGTACAAACCACTTTTCAATCTGCGTATTGCTGCCTGACTCTTCTCTTCTCTATCCTCACAGCCTTATACCAACCATAGTTGATGTTTTATACAATCTTTTGACTTTTTTAGACCAGCATAGTTTTCTCACTTGAAGAAGGTCCTGGAGAGCTCTTCAAGGCACTTGCTGTATTTGCACTGAGGGAAATCAACCTCACAAAGGTGACCAACAAGTTTGGCTTGTCATTTCCTTTCATTTTGTAAAAATAACTCACTAATACTGTGCTCTATCTTTGAATGGATATTCAGATCGAAAGTCGCCCACACAAGAACAAACCTCTTCGTGTAGCTAATGGCTGTTCTTCACCCTTGAAGTGAGATACAAAACCTGTTACCTTCTAATTTATTCAATTCTGCTTCCCACATTTGACATTCATATATGTTTATATATTCTGAACCCATTAGATCTTGTATTCAACCAGGCACTTTGATTACCTTTTCTATGTCGACCTTGAGGCTTCATCTGCTGATCCAAGGACTCAGAACGCTCTTGGAAATTTGAAGGTGCAGTTTCTTTTTACTCTAGTACAGTCTAGTCAGGTGAACAATGCTCATGTTGCTTTATTTGCAGGAGTTTTCAACGTTTTTACAGGTCCTGGGAAGCTATCCTACAGATGTGAGCGAACCATAGTTAGCTGCTTCTACTACAGATCAGTAGTGAGTAATCTATAGGAGCTAATGTGTTTGTCTCTTTTTTCTGATTATTGAAATGAAAAGCATGCCATTTTCTAGGACCCATTTCAGTCGGCTGAACTTTTCTCACTTGGATGATATTAATATATGAGGCGTTGAGTGCACATTTATTTCATGAGCTTGCTTGGGAATCAAGCAGCTTGAAACTAATCAACGTTCTTAAAAGAACCATTGAAACCAAGCCTGCTAAGTGGTGATCCATTTTTCAAGCAACATGTCATATTGAGGCCTTGTAGTGTTTTATATTTGGTTGTGCTAAGTTTCATATTTTTTGAACAAGATATTGCAAGAAGAAAAATTAAATTTCTATGCAGCACAAAACTTTTACAAACCAGTGTTATTGTGAACTTTTTATTTTTAGACCATGGACTGTAACATGTATCTTGCTATTCTTTGATGTTTTCTAACAGATGGCATATAAATATAGGAAACTAGATTACACACTTTTGTTAAACGAGGAAGTTAAATAACAGAGTGGACTCGCGTTTGCAGAAAGTATGGTTAACACTGTGACAATAAAAAGAGTTTTCATTGTCCTCCCCTAGTTTCCTTGCTGTTTCACTGTAGTCACTTGATTATTTTCTACCTCTCAGATCTAACTAACTTTTGATTGTCTTGTAACCCAGGAGTCAGCTGAAAACTCAACAATTTAGGCGACTTCTAGTTTTTCAAGAAAAGAAAATACATATGAAAGGACAGGATGGGAGCTTTATCTTCATGTGATTGTAGCAATTGGTTATAATCCGCTGGATGCTCTTTTATGCAAGAAGGGAGCATGAAAGAGTTGTCCTCTTTTTTCTCTGTTTATGATGGAACTTGTTACAAGTACAAGATATATAGAGATCGAAGTGTTAACTGTTTTGGTCTGTAAAGCAGCTGCGCTATAATGGATTGGTCTTTTCAATTGTCCGCTGAGTGCTGATTAGATTATTAGGAATGCCCCTTTGTTTCCATGGACTGTCGTAGCTTGTATCTCCTTCACTCCATCCTTGAATGATGTTTCATGCTCATATGTACGCTCTCTTCGGCATTGTACTCTTCTGACTGTTCTTTCTGAGTCCGCCTAACATTGCCAAACTTCCCCGTCGTGCAAAGAAATTTGTGCTCCCCTGGCCGGTTGCCTTGAGATCTGCCAGGTCAAATTGGGCCTTTCCTGTTTCTACAGTCTCATCAGGCGATTGCCGGATAGTTGCCTGCAGTTTAGAGCTACTGAGCACTCTGCAACCGTAGTTAAGTATTGGTGTACAGCTGGAGAATGTTTGTGGGAGGATTTGTTCTGAGCTTTGAAGTGAAAGCATTCGATGCAGTCACATGCGATCCTCGCTTAGTAGTACTGGTACAGTGTTAGTAGCATATTATGAGGCTGCTGCACATGATCTTAGCATGTGCATCATCCGGTCTGGGATGATTGAATCTTAGAATTTGGGTAAATTGTACAGGTGGCCAGAGAATATGCCTGAACCTGGCAACGTCGCTGTACAGTGTAACATATACTAGATGTCGGTCGCTGCGTGCGGAACTTGTCTTCAATCTCAGGGCCAGCCATCAGCATCTAGTAATAAAACAAAACGACCACGTAATGAAAAATGGACTGGTTTCTGAGCAAGAGGGGACGGAAGCTTGGAAAATCTCGGTCAGAATGGCTGTACTTGAACTTGCACTCAGCACATGTAAGCGGGGAGAAGTTTCCCATGGGCAGGCCGTGGCATATGCTTGGTTGGCGTACCGTCTGCGCTCACCTACAACACAATTTGTTACCGTACGATGTACTAAAGCATTTGCCCATTTCTACTCGCTTGGTCTGGTCCCGTGGAATCAGATTACTACGTAAAGCTAACATAGAAACGGGAGAATCAGTCCTCCCAAGTGGGGAGCAATCAGCACATGACACCAGTCGAGCGGCGCATCATTGAAGTAGGCAGTGGCACGTCGTTGTTAGTTTGGTGCTGACTCGACGGCGTGCTGAGCTGCGCAGCACCGCCTCGCAGGAAGCCAGCTCCACCGTTCTGTGTTTCCTGTCACACGTCACGCGGGGGGCAGTGCCCCGGCAGCGGCACACACGGCTGCGCCTTCGCCGGCTCTCGTTTTCGGCGTCCTTCTCTTGAGAGCAAAGCAGGGCAAGGCTTGACGCGTTCCTCCTGCGCTCGTGTGCGCCCGGCGAGAGCGAGCGTGTCCGTGTTCTCTCACGGTCTCACCCACCCGGGAGACCGGGTCGGCAGCACTAGCAACGGTCCACGAATTCGGCAGGCAATCACTCCGCAGCTTCTGCCGAGAGAGCGTAGCTATCGCAACACTCGCATTCAACTATTATTAGCACACCCCGTCTATGGAGTGGAGAGGAGGGTTTTAGGCACTGGTGCTGTCATGCTCTGCCGCCGAACGAATTATCGGGTTCGTTGCCGATTTGCGCTGCCCTGCCAAACTTGTGGCCAAACGCACATGTGATCCTGAGTCCGGATAGTAGTAGTTAGCTGGGAGTAAATAATGAAACACTGTTCTTGATTATAGGTGTTTTTCCAAAATCTTGCTAATTTCTTGATCATATCGTCTGCAAGAAATTAAGTGTAACATTGTTCTTTTCAAATTGGAACAAATATTTTAACAAAGATGAAATATTGTTCATTATTAAAAAATCTAATTCTTAGAAAAGAAAAATGACAGGAGACTAGGAAAATCTGATAATGAGGCAGAAACAAAAAATGAAAAATGCCGAGCTGCCGGTCAATAATCAGAGAAAAGGAGAGGCTCTGTAGAGAAAAAAAAAGCAGGGCAGAAAGTGAAGGCGGAAAAGATCTCTTCCCTCCGTTCTCCCCCGCTTCGTCCAGACCTGCCACCGACAGGGGCCGTCTCCTCCCGCGTCACCTCCTCCCATAAACGCAGACTCACGCACACGCCTCCGCTCCCCCAGCCCAAACCCAACGCCACCACCAATTCAACCGCGACCCACCCACCCATTCGCACCTCCCCCGACCCCCGCCCAGATCCGAGCGGCGGCGACAACAGAGCCATGACAGCCAAGGGCGGCGCCTCGCCGTCCCCTGGCGGCGCGGGGGTCGCGGCGGGCACCGGTCGCCTCTTCACCGTGGGGCTTGTCACCGCCTGGTACTCCTCCAACATCGGCGTGCTCCTGCTCAACAAGTACCTCCTCAGCAACTACGGCTTCAAGTACCCCATCTTCCTCACCATGTGCCACATGTCCGCCTGCGCCCTGCTCTCCTACGCCGCCATCGCCTGGCTCCGCGTCGTGCCCATGCAGCTCGTCCGCTCCCGCCTCCAGCTCGCGAAGATCGCCGCGCTTAGCCTCGTGTTCTGCGGCTCCGTCGTCTCCGGCAACATCTCGCTGCGGTACCTCCCCGTCTCCTTCAACCAGGCCGTCGGCGCCACCACGCCCTTCTTCACCGCCGTCTTCGCGTACCTCATGACCGTAAAGCGTGAGTCGTGGGTCACGTACCTCACGCTCGTGCCCGTCGTCACCGGCGTCATCATCGCCAGCGGAGTAAGTGGCTGCCTGTCCCGCTCCCCAATCTCTCGTTTCAGTAGATCTGTCGAAGCTCGGGTTGGATCTGAGGAGAATTCTGGGTTGGCTGCCTCGGGACTCGAGCTGACGAGGAGAGGTGGATCTACCTTACCTTGTAACTATAACTGGAGTAGAATGATGCCTTTAGCATCAGTTTCATTGGACGGTGATCTCTTAGTTGGAGGATAGGACTTTGGGATTATCCGGCGGTGGCATCAGCAGCTGTTTGATACGATCAACTAGCATTATTCAGCTGGAGCATACATGTGTAACGTGATCGATTGACTGAATGTTAGAAAAAAATCACTCCCCAAGGAAATACTATAGGAATCCTGTTTTTTTTTTCTGTAAAGAATTAGCCGCAAAATGGTGGATATTCAAATTAAATTCCTGCTGTATAATATTGAAAAATGTAGCATATATGTAACCGTTTAGTTTTATGTGTTGGAAAGCTAGAGTTATGTCTTTTTGAAACCTGAACTACAAAGTATCAGTGTGTTACCATTGAAACACTTTTTAAAAGATAACTCGAAAGGCTAGTAATACAAGTTTGCTACTAAGTCGCTTGTAATATAGGTATGAATTACATACCACAGTGTGTTATTAGCCATTGAATGCAAAGTGTGATCAGACTAGTGGTGACATTGCATATTACACGTTCATGGGCGACTTCCGCACTATGTTTTAAATTAGCCACTCATTATTTACTGCTGTTATCTCAAAATTTTTAGGAACCATTACATCTACCACTATGGATATCGTAAAACTTGAGTCAAATTGAAAACGAGCTACATATGCCATTATGGCAATCACAACAGATTGATATGGAGAATGTAAATTTGACTTACAGGGCGAGCCTAGCTTTCATCTGTTTGGATTCATTATGTGCATTGGAGCCACTGCTGCAAGGGCATTGAAGACAGTGCTACAAGGGATTCTTCTGTCTTCTGAGGGGTAATACTCCATTTCCCTCCTTTTTTCATATCTGATCATCCCGCAGACCACACCTTGTGTGGGAGCTTCCAGCACTGGGTTTGTCCTTGTATGTTCTTGGATTCATGTATGACTTCAATTTTCTCATTTTTCTCTTGTCTATTTTGTGCAGGGAGAAGCTTAATTCTATGAATCTGCTGCTGTACATGGCCCCAATTGCTGTTCTTTTCTTGCTTCCTGCAACTATCTTTATGGAGGATAATGTTGTTGGCATCACAATCCAACTGGCTAAAAAGGACTTCACAATTGTTTGGCTGCTATTGTTTAATTCTTGCTTGGCATATTTTGTCAATTTGACCAATTTTTTGGTCACCAAACATACTAGTGCACTGACTCTACAGGTATGAACTGATGTCTTACACATAATTCTACTCTCCAGCAATTGGTTTTTCTTACTGTGATCTTTACATCTAAGATATACCCATTTAGATATAATGTTTTTTATTAAGTGTAGTATGTCTGAATATCCATGATCCCACATCACTCACTTGCCATGTCAAAAGCACATCTTGATTTTGAGTTGTGCACTTAGCTCTTTACAACGAGTTAGGAAAATGGTACTACTAAAATCAGCATTCCATGTTTGTACTGCATGACCGAAGCGATTTGTAGGTCTATTCACACCTGTTGAGCCTAAAGCAGTTTGTTGGTTTGTGAAACTGAATGATGTTGCTATGTTAGTTACCTTACCACTGCTGCAGTGTTGTTACTGTGGTGTTTAGTGATCTGTTGTCTATTCGAAATCCTATGTTGAACATGTCATATATGCCTTGCCAGTTCTATGGGTTAGGTAAGTAAATATTATGCCTGTCTTCAGCTTGTAGGTACAAACATCATAGCATTCTATTTACCACTTACTAGTACATAACCCTGGTTTCAACAACTCAATAAATATAATGTTTGTTTGCTGCCCTTGGCTTGTTTAAGATTTAGTTAATTGATTCTTGAATTGTGGTTGAAAATCTTGACATCCATGTTGCTCTCCAGGTTCTCGGGAATGCAAAGGGTGCCGTGGCAGTTGTTGTCTCTATTATGATATTCAAGAATCCAGTATCTGTAACGGGAATGCTTGGTTACACACTTACAGTTATAGGCGTTATTCTTTACAGTGAATCCAAAAAACGCAGCAGCAAACCATTAACATCCTAGAAGGCAGTAAATATGGCCATGCTTTCTTTGTCCTGTTGGTGCCCGGACTTACTATATGATGAGGAGCTACATTCGGGACGAATGTAGCACGGCCTACACCCTATGGAGCCTCAGTGATTAGCCAGCAAGGACAGAAGTCCAATAGTATTTGTAAACTTACCTTGGGAACTGGGAGGCATTTTGTTCTGCTAATGGTGATGATTGGTAGAATATAATTTTTTGTGTTAGAGAAATGGGGCTTACACCACCAGCATTGGTTGATACGTTTAGTTCTTGGAAATTGTTTTCTGTTATTCGCCTATTGTAAGTTCAAGTTGTTCCATTGTATTCTTCTGAAGCCTGTCTGTACCAAACTATGCGCCAGGGCATCCTAATATATCATGACTGAGTTTAGTTCACATATCAGACTGCTCTATTACCGTGTGCTGTTTCAAATGACTCCGTACGATCAATCCTTCTGTTTGGCTTGTAATGTCGTGTAACAGTTCTTGCAAGTTAAGTTCTCGATGGTAAAGCATGCTGGTTCCTTACCAACCTGTATCAACAACTCACTTGGGATTAAGTGCTTTGTTGTTATTGTTCAGAATGTTGATTCCTGTTGAATGAAGAACGAGGTATATTGTGGGCATGTGATCATTTTACTACATTGAGGTTGGACTAGGAGATTTTGTATGTGCTTCTCAATAAGATTCGTGTCAGGATTTGTGTTCCAAAATGATAGTTATGACCGGAGTTTTGCCATGTAAGCGCGATGTTCCATTTTGGTTGCAGATAAAAGCATACTTCTTGGCATTTCAGATTAGGCAACTAAAGCGCTCGTCGTTGTGTTTTGGTGTGAGTTTAGCATGAACTTGAAGGTGCAAAATGAAAGGTTCTAAACTCATTTGCTGAACACACAAGAGGAGTACCTGCGGGATCAATGGCGGCCACAAACCAAAATTATCGTCATAGCATCGTGCTATCGCAACATGGACATGCCATGTACAGAGATACAAGCTAAATGTTTAGTAGGGAGTTCAGAAACAGGAGAGCTGAAGAGAACGACGAATGATTAACAATTTATTCGAGTTCACTGTCCCCTGCAGCGACTGGATTACAGACACTGGAAATTAACGAGTTTACCATTACAAATACGGTGGTAAACGAGTGACGAATTGAATCTTTTTTTTTTTTGGTTACAGACTTTTGCTGGTGGGCGTGCTCCCCCATGGGCGCACGAGAGTTAGAGAGGGAATTGAACGAATGTAATACGCAGGCAGCCTGGCTGGCCCGACAGACGGACGACACCCTTCATGTGCAGCTTGGTTAATCAGAGCACCTTTGGCCCTCCTCTTTCCTTTCCTCCCCTTTCATTGCACCGCCACCAATCCATCATCCTGCCTTCAGCTGCAACCCGTCACCTGCTCCACTGCGGTACACAGTACGAAAAAAAGATGACACCGTTAGCTGGATGAGATCTCAAGGCCTGTTGCACTTGCATGCCAACTTGGCACGGCAAAAATGTCACGGCAGTGGCCACATGTTAAAGCTGCACTGCACCTTTGGGAGGAGGAGCCATGATGGTGGGCTTGGATATGATGGCCGGAGCGGTGGTGACTGCGGCGGCCGCCGAGACCGGCGGGAAGAAGTGAGCGGCGGGGACGCCCAGCCCCTGCGTGCCGTGGTACTGGTACTGGTAGAACGGGTACACCGGCATCATGCCGTTGGGCGCCACCATGCCGCCCTGCGCCGCCGCCGCCGGGTACGAGTAGTGCCCCTGCAGGTAGGACCCGGCCGTGCCCGCTTGGCCGCCTAGCTTCTGCACGAAAAAAGCAGGAGAAGTGCAGAGCGTCTCGTTAGCACTTGGATCCACCTGGGAAGAAGCGGTCGGTAACATTGTTTCCGTTGATGAGATCAGGAGGTTATTTACCGCGTTGTAGCTCAAGTCAGTGACGTAGTTTGGCGAGTAACTGAAACAGAACAAGAAAAGCGTTACACGTCGTCGATCAGTCCGGGTACGGTGTCAACTGTCAATAATAATCGATAGAGTAGTATAATAAACACGGGTAAAAGGACCAAAAATGTCAGATCGATTGCGCAGTTAACTACGGAACCGTTAACTACACGGCGCTCCTTTGGTCTAAACACATGACCAGTAGCATTAACTCCTCCCTGTTTTATGTGTTCTTTTCTGCTGGCTGCCGCCGTGCAGGCCGGCACGTGGGCACGTGCGAGCACGACGAGGCAGCTGGCCGGGCGCGCGGTCCGGTCCAGGTCCAGCCTGTGCGCGTCAGTGCCCCTGAGGCAGCCAGTGCGTCCCACGCATGTCGCGCTCGCGTGCTCCAAGCCGCTGTCGCGCATGTGTGTGCCCACGCGACCGGTCCCCGCGCCACCACCTGACGCGCGGGCTCTGGCTCTGGCTCTGCCCCTCGGCGGCGAGTGCCTGAGCTGCTGCCGGACACGGCGGATCCTCGTAGCCTTCGCGCGTAACGAGAAAGAGAGAATTCGCGCGGCAGCCGAGGAGCGCGCACGCCGGTCGGATCGTACTAAGTATTCCTAACGCCGTGGCGCGAAAATTTTGCTTACCCCTACTACTCGTACAAAGGACGTTCAAAATGTACTGACTAGCTAGCCAGGAAGGAGGAGGAAGGAGCGATGCGTACCCGTAGGTGGCTGCGGCGGGGTAGAAGGGGAGCACGCCGTGGTACTGCTGGTGCGCGTAGTGCGCGGCCGGCGGCGGCGGCGGCGGCGTCGTGGAGGGGTGGTAGTACCACGGCACCGGCGACATGCCCCTGGACCCCACCGCGATGGCTGGCGCGGGCTGGTGGTGAGGGGAAGGGAGCGCGTGCGGCGCCGGGGTGGCCGGCGGCGACGGGCGGAGGAGGTGCGGGCGCGGCTTGGCGCCGAGGGAAGCCAGGTTGCAGTTGGCGCGGCGGCCGTTGATGACGGGGGTGGCGTCCTCGCACGCCTTCTTGGCCGCGTCCGCCTCCTTGAACGTCACCTGTCGCGACGCATATACACATTTTGCAGACGACGTCAGTCAGAGGAAGAACGCCACCACGCAGTGCAACGTCAGCGAGCTAGGGAAACGGGCAAAAGAAAAAAAGAAAAATTAAAGGGGAAGGGAGAGTGTGTGGAGGAACTGACAAATCCGTAGCCCTTGGAGCGGCCGGTGAGCTTGTCGGAGATGATGACGGCCTCGAGGATGTCGCCGTAGCGCTCGAAGTGCTCACGGAGGGTGTCCTTGTGCGTCTCCCACGCCAGCCCGCCCACGAACACCTTGGTCAGCGTAGTGTCCCCGAACAGCGCCGCCTGCGGCAGCGGCGGCGGCGGCGGCACAGGCTGTGGCTGTTGCGCCATCATTGTCATGTCCTTCCTCCTCCCTGCCCGGCCGGGTGGCTTCGTGCCGAGGTGGTCCTGGTTTGGTCGACGACGAGATGCGAGCGCGCGAGTGGAAGGAAATGGCAAAGCGCAGAGGCGAGTGAGTGGGGCGAGCCGGGGTGGTGTGCCGGGTTTTATATAGGCCGGAGTTTATAATTCGGAGGGAGAGGGACGGAGAACGGTGGTTGGGCGGGCGGATAACGGAAACAGGAGCGCTACTCCTAGTCTGTCTGTCGCGTGGTCTTCTAGCCTGGCAACAATTGGCCTCTACCTAGATCGGCTCCTTGTAGGGGTGGAGAGAGATTCCCGTCTCATCCCCTCTCTTGAGATGTTGGAACAGAAAAGGGTTGCATGCGTGTCGCCGTCTTCACTTCTTCCCGCGTAAGCACAGCGCTGTCATGGTTAATGCAGTCGCCAGATGGAGTTTTAACCGGCACTCTCGGAGCATACATACCTCACTCCCATACTGCCTGCTGTACGAGTAGTACATTATGATACTATAGTAACAGACATGATAAGAGAGGAAAATAATTACATTGATTTGCAGCCGGCCGGGCCGGATACGGGAGAGGAGAGCGAAGGGGGAGCGACGAGGAGGTGGTGGAGGAGCTGTAAGAGCGTGGTCGTGGTGGGAACAGCTGGCTACAATCTTGATCTCGCCTTTACCACACAACGTGCTGACGCCTTTCCGTTTCCCTTCGGAACCTTGCTTGGTGCATAATAACAATTGTATTAATCTAGTACTACTAGTTAGTTATTAAGGAAGTGCTAGTTGCTACCCCCTGGTGTGAAAAGGAATCCTTTTGATTTCCTTTTTCCCCTTCCCCCCGTAGTAGTAGTAGTAGTACTCTCTACTACTATATGTCAGTAAAGCACTCTGCAGGATACAGTTATTTTGTACTACATGTATGTAGTGAATATTATTAAGGGAAGTAAAATAGAGTGCAGTGGCATAGACTGAGCATTAGTAAGGTTTTATGGCACGTGATGTGACTCAGGGTAGGATCGCAGTTCCTGGCTAGTAGAAAACTACTACTGATACCGATAGACCTTACTTAAAAGTAAGAGCATATCAACTGGACCACCAATAAGACCAAGTATACCGAACCGAACAATGGCGTGCAGGAAGCGAGAGGAGAGGGTATCATACGCCTGAGTTCATCGATCTTATTATGCACTCCGGCGTTTGTTTCAACTGGGAACGGAGGATTTGCTGCTGCTGCTGCTGCTTGGTAATGGTTCCACTCCACCGGGAGGGGGGAGATCGACCTCGACCCCCACAGATATATCCTCGGTCGTGTCCCCCACCTTCCAGTTGGCACCAGATCCAGTGTGTTGTTTTGCTTGAGCATATTGCGTAAACAACCCACTGTAGGGAGCGAGCGGCGCGGCCGCGCACTGCACCATGGGCGCCACGATGTCCTTTCTTCTACTTGTAGCTAGGCAGTACGTAGTGGCCCGACCGATGGCAGCAGACGGTGATCTCGCGCGCCGTGGCGAGGCAACAAGGCCCCAGCCCAGAGGCCGGGCACAGCAGCGCGAAAAGCAGATCGATCGAGTATTCCCGGTGACGCCGCCCGCCAACACCCCCGTGCCCGCAGATGCACACGGCGGTCCCCCGGTCGCACGTGAGACGGGGTCCCGAGACGCCCCGGTCGCGTGACCCTGACCGTCCTCCCTTGAGCTCTCTCTCTTTCAGCTCAGCAGATCCATCCCCATCGATGAGATGGAGCCGTCGTCCGTTGCTTGCTCGCTCGCTGCCAACTGGCAAACTGCGCGCGCCGTGCCGGCCGCCGATCGATCGATCAGCCTCCTTTTTCACGGGGCGTGGGGGCTTTGGCTGGCATCCCGCGCCCATATGAGTGTCCACCTTGTGCTTGTGGTGGTGGACCGATCCTTTCCGCTGGACGACTGACTGGATGTGCTGTCGCAGTCGTTGTTTCCTGGGACGGCGCCCGCATTTGGCAAACTGAACTGACACGCGTGTACGTACGTACGTACTACTTCTACGTACGTAGGATGGAGCAGAGCAGAGGGAGATGATGATGCATGGCGTGGCGAGGAATATCAATCGATGCCTGCTGGGATCCATTATTCCGCGGTGCAGGCTGGGGATGACTGCCACTTTATATAATTTCGGACATTCTCTTTGTTAATGTAGTACGTATTGGCCTACGTACGAAGATGCACCGAGCCTTCCTTCGGCCGCTGGCTGCCAAACGGCGACGCTCGCAAATAGCCTGCCAGGTACTGTACTACGCTTCAGGTGAAGCGAGAGTATAATACTATTAAGTACAGTTCAGACAATATACATCAGACCACGACGACGTGTCTGTACTCTCTGTATCTGGGTGGTTAAACGCTAATACTAGTATCATACTGCAATCAATCCACACTATAATTTGGTGGCACCAGACAGATGAAGAACTAACGACGGACGCGTATTGAGATACAACATCAGTTTTCTTTATTAATTGAAGACCCCCTTTTTCCACCAGTTACCTTTACAGTACTACTAACCTAATTTAAGGCAAATCCTTCCATCATAAAATTAACCTCCGATAGGGTAAACAAGCACTGAGGTCAAGAGCCGACAAGTTGTCAAGGAGGGATCATGCAGATATATGCTCTTATATATTATTCTTCGAATGGGAATCTCGATTTTATTTTTCTCTTCTTATCAAACCAACAAAGTGCTGCTGCATGTGTGTGCCGAATAAAACGTCACCGACTGGCCTGAAAAATTAATTCTGTTGTTATCGAGAGATGCGATAAAATGGGTTACATCGGACAATCAGAAAGATACATATACATAGTACGACGACGTACGCTGATTCAGGCCGCATGTGGCTTTATACTACCTAGTACTAGCAGTCGTTAGTACTACTAGTATCCTCCTCCGATCAGTCTCTGAATTTTTACTACTGTAGTATACGATTCTTTCTGCTGCATGGTCTGCGCTGGTATACCTTTTTCCCACCATTCCTCGCAGTTCGAGCATTATTCTGACTGAGCAGCGGTAGACGATAGTGGCAGTGCAGGCAAAAACCAAGGCAAATCTGATTATCTGAAGCGACCAACCGGGCTCCTCCTAGAAATAGCAAGTCGGCGTGGTCAGTTAAACCAAGCAGAGCGGCATGTGCATCTCTGCGCTCGCATAAAACTACCCATCGCGTCAGGTCAGGGTCCCCCCGACATGAGCGCAGCAGCAAATACCGGTGCAGACTGCAGAGCGTGAGCAGAGCCGCAGAGGCCGGGGCGCGGCGTATCCGCTTACGACCATGACCAGATCCGAAAGAACAGCACACGCCGACGGACCGAAGCCGAGAAGGAATGGACACATACGTGGTGACGGGCAGGGCAGGGATGATCGAAGGACTCCACGCATCGCCACCGCGCGGCGCAAGTGGCCGGTCGGAGCCGGAGACGGGGGGCACATGCTCCTCCCATTCCCATCCCCTGGTTCTGCTTGCTTGCTTGCGAGAATCTGCTCGGCTCATCTCATCGCCCTCCGCCGCCCACTGCCCGCAACGTGGACAACTGTAACTCGTGTCTCCATGCCTGTATGGATGGATCTTACAGCGCCGCGCCCCACGCGAGCAGGTTTGACTGGACCGGGACCGGAACGGACAAGGCCCGGCTGGGCGCTAGCTGTAAGACCTGACCCATGAGCTGGCGGAAAAAAAATGGAAGCGCCCGCCAAAGGGATAAACAAAACAACGCCATCATACGAGTATGGCTTTGTTTAATTTCAGCTTTAGGGATTAAACTGCAGGCAGCCGCTGTCCCCATGCATGTTCTTATCTCTGATGGCGCAGGGCAGCAGTAACTTTTGCGGTCCACAACTTGCATTCGGCTAGTATATTACCGTTAACCTTCTGAAGCCTTGACTGGAAGGCAGCTCCCAAAAAAACAAAAAGAAAAGAAAAAAGGAACAGGCAAGTTACAGAGAGCACCTGAAACTTCTCTTTTGCGTTTGCCAAATTCAGCCATGGAAGAACAGGGAAGAAGCTTCATGAGGAAGTGGGATCGAGAGGGAGAACTATACTTATTACATACATACGCAAGCAATGCGAATGTGTTACGGTACGATGAGCCCACACACGAGACGGTTAGTGAGTGCACTACGCGCGTGTGCACATGTGTCACCAAAATTGCAAGCTGGCCTTGGCATCCGTATCATCGGACTCTCTTACCTCTCGGTTCGACGAGGATGGGATTTGTTGATGCCACCACGTTGTGTCTGCAACACAACCGCGAGTACCGTTCTGAGACATCCCACGCCTTGGACAGCACAGTACCCCCTGCCACGTTCGCGCCGTACGCATACGTGCAGGGTTGCATGCTTAGGAACGTCAAGGAATAAACAAACAAGTACTGGATGCAGGTGTGCTTAGTAGTGCAGATTAGCAACATGTAGTAGCTAGGCTGAACCTCCAAACTGCCAAACTGGCAACTAAATTAAACTACAGGAACTTCGTACACAACGCTGATGTGTTTTATGTGGATTTCCTGGATCGATCGCCACGCTGTGCGTGGGATACATGATGAAACAGACCGGTGGGTTTTATTTCTCCACATATTGATCTGTCGTTAAGCAGGCTTTCTAGGACGTCGTCCTTGATCTGAGATCTGTGCTAGCTCGTTGCTCGAGGGCGAGGGAGGGAGCATGGGTATGGGTCTCAAACCTGCAAAAAAACTTCGAGCTCTCTCGTACGACACGGCCCGCGCCATGTCGCCAACGAATTCTCTCGGTTAAACGGGACGGGGATCAAGCAAAAGCAAGCAGACGTGTGTAGGGTAAGATTCACATGCCTCGCTGACGACGACGACCCAGCAGTGACGCGCGCTGTGGCCAGCGAGCGGGAATCGGGATAGAGAGTTGTTGGAGAACGCGCACGCACGGACAGGAAAAAAGAGAACCGGACGGATATCGCGTCAGCCTGCAAAGAGCATGAGACGATCCGTTGCCTTGCCTCATCCCTCTGTGTCGGACGATGTGACGAGGACGACCCATATGGATTTTGGGTGGATGCAATCGTTTCGCTAGCTCAATTACGCTGTTTCCGAGCTAGCTGCGGGCTTTTCTGCAACGCGCGAGGCCATGGGTGCGCGCGCGCGTGCCAGATTCGGACAGGCTGTTCGTCTTGCCACCACCACCAATTGAACGGAAACTCGTAGGTTCGCTAATCAGCACTGTTCTTCACGACGCGGCGCCGACAGTTGCAGGCCTTTCTTCTCTTCCCTGCGCCAACGTGCTTGACCGTGCCTCTTGGCCAGTGACGACGGAAATGCTCCGGTGAATTGCTAGCCTCTCAGAGAAAGCGCCAGACAGGCAAATACATTTGATCATCAAATAGACTTTCGTCATCATCAGTGAGACTATGATGCGCATCGATACTGATAACAAAAGATTACTCTTCTCTAAAAATGTAACAGGAGATTCCACGCGGCAAATAGAAAGAAAACTAATCAAGGATCCAATTCATGAATGTGCTTTTATCTAAAAAAAATTCATAAATGTGCCTTGGTCCTACTTTAGGCCTCCTTTGCGATTGCGGGATCCTTCTTTGCGTTTTGTTTGTTTTTTCTATTGAAATGAAAGTGAAATTTCTTATGTGATTCACGTGGAATCCCCGAGACCATATACTACATGTTTGAGTTTCGCAATTCGAGGTCAGTTGTACGAAAAGAAAGGCCGACCTGAGGATCCAATTGGTTGGATGGGCCTTGGTCCTAACCTTTCTCTCAGTTAAGGCCAGCTGAGGCCTATTCCATGTCTCGGAAAAACAACTGAGGCCCATTCCAACATGGTTCTACTTCTACAGTACCGTTCTTCAGTAGTACGTACTCCAAAATCAGCCGGACGCCACAGGTCAGGTCAGCCCGTCCCTGGCATCGTCGCCAGCATCTTCACAACCTAGCTGCCGGCAGCCGCGTCGCCATCGCTCGCTGTAAGTACCTCGTGCTCTTGGTTGGACTCTTGGTATCGGTGGAAGGCCCACCTCATCCGTCACAGCGCACGTACCGGCGCCTCAATGGCAGCAGCGCGGTTGATTCACTGGTGTTCACGGAACGGATACGGATGCTCTTCAGTACCACCCAGTCACTAACGTGAGACCCATATCATATGTTGGTGACTATAACTACAAGACATTATCTATAGAGGATCCACGTGCCGCGCGCATTCAGCTTGGCATGACATGACACGAGCGGGATGGAGCGTGAACTGGGGAAGCAGCTAAAGCGAGAGCGGATCAGCGGAGATGACGGATGTGTTATTACTTATTCGCTTTGCACGAACTTGGGCCAGAAGTCCGCGCTCGACACACTCGGCAGTCGCCAGTCGACACGACATGAGTTGCAGCGAAGTCTGTGAATCGCTCGGCAAAGCCAGCAGCCGACCGTCGTCTGCCACAAACGATTTCGTCGCAAAAATTGGTATCGAAACAAGCAAACGTAGCAGTTGTTCTGATTAAAAATAAAGAAGATAATTTTTCCAGGCTCCCTTTCTACTCCGGACGCGAAAGGAAGCGCACACACGACGAAAAAACTGAAAAACAAAAAAAGGAGGTGACCGGGTGTCCAAAATCCATCCCAGAAGGCCAGAGCCCTCTGTCCCTGGTGGACTCGACTAGCGGATTCTACTCCCACTAAAAACCCCACGCAAAATCCCCCCTCCATCCCCCACCGCACTCTCTCCTCAGCGTTCAGCCGCGCACCATGGCCGGCGCCGTCGAAGCCCCCGGTCGCGGGAGGTCTAGCTGCTGCTTCATCGAGGTCGGCCGGCGCGAGATCGGCTCCTCCTTCCCCCACGCCTCCTCCCGCAGAATCAGCGGTTCCGAGGTGCTTATTTCCTCCATTTCTTTCCCGCGTAATTCTCGTACTTGGATGGATTGTTGGTACCCTTCGCGCCTTCGATTTGTCCAAATTGACAAGATAGTCATGTCGGTTAGATAGAATATGATGGCTGATGATGAGTTAGCTGAGCTATGTAGTAACTTGATGTGGTTGTCTGTTCCAGATCGGCAACCTAACTTGTAGAATTTGTGGAATTAGTGCTGTAGAGCTCAAATCTCTTGAACCTCCCTCCTCAACTATTGGCCATCGTTTGAATTATTCTGTATAAAATTATAAATGCAGTTACTGGGATTAACTTGTCTATATTATTCTCTCTGCTGTCTGTGATCTAGAGAAATTGAGTTTTGTTCTCTATTTGTTATGCCATCCTTTAGATGTCTTCCATCCTTTAGTATTGGATCATCTGTGTTACCTGGGTGATCTTATGAAAGCTGAATACACAAGTCACACACTCAAACTTCTGTGATAGTTTCGGTATATAGTGAATTCATTCCACAATGCCGAGTTGCTGACTTCAATTGCTAGCTGTTCTTGCGTATGATGCCAACTGATTTTCATTTTCGTGCTCTCTTTGTGAGTAGGACATTGTGATGAGGATGGTTCGCTATGGGAAGTTGAAAGGTCATGATGGCTGCGTTAATACTGTGAGCTTCAATCCGTCCGGTGACCTCCTTGTGTCTGGCTCAGACGACACGAATATCATACTATGGGACTGGCTTGCTAAAGCGAAAAGGCTCGTTTACCCTTCGGGGCATCAAGAAAATGTGTTTAATGCTCGTGTGATGCCATTTACTGATGATAGCACTATTGTTACAGTTGCTGCTGATGGTCAGGTTTGTCTCCACCAACACTGAATTATCTATACCAACAATGAATGATAGCACCATGATAGTTGTTCCCACTGTGACATGTGAATCGTGTGTAAAGTGATTCATGTCAGTAGGTCTGTACTGAATCACATTCTTTTTTGTATGCGAAGGACTATACTGAATCTCGTGATCAACTACTAAGAGCAAGAAAAAGTTCCCATTGTATATGGAAAACATGCACCGACTATGCAAGTCTAAGTATAAATTTCAATGTATTTAGGCTAATCATACACAAAGATATCATTATGTTCACAAATCATGTAAACTTCAGTTTTCCCCTCCGGCTTTCGGTGACAATATCCTTTTTCTGTCATATCCAGAATAGCGTGCCATCCAAAGGTTGTTTGATGGAAAAAATTGGCAAAAAGAAAAAAAATTGGCTAACACTGTATCATCTGATTCATATTGTTTTTCTTTTCATTAAGCTTGCATGAGTTTGTACCTGGTTTGCTGCTTCTATTGTTGGATCCTGTATTATAAATGATTCAGTCAGATTTAACATTACATATTTGTGCAATTCTCTTCATTGCTACCAAATGAAAATTTCTTCGATATTTCTTCTTCTCAGGTTAGAGTTGGACAACTGAAGGAGGGGGGTGAAGTCACAACCAAACTAATTGGGGAGCATGCTTATCGTGCACATAGGCTGGCCCTTGAACCAGGAAGCCCGTACATATTCTACAGTTGTGGAGAGGATGGCTTGGTACAGCATGTATGTCCCTGAACCAATTTTATGCAAATATGTGCAATCAGTGCACTGGAATTAAGCACACGTTTTTCTTGTTGCAGTTTGACTTAAGAAGCAATTCAGCAACAAAGCTGTTCACCTGCTATTCTTTCACAAACAGCAGACGTCGTATAAGACTGAATACCGTTGCTGTTGACCCACGGAACCCTTACTATTTCTCCATTGGTGGTTCTGATGAGTATGTAAGGTTATATGACATGAGATTTCTGTCAGATGATTCAAATAACAGAAACCAGCTTGTTGACACCTTCTGCCCTAAGCATCTTATAAAGGGGGGAAAGGTCCATATCACAGGTATTGCATACTCCTATGCTAGGGAGATTCTTGTCTCATACAACGATGAGCTTGTCTATTTGTTCCAAAACAACATGGGCATTGGCCCAAACCCTGAGCTAGCACAGCCAGAATTTTTGGACGGACTTGAGCAGCCTCAAGCATACTCAGGTCACAGAAACTACCGAACCGTTAAGGGGGTCAGTTTTTTTGGACCAAATGATGAATACGTTGTGAGTGGATCAGATTGTGGGAATGTATTCATATGGAGAAAACAGGGAGGTGAATTGATGAGGATGATGAGTGGCGACAAAGAGGTAGTTAACTGCATTGAACCCCACCCACATTTTCCATTCTTGGCTACTAGTGGGATTGATAAAAGTGTTAAGATTTGGACGCCAACAGCAACCAAAGTGATGTCTTTGCCGAAGAATGCAAAAGAAGTAAGTTGTTTCTACTTTGCAAATCCAAGTAACAGTGGACTTGTACTAAAATGTCCACTCCTCTTCACCCTTTACAATGTGTTTCTGTTGTTCCTTCACAGACAATAGCTTCTAATGATCGCGCTAGGGAAGTTGAAGCTTCTCGATCGCAAATGACACTCTCATCTGACGTCATCATGCATGTATTGAGGTTGCATAGGAGACAGTCTCAATTGAACGGAGAACGCGAACCATCTGCTGGGGATTTCACAAGTGATGATGATGATGAGTCTTTTTACATTGGATTTGGTAACGGGGAGGGGAGCCAAGGTGATAACTCTGATCCCAGGGAATGCATTGTAAGCTGATGCAACCTGGTATCAACATCCGTAGCCTAGCTCTGCTGTAATTTTAAGGCAATCTTCATAGCTCTTAGATTGCAGTTTCACATACTATGCTATGGTGCGGAACGTGCCTCCAACAAAGCGCTAGATGGAATTCACAGATCATGATGCTTATCAACATGTTCTATCTTAGTTCTATTTAATGTGCGCAGTTTTCTTTTCTTGAGACTCGTATACATAGTCTGGCAAAATAATGCTGCCCCGGCTTTGTAAATATGAATTGTGTCAGGAGCCTGAGTTGTGGTGTTAACCGTGGAGCATGTACAGAGGTCTTTTTGATGTGTAAATATTTGAGAACTAAAGTTGGCTTGCGATTGTGTCTTCTTGAGTTGTATGTGGAAATAAGAGTTCTTTGTCATGGGGTTGTAACTTCAAAAAGGGCCCATCTGCTCAACCTTTTCGACGCCTGGTTTTCATCAAAGGCTAAAAGGATTCGGTGTTCAGCTGATGCTTCTTATACGCCTTCAGATATGACGCCTCCCCTGATGGAGTTTTTGTTTCTGGCTCGTTACGCAGCATTTCCACAAGTGAGCACGTGGGATATTTGGCGTCCAGTGCTTCCAGAAAGATTCATAGCGCGTTTTAGCTTTTACTGGCGAGACAGAGGAAGTGGACAAGGAGAATTTGTTCGCTCCAGGGGCAGGGCAACGTCATGAATCAGCACTTCAGGTTCAGCGTGCAGACGTGTTAGTGTTAATACCATTATTTTTTTTTCTGGATAAAAGATGCAAACGTGGTTTGTCACTCTTCTCGGCGTCGACCAGTGCGAACCAAACACGAGATCACCCAGTGGCTTCTGCAGTTCTGCTGTCACCATCCGTCGCGTCGGCCTGGCCCTAATTGATGGTTCACTCACGAAGCTGGAATTAATTCCGATCAAAGAAATTACGGGGCCTAATTTTGCCGGCACGGTCGGCTCATTCGCTCCAGATGAGTAATAATCTGGAATTTTATCGCAAGGCCAAACCAAAGTAAACAAACAATCGCAACATACGTAACTCGATCGATATAGTAGGTATACTGTACTCAGCAATGGTGTCCGAAGGAAACAATGTTGGGGGTGCCACGACCCCAAATCACACAGCCCAGCCTTGCAACCACACAAACTCCACATCCACACATCACGCACGCCTCTTTACAGGAAACATACTACCACGCACGGAATCCACAACACCGGCGGCAGAGAGAGACACGAGCAGCAAACACTCTCTCTCCACAGTCAGTCTCCGATATCCTTGTTTGCTCGATCGGTCTCTCAGCCCACCAGCACGTACAGCGCGTAGATGATGCCCGGTATGTAACCCAGCACGGTCAGCAAGAGGCATATCCAAAACTCAACCTGCAGTTTCATCAAACCATCATCCATGTGTTATTTCTCCTTCCAAAAGCTCCCGCTCACAGGACACGGTGCAGGAGGAGCAGGACAAGCAGATACTGTGAACGGGACGAATTAATGGACTTACGCCGCAGCCGTAGCGCAGGAAGACGCCGAGGGGCGGGAGGAAGATGGCGAGGAGCACCTCCACGAACGTTGCGGTCGCCATGGTTTTGCTCACAGTCTTATCCACCACTCCTTTGCTTCTACTCCTCTTTCGACGCCTGCCAAGTGCCTAGCGCCTAGTGCCTGTCTGCGATCTGCAACTGCTGATTCCTCTGCACAGATCAGACAGCGCCCATTATATACAGCGCGATCGCGGCGGTCCTTCGCAACTGCCCCGGTTCTATCGGCCGACAGGGCACGTACTACGTGTCCCGCGCGGGCGGCACGAGGCACCGGCGCTTGTGTTCCACGTAGCTAGTAGACGGAGACGGAGAGAGGGTTCTAATTGCGTGCGGGACTCGGGCGCCCGATCCGCAGCGAGTAAACGCTGCTTTCCGTGGCACTCTTCTGGTGCGTTCTTCTTCTAATTTATTAGTTGGTGGAAAGCGCCTTTCCGATGATCCGCCGTGCCTGATCTTGCAGCCCTCCTATCTGGCGGATTGCTGACACGATCGTAACAGGGGGCTTAATCTAATCCCCTGCGATTCATCAGAGAGCTGGCGGCGATTTGGTTATGGCTTTGGAGGCGCTGCAGCTGGCGGTTCGTCGTTACTGTCGTACGTGGCTCGTGGTTAGTGAGTGGCCCACAAAGTTTTTAAGCTAAGCAACAAGGAAGTTCGCTGCTTGTAGATCTGAGTTTGTGCTTCGGTTTTTGTGAGTTTGCACGGAACTGTGCCAGCCGACAAATAGCCCACAAGAAGAGGCCATTGAGAGGAGCCTGCTAGCTAGCGCTCGTTCGCTCGGCCCATTTCGTATCTATCTCGTCCGGATTGACATGCTTTCACGCACCTAATTTGGACATTCAGTATCATTGACTGGTTGAATGCTGTGCAAGAGTGTCTTAATTACATACGGGCTTCACCCTTTTTTTTCTGCGGATGCGGATCCATATGTAGTACAGTTCATGCTTTTGCCAGATTCAAGACACGCCTAAACGATTCCATTTATAGCGAAATGATGCTACCCAGTGTGCATGAGCTGAATTCATCAGACCCAAAGAATCGCATCTAGTACGTCACATGTCGCGACCACTAAGTGCCGCTTCCAACAACGGCTATCTCGTCCTTTAGAGTCTTCCTCTTGCCCTCATGCTTGCCCCTGGCCTTTCCAGTCTTTTTCAGAGTCTGCAACAACACTAGAGTTCAGTGCCAGAAGTTCACAATCGGCAACGTTCAGAACTGTTGTTGACGAATTTTTAGCTGAACTGAAACTGAGCATAACTGATACTGACCTTCTTCAGCAGCATGTCGGTCTGCCGCTCCATTTCTTGGATCTGCTCTATGGTCATGCCGTACCACTCGTCGATCCATCCGAAGCACAGCCGGTGAGACGCCAAAAACAGAGCTCTCTGCCCCTGATGCATAGACCAAAATCTCTGCGTTAGCTCTGAACAGTGTTCCCATTGTGCCAGTTTCAGAGCAAGAGGCTAACTATAACTAATGTGAAAAAAATTTTGTCAATCAGCAACATGCACATGTGATCACAGCTTACCGCAATGATGCACTCTTCTAGCCGTTCGCCCAAGCCCCAGATCGGAGCGTCCATGATCACCAGCTTATATGTGGTCATGACCGGATGACATGAATCCTACAGCAGAATCAAGGACGTGCATGTGACGATGTATCACTTGAAGATGGTAGAATCAGGTTTCTGAATAGCACAACGGGACGTGATTTGAGTAGCTGTGTACCGTCCATCCTTTTAGAAGAGGACCTCTCTGTGTTCTCTGTGACTTGAAAGATGTCAGATCGATGTTTGGAGCACTGATCACCTTACGCCAGTAGTCTCGCGAAACAGATGTGATGTCGATGATCTTAACTTCTCTTGCAGCTAATTGCTCCGTGGTTAAGTTATGAACCTGATGTATAGTGGTAGTCCATTCTTAGTATTCCAATGCTGTTCTTTGTCTGAAATGATATTCTAAAGCAAGATTACTACAGGGAACTAACATTTTCGGAGCAACCGTTGTCAGGCCTATTTATCGTCTCAATGGTCAACGAGCACTTGCTGAATAGTGGGCACTGGTGGCAAGTGATGAAGACAACCAAGTTAGCTCTGAAAGTATTCAGTTATCAATTCAGTGTCAGGTTTTGAGAACTGAGCTGAGCTTCTAGCTACCTTGATCACTAGCGGGTGTCAGAGTAGATGGAGTTCATGGTACATATGAAAATGATAATTGAAGAGGTTTAGCGCAAATTTTCACTAATGAACAATAATAAATTACATAATGTGCTTTAAATTGGACCACATGTAATTGCAAACCTGTTCTGCTGTTTGGAAACGCACACCAGGATTCTTCATGCACTGTGAGAGCACTGGTGGGCGCAAAGCCTTTCATCCAAGATGGAATTTTGCTGCAAATAAGTTCACTTTTAATCGATGAACAGAAATAGTTTGCTAAACGTATAAAAAAAGAATACGATCCTAGCTAATTTATAACTTGGTATGCAAACTTCCATCATGATTGTAATGTTCATATTTTTTGTCCATGCTCAGTTGTGTTTGTTCCTAATCTCTTGATTACTTCTCTTCGGTTATTCTTCTTGTGGCCATCATAAAAAAAATGTTTATTGAGCTTGATAAATGAATTGAAATACGTTTCTGAATCAAACTTAATATTACTCAACACAGATAAACTTTACAGGAACTAGATTTAGGACACATACAGACCTCTGCAAATGATAAGCCTTTGAAGTGAACTGGCCTTTGCCAAGCTTCTCATCCTCAAATGGGACCTGCTGCAGTATCTCTACACCCTCCTTACTGTTGGTATTTTGCTGCTCCATTTTCATGATGGTGTAGCTGATGCCTATTTCATACTGTAGCAGAGAATCGACATGATCAGTTCATTTCTCAACTTAACCATGGGTATGAAAACTTCAATTTTGATTTTTGACCATCGTACCTCTTCCATCGACATAGGCATGACAATCCGGCTTCATACAAGAATGAAGTCAAGGTATGCCAAATTCATACGGGAATATGACACATGCAGAAAAAGGTGTACAGAAAAATGACAGTGTATGGAAATAGTAATTTGGGAAGGATACAACTCCTTGATCTGAACCATGGCTGAAGCGGTATCGAGATTGCCAAATTTGATGACTTCCTGACTCGCTATTGAGAGGTGGAGGAAGAGCTTTTCTTGCCTCTTTTCCTCTTATCTAGCAGTTCAAGAAGAAGAAGGCAATGGAGAGCGCATATACCTTGTGCTTCAAATTGTATTTTGTACTTCTTCCACGAATGCCCTCCTATAATCACAAATGTGCAAAATCTATGCTCCCAGTGTCGAAGAACTGCAGTTATGAAGAGTTCAGTATCCGGTTAAAATAACCTATCTGTCAGGTGCTAAAATGAATTCATTGGAGGTGGAGGGCAAACATGCAAAGATAGAGTAGGTCAGCATCAACCGAGTTATGAGGTGAGTAGTCTACAGACGTCATCGGTTACCCTTCTGTAACGTATCTGGCAGCTTATGAAAAAGGATGCTGACATCCACTGGCTGCCCACACAATTGCACCCTTTCCTTTTTGCTTCAGGGGAAAAAGACTTGGCCAGGAAGATGCCCATCTGAAAAGGCGCCATTGTATAACTCAATCCTTAATTATTGCCTGTACATTAACTGATCCAGTGGCCGCAATTGATTCTAGTGAAGATGGTTAAACGTCACAGCGTTTCTTTTCTTTTTTGCGAGTAGGACAACCATCGCTTGATCCCCTTTCTAACAGGCTTGAACTCATGGCTTCGTATAAAGCAGACAGTTTAAACAGATGATATCAGATAGTCTCCAGATACTCTGTTCTGGAATCTGCTGCCTTGGGCAAATCTCACCTTGTGTTAATTTTTATATTTTCTCTAAATTTATCCATGATGCATTTCAGATCGAAATTCATGCCGTGGAAATGTGAACAAGAGAGCGCGTTTGCAAGCAGGGAGGGAGCACTAGAAGATGCTGTCGAACCGTTTGTGCTTTTGGGAAAAAGATTCTAATGGATATACCATAGTATCAGCAGCTGCTGATACCTGTACCATTTTGCTTACTGTACCTCTTCCCAACAAATGATCTTGGCTTTGGGGTTACTTATTGGTTTCTTTCTCCATATGACATTGTTTTTTTAATACGTTTGTCCCGCAGGAAAATAAACTATTGTTGTCGCGGAATAAAAGTAACTAATTCCCCAGCAACTTGTATTTTAAAGGCAGAGAAGTGTTCCTTACTTCATTTTCTAATTTATGGTTGAGAGATAAGGCAGTTTCGTACGCAAGAGAAATCAGACGGATAAGAATTACTGGCGACCTGTTGGCTCGTCAGTGTCGCATCGCCCGGAGCGCAAGTACGAGCTGCGCACCTCAAACTCTCTTCAGGCTATTCCTGTACGCACGCCTTCCTCGGGGCTGCTCCAGGCGTCTCCTCCTCCTCCTTCCCAAGGATCGCAGAAATGTCGCGGTCGAAGTCGAACAGGTGAAGCGGCCACCGCCGCTTCCGGCGGACGCGGTCCCCAAGGATCGCAGAAATGTCGGGATTGAAGTCGAACAGGTGAAGCGGCCACCGCCGCTTCCGGCGGCCGCGGTCGCCACCGCCACGCACTGGAGAGGCGCATGTGGGAACGCCGGTGTAGCCACGCGTTCTCCTCACCCGCAGCCCGCAGGCCCATCCGGGTGGGCTGCCTCCTCCCGGGGGCCTGCTAACCGGTGGCCGTTCGATCTCGGCTTGCGATTGGAATGGACTCTTGGAAAAGCAGACTGAAATAAATAAGAGGCCCGAGTGGGCTGGACCGACACTGAAATGTATGTACGTGGGGCTTTCAAAACCCACGAATAGGTAAACAGGCCGCGTATTGAAATGCACGCGAGCATTTCGCTGTACTAGTGGGACTGGTGGTACTGGTTTGGTACGAAAGAAAAATGGAAAATACTCGTCCTTCAATTCTACAGTCACGACGACAACTTCTTACCCTCTCTCTCGTACTGTACAATACAACTGTCAACAGCAGGGCACAATTCATTCACCGTCGCGTGCTAGCAGAGTTCCAAGCTTCCAGAATATCGGGAGCAGCTGGTCTGTACAAACTAATAAAGCTCGCCTCTTGGACTTACCGCATCCGCATGCGGATCCGAGGATGTTTTGGATCCATGCGCCATGAGTCCAAGGCTCTAGAGACACAACGACCCTATTAGCCTAGCACTGACAGGGCAGTACCAATTTCTAGGAAACCCCTGATCAAACACAAACAAAGGCATCGCAACCAATTGCTGCCGACTAATGATGATTAGCTGCGCTGCTTCGCCGACGACGATGACCGTGTTCATGCATATCCGATCAGACTACACGCCGCCCGGCCAGGCGCCCAGGCATCTCATCTCTCATCTCACATGGTTATGGTTGGCATGCGAGAGACGTGGAAACCGTTAATAAGATTAAGACAGCCGCCCTGCTAGCCAATCCGAGCATAATCTTGTAAGTGTTGGTATGAAAGATAGAGTTAGGCGGCCATCTTTTGGTGTCTTGTTGTGATGGCTGAGTCATTCAGGTTCATTTTTTGGCGCTCTGCGCGCGCCTGCCCTGTGTGGTCTTTCACACCTGTGTGTGCTGCTTGGAACCACCAGAGATGATGCGTTCCACAATCCACACGAAGCAACATATGCAGCATATCAGATCGACGAATTTTCCCCTGATCAAGAGATCCCCAGCAAATTTCAGAGGTAGCAATAATCCTCTGTGTGTTGTCCAGATGTTATCACTTCATGTCACGTGATTTATGTATATACTTCGTACTATGTTTCTAAACTCGAATTATTGCCATAACGAAACGGCAACGATTTTGAAACAACAAGAGTAGTTGTAGTCAAGGAGTACTGCATGGAGTTTTTCTCTCTCGAAGACGTATACGGTTCGTTCGAAATCCATTGCGCCCCTCCTAATAATCGCCTGAAATTAGTTCATCTAGCAATACTGGACCGAAGTCTCTGCATGCAACAGCTGGCTGGCACACGTTTTACTTCAGCGCTGACCCAGCAATTAGCCCAACTGATACGTAATGCTAACGGTGTTCCAGACTGTTTTGTGTTGTATTGCTGCCATTCCCACGACAGCATCTCTCGGACAGAGTATTTACACATGTTCTTTGCAAAAGAGATTAACTCGATAACGGATCGTGTTGACTATCGACAGAGTAGCGCTACCTCTGCTTTTTTTAAATTATTACTCACCTTTAACTTTTAACTTCATTTATTCGAACCATGGTTTATAGTTTTACGCGTGTGAAATGATTTTTTTTAATAAGACGAGTTGTCAAAGATAATATTAAAAGTCAAAATTGTCAATAATACAATAATATTCGTGATCACGTAAATATTTTTTTTTAACTTATGGTCATGAATGCGCTAGAGGATATAGAGTAAACTAGACGGCCTTCAAGTCCAGAGCTGCGCTTCGTGCTCCGGCCATGTCGCCGAGTCCAGCAGTCCCAAGTCGTAAAACATCTGGTACCCCGCATCATCGCCGCTGCTGCAACTGCCGCCGTCCAGCGTCGGTGGTGACGACGACTGCTCCTCCAGCTGCGGGCTGTCGCGGCGGTTCGCTGCCACCTCGACGCAGACGAGCGCGAGAAGGTTGGCGTGCTGCGCCTGCACGTTGAGCAGGTCGGCCTGCGCGCGCGCGAGCTGCACCTTGAGCTCGTTGGTTTCCCTCTGCAGGCGGCACACCGCCCCCGCGCACCCGTACACGGGGTCCCGCAGCCGTGCCTCCGCCTCGTACACCATGCTGCTCACCGCGTCCGCACGCGCGCTCTCCGGCAGGTCCTGCATTTAAGATACATACATATGCGTAGTACGTGTCAGCACATTATATATACCGCCCACTGCCACGATGCACAATCAGAAACCATGTGTGTGTGGTGCCCCCGCACGGTGAAGAAACACTACCTGGAGGAGCTTGATGATGTTGCTGGCGCCGAAGACGCGGTGTGCCGTGGTGAACTTGGCCGGCTCCGTCGGCGGGAAGTAGGGAGCCAGCAGGCAGCCGTCCGCGCACCGGCGCCGGAGGATCTTGCACGCCGCGCACGGGCTCATCACCACGGTCGGCGCGACGTTGCCGACAAGCTGATGAGCCGCGGCAGGAGGAGGCGGCGACGATAGCGAGCACGACGAAGACACTCCCGACGACGGCGGCGACGCGGAGCCGGAGCGGTGGTAGTGATGCTCTGCCGTCCGGCCCGTGCTCGCGTGGCTGTTGTAGTAGTCCATGGCTGACACCGATGAGAGCTAACAGTGCTACTGTTACCAGCTGTGACTTGGTAGAGTAGAACGGAGGAAATATGATCTGCTGCTGCTGGTAAATCAAGAAGCAAAATTTGGTGGGGCTATTTATAGAGCGACGGGGACGAGAGAAGATTTTTTTTTCACACACGAGGGAAAAAGAGTAGTACTAGCAAGTGATCGGTGCTGAGTTGCTGCTGCTGCTGATGATCAGGTCAACATCAAATCAGTTGCAGTTGTTTACAAGTACTACGTAAGTACGTGTGTGCTGTGCTTGGCCAAGTTTGGCAGGTTTTGAAGGCTACGATGGCTGGTTACACATGCTTGTTCTTAGTTAATTAATTACCGTGCATGTCATGCCTTCTTCGTGCTTATACTAGGAAAATCAGTATGTGCTTCGCTACTTAGAAATGTGTCGTTCCTATTATAAACCTTCCGAGCCCTGTTTTCCAGGCTAAGCCCAAAACAAGACTATATTATTGTTGCGTGTGTGGCAGCCGCGAACATTCGTACGTCAGCGATAAAAACCAAAAAACATGTTGGTCCATCTACGTTTAGTCACCGTCTCGTTATTAACATCGTCGTCAGGAATGCAGTGTAAGGCATGAGCACCGATCGATGGAGAGCGCAGCCATGCATCTGTTTGGCTATCGTCCATAAACTAGAATGTTAGTATGCGAGTCAGACAGAAGCCATGGAAATCAAAGGGAGCATGACCTGTACGTTAGGTAATAATAATACACCTCAGTCACAAGGCGTGCTGAGACTGTGTTCTATCCTGCCTTAGTGTATCCATACCGTCCTTCTCCTTCTGTATGCAAATGCAATGGTGGTGCTTTCCTTAGGCTGGGAAGCTACCCAAAAACACTGGCTTTGAGAAGCCCAATTGGTACCGGCAAAACCTCACATCCTGGAGTGTAGTCTAAGTAACGCTGCAGCCCAAAATATTTTCCCAGTGATATGAGAAGGGGAATGAGCGAACAGATGAGATATCGTCTATGATCAGAGACGAGCCTCCAGTTTTGTTGGGGACGTCAGCGACCAAACTCAATTCGTCTAGCAGATAGTACTAGCATGATAAGCAAGCACATCCAATCCAGCACTCTCGTCTCACGTCAAAGGCTGCTGCCCTGGTCGAGGTCATGACCCTTTTTTTCCACTACCGTCTTGAGATGCAACTGACCGACATGGACTTCCCCATCAGAACGTAGGCGCACCCGTTTGGCACGAGACAGCGACTATTCGGGGTCCTCTTTTTCCGGTCTCTTCCAAAACCCATATCAAATCGGTTTGAAATGTTCAGCAGAGTTCGTTATGAAATTGGAAAGGGAAAAGGAGAGCACGCAGAAGAATGAGTAGTCATCCAGAGGCCACCAACCGGGTCGCGGGCGCATGGCGAGCGAGGGCCTAGTGCGCGCAGCAGCAGTTAGGCGAGTAGCCAAGGACTTGTCTGAATTGTAGCCAGTCAACAATTGTTCTCAACTTCAGTTAAGCCTGCCAGCGTTTCATTCTCCCAGCTATATGTGTGATATCAGGATCTGTACTGCGGCACATCAAATGGCATCAATAAAGTTGGCATTTCGAAATTTAAGAGGCCTTCTATGACCTTATTACTCACTATATAGAAGGCATGAAAAAACGAATTTATGAAAGTAATTTCACATAAACTGATTTTTCCCCACAGCTGAACTGGCTTTGTTACCAGGAGAAGACAGCGCTGATCATGATGGAAATAACGAACTGGGAAGAACTAATAATTCAATACAACTCCTTGTTGTATGCAGACAAATGCTCGCTGGTTACAGTCGCATTGTCTAACAACGCGTCTCAAAGTGATAAAATCTAGCACAAGAGGACGGGCACATGGTTCTAGAAGTCAGCTCAAAACTACCAACAGTAACAAATTTTCAATGGCCTTTCAACTCTAATGATATCTCTCTGTTTTTTTAATGACCCCTCAATTGTCTGTCTCGTGGAATTTCTAACAAGTATGATCTAATGTACAGCTGCACTGACCGTGGTTAGGTCTAAACTGAGGTCTTTAGTGAACGTCATGCTCTTTGTTCTCCTTTTTGCAACCATATTGTAACATCGCCATTCATCTCATCGACCAGCGGACCCAGTCATTTTTTGCCCAAGAAATACATACTCTCTCCGGTGTGAAAAAGAAAGGAGTTTAAGACAAGGTTTCAATCAAACATGGTAATATAAATTATGAATAACTTTAAGTTATTATGATTGAAAATACAAAAATTATATGAGTAGATTCGTCTTGAAAAATGCTTTCACAAAAAATACATATATATTATTTTTTAATAAATATTTTTATCAAAAATAGAAGTCAGAGTACTACACAATATGCAGTTACGTATTCTTTAGATTTTCCTATGATGTGCACTGAAGAATATTCAAAAAGTTGAAGAACTGATATATGATAAACTCGCAGAAAAAGATATACTCCCTCCTGTGTAAAAAAGAATATCGTTTAGAACAAGGTTCCGGTCAAATATTAAGAATATAAATTATAAATAATTTTTAAATTATTATGTTTGAAAATATAAAATCATATGAGTAGATTCGTCTTGAAAAGTACTTTCATAAAAATATACGTATGTCACTTTTTAATAAATATTTTGATCAAATCAAAACCATGTTTTGGACACGATGTTATTGTCCTAAAGTTTTCTTTTTAATACAGGAGAGAGTATATGATAAGTACATATATTTATATTTTACGGTTGTGATTCCGGATAAAAAGCTTTAATCTCCAAAACTGGTATTGGTAAAACAAACGGATGTGTCAGCCTTTTATAGAGCAGAAAACACGCAGTGTCAGTGCCCACCACGCGTCTAAAGCAGAGAGGTCAGGGTCTTATCATGCCGGCCTCGTGCAACTTTTTCTTTCTTGGCTAAATGGCCTCGTGCAACTTTGTGAAGGCCCATGAACCCTAAAAGCTAGTATAGTATTATTGATGATTCAGATCTTGTTTCACGTTAAATTAATTTAACCCAGGCACTTTTCTTTTTTTTGCAAGGAAGAGGTGGATTTTATTAATTCACCACAGAGTTACAATCTTTTTCCAGAGCCGTAGCCACAAAGTCTGAGGTATTATGAAGCCAAACATTCGTGAGTGACTCCACACACGTCCTATTTGCTAACAAATGACTCATCCTATTTTGAGACCTAAAACAATGTTTAATCTCCACCTGCCCTAGCTCCACAACGAGTTCTTTAACTTCTCGCAACAATAAAGCATGATGAGATCTGTTCTCCTTTTTTGAGTTGATAGCAGCGCACATGGTTAGACAATCCATCTCTAGAAAAGCAGGTTGAGAAATCCACTGAAGTGTTAAGTTGAGCCCTTCCTTACAAGCTAGTAATTCAGCTTCTTCTGCGTCGGCGCACCGGAACAACCTACGACATGAGGCAAAAAACACCTTGCCGTAAGCATCTCTTGCAATAATACCAGCACCAGCTTTCCCGGTTTCCCTAAAGAAGGCCGCATCAACATTGATCTTGATCATCCCACGATGTGGTCTACACCACCGCAACTCACCAGTTTGCTCAGCATACCGAGCAGGCCGCCTTGGCATAATCATTGAACTTGCTGATAGAAAAGCTTCTCGAAAGCTTAATAGGAAAGCAACTGATCCAACCACAGAATGATTCGGTTCATCGCGTGTAATTTGGTTTCTCACATACCAAGCTCTCCAAAGAACCAGCAGGATGTTGTCTCGTGTTTCAGTATCGCACCTAGCTAACAGATTAAGTAGCCATTCCTTCCCAACTACGGTAAAGCTTCTCATATCAGGTAAATGCTAATTCTTTCTCATAGCATGCCATAGTTCTCGGGCACGTGGGCACCGAAGTAGCGCATGGTCCTCTGTTTCCTCCTCCAATCCACAGATTGCACAAGTTCCACTCGTTTCAAGCTGACGAGAGAACTTATTCTTTTTTGTTGGTAGGCACTTTTTATCTGGCATACATGTGTACTACGTAACACTACTAACAATAAACAATTAAGCGTGCCCTGATCACTTTGGCTCCGTTGGCAGCCCATTTCTCGCCCTAGTTTTGCTGATCTTCTCTGGCACTGGCAAGCGCAGCAGATCAGCCATCAAAAACTTCACAGCGACGGCACGCAGCGCCAGCCTCCACTTTGAAATACCGCATTTCTCCCCATCCTGACATTTGTACGTTGCCTGAGACCTGAGTGCGACACCACGGAGCTCGCACGCACCGGAAAAATAAAGCAGCTTCGTGCGTGGAGCAAATTAACACAGCACACATTATCTGAACCTGGGAGCATTCCTTGTTTCGATCGTCAATTGAACGAGTTCCGATACTGAAGAAGAGTGTAGAACTGATAGATGAGGCGAGCGGCTAGAGTTCATTGGCACAAAAAGACTCTTACCTTTTTCTGGCTCACATTCCTGTCAACCCCAACTCGTGGTCCACGAAAGATGTTTCTCAAACGTTTTCCTTGGCTCTGGCTCTAGTCCACTGCTGAAACTGGAGATTATGAAGGTGACCGATCACTGATGCGCATTTTAGCAAGAAGATGAAACATGCCTCCTTTGCTAAATTTGCCCATTTAGCATATCGATGCATAAGTCAAATCTGAATTCAGAAAAGAGAGAAAAAAAAGTCAATGCTGAAAGTCAGCAAAATGCGCCACGAATAAAGTGGGTTGAAATTTTCAGAGGCACTACTACGGTACTACCACTACTCGTTTTAGCTTCTTGGGCTACATCTGTAGGCCTGATGTGTGGCTACGAACTAGGAAGCGGTGATGCGGTCCAGCTATATGTTTGGGCCGGATCGAGGTTTAGAAGGATGGTCCATCATTCATTCTGCACCTACTCCAAATCCATGAATCTCCCATTTTTGGAACTTTCTCGTTGTGTACTAGTCCTAGTTTACAGGCTGTACACGCGCAGTACGAGTAGTAAGGTGCTGGGGTCAGAAATTGGAACTCAGAAGAGGGGGAATATGCCCTCGCTCTCTTCTCGAGTAAGTCGCGATTACTTACTGCCGCCACATTATCTTGCTGTTCTATGAGACGAGAGTCGCGCTTTGTTAACCGCAAAATTTTGGTGTAAAGAGAGAAATCTTTCTACAAAAGCTTATGAGAGGGCCCCTCATTTGTTGGAAGATCGTGCGCGTGCATATCAAGGTGCCTGCTGATCCACAGCTTTATGAAGTTTGAGCAAATGGCTCTACCAATAGTTCTTTTATAAATTAGAATAGACCGGCAGGTGAAAACGAATAGTTTAGACGCTCTACCGCCTATGCCAAGCCCGCAAATAAATTTCCAATCTCCGTGCAGCTGCCAGCCGAGCCAACAGCTCCGTAACACCCAGTAGGTAAAAGGTAACCCATCGAGAGCGCCCGCCCGGTGATGAGGTGATCGAGCGCACTCGATCCATCGCCACACCTAACCCAACACTCATGGACGATGACGATGCTAATTAAGGTCTCCCCACTTATAACTATCAGCAGTACGACGACCGGCAAGGGCCCAACGCAAGGCGTCACCAGAAGCAAAAACAAATGCCCGGGGAAGGAATCGACCGCCCACCGGCGGCGGCGCACCGCGAAATTCCTCGCCGCCGTTCACATGACCACATCAGCAGCAAAGTCAAGCGCGACCGGGCCCCGCCTGTTGCATGCAACAAATTGAATGGACGGGCACCACCGCGCAGCGTTTAGGTCAGTGTAGCCAGTGACATGTGCAGAAGAAACATACTGTATATACGTATACACACAGACGCGTCGACGCGCACGAACGGTGCGATACAGCGTGAATTAGTTGGGCCGCGGATGCTTGGAAGGATGCGATGCGGAGTTGAAACTGGGTGTGCCGCGCGCGAACGCGTACTTGGTTGGCTCCGGCTGCCGGCGATGATTAGCTAGTAGCTTGGAAGGAAGCGGCGATTTTAATTTGCCAAGCAAGTCCGGCACCTGCGCTGTTTGCGTGTGCTTAAATTGTTAGTAATTAACTTGCGGCCTACCCGAATGACCGAACGACCGAACGCCGAACCCTCTCGCGTCGGTGCTCTACAAAGCCTCAGAGACGGAGGGAGGAATATCATATGAATACTTTCAACACACAGCTCATGCGTCACGCGCTGTATTGCGCGATTAGCTAGCTCTGGCGGCTCTTTCGTTGTTAGGGTCTTTGAGAAAACAAATCCCGGGCGGGTCAATTGGTAGCGCGTGAATACTGGAAGTATTCTATTCTAATACTGTCTTTTTGTTTTCAAAGGGAAGAAGAAAAAAAAACTGAACTCTAAAAAAGGGAAGAAAAAAATAGTAGTAGTAGTACTAGTAGCGTATTTCTACTCCCCCGTGTTGCCGCTGGTGCGCGGCGCGGGTTGCCTCGGCCGCGACCGACAGAACACAACTGCAGCAGGCGATGGCAACGTCTCGCTGAAACGAACGTGCATGGCCCCGGTCCGGAACGATTGATTTCTCCTGCGCGGAAAGGACGACACGGTTGGTGCATTCCATGTGCTTTTTTTCCAAGAGGAAAATGGAATTGACCTCGCCGCGCAGGTCGCAAGCAAAGCGCCGGTGGGGGACGTGTGGGGTTTGCTACGCGAAGCTGCCGGCTGCTGCCACATCCATATCCATGTAGACTGCCGCCAGGGCAGGCAGGGCGGGCCCTGAGTTCACCGGAAAATTGCGTCGGTTCTGAGTTTGCTTTATAATTTGGTTGTTTCCATTTCTTTGTTTGTGGCTTGGGTGACGGGTTCCATCCCAACGGACGTCTTGCTTCATCCACAAGACGCATAAAAAAGGGGGGGCGCTATGCTATCACTGTGGTCTTTATGATGCAAAAGAGGGGTACGAGAAAAGTTTTGGTTCTTTTTATGCCAGAGTTGTTCATGAGTGCCAAAAATTGGTGACGAATCACGATCGATCGACATTAAGTAAAGCAATGGTAAGTTGCTATATAATACTACAGTAAGGACTTTACACGAAAATGACTTTAATTAACTCAATGCTTACACCGTTCTTTTGGAGTGGAGATCAGCGACCACAGTGTGCACGAGCCCCCGGTGCGGCGGTGCGGGCCTGCAGCAGCAGCTGCTTCCGTTCCACCTGGGCTCATGCCTCACGGGAGGAGAAACGACCGAAAAACACGAGGAGCAGATTGCGGCGCGCGCGCGTTCGTCGCCCTTCCTGGGCGCTCGGCGTCGGTCAGAGGCCAATGACACGCACAAACAACTGGATCCCACCTAAAAACAACAGAAGGTCGCCTCAACCACCGTCAGAAGAAGAAGGTCGCTAGTGCTTCTCGATCCTGCTCCTCTCGTCTCGGATCCCCCCACCCCATCGAACCGGCGGGCACCCTTCGCCATCCATGTCACGCGATCATCACAAAGGCTCCAGTTTGGAACGTCCGTAGATCCACAGTAGTATTAGACTAAGGGCATGTTTGTTTGCGATTCTTGCCGCTCCGTTCCCTCTAACGCATGTCTGTCACTGCACTGTGGATTAGAGCGTTTTTCTCTCTCACATCATTAGTTTCAATGGGGAGCGGCCGGAGCTGCATTTTCTAGCTTCCTCCGCTCTAGGGAGCTGTTGCCTCTGACACAAAACAGGTACCGGAGCGGAGTAGCTGAGATCCAAAACAAACATGGTCTAAGCACTTGATGACCGTAGAAACTGAAAAAGAAAACAGTTGGAGTCTTTTTGAAAGTCGCCTCTCTTGAGTCTGCCTGGTATACATACGTGTGTCTGCCTAGTTACTACTTACTACTCACAAGTCGCCTCTCTTGCGTCTGTTTAATCTTGAATTGAAGTTGTGTGGTGTTGTTCACTAGAGGTTTGTTCGAAGGAAACGTGAATCACGTTGAGTGAAGGAAAAAAAAAACACCTCAGGATAGATAGATATTTCATTCAATTAGCGTCTCGAGGTGCGAGGTCTCTCACAAGAGTTTAGGTACTAGTGTAAAAATGGATTAACACTTGCTAAGTAATTAAACTCGGTGGATTTTTCCCGATCCTGCTTTGCGTGTACTTCTGTGTAGAAATAAAACTGCGGCTGAGCTTACTCTTTTTTTTTCTTAATTAAACGTTCCATATGCGTACCTTTTCCACCCGTAAGCACCGAATAGACAGAGACAGAGACCAAGCCAGGTGTAATAGCGGATAAACGAGGAATGATGATAGTGATAAGCATGGGAATGGCAAGGCAGCTCGCATCTCAGCAGCTACAATATCCTAGAGTTTTCCCACATTAGCAAAGCTGTCAAAGCACGAGCATTCATCAGTTCTTTTTCGTTTTTCTTTGGACAAACACAATAAATAGGTGCACCCCACTGGCGACGCTGGCTGAACAGACCTGAAGAAGAAACACACACGCGGCGAGCCAGGGTACGAACACATACTACCATGCTTACGGTGCGATACGCTTGGTTGGTTTTAGTGTTAAGCATGCATTAGTGCGTCACTCGCTCGCACGCCACCTAATGATTTCCTGCATCCCGAAAAAGGAATATGAGAAGGTGAAAAAAAATTAAAAAGCGTGAGAGTATCACGACGTCGCCTTCTTCCCTCGCTCCTGGCTCGCTTATGAATGCCACTCGTGCCCTCGCGCCACCGTGTCGCTGGCGCTTCTCCTCTCCCTCCCTCTGCTCGCCACCTCCCGCCCCTTTTTAAACCACCACCACGGCCAAATTTGCTTGCCTCCCTACCACCGCTTGCCCGCTGCGGCTGCTGCCTACCTAGCTAGTTTTAGTTAGGCGGCCACGCTTTGCTACCTCTGCTACGACGCGCGCGAGGCTTTCACTTCATTCAAGGAGGCCTGGATCGGAGCTTCTGCCTTCTGCGCTGCCGTAACAGATTTCTTTGCTTGATGGGGTCGCCCGCGGATCACGCCAGCGGGAGGGGCAAGAAGCAGGGGTCGCAGCTGTGGAAGAAGGCTCTGCTGCATTCGTGCCTCTGCTTCGTCATGGGCTTCTTCACCGGCTTCGCGCCGTCGTCCGTGTCCGACTGGACGTCGGCGGCGGTAACGACGGCGGGAGGGGTGGGCAGCAGCCACGTGGTCCGGGCGCTGGGCGGCGCCCTGAACCGGAGCCTGCTGGCGCAGGACGCGGTCGCGGGCCTGGCGGCGGACCCCGCGGCGTCCCCGCGGCCGCTGCTGCTGGTGGTCACTACGACGGAGTCGGTTCCGGCGGCGGCGGGCGAGCGCGCGGCGGCGCTGACGAGGATGGCGCACACGCTGCGGCTGGTGGCGCCGCCGCTGCTGTGGGTAGTGGTGGAGCCGGCAGCCGACGTGCCGGCGACGGCGCGGCTGCTGCGCGACACGGGGATCATGTACCGCCACCTGGCGTACAAGGACAACTTTACGGCCGCGGACGTCGCGGCGGGGAAGGAGCGACACCACCAGCGCAACGTCGCGCTCGGCCACATCGAGCACCACCGCCTCGCCGGCGTCGTCCACTTCGCCGGACTCGGGGACGTCTTCGACCTCCGCTTCTTCGACCAGCTCCGTGAAATCAGGTACCGCACCAGCCAATCCTTGCCTGGTTGGCGTCGCATCTTCGCAAAGTAAAACCGCGCCTTTCCTTTCCCTTCCACTTGGTATTTGGTTAAAGTTAAACAAACCCAAAATAATTATAATAGAGCAAAGCAAAGCGCCAGCCAATCTTTCTTGATGCGAGCAAGAGCAAGCTGAGACGACGCACGCGGTCACCATGGCGCTACCGCCCAAAGCACACTAGCCCCCCGCTAGTTGCAACCGACTTTGTCAGGTTGCCCCGATCGCTACAGCTCACGCACCACCTGGTGACCTCTGCTAGTTTAATCGGCGGTGAGAATCGGAGCCATGTGCGGAGATCGCCCTCACCCATCCCGGCGTCCGCCATTCAAGGGCCCTTTTTACCTTTCCATTTTCCACTTGCTTTCCATGGCCCATTGGCCCCTGTTCTTGCGCTTGAGCTGCGCTGCACTTGCACTACATGAGAATTCAGTCAGATCTTGGCCTCAGCGACGACGAAAAAGGTTGGAGCGCTGCAGAGCGTAGTATGTAGCAGCTACAGTTTTTCTTCGCGTTGTCGGATTTCACTACTGCAGTGTTACTGGTATTACGTTGCACAGTCATAAATCACAATCACGAGTGGTGGAGGCATCTGCTGGTAGGGCGATGTTGTAGCGTAGGAGATGCCCAAATCTGTCGGCAACATGATTGCCACAGCTCAACTAACGGAGCGGAGGGTGCTTTCCTCTTTCTCCCCCCTCCCCCCCCCCCCCCCCCCCCCCCCCCCCCCCCTCCCTTTAAGCCTCCTCCTTAGGATCTGATAACGCAATCTGAATGAAAGAAACAGTGGACGTGAAGCCCGCTCCTGCATGCCGTTGTATGCACGGCCACTGCATGAAAGCTTAATTCGAGCTTGGTTAGCGGTTGTTCATGTTCAGCAGCTCGTGCTACTGACAGCCCGCAGGCTGATGAATCGAATCACGGAGCGTGAAGTGGACGTGCAGGCGAGCTGCGCAACTCGCAGAAAATTGCGGTTCATGCTGGGGTTGCGTCGCGGTACGGACACCGAGCAATAATGTTCCGTTGCGTTGGTTTTTCGTACTGCTGTCTGTTTGGTGTAGGTAAGGTTGTACTGTACTGCTTGTTCGATCGAGTAGTTTTCGTTTCGTCGGTCACAAAAAAAACTCCAGTCTTTTCTCTCGAGTTTGCTTTGCTTTAAAGCCTGCCTGTGCGCCCAGCAATCATGCTAGTAACCAACTTTTGCGCTCACAAGTCACCTACTAATGCGTCCGATCTGCATTGCAAATTTCACCTAACTGATGCTGCCGTCTGATATCAACACCGCCGCCGTCACCTTGGCGGTTCCACTGTAGTACATACTTGCATTTCAACATTTTTGGTGCATTTGCTGCGCCGTTAAGTTTCAGTTCTCAGACTTCAGTAACTGGCAAAATCGTTCACTGCATTTTTAATCCTTTTTCACCAAACGTGATATCAACAGTCTGACAGACACTCAACATACCAGTATTTGAACCAATTTTGGGGGACATTTTAATTTCTCTTGAATATTTGGTCAAAGATATTTTTTTTAAAAAAAAAGAAAAAAATCTTACGGTTTCCTTGGTGTCTTCTCATCAGCGCATTCGGTGCGTGGCCTGTGGCGACGATGTCGCGCGACGAGAGGAAGGTCCTCGTCCGGGGCCCCGTGTGCAGCTCGTCCGCGGTCACCGGCTGGTTCTCCCACGACTTCAGCAACGGCACCACCGCTGCTGCGGAGGCCTCCACGGCGCGGCCCCGCGAGGTGGACGTCCACGGCTTCGCCTTCAACAGCTCGGTGCTCTGGGACCCCGAGCGCTGGGGACGCTACCCGACCTCCGAGCCCGACAAGTCCCAGGTCAGTTCAGTTGTCGCCTCTCATCACTCTTCACATGTACCGCAGCAGCATCTTATCACCCCAGCCCGTGTGTCAAAACCTAGTAGTAGATCAGAATAGTAAGCGGCGGCATCGCCTTTCGCACGGCTCGATGGACGCCTACTAGCACGGTTGCGTCGCGGAAGCGAACACGGGTTGCGGTCACATTGAAAGAGGCATTTCCGCCATGAAAGCGGCGTCTCGCCTGTCAGCTAGCTAAGCTATAGCGCGTTGTTCATGCTCGTGCATGTGGTACAGGTAAGGGAGGGGGAGAGAGAGAGAGAAGGCCATGTCTCGTGGCCCATCTGTCCAAGCTTTCCCCGGGTCAAATTTCCGTCCTTGTCAATTGTCAGCTGTCAACCCTCCCCTAATTTCTGCGTAAAGAAAGATCAGAGGGTTCTTCCTCATTTGATCAAGGAATAAGTTGCTGATGGTTTTTCTTACTAGCAAATGGTGGTGAGGGTGTAGGTAGCCGCCAACGCAATGCTGGGTCGGAGTAATCGACAAAAAGGAGCGAATCCGAGAGGATCCGGAAAGGGGCGTTGCAGATGCGGAGATGCCAAAATCATGGTTCATTTTATTTTAACCCTTTTGGGTTGGGACGATAATTCGGTGGGAGCAGAGGTCTGAGTAGGACTGGTAGTACAGCCATGATGAGGGCCATTGTAAAGGAGAACCAGTTGGTGGTTTGGTTAGTAGTAGCAGTACATTACATTATTTAAATAATAAAAAAAACCTTGAGTTTCTTTTAGGTGTACAACCGACTGTTGATCTTTCTTAAATTCAGCCACTAAAGCCAGTACCCCTTTTGTTATGATGATCAATCATGCGAGTTTGTTAGAGCTTACACCTATTTCTCTGCAGTTCTCATTGCTCTGGTGCAATAATGCATGAAAAATATGTCACGACTTAGTGCTTGCTTGTGAAATACAATCCGATACTACTATTAGCTACTGCCACATGGTTGAACGATTTGTCCTGACATGTTACGGTATTACTGCTTGCAGGACTCGATGAAGTTCGTTCAACAAGTGGCTCTGGAAGATTTTAGCAAGGTGAAGGGTATCCCTTCCGACTGTTCAGAGGTCATGGTATGGCACGTCGATGGGACCGTGCCTTCCTCTTCATCTTCTTCGCAACCATCTGTAGGGAACAAGAGGAGATAGAAAAAGGTGGGGTATAGAAGAGACCGGACATGACGACGGAAGAGAGAGGTGTACGTTGTACATGCATGGTTACACCTATGAAGCTGTTGGATGTTCTTAATAGCAGCTGCAAAGAAGGAAAAATTTTGGATTTCTCACATGGGGTTGGATCAATGACTTGTCCCCCTCTTCGTCATAATGTACAATTTTCCATTATTCTTTTTCTTTCTCATACAGAATTGTGATATATGTATAATTTCTTCTCTTTTCCCCCTTTTTTCTTTTATTCAAGAGGGTTTAGGTGAATACATAATAACCCCTTGAAAGTGTCCCCTCAAGGCTGTAATGGATAGATGGAAAGCTAAAAAATCAACTTAACAATGATGAAGATATACAGTTACATCGTTCTCTCTTTCTATTCTACAAGATTTACCTGAAGGAAGTACATTTTTCAGTGGACGTTTATGTTTGGGAGGCTTGTAAAAATACGCTTCAAGAACACAGGAAGATGTGGCCTTGTTCTTGGTGCTTGGTGGTAATCCGTTAATAACTAAACTAGCTATAGCTAGGGTCAGTGAACTTGAGTACTTTTCAGCGTAAGAGCTCGAGTTCTTGAAGAGATGGAGCTTCAGGTACTAGGTGCAATCAGCAGGCAGACCTGAAACGACTGATGACTTTTGTTTCAGCGGCCAATATGGAATACAATATAGTCTTGATTTAATTTGCATTTTCTCCGGACGTTTTTTCAGCCATCTTTTTTGCTGACGATGCTACAATTCGTAGGAGCCTGTTGCTGGGTTTCGCTAGCAGGACTGGGCAACAGGCATCTGCACTGCAGCTATGCATCACTGTAAAATAAGCATTTTAAGCAGCAAGCATCCTACGATCTATTGACGATTGGAGGCTCAAAAGATATACTCTGAACTTTACACTAGCTTTGCTAATGTTTATCCTATATCTTTACAGTTTATTCCTTTACGTGGTTCTGAAACTAGTTGCCTTGCAGTATGAAAGTCTGAAGAAAGGAAGAAGAATCCATGTCCAGAGTCCAGACGGCCACACCGACCGCCCAGCAAGATTTGGTACTTTTATTTGGATCGGCAAAGACTGACCTAAAGAGCCTGCTGCACAAATCGATGTCGCTGCTGCTTGGGCCTTGAATCTTGAAGTTCTGAAACGATCACGATGGACTCCCAATCGTTTTGGAGGTCTACTCTCTCTAGGTCGGGAGCCCCTATAGGCAGGGCGCCCTACGGTTGCTTAACTGTAGACCGGCCCACTACCAGCCCACAACAGAACTGTAGCCTGCTGAAAGCGGAACGTTGGAATTTTTTCTTCTTCTTTCCTTTCTCGTTTGAATCAGCGACGTGCAGCGTGCTTGACTTTTCAATCAGTCAAAATCAATAAAAGACCGGCTAGATTTGCATGAAAAATTTCATGCACTTCGTTTTCAAAACCGAATAGCTTTCAAAATTAAATACTATAATATCTAATTTTGACTAAACATGATTTTGACCACTTAGAACAATTGATTTTCAGTACTAGAACAATTAATTTTGACTACTAGAACAATTAGTTTTTACTACTAGAATAATTAATTTTGACTATTAACTACTAGAACAATTTATTTTCACTACTAGAACAATTAATTTTGACTACTAGAACAACTAATTTTCAATACTAGAACAATTAATTTTGACTACTAGAACAATCGATTTTCATTACTAGAACAATTAATTTTGACTACTAGAACTCTTGGTTTTCACAGAACATTTTATTTGTGCAGAAAAATTCAAATTCAAAAATGATGGAACGTTTAATTTTGCCTACTTGAAAAAACTAAGTTTCACTAATAAAAAAAATATATTTTCTTGAAAAATTTGAAACACATATTCATGTTCGAACATTTGACTTTTATCAGAAGTTTCTCTGATGAAACATTTGAATTCATGGAACAATTCAAAACAAATTCAAAAAATTCGAATTTGAAAAATACAAAAATAAATGGTCATGTGGGATCTCATTTTAAAGAGCACGATAGTTCAAACGGATTTGAAAACGGAGTTACGGTTCTCAGAGAAAAAGCGATTTGAAGTTAGAATCTCATTTGTACTCTGTTCTTCACTCTTACGATGTCTGGTGTCATCCTTCCGTTGGCTCCACCCCTGCCGTTCATTCTGCTTCCACACTAATCTCAAAGCGACCTATGCCGAAGCTGTAGGGCGCCCTACATATAGGAACTGCGCTCTAGGTCAGGTCGATCAATCTTGGACCCTTTGCTTATCAGTGATGAGATTTGGCCCGTTTGCACTACCATGGTGCTTCCTTTCCTTGTTTTTTTCTCCCTTTGCTTTTAGGCGCGCCGCATTTGTGGCTGGGCCGCGGACTGGGACCGTGAGCGCTACGAAACCACAGAAGATCTAGCCGCACACGATAATTCATATGGCTGAGATCCAACGGTAGAGATCATCTCATATCGACGGCCATCAGGGCAGCTTTCGGCGCCCCGGGGGAACCCTAGCTTCACCCCCGCCTATATAAGAGACCCACCCTTCCGCAGACCAAACCCTCACTCACTCTTCCCCCCAGCCGCCGCCGCTCGAACTCCTCTACAGCTTTGAGGTAAGCCTCCGGGTCCGTGATCCGATCTTGCTTATTTGCTTGTTTTTAGGTTTGGATAGGAGCGTTTGCTTGTTGTTTAGATGTACATGCTTCCGACTAGCGCTATTTTCTTGTTAGATTTACTCGAGTTTTCCTTCATTTCCGTTTAGATATTCGTCGCGTTTCTCCTGCTCGGTCCTGATCTGTTACATATATCTTCGGTAGATAAACTGGTTACTGAATTTAGAATGTTTCAGGGTCTGTTCTCCATGGTAGCTTAGTTCTACTTCTTCATTTCGGTCTCTTGTTCATTTCCTTTGTTTGTTGATGTAGTCCGTACTGATTTGTACTTAATAAGATGTTTCGTTTACATACGACTTCTTAAATTACAGATTTGTATAGCAAAAGCTAAATCTGCTTAGGTAATTAGGTCTGCAGTAAGTTGTTCACTGTTCGTTACAACTGCCTAGCCTCTGCTTGGGAGACAACTCAAGGCATGTAGATCCAATTGTAATCATGTCTTTCTCTAGGTGAGACAAAAAGATTTGGGTCAACACCTTGATTTTTGCTCTGCGGAGAGTTGTAATTTTGGTCAATATCGCGAGTGTAGTTCAATGGTTAAACATCTCCTGTTCAGGAGAAGATACGGGTTCGATTCCCGCCGCTCGCCACACCAGTATTTGATTGTGTAGACGACTGTCAGCCTGATCTTCTGCTGAACGTGCGCTCTGTGTATGCGTTTGCATCTTCCATTCAGATAATGGTCGCTCTGTGGTTATTTTTGTACATGTGCTGTGTATTTCTTTTGTTTTGTTTCTAGGTAGTTGGTCTAGTTATTGAGGGCGCTCAGATCCCTGAAAGGGCTTCTCTATTTAAATTTATTGTGTGTGCAATGATCTGTATGCTGTTATTTCCACTGATTCTGTACATTTGGTGTTTACTGATAACTTTTGCCCTTTTGCAGCTCTAACTCACTGCAGCCATGGGTAAGGAGAAGAGCCACATTAACATTGTGGTCATTGGACATGTCGACTCTGGCAAGTCCACCACCACTGGCCACCTGATCTACAAGCTTGGAGGAATTGACAAGCGTGTGATCGAGAGGTTCGAGAAGGAAGCTGCTGAGATGAACAAGAGGTCATTCAAGTACGCTTGGGTTCTTGACAAGCTCAAGGCCGAGCGTGAGAGGGGTATCACCATTGATATTGCCCTGTGGAAGTTCGAGACCACCAAGTACTACTGCACGGTCATTGATGCTCCTGGACACCGTGATTTCATCAAGAACATGATTACTGGTACCTCCCAGGCTGACTGTGCTGTTCTGATCATTGACTCCACCACTGGTGGTTTTGAGGCTGGTATCTCCAAGGATGGCCAGACTCGTGAGCATGCTCTTCTGGCTTTCACTCTTGGAGTGAAGCAGATGATCTGCTGCTGCAACAAGGTATACCAAGAGATTCACTGTTCATTTTCTTGCTGCAATTTTAATATGGTCTAGTTAAATTATGGGGCGTCTGATTATGAAGCATTCTTAGTAAACATGTTTTACGGTTTAAAGTTATGTTAAATCTTAGCTTGTTCTGTTGTATTTGCTGGTGCTATTATGGAGTGCCTGTTATTGTAATTTGTCTTATCTGCATCATCTAATTTTCAGAAGTCTGTTGCCTCTGATATGTTCTAACCATTTTATTTGGTCTGAACTTTTTGATATTTAAATTTGTGTTAATGTAATTCTACTATATACCTTAAAGTAACTGAGTATGGTTCAAAATTATTGCGTAACGCTTCTGCTACTGCTATGTTTTGTGCTCTTTTCTTCCTTTGAATCAGTCTTTGTGATTTTCTTGTTCTTTTTACTAAAAATAATGTTCATCTTTATCTGTCAGATGGATGCCACCACTCCCAAGTACTCCAAGGCCCGTTATGATGAGATTGTGAAGGAAGTCTCTTCATACCTCAAGAAGGTCGGCTACAACCCTGACAAAATCCCCTTCGTCCCCATCTCTGGGTTCGAGGGTGACAACATGATTGAGAGGTCCACCAACCTTGACTGGTACAAGGGCCCCACCCTGCTGGAGGCTCTTGACCAGATCAATGAGCCGAAGAGGCCCTCAGACAAGCCCCTCCGTCTCCCCCTTCAGGACGTGTACAAGATTGGTGGTATTGGAACTGTGCCTGTGGGCCGTGTGGAGACTGGTGTCCTCAAGCCTGGTATGGTTGTTACCTTTGGTCCCAGTGGGCTGACCACTGAGGTCAAATCTGTGGAGATGCACCACGAGGCTCTCCAGGAGGCCCTTCCTGGTGACAATGTTGGGTTCAATGTGAAGAACGTTGCTGTGAAGGATCTCAAGCGTGGTTATGTGGCTTCCAACTCCAAGGATGACCCTGCCAAGGAGGCTGCCAGCTTCACCTCCCAGGTCATCATCATGAACCACCCTGGCCAGATCGGCAATGGCTATGCCCCAGTGCTGGACTGCCACACGTCCCACATTGCTGTCAAGTTTGCTGAGCTCCTGACCAAGATTGACAGACGATCTGGCAAGGAGCTTGAGAAGGAGCCCAAGTTCCTGAAGAATGGTGATGCTGGTATGGTGAAGATGCATCCCACCAAGCCCATGGTTGTGGAGACCTTCTCCGAGTACCCTCCCCTTGGTCGTTTTGCTGTCCGTGACATGAGGCAAACGGTTGCTGTTGGTGTCATCAAGAGCGTGGAGAAGAAGGACCCAACCGGTGCCAAGGTTACCAAGGCTGCTGCCAAGAAGAAATGAGGCGTTTGAAGGAAGTCCCCTACTATCTAGCTGGCTTAGTGGGAGTTTAAGTTTTGTCTTCTGGGATGATATGCATTTTATTTGTGTCGTCTTTAAGTACTGTCTGTGGTATCGATGTCTGAAACTTGAATTGTGGTTTATCTCCTGTCGAATTCTATTATCTTAAAACTCTCAGTTTCTTCCTCAGCTTGTTTATGCTTTGTTGTCTGTATTTGTGCCCTTGCTCATTGAGTTTTGGAATTTCTCGATTCTTTTGTTAGCGATTGCTTTTTAGTGCTACGTACGGCACCAGTGATACAAGCAAGTGAATCTTTATTTTACTATGGCGTTTGTCAGAAAACACTCTTTGATAGCTTAAAGTCAATTTTTTTGTTAAAAAAAAGTCACTGGATAGTCATTGGATTGAATGAGCCATTCCTCGTATGTTTTGATATCGCAGTTAGGGGTGGATGGGTAACTAACAAAATGCGAAGACTATACAGTCTATTTCTCACTTCTTTTTATGTCATTATGCAATTTTTTAAAACCATGAGAAGTGCATATGTAGTAATTATGCTATATATCAAATTTTTTTCGCTTGTTAGTAATTTGGATATATGTAGCACACGATTTTTGTGTAAAGAAACAAATTAAATCTTTCTTGGTCAATTTACAATCCCTGAAGATATCAATTTTTATGTGAACGACAGGTGGAGAAAATTGCGAAGTCACCTCTTATTTCTTTAATAAATATGATAAGAAAACCTTGAGTTTCTTTTTAGGTGTACAACCGACTGTTATCTTTTCTTGAATTTAACCACTAAAGCACCCCTTTGTTATGATGATCAATCATGCTGAGTTTGTAAGAGCTCACCTTTTTCTGTGCACTGCTCGTTGCTCTGGTTCAATAATGCATGAAAAATAAATCATGACTTATTACTTCCTTGTGCAATTCCTTCAAATGTTATTAGCTATACTGCTATAAATCATGACTTGTTTTCCTGACATATTTTGGTACTACTACTGTTTTCAGGACTCAATGAAGTTCCTTCAACAAGTGGCTCTGGAAGATTTTAGCCTGATTTTAGCAAGGTGAAGGGTATCCACAGATGTGGCCTTGTTCTTGATGGTTAGTATTCATTAAGATATAGGGCATTGAGCAAGTGTAGTTAGGTCGTTGCCATCGGGCGGCAATTTAATTAGTAAGTCACTTCTCAAGTTACAAATCAGAAAAAATGCTATGCAGATCTCGAAGAGATGGAGCTTTAGCGCCTGTTTGTTTACTTAAAATTATATAATCTAGAATATAATTTATGAATTATATAATTTAGATTATAATCCATAGATTATAATTAAAATTCTAAGTTTTTTTGGAGGTTGTATGAGTATTGAAACTTTTGTATCAAATAAGTTGAAATAAGCTTGACTTATCTGAATTATTAAATTATATAATCTGAGGTGTTATATTATATAAGATGAGAAAATAAACAATTTATTTGTTAATCTCTTAAATTATAATCTGTAGATTATATAATCTGACGGGTTATAATCTGAAATAAACAGGGACTTAGGTACTGCGTGCAATCAGGAGGCAGACCTGAAACGACTAATGACGTTTGTTTCGCTGGCCGCTATCAGTTACAGCTTTCCTCGCAAACCTCTTCGATCAGCAAGATTTGGCACTGCTATTTGGTTCAGCAAAGACACCACTCTGCGATTAGGAGTCCACCGTTTCGGGCCGAGATATTGCCCCAACTGATCCAAAGAGCACGCCCAAATAGATGTCGCTGCTGGCACATGTGCTTGGCACCAGAACACACGATCGCACACTGAAAGCATTGGCGCCGTAAGCAGCTAGACAGTCTGCTACTCTATTATATTGCTACTCTATTACATGAACAATAATAAACTATTACTTTTTAGGGTCCGTTTGGACGCTGAAATTCAATTCATTGTAATTTAGACATTTATTTGATTTAGCTATATATTTAAAATGGAACGGTAGAGTTGAAGAGTGATCCATAGAATCTATTTCATACATTTCACCCTATGAAGTTGAGATAGATTTAAAAATAAATTTTAGAAAGTGGAATAGAGTTCAATTCAAGACAATTAGACAAATTTATTATAGAGATTTTAATTTCACCAAATGAAAGGAGCCAAACGATAAAATTTTACCTCATCAAAGCTCGGATTCCCCTAAACGGGTCACCCATGACTTTGATCAAAGTCTGTAGAAATAAGAGCACACCCCAACACAGAGGCCCCTGTTTGTGGAATAACATGACCCATACCCAAAAACCATGCCCTCTCCAGACCTTGTAAAGCAGCATTAGCTTCCTTGTGAAGAGCAGACTTCACCCTTTGGATATTTCCTGCTCCCCGTCCGAAAAATTTCCATGTTGATCACCCAAGCCACCATTATTTGAAAAAATATAAGGACGAAGCATCCACATTGAGTTTATAATAATCAGCACACAGTGACAGCCATTTTTCAATTGGCCATGTCTGATTTTTTTCTTTCCGGCTTCATCAAATTCTGAAACTCTAAGCAATGATATTCTACCGACCTGCACACCTCCCTCAAACTACACCGTCTTTCCCGTATTGGATTTGTTACGCTCATGCCACCATTTCCACAAGAACGTAAATCTTGCCTGAAGTTTGATGCTCTGAAACGATCACGATGGTCTTCCAATCGTTTCTGGACGTCTGCTCTGTCTAGGTCAGGTGATCAATCTTGGGCCCTTTGCTTAGCAGTGATGAGATTTGGGCCGTTTGCACTACCGTGGTGCAGCTTTCCTTTTGTTTTTCCTTAGAAAAAGTAACAAACTGGTGCCAACTTGGCAACTTGCCTTTTGCCCAGTTAGGCTGGCATAAGAGATGCTTAATTAGTTGATTGATTGACGATGACTTGAGCCAGAGATTTTCCAAATTATTACACACAAATAACATGCTTTCACCACATTTGATAGGGATTTATTCAAGACAAATGTCAGTCGCAATTTCTATGAACGAATAAAAATGATTATATATTTTAAATTATGCTTCAGAAAGCTATACACCGGACATATATGCTGTAAATTTTACAAAACAAATGAGTAAGCCTACTTGTCCGTAATATCCAAAAAAGTACATATCATTTTTATCTGAAATAATATTTCAATAAAGTGTAAGTATTAATGTTTTATATTGGTCGAAGTTATAAAGTGTCGAGATTCGTTACTGTCGACTAGTGAATTTATCGTGGGGGGTGCGTTTTTAGGCCTCGATGGTTCGCGAGAGGACACAAGGTTTATACTGGTTCAGGCAACGATGCCCTACGTCCAGTTCACGAGCTGCTCGTGTTACTCGCGGCAAGGATTACAATGGAGGTTACAAGAGGGCGAGAAAGAGAGAGTGTTCCCCGTCTCTGAGTGTGTTCGTGCGTGTGTTCTCTTAGGCTAGAGTGAGCTAGTGAGTGTTATGAACGTGAATCCCCCTCTGCTTCTTTCGGCTTCCTCCTCCTTTTATACTGCGATGTGGGGAGGTCTGGTTCCGTGGACCAAGTCGTGGTCGTACGTAAGTTGGCCGAGCCATGGCGGATGACGTCTTCGGTGTGGCGGTGTAGCTCCTGCTCGACGGAGTGGCGCGTATCGTCAATCGCGGGCATCCCGTCTGTACGGGGAAAAGCCGCTGTTGGAGTGACGCCGTGGTCGTGGCTGTTGCTCTGGGACGTCCCGTCGAGGAGGCGATGAGTCTCTGATAGGTGCTGTAGCGACGGCACCCATCCTTTGTGCGGTGCACGTCGTGTGCATTTAACGCCCACTTGCCTGGGTAGTGGGCGGCTCTACCTGTCAGCGAGCGTGGGTGTGTCAGGCATTTATTTCCCAACCATCACCATCCAACCTACTCGTGGGGTAGTGGGCGATTCGCTCGACCCTGAGGTCGGGCGAGGCGGAGACGCGTTCGCTCGGCCCCTACGAAGACGGGGTCGAGCGCATCGCCCGCGCGTAGATGATCCGACTCCTCCGCGAAGGGGTCGGGCGAGGCGGAGATTGCCTGTCGGCTCAGCCTGTTGTGCACCCGTATGATGCGGAGGTTGGTTAAGGTGGGGATTACTTATGTCTTGATCACGTCATTAAGGTCGAAGGTCATTAAGGTTAACTACCTCTGGTATTGACCCTCAACAGTAGCCTCCGAGTGAGGCCTAATCTCCTTGTAAAGGGAGTCTGGGGTCACTCACATCGAGAGTGGTAAACTTGCGACGGCAGACTCGCGTTGGTCCTTGTCGAGCTTACGTGTTCTGCGATCCTGTAATAGATCTCTTTTTGCGATTCTGTTCTCGAGACTCCCGCTCGTTGCGGTGGTCCGATTGTGGACACGGTTCGACTTGTTTCGTTCCCCCAGCGCGTCTGTTCGCCAGACGAGGAGGTTGAGCCGGACCACGCTTTACCACAGAGGCCGAAGCGTGACGCTGGTCGAGTTACAAACGGGTGAGTCCGAGTGAAGCCCGGGCTCCCTTCGAGGGGAGCTCCGATGGACCAGCTGGTGGTCGACCTCAATATTCCTGTTGCCGTCCCAATCTGGTACTCGGATGCCTTCGCTAGGCTCCGAGGGCTCGCTGCCTTGCTACGGTGAGATACCCATGGGTCGGCAAGAACCGGGACTCGAACGCGGACCGAGATGCCCTTGGCGCTCGTGCGTCAGGGTATTGGCCGCTGGCGGTGTCACATCCCAAAAGTTCAAATCTTTTATCCTTTTGTTTTGAGCTCACTAATTCAATCATTTGATTTCGACCTTTTCCTGTTTTGAATTTGGGTCAGGGTTTCGAGTTTTCGTCGTTTTCGCAAAACCCTAATCGACTTTCAAGAAGCCTTTTGTTTTCTTAATAAAACTACCCCAATGTTTTTGCATAACAATTAGCTACACATTAAAATAGAATTTTGGAGATTTTATGAAAATTTTTGGTAAAGGTTTAAACCCCTTTAAAATTCCAACAAATTTGAACCTAATTGAAAATTCACAGATCTTTAGAAGCTGTTTCGGTGAACCTTCCTATAAGCAAAGTTGTTCCAAATAAATCATTTAGCACACACAAAAAGTTTCAAAATTTTTGAGCTCGGGAGCTAGGGTTTTCTGTTGTATCAAGAGGGAGGGTAATTGAATTAATTGAATTGAAAATAATCTTACCGTGAACAGTACTTGCCCGACACCCCTTGCCGCCGCAGCCAACCACCGCAGCCGAGCGCAGCGCCGGCCAATCCCCCGCGCGCGCCATCACTCCTCCCCATCGGTGAATCTTGCAAGAGATCTTCCCCTCCTTCTCTCTTCCTCTCTCTCCCTCTCTCTCGCGCGCCTTCATTTCCCTCACTGCCGCACGCCATCGCCACTGCCGAGCACCGCCTTCAGGCGCCAATTGCCGGCCGCCGCACCCCTTCTCCAATCCGCGTGCACCACTACTCTCTACCTCCCTTGGCTCCTCCTCCTCGAGTACAAAGCTTAAGCACTAGCTCCCCCTCCCCTCCTTTCTTCCTTCTCTGTTCTACCGCGCACCTCAGAGCACCACGCCATTGCTGCCCGAGCACCCCCACCGTCGACAGCTCGCTTCGGCCACTCCCTAGCCTCGCCACCGTGCCAATCAAGTTCCCCTCGGCCCACTGAAACTCTCCGAACACCAAGTTTCCCTGCCGTGCCCTAAGTTCACCGGAACATCGCCGCACTGCTCCTCGGCCGACAACAGCGCCGGCGGCCGCCTCTCTCCAAATTCCGTCACCACGGTAGCCCCATTCTTCAATTCCTTCAACTAGCTTGTTCCTCTCACCATGGTACACCAGTTTTATAAGCCATTGATCGCAGCTCATCACCGGTGAGGGAGATTCTCCCGCGCCGCCGTCGGTCTCCACTGAATTTGCCGCCAGGGCTCACGTCGACCACCACCTTGCGCCTTTCCCCGTGGCCCTAATCTTCATCAAATCAGTTCCTTGAATCAAGGTGATGCTCCTCGACCACTCCATCCCCCTCCTAGCCCCCTCCTCCGGCGAATTTCCCACCGGAGCAACCGCACTGACTATTTCCCCTGTTTCTGAGTACTGTTCCATTGAATTTCCTATTTTCCTTTTTATTAACCAGAAGATGCATAGTGTGTAGAAAATCTTGGAGAAGCCTAAAAATGCCAAACCTAATTTTATTTGAATCCTTGATTAATGAGTTAATTTTCTGTTAAAGCACTTTTTCAATTTTGTCCCTGGAATTTCTTTAATAATTCGTTGTATTATTTCTGTTGTTGATTTTTAATTGAAGTTCCAGAAGGTTTCTAGGGCTGATTTTTGTACCATAATTTTATCTTGGCATGATGCATCTCCTGCAATTTTACCAGAATTTTTCATGAACATTTGTGCATGCATGTCATTGTTAATATCCCCAAAACCCTAGATTAGTTACCTTTATCTAAAGTGCATTAGGGAAGTCACCCAAAAGCCCAAGACCTTTAACAAAAACTTTAGTTTAGATCCTAAGTAGTAGCTCTGTAAAGTTTCATGATTTTTGCATAAGTTCTAATGCATGTTTCTGATTTTATAAATTTGAAAAGCAGAACATTGTTTGATTTTTAGTAAATTCATAGAAGCTCAACTTGACCCCAAACCAGAGCCAAAAGTCTTAGTTTAGAGCCTACTTTAAACTAAAAATGGTCCCATGCCTGTAACTTAACCTTGAATTTCACCGGAAAAGTCGTTACGACTTTTACGGCACCGTTACGGTATTCCCGATGTCGTAAACAGGCCACGACAGTGGGAGGGCTCGTGTTCCTGTTAACACGAGTCAAAACCACTCAAACTTAGTCTCATAGTACCCAAGCCACTTAGTAAAGCCAGTACATGTGATGTGTTTTGGGATTTTTCCCGAAAACGACATTCGTGTGCCACCCGATATCGAAACCGGGAACCGGGAAACCCGTAATCGGAATCGGTAAAACTGTTTAGGTCATAACTTGAGCTGTAGAACTCCAAATGCCTTCATTCTTTTTGCATTGTGTTCGTAGACTCAGTAGCTACCTCTCTGCATCATATCGCATCATTTGGGCATCATGGCATCATGGCATGCATCTCATACCGTCGCGTTTTTACTTTATAGCTTACGAACCGCCAGAGAGTGACGCGGGTGCTGCTACGGGAGAAGCACCAGAGGTTGATCCAGCTGCTGAGGAAGTCAACCCCGCTGCTGTTGAAGGCAAGCACCTCATATTGCTACCCTAAGTAATTTACTTAATGATTAATATGAATGCTTACGTATAGGAATGCATAAAGTCGGGCTTAGTAGTAACATTGGGAAAGCCTATTATTGTTGCATGTACCCCTCCTTGGTATTGAATACGTCACCTTGTCAACCTGGGTAGAATGTCTTTGTTCGAGTCACGAAATGCTTAGCCATGCTTAGATAACACGGTAGAAGTCGAGTGGTAAGTCCCACTCGCACGTATAGGATTTATCCTGGTTACTTATGGACTTGTGGCGAGTTCATATGTTGGTAAAAGTTGAAAAGTGTTAAAAGCTGAAATCTGGACGGTGGGATAGGAGTGCAGCAAGACATGGAGGTCTTGTGTGCCGTAGGCCCCGTCTGGGTTGACCTAGGAACCGGCCGTGTTATTCTTGGCCTGAGCACTTTCCGTTCATACCACATGTCCGATATAATGGTAAGACAAGCTGAGTATCTCACTGCGTACCAACGTTTGGCCGATGACTGCACGGTGTGTGGAACGAGGGAGTCATGGGTGCCTGCGAGGCCGTGACACTCGACGAGGGACTCACGTGTGCCTGCGAGGCCGTGGTACTCGGCACCGTGTGGATTTTCCAACCGTGTGGGCACGAGTGTGAAAAAGGTTGACATGAGTACCCCCTTGTGTAACTTTAGCGGGTTGCATGAGCCGTATGGTCCTCAGTCGTGTGGGTACAGTTGGACTCCCCTGCAGGGTGTAAAATCGGTTCGAATCCGCCGCGGTCACGGTTATGATCAAGCTCAGTGTCCTTTGGATAATATCGTAGAGTTGTCAAATAACATGATGGAAATTGTGATATTGTTGATGAAATTGGGATATGGTTATTGGTATCCATGGTTCGGATGGAACATGGATGATGGCATATACATGGTTTATGGTTACATGGTACTTAGGGATTGAGTTTTTAGTAGTTGTTCATGCCCGCAGAGTCTTTTACTTTATGCTTATTCACATATGCTTAGTTTCTGCTTTAAGCAATCGAGTCCATTCCTATACCTTATTTGCCTTGCTACAGCCTCATTGCATTATCCTTGGAGTCGGGAACTAATTCCCACAACAGGGTAAGACTTGCGAGTACCTTCGTACTCAACGTTTGTTGTTTAAGTTTTTGCAGGTGGGGATGAGTTGGTCTTCGGCTACTTTGTCCCCGCCGATGCCGGCGAGGGCGAGGCGTAGTCGAGACGTTCGAGTGACCGTGATTTGCGATGTTCGTGGGCTGGGCATCGCAATCCTTTACTGTTTCCTCATTGCAACCGCTGCGACTATCGTCTTCCTTAGAATCGCTTCCGCTCTTTGATTTATTAGTTTCAAGACTTATGATGAACCTTGGTATGTAAGAATATTTTAAATTAATGTTATTAATTAATGTGACCTATGTGATGTATCACCTGTGATGTCGCCGACGTGCTTGGATCTTGGGCATTGCTTGAGAAGCATGTCGGGGGACTGCCGGGTTTATATTCTCTTTTATCGGGTTGAGTTCTCGCATACCATGCGTGGGCCGCGAGTCAACTTGGTAAATTTGAATATAAATTGGTCGGGTCTCTCACAGGCGGGCCCATCTCTATCCACCCCTCGCTCTGTTTTCGCCCTGAGCGGCTGTCGAACCCGTTTGTTGGGCCAGCCTTCGAACTCTTTGGGCCGTCGTGGCATATTTCAGCCCAAGCCCCCGCCTGCCAAAGTTTAGTCGTCGGGGGTCATGAGTACACGCGCGCGTGCGCTCGACTCCGCTGAGCGGACGGCCACGTGGGCTCCACCTGCAGCGACTGCCGGTAGGCGTCGTTCGGACACGAGTAAATGCCGCTCTGCGCGAGGCGACGGTGTGGGCCCTGCTTGCAGTGACGGGAGGAAAATGCCAAGCGGGCGGGAAGCTTTCCGCGCTGCGCGAGGCGGTTGAGCGGGCCCGTTTGCGGTGAGTGGAGTGAGGGAAAGTCAAAAGGACGGAGTCACGTCCGCGCGGAGCGAGTTGGTCAAGCGGGCCCCGCTCGCAGTGGTTTGGGGATGACGTCAAGGGGGCGGGATATTTCCCGCGCCGTGTGAGACGGTCAGTCGGGCCCGCTTGCAGCGATCGGGGCGAGAGGAATTCGAGAAGGCGGAGCGGCATCCGCACCGGACGAGATGGCCAGGCGGACCCTGCTCGCAGTGAGAGAGAGGCGTTAGGCGGGTGAAGGGTATAAATACGCACCTTGCACGCCCTGTTCGTCGTCATTCGTCACTCGCGTCCTTTTGCCTCCCGCGCCATCTCGCTCTCTCGTCCTTCGCTCTCCATTCTTCCGTGCTCGCGCATTCCCTTTCTTGTTTATTCTCATTCCTCCGCGTTCCTTGCTCATCTTTCATGGCCGCCTGGTGGAAGTCCAACATCCGGGGGGTGCGCCTCGAGGGCCTGGAAAAACGTGGCCTTCTCGTTGCCCGGACGGAGGCGAGGGAGTGGTTGCTCCCGGGCAGCGAGAAGGTGCTCGCGCCGCCGGACGGATATGTGGTGTCTTTCGCCCACTTCAACGAGCGCGGGCTGGGAGTCCCCGCGCATTCCTTCCTACGGGGGCTCCTCCACTACTACGGCCTCGAACTCCAGCACCTGAACCCCAACGGAGTTTTGCACATCACCACATTCGTGGCGTTATGTGAAGGCTACTTGGGGATCGCCCCCCATTTCGATTTATGACGGTATTTCTTCTCCGTCTCGCTCCAGACGAAGGAGGGGCCCCATCTCCCCATCGGCTGCGCCAGCATCCACCTCCGCGGGGAGCGCGCCGGCTCCTACATCCCCCTACGGCTGCGAAGCTCTCACAGGGCCTAGCACGGACAGTGGTTCTACCTCAAGAACGACACTGCCGGGCCCCTGGCGGAGTTCACCGGGCGCACGTCCGACACGGCGCCCGAGGTGTGGAAATGGGGGCCGCCGGCCAAGGAGCAAAAGCGGCTGGACGACGCCCTAGATGTCGTGTGGCAGCTGCGGTCTCGAGGGGTCATCGCCGCGTTCCACGCCCGGCGCATGCTACCGCTGATGGCGCGGCGGCTCCGGCTCTGGGAAATGAGCCCCGGCTCGGATCTCTTCGGGTCGGCGATGTTGGTCGAGCCCATCTCGGAGCTGGAGCTGAAGCAGCGGCTTCGGGAGTCCCTCGCCGCCGAGGACCTTGAGGACCCTGTGGACGACCACCCCCCATTGCGCCCTACTGATGGGAGCGCCCTCTTGGTAAGTGAGATTCCCATTTCGTCGTACTTCTTAGCTTCTCTCTTCTGGGCCTGACTTGTTTCTTTTTGTTGGCAACAGAAGAGGGAGCTCGTTGTCCGGCCCTCTCGCCCCCGCTGCCTGAGGACGCGGCCGTCCGGGTGGCCAACCGCTTAGCAGCCGAGGAGCACAAGCGGAAAAAGGACGCCCGGAAGGCTAAGCGTGCATTGAAGCTCAAAGCCAAGTTGGCTCGGGATCAGCGCCGGTGGGGGTCGGGCGACGACGACGACGACGATGAGGAGGACGAGGAGGAGGAAGAGGAGGAGGAGGAGGAAGAGGTTGTGGAGATCCCTCGTCCCCCCTCGAAGCAGGAGTTGGCGCGCTCATGCCAACAGGGTTCAAGGCCGGAGCCTCGGGGGTCGGAGGCTCGGAGGTCGGAGGCGTCGCCGCCCTCGACCCCTACGGTCCCCGCCGCACGGTCGGCCCTCGAAGAGAGGACGCCAGCGCCGAAGGACGCTCGCGCCCGTTCCGAGCCGGTGGGGTCGGGTCCGTCGGCCTCTAGGCCAACATCGGTCGGGGCCGCGGGCCTAAGGGCCAGCGAGAAGCGGCCGACGGAGGAGCAAGGGGGGTCGACCCCAAAGCGTCGCCGTACTTCGTCACGAGGGTAAATGTGTCGCGCGAACCTTGTTCTCCTTCTGCTTGTACTTAACATCCTTTATTTTGAGGGTCCGGGGCGCAGTCGGTATCGCTCCAGACAGCGCCGAGGAAGGCTCTGGTGAGGCGGTGGCCCGAAGGCGTCCCGAAGGGCGGCCTAGGCGGGGTTTCGGAGCCCCCGCGTCCGCCGACGGCGGCGGCGGAAGGGTCGGGGGCCCCTTCGACAGTCCCTATGGGGCCATCGGGAGTGGCGGCGGCCGCCGATCTGGAGCCAAGGGCGGTGGCGGCGGCCGTCCCTTCGGAGGCGCCGTCGAAGGAGGTGGCGGCGGCTTCGGTGGAGCAAGCGGAGGCCCCCGCGCCCGAGCCGAGGCCGCCCGTCTTTGGACCTCCCACGGCGGGGGAGGCGGCAACGTTGGGGGCCGCTGCAGAGGAGGGCGCCGCGGAAGTGCCAATGATGGCACCGGCGGCTCTGCCTGCTTCGGGGCCGGCGGAGGGAAGCGCCTCAGACTCCCAGAGCGTGCGGCGGGGCGCGGAGGGGGCCTTGTCCGCCTTGGACTCCGTCGCGGCCTTTCTCCGGGGTCAACTCGTCGATGAGGAGCAGCTTGCCCTTGCTCGGGAGAAAGCCATGGTGAGGCGGCTTTTGGAGGCGGAGGAGCGGCTCCGCGTCAAGCGGGAGGAGGCGCGGCGGGCCTGCGGTGCTGTGACCGCCCTTGCGGTGCAGCAGGCCTCCCAGTTGGATGCGGCGAGGGACGTTTTGGAGGAGGAGACGAAGGCCAGGCTCGAGGCCGAGAAGTGACTGCTTCCTTGGCCGTAGAGGTGGCCCAAGGACACGTCGAGCTCAAGGAGCTACGAACCGGCGCGTCGGGTAAGCTCCGACTCCGACCCCTTCTTTTCTTTTGGCTTGGTTGTGGACTAACCGCTGCGTCGTTGTTTTGCAGTTATGTCCGCGAAACTGAAGACGAGCACAGAGGAGCTGTCGCGGCTCTAGGAGGAGCTGAAGAGCGAGGCCGAGGAGCATGGCACCCTCCGAGTCGCCGTCCGCGCGGCCCTCGTCGACCTCGGGGTAGCCGAGGAGGTTGGGTCGAGCTCGCTTGCTCCCCAAGTCCCCCGGCTCGTCACTCGGGCGCGAGCCATGGCGGAGGATGGCCTCTACGGAGGGTGCATCGGGCATTCGCCGTTGCTCGATCGCACTACATCAGCATCGCCCTCGACTACATGAGCGAGGGCTTTGCCCCCGGCTACACCGACGCCAAGCTGGACGCCATCGAGGCGGAGGTGGCCCCCTTCGCGTAGGAGCTCGCTGCAAGGATGGTGGCAGAAGAGGCAGAGGACGTCCCCCGTCCCGCCCTGGCAGAGTAGGAGTTAAGTTAGTTTAGATTGTACTTAGGACGGTTGAGGCCAAAAGCGTCCGACCTTTTTGTGAATCAGAAGAAATGAATCGAATATCTTTTGACCAGTAAAGGTGTCCCTAAGTGTTTTTGTGAAGGCGTTCCTTCACTAAGTCGTGAGGGCGTTCGACCCTCTTTTCCTTGCCTTCGAAACTCAGGAGTCTTAGGCCGCGGGAAGCGCCAATGTTCCGTCTAGCTAGTGGGCGCCATTGCCGTAACCTTCGGGGGTCGTAGGCGTTGCGCGGTCTGACCAACTAAACTTCACGTTTTCTTCTGCCCGCGACTTTCCCTTCTAAGTTTCAGACGCGGGGTGAAGGGTCGAACCCTTCGAACAGGATAAGTCGTGATTAGGGTAAGTAGTTGGTTATGCCGGTAGAAGCGTCGCAGCTATAGCCTTCGGGGGCAATGAGCATTCCGCATTCCCACCGGTCTATGTCCGAACTTTTCTTACTCTTTCGTTTATCCCTTCCTCGAAATTTTGCGAGTAAAACGGCAAAATTTTAACAAGTGTCAAGGTGCGCGCGCGATGCGCACCTTGCAGGCGTAGCCCCCGAGCGGGGTCCGACTCCCGCGTAACGGGAATCGGGCGCCGCTTATCTCGATGGCGAGGAACAATAAAACTACTACGAGTTCTAAGGGTAGAAGCGACGTAGCTCTTCGATGTTCCAGGCGTTGGTGAGTTCTTGTCCGTCCACCATCTGGAACTTATAGGAGCCGGGTCCGTGGACCTTGGAGACGATGAAGGGGCCTTCCCATGGAGGCGACAGCTTGTGGCGGTCCTCGCTGCTCTGAACGCGCCGAAGGACGAGGTCGCTGACGTTGAACGCCCTTTCCCGCACATGGCAGGCGTGGTAACGCCGCAGCGCCTGTTGGTATGTCACCGACCGTAGGAGCGCTACGTCTCACGCCTCGTCAAGCTGATCCATGGCATCTTCGAGGGATGTTTGGTTGCCTTCTTCATCGTACGTTCTGATCCTCGGGCTCCGTAGTCGAGGTCGGTCGGTAATACGGCTTCGGAGCCGTACACCATGAAGAAGGGGGTGAATCCCGTCGCCCGGCTCGGGGTTGTCCTCAAACTCCATAGCACAGTGGGGAGCTCGGTTGCCCATCGCCCGCTGAACTGCTTCAGCCGATTGTATATCTGCGGCTTCAGCCCTTGGAGGATTAGGCCATTCGCGCACTCGACCTGCCCGTTCGTGCGTGGGTGCGCCACGGCCGTCCAATCTACTCGGATGTGGTAGTCGTCGCAGAACTTAAGGAATCGCTTCCCTGTGAACTGCGTACCGTTATTCGTGATGATGGAGTTTGGAACCCCGAAGCGATGGATTATGTTGAGGAAGAACTCGACTGCTTCTTCTGGTTGGATCCTTGTGATTGGCCGAGCTTCGATCCACTTGGTGATTTGTCGACAGCCACCGAGAGGTGGGTGTAGCGCCCGGGTGCTTTCTTGAGCGGTCCGACCAGGTCCAGTCCCCAGACTGCGAACGGTCATGTGATGAGGATGGACTGCAGCGCTTGTGTCGACAGATGGGTCTGACGGGCGTAGAACTGGCAGCCTTCGCACGTGCGAACGATATGTGCGGCATCGTTGACGGCGGTCGGCCAGTAGAATCCCTGTCAGAATGTGTTTCTGACGCGGGTCTTGTGTGCAGCGTGGTGACCGCAGACCCCTCCATGGATGTCTCGCAGCAGCATCTTCCCTTGTTCGATGGGGGTGCAACGCTGCAAGACTCCGGTGAGGCTCCTTTTGTAGAGTTCTCCGTCGATAACGGTGAAGGACTTGGCGCGTCGTGCGATGCGCCGAGCCTCCGTCTTATCGGCAGGGCGTTCTCCTTTGAGGAGGCGGTCGAGATACGGTGTCCTCCAGTCGTCTGGGGGGCTCATATCAGGCGTGGATGCCTCGTCGATCTCCATGACGCTGGGGTCGGAAGGTATCGTGGCCGGTTTGTCCCCTTGTGCCTGGGGCGGCTCGGTGCCAACCCCTGGCGCATCTTGGGGTCGGATTGCGGCCGGTTTTGATCGTGGGCGAAGACCCTTGGCAGGATCTGTTCGCGTCCAGCCGTCATCTTCGCCAAGGAGTCGGTTTCCTCGTTCTGCCGCCTTGGGATGTGCTTGAGCTCGAGGCCATAGAACTTGTGTTCCAACTTGCGGACCTCTTTGCAGTAGGCATCCATGGTCTCGTTGTGGCAACTGGACTCCTTCATGACTTGGCAAACGACGAGTTGGGAATCGCCTCGAATTTCGAGTCGTCGGATTCCCAATTCGTCGATGATCTTGAGCCCGTTGACGACCGCCTCGTACTCGGCTACGTTGTTGGACGCGGGGAATGAGAGGCGGATCGCGTACTTCATATGCACCCCTAGAGGGAAAACGAAGACGAGTCCGACCCCTGCCCCCTTTCGTGTTCGTGAACCGTCGAAATACAGCACCCAATACTCCTGATCGACAGGAGCTGTGAGTAATTGTACCTCGGTCCACTCTGCTATGAAGTCAGCTAAGGACTGAGACTTGATCGCCGTTCGGGGGACATATGTGATCCCCTCGCCCGTCAACTCGAGTGCCCACTTCGCGGCTTTTCCTGTTGCGTCGCGGTTCTCGACGACCTCGCGTAGTGGGAAGGAACTGACGATAGTTATCGGATGAGACTCGAAGTAGTGTCGGAGCTTCCTTTTAGCGAGGATGACGCCGTAGAGGATCTTCAGTATCTGAAGATATCGGGTCTTCGTTTCCGACAAGACTTCGTTCACGTAGTAGACCGGTCGCTGGACCTTGAGGGCGTGGCCTTCTTCTGTCCGCTCTACAACAAGGGCAACGCTGACGACCTGGGTGGTCGCGGCGATGTAGAGGAGGAGAGGCTCCTTAGGGGTCACGGGCACCAGGATCGGGGGTTTCGACAGGATAACCTTTACCCTGTCGAGAGCCTCCTGTGCCTCGGGTGTCCATTGAAATCGCTCTAATTTCTTCAGGAGCTGGTAGAGAGGGTGCACACGTTCTCCAAGGCGCGAGATGAAACGGCTCAACGCCGCCAAGCACCCAGTCACGCGTTGCACTCCCTTCAAGTTTTGGATCGGGCCCATTCAGTTGAGGCCTCGATCTTCTCCGGGTTGGCTTCGATGCCACGCTCGGAGACGATGAATCCGAGCAACATTCCCCTCGTGACCCCGAAAACGTATTTTTCGGGGTTGAGTTTGATATCGTTCGCTCGGAGTTTGGCGAAGGTCCGCTCCAGATCGGCGACGAGCTGGTCGGTCTTCTTGAACTTGACGACGATGTCATCAATGTACGCTTCGACGATGTCTCCGATGAGTTCGTCGAAGCATCTAATCATGCAGCGCTGGTAGGTTGCGCCTGCGTTCTTCAGGCCGAACGGCATCGTGACGTAGCAGTACGACCCGAACGGCGTGATGAAGAATGTCGCGAGCTGGTCGGACTCCTTCATGCGAATCTGATGGTATCTGAAATACGCATCGAGGAAGCAGAGGGCTTCGCACCCTGAGGTTGAATCAACTATCTGGTCTATGCGTGGCAAAGGGAACGGGTCCTTCGGGCACGCTTTGTTGAGACTGGTATAGTCGACACACATTCTCCATTTCCCATTCTTTTTTCGTACAAGGACGAGTTTGGCTAACCATTCAGGGTGATACACTTCCTTGATGAAACCGGCTGCCAACAGCTTAACTATCTCCTCTCCGATGGCTCTGCGCTTCTCCTCGTCGAAGCGGCGCAGTCATTGCTTCACCGGTCGGGAATCCGGTTTGATATGCAAGGAGTGCTCGGCGACTTCCCTCGAAATGCCCGGCATGTCCGAGGGTTTCCACGCGAAGATGTTGATGTTCGCACGGAGGAAGTCGACGAGCACGCTTTCCTATTTGGCGGGAAGGGATGTCCCGAGTCGGCCAAGTAAAGTGGTAGGTTACGGATGATGAAACGATCATCATCCGCTCCTCCGGCTCGGGTTCGTTTCTCCCGCATATTTCGGCACATTGGTCGGTGACTGGAAACGCTGGGGGAACGGTGCGCTCCAAATGTGGGAGCTGAAAGCCCGAGGTCCCGGAGCGTCCGGGCTTGGACTCCTGTCTTCGGCATCGTCGTAGCGGCCTCCTCGCCGCGGGTGACGACCTCGACCCACCTTAGGGGCGCGCTCCGGTTGCCGTCGTCGCGTCTCCAAGGTGGCGCGGGCGTCACGGTTTGCACCGAGACGTCCGCGGACGCAGGCTTTCGAGGCCTCGTCTGTTCCCGGACGTGTCTGTTGTATAGATGCGTTCGGGGTGTGCGGTCTACGTGCTCGTGACCGCGAGCTCTCCGCTTGCTGTGCCGCCGCACGTTGCAGCAGCACCTCAACCTCACGTTAAGTGCGTCGAGCTTCGGGCGTGATGGGCTCGGGGAGCTCCCGAAATAATGCTGCCGCTGCAGCAAGGTTCTGGCTGGCCCGCGCAAAGTGTGGGCGCCCATCACCCTCCTCCGTGATTCGTTAGCGTACGTCATGCGCCATGGAGCGGGCACGTCCGCCGGGCTCGCAACGAGCAAGTTCCTCCCTCCGCGCTTGTAACTGTTCGGGCAGTACGTCACGGGAGGGGGTCTCGGAGGCCGGCGGCAGCTGGGTGAGAGGGAGATTACTCCCCGGGTCGAGCGGGTCTTCAGAATGTGCCATGAGGCACTCGCGTGAGGGATTGTTGTTTCCCTCGCTACGTTCCGGGCTGGAATCTCTGTTTGCCTCGTCGAGGAGGTCGAAGAAGGATTCCGACATGTAGCGTGTCATTCCCACGAACTCGGTGTCCGTGGAGCACGGGCTTTCGCACGATGACGTACGAGTCATCGTGGCTTTACCAGGATTACCCTGGCTGGGTGAAGAGGTCGCGCATGGGCCCTTGCGTGAGGGTTTTCGAGGGCGCGAGCCTTTGCCAGGGCGTCGCTTTTTCCCATTGGCCGGCACGGCTGGCGTGCAACGGGAAACAAGGGTGGTGACTGACGACGCCGAGGCGTCGTCCAGCACCAGGTTGCCTCCAGAAGTGGCAACGAAGTCGATACTCCCGAAGGACACGACAGTACCGGGAATCCACCCGTTGACGTGGTTTGCCATCGAAACCTGAGGGATGATCATCGAAAACGCACGCTCCCCTACCTGGCGCGCCAACTGTCAAGGTTCGTTACTGTCAACTAGTGAATTTATCATGGTGGGTGCGTTTTTAGGCCTCTATGGTTCGCGAGAGGACACAAGGTTTATACTGGTTCGGGCAACGATGCCCTACGTCCAGTTCACGAGCTGCTCGTGTTACTCGCGGCAAGGATTACAATAGAGGTTACAAGAGGGCGAGAAAGGGAGAGTGTTCCCCGTCTCTGAGTGTGTTCGTGCGTGTGTTCTCTTAGGCTAGAGTGAGCTAGTGAGCGTTGTGAACGTGAATCCCCCTCTGCTTCTTTCGGCTTCCTCCTCCTTTTATACTATGATGTGGGGAGGTCTGCTTCCGTGGAGCGAGTCGTGGCCGTACGTAAGTTGGACCGAGCCATGATGGATGACGTCTTCGGTGTGGCGGTGTAGCTCCTGCTCGACGGAGTGGCGCGTATCGTCAATCGCGGGCATCCTGTCTGTACGGGAAAAAGCCGTTGTTGGAGTGACGCCGTGGTCGTGGCCGTCGCTCTGGGACGTCCTGTCGAGGAAGCGATGAGTCTCTGACAGGTGCTGTAGCGACGGCACGCATCCTTTGGGCGGTGCACGTCTTGTGCATTTAACGCCCATTTGCCTGGGTAGTGGGCGGCTCTACCTGTCAGCGAGCGTGGGTGTGTCAGGCATTTATTTCCCAACCGTCACCACCAACCTACTCGTGGGGTAGTGGGCGATTCGCTTGATCCTGAGGTCGGGCGAGGCGGAGACGCGTTCGCTCGACCCCTACGGAGACGGGGTCGAGCGCGTCGCCCGCGCGTAGATGATCCGACCCCTCCGCGAAGGGGTCGGGCGAGGCGGAGATTGCCTGTCGACTCAGCCTATTGTGCACCTGTATGATGCGGAGGTTGGTTAAGACGGGGATTACTTATGCCTTGATCACGTCATTAAGGTCGAGGGTCATTAAGGTTAACTACCTCTGGTGTTGACCCTCAACATAAAGATCAACTGTTGATAACTCTGCGTGACGCCACAGAATATCTAGCGTAATTTTTGTACTCTAAGTATATATGGATAAAAATAATAAAGTTTATTCATGAAAATAGATTATTATTTAAGTTGGTCATGAGAAACACCCTTTAAAAATGTGGTGAGTTTTATCTAAATAAAATACATGATGTTGGCTTATTGGTAAGTGATTTACTTCATTCTTGGTGCTTGTGAGTTCAATTGTTTCAGTAGCATTTTTTTGGACAATTGACCAAGAAATTATATGACGTGTAGTATGTTTTGTCTAATCAAACAGTTATTTTGTGTTAATTGTGTTAATCAGATAACTATCATGCATTGATGATGTGACACAATATGGTTTGAGAGGATTAGGTTTAGTGGACCATAATTATTATATAAATGTAGACATCCTATAGAGAAATGGAATATGTATATATTTGACAAAAGTGAAAAAAGATCTTCTTCGCAAAAAAAAGTGAAAATAGATTTAGCGAGTAGCCACTAGTGAGTCATCGTGTACTTGATACTAGTACATAAGGGGGTGTTTGAATGGAGGCAAAACTTTGTTCGTGTCACATTATATGTTCAGAATTAAGAGGACTAAAATTTAATATATATAAAAATAAGAGTTTTGTTATAGTGCTTGAAAGGTACCGAAAGATATTAAAAAATTGGTACCGAACCCATCTATTTTGATAACGGTCCACCACTCTAAATACCTTTTAGTAGATACTTCATATTTTTAACCGTTAGATCTGATCAAGTTTATAGTTGATGTTACTTACAAGCACCATAACAAACCTCTAAAATAATTAAATAAGCGTATGGTAATCCACAAGTCAATTTTTTTAATCTAATAATCCATCGTTAACAAATGTTTATTATGACATCATATTGTCAAGTCATAGACTAATTAGGTTTAAAATTTCATATCATGCATTAGCCTGAATATATTAAATCAGTTTTATAAATAATCAATATTTAATACTTTAAAACAGTTTCTAAACATATAAAGTCACAGGGGAAAAACTTATGCCATAGTAAACAAACACGCACCAAGTTATTCGTGGTTGCACTTGCACAACCTCTACCTAAAATAAAATAGACTCATTTTTTATACAAGTAAAAAAGCAAAATGAATTATCCAAAGGAATAAAATAGACTTCTTCTCTTCACAGGAAATGGCTTATACAAATAGGGGCTTTTACAAAAAAAAAAATACGGCTTTCGATTTTATTACAAGTAGGGGTGCTTTTTAGGCGCGCCGCCTGTGCGGCTGGGCCGCGGACTGGGACCGTGAAAACTACGAAGCCACAAAGGATCTAGCCGCATACGTGTCACACGATAATTCATATGGCTGAGATCCAACGGTAGAGATCATCTCATATCGACGGCCATCAGTAGAGCTTTCGGCGCCTCAGGGAACCCTAGCTTCACCCCCGCCTATATAAGACACCATTCCGCAGACCAAAACCCTCACCCGCTCTTCCCCCTAGCAGCCGCCGCTCGAACTCCTCTGCTCCTTCAAGGTAAGCCTCCAGATCCGTGATCCCATCTTGCTTGTTTACTTGGTTTTTGTTTTAGGTAGGAGCGTTTGTTTGTTGTTCAGATGTATATGCTTCTGGGTGGCGCTATTTTTTCGTAGATTTATTGGTGTTGGGCTTCAATTCCTTTTCGATTCATCGCGTTTACGCTGCTTGGTCCTGATCTGTTACATGGAACTTCTTAGGATGAACTGGTTACCGAATCTAGAGTTGTACAGGGTCTGTTCTGCATGGTAGTTTAATTTTACAGCATGATTACCTTCTCTTTTTGTATACTTCAGAGACTCAATTTCCATGTTTTCATACGACTCCTTAAAATATTGATTTATAAAAGTGGTAAATCTGCTTAGGAAACATGGTATCCAGATTATGCTCTCTGTTCGTTCCAACTGTCTGTCTAGCCTCTGCTTGGGAAACGACTCCAGACTTCTAGATCCAATTGTAATCATGTCTATCAAATAAAAAATTGGGTCAACGCCTTGATTGTCTTTCCGGAGGTTTATTTTTCTTATTAATGTAGCGAGCGTAGTTTAATGGCAAAACATCTCCTACCTCGGTGAAGATACGGGTTCGATTCCCGCCGCTCGCCACTGCAGATGCTTGAGTCCGGCTCACATTTCTGTTGGATGCACGCTCTTTCGTATGTGGCATCGGATTTGGTTTGTACATGTGTGGTCTTTTTATATATTATTCTCTAGATGTTTGGTCTAGTTATTGCTTATCATTGAATTGTATTTCTTTTTAAAAAGATAGCCATGTGTGTTCCAGGATATGCTCATTATTATTAATACTGTTACTGATAAATTTTGCAGTTGTTGCAGCTATTAACACACTGCAGCCATGGGTAAGGAGAAGAGCCACATTAACATTGTGGTCATTGGACATGTCGATTCCGGCAAGTCCACCACCACTGGCCACCTGATCTACAAGCTTGGAGGAATTGACAAGCGTGTGATCGAGAGGTTCGAGAAGGAAGCTGCTGAGATGAACAAGAGGTCATTCAAGTACGCCTGGGTTCTTGACAAGCTCAAGGCCGAGCGTGAGAGGGGTATCACCATTGATATTGCCCTGTGGAAGTTTGAAACCACCAAGTACTACTGCACGGTCATTGATGCTCCTGGACACCGTGATTTCATCAAGAACATGATTACTGGTACCTCCCAGGCTGACTGTGCTGTTCTGATCATTGACTCCACCACTGGTGGTTTTGAGGCTGGTATCTCCAAGGATGGCCAGACCCGTGAGCATGCTCTTCTGGCTTTCACTCTTGGAGTGAAGCAGATGATCTGCTGCTGCAACAAGGTATAAAAAGGGATACCACTGTTCATTTTTTGCTGCATTTTTAATATGGTCTAGTTAAATTATGGGACGTCTGATAATGAAGTGTTCTTAGTAGGCATGTTTTGCAGTTTAAAGCTATGTTACATCATAGCTTGTTCTGTTATATTTGCTGGTGCTATTCTGGATTGCCTGATATTCTAATTTGTCTTACTTGCATCATCTAGTTTTAGGAAGTCTGTTGCCTTTGATATTTTCTAACCTTTTTATTTGGTCTGTGCTTAGTATCTATCCTGATGCATAAATACTACTGAACTTTTTGATAATTAAATCTTTGTGATAATGTAATTGTACTATATAACCTTCAAGTAACTGAGTATGGTTCAAAATTATTGCATAACGCTTCTGCTACTGCTATGTTTTGTGCTCTTTTTTTCCTTTTAATCAGTCTTTGTGATTTTCTTGTTCTTTTTACTAAAAATAATGTTCATCTTTATCTGTCAGATGGATGCCACCACTCCCAAGTACTCCAAGGCCCGTTATGATGAGATTGTGAAGGAAGTCTCTTCATACCTCAAGAAGGTCGGCTACAACCCTGACAAAATCCCCTTCGTCCCCATCTCTGGGTTCGAGGGTGACAACATGATTGAGAGGTCCACCAACCTTGACTGGTACAAGGGCCCCACCCTGCTGGAGGCTCTTGACCAGATCAATGAGCCGAAGAGGCCCTCAGACAAGCCCCTCCGTCTCCCCCTTCAGGACGTGTACAAGATTGGTGGTATTGGAACTGTGCCTGTGGGCCGTGTGGAGACTGGTGTCCTCAAGCCTGGTATGGTTGTTACCTTTGGTCCCAGTGGGCTGACCACTGAGGTCAAATCTGTGGAGATGCACCACGAGGCTCTCCAGGAGGCCCTTCCTGGTGACAATGTTGGGTTCAATGTGAAGAACGTTGCTGTGAAGGATCTCAAGCGTGGTTATGTGGCTTCCAACTCCAAGGATGACCCTGCCAAGGAGGCTGCCAGCTTCACCTCCCAGGTCATCATCATGAACCACCCTGGCCAGATCGGCAATGGCTATGCCCCAGTGCTGGACTGCCACACGTCCCACATTGCTGTCAAGTTTGCTGAGCTCCTGACCAAGATTGACAGACGATCTGGCAAGGAGCTTGAGAAGGAGCCCAAGTTCCTGAAGAATGGTGATGCTGGTATGGTGAAGATGCATCCCACCAAGCCCATGGTTGTGGAGACCTTCTCCGAGTACCCTCCCCTTGGTCGTTTTGCTGTCCGTGACATGAGGCAAACGGTTGCTGTTGGTGTCATCAAGAGCGTGGAGAAGAAGGACCCAACCGGTGCCAAGGTTACCAAGGCTGCTGCCAAGAAGAAATGAGGCGTTTGAAGGAAGTCCCCAACTATCTAGCTGGCTTAGTGAAAGTTTTAAGTTTTGTCTTGTGGGATGCTATGCACCTTATTTGTGACGTCCCTTTAAAACTACTGTCGTGGCATCTATGTTTGAGACTTTAATTGTGGCTTTTTCTCCTGTGGAGTACTCGTATCTTAAATTCTCTGTGACTTGAATTGTGGTTTTTCTTCCTGTCTTTATTCTTTGTTGCATTTGTTTATGTCGTTGCTCATAATTATTTTTTCTCTTTGTGATTTTTTAGTTAGCATTTGCCTTTTATTAACGTACCCCATTTGTGTTCCTTTGTTAAGCTTAATGTGATGCATGCTTGTGTTGTTACTATTTTACTACGGCAGCATTATTTTTGTTGGAAACCAGAGTTTGTGGTAAAATACAGGAGCGTTAGCTAGAAAACTATTCGTAGCTTAAAAGACTTGTCTTTTTTGAAACAATGTTCGATAGTATGGCTACCTTCTCTTTATAGTGAACTGTTGATTTTTTTGTGTAAGCTTTAACCATAGTTTTTTTTTTTTGGGAAAACCATTGGATTGATTTGTACAGTTGTGATTCATCGTATTGTTGTTTTGATATTTGTTATTCTGATTTGTTTTGATACCGTTGTGTTGTGGATGATCATGGAAGGATTTTACATTTTCTGCGGTCTTACGCACCTGTATTTTCATCTCACGGAAGTGTTTTCATCTCACAAAATGCAAAGAGCACTCATTTTCTCACTTCTATTTTGGTTACGAGAGAGCCTTCCAACCTGAATTAACTTAAACCACGAAATAAGGTTTACAAGAACAGGCTGGGTATTGAACAGAGCGAATAAGTGCTTAAGATAGGCGCAACAGCATATAAAAACACGCTGAGATAGACATGTGCACAGCACACAACACGATCACACACAGAGGCAATGTCACAGGCTAAAGAGAAGATCTAGTTTAACAGAAAGCATCTAATCTATCTAAAACGTGCTTATGTTGAGTTGCTCCATTTTTACTACAACGCGGCCCAGTCAACAGTCTGAATTACAGCACCTTACAAACCATAATGAACCAAGTAGGGAAGAAGGAAAGATAATCGAAAGTGAACGACTTCCAATATGCTGTCATTAATAATTGTGCAAATGGAATAAACAACATGGCGTGTTGTTGCGCAGGAACCATGAGTGAAATTTATCCATGTTGAGCTCTATATGGTCAATAAATCTCATGAAACGATTTGCTTCGCAGGTAATTTGAGCAGGAAAGATGCAAAGCATTTGCAACCGGCGTATGCCAGGAAGTACAAGGCTCCCTACATCATAATCATAATGTTCTAACTGGAGTTCCTTCTCTATGAGCATGTGCTTGCGAAAAACACTACAGCTCTGCCTCAACAAGCTTCGCCTCTGCTGCTTTCCCAGCTTCGTTCAACACAAAAGCCTTCAGTGACTCCACATCCCTAGGTCCTGCAGCGGCATAGAAGAGTAAAATTGGTAGCCAAAAAGGAGAGCAGAGAACCAAACAGAAAAGAAGTACCAAATGGGAAGAAAAAAAAAAAGAGACCCGTATGACCTGGAAGCAGTGTGATATCACTACAACAAAATCCTAATGTACCATATGCTAAGGACAAGTTACAAGAACTTGAATTCTTTCTGGCCATTCCTAATATCTGAAGTCACACACATTTCAAGTACTGAGTAGCAAATGCAACCAACGAAAAGAGGAAATAAGCTTCTACAAACCATCTTAAATAAAAGGGGCAATACCACTCTTGCCCTCATCCCGAAGTCTAATGTTGATTTTGCCCTCATTTTTGCAACTTATCGATTTAGCCCTCACGTTTTTTAAATGAAGCCACCGTTTGGCCCTATTTTTTGTACCGTTACAGCCGTCAGGAGTTTCTATTTAAAAAAATAGAAAAACAAATAGGAGTTAAAAGACCAGATTGTCCTTGTCTCTCCAAACCTTATCTCCTAACTCTCCTTTCTCTCTGCTCTCCACCTGAACATCGTCTGCCTATCTGGCACCCTAAACCTAGGCGAGCGGCGGCTGGCTTGTGCAGGGCGGCGTAAAACACACGGGTGCAGGCGAGCCGTGCGTGGCGCAGGCAGGGAACGAGCACGGCGTGGGTGGGCGCGGGTGCAGCGAGCTTGGATGCGCGTCATGCATGGCGAATGCATGTGACTGTGGGCGTGGGCTGCGAACGCCAGGCAGACTTCTCAAGGTCCTCCGTGCCCACAGCCGTGTGAGCTGCTGTCAACACTTACTGTCAGTGTTAGTTGGTCTCATGTCTCGTCGTAGAGCGATAACATTGTGAAAGCTTATCATACTCGACCTCAATCGCCCACACGAGCTGCGTGCCTCACACGGGGAGGTGATGAACCGATGGTGGATGTGGTCATGGATGTGCTGCACGCCCTCGCCAGCCCCAATGTGGATGTCAGGAGGAAGGTGCTCGATTTGGTGCTGAATTTTCGCTCACCCGTCGAAATGTTGAAGCTTTAAATACAAAATTTTTATTGAAATGGTGGTAAAATATGTTTCAATATTGTCGAATTCATGCTGAAATCTGTGAAAAGAACTGTCAAGTATTTAATCGAAATGTTGTTCAAATATTGACCAAAATAACGGTATAATCAACATTTCTAAATAAAAAAAACGTAAGGGTCAAATCAGAAGGATATTTCAGTCATTTTGCATTGGATCTAACATTGTTACCTTCGTATAACAGACTAGGGGCAAAGTGGTGCTTCAGTTCAAAAAAAGAGGGGTAAAATTGATAAGTTGCAAAAACGAGGGTATAATCAGCATTGGAGGTTACAACGAGGGTATGAACGGTATTGCCCCGAAATAAAAATAGTTTTATAACAGGTGGTGGCTCCAAGGACTTCAAGCAACATGAACTGATGTCCAGTTGATAATAAATAATCATGATCATACGATCAATAATACAGAATTTACTTATTTGTGTAACCTAAAAAATCTTCTATGTCATTCAATTCAAGGAAAAAGTCCAATTTAGGCCCTCTTTGGAAGGGCTCCCAACTCCAGATTCGCACGAAAAATCTGTGAAGCCCTGCCAAACAGGTGTTTTGGTCACCTGCTCCACGGGTGAATCCGAGGAAGTGATTCGCGTTTTTTGGGGTGAATCCGGGAGCGGAAGAAACCTGCTTCGCATCTTTCTCAAAACAACTTCACAACCAACCACATTCAAACCTCCCTTCAAAGTTCACAACTATTTACCCGCAAATGCCATCAAATATAAGGACAGAGACCTGCACCACGCCCCTCGCCTGGTGATGCACAGAACGGGCAACCTCATCCACTCGCAGTCGCAGCAGCCAAGGCGATTTCGATAGGGAGCTAGGGATTTGGTCGTGGCCGCCTCAAATCGCCTTGGCTCTGCTCCTAGCCTTCCCTGCGCGCCCGTCGGTCGCGTCCGGCCGGCCCTGGTCGCTGCTCCATCGCATCTGCTCCCTGCTCACCCCTCCCACCTCCCTGCAGGCTGCAGTCTGCCCAGGCCGCAATATTTACTACCACCCACATCCTGAAGGGCATGAAGAGTCAAAGGGTGATTTGATTATTTCTCTCCGATCACTCCTCTGCTTGTATTAGATTTGTTTATTGCTTTGTGAACACCATAGATCTTTAATCCATATTTTTTCCTAATTGTGGTCAACGATTTGGTACTATTCAATAGCTTTTTGGGGAGAACAATACGGGTGATTGTGCAGCTTGCAATGAGGAATTGCAGATTGGGTGATAGTTTAATGTTGCTTTCTCTGATTTTTCTTCTAGCTGTAACATGTTATTTTCATATGCTTGCAGCAATATAAAGGCATTGTCAAGTTTAAAGACCCATTCAGAATGAAGAAGTGACTATAATTGTTGAAGACATGGACACGATTCGATTTGTTGCTCATCTATAACAGTCAAGGGTAATCCAGATAAATATATGTAACAACACAACACTTTTAATAATCAAGAATCAGTTTGTGTGCCAAATGATTCTATAAATAGATTATGATTCTCTAAAAGAATCAGGAGAATCACTCCACCATAAGAATCAAGGAGTGGAGCTGAAGAATTAGGGAGTGGAGCTCTGCCAAAGGGGGCCTTACTCCCCTCAAGTATGACCGAAGTCTAGATAACCCCCTAAACTATTTTTTAGTTTACTTTTACCCCAAACTTATGTCATTTGGTTTAATTTAACCCCTACTAAAATTTGTCTTTTTATTTCTTCATGCACAATTATAATTTGAATTTGAAATTTTATATGGTGGTAGGGGACATGGTATATTAAAAAAATATTTTAAAATTTTTGACATTATTTTTCATATAATTTTGTGTCATAATGCTTATTTTACAATTAAATATCCTTCTCTATCAAAATGATGTTAAAAATTTTGTGAAATATTTTCTAACATGCGTTATGATGTCAACCGTCATCACGTAAAATTTTGGCTTCTAATTTCACTTATGCATGGAGAAATGAAAAATATAAATTATGTTAGGGGTAAATTAAACCAAATGACACAGCTTTGGGGGTAAAGTAAACCAAAAAAAAGTTTAGGGGGTTATCTAGACTTTGGCTATAGTTCAGGGGAGTAAATTGGACTTTTTCCTTCAATTCAATTACTAGGACGTTGCCTAGCACTATCCTTTCCATGATTTTATTCATCAAATATGTGGATTACGAAAAGTTCATGAAAGTGAGGACTTATGTGATACAGAAATGGTTCCAAAATCAGTTTTGGATCATGCTGTATTAAATGCACAGCCATTTTAGACCTTGAGATCGTATTCCTACTATAAACGCTCGATGGATGGAGGTTTGGACAGGAATCTTATGTTCTAACATTATCAAGGGATTCAAAACTATACATGAAGCCTTTGAGTAGGATATTTCTGCATAAAAGTAGGTTGAATCAATGAAGTAAAACATACCTTTATATTTTCCTACTTCTTCGCCATCATAGAAAACTTTGAATGTTGGGTAGGAATGAATATCCACTTTGGAGCATACTGGTTTGCTGAGACCACAGTCCACTTGTCCTATCTCAATTTCATCCTCGCCTTCCATTACCTTTCCCAGGTCCTCCCAAAGTGTCCCAAGGTTCTTGCTGCAAGGGACATGTATTCAAATCAGCTTCATGGCAGCCAATGTATTTTTACTGTATTTAGAAGCAAAAAATTGTCTAGCTGATAGAAGCATATTATGCCTTACCAGTGTTTACACCAGGGAACACAAAATTTCACAAACCATGCCGTGTCCTTCTCCTTTATCTAAACAATAGAGAAACTTACAGAATCAAATCCCCATTAGCAAAGCAGATAGGGAAAAATTCAACAGAAAGCAATGGAATAGGCATCTAGAACAACAGCACTCGCTGGCCTTAGACTAATTTACACAGCATGTCAGTACTACTACAACAAAGTATAGATTTCAGCTCAGTTCATCAGTACACTATCGAGCTATAGTCCCTCAACTAACGCTAATGGAGTGGCAAGTGAATGCACTCTCGTCCGGGTGGATTCACAAAATAACTTGTCATACAACTGCAACTGCTTGAACGCAATTATTAAGAATGTCGATCTGAGCAGGATTAGCGCATCCCAACAACGTAAGCAACCCGACGAGTGGCATGTGGCAAGGTAGCGTTGATTCGATCATGAATACAACAGAAAATGCATGACAAAGCATCCGAACTGCTTTATCTCCGACTGCAAGGCGAGGCGGAAAGGAGAGTGCTGAGGCCAGTAGCTAGGGTAGGAGGAGGAGATCATTACCTTGTCGGAGAAGGTCTCTTCGGTGAGGGTGATGACCTCAGCGCCGGACCGTACGGAGAGGGACAGGAGAACCGCGAGAGAGACCACCAGTAGGCGAATCGATAAGCATCCGCGGCGGCGGGGAGTTGCCGGATCCATCGCTCACACGGACACGAGGTGGGGGTGGGGGCGAAGAGAGAGGGAGGGAGGGTGGGTGCTGGACGGGAAGGATGCAGATGACTCGATGTTTTTGTTGGGCCGGTCGGGTCTGGGCTGACTGGACCTAACAGTGTGCCGATGGCACTTCTTTGACGGAGCCGAATTTAGATGATTTTTTAGAAGATTACCGGCCCACATATGTTTGGGATTGTCTACCCAAAAGGGGTTAAAAATTTAGTGCAAACACACATTTAGGTGCAAATTTGTAAACAACCGCCCGGAACTGTCAAATACAGATCCCAAGTCTCCTTAGGAAAGTGGCTCCCTTCAATTCAAGCCCCACTTATCTAACTTTGCAGAAATCTCCCCACAGAAAGCACCCTTGGTGTGGAAGAGACCCACAGTAACCGTAGAACCACTCAATCTTTTTTGATCCTGTCATATACCATCAGTCGCCATGTTGCTGAACTAGGAAACTGCAAGATAGAAAAGAACAAAAAAAACTCCAGTGCACAGTTTTTGTTTGCCCTTTAAAATTTTACGATCACTTAAATAAACGTGACTTAGTACCATTTCGCACCAGACAAGTTCCAAGCTCCATGTTTGCTCTCCATGAGAGTCAAGCTCTCACAGAACCATGTTCGCATGGATCCGACTATCCGAGTGGAGGGGAGGAGTCAGCCTCAAGTTTTCTTAATTACCATATATATTGTTCACCTTCTGTACGTTCCAAAATCTCAATTAATATGTTGATCGATCTATTGATGCACACACCATACCTGATCCGTTGATCAAAAACCACCATGTAGAGCAGCGCAAGGGGCTGTAGTGTCACTGCTAACCTGCATGCCTATATATAGCCTCAGGAGCAAATGTTCATCTGAAGCTGTTCCGACCTAAGGCGCAAAACTGGAATAGATTAGGACTTAAATCTGCATTATGGTGAGTTATGGATCAGAATGAGGAGGTGAAACAAGTTTAGGGACCCCAATGCATTTCACTCTTGCAAATAAAATCCTTTTTACAACTTGAATTAATGTATCCACACCCTATACTCAGTCTTTCCCATAAGCATTTTTCTTGTGACCCTTTCTGGGGAAGCATTAATGCTGATTTTTAAAACCACGAGAAGTGCACATGTACTAAATATGATACACATCAAATCTTGCTGCTTGTAACTAATGACTTATCTAGCACTCGGTCATTGTGGAAAGAAACAAATTAAATATCTTCTTGACCATTTTTAATTCTTGAAGATATAAATTTTTATGTTAGATACATATGAGGGAAATCATTAAACCACCTCATAATTCACATGAATTTTGAGATTCCACTATAAATATTTTGGCTGCAAATCACCATCCAACCACAAGATTTTTTTTTTTTACCAAAACCCACCCCAATTCGCAAATGCATAACAATCCACATTTTCACTGGTATGGAGTTAGGAAACATCAATATAGCTAAATAACATTATTAAAGTGCTCAGATGATAATTTATTTATCATAACTTTGGTAAAAGATATATCCAAACAGTAAAATTTTCTGGAACTCCATGTATGCTTTAACAATTGTTTTGTTTTTATGGAATCTTCAAATAGAATGAATATTATGCTCTTGAAATATTATAATTTAGATAAGGACCGCATAAGCGCCTTCAAATGAGTGAACATGGGTTGAATTAGTTAAGGATGTGTGAATTGGGATGTTCTACACAACAAAATATAGCAACTGGGGTGAAGAATTGCAATATAAAAGATTATGTATGGGAATATCAATGCACATGCAGAAAATCTTTGACGATATATTAGAAGTACATGGAACATTGATTACTGGGTGACATATGAGGTGATATATGCAATTATCCGTTTAGATCTGAATTCAATGCTATGCAGAAAATCTTTGCTGATATGTTAGAAGTACATGTAAACATTGATCACACATAAAATAAATGCCACTTCCGCATCCCAAATATATAAATAGGGCATTCCCATTGTGAGATTGTTCATTGTGTTGTTTGTTGATTCACAAAGATATCAACATGGGCATAATTTTTATCAGTCCTTTTTTTCAGCATTTTAATGTTTTCGCCTAACATCATAAGAGGTTGCATTTATTCTCAAAATCAAGTAAATACATAAAGGTTTATCTAGTACTGTATATTTAGTTCTAAATTCCCTTTAAATTGTGTTCAAGTATTTAAATCATATTCAAGTATCTATTCTATTCTACGATATGATTATATGTTAGAACATCCATCGTGCTAAAATAATGTAACACCCAAAACGAATGGCTAAACATCATGAATGACATGTAATGCAACCGTTAGAGGTCAATTGATGGTGCAATAAATTATTTTCATCTCTACATCGATTTGTTTTCCAGGACAAGCTTAACCATGCTCTCCAAAAGATGGGCCTTTGGATCCATCATTATATAGGTCATGAACAGATCAGATGCAACGCACCAATCTAATAAAAAAGATGTGTTGCATCTTGATAATCGTAGTCCCACTCCTATCTTCGTAAGTTTTAGAGAATTGTTCCTTTATCTTTATTTTATCAGTTGTAAGAGTTATATGAATGTAAGTAAAAGATGGGTGATGGAACCAAACATCAAGTCAGTATAAAAATAACTCACAAAATAGATATTATTATAATAACCTTTCATTGTTATTTTTTATTGTTTGTAGATTGCAGCACATGTCATGAACTCGCAAGTTACTATGGGATTCAAGTAACAAGCGATGTGTATGGTTTCTCCGTAAATAACGATGAAAGCACAGGAATATTTATACAGATTCACGACCGTGGAAATAGTTCACCTTTAGATCTTGAGGGGTTCGGTGTTGGGTGGCATGTACGTTTCTTTATTCTTTCATTAGAAATGCATTGATGTGTTGGTTTATCCATTTATTGTCATCAAAAACATAATCATCATGGTATACATGATATGGTTGACAAGCATGGACTTTAAATAATCTATTATAGCGACATGTTGTTTTTTCTATATATAGGTTTATCCAGCTCTTTTATAGCGACAATCATCTTCAAAGTTTTAAAGGTAGTAAGAATGTTACATTTACTTCTAGTATATTCTATTGTTCAACTGTCATATGAGTAGTACTTGTACCGTCCTTTTTCCTAACTCTAATCATTTAATTAATCTAGGATAAGGGTGGAGATTGGTTATTGCACGTTGGGTTCGATTCAGAACCATACTTGATAGGACGCTTTCCCAAGTCCATATTTACTAGACTAGGCGACAAAGCAAATGAAATCAGACTTTACGGCGCTGTGCAGACCCATACCACCAAGAGGATTCCAATGGGAAGCGGATTTCATTCAAGCAGCAGTAAAGCTGCATCGTTTAGCAATATTCTGCTTATTGGTGAAAATGGCGAAACAGATTTGGTTAGACAAGACGTGCCTAATATTATGACGGACGCGGATATCTACTCTGTGTCCTCTATTACTCCTGAGTGCAGGTTCACTTACGGTGGACCGTTAGAGTGAGAGACAACCCATGTACCATGCGTATATAATAGGCTATGAAATGAAAAATAAAGAGATGTAACTATTCTCTGTTCCATTTTTCATTCTTCTCACTTACTACTAGCATGCAGTGCGCTTAATTTGTTGTATGACTGTCAGAAAATAAAAGGATCATACATAGATTACTCACTTGATTAAGTTTGGATCACTCACTTGACCAAAATATTTGGTTAATCAACCGTGACATTCAAAGAGAAAGAGATGTACACTCTGGCACCGTCGTCGTCGTCTCGGCTTCGATCAAGTCTGGCGCTGTTCCTTGGTTCCTCCAACGAGAAATGGCACTGGGCTGCGTTCGGAGCACGGGCATCTCACTGCTGATACGGTACCGAAAGCGAGAGGATGGCACGCGCCTTTGGTGCTGGACCAGCGACGGAACAGAGGAAAGGGAGCATTATTCCCTATCGCGTCGGGCACAGCGAATCGCCTGGCTCGATCGGCACCCCTACCCACCGTCCTTTTTTTTTGTGCCGGCAGAGCAGAGGGAGCGAGGCAAAAAAGAGAGGACCGAAGAACGAAAAGCATGGAGTGTTGACTGGCAGTCTGGGCACCCGGCAGGCAACCCTGCCGGCCTCTACTCGTGTAGTGTACCGATTTTTACCTTTCACTGTCCACTGTTTACCTTCACACACCATGTGTTTCCAATTCCATACGATGCACCGGATCAAAAAAAAAAAATTCCATAGGATGCACGGTTGATCTTTGCGTTGTCATGGAAAACCATGGAAGAATCAATCAATCAATCGTCCTGGATTGGCTTTATCTACCAAACCCAACCCAACACATGCGCGGGCATGTTCCGTAGTACAACTAGCTCGTAGCGCTCCCCCCATCGTTCCCGTCAACCATCCAACGCAGGAGGGGCACGCACGTTCGCCGCAGCCGGTTCGCCGAGCCCCGGTTAGTTATTAAGCAGCGCCTTTGCAACCTTCATGCTGCTGCCCTGCACTGCATGCCATCATCTTATCCCCGGCGGCCCCGAGGAGTGATGGTTGGACGGGCAACGAATAAGTAACCCCAAGATGCCAAGAATTCCTCCGAAAATTAAAGAAAAGCCCACCATCCATCATCATTAGCTAACTAACAACTAATGACCACCCGGCCATGACTCATCAGCGGCCCCATCCCCATGATGAAAAGGACTCGGAGAGGTGGTTCTACTTCTTGGTCGCATGTGCTCGCGATCTTTCCACTTGTCTTCACAGCTCACCACTTGTTTCTAGAAGCGAGAGAGCGTACTACTACTAACTACTACTAATACCAACAAAAGGCAATAAAGATGAGATGCTCATGGACGGTGCTATGCTGATCTTTCACTGTCGGTTACCGTTCTCGTCCGAATTCCAGCTTGCATCACAATCCATTTTGATGTTTACTTGGGGGCTGCAAGGACGGACGAACAGTCATCATGCGGCCGGCTCGCTTCGTTCCGTTTCTGTGTCTCACCGGCTGCCACAGCATTGATAAGCACGTTAAAGATGAGAACAAAACATCCATCCAGAACCAGCACCAGCCGATCCGGCGACGGCGATCCCCCACCACGCCGGACGTGCAATGAAGGCACGCCGCCGTGCCCGTGTAGCACTTAACCGTTGCCGACCCGCCACGCGCCGCGGCGTCATTGGCTGGCCGCTCACGCACGCCGTTTTTAATTACTGTCTGAGAGAGTTAAAGCGGCCACTCGTACGTGTGGTACAGTACCACGCGAATCGCAGGTCCTGCTCAGCTCAGGTGCTCAATAAATCCCCTTCATGAGCGCAGAAAACGGCAAACCGCTGCCCGCCGCGGCCGTGGCAAAGATCGGGCAATCTGTTTTACTCGACGCGTCCGTCCCGGCCCCGCTGCCAAGGACGGAGCACGGGATCACGCAGCGAGGCGGTGGCTGGTGGGCGCCCGCCCCACCTGCCCGAAGCGTAATCGGTACGCGCGCGTGGCTCGGATCCCCTGTACCATGGAAGCGGATGTGGCCCGGTCAGCGGCGGCGGCAGTTGGGCACATCCGTGCGGTCCATGGTAGTAGGTCAAGAAGACCCGTTCGAACGAGAGATGGCGGGGCCAGGGGCGGTGCGGGTCTCCGCCAGCTCGGTCCACAAGACCACAACCCGTTGCGAGTTGCGACTCGCGACCGTCCGCTACGTCGTCGGGTTGCGCCGCCGCAAGAATTCCGCTACGCTGACGCGCGCATTCCACCAGAGGACGACCGCTCAACGTAGAAAAAAAAAAAAACACCACCCGGCAGGTACTAGCAATTTAGCAAAGGGCAGCAGGGCGCCGACGTCTCACCAGTCACCACCCGTTTGTAATACGGAGTACTTTCTTCGTTGAATTTAATCTTTGGAGTGGAGTGTGTAATCGCGTAAAGTTTGCTGCAAACGAAATGTAAATTTCATTCAATGATCAAAAAAAAGAAAAAAAAAGTTAAATACCATTACTCCCGCAAAAAAAAAGTTCTATTATGATCGTCATAGTTTAATTATCTTGCTGATCCTATATATTGTCAATTTCATTAAGCTCACAAATCTGTAGCACACATTAGTTACTTTACCGGTCTACTTCTGTTGTGCTAAGATTAGACGATGATGATTTGGCTCAAAACAAAAAGATTACACGATGGTGACTTATTAATATTATTTGTCTATAGCCCTAAAGCGTTACTAGTATCTTCATGTCTTTCTATAATTTTTTTGACATTCTTTCTTGTGCCATTAGTATATCTTAACTACTGATTGTCAGCATCATGTCAACAAATATCAACAACTATGATTCAGAATATTTTTGTAAAGTAAGATCTAACTGGTTGGAAAAGGAACCATAGCATATAGTATACTAAGTGATTGTCATTTTAGCAACACACATTGTTTTTTTTTTTTTACGAAGACTAGCATCATATGTTTTAACAAGCTTCATGAATGAAAAAGCGATGTCATTATTGTGCACCACATTTTTACTTTTGATTTTTGTATATAGCTCATAAGCAAGAAATGAGATAAAAATTAGAGACAATATCTAAATATCTATAAATAGCTCTGTTCTGACTTTCTGACACATGAACAATAATGACTTAAGTTATCATTAATACTGAATTGTCGTAATAACCTTTACTCATCACGATAGTAGGACTATAACATTTATAAAAAAAAGTGTAGTTGTACACACAGGCTTCCCCTGTGAATCTGCTCTTCCATTCCCCTGAAAAAAAAAATCTGTTCTTTCATTAAAACGGCAGTTGCGAACCACAGTACCGTCCCACACATCCTACGGCCTAAATCCGTTGGTGCTCGTGGGGAAGAAAGCAACCGGAGAACAACCAGCTAGAGAGACCCACCGAAACTGCTACCCATTCAGTCTAGTGGGGACCACCTTTCAGCCATACGTCTCCACCTCGCCATTTCGCTTCCGTTTCAACTCTCCAGTCTCCCACTCCTTCCACTCCTCGCTTTCCAAACTCGTCTTGCGGGACGGGAGCGCGTACTGTACACGCGAAGCGATCGGCGCCGTGGGCGGCGAGATGGCGGCGGCTGCAACGATGACGTGGCACGAGGAGCTGGCCACGCTCGTGGGCGTGGGCGGCGTCAGCCTACCAGGCGCCGGCGTGGACGCGGCTCCGCCGTCGGTGAATGTCGCGGCGGTGGGGGCTGGGTGGTACGGCGAGGAGGAAGGGGTGAAGGCGGAGGAGGGGTGGGCGCAGCAGGCTAGGGGTTTCGCGGAGTCGACGGCGGAGATGCTGCTGGAGCTTGGGCGCGGGCTGTGGGACGTCGGTGCGCAGAGCCTCGCCGGCGCCGAGAACACGGAGCTCGCCAGGCGGCTCCGGCGGCAGGCGGCGGCCACGGGGAAGCGTCTCAGCTTCATGAACGAGTACCTCCCCGAGGAGCGCGACCCGGTGAGGTGCTGGGTCGTCGTCGCCGCAGTGGCATTCGTCACGCTCCTAGGTAACTGCTGATCTCGCATCCGCCGCTCTGCCCTGCCTCGGCATCCACCGTGCTCGTGTGTTTCTGCCTCCAGCCGAGGTGTGATGGCGGTTGGTGACGTTCCCCAACATGCTATGTGCGTTTCCTGCGTTTTTTGTTCATTTGAGGGATGGATCTAACTGACGGGGTAAAATTGGGAACGGTCGTGTACTTATGTTATTATCAGAAGGTTTGATTTTGAGTTCCGAGTTCGAACACTATGAGCAGATTTCCCTCTCTATGGTTCGGTGTGCAATTGGTTAACCAATGTGACATTTGGGACCATGCTTTTTCAGACTGTGGGATCCATACCTAGTTGCTTGGGCGACATTGTTTTCACGAGAGGAATATACATCCATGAGTTTCTGTACATATCTTGACTTTCTTGCTAAACCACTGAGTCGACACAATTGGCACTGTCATGGCTAGTCAATTGCTTTTTATTTTACTATTGAGTCAGCATATTCCGTATATTTACTGTTAGATTGACCTAGTCATTCACTCTTAACTGCAAGCAACTTTCGTTTCATGTGAACAAGCTTCATGCTTGAGAATTGTAATGTGTTCCTTGACGTTTCAGAACTTAGAAGAAATATTTTCAATTTACGGCATCTTTGATCTTTATGTCTCGCACTATAATTTGATGGGCTTCTATGTTTCTGTTTCAAGCACAATGCATGGAGAGTATCCATCCAGCAATGCCACTTCAAATGCTTATAATTGATACACTGTTATATATTTTTTCATAACCATTTTGTTAATGCACCCTAGTCCTTGGATCCATGGAGCAGTTTATATATGTTGGAATCATTGCGCTACTTTGATTACTGACTTATGTGATTATTTCCCCTGCAGTTTTAGGTGTAGGAAGTGGCGATGAAACTCCGGTAGAGCTTCCAAAGAAACTTTACATCAGTCCCCCAAGTGCTAATAGGATCCAGCTTCCTGATGGGAGACATCTGGCTTATGAAGAACAAGGAGTCTCAGCTGGGAGGGCAAGATTCTCACTGATCGCACCTCATTCTTTTCTTTCGTCAAGGTTGGCAGGTAGGATTGATTGTTACATTATACTATATCTGAATACAGTTTTGAGTTATTGGCACCCATATGCTATATATTGATTCCAATGCACTTTCTTATGTAGGAATCCCTGGAATCAGTCTGTCCCTTCTGGAAGAATTTGGGGTGCGACTTGTGACCTATGATCTGCCTGGTTTTGGTGAAAGTGATCCTCACCCAGGCCGAAATCTCAATTCTTCTGCACTGGACATGCTCCATTTGGCAAACGCCCTCGATATTCCAGACAAATTCTGGGTTGTGGGCTATTCTGGTGGTGGCATGCATGCTTGGAGTGCTCTTCGTTATATTCCTGACCGAGTAGCTGGTACATATCCATGCTATTTGAAATTTCCTTCGATAGTTGGATTAGTAAATCTATAGTTTCTCCTTTTGTAAATTTAATTTTGGTTGCAAATGATGTGACACTATCACGGTAGGACCTATGGTAGGGCCTTTTCTGAATCTGTGGGTCTGTAAGGTCTTCCTTTTTCTATCAAAACATAATTGCAGAAGTGCTTGAACCTATTATTTTTTCTAAGATTGTTACTGAAGTAGCAGTGTTTTGGATACTCTTATTGATAAATATCTTTTTTTTTTTGTTTTGATGAGAATAGAATGCAGATAGTTTAACGAATCATACAATTAAGCATACAAATTTGTACAATGTTACTTATCTAGTTTTTCTTGTTTGAAACCTCGATTTGGTCAGGACGCGGCAATCACCATTTCATCTCAATACTTCTTTCAGCTTCAAGCGCTCTTTACCCTTTTGTTTCCAAAGCCTATAAACCTAAATCCATTTGTAATAGTGATGATCATTACTTTTTATTGAGTTCATCATATGTATTATCCTGAATTCAGGTGCAGCAATGTTCGCACCTATGGCAAATCCATATGACTCCAAAATGACGAAGGATGAGAAGCGTAAAACATGGGAGAGCTGGTCAACGAAACGGAAACTGATGCACATTTTGGCTAGAAGGTTTCCGTCTCTACTGCCCTTATTTTATCGCCAAAGCTTCCTTTCTGGAAAGCAAGGGCAACCAGAGAGTTGGTTGTCACTGTCATTGGGAAAGAAGGTATGCTGATACCATCATTCTGTACTACTTGATGTGCAATTCTAACTTGTGGGATGCTGTAGAGCAATGTTTGAATGATATAGATTATCTATCATAGAACAGTCATCCTTCTAATTGTTTTGAGGCATGGGTGAACCAGATGCAGCGACATATTCCGACAACAGTCCATTCTTATGCCAAGTACTAACATTATGTGCACACAGGACAAAACTTTGCTTGAGAGTCCTGTGTTCCAGGCATTCTGGGAAAGGAATGTTGCGGAATCTGTGCGCCAAGCAGATGCACAGCCATTTGTAGAGGAAGCTGTGCTGCAAGTGTCTGACTGGGGATTCAGTTTATCGGATATTCAAACGCAGAAAAAAGAGGATCGGGGCTTTTTTGAGTTGATCAAATCTATGTTCAATCAGGTTGAACGAGAGTGGATTGGGTTTCTGGGCCCAATACACATATGGCAGGTTTGTACTCTGTTTGCTGAGAAGTATTGAAAGATTTGAAGTATATTTGACATGTTCATGGCAGCAGCCAGTAGAACCATGTTTCAGTTATTCTAAGCATAATTATGTAGCATGAATGTAAGGACATTGTCTAGAAGCTTATCTGTTGCTGCCTGGTTGCGGATCATGAGTAATTTTTGTTCATTTTCATCATCATAAGAGTTTAAACGTGTGAAGGTCACTCTATTATATGAGTAGCAAACTTTAACAGCACCAGTGAAAGGTCGCATTGATAGTTAATAATCGTAGCCGGAATTGTCTTTGCTTTCTATTGAAAAAAAAAACTCTTTCTTAAGAACCAGAGGAAAGGACACTGTTATGCTGAAATTGTTACTTTGTTAGCTTGTCCTTGGGCACAGTTATGTGACCTGGTATTTCATTGTCTTTATAGATTATATGCTTTGCACACCTATTTCACTTTGCTCTTCCTGAACTTTCCTATCTCAACAGGGTATGGATGACAGAGTGGTATCTCCATCAGTGGCGGAGTTTGTCCGACGTATGGTTCCAGGAGCCACAGTGCATAAGCTCTTCGAGGAAGGTCATTTCTCATACTTCTGTTTCTGTGAGGAATGCCACCGGCAGATATTCTCCACCCTCTTTGGCATTCCCCAGGGCCCTATCAACCCTGTACCAGAATCCAATGAAGTTGAACCTGAGGTCACCGAAGAAACTGCGGTACCTGACAATGTTACAGAGCAGGAACAAGAAATATCAAGCTTGGCCTGATCAATTGATCATGATCGGCTTCAAGATCAGCCGTATAGATACGAGATATTACCACTACTTAACACAACCGCACAGAGACAGGACCTTTTCTTCGCGGCCCGCCATACAGTGTATGCTTACCAGAGGGCAGGTGGACAGGGCTGGCTTCTTTCTCACAATTATTGTATAGGCAAAGCTCTGGGTTAGTGGGTAACTAGGAGGCCGTACTGGATGCGCCGGCTAGCTTCAATGTGCTCGTCAAATAGTATAGGTCGCTGCTGAAATTTGATTAACTTATCATAATGATATGCCTTTTTACAGTCTCCTGGTTCCTGTTCTTGCCATTCCCTAGTGTTTACTCGGCTTCACTGTTAATCTTTTTGATGTGAACGTGCGGCAGTAATCTCTAGCTCTGACTATTTTACCTTTCTTCAATAATTCCTGACAACATTATTTAGCAGCCGAGAGTGGGGAGCACAGCCAGTTTTCTCCATTGATCTGAAGACATCATCGGCCTTTGCTGGCAACCCTTCTTTTAGCAGATTTGTGATCATTACATTTTTTTTTTTTGGAACTATACAGCAAGGGAGACCCCTGCTGTGTATTTTATTTATCTATAAAAGAGAAGGTAAAGAACAAAGTCTGTAAAACAATGGCCCATGGTGCCGAGAAACAAGAAAGGAAAAAGGACAGAGGTGCAGGGCTAAGCCTCTTCTCTGTAGAGAACCTGTTAGCCTGCAAATCTGCCTCCTCTGCAAATTGTGGTCATTACATTGTAAGTCACAACACAAGGCACTAGACCATTGGTTGACATAGTAGCGAACAAATCCGTGGCTTCTTTAATTTTCCTAACTTTAAACAGTGCAGAAATCATAATAGTGACAGTTACTCTATCAAACTTCATGTTCACTGCACATAATTCCTTGAAAAGCATGATTGCCTCGTCAAAGCAATTATTTTTACTGAGGCCATTGATAACTATTCTGCATGCCACCAAATCCAATGGTATCTTACGCTCAATCAAGTCAGTGAACATTTTCTTCGCAGCAATGACTCTTCCAGCCTGAAATAAACCATTCAGAGCACTATGCTGTATGTAACGATTGTAGGCTCAACTCCCTTGATGAGTGACATTCCCCAGGGCTGAAGTCCCAGAGCTCACTCACTCCTTGGCCGCGATCAGGGCAGCGTTGGCGGCGTGGATCGAAGGTTGTATCGAAGAGGTGGTGCTGCTGGAGGCGGAGGGGAGGCGGATGCGCCGCATTGCTGTGGAAGATTTGGAGGTGCTATCTTGGTATCTCCTTAGGTTCCTGGCTGGACCGACCGCGCGTCAGTACCGACTCTAGCAGACGTTAGTGCCCGCAAGAGCCACAGTTAACCCCGCACCGCCGACCGCTACCGCTGCCAGCGCTGGCGATCACCGTGGTATGCCCCGTACCCGCCAGAAAGCAGAAAGGGAAAGGGGTGTGTAGGCCGAGTATCTTTTTCTTGCGCGCGCCCTTAGCCACCCTTCGTGGCCCAATTTGGACCTCATTCCTAGTAAAGCCCAAGAGGTCAAAAAAGACTCGGATACACACTGAACCGCACGCAGGTCAGACAGGGACGACGGCGCGCCGACGCCGCCGGTGCCTCCCGCCCCTCTCTGACGGGTTCCTCCAGCCGCCGCTGCTGAGCAACTGCTTCAGCAGCTCCTCCTCCTTTAGGTGTGAGCTGAGCTCTATCCCCAATCCTTCCTCTTACTTTTGTAGATGAGATTTAGGGTGGATCCGCGCGGGGTCCGGGACGGGGACGGGGACGAGCGGTAACCAACTCATAAATCAAGCTGCAGGTACAGGAGGACGAACGAAATGCTGCAGGAGGGGATAATAAGCCATTTTATAGTGTAGATTTCAGAAATTTTGGAGATTGTCGTAGTAAGGTATACAGCTCCTTTGTCAATTGTCATGTAGTCTAAGGATTGGGTCACATTTTTGTTTTACTGCTTTCATAACCAATAAGGTCCTGCCTAATCAGTCTGAAGCTGACAAATGAACTACGGGGATGTTTGGATGGCATGCAAAAGGGTGCAAATGAGCAAAAGTTGTAGCACTCGCGAGGCTGCCCTTCGGCCACCCGGCACCGAGGTACAGCCCCCGCGCGCGCCTCCACTCCCCGCGACGCCCCCCCCCCCCTCCCCCCCGGGCGACCCCGAGCGTCGAGAGCCCCCCCCCCCCCCCCCCCCCCCCCCCCCCGCGCCGCGGCCCGGCGACCCCCCGAGCGGCGAGATCCCCCCCCCCCGGGTCGACCGAGCGGCGAGATCCCCCCCCCCCCCCCCCCCCCCCCCCGGGGGCCCCCCCGACCCCCAGGGCGACCGGCGAGATCCGCCGCCCCCCCCAGCCCCAACCCGGCCCGGCCCCGCGGGAGGCGGCTCGGCGAGGCTCCGCCCGCCCGTCCCGACCGGAGATCTGGAGCCCCAGCGGCCCCCCCCCCCACCCCAACCCCACCCCCCCACCCACCACCCGGGGAGGCCTAACAGCCTCGCCCACGCCGCAACAGCTAGGAAGAATCCAAAGATTAATTGATCTTTGTTTGGTGCAGAAATGCATTGCTCTATGTACACACCTCGCTCTGTAAAATTTGACCTTCATACTACTACAAGCCTCTCGTGCCTTGCATCTGCTTCATTGTATATCATGTGCTACTTACCATCTTTGATTATGCAAACACTTTGTTAGAAGAAACAATTATTTAATCAAAGCCTTACATTTGTTGCCTAAGCTCACAGAAATGATTTCTGTTCTATATTAGCAATAGTGATTCTTGCAATTTGTTTTTCCTTTGCTCAATGATCACCATTTGTTTTGCAATTTTATAAAAGTTTAACTGACCATGTGATTTGTGACTTCTGAGGTGTTTGTTAATCTTTTATAGCCTATGGAAGATGGCGTAGTTTATGTGATCAGATCAATGAATATCAACATGTAAAAAGATAAAAAGATAAATACTCTTAGTGCCAATTTATTTCCTCCAGAGGCTTCAACAATTGAACCTCCTGCATTGATAACTGAACGAACGGAGGAAGATCAAAGTATGGATACATTCCGTGATGAATTAGCGCACGCTTTATTTCGAAGATTGTAAGGTGCATTTGTTCTTTGCTATGCACGAACAGTATTTTTTATGTAATTGACCTACTATTGAAACTGAAATATTTTATTGCTTTATGTATGGTGATTATATATGTTGTATGTAAAGGACAATTTGGTCATTTCACGTCACGAAAAGAAACTTTTACCCCCCTCCCAAACACCCCTAGGCTAAAGTTTTAGCGGCTAAAGTTTTAGCCGCTAAAACTTTAGCCTAACGGCTAAACTGCCAAACACCCACTACATTCGCTCGAACATAGTCACATGTAGTGTCTATCTAAGTTTTGAGCCATGATCTGCCTTACTACATTTCAAGTGGGGGTAATTAACTAGGTACTATCTTCTTGATTATTGCTACCATTTTGGACTGAAATGTGTAAAGTTTTACATTTCAACTCATGTCATGTGCCTTCTGAACTGTTCTTTTCTTCTACTTGATACTCTTCTACCACGAATCACATGTAACAATAAGACTGCAACATGTCTCTAGCCACTCGTTGTTCATCCGTTATGCTGTAATTATCTCTACGATTACACCACAATTTCTTTTGGTCCTATCATTTACTATGTTCTCCCCTTGTTTGAAAATTGACCTCATTGTATATTGTAGTGCTTGTTTTTCTTTCAAAAGACCTATATTGTAGTGCTTGTTGCTGCTTTAAGTGTACAATCTAGGTATATGCATGTTCATGTAAATTGGATGAGCTAGCTTCTGTCTTCTATGTGGTGGTATCTGACAGTATGAAAGAATGTGAACTTCTCTTTAACAGCACAACTTATTGCGAGAAGAATAATCTCCTTATTCCGTTATGTCCCTAATATCATCTGTCATTAGCCTTTCTGCTGATTTTTCTTCTTTATTACTATCCATATAGCTTAAAGCTAGTCATGAGTACAACTCAGAAAGTTGATCCAGTGGAATCAACCAATAAATCTGTCAAACAAGCCTCGCAGTTCAAAAGATGGGGGAGAAAACATCCATTTGTTCGATATGGTCTGCCACTCATTTCCCTGACAGTTTTTGGTGCAGTCGGGCTTGCTCATCTTATACAGGGCAGGTAAATCATTCAGCCTTTCTGCAGTTGCGTAATCATCCTATTTTTTTTTCTGTGTGTAGGGATCTTCATTTCCTTTTCTGAAGTTGTTTGTTCATTTATATGTCTGCAGCAAAGAAGTGACGAAGGAAAAGGAGGATATGGAATGGGAGGTCGTAGAAACAACAAAAGCTCTAAGCCGAACAGGGCCGGTGGAAGGGGCCTACAAACCTAAGAAACTCTCCTTAGAGGATGAACTGAAGGTATAGTTGCATACATATGTAGAATTGCGGAAAGACTAGTTTCATGAGAAATTTGGCCTTTACCATAGTTTGATTGATTGATGTGCTCCTATGCAGGCTTTGCAGCAAAAGGTTGACATAAACAGCTACGACTACAAGCCGATTCCCAAACCCAATGAAAAATAAATGATGCAAAGTATAGACATCATTTACCTGCGCGAGTGGACATTCTCTTGATAGCTTGTTCATCTTCTCGTTTCAGTAGTTGTATTAGAGTGTATGGTCGCCCATTATTACCGCTACTTTATACTCCACTTCAATAGGCTCCTGTTGTAGGGACTCAGAGGGGAAGGTCCTTGAACGGTAGGAAGCAGTCTAATGTTTCTTGCAACACCTACTCAGGGCCATGGCATGTCTCTGTTTGAGAGACTTGGATACTGAGTTACTGACACAAGATTACGTGAATGTAAACAAACGCATGACTGACATTTTTTTTTAATGAGATTTCTACTTTGAAGATGGTTAGAACATGAGTCATTCATTCTGGAGAGGAGTCACTCCAATCAAGTGCCAAATAAGCAAGGGCATGTCAGCATGTGCCTGTTTGCTTGTCTCCAGCTTTCTGATCGTGAACGAAGTGATCCAATTGGGGTACAAATCATCATCCAGTAGAGATTCAGTTCTCCCTCTTTTGTTGCATTGGCAAGTGTGGTATTCATGTTTCCCGGGAGACAAAATAGCACCGTCGCCGTTGAGGCTCTGTGAAATCCGGCAGCGAGGCTGCTCCGGTTCAGTTGATAACTGTGACAACTTGACTCGTGATCACTGATCAGTCCAACTCCAACGACATCGACCAGCCCTCGCCTCTCGCCGCTTACATCGGAAGGCATACAATAATACTTGGAGGACTAATCTGCATATGTATCCTTAAACCTCTCCTTCCCCAACGCGATGGCCTCCGCCGCCGCCGACGCCGGGAGACAATCTCCGGAGGACGATGAGGCTGCGCAGCCGCAGGCGCTTTACTCCTTTGGGACGCCATGGCCGGAGTTCAACGCAGGCCTCTCCTACACTGACACGTTCCGATGCTCTGGTTCGCCTCCCTCCGTCTCCCTCGGTCCTTCCCTCTCTCCACTATCTCTCCGTATGGTTTGGTACTTGATGTTTTCTCCATTTGCAAGCAGATGTAGACCCTATCACCACCTTGATTGAGTTCTACTCTGTTAACTACAAGAGCTCCGCGCCATCGCTCGGGTAAGTGGCCAACCAACACGCTTGCATCCCATGATTCCGTGGTCAACTGGTGGTTACCTGGATCATTTTGTCGATTTAATCAAGGCGGTTATGCACTCTGCAGGTGGATACAGAGAATTCGTAATGGCCAGGTAGGACATGTTACATTTAGTGAAATTACTGTCTTTCCCTGTTTGCTTGCACCTGCGTGAGCTGCATCATGCATTCATGCTGTGCGTAAGCTACAGTGATTGGGTGTTAGATAGAGAAAAAAACAGTGATTGTGTGTGCGTGTTTAGAATAGATCATGCTTGGATTGTATCAAGCTTATGCATTATTTTTTTAAAGATAAATATGGAATGTAATATGTGTAGTGAAATAAGAACTTTTCTGACTTTCCAACGTGTTTTACTTGAATGCAAATCAAGTCTTCATATTGCGTGCAGATAACTGTTGATGGTGAAGTTGTCACCAATCCAGATACTCCTCTGAGGTAGCTTCCTTCTTCTATCAAGTGTACTTTAATTGTTTTTTTCTTTCTCCTTCATTCTTTTGTTCCACTGAATCATTCCCTTAGGTCTGTAATTATGATCTGAAATCAGTCAATGATAATCGGACAGGTACCTTAAACTTATTTTGCAGGAATGGTTCTAAGTTGGTATACCATCGCCGTCCATGGCAGGAGCCATTTGCTCCATATTTGCTGGAAGTGCTTTATGAGGATGATGACATGGTATGCACGTAGTCCTGGTCCGTTTTTAAGCTTGTATAAGATAAAGGTTGTTATGTAAAGTTTTTGACTTCACTTTCATATAGCTGTAGCTGGTTAGCACGCATCAACCGTCAAGTTCTATATAATTGATTTACTTTTAATCTAAGAACACAGAGATGGATTTTAAGTTTTTGCATTTATCGACTCGTGCCAACTAGCTTGAACTTGCCAATCTTGCACCCATTACGGATGCCACTTTTTACCTCTTGTCCATGTTTGTTAAAATCATTAACTCCACATGAATTTAGTTTACAGTTTTACACTTTGCCTCGGAACTATAAACCTTACCCAAAAAGATTTGTCAGGTTGCCCTTAATAAGCCTTCTGGTTTGCAAGTTCTGCCTAAAGGACTCTTCCAGCAGCGCACTGTTTTAGCTCAGCTTCAAATGAAAGACTGGAACATGACCTCATCTTGCCACCCAAAAAGGAAAGACGTGCAGTCACATCCAGTACCAGTACATCGACTAGGAAGGGGCACATCAGGTTTGTTTATTTATTTTCAGTTTAGTTATGTATTTGCAAACTCTGTCTCGCTAACACTCTCTTGATAATGGAGAACTAGGAAGCTGATAATGGCAGTGGTTAGACTTTTTTGAAATATCTACAATTCTACATTGTGGTACGAGTCAGTAGGTGTGAGTCTCAGTCAGACGATCTAGGATGCTTGTTTCCATAATTCCTCTATATTATTAGATCATTCAACTGGTAGCAAACACCTTTCAGCAATAAATGTCTTTACCGAAAAAGATACTAGGCATCCGATACAGGCTCTGGCTCCAGCTCCACCTCAAAACGGCTCTTTTTGTAATTTGTTGCTGGAGCAGAAGCACTTTTTAGAATCGTTTGCCAAAGACTCCACCTCACGTTTTCCTATTTTTTTTAAAATGGAGCCAGTGAATCTACTATTTTCAGCTCCGGGCTCCTAGTACAAATCCAAAATGCTCTGGCTCCAGTTAAGGGCCTGAAGCACTTCTAGGTGACCCCCATTTTTGGTAGGGCCTTATCCTAAAGCCGGAGCCGGTTGTGGAGCCCTGCCAAAGGGGGCCTTATGTGTAACGTCTGCTCTTGTTAGCAGATGCTGATCTGTGGATTCTATTGCTAGGCCTTCTACTTTGTGCCAAGACAAAGATTGCCAAAGTTAAACTTGCATCTTATTTTGCTGAAGGCGCGATAAATGCTGGAAATAAAAGGTGCACAATTCTCTCTTGAAATAATCACAGCATTCAGCCAAGTGATAGAGATAATTTACAGGGATACAAGACATTTTGATAAACAACGCAAAATTTCAAAATTCTATCGAGCATTAGTGACTGGCATACTTGACAATGATGAGGTACTATCCTTTCCCTCATATTCATTTATCATACTATTCCGATTTGTTGAATTCTGTTCTACTATGTCCATTTTTCAATTGTTGTTGTTAGGACAAAAAATTCTAGTTCATTGCAAACATGAACTAAAGTTGTTATTCTAATGACAACAATTTAAGAACGGAGAGAGTAATTATTCCATCACCCATATAGGTTGTAGTTACCCAACCCATAGGGTTAGTTCATTATCCTGGAGTTGCAGAGGGGCTTTATGCAGCTTGTTCCTCAGGTACTGCAGTTCTACTTGAGTAACTTAGAATTGTGATTGATCCTTAGATGTTTTGTGATCACAGAACTGTTGATTGCATAGTTTGAATTGAGCTAATCTTGCTACATTAATTCTCTTTGTTTTGTATCTTGCACCATCTATTTTCAGGAAAGCCAGCAATGAGCAAAGTATGTGTTCTTGAGAGGCTTGAACAAGAAAATCAAACACTGATCCAGGTAGTATTTGTGTCGATTTATAGAAAATGTGTTCTGTCTGGACTAGCATATTCCCAAATGTGCATAGTGTCATCTACATTTTGATTGAGCATGCGCATTATGTCAAATTTTCTTTTCTTGCGTTGAACGTATGAGTTTGTATTTTGTTTTCTTAATCAATGTAGGTTGAAATTCATTCAGGACGACCTCACCAAATACGGATACACCTTGCATACATCGGACACCCTCTTGTAGGCAAGTCTTGTGCTCACTCTACCATAAACTTGTTATGTCTTTTCCTCGGTTATTTATTTGATTATTATGTTGGATAGAGTGCATGAAATCTCACCTTACCCTGAGCATTGTTTTTCAATGAATGGTCCCTAGTAGGATTATAATCCACTATGGATTTGGACAGTTGCGAGATAAATCTCATTTATTTATTTTTTCTCTATTCCCCGATAGATGATCCTCTCTATGGTATTGGTGGGCACCCAAAACTTGATGAGCCAGAATCTTGTGGCACTGATGGTTCTTTTGCATGTGATGGGTAATTCTTTCATCTTTGAGCTATCCTTTTGGTGGTACACCCAGTACAATTTTGAAAGTTTATACATGAAGCTCTTTTTGGGTCTCATATTTACTTGGATTAACGGTTTGTGCTCTTATTAGAGGTTATGAGAGGCCAGTACAACCTGTTCCTGGGGACTGTGGGTATCACCTACATGCACATTGGCTGTTTTTTCTTCATCCAACAACAAATAAGGTGATTAAATGATTATTCTTGCACTATTATCGACCTGCCTTGTGTAATATGGAATCAATATTGAATTTATGTATTGTGCAGCATTGTTGCTGGCAAAAACGTAATACAATGTTAATGGAGTAATGGTATACTCTAAGAAGGTTTAGAAAGAAAGGACGTAACCGAAGGTCAATCACAAAAATTGAAGATTGAAATTTTTATCAACATGAAATTTATCACCTCTCAAGGAAAGAAAATTTGGTTTTCCTCCTGTATAGAAGTACTATTATGTTGGTAAAAGCATTTTCTTTTAGGCCTGAACAAATGAAAGGCAAGAGGGAAGGTCGTCATTTGAAAATTGAGAGTGTTGGTAAAAAAAGGAGCTTATTGGCCAGGTCACCAGACCTGCAAAATATAATTTTTTTTTTGCTATAGATCTAACTTTAGAAAGGACAGTTGTACATCCAGAACTTTCAACTAGCTTTTTCTGTTTCTTGATTTGCATGATTGAAGTTGATTGTTATAATGACTATACACTTAATGTTCACCTTTGCAGGTGGTTAAAATCACGGCTCCCCTGCCAGAAATTCTACAGACCCAAAAGGAACGCCGTTCTGCAGCTGAGCAAGTAAAACCTTCTGAAAGGTTGAATGGAGGACTCAGCTGATTCTCGGAGGCTCTATGGGGACTCGTGCACTTCTAGTTTTTTTTGAGGAAATGCCTCTACTGGTGTATGCTCTGGCTGTACAAGAACCAAACAATGCCAGAGTGAAAAGCTCTTTGCTTACTCTGTGGCTTCTCATCTTTCATGTACTATATACATCTAATAATAAAATAGGCTCCATTTGTTTCGTTGAATCTTTTTAAATTTCTTAACAAAATGTTGTTTGCTCTCTCCAAACGTTTCTTTACGTTGTGCTCGTAAATTCTAAATATATTAGATGCTGAACAAAAGCATACATAGATTTCAGGTCCGCAACGCGGCCGATGTAAGAAGTGCTCTTTCTATTTGAAATATGGAACAGATTGTGAATAAAATTCTATAAAGTGAGAACCCAAACGATAGTATGAAAGGAAAAAAAAATCATAGGTTTTTTGCAAAACTGACGGCTCCATCGTGACCTGGCCTGAATAGACGGGCTGGGAAGTAAATTCTCTGCGTGTGCAATCTCTCGTGTGCTAACTTCCTGAAGTTCCAATCACGTCATTGCTGCGCGCCTTTCATCTCCTCCGTCAACGTAGGTGTCGCCACATTGCTTAGACGGCTGCACCGATCTCAGGTACTTTGTCTTGTATAAACACCTACCGTGTCGGTGGCCTATCGGCATTTCCTCCTTGCGAGGCCGTTTGTAACCTTGGTCATTATCGTTTTTTCTTCTTAATGTAATGATGTGCAGTATTACGAGGGGGAAAAAAAAAAATCTCAGTCACCAGAACACTGGCACAGTGTCGCCACGCCACCCTCCGACCCCCTCCGTGCCAGTCCTCCACGCCGCTCTGCTACAAGCCCCGTTGAGTCATAGGAGCAACCACGGAAAGCGTTGTTTCACTGGAGATTGGAGTCCCCCGAACGACCAAGCTCCCAAAGCAAACGGGAATTCAAAAAAAAGAAAAGAAAAATGGAAGCAAGCGGCATCCGTGCAACGGAAGACTCGCCGGCGACGCGCCTCCCTGAGGCGGATTCGCTCCCCGACGGCTTCGTCGAGAGCGTCGCTGGCGGTCAGACCCCTCTTCCCTCCTCCGGGTCCGTCGTTGATGATACCCCGGGAACCGCCCTCGACTCCGATCGCCCCGCGCCCAGCGTGCCTGATGTCGGGGAAACCCTAGGCGCTGCTCCTTCTCTTCCGGCCCCTGCCGTCCCGGCCGAAGGAGTCCTAGACGCCTCCTCCGCTGCCGATGCCCTGGGGAACATCGCCCTGGATGCAGCTGCTGAGCAGGAGAGCGCTAAAGAGCAGCCAAAGCCTGCCAGCGAAACTGACGGTGATTCGTCCTTACCTTTTTTCTCGATTTTGTATTCATCAGTCGTAAGCTTCCCGATCTGTATTTAATGGCGTTCTTTCCCAGTACAATTCAGTGTAATGTAGAAAGTTTTAGCGTGTTACTCTTATCATTGTGGATTGAGCTCCCAATATAGCTTAGTAACTCCATTTGCTCAACTCGTTTTAGTGTTTTTGTTACAGATGCTAAAGGTTCCTTGAAGGAGAGCAATGGCACAGAACCAGCAGAATCTACAGCTGGTCAAAAGGTTGTCAATGTTGGGACTGATAGGGCTTTGGTTTATCTCTTTGTTTTGTATCACCATTTGTAATAACGATGCAAGTCTTTGGAAAATGGGATTGGTTTGCTTGGTTTGTAGGAGAGTAGTGAGCCAAAACGTAAAGTCGGAAAGCGCAGTAAATTAGAGAAGGACAGAGAGCTATTGCAGCTTGTCCAGGGATATCAGCAAGTTCTGGCAGAAAGAGATGCAGGTGAGTTTATCATGTCAAATAAAAATTAATATACTTGTTCCTATGCTTTGTCTAATGTCCACGTAATTACAAAGTAACACTAACTTTGAATCTTTGATCGGAGTCTCTCCAGATTGAAATATAAAATTCAGTGTTGCCAACAACCATGACATCTTGATATATATTGCTTTCGAACTGTTCTGCAAGCAATGTACTCCTTCAATTAATCTATGCAATATTTATTATGTATATCTTGGGTTCTTGCAGCCATTGCAGTCAAAGAAAAGCTAGAATCTCTTTGCAGGGAGTTCCAGCGTCAAAACAAAATGCTTAAGGTATGTGGAATGTTTGCACTGTAAGCCCGCATTTTGCACATTTGTTCAATTGTGATAATTTTTAGCATCTTTGTCTCAGGATGAGTGCCGAAATGTGTCCACAGAGGGGCAGAACATGCGCATGGAACTGTCTGACAAATTCAGTAATGCTATAAAGGTCAACAGCTCAAACATATACCACATGATTATAATCCAAAACAAATATAAACTCGTGTTCTTAATTTCTTTTGCCTATATATCTATTTTCAAGATCTGATCCGTGATAGTATGACAATAACTTTATAGGATGTGAGCATCAAGCTTGAGGAGCAGAAAAATGAATGCATTGCTCAGCTGGAAGAGAACAATATGTAACATACGAAGCCTGTGCATATATTGAACATTAGGACTAAGGAGTTTCATTAGCAACTCCATAAGTGAAAGTCGCTTCTGATTTTGTAGCCAGGTATATTGATTTTTTCCCCCCTGGTGTAGGTTGAGAAGTAAACTTAAAGACCTTGCTGATCAGTATGAAATTACTCAGCAGAAATATGCTCATCAGGTATGTTAATTGGGATTCTAAGCCTCATCATTTTTAGTACAACTACTATAGTTCTCATGAGTTCATTTGCTATTTATTATTGTTCTTCTGATAAACCTTTTGTGATACATATAGTTGAAAGAGAAGATGCTCGAGCTTGAGCTCGCTAATCTGAAAATTCAACAACATCAAGAGAAGGCTGCGAAAGAACATATTCAAATGCAGTTATATGCTGAGCAGGTTTCTCAACTTATCACTACTGAAAAGAACCTGCGGTCACAACTAGCTGCTGATGGAGAAAGGTTTCAGCAATTTCAGGTATTTTTGAGTTTTGACAATATTCCCTTCTCTTGGTTCCAGAGAGCTAAAGCATACTAGATGATGACAACAACGACAAATGCATTTAAGCGCAATCATATATTTTAAAATCTTCAGTTTTAATTCAATCAAATATTTTTTTTATAACCTTTCAGGAAACTCTGTCAAAAAGCAATGAAGTCTTTGAAACTTATAAGCACGAGATGGAAAAGGTGTCCCCTACATTTTTTTTCTTGGTTTCTAAATATTGTGTCCGCTCTGTTAGTCAACATTGCTTGTCAACCGAAGTAAATGTCTGGTATGATCTTTGGCATCAGATGGTGAAGGTGATAAAGACTTTGCAGAAGGAGAATGAATTTTTGAAGGGGAAATGTGAGAATTCAGATATTGCTCTCGTGAAACTTGTTGAAGAGGTAATTTGCATTGCAAAAGTTGATTGTTCTGAAACAGGGTGCTGCTAAGAACATAGCTTTGATAACTACATACAATCTTTCTAAAGCAAATTTTGCAAAAGTCAAAGGTTGTATGGTCAGTTTTTGAGAGCTTCTAGGTAAATGAGGCCTCCCACGAGGGTTCAAATCCCATTTGCATGGCCTGTACTGACTTGTCGTGGGCAGGCCTAAATATATGGGATGGGCCCCAAACCATGAGTTAAAGCCGGGGTGGGGTGTTTCTTGAGCCGAGAACATTTATTCTTTCTCAAGGAAAGCTACGGGGCAACCTTAGCCCCACCGGTCAAGTTTTTTTTTTTAAATCACTTAAAGATATTTTGCATACACCAGGTTTTATGGTTATATTGTTTCATGAACCCTCACCCATGTGAAAAATAACTTTGAATGTGACATTGAATCTTGTCACATTGAATCTTGCCTCTACACTTGCATGGTGCATAAGCGAAACTATGTAATCTTTGCGTATAAAAGTAGACTATGGTTTTGTGAATCAACAGATGTACCAGAAACAGGAGTGTTATGAAAATTTCTTGTGTTGCTTGATTTTACACTATCTAGAAGTTTTTGTATTTTTACATTTCAACTCATTTTTGTGTTTTGCAGCGTGAACTAACAAAGAAGCAAATAGAGAAGTTGAAAAATCAAAAGGAGAAACTTGAATCCCTGTGTCGATCACTGCAGGCAGAAAGGAAACAAAGCTCCTCTGGCAATGTTCCTGATGTCACTCCTAACGAAGCAGATCTGGCAGCTAGTCAAGGATCATAATGCTTATGTACTTCATGGTGTGCATGCGAAGATGCCAAAAGCGGCCTGCAGCTTAATGATTATTGAAGCCCGAAACTAATATGTAACTTTTATCCTATTTGGCTTATTCGGGCAGGCCTCTTGCTGTTCTCCCTGTCCTCTTGCTGTTCTCTCTGGCGTTTTGATATATTGCTGAAACGAATATGTAACGAGTGTGTCAAGGGAGAGTTTTGTGATTCATTCTGTTTTATGACGAAGTAAATACTGTCTTATAGCCCCATCCAGATGCAGGATAGAGATACAGAAATTTCTCATCATCGTTGGATTTGAGACTTCAGGGCAGGACATACACAAATTGCTGTTTTGACGCACATTATACAATATATACCAGTTATCTTACAACAAAATAGTAGAAGAATGAAACAGTGCAGACGTGAACTGAAGTGCTCACTGGTCATTTATCAAATGTAACAAGTTACAACAAAACTATTCAAACACAAAACAAAAAGAAAATGCCACAACTCAAGTAGGCATTTCATCTATTTGACTGAAGCAAATGTTGTCCAGCACAATATCCCTCTAAACAAGTAATCTTTTTCAGATAAGAACCCTAAACGAGTAATCCTCAGAAGCATATCCTGCATTTTTAGCATAAGAATATATGAGCAATGGTATTGCAACTGTGGTCAAATGATTAGAAATTAAGATGCCATTTTATGATAGTGTCTAGTAGTAGCTAAAGGGGGTGTTCCAAACCTCTAGGATAGTTGTAAGCTAGCTAATAAATTGTTAGCTACGTGGGAGGATCTAACGTAATAGTTGTTAGCTAGGGATCATTAGATAATAATTATCTAGATCATTAGACATGTTCCAAACCACTAGTGAGCAGATAATAATTATCTCTAATGGTTTGTACCTCTCCCTAAGTATGTTGTTTAGGCTTATCACAACTGTGCGAAGAATACAGAGCAAACACATTTATGGCTGAGATAATTATTATCAAGTAGCAAAATGTTCAGATTTCCCAGATGCTGCGTCAGGAATTGTGATTTTTCCTGATCATGTTGCAAAATGTTCATGTTTTAGCAAGGCAATTAAACAACAAAACCAGAATCATATATGTTGCAACTTACATGTTCAATCAGTAGCCACTTTATTCCTTGCTGCCCTTGCATTATCATACTCAAACTTCAGCACATCTGGAATATGTGATGTATCCTTGATATACAGCCACCTCCCAATTGCACTCTCCTCGATCATTGGGAAGTATTCAACAAGCATGGTGTTGACAATCCAGTACCAGGTAGCACCAAATACAAGACCCACTACTGCTCCAGCAAAAACCTAATGAAATCATCAAGTTGATTTTTATTTTCAGTTTCAAAATTATACTGATTGGCAAAAATACTTTCCCCCAAATAAGCAGGTCTGCTTAAGGTAAACAACCTTTCTAGAGGATACTATATCATCAAATTGTGGAAAAAATACACAGCATCCAATTCTTTTGGATATTGAAATGGAAAACAGAAAACAGATTGATACAACATGCACACATATCATAGAACATTAAAGAAAAAAAAACAACTAAACCAGTCTTGTGACAAAGATATAGGGACTTCTTATGCAGATGAATACACTTGATGAGATACCTATATTCATGATTGTGTCTAAAGAAACAGTGATCAAATTCATAAATTCAACTTCTACCAGTATGGTTACTCGTTCAGATGATCATGAAGCTTACTGTTCCACTCCATTCCTTCAAAAACAAAAATATCTGGTTTATTACTTAGTTCTTCTTTCTACTTTTCTTTCTTGTATGTGCTACGGTTGTGATAATAATTTTTAAGGTGTCTTCTAGATCACTCGTCCCCAGGTCACCTCCGTGCTGTAGTGTAGCCTTGTGGCCCTTGTCTTCCAGGCGTCGACTACACTGCATTGAAAACTATGGATATGATACCTCTCATTGCAGGTTCTATTGAGCTACCTTATTTCATAATAAACAAACAAGAAAATTTTGTGTCCATGGACAACTGGCCAACCTTAGCAAATTAATCACATTACCTACGATACTACAAATAAGTAATTATTTGCCTAGCCCCAATATAAACAAAGATTTTTCTAGATTAGTGACAATTCTATAGAAGTACTCAAATGGCATTTCGTTGTCCTTGAACTCATTAGAGCTAGATTCTCTCTCTATTAATTTGAATGCGAGGCAGAAGAATTTGCTTGTCAGTTATCGTGGCACAACCGAGGCCAATAAGCCGAGAACCGAGGTCTGAGGTCTGTCTAGATTTCAACTGACTGAAAACAGGGGGTTGCTTCAGTCGACACGATTTGGCCGTAGGATGCGAAATGGACGGTCCTTACTTCATCCTCCTCCAGTGCCGCCCGCCTCCCGTGGCTCCGGGAGGCACCCCCGCCGCAACGCCTTCACGCCCGTGCTCCGCCGCTCCCGCCGCGCTCACCGCCGGCAATAACTGCCTCCCGCGTCACGGCCGCCGTGACACACTGCCCTTATAGGGGCGTAAAACAGGATTTCCGAAAAAACATTGTTACCATTACAGCCCTATCAGATCGGATCCGAAATTCAGGATCTCTCACCTGCGCGACGGTGTGGTACCCCAGGTACACTCTGGACAGCATGGTAAGGAAGGCGAGCGGCCACGTCACGGCGGCCATCACCCGGCTCGCCGTCGACCGGCGTAGCACGAGGAGGGAGAGGTAGGTGGCGAAGAAGAACATGTATTGCGAGTGGCTTGAGGGCCAGCCGTGGGAGTCACAGGCCTCGAGCAGTTCGCAATAGGCCGGGCGGGACTGCGCGACGGAATGCTTGATGAGCTCGTTGAGGAACTGCGAGACGAGGAGCCCCGCGGCGAAGCAGATGCCCTGCAGCTCCCGGCGGAATAGGAAGTGGGAGATGAAGCCCCCCAGGCTGATGAAGACCGGGATGAGGGAGACCCACGCGAGGAAGAGGCCCAGCGGGTCGCCGCGGCGGTACCGGACGTGAGTCAGCGTGATGGCCTTCAGCACCGGCGGCACCGACTCCGCCATCTCCTGGTACTCCCCATCCCCCGACATGGTCGCGCTCTCTCCTCCCTCCTGGACGCGTCGCGGGGTAATTTTTGGAAGAATTGATCCCGCGGCAAGGCTCGGGATTGGGACTCCGGCACTTGACTCGAATCGATCGTTGGCGACCGGCTTCGATTGGAGTTTCGGTTGGTTTCGTGTGGTGGCCGATGGGATTATGAATTTATGAGAAGAATGCGTCGTGGAGCGGGACGAACGTGCCAGAACAGGAGGAGGACGAAGGCGATGCCGCGTGTATAGAAGAGAACGAGAAGGTCAGGGCTAGCCAGATTTTTCGCACTTCTTTGCGTTCATAAAAATATAAATAAATTTGAAATATTTGAAAGGGAAAAAGGAAAATTTAAAGGAGTTGTCTAATTTTCATCAGCTAAAGTTAGACGGTATTTTTAATCAACATTCACAACCCTTAGATTTAGATTGAAAAACTACAATTTATATTTTTTTTCTAAGTCTAGTCTATACAGTAATCATTATTTTCTATAAAGTCATTATATAATATTAAAAATAATTAACAACTTATAGCCACTAGATCTACGTCTAAAAACTATGAGCGATGATTGAAAGAATCTCAATTTTCAGCTGACTAAAATTAACATTCTTGATTTTCAAAAGTAGTCACTAACCTACACACCCAATTTTCTTAAGGGTCGAAAGAGGAAGTGTTTAATATTTTAAAATATAACAAATTATAAATAATTTAAGTATTTTTATTTTAAAAATCAAGGTAGATCAAAGAAATATGGATTCTAATTTTTTAACAGAAGTACAGAGTCCAACCGAGTTCAAAAAATTTCACTCAATCCGAACGAGGCCCAGACGACAGTCGACAGCCGCAGGGGCACTAGGCTGATTGGAACACACCCAACAAAGAGCGCCTTACGATTTAGAGAAAAAAAAAAAGAGAAATAAATCGCGACTTGATTTCGAACGCCGCGGCATCCCCACTTCCCGATTTCAAATAGTACTACCTCGCTCGTCGCCGGCTGCGCATATCTCACGCAGAGGCACCCCACGGCGGCGGCGGCGGCGGCGGCGATGGGATCCCAGCACGGCGGGCCCTCGCCGGACGGCGGCGGCAAGAGGCGTGACATGTTCTCGGTGTACCAGAATCCGTCCGTCACCCGCGCGCTCGCCTCCCGCAGCACCCGCCCCTCTGTCCCGCTACTCGTCGTCCTCGCGGCCTTGCCCGTCGCCTCCGGCTCCTCCCTCCTTGCACTGTCCTCCCGGTATGCAGCCTTCCTGTAATCCCTTCCCTTGTCTTGCCTAAACCCTAAACCCCATAGCAGATCATAACAGTGCACGTTTCTATGTCTCGATGCTTTTCCAGGGAGCGACATCTCGCCAAGATTGCCGGCAGCTCAGGCGTCTCAGCCGTTGCTGCCAGTAAGTGCACCCTTCTCTCGGCTGTGGGTTGAGCATTTAGGGTTATCTCCAGATGGGCGTGTTGTGCTTGCTCATGAGGTGCTTGTCGAAATACCTAGTATGCGTTTGAACGTTGCATTGCACAGGAGGTGCTTGTAGAAACTGCATAATTGACTACATTCTCATGCTTTTGAACGTTGGCATGTTTAGGTCCATTTACTGCAAGCTGCGAGGTGTTTATAATATCTATAGGAACGATGAACTTTCGTTGTCCAGACTCTACAAGTGTCTTTGCAAAAAAAAAGTGTCTCTGCGAACGCTAACCTATTCTGTTCTTTCAGTTTTTGTCTTTAGGTTAGTGCAGGCAGCGCTGGGTCTGTTTACAATTTTCGCACTGCCTGCATTCTTCAGAGCACTGATGTTATACAATGGGAAAAAGGCACTGGCCAAGGAAGACAAGGTTATGTTATCTGAACGCCAATGGGGCCTTCTTGGGTTAAAGGATGTAGGTCCAATAGGGGGTGGGATGGGTGAGCAGATCAAAAGGCCTCCCAAAGCGAAGCCATCAACACCATCAGAGCCCATTGTGCCTATCAGGAAGTCTTCGTTTAGCTACACTCCACCTCGATCCTTAGGGAAATCAAGGATTGGCTCTATCCATTTGAGCCCTGCTGGTGAGAGACTGAATGCGGGAGTGCTAATGTCACCTTCCACCCCATTACAGAAGTCTGTGTCTTCCCCGTCAACTCCATGGTCGAGAAAAAGCTCAGGCAGTGCCAAAGGCATACAGACGGAGGCGATGTTGGAGCAGTTCCTGGCTAGTTTGGATGAAAATATTGACCAAACTACGGATTCAGAGACTAAGACTGCAACGCCTCCAGCAACCATCACAAGCTTTGGTGTTGCTACCCCTGTTTCAATTGCCACATCAACCACCCCTTCGGGTGCTACAAGGAGTACACCATTGAGGCCTGTGAGGATGTCTCCTGGCTCGCATCAGAAATACAGCACACCGCCAAAAAAGGGTGAGGGTGAGCTTCCATCTCCAATGTCCTTAGAGCAAGCAGTGGAGGCTTTTGAAAATTTGGGTGTATATCCTGAGATCGAGCAGTGGCGAGATAATCTTAGGCAGTGGTTCTCTTCAGTTGTGATGAACCCACTTGTCCAGAAAATAAAAACAAGCCATATTCAGGTGCTCATAATTTTGTCATAATTTTGACATGAACTTATATCTGTCACCCATAATAATTCGTTTATCCCTTTTTAACTTTATTTATTATGCCTTATATTGCAGGTTAAGCAAACAACAGCTACTCTTGGGGCCTCGCTTACTGTTAGCCAAGTAGGAAGCGAGCTGCCAAGCACAACAACACCAGTTAGCTTGTCTCCTCTTGGTGGGACTAAAGATTGGCAACCTACTGTCACAGTTGATGAGGATGGCATTCTTAATCAGTTACGCTCTGCACTCCTACGTTCTCGAGATGCCCCTGTTGGTGAGTGCTGGTGTAGCTTGAATATTGCTGCCTTTCTTTCGTTGATCTATTCCTTTGTCCATCAATACGCGTTGCGAACTGTTGTGCTGTGGCTGGAATTATCTTAATGTTTAGCATGGACTTATACATTGTCATTATTTACTTTTGCAGCACAAACTTTTGGCAGTCCACAACAGCCCCAACCGAACCCTCAACTTCCAGCCATTCAAGCATGCATTGATGCAATTACTGAACATCAGAGGCTTAACACTCTGATGAAAGGAGAGCTGATAAAGGGCTTGTTGCCACAGAGTAGTGTTCGTGCTGATTTCACTGTTCAGAGAATTCAAGGTTACTACATTGCATTTAATGTGTATCTTTATAGCAGGCAATCGAGCCATCCACTGTGATATTATTTGAACCTGTATTCACGCAATGTAGTAATTATTGTCTTCAGATTAGTGCTGGTATAACTTTTAAGCTTCTATTGCGATGCAGAACTTGCTGAAGGAACATGCTTGAAGAATTATGATTACATGGGTCATGGAAATGGATTTGGTAAACCAGAGAAAAACTGGACCAGCGAGCTACCTACTGACTCACACCTTCTTCTGTACCTATTTGCTGCTTTCCTTGAACACCCAAAATGGATGCTTCATGTTGACCCCACCTCCTACTCTGGTGCCCAATCTAGCAAAAATCCCTTATTTCTGGGAGTTCTTCCACCGAAAGAGAGGTTTCCGGAAAAGTATGTTGCCCTTATATCAGGTGTTCCGGCAATTATTCACCCAGGGGCTCTTATATTGGCTGTGGGCAAGCAGAATCCTCCAATTTTTGCTCTATACTGGGACAAGAAGCTGCAATTTTCTCTTCAGGTGATTTGAGTTTTTTTGTTTCAAACTGATTGTTTCTATAAGTAATCATATAATTATTCGCATTTGTCTTTCCTATTAACAAACATAGATGTTATCAAGTTAGCATGGATTGCTTTTAAAAGTGTTCACTGAAGTTTTATGTTGGATTTTCTTTTTAAATTTACACAATATAGGAAGTTAAGAATATACGAGAGAAACAAACCCAAAGGAGAGGCTAGCAACTGGTTTTGTTATACATGTTTGGGGTAAAATTTTGGTTGACTGTCACTTAAATGTTGAAACTTAACTGTTGATTAAAAGAAAGTCTAAGCTGCTTGAATAATGCTCTTGCATAGTGGCATGTATGCCATTTGCCGTGAAATTGGTACCTTTCAATATGATAACTTAGGAGTCTATCAGCCTTATCTGTCAACATAGAACACATTTGAACTTTGCACTAGGTGAAGTGCTAAACGTGAGCTAAGGCAACCTATTATTGTGTTGATTGGTTCAGCATTGTTTTTGTTTTTTCATTCTGTAAATAAACATTTCAGCATCTTTGAAACGTTACACACTTGAGTTCACTAACATAATGCAATTACATTTCATTAGGGTGTAAACTGATAAGCTTTGGTAGTTTGTACCAACTGTTTAGTTACAAGTTATATCACTATTCGCATATATTTTTGTTTTCCAGGGAAGAACAGCACTGTGGGATGCTATTCTGCTCCTTTGTCACCAAATAAATGTTGGTTATGGCGGTGTGGTTAGAGGAATCCATATTGGTTCATCCGCCTTGAATCTTCTGTCGGTTATTGATTCAGATATGGAAAGCTGAAAGGACTGCTGCTGGCTTGTCTGCTCCTACTAGAGACGCCTTCGAATATGGTTTTGTAGATTGCAGAGTTGAAATGTGACCATCTAGTTGCTTGTGTTGTTACTGCATTGTTGCCACCGACATGTTTGGAACTAACCTAGCGCCAGTTAGACTTGATAATTAATACGTATGCCCTGGTCGAGGGGCACCTGAATGTTAGGCCCATGTTGTACTTCAATTTCTGTCAATCAAATCCATCATTTTCTCATTTCCAAGGAGGCAAGACAAATCACTCTTTTTTGTATCTGTATCAGTTGTTTGAAACATTGTATGCTGGTTGATTGTCACCAGCAGTACACATTTAGCAGTTTTTTTTTAAAAAAACAATACGTCAACAAAAGCCCGGAATAGGAGGGGCTTTTTACTTTTTTGACATCTTTACGAATGACACTCTCATTTACCATCCTACCGGATGACCTCCCCCAAACACCATCAATCACGCTAACATGGTCATTGTTTCTTCTTTAGGTGCTGTCCGACGTGGATTCGAGAGAGTAAAAGACTTTCATGCCCTCTTCTACCTCCCGTGTGTCAGTGACTTGCTCCTCCTCGGCGGAGCACGTCACAGCGAAGCGCACGGTGAGCAGCTCATCATGCTCGACGCGAGCCTGAAGTGCTACGTCCTTCGCCTTGGCCTCGTTCCCTGCCGCCGCAGTGAGGCGGGAGCGGAGGGGCGCGGCTTTGTTCCCTGCTGCCGCGGCGCATGTCGAATCCCAGTCTAATCCCGCCGCTCAGCGCGTCAGCTCCATATGCGCGCTGCAGCTCCCCCTCCCCTCCGCATAGCCTCCTCCCGTGCGAGCTCGGCTCCCTGCCAAAGGAATGGTGTGCGGCAAGTGAGTGGGCGAGCTCGGCTCCAGAATTCAGCAATCTCAAGCACTAACTCATGCACTATTTTCAGCGAGCAGCAGCACATGTAGCTTCGCCCAGTTCTTGCTCATGTACACGATAGCTGTAATATTATAACCACGCAATTTACACTGGACAATAAGGCAATTTTATTTCCAATGTTCAACAGCTGGTTCAGCTTAGCTTCCAGGCCCCTCGTCGAGTTCATGGAACCAGATACTCCTGCCTTCTGCTGAACCCACGCAGCTACATCTTCAACGGCGTCGGTGACCAATCTTTAGCTGCATCACGTAATCAGGTAGCCACATGAAATACTTGCATGTAGCTGATGCCTGCATCGAACAATTCAAAAAGAAAAAATCCTCAAATCAGAGAACCTAAACATCAAGCATTGCAACTCCATGACCCAAATTGAACTGTGTTCCTTCCTTCGCTAACAAATCGAGGACAATTGAAGAACTTTTTGTCATAGTTCTGTTCCGTCTTCGCCGTCAGCTAAATGATTTCCGCCCTTCCACAATCTGTGCATCGAACAAGGGGAAGGTCGCTCAGCTCCTCATTGCGCCACTCCACGCTCGTGCGAATGGTGGCTGTTGTTCAAGCGGCAATGCTGCTCGGGGCTCTGTAGATGGAGGATAGAGGACGGGAGGAGGAAGAAGCAGAATTGAGGCGCACGTGTGCGCAATCGGACCCAACTCAGTCATTTTGCGTCTGGTGCCAGGGGCAGGGAGGTATTTTCTTTGCGTTTCGCCTAGTCGGACAGCACCTAAAAGTGAAAAAAAAAAAATCCACGTATACAGGTTAGATGGTATTTGGGAGTGGTCATTTGGTACGATATCAAACGAGAGCGTGTCCATGTCAAATAAGTAAAAAGCCCGGAATTGGAGTTGCCGGGACCCAACTAGCCCAGCGCCCCAGCCTATGGATAAACGCGCACGGACGGTGCACCCTTCTCACGCCCTTTCCAGGGAGCGGGGTGGTTCAAAAAATTTCAAACGCACCACTCCCAACGGTAATCCCCATCTCCCCACTCCCCCACTTTCCTCACCACGACGCTCCCCATCTCGCGCAGCATCGACGGCCATGGATCCCCACCCCACTCCCTTCGCCGGTAAGCATCAGCTCTCTTTCTCTTCAGTGTTCCGGTTTCTTCTCCCTTTCGGTTTGATTCGGCGGTGAATGATCCAGCGACGTGCGCAGGGAAACGGCAGCCGGTTACTGCGCCTGCCACAGCAGCGGTTAAGGCGGCGGCGGCGGCGCCCAAGCCCAAGTCCATTACGGCCGCGCGCACGACAAGGATGGCCAAGAAGTCGCCAACCGTAAACGCAAACGCCGGTCCGCAGCCCCGGTAATGTTTCATTGTGACTCCATTGACCCTTGGTTTGTTACGTGCGCCCCGGTTCATTTCGCTACTGAGATGAGGTGTGCTGCTTCTTACCAGGCTGAGACAGCGCGAGTTTGGTACGGTCAAGAGCAGCAATATCCCGGCACAGAAGCCGCCGCCAAGGCTGAAGAATCCGTCGAAGGTGTCGCCGCCGCCACCGCAGAAGCCAGCGAAGGTCTCACCGCCGCCGTTGCAGAAGCATTCCAAGCTGTCGCCACCAGCAACGCAGAAGCCTTCAAAGTTGTCACCGCCGAATCCGGTCAGGGCGACGAAACCCAAGACCGTGGCGAAATCCCTGAAGAAAGCCGTCCCAGGCGCGGATCTGGAGGCGAAGGCCAAGAAGAGGAACCAGCGAGTGAGCTTCCAGGTGGCTGCTGAGGAGTCGGCAGCCCCTAGAAGCAGGGAGAAGGGGAAAGCCGCTGCTGACGACGCAGCTGGGCAAACACCCGTGGTGGCTACGAAAACTGCAGAGAAATCAGGAAAGATCGTGGCTACCGGGACGCCATTTTTTAGTGCGCAGAATTGTAGCAGCTGCACGCTTGACCAGCTTGAGTCGGCTGCGTACTGGCTTCAACAGATCCGCCTTGCTGAGACTGTTGGGAAGCACTGGGTTGCTGCAGCGTTCTTTCGCCTTGCATTTGAATGCCAAGCTCAGGTGAGTCTCAACGAAGCCTAAAGGACATCTTTACTATTCTGAGAGTCATGCTAAACTACACAATTCTTAGAATTAGAGCTGCACATGCTTGTTAAATACTGCCATTTCTCTGCTGAAGAATGTGATGTTTGGTGGGTGTTGATTGCATACGAAGTTGATAGGAGAGAAGAGCATAGTGCGCCCACCTGTGGATAATCTTATCATTTAATACTAGCTCATTATATGTCAATAAAGTTCCTTTTAAATAATAAAAAATATTTTTCATGGACAGCCAAATCACAGAATCCAAAGTGAGCTCAGGAATTACACTGTGCGCCATGAGAGTGCTAGCACTTTGACCCCTTTGTTCGATGATCTTCTCACTGCCCATGGCATGCGGGTGAACCAACCAAAGTTTGACACTGATGCTTTTGAGAAGGTAGATACATCTTTGGCAACAAATGTGGTAGACAAAAGGCTTGACCCCGCCGACACAGATGAGTGTTTGAAATGTGTTTGCGATGATGATGCTGATGACGCGGGCGTGGTGATTGTTGACAAATTGGAAAGCATGGAATGCCCAACCATTGAGAAAAAACTTGACAAAAGTTTGGAGTTTGATGATTGTGATGCTGTAATAGTGAACAGGATAGAGGAAGCAATTGTTGATCTAGTACAAAGTAATGTCGATACGAAAGTTCCCTACATCAGTGTAACAGTCCAATCGGAATGTGGATCCTCCATTGAAAAGTTGAGTCCGAGAGGATCTATAGTACACATAGATTCTTCTTCAGGACGGTTATCATTGGACAACACTTTTGACAAGAAGTCTCCATTGTCATGTAAGAGGCTTACATCCAGTCGCCCTTCTTACAAGAAGTCTGCTTCTGTTAGAGACCAGTCTTCAAAGCGGATGCCATCTGGTGTGCATTCTGATGTGGAGCACCTTGCTAATTCTGAAGTGGCTGAACATCACTCCAAATTTACTCAAGACATGGGATCTGATCATCGTTCTCTACGTAAGTTAACATGTCCAGCAGCTCTTCCTTCGATGTTGCATTCTGATGAGTCTGTCTAATTGAGAGCTCCTTGCAGTCGATCAGTTTGAGTCTAAAGAACCTGTGGAGGATGCTGTCAATAGTGAGGTATGCGTTTATTCTACTCTTTGGGTTCATAACAAACTAAAGTAGACCGATTATTTGCACCAATTTAATCATTAAGAGTATTTATTGTTCAGCTAAGGTGTCAACGATACTGTTGTGGTAGTAGAAGATAATAGTTTGGACCTTCTGCAATAAATAATTATTGAATGTTCAACTGCCCTTGCTATAATTCTTAAATGGGTGCCTTAGAAAGGTTGGTGTTTAAAATCAAAGAAAAATCTTTCCTGATAAAAAACCCAACAATCTAACCTTGCACCTGTTCTGCACTGAGCATATCAGTTATGACAATATTTAGGTGCAAATCTTACAAATTTCATTGCAGTCATTGGTGATACATCTATCCCCCATGCAATGGTTTCTTTGTATTTATAATAACTGCATTTCGGCTTACATGCACTCATTTGGCCATCATTGAATCTATGTCTATACGCTCTATGTATCATGTGGATACCGTATCTGTATATATCTGCCCCATTCACAGAACTACGATTGTTATTATCAAGACAATAACTTGGATCATCAACTCAATGTATCTTTATGATGTATCATGTGGATAACGAGTTTGCATCCATCAGTTCCATCCACAACTTTTATTGTTATCAAGACAATCACTTGGAACCATGTCCTCTTTGCAGATCCACTAGCAACTGCAGCTGGAATATTCGACAGAGCTGAGCGGCTGTGATAATATATAATTTGATGTTACTCTGTCAGTTTGATTGGGCTTGTATATTTATTGCATTATTAGTTGCAGGGTTATTAGTTTGCTTTGGTCTTAGGCGCAGATGTGTGGTTTTGCTCCTGTTCTGGTTTTCTTTAACCAGCGATAATTTGTTGTGTGAACAGAGGTTGTCATGCTCAGATGACCTTGGTAGGATAGCTGGATAGGATTGTTCTAATTCTCTCTTGTAATGCTTGCTTAGCATGACGGGGTTGTAGCCTCTCTTTGTTTGATGCAGAAACAAGTGAAAACCTTTCGGATCTACTCTGATGTTATATGTGCATGTTGCAATAGATAAAATATGTCAGTGGAGCATTACTACCGTTTCTTTATGGTTGTTTGTACCGTACCAAAGAACATGGACAGAAAGACTGTTTGGAAACAGATCGAAATGAGCCGCGGTAATGGGTTTAGGTCCAGATCAGCAGTAGTACATAGCAGAACACCCCAGCCAGTCAATTAGGGCAGCAGCGATTGCTTTGGAAGAATAGTTGGTGACGTGAATGTGAATCCATCATCGTGCGTGATAGCGATTGACATCGACCGACGAAGAACCGCGAAGCCGATTAATATTTTTCTGCGTTATCAAGGAGGAGCGAGTTATGTATGGAACATAATTTTTCACGACGTTGCTTGCTTCGGTTGTGCCGGCGTAATAGCAACCGTTGAAATGATCGGGACGTACTATACGTTTCATTTTCATTCAGACCCAGGTTTTTTACAGTCCTAATCCGCACGTCAACTTCCACGACAGTATACTACGACTCCTAGATGCTATCGTTGATTTTCTTTATTACCAGTAGTATCTTTTATTAAACAAATACTATCTTTGTTTTTATTGTTAATATTTTTTAATATAAATTTATATTAAAAAATATCAATAATTAAAAAACGGAAATGGTATTGACAGCTGTTGAGGTTCTAACAAAACTCTTCGTTTGCCGATGTTCTAACAAAACTCTTCGTTTGCCGATGTTGAACCAACGAGCGAAAAAAAGTTCCATCCGCAAACAAACCTAGATGCCACGACTGCACCTCTGCCACACCAAAAACCAACGAACTGACTGGCAAATGAAAAAATAAGCTGTGAAACACGTGTGCACTTTCTCATGTCTCATCCCCGGGATTAGGGAGGGACCCAACACGAAGAAGTAGGCTGTGCCGCCACGCAACTGCAAGACACACCATACACTACAGAGGAAACTAAAGCAATCCGACACGCCGTCCTCCTCGTCGGAAACAGCAAATCCTCCGCATCAGCGCCGCGTAAGCTTCCCTCTCGGCCCACCAGGTCCCAACTCCCAACCCCGCCACGACGAGGACTCGCCCCGGCGACCAAACGCAAAGCGTCTCTGGCGCCGCTGCCGAATCAAGGGCGACCGTCCGTCCTCCGCCGCCGTTCGCCAAACAGGGCGCGCCGCGCACGGCACGACACGACAAACCACTCGGTAACGGAGGGACACGTCCCCACTCCCCAGAGAGAGAGAGAGAGAGAGAAAAAAGCACAGAACAAGCAAAGCAAGACAGGAGGAGGAGAAGCCAACGACGGAGACGGAGCTGATAGTGAGGCGACACGTCAGCGTGACGGTGATCGTCCCCGGTAAACGCCGCCCGCCAAGCCGCCACGCTCCTAAACCAGCCGGTTAAGCTAAGCTGGCACGGATTAAAGAGCCCCGGCCTCCAAAACCATTTCCTCCGCCCACGGGCCAAGGCCAAAAACCTCCCTCCCTCCGCCGTCCTCGAATCGTGACCGTGGGCTCGGGGTGAGGGTGCCGTGGGCTCTCCCTCTCCCTCCCCGTCTCCTCCCGGACTCGGCCGCCCTTGAGCTGGTTGATTGACTCCGTTGAGGGGGCCGGCGAACCTTCGCAGGTAAGCTACCTACCGAAGCTGCTGTTCATCTACGTCCGCGAGCTCTCCAGCTGCGGTTCTTACTTCTTCTTAGTGGGCTGGGGGATCGGGGTTGTTTTGAGCTGCGGATCGACGGGGCTGGTGGAATCGGGCGCTGCTTGGTGCTGACTCTGCTCCTGTTGGAGGGTGATTGGACGGGCTGGTGCAGGCAAGGCCGTGAGGGCGGGTTCCGACGCACCTCCCAAGCAGTCCACACCACACCTGAATTCATTATCTCGGGTCAACCTTAATTCGTTGTTTGATTGCTTGGCCACTTGGTCTATCGACTGGTCTGTCACTCGATCTCAGTTTCCTCATGAATTTAGTTCTGGCCTGAAGACCTGCCAAGTTGGAGATTCCCATTAAATACAGTCGATATCATGTATGGATTGTGTTAGGTAGCACTAGAAAACTGGCGCCTGTGTCGTGTGTATGCAAATTCATGTGCTAATGCTAAGTATGTATCATGACACTAGTAGTTGTTTTAAGATCGATCAGGTCCTGCCATCTGTACGAATTGGATGGGTTGTGCTTCAAGTTGTTCCTTAGTCATGATATGTGGAGACTTTATAGAACAATTAAACCTCTAGGATTCCATGAGTTCCTTATCACTTTCACCACCGAGCAATAGTCCTGGCTTAATACTTCATAGTCTATTTTTATACCACTTAGCAAATATAACAGCTGCAGCACCTATGTGTCCATTGATGGACAAGTTGCACCATGTAAAGGTTTGCAGTATCGGGGATTCCATTCTCTGAGGATATCTTACACAAATCTGGGGAGTGCAAAGATCTGGAATTCTGAAAAGCTCCTTTTAAGCGGAACCGGGCCCGGTCTTGTTCAGGGTTTGGTTCAGGTGAGTATAGGATGGCATGAATACATGGCGCTACTTAATTGCCCCCATAAATTGTATGTTTGACTATTTATGGTTCTTCATTCCTTATAGAGCATGAAAATTTGTGTTGCGTGGACAAGTAGGAACTTGGACAACAGCAGGCGTCTCAATATACAGAAAAATGGATTCGGAAAACACAATTTTAGTTGCCTTAACTGCTAAATAACACACATCGTCTCTTCTTTCATTGGTGTCAGGTTGAAAATGGATGGAAGTACTAGGGGGGGTGGGCATTCTGAAGCACTGAGAAACTATACTCTGGGAAAAACATTAGGTATTGGTACATTTGGAAAAGTCAAGATTGCAGTGCATAAGCTTACAGGGCATAAGGTTGCCATAAAGATCATTAACTGTCACCAAATGAGAAGAATGGAAATGGAAGAGAAAGGTACCCCTCCTTAAACTATAACACTTTATTTTCTTTGGAAGGAATTTCGTTAATATTTTTGAGACTGAGAAATTTCATCTTCTGATATTGAATCAGGCTGGTGCTTCATGCTTGACTTATTTTTCTTACGTATTTTTGTTTACAGCAAAGAGAGAAATCAAGATATTGAAGCTATTCATTCATCCCCATATCATCCGACTATATGAGGTCATTTATACATCAACAGATATATATGTGGTGATGGAGTATTGCAAGTATGGCGAGTTGTTTGATTATATTGTTGAGAAAGGCAGACTGCAGGAAGCAGAAGCCCGCCGAATCTTCCAACAGGCAAGTTTCCCTTCACTCGTTTCTTCGATTATAGAACCTTTATTTTGTGTAATTGTTAATTATGTATCAATTTTTCTATCTCATTGTTACCAGAAATGAGAATTGGAATATAAATTCGGTACATGTTCCTCAGAAAAGTTGTTTAATGTGAATGATATTAAACATGGTGGCTTACAAACTTTGAGTTAATTGCTTTGCCTTCAGTGTGAGGTGATTGGTGAATTAATTAATGGTTCTTCCTGAAGTTTAGGTTATATTAGTGTCACTACTGGCACATAGCTAAAACTTTTAATCACAGATGGAAGCAGTGTTTCTTTTGACGTGGATTATGCCATTAGTAGCATTCTAATTTTTGTTGAAGCTCAGTTCATGGTTTTTGTTGTCTTATGTATTTTAAATTTTCTGTACAGGTCATATCTGGAGTTGAATACTGCCACAGAAACATGGTTGTCCATCGTGATCTGAAGCCAGAAAATTTGTTGCTTGATTCAAAATATAATGTAAAACTTGCTGATTTTGGATTGAGCAATGTCATGCATGATGGTCATTTCTTGAAGACTAGCTGTGGGAGTCCAAACTATGCTGCTCCAGAGGTAATTTATTTGTATGACTATGCTACTTCAGTCTATATCCTCTATCCTCATGCTCATTCTAAATACATAGTGGGTATTCCTTCACAGGTAATATCTGGTAAACAATATGCTGGACCTGAGGTTGATGTATGGAGCTGTGGTGTGATCCTTTATGCTCTTCTTTGTGGCACTCTGCCATTTGATGATGAGAATATTCCAAATCTATTCAAAAAGATTAAGGTGAGAAACCTTGCTCTGACTTCTTCAACCTTGCGATGAGTGTTTTTTTTTCATATTGGAGATTTGATCCCCTATTTTATATGTATTTCAGAGTGGTATCTATACGCTTCCAAGTCATTTGTCTACTTTGGCCAGGGACCTGATCCCAAGAATGCTTGTTGTTGATCCAATGAAGAGAATCACCGTTCGTGAAATTCGAGAGCATCAATGGTTCCAGATACGTCTTCCTCGTTACTTGGCAGTGCCTCCACCAGATACCTCACAGCAAGCCAAAATGGTATGTTCACTATTTCACACTCAGGGTGCGTTATGTTTGTTACCATACATTGCTACACATTCCTGCCACGCTTTCCAAAAGGCTGCTGAGAAATTTATTTACCAAGGTTTTGGCAAAGTTTGTTAAGAATATGAGTCATTGACAAGTGGTTTTACAACATGGCAAGCTGTTGTTGTAGAGAACCAAACAGACACAAAAGAAACTGTGGCATGCCAAATATGTGGTGTGGCAATGGACCAAACACCGTTAAAATTGTTATGGTATGCTTATACTAAAAATTTCGTAATTCCGTCCATTAACATGAATGGAATTATAGACTGTTAGCATTAAAATTTCATGTAAACCTATTTTTCTGAGCATACTTGTTATCAATATTTTAAAAATAATGTAACATTCAACAATATTCAATCAAAATTTGCATCTCAAAGTAGTATGTTACTACTGGTCGTTTGTAACCATCAACATGTTTCATTGACTGGAAATGGCATGCTGAGATTTTCTTGTAATATCACTTTTTAATGTATTTTAAGGGGATATTAATGTGTTACTATTGAATCAACGTAACTCTAGCTACTCTATTATTTTTCTTCTCATGGCCATTTTATAAAATTTTCACATGGTCTCTGAAGGTCGATGAAGATACACTTCGAGATGTTGTTAACTTGGGATTTAACAAGGATCTTGTATGTGAATCACTGTGCAGTAGACTTCAGAATGAGGTATGAGCAAGTAATGTTAGCTTTCTGTTCATTTCAATGACTGCCAACTGATGTCTGGCAAATGTTCCAGGCTACTGTTGCATATTATTTACTCTTGGACAATCGGTTCCGTGCAACTAGTGGCTATCTTGGAGCAGATTGTCAAGAACCAGCGGTTAGTTCATATTTATCCCTTCCCGCTTCCCCTTCTATGGTGTGGTGCACATTTACCCCACAAGAAAAAAAAACTCTGGGGCTATTTTTTTGGAGCACTATTAAAAATATGAATTTATGGTGTCTCCAGGATAGGAATTCAACTCAGCTAGCTTCAACGGAATCGGCTAGTTCTAGTACTTGGAATTATCTTCCAGGAAGCAGTGATGTTCATAACAATGGATTGCGGCCACGTTATCCTGTTGAAAGAAAGTGGGCTCTTGGACTTCAGGTCTGCCATATTATTCATTTTGTTTGCTCTGTTTTCTTTGTAAAATATCACAATCATATTAATGTATCACTCAACCTACAGTCTCGTGCTAACCCTCGTGAGATAATGGTTGAGGTCCTAAAAGCACTTCAGGACTTAAATGTCTGCTGGAAGAAGAACGGACACTATAACATGAAATGCAGATGGTGTTTTGGGACTCCTGTAGTCCATGATATGTTAGATGTCAACAACAGCTTTCTTGGAATTGGTGATTCGACGATCATGGATAATGATGATGCAAATGGGAGGCTACCTGCTGTGATCAAGTTTGAAATGCAGGTATTTAATCGCTTTTCACAGCCTTTGTTTTTTGTATCATGAATATATTTTGGAGTGCATTGGAAATTTATGATAATCTAGTTTTTGGAATGAGGACTGAGTAATGCATTCCCTGTTTTCAACCATGTGTTTTAAATCTTCCTTCTTTTTTTTCTGCATCAAGTAGTTCAGCCTGCCCTTTCTAATTTTGAAGGAAATTTGTCCCACATATTGGCATTTTTCTGGCATGTAATTATGAGCAACATGGATCTGATTTTTCTAATGTTTGTGATCCCATTTTGATCCACCAAAACTTTTTCAATGCTACATAGAACGATTGCTTTTCAGAGGGCACATTTCTTTTGTGTTTACTATACATGCACTGTTCCATGAAATGTTTGCTGAATTTTCTTCAGCTTTACAAGACGAGGGACAACAAGTACCTGCTCGATTTGCAGAGAATTACTGGCCCGCAACTCCTTTTCCTGGATTTCTGTGCAGCTTTCCTTACCAAGCTCAGGGTTATATAATGTGCCCTGTTCTTCAGAGTGGTGGATAACCAAACCTAGGGTTCTACCGAGTGGGGTTGTTTACTGCATGATGAATAAACGACACCATGTAAATAGGCACCTTTAATTTCTGTCTCGTATTTGGACAAAGACGGCAGAACATGTTTGAGTGACTAGGTTTGAGGTTGGCCCTTTAATAACTCCTTATACTTTTAGAAGGTCTAGTAAGACTGTCTAGGTAGATATTGTGTTTCTGCAGACTGCAGTCTGTATAGACATGTAGTTCTCTGTGTGTTACTGCTGGGTGCTGCTGGGTGATGCTGCAATGCAGCCATTTTCTGGAAACGCAGGATCCGAGCTTCTTCTCATCTTAATGTACATGATCTTCTTTATTGTACTTGAAAGTTGGCAATAGCTAAGATTTATGACAGCAGGTAAATATCTACAAAAGGTTATGCAACATGACAATTGCTTTTTACTGGCCTTGGGCAAGTGTTCGGTTTTCATTAAGAAGTTTCTGCATGCATCATCTTCAATGTTGTACTCCTCTTATAGCATTGTACCGTACCAACCAATGTTTTAAAAGGTTGTCGATCGCCCATGTATCAATCATTGTCCTTTTTTTTCCGTTCTAAACCTCACTCAAGTATTACATAGTACCCTCTTGAGCACACAGTTTCCTCCATACCTCCATTTTCACCCCTCTGACGAGACTCCAATGAAGATATTGTTTGTAATTAGAGTATTAGGCCATGGTTTTATTGAACCATATTTTATAGAATGATTTTGAGGAGTGTTATGTCATGAATGAAACATGTTCTCTTAATATAATATTTTATTGTTGCAAGTCATTCAATGTGATATTTCATTTATAGTTTCATAAAGCAATGTCTCTCTTAAATATTATATCTAATTAACCAAAAAGAAATCCATAAGATGAAATAAGTTTTATTTGAGTTTTATAATCTAGAAAATAGTGTAGGGTCTTAAGATAAAACAAACTCACTCATTTTATAATACTTTTTTTTGACACGTGTGACACGTACGCGCTATTGTACTACGACAATAAATTATTGAAGCGAACATAAAATTAGTTATTATTTTATTGATTAGGAGGAAGTGTAAAATTTTACAAAATTGAAATAGTTAAATAAAAAAGATAAATACATACTTTACCATTTAAATGAACCAACTTCAGCGCGAGTGATTGTATCTGAACAACAGATAGCATTCCATTACGTGACTAAAGCAAAGCGGGAGGGAGGTGTTAACTCACATTTATTGTTGGAGTAGAAGATAAAAGTTTCCTAAACAACTAAGAAAGGAACGTGTCAAGGTTAATGCAATTTAATTTGATGGTTCAAATCATAATATAGTATATTGTCCATGCCAATGGCCCATACTACATGAAAACCTCTCAATTAAAATATTGCAAAAGAAACAAGACCATGTCAAAATGTTATTAAAAATAATACTTTCATTCAATTCAATTTACATTCACAATACTTATGAAATGTTCAAAATACAGAAATATAACAGACAGATACTTGAGCTGTTGCTTCTTCCAGTTTCATACTTTATTTTACTACTAGTCTCACTCACTCACATTCCTTTTTATTTTGTAGGGCTTACCAGTTAGTGATGAGCTGATGAAATTATTAGACAATTCTGATTGCTGTTGTCCTGATCGTAGAGTGATTCAAAGGTTATAAACTTCTAGGTAACTCGATCTTTATAGTATAGAAATACTGTGTCACGTCCTGTTTTAACCTATGTTTTAGAGCTCATCAGAGCTTAAGAATGTTTTAGTGGTAGAAGGACAAACCGATAGTGGTGATTAGTGCAGTGATGGTTGGTGCGTAGGCCAGAGAGGACGGCGTGGACAAAAGTGTGGAAGCAATGACGGTGGATGGGGTTGTGCGGGTGAGGAGGGCTACGCGACAATGGGTAGCTGATAAAGGAGGCTTTATTACAGAGGTAAGTTAAGAGTGTAACACTAAGCCACTAAATTGGCTCGTCTGGGTGGTGTCAAGTTGAATTCATTGCATTATGGTTGGAGAAAAATAATAAAGAAAATATGTTTAGTATTACTTTGATAGATCTTTTAGGAAAGAGAATCAAGGATTCAGAATAAAAATGAGGAATTTTCACGTTCTATCCACGTAAGCAAACTCCAACGCGTTCGCCCTCAGCCTGTAAAAAAGATACCGAAAAAAGAAGAAAAAGAAAACCGAAGTGCGAAGGAAAGTAGTGTGGTCATTCCCATCCCATCTTGCAGTTGCAGTTGGGCGCCGCGATTCTCCACCGATTCATCCATCTTCGCCGCCAGAAACCCAACTCCCCGCTCCCCCGATCTCGCTCATCCCCTTAGATCTCAATAACCTGGTCGTCGTCGTCGCCGCCGCCATGGCGAAGGAGTTTACCGTGCCGCCGGTGGTCTTCAACCCCTCCACTCCGACGCACCGCCGCCACCCTCCTCAGGGTGCGGGGCCCTCCCCTCCGCCCGCCTTCGCGCCGCCCCGCCCCTCCACTTCCTCCGCCGCAAACCCGCTCCCTTTCATGTCCTTCGACATCAACGCTGCCGCGGCCTCCTCCTCCGCCCCGCCCCTCTACGCGGGGCCCATCGGCGTCGGCTCCGGCACATCATTCGAGGACGAGCCGCCGCTCCTTGAGGAGCTCGGCATCAACACGCGCCAGATCTGGCGGAAGACTATCTCCATCCTCCACCCGCTCCGCTCCGCCGACCCTTCCCTCCACGCCGATGCCGACCTCTCCGGCCCGTTCCTCTTCCTCCTCTCCTTCGGACTCTTCCAGCTCCTAGCCGGGAAGTTCCACTTCGGGATCGTGCTCGGCTGGGTCACCGTCGCGTCCCTATTCCTCTACTTCGTCTTCTCCATGCTCTCTGGTGGTCGCCGCGGGGAGCTCGATCTCTACAGATGCGTCAGCCTAGTCGGCTACTGCATGCTCCCCATGGTAATCTTCTCCGCGGTCTCCCTCTTCCTGCCGCGGGGTGGCGGGCTCATGTTTGGAGTGGGGATGTGTTTCGTGCTCTGGTCTACAAGAGTCTGCAGCAAGCTGCTAGCAGAGCTTGCATCCAGCGGTGAAGAGCATAGGGGCCTGATCGCCTACGCTTGCTGGCTCGTATACATGCTCTTCTCGCTGCTAGTCATCTTTTGACCCTGTTTTATGGTATATATACTTGCCCACTTCCTCTAGTTCATTCAGTTTTGTCTATGTGTAGGCTTGTAATGTAACCAATTTAACCATGCTGTAAGTGAAACAGAATGTTTGTGATTGGTGAAGGAACGGAAAATAAATATAGTGTTGCCATTGCCACTGCGATCTTGATTTAACGGTTTAGTTGATGATGCGGCACCACTGTGATCAGTCCAAAATAGAGGGGCCTTGTTGATATGTCATTTTTTTTATCCATGGATGTTAAATGGTTGGATCGATCTTGCTGTACTGTTTTATTTTTGTTTAATGTTACTTGACTACTTAATATTATGCCCCCTTATTTTGATGTGGATTATGCTGTGATTATAATAATTGAAGCATGAGTGTTGTGCTATTTTGGGAAACATAGCCATATCGGATATTTGAAACTTCTGTAGCAGCTTGTCCTTAGCACCAGTATTCATCTCTGAGTAGTATTTTGTTTTTAGAAATCTTACATCTTCTTCGTTACTTTCCATATTGGATCAGTAGGTGCCAGGAATGTCCTTATTGGGGCCATATGTTTTGAAAAACAAATACCATGGGCAGTTGTGACTTGACTTATGAGTTATGAGTGGTAATTGATAGGAGACCAGCATTTGTCTTACAAGATAAGATAGAGCTCCAAACCGTTATGGTTATGATTGTGTCTTGCAGTGAAATTTGCAGTAGGAAGTTGTTAGAAGCTAGCATGTATCATGGTCAAAGATTTTTTCACTCATGAATTGGAAGTCCTAAGCTATTTCCACGGTTCAGATCAAATTTGATAATGTGATGTGTAAAACAGTTTGGCTTGCTTAACACTATCACCTGAACTATTGTGGTAGTTATCACTGGCATTGTAATTTTCAGTATGATAGGTCATAACTCTTATGTTAAAGTAGTGGATATCTGCAAGTGCTAAGAAATTGACAGATTATTGACTCAGTTATGCTAAATTGTTGACTGTTAATGATTCCTTCACAGGGTTGAGTTGTCAGGGCCTTAAACAAATAAAATTATTCTTTACAGTATATAGTTATAGCCTTTATATTGATCTAATTAGATTTATATCTCCATGGTAACAATATAATTCCCTTTAGATACCATTCACAAAGGTGAGTAGTCAGTTCACGTGACATGCTTCATGAGAGATCTTTTGAGTTTCTGTGCGGTGTGTGGACACCCTTTGATGCAAAATTGTTATTAGAATAATATGATTCCTTTTTTTATTTCTGTTCAGCTTTTGGTTAAAGGAACCTGTGACTTTATTTTCCAGTATGGATCCCATGCCAGAACAGTACTTGCTTGACATGCTAACTAGATATGTTTTGGTGAGAACATAGCTAGAGAATCTTACATACTAATCTATGCAGTACTTTTGGAGTAATGGTACTTTTACATAAGTCAGGAAGATAATATAACTTGAATCTATCTGAACAGTTTATCCCAAAAGAAATATTTGCATGTACCTCTGACAGCTGAATATGTATATATCTTAAATAAGGTTGGATAAATATAGTGGCTAAAATACAATTCAGATACCCTTTTATAAGGTTCTCTACTAGCTGTATGGTTGTTGTGTACTTGTATTCAGGAACTGTGTTTCTCCTTTGCAGATCATGTTTGGCACATGGAGTGGAGTGCCTTATCATCAGTCACTGGAGTGGTTTTGATGCAACGCTGCAGAACTACATTTGATCTGGCTAGTTGAGAAAATGTTCTGTAATGATCTGTTACTGTTGACCATTTAGTTTTGTTGGTCGTGGAGGGTTTGGTATAGATCTTGTTAGAGAAAAAGGTTAATCAAGATCACACAAACATGGAGTAGGTTTATGCTGAAATATTGGTGGGAATCTGACTTCTTGATACTGGTCGTGGTCCGTTCATTGTGTCTACATATCACGACTTCCATTTCAGGAGCTGTGCCTAGTTTTGTTTATGTCTTTCTATTAATTCCTCAGCTTCACAAGATTATTATATTATATTTTTTCTATGCTTTGGCAATGTGGTAGTTATTCATAAATCTACGAAGCGTTAGTTTAATATCACCTTACAAATCGACCATTGTGTTAATGGCTCATGGAATTACTGCTTTCACATGTAGCCATGATTGTTCTTGAACACGATTGTCGGCTTTGTGGTCAGATATAATGTTTGTAGTCATTCCTGATGTTCATCTGTGTCGTTTCTCCATGCCTTTTCTGAGCTGCCAGTCCGCCAATACATTTGTTGAACCGTATGCGATCCTGGTTTGGCCTTTTGATGTCTCCCTTCTACATTTATGTCAAAATGAGTAAACTTCCGTGATCTGCACAGGTTTTGAAATTTATTCCTGCAAAATTGACAGTGACCTCAAATTTTCAGTGCAATTTGGTTAGGCAAGTATCATAGACTTGGGCACTGCAAATCCGATGTATTTAAAATGAACAAGCAAAAAAAATTTAGAAGTGGAAGTAAGAATATAAACTCTTTTGTAGCGTGAACTGGAGGACAAAGTAGGCGGTTGTCCTCCAAATGTAAGAGGGAAATTTTGCAGCAAACCATGGATGACAGGGTTGCAATTACTCCTCTATTTTAAAATAAAGTTTGTTTTGAACAATTTTTTGATCAAACATTAATTATATAAATCTTAATAACTATTAATTTATTAAATTTAAAAATATAAAATTTATATAGATAGATTTTAGTTTAAAAAATACTTAAAATAATATACATGCATCACTTTTTAATAAATATTTTATAAAAAATATAAATTTAGTTATTTTTTAAAAATTATATCATTGTTTAAAACGAAAGTTATTTTGAAACGTAGAGAGTATCTGGACGGAAACAAGCCGCAGCAAATTTCATCATGACCCCGTCACCCAACACGGAACCACACGAGCCTCTCCGCGTTGCACCGGGTGAAACGGACGGCGAGAGTACTGCACACATTCCCGCGCTCCCACCCTAGTCGGCGCCTTCAAAAGACGCCGTGAAGCCCGTTGGGACGAACGTGCACGCATGCTTGCAACCATCAGCCATCAGGCAGGCTCTTCCCTGCCAACTCCGCACGAATCGCTTGCCTTCCCTGAAACCTCGCGACGCGAAAAATGCCGAACCGAGAAAAAGGTTCCCCGCGCGCCTCCCCACCTCACACACCTCCGCCGCGGACAGGGGACGAAGGCGACGGGACGGGGACCGCGGCGGCGGAGATGGGGTCGTACAGGTGCTGCATCTTCTTCACGCGCAGATTCGCGCTCGAGGACGCATCCACGCCCGACGACGTGCGCGCGCTCTTCTCCCGGTACGCCGCCGGCGCTCCCTACATGGGCGCTGACGACCTCCGCCGCTACCTTGCCGCCTCGGGGACGTCCGGCGGCAGGGAGGACGCCGAGCAGATCATCGACCGGGTCCTGCAGGACCGCAGCCGCACCCCGCGGTTCGGGAAGCCCGCGCTCACCGTCGACGACTTCAGTCATTTGCTCTTCTCCGAGGACCTCAACCCGCCCATTCGCCATTCTCAGGTATGACCTGCCGGGAGTTGCTGAAGCACCGATACCTCCAAATGTCGCTTGATTCGGAGGCGCGTTCCGCGTTCGTGTACAGGTTCAGTATTGCGCCTAATTAGCACCATTTGGGGACTGCTGCTGCATTATGCATTGCCGCATCCGTGCTGTCACGTAATCAGATTGTTTGGTCCCGCTTAGCAATTCTGAAGGATCCACATTGATGCTTTTAGCCATTCATGTTCATGCAAGCTCAATGCAGTCCTGGTTCAATGCTGTCACTTTGCCTTTGTTAATGCTGCGTCACAAAGCTCGAAACCTGCCAAGTTGGTAGGCTTATGGTGTTAGACTGCTTTGATATATTAGTTGAAAGATGAGCTGTTTTTCATAGGGCTCTTTTAGTAAACTGAATATATTGGACATCATTGTCCTTCAAAGGAACCATTCAGTAACACAATTTCATTGCTGTTATGTGCTATATGAAATTATTTGACGGTAGCCAACTTTGATTCCAGGTCCATCAGGACATGAACGCACCGCTGTCCCACTATTTCATTTACACTGGGCACAACTCTTATCTGACCGGTAATCAGCTCAGCAGTGACTGCAGTGATCTCCCCATCATCAAGGCACTGCAATTAGGTGTTCGTGTAATTGAATTGGACATATGGCCAAGTTCTTCTAAAGATGATATTGATGTTCTTCACGGAAGGTGCATTGCATATCTGCCGGCATAACTAGGTTTATTTATTTCAAGAAGAGAAATTTTCGGACAGCCTTTGCTGCAATTTCATCTCTCTGCACTTAAAGCTACAGCCATTTCATTTCGGCTGATTCCAATTTTTTTTTACTCTTAATAGGACACTGACTGCCCCAATATCACTAATCAGATGTTTGAAATCAATCAAAGAGTATGCCTTTGTAGCATCTCCGTATCCTGTTATTATAACATTAGAAGACCACCTTACGTCTGATCTTCAGGCGAAAGTTGCTAAGGTAATTTTATTCCTCCCTGAATAATCAATATATGGATGCAGGTGAATCCACTGTATACTTCTGAAATTTTGTTTAGATGGTCTTTCAAGTATTTGGAGACATCCTCTATTATCCTGAATCAAAACATCTCCAAGAATTTCCTTCCCCTGAAGCTCTAAAGGGGCGTGTCATCCTCTCGACAAAACCCCCTAAGGAGTACCTAGAATCAAAGGTTGCCACTATGAAGGACAGGGCAGTTGAGCCTCAGTTTAGGAAAGGAGAGAATGAAGAATCAGCATGGGGAGTAGAAGTCTCAGATATTCAGGATGAGATGCAGGTTGCTGAGAGGGTACTGATCTTAATTTCTGCTACATTTTATCTTCTTGTTTTTCCTACTCTACAAATTCTGCCCATCAAGATTCTTTTCAAAATGGTACTTCAACAGAGTGGTGATGATCTATTATATGGTGAAAGAGATGCGGAAGACGATGATGAGCGTAAAATGTCCAAGCATAAGGCACCAGAGTATAAACATCTTATTACTATCAAGGCGGGAAAGCCAAAGGGTGCTATCGTGGATGCCTTAAACAATGATCCGGAGAAAGTTAGGCGTCTCAGTTTAAGTGAACAAGAACTTGCAAAGGTAGCAGCGCGTCATGGTCCTAACATCGTAAGGTTTGTTTAGCATATGCATTTCATTGCACAGCTAATGTTGATTAGGCACACACACACACAAAAAAAATGTTGCCATTCTTTAGCTCGAATTTCGTTTTCTGCTTCTCTTTCCTCTTACTGAAGAGCTCTGTCTGTTTGTCCAAGCAGATTCACACATAGAAACCTATTAAGAATATACCCAAAGGGAACCCGCTTTGATTCATCCAACTACAATCCGTTTCTTGGATGGGTGCATGGTGCTCAAATGGTGGCATTCAATATGCAGGTAAATTTTGTATTTGAGCAGTGCATTCTAGCCTTTCGTTGATGACCTGTTGCTCACCTGTCTTTCTTTTGGTTAGCTGCCTGTAACAGTGTAACTACTTCGTTTGGTACCACTGGTGCTTGTAATCTACCCTCTTTTTTTTGCCTAATATAATTGTGCTAAAGGCTTTCCAAAAGAAGAAGTAGCCAATTTATTTTACTATTTATAAGATTCAGGTTGCTATAAATGCTACTGAGGTCAATTTTTGGTCCTCCATTTTATTTACTATTTATTTTAGAATGCTCTAGTCCTCCAGACTCTGGTTGAAGTCATCGGATTATAAGATTCAGCTTGCTATAAATGCTACTGAGGTGGTATGTTTAACACATGATTCGTGGCGTGCTATGTTTTTAATTTGCAAACCATAATGTGTACTTTGGAAGTAGAACACCAGAGTCTGTCAGTTTTCCTTCACTTTAACAGTTATTGCTTCTATAATGGCTGCTTGATGACATGAAAACCTGAAAAATTTCTAGGGATATGGAAGAGCACTTTGGTTAATGCATGGTTTTTACAAAGCAAACGGGGGCTGCGGTTATGTAAAGAAACCAGATTTCTTGATGCAAACTTGTCCGGATGGAAAGGTGTTCGATCCGAAGGCAGATTTACCAATTAAGACAACACTGAAGGTACATGGCTCTTTGTTTCTTTTTGTTTTGAGAGGGATGTACATTATTACATCGACGCATGAGATTTACAAAATTGGTTAACCCAGAAACTGGTTTTCAGGTGAAGGTATACATGGGCGATGGTTGGCAGAAGGACTTTGATCAGACACACTTCGACTCGTACTCACCTCCAGATTTCTATACAAAGGTCTGTGCATTCCTCAAGCTTGGTATTGCAAATAAAGGAGCGTGAAGGTTGCGGAGGCAAGAAATTGCTAATTTGCCCTTGGTTCATCAAATACAACAGGTCGGCATCGCCGGAGTTCCGTCGGACTCGGTGATGAGGAAGACGAAGGCCGTGGAGGACAACTGGATGCCCCTGTGGGATGAGGAGTTCGTCTTCCCGTTGACGGTCCCCGAGATCGCAGTGCTTCGCGTGGAGGTGCACGAGGAGGACGTGAGCGAGGACGATTTCGGAGGGCAGACCACGCTGCCCGTGATGGAGCTGCGGCCGGGGATCCGCGCCGTGCCGCTCTTCGACCACAAGGGGCTCAAGTTGAGGAACGTCAAGCTCCTTATGGGCTTCGAGTTCGCCTAGCTGTGTTGTTGATCGTTGTATGCGAATCAGTAATTCAGGATCGATTTGGCCCACCCTATTTTGCGTCCGATGTAGCACAAATCAAACGCGCTAGTGATCCATCCCCTCGCAATCCGCGTCATCTGTTTGGATGAATCCTGCGGTCAGGGTCTGTGATGACCCAAGCAACCAACGGCGTTGATTGAGCGGAAAAGATCAGGTGGATAAGAGCGAGCTGTAACTGTAAGCGTATCGGGACCTCGACGACAGTGGCCTGAACTGCAGCAAGCGAAACTGTGGCCATGACGCTGGGGGTTGCCGTGGCGGCGGCTTCGACGTGCTTCGCCGCCTCCCCCAGTCCGTGTCTGTCTCGCCATGGCTGTCGCATCAGGGTGCAGGCGACGACGACGACGACGACGACGTCGTCATCGTGGGCCGGGAACGCGGAGGCGCTGGTGCGGTCGGGAGTCGTGAGGCCCGTGCGGCCGGGGGCCGCCAAGGACGTGCTGGGCGCGGAGGGGTTCCGGCTGCTGGACGTGCGGCCGGAGTGGGAGCGCGCCCGCGCCGGCGTGCGTGGCTCGGCGCACGTCCCGCTGTTCGTCGGTGACGACGACATGAGCCCCGTGACGCTGCTAAAGAAGTGGGTCCACTTGGGCTACATCGGGCTGTGGACCGGCCAGTCCTTCACCAAGATGAACGACCGGTTCCTCGACGACGTTGCCGCCGCGGTCGCCGGGGAAGGAGGGAAGGACGCCAAGCTCCTCGTCGCCTGCGGAGAAGGCCTCAGGTTACTTAGTTTGCCAGTTTGCCTTTACTTATTGCGTTGGTCTCGACCATGTCTGCATTGCTGGGTTTCAATAAGCAGGTCGTTGATCGCGGTGAGGATGCTCCACGACGACGGGTACAAGAACCTGGCGTGGCTCGCTGGCGGGTTCAGCAAATGCGTGGACGGGGATTTCGCGGACGTCGAAGGCGAGAGCAAGCTACAGTACGCCACCATCGGCGGAGTGTCCTACATCTTCCTCCAGCTGCTGCTGCTGCTAAAAGTAGTCAGCTGATGATCCATTATTGACGCGTATGTTTCGTTCTCAAATGCTTGTATCAGGGAAGAAAGGGGATTAGCACTGGAAAACTTGAAAACTCTCAACATGTGGTGCTTCCTTTACATGTACAGTTTTATTCGAAGGTTTCCTCCAAAATGATGCAACTATACATTATGCACTCTTCTTTATCAAAGTCCAAACAAATTTACAAGATTTTATTGACGGGGAAAGTTTTCTTTCGCAATTAGACTGCATGTTAATACATGGGCAAAATGCCCGAGGCCGATCAGAGCCCACCACTCCAAACTTGGTAGGTATGCGGATGCGCCCGGCCCAGCGCACTGGTCGGGAAGGCCCACTAACGGCGGAGAGGCAGCAGATCGAAGCTGACACAAGGCGCGGTAGGTAGAGACTCGTCGCTGGTTCGTCAGTCAGGTCAGCTGTCCGCTCTCCCCCGCTGTAGAAGTATTTTTTCAAGCACGAGCGTATTACTGTTCCTAGCTCCTGCACAGTCAGTGTGTACCTTTTCTCACGCAAGACGGCAAGAGGACCGTCCTGTTTGTGTACCTTCCTCCTGCACATGGAATCTCTGCGTTCCTATGGGCTGCACTAGGCCGCCGGCCCAGCACACACTGTACTATACTACTGTAGGTGACAGGCGCAGCACTAAGGTGCCGACTGCTACTGGTCTCAAGCACACACACGTGTGTCTTCGACTCTGGACTATTCGGCTGCAGATTACTACAATAAAAGTCGACGAGGTAGAGACCACGCGCGTGACGGCGATGGGAACCGGCGATCAGTTACTTATCAGCAATCAAAATCAAAAGTGGTGCCGCCAGCTCTCCGTGTGTATCAAAACATCGATAATGTGGAGAGCACAGCACTCTATATTTTTTATTTTTATTTTTATTTTATTTTTTTGCGAAAAGCACAGCACTCTTTATTATATACTCAGCGATGGGAGTATATTGCCGTCATCTTTTTTGCGCCACCCAAATTTCTGAATCGGGGCTGCAAGAGTTTTCACATTTAGGTATCTGATAACGGCACGTCGTCGGGGAATCGAGAGAGAAAGAGAGGAGGAATGGAGGTGGCCGGCGGGAGCAGATGAACATCAAGACGTCCCTTTTGTTCACGTGCTTGTGATGTAGGAGTTGCACGAAAAGAAAAGGGCTTGCAAACTTGAGTGTGTGTATGTTCTTAAGCTGTGCCGACATTATTTATGAGGAAAAGGGCTCAGACAAGGATTTTAATTTTTTTACAATAATTTCAGTTATGCGTAACTGCAAGGTCTAGGGTGCACGTTTCGTTCGGTTCCGAATAAGCACTCCCCGATCCCTGTTCTTCAATAAGAACTGAATCTATCGGGTGCTTTGATTTGATGTGATTGTAGCGTCGATATATATATACAAAAAGTATAAAAATGTACAATTTTTCTATTTATCAGATATTAGTCGTCGGTGCAAATGAACTAAACAAAGTCATATATACAATAAAAGAAACTATATCCCATACACTTGAGCAATATAATTCTCACCTCATCCAAACATGATTTTTTTTATTCTTACTAATTTTTCTGGAACATTTATCTTTTTGGCCTTTTTTGCACAGTACCATAGTCAAAAATATGGAATTATAAAATACCATCCATGTGAGGATGAAATGTGGACCATGCATGATCTTAGCAACGGTAGTCAGCTAAGTGGCTAATTTTCTCTACCTTTTCTTTACAATGTTTCGAAGGCTAGTTAGTTGCCAATGTCTTCACAACTTGTCGCCCACATCAAGCACGCGTTGCGCCTGCACCAAAAGATCGCCGTCGCACCCAGTCACAGCCTCAAAGGCACTACTGCGCCTAGCCCAGGCATCCACCGAAAACGACGACGCTCAAGCATAGGGCCACATGGGCGAAAGGTTTCCTGTCTCATTTTGGCATCCACACAGCTCGATCTCGGTTCTCATCAATACGGGACGGGAATTAATGAGCTGAATAACACAGTAGTACTCGTGCTCAAATCAACGCCGGCAGTTGGAAGATTCCAGAGTCCCCACACTACACATCCGCCATCCGGACCCAGGTCCACCACGGCTGCACGGTTCTCTGTATATGTTCCCTCACAGTTGTATCATATCCGGAAACACATACACACAGAGGGAGAGAGAGAGAGATGGTACAACAACCGTTTCAACAAGTGGGTGTGGCTCACATAGTCATTTCTTCATGCACATACTGCGCCCTTCCATTTGCTTTTCTAACTTCCCCCATGAAACGGCCAAATAGGTGAGTACAGCATATATAAATATATATATAACCTCCATTTTTTATTGACATTGTGTCCTAATAACATCAATTAATAATAATAGGAAGTTACATGTACTTTGTTTCAAAAAAAAAACGTGTACTACTTCGTTTTTCATGTCGAAAATTTTCTTTATAGTATAGTCCCTATTTAGAAGCTAAGTAAAATGTTTTTCTGGAAAATTATTTTTTTCTCTGGTATATATATCTTGTGGAAACTTTTTTGTCATTATTATCAACTTTTCTATTTACCAATCGAGACCGAATGATATGCACAGCTATATAGCTAGCTGAAATCCTATCAGCTGTGCACTGTGCTGGGAGGTCACTGTGTGTGCTAGCTACTAGAGGATGAGGGATGACGAAGGACGTCGACAGCGGCCTGTTTGGCCGTGGCCTGCAGCGACTCGAGCTGCGCCTTGCCGGCGAGGCCGCGCTGCCGGATGAAGACGCGGTACTCGTCGAACGTCATCTCCGGGTAGAGCGCCGGGCGATCGGCGGTGACCAGCTCCGCCATGGGCGCCAGGGGGAGGTCACTCCGCGGGTTGTAGAAGAAGGCTAGGGACAACCTGTCCTCCGCCGCGCTCACCGTCACCCGGTGCTCCACGCTCTTGTATACGGCGTTGCTCAGCACCTGCGTACTTTTCTCAGTTAGCTAGTGCTACAAGCGATACAGTATGGATGATTCGCGCTAACATATATACTTAACTCAAGATTATCACATGCATGATGACTAAGAATAATTTTGTTTAGGACTTCAAATCAAAGTGCAAACACCGACAAAGTTAGGCGGCTAACTCTGGCACGTTTGCATTTGTATTAGGTCAGAGCGATCCAAAACTTCAGGTATAAATCATCATTCACTAGCACTTTCTCTTATTTTTAATTGTTCGTGATAATGTTTATTAGTGCAAACTTTTAAGACACGACGGATCGGAGTAGGCGATTCCTCGATCCAAAAAAAAAAATGAGGTCATGGAATAAAAATACAAAAGAAAAGTTATACTAATTAGATTGATCATCATGTGATAACGATATATATAATTAATACACAAATAGTATGATTCAACTACTTTGTCTCTATAAAGCATTGATGTTAGTGAAAAGGTAGCTAGTCTCTGACTATACTTTTGTTTTTTGTGAAGGAAGTCTCTGACTATTCAGCGACGACAAAAACTAAATAGGATGAGCCATCGTGTTCGCGGAATGGATCACACTCGAGAGGCAGTTCGTCCCACGTGCACGGGCAATTTGCCGCATGTCAGTTTTGGCAAGCGAATGGCTGAGGGCGCCTCCGAGCCGCGGTGGTCAGTTGATAGCAATGGCACATCAAGTGCAAATCCAAGTGGTGGGCACATATATGCTCTCAGGCTAACAAGATACTGTACGTCTCTCTAGCCGACGAATACAAAACTGTTTTTTTTTTTTTGTTTTGTCACGACGAATACAAAAAAACTTGAGTTTAAACTACTAGACAAAGTATCCAAAAGTTTATTCTGCAACTTTATCCATGTATATCTGCATAGCACACAGTTTTCGCGCAGACAATTACCTGATTCTGTTATGTAGTACTATATATATATATATATATATATATATATATATATATATATATATATATATATATATATATATATATACTTTCCCTCTTTTTTCACCCAATAAATTGGCTTGTGATGTGTAGAAATATTTTGCCCACAGTAAAATAGATAGGCTATGAAAACATTATTATATATGTACTACCTATATATGAAAATAACACCGAGCTAAATACAGGTATATTTTTGTATCAACAATTTGCACTGTATTGTTTATGGATGAAGGGTGTGAGTATGCTTCTGTAGGTCAAAAAAAAAAACTATAGGGTCAAAATGCTCTCAGTTTATGCACTATAGAGCTTGATTAGACAACAATTTGTGTTCGACAGTAGTTGAAGATAAAGAAATGGTCAAAAAATTTCGAAACATTTTGCAGGGGAATCGAAGTTTTTCATGTAAAATTAAATCGCAGTATATCTTTCATTAGGATTCTTATAGTATGCTTTTGTCCTGAATCCGTAGTCCTCACACGATCAATCAGATTCCGCCGCCCACGCTTTTGTTTTTCGATCCATATAGGACACGTGTCGATATTTGGGTACAGGAGCCCCTCATTTATTCCTCTCTTTTCCTTTTTACCACACCATCCACTGTACTATATTCGATCCTTGCGGTTAGATAGATGCACGTGCGGTTCGCGATGATTGCACGTATCTCAATTTGAGTCACGTTTGCTAATACTATCTCTAGTCAGTCGCGTGGCTTGTAGCACTCGAATTCCTAATTAATCTAACTTATACTAAGCCCTATATATATATATAATTCCCGCGCGCCTCTCTTTCGTTTATCTTTTTGCTTCTTTATCAATACAAATACAAATACAAATACAAAACAAAGGCACATGTGCAGTGACGAGCGCGTGCGCAGAGAGTTCAAAATACTATTACATGCACTATCTGATCGATCGAAAAGGAAGAGCAGATGCACAGTTAATTACGTACCTGGATTTGGTCTCCGATGTTGACGATGAAGGCGTCAGGCACTGGATCGACGGTGATCCACTGTCCATCTGGCCCCCTGACCTGCAGGCCCCTGACGTGGTGGTCGACGAGCAGCATGGTCATGCCGCCGGGGTCGGAGTGCGCCGCCACGCCCAGCGTCAGCTCAGGCTGCGGGCACCGCGGGTAGAAGTTCACCCGCATGCACGCCCCCTCGCCGCCGGCGCCGCCGAACGCCGCCTGTAGCCTGTCGGCCTCCAGCCCCAGCCCGCTCGACAGCAGCCGCATCACCAGGCGAGCCAGACGGAGCACTTCCTCGGCGTACTCCTCCGTCGTGTCCCTGCATATATATATCGTCCATGTATATATAAAAAATAGATTGATGAGTACTACTACTGCTAGTTTAATTTTGCATCATCGTCCATAAGATAATTAATTGCGTGTGTAGCAAGTACCGCAGGGAAGGAGGGAGGGATGGCCACTTGTCATGGCTCTTGAGGGACGGCGGCAGGAGGTGGAGGAAGTAGTAGTCGCCCCAGTCGAGGGGCCCACCCTTGGCGGTGCCGAGGCGGCTTCCGTACCCCTCGTAGGTCGCCGGCGAGTTGGCGTACCGTTCGCGCACCTCGGCGGGCTGCCCGAAGAAGCCCCGCCACGACACGCGGGCGCGGCGTAGTAGCTCCGGCCTCACGCCGTGGTTCACTGCCTGGAAGAAACCCCACTCCCGGCACGCCGCCGCCACGGCGCGCCACGTCTCGTCCGCGTCCGGCATTGACAGGTCCACCACCGGGATGTTCTTCACGCCGCCGCCGCCGCTGCTGCTGTCGGATGACGACGGCGGCGAGGGCCGCTGGGAGGGAGGCTTGACGTACCGCTCTGGGATCGTGTCGCCGCAGGTGTCTGACACGGCCTGCACGCGCACCACGGTCTCCGGCCAGCCGGCGCCGCCGTTGAAGCAGCTGCTAGCCATATACCCTGCGAGCTCTACTGGTTTCTGTTCTACTGCTAAGGAACTTACGCGCGCACGCGTGGCATATGCTGGTATTTGGTTGCTTCATATGTACATGCTGGTTCGATCCTGAGATGGAGAATATGGCGCCATGTTTTACCCACTTTTTATAAAGGATAAGGGAGAGAGAGCTAGGCGCGCTGTGGCTTTGCGATCATGCATCATAGAACCCGTTGAATATAAAATTGCAGATAGCTAGTGCAGTAGTGCTGAGAGCTTGACAGCAACATTGTAAAACGAGCACGTGCTGCAAAAAAACATATAAGAGTGACAGAACGAATATATATTGAAAATGATCAGTGTCAAGATAACGCTAGGGTTTTGTGGACGGAGATCACCCCTGCTCCTTTATAATTACTACAGAGTATATGCTAGCTGTGTTTTGTTCCTCCTATTCTAGGCTCCTGCCTCCCTAGCCATATTATGTAGTACTATACTTTATGGTGAGTTTCACCATCAGATATATACTCCGTTCGTTTTGTTTGACTTTACTAGTAGGTCACACCTCCGGAGTTCGGACAAACAACGCCGCTTTATGACAGCCATGCGCGCGCGGAGCCGAAAGTAATGTGTATTCTTCTTGAACAGAACATTCTAGCTACATTAACTAAATTATTTGATCAAAGAATATAACAGTGAACTTTTTGAATGCATTTTTTTCCACCAAAGGTATGCCACTCATATGGGCCAAATCACAATAATGCATCTCGAGTTCATTACAATCCTTAGGCGTGTAGTTTAATTAAAAATTTGTATAAGATCTCATATATATTCTGAATTCTTGCTTTGAGTGTACTGTAATTAAGGTTTGTTGCATTATTGTGATTCTCAGAAAAAAAAAACAAAGGTGTTCTGATTCCTAAAACAATTAAGACATGTTATTTTCGAACTTGTTATTGCGGTTGTTCGGTTAGTACAATGTAAAAACTAACCATTGGACAATATAAAGATGAAACCTGCACAAAAAAGACGGAATTAACCATGAAAGATTTAGTTACACTTTGGTTTAGTTAGATTACTCGGTTATTATGTGTAACCATGTAACCTTGGCAAACTGCATAGCTCATCTGGTAAGATTTGTTATGGTGAAACCTTCTCCCATGGACGGGCGGATATACATGGATCCTACCGGGTGCAGCCGCACCCATAAAAAAATTTAAAAAATAGTGATTTTGTTTAAAAGTTTCACCATATTCGCATCCCTACGGTAAAAATTTAATGCACCCATAAGTCAACCGCAACTCGTCAATTTTGCTGTACTAGCTTCCATGGGTGGCACAATCAATATGCACGGGGTACGGATAATTGCTCTCTCTCTCTCTCTCTCCCTCCCTCCCTCCTTAATTACATGTAGCCTGTTTGGTTCGACTTCTTTTTCTCTTTTGAGCCACATGTGGTTATATGTAGTAAAATATATTTGGACATATGTAAAATTATTAATACACTGTATTTAACCTAGCTCGATTTTGTGAATGACTTCTGTATAGAGTTATGACTTCTAGAATTCTCATCATGAGCGATGTTCCAGCTGCTAAGTTGCTGTGTACTTTAATCAATATCCATCCATTAATTGATCATGGTGGTGTAAGTGCAATGTATGATTGAACACATTAGGTGGAACCATGTGTTTTCTTTAGACGTATTGATGCCTTTCCTTTGTGTTTTATTTTTCAAGAGGAAGTTAAGTTGCATAAAAGTACTGATGATGTGACATCACTTAGCTAGCTTCCGTCAATTTTCCATTAAATTAGTAAAAAATGAAATTAGGCATGTGTGTTAATTGCACATGAAACTAATCCGTACTCCTCAAAAGGGGGGCGGGGGAGTCCACACTAAGCGCAAAATATAATCCTTCAACAAAGAAGTTTCATTCCGGAAAGATTAACAAATGATGGAAACCCGGAAATACATAAATAAATTGATTCACCGTGTGTGAAAGCACGGTTAATGTGAGGCGATTAAGAAATGGTCGAAGACCAAAAAGGGCCGGGGTAACCAACAACCACCGATTGCGCTCCTTGTCCCAAGCAGCCTCTTTTGAATCACGTTTATGTGTATGTGAAGAATATGACGATCTTGCTGCTCTTTTTCTTTTTCCTAATCGTGCCTTACCTGTTTAATTATTGGGAGGCAGTTTTTTTGCGATGAAATTATTGGGAGGCATTGACTAGCTCGGTCTACCGTGACATGTGTTAAGAATCCATTAGGTGTGCGTGTGACCCAGCACTTAAGCAACTACTCTCAATCACTACGCATACTAGACTGTGATATAAGGTTTGGGTCAAACAGTAATTAGAAACGTAACTACTTTAGAAAAGGAACTAATTAATTAATGAATTGACTGCAAAAACTAAGAAGTATTGCATTAATATGTCCGCATTTTTTATATAACTCTAGCAACTTTATAATAAAAAACATATCTTTCACTTATGAACATGATTGTATTCTCAAATATACTATTTAGGTTTTTTCCTTAGAACATACAGCAGTATTCCTATTATTAAGCGTGCAAAACTCTCTGTTACACAGCAAGGAGATCCAAAGATTAGATAGTAATTTAGGAATCAAAATAAAGGAGACATATAACACTCGGTTGATCTTAACATAGTCGTGTATGAATGACTCGTAGATGATGCATTTAGTTTCCAATGGAAAACCGCGCAAAAAGCTTGCCTTTTCCTCCTCCTTTCATCGTAATTAATAATTTCTCAGTTTTTTTAACTTCTAATTAAACATGCATGCCTCTTTTGACAGTATGTTTTACTTAGTATTTTCCCTGGCCACCAACGAGCACAAGTCATTTGGTACCAGATATACTACTCTATGTGTTCCAAATTAAACAATCTGCTATTTCATATTATTCTTACTACTAGTTCTATACCCGTGCGCTGCTACGGACCAACGAATTTCTATAAGAGATGAAACTATTTAAAATATATTCATTAAATGTATTAAAGATTTTGGTTACATCTCTATTATCCAACATATGAATTGTGAGGTGAGGTGGTGACGGACCATCACCAACTCACATTTTTAAGTTAGTAGAGAAATTTCCTTATAGTGATAGAACTTAGGCAGGGGCGGAGCTAGAGAAATTTTTTGGGGGGTGCGTTTGCCTTGTGGGTGCGAAGGTTTTTATTTTGAGGATGTGAATATGGTGAAATTTGAACAAAATCACTACGTTTTCATTTTCTTTTTCTGGGTGCGGACGCACCATTGCTATGAGTATAGATTCACCCATGAACTTAGGTAGACCTTCCACATAGCAAAACCAATTTATTCTTGTGTACTCAGGTGCTTGAAATCATGGCTAGATTTCATTTGATGTGCTCATCCTGCTTTGACTGTTTTTTCAGAACTATGTGTTAATTATTATAGGAAAAATTGTGAACGTAATATACTGTATAGAAAAAATTGTGACATGTATGGTCTTATCTAAATCTAAGGGTACAAATGTTGATGAGTGGAAAGGACCCTCAATTTTCAAATGCGTAAAAATTAGAGCGTTCAAAACTAAAGATGTCATTCCACACAATAGAATCGAACCTTATTGGTGGTCGTTATATACTAAAATGTTAAACAAGAGAAATAAACGACGCAACCCCTAATATTCTAGTTGGACTTGAATACGGTGGCGCGCTGTCAACTAATTGGACTTTTAATATCATTCATTAATAACACAAATTTATTTAACCTGCATTAACAAAAAAAAGGAATTAAGGTAGTAGTTAGCTTTTTGTCAAATGGAGGTAGTACCATTAACATTTAATGTTATCTTTAACCATCCATCTTAATTATTAAAAAAGTATGGTAAATATCATATATTTTATTATAATTTGTTTAATTACCAAAATATTTTTTTTTTCACATTTGAAGTAACTATTCCAATAAGATGAATTGTTATATGAAGCTAAAACTTAACAGTGTGAAATATTTCTGGAAGGAAGGAAGTACTTATGCAGAAATACGATTAATTACAGGCAACGTGAGAAATTAACTGATTGTAGATGATGAAGGTCCCGAGTGGTCTATGACGTGACGATGGAAATAAATGTGGTGGCCGACACATGATTTTGGTTGCAGTTATACTATAGATCCAATAAACCCCTGGTGGAACGCGTCATAAACCATACGTGACAGCTTCGCCCCTAACTGCTCGTGGTAATGGCACAGTACTCCCTTTGCAACATAGCTTACAGTAAATACTCCCTCCGTTCTTTTTTACGTGTCGTCGTTGACTTTGACCAATAATTTTAATTATTTAACTTATTTAAAAAAATATAAAAAATATTAAATATTTTGTTAGAATTTGATTCATTATTAAAGATTTTTTAATCTTAACTTTTTATTTTATATATTTTAAACTAATTTTTTAAATAAGATGAATGATTAAAATTTTTGTTCAAAGTCAATAAACACATAAAAAAGAACGGAGAAATTACTAATAATGAAGTAATGGATGATCCCTCTTGCGTACTTCTGTGTGGTCCTTTTTCTTTTTGGGAGGGTGCTGTGTGGTCCTTCTGCTCGTTAATAATACATGTAGTTCGTACTGTTATCTTTAGTTTCATAGCCGCAGGAGTAGTATTATACGTTCACAGCAAGCAAAGTATATATGCCGAACCACGCTGGTTGCGAATTTGGAAATTAAAAGGACATTACAATCCAAATTAGGAAGAAGCATGGCAAAAAATTTGCTTTTAGTCACTTCGCTGCCGTCAGAATGAGAAAACTGTTTAGCCTCTTTACTAAAAAAAAAAAAAAAAAAACTGTTTGCTGCAATGCACTTTAGATGGAGATGATGAAAAATAATGCTTGTCAGTTGTCACTTGAGCGCTTCCCCAGACATCATATCATAGTCCTGGATCAAATAAACAAAAAGGGTATATTCTAAACACAGCACTTGTTGCATATGCTCATACATGGATACTGTATAGTATTTGGTCCCCCAGGGAAAGTGGGCGTCGTGGAGCAATTCCCAACATCTCAAAATTAAGCCTAGAATTAGCTTTGCTCTGCTTTTTGATGACATTTTACAGTAAAATTAATCCGCTTATTAATGTTTTGCTACCTAGGATAGTTGTCTGTTGCGTTTTAGTGGGTACGTCCATTTCACCAAACGTGCAGAAAATTCAAAGGCAGTTCTTGCAATTAGCCATTTACTTCATGATTTTTTTTATATTTTTTGAAATACAATACATATGGAAACACTGATTAATTATAAGTATGGTCACTCACGTCTATGTAATGAGCACTTCCGAAAGTCTGACATTCTCATTTTGAGAGGATTCAGAAAGTCATGCACAGGCTCCTGAGTGCCTGTTAGTTTGGAACATAATCCAAAACCAATTATAAGTTCTATAAAAACAAGTAGAAGTATTTACCTCTCCTAAAATGTAATATTCACCGATTTAACTAAAATGAATGATCCACTATATTATTCTAAAGATACTGTGAAAATTTGTTTTTTAATAATGAGGATCAAATGGGACACGCAGAGGGTCGCACTTGACAGGATGAAACGATCAAACGACAAAGGTTGTTATCACGCACATGTTTCAGATTGGGATCAGCATAAGGAAAAAGAAAAAAGATACGCGTCTTATTCTAAACAAAATCAAACTGAAGTTGTTTGTGATCACTGTCCTGAATAGAAATATGGGCCACTTTTGACTCTCCATCCAAGAGTGATCTGATAGGATCCCAGTCACCATGGACTAGCGGAACGAATGAGACATAATCATTCATGTGCCAGCACCATCAAGAACGGATGTCTGAAACTGCTTTGCTTCGAGTTTGAGAGTTCCAGTGCAGCCTAATTAATGCATTGTAGAGCTGCATTTTCTCGCACGGTCCGCACCCGAAAGTTGTTACCTCTGACACCCACAATGCTAGAGCTCAGAATTGCACCAAATACCTCGCCTAAATTAGCTACTAGCTCGGACTGACGCACGTCTCACGTAGGCCGCTCGCGCTACGTGATTGGATGTGAATGTGATCATCGCTCGCGATCGACCAAACTAAGCGCCCTAGATCTCTCCGCATTCCCCCGCGCGCGCGGTTGGTGCCGAATACCACATCGTCGGGCCCGGTTCAGGTTCAGGAGGAGGAGGGCGAGGCCCCGCCCCGGCGGGCGTGTCGTCGCTACAGGAGGAACCCGATGGATGGTGATATTAGTCGGTGACGTGACGGTGACCTGAACCTGATCCCGGCCCGTGTGCAGTGTAGCTTAACTACTACATAGTATATGTGGCCAACGTTGTTTTTGGGTCAGCCTTCATTGATGTAGCAGCATGGATCGTATACGTACGGCCGTCGTCGGCCGGGGTTCCGATCGAGAGCTAGAGGTGGCGAGGTCGATGCCGGCCTCCAAGTCTTGGTCTTAAAACAGTCCTCAAGCCACCGCGGTGCGACTAGGACGATGCAACAAAAAGCTCTAGCTATAGCGCTACATCTACAGCAGGCGTTGCACTTGCAGGACGAAAGGGAAATAATGATAAACCAACAGTACTCCTAGTGCTACATGGGATTATGTCAGGTTCATTTTCCCAGCGGATCGACGGACAACTTCAAGACACGGACAGCACGAACAAACGAACGACGTCCCTTTTTTTTCATTTTTCCTCCTCCTTGTTTTGTTGTCAATAATGACTTCCTTTTCTTTTTTTTTTTTGGTGAAGACTTGATATTTTTTATTTTAATTTCACGATGATTTTGGCTGTGGGCTGCGGTTGTATTGGCGAGTGATTTTGGGTCCCGCTTCAGCCCAGATGGCCGCGCTAGCTAGCCCTGTTTAGATGCGCCCATATTGCCAAAAGGCCATCTTACTTCTTACGCAGTACTGTTCAACTGTCCGCGGCCCAGTTACTAACTGCAGCTTTCGAGCTTTGCTGCTTTATTTGTACTTTCCTTTCCTTAGTTATTTATACGTTTCAGAACGATGATTAAGCACACACGTTCTCGACTGTATAGAAACTTGAAGAAGAAGACAGTTGGAGTCTTTTATAACTGGCGAGGATGGAGGCCCGGCCGGCAAATCATTTCCCAGCTCTACAGATGACGAGTTTTTTATGGTCCAAGACTGACTAACATTTCTGTGTCAAAAAGGACTAAGCAATGCGGCGCCACAGCTGCACACTCGTGTAGTATAATCCGGTCTACCTACGCAAGCCGAACGAAACGACAAGGAAGCTGGCCAAGCTTCCGGCGCTGGAACTCTCGTGTGGAAAACTAGTTACCTACCGCTACCAGTGTCCTGCATGGACATTGGTCTGACCAAATCTGAGCTGACGCGCGTAGAGGGCTGACCGGATACGGGGAGTCATGAGAAAATGGAGCTAAGAATATGGCAGACGGCTTTTCAGAATCGGGGGGAAAGGCTTAATGAATGAATAAAGGTTTCCGCGGCCGACAAGAGAAAGCTCGCGGTACGTACATGACACAAAAGCAAATCTGACGTCTTTTGCTTTTGAAATACTACTACAGTACTAAGAAAACTTTTATACGGTACTGTACTTGAGGAAAGATAATTAGTTACTGGAACTGAGAAGCACTGAATCCGTGCAGTGAGAGGTTGTGAGAAGCACAAGTTGACTGCGGTTAGACGAGACCCGTGGTAACTGGTAACTTCGTGCCAACCTCATATGTCAAATGTTGGCAAAGAATTTCATCCGGGATTCGGGGTGTTCGGTTGCAGAACACGAAACTTTGGGCGGCTCGGCTCGGTGCTTAATAAGCCTCACGGCTCCTGACGAGAACCCAGGGACACGCACCTGGACAGAATTGTCAGAATGACAGATGCTAAAATCAGAAATCCAAGCCGGTATCCGACGAAAGAATACGGCAAGGCTTGTCCATGCCCTTCAACTTGACGAGGAGCACTTGCACCGCCTCCTTTTGGTTTTGGAGCTAGCAGGCCACTGGCAATCTTATTGGCTGCTTACTCAAGCCTGAGCAGCTAGCAGCCACAAGATTCTGATATTTTTCGCGGGCAAGAAGGGCGCCGGGGATTGAACTCAGACCAACCGTAGGAAACGACAGCCGCCACTTGGATTGGATCCCACTAGGATTCAACTACGACGACTGCAAACAATTCAGGATCGACAGGACAGCGAAACCGTGACGGCAATAGAGCATTTTTCCTACTGGCGAAAGCCACCGCTTGCTCTCCCCCGTATCCATCAGAAAACGAATGTAATGATTTCCTGTAAGCGTTATGACAAACAAAAGCGTCGTGATTTCGCAAGAGCAGGCTCATGTCATACTCAAGACAGTTGAAACACCAGGGCGGATACCGTACAGTAGGAAGCAGTCTTAGACTTTTTCAGGTGAATAACCTCTCTTTTTGTACTCTTTTCTTATTGCAATGTCTTTTGTCCAAAAATTTCACAATGCTTCTTACATAGGTCGCTTGTATATTAAATCATCACAAAGAATTGCATGTACCGTCTTTTACAATCAATTATACTTTGCCGAGTTACAATCTTACAATTACAATCTTGCTTCGGCATAGCATCGTGCTCTGGCACAACAATCAGAGGTCCCAGGAGGATGTCAAGTGTTACGTCACAGCCTCCCGAGAAAATGAAGAATAATAAACTACACGCTATGGTTTATGTCAGTGTGTTATGCAGAGGTGTTCGAGTCAGTTTGGTAGTAGACTACATCCCCGGTATCGCTAACATAATGGTCTTTCTTTAAACTGTCCGCAAGCACTCTAAATAGGTGGAATGGTAGAGGACCCGACTTCTTCGGTTCTTTGTAGTACTTGCCAAGCACCGGTTTTGCTGCCTCAGTCTGCAGATTATATCCAAGACAACATGACTTAGTAAGGATGTTCTAGCAAACAGACACTTAAAAGCTAATATATCGGGCAGACACTTACCGCCTCAACGAGATTATAATGTGGGATTTGAGGGAAAAGGTGATGGATGACATGAGTTCCAATGTCATGATGAATGTTGTTGATCACTCCATAGTCCCGATCGAGCGTCGTCAATCCTCCACGTAGATAACTCCATTCCTAATAGAGAAAAGGACAATGTGAAATCATTAAGCAATCCATCTTCAAAGAAAAAAATCAAGTTAAAGGAATTAAAATGAACAGCAATGGACAACCTGAAAACGAAATGAAAGGTACTAGTTAACAGGCTGAGCTAGATGACAAAAAGGACATTACAATTTGTTTCCTCTCAAAGACAAAAGACAAATCTACTTCTTTGTTCTGTACTTATATAGGATCCTCCAAATAGGAATTACACCACATGGTGACCAAGCTAGACCTTATGTGCAATATCCACCACTAAAGTTTCTCAGATTTAAGGCTTCATGGGCACCTTGGCATTTGCATGTAAAGTGAATCTAAACCAGCAAATTGCAGATAGGCCATGGGCGATGGAGTCAAGTGGTGTTATGGAGACCAACCAGCTATATCCAAGATAGTCAAAGGATAGTAAGTCACTGCAGATCCAATATCTGTGGCAGGGTTTGAATATCCATTTTTATGAATGATGTATTATTATGATTCTTGAACTGGTCAACATTGGCTTAGCACCAAACCAAATGGATAGTGCACTAGTTTCTTAATATTATATAGTTACCACAAAGCATTGAGAAATTGTGAATCTGCTTTATTGATAACAACGCTCACCTTTCCACGGTACCAGGGGAGCTTGTCTTCATGGCCATGGTGGTGCAAGTATGTAACCATATCCAGCCACATAACAAATACCTGCACAAGGGTTCACCAAATGCAACCACATAAATTCACCAAACAACACACCAATCCAAATTATCATTTTGCAGGAACTGAGTCTATAATAAAAGACACATCGATATTACCAGGTACGGGATAGCATAAAGCTTCAGCATCTGAACAGGTCCCATCACAAAGGTCAGACCAGCCAAAACACCAGCCATGGCCAGCCACGACGCGGTTGATGTTATTATGTCCTTCTTTTCATTGGGTAGGAATAAACTGCTGCTTGGGTTGAAATGTGATCCTGCTTTCCCTGGACTCCTTGCAAACTGCATAACGCACACAAACCCATGGGTCAAAACTGAGCATAGATACCATATCACGAAACTAAAACATCTGATTTCGATGCCATGTATGGATTATGCTCTTAGCCCTCACCAAGTATAACGGGAATGCGAGCAAGGGAAATGGCATGGTGAACCGCAACTTCTTGGTCATAAAGTCCAGGCTGTTGTACAGCTTCTTCGGTAGCTGCAGGTTATCACAATCCAGGAACACCATCATCAATAACAATTCAGCATTACTCACCATCTGCATAGTTCACCATCTGGCTACACACACAAGGAAAAGGTAACAGAACAGTTACCGGGTGCCAGGATTCGTCCTTCTCGACGTGGCCGTGGTTCTGATGGTGCGTCCTGTGGCTAATCCTCCTGCAATCACATTCAAAGACAACGCCATTTTTAGCACCAACGACAATTTTCAACAGAAACGAACAGACATTAGAAACATAGGAAGCAGGCACCATACCATCCGTGGTATGGGACAAGAATGGAGGAATGGAGTATGTGGCCGACAACGCTGTTGAGCTTGGGGTTGTTTGAAAAGCTCCCGTGTCCACTGCAAATATCAAAGAAATGTCAGTTGAGCAACGAGTCAAAGGCCTGAGCTTTAAGCTAAAACTAGCAATCTTTGGCATGGCGTGGTGGTGGTGGTGGTGAAGCTCGTACCAGTCGTGCCCGAGGACGAAGAGCGCCCAGAACATGGTGCCCTGCGCGGCCCAGTAGAGCGGCCAGACGAACCAGCTGTCGATGCGCGCGGCGGCGGCGGCGAGGCCGAGCACGACGACGACGTCGCGCAGGACGTAGCTCATGGAGCGCCAGGGGTCCTTGACCCAGCAGTGCTTGGGAATAGCGGCGCGGATCTCGGAGAGCCCGAACGGCGGCGCCGCCCCCGGGTCGAATTCACCGCCCGCGGCCGCCGCCGCCGCCGCCGCCGCTTCCTCCACCCCTCCCTGCTGCGGGATGGCGCTCCTCTTGTCCTCCTTGACGACGGAGGTGAGGCGGGTCGGCGCGGCGACGCGCAGCGCCCAGTCGCGGTGGATGGCCGCGGCGGCCACGGGCCTGCACGGCCCGGCGGCGAGCGGGGGCGGCGACGGCGCCGCAATGGCGCCGCCCCGGCCGCCGCGCAGGCGGAGCGGCGCGAGGCCGCAGCAGTCGGAGAGGACGAGCCGAGCCATTGGCGACGGCGCGTCTGGCAGCGGCAGCAGCGGGACGGAGGGCTGACGACGGCTACTGGCAAGTCCTTTGGTACGCGCACAGTCGCCGCCGCCGCGGGCTCCCTGGCACGCGGGGGTGGGGGGGATCTTCTGCGTTCGGGGATGGGTAGAGGGACGGATGTACGGTGGCCGCTGGGGCTTTGGTTGGGTAAAGCCCAAAGGCAAAGCCTGAGAGGGTTCTTTATACCCACCCAGCGCGCGCGTCGAGGTCGACCCGAGGTGCGCGTCGCCGCCGGCCCGCTATGCAGGCGGACGCGTTCGGATGCGAGTCGGCACGTGTGAATCGTTGCGGTCTGGACGTGAGTCATGAGTCATGACTCGGACCAGAATGGGGGTGGGGCGCTTTGACGCCGCCCAGCCTTTTAATTCGTGTTGACTGAGCTCGTTCAGTTGGGACATGGGACTTGGGAATTTGGTTCGTTCTAAAAGTGGCGTGGATGTTGTGGAAAAAAAATTGAAGCATGCGGATGGATGAGTACTTCGTCGTTCCACGCTAGATGGGAGTTTCATTAGATTTGAGACGTGTAGAAAGTGCAGTCAAAAAAGGAGAAAAAAATGGTTTCAAATGAAGTCAAATTTACCGACCCAACGAGTAGTTGTGAATTCTTATACTATGATATTAGTTACATGAATGAACTAGCAGAGTGAACACAATTTGCATGACGATCCTCCTCCTCTCCTCTCGTGCCATCCGAGGCTGATGCCGTGGCCGTGGAGCAGGGGCGCCCACGTAGCCGGGCGCTTGGCATGTGGCCCGTCACCCGTGCAGTGCGTAACGATGAACAACAACCGGTGGACGAGGACGACTCTCTGAACGCTGCTGCCTCTTGATGAGGAGATGTTTGCAAGTGGTGGTGGCGGTCGTCGGCGCGCAGCCAGCCTGACCTTAGAACCGGGAAAGGAGAATCTTACGGGCAAAAGGATGAGTAGAGCCCTTTTTTGGCGCATATGCTAGCCACTAGTACCGCTTACTTACTGTACAGTACTAGTACTACTACTGTCCAAAATGGCGCCGCCGACTGCTGTTTTCTTTCCTACTGCGAGGCACGGGGAAGTGGTGCTGTGAAAAAGAGAAAACTGCCTGACCGCGACGGCCGAGGCAGGAGTGTGTAACTGCAACGAGCCAGGCAGATGACGGCGCGCGCGCCAGCGGACTGCCGTGAAGAGAACATCCCGTCGTTGAGATGGTGGAACGCGAGCCGGGGAGCTCCGATCCCATCCCTTGGCGTGCGTGGTCGGCGCTGGAACACGACGACATGCCGCCCCCCACCCCCCCGGACTCGGAGTGGCGGGGCCCCTGGGCGCCTGGCTAGGTCTGCAGCGCCCCGGAATGGGTCCATTCCATCCATCTTCTAGGACTGACTCAGGGGGCTCCCCCTCCTTTGCAGTGCAGTGATGATACAGAGCAATTAATTAGTACTCCCCCCCGCCCCCCCCCCCCCCCCCCCCCCCCCCCCCCCCCCCCACACACACGACATGCCATAAGCCATGCACGGTCTTGGATATTTTCTTTCTTCTTCTTGGACGGAGAAGCAGCTGGTAGCGTCACCATCGCGATGGCCGGTGCTAGCTGCCCTCTTTGGTTGTTCGACCATGCCCTTGCCCTTTCCGCCCGGAAAGGGACCTGCACTGCACCGGGGAAGCCTTTACAATCCACTCACCCGCTAATCGTGGCTCGTGGGCGCAATAAGAAACTCCGTCTCTCGTGAGCCGCAGGTCGTGGCCGGCGCAGGGCACGAGGTCCTCGTGGGCACAGCATGTACCACCCACCAGCCGAATTAGTTTTTCTGGGACCTTATTACATTCCAACAACCTGCAGCTGGAGCTGGATACTACTACTACTATGCTTAGGAGCTAACTGATCCACGATGATGCAAAAGTGATTGCCTCTTCGTTCTGCCTAGTTCACATCGATTAGTACGCCGCTAGGTAACAACCTGTGTTGCTTAGCGAATAGTAAAAAGCTGCAGGTATCACCGGTTCCACGTCATTTGTAAGACCGAATTGGTCTCTCTTTTTTTTTCCTGCCTCTTTAAGACTTCAGATTGCGGTTTGGTCTTTCTTCAGCATATACGTGTTTTTTCAGCGATTGATTACACTCGACTTGTCCATTCCTTACCGTTTTCCCTAAGAAAACAGACCATTGCTTTTGCTATATATGCTTGCATATTTTCCTGTCCCTCTCATCTCGTACCGACCGACTTGGTAGTACTATAGTATGTCGGATGGAAGCTCCGGCAACTGCCCGTCGCACTGAATTAATTCATTCACACATGAATCGGGGTCACATCCAATTGCCATGGAAGCAGCAGATTACAGTAATGACACACTGCTTAATTAGTTTCATCCTTTCGGCTGGCAGTAGACGGCACACAGCCAAACAACCACCAAATTCAATGCAGATCAAGAAGCAGCAGTGCACGCAGCGTTTAGAAGGGAAGCAGAGAGAGACGTGTGGCAACGTCAAGGACGCGCGCTGCGGGATCGATCAGGATCAGCTGCTAGCGCCTCCACCACCTCTTCTCCATGTTCTTGGAGATCTGCTGGGCGAGGGTCGCGAAGTTTGCTGCTTCGTTCTCGAGCTCCGCAGATTGCTCGGTCATTCTCTGGGCATCAAAAGGGAGAAGGATCATCTCAAATCACCATGGCTAACATGAGTTGAAAAATCGATTCATCATGTACCGCGAGTTTTTCCTGCCGCTCCATAAGCTTATTTTTCGCTGCGGCCGCAGCAGCCGCGGCGTCCTGCAATGGGGAAAAACAATCAACATTGAGATGATGAGCCATCATCGAAATTGCCAGCAAAACGTGAACAGAATGTTCATATTAGAGGTCTCGTATTACCCCATTATATTTGTATTTGGTGAGGATCTCCTGGGTGCTTTTCTTGCGTGGCGTCTGAACGTCACTTGATCCTTCAAATAGTTTCTCTCTCGTTCCCCCCGCCTCTACCAGACAGTATGCACTGAAGATTATGCCTAAGTATGGGCCACAGACACAAGAGGAGGAAAGGTGGGAGGAGAGAGAGAGAGAGAGAGAGAGAGAGAGAGAGAGAGAGAGAGAGAGAGAGAGAGAGAGAGAGAGAGAGAACCGGTTGCCAATTCTTGTGTTGGTCCTGGTCCCTTGTTTCCCATCCACAATTCAACCAGACAAGATGGCGCCGAGGTTGCCTAACGAAGCTTCCTTTGAATTATAACCAGTATCTCGTTTCTGATCTTTCTATATGTTCTCTCTCTCACCAAGAACTCCAGCTGTTAGAGATGATATCCTGCATTACGATTTTCAGGCGAAACAAACAGTCAAACATGCATGCAAAGAGAGTGAGTGCACCAGAAATCGTTCGGAAGAATACGGAATGGAAATTGAGATACAATTACACGCAACGGAGCAATGCCGCGACGACTTCCTTGTTTCAAACTCTGAAAGTGCGAGATAGGAGGCGTTGAAAGAGATTAGGGCCATTTTGGTTGGTCGCCACGTTTAGCCACCTTGAAGTGTGGCTCACCACAAGTCAGCAAGTGGTTGGTGCCCTTATTTTTGGGCAGCACAATTCTGGCTCTGGCTTGTTTGTTCTTTTTGTTCAAATATAAAATGCAAGTCAAGAGGACCCAAACACAAATATTGTCCGCTTAAATGAAGATTAAAGCTGGAAATTGGTTTTGGATCAATGAACACAAACGAAATCACGACTGCCACAAGATTTCCTCTGATTGCTGTTTGATCTCTCGGGCTCTCGGCACACTAATCTCGCATGTGGCCGCGGGACTCCCTCCCGCGCCCTTTGTTTTGGAGCAAAAGAAGTTTATTGATCATTCAACATGATTGTAACGATACCTGTGCACACCAAAGTGGCCACGAGATTCTATCCTCTGCCTCCCAATTCCTCACCATCGATAGGTAGCCAGTCACATGTACTGGGTACGGCTGCGATGAGTCGTGGGCACCATCATAAATAGACCTCCAGTACCACAGTGTCCTTGGCTTACGAAAGGTATACTAGTACAAATTTGGACCCGCAGTTGAGTCTGTCTATCAGAGACATAATTGTGCAAATATATCCGGAGATTCAGATTAACTTTGATTTACAGGAACATAAAGCCAAGCAGCCATCGAGGTCAAGGAAACTTGCTTAGTGTTCACAGGACCTGCAGGCCAACCTGTCCACTTATTAAATCTACGCTAACAGTAAGGTGAAGTTACTACGTCCTAACGTTCAGCTAACAATAAGAAAAAACCGGTGTTAAGAGGAAACTGATGTTAGATTAGACCACACAGACGGGGCTTAGAGCAAAACTGCTTCCCATTCGCTTTCACCAAAGCTACAACTCCTGCTGTCATGCCCGCGAAGATAATGGACGAGATGAGGTGTTGTGCGTTCCTTCCAACTGCAGATGTGATGATACCATAAAATAAAACGAGAAAATGAGCATTAAACATGCATTAAGAAGAATAACACTGTCAAAACGTCTGAACTCCAATAGCATGTATCAGCAGGCAGACCTTGGCTAAGAGTGAAAGTGGTTGCAGTAATACCTCCAACAATGATTGCCGAAGCCACAGGAAGGTACTGCAGTTCCCGAGAATTGCAAAAGATTGAGAACATAAACGATTACACAGACGCTAAAGGGGAGTAGTTTAACCATACAACAGTGGTAATCCCCATCAGAGAATTGAAAAAATCCAATATTAAAGGCAGGAAAGTAAATTATTACCGAAGCAGATTCAAATCCACCAATTTCAAAAGGCCTGCCTTGGCTGACTGTATAATGGCCGCTAATAAGGTCTATAGAATCCTGAAAATGTAAAATGAAGCATTAAAAGCGGTACAACATAAGCATAAAATTTGCAGAACAATAATAAAGTGCAAGACCGAACACAAGGGAGTTGGCAGGGACAATCTAGCATGAGGCATCGAAAAAGAATAGACCATTCTTTGAAATGGTTGAGAAAATGGTTATGAAACAATTTATATCATATGATACATCATTAAATATGGAAAGGAGAAACGATAATAATGAATTGCTACTGCTGCACCGCACAAGGCTTAGTTATTTTGGGCTGCCAGCCAATGTTTGAACTTTGAAGTGAGACTGAAAGTCATACAAAAGAACATATCCAAGCAGGTTTATCATCAATAAATGTAGAGCAAATATTGGCAACAATATAAGAACACTCACTTGCCGCATTCCATCGTGAAAATTATTCAAATAATATCGTGAAAGAGCACTCATGCCATCTTTAATTAATCCAGGTAAAGTCTGCCTTCCATACCTGTAACATCTCAGAAGCTTGTGAAGTTAGCCAAGCTACATAAAATAGCGAAATTCAGGTAGGAACGTTAGTACTACTCCGCTTATAAATTTATGTAGTTAGGGCAACAATTTTAGTACAAAAATAAACTTAAGTTGTTTTCCTAATGACAACAATTTCAGAATGGAGTACCTTACAAGATCCCCTTTCAAAGCATAAGAACCAGCATACTCCAAGCTTAGCTCATCACCATGCTCAACCCATACTGCCAAGGAGGACCACAAAATAAATCAAAAACTGCATGGCTACAGTAAACATTTTGTCTATTGAAAACACTTACGTTTTTTGAATGTATCGTTAATGTCATTAGAGAGAGAAATAGTTTCAGACGTTTCTAATGCCCCCATCCGCCGCAACTGGTAATCCAACGATTTTCTTGCAAGGAAACTCTGTTAAGAAGGGTATTCCAGAGGAATTATTTATTATGATAAGATGATAAATACATTGTTCGTTAGTACAGTTCATCAATCGATTTTAAGCATTAACTCAGGTCTACTGGCCACTAGCATTAAATTCAGCTGCATGATCTTTAGACCCCAAGGAATTACTGAGCACAAAATACATCACTCCTCTATTTGCCACATAGTCATGCAAAGTTTCCATATATATTGATGATCACTAAGAAGAATTAGCTATGTTATTACATAAGTGGCATTACTATCATCTATAACTGATTGTATAGAACTAAACAAATGTATGTCAACTTTCCAATGGAAAAAATGCTGATCATGATAGCTGGCCCAGCAACGTCCAAATTCAAATTAGCAAGATCATACATATTCGGAAATTAGTAAGGGGGTGTTCTAAACTACTATGGGTAATTATTATCTGCTACAATTACCCCTAGTGGTTTGGAACAGGTTCAGCTAATAGTCCAGATAAGAGTTATCTATTCCCTAGCTAACAATTACTGAGTATTTCATTAGCTGCTTCAACTCATCTAGATAATTATTATCTCCACTGGTTTGGGAAAACCCCCTAAGTCAAAAGTATTGCCATGATATGAAGTACAAAACTGTAAGTGCAATATGTGCAGGGAAATAAGGATATATGCTATTGAATTCATTTTATAACAATTACAATACTTAGCAAAATGAACCACAGAAATTAAGATAGAACTGGAATAAACCTGTGTTACATTTGTACGGTCTAGACAATCAATGCAATTCGACCTAACTACACCACTTTGATCCAGCAAGATCTCTCCTTTGGAGTCGATAAGAAAATATCTGCTCAGCTGGCCCAGAAAGAATCAAGAGAAAATTACTTGCCACGGTTAAACCTTTTAGCTGAAATAACTTTAAAGTAGTATGTTCAAGGGGAAAAAAGAACAAAACATGAAATGTTGTGCATTTTAAAATTACCCTTGTTTCAGAATACAGTCCTCAACTTGATTGTAGAGAACTTGCAAATTGTCGAAGGTCCCTCCACAACAAACATGATGGAAATCAAAATGAGCATACCTGTGGGAGATAATGGACACATTGAGCATATAAGTAATAATTTTATGTTAATGTTAACCCCTTAAATGATAACCATTTCATCACTTGTAATATCAGAAGTCAACAGATAAAAGCATTTTTAGAAAAGAATACAAATTAACCTGACGCTAGAAATTTTTTCCATTTCAGCAGCAAATGCATTGCTTAAATTTCCTTCATCACCTCGCTGCAGGCAAAAAACAATGAATTAGATAAAACAATGCCGGTTGCCCTCAAACCTCAATAGAGCAAAAAGAAAATGTTCACAAGATCTAAGATGGTGTAGCAACTACCAGGCAGGGGCAAGACAGTGAATGAACCTTTTTTTTTTTCCAAGTGCGCAGGAGGCTCAAAGTGCCATATGCCAAGGCTATTCTAGGAGCAAGATGTGAAACCGCTAACGTGATCATGTTTTCTTGCCCCATTGCTAAATATACTTGGGAGTGAGATCCTAGAGATATCTTAGGATGGGAGCGAAGTGAGCCCCTAGTAAATGCAGCATTTCCCTAACTGCTTTCTGAAGCCAGTAGGCAGTGAAGCCAACAAAGCCATCATAATTGTGTGGGGTGTTGCCTGCTGGTTTGTGAAAGGTAGGTTGAGAGAGTATAAAGTTGGTTTGGAAAATGCTTGGAAATATTTCAAAAAGTTTATGAAATATAGCGTATTACATCAACCTGTATAAAATCCTTACTTTGTCAGTTAAATCAAGAACTAGTGTTTCACCATATCGTTGTGAAAGATCATGAATATGGCGTTGAACAACCTTCGGCTGTTGTCAAAGATTGAGACAAGTCAGGAAGCTACATTCAGTATGTGGACCACTACAGGTGCAAAATGATGGCATGTTCTTACAGTATCTTCATGTTCAATAATACGGAGCCTCGGTTTATAGCTCAAATCCACTATTTGCTCCCAGAGAAGTGGAATGGATCCTCGAACCTAGCAGGGGAACGAGTAATTTAATAAGCTTGTAAAGCATTGAAATGGGACAGAATATAACTAAGTGACACCCTTACATTTTGATGGAGTTAACTACTTATGCACAATAAATGATGTACCCTATGTAGAATACCAATAAAGAGGAATTAACTAGCAGCCTAGCAGGCATTAATGACTGATTTGATTCTTAGTCAAACTAGATGGAAGACCAACCTAACTTTCCACAAATAACAATATCACGATTAGCATGGTTGCAGAAAGTATTATGCCCTAGTTAACTGTATGGGATTGGGGGTTCATTTCATTGTACCAGCTACTAATAAGAAAACTGGTCACCAAAAATCATTACTGGCTTGGAACTTTGAATAATTAACAATTAATTTTGATGATGTTCATATCATCCTTCATCTTTTATTCCTCACTATAATGATGGGAATCTCTTCTGCCATTTTAGGAAAGAAAAATATGAAAAAGATCAAATTTAGAACTAATGGAAGGTTGTATGTTGAATGTCTCATAATCATTCAGCAACAACAAGTTTAATTCATTATATCCTGAATGAACTCACCTGTATAAATGAAGATGTGAAACCTTCATACTCAACCATCTGTTCTGATTCAACAAAATTTGCTGTGGCACCTTCAAGATTTGCACCCCTTCTCCACATTCTTGTTCCTGCAGTGAGTGCACGATGCATTACAGTTCAGAAATGTCACTTCAGAGTTAAGAAGTGAAAGGAAAAAAACTAAGAATGAGAGAGAGAGAGAGAGAGAGAGAGAGAGAGAGAGAGAGAGAGAGAGAGGAAGTGCAACCTAGACGTCTGTTGCATCTCCTTGAAAACAATGTTATTCTAACAGGAGCATCCTTCAATGTAAATTGTGCTAACTGAAAACGTAAAAAAGTTAAGGATAGACTAATTTCCTAAAGTGTTTTCATCCTCTAAGCGTGGAGAAAGTGGGTTGGTATTGTGGTTTGTGACATATAATATATCCTTAACGAAAAAAATAGGATATCAAAAAATCAAATAGAGAAGCCAATGATACATGCTAGCAAAAAGCAAATATACAGTATGCGTCACTTAACAACCAAGAAACAAAAAATAGGATGTCATGAAATTTTCAGCATTAGGATATTTCCTTGTATAACTGGGATAATGAACTCGTCAAGCTGCAACAAAATATCCACAAACAATACGTAAGAACATAAAGCAAAAAGAAAAACATTCAACAAGAACATATTTCCAATCCCTTCATAGATAATTACCTTGGCTTCAATAAGCTCCTCAAGTAAATTTTTGTTCCAAATAAAACGTGGATCTGCCTAAAAATAAGTTGAAAGATTACTTTTTGTAAATTGTGCTATTCCTTATTAGGGAAACATGATTGTAATACAATAATTATTTTACAAATATAATGCTCATTACAAGTCAGCTCCATTCAACAAAAATGCTATAAATGCACACGTCAAGTTCATTGCATTCTTTTTCTAGGATTAGACATAGCAGAAGAAGAGCACAGAGATGTGCAGCAAGAGCAGCAACAAGCTCTGATGAAGTCAATCAAAAACTGCAAGTCGGCAAGTGGTCGTTCAAATGCCAATGTAGTACATAGCATAATAGCCACTAATATGTGATATTTCAGGAGTTACAAATACACATCGAACATTCCAAATTCAGGTGTTCAAAACTGCAAGTACATTCCATTCCAGTCAATTATAGTAGTTGTATTGTATCCCACATATTTAAGAAAAGCATGTCAAACTGTCAACAAAATAAGTAATCCATATAGATATATATACCAGGGGGATTATCAAATGCTGAATCATGGAGATAAATCATGACGAACCTGCTTCCATAGTGGTTTGTGTACCCTCCCTGCTGCCAACTTTGATGCCCTCTGCAAGCTACATAATAATAGTGTTCAGTTTTATTGCTGCCATTGGCTTCATAAAGAGGGAACGAGAGAGTGCTGTGTCATCACAGTATTCCTATCTAGTTTGATACGAATCCAGAGTCGTATATCACCTACAACCTATTAAAAGGAACTTGATAAATCATAAATCTTGAAGCTCCTACAAATTTGTAAGGACCAAGGAAACTACCAGGCAACTAATAAGGGTTTTTTCCCAATTGATACTCAGTTAAGCTTAAAATGTTCAGTTTCAAGTTATGACCAGAACTGCCGCTACAACTTGAGTCCCCCAATACCAGTAACTTAAATGATGAAGACAATGTTAAATGCAACTTTCGTCATAGATATGTGAATAAATATAAACTATGCTTAAAAGCTACATATTTTTATTCAAATACATGCATGACAGAGTACTTACTTAAGTGTCAGATCCCTGTCATATGAGTAGTACAATCCAAAAGTAGATTCTGCAATTCTCAGGAGAGACATGAAGTACTCCTCATCTCTTTTCTGTAGGAAGATAGCTAGAAGAGTTAAATGTAGTGAGACCAAGTACCAAAATAGACAATCAGTGTCCGTGGCACAACAGTGAAGTGATGATCTTTTTTCATACTTCTTGTGAAGTCAAGTGCTTTAAAGCATCATTGCAGCATAAGAATTTCATCGAGTTCACATGGTACACAGAAGAACCCTGATAAAAACCAGCATCTTTCCGAGAAGTGATGACAAGTACATAGCTTCCTGATGAAAATTGAAAACAAATATACCCAAGGTGAGAGGACTCCATGAAAGTTAGGTATTCTGAGTGGGGAAAAATATTAACCAAATTCTGTATTGACAGAAAGTTAGCAATGGCCAAGGGGTCTCTGGTCTACTGGCTAAGAGCTACCGGCGGCACCTCCCAGGTTGCGAGTTCAATTCCCGGTGGAAGCGAATTTCCGCCTGGGGAAAAAAACCCCCCTCGCTGGTCCCGCAAGCCAAAGCACTAGTGGTAGCAGCCCGTTTCCAGCCTGTGGCTTTGGGCTTCTCGGCCGGCCCAGGTAACGGTCCCCAACGGTGAGTCTGTTCCTAGTGTTAGGGCGGGACCAGGGTTCGGTGGGGTTTCTCGGTCGGGGAACTGAGAGTTTCTTCTTAGTTGAATACCGTGGGGGCGGTCTTTCCCCCACCGGCCGAGTTTTTTTTCTTTAGAAAGTTAGCAATGCTAAAGTTAGTGATATCTATGCATCAGAACTACTCTTGCTGTATTTTTAAACTAAAAAAGAAAGATTATGTTGCAAATTTGCAATAATGATGATAGTACCCACCATACGAGGAAGCACAGTGAAATGAAAAGTAACCAAAAACTGATTCAGGGATGTTGTCAATCACCCAATTTGTCCTCCATGCATATAGGTCGCAAAGTAGTGAGTGGTGACAGTATTTTTATTTGTGTTGGCAGTTGGCTACAGACATTTAAGCTAGCAATCAAATGCATTCATGTGGCACTCTACAGAAGATGTGAAATCGAATTTAGCAGAGAATACTTAATTAGACCTCACTGAGAATTAATATATAGCAGAATTGTCAGTTCAAATGCAAAATATGGCGGTATATATATGAAATTTTCATTTGTGTTATAGCTATAAAGTATGAGCGGTCACTTCTCCGTCTCAAATGCATAAACTAGCCATAATCTGGTTTTAGGCAATAAGCATCAATCGCTAGTAAGAGAAAAAGAATTTAAATAGCAAATGCAGTTGTTAGTTTATCAGTATGATTACATGGCAGTTAAACCCACTCCATAATGCATTTTATAAAATCACAGCAAAAACTACGATCTGAGGTGGCTCGCAAAATGTGGTGACTCACCGGCAAGCAACCTGATGATTCCTAAGACCCCGTATATCCTCGAGACCTTGCAGTCGCTCCCCGTCGCGGCTTCGTCTGCACGCGAGCAAGCGCAAAGGTGAACCGATTAACGAGTGTTACGAGTCCAACACCCAAACAACCCAAATACGCACGCCGCGAGACTTCGCTTAGAGGCGCGTCTGGTGAGGTTCTGTGTGGTTCAGGGCCGGGGCTGACCTGGGGAGAGCGTGCGGAGGGAGCCGTCGGAGCGGGCGACGGCGAAACCGCGGCCCCCGCCGTCGAGCGAGCGGATCACGTAGCGGTCGCGGAACTCCCGCAGCTCGAGCTCGCGGCTGCAGGCGCCTGGCGGAAGGGGTTCCTCGGCGAGCAGCGGCGCTTCGTCGGCGTCAGTCGTCATCGGCGGGCGAGCCGCGTGGTGCGGTGGTCTCGGTCTGGATGCTGGTCGGATCCGAGCGAAAGCAAAGTGCAGGCGTGGAAACGTGTTGCTGATCTGGTATCACATGTGGGACCACAATAACTTGGTGGGACCTGTGGGCAGTTGGGGGAAAGGGACCCGCAAGATGCGTGTTACCAGTACAATGCGTTTTCGAGGTACCACAACCGCACGGGCCCGGGCCGGGGGCTCCGGGCTTTGGCTTTCTGTTGCGCTCGTGATAGGGGCTTGGGCGTGGGACTCTATCTGCACTTGCGCAGCTTTTTCTTTTTTTTTTCTTTTTCGCTGTCTCCTACTGGCACTTCATAAGCTTTGCTTTCATGTCCTGGGAGAAATATGTATTTATATTTCAGGTCAAAATATGCAGACAAATGAAAATGTTTTATACAGAAACATATGGACGGAGAATATAGTAATGCATTTTTTAATAACAATTCAGATTGTAATATATTCTATTTGTTTTTCAAAAAATGCTGAATGTATTATGTGCATTCTGAGAATTAAAACTAATATCACCCTCCTTACTATTACGATGTCCTTTAGACGAAGGCGTAATTTCACATTGTCCACCGACTAAAATCGGTACAATACAACTTGAGTCAGCCAAACACCACAAGGGTGTACTACTATGCTATAAAGTAATTTATTCAAAGTAAAAGATGTGAGGGCATCTTCTACCGCAAGCCATAGAAAGAAAAAGTAATAAAGAAACAATGTCCTTATAGTGAATGTCTGAAGGAGGACTGTCATGTAGAAATATGCCGAGGACAGATGACGTTTAAGTAGTGATGGCTCATTAAATTAACTTGCAGCATGTTGACAACATCAATGAGATACGTCTAAAAATATTTTAGATACTCGACATCAAGTTAATTTCCCTCTGGTCAAGCATATATGACGTTTCGAGCAGCAACGTTCTAAACTTGTACCTTGCACAAACAACAAATATTTGCTTTTCTATTTTTGCATAAATTAATGATTGTGATATTTATTACCTCCTCAGTTTATTTTTAATTAATGTTGATTAACTTAATTTTAAACTAACCAACATCAATTAAAACAGTGACTAAAAAATAATTTTCTTTTGTTGACGAACGTGTACCATCGGATCTAAAATCAACGGCTAACTAATCATCTTCCACCTCCACCCACGTTCTTTTTCTTTCAAGCGTAATAGTGTCTGCTCACTCCTCCGTCGTGCTAAATACTCGGAGATATGCTCCCCACAATCATCTTGCCACCCGTAGTTTCGACGTCGCCAACAGAGTCGCACCACACCATCTTATCTCTGTTATATTCACCGTCGGTCCGGCCGCCTCCCCTGACCTCTTTATAATCTTTATAAGGTTGGAGTATATAAACTTGTTTTTACATATCCGTAGGAGATTCTCCCTTCCAGTTCAGTCAGGAAAAAGGTTGGATCTCAGAAGTTGCGAGACTGTAGCATGAGCTTCTATTTCAGTTTATTTAGGAGTAAGTAAGTCTAATAAATAAAAAGCTTCCACGACCCCTGCAAGGCTGCATCATGAGCTTTGCATTCGCAAATATCACCACTCAACACAGCAAAACGAAAATAATCAAAAGATAACCTCCTGAAAATCACAAACATCGCAGTGATCACGCCGAATCGTTCAAGTATTCGCGGATCAAGCTAAATCAACAGACTTAACGCGCACGTTAATCAGCCCGTAATTAACCCGTAACAACATCGCCGCCTCCCAATGGGAAACGTGACCTCGAGGAGGTCTTAACCCTCCTCTCCCCCTCTCCTCCGCCGCCTCATCTCTTACACCCAACTATCGCCGTCGCCTTTCGCCAATCCAATTCCCGAACCCTATCGTGGCCGCCCCCGCAATGGCGCGCGGGCCGGCGAAGCGCCGGCGCGAGCCGTCCCCCGGCGCTGCGCGAGGAGAGAGGAAGCTCCTCCCCGGCGAGCACGTCGAGGTGAGCGCCACAGCCACCGTCATTACCGATGAAGCCTACTGCATTGCAATTGGGGTGTGATAGGTCGCAGGCGCTGGCCTGGATATTTACTTTTGCTAAACGCCATGATCAAGGGTCATGATCGGTCTGACTCTATTCGGCATCTGAAATTCTGAATGACTCTAATAGGGCGGTAAATGGTTAGAAATAGCAAATTTTTGTTAATCTGATATAAAGCAGATGCTTATAGTTAATAACACGAGTGTCAAATCAGTTTGCGGAATTCTTTATATGGAATGCAATAAAAGATTGCATCTTTTGGGTCAGTTTAGGAACCGCATTACATTATGACTCAGGAGTAGCTCAGAATGCTAATGTGGGGCCATCATTTCTATTCCAACGAGTTTCGTCTACTATAATTAGCGCCTAAATGTCAAAACTTGAATATTGCGCTTGAGAGTTGCTGCGTCTTTGATACCAGTTGCCCTTACATCTTGTTCATCAGTGCCTCACATTTTTGGAGTTCTGGGTGGTACTATTGGCCTCTAAGTTATGCATCAAACTGAATCAGCTGTTGTGCGATCAGCAACTTTATTGTGGATACCAGTTGCATTTACATGTTGCCCATCAGTGCCTCACACATTTGGGCAGCGTTGAGTTAGTTAGGTACATCAATCTACTAAAGTCTAAAATAGTGTTCTTTATTCTTTGATCCAACTGGTTGCATACAAGATTTTATCTGCCAATGAGCTACTAATACTTTAACCTTTCTAAGACATCCCTGGAGCTCCCTTTACAATATCCAATGGACTCTGTTGCTATTCCAACTGTAAACTCCTATTTTTATCTCGCACTGTCAATGTCACCAGATGCTGATTATTTGGTGATATCTCTCTATGATGTAGGTGTTAAGTTCTGATCCAGGACTTCGTGGCTCGTGGCACCAGGCTGTTGTCACCGATATTTTGGAGAATATTCGTACTATAAAATATATTGAGTTCGTTGATGATCATGGGTTGCCTCTTATTGAGAATATTCAAGTCTCAGATGCTGTTGATGGAAAGTCAGGCATATCTGGAGAATTCATTCGTGGGAACGTGCGGCCGATGTTTCCACATCAACCACTGCAGTTATTTGATGCAGAGTATGGACTCTGTGTTGATGCACTCTTGGAAGAATCCTACTGGGAAGGTGTCATCGTTGATCGCAATGAAGGCTCCATGGAGAGGAAGGTCCTCTTTCCTGACGAAGGTGATGAATGCATTGTAGCAATTGATCGTCTACGTCGTACTCAAGATTGGGATGAAGTTACTGGGAAATGGAAATCCCGTGGAATCTGGTTGTTTCTCCAGATGCTTTTGTCACATGAAGAGGAATATGGTTTACCTGTATCAGTCAGGCAGATATGGTTCGACATGAGATCAAAAGCTTCATTTAGGACTGATGCAAAAATGTGGATGTGTGGGACAGAAGCTTTTTGGGAGAGAACACTTGCAGTCCTCATTGCAGAATTGTGGTCTCTATGTGACAAGCCTACACCAGATGGATTTCAAGTGGAAGCCTACTCTACATTGGCGGAAAGTTCAAACTCAGAGGCCTCTCAAACGGAAAAGGTTGAAACCACTGTGCTGAGTAAGCTGGATCCCAGTACAGCTGCCCTCCCCCAAACCATATCAGAATACATCTCATGCTATCGCAGCAAGAATAGAAAAAGTGCACGGGTAAAACAGGAGTCAGCAAAGCACCATCTTAGATCTTTAGGATGGACCATTATGGATGACAGACCTAGGAACAAGTTTTATATCTCACCAGATGGTAAGAGGTTCCCATCTTTTATAGGAGCATGCAAGGCTTATTTGTCAGAAAATGATGCAGATGGTTGTAAAGATGATTGTACAAATAATTTATTTCTAGATACTGAGAGTGCAGTGCGCAAGAATGCTAGTTACAATACTCCTGTCATGGATCTTTCTTTGAGAGAGGATATCTCCATTAATAAATGCATCACAACTTTAACAACATCTTGGGAATCAGTTCAATTGGATGCAAAATTTTCCCTGCAGATAATGTCACTTCTTGCTAATTATCAAGATGACACTACTCTTCTCGGAAGGCATATTAGCAGAACTCTAAGTTTAAAGTTGAAGAGCCATCTGTTGGCAATAGGTTGGGATATTAAGTTCAGAGTTGATGAAATTTTAAGAGGAAATGGAGAACGTAAAAATATTCAGAGGTTTCGGTACGAGTCACCTGATGGGAAGAAATATTTTTCTATCATTCAGGTTATCCACAGTTTAATTGGAGGTGTTAAAAAAGGTCATGGGAACAGAATTGAAGACATAACAACAGACAAACACAATTATTTGGCAGCGCCAAAAGATGTTCACTTGACAACAACAAAAAAACTGGCAAGTCTCGGTAAACGTAAAAGAGGACATGAATATGAAGCGCTTGAAAAATACATAGATCATATGGAGATGTATAAGCAAGATTCCAAAATAAGGAAACAGTTGAGCTCAAATGCTAAGAAGTTTCTCACGTCTGCTGGATGGAAATTTTGGCTGCATGAAAAGTCTAGAAACAAACTAGAATTGAGATATAGTGCTCCGCATGGCAAGTCCTACACTTCTCTAGTGGCAGCATGTAAAGGATACCTGGAAAATGAGAATCAAGAGAACAGTGATAAAAGCATTGAAATCACCAGCCATGGCTCTGCTGATGGTTCTATGTGTCCATCCAAATCGATAGCACTTGGTAGAAGAAAGGGTATGCTGGTTTCAGCTGTGGAGAGATCTAGTGACATGTTGAGATTGTCGACACCTCCTGGAAAATCTAGGAAAAGAAAATCATCTTCAGCTTCTGTTAACCATGCACGAGTTCTTAGTTCAAGATATGGGCGGGTCCTTCCCTGTGAGCATCGTGCTAAGACAATTTTGTCTTTATTGATAGATAAAAACATTCTGTTACCCAGAGATAAGCTTACTTATAAGCAAACAAGTGATGGGCTTGGGATAAAAGAAGGTTCCATTAGCAAAGATGGAATAAAATGCACGTGTTGCAATGAAATATTCTCTCTTGAGAACTTTGAGATTCATGCTAGGAGCAGTACTCCATTACCTTCAGCTCATATGTTCTTAAAGGATGGAAGGTCCCTGTCACAGTGTTTAGTTGAATTCATGGGTGGAAAGAAGCCCAAAGATTCACTGCATGTGCGCTTGAAGGGAAGACATTCTGACATGGAAAGTGATTCGATATGCTCTGTGTGCAACGATGGTGGGGAAATATTACTGTGTGATAATTGTCCATCATCCTACCATCATGATTGTGTTGGATTGGAGGTAATCCTTATCAAAGTGGCCTAGTTTCTTCTTATTTTTCTATTTTTTTTCCTATTATTCGAATCTTCTTGTGCCTAAATTGTTCCAAGCTTCCAATATATAGCATGGTACCATGATAAGTTATGCAATGCACTTTATATGCCATTTTATTTTACTATTTATTCTGTATTCCTTTTCCTATTTTGTATTTTTTTTTCACTCAACTGCTAAGCCACAAAATTATTGATGTGAATTTACAATATATGTTCTTCTCCCTTCTGAGCATGAGGCGCATGTGGTTTGGGCATAATAGATATCTGCCACTGCTTGTATCGTCTGTTCTCCACTGCTTGTATCATCTGTTCTCGTTTCTCTCATAACATGTATTTTTTATATGCATTTTCCTGTTTGATGAATGATAATTTAGTGGCATTCTATGTAGGCCATTCCAGAAGGAAGCTGGTATTGCCCATCCTGCAGATGCGGTATTTGTAACTTGAGTGATTATGATCCTAACACCAGCCAATTCACTGAGAAAACAATAATGTACTGTGATCAGTGTGAACAAGAATGTACGCTTATTGAAGACCTGCTGTTATTATATGTTATGTTATATTTTACTTTTAGGCTGCTGATTTCTTGCTTATCATATTTTGGTAGATCATGTTGGTTGCATTAGAAATAGGGATCCTCAGCTTATCTGCCGACCAGAAGGACATTGGTTTTGTAGCAGGGGATGCTCACAGGTACGATATTTTTTGTAATTTGAATTTCATCCATGCTCGTTACTGATATGTTTCAGACATCAGATGATTTTTTCTGATATTCCATTCTATTATGCAGATATTTCAAAGTTTGCAGACGCTCATTGGGAAATCAATTCCAAGTCCAATTAAAGGCTTATCATACACTATCTTGAGATTTTGTAGAACAAATGGCAGTGACCTTGTCAATTTTAACGACGCAAGAATAGCAGAACATTATGGCAAGTTGTGCATTGCACTTGATGTTCTTCATGAATGCTTTGTTACTATTATTGAGCCTCGCACACAGAGTGATCTTTCTGAAGATATTGTCTTCAATAGAGAGTAAGAGCTGCTATGAAATCATTTATCTGGCTCTGTTTATATTTAACTTTCGAATATTCTTGTACTCCTAACATTATAAGATATACTTGGCAGCAGTCTTTGAAGCATTAGCTGACACATCATGTCACTTTAATTTGCAAGGAGTCAAGACAGTATACTATTTAATTGAAGATTACATATTTCATCGTTTTTACTTGCATTTTGCTACTCTTTTCTTCTATTGCAGAGGCTGCACTGATTTCCAATAGGTTGCTAAATTGCTCAAATATACGTGCACTCAATGACTAGTCAGCAGCTCTCTGAAACCCTGTTTATACCATTTAGTTGAAGATTACATATTTCATCATGGTTGATTGCATTTTGCTACTTTTTCCTTCTATTAATGATTGGCAGAGGCTGCACTGATTTCCAATAGGTTGCTAAATTTCTTGAATATACATGCACGCAATGACTAGTCGGCAGCTCTCTAAAACCCTGCTGACTTCTTTTTCTTTCCCTTTATTCACCTCCTAGAGTTTCTGAGAAACCATTAAGCATGATTTTTTTATACATATATGCAATATTTACATACGTTTGATGCTTATTTTATTTGGTCTTTAGTTATTGGTGTATAATGGGACCGCTCTGAGTAGTTTATGTTCCTATTCCACAGGTCAGAGCTCAGACGGTTAAATTTTCGGGGATTCTACACTATACTTCTGCAGAAGGGTGATGAACTAGTATCTGTCGGCACTTTTAGGTATTTATAGCCTTCAAACTGGTCATAAGTACTAATTGAATTATTATATTTAGCATTTTTCTTCATATTCAAGTATTTCTTTTTCATATTAGGGTGTGTGGCCAGAACTTTGCTGAGCTTCCTCTGATTGGTACAAGAGTTCCACATCGTCAACAAGGAATGTGTCGACTTCTAATGAATGAACTTGAAAAGGTTAGTGCGTGTTAAATATATATTTTAAATCTATCAGCAATGATCTTTGAGTTTGAGTATTTTTCAAAATGTTCTCATTCTTCCCAAATACTCCTGCCATTTTCTTGATTCTTCCGATCAACTCACTTTCCTTTTTTACTTAGCAGTTGCTTTCGGACTTGGGAGTGGAAAGGCTACTGTTACCAGCAGTCCCTCAGCTTCTGCAAACATGGACAGGGTCATTCGGGTTTGCAGCAATGTCAAACTCTGACAGGATGGAATTGATTGAGAACAGCATTCTCAGCTTCCAAGGAACCACCTTGTGTCAGAAGTTTTTAAATGTTGCATGCAGCACTCCACATAATCATAGGACTCCTCCGATGTCTTACTCTGAGAGGGTAGGTTTGGCAGATAATAACATTCTTAGTTCTGACAAGACCAACGTAAGTGCCAAGGCTGTAGATAAGGCATCCGATGGTTCAGAAGTGCAAAATGTGATGTCTAACTCTGACGTAGATTTGACTGAAAACTCCATGGTCCATTCTCCGGAAATTGAGAACAGTGGCAGTGAGATGGAAGACATTGAGCTACTTGAAATTAAGAAAACCAGCAGTGAAGGAGCGATGGAAGACACAGAGCAATTGGAGTCCAAGCTACTGGAAATTAAGAAAAACAGCAGTGAAGGTGTGATGGAAAACGTGGATCAGCTGGAACCTGTGTCACTGGAAATTCAGAGAAACATCTGTGAAGAAAGCACGATGGAAGACGCGGAGCTACTGGAAAACCAAAACAACAGTAGTGAAAAGGTTGTAGCAGAAGACACGGAACAACTGGTGACCAAACTTCTAATAGAAAATCATAACAATAGCAGCGAAGAAGGCATTTGTTCCATTGATGCTCCGACTAGTACACCAGACCCTCAAGTTGACTGTACAGGGGACAGACTTGAGCAACCGTATGGCAGGTATGGTTTCTTCTATTAAGGTCAATCTCATGTTTTCTTGTAAAGTAAGCACTTTTGTGCTTATTTGACTGACATAAGAATGAAGTGTAGATTTTGCAATTACCTTGTTATATTTCCATGTGTTTTATATTCTTTATCCAAATGAATTGTAAACAGGACACTTTTAAGTCAAATTCGGCTGCTAGTTGGTCCCAATAAATAACCACTTAATGATTGTATTCAGGAAAAAAAATTGAAACCAACCATTGCAATCTGTAAGACATTTCATTCACCTAGCTGCCAATCTGCTTTGCCGGCTAGTCACCTGGTGAGCTAGTAATTGTTCATATCAACTTACAATTTTTCTGATCCATGACTAAAAAGGAATCTTAGATGAACTTTGTCGCAATCTTTACATGAATATGAGCATTCTCTCCTTATTGGGTGCTGACGATGCTCCATTTTCTAGTACGGATGCAGATCAGCGCGGCGAGAGTTGTACTTCGACTGAGGTTAAGCCTTCGACTGGCACCCTGAATATTTTGCTAGCTGCTTGTAGCTAACCATATCCCGCGCCTTTGTTTTGCAGCAAAACAAAGCTCCAGGATTAGAATTCAAGTTCTCAGGAAAATGCTATGAGCGGGTCAAAAAGGGCGCTGCCCGAAGAAATGTCTGGCTTAGAGTCTCCTCGAAATAACCAAGGGCGGTCCAACTGAGCTTTGGTTCTGCGATGCTAAAAAGCTTGTAGAACAGCCCCAGACGCCGCCTGTGCAGCCGAAAACTTACCTGGTACAGAAGCGAATGTTTTATAAGAAACGTTGCTTTACGATGTAACATATATACAGTATAAAGGTGGCAGCACTACCACTACGTATCTGGAAGATGTATATAGATAAAAACTTCCTTTGGACGCTTTTGCCCTTGATGTTTGGTTGTCGGCAGCAAGGTTCACCTTACGGTTTTTTTAGAAAACCAGATCGGTTTACTGGGAAAACTAACGAAAAACCATTTTACTACAGTAACACAGCTTGGTTTTTACGATAAACCAGTCACCTGATATAACTGGACTGGTCCAGTTTTTTAAAAACCGGACCGTTTTGTAAACCCTGACTCGGCAGTAGGTTCTAATGCTCCCTTGGTTGCTTTGCTGATGAACTGGGATTCTTTTCTTTATCTCCCAGCGCACAGCGCAGGGCAATGAGCCTCAACAGTTTTCATTAAAACAATAAAAAAAGCCTCAATGAGTCTCCAGCAATTTGGTTTATGGCGATACTCGATGAAGAACTTCTGAGAGGATTGTGGTGGAATTGGAATCAGGTACGTCGTGAAAAGGTTGGATGAATGAGGCGAAGAGAGTCGATCTTTTTTTTTTTCCATGGCCTACCAGCCGGCCTTAGAAAAGCACAAAAGTCATTATCAACCTTTGTATAAAATGTTTCTGTCTTCCTTGTGAAGGAAGAGCCTTATCGACAAGAAAAAAGGAGAAACTCGATCTCTCTTGTGAAGAACTGAAGAGATGGAGGTTTCACTTGTACATACAGTAGCCGCTCGTCAGCTGTCACTGGTGCAGCTTCAGCAAATCCCGAGCTATTCAGTATTCTCCCTATTCTTATTGTGGCAAGCGTGCACGGGACGGGGCTCCCCAGCATGCATGCTAGTTTGACAGGCTAATCCCGCCGTGTTTTGGATTGCTAGTTTGACAGGCTAATCCCGCCGTGCAGGATGTCCCAGACATACAAAACTACCCAATACTACTGCTGACCGAAGCTAAACGTGCAGACTGCTGACTCGAGATCCCATTACCCCGGACGCACGGATTCCAATGCTCGAAATCCATTCCATATAACCTACCACAGAGGGAGAACCGGCAAAGGCAACAACGGATGTTAGGAATCCATGGATTCCATACCATACCGACGGAAGAAACTACCAAAGATCATGTCGAACCCCTCACGTGAACTCCAATTCCGTCGCTCGTGATTCGGCCTATCGATCCATAAAGCGGTGGCATAAAGAGGACGACGGACGCCATCGGGAAGAAAAAGCAGGCGCCTTTGCTTGGCCTTTCCTTCTCTCTTTGCCGCGATGCTGCTGCTGCCGCCGCCGAAGAGCGGCGCCGCCGTCGCTTTGGCGCTCCTGCTCCTTCACGCCGCCTCGCTGCCGCCGGCCACATCAGCGCTCGCCGTCGGGCTCGCGCGGCGCCACCGGCTCGACGCCGTCGTCACGCCATCCAGCTGCGACGTCTTCAGCGGCAGCTGGGTCCGCGACGACGACGGTGGCTCGCCGTCGTACACCGGGTACAGCTGCCCAGTGATCGACGCGGAGTTCAACTGCCAGCTGTACGGCCGGCCGGACTCCGACTACCTCCGGTACCGGTGGAAGCCGGCCGGCTGCGAGCTACCGAGGTACGTGTCTGCCTGCCACGGCGCGCGACACGCGTTCATCCACGCACGCCGGCCTCCGCAATACGTGAGCGTGAGCATAAACAAGCTAGGCTCTCGGTGATAACCATAATTCTGCTACTAGCACAGGTTCGATGGAGCGGACTTCCTGACGCGGATGAAGGGCAAGACGGTGATGTTCGTGGGGGACTCGCTAGGCCGGAACCAGTGGGAATCCCTCGTCTGCCTGCTCCACGCCGCGGCGGCGCCGCAGTCGCCGGCGCAGCTCGTTTCCGGGGACCCGCTCTACACCTACACGTTCCTCGAGTACAACGTGACGGTGTCCTTCCACCGAGCGCCGTACCTCGTGGACATCGAGGTGGTCAACGGGAGACGGGTGCTGGTGCTGGACGACGTCTCCGAGAACGCGGAGGCGTGGCGCGGCGCCGACGTGCTCTCGTTCAACTCGGGCCACTGGTGGACGCACACTGGCGCGCTGCGGGGGTGGGACTACGTGGCCGGGGCAGGAATGTACTACGACGACATGGACCGGATGGTGGCGTTCCGGCGCGGACTCGCCACTTGGGCCGACTGGGTGGACCGCAACGTCGATCCCGCCAAGACCCGCGTCTTCTTCCAGTCCATGTCGCCAACGCACTACAGGTACATACATCGTCTCAACCCGTGACTCTGTGAGACCGCAAGCATGTGCTCTAGCACGTGACGTGCGCGCCCGTGTCGTCGTTTGACCAGCGTCCAATTGACTACAGTACTACTTTGTACTACTAGTATTGTTTTGTTTGGGCTTCAATTTTTTTTCCGTGGCATGCATGCATCAGCTCCAAGGAGTGGCCCAACCCAGTGTCCAAGAACTGCTACGGCGAGACGACCCCGGTTGCCGGGGGGCTCAACTCCACCGCCGCCGCCGGCCAGACCTTCTCGGCCCAGGACCAGGTGATCCAGGCCGTCCTCCGAGGCATGAAGAGCCCCGTTCGGCTCCTCGACATCTCGGCGATGTCGGCGCTGCGCAAGGACGCGCACCCGTCGGTGTACAGCGGCGACCTCTCGCCGGCGCAGCGCGCCAACCCGGGCGCCGCCAACGCTGGCTCGGTCGACTGCAGCCACTGGTGCCTCCCTGGCCTCCCCGACACATGGAACCAGCTCTTCTATACCCTGCTCTTCTACAAGTAGAGACGCAATGCCGGATTTATTCGATTCTTTTCGGTGCGTGTAAAACAGATTTTTATTTATATGTGATCCATGATGATCATACATAATGGAGTGCAGTAGATTAGTAAACCTCTACAGAAGAAGCCATCCCGATCTCTGAGTTTGCTTCATAATTCATATACATGATATAATATACTTTTCTTTGCATAATAGGAAAAAAAAATTGCATCTATTCGAAGATATAGCTAGCTGCATTCACGAACCAAAAGTGTGTGCGGACGTAGCTTTTTTTTGCGTTTGATAGATGTTTGTTCATGCCAATCGTTGACAGCTGAACTTGTGCGCAAAGTGTTCATCGAACAAACACCTTGACAGCTGAACTTCAGCTAAATATACAGCTGCTGAAAGCCTGAGACCTAGTGAACTGCAGAATGCATTAATAGTCAGCATTTGTAAGCGTTTTGAACAATGGCATTCAGAAATCACGGAGAAGAAAGAGAAGGAGAGCGAGAAGACGCGGACGTCGTCTCTGCCAGCCGCCAGGACGATGACGCGGCTGGCCGTCGCTAATGAGTGATTAGGAGGAGGCGACGCCGCCGCCAACGGTGGCAAAGCAGAAGAAGGAGAAAGCGTTCCACTCGAGAGCCGGTGCAGCGTGACGGATGGGTACTGAGCGTACGACAGGTCCAAGGAGCTGCTTTACGCGGACCAGACGTGCCCGTACATGGACACGCAGGACTCCTGCCAGAGGAACGGCAGGCCGGACAGCGACTACCGGTACTGGCATCTGGTCATCTGGACGACTGCAGCCTCCCGAGGTCAGTCAGCTACTTACTAGTCATGGGCCTAATTTTTGCACGTTGTGTATATCGACTGGGCCTGCATCTTGCACGTCTTCGTAATAACTAGCGGCCCAAAACTAAACCATTTGCTGCAGGTTCGACCCCGCGCGCGTGCTGGAGAAGCTGCGGGGGAAGCGGATGCTGTTCGTGGGCGACTCGCTGCTGCTGGACCAGTGGCTCTTGTCCGTCTGCTTGGTAAAACTCCGTGGCCGTGGTGCCATACACCGTGCGCACCATGGAGCGCAGCGGCACGCTCAACCCGCCGCCACGAGTAGCTGGACGACGGGTACGAGGAGCTGGACGCCTGGGTAGCGTTGCGCCTGGGCCTCAAGACGTGGGCCAACTGGGTGGACGCCAACATCGACCCCGACGCCACGAGGGTGTTCTTCATATATGTCCGCCTCCACGACGCACACGCGGAGCGAGGGCGTCCGGTGCTATAACCAGGGGCGGATCTAACGGGCCCCCCCTACTGACCGTCGGACAGTGGAGCCCTCCATCAGCGCCCCCCCCCCCCCCCCCCCCCCCCCAAAATTTTTCAGTCATGGAAGAGAGATTTGGGGGGAGTAGGGTGTCTAAGAGGTTGAAGATGAAGTCTGGCTGTGCATTGGGCCGAATCTTGGTATGTTTTTTATTTGAACTGGGCTGGCCCATTACCCTACCGTGTGTCACTTTCCATTCCATTTGACGTTGTCACGTCGATGAGGCTGCTCTTGCTGTTGCCTTGCTCTGTTTTTATTTTTTCTTTCTTTTACCTCAACCTTTTCATGCTGTGACAAGTTCGTTTTACTAGATGAGCTAAGAATATGTTTTGGCCAAGCGCCAAAGCCCGATGTCGCCTTGCTAGTTTTGTGAGACATTGTTTTGAATTATGAAATTTCAAAATTACGTACAATATAATTTGAACGGATGTTTACAAGACTATGTGGTTCAGCCCCCTACATTTTATGTCAAGATCCGCCACTGGCTATAACGAGACGCGGCCCGTGACCCTGAAGGGGTACTGGGGCAGCGGCTCCGACCGGCGGATCAATGATGGAGGTGAGGCCGGATGCGGCGTGTGCCCGTGGCGCTGCTCAACGTCACGCACCTAGCACCGGGTCGACGCGCACGTCTCCGTGTACACCGAGGCCGGCGACGAGCTGCTCACCGACGCGCAGCGGGACGAGCCGGAGACGTACGCGGACTGCATCCACTGGTGCACCTGTTCTCGTAGCAACAACTACGTCAGCAACGAGAATATAGTAGTACTTCCTCCATCCGAATATATAAGAACTTCTGGTATTTTCAAAGCACTGCAACGATAGAATAAAAAGACCACTATAGCCCTATTTAACGCTACTTTACCAGCACAAAAAGTACAACACGTAGCAAGAAGCTCAACTCTTATTAATTACGTTCAGACTTTAGAAGGACTTGACGCTGTCATCTTTTATTTTTTTCTCACGACTGAAACCATTGTTGTGTGTGGTCCAGACTCACTGTAGAAATAAATGTGTTACTGATGCAGCGTACTAACCTGACTTACTAATGCTCCAAGAATTTATATTTACGGACAAGTGCAAACTCCTTGGAATGCTTATATATTCAGACGGAGGAAGTAGTACATGATCGAGGAACACGACTGTGAATTTATTTGAGAAGGGGATGATATATTAGTTAATTGGATCCATCTCAATGCAAAGACAGAGCCATCGATCACTCCGGCACGCAGGCCTGAATTGCAGTCTCGCTCGCAATCTTCTCTTCTCCCACACACGCATACTACACGGAGACACGTACGCCAGTGACAGCACAAACACATACGTAACAATCAAGTAGCACCACGTGCCACACCGGGCCGCGTACGCCGTGCCGACGGGTTGACACGCCACGCACGCACACCTACTAAGTCTTTCTTATCCATTTAGCAGTATAGTACTAGTAGACTAGTTTTACACCGGCACCGCGAGGGCGACATCGGCGGCGCCGTTGACCTTCCCGTTCGCCGCCGCCGCCGCTCCGCCGTTGAACTTCCCGTTCGCCGCCACGCCGCTGTAGCCGTTCGCCACCGCCGCGACGCCGTTGGCGTTGGCGTTGCCGTTGGTGTGGTTGTTGGAGGTGGAGTCGTTGTGGGAGGAGATGAGGCGGCCGGAGGGGTCGTGCGACGCCTTCCACTGCGCCACCCACTCGATGGCCGCCGGCGTGCTGCACGCGATGCTCGGGCCCCACGGAACCGTCTCCCTCGCCGAGTCCTGCACCAACAACAACACACAGGACAGTATCCATCAGCACGCCGTTCGTTCCAGAGTAAGCTCGCTCCAGCACCTGCATTTGATTATTTGATTCCGTCTAGCTAGTCAGTCACCTGAGGGAAGAGCCTCTCGAATATCATCCTGTAGTAGTAGGCCTCTTTGTTGACGGGCGTGTTGTACGGGTAAGTCTGCGCGGCTTTCTTCATCATCTCGTCCGTGACCTGCTGCTCAGTGAACGCCTTGAGGCCGTCGATCCAGCTGTAGCCGACGCCGTCGCTGAACTGCTCTTTCTGCCTGTACAGGATGTGCTGTTGTCGGAAACAAAACCTTTGGTTAGTCCCCGGATCACAGAGAGAGTAAAAGAAGCACGGCACTGTCTTCATCAGAAAGCCAGCCTCTTTTGTTTTACCTTTGGCAGGTACGGCTGCTCCTCGTCGTCGAACGCCTTCCTCATAACCCACTTCTCCATGCGGCCCTGTTTCGGGTCGTACTGCAGCGCGGTTCACCACGAGAAAAGACGTCAGTCAAGCAAACTCCCGTCCCGCGCGGGGTCAATGTTCTTCTTCTTTCTTTAATTAGTGGCGAAGTTGAGGGTACCAGTTTCCATTCGGGGTCCATGCTCATGGCGACGTCGATGAACTCCTTGTCGAGGAACGGCACGCGAACCTCCAGACCCCAGGCCGAGGTCGCCTTGTTGGCGCGCAAGCAGTCGTACTGGTGCAGGGCCTTGACCTTGCGGCAGGTTTCCTTGTGGAACTCCTCCTTGTTTGGGGCGAAGTGGAAGTAGAGGTACCCGCCGAGGAGCTCGTCGGAGCCCTCCCCGGAGAGGACCATCTTCACGCCCAGCGACTTGATCTTGCGCGCCATGAGGAACATGGGCGTGCTGGCACGGATCGTAGTCACGTCGTAGGTCTCGTCGTGATAGATGACCTCCTCGATCGCGTCAATGCCGTCCTAGTAGGAGAAAAAAAAAGCAGTGTCCCGCCGAGAGTCAGTCACCCGAGGTCTGAATGTCAACACATTATTTTATTTGTGAGAGTTATGTGTCAATCAATCTTAATACGTATGTGATTTTCTCTGTTTACGGCTGTGCCTGACGACCAAGCCGGTCACTGTGATCAGCACGTTACTAGTTTTACCTGGACGGTGAAATGGAACTCGTGGTGGATGGTTCCGAGGTAGTCAGCGACCTCTCTTGCCGCCTTCAGGTCAGGGGAGCCCTGGAACGTGCCGGCACGGACCCGAAAGCGTTAGCATTCCACGGGTTCGGGGTCGAAATGGAGAACAAGAAACATACTAGACGGAATTGTTATGTTACCTCGAGGCCGACGACAAAGGAGTGGAGCTCCGTGCCGAACTTCTCGGCGGCTTCGGTCTCGATGAGGTGGCGTTTGGTGACGGAGGCTACGAGGGAGGAGTCGAGGCCGCCGGAGAGGAGGACCCCGAACGGCACGTCAGTCATGAGCCTCTTGATCACCGCCTGGAAACAGAGCAGAGCAGAGCAGAGCAGCGAACAGAGGTCGCTGTCAGTAACGGTCACCCGGACACGACAGCTAGAAGTAGCTCTGTATGCACCTTCTCGAAGGCCTCCCTGAGGACGAGCGGCTGGTACGGCGTGTCGGGCACCTGCTCCAGGAACCAGCGCGGGTTGTACCAGCGCCGGAACCCGCCGGCGGCGCTCGAGTAGAGCTGGCCCGGCGGGAAGATCTCGAACCGCACGCAGTCCTCGTTCAGCGCCTTCATCTCGGACGATATCCAGACGGAACCTGCGGCGTTGCGGTGACGGAACGGGGGCAGAAAGGAAAGATCGATCAGTACTCGCGTCGACGTGTCATGGCGAATGCTCGGCATGCTCTCTGCAAGCCCGCCACGCTCTGAACAGAGACGTGGGCGGACCGCGCGCGGTGATCAGGGCGGAACAAATGATCACACATTTTTATTTCAAAAAAAAAAATAAAGAAAACAAATGATCACACCGAACGCGCGCGAGTAGCCCGGCACATGGCCTACGTAATACTACTACTACTAGTACGGTAGTATAATAACGTACCGTCGGCGCCCCAGCCGATGTAGAGCGGGTTGACGCCGATGGCGTCGCGCGCCGCCATGAAGGTCCTGGTGCGGGTGTCGTAGAGCACGAAGGCGAAGACGCCGTCGAGCATGTCCACGAAGTTCTCGCCGTACTCCTCGTACTGATGAGAGTTTCCACGGACCGAACCGAAAGGTGAGTAAAACGCGCACTGATTTTACTTAATTACTAGCTATACTAGCTTTTGGTCGAAAAAATTCTCTTACCAGAGGGATGATGACCTCGCAGTCACTGCCGGTACTGAAGTTGTGCTTGCCACCGAACTGCTTCCTGATCTTCTTGTGGTTGTAGATCTCTCCATTGGCCTTAATTTTTTTTTTTGTTTCAACAATTAGTTAGTTCCAAGAGCAGAAACGTCAGCGAGGACACCGACGAATGAATCAGATGATTAATTCTTAGTACCACGACTACGACGGTGCGGTCCTCGTTGAAGAGCGGCTGGTCGCCAGACAGCGGCGAGACGACGGCGAGGCGCTGCTGCGCAAGGAAGTTACCCTCGTGCTGGTACAGGCCCGACCAGTCGGGGCCCCTGTGCTTCAGCCTGCACAAAACCACATGTATGGATGAAGACTTGGAGGACGACGTCGGTACGGTCAGAAATAACCCAACCTCAAGTTAACCAACAACATACTCCTCTATTTTCTTTTTCTTGTCGTTAGCAAAAAAAAAAAAAAGTGCAAATTTAAACTAAAAACCTTATCCTAACGAAAAAAAAAATTGAAGGGAGTATGTAAACTTAGGGTGTTTGATGGAAATGACAATAAAGATTCCGGTGTTGTTTATTTAGATCTCCGGTGTTGTTTATTCAGATCGGCCCTTCGTTCCCTCTACCGCGCATATACCGTATACTAGTATACTGTGATACCACCAGAGCTAGTATGAGACTTCCGGGAAAAGAGACAAAAACAAGGACGTAACGAACTACCCAGTCCTTTGATTCCCTTGGCTCTTTCCGAGGCCTGGCCAGCCTCTCTAAACACACACACACAATAACCACATGCTCACGCAGCATGAAGAACGATCGATCACGATCACTCTCTCTACTCTCTAGGAGAAGGGACGGAATTAATCCCAAAACAGATGCGTGCTGGTAATTTGACAGTGCAATGGTGCGGTGCTTGCCTGCGGGAGCAGGAGAGGACGCGGGCCCTCTTGGCCTGCGACCAGTCGACGCAACCCAGCACGGCGAGGATCCCACACATGGTGGCGCGCCACGAAAGGACGTGGAAGTGGAAGAACCCTCGGTGGGAGAGGAGAGCAGAGCAGAGGAGAGCGAGACGGTGATGAGATGAGCTCTGTGCGTGTTGGGATACGGGAACCAAGGGTAGCTGCGCCGTTTATTTATAGCCGGCGCGTGCGGCTCCGGGGCCTCGCGTCTGCCCACTCCCCCACGCCACGCGGCGAGCTTCGGTTCGGCAACCTCCGTGCGCGGCGAGAGCTTATCCGTTCCTGATGCGACGCGGACGAGTCAGCGTGGGCCATCGCGCACGTTAGACACTAGTTTCGGGCGTCCGATCCGCCCTCGACGGTCGGATGACGCGCAGGGGCACCCGGCGCCCCGGTTGGTGGGGCTCCCGCCGGCGGGACCCGCCGGACTCACCAATGGCCAGGCGGGGAACTCTTTGCTGCGTCACTCTAGTTTAATCAATCCGAGCTCCTCTTCCTCTCTCTCTCTTTTTTTTTTGCCTTTTGCGGGGAGGAGATTTTGTCGCCGGGGGAGGGAAGGGGTGATGCAAAAAGCGCCATTATTGTTGAGCATCTTGGACTTTTTGAATAATATATCCGGAGACGTAAGTTCAGATGGTGGGAAAGATTCGACGAATCCGCCTTCTTCTTGTGTTTTCTTGATTTTCCAGTTATATGATGTATTGCTATTAAATTGTAGATGTATGGGAAAAGTTTCGACGATGGTTATTGGAACTTTGGGTGGGTACAAAATGGAGATCCCTTGGAAGCTTAGACAAGGCGCGGATTATGGTCACTACCTGGAGAACTGAAGAAGTTTTCACTTATGTAGTACTTTCAGACATAGTAGTATTCATAATCCCAGAATTAAAGTTACTGAGCTAGAACATCAAAAAAAAATAATAATACGTGCACACAATGCGGCATAATATGGTAGAAGAGCTGAGAATATTCAAAGAAACTGCACAGTGATGCATGACGACGGACAACTTAATTAGCTAAGAGACTTATTGTAGTGAGCAATGATTGTTTTACAAATAAAACACCGTCGTCCAATTAATCGAACCCACACGAAACCCCCAGCAAGCAAGTTAACCTTAACTAACTAACGCTAGCACCGTATGTCGTCGTCCTGGTAAAATCCAATCATATACAGCAACGGCTACCAGCTACATACAGCAGGGCGTGGGACGTCCTCGTCCTCGGTCCGATCCCTCTCCCATAGGCCGAAGCTTATCTCAGCGCAGGACACAGAAGGATCGATGATGCTTTGCCAGTGACACCGAACGTTGTCGATCCAATCCAAGAGAACCCCCGTACGCGGCGATGACAGCCGAGCCATATCTCGTCGTCTCTATGCTTCTACTTCCCACGTAGCGTAAAGTAGTGTGGTCCTTATAAGCATTATGTTAGTTTAGTTAGGCAGCAGATCGATCGAGAGCATCCGCTCGCCGTACGTCGCTGTTGTACAGCATGAACAGCAATTCCATTCCATTGGTGGCGCTTAATTCGACCGGGTAGCTAGCAAGGTGACAAGAAACGCTCGCTCATACTACACGCTCACAGGCCGGCCTACGTGAGCACTTTACGGTGGACTCAAATGAATATGGACCCTTCATTCTCTTTAGTCTAACGGTTTAGATAGATTTATACTACTTTAAGAATCAACGTAGTATAAGATAGTATAAAGGCGTAGTATGGATATTATGGGTATCAAAAAGTAATGATAATTTGTAATTTAATTGATGTTTTAGGATGAATATTATCTGATTATGTAACTCAGCGAATATTAAGCCTGTTCTTAGTTCCTGTCCTCTGCGTTTCCATCCCGGCGGCGAGGCCATCCGTGACAACCGATGCTCCTCCAGTGCTGTGCGGCATCCATCCTCCGGATATATGATACGACAGCTGTTTCTGCTCATGTCTCCGCCAGTCGAGCCGGACACGGCGTGGCATCGGTGCCCGTGTGGCAACCGCGCCGGATCTCGGTGCGGTGCAGCGGCCGGTGGTTGCCGTGAAGATGACAGAGCTCGCAGTACAGACATGAGAGGATCAGGAGGGCCTGCGTATTACTTTCCTTTGGGTTGTGTATGCGTTTCTTCTGTCAAATTATTTTTTATGGGTTCTGTATATGTTTCCTAGTCAGATTGATTTTTCCTACGTTGGGTATCTGTTTCCTAAAATTTTATTACTCAAATCGATAAAATACAAACAGGTTATCTACGTAAAACTATTATTATTATATTTTTATGTAAAGAAAAAAATCGTTGACCGCAAGAGATTTGGTGCTACTCAGCGATCCAAAGAAAGTCGATCTCAAACTCAACAAGGAAACAATATTTAAAAATAATAATTAATTATCCCTTTGTGGTAGGTGTAAATATATTAATTACATATTAATGAGTCAAAGACGAATATACTCCTATCAACCGACGCATGAGATTAATTTATACTATAATCCACCATAATGAGGCTCGACGTACGTAGTTGTTATGATGTGTTTCACGATGGTGTGTCTGCGTGCGGATGAGGTCCACGCCGGCCGGGTCATGTGCAATGCGTCAGCAGCGACGGGGACGTCTCCTATGCCGCGTCACGCCCTGTCTTGGCTGCGCGCTTCCCTTCCTCCCCCTCCTCTCGCCATTGGTGGAGAGGACGGGGGCGCCGTGGAAGGTTGTGCTTGTGCTTGTGCAGGACGATCAAAGGAGCTAGAAGCTGGGCCAACAAAGTCATTCTTCGCGTTAGATACTACAGACACGCTGAGGTTAAGGGAGATGGGCAACGGGGAGGGAGCGCGTAGATATGGGTACTACGACACTAGTACTGTGCGGCGCTTGCCCTGCCGTATAGGATGGAACAGATTATTATTGGTGTGTGCTGAGAGAAACGAACGAGGGCCGAATTGGCCAAAAGCGTATGGGTTTCAATGCGCGCAAGAGATTTACATATACATATGAATATGGCATGTCTCTGTACCTAGGCCATCTTTCCGGAGAAAGGGATGTGCAGTACGTGTTGTGCCACGATCCACGATCGACGACCAACAGCTCTACTACTCTAGCTAGGTCACTGTTTGTTGGTTCGACATGGTTGAACCTTGTGTTCAAAAGCAGCACAGTTATTAATGTCTTGCTTCCCTTCCAGGAATATCCCATTAAGTTATCATATAGTATCATCGCAAAAAAAATCATATATTAAGTTTCATGTAATCAGTTCACCAAAAAACCTAATTATATATTACGAAATTTTTTTCCCAAAGTCCTTTTTTTTCTTTGTAAAAATTAAACTATGAAATTTCTATATGATTTTTGTGAAAACTATACGAACCAAAGAAACCCTTAATGTCATCTTCATCTTCAGCCAGATGTGCAGAGGGAGTTTGGAAGCTTGCATACACACACAAAAAAAGTTAAAACTGAGATTAGGACATATAATTAGTATATATATATTTATGCTTGGCGTTACGTAGCAACCTCAGCTTTCGATCCTGAGTGCTCCAAATAACACTACAATGTGGTTGAAGAAAACTAACCTACTCCATCGTCTTTACCAATTAACTTGTTGTGTCAACGTCTACGAAACTCATATAATATGAAACCACTTTTCATTTTCTTACATACTAATTATGCTCTTCTCCATCTTATATTTAGTAAGCAGAGGCTCCCTTTTTGAGGCCACCATATATTTATCGGATTAAATTTTTATATTCAGATTAAAAATTGATATAAAAACAATGATGATGACATTCCTTTGAGTTCAGTCAAGGAATCTAAATTTGTACTTGCTAAATCAAAATGACAACATCTGGCTAGAATTCATCTGAGATACAACTCCATAAGGATTTGGCCGTTAATTTTTTGTTATGCAATTTGGCCGTTATTTTGTAAGGGTTAGATGGCACGCACAATCATCTAAATAACTAGGTTGGCTCGCTTTCTATTGCTTGAATAGTTGACACAGACTGACAGAAAAACCAGACAAAAATGATGACAGTGTGAAGCGACCATCCTACTTTGGAACTCTAGCTATAGCTCCACACCTAGGACCAGTGAGCATCAATAATGGATGGTCCATGCCCAAACGGAATGGTACAGAATAATTGAGGTAGATACCCACCGCCTATTCCGTCCTGTCTGGAATATTCAACGAATCAAGAATCACATATAGTACGATTCTCTATGTTTTATAAATAATGAGTTTGATGAACCGTTCAGTTAAGATAAAATTGATGAAAACGGTGGACAATCCAATTATCTAGAATACTTTTATATTATCATTACATTAAATAAATTCGGCTTCTGATCACATATATAAAAACACTTTTATGTTTTGGAACGGATTGGAGAGGGATTACATGAAAAATCCAAGATTTGTTTTTTTTTTAAAAAAAAAAACAGTCCCTGTTGACTCCAGAGATGCAGCGGCGTGTAGCCACGGCGGAGCCGGCTCTTCCCGCTCCATTTTTCTTGCACCGGTAGGCAGTTACTTCACGTAACCACACTCCACTGCTGCACGAGCACGATGGATGACTAGGACCCCAGCCCCGCGGCGAACCAACGTTGCCCGGTCTATCTGTCTCGGCCAATGGCAGAGAACCGTCCAACTCACCTCTACCGGACTCATATTGGCAAAGAAACATATCCACTCGGAAACCTTTTTATATGAACGTACTGAAAGTAGAGAGTAGAGACCGATTGATGGTTAATTGGTGCTATTGAGAAAGTCTCACATTTGGGCAAAAAAAAGATAAGTTGTTATCATACATATTCTTTGGAAAAAATACTAATATAGCATAATATACAGTAAGGGAGTTGCTGACTGAAAATTAGAGGTGCTTGCATTGCATTTTATTACATCTACTCTAATAACAGAAATAAAAAATATTGAAATTTGGAAGTAACTATATTGTAATCACACAAACCGATCAAACAAACCATTATTTTGAACTATATATCTCCGCTAGTTATATGTGCCACCATTATCTTTAAAAAAGGGTTACATGTGGCACACGTTGTACTAACTGCGTAATATATATATTGCGATCATAAACAAACGCAGTTTTTATCTAGAAGACCTAACTACCGAAAAAATTCAAATAGGTGGACAACAAAACCAAACTAATCAGATTCGAGCACGGAGGCGTGTGGTGTGGGCACTCGATTCTCTCTTGGAGTTCTCCATTCGTCACAAGGATTATTTTACTACCTCGTGGCGTGCTTATCTAATGCGATCTTTCTCGATGTGATTACGCGTATGATAATGTATCACAGGGATGCGCATTATGTACATTCACATATAATTTATCCACTCCACTTAATTATTGATTAATTGGCCCACCGACCGGATAATCTCTTCACCAACAGTGATCATGTGAATTATACAAATTTGATCATATGTGTATGTCACATATAATCGTCGGCCAATATGCATATCATGATCCTCCATTGGTCTAAAAGAAACCTAATAATGCTTCATCAATTAGTTCCACTTTTTAGATTCAGAGGCAAACCCAATAGTTCTCCACCGGTCAGGATAGAACTTTCCTTACCCGGTTCAATAATGTGACTAATAATATTCATAGCGATTTGATCCACGTGTGTGCGCTCGCTAATAATGACCCAGCATGCAGAAACTACTTGCTGTAGCAAGTAAAGAAAGCTCTCAACTGAAAACTGGAAGCAAACATAACGCCTTCACAAACTATATAGTACAGTTTTATGCCTTCAGCTAGTTCAGCATGTTGGGATATTCTCTACAACTTGATTTCTCCGTTGCAGGGAGGCCACCAACACAACACCAAGTTGAGTGCAGTGATAGCGTGGGCTTTAACCATTCAGTTCAGGAAAAGGGCAATAGCCTTTCCTCTTGTCCGATACGCTTTTATGCATCGACAACTTTACCTTCATAGGAACAACGACAAAAAAGGAACGAACAAGACTATCTTTAAAATTGTAACAGTAATAATTAATTATGAATTGCAAGCGAAGCACAAATTCGCTTCCATTCAACGATATAGCAAACAAATGAACTAGAATAATGAACTGGCAGATGATGAGCAAACCGCATCAAGATCCTTGGCTTCTAGTTGTCATTATATTGGCACCACTGTATGATAATTAAGTATTACTCCCACTGATGACGTTACAATAATTACTTTTAGTTCATTTTTAAACTGAAAAGGGCATCCTATCGAGAACAATTAAAAACCGGAGGAAACACTTAATTTTTGTCAGGTCTGATTATATATCGAGGGTATGGAAAAAGTTCAATACGATTAATTTAACAAATGACACAGCTCTTGCTGGTGTGAAACAAATTATTGATCGTTTTATTAACAAGTATTATCTGAAAACCGATGGCATACGTGCGGCTGCGGCTCTGCGCATCACCCTGACGATAAAAGAAGAGAACTAGTAGATCTGATTCTCTCAAACTATATGATAGTATGTCAGATGCAATGCAACTGGGACAGGCGTACAAATTAATTAAGAAAATGTAATTTGCAGAGGTACCACATCAGTTCTCTGTCCATATGCCCATGCATGCACGCATAGTCGTTTGCGGTTCAGGAGATTTCTATACGGGCGGCCAGCAGTAGTGTCCATGAACAGATGAACTGCGTTATGTTATCCATTTGACGGAAAGTGATGGGTAATTAGTAAGAGAGACGTCCGCCTCTTCCAGAGACGTGTGCAAACATTGCGATCAGCTAGCGTTGTGAGCAGAGGTAGTAATTTGTTGGTGCGGAATGCACGGGTTCCCGTTTCAGCGTCTCAAGGGTCGCTGCTTGATCGAAGAATTAAAGGACGGTTAAGGACGATGCAACTAACGGTCGGTCTTTCTCGATGAACGTTTGTGAGTGGAGGAGATTATACAACTTGCATTGCAGAGACATGTAAACAAGTTTATCGATGCCGACTGCAAGAGCATGCTGGCTCTGCACGCTCTTCCTCCCCGCAGGCTCTTTTTTCTTTTTTCTTTTTCCTTTTTTTTCTTGACGATGTTTCGACAATGCAGCTAGTGTAAACCGTTTCCAATTCTTTTTTTTTTCATTCCTTATATTCAATGCTTCCACCAATTCCTATTTCAAAATATAGGAAATTTATGGACATGTGTGGCTCACGAAATTTATGGAAGGTCACAAAATTTAAATCTTAATCCGTATTTGTTCGTGAGTTAAAAAAAAAATACGAACGCTGAGAGTGGTGAATAGTGAATGAAAAATACTGTGAAAATGATGCTTGAAAATGAAACTGAAACAAAAAATTCCTTAGATGGCTGCTATGGAATTTACCCATTATTAATCACGAAAATGCCGCTAACTTCGCGGCAGCGAAAGGTCAGTCTGCATTATGATTGGAAAGGGCGAGGATTTAACAAGGGGGACTGGGGAGCCTGTGCCTGACACTTGAAAGTTTCGAGTGGCCACGAACAAAGACTGCTTGGAAGCGCTCAAAGGTCGTCCAAAAGCCTCGACAACGTTCTACGGAGCCCTTAACTAGCTAATTCCATTCCACCGAATGAAAGGGCTTTTTCTTCTTCTTCTTCTTTTTTCCCGATAAACTTTTAAACTTTTCGGGTTTCGCGATCACTGCACGTATTATATACAGTAAATATCATCATCGGTGTGGCGTCGTCGGCGATACATAGCCGATTATCTGCAGGCGAGCATATCCGTAGTATGCATGGTAAGATCCTTTTCTGGAAAGCAGCATCGCATGATAAGATTCTAGAGTCGTGTGCTTCGATTCGCTGCTTTGTGCCGCGTTTCGTTTTCATCTTGGAGCTATGCTATCATTTGACTGGAATCGTTCGCGTCCACGAGTTGCTGCTTCTCTCTCGCACTCTCTCTCATTGAGTCCCAGGGTACACAGTACCTTCTCGTCAAAAGAAAAAAGATTGAGAGCGACACGCAAATTGCACGGGTTCTGTAGCCAGCCTGAGCCTCGACAAGTCCACCACCGCTCGGCCCGTCGGGCCGACGAGCTGGAGAAGTGTGCGTGCGTGCACAGCACACAGACATGCATGACAGCCCGCAAACAAAACTAGCCCGCCGCGGCTGTCCGCTATGACTGATGGACCAACACGAGCGGGGGGTCCGTTAGGCCCAGCTCTGTTGTCTGTCCGACACCGAGTTTGACCACGGGCAGGGCAGGGATAGCGTTGAGGGCAGTTAGTTGACCATGGAGGAGATGCTCCGGGGCTAATAAAGGGAAAAGAATTGTGCACGAGTATACTACTGCATCTAGTGGGCTTTATTAGGTTGAAGAAGGGCGCTACCACCGGAAGTCCAATCTCCAACGTTAACTATATTCTCAGTGTCGTTGCAGTATATGAATTGATGTGTATATTATCTCTGCATCTTTGGATCCAGCTAGCAAGCGCCAGCAGATCTGCCGAGGACACCGGACACGCAACGCAACGACGGAGGGACGTGTTTTAATCAAAACGTGACAAAGAAAAAGGCAACCGGTCGTGTCCTTCTTCCCTGGAAACACGATTTGCCATCTTCTGCATTGAAGTACTATTATTTCAGTTTCGCCGTTGCAGCACACCAATTCTGTCTTGCGCTGCTGCTGCTGATGCTGCTGGAAAACAGAGACAGAGGGAGGGAGAGAGAGAGAGGTGGCTCGGAATCCCTGCAAACCCGGCCGGGACACAGCAAAGCATCGTTTCGTTTGACAAACCAAGCGATCCCGAGCCTTCAGCGTCTGGACACGCACATCTCGCACGGCTTTTCCGCACGCTATATACCTGCTTCCTTCCCTCGTAGTATTTTCTTTTTTTGGAAAAAATGAGCTGTACCGTCCGTCGTAGAGTAGCCTTGCAAGCCAAGCAGAGAGATGATCCTTCCCGTACCGTAAGTAGTACTCTGCAGAAGCTCGAGGTGTCCTAAAAGAAAGAGCATTGCCTCGCCTCGCCTGGTGCTGGTGGACCGTATATATGTTTGGTTTGACCGGCCGGCCAGCAGATCGTGGAGTCGGTTGCGGGCGGCTAGGACAACTGATCAGCCGCGAGCACGCCGTTAACTGCTCCCCTCCAAACCCAAACCCAAACGGTCACCATCACATCACGCACGGCACGGCGTATCCGGATCTTCTGTCCCACGGGAAAACGGGCCGGACATCTCGCTACCTGAAACTATTAGCTCATCGACTCCGTGCCCTCTCTCTCTCTCTCTCTCTCTCTCTCTCTCTCTCTCTCTCTCTCTCTCTCTCTCTCTCTCTCTCTCTCTGCTAGCAATAGCAATAGCAAATTAGCAAGGGAGAGAGAAAGTTACCCGCGAGCTAATGTTTAGTTAGTACTACCTCGGATAGAAAAAGACAACAGGGTTGCTCTCACTTGAAGAGAAAACGATCTCTCCCCTCCCCGGCCGGGCGGCCATGCATTCGGTTCGGTTCTACTTGTGCCATCCCTAATGACAGCGCTTCTCCCACACACGCTCACAACATTTATTTTTTTTCTATCTCCTTTTATTATCTAGTCTTTTTGCGGGTACAAAAATGTCCGAAAATGATCAATCTGAGACGAGATATAGGTTGCTTACATCCCACTTTGTTAAAACCCTAAGCGAGATTATTGGCCCCTTGCACGTTTAACTTTACACCATCCGATCCAATCCGTCCAAATCAACATATATGTAAATTTGACTCATCGTTCAGAGACAAACACTACTAGCTACCATCGACATGTGACGTTGCGGCTGCCTGAGAAGACTGGATGGTGGGCCGGAGTAGCAGCACTGATCATTGGAGTCATTAGACGAAATCAAATTTTAAAGTTGGTGATTTCCTAAGTACTGATCATTTGCGGCAGCAAAAAGTGGAGGAGGAGCTGATCAAATTTCATGTCGATTCTAGCAAAGGGAAAAAAAAAGTTCCTTGTCTTGCATTGGGTAACTAAAAAAATATAAAATCATTTCAGGCAAAACTGCCGCGCCGGTCCCGGGGTTAGTACACCTAGCTCTCCCATCCCAGCGAGAGGGGCGCACACGCGTACCACGAATCCGAATAAGTGTTTCTGTTGACTCTCATGGGGTGTAGCCAAAAAAAGCGTGCATTTCTTAAATCTTGACTGGGAAGGTTATTAGTTAGAGCCTTTGTTTGTAAAAAAAAGGTTTAATGAACTAGCTAGCAAAGTTATCGGCAAGAGGGAGATGCTTTATTTAGTACCATTTCACAGTGGGTCAGGTGAGCTTTTCGATTAATTTGTTCAAAAGCAACCTTGCCTAGCAACATTTTCAGAGTCATATATTGGTCTGTCGTTTGCACCAGAAAGGATGATCCAATCTTTGATGCATTTTTCTGGTTGTTATGGTCTTTACATTTGGTACGCATTTTACCCTATATGTAGGGTCCTGAATGATTGGAGTCGCCATTGTGTGGTTCTGTTGAACTGTATGTAGTCGCATAACAAGGGAAGTGTGCTAGTAGCTCTCTGGGTCTTTCGAATAAAATAGTAGTAGTAGTGTACTAATTTTCGCAGTACTTGGTTGACTTCAGTTGATTAAATTTTTTTTTTTTGACGAAACATGGCAGGTGCTCTGCCTTTGCATTATAGAAGGAATAAGAATCAAAGTACAAAAATATAAAAACTACGGCAGCCGAAGTTGCCGTTTGTTAAAGTTACAGAACCAAAAGTTAGATCACTGAGCGTGATCACTACTCTGAGCTTTAGTCTATGGTGGTTCGAAGCTGAGAATCTTTATGGTCTTCATGATGAAGCTAACTGTCCTCTTGATCTGCAGTTGCATTGGTTTGTCTTGGCGCCCATGCTGCTCGATATGCATCGATTTCCTCCTTCGCCAGTCGATCAAAATTAAAAATCAGAGGAATTGAGCAAAGGTCAGTCTGACTTTAGCATGATGCAATGATACCTGCGCCTAAAATGTCTTCGGAAGATGGGATCCCAGATGGATTCCGTATAATTTATGAAACTGTAATAAAGGTTCCTCGTACTATATATGTACCCTGTAAATCACATTAAAACGTACATGTGATTTTGTAAGGAAAAATAAATTGTAGGCCAGCTAGCAATGGGGATGCTATACTACAAACAGGACATAACCTTCAGAGAGGATCTGGTATGAATTTGGGAGCTCCCAACTAAATAATTCCAGCGAAGAATTCTGCTGTAGTAGTGTTTTATTCATCGCATACACTTTTGTTGTAAGTCCATTATTTCTGTGTGGTGGATGCTGAAGTTTGTAATAATGGATAATTACAGGTCTTGATCGATGTAGAGGCTAAAATATTAAAATATATTCTATGTTTTAAAAAATAAAAAATAAATAATAATATCGAAATTGCGCGCTGCTGGGTACACCCTACCATTGATCTGTACTGCAGTTTTAGAACTGATGAGATCTTGACGTGGAAAAAGAAGAAAAAACAAACAGGGGTACTAAAGCTTACTACGTACTAAGTGAGAAGAAGTGGCTTCAGAACATTAGTACCACAATTTAAGACGCCACGGAGTATATAATAACTCAAATTGAAAAAAAAAATAATATGTGTTGGCCCACAGAAACAGGACAACTTGACAAATTAAGAAAGCAACGTTTTTCAGAATTCGCTCTAGTACCGCCACTTTGTGTCCTATCTCGATACATTAATTGGCATGACTAATGTAAACCTATATTGAGCATAACTGACATCATTTCTTCAGTAATGCGTTTTTTTGGGAACCATTATTCTGAAGTAGTTATAAGAAAACTGATTATATTTCTCAATTTTCAGCATCTCAAATCAGGCCTAGAACAAAAAATGTTACTACTACTTCCGAATGTAAACCCAACTCTGTCCTAAGCACATTAACCCATCTGAACGAACGCAGAGAGCACATCATTCTCTGATGACGCACACCCATCCCGTCGTTTCAAGAATAATTCCTGACATGTGCATGCCGGAAAATATGAAAACATCCCTCCCTCCAGGTGTGGGGTGGGGCTGCGCCTGTATTCATCTGCCTCACTCGGCAGTCGCCATTGCTTCCCCATCTCGCCATCTTAAGCTCCAGGCGATCGAGACGTCCACGGTGTACCCACTCTATCCATCCTTAAACAAACATACTCGTGACGCGACCATACAACCGGTGCCTCGGCATCCCGTACCGTACCGCAAACGAAAAGGAAAGGGGCAAAAAAAAAAAAGGTTTTGCAGCGAGTTTCATTCAAAAAAGAAAGAAAAAAAATTGCAGCGAGAACAAGCAACGACTGGACACCAACAAGCCATGAACGAGATGGGGATGGGATGTAAGCACGTTGCAGCAGTTGTTGTTGCTCTTGCTACTTGTACAACAGCTTAACCTCCAAACCCCCCATGGAAGCTTTGCAAGCTTGCAGGTCACTCATTTCATTTCACCCACCCGGGCGGGCCGGCCCAGTACTACTCTCTCTCTCTCTCTCTCTCTCTCTCTCTCTCTCTCTCTCTCTCTCTCTCTCTCTCTCTCTCTCTCTCTTTCCATCACACTTTCTCTTTCTACTTCTACACATAACACATGACTACATGAGGAGAGGAGAGAAGGTGAAGAAGGGGGCCGGAAGGGGAACCAAAACAAATCCTGGCGCCAGAAAATAGAAGAAGAGCTGGTGCTGGTGGCGAGAAGAGATCTGGCAACCATAAAAGACGAAAGCAGGCGAACCGAACCAAACATGCCAAAGCGAAGCAAAGGAAAGGCAGGCGTCCAACAAAAGAGTTACCAAACTCGTAAAGGGATCGGCCACATATATATCGGGCGCCAGGCGAGAAGGACAGGGCGGGGCGGACACTCGCAGTCTCAGGAAGCAAAGCAAGAGCTGCGAGGAAGCTAAGCGAAGCGAGCTCCCCTCCTACCCCCTGTTTCATCCCGCGAGCTTCGTAGGGAGAGTGAGAGTGAGGAGAGGAAATCCTCCCATTCCCCTTTTTTAATCTTTTGCGTGCTGTGCTTGTAAGCCACCCCAAGAAGAAGTGGCGGCGGCGGTGCGGTGAGCAGATGGGGTTGTTTAAAGCCAGCGCGGGGAGCGGGGAGATGCAGCAGCGTCGCAGCAAGTCGGTGTTCGCGTCGGCGCCGTTGGCGATGAAGCAGGCCGCGCTGGGCATGGCCTCGCGCAGGAGCGGCGCGCCGCTGTCGCTGGCGGCGGTGGTGTTCGCGCTGTTCGTGTTCGCGACGTTCCTGTACAACGAGGACATCAAGTCCATCACCGCCGACTTCCAGTTCAGCACCTCGGCGGCGGCGATCCGCGCCAGGGCGCCCGACCTCCACCTCCTGCAGGAGGCCCAGGCCGCCGCGCACGCCGCCGTCGACACGCTCGCCAGGCGCGGCGAGGAGGTCATCGTCCGGGTCATGGACGTGCAGGTGGCCGCCGCCGGCGATAACAACAGCACTGCCACTACTGGCGGCGGTGGTGGTGGTGGCGGTACCGCGGTGGACATCGTCGGGCAGGATCAGGAGCGGGACCGGGACGTGACGCTCCCGACCTTGGCGGCGGCCGGCGCCGGCGCGGCCGAGGCGAAGCGGCGCGAGGACGAGGAGGCGGCAGAGAAGGCGTCGTCCGCAAAGGCGGCCACGGCGACGGCGGCGCTGCGCACCGTGGTGCGCGTGCCGGAGACGTGCGACCTGTACCGCGGCAGCTGGGTGTACGACGAGGTGAACGCGCCCGTGTACAGGGAGTCCCAGTGCGAGTTCCTCACGGAACAGGTGACCTGCATGCGCAACGGACGCCGCGACGACTCGTACCAGAAGTGGCGGTGGCAGCCAACGGACTGCGACCTTCCACGGTACGTACTACAGTACTGCGGTTCTCTCTCGTCTCCTTTTTCTTTGGCTTCTTCTTCCGATTATCGATGCGCGCCGCCCGGAGATCGCCGTCGGTTTCAGAAAGGAAACTTGCGCGGTTTCTCTGGGAGAAGAAACTGACCGCGCCGGGTTTCACCGTTTTGTCCTTTCTACAGGACGTGGTCACTTGCATACGGTCAACGAAAATCAGTGTACATTTTCTTCTCTTCTCTGGGGTAAAAAATTGAAAAAAAAATACAGTAAAAGTCAGCGCGTCAGAGATACTTCAGTTAATTAATGCAGCCGAACGCTCGAGATCTGCGCGTGCAGAGTGCATCACAGTAGTACCAGTGTGTAGAGTGTGCTGAGCTGCACACACAGGACAGTAGTAATACTATTAGTTACAGTAGTAGACTAAGAAACGTTCCAATAGGGAAACAAGATACCTGATGCTCGTGGCTAATACTGTAGTAACTCTACTAATGTAACAGGTTCGACGCTCGTTTGCTGCTGGAGCGCCTCCGCAACAAGCGGCTGATGTTCGTGGGCGACTCTCTGAACCGTAACCAGTGGGAGTCGATGGTGTGCCTGGTGCAGTCGGTGATCCCCAAGGGGGAGAAGACGCTGACCAAGTTCGTCAACGGCGGCAACAGCAACGTGTTCTACGCGCACGCCTACAACGCCACGGTGGAGTTCTACTGGGCGCCGTTCCTCGTCGAGTCCAACTCCGACAACCCCCAGGTGCACAGCGTACCCGACCGCGTTATTCAGTGGCACGCCATCGCCAAGCACGCAAAGAACTGGATCGGAGTCGACTACCTCGTATTCAACACCTACATATGGTGGCTCAACACGCTAGACATGAAAGTCCTGTGAGTTTTTTTTTTTTGTTTCACTAGTCGATCAAACCTTTGCAGTTCCTGCTGCTGGCTCAGTGTTCTCGTTCACTCCACACTCCTTACTGTGGATTCGATTCCATTGTTTTGTTGGCAGGAAGGGGTCGTTCGACCAGGGCTCGACGGAGTACGTTGAGGTGGATCGCCCCGTGGCGTACAAGGAGGTGCTGAAGACGTGGGCCAAGTGGGTGGACAGGAACATTGACCCCAACCGGACGACCGTCTTCTTCATGGGAATGTCGCCCAACCACATCACGTAAGCCCTCTATATATCCTGCCAAGACAACGATTTACTAGCAACACATCGTTCGCTGTGTGCGCGGTAGTACCTTCAGCTCCGGTTTACCAAAGACAAAGCCACACGTGCTGCATGAGTAGTAGTATACTGAACTAATCAGCGTTGCCTTCACTTCAACGAGGCCAAAACTGACTGGCGACAGTGACCATGAATTGGGTTCTACGCCTAGCCAGCGGTGACGATAGCTTTACCTGATTTAGGTGGTTCCGAGAAGGACAACTGAACCTTCAGAGACAGTCTCTGGGCAACAACAATTTTTTTGGGTTGGGTTTGGTCTCAGAAGCTTGCTGGATAACATACCTGAGTATCAAATATTTTGTTAGAATTTAATTTATTATTAAGATTTTTGAATCTTAATTTTTAGTTTTACATATTTAAACTAATTTTTTAAATAAAACGAAAGGTCAAAGTTATTTGTAAAATCAATGGCGATAAAAAAAAAGAATGGAAGGAGTAGATATTAAGCTTAATTTTGGGTTAGATATAGTCACCAAAAAGGTTGGGTTAAGTGTAGAATCAGTCGAAACGGAGACTGGACTGGATGATACAGTATGAAGATACGGCGATACATGTGGACCATACAAAAGGAACAGAGGAACCTTTTGAAGTTTAGGACAGAATAAGAAAGTGCGATACCGGGGGTAACCAGAAAGCTGAACATCAGAAATTATTCAGAGCAACATTGACTCTGCATTGTTTAGTACAACAATATGTAGTAGTAGTATTTTTCAGTTGCGTCTTTAAGGATTCTTGCAGTGTAAAATCTATAAAGTCGTATCTTTTTTAAGAGAACTGTGAGGTGGTCTACCGTTTTATTAAAAGAGAAACAAAATGTCTAGAATACAAACTCAAAAAAGTCTTAAGCTGTCTGATAACTACCGTTGCCAATATAAGTTACGTGTGGAAACAAAAGAAACCAAAACAAAAAAAGTTCCGTAACCTCGCTCATGACGGCTTGAAACAGAGCCGATGGTTCACCGCGAAGTTTTGTCTAATCACCATGGAATCTCCATAAAAAAGGAAAAGAGGGGGGGGGGGGGGGGGGGGGTGGCGCGACCGAAGCCTTGCCATTCGCGCGCATACTAATGATGCGCGTGAATGCCAGTTTAGTATACGACAGAATCTAGAATGCAAGTAAAGTAGTAGTACTCACTCTGCATCTCTCGAAACCGAATGGTGTTGCAGGCCTGAGGCTTGGGGCAACCAGGGCGGCATCAAGTGCGCGATGGAGACGCTCCCGATCACGAACCGGAGCACGTCGCTGGACGTGGGCACGGACTGGCGCCTGTACGCCGGCGCGCAGGAGGTGCTGCCGACGCTGCGCCGCGTGCCGGTCCACTTCGTCGACATCACCGCGCTGTCGGAGCTGCGCAAGGACGCGCACACGTCGGTGCACACGCTGCGGCAGGGGAAGCTGCTCACGCCGGAGCAGCAGGCCGACCCCAAGACCTACGCCGACTGCATCCACTGGTGCCTGCCCGGCCTGCCCGACACCTGGAACCAGTTCCTCTACGCGCGCATCGCGTCCAGCCCGTGGCCCGCCAGCGAGGCCAGCAGCGATTCTCAGTAGGAGGAGGACGACGGGCTCTGGCGGTACATAAGCTCTGCTCTGACCGCGCATGGCATTGACACGCGCGTGAATGAATTCTCAACAGTTTACTTTTGGTTGCGTAAAGATGTTCATTCTGTGTTGTTAACATGTCTGTGATTCTTTTGTCGAAAAGAAGAAGAACTAGTAGGGATAAAGATAAGATGCGGGCGGCGAGCTCTGTTCAGTAATAGTAGCTCGCTACATCATTCCTGCTGAGGATTGGCATTGGCTAGGAGAAAGCAAAAGATTGCTCATCGAGCTCTACTGTGAGAGGGAAAGCAAAAATATCCAAGCAAAGAGGGGTCTAATGTAAAGATTTTTTTTTTTTTTTTTTGTATTACAATATGCTGCCTGGTGCACCCAGGCTTAAGAAAGGGAGCTTGCAAGGTGCATCTGCTCTATGATGACGACTCATGTGTCTCTCATCTTTCCTCCACTCCCCCATTTCTTGGTGACTGTGACTTGCTCTGTGCAACACGGTTCAGACAGTGCAAATCTCTCTGAAGGTGAAACGGAATGATGATACAGTACACCTCTTTGGCTCGAAGCATCGTCCGCAGATTCTTTGCACTCGTACATTTATCGTTGGATTCGTTCAGGGCTGCAGTCGGTGGTGGACTAGTGGTGGTAGCATTATGCGCGTGCCGTGCCGAGATCCCGGGACGAGGAGAGCACGCCGACTGTGAACCCGTTCTTGCCTTGTTGGCCCAGTACAGCAAGCAGTAGTGCAGCACGGCCACTACAACAGCAGTCGTCAGTGGCGGGCTCGAAACGCTTTGACCGCTACAGGACACGAGCAAGCTTCTATCTGTGGAGAGGTCCTCCATTTAGAGGAACGTCGGCGTCACCTTTAACTTTTTTATTTTTTTTTTGTTGAGGGACAGCGTCACCTTTACTTTGTGTGTGTTACTAGTACATCCTTACTGCTTCATCACTAGGATGTAATCCTTACTGCTTCACCGTACCCGATTTTTGGGCGGCTTGTTAAAAACTGGTTTTCATAAGACTATTGGGCCAAAAAAAATAATTTTCTTGAGACGCGACTGTAGGCCAAGTTTTTTTTTTCTTGAGACGTGACTGTTGGGCCGAGTGCCCGTACAAAAGATGGGCAACGGCCGGCAGGCCCAGTGGTACCTGAGCAAATAATCGAGATTGCTTGCTCCCTGTCCCTGCACCTGCAGCCTGCTTGCTGCAACTTGCTAATCCTAATCGGACCAGCACTGCATACGTACTCCTCTTCTTCTTTGGAAGAAGAACAAAAGAAAAACATTCCGCTGTATTGTTTTCATTTAATGAGCTCAAAATTTTGCTTGCCAACGTCGAAATACAAGTGGGGGGAAAACAGAGGAATAGAAGCCTGGATCACCGGCATCACGCGAGGCTGGATCTGCTGCTTGCAACTTGCAACATGCCAACAGGGAAGCCCAACGTTATAGAAGTTGGATCAACCTGAAAAGAAAGAAGATGAAAAAGATACATAAAAGACGACGTGTGTGTCGTACTACTAGTAAACATGGAGGCATGGAACCGGTACTTTCTCGATTTTCCCTCAATCTCTTGTTAGTATTTGTACGTTTGACGTTTCTTCATGAAAAACTGTTGGGATCTCTCGGTCGGGTCTTCGTTTCCGTCGGCGGCCGCCACTTTTCACGCGCGAGGGAGTCATCAAGCATCACCGACAACGTAACAAAAGCCATAGCCAGCCACGAACGCAAAAAGTCCACGACGATCCTCCAAACTGTTACTAGTACTACTCCAGCTTGACCGTTGACTATAGGAACAGAAGATACTAATATCACTCAAGTAGTATTCGGTCCGGGTCAGCGCTGGCCAGCTTGCTTTATGTTCATCTGCTGCACTGCACCGCAACACAGAGTAAGTACGTACGTAAGCACAAGGCAGAGCAGTCAAATCGCAGCTACGCAAGCGCGGCATCGCATCTTCAACGTTGACACGCACCGAACGTCGCCGCCGCCGCCGTTCGATCCTCTTCTACCTAGTACTTCCGCCCGTTCTCGCGCGTGCATACGTGGGCGATTACGTACCCAGCGTTTGCGCGCACGTGTGCAGTCGTGGATCCCGACCAGCCAGAACGAACGACGAGAACAGCATGGCGCGCCCTCGGCCTCGCCACGGGGGCCTCCATCTATCCGCGGTGGATGACATCAGCGGCCAGGTTGGATTCCTTGGGGATTGCTTGGGGAGAGGGGCGCTCACATCTTCACATGGCTTTTGACCGTTAATCAACCGTCGGTGAGTGGGTGGGGTATGGTGGTGGCTTGGTGAATGACAACAATGTGCACGGCCTGGCATTGGCATCTTGCTAACATAACGTTGCACGTGCGTACGAACTGGCGGAGCCGGTACTACAGTCCAGGCTAAACTTTCATTTGTAGTGCTAGGATCACTAAGCAGGTGTTTGAATTAGTAGTTTTTAGACTAAAGTTTTAGATCTAAACTTTTAGCCCATAAAATTTTAGCCCTTTAGAGGTGTTTAGATAGAGGACTAAATTTTAGTCCTACAATATAAAATACAAAATTACCCTTGTTCAAATACAACAAATATGATCATCATACATGCAGCAATAAAATATTTTAGTTTCGATAATAGGTCAATTACACAAAACAATACTGTGCGTGCATAGAAAAGAACAAATTTACCTTACAATCTTCCAAATAAAGCATTAGCTAATTCATCACGGAATCTATTCATGCTTTGATCTTCCTCCCTTGCGTCATTTATCCTTGTAGGAGGTTCATATGTTGAAACCTCTGAAAGAACATAAGTTTCATCATGCTGAAACATCTTGAAGTCTTTGTCTTCAATTTTACTGTCTCAAATAAAATTATACAATGCCACGCATGCTATAATTATTTCGCTTTGCTTTCTCATTGGATAACTTGGCACTTTCAATAAAATCCTCCACTTCATCTTTAAAACTTCAAATGCCTTCTCCATAACATTTCTTAGTGACGAATGAGCAAAATTAAAGGTCTCTTATACCTTTAGGCATTGAGCCACGCTGAAACTCTGATACATGGTACTTTGTTCCCTTATATGGTGCAAGATAACCCCACCGACTCGGATATCCAGAATCCACTAGGTAAAACTTCCCTATAGGAGTCAAATGTTTCGTTACAGTCAATACGTAGATCATTAGTGCACATAGAACATTAAACTGAGAGAACATAGATAGCATGATACCTGGTGGAGGATGCTGAAATTTGTCTTTTTATTTGTGGATAGCATCATTGAACACTCTCATATCATGTACTGAACCCGGTCAGCCCGCAAGAACAAATGTGAACCTCATGTCGAAGTCACAAACAACAAACACATTTTGCGTAGTAAAACCCTTCCGACATATATGTTGAACCACCTTGTCTTTTGACACCACAACTTGTACGTGAGTGCCGTCTAATGCTCCTATACAATTATTGAAGTATGGAAAGAACCTAGGATTCTGTAGCCTACGATGCAATGTTTTAAATTCAGGGTCCAATAACCTAATTATGTCAGCAGCAAGCTTAAGAACACATTTCAATACTTTATCAAAGTTGCGATACACTGTCTCTAGAGACCTCTCCATGCGATTCATAGCCTGCCTGACTGATTGAGGTGCGCCAACCATCCAAAGAAGCATTCCTAATGCCTCCACTGTAGAACTATTTTTTGTGGACTGTAGTCCATATGAGTGCACCAATAGATCATGAAGTCGATCAAATAATGGTCTACTTATCCTAAACATGTTATAACATTCTATAACATCAGCTAAATTTTTCATAACCCAATTGTGACCACTTAAAATGACCTTTCTCCTCTTCGATTTTTGGAAGTAAGTTTCATGATACATACCAAACATGAACATGCCTTCCATGACCTCACTTTGTTGTCTAACATGACCTCACTTTGTTCTCCTCTTCCTGCAGTACAAGCTTCACAAGTTCATCCTCACTTGAATCAGTCTGACCAGACATATCCTGCAACACCAATGCGAACAAACTCATGAGACAATAGTTCAAAAGTCCCAAATTTATAACATGTGACTAATTTAAAAATCACTTAACACATCACAGATTGACATCTCACAAATCACACATATAGATAATGGGCTCACATCTCCATAGTCACAGTAGGTTCACATCGAACGTACTCACAGTAAGTTCACAACACACATAAATAAAGTAGGTTCACATCACACATAGGGATATTACGTGTACAGGACACATAGACGAAATGCGTTCATAGACTCACTACAGATGATAGAATACTATCATAGGCGAATCTAATAAGGTTGTGCTGCTTGCAGTATCTTTGTAAGAAGGCCAGCCTTCCTTCTGGACTAGGTATGTTAATGAAAAAGTGTATAGTGCAGTCATCTTTACAAATCTGTGAAACTGCGTAGAACTTTGCACTTGTTTCTTTCACCCCAACTCTAAAGCCAACTACTGACATTGCCTAATTGAAGAATGCAACTCAGACGTCCTCTCTTTCTTGTTAGTACAAGCAGCCTTCAAGTACTCGTTCCTTTCAGCTGACATCTTAGTAGACACAGTCAAATAATCCTTCATCATCTTACCATTGGGCTTTTTGATTTCTTTCTAAGACTTTCAGTTGTGCTGCTAGTACTACTTGCTCTCTTACAGCTACTTGAACTCATTAGACTAGGTTGCAAGTCTTCAAAAGCGTCGTCATCGTCCTCATGTTCCAGATGTTCTGCATGAAAACTACTTTGTCCAAGAACATAGAAAGAGGAACCATCCACAGCAACTCCCTCAAATATTTTCTCAAGCTCTGGTAAGAACTCCGGAGGTCCTGATTTCAGCTTTTTCCATTCTGGATGTTTCTGCATATGTCAATATATGAAGTTAGATACAGATCAATGAATCTTAGTGCACTTATTATTATACGTTCAGCAAAATGTAGTACCTCTGTTGCATCTTCCTACCATTCAGGATCTACGGTAGGCCATCCATTTTCATCATGGCCTAGTCCGGAATTGGTCCGGAGATCTTTTATGAACTGGTACATCTGCTTCAATTGCCTGATTCGGTTACTGATTTGCTTCCTATCGTGCCTCAAATTTGTTGCACGGTGAAACTTATGTATGATCTGCTTGTACCCTCTAGCCGTCATAACTCCTTTGTTATAGTTATCCAACGCAATTTGTTCAAGCAGCAACTTATATAACACTTTATTATTTTTGTCTGACCAATTTGCTTTATCAGTCTTATTCTAGTGACAAGATCAAATGAAGTTAACAGGTAATCTGAGAACATCATTAGGTAGTAATTTTGAAAATAATACTTAGATGTTGCAATGTACCTGAGGGCTTGTAGGATCTAAGACACCGACTAGAGGGGGGGTGAATAGTCGGTTTTCAAATTTAATTGCAACTTGATCAAATAAATGCGGAAATAAAAAAAGGATCAAGAGCAAGATAAGAAGCTATTTGTAGGTTGATACTTGAGCAAAGATTTGCAATCCGAAATAAATCAATTTCTAGTAAGGTAAGCACAAGAGCACCCGAAATAAATCAAACACTAGAAATTAAACAAGCCTAAGTTGAATCTAGTGAGGGGTTTGTAATCCTAAGGTGATATGCAACAAGATAAACTTCTAAAAAATTAAAGCTCAAAAGTAAAGGGACAAGAAGAGACACAAATTTAATCCGTGGTGTCGATGACTTGCCGGTCACCCCTAATCCACGTTAAGGTGGACTCAAACCTTTGATTTGCTCCTCTATCAAGCTTGCACTTCTCCAACAAGAAGGGCTCACAAAGAGCAACTTGACCTTGAGCCAAATCAATCCCTTGAGCCGCTCCAAACCTCGATTCTACTAGGGTTGCCCTTTACCGCTCCGGCGAGGTGAGCACCACACCTCTCACAACAATCAACCGGGCCTCCTTCACAATCTTCTTGAAGGGCTCACGGTTGCTCCACCACCAAGCCATCTAGGAGGCGGCAACCTCCAAGAGTAACAAGTCGATGAAGCTTGCTTGGAGAATCACTAGTGCCACAAAGCTCGAATCAATGAAATCGAGCACTAGATGCTCTCACACTCTCTATGGATCAACAAGGGGTCAAGAGTGAGAGAGGAAGGCTCAAGAGTATGTAGTATGCAGTAGAAATGGTCAAGAGAGAATGCCTTGCACGGGATGAGGAAATATTTATACCCCTCACAAGAAAAACTAGCCGTTATTGGCTTTCTGCGCAGTTGGCGGTCAAACCGCGACTCTGGCGGTCAGACCGTGGTGGTTGGCGACGTTCATTTTTGCAATAAATGCACAAAGGAAGAATTTTAAATCTGGAGCTGGCGGTCAGACCGTCAGAGGAGTCCGAAACAAGCAGTCTCTGGAGTAACCCTGCGGTCAGACCGTCCCTTTGGTGGTCAGACCGTCAGAGGAGCCCGAAACAAGCAGTCTCTAGAGTGACCCTGACGGACAGACCGTTCCTTTGGAGGTCAGACCGTCAGAGGGGCTCAGAGGAGAGACAGTCTCTGAGGGGTGCTGGCGATCAGACCAAGCCTCTGGTGGTCAGACCGCCATACCCTGATTCAGCACACTTGATTTTCTCACTTTCTAGGATTTTGATAGAAATTTTTCTCAACAATTTTTCTTCTTTTTCAAGGGAAATTTCAAGGAGACTTTTGCAGTTAATTGTAAGGAAATTGAGTAAAAAAATAACAATCTATAGATGCTCCAAGCAAATGACAACCGACCCCTCTTAATAGTACGGCGCTAATCTAAAATCCGGTCATTTTCTCCTCTAATCACCTTATGACCGGTAAAAAAAAAACCTATTCATTATACCTTTGTCTTGCGCCATCCGTTGTCCTATTTGTGTGAGCTCCGCAGTATATTTGTTGTCATTTCACAAAGTGGGCTCAAATATTCAATAATTTTTAACAAGGACTCAAGTAGCGCATTAATTCACAAATATGGATTGTCATTAATTACCAAAATCACAATTAAGGGCCTAGATGTTTCAGGGTTAAGACGAAGGTCTTCATCACCGTTGTCGTTAGCATAATCCTCATCTTCGCTACGTCGTGCACCACCAGGACCAATGTCTCGAGGCACTGCTCCGAGAGGCCAGGATGATGTTGCACGGCCGCTTGAAGAAATAGGTGAGTACGGAGGGCGTTGGACACGACCACGACCAACCGGCTCTGTTCGCCCTGGACCTCGCCCATGAATACCCCCAACGCTGCTGCGAGGCGTGGGTAAGGCGAGGGATCGATTCACAGTGCGGGGTCGAGGGGTAGGGAAACGACAGGGTGGCATCGTTCCCTCCATCATCAGTGCCCGAATGCAGATACTCCCGGTAAGCCACCAAATGCAGCCAACTCTCGGACTGCGAGTTGAGGTCCAGTGCCTCGAGGCCAATCCGGGTACCCTGAACGGAGCTTGAGCCCGGACGGAGGCCAGCGGTACCGGAGAAAATGTTGAAACCGTCGTCGGGAGGTGGAGAGTATGACTGTGTGTCACATCCCAAAGTTCGATCTTTTGTCCTTTTGATTTTGAGCTCACTAATTCAATCCTTGGGTTTCAAACATTTCCTGTTTTGATTTGGATCAAGGTTTTCGAGTTTCGCCGTTATCCGAAACCCTAATCGTGCTTTCAAGAGGCTTTATGTTTTCTTAATAAAACTACCCAAATGTTTTTACATAACAATTAACTACACAATAAAATAGAATTTTGGAAATTTTATCAAAATTTTTGGTGAAGGTTTAAACACTTTTAAAATTCCAACAAATTTGATGCAAGTTGAAAATTCACAGACTTTTAGGAGCTGATTCAGTCAAACTTCCTATAATGAAAGTTGTTCCAAATAATTTATTTAGCCTGCACAAAAAGTTTCAAAAATTTTTGAATTCGGGAGCTAGGATGTTCCACCAAATCAAGAGCAGGTGAAACAATTGAAAATCCTGACAATACTCTTACCGGCTACAGTACTCTGCCCGGCTACAGTGACCCGCGTGCAGTACCTCCGCTGCCGCCTCTGCTGCGCCGTGCGCCGGCCGGCCGATCTACCGCGCCGCCTTCAATTCGCCGGATTGGACATTGCCTCACCAGTCTCCTCCACTGCCAGCCCCCGTCCTTGCCCTCAATTCATCCTCTCTCTGTCGCTCCTCTCTCTTTTCCGCTCGGACACGCCATGGCAGGGCTACCGCCGAGCCGCCAATCGACAATTGTCGCCGCTCCCGTGCGCCATCATAGCCGCCCTACTCTCTCCCTCCCTTAGCTCTGCTCCTCTTCGAGTATTAAGACCACAGCCTCCCCTTCCATCTTCCTCCCCCGGTTTTCCTTCTCTGCTCTGTGCGCCGCCACCGCCATTGCCGCCCGAGCCACCCTCACGTCGACAGCTCATTCCGGCTACTCCCAAGCCACGCCACCGTGCCCAGCGAGCTCCCCTCGACCCCCAGTTGCTCTCCACTCACGGAATTTGCCGGCCGTGCCCTGAATTCTTCAGAATGCCGCCGCCCCTGTTCATCGGCCGACAACGCCGCCGTCGCCACCATTCTTCAAACTTCGTCATCAAGGTAGCTCGGTTTTCAAATTATTTTCACCAGCTTGATCCTCTCACCTGGGCGCACTAGTTTGATAAGCCATTCAGCCGCAGCTCATCGTCGGTGAAGAAGAACACCGCTCACCACCGTCGGCCGCCATTGAAGCCGCCCTGAAGCTCACCGTCGCCGACCACCTTCCTGCCTTCCCCGTGGTCTTCACCCTCTCCAAACCAGTGCCTTGGCTCACGGTGATGCTCCTCGACCACTCAATTCCCCCTCCCTAGCCCTCCTCCGGCGAGATCCCCGTCGGAGCGCCGCCTCTGCCGTAGCCGCCCCTGTTTTCTACTGTTTTATTGAATTTCTCTTTTTTCCTTTATTTATCCAGAAGTTGTAAAATGTATAGAAAACAGTGGAAAAATCTAAAAATGACAAACCTAATTTTAATTGAATCCCTGAACCATAAAATAATTTTATGTTAAAGCACATTTTCAAAAATGACCCTGCATTTTCTTTAATAATTAAATGAATTATTTCTGTTGTTGATTTTTAATTGAAGTTCCAGAAGGATTATAGGGTTGATTTTTGTACCATAATTTTATCTTGGCATGATGCATTTCCTGCATTTTTACCAGAATTTTTCATGAACATTTGTGCATGCATGTCATTGATAATACCCCTAAACCCTAGTTTAATTGCCTTTATCTAAAGTACGTTAGGAAAGTCACCAAAAAGCCTGAGTCCTTTAACAAAAACTTTATTTTAGGTGCTCAGTAGTAGCTCTGTAAAGTTTCATGATTTTTACATAAGTGTTAATGCATGTTTCTGATTTTATAAGTTTGGAAAACAGAACGTTGTTCGATTTTTAGTAAAATCATAGAAGCTCAACTTGACCCCAAACCAGAGCCAAAAGTCTTAGTTTAGAGCCTACTTTAAACTAAAAATGGTCCCATTCCTGTAACTTAACTTTCATTTTCACCGGAAAAGTCGTTACGACTTTTACGGTACTGTTACGGTATTCCCGATGTCGTAAACGGGCAACGACAGTCGGAGGGCTCGTGTCCCTTTTAACGCAAGTCAAAACTACTCAAACTTAGTCTCGTAGTGACCCAAGCCACTTAGTAAAGCCAGCACACGAGATGGGTTTTGGGATTTTTCCCGGAAACGACATCCGTGTGCCACCCGATATCGGAACCGGAATCGGGAAACCCGTAACCGGAAATCGGTAAAACCGTTTAGGGCATAACTTGAGCCGTAGAACCCCGATTGACTTCGTTCTTTTTGCGTTGTGTCCGTAGACTCAGTAGCTACCTCCCTGCATCATATCGCCTCATTGTGCATCATGGCATCATGGCATACATCTTATCGACGCGTTTTTACTTTATGGCTTACGAACCACCGGAGAGTGACGCGGGTGCTGCTACGGGAGAAGCACCAGAGGTTGATCCAGCTGCTGAGGAGGTCAACACCACCACTGTCGAAGGCAAGCAGCTCATATTGCTACCCTAAGTAATTTACTTAATGATTAATATGACTGCTTACGTATAGGACTGCATTAAAGTCGGGCATAGTGATAAAGTCGGGAACACCTATTGTTGTTGCATATACCCCTCCTTGGTATTGAATACGTCGCCTTGTCAACCTGGGTAGAGTGTCCTTGTTCGAGTCACGAAATGCTTAGCCATGCTTAGATAACACGGTAGAAGTCGAGTGGTAAGTCCCACTCGCATGTATAGGATTTCTCCTGTTTGTTTATGAGCTTGTGGCGAGTTCATATGGTGGTAAAAGTTGAAAAGTGTTAAAGCTGAAATCCGGACGGTGGGACAGGAGTGCAGCAAGACATGGAGGTCTCGTGTGCCGTAGGCCCCGTCTGGGTTGACCTAGGACCCGGCCGTGTTATTCTTGGCCTGAGCATTTTCCGTTCATACCACATGTCTGATATAATGGTAAGACAAGCTGAGTATCTCACTGCGTACCAACGTTTGGCCGATGACTGCACGGTGTGTGGGACGAGGGAGTCATGGGTGCCTGCGAGGCCATGACACTCGACGAGGGACTCACGTGTGCCTGCGAGGCCGTGGTACTCGGCACCGTGTGGATTTTCCAAACGTGTGGGCACGAGTGTGAAAAAGGTTGACATGAGTACCCCCTTGTGTAACTTTAGCGGGTTGCATGAGCCGTATGGTCCTCAGTCGTGTGGGTACAGTTGGACTCCCCTGCAGGGTGTAAAATCGGTTCGAATCGCCGCGATCTCGGTTATGATCAAGCTCAGTGTCCTTTGGATAATATCGTAGAGTTGTCACATAACATGATGGGAATTGGAGTACTGTTGATGGAATTGGAATATGGGTATTGGTATCCATGGTTTGGATGGAACATGGATGATGGCACATACATGATTCATGGTTACATGATACTTAGGGAATTGGGTTCATTAGAGGTTCATGCCCGCAAGAGTCCTTTTTAATTTTATGCTTATTCACATATGTTTGGTTACTGCTTTAAGCAATTGAGTCCATTCCTATGCCTTATACCTTGCTACTCCCTCATTGCATTATCCTTGGAGTCGGGAACTAATTCCCACAACAGGGTAAGACTTGCGAGTACCTTCGTACTCAACGTTTGTTGCTTAAGTTTTTGCAGGTGAGGATGAGTTGGTCTTCGGCTACTTTGTCCCCGCCGACGCAGGCGAGGGCGAGGCGTAGTCAAGACGTTCAAGTGACCGTGATTTGCGATGTTCGTGGGCTGGGCATCGCAATCTTTTGCTATTTTCTTGTTGCAACTGCTGTGACTATCGTCTTCCTTAGAATCGCTTCCGCGCTTTAATTTGCTAATTTCAGGACTTGTGATGAAACCTGTTATGTAAGACTTGTGAACTTTAATGTTATCAATTAACGTGACCTATGTGATGTATCACCCGTGACGTAGCCGACGTGCTTGGATCTTGGGCATTGCTTGAGAAGCATGTCGGGGGACTGCCGGGTTTATATTCTCTTCTATCGGGTTGAGTTCTCGCATACCATGCGTGGGCCGCATGTCAACTTGGTAAATTTGAATGTAAATTGGTCGGGTCTCTCACACTGTGGCTAGGAGAAGAAATCCCTGAAGCTGTCGTTGCCAAAACGGTCCATTGTATCAGGAGGACTTGGATCTGCCGGTGTGGGGGTGGGTTGGGTGGGAGGCGCCGGTCCTGGCCGCGGGATCTGCCGTCCCGCGGGTGGTGGGCCTCCTGGCCGGCGGATCTGGCGTGGGTGGGGGTGGTGGGGGTGTTTCGAGGTCAGTCGGGGTTGGGGTGGGTGGGGGAGGGGGCGCTTGCTTCGGGTGGCGGGGGGGGGGGGGGGCGCTGGCTGGCGACCTTGGCGTTCGTCGGTTGGGGGGGGGGCTCGTTCTTCTTCGGTGGGCGGGGTAAACCCTCCCTCCCGCGCCGTTTGGCTCTGTTTGGGGCAAAACCGGGTTAAAGCAGAGGCGCCTAGTGCTTTAGCCCGGGCATCCAAACGGCCCCTAAGTTTGATTCTATCTTTTGGTTTGGCAACTTTTGCATTGTGTGAAAAAAATAAATAAATCAAAACGTCACTTCTTCGCTATGCATGCTTCTAGAACTCACCGCAGTGTTTCACGCAAAATTGGGGTGCACAAATGTGGCCCAAAAAGGGGGATTTCTTCATCATTTGGTCCTACTCGGATCAGAAGAAACAAGAAACGGTATTTGGTTCGGCAACTTTTGCATTGTGTGAAAAAAATAAATAAATCAAAACGCCACTTCTTCCCCATGCATGCTTATAGAACTCACCGTAGTGTTTCACGCAAAATTGGGGCACAAATGTGGCCCAAAAAGGGGGATTTCTTCATCATTTGGTCCTACTCGGACCAGAAGAAACAAGAAACGGTTTTTTTGGAGCTGGGTTTAACCGGTAAACGCTGCTCAATAGACGAAGAAAGAAGACAACAAAAATCTGTGCGCTGGGGTTTTGAACTGGCTCGTTGGACTCGAGCAGACTGGTGGCCACACGCCGGCTCGCCCCGTTCCATATGCCGGTCGAGTCGACCGGGCCAGCGAAGCGGAGCGTGCCACATGGCACCTGCCGCCAGCGAGCGAGCTGAGTCTCAGTCTCAGTGCGTTACCGTTCCGGTCGCCGCCGGCTTGGACGTGACGCCGCCCCCCCGCACCGGTCCAGCCGACCCCGCCGTGCGTGCCAACGGCTAGTACTGTAGTACACATTTTCTTAAGCCAGTGGGCTTGTTCTTTCATGCTGTATACTGTCCTATGCTCCGGGCACACAGTTGGCCTACCCAGAATTGTAGTATTAGGGACCTGGTAGCTGGGTCCCACTCAAATTTGTTAGACACTCCGCGACTGTGCCACAAGCTCAGTGTCAATAGAATGTTCTGCATAAGTACTTTTCCTCTTCTTTTTTTTTTTCCTGCGAGCGTTGTGCAATTATTGTACTGCTACTAGTACTCAACCCAAAAGAAAATGTTGATCTCCTACGCGCCGCCAAGTGCAATACGTCAACCCGGGCAGCGCGTGGCCTCTGAAGACGGAGCTAATAAGAGATTACTTAGCTCACTGAAAAAAATATGGTTACACGTTGCTTAGCGCAGTGTACATGTTCGTGTGTGTACGCAGCACGCGTCGCCATCGCCTTCTTGTTGCTTCCAACGTTCGTCTGGTCCGGTCAGCGTCGCGCGTAGTAGTAGTATCTCCCTCTCTGTCTCGTCGTCTCGCATCGCAGATTCGCAGTTCCCGCGATCCCCTCCAAGTCTTCTTCCAGACGGGAGAAGATCCCCTCACCAGCCTCTGCTGCTTCCAGGCAGCTTCCTTCGTCCTGCTTGCTTCTCCCAGGTCCCGTGCCCGTCGCATCATCGTGCGTGCCGCACCGCGCACGGACGCGCGGCCCAACGAGACCGCGCCACGGCGCCGTCCGGCTTTCCGTGGCGCCTGACCATTGGCTGGGCTCCGTGTTTGCTGCCGCGGAACAGGGACCTGATGAGTGGTGTTCGAGGCGGAGTCGGCGGCGGCTGGCTGGCTCTGATTATTGTCTAGCGACCGCGTCATACGGTTGCAATTGCAACTCGCGCGACAGCTCTTTGTTCTGCACCTCACACGGGATTTACGTATCTTTTGGGACTTTGACCCGCTCGAACGTGCGTGCACTCGCCCTCCGTCGTGTTAACCTCTCACTTCGCTTCATTTCGCATCGTTTCCTTGACAGCCCGTGTGTGAATTTTAGGACTTGGCCGTGTGAAAAAAAAAAGTTGCAGGATGAAGACCGGGTGTAAATACATGCTGTAAAACGAACATTTCTTCCGATCTAAATTTGGTTCTTTTTGCCATGTACTCCCTCGCTTTTCAGAATATTTTTGACTTAATTAATAACATTACAAAACAACCAATTAAATATAAACAACTAGATTTATATTATGATACTTTGTTTTATGACGAATCAAATGGCAGCGATTACAATTGATCGAACATTGAAACATTTGTTATTATTAATAATCAGAGTGAAACAAGATTTTCTCTTTGTGAGAGAAAATTAAACAAGATTGACATTGCAGAAAATACTTACTATACTCTAGTATAATACTATATACTGTAAATGGAGGTACTACTAGTACATATTACAAGGCCGGTCATGGCGTCATGGGTCAGTCACACTGAATTTGGGAGCCAAATTAGTATTGCATTCTTTCTTTTTTTTTGTATGATGCAAATAATGGAGGGAATAAGCAATGTAACATGACTGTTTCGACTTTAGAGCTTTGGTCTTACAGTCATAGTAGAGTGTTGTTCGCCGGTGCACCAAAATCTTGACTACAAATACGTAGTACAATGTAATAAAAAGTATCTTTGATTTGTTCTGCTGAAAACATCTAGAAATAGTAAAGCTAAAGCTGACTTGAATTGTAGTAAATGGAACATTTCAAGTGCTGTTGTTGATCCTTAAACATCTTCCTGTTACATGAGGGAATACAAAATGATCTTTCACATTTCTAGAAAATCAAAGCATGCGCTTCTTCTGAGGGAAAAGTTTTTTTTTAACCACTCTGAGGGAAAAAGTTTTGTTATATATATACAAATATAAAAAGGAAGTCTTGCATTGCAACAGAAAACATTTTAAAATGGCACGCGCATATGTTCCTCTCCTATTGGCGCTTCGGCTCTCTTGGTCTTTGCTCTTTATCCTAGTCCACCTCCCGTTAGGCGCGTTCACCGCAACGACGCGTCGTGTCCGAGGGCCTCCTCCGTATATAACGCCCATTCAAACGGCCATTTCCGCATACCCATCCAAAGTAGTACACGAACCGAAGACCAGCCAGCAACGGGAAGGGGGGCCAAAGGCTCAGGGCTCGGCAGCGCAGCAACCGAGAGAGGAGGGCCGCGCCCCGCCCCGGCACAGAGCAACCCTAGCTGCCGCCGCCTCGCGATGTCTTGCACGGTGGCCATCCCGAGCTCGCCGGTGTTCTCACCGTCGCGCCGCCCGCTCTCCTGCAAGGCCGCCTCCGCGTCGCCCGAGCCCGTCCCCGTCTCAGTCTCCTCGCCGGCGCCCGCGCCCGCCGGCTCGCCGCTCCGCCCCTTCGCGCTCCGTGCCATCCTCCGCGAGGAGGCCTCCCCAGCGTCGGCGCCCCAGCCGTCCTCCGCGGTGGCGGTGGCCTCCGGACAGGCTGGACCGGTGCTGAAGAGGCGGCGACCGGCGCCGCTAGTCGTCCCCGTGGGAAACGGGGCGGCGGCGGCTGCCGCCGCCGCTGCTGTGGCTGCGGTCGAGTCGGATCCGAGGAACGAGGTGGAGGAGGAGGAGGAGGAGTTCGCGGTCTACTGCCGGAGGGGAAAGGGGAGGAGAAGGGTTGAGATGGAGGACCGGTATGTGGCCAAGGTCGCGCTTGGCGGAGACCCCAAAGTGGTAAGAAAACTGCATATTTTTGCCAGTGTTCTGTAGTAACTTCCTTCCTTCTGGAATTTCACCCCAGTCCTGGTGATTCCGGACTGTTCCTTGTCGGATTTGAGATATTTCCTCTAAAATTGCTTTAAATATCAATAAATTTTAGCCTTTTTTTTTTCACTTGTTCAGGCGTTGTTTGGCGTATTCGATGGCCACGGTGGGAAGAATGCAGCAGAGTTCGCTGCCGAGAACATGCCCAAGTTCGTGGCCGACGAGATGAAGAAGGTAGACGGCGGTGAGATCGAGGGGGCGGTGAGAAGGGGCTACCTCAAGACGGACGAGGAGTTCCTAAAGAGGGACGAGAGCGGTGGCGCGTGCTGCGTCACGGCTGTGCTGCAAAAGGGCGGCTTGGTCGTTTCCAATGCTGGGGATTGCCGCGCCGTGCTCAGCCGAGCGGGGAAGGCGGAGGCGCTCACCTCTGACCACCGGGCGTCGCGGGAGGATGAGAAGGAGAGGATCGAGAACTTGGTAAGTGAATGGCGTCCCGACCTTCTAGTAGTAGACTAGTAGTATATTCGTCTTCAATGTTAAGCAATGTCACTTACGTTCCTGCTGTTGTCCATTTCAGGGCGGATTTGTGGTGAATTACCGTGGAACATGGCGAGTCCAGGGTTCCTTGGCAGTTTCCAGAGGCATTGGGGATGCCCACCTGAAGCAGTGGATTGTGGCTGATCCGGACACCAGGACCCTCACGGTAGACCAGCACTGCGAGTTCTTGATACTCGCTTCCGATGGCCTGTGGGATAAGATTGACAATCAGGAAGCGGTGGACCTTGCCAGGCCTCTCTGCACCAGCAATGATAAGGCTTCTCGCATGGCCGCATGCAGGAGGCTCGTTGAGACGTCGATTTCCAGGGGCTCGACTGACGATATCAGCGTTGTGATCATACAGTTGCAGAATTACTCAAGCTCCTAACTCTGTAGTGGGGTGAATTGGATTTGACTCTAGCCAGTAGCACTAACAGACTGGTGGTAATATGGAAAAGGGGAGGATAGGTAGTAGACCGTAGACATCATCTGCTACTACTTCGCAAGCATAGATTTTCATGAGCTTGCGCTATTCTTTTAGAACTGCTCTCTATGTATTCCATTGATTCATTTCATTCATTTTATTCTACAATAAGCAGGTGATCTCTCACCTCATGTTTATAATGGTATTGGCTTATGTACATGCTTAGATATCTATTTGATTTACTTGAACTTGAGGTCCATTGGATGAAATTGAGCTGTATCTTGTTGTCTCCCTTTAAATTTGAATCTAAAAATAAGTCCGTAAAGGGTTAGGACATTTTTTTTCTTGAAATCGTGTTAGAACACATTACGAGCCATCTTTATTTTTCTTGTTATTGATTTGCTTAATGTACAAAATCTACCATCTCTAACAGAAACTGGAAGGGATACAATCTTGAAGCTAGTTTTTTTTCCCCTTAAATAAAAGGCGCTGTATGCCTGCGTTCGACTGTGGCATCTAACGCTTGTACGCCTGTTAGTTCGTGGTGCGTTGCTGGCTTGCAGCTCCGTTGGAGCCATGGTCCGAAATGAGACTGACGATTCGTGTTGTACGAACGGTACTTCCTGTTTTAAATGGCAACATCATAGGAGATTCCACATCATCTATGAAATCATTAGGTACGCACAGCTTGGACTTCAGGCTCCAGCAAGTGTGAATTATGCCTTGGAACGGCTCGTTGATTGGTCCTCACCAGCCAATGAGATCTAAATAATGCCAACGTTACTCTCTTCTGTCTTCGCTACAGACTGAAACGCGTGCTTGTATAAAAACGGAAGGAAACCGCGTAGAATACGTGAGAGCAATGAATCAAGCAATTAAATAGTATTGTATCACGTCTCAGAAAGTCAAGTACATTTCCAAACGCTAGTAGTTGCATTATGATCCATTTCTCCTCTTCCACTCGTTTTGCACGTGGCCTTGGTTTTTAAGACCAACGATGGCAGTCTTTAATCCTTCTCTGTTTTAAGTATTAAATCAGTAGTATATGCAGAGCTCAGCTGTAGGCAAAATGTTTCTGTTGTGACCCCTTTTGTCTAGCGTGGACTGAAGAATTTCCCTATGATGCGTGTGTTTGTGTTACGAACGTACCGCGCTCCCATTTGTTTTGACCAGCAGTTTACTGATCAATGTCTTTCGGAAGCTGGAAGCTGGAAACAAGGCCTGCTTGCAGCACAGACGCACCTGGTGATCCGAGTAGTTTCGTTTGTGTAATAAAGTTTCTGGTCGTACTACGTAGGTGATTGGGTAGATACTGTAAATCTGAAGCACCGAATTTTGCACTGACGAGGTGATGTCAGTTTTCCCATTTATTTTCGTTCTATAGTATTTCTGTCAGTCCCTTTTGTGTTTTGTTTTCAGCAAACTACTACGGCAGAATGTTCAGGTAAGATTGGTTACAAAACTATACTACTACGTTTATACTTTTAGCTTTTTGTGAAATTCGAGTGGTTATTAGTTGAAAGTGTTTCAGATAATCATATCGCAAAAGCAAGTGTTCAGATTGCTTATCGTAAAAACAAGTGCTCAGAGTGCAATCTGCCCCGATTCTATAAAGTTGTGGATGCAAATTTTAAGCCGTAGTCATACTAAGAACAAAGGAGCCGTAGTAGTTAGTACTTTCTGTGTTTGTTTAGTACTATCGGATTCGATGACAGGCGGCTTTAATCACCATTGGGATTCGGGAAATGGATGGCCAGGAGTGCTCATCGTGCGCAGTGGCCGCTCGTTTTTAATGTCTACTACTGTAGCGGAGCTCAGGCGCATGGATCACGTACGCTTCATCATCATCGCTAGTAAGTAGGAGTAGTACTACTCCCCGATCCAGTCCTCTGCGTCTTCGTCTGTGCGAAACGAATTTTCGTTTCTCAAAACAATGACAAGAGCATGTGCAGAATAACGATGTTGATGCACGCGTCCACCTACCAGTACCAACGCGCTCGTGAGCCCACGAGCAACGGGAGGCAGGCGAACGAAACGATGGTAGGTAAGAGCCGTGGAGGATAGGCGGTGGCGCACTCCAGCTCCATCCCACGGCAATGGCAGGGGAGCGAGCAGTCTGCTGCTGTGCATCCTCAACTTGCACGTGGGCCACTCCGCTGCTGCACGGGGCCCAGGTGCCGCACCGCAGGAACGACAGCCAGCCACACCTGGCGCGGCCTCCTATATAATCGGCGCCGCTACTTTTCGGGTCCTTCGCGGTGAGAGTGCGAGAGGAGGACCCGACCCGCTTCCGCCGCCGCCACACGCCCGCTTCTCCCCGAATGGCATCCGCCTCCACGCCGCCGCCGCCGCCCTCCCCCGGTGCGTCCTCTCCGGCGGAGGACCCCCGCGGCGCCGCCGGGGGCCGGCCGCCGGTCCCGCCGTACGTGAAGGCCGCGGCCGGGTCCCTCGGCGGCGTCATGGAGGCGTGCTGCCTGCAGCCCATCGACGTCGTCAAGACGCGGCTGCAACTCGACAGCGCGGGGGCGTACCGCGGCATCGCGCACTGCGGCGCCACCGTCGCCCGCGCCGAGGGCGTGCGCGCGCTCTGGAAGGGGCTCACGCCCTTCGCCACCCACCTCACGCTCAAGTACGCGCTCCGCCTCGGCTCCAACGCCGTCCTGCAGACCGCCTTCAAGGACGCCAACACCGGCAAGGTCTCCGCGCAGGGCCGCCTCGCGTCGGGCTTCGGCGCCGGAGTCATCGAGGCGCTCCTCATCGTCACCCCCTTTGAGGCAAGGCATTTTTACTGCGTAGTATCTCTGTTCCTCACTCAATTCCTCTCCCAGTCCTGCGATGTACATGCCACAGTCATACTACAGATCGACACAATTCGTTTTTCCTTCTACAGGATTCGAAATTGTCTAGGTGTGCGTTACCGAAACGAAAAGAACTTGCGTGAGCATACGTGCCCGTTTGGAATGTAGAGGAAGGAATCTTTACTGCTTAGAAAAAGAACGCTGCAGTTGTTTAATCTTTTGTTTTTGGCCAACTTGTAGGGGTGGGGTGACAGCTATGTAGGGACGTTGCAGCCAAATGGAACTTTGCTAGTACCGTGGCCAAAACAATGATCAAGCAAAGTGGGTAATGGTTTAGAAACATGATGAACTCAAAAACATTTGACCAACAAGTAGGTACCAGTGATGGACTATGCGTACACTGATACTAATGTTCGTCTGTCTAAAAGTTAAAGTGCTTCTTTTCTTTGCATAATCTATTTTAATGTGCTAATGGGTACACCGGCATTTTTAAATCACTCTGGTCGTTCTTAATAACATTCTGGTCGTTACCGAAACGAAAAGAACTTGCGTGAGCATACTTGCGCGTTTCGAATGTAGAGGAAGGAATCTTTACTGCTTAGAAAAAGAACGGCTGCAGTTGTTTAATCTTTCGTTTTTGGCCAACTTTTGGTGTGTGTGTGTGTGGGGGGGGGGGGGGGGGGGGGGTGTTGTTTGACAGCTATGTAGGGACGTTGCAGCCAAATGGAACTTTGCTAGTACCGTGGCCAAAACAATGATCAAGCAAAGTGGGTAATGGTTTAGAAACCTGATGAGCTCAAAAACATTTGACCAACAAGTAGGTACCAGTGATGGACTATGCGTACACTGATACTAATGTTCGTCTGTCTAAAAGTTAAAGTGCTTCTTTTCTTTGCATAATCTATTTTAATGTGCTAATGGGTACACCGGCATTTTTAAATCACTCTGGTCGTTCTTAATATCATAGTGGATTCCACAAATAGCAAAGTCAGGATAAGTAATGACCAGATGCAAAGGGGAGCAACAAGGCAGTACGATCAAAATTTTATATGCCGAAGTCTTAATAAGTACTAGTCAATCTTATATGCAAAGGGGACCAACAAGGCAGTAGCGAAGGAACAAGTTTGATAAATCAATGGGAACTTCACTGTTGCATTTTTCTGCTGGTTTGGATTTCCTATGGTGTTGTTTACAGGCTCTTTGCCAAGTGAGCGTGTTTGTTATCTTGGTTGCAAAGCGCCAAAGCCAATAATCATGTTATGCCATTATATGGATCACACAGGAATAGTTAGCCAAAATCAATTTCGGTTTGGAAGTTGCTTAGATGTTTTTCTTTTAATAGAACTTCAGAGAGCTTACTTCCACATTACCAATGTAAATGGCGACATCCTTACAGTGTAGAATAAGAACGGCTGCAGCTTTTAATTTTGTGTATGATGTCAGCTGAAACGTTTCCAACTAGAGAATTTGAATTAAAGAATGACATCTATGCACTTTGAAGTCAAGTTGTCTTTGCCAGTACCTTGGCCAAAACAATTATCATGTAAATCGGGGAATCAAATAAATTCCTGATGCTTGCAAACACAATTGGCCAAGAAGTTACTGTCATTCTCCTGCTGTCCCCTCTTAGTGTTATAACTTCTATTTCCGAAGTGTCTGAAAGAAAGCCGATTCGTATGAAGCACTAGCCTCTTAAATTAGTAACCCTGTGGTCCTTGGTAACATCAGTGGTTATAATTAGCATATAACAGGTACATTATGGCTACAAGAAAACTATCAGACGCAAAAGAAAACAATAGGGTAGTGGGAACACAGTTCAACCAAGGTTTGGCGCCTTTTTAGGGTGGATATCTCATCCCCAAGCTGAGTTATTATCTTTTTTCTTTTGAGTAAATAATATAGCTTTTGTTACCTGTTTGTGAAGGAAGGCAGCATGATTTGGTTAACAAGAACTTCAGTATTGGATCATGAATTTGTTTGGAATTTCCTACTGACTGTTCTGATAGTAGCCAAAGTGGATGTAATCTTGTCCCTCTTCAGAGGATTAGCACTAAGTTCTGCTCAGTTAAAATCTTGAACCATGTTGTTGGAAGTTTTGTAACCTGCTATGTTTCTTTGCCACAGGTTGTAAAGATCAGACTGCAGCAACAAAAAGGACTAAGCCCTGATTTGCTCAGATATAAAGGCCCCATACATTGCGCAAAAACTATAGTTCGGGAAGAAGGCCTTTTTGGTCTGTGGTCTGGAGCATTACCAACTGTCATGCGTAATGGCACAAACCAAGCTGCAATGTTCACAGCGAAGAATGCATTCGATATTGTTCTCTGGAAGAAGCATGAAGGGGATGGTAAGGTCCTGCTCCCATGGCAGTCAATGATCTCAGGGTTCCTTGCAGGAACTGCAGGACCTGTCTGCACCGGTCCCTTTGATGTTGTCAAGACTAGATTGATGGCTCAAGGGAGGACTGGTGACATCAAATATGAGGGCATGGTCCATGCGATACGAACGATATACACCGAAGAGGGTCTGCGAGCCCTTTGGAAAGGCTTGCTTCCCAGGCTCATGAGGATTCCACCTGGACAGGCTATAATGTGGGCGGTAGCTGATCAGGTGATGGGCCTCTATGAGCGAACTTATCTGCAACAGGCACAGCTTTGATAGTCTGCTATGCAGAAATTTTTGGGTTAGTCTAAAGTGTTCAATTTAAAGTGTACCATGATGTAATCAGTGATAGGCATACCTTCGTTCCTACCTGAATATTAATTTGTTCATTGCTAAAAGCTGGGGCAATGATGGAGCAACGGACAGTATGATGTGGTTATCAATAAGTGTGAAACTCATTTTGAATTGAGCAAAAACTTTCTGTTGTTGTACTGTACTGCTTACGAAACTTCAAAGCTGCAAATCATGAATCACTATACTGATCATTCTCTATGGGAAATCTGATCGTCTTATCCAAAGCTGGGCAGGACATGTCAACCCATGAGTAGAGAGCTAAGGAGAACAAAAATCCCAGCTTGGGCTTGGTCCATTGAAAAGAGAAAGTTTAGCCCATGAGCAGAGGAACTTGTAGAGGGTAGGTTTTAATCAATCCATTATCTAAAAAAATGAGCAGAGGTACAGAATTGAGATGGTGCAAAAGTTTCAATTTAAAGTTCAGGCCTAGCTCTTTTGAGTTCTGAATCGAAAAGGGAGCAAGACAAGCTTGTGATACCTGCCTTTTTCTACATGCTGCAGGCCGCTATATTCAAGCCTCAAATTTCAAGTCTGACTTCTGCTGCAGTTGATTGGACACTGCATTTTTTTCCATTTGAAGACAAAGCATATGGCAAAAGCAAAGTTATTTCCAGGCTCAAGAGTCAAGAGTCGGGCGGATCCACGTACAAGGTGCCGGATGCGGTCGCACCCACCGAATTTTGGAAAAACAATGATTTGGATCAAATTTTCACCATATTCACACCTCTATGACAAAAGTCTTCGCACCCACGTAGCGGCCGCACCCCATCAGTTTTTCTCTAGCTCCGCCAGTGGTCAAGACTCATGCACGATGGTACGGCACGGCTAGCGTTGAAGAACCATGGCGCTTCGCTCGCGGCAGCGGACCACCTGAGATCAAATTCTCCTCGGCTGATGGCGGCAGATGAGGGAGGGAGTAAAGGCGAGCATCCAATTCTCCAAGGCTTATGAGGCTCTGCGTCGCAGCAGTGGCCCCTTTTCTTTCCTGGGTTGCGTTCTCTGACGAAAAGCTCTCGGGGGATCCGGTTCTCCTGCGCCTGCGCTGAGTGTCCCGCCTTCGTCGCCACAAATCCTCTCCGAAAAGCCACCGAGCCCGAAGAAGATTCGGTCCACGGGAGGGCGCGACTGCCTGTGCGCTTTTCCACCGCCCGGTTGCTGTCCGTCCGTGCAATTCTGTTTTCTGAGACGGCCAGTGCGTCCGTCCGTCCACTCGTGCACGTTCTTTCCCTGCCGACCATTGCGCTTCGCCTTCGCGTGACGACTATTGCAGGAGGTACGTACGTTCTTGAAGCATTCCAAATGGGAACAGTGTTTCTAGAGCGCAAGGAAGGTTTTTCCACTTTTCAGATACTGAGCTGAGGAGATATCCAATGGGCGAACGAAACGAAACGAAGCTCGTGCAGAGCAGCGCATGATATCTTATTCTCGTCTACTAGTGTATTGGCCTGCACTGGGTTGTCTCATCTGCGCGCCATGGCCTTTTGCGAAGGGGGAGGATCCAGCTGAGCTGAGCTGAGTAGATGCATGAACGAACGACTGGCAACGATGCCCCTAAAGATCTTTTTCATGGCCCGGCGCCACTCAACTTGCGTTTCTGTTATAATCTGTGATGCCAAAGCGCGCCGCACCTGCTGCCACTCAACTTGCGTTTCTTTTATAATCTGTGATGCCAAAGCGCGCCGCACCTGCTGGGTCGGACGGACCTCTCTCGCATGGGACACAGGTCCATGCTGTGGTTGCTGTGAGGCCACACCGTGCATCGAAACAAAACTAGAACGATACGCTAGCCGATTAATCAGATAAACCAGCAGAAAGGGACAACAATGCCACTGAACCATGTTGTTCCACACAGGAACTATCTGACAGATAAGAGATGTGAACACCGTCATCGTCGCCAGAAACTCCTTAACTACTTTTATAGCGGACCTAGGGCCTTTCTTTTTTTCTGGTGATGCATTGGTGGACAAGGTCTTTCCGGTTGATGACTAGAAATGTGTATATATGTCTGTTTGTGCTTCATCAGCACTTTGTGGGGAATTAGTAGGACCCTAATAGGGTGCACAGAAACTGCTTTACGCGGTGCAAAGCATCACAGTGTGTCACCACTGGAAACGGAAAAGGCTAATGTTTTGTTGGTCACATACAACAAAAGCGTCTCGTCCTCCATCCACCCTTGTTCTGTAAATAAAGCTCTCGTCATCAGACTTTTTTTTTTTTTGCGGGGTTCTCTCATCATCAGACCATTCGAAAGACAAAAAGGGCAGTGCTATATGGAGTGGCAAAGTTTTCAGGTCAACCAATGACCCTGCTTATTAGCGATGAACTGCTCCTCTGGTTGCATGCGGAAACCCATCAATGTAATTAAGCCTGTATCTAGTGCTGCCTGAGTAGGATGGATGGATGACCGGATGTGTTGTTGTTCTTCTTTCCTGGCCTGCTTTTCCAAAATTACACGACACGGAAGACACGTCGGTCTGGCTTCATTTTCTGCTATGAAATGCGTTAGAGAGAGCGCAGCAAACAGAGCTCGTCAGCACTTGTTTTCTTCTTTCGACCCATTTTATTATACACTTGATAAGACCTTCACTAATCATAGATATGTAGATAGAAGAAGAATGCGATGGCGGCACTTAAAAAAACGGTCAAGATGATGTGCGCGTAGGCGCAGCATCACAACATGGCGGCCGGCCTAATCTCTCTGTCTCTCCGCATCATCTCTATCTTCTTCTTCTTCATTCATCTTACGGCACACACAAATATCTCTTTTCGTGCGACCGTGACAGTTACAGTACTAACTACTAGTACTAGCATCAGAAAAAGGTGCCGACTGCTGCTGCGCTTTTCTTTCTTTGAAAAAACCAACGATGGAATCCGGTTACAGCATTACGTCGTGATGAGATGCCCGTCCTGAATTCGGTCTCGAGCAATCTATTTCGAGCTGGACCAAAAAAATAAGGATATATTAGAGCTGGACTAAAAAATAAGGATATATTAGAGCTGGACTAGAGCAGTCGTCTCATGTTCCCGGGCCCCCTCCGCCCACTAGTAGCCTAATTATAACCTAATTGCTCCAACATCATGTTGACGTGACCAGTGATTTTTGGAGCAAAGTGACGACGACTCAGATGTCCACTGGTAATTAAAAAAACGCGACGGCAGCGCCAGCGCGGCGGTGGTCTCCGGGGTGAGCTTTGCGGCCCGGCTGGCTGTCCGGCCGGTGCGTGCATCTCACTCACCCAGCACTTGTCGCAACAGCTTGGAGATTGAGGGGCTTCGCCAAGTTGCCCATCCCTGATCCCACCCCCATCCTTTCGGGTTCCTCCGGTTCCCAGAACGCGTGCACAGCGCGGCACCTGAACAACGGTCGGCCGTCACACGGTTCACGGGGCCCTTGTGTTGTGTCCGCTCCCAGCAGCCACTACGGCTTGGATTGGATGTTGCGCGTCGACCCCGCTTCGCACACGCACAATCGCTACGAACAGAGGGCTGCGTCAGTCTTGTCAGAGTTGCCGGTATGCGATCGAGCGAGTTGGTTTCGTGCTCTGCCGGTATTTCTGTTAAGTGCAGCCGGCCGTTCGACACACGTTACGGGTCCGGTCTGGCACGCCAAAGAGATCGAAGAATCTCGGCAGCGGGCCGTGCCTTCCGGCGGCAATTCCGTTGGTCCTCACCTTAATCCTCACTCCTTTTTTTCGACAAGTTGGACTATGTCCGTTAAATTAATAAGAGAGATATAGAGTCGGTTTACATGCGCAAGGTGCGTAGTACATCAGCTTCCAATGCTTTTTTTTTTTTGAAAAATCAGAGCTTTCATTACTCTAAACAAGCTAAGTCATCAGCAATTACAGCCTGAACACAACTCGGCATGGCATCCACAATTGGATTGTCAGCCAACTCACATCGACAACCTTTAGCCGCTAAAGCTTCCAATGCTTTTAGATTAACACGTCAGAGGAAAATTAATTTTGTTGGTGGACTACTCGCTAATTTGTATGACGCCTATTTGGGAGATATTCTTCCCTCCTGCCCTACTCCATTCTCGCGTTTTTTCTCGTATTTGATGGAGTATTTGCCTTGCAGTGCTTTTTGCCTGATTGAAAACGCAATTGTTTCTCTCCTTCCAGATTGACCATAAGGTTAGCGGCACCATGGAGCGCATACCCTTTATGACCTTGCCTTGAAGGGGCAGTGTCATGATTGTGTGAAACCAGGCGTTGAAAGTGGTGATCTCTCCCCAGTTTGTTGGCTGTAGACCTGCCTGTCGGATCCATGCTGCAACAAGATGTCATAGATGTTGAGTCCATGGGCACTCACATAGAATGTGTGTGGGCGTTTCTATTGCGCATACACATTGGGCAAATATTGATTTTCCCATCCTCTTCGATGTAATCTGTCTGCAGTCCATATCTTATTTTGAAGTGCAAGCCATTGAAATACCTTGACTTTCGGTGGCGCCCATACCTTCCAAAGCAGTGTCGGGAGTTGGGACATGGTGCTACCAGCACACTGCATGTCATACGTCGACTTTGCTGAGTAGGTGCCAAATGTCATGTATTTCAATATTATTGAGTCTGGCTCTTGTACCGAAGTGTCAAGGTTCATATCATCGATTAGTGTCCACAATCTAAAGTAAGCCTCCAGGTTGTCATTGAGATTGTAGGCCATGTCCGAAATCCAATTTTCATCGCATAGTGCATCGGCGACTGTCCTGTTCTTCCGCCTGCTGTGCTTGTACAGGCAACGAAATATAGCTGCTGGTTGCACCCTGCGCAGCCAGCTTGAATTCCAAAAGGAGGCTGTCGAACCATTGCGGACCGCTACAACAGTTGCAGCCGCGAATAGAGCACGGTCTATGGCATCAATCGGTAGTTCCATCCCAATCCATGGCCTATCCGGTTGCACCCATTCATACCACAACACAATGCAATCTCAGGGCTCTTGCAAAGACCTGCAAATTGTGTATCCCTAGTCCACCGTACTTCATTGGCCTGGTAACCATCGGCCATGCCACCTTGTATTTCCCGCCATGTAGTTCTTCATTTTCGACCCAAAGGAACCTTCTGCATAAATTGTCGAGTTCTTTGATAAATTGTTTTCGTGTCCTGAAGGCCGTGAGCAGGTAGGTTGGTATTGCCGTAAGCACTGACCTGGTCAGTTTGCGTCTTACGGCAATATTGAGTAGGCTACACTACCATCCCACCATTCTTGATCTAGCCTTGTCCTGGATTGATTGTAGGTGTGTTAGCCGTATCCTTCCAACAGAGAGTGGTAGACCAAGGTAAGTAAGTGGAAAGTTTTGGGTTATTCCTCCACACGGCGCAAGAATGTCCGGTAATCCAAGTTCTCACATCTGATTGTAGTTACCGTGCATTTTGCCGTGTTTATTTGCAGCCATGTTGCTTTTCCGAAGTCAGATAGAAGGGTCATTAGGTGTTGCACCTCCTCTTTGACCGGGTTGAGGAAAACCACCGTGTCATCACCATATAGAGATGCTCGCAGCGTCGCATTTTTTCCCCTTAAGGGTGTGAGGACCCGGTTTTCTGTGGCAAGGTGCAGGATGCGTTGTAGACTGTCAATTGCCAAGATGAAGAGGTATGGGGAGAGTGGGTCGCCCTGCCGTAGTCCCCTGTGATGCTGCAATGAGGAGCCAGGAATTCCATTGAGTAGGATGCTTAAGGATGATGTTCGCAGCAGTAGCGTAATGCATCTCTCCACCTCGTGCTGAAGACCTGGTGCTGGAGCATTTCCAGCAGGTATTCCCATGAAACTATATCGAATGGCTTGTCGATGTCGAGCTTGAACAGTAGTACCAGCATTTTGGTTCGGTGGCAAGCTCTCGCTAGATTGCGAACATAGATGAAATTGTCATGAATACACCTCTGTTTGATGAATGCGTTCTGAGAGGAAGACACCAAGGCATCAATTTTGGTAGAGAGCCTAATTTCTAAGATTTTGGTGACCAAATTGGCGAAAGAGTGTATTCGGCTGATCGGGCAGAAATCATGTGGTGACTGTGGCATTTCCGTTTTTGAGAGTAGTACCACCGATGCCATGTTCTGCTTCTCCATTGGACCAGCATTAAATGATGGAAACAGTTTAGGCCGGAGATCAAATCCTGTTTGATAATTTGCCAACATGAGTGGTAGAAATCCCTAATGAATCCGTCTGGTCCAGGCACCTTTCCTTTTGGTTGTTCCTTAACTGCATTTAGGATTCGTCCTCCGTGAACATGCCATCCAGTTCCCCCTCTTGAAGACGGGGCAGCTCCAAAACTTCCCAATTAAAAGTGCATTCCCTTGGCACTCATCGTCCCTGTATTTGCTGGAAGTCATTCAGCAGTTCGGATGCTTTGTCATGATGGGACCAGTTAACTGTACCATCTTCTTTAGTGAGGCAAGTGATTCTCTTCTTGCGACGTCACGCATTTGCTTTGATATGAAAAAACTTGGTGGATGCATCTCCTTCCTTGAGCCAGGTTATCCGCGAGCGTTGTCTTCTCCTCGCTCGTTCAACCGCCGCCAGTCCAAGCACCCGGAGTTTTAGTTCTTTTCTTAGCTCGATCTCTGCTGTCGACATTGCCCTTGATTCTTGTGCAATATCTATCTGTCCAATGACTTCATTGGCCATGTGAAATTGCAGTTTTGCATCACCCAACAAACTTTGGCTCCATCGCTGCAGCGCTTGTGCGGTCTGGCGCAGCTTATTGTGTAATTGCATTAATGGGGAAGTCCCTGTAACCTGCTTCTCCCATGCTTGCTGCACCACCTGTAGAAATCCCATTATTTTGATCCAGAAGTTTTCAAATTTGAAACTCTTTTGTTGCGGCAGTTCTTCATCATTATGTGTCAGGAGTAGTGGTGAGGGGTCGGACATGGAGGAGGGTAGAGCCTGCAAGTACATAGAAGGCAAGCTGCTGTCCATTTCATGGTTGCAAAACACTCGATCCAGGTGGACTAGCGTCGGCATGCTCCGCTCGTTGCTCCAAGTATATTTCCTATTTTGTAGTGTGATTTCGTGCAATTCACAGTCATCCAGGGCGTTTCTAAACCAGCCCATCAATCTTCGATTGAGGTTCAGGTTGCTTTTGTCACAAGGTCTATAGATGAGGTTGAAATCGCCCAAGCAGATCCATGGTTTCGATGTTCTGGTTTTGCCTGTACCAGTTCTTGTAGGAAAGCCTGCTTGTATTCATCATCAGTCGGACCGTTTACCACAAAGTGTGATTTCCATGGATAGGGTGTAGCTCTGGACAGTTGGGTTTGCTGGTTGTATGTGGTCCTCATCCCACGCTAGAATGTAACCAAAGTTGTTTAGTCGCTGTCCGAGAAACTCACTACCGAGCTGGGTAGTCAATGATTTCCAGCTTCGTTTCTTGCAAGCAAACAATGTTTGGTTGTGTCGCTCTTAGCATGTTGAAAACTACCTCTCTTCTTGCAGCATTGTTTAGCCCTATTACATTCCAGTAGATTAATTTTAGATCACACGCAATCGTTGGAGCAACAGAATAACTCCTTTCTGATTTAACTGACAAAGCATTCAAATATACAAACTAAGCATACCGAAGCACACCCCCACACTTCCTTCCACACACCTACGAGAGAATTCTCCATCCCAACCATTCCACACACCCGAAACACTAATAGCTGCAAACATAAAACACAGGGATACAGATAGAGTAGGTTGCACTGCCTCATGGACAGTCGCATCCTCCATTGCGCCGATGGGTGTCCTTTGGCCGATACTTTGATTAGGCGGCATCGGAAACGGTTTCCGCATCAGTGGTAGCCACCACCGCCAAAGCCTTTGTAACCTGCTTGTTCCCCAAGCGAGTCACCCTACGGATGGCGGTGATCGGCCCGTCCAGGAGGACGTGCTGGTACATCTTGACGTAGCTGGAGATCGCCTTGTCGGTGACAGCCTCCGTCGGAGCGACAAACTGCAGCTCCCTGATGAGTCTGTGTTGTGCCCACTGGGACAACGGAACCTTGCAGTTCTGTAGTGCCTGCCTGGCACTCTTGGGGCGCAGCTGCGTGGCCGCCGGAGTGCGAAGTCCTTGCCGCTTGCGGCGGGGAGGCCGACATCAGGGGCGGCGGCAGGGGAGCAAAGGATCGGGGCGAGTCTGTGCCATCGCAGCACAGCCCTGACTGTTCTCCTGCTGGACCGCGGCATTGGCCTGGAGCTGCCTGTCTTGGACCGAGTGGATGACTGCTACTATCTCCATGGGCTGGATGACCTGTTCAGCTTGTTGGGCCCCCGGCCCAAAGACGATGTCCTGCCCGTTGCTTGCAGGCAGAGGGTAGGGTGCCCTGTCGTAGCCGTAGTCCTCGTGGTCCTTGGCCCAGATTGTGGCACCCTTGGAGGCCCCCCATGCAGTGCTCTCGTGAACCATGGGTCACTCGAAAAGCCTGATTTCACTGTTCCTGCTCCTGTACATGGCAGCGATCAGCTATTAGGTCGTGTTGTGAATTTGAAAATGGGTGACCCACAGCTGCAGCAGTATTAGATGACAACTTATTATATGACATCACCATCTGTTACCTGCTGATCCAGTGGCTGCCCACCCGCTTGTAGCTAGTTGCGCTGACCTTGTGATGGCCCTCCCTGCGCACATCCACGCAGCTGACCCAGGTGGACAGACGGTGGGGCCCCGTAGGACATCTTGACCTGCCAATACATGGCACGCCAGCGCCTCACCATCACCATCAGGCCCACGGTCGCGGCGTGAGCGTGGCGCGGATGCGGCCTCCACCCCTGGCGCGGTGGCGGCCTGTCTTTGCGCACGGAGCGGTCATCATGCTGGCCGACCGTCCAGCCGAGTTAGCGCACAGTTGGCACCGGGCCATGAGGACGCGGCGACCAGTCATGCAGCTCATCGATGTGCAGAATGAGTTCCAACTCGTAGCCCTCCAGCGGCGGGGGGATCCCGCGGTGTGGCGTCGACAGGTCCCTAATTTCTAGGATTTGCCCGGCACCACGTGGCAGCAGCGTGCAGAGCATGGCGTGCGGGACCAGGTCCGGGTTGGACATCCACACCCAGCAGGAACAGGTGTGGGTGGCCTCCCTGATGTATGAGGCGCTGGTGAAGCGGTCAAAAACGTCGATGCCGGCGAAGACTTGACGCAGTCCAGACTCGTTCCAGGCTTTGCATGGGCAGTCCCTCAGTGCTGATACGGACATGGAACCAAAAGGTCCGCGGAGTGGTGTGCAGTGCCGGCTTCCATGGGCGCAGCTCGACAAGGTACCAGCAATGATGATGCCGCATGCCTGTATCGCACGGTCTCGCTGTGGAACAAAGTCGAACTTGGCGATGAACTGCTCCGGCCGGTGGCACGACACCTGAATGTTGTGCAGGGTGATGCGCGGCTGGTGATGCAGAGTGTGGGCAACATCCAGGACGCTGACGTGGTGATCATGCTCGGGCCCTATGACCAGGACCGCATGATCGGTCTAGTCCTGAGCCTCAGCGATCACCTCGTTCGTGGCATACAACGTCGCCCTGCCTAGCCTTGGGCGCTGTTGCAGGAGCCCCAGCACATACCCGTTGCCCACCATCTCCAGTTGCGGAAGGGGTCGGTAACACGTTCTATAGCCTTCACACGATCGTCCGTCGGCGTTGAGGCCGGTGGATGGTCCGGTGTTCCTAGTCGCTCGTGGGCCGAGCACCTAGCTGTACTTGGAAGTGGTGGAAAGGCGAGGTGGTCGTGAATCTTTGGTGGCTGATTGGCAGGAGGATGGTTTTGTGTGGATGTACGTCTCTCCTGGGGGCAGTGCCGGAGTGTGTGGCCGTTGCGCCGGCAAGACCAGCAATGAATCGGATCTCTACACTGGGCAACCTCGTGTGATTTGGAGAGGCACCGGTAGCAGCGGTCCGCCAGCCAGGATTTATAGTCGAATGCAGGCGAGGTGGCCATGGGGTCTGTGGAGGCCGCTGTCTGGCTGCGCCGTAGTGAAGACGGCGACTGGGGTACAAAGGCGCGGTGACGAGACCGGATTCTCGGTTTGACTAGTTGCCAATCTGAGTGGGAATCATCTCCGGCAGCAGCTAACCCAGAGCTTGCCGGAACATAAGTAGTCGACTTGAGTCTGGTCGGTGTCTCAGATCGGGTGGCCGCAGCGTCCAGGGTCGGTTTTGGTGAAAAACTGGGGAACGCAGATGATTAAAAGCACTGACCTGAGGTGGAGACGATACGGTCGGTGCAGAGTATCTCCGCCGCATCGCTGAGTTGTAGTGGAGGGCATATGCCCTTAGCTTCGGCTGGACGACTGGCGGTGCAGGCGATTTAAGGTCCGTAGTCGAAGCAGAGTTGTGCTTGGTATGAAGGCCCTTCGCCGTGAGGTCCGACTGAGCGACTGCTAGGCAAACAGGGGCAGTGGGTGGCGCACCATTAAGAGGTGGTGGAGCAAGCCGCATGCTCTGCTTCGTCTCTACTCCCTGGCCCTCTTCAGCATCATGGAGGGGGAAGCTGCGATTACTAGCATAGGCGCCATCTTCATCTTCGATGCTACCCCAATCCAACTTTTCGGGGCTGGCATCTTCTTCAGGCCACAATAGAGGATAGCTACCTTTGTGGAGCCCGTGGGTGAGGGGCGAAGGGCTGTGGTGGGTTATAGCGTGCAGCGAGGATGGGACTGGACAGGATCCGGTGGGGTGCCGTGAGGCGGGGGTGGCTGGGGAGGACAGCGGCGGCGGTGGTGTTGGAGGGAGCGAGCACGGCGAGGGGAGCGGAGCCTTCCCCCATTTTGCAAGATCCGTAGTCCTCAGGCGGTTGATAGCTGCAACGTAACGCGCGCTCAATTTCTGGGCAATGGATGTGGTCACGCACGGCACGGCCCTTTGGTAAATAAAACCAGGCAGCAGCCATGTGACCCTTTTTTTCCTTCCTAGAAGCAGCGGCAACGGCAAGCGAGAGCTAGGGCGTGTTCGGTTCTCTTCTCTATCCGTCCGTCTCGCACGAAAGAACTAGGTCAGTATAGGCCAGACCCATCTTATGCTTGTGCCATTTGATTGGATGGTAGCACCATTACAGCCAGGCCTAAACGACCAGCTGATTGGTTACATGCATATCAGGCCACCACTAATCTTTCTTGCCGCACTAGAGCGCTAGCTGCGCCCACGCGAGCCTGGCCAGCCAAAAACGGATTTGATTCGCGTTTCTACAGAGCCTGGTTCGGCAGCCTTTTTGCATCCGTGGAGCCAGCCCCCTACACTCGTGCATGCATTCAAACATTGGTTTCTTGCGTCTGACGAGCCTGGCCGGTGGAGATACAGGTAAGCAAACACGCCCCTAATGACGCGCGGGAGCAGGGTCAGGTTTCGCTCGCCCAAGAGCCGCACGGTAAAGTAGTATTCGACAAAGGCAGCGTATGGCGTGTTTGTGCGCCGCGCCGATAGTGACAGTCCGCGCGTCCTTGTCAAGAACATGGGTAGTACTGTAGTACTACAACCCGAAGCAAGCTAAGCACAAGCACGGCTCGGGAGGGGATCGATCCGGTGCTGTGCTTTTCAGCGTCGAGCTTTTGCGTCGTCGTCGTCGCACACGTGACGGCAACGCGAGACCGTTTGTTTTAGTTTCGTAATTAATTGAATATATATATATATGGTGCCGCGTCAGGGAAGGGAAATTTCTGTGGCCCCGAGTCGACGCGCCACAGACGGCCCGCGAACGGCCGGAGCGCCGTTGTGGTTGCGGCTGCGGCTGCACATGCCTGGATTGCATGCCCCGTCAGCGCCGTCACGCCGTGCGAGGAAACTGGCGCCGACAACGACCCGCGCAGTGAGCCAGGAACCGGGTAGGGTCGGTCGGTCACGGCATAGGCTCGAGAGCAGACGCTGGGCCGGCACGCACGGTCGCCTGGTTCTCTCGCCCCCGGCCGGCACCCGGGTCCCGGGGCCATCCCCACGTTGCGCTGCCCGGCGGTGCCCCGCCATCCCATGACACCCCGCGCGCAGGAATCCTGCCTAGGTCCGTCCTGACGGCCGGTGCCGCTTGTGGGCGAGGGTCAGAAACGAATGCGTTTCGTGTGTGGGGGCGATCGACAACCCTCGGACTCCCTTCTGGCCCGGCCGGCGGCCGACCTCGAACGATCCGTGCGTGCGTGGCGTCGTGCCGTGCCGCCTTTTCGGCGGGGAAACGCTACGGTAGTCATCACGCAGTACGCGCCCCGCCGACAGACTACTACTAATTCGGTGATTCCCTTCTCCGTCCAGTTCACCGTATCCTCCTGTCCTCCCCGCTGCGTGTTCTGCGAACCTGGCCGCAACGGGAGGACATGCGTTTCACTGGCCCACCCACACCCACACAAGGGGTGAAGTAAACGCTTGTCTAATCAAAACCAGCTGTGGTAATCCTGGGTACGGTTTTGTTTGTGGTATAATAATAAAAAAAGGGGGAAGATCGCCTTTTCAGCGGCTCCCCGCTTGTCCTGGAACGGAGGCAGCTCCTCCCGAAAGCGATGCCCGAAAAGGGATTTGACCGGGGCAAGTGTCAAGTGCCAGCCGACTCCATCACATTTAATCTGGGAAAGCATGACCCAGATTAGGATGGTACTATCTCCTACTGCTAGTAGTCACGTTCTACTCCAGCCTGACGGAAAGCTTGAGGGGGAAGAAAAAAAGATAGCGTACAGGCGCAACAAAGTTGAGAACAAACGAAATCGGTACTAGTACTAGATTCCATTCCCCCTGATGCGTGCAGTGGCATGCGTGGGGATTGAATCTCTTCTGATCCCGTGCTGGGAAACCATACCATGTAACGAGAACCGAAGCAGATTACTATTGCTACTTATCCTCTCCACGACGCCGTCATGGGCATGGACAAGTCGATCGTATCCACTATTTAAACGATCTGGTCCATTGGCTGCAACGAACGAAATGGATATGCCCGTAATAACTTAACCTTATCCCGCAGGGTGCGGATCCCGGGGGATCCGTAGATAAGGAGATAACACGAAACGCCAGCCTCATGTTACGCCCCGGCATCATCACCGTGCTCCTCACGACGCAGGTGAGGGAATTCGGAGCCTATGCTACGCTGTGCTGCCGTCCTCCCCCCTCCCCCCCACTTTACAAACCGATTGTGTTGTCGCTCGGATTGTAGAGCAGGGGAATGTTCGTTTCAATCATATCGGTCTGCCTTGTATTATTGTGCTTGCCGTGCCAGTCATGGGACGCCTGCAAGTTAATCGTCCACGAAATCGTGGCCAATGTACATGTACGTACGTGTACTAGACGCGAGCGATAATTATAGAAACGCGACGTGCTTCCTGCGATGTGCGTGTCAGCGTGACGGGCTGTAGAGACCACCGCACGTCGGCGACGAACCTCGGAAGTCGGAACAGGGACGGCTCTTGTTCATCGTCGAAATGGAACAACCTCTCGTGGGGCCACGGTCGTCGCGCGTCCCAATTCTCGAAAAGGGCAGCCAGGCTGCGGCTGCGGTGCGTGCGCGTCCCAATTCGCGAAAAGGGCAGCCAGGCTGCGGCTGCGGTGCGTGCGCGTCTTTCTCTTGACGGGGTCACGACGGACTCGCAAGATGAGATGAGATGATCGCGTACAAGAGCAGCGCGCGCGGGGGTCTTTGCTCGCCTTTCCGTTTGCTGTGTGTGGCTCGGGGACGCGCACGTCCACCGCGCAGGCAAGCGCTGGTGGGCTGAGCTGAGCACATCCGAGTCCGAAGTCATCATGTGTCGTTATGAATGCCGCGACGCGAAGGCGATCTCCCACACGAGCCACCACGCCCGCCTCCGATCGCAGGGCCACAACTTTTACCCCAATCCCGTCTCCACTTTTTTCCACATCCCATCGCTGCTGATTCTTTGGTGGTGTGTGCCGCCGCGCCGGAGCCCGGAGGCACCTGAGCCACGAGCGCCCTGCCATGTCAGCGCGTCCCCGCGCGCGGACGGCGGACCCCGCCCCGGGCACATAGGCATTCGGCAGCGAGGACGACTGGGATCGGATGACTGGATGAGGACCGAGGGATGGAAATCCATCGCCGTTTTTTTTTTCCTTTTGTTCGGCAGTCAGTGTGGCTTGTAATCGCTCCGCAGCAACAGTTTTTTTTTTTCCATAACAATTAAGATGCTGATGATATGATATGGACGCATCTCGGGACGAAAAGCATCCGTGGGGTCGAACGCTCGACTTGTTCCTTGTATGCTAGTAGTGCGGCAGTGGATCCGGTACGTGTTCTCGACGATGCGTTCGTAGTCATAGAGAGAGAGGCGAGGAGGTCCTGCTGCTGATGGTGGTGGTCGAGGACGTGATAGGAATATTTCAAGAAAGATTTTTTTGCTTTCTGGTGCGTCTTGCGGTTGACGTTGATGTGGAATCCAGAGATAATCCCTCCCTCTTCGTTTTCTTTTAGCAAATACTATGATCGATTGACGTCACAGTTATTCTGCTTCAAGGGTTGGAATTTGGAACTGATGAAAGGAGCAGTAAAACAGATTACCCATTTAGAACCTTCCGACGCTTGGATCCTTTTTGGTTTTAAAAAGTTTGAAGATCGACAACTAATTACGAAGGCCAGGGTGAATCAAATCCATTGTCCATAGTTACTACAGGTGATCGCAACATAAATTTTCAAAAAAGGCACCGTTCAGCACATCCGAACTGGAACAAAGGGCCATCAAAACTTACCCAAGCAAATCTCCCTGCCCATGTAGCCTCAACGCAGCGGCGCCCCGAAGATAACAGAGCACAAGTTGCACGGCGCTCTCGCGAAACAAGAGGTGAGATGACCCGCGGCCGGTTTATTCCACCACGAGATATCCCGTAAATATTCCGGCGAGTTTAATATTCCGCCCGCCCAACATGCGAATCAAGTTGATCGTCTCCCTCTCCCTCCCCACAGGGAAGAAAAAAAAAAGCAATAAAAAGAATTCCCCAGTCCGAAATCCCGGCCCACACAAATTGCAGCGCCGGAAACCCTACACTATATATTCTCCACTGGCACACTACCCCGTTTCTTGCGCTCCTCACACTCACACCATCGGCTCTGCTTCCTTTCTTTTTCCTCCACAACTGAATCAGCTCAACCACACCTCCTCCTCCTCCTCCCACTTTTGCTCTGCTCTGCTTGCAACTCAACTCAAAGACGCGGTGATGGACAACATGGAGTGGCTGCGCGGGAAATGCATCGGCAAGGGCGCCTTCGGCACGGTCCACCTGGCCGTGGACAGGACCACGGGCCGCGCCTTCGCGGTGAAGTCGGTCGACACCACCAAGGCCGCGTCGGCGGCGGCGGCGCTGGCGTGCCTCGAGAGCGAGATAAGGATCCTCAAGCGGCTGCGCTCGCCGTACGTCGTGGCGTACCTCGGCGACGGCGCGACGGGGAGCACGCGGGACCTGCACATGGAGCTGATGCCGGGCGGGACCGCCACGGAGGCGGCCGCGACGGCGAGAGGCCTCAACGAGCGGGCGGCGCGCGGCGTCCTGAGACGCGTCGCCGCAGCGCTGCGGTACCTGCACGACGACGCCGGCGTGGTGCACGGGGACGTCAAGGGCCGGAACGTGCTGATGGGCGAATCCGATGGCTTTTGCGGCGGCGGCGCAAAGCTCGCCGATTTTGGCGCGGCGAGGATGCTATCATCCGACGGCCCGGCGGTGCCCCGTGGGCCGCGCGGGACGCCCGCGTGGATGGCGCCGGAGGTGGCGCGCGGCAGCGCGGCGACGCCGGAGTCCGACGTCTGGTCGCTCGGCTGCACGGCGCTGGAGCTGCTCACCGGGAGGCGCCCGTGGGCGGAGGAGCTCGGCGGCGCGTCCGAGGTCGGCGAGCTGCTGTTCCTGATCGGGTTCGGCGGGAAGCGGCCGGCCGTCCCCGCGTGCCTCTCCAACTCGTGCCGCGACTTCCTCGACAAGTGCCTCCGGCGCGACGCCGGGCAGCGCTGGACCTGCGACCAGCTGCTGCGCCACCCCTTCCTCCTCTCCTCAGACGACCACGACGACGCCGGCGAGCCGTCCCCGTCTCCTCGCGCGGTTCTCGATTGGGCCATGTCGGACTCGGAGTCCGAGGCGCTGGACGACGACGCGGAGCCCGAGAGCGAGCACGAGGTCATGGCGCGCGCCAAAGCGCGGGTCGCCGAATTGGCGTCAAACGGGCCGCGCGCGAGCGCGAGCGCGAGCTGCTGCTGGGGGGAGAAGCTGGACTGGGGGACCGGCGCCACCGACACCTGGGTCCCGCTGCCCATTTCGGTTTGGGAGGCGCCAAGGGCCGTGCTGCCATCCACATCAAATTCCTCCGACGCGGGAAATGGCGCGGGCGCAGATTGGCCCGTCTCAAGCGCTGCGTCCGCCGCAGCTGGCCGTGATCAGGTCGTCCTCATCGCGGTGGTCGGCAGCCGTGCCGGCTGTGGATTACCGTGCGCCCATTACCGTTCTAGTGGTTGTCACGGTCATTGTTGTCACTATAAGTACGGGTTTGGAGTCGGCTGGCTGCCGTTGGCAGTTGTACCTGGGCTGATGCCATGTTGTTACCATTGTTTCCTCGTTGGTTCAATTCAATCAAATTATCTTCTGACTATAATCAATCGTCAACACTGGTTTCCGTATTTCTTTTTTTTTTTTGGGTTAATTTCTTCGCCTGCTGTTGATTTATTAGTGACCCAGACGAGATCCGCTGACGACCTTGACGGCCAGCGGTTCGTTGCTCTGCGCATTTCATAACCATAACTGCTTCCTCCAAAAAAAAAAACGAGAAAAAGGATTTCCCATTTTCCAGAAATGTCACGCAGTACTGGGAAGTCATTCTGCAGTCTGAGTCGAACTATGTTCTTTCGAATGGACGCAAAGGGAACTGGCATGATTATTTTTTGGCCGAACCAGAATGACAGGTAGGCAAATGGATCTGTAGAAACGACAACATAATGCACTGTGACACTGGTTTGAACAGAAGCAGTATGCTTGGGTCCTACTTCTGGCAAAAAGATCCGGATCCGGGGGAGAGTAGAAATTTTCCAGTGTGCTAGCGCTGCAACAGAAGCATGCATTCCAGTGTGCTACTGAGAAGCCCGATATTTCGACAAGAAGTAATGGGTATTGCAAGCCTAACTGTCCAACTGCCCAAGGCCCCCAAGTTGTGTGTGTGGCCGCCATACTACCACTGAAAACTTCGCCTTCGCGGAACCAGAGCAGCTGCAGCGCACGTACCCTGCAATTTCAGCAGCTCAAAAACGATTTTCGTTCAGCAGGCCACGTGAACCGCTAAAAATTCCCTTGACCCAAATTCGGGCCGGCCCGGCCCAGGCTTGGTCGTGCCTGTGACTTTACCGGGCCGTGCCGTGGGCTGCTGACTAGGTAGAGCACGGCCCGGTGAGGCTAAACGGGTCGTTTCCGCCCCATAGTCTGGTTGGACCACCAACAAATGTGTATTTTTTTAAAAAAATAGCTGAAAATACGCATCATGGGAGCTTAAACCAGGGATCTCTTGCATTATAAAAAACATACTAACTACTAGAACACATAATTTTTAATGTTTTCTAATAAATAAAAAATATATTTATACTTTATTGATAAAACTGGCCGTACCGTACCGGCACTACGGGCTGCCCCCTTGGCCGGCCGGGCTGTGCCGTGCTCGTGCCGGGCCAAAAATAGCAGACCTTTTGCCGGGCCATTTGACATGGCTCATATGTACAGGTATACCTTCAGCGACAAAGATGAATCAGCATCTCAGCGATCCGTGCCATTCCGTCCGCGCAACCACCCCCCTATCAATGAAAACATGCACGCACCACGCGCTGAACCTGTACCAAAGCAGCCGTGCACATCAATCTGGTGTACCGGCGACGACGCCCGTGGTATGGTGTACACACACCACCAGCCAAATCGCGCGACAAAACGATCCAAGTAGTTGCCAGTACCACGGCTAGTCGCATAAATACGCAAAGAGGAACGATCATGACGAAGATTTCAGCATAACGAGTGCATTGCATATCAATACGACATCACGACTCTGTAAAGCCGCCGGATCGGCATTCTGATAGCAGCAGCGACAAGCTACCGTGTAAAAAGTACAACATATCCGGTGTTATTGCTGTCCCGTATCAAAAATGAAAATGAAGCATGCATTTGAATAGGACTACTCTCAGCAATAAAGATGCACGTTGCTGCTTAACCACAAAATATAGAATCCCAAATTATTGCAGCCATCAGGATAAGTGATGAAACATAACCACCAAATCATACTTTGGACAACCCGAGCCACGCCCATCCCAAAAGCAACTTCAAATAATTGTACAAACATGCTGACCACCAGCCACTCCATTCCAGATAAATTAAGGTGCATAAAGACGTCTATCAACCATGAACACCAAGTTGATGACAGACACGACTCTGAATTTGCCTAGTGGAAACATTCATCCCAAAGAAAACATAATGTAAATATGTGAAGGGAAGATGAACTTTGACAACAAAATGAATGGAATGGCAATCATTTGACACTTGTTCAAGTATACAGATGCCTCAGGCAGGCGCCTTCACTCTTTGACATCCTTCTTATCATCCGCTGCAGGCACCTCCTCTTTCCCCGCACTATCTTCCTTCTTGGATTCTGTTACTGATAACTTCTCTACCAACTCAGCAGCGGAGGAGGCTTCCTCACTTTCTTTCTCCTCTGTGTTTCCTTGCTCCTCAGCAATCTCTTCAACTGTTTCTCTGAATTTCTTACAATCTGTAATAGAACAGAATGTCATCAATGTAGATCGGTAAGACTAGGTGCTTACTAACAATAGCATCATAACACAACAATTGATATCTCAGGCACGCAGGCATAAATACACATTAATTTTAAAACATACATTTAATAGTAATGTATTTGTGTATACCAAACAAAAATAATAATGAAGGAATGTACATTAGAAAAACTAGGCTGTCCAGCAGTAGTAGTGGACTGCTGAGGTACCTGCTGGTCGGCTAGTGCGATCAGCCCTCATTGCTCTGGTATATTTTAGAATTCCACCTTTTGGTCAGATAATTCTAATCAACTATGTCATTTGACATATCACAATAAGAAAATTGCATCTTTTCAGTTTTTCAACAAAAAAACTAAATAGTTTATCAGTCAGGTCCTCCTTAAACACTACAAGAGTTTGATGCCTATAAACAACGTCATGTCATTTTTGGTTCCGTTATGAAAGTCATTGGAGCTACAAACTTGTTTCCTTATCTCATGCAAAGGGTACAAAATCACTTTTTATTCACTGCCAATTTATCCTGTATATGCATGCTTATTTAATGGAATGGGGCTTCAAAAAACAATCCAGGCAGCAATTGTGCACCTTAATTTTGAAAACTGACTTGTCAGATACTTGAACATGAAAGTAATATCATCCATAAACGTCAGGACTGTCATGAAGAAATTTATTCATCGATAACAACATGGAAGCTGAGTGGAGCTACAAAATTAATTTCAGTTATCAATGACCTATGGAGCAAGTTTTGTGATACGACGACAAAAGAAATCAGTTTCTAGCTCCATTTCACTGTCGGTTACTCCATATGCATGCAGAGGCAGCAATGGACTGGAATAGAGGAAGGTGATCCGCACACGTGACAATCAATTAGCTAAAAAAGTAAATAATGTGGCAGCAAGCAGCACAATGGAAGTGTAAAACTAATCCTTGCCATGTATGACATTATAAGGAGGGACAGAATGATACAACTAACAATGCCACATTAAGAAAAAGGCCTTAACAAATTCAACTAATGAACTGACATGGATAAAAGCAACTGTTGTTGTGTATCAACATGAAGCGTTTTGATTGGTATATTTTGAAATAAACATGCAAAGTCATTGGTGTATATAATAGTGTAACGGGACCATTTGGTAACGCAATTCAAATAAGATTTGCTCCATCAATTTCATAGATACTGGATCCAGTTCTGATTGGTATATTTTGAAATAAACATGCAAGGTCATTGGTGTAGATTACAGTGTAACAATACTATTGTTGCACCTTTTGGTAGTGCAATTCAAATAAAATTTGCTCCACGAAGTACATAAATAATGGATCCATCAGCTTATTCAGTCAAATATATAATCACATAAGAGATTACTGGCAATGATCACTCATTCAATTCATAGAAGTAATAACATAATTCAACGAAATCAGACAACAAGCACAAACTGCACAGAGGAGTGGAGGGCAAGGAATAGGGTGCTCACTACTCACTTTCAACAGATCCAAAACGTATGGCGAACATCTCCTCCTTGAGCTCGCCATCGGCGAAGTCCAGAGCATGCCACACGCACGACTTGTCGCTTCCCGCGTGTTCCTGCATCTTCGTGGTCGCCACCACTGCATACACAGGCAACCACAAAAGTAAAATTCCAGAGTCAGTACCCGTCGATCTAGATTGAAATCGACACTGAAAAATCCCTAAAAAAGCTGTGAAGTACCAAGATGATTGGCGCAGATCTTGAGCGTTTTTGCTTGACGCATGACAAGGCGAACCTTGGCGGTCTCTTTGTGCTTGAGGAGCTTCACGGTGCCCGTGCCCCGCTCCTTCCATTGGTTCCCGTCCTTGTCGAAGCGGTACAGCTTAGCTTTCCTGCGGCGACCACCACGGTGTCAGATCAAAACCTAGCGGAATCGGATCGGAGGGGATCGGGAGGAAAGCAAAGCTCCGTGAATACTTACATATCAAGTAGGACGTCCTCATCTTCCTCGCCGGTGGTGACGGCGACCTCCTCCAACTTGATGATGGGCGCGACCTGGGCGCCAGTGTCCTCCTCCTCGGCAGCGGCCGCGGACTCCTCCTCTTCCTCTGCCGGGCGGTGCTCCGCTGGGTCAGCCATGGTGCGGCGGCTCGGTGGTGGCTGTGCTGCGGTATTAGTGGGGGCTCGAGGCTGCGGTTCCTCGTCTGCTATGCTACCGGTTGCTGCGCGTGGCGGCCGCGGCGGTGGAGAGGAGAGAGAGGCCTATAAAGCTGTGGAGGCTGCGGGTGGGGACGTGCGCGGCCGAAAGGGTTTGGCTTTGGTAAAAAGCTTCACCCAAGTGCTGATAGTAGGGTTGGGTTACGGGCCAACTTTTTTCCATTTTCCCTTTCAGTTTTCACCGTCGCCTGAATTTATGAGAGCGTTTGGATTTGAGCGTCAACGGTTGAGATTCGATGTTGATGTAATGATGCACAGCTCAGATGTGTTGTCCTTGAGGGGGTCGTTGCGTGCCCGGATTGGATTACTTTGCCCGTGTGTGAACAGGCCTCCCGTTAATCAAATTGGCCTGCAACAGTTTGGGTCCGGCCTGTAGGCCCATAGCTGTGCGGGCGAGTCCTTATCATTGGTTCGGCATCATATTTCGGTCCAAAACAGACTGGGTTTCTCCACCCTGGGCCTGCAAATCCTTGGCAGCAGGATGAAGTGGCCCGATCATCCTACATGGCATATGGTCCGGATTTTAGACACGCAACAGGGCACAAAAGCTCGAATTCTATTGGTCAGGTTCGCTGGAAGCACCTTGAAGCGCCACGTGTATTCCTGTCGCGAAGCATCTCGACTCCGAAGCGACGCCCTGTCCCTAAAAGCGGCGGGCTCCGACCATGGCGAAATCCTCGTCGTCCTCCGCTTCCCTCCAAACCCAAGCCGCATTCAACCCGGAGATTCCTTGGAAAAAGCAAACCCAAGCAGATTTGCGCGGGGAAAGCTTGGCGCGTAGAACCAGTACCGAATCGAGGCTGCGCCGTGCGCCGCGATGGGAGCCCATCTGCGGTATCTCCTCGTCGCCTCTCTCGTCATCTGTTCAATCGCCGTGCAAGTAGCGGCCAAGTCCATTGACCCTTATAAGGTGAGTAATTGGTAAAATAAGGCTGTTTATTTGTTATTGATTGTCCAATTTCAAGTAGCAGACCTAGGCAGTTAGTCCACCTTCGGCGTCTCAAAATTCTATTGACTAAGGAGAGGAGCGTGTGCGTTCAACAGAGTATAATGAACGAACTGAAGGAAATTCCGATGTTATGCGTCAAGTACAGCTGGCTGTGCTGCAATTGTTGTTTTGGTGTTTACTTAAAATGATTTTCAAGTAATACAGAGGCATTAACGTAGCTATGTGAACCTTAGTTTTGTTTGGCATTCTTCGAAATTGCATGATTCTCGCGTGATACATGTAATATTGTAGTCATGCTTCCTGAAAATGCGCATACGTATGAGCATGTAAGAATTGTTAGTAATTTATTTTGCATGGTCCGTATTTACATTTGTTTCTTCTACTTCTTTTTTCATATTTTCTTATTTTCTATTGAATCCAACTCCGAAATCATTTCATATAAGGCAACAAAATATTTGTCATGGTTGCTACATCATAACTCTATCATATTATTGGGTTTCAGGTTCTTGGAGTTGACAAGAATGCAAGCCAACGGGATATTCAGAAAGCCTTTCACAAGTATGTTCGGAATATTTTTCACCTTTTTCCTTTTTATATTAATTTTTTTTCAGGATTTTGATTTCAGAAAATAGTCAATTAGCCATCATTGCTTGTATCAGCAATTTTTCTATTCGTTTTATAAAATTTATTTGTGTTTACAGGCTTTCTCTAAAATATCACCCTGACAAGAACAAAGACAAGGGTGCACAGGAGAAATTTGAAGAGATAAACAACGGTAAGGAGCTTTATCCTGAAATTTCAGTAAATTAGGTACTGTCGGTAGATAGCCTTCATTTTGCATTTTCCAGACACCATTTTATGAATGTATATCATATTAGTCATATAGTTTCATTCATGCTTAGCACAGAGTGGCAGAGATTTTTCTGTAACACTGAATTACATGAAGTTTGTTTCTGTTGCCTTTGCAGCATATGAAATTCTATCTGATGAAGAAAAGAGGAAAAACTATGACCTCTACGGGGATGAGAAGGGTAACCCAGGATTTGAGGGTGGAAATTTTGGAAACCGTGAGGGTTATACATATTTCACTGGTGGTGGTCCCAAATCTAGCTATTTCACATCCGGTGATGGAGGATGGCAGACAATGGGTGGCCAGGGAAATGCAAAATCATTTTCCTTTTCATTTGGTGCCAACCCTGGGGGCAGCGACGGAAATCCATTTGGTTTTGATCTTGGTGATATTTTCTCCAACGTTTTTGGTGGTGGATCGATGGGAGGCAGCCAGCATGGTAGACCAGCTGGTTCGGCTAGAACCAATACAGGAACATCTGGTCCGCATTCTACCACTGTCCGGATTCATGATGTCACCACTCAAGTTTTCAATAAAGAAATAGCTGATCAAGGAATTACTTGGCTCCTTGTATTTTATACACCTCAGACAAAAGATCAGTTTGTGCTAGAAAGCATCATGCAGGACGTGGCAAATTCTTTGGATGGTGCTGTGCGGGTAAGCTTATTGAAATAAAATGTAGATCGCACAATATATTAGGTAGAACAAACTTAGTAACTACCTTTTGCTGCAGGCTGGTAAGGTCAACTGTGACAAGGAAAAATCTCTTTGCAAAAAGGCTGGTGTTTCATTAGGAAAATCTGCTCGTCTCTTCATATATTCATACACCACTACAGAGAAAGGATCTTTGCATGAGTATTCTGGAGAACATGATTCTAAGAGCTTGAAGACTTTTTGTCAGGAACACCTACCAAGGTTCTCTAAACGTGTAGATATCAACCAATTCAATTTCCCTTCAAATGTCCTCCCAAATCTCCCTCAGGTGCTCTTATTGTCGACTAAGAAGGACACACCAGTGATGTGGCGTGTTGTTAGTGGGATGTTCCGCAATCGATTGATCTTTTATGATGCAGAGGTGAGAAATTTAACCTTCGCTGTTACTTTTCCAATCTCTTTCTAGGCTTACGATCTCTCTGCATCTGTTGGGAAAACATGATGCCTAGCCTATTATGGGATATTAATATGGCGGTGTAAATATGTGTAGGTTGAAAATTTTATTGAATTATTTCTTTGTATGAATAAAAAAAATATGTACCAATGCTTTATGATTGATTGCCCATTGGGGTAGTGTATACTTGCCATACTGGTGAGATATAGAGATTGGTATAAACAATGTTTAAGCTGTTATACCACCTAATGATGAACTTCAGTGTAACCTGATGAACTGTGGTCCTTCTATAGGTTCATGATGTGTCCCTTCCACTGCTGAAACGGCTTGGTGTGAAGAATCTTCCAGCTATGATTGCCCGAACGGTTAATGGTGATGTGCTCCTTCTGAAGGATGGTATTTCAGTGAAAGACCTCAAATCTGGTATCAGAGAATTGAAGACAGTATTAGATAGTTTTGAGAAGAAGAATAAGAAGCTGGCATCAAATGAAGCTAAAAAACCATCCCAAACCGGTCAACAAAAGGAAAACAAGGTTCCTCTGCTCACGGCTTCCAACTTTGAGGAAATCTGTGGAGAGAAGACTTCAGTATGTGTTATCGGTGTTTTTGGATCGAACAAAGCCAAGGGACAGCTTGAAGCAGTCCTATCGGAGGTTAGTGTCTCCTGTTTTAAATTGTTATGATAGTATAGTAGATATAAGAAAGACACACTGTCTGTCTTCTGCATAACCATGCTAACAAATATTTTGTGTGATTCTGCGTCCAGATATCTAAGAAGACTCTGATCAGGGGCCAGAATTCTGGAAACGCAATCTCGTATGCTTTGTTGGACGGAAACAAACAATCCTCATTCCTGTCATCATTTGGCGAGTCAGGATTCAGGTCATCTGATGCGCTTCTCATTGCCTACAAACCTCGCCGGGGCAGGTTTGCTATATACAAAGACGAGGTGACACTGGAAGATGCTGAAAATTTCGTGGGATCTGTTTTGAATGGTGACGTACAGCTATCAGGGACCAAACAAAAGCCGGTCCTTAGGTAGACAAGCCTGCTGTGTAATTTATAAAGCTCTAACAATTAACAGTGTTAGCATTAGCCCGAAGGCATGTACATAGCTGATTAGAGAGTAAATAATACAGTATACTGTCGGACAATTTTGTTGCACCTTTAATAACCAGTAGAATTATAATTTCTGATGTATGTCTCATCAGCTCTCCCTGACTGGATATAAGTACTGTTCAAGTACTGTGGTTTAATACTGTAGTTCACTTGTTTTTCAATTGACGACATAAGTAATGGTATGTAGTTGCTTGTACGGAGAGATGGAAGATCTAATGCTTTCTTCCTTCCAAAGTAATTGCCATTGTGACTTAGGGATTTGTGTATAGTACTGCACGAAGCTTAAAGAACAGCTATATACTACTGTAGTAAGTACTTATAAAGGTTGGACAATACTACTGTAAGTATTTCACGATTCCCCTTCTGTCTCTCTGAACCAACATCAGTGTTTTTTTTTTTTTTGTTTTTTTTTTTAGGATCTGTGAAATTCTTATGTGCTGCGGGTGACGCTTAGAATTCTTCTCAAATTCGGCCCGGCCCACTTAGTTGTCGGCTCTAACCAATCCTTTCAGCTGATCCGATTCGTGGGGACAGTAACAGCCTCACACCCTTTCCTCGCACGAAAGCTATCTTCACTGGCCTCGAGCACAAAATGCAGTGCCCAAGCAGATGGGAGAGGACGATGGCTGCCACCAGTGTCAGCTCCTCCCCGCCTAGGGTTGCTGCAAAAGTAAGCTTCGGCAGCTTCATCTTCCTGTTCCTTTTGATGAGCTGACCATCCTTGTGTTCTTACTTACAGGTAGGACTCCCGAAATCTTCCTCGGCTTACACGCAGCTCACGTTCCGCTCGAGGCATCCTTTCCAGAAGCATGCACCCGAGCTTCTCAAGCTGAGCTCTCCGGCGGCTAGGAACAAGCAGCATGCGAGAACCATCATCTGCCCCGCCACGGACAACAACCAAGTGGCGCCGGCCGCGGAGCAAGAAACAGCCGCCACGCCGGGAAGCGACGCAGCAGAAGAGGGAGGAGCCACCGCGACGCCCAGCAACGGCAAGCCGCAGCAGCAGCAGCAGCCTGACGCTAACGGCAGCGCACCGAGCGAGCTGCCGAAGCGGGCCCCGCTGACGGCGCGGGAGCGTCTGCGCGCCGCGCGGGTGCTGGGCAAGTACGCGGAGCCGTCGTCGGCGAAGGGCTCGGCGTCGTCAAAGCCGGGCGGCGGAGGGGCGGCCAAGCCGGAGTTCGGGAGCGGGGTGCTGGACGCGCTGCGGGAGGCGGACGCGAAGAAGGCCGGGGGCGGCGGCGGGCGGAGGCGGTCGCGGCTGCCCGAGGCGCCGGGGAACCTGTTCGACGACAGCAAGCGCGGGCTGCCCAAGGACGGGTGGACGTTCGAGCTGCCGTTCGGGGTGGACGTGTTCCTCGTCCTCGTCTCCTTCACGCTCATCACCTCCGTCATGCTCGGCACCGCATACCTCGTCTGGAAGCTCGGCGCCATCCACTTCAACGAGTACTAGGCCGCATACAGAGGCTCTTATCCATTTCAGATTATTATTATTAGAACAGAGGATTTCGTGGTTCTGTACTATATTGCCGCCGGTCATTGTTATGGCGCAGAGTTTTGAGAACATAGAATCGACTTTACTACCAAACATTGATACAGATGTGAATAGGGATGATTCCTTGTGCCACGACGAGATACTATATATAATAATTAAGGAACGAATTGTCCGTTAAACATCAATGTGGCTGTAGTTTAGTGGTGAGAATTCCACGTTGTGGCCGTGGAGACCTGGGCTCGAATCCCAGCAGCCACACAACTCTTTTTTGTTCCACAATACTTTTTGTCGAGCTCGAGCAAACGACGGCTCAGATTCGTCCTCCCAAACGAGCTCCGGACATACCTATTCTTCGTTCGTTCTCGCTACTTCGCCGGCCCATCTCTCGACGCCATAGCCGTAGCCGCGGGACGAGAGCCGAGCAACCCGAAGCCTCACCCCTCGAACTCACCCGTCGCGCGAGATGGACCTAGCCGGCGGCGAATCCTCCTCCGCCCCACCTCCTTTCACTGGAAGCGCAGGTGCGCCCTGGAACGTTTTTTTAATTGAAATTTTAGGCCTGCGCCCGAGTCGCCGCTAAAACCCTAGTGTGTGCTGTCTCGAGCCATTTCGCTACAGGCGCTGGCGTGGAGGCGAAGGAGGACGAGGAGCGCAGCGGCAAGCCGGTGATGGTGGTCCTCATCGGCCCGCCGGGCAGCGGCAAGTCCACATTCGCCGAAGCCGTACTGGCCGGTTCCGTCGCCATTCGCCCTTGGATTCGTGTCTGCCAGGTAGGCCCTCTTAACTCTCGGCTTTTCACTATATTAGATGTGGACAAAAGTATTAGCAGTCTTTAAATTTGACATCTCAAGGTGATGAGTTGCAGCGTAATTGCTAACAAGGCTGAAATTGGGTAGGAATTTCTAGCTTTGAAGCCCATATTAGGTTTTGCCATCCGTGCCAGTTTGTTGTACTGATTGCTGGGTTACTATTGTATAGTCAGTTTGTAGCACTTAAATATGAGGATGACATTGCAGAAGCCATAAGGCAGCACAGAATTGGTGTGCACATATTTGGAACATTTTATTTCCTGCATTTTCTATTCACTATTAAATCAACTAGCAGAACAGCTTGAGGCAGACCAATAAACCTCTCTCTCTGAGCACTTCTTGTTGTCCAGGACACAATTGGAAACAACAAAGCTGGTACGAAAATCCAGTGCTTAAAAGCTGCAGCTGATGCTTTGAAGGAGGGCAAGAGCGTTTTCATTGACCGCTGCAATTTGGAACGTGAGCAGCGCGCTGATTTTGTGAAGCTTGGCGGCACATTGCATGTGGATATGCATGCTGTTTCTCTAGATCTACATGCAAAGGTCTGTATCTCACGCGCAGTGAGCCGAACTGGCCATGAAGGGAATCTGCAGGGTCGAAAGGCTGCCCTTGTTGTGAACCGCATGCTGCAGAAGAAGGAGACACCCCTGCTGACTGAAGGTTTCAGTCGGATCATGTTTTGCAATGATGATAGTGATGTTAAAAAGGCAATTGATTTGTATAGTGCGTTAGGCCCTTCAGATAGTCTGTCATCTGGTGTTTTTGGTCAGAAGAGCAAAGGACCTGTACAAGTTGGCATAATGAAGTTTCTGAAGAAGGCTGATGTCTCCAGTGTCGAGAAGTCCAATGGACCTAAGCTTACGTTGAGTGAAAGGAAGGCAGGTCAGCAAAATTCTTTGCCAAAACAGGAAAAAGCTGAAAGTGGTATGTCCTCAATGGAAGCCAAAGAGGAGTTGAATGAAAAGATGGAGAACACAGAGAGAACCAAAGAAAGTGGTTCTTATGATATCGGTTCTCACACTCTGGCATTTCCATCCATTTCTACTGCAGATTTCCAGTTTGATCTTGACATAGCCTCTGACATTATAGTGGACACTGTTGCTGATTGCTTACAGAAGTTTGATAATATAAGACTTGTTCTTATAGATTTGAAAGCAAAATCAAGAATATTGTCCCTGGTCAAGGACAAGGCTGCTAAGAAGAGCATTGACTCCAGCAGGTTTTTCACATTTGTGGGAGATATCACCCAACTGCGCTCAAAAGGAAATCTCCAGTGCAATGTGATTGCTAATGCTGCCAACTGGTAATTATTATGATCACTTAAATATTTGTTTTGATTTGCATTTGTTTTTAATGAACTAAAGGATTTCTCATTTGCAAGAAAATATCTGCTTCTGGTTATGTTCATGTTTTGAACCCTTTTTCGTTATGGCTGTACTTAAAGTGGCACATTACTTTTATTTTTCTGAAATACAAGGAAAAATAATTAGATTGCTATTTGTTATGGATGATGAGGTACATGTGCTTGTTTCATGCAGGAGGTTAAAACCTGGAGGTGGAGGAGTTAATGCGGCAATATTCAATGCTGCTGGTCAAGCTTTACAACATGCTACAAAAGAATGTGCTGATACACTGAGACCTGGGAGCTCTGTTGTTGTTCCAGTTCCATCGAATTCTCCTCTGCATCAGCAGGAAGGTGTGACCCACGTGATACATGTTCTCGGCCCAAACATGAACCCAATGCGGCCAGATTATCTGAAGAATGACTATACCGAAGGGTGTAAAATTCTTCGTGAAGCATATAATTCTCTTTTTGAGAACTTTGCATCTGTTGTCCAGGGCTACATTGGGAAGCAGAACAATAAACCTATAGTAGGCAAGTCATTATCTGGAGCGACAACACCAAGTGATTCTAAAATGAAGCGAGAATGCAGCCACAAATCTGAAAGGATAAAAAAACACAAGTTGCTTCAACCTATTCTGACCTCAAAGCAGCAGCGTGAGTGCACAGGGTCTAATGCATCAAACCATGGTAATTCCTTGGGGTCATCTGATGCTCCAAATCAAGCTACAGAGGCAGACAACAAAAAGAGTGGTGTGGTTGGCAGTAAAAATTGGGGATCATGGGCCCAAGCTCTGTATGAACTTGCCATGCATCCAGACAATTACAAGAACTCGGATTCTATCCTGGAGGTATCTGACGAATTTGTTGTTCTGAAAGATCTCTATCCAAAGGTATGTCTTCCCCAATCAACATATCTTCCCGTCTAGATTGTTATATCAAGTAATCTGTTTGAGATCTTAAATTTCCTGATTCACAGGCCAAAAAGCATGTTCTAGTGGTATCCAGGACCAATGGTCTTGATTCTATAGCAGATGTCAAGAAAGAACACCTACCGTTGCTGAGGAAGATGCATTCAGCTGGGTTTAAGTGGGCCCAGAAGTTCTTAGAGGAAGACACCTCTTTGGTCTTCAGGCTTGGATACCACTCGGTACGATCCTTCCTAGCGCAATTTCTATTTCTTCAAACTTTTGTTGAAACTCGCAGTGTGTCTGATGGAGGGTGTATAATAAGTATCATCATATAGTTTTGTGGACTAACATCATTCCCTATTTTCCACGATACACATTTTTGTGTGGGATTAGGTTCCCATTCCTTATTTCCTACAGATAAAATGATATTATACTTCCCAGACCAAACAAGTGGTTATGTTTGGTCTTAGAATTCACCGTCAAATCCTCGAGGAACCAAACTTATATGTATTATTTTTGACAGGTTCCATCTATGCGGCAGCTGCACCTTCACATCATTAGCCAGGATTTTGACTCTGCGAGCTTGAAAAACAAGAAACACTGGAACTCCTTTACTACTTCATTTTTCCGTGATTCTGTAGACATCATTGAGGAGATTGAGCAACATGGATCAGCAGCCACCAGCAGTGATGACAAAGTTCTTGCATTGGAGCTCCGGTGCCACAGGTGCAGGAGTGCACATCCGAACATTCCAAAGCTGAAATCCCACATCGCAAACTGTAAATCTTCCTTCCCTGCACACCTTCTGCAGAAAAGCAGGCTGCTATCTTTGTCGACAGAGCATATGGAATGGACTTAGAGGTTAGCGCTCGCCAAACAATTGTCCTTGCAAGCACATTTTGCATTTCGTGCTTGTATAAGGATGTAAGCTTAATTGAGTTTTTTCTTTTATGCCAATTTAGGTAGAATCATACCTTGCTTCTGCAGCTCTTGGAGAGTATTAGAACTATAGTATAGTTCCTTGTAGCATCTTTTCTCCTTAAGCCCCATGTCTTTCACATCTTTTAGATTGGGTCAATTTTTGTAGCATGTATAGCCAAATATTTGTTTTAATCCCAGTCAGAAACAACAGGTCTGGCGGTTCAATCCTACGCCTAGTGGCAGATTCTTTATACCGAGTGCACAATGCTTGTGGGTCTGCTTTTTCTTAGAAAAGTTCCTTTTTTTTTTTCAGTATGTCTGGTCCTGTTAAAAGTAACCTTTGATCTCACCACCTAACCCACCTTTGATCGTAATATAACCAAGGCGAATCAAACACATGGAATGTGCCTAAGCCGTGACCACATTAGACAACAGACAACATTGAAAACGACAAACTGTAACTTCAGGAATTGCAAGTACTGCTCTAAGAAGCAATTCTAAACTCGCAGTTGATCATTCATTATTTCCTCGACTAAGGTGTGTGTAGATATTATAGACATCTGCTGTTTTAATTCCAGTAAACTTTCGTTGAGGTGACAGAATTTTATTTCTTCCAATCCAACTGCTATTTCGTGCCCTCTTGGCAGCTCCACTGCAGAGAAAAAAAAAAGGAAAAGAAAAAAGAAAGAAAGAAAGAAAAAGAACAACTTTGAACTCAGGCTCAGCACAAATTCAATTCTCGTATACTAGGCAGTGTTCTCTTGGTATGGGCGTTCCCTGATTACTGATAGCTGCACCTGCACCAGGACGTGCACCCATGTGCCTCAGTCTCAGCAGTGAGTTGGTGCACCTCATCTAGTGCACTGATAGAAGGACACATACAAGGAATCTCAGCTCGACTCATGTCGATCACGATCCTCGTGTCACTTGATTAGGGGTGCTGGGTGTAGGCGTGAAAACGCCAGAACGGCATCTACTACACCAGACTGGTTAGCAGGAAAGTAATACAAGCGGCAAGATTTCTCATAATTTTCGTGGCATGGAATGAAGAAAACATGGCATTGTTCACAAGTAGATACAGAGAATCACAGAACACAAGAACAAAGAGATCCGGCAACTAAAAAGGCAAACATAAAAGGAGGGAGAAGAGTTCACGTTATTCGATTTTTCGTGCTACCACTACTACTGCCTTCCGGCAGCCTAATTGGAACCTTAATCTACTGAGGATTCGGTGGCCTGGAGTTGGCAGCAGAAACCCTGGAGCCCCACTCAAGCAGCTCTTTGCTGGTGTCGTCCTTGTGCGCAATCACCTCGATGAAGCATAAGCAGTCCTTCTTCTGCCCAAGCGCCGTCTCGATCGCGGCAGTCAGCTCCTCCTCGCACTTCACCTGTACAAGTTACGGTACCATTCATCAGCAATCTATAGCATCTGCTACTTCAATCTTGTTCTAACAAGTCGCATGCAAGCAGAATACACGGGCGATTGTGTACCTTTGAGGTCCAGCATTTGCCCTCTCCATTGTGGATGGCATCAACAAGGCCAGTGTAGTTCCAGTTCTTGATGATATTGTAAGGTCCATCGTGGATCTCCACCTCAATGGTGTACCCGCCATTGTTTATCAGGAAGATTATGCTGTTCTGAGCACATCGGATCATAGTTGACACATCCTGTGCTGTCACCTGCACACAGTTTTCCCAACTCTAAATTAGAACGAGCCGTCATCTATCAAACTGCAACAGACAGCAAATTTGATCAAGCGATGAAACATTACCTGGAAACTCCCATCACCAATGCAGGCAATGACCCGCTTGTCTTTGGCGCCCTGGGCGTATCCCAGCAATGCGCCCACTGACCATCCAATTGAACCATACTGCATTTGGAATTCATAACTGCAGCATGCCAACAACATTAATCAGCAAAAGGCAGAGAACAAATCAAGGCAAACATAAGAACAGTGTTTCATCAGAAAGCTCACCCACAGCCCTCAGGAAGCTTCAGTTTCTGGCAGTTGAACCAGGAGTCACCAGTCTCAGCGATCACTGCATTATCCCCTTTCAGCATCTTCTGAATGTGCTTGAAGAGTACATTGACACGGAGCGGCTCATTTGGCTCGCTTTCTAGTGGCTGCCCTTCAGGCACGAAGATCCTCTTGTAGTTCTCATAGGCAGTGGTGTTCTTCTTAACCCTCTTAGCCAATTCAGACAAGAACTCCTTCATCATGACACAACCAAAGGCTGGGCCGTTCCCGACAATGACACGTTCTGGCTGCACGACGATGGCCTTGTCCTTCTTGAGCAGGAAAGAGTAGCCAACAGAGCTGTAGTCGTTGAAAATTGGACCTGCAAAGAGGTAGGCATCTGCCGACTCCACAATCTCAGCACAGAAGGCAGTACTGACGGCGCCCCAGTAGGTGCCGATGTAGTGGGGGTGCGACTCTGGTACAAGGCCCTTGGCCGACGGCATCACTGCATACGCATAGCCACTGGCATCTACCAGATCGACGAAAGCCTTCCCTGCCTTCGCCACACGCAGTTTGGAGCCGCCGACAAGCACTGGCTTCACCGCGTTGTTCAGGAACTGAACGCTTGCCTCTACTGCAGCTTCCAGCCCCATCTTGTTGCTCACTCTGCAGCATTGGAACAGGCTCAATTAAACACACAATTCAAATTGTAACAAATCGCAGAGTAATATTACAACATCCTGAATTCACAGATGACCTCCCGAAGAGAGATTATTAAATGGTATCAGATGCCTGATCATCAAGCTGACTCCTCGTCAGATAACTAAATATATATGAGGAATAATAATCAAATAACACGTGCAGCAACAGCAACAGCACCCAGATCAATACAGTACATAATAACGATGCAAGTCATGAAGGGTTTTGGGGGCAATATTCTGACTAATAAATGACAAGCGATACCTGGGGGCGAGGAAGAAAGGCACAGGGTCGTGGCTAAAGGTCGGGTGAGGAAGCCCGGGGAGGTTGCAGCTGATACTGAGGTACACCGGCTTGCTCTCCTTAAGGGCCGTTGAGATGGCTGTGTCGATCTGCTCGTGCGCGTCGTCCAGATTGGTCACCACCGCCTGATGTATCCACGAACAAGCAAACATAAGCATTCAGAGACCAACCAGATAAGGACGATACGCTCCGAAATGTCCAGACGCACGTACCTGGTAGCACGTGACGGTCTGGAAGCATCGGAGCTCCTGGGAGAAGTCGGGGAGGCCGATGGTGTGGTGGAGGATGCGGTTGGTGCCGTAGTCGTTGGAGTTGGGCCCGCCGGCGATGCAGATGACCGGCAGGTTCTCGCTGTACGCGCCGGCGATGGCGTTGAGCACGCTGAGGCCTCCGACGGTGAAGGTGACGGCGCATGCGCCGACGCCGCGCGCGCGCGCGTAGCCGTCGGCCGCGTACCCGGCGTTGAGCTCGTTGCAGCAGCCGACGAGGCGCAGCCCGGGCTCGGCGACGAGGTGGTCGAGCAGCGTGAGGTTGAAGTCCCCGGGGACGGCGAAGACGTCCCCGACGCCGACCTGCACGAGGCGGCGCGCGAGGTGGCGCCCCAGGGACGACTCGCCCGCCGACGACACGGGCGCCGCGGGCCGCGCCGCGGCCGTCATCGAGCACCCCTGCGCCGACGCCGGGCACCCCATCGCGCCGTTCGCCGCAGCCGGCAACGGCCCGTCCACGGATCCGACGTGGGTGTCCATTGATTCGATCAAGCAGGAGGAGGCTATGGGAGGGTTGAGTGGAGTGGAGTGGGACCGAGGGGCCGGTGGTGAGCGAAGCGGAGCGGTGACAGCTGACAGGGGGTGAGATTTTAATACGAATATCTGGAGTTTTTTGGGGGGTGGAGTTGGACCTCTGACGTGTGTCGTGTTCTTTTCGGTGGTTTGCCGGAGAGGCACCACCTGTCGTTTTATACCTCCGCGGCGAACAGCACAGAGGGCAGGGGGAGGTCCATGTGAAATGTTAAACCTTCTCTCTTCTTTCGGGGAAAACCAAACCAGGGGCGCGCGGTGAACGGCTGGCAGTCTCTTCTCCCCGCGGAGTGTGAGTGGGCCGGGAAACGCGTTGAGTGGTGGTGACCCTACGTATGAGCGTGTACGAAAGTGGGTTTAGCCACCTCGTGGCTCGCTTTGGATCCGGTACCTGAACTGGAAAAAGGAAGGGTGGTGGCGCCGCTGCCGTGACGGTTTTCCCCTTTCTTTCGTCGGGATCCCGGGGAGGCCGCGGGCGTGCGGCGGCGGCGGCGGCGGATGGTTTTGGGTTTTTTCTGGTTTGAGGCGCACGTCGCGGTTTTTGTTTGCTGAGCAAGTTGGAGTCTTTTCATTTCAGCATGCAGCGGGGAATCCGGGGGGAGACAGACGCAGACGCGCCTTCGTGTTAGTGCGCCACCGCCGCTGCTGAGCTCACGTGATGAAATGAGACGCGCTGTTTCGTCCAGCTGTGGGGCTGCGTCTGCGCGGAGGTGGTGGCCGCATCATTACGATCCTTACTCTGGTTTACCTTCTTGTCCAAGAACATTGAAGATGATTTTGTTTTTGTTTCTGCGGCTCTGCGCTACAGCAACTTAACACTGTAAAACAAATTGGAAGCAGTGCACCTCACGGTGCTGCCTGTATGTTTATATAGGGTGTTACAGATAGAGTTTACATTAGAGTTCTATTCTATCTCTAACAGAATACGTATCGAATACATTCTATATCTCAACTCTCCTAAGCAGCTACGACACATTATCTCTAACACCCTCCCTCAATCTTAACTGTTTCTAAGTTTAGATTGTGTTTGAACTCTTGCAACTTGCGTACCGGGAGAGCCTTAGTGAATCCATCTGCTACTTGATCATCGGTATGTACATGATGTATCTCAAGCAGTTTCTGTGACACCCGTTCTCTGACAAAATGATAATCAACTTCTACGTGTTTGGTTCGGCGATGAAAGACTGGATTGGCTGACAAATATGTGGCTCCAATATTATCACACCACAACTTGGCAGACGGTGGGCTTGGCACTCCAATCTCCTTTAACAAAGTTTGAATCCACAAGATTTCTGCCGTAGTATCAGCTAAAGCTTTATATTCTGCCTCCGTGCTTGACCGTGAGACAGTTGCTTGCTTACGCGCACTCCAAGATATAAGATTTTCACCAAAGTATACTGCAAATCCTCCTGTAGAGCACCTGTCATCAGAACACCCTGCCCAGTCTGCGTCGGAGAAGGCACTGACTCTTAGGGAGGATGACTTTCTGATTGTGAGACCGAGTCCTAGAGTGGATTTGAGGTATCGCAATATGCGCTTTACCGCCGTCCAGTGTTCTGTGGTTGGAGAGTGAAGATATTGACACACTTTATTGACGGCAAAGGAGATATCAGGTCTTGTAAGAGTAACATACTGTAATGCACCGACTATACTTCTGTAACTCGTTGCATCAGTGCTACCCAGTGGCGTACCTTGATCTCTGGAGAGCTTTGCACTGGTAGACATAGGCGTGTCAACTTCTTTGCATTGCAGCATATTTGCTCTACTCAACAGATCACGAGTGTACTTGGTCTGTGTGAGTAGTAGTCCCTCCCTTGATCTGTTGACTTCAATCCCCAAAAAGAACTGAAGATCGCCAAGATCTTTCAGGGCAAAATCCAATTGCAGATCGGCAAGAAGAGCCTGTATTGCTGTCGGAACAGAGCTAACCACAATTATGTCATCGACATAAATCAGCATAAAAATACGCACGTCACCTCGTTGATAAAAGAACAACGATGTGTCCGCCTTGGATGCTTGAAACCCGAGAGCAAGTAGCTTGGAACTTAGCCTGTGGTACCATGCGCGCGGAGCTTGTTTCAAACCGTACAGGGCCTTATCAAGTTTGCAGACATAACCGGCACGTGATAAATCTTCGTACCCTGGCGGTTGAACCATGTAGACCTCTTCCTCAAGAACACCATGTAAGAACGCATTCTGGACATCTAGTTGACGAAGACTCCAACCTTGAGACACCGCAAGAGAGAGAATAAGCCGTATGGTTTGAGGTTTTACCACAGGACTGAAGGTATCATCATAATCCACGCCAAACTGTTGCTTGAACCCTTTCGCAACAAGACGCGCCTTGTACCGATCAACTGAGCCATCAGCTTTGCGCTTGATTTTATAGACCCATTTGCATCCTATGACATTCTGCCCTTGCTTAGGGGGAACAAGATGCCATGTTTTGTTCTTTAGGAGAGCAGCAAACTCAACGTCCATGGCCTGCTTCCACTGATCATCCCGCAAAGCTTCAACATGCCCCTGTGGTTCACGAAGTTCAGCCAAATAACCAGTACCATAGCGCACAGTACCATCTGTGTATTGCTTAGGCTGCCGAATCCCGTGTTGAAGACGTGTGGACTTCGCCGGCGGTGGAGCAAGCAAAGATCAGGTACAGGAGGCGAGTCCGTAGCCTCTGTTGAGGAGCTGGACACACGTGAAGTTGTTGTTTCACCACCCGAAACAATCTGCATAGAGCTGGGAGCTGGAGATGTAGCAGCATTGGTTTCATCTGATGGAGGAACGCCAACGAGACCAGAGTCTGGCAGGTCCGTCGATAGATCCATGACTGACTCATCAGGCACGTCATCACGGCGAAGCGCGCCAGTTGTTTCCTGTACAACACTAGACTCACTGGCCAAGATTGGTAAGCACGATTCATTAGTCAATTGAACAACGGAAGTAGGACTATTAAACACAAGGGAAGCATCTGTATTATTATCCTGGTCACAAGAATTTTGCAAAGCTGGTGGAAGGAGTAAAATCTCAGAGCGAAGTCGTGAGCCTGCATTTGGATTAAGATTAACAAAGGGAAAAACATGCTCATCAAATACGACATCGCGGGAAACGTACACACGGCCAGATGAAATATCAAGGCAACGAAAACCTTTATGCATTGGGCTATACCCCAAAAATACACATTGTTTGGACCGAAATTCAAGTTTACGCGAATTATATGGACGCAAGTTAGGCCAGCAAGCACACCCAAAAATTCTAAGAGAAGAATAATCAGGTTTAGTCTGGAAAAGAGTTTCAAACGGAGTGGAAAAATTTAGAAGTTTGGTGGGGGTACGATTAATCAGATATGTGGCTGTTAGGAAGGCCTCATCCCAATATTTGAGTGGCATACCAGCACGGGCAAGGAGGGATAAACAAACTTCGACAATGTGTCGATGTTTTCGTTCAGCAGCGCCGTTTTGCTGATGTGCGTGAGGACACGAAACAAGATGTGTAATCCCCATACGAGTGAAAAAAGGATGAAGTTTTTCATATTCCCCACCCCAATCTGTTTGAATAGAGACGATCTTTTTATTAAAAAGTCGTTCAGCCATATTCTGAAAGTCTTGAAATTGCTGGAAAACATCAGACTTATGTTTCAACAAAAACACCCATGTATATTTGCTGAAATCATCTATAAAACTCACATAATATTTATAACGACCAAAGGAATCTGGGGCAGGACCCCATACATCGGAGAACACAAGTTGTAATGGAAAACTAGACACACTGGATGATTTTGGGTAAGGAAGTTGATGGCTTTTCGCCCTTTGACATGAATCGCACACAGACTCGTGGTTACTGCAACTACTAGAGCAAGGCAAACTATTTAGGCTAATGACTTTATTGACTATGAGATGGGATGGATGACCAAGCCGATCATGCCACTGTGCTGCAGAAGGCTTCACGGTGTAGAAGGCTTGTTTGTTGTTAGACGTAAACTTGATAGAGGGGATCGGGTAGAGACCTCCTTTACCCCTGCCGTGAAGAAGAACTCTTCTTGTTGCACGATCCTTTATAAGAAAATAATAAGGATGAAATTCAAGAAAGGCATCATTATCAACAGCAAGACGATGGACCGAAAGAAGATTTTTTTCAGTTTGAGGAACATGCAGAATATTTTTCAGATAAAGAGTGCGACCAGAACAAACTAAAGATGCATGACCTATATGCTTTATAGCCATACCTGTGCCATTGGCAGTATGAATCTGATCGTCACCCGTGTAGCGGTCGCGAACCGTCAGCTTGTTTAATTCAGATGTGATGTGATCAGTTGCCCCGGTATCAGTGTACCAGGTCCCGTCACCACCATTGGAGTTGGCAGCGATGTTGGCACTGCGATCTTCACCATAGTCATCGTCGAATCGGTACCAACACTTGACAGCTGTATGTCCCTGCTTTCCACAAATCTGGCACTTAGGAGGCTTGTTTCTCGATGAACCTCCGTTGGGGCCGCTGTATTGAGTGCGACCGCGTGATGACGATACTCGACCTCCGCGATTGGATCCTCGACCACCCCCGTGACTACCACGGCCACCACCGCGATTTCCACGAGAGGCCGCATTGACCAAGTGTTGGTTGATGCTGTTGCCACCTTGAAGGAGATCGAGCCTGGTCTCAAAGCTAAGAAGCTGACTGAAGACTTCTTTGATCTCTGGTGTATCACGTTGCGCCACCAAAGCGGAGACGACAGGGTTGAACTCGATGTCGAGGCCCGCTAGTACGTACGAGATGAACTCCTCGTCGCCTAGGGGTGTCCCTGCGTAAGCCATCTCATCTGCAAGGGTCTTCATCTTGGTGAAGTACTCGGAGACGGACATAGTGCCCTTTTGCGTCGTGGCGAGGGCAATGCGGGTGTTCACTGCTCTTGCCCGCGTTTGGGAGGAGAAGCTTGATGTGATCTGCTCCCAGACCTCCTTCGCCGTCTGGCAGGAAACTACCAGCGGCAATATCTCCTTCGATAGTGAGGAGACGAGGTAGGCCATGACCTGCTGATCCATAGCCACCCACCGTGCATACTCTGGATTCAGGGTCTTCTCGTTCTTCTCGTTCTTGAGTTCCTTGGTAGGGGCGACGGCAGTGCCATCAATGAACCCCTGAACCTGGGCGCCGCAAATTGTCGGCACGACTTGCAGCTTCCAAATCATGAAGTTGGTCTTCGTGAGTTTCTCTGTCACCGCAAGGCCTAGAGAGGCATGTACGCTGGAAGTGGAGAAAGCCATCTAGATGTGTAGAGGCCTGGCTCTTGGTACCATGTAAAACAAATTGGAAGCAGTGCACCTCACGGTGCTGCCTGTATGTTTATATAGGGTGTTACAGATAGAGTTTATATTAGAGTCCTATTCTATCTCTAACAGAATACGTATCGAATATATTCTATATCTCAACTCTCCTAAGCAGCTACGACACATTATCTCTAACAAACACCAGTGCTGTTCGTCCTTGTTAGTCGAGGAAACTAACAATCGGCCGGGTAGACGGCTGCATCTGCACGCGAACGCAACGTACGGCCGGGTAGCGGGCGGCCGGCCGGCCGTCCGGGTTGGAAGACACAATCCGCTGCCGCTGCGTGCGGGGAGAAAGCAGCAGCGGGCGAAACAGGCGTCGCGCCGCCACAACCTCCCCCTCCCCCGCACCGCACCAGGTCGCTTTCGCTGTGTGTGAGGAAGCTTCATCACTCTTGTTTGTAGTAGATGCTTTGGTTCCATTCATTTCCATTCCAAGAGAAAAAGGAGCGCAAGAGCTGAAGCATGCATGCGTCCGTCTCGGCGAGAAACGACGACGCACCGGTCATCGCCGTGACGCAACAAGTTTCTTCTTTTTTTCTAGCATAATGGTAAGCATCGTATTCAATGATGTGGAAGAGACATTCTATGCTCCCCAAATCCAAGTAGCAGCGGGCTCCGTCAATATTTGTCTCTGTTTCGTCATGTGTGATCTAAGCGTAAATAGTCTAAAAAAAAGGAAATTATGATGTCATTTAAAAAAAACAACTTAGACTAGTATTAGACATACTACAACTTTTGTATAGAGCCAAATTATGTACTACTCTTTTATTTTTAATTTGTTGTCGTTCGGATTGTGAGATTTGACCTACAAGGAAATATAAAATCCTTGTCCGAAACAGCAGCATTTTGGAAACGGAGGACTTGACGAATTTCCCCCACGCATGCATGAAACGCGCGCGGACATGCACTGTCTCGTTCGCGGTTTGCCCTCTCGCATCTCGCCGCATTCGCCTGCGACTCGAGGGTCAATAGAAGGAAGTCAAAACCAGCAGGCTACTACTACGCTCGTTGGACCGACCGAAGTAAACCGTGGTCACGCTCCTGGCTCACCCCGTACACCCACATTCAGAATCAAAATCTCATTCCTCGGCGGCCATGTCACATTCCATTCTTAGATTCCACCACTGACCAGTGCTCAGGATCGACCGGTTGCGGCTGCGGCTGGGGCCTCGGGTGGAGCCAGAAAAAGTGCGACACAAAACTTGCACGGAAAATTGGTCCACTCTTGGAATTCTCAACTTGGTGCTTCGTAACCAAGCTACACATGGCTCGGCCTGTCACATGGCTTCAAACCTCCTAGGCCCACTCTAGGACAAAAACAGGCTGAGCTGCTAAGCCCATTGCTACACGATGGTTGCATCGTGGAGAATTTCGGCCCGAAACAAATTTTCGTTGCCCAACTTCTACATGATGGTCTTTTCCTATGTTTATTGAATCTTATTTATGTTTATTAAAGATTTTTCTATTGAAAAAAACTCCTTTCCATTTGTCTCCGATTTTATTAATTAAAAAGCAATCTAGAATATGGATAATTTATAAATAATATATTTATGTAAAAATTATTTTAGATCTTTTAGTGTGACTCTAGGTAGATTTTAACATATATTGCTACTTAAGGCTATATGAATTCAATATTACAACTTTCTTGCTAAAATCTATTATAACAAACTCTGAAGATAATATTATTAATGTGTTCATTTTTTCTTAAGTAATAAAATTCTTGATAATATTATTCTTGATATTAAATGACATATAATAGAATAGTATAAATTTATATACAATAAATAATATAGATTTAGTGAGTCGAATAGACTGGGTCTAACATTGACTACACTTGTGATCATGTTATCATATTGTATTACGTTCCAACTAGACTCAGTCTGTACTATTTGATATTATGCATTAAGGAAATAACTTTATATTTTAAAAGTTTTTAGGAAATAAACTAGATAACGGTGGTTGTTGTACATCTTCTTTTCCATCGACACTAAAGTTTTTTGATGAAATAATAAACCCAAGTACTTGATGATGTATACCATGCATATTTCTAAATCCAAAACCAGAAAATAATTTTGTTAGTAGTCTAGATCTGGAGAAAATTGAAACTAGTGGCATGACCTTAGTGTATGTAAATTTGTATTATGAGGTCTAAAGTAGTGAAATATCAACAATAGTCATTGTTAGTTGAAATTTGCATGAAAAAGGCTCAGAATTGGGCTTGACAGACCCTCCATAGGTGGCCACCAGTCAAGGTTGGGTTGCTCGACAAACAGCTTGTACTCCATGCCTATGAGCTTCGCACTCCTCGCGTAAAAGAATTGTTTATTGAGGAACTAATAGATACTCCCTCCGTCCCTTTGATAAAGTCGTTTTGACAAATGGCGCTGGAAACAAGGACCTTCTGCATTTGGTACTATCGCTGGTACTGCAATTACTATTGTCCTTCCTTTGCTTTGTTTATTCCATTTTTTTCAGCCGAACAGAGGAGCAAACCCATCACACTTTGCCGCGTGCCATTTACGGGTCTACTTGCTGCCATCCTACAGCTATTAGGTTATGGCTACGAGTCTAAAACGACATCATCTCCGGGACAAGTATTCTAGCTCCACTAAATCAACGGGACGGAGGGAGTAAGTAACAATTGATACACGAAGACACATGACATTCAGCAAATGTGCCATTATGTCCAAGGTATGTCTTTCACTTATTAAGTGTATTTTGGATGCTCCAGTTTCAATCGAAAAATGCTCCACTGTGAATAAAAAATCAAACTCATTCAATAATAGCTAGTTTGATAACAAACTATTAGAATATTTCAAAAAGAAATATTATATACTGCTAAAACGTGAAGAATAATAAATTTTCACTAATGGAACTAATGAAGAAATTTAAAATATAAAACATAGAGACGAATGATTTTGAATATTAGAATAACTGATTTCAACTATTGAAATAATTGATTTTTGATGACAGAATGGTTGGTGAAAAATACGAAAAAAAAATTAATGTGTGAACCAGTTTTGTTGCATTCATTCTATAGAACATTATGTTTCAAACGGGTTTAAAAATTATTTTGATAAAAAATCAGTAAGTTTGAAATCCAACTTGAAAATCAGCAACACAAATCTTAATGCGCGCTCGCCGTGACACTACGTATAGAGGGGGGATTGCCTGCTGGGTGTGCACAGTAAAACAAAGTGCAGAAGCAGCTTAAAAAAAAAAAAGGGTTGGAGAAGCCAGTTTCGGCTCGGAAACATCATTCTCCTCGTCTTTGCCTAGTCAATCGAAATGAAACAAGCGCGAGCTACAATTGCTCACTGTCACTGCTGGTTGTGTTACCCGGTGTCGGTGGCCTTATGCTACCGACCACGACGGCGAGAAGGACGCAGCAGTGCGCGGCGTCGTCGTCGCCCGCATCGGCCGCGCGTGTAGGCGAAGCCCGGTGGACGACAGGTCCTGTGTTTGGTGACCACGACACGACGGTCGGGACGGCCGCATTACCCCCTTTTAAGAGACCACCAGGAAGAGTTGAGAGGACCAGCGAACGCCACCAAACTCACCTCGGTTCATCAAGACCAACACCAAGTCCAACTATACCAGCGTACCACAGCAACTCAACTTGGAATCGAACAGCGGGTAAGAGGTAAATAATGAAGGAATACTCATGACGAAACAGGGTCCAGTACAGCAAAGGGTTTCTTTGGAGGTTGGAGCCCCTTTCTTTGGACGAGGGCCACGATGGTGTAGGGGCTGTACACATTTCACATCCCACACTGTAGTGCTCGCGAAGCAAGGTTGTCTTTCCACACTACTGTAGCGCGCGTCTTTCTTCTTGTCACCAGAAACATGATAACCACGTTATTTGAAAAACAACACAGTGAAGCAATGGGATGCTATTTGCAATCTAAAAAAATCGAGAGCGATGGCAATTGTTAAGAACTCGGCGTGATGCTGCCATCCGCTCCATTTTCCGTACCACTGACAGCGAACGTCCGGTGCAAACACATCGGGTCATCAAGCCTGTGCACCGCCCACAGTTCACACCAGAAAATTTTTTTGATGCGGACGCGCTCATTAGGCAGGATTTCTACACAGGCATCCATCCTAGGTGCAGCACGGCGACGTCAGTGAAACCCACCTTCACCGTGGCAAGTGTCGTGTTGCCTTCACCGACGCGACCGTGTTCCGGTAAAACGTACGTTCAAGGGAAGAAAAAAAGTATGCATAAAGTCGTACGGATGCAGGGTGCTTCACAGCTTGAGGATGAATGTACATGTATGTACACCTAAACACGCACAAAACCTTCATGAGGTACTGAGGCGTAACTGTTGACACTTCAGATGAATTTACAGACCAGATGGAAAACTAAATTTTGTCGGAATTCATCGGACTCAAAAAAAAAAAAGGTTGCTGAGTCCACGCACCCGATCCGTGAATGGATGGTTCATGTTCTCGGTGTGTGTTTTCACAGCTGTACAGATTAGAAGAGCGAATTCGCCGCAGAAGGCCTCACCAATCTGTACAATTTTTACTGTAGCTTGCACTGCTGAAGATTGCAATGATCACTCTCCCTCGTACAGATGCAATACCTGCAATTTATGGTGGACACTGCCGGCAAATCTTTATGCACAGTGACGAGCAACCTAGCAGCCCCATACGGCCATACCATACCATACCAGATATCCAGGGAGGACGGACCATCTTTCACAATCCACGCGTAATGAAGCGATAAGTACTGCAGAAACTGTGAGAATGCAGTCAAACTCTTTCGATCGTCAGCAATTTCCAATGCATCAGGGTGCTTACTATAAATTTGAACCTGTACACCGCATACAGAAGGCAACCTCTCTCCCAGCTTACATTGTACTCCTTGTTGTGTCGCCGCCTTTGACAACAGTTTCAGTACCTAATATACTGTGTATAGGGAGACCCATAGATCATAAATTCACAAACCTATTGATAAGTGGCAACGACATATGCTCACCTTGCTTCATATACGAAAGTTTTTATTTTTCTTCTAATTTCAGAAATCAGAGCATTGGTGCTGTAAAGCTTGCTGTCCTGCAAAAGAGCCATGATTCAGAAATTGTAAACGTTACTTTTTAACAAGGTTTACAGTTACTTCAACCTAAGAAAGTAATATATTTGTGTCTTCTAGAAGGTAAGCACATTCTGTTTTTGTTTATTCTTTTTATTCTATGTTTTGGTCAGCTTTCCCTTTATTTCTTTTTCTTCCTCTGATTCAAAACTTTTACTTGTTTCTTACTAGCCAAAGATGAAAGAAGCTCCTCTGGCTGGTAAAGCAGCTCCATCACAATTCCTTTTACAGAGCTTGAGGCAGAAGAAAATTTATAATGAAGGTATGCAGTAAGAATAAAGACTGGAAACAAAAAAGTAAAGGAAAAAGAAAGGAGAGAAGAAACCACACCAGTTCACCTCTTTGCTAGAGGAGCACAGCAACTGCTAAAGCTAAAATCAGAAAGTGAATGCTAGCCGTACAAAAATCAGGGGTAATTTAATTCCATCCAACTGGCTCGTAGGTAAAGGGAAAATACGCAAGCTTGTATGACTGTTTCTTCTTTGGTGAAATTCCACAGACAAATCAGCTGCCCCATAGCAATCACTTTAAGGACAAGTAACTAGGCCAGCAACAGCTCCTACCTAACTTAATGCTCCACCCATTCTCGTTTGCCCATTAGTAAGTTCTATTGCGTAGGCTCACAACGATACAACACCTCACTCAGAACACCATTGTATGAGTAAGGAGGTAGGAGACACATAAAACATAAGAGAGGAATCAATACCACCATATTGAAACATCATTCCTCTGATGAGGAAGAGATGATGAAGGAGGGCGATGCATGTGTTTCACTTCTGAGAAGCAAGCTCCATGGCTTGGTCGAGAGGAATCATGCTCTGGAAGAGGAGAATAAACAATTGAGACACCAAGTGAGCCGACTACAAGGTCAGGTAGCCTCTCTTGAAGGGCAGGACAGTGATAGAAGGATACAGTGGAAGAAGCTGGAGAATTTTTCAACCAGCAACAGCTACTCTAAGGAGAAACAGGTTGTCCAGAACAATGGTGAAGCAAAGGAGGCCGTAGATCTCAGCAGCTCATTGTCGTACAATAAGCAACAATTCTCCAGGACTACTCTAATGAGATCAAGGGCACCAAGAGTTCCAAATCCACCTCCCAGTCCGACATCCATCCAACCAGTGATGAATATGAGAAAAGAAGGCATGGCTGCTCCTCCTCCACCACCACCACCACCTTCAAAGTTGTTGAGGAGCACAAAGGCAGTACAAAGGGTACCAGAGGTAGTCGAGTTGTACCGATTGTTGGTACGACGTGAAGGAAAAAATGATTCAAAGTCAGGATCTACAGGAATTCCAGTAGCTAATAACAACCGACAGATGATTGGGGAGATCGAGAACAGATCAGCATATGTTTTAGCTGTAAGTACATACTTTCTGAGAGATACAAACATATGTACATATAAATTTCGTTTTAATTATCTTCATAAGTATTATCCATCAGTTTTGAGACATCAACAAAGATATAGGCTGCCAGTGCCACTGAAAAATTCTCAGTACTAATCACCATCTCAACAAGGGAAATCTGCTTATCTCATAACACGTCCCTTTATATCTTTCAAAACCTCAAGACTCATCAGAACATATCATATCCTCTCTCTGTATGTACATGTGTTATTTTGAAGGTATCCAACATTTTCTTTTGATTCAGAATGAGGAACCCCAGGCGGCCAGGCCTCTATAATGATGCATATTGAAAACTTTCTGAAAATTAACCATCTAGACAGACAAAGGCAGGGGTATCAGAAGTGTATCTTTGAATCAACAGATAAACCTTTTTTTCAACCCAGCTGAACTGTATATAAACTAGCTAGTTTCCAGAAGGTTGTGAAACTAACACTTAAATAAAAAAAACATTATAAACGTATCTCAACACATTCCAATATTTTAGTTAATTTGAAAAGCACAGTAATGACATTTACAGGAAATAAAAATCTTTTCCATGTCCCTTCTGGAGTTGTTGATAGTTTACATCTTGATTCATGATTTAGTAATCCTTATAGTGGATCCATGCAGATGCAGCCAATTGTTTTAGGCTTCGTAATTGATATTTATGAGATATATGCATATTCATCTCAAAAAACATTTTTATAATATTATAGTTTGAACATAAGTCTGTTACAATGGAAGTAATAGTCAAAGTGACATTATGGATACCATCTCAATGTCACAACTGTTCAGGTACATGTAAATGTAGGATCAGTAGTTTATCTGTTATGTAGTTTAAAAGTTAAAACAAACCAAAAAACATCCCCTTATTATTTGCATTCCAACAGATTAAATCAGATGTAGAAAATCAAGGTGCATTCGTAAACTTTCTGGCAAGTGAGGTTCAGAATGCAGCATACAAGGAAATAGCTGACGTTGAAGAGTTTGTGAAGTGGCTTGATGGGGAACTGTCATACCTTGTGGACGAAAGGGCAGTGCTCAAGCACTTCCCAAACTGGCCTGAGAAGAAAGCAGATGCCATGAGAGAAGCGGCATTCACCTATCGAGATCTGAAGAATCTAGAATCAGAGGCATCATTATTCCATGATGACAGGAGAGTTGCAACACCTATGGCTCTGAAGCGCATGCAAGCTCTGCAAGATAAGTGAGTAGATGAGTGAAATGATTGCATTCCTGATTTCTACAGAACTACACAGCATGATACTATATGTAACCAGAATTCACATAACTGCATTTTTTTTTTGTAGAATTGAACAAGGTATTCATAATACTGAACGAGTAAGGGACAGTGCAAGTGGAAGATATAGGGATCTTAAGATCCCGTGGGAATGGATGCTCGACTCGGGAATCATAAACCAAGTATGTAATCATATACTTGAATGACACATCAAATAAATCCTCTTGATAAATATATAACACACACAGTATATATTCATGCTATATTAAACAGCTAAAGATGGCTTCACTGAAGCTTGCAAAGGAATATATGAACCGTATTGTGATTGCACTGAAGTCAGATCCATTTGCAAATGATGAGGAGCTGCTTCTGCAAGGTGTACGCTTTGCCTTCCGCATACATCAGGTAGTTTGATACAAAGTCAGTAATTACTTTGCATGACACTGTTTATTGCTATGTACTATAGAACCAATTAATTAATTTAATTAAAATAAATTTACAGCTTGCAGGTGGTTTTGATGAAGGATGTCGGAAAGCATTCCAAGAATTAAAGACTTATGCAACCAAGTCAGAGTGATTGGAGACGCTTCAAACATGAGTCATTGAGCTAAGCATCTGACATTAAGTTTTGCCGAGGCTGGCTCCAAGTGAAGCATAATTTTGAGGATAATTCTGCACATAATTTTGTAAGGATTAAGTTATTTACCATCCAAGTTGCTGATCTCTCGGATAAGTTAAGGTTCTGAAAATGCAGAGCACCGTACATGGTAACATCTCAAATGTTGAAAATTCAAACTAGAGTCCCCTGAGATCATTAGGTAGCATCTTACTATGAAGTAGAAGACTTACCATGCAGTACCAGTGTGAAAACAGCACGCAAGTGACAACTGCAGGCTTATTTGTTCCAGAACATTTTTTTCCCCAGGGTTTCTGAAGAGAGCAGATAAATTAACGAAATCCTAAGTTCAAATCAGGAGCATTGCTTCCACAATTCAAAGTATAATAAATATTCATGAAACCATTATCGTCTAATATATAGTTTTAGTAAACAAGCCCGCTTGGAATGCACAGTTCTCCGATTACTATTATCACCTGATTGTTTCAATGAGTTTGAACAAAATTCCACAACTTAATACCGTATCACCTAGGTTGCTAAAATGCACAAGAGTTCCAGTTGGCAGAGCTTTAAAAAATAGAAAAATAATACTACTAACTATAGAAGGGTGCTTTCATTAAAAATAAAAAGAAAAGAAAAGAAACGGCACCTATCAGCTAGGTACTCGCATAAAGATGCCTACCTTTTCAATTTTCATTTCCCTGTTTCCCATTGCTGCATATTGAAGGATAAACGAGATAAAAAATCACTTAATCAGCGATGTCTCCAAGTTCTATTGGGTTCTTTCTGTGCGCACTATGCACACTATTATTCGTTCGTGGTAGCTCAAAGAATGTCGAAACGAAGAGTTTATCAGACGTGCACATAATATCTTCGCTAAGCCTACAAATTCGCACAGGAATGAGGGCACGGAATCACTAACAAGTACCTGAATCGCGCATGTTTTCTTGGATGAATTCCTAACCGCTGCGCGGGGACTCCAACTCGTGGCAGAGGTCGGTCCAAATTGTCGTCATTTGCCGCGGCGACGCGCAGCCGCCCACCGGTCTCTGGCATCTACTCCCGCAGTTTTTTCTCGAGGCTCCACGGAGACGAGACCGGCGACGCCTCGACCCACAGGCCAGCGAGTCAGCAGGGACGCTCCCGGCACCGTCGCCGTCACCTACCTGCCTCTCCCGCCGGCGCTCAGCGGTTCAGGAGCCGTGACACTGTGTTATCTATATGTCGCCCACTGACAAAGGGGCTGAATGAGTCAACGGTCCCAATTGCAGTGACACCAGAACAATATACTCTGTACTGTTAGATCTTCCACTCCGCTCGCGGTCGCGCAGCCACGACATCGACGCCTCTTTCCTTCAGGCACCTTCCAATTCTAGTCCCGAAAGGCTTTCGCCGCCCTCCTCATCGGCGATGGCGAGCTCCGGCGGAATCTCCGACCAGCTCTTCGTCTCCGCCAAGCTGGAGAGCAGCCGCCTCGCGGAGCTCGACCTAGCACCCTACCTCCTCGGTTCCCACCCATTCGCGGGTTCATGGGACCCCTGCAAGGCCGTAAGCTTCGGATCGCCTCTAGCTAGCACGATGTATTTGCGGAGCAAGATTTGACGCGCTTGGAGTTATTTTGTTTGCAGCTGCCGATGGAGCGGGCGGGCGCTGCCATGTGGGAGCTCAGCTGCGTCGTCCCTTCGCAACATGGTGAGTTGGGTGATCTGATTGTGCCCGGCCGCACCGCCTGCAGGGTTGATGTTATTATTATTGGGATGTGGGGGGGGGGGGGGGGGGGGGGGGGGGGGGGCGGGGTTAGTTTAGTTTTTTCCATGGTGACGAATGGGGTAGGACGAGCTCAATTGCAGCGCTGTTTATTTGTTCATGTGATAGGGCTGGGACATTTTTCTATTGGAACGATTGTGAATTATAGTTTCACGTACTACATTGTGGAATTGTTCTTTAAAAAGGAAATCAAGTGATTCATGGACTTGCTCATCGTCAGTCATCACTTAGGTGCTTGCTTGTGTTATATATGTTTGGTATTTAATTTGTTTCAAACTAGCTTGTATGCCCACATTTTCTCTCTTTTTGTGTGTGTGTGTTTTATTAGAAACGCTGGATTTCAAGTTTGTCCTGAAGCCAATAGACAGTAGCTCACAGTGCATTCTTGAAGAGGGACCAGACCGATCACTCGGCAGCAGGGTTACTCAAGCGCAGACGAGAACCGCAGTGTTTAAAATAAATGAGAAGGTTGAGCTTGAGTGCAAGATTTGGATCGAGACAGAAAAGCTATCCCCATTTGATCTTGCTGCCAGTTGGAGGGCTAATCAGGGGTGTCTTCAGCCTTCAAGGGTGCGAGGGATTCATAATGCTATTAGTAATGCTGGATTAGAATCCATGGAGAAGGTATGAAATTTGTTTTGTCTGGTTTTATATTATAATATGTTGAAACAGTTAACCTGGCTATGTAGAAATACCAATCTTCCAGTGAACTGTGTGGGAACTTAATGTAGCAAAACTAGTTATCAAAATTGAAAGAGCTCATTGACCAGTGAATCTGGTGACAGTTAGGCACCTTCAAACTGGTCTAACCAAAGGTTGGTTACTAAAAGTGCCTTAGAACCGCACATGGCTTGACACAGCCTGCAATTTTGCCACGGGGCATTCAAGCTTGCCAATTTGTTTAAGTTGTGGCACGACACATCTGTTCCAATAAATTATTGGTTTTCCTACTATTAATCAAGTTAAAGTTCAGGAGCAGTCCTTGAACCTTTCCCGTGAAGAAAATCTAGTCCCAAAAAAGTATAGAAATGCATATATGAGTCCTCATACTTGTTAAGTCTATAGTGTGCCATTCAAGATCCGAATCACTCTAATAAGAATGTTGCTATCTGTTGTGCGCCAAAGTGATCTTTTTTTTCTTCCCTCTACTTCACCAGTTAAATTTATAGCAATTGGTGATGATGAAGCCACCTTGTCTTATCTGGACTCAACTAGTGTGCCACAAAGACTTTCTCATACTGATTAGGGTGATTTGGACCTTGAGTAGCACACTTTATAAGTTTAAGGTCTCATATCTGCATTCTAATAGTTTGGAGACCTAGACGACACTATGGGAAAGTTGGAGAGATGGTGTGCATTGCTCATGAAATAATTAATATGCTAACTTGAAGACTTGTTATAAACTGTATGCTAACATGAAACAGCCAGTTCATTGTAAAACAGTTGTTTTCTGTGGAGTAACACCGACATTAGGCAAAATATGTCCAACTGTAGTGAACCTTGTTAAAGTTATTTGCAGGACAACAATAATTCTCTTTGTTAGACAACTGCTGCCTATGTTTCTATTTGTTTGAAATCTCTGTGCTGCTTCCTTTTCTGCACTGCCAATCTTCCCTTGTTCCTTCGAGCAGAATGGCTTCACATCTGGTTTGGAGCATGATTTAGACAAGTATGTAGTTCCAACACCAAACATGGGCTCAGGTGTTGTTTATGCCGCTAACTTGACTGAAAATCCACGTTCATTAGTGCACACTGGGAGTTCCTCAAACAATGATACCACAAAGGATGTTTTGCACTACTCAATCAAGGGTGATGCATCCCTGGATGGCCATGCTAACATTGTGAAGGTATAAGTATAACTTTATTTTTCATGTTCTGATAGTTGTTAGCTTAAACCATACTACTGGTAATATAGGTGAATCACTGTAGAAAATTCTAAATATGTGATAATTTTCGCAACTTAAGGGTTAATTCAGCATTCAGTTCAGCATAAAACATAATGCTTTATTTTTGCAGGATGTGACTGTAGGTCATGCACCATCACTAGAAGAACAAAGGGCGGTATTTGTTGATAGAGGTGTTGGCTCACCCAAGTTTGCAAGATCGACAAACGAAATATTTTCTATGAGCAACATCAAGTTGGATTCCGAAGTAAAGGTGGTCCAACAATAAAATATAAGTTTCGTATGATAAAATTTTCTTAATCATAAGTAAGATGTTATCTTCGATAGTAGTTCATTTGTATTCACATGAGCTTAAAGCAAATATCTTCTATAGAATTTTTCTTTGTTCTCTTGAGCTTAAAGAAAAAAAAAACCTTGACCGGTGGGGTAAAGACCACCCCTACTGCATTATATTAAGAAGCAGCTCAACCATCTCATTCAGTTGCTACATTTTCTATCTTATTAACTCTGACAACTGTAACAAGCAGGATATGCCGGCAGCAGAAGGAGCTGTTGCAGCCGCAGCAGTTGCGGATCAGATGTACGGTCCAAAAGAGGACCGCAAGTTGGCCATTGTGCTAGTGAGTTTCTCACACTTAAAATTTTACTTGTAGTTGCATAATTATTTTTTTTTGTTTTGATGATTTATCATTTTTTGTATAAATTATATTACTCTTGAGTTTCTTAAGAAAGCAAAAGCCCTTAAATATTTTTGTTCACCACAGAATTTACAGAAATAATCTGCTAACTGATTTGACTAGTATACTATGAAAGATGAATACTGGTCTGCCTGCAGTTTGCACACTGTTTTTCCTGATGATTGACATAATTAATGCAGTACTTATCTTTAGTTTTCTTCAAATGTTGCTCCTTTGTAACAGTTTACAGCAGATTCTCACAAAAATATAAATTTTCATTTTTGTGCATTGTTCAGCTCTTGAGAGAAATTCAAACATTTCGTTAATCATTTATGCTGTTTATTCTTCAAGTACATATACAGTTCTTTTATAACTCTATGCTGACATTTTAGGTTGGGCTGCCAGCTCGTGGTAAGACCTTTACAGCAGCTAAACTTACAAGATATCTTCGATGGTTAGGTCATGAAACAAAACATTTCAATGTTGGAAAGGTGAACATTTAGCTTAAGCTGATTTTGCAGTGCATTACTCTTGCATGATAGAAGCCACTAATCCACATGTTAAAATGCAGTACCGTCGGCTGAAGCATGGGACTAATCAGGTATTTCACATTTTCATTGAATCATGGTAATAGTTTTTTTTTTTGTTATCTACACAGTAACTTTACAGAAAATTTTGCTCTCAAGCTTTTACTTAGTTTCTGATAATATTTATGAGAAATGAACAACTTACAATTTCTATGCTATGTTTCTACATGAGTTTTTTTTTCCAACAAGAAATATCTAATTGCATCAAGTATTTTGAAGCAGACTGCTGATTTCTTTCGTGGAGATAATAAGGAAGGTGTGGAGGCACGTAACGAGGTCAGTTACAAGACACAGTATCTAGTTAGTAACAAATATGATACCAAACGCAACACTTTATGAAACTATAACCACCTTTCTTGAAGGGCCAAACCTTAGAGGACAGATAATGGATGCCCAGGCGGCCAGGCCACCACTTTCAGTTGTTTCGGCTTGGCACATTTGTCCAACACACTAAACAATTGCCACCATCAACCTTGTTCTTGGCCCCTCCAAAGAAACATCTTCACCTCTTATCAATTGCCTGGAGAAATGAGAAGCTATTTAGGAATATCACAGGCTATATAGAATAGGTGTGAGCACCGCCTTAACCATGATTAGTATGCCTATGCAATCAATTATTAGAAAGCAAAAGATTGCTGTTTATTTGGAATTAGTTCCAGCCGCACCATTTTGAGGATGTATAGCTTTTCACAATGTACATAATGTTTCTCTTTTTATTGTAAAATTTCTCCCGTACTTTGCAGGTGGCAGCTTTAGCAATGGAAGATATGCTATCCTGGATGCAAGAAGGTGGCCAGGTAGGACAAAAGTTTGGTGATCTTGTGTTACTGCTTTGTTGGTAATTGACTTTAAATCTTCCCACAGGTTGGTATTTTTGATGCCACAAACAGCACCAGAGGCCGGAGAAACATGCTGATGAAAATGGCTGAAGGAAAATGTAAGGTATAGTTCAATCAGTTGCATGTCTTGGATATTTTTTACCTTTTCACTTAGAATGGAATGGATATACTCTTTTGGCTATTTTGAATTGCTTGCCTCCTGCCAACTATATGGAACATTGTTTGCCAGTTGTCAGCCTTGATTGTTAATATCTTGCACAATTGGTTATATAACCTATAAAACCTTCAATACCACTGCCATTCACTGCAGCTTGTCGAAGAATATGTTTCAGAGTTAAGCTTCTCTAGTTGTGCGAGCCAGATTTCTGATAAGATCATTTATTGCATGCATACAGAACAGAATACTGTGCCCATTTTAAGTTACTTTATGGCTCCCGGATTTATTATTAGTGCAATTTAACTTTAGGTTCCCTTTACTTTGCAGATTATCTTCTTGGAAACGATATGTAAGGACCCAGATGTTCTTGAGAGAAATATACGCTTGAAAGTCCAGCAAAGTCCCGACTACGCTGAACAGTGAGAAAAATAACTTATTTTCTTTCTTTTCTGCATCCTATCAATGCACCTTTTGATGTACTGTCTTGTATTACAGGACTGATTTCGAAGCTGGTGTACAGGATTTTAAAGAACGACTGGCCTATTATGAAAAGGTCCATAATAGCCAAATTATATTATATAGGATCGCTATCTTGTCGAGAATGTGAGATAGTTTTATGAAATGTCTTAAACCTCTTCAGGTCTATGAACCAGTGGAAGAAGGCTCTTACATAAAGATGATCGACATGGTTAGTGGGAGTGGGGGGCAACTACAGGTATGTGTGAACAGTCAATCCATACATGTAAAGATATATCTGAAGCTTTATTCCCCGTGTTACTACTATTGACATTCTATTTACCATTTGTTTTCAACATGCTAAATACTAACTCAAAGTCACAATCTTGAGTTAGCTCTCCTTGATTGTCATACAAATACTAATATATGTACTGTTTCCAAACGAAGCATAGTATAAAATTGTAGTCTAGCTACCAGCACCATATTTTTTTATTTCACACCTGATATTTTACGCAGGTCAACAATATAAGCGGTTACCTGCCTGGACGCATTGTTTTCTTCTTGGTAAGTCCAGGAAACCTCAAGTTTTATGTTGTGCACATCTTAAAGATTATTGGGATGTTCTAGGTTCCTTACAGTTGTAGTTTCCTTAGGCTCATGTAGGTCACATCCTAATATGTATTTTGTTTAGTGATTCAATGTTATGCTTTTAAACTGTTTGGGTCTACGTAATTAGTTGTATGGTTATTTAAATATTTTGCCAAAATCTTTACTCACTCTGCCCAAAATTTTTGCAATATGGTAATGATAATCTAATGGTCAGATAATCCTTGCTTCATCTGTCCTAGAATATCCAAAACTTCACATTCTTTTAGGCCATAAACCATTTGGAATCTCCTAAGTTACTGATTGTGAGTGATTGGATAAATCTTAACAGATTTTCATACAACTATTGTGGTTTCGATTTGGATACGGTCTTAAAGATTTGTTCTTGCGTCGTAGAAGTAGAGATATTTGTCAACTTCCACTTCATCATTCTTCCTTAGTTTCAAGTTGACATAATAAAGATTAAAGAATATAAGTTTGTAATCACCCTCAGCATCATGCCTTGTTCTACCATCCTGGATGACTTCGTTCTATGTCTTATCAAACAACAGATTTGTAAACTTGAACTAAGCATTACTTTATAGGTTTTGTCCTGTTCATTGTTTTTCGGAATAATAATATAAATGTCTTGTGTATTGTTATAGGTGAACTGTCATCTGACACCTCGTCCTATCCTGCTAACAAGACATGGTGAAAGTTTAGATAATGTCAGAGGAAGAATTGGCGGAGATTCTTCTTTGAGGTCCTTGAGCTTCTTTGCTCTTTTTCTGCTATTAGCATCTCTAATTCCTTTCTATTCTTTTCTTCATTCAGATTTTTCCGTCATACTAAGTCGCGAACTCTGGGTTGCCAAATTAAGGAGTATATATGACATTTACAAATAATCATGAGCCTTGCATGTCAGCAATAAAACCACGAGCAACCACCACTTATGCTGAAATATAATAAAAATGAATTTAAAATCATATTCTTGTTTAGTAGATCATCATTAATTGACTGTCTTTGATGTGTAATGTAATTGGAATTTGCGATAAATTGATGGGTATAAATTTTGGTGATAAATGTATCAATAGTGTCTAACTTCTACTGTAAACTTGTGGGCACTCAGTTTCTATGTCTATTTTGAAAGTGAGAAAAGAACGGAGGAGGTATGTAGTTCCAAATATACATGGGAAAAGTAGTTTCATACATGTTGATGTATACATGTTTTATCAGTTCTGTATGCATCCTAATTTCTAAATATTCTGTTGTTGGCTATCATATGATGGAACTTATGTGCAGTGAGGCCGGTGTGCTTTATTCAAGGAAGCTTGCAAGCTTTGTGGAGAAGCGACTGAAGTCTGAGAGGACTGCCTCTGTAAGTATGTCATTTGCTTCGCAATGTGGAGAGACAGCATATTTATTAATTATGTGCAACAATTGATTCAGATATGGACTAGCACACTCCAGAGGACAATATTAACAGCACATCCAATCATTGGCTTTCCAAAGGTCAGTTGCCATAGGTAATACTGAAGTTTAGCCAGATTGTCCTCTACTACTAAACATTTTGTGAAAATAACTTGTTTCCTCATATTCCTTGTAGATACAATGGCGTGCTCTTGATGAGATAAATGCTGGTGTATGTGATGGGATGACATATGATGAGATAAAGAAAAATAAACCTGACGAATATGAGTGCGTAAACCCATCTTATTGAGAATTTTAATCAGCTAAATGCATTCAGATTGCCTATCTGGTATCTTATTTAGTTATTAGCCATGCATGACCTGTATGGCCTCAATCTTTTATCTTAACGTTGCACATATTTTTTTTTCTTCGTTTACAGTGGTCCTCCTTCCCCTACTGTTCAGCTAATTTGTATATATGCCTCCTCCAGATCACGTAAAAAAGACAAACTGAGGTATCGTTATCCGAGAGGAGAATCCTACCTTGATGTCATTCAAAGGTAATAGCATACTACCTCTTGACATGATTCAGTTTCTATAATTACCTTAACCTTCTTCTCTGTTCAGATTAGAACCTGTAATAATTGAGCTTGAACGGCAGCGTGCTCCAGTTGTAGTCATAGCTCACCAGGTAAGCAGTAAGCTGATCCAGTTTTCACATTCTTTTGAACTTTCTCTTGGATAGTTTGCTAATGTGGATGTCTGAGGTAAATTCACTGTACAGGCTGTTTTACGAGCACTCTATGCATATTTTGCGGACAAACCACTTGAGGAAGTCCCAAATATTGAGGTAAGGCATTATGCGACAGGCCAGCATCATATAGCATCGCATTCTTTTCCATTGTGACTGAAAATACGTTCTTATAGGTACCTCTTCATACAATAATTGAGATACAAATGGGTGTTTCTGGTGTTCAAGAGAAACGATACAAACTCATGGATGCAGTACACCCCACTGCGGGGCTGTAAGAAATATGACGTGTGAACCTCGCCCCTTCTACAATCAGTCTGCACACAAATGTGTGGTGACATGTATCATGACACTCAATCAACCATGAGCTATAGTTCAATGTGGATAATTGGCACATCAGGTTTAGCTCATAGATGGTACTAGATGTTTAGAATTTTAGTTATATGCTTTTATAATTATTCTTGCCCCCAGACATGTCCAAAGATGCAATTCAAGTAGATTCGGTCGTCCTGAATTCGGTATTTATTTATTCAGGATTCTTTCAATAGCCCTTTGGTGCCGTGCCTCTCCTTTCCAGCCCAATGGGCATATTATGGTTTCTTGCACTTCAAACAGGATCATGGTCTGAAGAAAATTATGCTAAGTAATGATGTACGTACAGTACAGAAATATTTTATTAAATTTGTATAATATATATCTTGACAGAAAAAAACTTGTTAAATTAGGTAGGAAGCATACCTTGGAACCTGTTACCTGCTGTTATTTATGTAAACTCCGTACACCTTTTCCATATCAAATGCGATATGCATTCGTTCAGTATTTGTAATATCGCGCAAAACATCTTAAATGTGACTTAGCGTTAGTTCTACGGTGACAATAGTGCTGCTCTAAACTGATTCTGGATACGCGCAAATACTGTAGATAAGTCCAGTGTTTACCGTCCGATTTGATGGGAGGCACGAAAAGCTGACAGAAAAATATGTTACTGATGATTGCTGCAAGCTGCTTTTCCACTCAACGCACGCACGGAATAATGATGAACCAAATGATTTTTCGTCCTCTGCCACAAAAGTTACCTGGAGGGTGGCCTGTCTAGCAGTAATACAAGTTCATTTCCTCTCACACAAGCAGAATGATGATGAGACACGTACCGATGATTTCCGCCCTACTCACAAGAGGATTTTTACCGTGGCAATTGAGTGGCTGGTAAGAAACGCAATTGCCAATTGCCAATTGCTTTTAAAGGTAGCGGCATCGCATGTACACGTCGCTTATTCAAGTGCAGTAGCCTCCAGTCCTGAGCCGTCCTCATAGTTGAGCCTGCAGCTCAGTCCGCTCAAGCGAGCATGCCCAGCCACCGAACGCCGCCGCTGCTGCGCGCCGCCGACTGGAGCGACGGCGAGACGTCACTCCTCATCGACGCGTGGGGCCCCGCCTGCCGGCGCCGCCGCAGCGGGCGCCTCAACCTGAAGCAGTGGCGCGCCGTGACGAGCGCCGTCAACGCCCACGGCGCCGCCCGCGGGGCGCCGCTATAACCGCACCCGCGCCCAGTGCCAGAACCGCGTCCGCAACCTCAAGACGCGGTACAAGAAGGAGCTGCATTCCGAGCCGCCGCAGCCGCTGTCGTCGTCGGGGTGGCGCCACTTCCCGCGCCTCCGCGCGTTCCTGGCCAGTCCCGATGAAGACAGTGGCGTCGGTCAAGGAGGAGGAGGAGACGTCTGCGAGGGAAGAGGTGGAGGGCAGTGGGTTGGCGGGGAGCTGGACCACCGTCCCGAGGAAGCCGAGGAGCGGGGCCGCCGTCGCGGAGCAGCCGGAGCTCGGTCCGGCGGCGGTGGTGACGAAGCTCGCGGGGGTGTACGAGCGCGTGGAGCTGGCGAGGCTCGACTCCGAGAAGGTGAAGATGGAGGTGGAGGCAGAGAAGGCCATGTTCGACGTCGTTAAGATGGAGTACTGACAGTGTGTGTGTGTGTGTGTGTGTGTGTGTGTGTGTGTGTGTGTGTGTGTGTACTGACAGTGTGTGTGTGTGTGTGTGTGTGTGTGTGTTCGCGCGCGCGCGCTTGCGCTTGCGCTTGGTGTCTTGTCACGATAAGACGAACTTAATGTGTTGTTGGTGTTGTTAGTTAGTGCAGGGAGATTGTAGGCTGTCGCTGTAGTCTGATGAAAATGAAATGGCTTGAGCTCAATCGTCATCTACTCATCTTTGTATGTCGACAGGAACTAATAATGTAGTACTAGTTGAAGAAATAGATTGGACATCCAATACAGCATAATGCTCTGCATTCCGCCAGGGCAGAACCAAACTTGGACGCGCCGTCTGGGACGATGGCTGGAATCCCATCGCCGATGATCCTCCGACGCGCATAATGCTCTGCGACTGCGAGTAATTGCACGCCGGCTGGCTCCGTCGGTATAGCTCCTGGACATTGGCCGCGCTAGCTCTGGTTTGGGCACTGCCGAGCGACGGCGAGGTACTCTGTTCGGCTCTCACGGGCCAAAGCGTCAAAGCGATCAGCTCGTTCCCCGTCCCAGCAGAGAACCGCCACGGCGGAACGAAACGAACCCTGCCTCTGCCCGGCCCGACTGAAGAATGAGAATGAATTGCCTTGGCGTGTCTGCGCTACTGACACGATCCGTGCGACGCAGCTTCGGCGCACCTATAAAAACACATGTACCTGTACTGTAGTACCCACACAGGAGTCGGGCAACCGATCATCAACTGATCAAGCGAGGAGGAGGAGCACAAGCACCGCACGGCCCTCACGGCCGGGCCGCACCGCACACACACCCCTCCCCAACCAACTCTCTCGCTCGCTCGCTCGCTCCCTCCCGGCCGGCGTCGCGGATGCCGTCCACGCGCCGCCGGCCTCCGCCGCCGCCGCCGGCGTGGACGCCGGAGCCCTGGAGCGACGGGGAGACGTCCGCGCTGCTCGACGCCTGGGGCCCGCGCCACCTCCGCGTCCGCGGCGGCCCGCTCCGCCCCGCGGACTGGCGCGCCTGCTCCGCCGCTGTCACCGCCCGGCGCGCCGCGGCCGGGCGCGCGCCGCGCACCGTCGACCAGTGTAAGAACCGCGTCGATTACCTCAAGAAGCGCCTCAGGGCCGAGACGAAGAGGGGCAAGGGGGCCCCGCCGCCGACGCCGGCTGTCTCCGGGTGCCTTCACCGTCTCCGCGCGCTGCTGCGCCTCGCCCCCTCTGCGCCCCCAGTGTTCTCCAAACGTCGTGGAACCTTCGCCGCGCCCAAGGTGAAGGCAGAGAAGGAGGAGGAGGACGACGACGACGAGGAGGAGGAGGAGAGCGGCGGCGGGTCTTCTCTACTCCGCGACTGGCCGCCGGTGCCGAAGCGGCGGAGGACGGCCGTGTCGTTGTATCCCGTGACCGCCTCGTCCGCGGCGCATCCTGACGGCGGGGGGAGAAACGGCGCGCAGGTGGCGGCGGCTCTGGACAGGCTTGCCGGAACGTATGAACGCGTGGAGGCGGCGAAGCAGAGGGAGGCCGCGCGGCTGGAGGAGCGGCGCCTGGAGGCGATGCGCGATCTCGAGATCGAGCGCATGCGGGTCCTCGTCGACGTCGCCGTCACCTCCTCCGTACGTGTCGACAGCACCGTCGGCGCCGCCGCCGGCGCCGCCGGCGAGTACTACTAGTTGGTGAGGTGAGGTGAGGTTCGTTCTCCTTCGTTGTTCTCGTCTCTACTCGCGCTTCCGATCAGGTCACGAGATGGGTGCTGCACAATTCAGGAGTCCAGCAATTGCTGGCCTGTGGCTCGTCGTATCATAATTCAGGGGGAGCGGCATGGGCATGGCTAGAAACATCCACTCCATTAGGACAGTACCACCAACCTGCGCATGATCATGTGATGATTGAGTTTGGCTGGACACTCTTTATTTCTAGAAAGGAAGGGATGCCTCGAATCAGTTTTTGGATGGTTTGGCATGTAGTGTACAACAAGCAACGCTGGTACTGTGCAAAGTTCACCGCTGACGAGATGTTCTGTTGCACCCCTTCGGGATAGAATAGTAATAGGTTCATGTTTTCAGTTTGGGCTGATTGTTTTTCAGATTCAGAGATAGTAATAATCTGTTTTCTTCTGCAAGTGCATGAGAAACTATCCTACTGATTTCATCTGCTTTCTTAACGTTGAATCATTCTGATGACCCAGTTCCCTGATATTCTTTTGTAAATCTTCTGTTTTTGCAGAGGAATTATTAGGACAAGCTAATGTGGACATAATCCAGATTCCAGCCTCGTTTTTTTTTCTTGTGAAGAAGGCAATTTGATGTGATGCCCTTACGGAAAGTTACATCGGTTTAGGTTATGGAGAAGCTTCGCCAGATATAGATAGCACATGGTGAGAAGTTCAAGTTCACTGATTCTGATTGCATGTTTGCAGCAATTGAGAGAGGGGAACGGTTAATAGATCGAATGTATTTTCGTCAGCTATTCAGGCTTCAGTTTGGCCATTTGGATTATTACTGTAATTATTAATCCCTTTTGGTTTACAGCTTCCCAACTGATCAACTGCGAAACATTCCCTGATCCAGTACATAGTATAACATTTTGTTTATCTGTGAATGTCTAATAAGTGTAGTACAAATGATAATACAGTACTCTTACTGTTTCGGATGCCTATTCCTTCTGTGCGGTCCACAATGGAGGATCGAGTTTTTACTATATACAGTACGTTTATGCTCCTTATAGTGAACCTAGTTTGGGTACTGCAACATGCTCTGGTACAGTGCTTCATATCAACCATTTGTACTTTCCCTGTCATCATTCATCAGGATCAATCACCTCGTGATTGGCAAAAGCTGAAGACAAAAGGCTTCCCAGCTTTTTCTTTATCGCAAGCTTTCCCAGATTTGTTAGCTTGGAAAAGAATGGCAGAAAGGGGCTGAAAGATTATAATCAGACTGACAGTTCAATTTGCAGGCTTCTCCGAATTCAAATCGTGCACATTCAATAGGAATTCATGATGGACCGCCAGTTGGGCTGATCGGGGTCCAGAGAGAAGAGCCGTTGGGTCATTCAGTTTGGGCTGCTATGTGTCAAAGTCCAATCCGTTCGAAACGGGCCATACCACGAAATGCAAGTCCACAGCCCGGTAAGTCATGCGAGTGCCCATGAACATCGATCGAGTGCACCAATCGAATGTTCGATGTTCTGGTCAGCTGCTTAGCAAGTTAATGTCATGCGCTTCACAAACACTTCCCCGCGTCGTCTTCCGTAGTATAGGATAACAACGCAACTATGTATGTCCAGAAATGTCCGCATCGTAGTCAGCTAGTTCACTGACAACATAAAAAAAAAAACAGCGGTGCTACGACACCAAAAATGTCCACATCCTCAGTCAGTAAGCTACCCTTTGCATTCATTTCAGAACAAGGAAAAAAAAAAAGGAGAAAAACACGTGTCACAAACACAGCTGCACCGCCATTCAGATCCACGCATGCTACTAGTATCAAGCAGATGGAAGAAGCCAGATTATTTTCAATATATCGTTAATCAGTAACGAAACCAAGGATAGCCTCCTTTCTGTTGTTTCTTACTGCAGAGAATAGTCCATTTCAGGCGGGGAAAAAAATCTATTATCCGGAGGAAGAAAAACCAGCTACCTTCCTCCAAAAAAAAAAAAAGAAAAAAAAACAATTCCAGAAGAAGTGGGCGGCAGGTACGGACCCCCGCCTTCGTCGGGTCCCCCGTGTTCCCAACGAAGCGCCTCGTCTCCCCGCCCGACTCTCTCCCGCCGCGCCCCCACCAACGCGGCATTAACAGGTCACGCCCCGGCGCACGGCGGGGACGTGCGGCCGCGCGGGAGGGCGGAGGCGAGGCGCGTGCGCACGAGCCGTTTCCGCCGGAGAGGGGAGGGGATCGCCCTCTTGCTGCAGGATAGCCGGAGGCACGTCGCCGCCCGAGAGGCGAGGGGAGGAAGAGGGGGCGGTGGGCGGCGACAAGGGGAGTTCGCCATGACGAATAACTTCCTCACGACGATAAAGAGCCTCAAGCTCATCGAGGGGTGCAAGGCCGCTCAATTCTACGCGTTCAGCTCCGTCGGCGCAGCGTCCACGTCAGATGCCGCCGGAAGCAGCAGCGGCGGCAGCAGGCCGCCGCCGCCACCGCCGCCGAAGTGCTTCTCCATGCGGTCCGGGTCGCTTTACAACCCGCATGCGGCGCCGTCCACGTCGGGATCCGAGCCGCACCTGCCGTGCGGCCTTCCGGTCGCCGACGCGCTCGAGCCGGCGCTCGACGCGTGCCTGCGCCCGGTGGACCACGTCGGGGCGCTCGGCGCCTCGTTCCGTCGCGTGTCGGCGGCGACGGCGGACGGCGGCGAGGACGACCTCTGCGACGCGTACCTGGAGCAGCACGCGCTGTTCTACTCGATGGGGGACGCACGGCTGCTCCGGCGGGCGCTGCGCGCCGCGCGCGTCCACGCGGACGACCCGCACCGGCGCGTCGTGCTCTCGGCGTGGCTCCGGTACGAGCGCCGCGAGGACGAGCTCGACCCCACGCCCCCGCCGCTCGCGGCCTGCACCGAGACGACCCCTCTCCTCGAGTGCCCCCGCGCCGCGGTCTTCGCCGGCGTGTCCACCGGCGTGGACGCGGTCTGCCCGTGCCGGCGCCCTCCGCCTCCTCCCGTCACGCCTCCACCCCACCGCCTCAGACGAAACGCGTCGGACGCCGCCGCGAACGGTGCCGGCGAGGAGGAGGAGGACACCAGCAGCGACTTGTGGTTCGTCATCGGCGAGGAGGAGATCGCCTGCGAGCGGTCGTGCATCGCGGCCCTCTCGAAGCCGCTCAACACGCTCCTGTACGGCGGGTTCGCCGAGTCGCACCGCGACCGCATCGACTTCAGCCGCGACGGCATCTCGGCGCGCGGCATGCGCGCCGTCGCCGCCTACAGCCGCCACGGCTGCGTGGACGACTTCCCGCCCAACACCATCTCCGAGCTCCTCGGCTTCGCCAACAAGTTCTGCTGCGAGGGCCTCAAGGCGGCCTGCGACGACAAGCTGGCCACCATGGTGCGCGGCGTCGACGACGCACTCTCCCTGATCGACCTCGGGCTCGAAGAGGCCTCGCACCTCCTCGTCGCCGCCTGCCTCCAGGCGTTCCTCCGCGAGCTCCCCAAGTCGCTGGCCGACCCGGACGTCGCGCGCCTGCTCTGCAGCCCAGAGGGGCGCGAGCTGCTGGACATCTCCGGTAACGCGTCGTTCGCGCTCTACTACTTCCTCTCTCACGTTGCCATGGAGCAGGGCATGCGGTCGAACGCCACGGTCATGCTGCTGGAGCGGCTGTGCGAGTCCGCGGAACTGCCGTGGCAGAAGCAGCTGGCGCTGCACCAGCTCGGGTGTGTCATGATGGAGCGCGGCGAGTTCGAGGACGCGCAGGGCTGGTTCGAGGAAGCCGTCTCCCACGGCCACGTCTACTCCCTCGCCGGAGTGGCGCGCGCCAAGTTCAAGCGCGGGCACAAGTACGCCGCGTACAAGCTGATGAACAGCGTCGTCGGCGAGTACGAGCCGGTCGGTTGGATGTACCAGGAACGCTCGCTCTACTGCGTCGGCAAGGAGAAGATGCCCGACCTCCAGTCGGCCACGGAGCTCGACCCGACGCTGACCTACCCGTACAAGTACCGCGCCGTCGCGCTGCTGGAGGAGGACAACGTGGAGTCGGCGATCGCCGAGATAAGCAAGGTCATCGGCTTCAAGATGGCGACCGACTGCCTCGAGCTCCGCGCGTGGCTGTACCTTGCGCTCGAGGAGTACGAGCTGGCCGTGCAGGACGTGAGGGCGATTCTGACGCTGGATCCGAGCTACATGATGTTCCATGGGAAGATGCACGGGGAGCAGCTGATCGAGCACCTCCGTGGCCAGGTGCAGCAGTGGGACATGGCGGATTGCTGGATGCAGCTCTACGATCGGTGGTCCGCGGTGGACGATATCGGATCTCTAGCGGTCGTGCAGCAAATGCTCACCAGGGAACCGGGAAACAGCGGCTTGTGGTTCCGGCAGTCACTTCTCCTGTTAAGGTCAGTACTACATCTTCACCTATAATACTCCCTCCGTTCATGTCCCTTAAATTCATCAAAAGGCTTAACATTTACATGTTCCTATAGGCTAAACTGTCAGAAGGCTGCCATGCGTAGTTTGCGACTGGCACGGAACTGTTCAGTCCATGAGCACGACAGGCTTGTATATGAGGGGTGGATTCTATACGACAGTGGACACCGGGAGGAAGCACTAGCCAAGGCCGAGCAGTCGATTAAACTTCAAAGATCATTCGAGGCCTTCTTCCTCAAGGCTTACGCTCTAGGAGACTCTAGCCTCGACACCGAATCGGCGCTTTCAGTCGTGCAGCTTCTGGAACACGCCAACAGCTGTGCATCCGACAACCTTCGCAAAGGGCAGGTCAAGAAGAGTGTCACTGATGGCTCATTCTTTCTTGTTTAGCAGTAACTGTTGTGTGTGCTAATAATGGCTATTCTTCAGGCGTACAACAACATGGGGAGCATCTATGTGGACTGCGACATGCTGGAGGAGGCGGCCGAGTGCTACGAAATCGCGCTGAACATTAAGCACACGCGGGCGCATCAGGGCCTGGCGCGCATCCACTACCTGAAGAACAGGAAGCTCGTCGCGTTCGAGGAGATGACGAAGCTCGTGAAGATCGCCACCAACAGCGCGTCAGCGTACGAGAAGCGGTCCGAGTACGGCGAGCGCGACGCCGCGAAGAGTGATCTGAACACGGCGACGCTTCTGGATCCGACGAGGACGTATCCGTACAGATACAGAGCAGCCGGTGAGATTGAGATTTTTGGTGGTGCTTGTCTTTCAGATACTACTACTAGATTTCTCCAGCTAGTGTAAACTCTGTCTCTGTGTGCTTCAGTGCTGATGGACGAGAACAAGGAAGAGGAGGCGATCGCGGAGCTCTCGGGCGCGCTAGCCTTCAAGCCAGACCTCCAGCTGCTCCACCTCCGCGCCGCCTTCTCCGACTCCATGGGCGACAACGCCAGCACCCTGCGGGACTGCGAGGCCGCGCTGTGCCTGGACCCGACGCACGGCGACACCCTGGAGCTGTACAGCAAGGCTTCCAAGAAGGCCGAGCCCGAGCCGCAGCAGAGCTAGCCGTACGTCCTAGTCCGGTCCGTCGCTACAGATGCTAACTCCTACTCGTCGTCGTCGTTGATTCAGCTGCGATTTTTGCGAGGCAGGATGATGAGACGATCTTCTCTAGCTCTCTCTCTCCCCGGTCTTCCTGCCGGCAACGAAGACGGAGGCAGAAGAAAAGAAGCACTGCACATCATCAGTGAGGCGCCAGGACGTGCACGCACACACACACAAATACGTGTCTTAAAAAAAGTATATACAGAAGAAAACAGTGCTTGATCCTGTTATTAGTTGGGAGGCACCGCCATGAGCGGGCACCGCGGGAAACGAAGCATATGTGTTGTATAAAAGGTAGAGTGATGTGCCGGCAGGTGACTGAAACATCTCATATGTAACGTCGATTTTGAATATCAGCAACGGGTTCCAGACGAGAGGGAGCCAGGGGGGAGGCTGGAGACAGGGCAGCGAGCAAGCTGCTGTCCTTTAGGCTTTAGGCCGGCAAAATCTTCTTCTTTTCTCCCCTTTCCATTTCTTGACCCATCCTTTCATGTCCCTGCATTTGGAGGCACGACTGATCGCAACAATTGAGTCGTTGAAGCGATAATATGCTCGCAAGGGAAGGCAAGATGTTATGTGCTTTTATTTAAGCAGCCAAATCTGTGTTGTGTGATCTGCCGTTCCACCTGCGTGCCCACTACCATCTAAGGCCTCCCCTCTGGCTCTGGCCATTTTTTAGTCCATGAATTCTGGTACGTGGTTCCATGAATTCTGCTAGTATTTTCTAATTCAGGAGAAGTTCCAGACGTTCGTGTTCGCAACTTCTTCGTTTGGAAATGTGCGCATGTCTTCTCTGCATAAATAATTTTAATGATCAGAACAGAGAACATTGTAAGGAATCCAAAAGCGACATATTGAAGATAAGGTAATGGTAGAGAAAACGATTTAATGGGAAGATGTTTTTGTTTTCACATTTCTCCATTTACAGAAAATCTAGCTTTAGTTACCTCAGATTTATGAGTTGAATAACCCATTTTACAAACATAATTCCCACATGATGATACACACAGATGATATGCCTGGAATCATTCCCAGCAAATGCCATCAGTCAAATGTAAACACAACATGTCTAAGTAAACACGTCCACATTTAAGTGTGTTTCTTCATGCCATGGAAGAAGCGAGGTTCTCTTTTCTGGCACAGCCTACTCGAGAAATGCCTTGGAACTCAAAAAATATGTCAGGTGTTTGATGAATCCCCTCCAATAGAAGTTGCTGTAACATTTATTTTGCAGGAATCAGTATATACACATCACAACTGAGAAAGAGAGTAGAAATGTAACGATATTGAAAGTAAATAATTGAGCATTCTGCACAGAAAGGTGCTCAAGCTATTGAAAAATTACATTAGTAATAATTAGCATTGTAGACTAGATTTGAAATAATATGCTCATAAAACAACTGTAACATCAATGGGGCTATCATCAGTGGTGCATCTTTTTTTTTTCTGATACAAATCAGTGGTGCATGTACTGTAGTTTATACATTCCATTTTTCTTTAGCATTTTTTGCTACTATTTTTAAGCAAAATATAGCCAAGCCTGGGTATGTGTCAACAAAAAACCTAATAAAGTAAAGATCATCGCAAGTAACTCAGAAACAGGTTACAAGTTTGCAGCAGTAGTTACCTTTCTCAAACCACCAATTATAACTTGTAGGCATTCACTAGGGGAGTCTGAGCAACTGATTGACTGCCAGATCTAACGAATCAACATTCCTCCGCAAAGTTTTTCTTTCACAGAAGTTAAGCCTTAACAGATAGCTTCAAAATGAAGAGTAATCAACTATTATGGAAACAAACAAACATGATTCCAATGAATGGTCTTTTACTAAATGTAAAAGTCTTCGCTGTTGTTGGTGTTTTACTAATTGTCAACATAATTGCAGGACAACACACTGTGAGGAGCTAACAAAAGGATACAATTGAGTAGCTAAGCTTTTAAGGCCTCTCATTTCCTCATTCAACCTGCAACATATGCAAAAAAAAAAAGATACAAAAAAACCAGATCAACCACCGAAAATACATAAAAGCATACTGTTCTAACAACAAATGAATTTATATAATTTTCCCTAATACAACGAACTGTCATAAGGAATGTGTCCACTTAGTTCAAAATGATCACCTCAAGCACGAATTGATGTATTTATTTCCCTTTGAAGACGCTTCTAGTGCTGCAAAAACACATTAATAAAATAAACACCATAATCTTCGATCTAACAAAAACTAAAGAAATGTTCAGAGATCCCAAATGCTTGAATAGATCATGGTTCATGTGTGGTAGAAGTCTAAACAGACTCCTACATTCCTAATTACTACAGAAAAATAAGTTACTGAATTTGAACGCTAACAATTCCATCCAAACATTTGTGCCCTAATTATTGTCTACAGATAACACTTGAAATGAGACACTAGTAAATCTCACCAGATTCCTGGAGGCGGCCAACGACGTCGCCCAGACACTCAATATTCGCCGCCGACGTGGAGGTGACCTTTTTTGTTTTCAGCATATCACAGTAATCAAGATTCATCCATTAGTGACTTGTAACAATACTAGCAGAGCAGTAGAGCTCAAAGGCTCGTTGCATGTGGGGAGAGAAAGCGCGTACGTTGGAGAGGGCAGCGCGGAGGGAAGCGAAGAGAGAGGCGTAGCTGTCAGCAATGGCAGTCGCGTCCCGCTCCATGGCCTCCATTGCTGCCGCTACCTCCCGTGCCCCGTGGGTCGCTGCCGGACCAGGCAACACATCGTTGGTGGAGGAACAGGATGAGGATTCCACCGGAGAGGGATCCTGAGGCAGCGTCAGTGATACATCGGTGGAGTCTTTGACAGCGGCGGATTCCATCAGGTTCGTGTGCTAAGATAATTTCAAAGAAAACTAGTTTGAATTTACGTGCATCCTCAAAATTAGTTCAAATAATATAAGTCTATTATTTCAACACTTATTTTAACTTTGTTTTTTTCGTATAATTTTGTCCAATTCACTTCACTTGTAATAATAAAATAATATCAATATTTCATATATATAATGTTTATTCATAACATTTCATTTATTTAGAAATCCAGTTTTCTTCAAAATAAAATATCATATAACATTTTTCTCTTTTTTCTCTTTCCGCAATTGATCACACTTTGAATTAAATTATTACATATTAAAGAGCAAAGTACACAATAGGTACCTAAACTTATCAAGGTGTGTCACCTGAGTCTCTCAACACCTAAACTTGTCAAGCTATGTCATCTAAGTCCCTAAACTTGTTATACTGTTTATCACGATCTATTTATATTCTAATATAGATGGCAAAATAAACAATCATTGTCATAATTTACTTTCTACCGTCTAAAAGTGACATAAAAATTTTAAATAGACAACGACTATCTAGACAGTGTACATGCCCTTAGATAGATATATAAACGTTAAGTGGGTAGATGTTTTTTTTAGATTACTACCTACTTAATTTTTTTCCCTTACAAAAAAAAGGTAAAATTTGTAGATTTGAACAATCGTAGATAGATTTTTCTTTTTTAGATAATGGTTAAGTAGGTAGATATAACCTAAGATCACGTGCTGCAATTTCCCAATCCATCCCCAATACCCAAAGAAAAAAACTCTCATATTGGGGATGGAAGGCTAAAAAATTAGCCATTTTCAATCCCCCAATCCCATCTCCGATTGGTGATCAACAACAACAACAAAAAACAGCCCTTCAAAGTTCATCCCCCCCATGGAGGGGATCACCGATCCATCACCCATCGGCAGTTTGAATGGCGCGAACATTCACGTACCTGCTACGCCGCTCCGCTCGCGTCGGAGAGCGCCGCCACCGGCCGGAACTCGACGCTCCTCGTCGTCGTCGAGCTTGAAGACGACGATCTCAATCACCTACGCACCCCTGCAACCGTCGCCCGAGCTTCCTCGTCGCCACCGCCTGCCAGATCCACCGGCGTGAAGAGCTCAGCCAAGGTCAGCGTTGCCCGCTGCCACCGAGCTCGGCCCTCCTCGCCGTCGCCGAGGTCAGCCTTGTCCGTAGCAGGCGCCGCCGAGATCGCCGGAGTAGTCCGCCTGCACTGGGAGAGAGAGGAGGATCGGATAGGGAGAGGCGGGGATCGAACTCGTCGGCAGTCGCTGCGCAGCAGTCGTCCCAGCAGTCGCTCGCTGGACCGTCCATCTCCGTGGATGTATCCTGCGGTTCTCGGTTGGTCAAAGTCCAACGACACTACTGGCCACTGCATCGACCGCAGAGCTCCATAACGCCCTTTTTTTTCTTAAAAATTATTTTAAGCAACGTCCAGGGTTCCAAAAAGTTTGGTATGATTTGAATTAAAATTCTTTCCAGATGTTTAGTCTGTAATATTATTTCAATTTTTAATGTAAGTAAATATTTATGAAAAAATCAATATAAATTACCTAAATTCATTTTTCTCAAGTACTCTACTAAAGAAATTTTAGTTTAAGGCCAAGTTATATACAAAATATTCGATTTGTTCACAAGCCATAAAGTTAATTCAAATTTTTTTGCAACTTGTGAAGCAATTGAATTGTTTGTATATAACTTGGACCTAAACAAAAATTAGTTCAGTAGCATACCATACAAAATGAACTTTTAGGTAAGTTTTAATATTTTTATAGAAAGATTTAATAACTCCAATAATTAAAACAGTGTTACATAATAATCATTTGAAAGAATTTTAATTTAAATTCTACTAAATATTCTAAAACAATTTCAACTCAAATGAGTGCCTCTAGGTTTCTACTTCCTTCATAAAAAATAGCAAGAATTTTGGAGACTTAAAAGTCAGTTAATGTTTGTTTTTTAAGGGAGATGAGCTTTTGGTTAAATTAGTTGGCTCCTGTATCTACTGAAGTAGATTTTTTTTTTTTTTTTGCAAAGGGATCTACTGAAGTAGATCGACTGTAGCCGTTGGATAGCGTAGGATCAAACCAGTCCCAGATGGACGGTTTCTAGCGCGACTGCCCGCCTGACTGCTGGGAGGGGACTGCCGAGGAGTTGGATCCGAGGGGAGGATAGTACGGGAGGGGGCGACGACTTTCTGGTTCATGGGCTCAGTGGCTTCTCGAAGGCCGGCCCGCATATTAGCAATCAGACGACATACAAGGCCTAGGAAACGGATTGAACGGGCCGGCGTCTGGTTTTTGTAGCGGAACAGTGCTTTGAGTCTTGAAGGCGGCGGAACTGTAGAGGCACGGGCATCACCAAGTTTATGGATGCCCAAGCTTAGTGGTGAAGGAGCTGAGTGGTGAGCACAAAGCCAACTATTCTTTCGCCTTTTACTAAAGAATACCGTGTGCTCGCCACAAGACTTGAAAAGAAATATGGTTTCCGGTTGGCTCTGTATTATCATTTCTGTGCATTGTTGCATTACCCTAAATCTGGCCAATTCTGCCTGCGCCTTATTTTTTTCATGTGACCTGAAGAAACAAGGAGTTAATCCCAAAAGATGGAGAGTTCTTTTTCACCATTTCTAAGTTTCTATTGCTCGCTTTTTCTCCATTGCGCTAATATGCAGTCCAAAACGAGCCATATCAGTTCCGTTGTAATGTTAACCTTCTTTACATGTACAATATCACTCCCTCTTTGCAATTGTGCACACAGGACGAACTTTCAACAACCTTTTTGCCTAATTACATTCAACAAATAAAATTAGCAGAAACCATACCAAAGAATAGACACACCGGGAGACATAAAATATCATCTCACACGCAGCCAACTTAGCTCTCAGAAGACATGATCTCGAGCTCAGCCCACCATAGCGGTGACACCTTCGGAGTCGCTCCATCAGGCCCCAACGCTGTGATCTCTCTCATCCGAGCTGTAAGCTCTGCCATCTGTGGCCTCTGCATTGGATCTGGATCAATGCAGGACCTCGCGACTTCGCATAGCGCGCGAGCAGCGTCTTCCGGGAAAGAACCAATGCAAGGGTCCATTAGATCCACAAGAGCCATCTCACCGTCGAAGTAGCGAGATGCCCATTGTTCAAGTGGCCCATCCTCCTCAGAAAAGGGAATTCTCCCTGTCAGTATCTCAAGCAACACTATACCATACTTGCGCACAATGTCCTTAAGGTCATCATCAGTTGAATCAGGTCCCTTTGCATCACTCCAGAATTCAAGATCTGACACTTTTGCAGCAAAGTCATCAGTAAGGTATATTGTAGTTGAGTCAAAATTCCTTGGCACAACTGGTGTTTTCAGCTGATGCATATGCTCCAGACAGTAGGCAATTCCCATGGATATCCTTAGCCGTGTCATCCAGTCAGGCTTCTCTGCTTCCCGAACTGCGATTAAATCAAGGTGACATTGTCAAAAGTTGATCAATACAGAAGTCATAGAAACAACCTAAACTCCAAACTACCATTAAATGTATCATCTGTAGAAATGTAGTTGCTGTGTTCACACGCTCATATCTTATGACCTAATTTCGCATGACTCAAATGGTTTTTGATACCTTCCCTCTAAATAGCGTGCAGAGTCTCTAGTTAGGATCACTAATGAAACGTTTTCTTATAAACTGTAAAGACTGAATATAAAAGGTTTTGAATCGAAAATTCTGATAGACTGATGACAGTGCACTTACTGTGGAGATGCTCAAAAAGCGTCCCATTTGGAGCATATTCAAATACCATCACTCTTGTAAAGGGATGCTCTTCCGCACAGTAGCCAAGCAAGTTCATAAAATTCTTGTGGCTTACTTTGGACAAACTTGTGATCTGAATCAATACCAAATGAATCAAATATTAATTAATGAGAGGACTTACATCTATGCGACTGAAGATAACTGTCCAATACTACCTTTTTCCTGTACTGTGTTTCACTTTCTTTCGACCAGTCCTTTGCAGATGTTACCAAACTTGAGGCCACTGCAATTTCGACTCCGCTCGATAAAGTTCCCTTGTACAGCATGCAGCTAGACGTAGAACCAATTATATTGCTGAAATCTTCGCATGCTACTTCCACCTCTGATCGTTTCAGTGCAGGCACACCTGCAAATATGAATTCCATTGCAACATAAAATTAGAATAGTCCTCTAGAAAAGTTATATACTACATAAGCAAACATAAGTAGGAGGACAGCATACCTGTCACAAATGCCTTTTGCAATTGTCCACTGAGACCAGTCGCCCACGGCTTCACAGTTCCCATTTTCTTAGCTCGGCAGCAGAGAACTCCAGCTGCTGATACTAAAAGGGAAACGACAACTCCAGATGCAACTAGACCGTAGGTCGTTCCAGAATGTTTATGTGAAGAATGAGCAGGAGCTTCAGCTGGACTATCAGCTTGCCTGGTTGCAGGCCTAGGCCTAACCAAATGTGGGGGGGGTGCCAATGGAGGATGGTGTGAAGGAGATTGGTGGCGAGGCATGGGTCGTAAAGCATGTGGTGACGGAGGCGGTGAGCCTTCTGGTGGGGAGACAAATGGTGAGGGCGCTGGAGCAGACACTGGAGCGTGTGCTGATACTGAAGCTCTTCTGTGAGATCTGCCCCTGTGTGAGAGAATTTGTGTGTGTCTGAAAAGAAATAAGCCACCTTCGTTTCCACCACCAATTTGCAGCAGCCTTCTGAAGTTCCTAGAGAGGGAATAGTTATATTAGCAAGCTTAATTAAGTGTCATCTCCACTAGTCCTTCCTTATCGGTGTATGCAGAACAAATTATGAAAATTTGCTACTAGTCCATTCCAGTACAGAGAAGAAAGAAAATTTTCTTCGTAAGGATGGAAGATGGTCAAATCAATAATCCTAACTCCAATTCCTACGAGAAAGAAGTGAATGAATTCAGAAACACTGCTGCCACTAATACTTTTTTATGAACTACATACTTATATGCTGGATATCAGCTTGGAATTGTGGCCATGTATACAAGTTAGAACTAAAGATCTCTGATCCTCAGAATCGCCTCACTCACCTAGGACCAAACGTAGCACCATTGCTCACAGGACCGACTCCTAAGCTTCCAATCTCAGCTGCAAACCAAGAAAACAAACACCGTAAGCCCCAATGCACGCACAAGTACCCAACCATTCCATCGAATCCAAGCGGCCCAAAAAAAAAAAAAAGAACCTGCGCTCTCGAGCTGCGAAGAGACGGCAACCAAGAAGAACGCATGGAGCAGCAGCCTGGGCGGCGGCGGCCGCCGCGCCATTATTAACTCGCTCACTTAACCGAGCGAACAAGCACGAGCCGAGAGGAGACGCGAGCTGTACGGGTTGGAGGTGGCCGAGGAGAGAGGAGAGAGGAGAGGGGAGAGGGAGGAGGAGGGAACGCGCAGTTAGTTGGGAAAGGAGGGGAGAGAAGGGCAGCGGAGGGAGTGCAGGCGGCAAAAAGTAGCAGCCGGGGAGGTGGTGTGGAGGCGACACAGGGGCCAAAAGGAGGCGACACGAAGGCGACCACACAACTACGCGAACGGGACTTTCTTCGCTATAATAATCTTTTATTTACGGAGTACTGCTATATATATTTATCTGAATTTTAAATGTTTTTGATTCGTTAGTGTGTAATCATTTCGCCCGCCGTTGCGAACGAGTCGTCGTCCCTCCCATGCCTGTGCAGGTAGCTAATCATATTCGTCGTAATGAAAAGCAGTTTTAGCTACCGTTAATTATCATTTCATAATGACATGTTGTCTCGGCGTTTGGTTCTGAACTCTGAAGAAAAAAGTTGGCACTCCGGTCCGGCCGGGGGGACGATTATTGAGTCGTTGTTGCTCTTAACGATGGCTTTGATCGAATAGTAAGTCATGTTTTGACTGTTTTGGCTGCACGAAAACGTCTGAAAAGGAAAGGAAAAAAAGATGGATGGGATGAGTATGTAAATTTATACATCGACGCGCGCTTGCTTCTGTTGCCACGGCGGTGTTTACCTTTTTCCACGTCCGGTGCTTTCCGCCGTTTGTACTATTCACATCGGTCGCGATCAAGTTAATACGACGGTCTCGTATTTTGTGGCTACGAAACGCATGAATAGTCCAGTCTTCTGAAATCTATAATGGAGTATGTAGTAGTAGGCGTACGGCTGGCGACGCGTAGAGGCGTCGTCTCCTTTTGCAGAGGAACACTGGAAGAAGCTTCACACGCCTAGTACTAGTACTAGTAGATCTGAACCGGAGAGATGCACCCTGTTCTGTTCTGTCTATACGCCCGCCCGCCCGTTCGTCCGTCCGTCCGTCCATGACCATGATCATATCGGCCGGGCGGGCGGCGGTGCCGTCACGTGACGTGAAGGCGAAGCCTTCTTTGTTGGGAGGAAATTAACGAGACGCCACCATCGTCGCCATTAAACTCCGATCGTCCCTCAAACGGCTGCGAAGCCGACGGCTCACCGGGTTGACCGCGACAACGAACCGCGCGCGCCGCTCCTGGTTTGGACAGAAACGGTCCACGACTGATCACATGACTAGTAGTACTATACTAGCAGTAATGCTGCCTACGATGATGCTAGTACCAGTATATCACATGCCCCAGCGACGGATACACCGAGATAAGATAATTAACGTTGTCCAAACGCCCCCCATCATCAGAAGATTTGCTCGCGTTCTCTTCTCGACCGTTGCCGTGCGATTTACTATACTAGTATTAGTAGTAGTTAACAAGATCCCGTTTATCTTACTCTGACTCAGCTCGTTTGCGCAGGTGCTGATCGAGGAGTAATTTCTAGGCCCCATGCCGTCATTGGGAGGGTGGCGACGACGGGGACGCGCGGCGCGCACGGCCGGAGGAAAATCAGGATTCAGGAGTGGAGTGGAAACCTTTCCCTCGTCGTGGTCTGGTTGGTCGGTAACAACTGTAGCAGCTTCTTTTTTTTTTTTTTCCTCGCAGCTGCAGGGACCCGATCTCGTCGTACTCGTCGGTACGAGTACCGACCTACCAGCTGGCAATTTGGGCGGGGTTCGTTTTATATATGATTTGGGGCGGCAGATGATTCTCGTCAGGTTAGGTTAGGTAGCCCTGATGTCTGATGACCTGCTGCCTTTCATTCCGTGGCTCACCGTCTTACCTCCTCTTGTTCAGGTTCAGTCATTCTACTTTCTATACAAGGACCGTAATGAGTACTGACTGATTGATTAAAAAAAATACAAAGGACCGTGGCGAGTAAACGCGGGAACGACGAACAACGAATCTGCGCCGGCGGAAGTCGTGAGCTGCATGTTGGCGGTGACGAACGCTCCACTCTGAGAAGAATGAAGTCGATTAGTATTTAGCATGTGCTTTGTTTAATCCGCTCCCAGGCTTGCATCAGGATTATGATGGATGGGCAAACACGCCTTACCGGCTCAGGGCTCGCTTTGGGTTATATTACCTGCCTGGGCTCTGGATCTGGAGAGTGGGGAGCTAGCCACCGGTGGAACGGAGAAACAGCGAGCGGTGAGGTCATGAGGCAGCTAATAAGAGATAGCAGCCATCATCATTGTACGACGGTGACTTTGAGTAAAAGACACGGGCCATCCACGACCATGTCATCGTGAACTCGTGATGGACGATGAAGTGGGCCGTGATGAGTGATGCCTCCGCAATGAGTGCTTGGTAATCGAGTAGTAAGGCGCAAGCGAACCAGTCGTCTCGTGTCCCCTGCCTGGGCAGTAGTTTCCGTTTCCTGCCCAACAAGTGAAGTGAGGAAACACGGAGGAGCAGAGCAGGGAGCTCCGTGCGCGTTCAGAAAAGACTTATTTTTTGATGGACTTAAATTAATATGAGTCATTTATTTTTCTCCATCTAGTGATTTAGATTGAATTGTACTATTTTTAGCCATCAAGTATTGTTAAGTATAATAATGATGTATTATCAAGTATTATAGGATAATTTAGGAATTAAAAAGTTAATGACATTATGAAACAATTATTCTGAACATAACGACGACGAATCTGTATATGAACATAGGGACGATGAATCTGGAGACGAGGACGACGGATTTAGGCATGACAAGGATAGATCTAGCCATAACGGCGGCTTATCTGGACATGATGGCGACGGCGAGTCGATGAAAAAAATAATTTGGACCCAAACGGTATAGTATTATAAATATATTAATAATATAGTAAAAGACACTTATAAATCAAGGGTTAAGGTCTCCAGGAGAGCTGTGCTCATGGGCGAAGCTAGGCCTGCTGCCTGCTATTTTTTCTTCTTGAGAAAGCTCTTTCTTTGTGCTCTACTAGTACTACATGTAAATTGGTTTCACTATCTTACCCAAACAACCGTTTACAGAGGAATAAATTACAAAGGTTTTCTTATGCACTGCAGATCCAGACAGAAATTGTAGGGGGCTTAAGCTGAACCATACTTCACTAAAGTTACTTGAAATGAATAGCACGAAAGTATGTGAACATGCACACACGCCAAAAAAAAAAGTTGATGAATAATGGTTTTAATATGGTTTCTTACAAATTATTTGAGAAACAGAGAATCAATCTGCGTTCACTTGTTTTCATTGAGACATTTTTTCTTATTTGTGTATTCATCCAGTATTGTATTCGTCAGTGTTCGATGTAAGCAAGTAGTGGTCAATAATCACTTATACAAACTTACCGTTTGTGAGCAACGAGCGAGTAGTGGCCAGTAATTAAAATTGTGTCGTCATGCAGGCCTACGAGTATGAATTAGCACTGTGGCCTCACCTGCCTGAGCCTTCCGCACTGCGAGAATAGTTTATGGGCCAATGCGTCATTCACCCTACAGGCTGAGCGGACTCTCTGGACTACTGCAAACTAAGTTGGGCTATTTTTTTCTGGGCTGAATCGCACATAGGGGTAAGATATGGCCCAACCGCTCTATTTCAGGCCCAAGTCGCGCTGAGTCGTCTCCTACCTCAGTCAGGTTGCTCAATCTCTCTCGTCCATGGCAGAAAAAATGTAGGGGTGTGTAACTCATTTTCAGGTTAAAAAACTTACAAGGCTTCCAAACATGGCCTAAGGAGGTGCGTCATTGATAATTTCACTAATTCCTTCCATGAGACTAAGCAACTTGAAGTTCCTTCATTACCATCGTTCAATGTCTTCTATGTCACTGCCTAACGATGTTAAGTCCATTATTATTTTTGTTTCTTACATGTCACTTCCCGCTAGTCCATTATTCTTTTCTTCAAGAATATAGAAAGCATGTGGATGTGGTTGTGGCTTGTGAGGATGATAAGGGGAACGACATTGATATTCCTCTCATCTCCATTTATTTCCGATAGGTTATTCTAAGATGATGAGTGTGAATAGAGGTTCTTCGGATATATTTCATAGGCTTAGTTTTTCACACCGGGATGGCAGCGAAGTCGTAACTACTAATAATTACTCCCGTAACTCATTTTCAGGTTAAAAAACTTACAAGGCTTCCAAACTTATCAAGCAACTCAATAGTTACGACTTTGCTGCCTCCGGTGTGAAAAATTAACCCTATAAAATGTATTCGATAAACCTCTATTGACACTCATCATCTTAGAATAACCTATCAGAATAAAATGGAGATGAGAGGAATATCAATGTCGTTCTCCTTGTCATCCTCACAAGCCACAACCACATCACATGCTTTCTATATTCTTGAAAAAAAAAATAATGGACTAGCAGAGAGTGACATATAAGAAAAAAAAGAATAATGGACTTAACACCGTTAGGCAGTGACATAGAAGACATTGAATGATGGTAATGAAGGAACTTCAAGTTGCTCAGTCTCGTGTAAGGAATTAGTGAAATTATCAATGACAATATAGGGAATTTTCTCATACCATTGAAGGAATTAGTGAAATTATTAATGACAATATAGGAAATTTTCTAAATATTTTATAATTTTCCCAGCTCAAATGGTTGTCTCTAGTTTGGTATGAACTTTAGAGGCGTACATGTTATTACTACCTTAGTATTGAAATTACCGATGTTATTGACTTTTAAAATTATGTATGCAGTATTTCATTATAATTTAGTTAATTATTAAAGGTTAAGCATGATTTTAAAATGTATGGATTTAAAATAAATTTAAAATAATATGAATGTATGATAAAATGAGTGGTCTTATAACAATTTGAATACGGAGTACTTCGCAAAAAATAAATAAATACGGAATAAGTTAAATTCCTGGCTAAATAAGAGATGAAGGCGTGCGCCGTTGGATGTGCTCGGTGTGGATGGACGGTTCACATGGTGACTATCGGAGTGACTGCCGAGGAGCTCAATCCCTCCGGCCCTCCCACTCTCCCTGCAATCTCCATCGCCTCCCCTTTCCCGTCTGGGTCTGGCCGTCTCGCGTTCCCCTCCAACAGATCTGCAAGACCCGCAACGATGTCGGCGAGCGGCACGCCGGTTGATGCCTCGGGGGAGCCGATCCCGACATCGTCGGTGCTGATGGCGGCGTCCAAGCACATCGCTGTCCGCTGCCGCGCTGAGAACGTCGCCTTCCTCAATTGCAAGAAGAAGGACCCCAACCCCGACAAGTGCCTCGAGAGGGGCCGTCAGGTCAAGAGCTGCGTTTTCAACCTGTGAGTTCGCCTACCTCATGCTCGCTTTCTTCCGACCCTACCTTCCTTCCGTATTGAACTTCAGACTCATGGAATGTTTGCTTCGTTAGAACTGGGCGTGACGGCTTGAGGGTTTTGATTTGTTTGGGTAGGTGCGCTCGCTGCGGTAATGTGCGTCGGTTTAGTTAGTTTGGAGTTAGATGCTCTGGGTTTGCCATGTTTAATTGGCGATGTTAGAGGCACCTCGATGATTATGTCAGCTTCTACGATTAGGTTTTATGGTGCTGAGGATGGATCATTGATCACATTGTTATAGGTCAATTATGTACAGGGTATAGCAGTGATGCAATGTGAATGGCTAACTGGCAATAAATACTATAGTGTGAATAATACTCTTTAGTTATCGTCATGCATTCAACGGCTGAAGTGACTATCCAAACCTTGATGCTGCGATAAGCTGTAGTTTTTTAGTGAGTAGAATCTCCAAGTCACATTTCTTGAGTTGTGAGAATATTCTATACTGTGGTTTGATAACTTGATTGAGATGGAAAATTGTAATTACGATCAATAATGAGAGGGTCTTGAAATCCTGACAGCTTTATATGCTATACAACGTCGGGGATAAATTGATGAGACTTAACTGTCAGATCATTTTTCGTGCATTGATAAATCAGTAATATTGCTCTAACCATGTAAGCTTATAGATCTTAGAGTCGTATAAGAAATGAACAGAATGGTTTCATATCTGGATTAGGTTCATCCAAAGAATTTGTATCCTGTTTCAGCTATTAAATGCTCTGTTCTTATTTCACCTTGAATCCTATGAACTATGTTAAGCATTAAACTTTGATTGTTTCCCTTGGAAAAAAATATTTATTTTTTTTTGAAACTTTTCCATGATAGCCTGATAGATGTTAATTTTTCTTTGCTTATTTCCAAGAGCAAGCCTGTATGCTACATATCTTATGTATCCAAACGTATATCACATTTCCCAAAGAGTAAGTTATATTAGTTCTAATCATATAGACGTTAGTGGGAAAAAAAAGGTGACTAGTGAAGCCCCTAGCATAGCCATGATTCATAGCAGTATAAAAACTTCACTTATAGCGACCACAAGTTCCTATGCTACCCTTAAGAGGCTACATGGTGGCTACCACCAGAATAGCAAATAAGGATATTGGCTTGTTATATGCAAATAGATCATCTTACAGTGGTTAACCGAAATTGGAAGTGTCAGTATAAATATCAACCACTGATAGTTGCATGCAAGACATTCTCTCTTCTACTGATGGTCTCAGAGCATGTAGATGTTTCCTGTTGCTGCAGGTTGAATCGAACAAACCAGTTAGGGGGGCGCAATTGTGTTATTAGCAGTAATACTACATTTTTCCCCACTTGGTGATATGGGTTGCATTTGTTAAATTTTAATCCATATTCCGTGATTAGAGTGTGCAGTCAAGACCAGAGGATCTTGATCTTAGGTCACTCTGAACACAGTGCAGCGAATCCATAAATTAATTGACTGAATTTATACGTTATCTCAACAAGTGTTTAAGTAAGCAAATAAATAACATATTAAATATGTAATTAAATATCCACTGCACAAATGCTCCCTGTTCTGAGATATTATACAAAGTTGGCGCCAAAGTAACACGTCTTCAGAAATACCGCTAACTTGTGTGGTTGTATCTCCTGGAATGCTAGAGGGCATGTTTCTACTGACTCCTGTTTTGTACATGACATTGCCAAAGCAGTTTAGGGTGAATGAATGGGAGGAAATATGATTTAGGAAAATTGAATGAATATTCAGCCTTGCCCCATACCATGATATCAATGAAAAGAATTGGTGATTTAACCGCTTGATAGTTTCCTCATTAATATCTGTATGCTAGCTGTCAAAATGAGGCCCTTTGGTTTGGCAAAATTTGGGTGGCTGGAAGGTGTGTGACTGTATGCTTCTTGAGCATTAAGTCCAAGGAATAAGTTCATATAGGTTACATATGGCGGAGCTAACAAATAATCTAATACACTACCAATTTTGACATTAATATTTTACTACATTTTGCTACGAGTTTGACATGCAGACCTGGTTGCAGTCACACAAATTATTGAGATAATGATATGATGAAAGCTGTTTGACTGCATGTGTTTTGGCTTTGGTACATAGGCTTTTCCAAGGCCATTTATTTTTATAGTGTATATGTTGCTCTCTGTACATGAGGGAGATCCATTCGGTGCTAGGGTAGTATATTGTTGTGTTTTGAAAATTTAAGTACTGGCTGATGACCTAGATCTTTGAATTTTTTTTTCTTAAGTGTAGTTACGTGTTCAAGGGCCATCATTTTTCCTCTGCATTTGTATCGTTTTGAACAACGTGGTTTCCATTAAGCTTGTCATCTTTTTTTAGTTACATGTATCTTATACGTTTAGGACCCTGCAAAGGTTTCCATTAAGCTTGTCACAATGACTAATAGTTTTTCCATTACCAGGTTGAAGGAACTTCACCAAAAGTGTCCGAAGGAGATGGACGCCTATGCTGGTTGCATGTACTACTACACCAATGAATTTGACTTCTGTCGTAAGGAGCAGCAAGCTTTTGAGGAAGCGTGCCCCATATCTGAGTAGATCATTCAGACTTTTAATTCCAGCGATCTTTGGAAATAAGGAGTGAAGCGGAGAAACATAGTTCATGATCTCCTGTGTTTATTACCGTCATGGAATTTTTGTGGGTGAATAGCATGGCCTGAAGCTCTTTTCGCACCGACCCACTGTCTTTCTTCACTTGACATTTTCACCATTCAACAGAACTGTTTGAGATGAATGTCATTGTTGACTCAACTGTAGCCCCCTAAAGATGACGATAATGGTCTTCCTTGCGTTATGGTTCAGATTTCAGAACACGGGCTCGTTTGTTTAACCTCGTGCTTCCACTTCTCGGCTATAATATACATGCGGCCCGATACTGTTTCAGATCTGTGGCCAACTCATCCTTATACAGGCTCTGCGACGCTGCAGCAGCCTGGCAGTTCTACACGTCGTACGCTGAGAATTGCAGTTGCCGGCGGAGGCATGGCGCTAAGCCAAGAACGGCGTAATTGCATTTCATCGAGGGCTGGTTGAGGATCTGCTGACTGCAGAAAGAAATTTATGGATCGGAGGTACTCCTATTGCTAGAAGTAGTAGTACTACTACTACCGCTGATGAATGCATGCATGATCCATCTTGATCGAGGCTTTTATTTCCATACACTACTTCGTGATTCATATACTACTACTACATGGAATACTGGCAGTTCGATGGTGCACTATTTCTCTTGCTGCTAGTGACGCCTACAATGGAGTAGTACTACTTACTGGAGAATTTCATGCACATTCATCGTTCTTGTCCAGTTGCAACGTGTCCGCGCAGACGGGCCGTTGGTCACCACACACCCACACGGGCACAGCAAAAAGGCCGCCGCAACGTCGGACGATCCTGCAGCTTTCACCAGCTCCATGTGAGGAGAAGCGCGTCACTGTGCCGCTCCTTGCCAGGGGCCGTCCGCTCTGCCTGGTTGAAATTAGAAAAGCCAACAAGAAGCCAGCAGAACGCTCGTCGCTGCCGTGGCCGTGAAACCATGGCGGTTTGCCTCGATCGGCTGCCGGCGGAGTGGGGCGCAACGGGGCGGTTCGCCCGTTGCAGCGCTGAATCGGCCGTGCACTGTTCCTTCATCAGGAGTTCAGGTTCTGACTTTGCTTGAATTATTTATTTGGCAGTGAACCCCGTGATGGTCCTTGAAACAAGATGGTCGAAATGAATTCGCCCTCCCCTGATCCCCTCCCTCCCCATGCGCATGCCCAGATCCAGCAGTTACTGTCCTCTGCTCCAAAGCATGCATGGACACAGATCTAAAACACGGCATTAAGCCGGCTGGCTTTGGTTGTTGGATGCGCACCGCCGCCGGTACTCACGGGATAATTGAGGTGACACAATCATTCATTCATAGTATGATAGTACCACATAATTTCTGGCAAGGAAGACATATACTGTTCGGGAGCCCCCAAAGGGAGGGCATAGAATCAATCAGAGGAGAAGAAGCATCTGCTGCGTGCAAGCGCAAGGGCTGACAAAGTCGTAGGTAGGGACTGTTCCGTGAAAATGAGGTAGGCGCTAATCATGACCGTGGGAGCACATGGTGTGATCACAGGCACAGGCATGTAGCGTAGTAGTACCAGTAATAGAAGAAACAGATGTGGACATGAGGTGCTGTTCCTCAATTTCGACCCAAATTGCCAAGCCACAATACAATGGATTGGAGCGGGTCAAAGAAAGCATCTCAAACAGATCTTGACCTGCACCGAAGACGACCGGCGCTGGTAGATCCAACCCCCTTGTTTATACCACTGCTACAGTACACCAGTCTCAATCTGCATCCAATTGTAGCCCCTGGTGACAGTGCTTGGGGGCTGGCTATTACTAATAAGCAGTGTGACTGTGAAGTGTGTTGGAAAGGATACTAGATCCTTCAATTAAATCATTATGCTCTTTCATTTTCAGGTCATTTTCTGTGAGACAGACAGTTCAAGATGCCCAGGTGTTTCAGGAAGATGAAATATAACAAGCCTTTGCACATATATTATATTTTCTCATATGCAGTTTCCTGCATGATTAGGCATACAGCCAAGACAAACTGACATATAGCATACAAGAGAAGGAAGGGAGAACAAAAAGGAAAACCTATCTGACATTCTGCCTTTGTAGGATAGATAAGATCTCAGAGAACTGAGGGCGCTTTAGAGGGGAATTGTCCCAGCACCTGTTCATCAGTGACCTCAACACTTGAGGACAGTCTCTTGGGATCTCTGGCCTCAGCCCGCAGGCGGCGATTCCAACCGCTGCTTGCACCGGTGAGTACGTGGAGTATGCCTCCTCTCCGGTGATCATCTCCCAAAGGACCATTCCGTAGCTGTAGACATTGCTCATCCAGGTCTCGGACACAGTTTCAGGATCTCCAGCAATGATCTGTGGACAGAAGGGTGGTAATTTAGCAAAGACAATTTTATCCGCCTTTTAAGGCCTATATCTGCATTGTGAGTGACTACAAAAGAAGAAAATACAATACAAGTGCACATGTCGTTTTGCATAGTTATAGGGATGAACTACCGAGTGGTCATGAGATAATACCTAACTGGCTAATCTCTACTACAAGGAAATATGGATCTGAAAAAAGAAAAAAATGAAGCACTTGCAAATATTGCCCCCTCATAGCACAAAACAGTTTGATCAAATTAATGTGCCAGTGACCTAAATGATACTGACACTGAGATCTTAAATCAGTCTGAATTCTGATTGCTGCTATTGAAAAACTGTGTCATTTCATAGTAGATGAACCCAGGAAGTTAAAAATATACTAGTACTAATTTTCAGGAAGAGTCCCATCTAGTATGCCCAGCAGGAATCTCTAATATGAGAGAACTGAGCTTCTCATTGTTAGGAAGAGTCGCATCTAGCCAACAGTAAACTTCATTAATTAAAGTATGATCACTAACCTCTGGAGCCAGCCACCGATATCCGGATGTCTCATATTCAGTGACCTCACCGACGTTATTACAAGGGGTAACAGTGCCCATATCGCCAAGGCAAGCATTCCCTTGCCTATCTAGCAGGATTTTTCGAGCATTGAGATCACGATATGCAATACCGTAGCTGTTCATAAAGGCCAGACCGTCAGCTACGTCAAGAGCAATCCTAATGGTGTCTCGGAGCGACAGTCTCTTGTTTCTCTGCATAATAATATCATGAACCGATCCCCCTTCCATCATCCTGGTCACTATGCAGAGACCATGGTTGTCATTGAAGCAAATGCCATGAAATTGGAGAATGTTCCTCTGACCACAGCTCATCAACTGCAGCAAATCCTGACGGATCTCAACATCATAAGCACTTCCCATGTCACAACCCCTCAATTTGTTGACCCAAACCTTCTTTCCTCTATAGACCCCCTTGAGTGAATTTGCACCAACCCAATCAATGAACTCAATCTCCTCAGAGCGTATCATCCAGCGACCAAGCTCCTCACCACCAGATCGGATGGTTTGCCATTCATCTACCGAGACAAAGACTGATGATTGTGGCAGTGGACTGGGAAGCTGTGGTCTCCGAGCTGGCTCATTGTCCAGTACCTGACCATCGTCTAGATCAAACATTGACTCCTCATCAAAGTTTCTTGATCCTTCTTCTTGACAACCACAAAGCCCAAATGGTAGTTTCACTCCACCGCTGTTCTTCCTCTGCTTCTTCACTACCGATTTAAGCACGGACTCAACCCGGTTCTTGAAGAGCTCCTCGTTCCCAGACTGCACAAGTATTATGACCACACCAAGTGTCAATCCTCTCTTCTCAAAGATCTGAATCTTCTTGCAGCAGAACAAAGGGCTATCAAGTGACCCAGACATCGACTGCCACGAAAGTGGAGCAATGCAAGCAAAAGTGAGCTGAAAAACAGTGCCCTCGTTACCACCTCCTCTGCCATGGTTGCCATGAACTTCCTCAATACTCACTGCAGGCTGGTCCTCGCCAGTCGCCTGCTCTACGAGGCGGGCATGCAAGAGGACATCTTTCATGTCAAATCCTGCCTGCGCATAGCTGTAAAATTGAAACTTCTGCTTGTCAGCAACCATTCAGCAGATCAAAAGAGGAATATTTCCATCTAAGATTATACATCAAACCACCGCCGTAAAATTCTCAAAATTATTGAGCAAAATTATGGATCTCTGGAGGTTGGAAGTAATTTAAGTTGCCTATGATGTCTCAATATGGATTTTGACATCAATTAGTCTTGAGTTGCAGCTCAATTTTGCCCAAAAAATAAAAAAGAAAATTATTGTGCATCTTTGGACCGGTGGAAAATTGGGTGGTTCCACACAAAAACGGCATAAGACGGTGGACTTCGGGACGCTGATTGACTGACCTGTTGGGTAGGGCATCGAAGTGGCGGCGGAGGTCGGCGACGAGCTTCTCCGGCAGCTGCTGGTTAGCGGTGCCGCGGGAGTAGAGCTGCGCGAGGCCTCGGAGGAGGAGCGGCGGCGGCTTCTCGGCGCGTGGCGACGGGTCGCGTGGGAGCCCGCCGCCGTCCAGGTTCAGCGTGTTCTTGAACGCGGCGATGGCGCCGGCGAAGTTGCGCCCCAGCCGCTGCCATTTCTTCGGCGGCACTGGCGCCGACGTCGGCTCGCCGGCGGGGCAGGCAGTGTCCGCGCAGGTCGGAAGGGAGTCGTCGGAGCGGCCATGAGGCTTCATGAGAACCTGCTCCACCATCTCCTCGTCGGTGCTCGGCCGCCCCGACCAGCACTCGAGCGCCGCTGCCATCGCCGGAAACTTGGCTTCACCCGCAGTGCTGCCGAATCTTCACTTTCGCGAAGAACTGGCAGCAGGACTCGAGATGCGAATCTTGCTGCTGCTGCTGCTGCTGCTGCTGCTGCTGCTGAAGTGTATCGTTTGGGATGATTTTTCCTTTTCTTGTACACAGCTGAAGTAAAGATACTAATGGAACAGAACCAAAGATCTCGCTACGGTACGTACTCTAGTTCTTGGTTCAGCTTCTGTTCGCAAAGGTTGGGCCAAATGACCGCAGAGAGAGAAGGATTTGCTTCTGGATTTCTTGGTTCTGCCGGTTACAGAATGCGGGGAGGGAACAGCAAAAAAAGGAAATAGATCTAATACGTAGGAGTAGCAAGCAAGAGAAACAACTTGAGCAATGTTGTTTTTTCTTTCCTTTTTCTACTGGGTTTGTGGGGAATCCATGGGCCACGGAAGATAATTTTTTCTGGCTAGTAGTATGATCTTTGCTCTACATAACAAGTCGTGCTCCGAACCTCTCGAGCTCTCACCTCTCAGACGGGAGCTGAGGAATGAAGAAGGGAGCCAGACACGGAGGAGAGGGAGGCGACGAAAAAACGGATGCCATCTTTTGTAGTACCACCACCAGCGTACATGAGGGAGGGCCTGTCTGGTCCCAGTCTCCATGGCAGGACGAGCGAGCGAGAGAGGGCCTGCATCATGGAGAGAGGTGGGGCTGGTGGTGGCCTGCTGTGAATACTTTATGAGGGATTTGGTGTGTTCATGTGATCCTGCTGCGGTGTGCAGGCACAGAAAATGAATTTAAGCTGCAACGCTCAGTCAGAAAATAAAAGAACTCGACCCTGCTTTTGCATACACTCTGTATTCTGGGATTCTCATGCTTAAACGCACGTAATTTGCTTTATTTTCAACTGTATTACTAGCAGATCACTGCGCATTGCTTACGCATTCATTTTATGCATAGTTAAGTATACTGAAACCAGCACCACTCACTGTGACAAGACAAAATTATTCAGTGTTTAGAGTCGATTTTATACTCCCTCCGTTTTAATTTATTTGTTCATTAGTATATCATATTTATTTCATTTTATTTATTCATCTTATTTTTTAATATATATTTTTAATATATCTTTATTCCTATTTTCTATTTTTTATTTTCTATGCATTTACTTTATTTTTTAATCTTTATGCCGAAATCAAATAAATAAATAAATTAAAACAAAAGGAGTACTATACTAACATTTAGTACAATGATCACATTACCCTTACCGGCAGCAAGAGCAGCGACGGCAGCAGATATACCGTGAGCATGGGAAATTCGCACTAGGCGTGTGGTAAAACTTTTTTTGATCCTTGATGGTGTACGTATCACGAGAAAAGGAAAGGCTTCTTCTGCGCGGCTGTTGTCGTTTGCCCTTTTCCGCTGCAGCTGCTGGCGCTGCTGCTGCTGCTGCCGTTATGTCGACTCGGACATTGAGTGAACTCGAATTCTCTCTCCGCTTTGTTTTATTTTCTTTTTCACTCTCCAGTGATCCAGTCCAGGCCCATCCAGGGTAGTAGTAGAGCACTTGACGTGACATGATTGTTCTGTGTTTTTAACTGCAGAAGAACGAAACAAGAAGTGTCACATTTGGTTTGGTTTGCAAAGAGCATATAATATCACGTCATTATACAGTAAATATGTGACGTCTCGAAGTCACTTTATGGGAAGCTGTATAGTTTCGGATTGGGTTCCACAACGTATGTGTATTTTGCATTTGAGCAGCTACTACTGTATTGATGATGAAAGGCTGTTCTAAGAGGATATTTGGTTGGTATTTTGGGGCTGTAGCTTTTACTAAAAGCCAACAGCTCAACCAAAGACCCTCACATCCGAAGCAGCTGCGGGAGAAAGCTGACTTTTGCTCAATATAAATCCCACAGCCACTCAGACCCAGCTTTCCTTGGCTTTTGGCAGAGGGTGAGCCAACACTGCTGCCGACGAGCGCTGCCGCCGGTGAGCTCCGCCACCATCGCTGACCACCTGCTGCCGCCGGCGAGCTCCGCCGCCGGTGAGCTTTGCCGCCGCCACCTCGTGACTCCACCCGCCGCCGGTCGCACGGGGAGGAGCGCGCCGCCGGCCGCCGCGTGAGGAAGAGGAGGAGAAGGGGCCGCCGCCACCGACTGTCGCGCGAGGAGGAGGGCGCCGTCCGCCGTCGCGCGAGGAAAAGGGGGAGAAGGGGGCGCGGCTGGTCGTCGCGAGAGGAGGGCGAGCTCCGTCGGCCGCCCCCAAACTCCGTGCGCGAGCTCCGTGCTCGGTCGGCCCCTGAGCTCCGCCGCGCGAGCATGAGCACGAGCGCCACCGCTTCCCTGCTCTCGACGCGCTTGGCAGGCGAGCTCCGTCGCCTCCGACCCGCTGCCGCCGGCGAGCTTCATCGCCGCTCCCTCTGACCCGCCCGCGCTGACGAGACTCCACCACCTCGAGCCTCCGCCGTGTTAACTCCTCTGGCGCGAGCGCGAGCTCCACCACCGCGAGAGCAGGAGGATGTCGGGGTCATCGCGAACACCTCGTGTGATATCCGGGGTCGCCATTACCGCGAGCTCGACCACCGTCTCTACTGCATCAGGGGCAGTAGTGATCGGGGGGAGGGGAGGAGGAGAGGAGGAGGGAGGGGAGGAGGAGAGGAGGAGGGCGCCGGCGTGAGCTCCACCGCGGCCGGGGTCACGAGCAGCTCTGTTGCATATGCTTTGCTGCGTGCGGGAGGAAGAAGAGGCTGGCCTTGGCTTGGTTTTATGAAGTACTAGTGTTTGATAAATACTGTTTTGCATCTAAAATGATTCTTTCTTTATCCAGAAATTACGCCAATTTTTTTTATAGACTTCTAACATCATGGTGAGCATCTTTTGTTTTGGACACATCTCCGGATTATGCTTCAAACCTACAGCTCACAGCTAGTTGAACCAAACGAACTTTTGGCCACAGCCACAGCTCACAGGACACAACTACTTTTTCCACGACCACAGCTCACAGCTACTTTTGATACAACCACAGCTCAACCAAACACACACTAAGATTCCACGTCCAACACCGCAAACAATGCAAAACAATACTGTACTACTGGTTCAACGACCTCTCTAATCCTCTGAGATTTGACGCTGCAAGACACGACCGCGCCCGCTCTTTTGAGTCTTGACAAAGCATCACACTGCAGAGGCTCGCTGTTCCCTGCCATGCGCTCGGTCTGACCACCCGGGAAACATTTGTCCCCAACTGAACCACCAAACGCGGTCGACCGCTTCTTCTTCAATTCATTACTATCGCGTTCCGGCCGGCCGTTGGCTGGCTGCCGTGTACCGTGTCGGCCATTCCGCTGATGATTACGCACATAACGTCGTGGCAAACCATTTGAGGAGCTATCTGGCGAGCTAATTATGCCAGCCTTGTGACGATGAGGGGTTAGGTTAGCGCACCAACTTAATTAAGGAGTTGTTTGTTTAATTAACCAAACCCACTCCTCCATCATGCATGTGGATCGGCTCCTTTTTGTGCTCATGCGAGCTGCACGGTTTAATAGTAGTAATTTGTAGTACTACAAACTTTATCATCGTCACGACGACCCGGGGCAGCCGGTTGACGACGGGGTGTGTGAAGTGTGAACGGCTTGGCTTGTGTACCGGAGTGCCACATTTATATATAGGGCTAATTAAACCCCATATATCCCGTTTCTTTATGCAGCATTCCAGTACAAGCAATTAGACCTAGACTGTCCTGTGTGGATGGCTGGATCATTCAAACTGTACTACAGTATTTTCCGCCATATTTTTTCTAAAAAAAAACCATACTACATATAATACTTCTCCGTTCTTTTTTTTTCGTCTTATTGACTTTGATTAATAAGTTTAAGCATTCGTCTTGTTAAAAAAGCATAAGAAATATTAAATATTTTATTAAGATTTGATTCATTATTAACGGTTTTTTAATTTTAACTTTTAATTTTATATATTTAAACTAATTTTTTAAATAAGACGAATGGTTATAAAGTCAACGACGACAAGTAGCTAGATTACCATTGCAGATCGTAGAACTGTCCCGACTACCAACAACCTAGCGTCATCATCTATCTATACTAAACCTAAAAAAAATTCATCTATCTAGAGTAAGCTCTAGTGTGCCTTCATAACTCTAATCAAGTGAGAGGTGCGATCATCAAGTTTATTTAACTAAGGAGAGTCTTTTGTCGCCCGCGACTGACAAGCTGCTGTGTTAGAATACGGTTCTCGAGAGAGAAGGAGCATGGCATGGAGAGCGGCGGCGCATCCATAACTGTCCGCAACGACTTCGTTTTCCTTAGCCGCGAGTGGGGAGGACGGCACGTAGGTCTCGCGAGGGGCGGTGCTCCGTGCATGTGGCCTGTGGCCGACGGCCATGTGAGAGCGGCGAGTACCGTTCAGACTCGGCACGAGGTTGGTGGTGTGGTGGCGCCCGTTCCGTGCTCCGCCGTCTGATCCACAGCTCGGGCGCCCGAGATGCATCGGCGGCACGTACCCGGCTACCCGCGCACCGGCGGCAGTACTGTCCCGACGCGTGGCTGGCTGTCCCGGAATTATTATTGTTCTTCTCCTCGTTCCCGTTCGTAATCGAGAATGGAACGTGGTACACTTACCGGCCTAATCGCCGCCGGCGACGTAAGCGTAAACCACCAAAACCTGGGGGGAGAGAGCTCCTTATAGATGGATTAGATTCGATTTGCATTGGCTTTTGCCGCCACGGTGCTTTCTGTTCTTTTCCGTGGACAAATCAAGAGCCGTCCGTACGAGGCCGGCCACCGAGGACCACGTACCCTGCTACGCGGTGGTTGGCAAAGATCTCATGCCATGTGCGTGTGCTGCCGCGATCGACGGCACGCAACGGCACGGACGGACCGCCGGCGCGCGGCGGGAGTGGGACGCGGTGTCGCTGCCGAATGGAACCGGATTGGTATCTCCGTGAGAGGCCCAGCCACACCACCTTGGCAGGCCTCAAGTTTAACAGGCTTCATGCATGGGCCAACACCCGCAGCGAAACAATGCAGGAAGGAGATGGCGGTCCATACACCCACTGGCCCGATGCCGACAATACCCCGTCAATTCTCACCCTTCTGTCTACACCAGGTCCACGTACGCCATTCGCACGTACCCATGCCACGGGCCCGCAGCTCCGGAACTCAGCGTGCGACCGGCCTACAGTGCCCACCACCACCAGGCAGGTACGAAGTGGAGAACTCCTCCGGTCCGGTCGACGAGGCATCGACATCGATCGACGCATCCTCCACTCCACTCCATTCCCACGCGGCCTCGCTCCCTCCTTGTCGATCCAACGGGGAGCGCGGAGAGGGCGTCGTCTTCTTCGCGACGCCACCCCTGCCGCGCGGACGGAGCGCGCCGCGATGGCCTCCACCTCCAGGTCGGCGAAGCCGAAGCACCGCCGGATCGGGGAGGACGAACAGAAGCAGCAGGAGGAGGAGGAGGAGGAGGCCGAAGAGGAGGTAGGCACACACTTGTTCAAGCCTTCCTTCGTCTGCTTGCTTTTTGGGGCTAATTCTGTGGCCCATACAGTGTGTTCGGTTTGGTTCTGACGTTGCTTTATGAGGAGGCCAGAGGCCACTGGGAATGGATTGGTATAGTGGTGCAGTTGTTAGGTTCATAGCGTCAGTTTCAATTTCTGAAGTCTCTAGTGCAATTTTGGAGGATATTTTGGTCGCTATTGGCTGCTAGATTCTGGTACCGACATGTATTGGCTGCCAGATCACGCTTCACTATTTCACATCAGTTGATATACTATAGTTCACTATAATCGCAATTGAGCTGTTAAATGTCTTGTTGCAATGTATAGGAAGAATATGCATTTGCATGTTTGATGCTCCAAACTGCAGTAAGGAGCAAAACAGCTAACTAGTTTGTAGGGATCTCACCAGACCACTCAATTACGTAATGTGTTCCTTTCAAACATGTCAATTTGCTTCGTAATTGTAGCTTAGGAAAATTTTAGGTGCAGTTTACCTCATTGTTTATATTGGCATCATGTAAATAGTAGCTTGTATTGTTCTTCCTGCACTTTGGATTTTCGTATGGCCTTCTGTGTCTAGCTTCATACATGTTAGAAATTAAACCAACCAACCAACAACCAAGCCTTTTAGTCCCAAACAAGTTGGGTTAGTCACATGTTAGAAATTGAAGTTTACAGAAAACTGTCTGAGCCAAGAAATATATCTGTTAATTTATCGAATTCTGTTTATCCATGCAGCTTGAGCGCTTCGATGATTTCACCATTGCTTCATCATGGGAAAGGTATTTCTAATCTAAAGTGATAATGCCCCCAATTTATTATAGTTTTGGTCAATATTATTTATTTGCAAAGGGTTATTCAGATTTCCTTGATCATCTAGGTTTATATCGGAGATAGAGGCTATTTGTCGTCAATGGCTTACAGATGGCCCAAAGATCTTAATGGTATTGCTCTTTCTGGTTTCTGACGTTTGTGCTTGCGTGACAATTTATTGTTTTGTCGACTAACATACAATATTGTAGCAAAAAGGTGCAGAGAGTGTTCCTCCATTTCAAAATTTATACTCAGTCAAACGTGAACTGAAGCATGGGAAAAGAGTCTATTCTATGGAGTACCATTTCATGAAATCTGTAAAAGGTTAGAGAGGCCTATTTGTTTAACCTTTAATGGATTCCATAGTATCTATATTATGTTACTCATATCCTTTTTTCAAACTTTTTGTTCCTCATGGTCACCAATATATATCTGTAGGCCAAAACACACACTGGGATGATGATACACATAGCATGCAACTCTCATTTGGAGTAAATGATTTTTTGGTATGAATTATTCATGTTGCATTTATAAACACATAAGCTGCCACATGAAGTTTCTGTGGAATGCATTTATTATTTCAAATATTTCTAGTTTATTTGCGCATTATACTTTCTCTATAAAAGTATAAAGAAGCTACAGTTGATATTTCACAATTTTGGTTGTTTCACGGAGGTCAAATATGTATAGTGAGTTCTCTAATAAGTAGGCTGTCTCCAATTAAACTCATAGTTGTTTTATCTGCTCACAGATAATTGCCCCTTTGAGTGCCAGTGGTGTGATTCTTGATGATCCTGAATCAACTAAACTTTTGAGTTCTGTAGCAATTGCTCTTTCTAATTGTGGCAGGTGAATCAGTTTTAATAGTTTAGTACTTTTGTGACAAGCATTATTGCTGCCATTTACTGAATGATTTTTTATTTAGCAATTGGCCAGCATTTGTACCAGTGCATGACCCTTCACGGAAAGCATATAAAGGAATCCAAAATCTTGGAACTGTATTTACTCGAAGATTTGAAGCAGACAGAATTGGTAGCCAGGTGCCAATAAGACTAATGCATCTGGAAGGGTTACATGAGCTATTTCTGTCTAAATTTGTGAGTATCTCTAAAAGCTTTCACTATTTCATGATGTATCCATTATTGTTGGGAGGGACACGAAGCTCTAGCCAACCACTACACAAGTCTTACCATTTGAACTTCTGAATATATCGTTTACTTTTGTTCATAATTCTATTTCTCTGACATCTTTCCTTGGTAACATTTCTGTAGTTTCTGCACTGTCCTTGCATGATTTAACCTTCAATTTTCTATTTGGTCTTTGTAGGTCCTATCCTTGACAGATTTTCCAGCAAGGGTAAAGGTTCACTTCTCAATGAAACTTACCTACAGGACTCCAGAATATGATTATGATAATCAAAATTTGGATTCCCAAGCTACTGAATCATTAACTGAAAACGAAATGCCAAATCAACCCAAAAAACAATGGGATGATGATTGTCCTTGGGCAGAGTGGTACTCTGCTGAGGATCCTGTCAAAGGTAACCGATGCTATGTTTTGACAAGGAAAATATAAATAACTGAATTATAATGAGAGGACCGGCCAGGTCATGAGATTGAGTCTAAAAGGTGTAGATCAATGCAAAAAAAAAAAAAAAACACCAATTCTTTTTAAATTTTTACACCTATGCCCCTTAACCATGTATTAGCATAGGTCCATCCAATTTTCTCTACCATCCAAGTTTGGTCAAGCATCAGATAAAGTTTTCGTTATCCTATTTTAATGGTTGTTATCACTTATCACCTGAAATGCTCCCATCTTTTAAGGATTAGCACATACCAGCTTGGTAGACACAATCATTACTGAGACCAATGTTGTACCTGTTTGACACTAATAGTGGTAAGGAGACACAATCACCCATGCTACGTAAAAGGAAATATTGAGGAATAGATCTTGTTCAGCCTTCATACAAGAACGCTAACACAGCCCAGGAGACAATGTGCCTTGCATATAGCGGATACGTTTGTCATGTAAAAATTATCTATAAAAACTAGATCCATGTCCATTTCCCTGTGAATTGTTGAATGATATGTTTGAAAAGTGTTATCTCAGTTGCAATTGATATGAGTTGTAAATAGTTTTATACATATTGTGTTTTTCTGTTTTTCATAGTCTCCTATATGATTTTTGGAATTGATGTGTAGTCTCCTAGTTTCATATGATTTTTTGGAATTGATATGTAACTAGAAACATGATCCACTTAATCATCCTAGGTTTTGAGCTGACTGCCATTTGGGGGCAGAGGACATTTGAAGAGACCCTTGAGATGGCTGAAGTGGAAAATGCTTCATCGATTGATGCCGATAGCTGGCTTCTTCACCCAGTTGTCTCTCGATACATGTAAATGTTTACTTTAAAATTCCTTGCAAAGTTTCTGGAAGTAAAATTTAATAATTCGATATGTATAAGCACCATATTTGTCCCATAGCCCGTGTCTTTTCTATAATGTCATGCATTGTGTTACAGTTGGTTGTATTCATATTGTCTATGTTCAACTTTACACTGTAGGGTAGATGATTCTATTGGCAAGTTTGTTGGGTTTGCATCCCAGCTACATCTTCTAGTGAACGCATTTGAAGCATCAGCAGAGGCACAATTTTTGGAAGACTTTGTTGCAGGTTAAGAACTTGTTAAATGCCAAAATACTCCCTAAGTGACCCCAATTATCTTCTGTTTAGCATTTGTTTCTAATTTTGGTTGATATGCTAGGTAGCAGATAATTCTGGCCAGGACAATGTGAAATCTACTGCTAATGTGCCTCCACCATCCGTTATTGATCGCGCCATGAAAGATCTTTTCAGTGATGGTATTTATATCTTCTATTTTTTTCCCTGATAGAAACTTAATTACTAAACTATAAGGGAAAAACTTAATAACAAAAATGGTATTTATTCTATGAATCTTTTTGTATGCTTCAAAATTTCGCACTTTGCATCTCTCTTTTGGAACATATAAAGCTTGAATTCACAAAGGAGTCAAGGACATTCATTGTTTGCTAATTGGAGCAATCTGGTGATCAAAGCATGAGATTCATCTGCTAGACTTTGCAGAGAAAGCAATCACTGCCCGAGCTCATTCTTCGTCTGGGGAACTCGTATTTTGGCATGATTGAACTTATAGTAGTTCAGCCCTACAAGTGCTTGTTCTGCTAGTCACGTAGTTTTTAGTCCTGTGACAGCACTTACATTCTTTTTTTTTTTCTTTTTTGATCTATCAACTTATGAGCAAGCTTTATGAGCTGCAGAGATACAACAAGGATGTCAGTGTTGCTTTTCAAACTTTGGTAACAAGGAAATTGATATTGTAGTTAGTGATTGGCTTTGCTGGATTTTGGACTCAATCAGGAACTATTAATGATGACATGACATTATCTCATACAAACAGATAAATGATCGTTGGCTATAAGTCTGTAATGTACTAATGTGGCACAATAATTTCATTCACCCTTCTCGATGACTCCATCTTGAGAATCTACTGTTTTTCTGTTTGTCAGAGGCTGGAAATTCAAACCGTGTGGATGAAGAGAATAAGTATAGCCGTGCTATGAGAGGAGCGCCTTCAGATTCACTTTTTGGCCAGTTCTGTCTGCATGCACTGTGGTTTGGCAACTGCAACATACGTGGTTTGTATTGTATGCTGAATTTCTTATAACGGTTTGAGCTTTATTGGTAATAGACATATTTGTTATGCCAGCTATTGCTGTTCTGTGGATTGATTTTGTGCGTGAAATTCGTTGGTGCTGGGAGGAATCTGAAAGATTGCCTAGGATGAAAAGCAGCTCAAGCATCGATCTCTCTTCTTGTCTTATCCACCAAAAGTTACAAATGGTACATCAATGTTTATTTTCCTTGTCTCTTAGTGCCACATTTCGTTATAGTAGATGTTAGCAGTCTGAGATTTTTTTTTTCCCCTACTTACATTGTTGCTTGGTATATTTTATTGAATGACATTGTATTCTAGTTAAACACTCATGCGTCACAACAAAAAGGGCAGCCTGGTGGATCTGACCACTTAACCCACCCACCCCCACCCCTCCTTTTTTTTGAGCCAACTTACATCTCAGCCTGTGCTGCTAAGTCCATGTACAACGCAGAGGCGTTTACATTTATGCCACATCATTAAGCGTTCTCAAGCGCTTTAACTTGCAATGCAGACGACGCTTTAATCAATGCTTATATGGTTAGCAAAACAAGATTCCATCTAATCCCTCTTGTGTACCATGCATAGCGCCTGTCCGCCAACAACTTTGTTATTCAAACTTGGAGCATCGGACTCCAGAGAATGTGGCAAGCGTCAGCCGCCTAGATGAGCGCCTAAGTATGTTCACAAGCGCCTTGATCTGCATGCACGGGTTCCAGTGTGGCCATAAAACAAAGAAACTGCCTACAAGCGCCCTGCCATGTAGATGCGTTGTACATGGCCTAATGGCAAAATTTGTTTCCACTTGGGCTGTTCAGAGGCAGTTTTTTTTTTCTTTTTTTGGTGTGGAAGAGCGTAAGCCTGATGGTGAGAGCTGCTATCGCTTCATTTAGCTCGTGGTGCTGAGAAGGGGAAGGGGGACAAGGTGTGGGTGTCAGGAAAGTAAATTTTGACTGGGAGGAGGTTGTTTGGATAAGAAATAGTTGAATCTCTTTTTTTTTTTGTTCCAGATTTTTCCTCTATTTTTTGTTGCTATCAGTTGTTTAGAGAGATGGAAGGGAGATATTCTGATTGGATATGTGATGTACAATTCAGTCTTTTAGAAAAGTTCCTAAGATATCTATTCTGTTAGACAGTCTCACGGGTTTTCTTCTTGTTTTATGCAAACTGCTGTTTGTAGAATGATTCAACTATGTTTTAGCCATCGTTTACTCATCCCACTTTAGTTTATGGAGCTATCTGCTAATCATTCTATGGGCACCTAACACTTGATCCTATATTTTTTGGGCATCCTGCTTACCTCCTGCCTTTTCTTCTTTAAGCTTGCAATATGCATTCAGAGAAAGAAATCACGGAATTATGAAAAAAATACTGGCCACAAAGATGAGACTTCAAATTCTAAGGTAATATACAGTAATTGGATATGTATATTGGAACTTAAAACAATTTGATGCTAACTCATAGCAGGCAGTGCAGAAAACTCGTAAAGGATCAGCTGGTGTCGTGCCTTCAATGATGCTCCTGAATACATTTCAGGAAATGCATGCTCCATACACTCAGGTTCTGCTGACTTCCTCTGCAATTTTAATATAGACCTCTGTGTGCATTCACTTATGTTTCAATAGTTCCTTAGGATACACCTTTGATGACTGAAGACATGCATGAAGAAAGGCTCCATGCAGCTGAAGCTTTTGGTAATGCCATTGTAAGTTTTGAACTTGCCAATTGGATGCATGAATGGTGAAATATTTTGTTGATTCAATAGGTTTGATCCTAATGGACTACTGTAAGCTCGGTTCAGTGGGTGGATATATAGCTAATTTAATAGTATTCAGTTTGTTTGTTGATTTTCATATCTTTTTGGTCTTGTAAGATCAGTAGTGGGCTTATCAGGCAACCTAGTTACCTATCTAAATCAAAGTTTGTGGGAAATTAAATGACATTCATCTGTTCCTGCAGGGTCTATCTGGTCAATTGGAAAGGGACGTATTATCATCGGGTAATATTTTCAAGAAACAGCATGTCACACCTTGTTATTTCTGCCTTAGATTTTTTTTTACTTCCTCTAGGAGCAATTATAGTTTCTCTGAAGATGAAATATTAGTTTTTCTTTTCATTACTCGTGTTATGGTTTTTCTTCACCTGCAACTAATTAGGGATCTATACACCATGCTTAGATATGTCTGCTTTTAAAGCTGCAAACCCAGAAGCTGTCTTTGAAGATTTTATTCGGTGGCATTCGCCTGGTGATTGGGTTAGTGTGGATAAAGCTGATGGTAATTCAGGCTGGCCGCCCAAAGGAAAGCTTTCGCAGCGTATGTCTGACCATGGGAATGTGTGGCGCAAAATCTGGAATGATGCTCCAGCATTGCCTGTTTCTGAACAGAAGTCTCTGCTTGATCCTGTTCGGGAAGGAGAAAAGGTGACTTCTTTTTTTGTTCTTATCCTAGTGCTAGTGATTTCATCATTTAGGATAGTGTGCCAGCTTGGCTACTAAATGTGCTGACACATTATTTTTTGTGCTTTAAAGTGTCTCTTCAATTAGGGATGGCCAGTATAATTACTAATATTGAATAATTTGGACCTTAAAATGATGAGTATTAAAAAATGACAATCACAAACTTATCAGCCCATATTGTTTTAGCTGGAATAGTTATCTACATGACTCTTTATTAGCACTTTGCAGCTTAATATCTTATTAAAAATAACATGCCCATGTTGCTTACTGAACTTTTCATATCATTGTTTGCAGGTGCTTCATTACCTTGAAACTTTGCGACCGCACCAGCTACTTGAGCAGATGGTGTGCACTGCCTTTAAATCATCAGCTGATATCCTTAATAAAACCACATACGGTGGCTTCAGGTTAATGAAAACTAAAATGGAACAGCTCTATGCCACGATGGCGTCAACATTGAAATCTCTTCAAGGTACTACTGTAATACTGTACCTTCCATGTGTAATTGATTTTTCAATGTACCTTGCCATTTTTCACAGAAGAGCTGTTGTAAACTGATTTTTTTTTATTCACATGTCCTATGTTTTGTAGCAATGTAACAAACCACTAGTTTGAAATGCTGAACGAAATATAAAATATACTTCAGTTTAGAAAATTATTGCATGAAGGATTATTGGCTACCTTGAAAATAAATCCAAACAGATTAATCTGAAATTCCAGGATCTAAGTACTAAAGTTTTTTTTATTTATTTACAGGAAGTTCTGACATCACTGATCTGAGTGGAGACTTAAAGCGGCTTTGCCAAGTTTTTGAGCACGTTGAGAAGCTACTGATTCTTGCTGCTTCGGTCCATCGGAAGCTTATTGATGCTCCACGACTAGCTGAAACAATTTTTACTGACTACTTCAATTACTATCTTCCAAAAATGGGAACTACTCTGGAAAGCATTTGCTATGAAAAGGTAAATGCTAGGTTTTTTTTTCACTGAAAATGCTATGTTATATGTTTGTTATTTTTGTTATCATTTACCCTTCTATAGGAACACAGTTGGCAGAACAAAATTTTTTATATGTTGAATCTGTTTTTTACAATGTTTTTTCTCGAACACGCTGGGGATCTGTGAATCTTTATATTTAGTAGAGAAGGGACAGAGTACAAAACAATTTCATCCCTCAAAAAGATGTCAGGAGGAACTGTCGCACAATTACATGATCACCGAATAAACAAGAGAAACTCAAACTGATTAGAGTAAGCCTATGCTACCCTCCCAAACCGACGAGGACAATGCTCCTGCAGTTTCTGGGCGCTGGCGAGGAACACAAGTGAGCTTCATCCTTGAACATACTATTATGTTTCATGCACCTAACCAACTCACCCACAAGCCTAAGCTGATGGGAAAGGTGAACAGTCCACTTTTACTTCAATACTCTAGCTCATGTGCTGCCTCCCACAGAGCACAAACATGGAAGAGCGGAGGACTTAACTGGCAGAAAATTGCCTCTACCAGGAATTGAACTGGAAACCTCTAGCTTTGACACTATGTTAGGTTTCATGCTCCTAACCAACTCACCCACAAGCCTAAGCTGATGGGAAATGTGAGCAATCGATTTATACTTCAACGCATACGAAGGGCTTGTTGCAGACTCGGATAATCTCCATCAAACACAAATTGTTGCATAGCTTCCAAAGTGTCCAGACACCAAGGAAACATGCTGTTTAATCCTTTTGCTCTTTCCAGGCCTAAAAGCTGCCTTTTCACCACCATTCTGCATAATTTCCTTCATTGATACCTTGCAAATTGATGTGGAGCCAAGATGCTGAACCAGAACTGCCTTGCGATCACACACGTCGTTAATATATCCTGAACATTTTCCTCTTCCTGATCCAAGAGTACACACCGGTCAGGATGGGGGAGTCCTCTCTTTGCTATGCTATCGGCCATCCAGCATGTATTGTTTTCTGCATTTTTAAAAAATGCAGATAATTATTACATACATGATGCAACAATGTAAAAGCTTCTGTTTTCTATAATATTAAGCTTCAACTATCTCCATACTCTGTTTTTATCATTTTAAGCCAGATGAAGTGGTGTGGGCTAGAGATATCATGTAGATACTCTATTTATTCCATTCTCTGTTTACTAAAATGTTAAGCTTCAACTTACACCTGCTATTTCTCTATTACTTTACTTGCTATGCCCCAAGCCTGGCAAATTTTCTTGGACCGTGCTCCTGATTTCCTGTGTCTCTAATGTTAGGAGTTCACCACTAAAGAAAAGGTAGGGATGCATGAGAGAGATGCCATATCGAACCTGTTTCCTCCCCCTACTGCTAATCAGTCATGGAGGAAAGTTTTGAGCATGGGGAATCTTCTGAACGGCCACGAACCATTGCAGAGGGAAATTATTTTCTCAGTCCAAGATAGAATGAGCAATGGTCACTATTCAAGCCCAACCCCATTATGTACGGATGGGCAGATACAGACACATAGAATGTATATATCCGGAACATCTAATGACCTTTGGGTTGCATTATCTGTAACATCCTGGGATTGACCTAACACATAGATATAGGGTGTAATTGGATCTGTATTCCAGCGGTGCAGATCTACCAATTTGTAGACGCATTGGTTTTTTGTTGCATCAAGGCACAAAACGATGGACGATAGTTGGTGGTGCCTTGAGGGTAAGCACAATGTTGACATGTGATGTATGAATCCCTCACTCAAGAAATTAGTCTGGGATCTGGCTGAAGGCAGGAATGCAGGATGTTATTGATGCCATGTGGCAATCGGAAATTTTCTGAGGGTTGTAGCTTTGTGCTGTGAGCAATTACAATCCTTTGGTCTGAAGTCCTGTACTATACTGATGGTACATAAGCTCCATTTTGGGATGTAGGGTTTTGTGTGAATAGTGGACTTTTGAAAGTGGCAATTTACACGGAGGATGTTAAACTTGAACCATGTTTTACTTGTGTGATGTGCTACGGGGAAATGTACTTGGCACACATTTATTGTCATGTTTTTACTACTCCCTCTGTCCCCTTTTAATTTTGATTGTAGTATCCTCCAGTTTTTCCTTTTTATTTGTGATTTTTGTTTCTCAATACATTGTTCTCTTCTCAATACATCTTCATCTCTATCTCTCTTCTTCTCATTTTCTATATACCTACATTATTCTTATTTTCTTAATCTTCGTGATCAAGGCTAGAACCTATTCTTATTTTCTATATACCTATATTATTCTTTTTTTTAATCTTCGTGGTCAAAAGCTAGAACTTAAATAAAAAGGGACGGAGAGTACTTGTGTTGTGTGACATGGGAGGGAGTACTTGTGTTGTGTCACATGTGACATGGGATGGGACATCCGATCTCATTTCTTAGTTGTATGATGATCGCTAACCGTCTTCCTACATCACGGTAACTCGTGTTCCGTTCCGTGGCAAAATATTTCCCCAGGATGTACAGAAACATCTATTCTCTTCGGAAATCAAAGGTACTTCCCACTGAACTAGAGAAATCCTTGGAACTTGGACGTGGAAATCGTCCCATACAGTCCCCGGCTCCAAGCATGCAGTGACATAGTAAAGATAGGAAGTGCAGCAGTCAAACTAAAACTCACCCACAAAGACAAAACAAACCAGATCAGATCATGATTAGGCAGCACAACAGCTTAGTTTATTCCAACTGTACGATCTAGGAGTACATAACCCTCATGTACGATCTGTATTATTGACAGTAACATGGGGGTGTCCTGAATTCACATTACCCAAAGGAATATACAATATATTCTTTATCAATTATCATCTTTTCCCAGCCAAACCTTACTCTCTCGGCCTTCACTGACAACAGGCTCAAGCTTGATCACATCGGTGTTGTAAGTGACACCGTTGCGAGCCTTCTGCAGCCTTCCAAGGCCCTGGCAAACCTTCGGAGGACTGCCCTTGTAGGCCTTGCAGATGTAAGCCTCGAAGTTCTCATAGTCCTGAAACAGAAACATGTATGCTCATCATAAGTGAAAGGAAACGAATACTAGTAGTTGTGAGCGCCAAAATCAACCATAATTGCGCATGACTTTTGGAAGGAATGCTACATTGCTACCACTCACCTCTAACAGCGGCTGCCCATCAACCACCACCCATGGGACATAGCGGTGAGGAGGCACGAGCGCATCAGTCTGGTTGGCGTACTTGAGCTCCAGCTGACGAGATAAAAAGAGACGCAGATTAATATTGTTGTTAGGAATTAGTAGAAGACTAGAAGTAACGGATGGAAGTTGTAGGACAATGCTAAAGAGGAGTACTATCATGTGACAGACAGAGAGCGAGGCGTCAGACCTCGTGGCCACGCTCAGTCTTGTAGCACTTTGTCACAGGCGTGGGATCGAACCCCAGCTTCGCGAAGCAGGACTCCCACTCCCGGTACTGGCGTTTCACCACAAGGTCCTCCACGCAGTAGATGAACTGAAAATGCTTGTTCTGCAAACAGCGAGAAGTTGACATAAGAATTTGAATTTTGCAACTGCAGAAATGTGTCTCGCTTTGTGCCCAAAGCGATGTGAACAGGGTAGTGATGGTATATACACACAGGTGGTATTACTTGGTGATACGTAATATACAGATACATTGTGGTCAGAAGCTGGTCATCATACAATTCAGTATTCTAACAAAGCTTCAACCACTTGATAATGGTCAAAGAAAGTAGGCTGCAAGAGCAGAGTGTATGACCGTATGAGGTGAGGGGCATTACCAGTTCTGGCCAGGAGTCGATGGCGCATGCTTCCACGGTGTTGAGAAGGCACTCGTACTCACCATGCTGTGCGACAAGACAACAGCAGCTCGGCCGTGTTAGCATGAATCGTTCAGTACTAAACACAACAATACTAATACTAGTATAAACAGTAAACAATTCACAATTTCTCTTCACCACTTTGGCAGATCAGAGCAGAGGATAGGACTCAAGAGCTGTCCAGTCCAAAGACACAACAGCCCAAACCCAGAATTCGAAACGAAATTCACGCACAGGCAGCCGAGTCGAGCCCGAGGAAACGTAATTAGGACACGATGCTATCGAGAGGAGGAAGGAGCTGGCGGATCGGGAAGGGTCCCCCACCTGGCAGGAGATCTTGCCGCCGGCGCCGACCCGGGCGTTGCCGTAGGGGAAGAGGGTGAGGTCGATGGCGTCGAGGAGGCCGTTGGTGAAGACTTTGGCGAGGTAGTCCACCACGAAGCGCGCCGAGTAGGGGCACAGCGACTCGTAGTACAGCGCCACGTCCACCTTCGTCGTCGTGTCCCCAACGGAGCTGACGACGACTTCCGCAGCCGACGGTGCGAGCAGGAGGAGGGCCGCGGCGGCGGCGAGCGCGAGAGCGCCGTTGCGTGCGGCCATTGGGATCGCTCTCTCTCGCTTTGGAGTTAAGGTCGCCGGGGTGAAGTTGGAACCCCGCGGAGGGGGCGCCAGGCGATTAGCGCGGAGCGGGTGGCTGGCCACGTGTGCCGCGCGCCGTTATTAACAAGAACAGAAGAACAACAAGCCACGTGGCACGGGAGCAGGGCACACCAAGCAGCGACCGTGAATGAACCTGGACGCGTGGCTCGTGAATGAACCTGGACGGTATGCTGCACGCATGGACGCAGCTGGACGGAGTAGGCGATGCCTGCGAAAGCATAGAGAAAACAGCGAGACCGTGTGCAAATGACGCTGTCTTAACTGAAAGAGCTGCCTCAATGATCGATACAGCAGGAAAAGGATTCGGAAGGCAGTATTAGTACAAGAGAAGACACTGCGGCGGTATGCGTACAAAGTGATGTGTGTTTCGATGTACATGGCGTGTAGCGAGACGCAAATGTTCCACTGGAGAACTAAAATGGTTCATGATCAGTATGTGTCAGAAGTGTTCCACCACATAGCTATCCTATGAAAAAGTAATTAAGTGGCAAAGCAACACGACTAGTATTTTTTGGAAGGAAAAACATGCGGTCACTTACCTAAAAAAACAAGCCATTATACAACTCCTCAAGCAACGCTACTCTACTTTCAGTATATGTTCTACCAGCGGTTGCACTTGAATTTTTCTTTTTGGCAAAAATCAAAGTGTATTTTGTATTTTATCTACTACTAGAAGCTACCAGCTGACGCAGTGTATGCTTACCAACCCAATTCTTGTCACAGCTTTAGTGTATCACGGAAGGAGACATTTCTCTATCGTTAATTACGCTCGTATTGACAGTATCATTAAGTGACAGGCAAGCAAGAATTTCAGTCATATAGTATGCCACGACAGCTAGTCTGCGACTGACGAGCAACACCTAAACTGCAGGCGCGGGCGCTAGTGCGCCACGTTACGATGACCACTATACCACGCGCAAGAATTTAGGATTTTTATGCAATACTCCCTCCGGTCTCTCTCTCTTTTTGACACTTGCTTAGCATAAAAAAGTGGAATCGGGGTATGTTTATGTAATTGAGTGTTTCATCAACAAGGCAAGCAGTAGGGAAATTGGAGGATCGTTTTGAGCCCGAACTAATTCTTAGCTCGATCGTGTCGTGTAGTACCTGGCAGGAGATCTCGCTGTTGGCTCCGACGCGGGCGTTGCCGTAGGGGACGAGTCGGAGGTCGACGGCGTCGATGAGCCCGTCCTCGAAGATCCCGGCGAGGCGGTTCACGATGAACCGCGAGCAGTACGGGCACAGAGACTCGTAGTAGAGCTCGAGGGAGACCTTCCCCGCCTCCGCCAGGGAACCGGCGCCGCGCGGGGGCAGGAGGGCGGCGACGGCGACGGCGAGGAGCAGGATGGCGGCCGAGACGAGGAGGAGGCGGCTGTGGCTGCGGCGCGGGACGGCCATGGCTGATGACTGGTGTGTTTGCGTGGGTGTGGAGTTCTTTCCCCCTCCCCCTGATTTATCGACGGTGGTGAGTGGCAACTGGCAAGTTCGATCATCCGTTAGACTCTAGAAGAATGGATTGATGGGGACCTGGAATTGATTTCACGGCGTTTATAATCTGGTGATGCGTGAGTTGCTTGGCGACGCGCGCGAGCCTGAAGGAGTGATAGCTACAGGGTTCCAATGATTTTTTTTTCCCCCACAGGTTGAAGACGTGTCAGATTTACCAGCAACATCTTGATTAAAACCTCTCTTTTTTTTTGTGATTAACAACAGCTTGTTCAACTTGATCTTCATTTTTTGACACACGTAAAATGTATGAGTAGCAATTGATCAGAAAAACACGAAGCGGTCCAATTCCACTACAATTGACCATCAGAGGTTCGAAAATTAAAATCAAACTTGAAATTAAGCAGTTCATCAGATTATATGTTTGCTAATGTAATCAAATCAGTTAGTATCCCCAGTCCATCTCCGGCGAAGACGAGGAGGACCCGGCGTAGTACGCCGGGTCGGCGAGCAGCTCGGCGATGAGCTGGTCCACGCCGGTCGTGTCCTTGTCGCAGTCCAGGATGGAGTCGATGAACGCCGCCGCGCCGTCGTCGTCGCCACCAACATTGTCGCCGCAAGCGCCACCAGCACCAGCGCTGCTTACAGATCCAGCAGCCTGCGCGCTGCCGCCGCCACCAGCTGAAGGCGCCATGACCTGGTGGTGGTGGTGGTACTGCTGGCCGAGGACCTGCTGCGCCTCGGCAGCGGCGGCAGCGGCGTCGTCGACGAGGAAGTCGCTCCACTTGAGCTGCTGCAGCTGGTCCGGCGAGGCGGGCGCGTCGCCGGCGTCGATGAGGACCTGCTGCTGCTGCTGCACGGCGGCCGCCGCGTGATAGGCTGCGACGTCGCGGACGAGCGGCGGCGGCGCGGCCGGGAGGTAGGCGGAGGTGTTGGGGTGCTGCGGCGGCGGGCGGATGGCGAGCGCGCCGATGCTGTGCATGAGGTCGGCGATGGGGCGGTGGGTGATGGGGTCGATGCCGCGCTGCCGCAGCTTCTTGCTCAGCTTCGTGTTCCAGTAGTTCTTCACGTCGTTGTCCGTACGCCCCGGAAGCTGGTTCGCGATCAGAGACCACCTGAGAAGAAGGATCGATATGATTTCGACTCTTTCTTTTTTCTTGTACGTAGTAGTAATTAGCAGCACTAAGTAAAGTACTGCTAGCTAGCGTTGTAAGTACTACAGAAATGCACACAGATCCAAGACGACGCAGCACACACTGTACATCGTGTGTGTCAGTGTGTGTCTCGGCTGGAGCAGTTTGTTATCGTTCACGTTGTTCTACATCGATCTGCTAACGGTTTCTGTCCTCTCGGCGGTTATCACGTCATTTTCGTTGTCAGATCAGCAAGAACGGGATCGATCCATAGACGACAACGTGTGCACTGCACACCAGGCTCTCATAGTATAGTTTTTCATTTTTCTTCTTCTAATAACATTTTTCAAACATGAAACTCAGATCTTGACCTCAGTTCAACCTGCTGGTCACTAATTGGGAACGACACGCACTCAGAACAGTAACTCAATTGTGCCAAGTCATTAGATCGAACTGGTAAATGATCGTGAAAAGGGGGGCAGAACAGAGCACCTACCTGCTTCCGAGCATGGCGTGGAGGGTGACGATGAGCTCCTCCTCCTCCTGGGTGAAGTTCTCGTGCTTCAGGTTGGGCCGCAGGTAGTTGGTGTACCTCAGCCTGCAGCTCTTGCCGCACCTCTTCAGCCCTGCACATCATCGTTCCAATCTACCTCTCGTGAGCCCCAAACACAGTTTTAGTAGTGTAGCAGCGGCAGCAGCAGCAGTGGAGATCAGAACGTGACGGCTGCATATGCGCATAGAATGACCTGACCTGCCCTCTGCGGGACGGTGGTCCAGTTGCCGGTGCCATGGGTGGAGGTGAAGGCCAGCAGCTTGGCGTCCTCCTCCGGCGTCCACGGCCCCTTCTTCACGTTCGCCTTGTCGCAGCACGGCGGCCTCCCCATCTACCACCCTAGTAATAAACGCTTTAATTACGTATCTCCCTCCTCCTAGCTCCTTCACCAATCAAACACGAATCGTTTCGGACGGACGGTGATGAACTCAAGAGCAAGCACCTCCCTGGTGCCTGATGATGAGATCACCGCCGCCGCTAGCTAGCTAGCTAGCTGCGAAAAAGGTGGTACAAATAGAAGGCCCCCCGGCCCCCGTCCGATGAGAAGCAATAGCACATCAGGGAAGGAAGGAAGGAAGAAGGCACGGTAACAACATGTTGGGGCCGCGCGACGAAGGCGTGAGCGCCCTTGCCCTTAATTTAACCAAGCCCGTGGCACGGTTAGTGTCAATCGCGCGCAGATGCTCAGATTAATTAGCATACTAGGTTGGTTCCTTTATTTTTGTCTTAGTTTAAAAGCGCCGCGTAACTGCATCCCTCCGGCAAATCAACAGCTTATTATCAGTGTGGTTGGTGCGCGTACTCAATATAATCTATCGTCGTAGCCGCGTTTAAAATCTTCTCACGAGTTGGACATGATGATTTTCACGACATCGACGCCGCGAAATCGGTTTTGGCCGCCTGTGGTCATATCGCCGGCGCTTGGAACTCGAGATGACGCAAAGAAAGGTGCGAGAGATTGTGCTTTCTAAAAACATTGTCAAGGAAATTAATTAATTAACAACGAATTAGCAGTTCTGTCTACGTAAATAGAAAATAAAACATCAGAGCTATGATGGTAATTTGGATAAAAAAAGGTCTGATGATCGAAAAAGAAAAACCATCGACGTTGACGATCAGCCCCCTGAGGCGAAGCTACTTGCAGCTGTCGTCTCACACGACTGATCTCGTTCGAAAATCATGACCCCAACAAAGATAAAATTGGGCTTGATCTCGGTGGTACACGACACAGATATGAGAGATTATACACATTACACTACCGCAATACTTACTGAAAGAAATGGCTTTTCCTGATTCAAAATGTATAGTACCGGTCATAATAATGAGTCACTTATTACATTATGATTTTTTATGTTGACATCAGTTTGTTGACAAGTGGCAAATACACATGAGGAATAGACTTACCAATTTTAAATACAAAAATTATCAATTAGCACTAAGTTAAGTATATAGGTGGATTGTCCACTTTTGCTCATTAAAATAGCCCTTATTTGGATGAGTTGGTAGGCGCATGAAATCTACTATGTATCAAAATCAGAGGTCTTACATTTGAATATTTACAGTCAAAACTTAAGTCATCTGTTTTTAAATTTCACATTTGCAGCACTATGAAAACTTGTATGTGGTATTGGACGGAGGACTGTTGAAGTATAAGTTGATTGTCACCTTTGTTTTAGTCTGTCAGTTGAATTGAAATATAATGAAGTCAAATAATATGTATTGGAAACTTGACGTGTTCGTTGTGATTATTGGATTTGCAACATGGAAATATATTTTGAATTGTGCTGTATCAATGCTCTTAGACTATGGTCTCAACTAGAAAATTCTAAGATGAACCAGCATTGATGCTCAATTATTGTCAAAACTGATATTTTGATGCTATAGTAAGTAATTAGTTGTTAGAATTACTTTTATTTGTGTATTATTTTATATTTTATCACTTGGAGCATTATGCATCTCGACGACAAGTTACACAATGACGTCGATCTGCATTACACGAAACTCAACCAAATCGCTAATAGAACTCAAAATTACCTAGCGCACGAGCGTTAAGTACTAAGAGTGTTTTGATTGACATGTTTTATATATCAACTGTTTGCTTAATCACACAGATTTTATCACCTCACATGTAAACTGAGTTTAGCTCAGATGTTTAGCCTCCTTGTCGTGGAACCAAACCATGCTGGTTCAAATCTCAGATTTGACATTGGTGTTGCATTTACGGCTCATTATTCAACGATGTTAATGTGCTTATATATATAGGCAACACTTCATTGAGATGCTTTCAGTGGGCTATGATCTGGGTGTTAGTAAAGTTTTGGGGTTGCAACCGAAATTTATAGTAAAAAAGTACAACATCATGTATGTACAGGTATACACACTGTATCGAATATAGATTCTATGTGCATAGTTAAGCTTATCGCATGGATAGTTAATGGATGATTTTCTATATGATTAAAATTATTTTAAAATAAATTTATGTGTCTCTTTTAGACGTCCTTTATTTCAGATTGACTATGATTTAGTTGATCCTCTGCTAAACAAATAGGTTGACTTGAGAAGTTGACCGTAGAAAAAGTTAATTATTAAGGGGTGTGATGGCATTATATGATCTCAAACTTAAATTAGAAGTTTGTGTGTCTCAATAATTCTATGAAATTCTGAAATTCTCTGCCAAATAACTAAGCTCACTTTAAAACCAGAGGGGATGGTGTTATGATCTCAACTTAAAAAAGTTTGTTATGGTCAGTGGTCTCAGAAATACTAAAAAATCCCTCTGATATATCAAACAATTGTTCATTTAGATTTAATTTTTTTTATATAAGTGTTCTAATCTTGTTTTGGGTGATTTTTCTCTATAATTTCACGAACCATAAAATAACGAAAAATTATATCAGATTTATTTTGTTTGAACACGAGTGCAACAATAATTTATCAGATTTATTTTGTTTGAACACGAGTGCAACAATAATTTAGATGTACAATTACAGTAGGAAACTGCATATATAAAATAAACACATGAAAATGCAAATTTAATTGACACATGGACACAGAACACTACAAGAACACGGTCGTCTTGTGAGATAAATCATGACACTAAAGATGTTTAGTGAGCAATCATATATAAATATTTTTCTTTTTCTTTTTTTTTGTTTAGAAGAAAAACTGCTTTTAAGAAATACAAACCTTTCTTCGATTTTTTTTCTAGCTTCGTCCCTATCACCTCATCAACATAAACAGACATCACCCTATCACGTCATCGACCTAAACATACACAATGTGACAATCTGAAGAAGATGTTGGTAACAGTGAATTTAACGATCGAAAACGAATGCACTTTATTTTCCATTCAAAACGTTCCATTCAACCGACAAAGCGTCCCTGGATCCACCGTCCACACGACATCTCACCGCCTCCGCTCGAAAAGGGTAAAAAAACCAAAGGGAGTACACAAACTCGTAGCAGCGAGCCAATCCACGCGCGCCAGGCTACGCGCCCCCAGGCGCAGCAGCAGGACGCAGGACGCGTGTGTGACACCCGCGTCGCACCTGTGACGTACGTGTATATATGAGTCGCTTGCGGACGGCTCTAGTCAGTCCTCTGCTACTATCTTCTCCGGCTGATCTTGTTCTGTTCGTGCCGTGATCGTGGTCTCATCAGTGGATAAGTCTCGCTCGAGTCTGAGAGCTACTATAGGTACAAGCTCTAGTAGCTTCGTGTCCAAATGGAGGATTCCGTGGGCGAGGAGGAGAGGAGGGAGCAGGGAGAGATCATGGCGCAGGCCGTGAGAGAGGATGGGCAGGTCGTAGCGGGTCGTGGTGGTGGCAGCGGCGGTGAAGCAGGGGAGGGCGGGTTCCTGAGCGCCATGGCGTCCAAGATCGGCGCCGCGATGGCTGGTGGTGATGAGAACGGCGGCGAGGACGGCGGCACGGTCGATGCGGCCGCGGCGTCCAATGGGGAGAAAAGGGAAGAAGACCACGGTCATGAAGGCGGCGGAATTTTCCAGAAGCTCATGTCCAACTCGCGTGCTCCCTCGCCGGACTCCGGTAAAGGACCTGTGATTTATTCCTTCATTCATCTCATCCCCAATCTGATCAGGAGCGTGGAGTACGCATTTTTGTAAATTTTTACCGTTCGTCTAGCAGGAGCACCGGAAACAGAGGAAGTGAAAACTCCCGACGCGGGAGGCGAGCAAGGTGGGATCCTGAGCTCCATGGCCTCCAGGATCGGCATGGCCATGTCGGGCGCCAATGGCAATGGGAACCACCACGGTACCGCGGACGACGCTAAGACCAACAATTGCGGCGCCGTCGACGACAGGAACGGTCAGGAGGAGGACGGGATGGGGAGTGAAGCGAATGGTGCTGGGATTCTGAGCACCATGGCTTCCAAGATTGGCATGGCCATGTCAAGCGCCAACGGCAATGGGGACCACGGCACCGCGGGCGACGCCAAGATGAGCAACGGCGACTCTGCCGATCACGTCAAGGGCGAGGAGGAAGAAAAGGCTGATGAAGCGAATGGTGGTGGGATTCTGAGTGCCATGGCTTCCAAGATCGGCATGTCCATATCTGGCGCTAACAGCGAAGGGAACCATGGCGGCAGCGGGGACGACGCCAAGACAGGCAATGGCCGCGCTGCTGTTGACAGTAAGGTTGATAAGGAAGGTGAAGCCAGTGGTGGTGGACTCGTTGATCAGATAATGTCCAACCTACCGTCAGGTGGTTCTGCTAAATTTTCTAATGTCTGGTTTCATCAGTCACATCAATTGCCTTCTATCTGACACGATGTTCTGTTCTCGCCATTGCTGCTGCAGAGGATCAGGCACCAGAAGCCGATGAGGCGTCTCTTCTCATCACCATTATAGAAGACTAGGCACTTCATGCCCCACAGGAAGCACTTCTCGAGCAAAAGTGGGTGTAATCCTTGTCAAAAGAGAGATCCCTCTCGACGCGGATACATGTAGCATTAGGACAATGTTCTTGCAGGCTCTAGATAGTTTTCTTGTAACATTAGACACAAGTGATTTAGCCTTTTTCTTTTCAATCGTTGGAGTGATGTTTGACTTTCTGACGTCTGATCTGCTATATAGACGGATGCTGCAACTATGACAAATGCATCAAATATGAACTACAGACGAGACCAGCTATTTAGCCCCTTTTTTTCTATTTTCTTTTTTTTTTTCATTTTCAGCAACGCATAAGACCTCAAAAAATGATGCCATATCTTGAAGAGGACATTAGATTGGTAGCATTTAACAGAGAAAAAGAGCGACTGTAAAAAAGAGCACGATTCTGTGTGGTTCACATTAGCAATAGCGACGTATAACTCAGGATTCAGGAAGGAATGACACGAATAGGATAAAATGGAGTGCAAGTGCAGGTCGGGGCACAATGTCATCAATACAGATTTCCGTATAAATCTGGTACGTGCTCCAGTTACTCTGATGCCGGGACAGAAATTAAAAATAGGAAAACATTAACTTAATCTCTAAGAGATGTCTATGTTTGAATGTTGCAAATAATCGGACAATTCTGCTAATTGTGCTCATATTTGCTACAAAAAGGTTTTCACTTCAAATTGACTGCTCTCATTTCAAGTATGCCGATCGAAGAACTTCTCGATTGCCACTGAGAAGGCAGAAAACCCCACACATCCAACGCATGTAGCTTTCGGGCCACCTACAAAAATGTACCAATTTTAAGGGTGGGTTTTAAAGTATACAGTTAACAGAGACATCAAGGCTGAGATGCTGGAACCAGAACTTAGTATGAGTATGCAACTATATAGCTACACCAAGGCTTTTATATGGGAACTTAATAACGCTGGAAGGCCTTCTTAGCGGTACAAATAGCTAGTCCTTGTTTTTATTATTTAGTAATGGAATAACTAGTTCTCTAAACAAAAAGAAAGAAATAGACACAACCATAGCTAAGCAAGTAGTATGAAGAGTCAACGGACAAAAGAAGTAGCTTTATGATGCCTATCTGAACTGAGATGCCAAATACACCATCCTAATAGTATTGCAATATAGTTGTTATCTATAAAGCTAAATTCTTAAGTAAACACTTGGTAAGTTTATATTATTTTTGTCCTCAGATCAAATTCACAGCGGAACAATGGAAAAATTATTCACCTCTTACAGCTAAAGCTCCTCCTGTGACACAGCCAGCTATGGCTGTATTGGTGGTGTCATGCCTTGCCCGAGCCTGCCAGTACACCAAAGTCAAAATAAATAGAAAAAATGTACAAGTATTCATGAATGAGAACGAATACACTATATCTACCTTCTCAACAACACATTCAGCTGCCGAGAAAATCAGCCCCATGACTGCAAATGTTTTGGCATTGCTTATGCTTCTTCGGCCCATCTGTTTTGCTGTGTATACAATTTGCTGTCTTGCAGTCATCTCTTCTGTAGTTATGGGATTGTCCAAAGCTCCAAAGAATAGTCCCATAAGTATACCAAGGCCACCTCCTATTGAATGATAATGCTACTGAGTTAAACCATTTATGCCTAAGATACATCCACATACACCACACAGAAAAAATAAACACTATTATACACTTGTAAATACAGTTTGCTGAAAACTGCTTGTGGATCTAGCTGTTGACTATAGCAGAGGGCAAACACGACATGATTTTCAGGCTAGCCTGGAGTAAAACCAATGACGTAAAACAATCAAATGGCCTGGCTATGCTGAAGGAACTAAACATCAAAATCCAAGCAAATAAAGATAAATGGACTATATGTATGATAAAGGAGAGAACTCGCAAATATGTGTCCAAGAACTCAATCTGAGAAGTGCCAAAAAATTCAAATTGTTACACAAGGCTCAATTTGTTAGCTGTACGCCTTTCTAGATTCAATGAAAATTGAAACCAAGCTTTCATTCTAAAAACCAAGCATTAGACCCTCTAGTAGAGAACAACCATGGAATTAATAAGATCAAATCAGAGTAAACTTAATCATGTTTCACTGCTTACTGCACATTGTTTATCACATTATATGTCCATTGAACAGATTTGAATTCAGTCTTTCTATGTTACAGCACTCCAGGCGAAGTAACCTGCAACCTAGATGAAATGCTCAAGCCTTGAAATCTTGTTACATTAATAATGTAGTTTTTAAGTACCATTCCTTCAATAGTTTTCTGATATAATGCCTTTCATAGATTATTTTGAAATAAGGATATACCAAACCATAATCTTGTGATACAATTCCTTTAATCAATTGTTCTTTAATAAGGATACACTAAATATCTAGTGATATAAATCATTAAATCCGTAGTTATTTTAGGCTCGCCAAACTATCTATAGTTTTATGAAATCTAATCAATAAATAAACAAGTAATCATGCTCTAATGCTTTCTAACAAATGAACAACCACTCAACTTCTCAAACACCATCCAATCTGCAAGCATACAATGAACATTTACTGATAATTTCGTCATTAGTAACACCCAAAGTTCATATTGTTCCAAACTCCCAAAGACCCCTGACTGACAAGGGAAAAACATATTATCATGTGTGAAAATAATTTTTTGCTTTCAAACTGCGCCTACTGGAGACTATACACTACTTAATCAGTTGCAGAGAATGATACACGGAGTCTGAGCACTGGAGCAGTGTAGTTACCCATGACGCCGCTGACGACGCTGCGGACGGCGCAGTTGTTCCAGAGGTCCTGCCCCTTGATCTCCTCCGGCGTTGGCATCCGAATCGGCTCCACAACCGGCGCCTGGCTCGCAGATTCTCCCTCGGTGCTAGCACCAGCCGCGGATGGCTCTGGCGATGACATCTCTCAGACTCTGGTCCCTTTACCCCTCCTCACCGTGAAGCTAGCAGCAGCCGGACCACGCACACGCAGCACTACGTAGAGATTGCCGAAAGTTCCAGGGACGGTTTGGTTGGAGAGGGAGGAGGCTAATGCATGTAGTGGCCTGTCGGCGGCTTCACTTTCTTATCTTACCTCCCCTCCAAGAAGAGGGAAGGAGGCGGCGGCGGCGAGGAATCAAAATGGAAGGAGAGGAGGGGAGTTTTGTTCGGACCTCGGGTGAGCTTGCAGTGCACGGTTAGCATTTACGTAATCAGAAATACGCCAAAGACACTGTTAGGCGTAAACATAGGGCATCTTATATTCACAACCCGTATCGTCGAGATACCCATCATCCGATCCACCACGCGGCCGTCCGATTCGTTCAGTTCCCTTCTGGTCCTCTCAAGCGCAAGACGAAAGCATATCCTCCGCCTGCCGCCGCCGACGCCGCACCTCCAAAACCCAGGCAAACCCTAGATCCGCCGTCGCCGCCTCAGACTTCAGCTCCGGCAAGCCGCCACCATCCCTCAACTAGCAAAGATGCCGAACCTTGAGTGCAGGATGTACGAGCCGCGGTTCCCCGAGGTGGACGCGGCGGTGATGATCCAGGTGAAGCATATCGCCGACATGGGCGCGTACGTCTCCCTCCTGGAGTACAACAACATCGAGGGCATGATACTCTTCTCCGAGCTGTCCCGCCGTCGCATCCGCTCCATCTCCTCCCTCATCAAGGTCGGCCGCCAGGAGCCCGCCATCGTGCTCCGTGTCGACCGCGACAAGGGTTACATCGACCTCTCCAAGCGTCGTGTCTCCGAGGAGGAGGCGCACGCTTGCGAGGACAAATACAACAAATCTAAGCTAGTGCACTCCATCATGCGCCACGTCGCGGAGACGCTCGAAATCGACCTCGAGCCGCTCTACCAGCGGATTGGCTGGCCACTCTACCGCAAGTACGGCCACGCCTTCGAGGCCTTCAAGCTCATCGTCTCCGACCCCGACGCTATCCTCGACGCGCTCACCTACGAGGAGAAAGAGACCGGCCCAGATGGCCAGGAGGTTGATTCCTTGTCCTTCTCTATCTGAAATTCATCATAGTGCCCTATAGTCCTACCTCATTGTATGCCATAGCTGTGTATATTGACTGTTAATAGCTAAATGCAGGACTGATATGTTTTGTTGCCTTTGGCTAATGACTTGTCCCAACTAAAAATTATTTGCACTTTCTCATGCTTTATTGTTCAATTATTGTTTTTAAGGAACTTAGCAATTAGCATCATGATTTTGGTCTGTAAGTGATAGATGATGTTGTCTTTTAAATCTAGCCCATATGAAGTTTGTCTCCTGAATGGATTCTCCAGATTTTGTTGCTATTGGTGTTTAGATAACACTGAAATAATTTGCTATTAGTTGTTGGCACGTGACATCTGTTACTTTTGCAATAATCTGTGATGAATGTGTCTCAATGTCTACGATGAAAGTAATTGTCACTTATAAAATCCTTGCAAACCTGCAAAATTGAGTAGGCATAGAGAGGCGACCCACAAGATGTCTCTATTGTGAATCACTAGTAATTTGTGTGAAATAAAGAGTAGTTATTATTAGTGTTCCATGTGAAAGATTAATATGTGCATCTTGGTTACTTCTTGATTGAAATATATTGGGGTATTGCTGTGGACACATTAATGTAAAACTATTTGTGACGTTATGTGCTTAAATTTACACTCAGGTGGTTAAGGTGGTGCCTGCTGTCACCCCAGAGGTTAAAGATTCTCTGGTAAAGAATATAAGGAGGAGGATGACACCACAGCCACTCAAGATTCGTGCTGATATTGAGATGAAATGCTTCCAGTTTGATGGTGTGCTCCACATTAAGGTTCTAGTTACCCCATATGCTATCCTTATGTTTTTAACTGAGCTGTTGCAAAATCTAATTGGTTTTGGATTTGCAGCAAGCCATGAAGCAAGCTGAAGCTGCTGGCAACGATAACTGTCCTGTGAAGATTAAGTTAGTTGCACCTCCACTTTATGTTCTTACCACACAAACTCTTGACAAGGTTGGCATTTTCTTCAGAACTTAATTCATATGAGTGTTGCAAACTTGAAAGATCTAATAACCATTGCTTACCAAGTTTGGATGGAATATCGTGCTGTGGTTAGGAATATTTACCATGTCTTGACATTCAGAAAATAACTATGATTGCTTTTCTGCATTTCCTTTGATCAGGACCAAGGCATTTCAGTTCTCACTGATGCAATCAAAGCTTGCACATCAGAGATTGAAAAACACAAGGGAAAGTTGGTAGTTAAAGAACCTCCAAGAGCTGTAAGTTTTCTTCATCAATTTCCATGTTGATAGTGATCCTTCTGTTGGCATGTTTTTGTATGAAACTGAACAAACTTTCTAACTTCAAAACAGGTGAGCGAGCGGGAAGATAAGCTATTCCTTGACCAGATAGATTCCCTGATGGAACAAAATGCGGAGGTTGATGGTGATGATGATGACAGTGAAGAAGAAGATACAGGAATGGGCGACGTCGACCTCACAAATTCTGGTGTCAGTGCGTATTAAGGCTCCACTGATTGATTTGGAAGAGATTTGCTGTATAGCACCAGCCAAGATTTTAAGTCGTACTGTTTGAAAGCAGTTCTTTTTCTTTTAGGTTCTGATGGCTGATCCCCCTATGAATTCACTGAAACTTGTTACATGTGGTGTTCATGTTTTGGGGCTCAGCCAGTGTTGGAGAAGCGTTTACTTTTGTCGATCAACAGCTAATTTTTCATGGGAATTAAACAGTTTGTGCTATACCCTACGGTGTGTTTTTCGAATGACGTATAAAAATTTTGCTTCCATTTATCTGCAATTTTGTATTGTTTCGGCTCTAAAAAATTGACTGCTTAGAAAGTTTTGAAAACATAAATTAATATTTAAAATATCAAGATCTTTCCGAATGACTAGTATAGTAAAAAATTTCTTCGTTCTCGTGCTGGAGCTTTCCGAATTACTCATAGTTGTGGGATACGAATTTATCAGAAATTTTGAGAAATAAAACAGCTACGGCTATTTCGACTGTCAATGCAGGTTCGAGTTCACAACAGAAAGGGGACAAACAGGTCACACAACCAGCGGGAGTGAAACACGAGGCAATGTTGCTCCGTCGCCGCCACTCGCAGCCGCCGCCATTCCTACCGGCGCACTTCCTCCTGCTGCTCCTCGCCGTGGCGCGGAAAACCCTGCCGGCCGCCGCTGTTGGCGTGACCTGGGGCTTCGCGTCCTCCCACCCGCTCCCGGCGGCGCAGGTCGTGCAGGGCATCCTCCTCCCAAACTCCGTCCCGCGCGTCCGCCTCGCCGCTGCCTCCTCCGACGCTCTCTCGGCGCTTGCGGGCACCGGCATCGCCGTCACCATTGGGATCCCCGACTCTCTGCTCCGGCCCCTCGCCGCGTCAAGGAAGACTGCCGCCGCATGGGTCCACGACAACATCACCCGCTACGCCTCCAGCGTTCGGTTCGAGTACGCGCTCCCTTCCAATGCAAGATTTCTATCGTGAAACAGGGGTGCATGGATGATTCTGTTCTTAGTGACAGGTTCTATAGATAATAGAAGAAAAGCTGAAGTCGTGTCATGGTCTGAGTTGACTAAATTATTATGTTGACATAGAATGTGCATTTAGGCACCATTAACTCCAGTTGACCTGATTAATCAAATATATGTGCAGAGTCCTAGAATTCTAGTACTGTATCTGGTGTTAATTATATTTGTGAGAGGATGAGTTACTGGAGTTTGATACTGGATGATTCTATAACTAGACTAACAACTCTGATGGGTAACCAATCTGAATTGAAGACAGAAGACAGTGCTATACTGACTACTGACTAGGACTTCCTGCTGCTGTAGTTCATTTGTCTTTTCTTATAGTTATTATTAAGTAGTAAGTGCATGAAAATATTTCCATGCAATGGAATTACACAAATCCATAAATTTCATCATTGTTGTGTTGGTAGTACTTGTTCTATAAATTTTTTTTAACTCTCTATATCTATGTGTTCTATTGGGTTCCTCTTGGGAAATGCATATTGAGACAGGGTGGAAGGACATGTTTTAGGGATGCAGATTTTTCACTTTGTGGGTCAACGGGTCGACCCAAAACTTTTGAAATGAACTAAGATTTATCTCCCCTCTTCACAAACTAATCACTCAAATGAACTAGGGTGGTTGACCCACACTACCCAATGGGTACCCACCTGCATCCCTACTTGATGTAACCGGAGAATAAATTTCTTGATTGAACAGAATGCAAGATTAACACTCCAACCCGACCGAATAGTCGAATATATCTGTTAGTTACTGTTGCCATTCATGGTTTATTGAGGTTCACAAATAATGGTGCAATGGGTATATATTTTGCAATTAACATATCTGAACCTAGACAGCAGGCCCTACAGACAAATCTTTTCTGGCAATTTGATCTGTTTCATTTATATTTAAAGTTCAAATTGATAGCAATGTAGTGTACAGTTAAGAGTCATGAGTAGAGTGCATCCCCCCTTTGCTCATGAAGTGGTTCCTACAGTTCAGAATGGCAGAAAATTTTGTTTTTCATTTACAACAATTCAGTAGCCATTGCATTCTAGATGTTCTCTCTCTTTTTTTTTTGACAACTGTATTATCTTTGCAGGTACATTGCTGTTGGGGATGAGCCATTTCTTCTGAGTCATGGGCAGCATCTACAACCTTTTGTTGTTCCTGCTGCAAAAAACATTCAACATGCATTGGTTGATGCAAAATTATCTAGCAAGATGAAGGTGGTAGTACCTTGCAGCGCTGAAGCATACCAGAATGCATCTACCTTGCCTTCTAAAGCTAGCTTTAGACCAGATTTTAATGAGACCATGGTCGAGCTCCTCTCATTTCTTGCTAATAATAGTTCCCCATTTATGGTCGATCTGAATCCATTTTTGAGCTTTCAACAGAACAGGAATCTGTCTTTGGACTATTACCTGTTCCAACTAATGGCGCATCCAGTTAAAGATGGTCAAAAGAAGTATGATAACTACTTTGATGCAAGCATAGATGCTCTGGTTACTGCTTTAACGAAAGCTGGCTTCGGAGACATGGATATCATGGTTGGGAAAGCAGGATGGCCAACAGATGCAGCCGTGAATGCAACTCCTGCTTTTGCTCAATCGTTCACGACTGGCCTAGTCAACCACCTGGCCAAAAAATCTGGGACACCACTTCGGCCAAAAGTGCCTCCGATTGAGACGTATCTTTTCAGCCTTTTAGATGAAGACCAACGCAGTACCACAAGCGGAGGTTGTGAAAGACACTACGGCGTTTTTACCTTTGATGGCCAGGCGAAGTACCATGTCAACATAGGTCAAGGTCCTAAAGCTCTCAAGAGTGCCCCTGGTGTGGAGTATCTTCCATCAAGATGGTGCGTGGTAGACAACAACAAGGACGTATCCAATGTCTCTTCTAGTTTTGCTGCAGCTTGCTCAAATGGGGATTGCACTGCTCTGTCAGCTGGTGGTTCCTGCTCGGGTCTTGGCTGGCCTGGAAACGTGTCGTACGCATTCAACAATTACTACCAGCAACATGATCAGAGTGAGGCAAGCTGCAATTTCAACGGCCTCGGTTTGATAACCACTGTTGACCCATCTGTGGACAATTGCCTGTTTACTCTTGCAATTCGCACCTCTGCTGCTGCTTCCGTTCATCCAACATTGGTCACCACCATGTTTCGAGTACTTATTTTGTTGTTTTGCCTTTTCGCTACAATGTGCAACTTGACATAACTGTGTCATGTATTTGAGGCCAATCTCCCGTAGTATGTACCCCAAATGTTCTAGTGCACCATTGAGCATCAGTATTGGTATAAGTTCTGACTGACGTTGCTCTTCTTAGCTGTAGCCTATGTCAATTTTGTAGTAACCAGTAAATACTGCATAAACTATACTGTACTATGCTTTGCTTCGCGTGGATCATGACGTGCCAGAAAGTAGTATTTGTGCCTACCCCGATGAATTAACCATGGCTCTTAACTTAGACACACGCCAATGATAATGCTCCTGACGAGCCCCGTCATAATTTGTAGTATAAGTTACAAATTTTACTGCCCACTACCTTTTTCCATTATGCAGAAGATTAAACCACGTCATTACGAGCCCTTCTACATTCCCGAACGTGCGTCCCTTGGCTTGCCTGTACGTTTCTTGAACACTCTATAACAGGCCGACGCTCACCGGCAACACGATGCATCACGCAGACGAAATCAGCATCCATTGACATCGTGTGTGCATACCACCAACATCAATGGCTCGCTTCTCCTCGTCTGTGACGACCGTGCTCTTCTGCTTGGCGCTGTTCACCGCCGGCGCAACCACTGCGGCCGCTGCACGGCCGGCAGCGCTCGCACCCGTGCCGGCCCCTACTGCGGCGTCGGCGGCTTGGATGCGCCTAGCGGAGCGTATGGACGCGGAAGCAGGGCCGCAGCAGTGCTGGGAGACGCTGATGCAGATCAAGTCGTGCACGGGCGAGATCATCCTCTTCTTCCTGAACGGCGAGGCGTACCTGGGCCCGGGCTGCTGCCGCGCCATCGTCGCCATCGAGCAGAGCTGCTGGGCCGCCGACGCCATGCTCTCCGTCATCGGGTTCACGCCCCAGGAAGGGGACATGCTCAAGGGGTACTGCGACGCCGGCGACGAAGAAGGCCAGCAGCTGAACGGGGCGCCGCAGCCGCCTCCTCGCCGTGCAGTGCTGGACGACGGCGATAATTCTGCTGCTGCTGCTGCTCGCGACAGCGTGGTCGTCGGTTCTCTCCTCGCGGGAAGGAAGCAGGGGCCGGTGCACGGTCTTTAATCGTGCCGCACAGCAGCGCTGGTGTGTGCGTCCACGTCCAGGTCGAACGAAGCGGGGGAGGCACTTCTTGAGCTTGTTGCCTCCTCCACCGAATAAAACGTGTCTTGTGCAAAATGTTTGGCTCTGGTATGAGAAATATATAAAAGCAAAGTAGCATGATTTCTGTGAAATCATCGATTGCGTCGTCTGTTCCGCTACTCATATTCTTTAGTAATACAGACAGAGCTAGCTATTGTTTCACCTCTGTCGTGTCACGGGATCAGATAATAAGTGAGCGACAGCTACGCTGCTTCCATAGCCTTCGATAACAGCATGACATTGCACCAGGCGGCTAGTATTTGCCAAGGGATTGGGGGGGGGCGAGGAAAGGAATTGGAAGATGACGAGGGAGGGATCGGGTTCGCCGTACGTTGGCGGGCTTCGCGTCCGCGTTCGTCCCGAACGGAACGGTGCCCGCAGGTACGTCCTCTCTCAGGCCTAAATCGGCCGGGCACCGGGCAGTGCTGCTTCGGTGCTTCCTTTCACCCAGTGCGACCCAATATGGCCCAACAATCAAATCGCTTTCCAGATTTCAGTCAACTCCGCCGCGCTACTACCGCGTGCGCCTGTAGCCCTGCGTCAACGCCGCCGACGAGGGGCTGCTACTCTTCATTGCCGTAGCGTCTGGTCAGGCTCTGCGGCCGGAGGCCATATGGCGGTTCGACTGTCTGCGACTACAGCCCGCCGCCGATGGCTCTGACACCGACTCGTCGGCGCCGTGTGCTCACTCGTTCGCCGTTTGAATCGGGTTCCCGAGCTGCATTGCATTGGCCCCGGCAGCTTCGGCACCGTCTAATTATCTTGTGAAAAAAGTTTGGTTCTGCTAGTGCTAGGAGATAGTAATTCTGTCTGCGAAGCCTCAGCTGCATCTGCTGCGTATTTTCGTTACGACGATTTCCGGACAGCTAAAATGCATTGCGTTGGTTTCACCTCTGTAGTGACATGGTAATGGGATCAGAGAATCAGATGCGCCACTACTTTTATAGTATCAAGTGAGAGCGATGTGCGCATCGTTCCAAGAAATGATCGTTCGTAACAAAGAAATCTCACTGCTCCTGCGTAACTTTCCCGACGGACGCACGGGAAACGTCTACCCATCGGATTTCATGTCGCGGCGTTGTTGCTGGGGTTCGGACACGTCACGTTTCATGTGGTGGGGCGGGGGCGTGAAACGGTCGAGGCACGTGAACCGTGCAAGGCATGGAGGCTGCAGCAGCATCCAGAGTTCCAGACACCCATCCCAAGTTCCCAACTCGCCTCGCCTCCTCGGCACTAGCTCCACACAGAAAACAAGCAGAGACAACAAAGGTCGCGGTCAGTCGCGCGCTCATCCTCGGACACGCCGCCGCCTCCGCCGCCGCCGCGCGAATAATGCTGCTGGCTCCGGAGCCCCGCTGGCCGCGGCTCCTCCTCCTGCTCGTGGCTGCCTGCACCATCGGCTTCGTCGCCGGGGGCGCAGGCGGTTCCGGCACGTGCGATTTCTCCGTCGAGCGCGGCGGCGAGCTCTACAGCTTCGCACTAGCGGCGCCGACGCCGGCGCACCGCCACGGGGTCCGCAGCGAAGACGGGTATGTTTCGTAACGTGACTGCCCAACTACCCGCTTTTACCGCAGCTACTACAACCGCGCGCGCCTTATATTAAAATCGGTTGCTCCACCTCGTTGGATAAGAAAATTTGCTGCTCCATCGGGTTGGGGATCAGTGCGGATTCCTTTTGTTTTGGGGGGGTTGAGGTGCGGGAGGCGTAGCCGCATAGGCATGATTGTCCTGAACCTGGGCATTAGCCTCATTACCGAAGCTGGTTCCCAGCACCTACCTACCTCGTGCTCGTATAGTAACATGTACTCCTACCATATCGATATCGTGGTATGCGCAGGAGCAAAATGTAATGAACCTGCCACTGCCAGTGTCCTGCAGGTGAGGGTTTGTGCAAACATTTCGGACGGTACAGAGCGAGGGCTTCTACCCTCTGCAAGTGTGCACTGCCAGCAACTTTTGAAATCGATCTGTTCACATTTATCTGCAGCACTGTCATGCCATTTCGTCGGGCTCATGTCACCGGTCTGTGACTGTGATTGTGTTTCCTGTAATATGATCATCTCGTTTTTCAGGTTTTACAAAGTGACCGTGAATGATTCGATACTCTGGTTTCAGGTCGGTTTTGACTCTGCACTTCCACTCTTTTGTGTTGAAAATCGTCTTTCACTTACATACTAGTTATTCTATTTGGGAAATCTATTATTATCAGCAGTAGCCGCAAAATCATGTGTTGTTCCACTAATCACGCCTGTATTGGTTCCATGGGTGCAGCTGTGCGATGAAATGATATTTAACTTTGATTCACCTGCGTGTCTTAATTGTGAGGTACTTCCCTTGACCAAGCATTCTATATTTAAAATGGAGCCTTTCAGAATCGTGTTGGAATTTCGTTATGCATGTTGTTCAGCTTGTCAATTTTCGTGCTTGTGCTGGCACACATTCTGTTTCTTCGTTGCTTGTCTGGAGCTATGATGAGTTTTAACTTGACTTTTTCTTGATAGGACTGTGGTGGTCCTTTAAGATGTGGCACTGGGTGTAGTGCCCTTGTGTCAAAAAATATTGGAGGTAATATTTATCCTCCTGGATATTGTTGTATATTATGTAATTTCCCATATGCTTTTCAAATTATATTAGAGTGCTGTTGAAACACTGGCGACGCCAGGTAGACTCTCCCTGGTGCACAGGCACCAGGTTAAAAACTGAGATTTGCCTTTAAACAGTGCAGATTGATATGAATTTTACTTAAACAATTACTCATTTTTTAACTGGGGCACCAGGGTCCTTTGAGAGCTGGCTTTGCCACTGGTTGAAACCTCAATTGATATTATCTTTTTGCAGGGTATGATGTTTGCACAACCATTGGAAGGGCACCAGAATCCCAGATATGTCTAATTGGTAAGAATTATCATGTACATCAGGCACAACTATCTTTGCTCTACGAGCTAACATTAACTAATTGTTTTCTGCTGGGAAAACAGATGACAGTGAACCTCAAAAGGGTGTTGTTGTCAAGATGTTCTCATCAAAGTGTTCTATTTCTGTTTTCGTCTATTGTGATTCAACCATAGTCCAAGTGAGTATATTCTTTCATACTATATAGTTACTTCAGTCTCATATTTTGTTCATCTATCACCATTTGTTCTTTATTTCAATGTTATATTTTTCCTTTTGTTTCAGGTATCAGACAAATTCACCCTATCTGGAAACTGTCATTACGTGGGTACACCATATTAGCGATATTGAATTTTTTTGTATCAGGAAAGCTTCTCAAACGTTAACAGAATTATATCTCACAGGCTACCACACTTAGACACCCTTCTGGCTGTGCAAGATTTGCTTCTGCTCCTGGAAATGGGTGGGGATGGTTAGGCACTTTGTTCATAACGTACGTTACTTTGAATTGCATTTATTTACATAACTTTCAAAAGATACAGCAGTTCATTGATCTATGATAGCTACAATGGCCCATTGCCAGCAAAGTTTGTTACGTTTTTATCCCTTTGTTACAGAATATTATGCCTTCTTGGAGGATACTTTTTTATTGGTGCGATTTATAGATATTATTTCCTCGGTATTCATTCTATTGAGGTATGTTAATCAATTAACTTACTTTTTCCAAGGGAATTTTTTTTGCCTCATAGCTCCCGCTTGCACAGGGTTTGGGGAAGGGTCCGACCACTTTGCAGCCTTTCCAAAGACCCAAAGTGGTCGGACCCTACACAAGTGGGAGCTATGTGCACCGGGCTAATCTTTTTGGTGTTATGATGTAAAATAGTTCCAAACTATTGCTATTTTCTCAGAAAGCATGTTAGAAATTTTCATGATATCCTGTCCATTTTTTTCATAGTATTGTTTCCCTTGGTACAGGCCATTCCAAACCTGGAATTTTGGATTAGTTTACCACAGATATTAAAGGTATGTTTAAATGTTTTTCTCTAGGCACAAACTAGCTGATCTATATGGTGATTTACTGCACTATTTATTTCTTTAATTCCCGTCCCCCCTTCTACCATGTTTATTCTTCTGTTTATCTCCATAGGTCAAAGAATTTAATTTACCACCCATTGCTATAATATTTTTCTGTTCTTACTTTGAAAAGAAAGGTTTTATCCGTTTACAAGTGTTTCTATTGGAATGCTTTATAGTTGCTTTGCTGTGGTAGGATATTTAGCTTGACAGCAATGTGACCTTACTATTTGTTCATCCATCCAGAGCATGTTTGTTACCTCAACAAGAAGTCGAATAGGTTATAACAGAGATGTTCGAGATCTATATGCCCATGTAAACAATTGAGAAGTAGGTATACAAGAAACTTTGCTAGTAGACATACAGTGAATGGACAGGTATGACCTGGAAGGTAGGATAAATCCTTAAATCTTTCTGTGCCATCGCTAATTCATCTTAATCCTTGTATTATTTCTGTGCACTATCTGATTAAAATCCAACTATTGATTCGAGCATATGCAAAATCACAGCTATTATTTGAGCATATACATAAAGGATGCATATATATAACAGTAATTCAGTGTGACTAATAGGCGAGTGGATGCTTGAGCGGCGTTTGGTGATATTGGACAATTGCTTGTTGCACTTTATGTCTGGGTATGAGAAAAGAATAAAAGATAAGATTGATACATCTGATAGCTTGGTATTATTTTCTTCTACTGTAAAGTGTGGAAGCCACAAGTCTTTTTGCATTGTCCACAACTTTGGCAGATAAATTCCAGAAAGCTACAAAATCAGGGCATTGAAGGCATACCAATCACACTTGTGAGAACATGATGAATTGCAATGTGATGTAGATGGACAATTATCATAGGGAAGGATAGAAATTTTCCTTCACTTCTCGCCATGCCTTTGGCTCTGAAAGTGATGCATCTATTTTTTGTGATAGTGCAAGACGGGATCTTGTAAGCGCATCTATTACTGTCAGAATATTTATCATCTGCCTTCCATGTCTTGGGGCTGTTATGAATAACACTTGTATTGAATAAAAAACCTCAATAGGGACGATATATACAGGTTACTTGAACAGGAAAAGGACTCGATAATACGACTCCTAATATGAGTCTTATCCCTTAACAAGAGCTTCATTTCTTTTACATGGATATAGATGGGGTTTTACAGAATATGAACCGCATAACCTATAGCTTCAATATGCAGAATGCCGTTGTGTGTTTCTGCTATGTTCTTCTTTAGGTGCTGGTACGGATGCACCATTCTAAATTCTGATGTCATGGTGTAGTGGAAATGAGATCTTGTTTTGAATTAGCATATTTCTTTTTTATTATTTCATGAAAAATTGATGGTCAACCGTTCTATGTCCTTGTGGTTTGCTTTTACCTTTGCTGGATCAATTCCGAGTCACATTGATACCTTTATATTGGGAAGAACTGATCTTATTGTTGGTACGTGCAGTGCAATTACAAGGCATCGTATACCAAAGACATCAGGCTGACTGCCAATGATAGGTCGCCACCAACGCCAAGAAAACGAAGGGAAGAAAGCATGTGGGATTCCTGATGATATTTTGATTATTTGAGAGCAAGAATCTATGACACGTATTGCCAAAGCTACGTGACAATATATGAATGAATCTCGATGTTGTTGTCTTACAAGCTTTGCTGATTGAGTTTTGTTACGATGGTTGGAAGGTACTTATACACATCTTCTCTTTTGAATTAATTCTAATTGTTGATATTTAAATATTAGTATTAGGCCCGTCAGTTTTGACATCGATACACAACTTAAAATATTTAGTATTTATTTTCATATTCTGAACCGTTAAATCTGATCAAAGGTGCTATTATCTCCAAGCACAGATGATTTACATCTGTTTTGCTGCGTTAGCCTTTTATGATCCGGAGAGTGGCTATAGCGTGTACTACCTACCCCTACCAGGTTGGCGGCGTATGGTTGTTTGATGCAACTTTTTTCCCTATTTCCTGGACGAACATTCTATTGTTATTCTCAGCTTCAAGTGCGTTTAGCAGCAAGTGGATGTGATGAGATCCTCGACCTCGATCCGTCCTCCCTTCCGTTCTCCCAGAGTACTAATTAACTATGTGGTGTACTAATATAATCGCTGCTGATACTCATCTTGGACTTGCCTTTCTTCTCTGTTTCTTCTAAAGACAAGCAATCGCGAGGGTCGCAAGTTACATGTAGGCTTCGACTTCCTACAAATACAAAAAAAACTTTGTTCGTCAGGTCAAAGCACCATTAACAATGGGGTCAGTCACCGTTTGCAAATCAGAACCAGTCCACGACTTATCTCGGAATAAAAGTCGAGTTTTTAATAAAGTGCTGTATGCACCGAAATTAATGGTAAATTTGTGGAAAAACATAAAGAATTACTCAGCTTTTATTTGAAAAATGAAAGATCTCGATCTTTTTCAAAAAATAAAAACAAAACTCAAAACAGGTGCCTCTTTCGGGGACTGAAAGACCAGAAAAGTAAATAAGAAGAAGAAAAACTTGGGGAAGAAACTAGCGGCACGAGTCGAGATGCGACGAGATCGAATTGACCACCACCTCTCTTCCTCCTCGCCTCCCTCTGAATGGCGACATCGTCTTCCCCAAATCTCTCCTCCTGCTCCTCCTGCTCCTCTTTATTTCCTTCTCGTCTGCTCCCCCTCCTTCCCCAGCTGCTACCGACCGCGCAAAACCCTAACCCTAGCCCTAGCGCCGCCGCCGCCATCCATGGCCGCCGACTACCGCACCCCCGACCGCCTCCTGCCGGCAGCCGCCGAGGAGCCGGCCCCCCATGGCCCGCCCAGTCCGGCGGTTAGCGCCGCGGCAACCCACGACGGCCTCCGCTTCTGGCAGTACATGCTCGCCGGCTCCGTCGCCGGCGTCGTTGAGCACACGGCAATGTTCCCGGTGGACACCCTTAAGACCCATATGCAGGCCGGCGCGCCGCCGTGCCGCCCGGTCTTGTCCCTGCGAGCGGCACTGCGCAACGCCGTGGCCGGCGAGGGCGGCGCCTTGGCGCTCTACCGTGGCCTCCCCGCCATGGCGCTCGGCGCGGGCCCCGCGCACGCCGTCTACTTCTCCATCTACGAGCTCGCCAAGTCAGCACTGACGGACCGCCTCGGCTCCAACAACCCCGTTGCCCACGCAGGCTCCGGGGTGCTCGCTACTGTCGCCAGCGACGCCGTCTTCACCCCCATGGATACCGTCAAGCAACGACTGCAGCTAACAAGCAGCCCCTACACGGGCGTCGCGCACTGCGTCCGCACCGTGCTGCGCGAAGAGGGCCCCGGGGCGTTCTTCGCCTCCTACCGGACCACCGTGGTAATGAATGCCCCCTACACGGCTGTCCATTTTGCCACCTACGAGGCGGCAAAGCGGGTGCTCGGGGACCTGGCTGCCGACGAGGAATCACTGGCTGTGCACGCCACAGCTGGTGCTGCAGCTGGCGCACTCGCTGCGGCTGTCACCACGCCCCTCGATGTGGTCAAGACGCAATTGCAGTGTCAGGTGAGGATCTTGTTTCTGATTTGCGATCTGATCTGACTAAAGTTGTGATTTTTTGAAGTGTTGCAATGATATCGAAGCTGATTTTAGTTGTTTCTGATGGTTTCTCCGATTAATTGACAATTCTATCCATTTCCAAGATTGTTGGAGTCGAATGTTGTGTAAACTTTATACTATCTTATAAAGTGCCCCTTTATTCTGTTTGTGATTATACTATTTTTGAGGACTCTGTAGGGTCTAGACTATGGAACCTGTTTATAGACAGAAGCATCTTTCGTTTCATGTGAATCTAGCCAGTGGAATTGCTCCTAGTAGAGAACTGCAAGCTCACAACTCAAAAGCACCCGGCATGCTACTGCTTATATGCTTATTCTAATGTCCTAATATATTGATGCTGAACAAACGTATCCAAATTATGAGAAATATTAGTAGTGAGAACACTTATTCAATCTGCACATTATCAAGTCCTATGTAGAGACTCCTGTGGGCATAGCATACTCTGAAGTACTCAATTATGTGGTAAGAATCTAAGGGACTCGCCAAGAAAGTTGTTTTCACGTTGTGATATGAACAGCTAGGAATAGTAACATATGATTCTAAACTTGATGTATCATAACTGATTGTATATCTGGTTGAAATGTTTGTCGAAAATCAGCAGTAGGGGTCTAAAGTACTACTAAATGATTAGATGTGTGATCAATTTCATGGCTCAAATTTTGGACCTGCAAGACCTATTTAGGGCCTGTTTGGTAGAGCTTCTTTGGGAGTGATTCTTAAGAAATGATTCTTTGGTCAGAAGTGATTTTGTGGCTGAAAATGACTCTATAATATACTCTTACAATCAAGACAGAGAATCACTTCACAGAATCAGGAGGAGCTACTTTTTTCAGCTCCCAACCCCTTAGTTCACTTCAGAGAATCACTTCACAGAATCACTTATCCTGAAAGACAGCGTTTGGCACAGCTTCCCTGATTCTGTGTGAGAATCAGCTCCGTGGAGCTGTGCCGAACGAGCCCTTAGCGTCGAATCATTTCTACTTCACTTGGACTTGTTCTGAAAATCTCATTAGTTACAGGATCCAGTTGTTCTCACTATTCCACATAGTCTTTGCCTGACATAATGATATGGTTTGTTCAGATGTGTTTGATCTTCCTTTGATAAGAGAAAAAAAGAGCTAACTCTGTTGAATTGTTGTTATTTATTTTCTCCGTTTGCTATTTCACTATTGGTTGGGTTGTACTGCCTTATTTTTAGGTTATATGTTTTGCAGGCTAGGCAATCAGATGTTTAGTAGCATGTTCTGATTGTTAGCTGTCTGATTCTGTGAAATTTAATATGAGCTATACATTTGTGTCCATACCGGATATGTTTATTCTTAGGGAAAATTGCAAATATCTCCATGTACCACATTCTTAGTGTTAACTGTTAAGTTGGATATTTGCTTCGTTGTTGTGTTGTACTGTATTTACCATCATGATGTTCTTTCGTGCATGCTAGATTTGGTTGTCTTTTTCTTGTTTTTCTTAAGAACCAAATACTGTTTGTTTGTTTCATTTTCATGACATTTAGCACTAACTTTGGTGATCACTGATCAGGGTGTCTGCGGCTGTGAGCGCTTCTCAAGTAGCTCTATAGGAGATGTGTTAAGAACAGTCATAAATCGTGATGGATATGTTGGGCTAATGAGGGGATGGAAGCCAAGAATGCTGTTCCATGCACCTGCGGCTGCAATATGTTGGTCCACATATGAAGCCTCAAAATCATTTTTCGAAAGGTGGAATGATGCAAGGAGAAAATAGTCCGAACAATACTTCAAGTCCATGTATTTTCTTGAAGTCATTGTACTTCAACACGGAAGCATACTCGCTCAGCTGACAGAAGGGTACCCCTGACAGAATGGCACGGCGCCAGGATAGACATTTGTTGTGTGGTCGTTCCCCATAGAGCTACTTGACAAAAGATCCGTCTGTATCTTGTATTTGCTTCCAGATAAGTCAAATGTATTATTTTTCCACCTCCAGGTCGAGGTAACAAGTAGTACTGAAATAATTTTTTTGATCAGAATAATTGAGATCTGTATGGCCTCCACTTTGTGCGTCATTTCTTTATATAGTATAATGAATTTCTGTTTTCTCTAGCGCGTGGCAATTTGTTTTGTGTTATTATAATTCCATTGTATAGCTAGAGAGAGGATACCCATTGACCCGAATCCAATTTGTTCTGAATTTTTAGTATGCGTATAAATAAATCTTGGAACAGCGAGTAGCATCACAGCACCAGTGGTCTAGTGGTAGAATAGTACCCTGCCACGGTACAGACCCGGGTTCGATTCCCGGCTGGTGCATTTTTGACAATAAATAGTCCATTTTGCTTCGGTATGTAAGGCTGTGAGCCACGTCGTACATCCAATTCAGTGCTTCCTCTTTTTTGGGCAGATCGAGAATCTAGTTGACGGACAAATCAGTCAAGGCTATAAGTCCATCCTCAAAAAGTTTTTTTTTCTGCAAAGATCTTTAAAAATTTTGAAGTTAGAGCATCTCTAATAGTACACTTAAATATAGTCAAAAAATATGAATTTAGGAGCAATAAAAAAAAACTTTAAACTTAAATTTTATCCTCTCCTCCAACAGAGTGCATAAAAATAGATTCTTAAATTTTAAATTATATCATATCACCAATCATAAAAAGTCCAGTGTCTGACATCCTCTCTCCGATCTTAATCTTAGTTGGTGGTTTAAAAAAAGAGTCCGATCTTCTCTCAGATCCTAATACTAATCATGGTTTAAAAAAAGAGTCTAATCAACGGACGATGAAATTGATATTGCTTATTTTTTTTCTATTTCTAGTTAAAAATAGAAAGAATTAACGAGAAGCCAAAAAACAAAAATAGTTTTGAGATATCTATTTAAGATGATTTTTTACTCAAATTTTTTATAATTTTATTTAAAAAGTGTTTTAAGCTCTTCATTAGAGATGCTCTTAAAAAGTTGACTTAGAGGGAGCTTGGTTGGCTTCTTACCACTCCGATTCGTTCTGATATGGGTCTTGTTAGAGTAGAGGAGCGCGAGCGTCGAAGCTAAAAAAATGCTGCTCTCTGTTCCTAGTTCAGGTCCAACCTATAGACCAAGCATAACCTCGAGCTACAGTGGAAAAAAAAAACGCATGTGGGCTATACGTGTCAAAGAAGCTCGACAGATAAAATCTTAACCAAACACACGTCTCTAGTACTATCAGGTCTTTGGTTTACATGTTGTATCTAGCATCTATTAGTAAGAATTAGTTCGCATTAGCAAGTTCAAAATTTGAAATTGCATTACAAATGCAGCGAAAAATGCTGAAAGCCAATGCAGTACCGAGAGAGAGAGAGAGAGAGGAGACACCTCGGCCCAGCTAACTCCAGACGGACGAAACCCAAACAGGCCGAACATAAACGGACCCAACCAACGTTGGCCCACCTTCCAGGCAACGCTCTCCAAACCCAAACCTTCCTTTTCCTACTGGAAAGTGGAAACCAAAAATTTCCCACGCGATTTTTCATCTCCCCGCGCGCTCCACCTCAAACGCCTGCACCGATCCGCCATCTCGCTTCTCCACCAATCAGAGCCGAGCTGACCACATCCGACGGTTTCCACGTGATATCGTGCCCTTCACACGGATTCCACCCGATCCAACGGCGCCTTGGTCGTCCCCGTCCTCTACATAACCTCCAGGGCCATCGCCCCTTCCTCTTCCATCAACTTTTCAAAATCCCAAATTCGAGCCTCCTGTTCCGTTCGTGTGTGAGACAGAAAGAGTAGAGCGGGGGCGGCGATGTCGGGGCGCGGCAAGGGCGGCAAGGGGCTGGGCAAGGGCGGCGCGAAGCGCCACCGGAAGGTTCTCCGCGACAACATCCAAGGTATCACCAAGCCGGCGATCCGGAGGCTGGCCAGGAGGGGCGGCGTGAAGCGCATCTCGGGGCTCATCTACGAGGAGACCCGCGGCGTGCTCAAGATCTTCCTCGAGAACGTCATCCGCGACGCCGTCACCTACACCGAGCACGCGCGCCGCAAGACCGTCACCGCCATGGACGTCGTCTACGCGCTCAAGCGCCAGGGCCGCACCCTCTACGGTTTCGGCGGTTAGGTTTGCCGTCGTGTGATTAGTCGTAGCGGAAGTGGGTGGTTCGTCTTCAGGATCAGCGAGCCTTCTGTGTGGTGGTAGAATTCTGTCTTGTTGCATGTGTTGTGTGGTCTGCCTGTAATTCCTTGGATGATTCTGAAGAAATCCTATTAGTGCTTGTTAATTATTGTCATGTATACTCTTTGGATCTGATAAAACCTAATCTCTCTAATTTGGCTGTTGAACTCTGTTTGAAAGCTTGAACCTCCATTGGTCTCCCGGGCCCTTTTCACTTCAGTATGGATTTGTCGCTGGAATCGTCTTTGAGTGGCGTAGTGCGAATATCATATATCATGCCCCTGTCTTCATAGGAACTCTGAAACTAGTGACCAATAATAGAGGAAGATACATAAGTGAACTCTAGTGTTACCTTGTTTGCAATGTGTCACCAATGCCGAAAGCTGTAGGTTGCCAGAAATGTGATGAGTTTTAGAATTGTGGTATAAATTGTTGCTGAAATGCAATCGGTTAGTCTATATGCTGAATACATAAGCTGTAAATATGATGACACATGCTCATACATCAGTTAAACCAAAATGCTCTGAATCTGCTAGTCATTCATAACATCTCAATGAAACAACAAACACGCTGCACGCAAAATCTCTGCGTACCAGTTACGAGCCTACGATTTCGAGTATCGGTAGTAATTACTTTCCGCAAGTAACCATCTCAGCCCGCTGCAGATCATCGTTGAGCAGAGTCGCAGTCAGCTAGAACTCATCGACGATGATGCCGCCCCTGACGACCTCGTACGCCTCCCTGTTGCGCGACCTCTTGATGCCGGCGGTAAAGTGGACCTTGGCGGCGTCGGCCTTGACGGCGGTGACCCTGGCCCAGACGAGCACCTTGGTCTTGATCCCTTCCACGTCGGTGAGCCGTCCCTCGCCCAGCGTGCCTGTTACCGTGGCGTCGAACCGCAGCTCGGAGCCGTCGCGGTAGCCGACCTCGCAGGGGGACGGGATGTGCACCGTGAGGCGCCGCGTCGCCGGGTCCAGCTCGTAGTTGGTGGCCTCGCGCGGGAACAGCCCGACCGGCAGGCCGTGCTCCTTGAGCAGGTCGGGCAGCGGCTGCTGCATCTTGCCTTTCAGCTTGTTCACCAGCCATTTGGCTCCCTCCCCGACGCTTGTGGAGAGCGACTGCAGCAGGAAAGCATCTAGCGTCAGCACAAGAACTGCCGTGTTAAGAATTGGAGCTAGAAATTACTAATCAACTGCCGTTGTGGAGGCAATGAAATCAAATTTGAAGGCAGAGGACTAATCGACGAGGCTACTAAAAGCGGAAAAAGAAAGGGCGCAAGCGTTTGGGTTGGATCAGGTTTTTTAGTTTGGTTGGTCTCCTCACATGTCTCGTCCCAAATTTAAAACATGCAAACAGGAATGAATCGGGCAAAGAGGCTGATGAAATGAAAGAGAAATACAAACTCCTGGAAACTAAAAATCGTAATCGTTAGCTGTATCGATGCATAGGCAGACACCGGAAGTAGTGCGTACGGCGAACCAAACTTCTTGTGCTCGCTATATCGTGATGATGAGATGATCAGATGAGGAAACAAGAGAGATGATGAAGATGGTTTGGTCTCACGGACATCTATGTCGTCGCCGGCCGAGGAGATCTCCTTGTTGGCCCGCTGCCCGAGCCAGTATGCGCCCACCTTGTTCATGATCTCGTCCATCGTCCCTCCTCCCACGGAACGGAAACGCAGAGCTAGTAACCTCCCTTGATCGATCGGCCAACCTCCTCGTGGTGTGCTCTGAGACTTGTTCGATACGGGAGGACGGCGAAGAAAGGAATTTGTGGGGGGGGGACGCTACGCGCTCTGCGCTTCACCAAGTCGTGGATGCAACCGGTTCAAAGAGAGAAGATGTGCCGCCCACGACACCGGCTGAAAGCAACGTGTCTTTGCTCTTGGTCATCGGGCACGGTTGCGCTTGCGCGTGCCAGCGGCAGGCTGACAATGGACGTGTCTGACTTCAACAGGCTGGTCACATCGGCACTCCATTCCAGAAGCCTCGCCGAAGGCACCAAGCCCAACGAGAAGGAATGTCTGCGATGCGTGTGTCATTCCTTTTGAAGAGGTTGTACTGTATTTGAAGCCCGCCATGTGGAAACTAATGGGCTAGAATGATATCAGGCTGATATACGCAGCCCATCACGCGCACAATCTTTCCTTATCGGCCCAGCCTCCAACCCAAGCGCTAGGGTTTTATAAGAGCGACTTGCGCGCAGCCACACCCTACCCGCCTCCTCCTCCAGACTCCCTGCGCCGGCGCCGCCACCTCGCTGCTCCGTCTCCTCGCGCTCCGGTAAGTCCATGCGTGCTGATCGTCCTCTTCTTCGCCATAGCTAGTCTCTCCGGCGCTTCTGACCTGCGCTCTCTGAATCGTCTCAGAAGGGTCCCGCGAGGCAAGGGAAGATGTACACCGCGAGGAAGAAGATCCACAAGGACAAGGGCGTTGAGCCCTCCGAGTTCGAGGACACCGTCGCTCAGGTGAGCGAGCGGGGTGCCTCGCTTTTTCCCGCGTGTTTCGATGCTCCTGCCTTTTTCATTCTCCCTGAACTTCTCCGAGTATAGCTATCTCATATCTGTACTTGGTTGTGACTGTGTTCAATCTGGTGGTGGTTGCCTCGCAGGCCTTCTTTGATCTGGAGAACACCAACCAGGAGCTCAAGAGCGAACTGAAAGACCTGTACATCAACAATGCGATGTAAGCTCCCCTATCTAATTTCTCTCCTGGTCGCCTACGCGAAGATTGAACTAGCCTTTCTGTGATATGCTGACATGTGGTCCTGATGACCGTGTCTTTGCAGCCAGGTTGATGTTGCCGGCAACAGGAAGGCTGTGGTGATCCACGTCCCCTACCGCCTGCGCAAGGCATTCAAGAAGATCCACGTCAGGCTCGTTAGGGAGCTGGAGAAGAAGTTCAGTGGCAAGGTGAATTGCTCGTTCTTTAGTGCCAAGCTTTAATCACTAGCTGTTTTTCATCCACAAAATTAACTTAGTGGCCTCTAAATGCAGTCCATGCTTATCATCTATTTGGAAACTGTCAGCACATTTATGCGCTTAGAATTAGAGTTCTTATAACTCGTTAATCTTGTAGACTTATGCGCGTCTCATCTTCTGTTAACATGTTTTATTATCTAAACTCCTGTCATTGCTTAGAGTTGTACTAAAAAGACACGTACTAACTCACATATCCATAAATATGCTCGTGTTTTGTATTGTGGTATTATTAGCCATTGATTAGAAGCAGCTACTATATCAGGGAGAACATTCTTGATGGTTTTGTTTGCTCTCTGTTGTTTTCTGCTGCTAAATAAGGTTCCGTTGTATGTTGTTCATTGCCTCACTAGAATACTTTGAATTCATCACCCCTTTTGTTTCTGACAGGATGTGGTAGTTATTGCGACTAGAAGGATTGTGAGGCCACCCAAGAAGGGTTCAGCTGTTCAGCGCCCTCGCACCAGGACTCTGACTGCTGTTCATGATGGAATCTTGGAGGATGTTGTCTACCCTGCCGAGATTGTGGGCAAGCGCGTCAGATACCGTTTGGATGGTGCTAAGATCATCAAGGTAGATATTTAAGTACTTTTCTTTATATTTTGGATAAACTTAATGACCAGGGGTAAAGAGCATCACTGCTTCCTAGTCCACACTTGTTATTTACTGATACATTTCTAGAATTTTCTTGGCTTATTAGAGATATTACCTCCGTTCTATAATTGTTGCTTAACAATTCAAAAAATGAGGTAGTACAATTTATGGTCAGGCTAGCCATTGAGCATTGGGCACACCAATGAAATGGGCTTATGAAGTACTGAACTTTGTTTTGATGCTCTTTCAGATCTTCTTGGACCCAAAAGAGAGGAACAACACAGAGTACAAGCTGGAGACCTTCACTGCAGTCTACCGCAGGCTCTGTGGCAAAGATGTGGTCTTTGAGTACCCTGTGCCTGAAAACGCATGAAGATGATGCCCTTCGATATATCCATTTCATTTCTCTCTGAATGTTTCTGAACTAGTTTGCGCACTATGTCAGAAAATAGTTGGATGCCAAAGTTGTTTAGGTATTATGTACTGGGGAATTGGCAGTGGACGTGAACAATGTCAAAAGTTTTGAGCCTTTAACTTGTCTAATCTTTCCTCGGATAACGAATTGCAATATGTCTATTGTTGATTGGAATCAACTCCTAGGTCTGGGTATGTATTATACTTGTCTGGTTCAGGCGAGTTTTAAAAGGTTATTCCAGGTTGATGAAGTGTTAAAGTTTTAGTGTTCAGACTTGGGTCGCTGAAGGGTACTGCAATCTGTCAACGAAAATGGATTATCTGGATTCAGACGGCAGCTGAATTTGATAAGTAGTCTTTGCCAAAGACTGCAGCACGCGCAGCAAATCAAGTGTTGAAGTCTCAATATTTATTTAGGCAATGCCTTTCTCCGGATGGCATTCCCTTCTTACCATTTGGGCCAACTGGATTAAATTTTACTTTCTCTAAACAACACTTATTATGCAAATAATGCAAAACAAAAGGGATTTTGTTTTTCAATTTTTATCCTGACGCTTGTATTTGTTTGATTACAGAGTTTACAGTCACATCAAGGTCAAAATTTCACCTTGAGGAGAGAAGAAACAGAGCCCAAAAAAATCCCAGTTCCAAGTTGTTGAAACTTGTTTCTACAATAACAATCACTATAGATTCTCGGGGGTACTTGAGATCCCTGATCTTATTCAGTCCCTAGACGTAAAATTCTATCTCAAGCACCGATGTTCTCAATTGTAGCTCCTTTGTTAATCCTCTTCAGAATGCCTGCTATGACCTGGTTACCATATAGTACAAAAGAATTAGAAAGCATTCCTGGTATCAAAATGGTTTGCTGGAACTAAATCCTGCTAACTAATCTCTCACCTTTCCAGGCCCAAGTTCATAACTTTTCTCGAGCCCCTTGCCCATAAGAGTCTTCACAGTGGTCTCCCATTGTACTGGAGAGGTTACCTGTACAGGCAGGTCAAGCCATACAACACTAAGTAATCATTGCACACTAAAAAGAGGAAGTGTGAGTTCAAGTTTCATATCAGACTCACCTGCCGAGCTAGAATCTGCTTGATTGTATCAGGATCTGAGTGGGCATGCGCATCAACATTAGAGATGACTGGAATTCTCGGTGTTCTAATCTCCGTGGCAGCCAGTGCAGACTCCAGTCTTGAAACTGCTGGTTGCATGAAGCTAGTATGGAAAGCACCAGCAACCGCTAGGCGTACCTGGTCGAATAAAAATTGATGAACAAAAAGGTAAAATCCTTTGGTTACAATGTTGTAGGTGAAGCTATGAAATCCGTCAAAAAAACCCTTTAAGAACGGTGGTAACAAGATTTCATCAGTACTAGTGTTGCAACTTTCACACGTAAGCCACAAATGCAGATATATGGTAATACTAACCGTCATTCTGGCTTTGAAGGACTTTGCTTTTGCTTCAACAACTTCAATACCCTTTACACCACCTGAAACTGCATAATTCCCCTGTAATGAAACACTAATTGTTCAAATCAAACAAGATCCTATAGCCAGTAGAGAACTAGCAGGGCAATTGATGGCATCAGACAAAACACTTACCGGGCATAGGAAATTTGCTATCTGAACTCTTTCCTTTTCATCTACTTCCTCATTAGCAGCATCGCATAGTTGTTGCACCTTATCTGAATCTAGACCAATCACGCTAACCATTGCACTGTTAGCAGCATCAGAAGCATCCTGCACAGACACGGAGCATTAACAACGAACCTAATAATTCAAAATAAAACCTCCCATAACATTTCAGTATACTAACCTGCATAGCTTCTCCTCTAAGTTTGACAAGCTTCAGGCCATCCTCAAAGCTGTATAAAGAAGACTATGTAAAGGTATGCATACGTGATTGAAACCCTTGGTGCGATAAATCAGAGTGACTGATGAAAGATCATGGGTTACCCCAACATTAATAAGGCTATTAATTATAGGTTGTTCATTGAATGGACACTGTTATCCTAAAGTTTTTCTTAACTTCTATTTTTTAACATAAGATGTGAGAGCTTCTAATTTCGTGCTAGAAATCAAATAAAGGGTATACCTAAAAGCGCCAGCAAATGAAAGCGCAGTGTATTCTCCCAAGCTGAGACCACAGGTGACATCTACAGAGTTGATTACATCTTGACCTCCATCGCGAGCACGCAGTACTTCAACTGCAGCTAGGCTGGTAACATATATAGCTGGCTGCAAAATGTTTCAGTTAGCAGAACACAACCAACACTGTTTCAGATGCATAATCCGCCACAGCTTTACATGCATGAATAAGCAATATATTGAATATAACATGGAAATGCTGCTCCTAGTAATTTACAGCATGACTGGCGAGATACTACTTAGATAATGCTCATTTCAAAGCTGGCTAAATGTGAGTTATAAATCCAACATCATATCTGTAGGAAACATGTTACATTAACAATGTATTCAAGGCAATGAATGGATATTGTACTTAAAATGGGTGAACTATAGTGACTACACATAGCTTTGACTCTGGAATCAACAAACCTGACTGATCACTGTTGAGTCAAGCTTCTCTTTTGGTCCATTGGTGCAAAGATCCAACAAGTCATATCTATATTAACCAAAGAAGGAAAAAGCATTAGACGAAGAACTCATACTGCTGTCTCTTGAAAGTAGAGGAGTCATAAACTTTAAAGAAAAGCAGCAAGTGTGTAAACAAAAAGGAATGCATATACACTATTGGAAGGTTCGGGGGTACCCAAGGATATCATTTGCCTGGTTGAACAGTTTGGCAGCTGCTGGAACACTCTGAGCTTCTGCACCCATCCCAACAGTTTGCGCGCCCTGAAATGAAAGACGTTCCGCTTTTAAGGACTGGGAAATAGGTATGGTGAACGTTCATATGACATAAAAGTATTTTTTATCTCTGAAAAAGGATCATTATTATTTAAGAAATGAGAGCGGCAAAGGAATTTGTTTAGCTTAGAATTATGCATGTAGTATGTACAACTCTAGGGACACCAAAGCAACAAAAAGGGTAACTTTTCAGAAAAAAAATCCTACCATAATCTAACCATCACAATTTAGTCTTGTATCTGGGCTAAAATATGAACGACCACAGCTGATGAGTGAAAAGGTCTACGACTATTGGCAGCTAACTTGTGCCAAATTCACATGATTCTTTAAACTTTACCACTAAACTAGATAATGCACATAGTTTCGATTTCAAACCTATGTCAAATTCACATTATTCTTTTAAATTTACCACTAAACTAGGTAATGTACATAGCTTCAATTTCAAACCTGAAACAAGTTGCATTAACCAAATGTAAAACGATCACCATTTGCCACCATAATTAACTCGTAACTCGTTACTAGTAGCATAATAAGCTACGCCACAGGCGCGTGTACACAGCTCTGAACGTGTTTGAAGAGCTCGCTTCGCAACATCCTACCTGGCCGGGGAAGAGGAATGCGGTGGTGGGCTTGTAATCAGCGAAGAGCGCGTCAGAGCCAGCAGCCGCCGCCACCTCGGACCCGAGCGACACCCTGGTCGACGAGAACCTGGATCTGAACGGCGGCGCCACCCTCGCGGCAGCCGGCGCGGTGGCCCGGGCGCGGCCTGCGAGCGGGACCGGTGCCGAAGGCCTGAGGATGGCGAGCGTGGAGGCCATCGGGGACGCCGGAGCGAGGCGGAGGCGGCGAGGTGGCAAGCGCGGGAGCGGTAACCGTGAGGAGGTGCAGAGGAGCATGCGACTGCGAGCTTTGTAGTTGCAGGTGGGGGGGAGGATGGCCAGCGAGGTGGAGGCGGAGCTCACGAGGTGGACCATGGACAGGAGGACGGCGGCCTGCTGGGCCTTCGAGAGGCTGAATGTACTTGGAGCGAGCTTCAGCTTAGAGTAAACTGGGCTTTTCGGCCTGTGGAGTGAGTGTGACTGGGGATTTCAGACCTCGGAACTTGCTGGGCTTTGGTTTGGAAGAAACAGTTTGTGTGGTTTTAGGCCTGTGGAGTGTTCTCAAAAAGAGAGAGAGAGAGAGAGAGAGAGAGAGAGAGAGAGAGAGAGAGAGAGGGCCCGTGGAGTGAGTGTTGCGTTGACTAACTGTGTTCCGATCAAAATCAACTCGTTCACAAGACACGGATTAAAGGTTTGGCGTTAAGCCCATGTGACAGTGGATCCGCAGAGATTAGGTGGGTGTTTCAGGAGTTTGGAGAGAAAAAATGCAGAAGCTTGTACTGGGAAAAGCACCGGTCCACTCCAATCGACTCGTGACCGGCGGAGAGTATCGTCAGTCCAGCGGGGGGTCACTTCACCTGAAAAGTCCAAAAGAAAAAAAGGAAAAAAGAATCGATCGCGAGCCACACGCGACACAAGATACGGTCAAAAAGCAAGGTGCGCGGAGCCCATATCGCTCGATCCAGTTGCCAACATGGGGCTCGTGACGGCGATCGCCGTCGCGACCGTGCGGCCCGCAAGCGCGACTTGACCACGCCCCAAACCCGGGCAAACCGCCCTGAGTGCCGCGCGATTTTTGCGTGCGCCAACGTAAAAGATCCGTTTGGCGGTGGCCGGTGTGTCAGGACGTAGCGTTCCGCGGCGGTGCACGAGGGCTTCTTCGCTTCTCCTACAACAACGTCCTTCAGAGTGCCGACATAAGGGCCGGGCGCGCGCATTATTACGCAGGAGGCTGTTGTTTCACGTGCAGGCGCGTTTTAATATTACCCGTGAACGCGTTAAGTAATAACCTGCGAGTTCAGCATAAATAAAAGTTCGTCCCGACCGTCTAGAAGAAGAAGGGATTAAAAATCAACCGCGATGATCAGGACATGTAAGTACATATATCACCAGCACCGCCTCAATTTTGCTTGGCTGAGAACATCACGCGGTGTCTCTCGTCGAAAAAAAGAAATGCATCACTTTAATTGTCAGCACTAACAGCAGTCAAAGCACCAGTTCTCATTCACACTGTCGATCATCAGACGGACTGTGTCGGCTGAATGGGGAAAAGAAAACAGGTTGCAACTTTTGCACCAGTTAATGGAGGTAGTGGTAGCAGCAGCAGGAGTACTATCGTCGATCTGTGTCACCGTGTGTATACGTAGCGTCTGACGAAGAATGCATGCAGCAGACACGACTTTGCCGACAGCAACAACCGCTGGAGACGATGATCGGATCACGAATTCACGACGAGCTAGAGCCAGCCTGCTGCTCCACCTCCTACAGCAGTAGTACCATAGCTTGCCGTCCACTCAAGCATCGCGCCGCTCTGCTCGTGTGTGTACAAGCAAAAGCAACAACCACAGGGCGGCCAGCGCCAGCGCCAGCACGCGCATGTGCTCGGCCTGGCTCTGGCTGGAGGGCGGCCACGCCGCCTGTACGTACGTGTGCAACGGCAGGCCACCAGAGGAACGTCGACGACCATAGACTTGCGCGTACTGCCCATGCACTACCCGCCGGTACGTACTACTACGCTCGTAGAGTACTCGACTCGATCGATGTTCCCACCGTAGGTGGGCAAAAGGAGTGGTCCAAATTAAGAGCGTACGAGCAGGGACTAGGGAGACGCCGGACAAGGAAAAACAGGCTCTGAACTCTTGGAGGCCGACGACGCGCCGACATATCCACTTTGGCCTTTAGCGTTGTAATATCGAGTACTCCTATCAACCATCAACTGCATGTGGTGCCAAAGCTCGCACGATTTTTTCAGAAAAGGAAAAACAAAAAAGAATCAACGGGACGGATAGTAGCAGCAGCCCAAGTTGCCCGGCTTCTGCTTTTGGCAGCGAGTGAGGAGCCAGCTTTAAGCCATCGTCCGTGCCAGTAGCGGCAGGGTGTGACCCGGTGATGTCATGTTGAGTGGCCCAGCGTGGGTATATTGGAGTCGGAGCCGCCTGTTATCACCTCACCTTGGACCTTGGTTATGTTGGGTACCGCCGAGGCTCCGGATAAGTGTTTTCACTTCTTCTTCTTCTTTCAGAAAAAGAAGAAAATCAGTTCGATTGAAGGCGGTTTGCAATGGTTGTTTAATTAGAAATACTTTAGTCACTGCTGGAGTTTGCACCAATAATTAAGTATTCCTTTGCAAACAACAATATAAGGTTTTTTTCTTAGGGAAACAAGATAAGTACACACTTCTTTTTGCAGGGAGCTTTTGCAGAAAATTTAGATATTCCATGCCCTTTTAAGTACCTTTTCGCCCTTTGAAATAGCAAATTTGCTGCATCGTCGCTGATACTTTCCATGCCCTTTAAGTACCTTTTTGCCCTTTTGAAGGGGAATTTTGGGTACTTTATTAACGGGTTGTTACTAACAACTTGGGTATTGGATTCAAAGTAGCCTGTCCCAGAGCCGGAGGCCCATCTGTATGATCCGTACGAGAGTTGGATGAAGCTGGACGTCTTATTGGTCATGTCCTTAATTAAATCCACATGAGAACCGTGCGGTGCCGGCCACTCACTACATATACTACACTACCACTACCATAAACCGAAATAATTTGTAGGAGTAGTAGCTGTAGCTCTGGAATGAGCAACATAATTAGTGCAGTACTTCCCTTTATGGTGCAGTGTGTAACAGAGAGAGAACCTTCAGAAAAAATCGACTAATCAGTTTGATTCATCTATCGGCGGTGTGTGTGTGTGGCACTGTATAGTACAATATACACTTGGAATGATTGGACAGAAGTCCTGCACCAGGTGCAGATCATTTGGTCCATCGGCGGCTACAGTAGCATCTCTTTTCGTCGTCGATTGATTATTCCAGCCCCGCGAGCGGCCGCGTCTTGGGAGGACGAGACGAATTTCTCGCAGAGCAGCGGGGCGTTTACTCAATAATCTAGACCCGGTCCGGCGTACTACAAACAGGCCTGCGCTACGTAATGAAAAGACTGGGAGGGTCGAGATAGTAGAGAGCAAAGAAAGTAGAAAAAGCTTCCGGATTTCATGGTTCTGGGGCATGTTCGATGAACGGGACCTAGAGTGACAACTGGATCTGTCTGAGTCTGACCACCACGGCCCATGCGTGCACCGGTGCATGCCAAGGCCACTGGCTGGCCGCTTCTCCTAACTCTCGATAAGTATGCTACAAGCAGATTTCCCATTCCTGGCGCTCGGCCTAGATCGATGTTATGCCAAAGAATCTCTACCTACACGCCTTATTGCACGTTCAGTCCTAATCCATGGTCATCGTATAAACCCAGGAAAAATGTACGGCAGCGTGATCACAAGGGCCCGTAGGCCGGTGTACGGAGAGCACGCAGTACGCACCGATCATTTGTCGAGTGGTGCTATTATGTAGTACTAGGGGAAGAATAACTGCGCCTCTCCTCTGGATTCCCTTATGGCCTGCGTTGGCTCGGCTGGCAAGTATGGCCGGAAAAACGTTGCTCATCTTGGTCTCCAAAATAGATGTGAGTGTCTTTTCCCGGTGTTAGACGGAGAAAACAATGGTAGTGCTATCGAAGGCACGAAGAAGAATAAGAAACTTTAAAATTTTCAATGAGAGGTTAAGAAACCAAATTATTATTCAGTGCATATATATAGGGAACTATAATTACAACTTAATAAGAGTGTATGCAGTAGTTTAATTTTATTTTTAAAAAAAACACAATGTTCGAAATAAAATCCTCACGGGTCCAAAAAAAAAAAAAGAGCCTCAGTCGTGCACGAAAATTGCCCCTAAACTGCCGAGCGGAGCAAGGGAAGTCACTAGAAGTTGCGTCCATGTTCTATAACCTGAAGGATCGGTAGCCTGCTCTCTCTCGACCATTCCAGAAGCAAGTAAGCCTATCCACATCTCCGTCGAACAGAGACGGGCAGGGGATGCCATTATCCATCCCAACTTGTTGCACGAACTGGTTAAGCAAAAATTGGTACCCCCACCGGTCCCGGCGGGACGACACGATGAGCAGAAGATGAGATCGAGGCGCCCCCCCCCCCCCCCCCCCCCCCCCCCCCCTGGCACGAGGGAGACACCAACCGGCCGGGTGCAACTTGCGCGGCCACTTGCGCAGTTAACTACTCTCGTCACGCCCCCGTGCTGACCTGGCCGCGCGGGCCTCCTCCTTTTCCTAACAACAACTTGCCGCCATGCTTAGGTCGTACTACTACTACTACTACTACCGGGTCCTCCGTCCTCGATCGCGACGTAAACAAGAGGCGCAAGTTGCCGGATTTACCACCTGATCCTGATTGATAACGCCAGCACTATTAGTTGATTATTAGTTGAGCGATCAGTAGGAGTAGTATAGATTATTCGATGAAAAAAAAAAGGAGAGGTCAAAACTAATAAGAAAACGCGGGCCGGGGCGCGCTGCGTCGATCGAAAACCGGAAAGGGCCGGTGGCGGTGGGACAGGGACGCGACGAAGCAACCGGCCGGCGCAAGTTGTTGGCCCCGGCTGGGCTGGCGTACAGCTCGGGCGCGTCGTGACGCGCCGCAAGTGGGGCGGCACATTCGCGGAGAACACCCTGGGTTCGTCTTCTATTCGCGCGAGAACAGGATCGATCGAGCGGCCAATCCCCTTTGCTTCCAAGGTTTTTTGGCCCTTTCTGCCATTCCGCCGGCGACGAACGAAAAAAAAAGATCTCTCCGGACTCGCGCAAGCTTTGCTTCCTTTCTTCACGAATAATGGACCTGTTAGCTTCGCGATCAGTACTAGGGCTTTTGCAGTAATCGATACAAGGGGTGAAGTCAAATTGAGAGACAGCAGTTTTCGCGAGACCAGCAGGATCATGATCTGTTGCATATGCCAAAAAAAGAACGTCGATAAGATTCATGATCCGCCCTCAAGATCAGGCCTGCGGCGTCCTCGCGAGCAAGCTGGATCGCGCAACTGATAATTAACACTGGGACCTACTAGTCCAAAAGTCAGTTTGTACTGGATGCACCACCCAGCTCGTCAATTACTATCAACAAACATGACACATGAACAGATTGTGGCAGACACATAGATCAAAACTTGCACACAGCGACATGGGAGTACAATTTTTACGCCTTCAAGAGACATTACGTATACCACCACGAACAATCGAACATATATACAACAGAAGCAGCACATGTGTGCTGAGACTGAAAACTCTATCGATTATAATTGTCATCTCATATGAATCTTTGGACATGGGAGAGGGAGAGGTGTGTGTATCTCGTAACAACGAGAGAAAAAAAAAAGGAAGAACAAAGAGGGGTTAAATGTGAAAGAACCGAAGAAAGAAAGTGAATGCTCACGCGACGCGTCCCTCCCGCCCGGAAAAACGACCGATCCATCGATCGGCTACCCATGGACGACGGAGCGGAGATCCGCGCCGCCTCACGACGAGACGGCGGAGAGCTTCTCCGCGGTCTTCGCCAGGGACTGGAGGTTGCACTTGACGATGGTGTCGACGAACACGCGGGTGTCTTCGGGGGTGTTTCCCGGCGGCACGTCCACCATGTACGACTCCACGACGACGGTGGCGGAGTCCGGCGCGGCGGGGGACGGGTGGACGGTGGTCACGGAGAGGTAGTTGTGGAGCCGGTGCTCGCCGCCGACCACGCGGAAGCTCATCACGTGGCTTTCGTCGTCGAGGATCTCGAGCCGCTCCCGGCTGTTGGCCGCGGGCAGGCCCGACACGACGTGCACCTCCCGGAGCGTGCCCACGCCGCCGTCGCCCGCCAGCAGCGCGCAGCTGCGCACGAATCGCTTGTACGCCTGCGGCTGGTCGAACCGCCGCACCACGGACCACACCGTCGCCGCGGGCGCCGCCACGTGCTGCACCACCGCGGAGCAGCACCGCCCGGGTCCCGGCGCCGCGTGCTCGTGGTGCCGCGCCACCTCTGCCGGAACCTCCCCGTCGTGCGCCCCGCACCTCGTCCCGGATGTCGCCGCGATTGTCGATGGCGCGGTTGCCTCCGCCGCGCAGCAGCCGAGGCCGACGCCGGCCAGGACCCGCCCGTGGTGCTGGTGCGGCATCGTGCCGGGGCTGGAAGTCTGGATGCACGGCATGTCTGCGCTGGAAATGGTCGATGTCCTAGCTGCTGCTGCTGCTGTTGCCGCTGCCTTCCTCTTCTCCTTTCTTCTCGTGTGCGGTGGAATTTCTTTGCGGCGGCGGTGGGGGATGGTGAGGAGGTTGATGGGGGGTAGAGGCGTTTATATATATTTGCGGCTCCCGGGCGGTTGTACTATTTGTGCGCTCAAATTGATTGCGCTTGCCCCCTTTAATTAATCAACTTTTAATTTAAGTGGGGTTTCATTTTCGAGCAATTTGGTCAAGTTGCGGGAGGCGGTTGGCTTTTTCATTTGTTTTTGCGATTTTCGAGTGATTTCTTTGAACTCTCTGGACTATACTATTACCATTTCAGCCGCGATTCTTTAGGACCACATGCAGCAAATAGTAGCCTTTCTCTATTTCCATTTCAGGGGTAGCAAACCAGGTTGGCTTTTCTATCTTATCGACTTTCGCCCAAAGTTGGATACTAGTACAGTATAGTATGGTGATGCATAAATTCCATTTCATCATCTCATTTATATATAAGAACCGAAATAACTAGCTAGGATAATTTAATAGAGACATCTACCGCTGGATTTGTAAAGGGGTGAAATGCCTGAACGGGTAATTTTATTAGTACCTCTCTTTGTAGTATTAACCAGTGGTAATATTTAAAAAATGAAGGTTGTAACAATATCTTTGTAATTCTTTTGCTAATAACTTTTTTTAAAAAAATCGTTGTTTCCAATGTCGATAGACATTTATAATTTATAACTACCCCTGAAATATATCAACATTATTGTCAAGCTGCCCGTAGCTGAATTGCATTTTAAAAGCGAAGGAATTTAGTAGTCTGTTGTATAATAAAATCAGTGCAAAAAGATTATTCGCTAGGTGGGCAAGCAACAGATGCGACATGCAAGTCTGAATGCAAGAGGGATGGGGAAGGTTCCTAATAAAATGAAGAGAGGTGATTGGGCCCGGTGAAATATGATCTGTACGTAGCAAGATTACATTTCTCAACTTCTAGCAACTGTCTAATGTATCGTCTTTATTTTTTAATTATTAATACTTTTTAATATAAATTTATATTAAAAAATATTAATAATAAAAAAATATGGAGGTAGCAATTGAAGTGGAGCGTGGAATAGGGCAGGCAAGTAGACAATTGGGTTGATATGAGATATCTAGAACAGAGCACCCCCACACTACTGTGCTTGCCCTAAGAGATACCCATTTATTTTTTTAATATCACGCCTCTTGCGCTACCTTGTTGCTTTCCGTCGCGACGTCGCCCTCCTCGCTTTATGATTTCTAAATCTCGCACCACCTAAAAACTAATGCAACAACATGGGGATCAACTTGGCACGGTCGACAACTTGTATGCTGCCCTTTTCTTCAGATGAAAGGACTACCAAAGTCCTACTTGTATTTATTTCATACTAGAAGAATAGCAGTATAGTTAGTACAAAGCAAGAGAGATAAACTTGTCTGTACAGTGAAAAAAAAAACTTAATGCAAAAACGATGCCGCCTGGACGAACACAAAAACTTAATTACGAAGTTATAGGTGTTATTATTATTACAATGACAATTATCTACGAATTTATCTTAGTGGGTTAGTAAAGAGTAAAGACCATTTTGAGACATGTTGGATACTCCATTCACTATTTGTTTTGGACTATCACATTTTGGCCTGCGGGCAGTACGAAATCGTTGTCAGAAACAAGAAGAAATCTTGAAAGGTGGGGAAGAGTACATTTTTGCAAAATTTTATCACGACTTAAACCACATGCAATAGAGGTATCCCTCGTGTGGCAGCTAATGGTGGCTATTTTCTTCATTTTAAACTAGAAATTTAACAACGACACAACCTGTAGAATATAAATTAATGGAAGTTTAAGAACATAAATGCACTGTCAACTGTCATATAGTATATGTTCTTATAGATTCAGAATAATGACCAGGTCAGCTCACTTGTAGGCTGTTATAGCAATAGCAAAACCTACAACGATGGAATCGACTGGCTGGACTGGACCGAAGCAGAATCTATAGCCGCGACTATTCTTCTATACTACTACTACTGGCGGCGGCCGGACTCGCGAGTCCTTTAATTTTCCACCGAGTGAACGAACGTTCGTCGCAAAACCGAGCAAAAGAATTAATACCACTCGATCGTACACTAATCTAGGCCGAGGCAGTCGTACGCTAATAAACCATCATCATTCAACCTTGCTTGCAAATTGGACACTTGCGCGACGATGCTGGTGGACGAGATAAGGCCTGGCGCGGCGCAGCAGGAACTGGAGCGGGAGGGAGGAAGGGAGTTGGGGACGTTGTTGGCGAGCAAGTGGGAGCCCGCGTCGTTTTCCGGGAGTACACGGTGCTACAGTAGTAGCGGTATACTCTCCCTCCCCTCCGTACCAGCCCAGTTGCGCCATTGGCCATCGTCACGGCTGATCTGTGATCACGATGCTTTGACCCTGTCCCTTCCCGCTCGAGCGCGGCGTGCGTGTTCCGGACTTTGAAAAATTGGACGGCCTTTGGACCAGAAGCTTCCTCCGCGCCCGTCGCCTGCAAGCTGAAGCTGGTGCGAGCACAACGACATGCTTTGCTAGTGCGAGCGACCTTGTTTGGGTCTGAGAACCCCCGGACTTCATTGTCGCAGCTCACGAGCAACGGGAGGGGTCACGGATCGCGGGCTCGTGGCCAACTACTAACTGCCTTTGTTTCGAGGAGCGTATGAAGGGGGCCCAATGAAGTCCCACACCGAATCCAGCCCAATTTACGTCAAAGATTCTCATGGACTATCACGGCCCAAGCCCCCCACCGAAAACGGAGACGAGGACCACCCACAATCACAATCCGACTCCCGCGGGCCCACCCAATGCTTCCCCGCCGCCTCCTCCTCCGAGCCCTAACCGGGGCGGCGGCCGCAGGTGACCCCCGACTGAAGGCGTTCTCCACATCGCCGGCGTCGAGCCCGAGCCTGTCGATATGGCGCCGGAAGAAGGAGATGGGGAAGGAGGGCCTCATGGTGGTGGCGCAGCTCAAGCGCCTCGCGGCGCTGCCCCCGGTCGGGTGCAGCCCGCGCCTGGAGCAGTTCATGCGGTCCCACGTATCGAGGCTACTCCGCACTGACCTCCTCGCCGTCCTCGCGGAGCTGCTCCGTCAGGACCACGTCATCCTCTCCATGAAGGTTCGAGTTCCGTTCCGATTTCCTTGTTACTTACTGTTTCTCGTGCCGTGGATGGAAAAATCGACCTGATTGGAAATTTTTAGATGTAGGTTCCGCGAATTATCTCCACTGATTATAGTGTGCAATGGTGGTAGCCATACCTGATCCTAAGTCCTAAGGGTTTTGGTTTTTTTAGCTCCCGAGTAGGGATTCTGAATTCTTGGAGCACTCTTCAGGCTAAAACTGAAATGTCATGTTGCGCGTTGAATTATCGGGATGTTTGTGTATTGGCATAGAGATATACGCCGCTGTTTTTCTGATGCGTTGCTCTCAGTGAATGTCCTCCAACTTACATTATTTTTACCTTACACTAATGTTCCAAACCTTTGTGCCCCAAGAGCCTACCCTTCAGTGTACAGCAATAGTTTTCTGGCTTCAGTCACTAAAAATGAGTCAACTGATGAAATTTGATCATAAATTGCATATGAACTACGTATCTCCTACTCATATAAAGAAGTCTCCATGTCACCTTCATGGTTTCACTTGACCCAGGACGAGGCATACACATCTTTCACTGGGTCACAAAGCAAGGAAAAAAAAATACGCAAAGGACCAGCCTGATTATAAAGCACCCCATTAAAATAAGCAGCAACACTTCAGTTTCAACAGAGTTTTGTGCAAATCCTTGATTTACCCTTTCTGTTTAGGGCTTGTGCCCATATATGTTATCTTTATCTTGATGTTTCCATGCTTAAATGCTCCTGGAGCTAGGCACTGAGTTTATAATAATTAGTTACATTTGAATCTTGCATAGGTTCAGCAAGATTAAGCATTTATTGTTCTTACAGATATATGATGTGGTGCGCAAAGAAATTTGGTACCGTCCCGACATGTACTTCTACCGGGACATGCTATACATGCTGGCCAGGAACAAGAAGATTGAGGAGACACGGCAGGTCTGGGCAGATTTGAAGTCTGAAGATGTGCTATTTGATCAGCACACTTACGGCGACATCGTGAGAGCTTTCTGTGACGCTGATCTGATTGATCTGGCGATGGAGATTTACGAGGACATGAGAAGCTCTCCCGACCCACCTCTCTCGCTGCCATTCCGTGTTATCTTGAAAGGGCTGGTGCCCTACCCCGAACTGAGGGAGAAGATAAAACAAGATTTTCTGGAACTTTTCCCTGATATGATTGTGTATGATCCCCCAGATTGTTTATCAGATGTAGATGATGAATTCAAATTTTAATGAAGATATGCTTCCTCCAGTCCTTGGGCTTTCATGCTTCAATGCTTCACTGTTCTTCCTTGCATCATTGCTAATCCTCCATTTCTGTTTTCTCTTATGGCATATTAAGATGAACTTTTTTTTTCTCGAATACGCATATTAAGATGAACTGTAATCGGCTAATTGCAGTTAATTATTTTTTTGCTGCCCAAGAACTGGTGCATCACCAATTTCTTTCTGGGTGAACCATGTTCGCTAATTCGGCCTTCCATTACCTTCTCTAGCCGCACCTAAATCACCTTCAAGGTACATTGCACATCCCAAAGTTGTGGTACTGCTGCACGGAAACAGCAGAGCCATGGCCCATGGCCATTTCTTCAGAAGGCAGACGGTTACTGAGTTGACTGGTGGCTGGCAAATTGAATCTCAGCTCAAAATAGAATTCCATCCACCACTTGCTGTCCTTTCGTCCTCATTCCAGTTTCACGCACTTCCCGGGGGACTGCGAGTCGCCGCTTTCGATTGCACCTTTTGAACGACTGGCATTCACTGATGACACAGTATCTTTTCGTTGCTGCGTGGGTATCAGCACCTAGCGAGGCTACTGGCCGTTGCAACGAAGCCCGGAGCGCAGGGGAGGGAGGCAGGTCAAAAGCGCAGAGCGAAATGGAAAGCACGGGCGCCGAGCTTGTCTGCTCCGTGCCGTGCCTGTGCACATTCCTCCAATCCAGTGCACATCGTGGCTCATTCCTCCAGTACCGGCAGTTGAAAAGCCTCGGACGCCGGCCCGGCAAAATCCATCGCCCTTTTCCCCTGCCGATACGACACTGACGCGGAGGCCCCGTCGGCCATGGGATCCACGCCCAGCGCCGCGTTGTGGCCGGCAACTCGAGCCGAAGCCGAGCTGGGCAGGGCTGCCTCGTCGTTGCGCCGGATCACTGGCCCCCATAATCTCTCGCTTTACCCTTGTTAATTGCTGCCATTAAACCCTCTCGCTGCTCCCGATGCCACGGACGCACGTGCTCGCCTCTCGGCCCCCCGCGCCGGGGTCGCTGCCTTGTAGGACCACCGACCGGGAGCTAGCCGTTGGGGGGACACCTGCGGCAGTATCCTGGGGGCGTCACTACTCCTCGTGCCGCACTGCTGTTGTACTGTTGCTGCTGCTGCTGTTAGTACTGCCGCACTGAATGTGAAATGAGATCTTGGGATTCAGGATTCTCTCATGCTGCGCGGGGCCCGCGCTGTCAGCGGCGGCGTTGCTCTTGGAGTGGAAACGAATAGTACGGGCTGTTTTAAAAACTCCCTCTCCAGCAGCAGGAGCTAGCCGTTAGTTAGCGCATCTGCGAGTTGGATCGGGTTTGCTTAATTATTCCCTCCATTTTTGCACTTATGAGCAGGAGTAGTACCTGCAAACGCTTATATAGAGCGTGGTACAATTGCTTCGCCTTTTACAGAAACCAAGAACACAGTAGAAAAAAAGGTCGCGCTCCTAGGTCGGAGCATTTGCTTTAGGCTGGAGGAGATTAGATTCTAGCTAGAAGCAGTAGCTTAGCCGTAGCCCGTAGGTAGCCATGGGTGTGCGAAGCTGCAGCAGCGCCCGATGCAATGCTGGATCGGGAAGGAAGCATCGGTGGCTCCGGGTCGTGCTTCTCCTCCTGCTGCTGCAGGCGTCGGTGCGGCCGGCGATCGGGCAGCAGGAGTTGGACGACGGCGTGATGCTGAGCCAGGCGTCGGACGGCGTGGTGATCGCGCAGGCGGACCTGCAGGGGCTGCAGGCGATCCGGCAGTCGCTGGTGGACGCGCGCGGGTTCCTTCGCGGCTGGAACGGCACGGGCCTCGACGCGTGCTCCGGGGCCTGGGCCGGCGTCAAGTGCGTGCTCGGCAAGGTCGTCGCCATCCAGCTCCCGTTCAAGGGCCTCGGCGGCGAGCTGTCCGGCAAGGTCGCGCAGCTCACCTCGCTGCGCAAGCTCAGCCTCCACGACAACGCCATCGGCGGGCAGATACCGGCCGCGCTCGGCTTCCTCCGCGACCTCCGCGGCGTCTACCTCCACAACAACCGCTTCTCCGGCGTCGTGCCGCCGGAGCTCGGCCGCTGCGCGCTCCTGCAGACGCTCGACCTCAGCGGTAACTTCCTCTCCGGGAGCGTCCCTCGGGCTCTCGGCAACGCCACTCGCCTCTACAGGATCAACCTCGCGTACAACAACCTCTCTGGTGTCGTGCCAAGCACCCTCGCTTCTCTGCCGTTCCTCCTATCCCTTGGTCTCGACCACAACAATCTCAGTGGCGAGCTGCCGCCCACCATTGGCAATGTCAGAATGCTCCGCGATCTTTCTCTCGGTAGCAATTCAATCAGTGGAAGCATCCCTGAAGGGATTGGCAACCTCTCGAAGCTCCATAGATTGGATCTTTCTGATAACTTGATAGGTGGTAGCCTCCCTCTGTCGCTCTTCAACCTCACCTCATTAGTTGAGCTCAACCTTGATGGCAACAACATCGGAGGGCCCATACCGGAATCCATTGATGGCCTCAAGAACCTAACCAAGCTGTCCATAAGGAGAAATGCCCTCGATGGACAGATTCCAGAGACTGTCGGGAACCTCTCGGCACTGTCATTGCTCGACGTGTCAGGGAACCACCTCACTGGAGACATTCCAGAGTCCTTGAGCGGCCTTGCCAACCTCACTTCTTTCAATGTCTCTTACAACAATCTCTCTGGTCCTGTGCCTGTTGTCCTGTCCAACAAGTTCGATTCGACCTCCTTCATTGGAAACCTTCAGCTCTGTGGGTACAATGGCTCAGCCATCTGCACTTCTGCTTCGTCTCCCCTGACATCGCCGTCTCCCCCACTGCCTTTGTCAGACCGGCCGACACGGAAGCTCAACAAAAGGGAGCTCCTATTCGCAATCGGAGGCATCTGCTTCCTCTTCTTGCTCCTCTTCTGCTGCATCCTTCTATTCTGGAGGAAAGACAAGAAGGAAAGCTCGTCTCCTAAGAAGGGCGCCAAGGACACGACCACCAAGGCTGCTGCCGGGAAGCCTGGCGCCGGCTCAGGCACTGACAAAGATAAAGGCGGGGATGCCGGCGGCAAGCTGGTCCATTTCGACGGGCCGCTGTCATTCACGGCTGACGATCTGCTGTGCGCGACCGCGGAGATCCTGGGGAAGAGCACGTACGGGACGGTGTACAAGGCAACCATGGAGGACGGCAGCTACGTCGCGGTGAAGCGGCTGCGGGAGAAGATCGCCAAAAACCAGAAGGAGTTCGAGACAGAGGTAAACGCCCTGGGCAAGATCCGCCACCCCAACCTGCTCGCCCTTCGAGCCTACTACGTCGGTCCCAAGGGCGAGAAGCTCGTCGTGTTCGACTACATGCCCAAAGGCAACCTAGCCTCTTTTCTCCATGGTAAGCACATCAGTTCCTCAATCAGTGTAATCAATATGCTCAGAGTTTATCTTCAAGTCTGGCACTAAATAATGTTGTTTTTTCGCGCCGCAGCTCGTGCGCCGGACAGCAGCCCGGTTGACTGGCCGACGAGGATGAACATCGTGGTGGGCGTGGCGCGGGGGCTGCACCACCTGCACACCGACGTGAACATGGTGCACGGCAACCTCACCAGCAGCAACATTCTCCTGGACGAGGGAAACAACGCCAAGATCGCCGACTGCGGCCTCTCGCGCCTCATGAGCGCGGCGGCTAACTCCAGCGTGATCGCTGCCGCGGCCGCGCTCGGCTACCGCGCGCCCGAGCTCTCCAAGCAGAAGAAGGCGAACACCAAGACCGACATCTATAGCCTCGGCATGGTCATGCTCGAGCTCCTTACCGGCAAGTCGCCGGCTGACACCACTAACGGCCTCGACCTGCCGCAGTGGGTGGCGTCGGTCGTCGAGGAGGAGTGGACCAACGAGGTGTTCGACTTGGAGCTCATGAAGGACGCGGCCGCCGCCTCGGAGACGGGAGAGGAGCTGGTGAAAACACTGAAACTGGCATTGCATTGTGTCGATCCGTCGCCGCCAGCGCGACCGGAGGCCCAACAGGTGCTGCGGCAGCTCGAGCAGATCAAGCCATCGATCGCGGTCTCTGCCGCCTCGTCCTTCACCGGCGAGCCGAGCCATACTACCGCGACGGCCACCAGTGTCACCGACGAGACGAAATCTACAATTACTGAGTAGTCAGCCCCTTGCAGACTGAAATTTGCAGTTCTTTAGTTATACTCTAATAAGTAGACTTTCAAAGTCTATTTTTTCAGTCTGTACATACAGGTTTTAGGCGGTAGGGGAAATTTTGATTTTCCGTGTCATTCTTTGGTTTATTAATTCACATGTACCTGCCAGAAGCACTCCTTGTTATCAGAAGATGATTTGGGAGTGCTGGCTTCTCGTTCAGTTTTAAATGGACCATTGATTCTACAATACTTGCCTGTGTCTGACGAATTGTCCGAGTCATTTCTTCTGTCATGACGCATAATAGAACAAACATGAGACAAGACTAGAAAGGGAGGCTTGATGCTACAATTTGTGTTGCTGCTTCCTGCAAAAGGATCAGCTTGCATCCCCAACAACATAGGGATGCTCAAATGTCAATTCACTAGGCACCTTATCTGACAATCATGCACGCTATTAAAATTGCAAATCAGGACGTTAATGAGGAAATCCTGATGTGGCACAGTGTGTTTGGTGACCTGCAAACTTTTAAGGTTGTGGCGTGCAAATTTAAAGGTTTTTTTGTTGGGGGGGGGGGGGGGGTGCAAAAAATGTAGGAAGGTTATGGGCGATAGTACAGTTTCTTTTTTCTCTTATACGATTATAGCTGTTACAATATAGTATATACTACTCCACTGACCACGCTAAGATTTTCCTGTGTGATTCAGTCCCTGGTGTTTGTAAGAGAGTTAACCACCTCTGAACTGAATTGATCGGTAACGTGAATGACACCCAAAGTCCCAAAGCATACCATCCTTTATCAGTTTGCCACTGGAAAAGAGATCTGAAAGTTACCCACATACTTGCTCGCAACTACTTCTCAAAAAGGTGAAGTGCAGCCTATCAAAAGGTGAAGTGCAGAGCATCATCTGAATTTATCAAGCTTCCCATCCTGCACTGAACCCACTGTTTCGTGCGAACTTTTTCACTTCCATTAATCCCTTGCCGTTGGGAGCTCGGCAAAGTGCAGAGCAGATTTGTCTGGCCTGGTCCGTTCGAGCAAAATGCATGACAAAAATGGTCTTGGTCTGCTCCTACCTCTCTGGTCCTTGTCCTAGATCACGTGGTCCAGGAAATGGGATTGCACAACCATGTTCAAAAGGTTGTCATTATCTAAATTTAAAATGAATTCATTTTTTTAACAGGAATCAAAAATCTGTTCGGTGCAGGCGAATTTTGGCATGGCCAAACTATCGATGCTGTAAATTTTGGCCCGGCCAAAATTGCAATTTGACAAAGATCCAGCTACAATTTTGTTTAGTGGAGACACCGAGCTTGGACATTTGAACCCTTCTGATGCACGGACCTTTCTCCCTTGCCGACTATGAAATAAACCAACATAAATTAGTTAATGTCATCCTTCGCAAAAAAAAAGTTAATATCAAGCTAAAAAGTAGTGGTAGTAGTACAAAGTAGGCTAGTTCAATTACCCTAACTAATCATAAGGCACCTGCGTCGCCTCCAGGCCACCTACTCGCTGGAAGATGTGGAATTGTTCAGATGGAGTGGAAAAAAGAGGGGCCGATTGGCTTCACTTTTGTCAAACAATCTACTAACTCCTACAATGTTTGGGCTTTGGAGATATTCTGTTACGTACTATTTAAAAGATTGTATATTCTGATTTCCGAGGCCTCGCGTTTTTCAACTGAACTGGTAGCTGATGAACTGAAAGTGCGAACCTTTTTCAAAATTCTGCTTCCAGGTCTCTTCCAGAGTTTCAGTCCCATACAAATCCACTTTGTTATATATGTGATGTGATGTTTCTCTGGAATTTTTACTGGAGATCATGTTTTCAAGCACATTGCGAATCAGTACATATTCAGAGCTTCGATTGATTGACCACATCATACTGTATCAGTCAGTGATGACCGAGTAACAAAAAGAACTAAATTAGCAATGATGATATAGCTTACTACTTGCCCTACTACTTTTGACTGCAAAAATAAAGGAGGAATGACATTTCACCTTATCTTGCTGTACCTTCTCGATTGACCAAGAGTTAATGCAATGCAACCTTTTCTACCCCAGACAGCTAAGAGTAAATGGTGTTCATGCATGAACAAGTGGCAAGAGAGTTTCAGAACAGGTGGTGAAATCGCAGAGCACAGTGAGCGAAAGGAATCCGGGCACGCGGACTCCGAATTCGCGATCGCTAGGCCAGTGGGTGCAACAACTCCAGAGTCAGCAACCCGCGAGCCAGTATGAACCAGAACAGCACCGTACTTGTGCTACTTGACCGCCACCTTAAAGGAAAAAACAGAGAGAAGGGGGTCACTCGCGTCGCACAGATCAAAACCTAATCTTCCAAACCGCAAACAACCGCACTACCCCGCGCCCGTCTCTTCCCTTCCCTCCCGCGCTCCCTCCGTTTCCCGTCCGTCTCTATATATGCGCTCCGCCGGCCTCGTACTTCACCACCACGGCAAGACACCACCACCACCAGAGCAGCCGCCAGAACACAATGGCGGCCATGGCGAGACCTGGTCTCAACATGAAGCTTTCTTTCTCCTCCTCTGCTCTTCTCCTTCTTCCGCTGCTGTTGCTGCTCGGCTGCTTCTTGCTGCCGTCCGCGCTCGCGGAGGAGCGCTTCTACGAGTTCGTTGTGAGTGTTGTTATTGATCTTTGTGGAGCTGCCAACTGCCATTAGTAAGTAATTAGTCTGGTGGTTAATCATATGGTGCCCTGGTGCGTGCAGGTGAAGGAGACGCCAGTGAAGAGGCTGTGCATGACCCAGAACATCATCACGGTGAACGACCAGTTCCCCGGTCCGACGATCGAGGTGTACGACGGCGACACGCTGGCGATCAAGGCCGTGAACCTGGCCCGGTACAACGTGACCCTGCACTGGCACGGCATCCGGCAGCTGCGGAACGGGTGGGCGGACGGGCCCGAGTTCGTTACGCAGTGCCCCATCCGCCCGGGGGGCAGCTACACGTACCGGTTCACGATCCAGAACCAGGAGGGCACGCTGTGGTGGCACGCGCACAGCTCCTGGCTGCGCGCCACCGTGCACGGCGCGCTCATCATCCACCCCAAGCGGGGCATGCCCTACCCGTTCCCCAAGCCGCACAGGGAGTTCCCCGTCATCCTGGGAGAGTGGTGGCGGAGGGATCCCATCGCCGTGCTCCGCCAGTCCATGATCACCGGCGCGCCGCCCAACATCTCCGACACGTTCCTCATCAACGGCCAGCCGGGAGACTTCCTCCCCTGCTCCAGCCAAGGTGAGTTATTAGTTTCCAAATCAGCTTTTCGGTTTGGAAAACAACGTCGTCACTCGAGCACAGGTCTCCACTAGCACCAACAGTACGGTCAGCTTGTAGATAAACGCCGCACCACTAATCGCCTGCATCTCATTTCGTATGGCTTCCCTGGTGGTGGCTCTACTTTTACTATATCTTTCATACACATAGTGACAAGACAGAGAGAGACAACCTTGAGATCATGAAGGTCAGGTGTGAGCTGAACCGAAAAAGGAAAACGTAAAGGCGGAACATTCTTACCAATTCCAGCATGCGTCTGACGTCACCGGGGAACGAGAGCCACTGAAGGACGTGACTCACGTTAATTTTCTCCACCAACTAATGCTCGCCACCACGTGCAGAGACGAGCATCATCCCCGTGGTCGCCGGCGAGACGGCCCTGCTGCGCGTGATCAACGCGGCCATGAACGCGGAGCTCTTCGTCAGCCTCGCGGGGCACAAGATGATCGTGGTCGCCGCCGACGCCATGTACACCAAGCCGTTCGAGACGAACGTCATCCTCCTCGGCCCCGGCCAGACCACGGACGTCCTCGTCACCGCGCACGCCGCGCCGGGCCGGTACTACCTGGCCGCGCGCGCCTACGCCTCCGCCCAGAACGTCCCCTTCGACAACACCACCGCCACCGCTATTTTGCAGTACAAGAACGCGCCCGGGTGCCCCTCGGCCGCCGGTGCTGGTGCCGGCGCCGGCGCCGGCATTGGCGGTGGCGGCGGCGCCAGTGGCGGTTTCAAGGGCCCAGTAGGCCGGTCTGGGACCTCTGGTGGCCCAGTAGGCCGCTCCGGACCACCGCCGATGCTCCCGTTCCTGCCGGCATTCAATGACACGAACACGGCGACCATCTTCTCCAACAGCATCCGCAGCCCGGGGCCTGTGAAGGTCCCGCACCCGGTGACCCAGGAGCTGTTCACGACGGTGGGCTTCAGCCTCTTCAACTGCCGGCCGGGCCCGTTCTGCCAGGGTCCCAACAACACCCGGTTCGCCGCGAGCATGAACAACGTCTCGTTCCAGCTCCCCGGAACCGTCTCGCTTCTGCAGGCGCACTACCACCACATCCCGGGCGTGTTCACCGCAGACTTCCCACCGTTCCCGCCGGTGTTCTTCAACTTCACCTCGCAGAACATCCCGCGCGCGCTGTGGCCGCCGCAGGTTGGGACGCGGCTGTACCCCGTCAGGTACGGCGCCGTGGTGCAGATCGTGTTCCAGGACACGGGCATCTTCACCACGGAGGAGCACCCGATGCACATCCACGGGTACCATTTCTACGTGCTCGCCATGGGGTTCGGCAACTACGACCCGCGCCGCGACGCCGCCAAGTTCAACCTCGTGGACCCGCCCAGCCGGAACACCGTCGGCGTGCCCGTCGGCGGATGGGCCGTGATCCGGTTCGTCGCGGACAACCCCGGGGTGTGGCTCGTGCACTGCCACATCGACTCGCATCTCACCGGTGGGCTAGCCATGGCGCTGCTCGTGGAGGACGGCGAGTCGGAGCTCGAGGCCACCATTCCGCCGCCTTATGACCTGCCTCTCTGCCCTGTGTTGTAGGAGAAGCGAACGGCTACTTGATGGTATTAAGTGAGGGTGCGTGAGTTGTATGTATTGTACTGGTCTATGTATTTGCGTTTGTAATTTGCCATTGTATTTCCGATTTCGGTTTCCATTCCAATTTACAAATGGAACACAGTTGCTCATTCCAATTTACGACCGCGAGCAGATTAAAGGCGCCCACCATAATGGTGGCATTCTTGTATGATAGCCTCGAAGCAGTCGATCCTGCCAATCACCCGGCCGCTAATCCGCTAGCACAACCATCAATTCCGGGGCACCTTGAATGCCTTTTTATTCACCACTCTTTTCCTGCAAGAAGGAAAGGCCAGACCAGATTACATCGTCAATCCAACACAAATAATGCCCAAATCTGATACGGTAAGCCACAGGAGTAGAAAACAGAAATGAAGTACAGGTCTCGGACCGTTTGATCGAACACTTTTCTTCGTGGTTCTGTTTCAAAACTACTAGCTTCCTAAGTTGCTACGACCAGCTCGTCTGCTCCTCCCTCCGGTTGGTTCAATCCATTCATCCATAAGATCTAAGCTAGATCTCAGCACAATCAGAGATGTACCAAGCAACAGGAGGGCAGCTGCCCTACCTAATGCCAGCAAAGAGGCCCGTCACCTCTCCTCCAAGAGATGAAAATTCCCTTCCCATTCCCAATCCTCGTATCATTCCCGATTGGGATGAAATTTTTCCCACCCCCGCCCCCTGCAGGAATTGAACAATTGCGCTACATCCAGCCTAAATGTCAACTACAAACTGAGTGAAGAGGGATTTGCAGAGGATGGGGGAGGAGTGCTCGGCTCTCACCTGAGCAGGCGGTGCAGGGTGCAGACCGCACCATCCGACGCGCTGTTAGGTGCCAGCCTCCGAGGGCGCCGGCCAGGCCCGCGCCGACACTCGCGCCTCCCATGCCGCTCGCTGCAGTTACCTCGTTGCAGTCTAGAGGCTAGGGAAAACACATTCCAACAGTATGTTTGGATGCATAAAGGAAAAACATAAAAATTTGAAAAGAAAAAAGAGATAGGCTCACAGAAAAGCTTCCAAGAGGTGGGCAAATGCTCATGTTGAGATGTGGCTCCGTATACTCATTGGACAACATTAGGCAAAAAAAAAGACGATGAACCAAATAGGCCATAGCACTAAACTATTACGAATAATAAAGCTCAACACATTAAGAAAAAAAAAAGGAGGAGTACAGTACATCCATCACATTTCTCACAACCTCGAGAGACCCATTAAACTAGTGCATCCATATACTTAGTGGAGGAACTCCAGTCGGCCAACAGCGTGTCAAAGTACACCCAGGCCCAGCTTTCACACCAGGATTAACACTATCCGTGGTCCATTAGCTATTCTAATCACAATTATGCGGAGCTGCCACCGCTTTTGTCTTCTGCAAGGACGATAGACATGCCCAAAGAACGGAGCGTTGTCACCAACATGTCTCTGGCTCCTGGACCGTCCGATTTGGATCCAACTGAGCTAATCTGATCATATGGCATCAATTCCGCTAAAAAATGTGCAGGCAGTGTCAGCTATCTTGAGGTGCGTGTTGCATATGGTGGGATTGGGCTGGGTATGCATTGTTACTGTTTCAACATGTTTCTCGTTGCTTAATTTTGTGATGTATTCTAGCTCCTCCGTTTAATTAGATTGTTCACCATTCTCTATCAGCGTTTACTTTTGTTGCACATGCATGAAACCCAATAATTAAAATTCACAACTAATCCTAACTCTTTCTAATATTCAACCTGTTTTAGGTTTTTTGCCTGTGAAGTTGTGATAAATCTTAGACGAATCACCTCGCCGGCTGTCCATGGTAGCGTAGTGGGAAGTGTTGTGTGAAGTTAGCATGGTTTGGAGAGAACATTCACCCACTTGTTGTCTCGGAAGGTGCAGTAGTATTCTATGGCCTATATATATATATATATATATATATATATATATATATTATATTATATCAAACCAAGATCAAAGAGCGCGAACCCTCCCAATTTCCTGGGCCACTTGTGCGTACTGCCCATCAAAGAAACACGAGAGAGTTGTTTTCAGTAGCCGCGCGCTGCCCGTTTACACAGCAAATTCAATGAACGCGAACGCCACCTTGAGTGTGAGTAGTGTTCAAGTCAAAGTAAGCAAAAGAAAGAGAAATCCTCAAAGAAACCAAGAAACTATCGGGATGATGATAAGGTTGTGCTGTTCAAAGCAACGAAGCTCATCTTTTCATACGGATCGTGAGATCTCAATGTAGTTTTGCACATAGTTCGGCGCCCAGTTAGTATGGGCTCAAGAGCTCGCGATGTACGGATCGATGGAGGGGTAATGCAAATTTCAATCTCTTATCGTTGGAATTGATAGTATACTATATAGTGTAATTTACGATGTTGTGATTTGAACTAGTATGTAGTAAGTGTCGCAAGATAACCAACATACTCTAATGATGATGATTACATTGGACGTTACTAATGAATAGTAATACCTGCACGATTAGGAGTGCACGATCGCAATGGCCATTTTCGAGGCACTTGTACTTAAACTGAGCCCTTTGCTACTCTCTTTGCATGATAATAAATTCCAAGTTGTCGAATTTAATTAATAACTCGAGCTTGTATATAAACAGCAAGGCCTCCTGAACCATGGCGAACAGCCAAAGGCGGGGGGCCAGGCCAGGACGAAGACAGAGAGTTCTGAGAGAGCGAGTAGCCAGCCAGGGGCCTTAGCCTTCAGCCAAAGAAGACTAGACTCATGGGCAACAGCTTGCGGTGCTGTCTGGCCTGCGTCCTCCCCTGCGGCTCCTTCGACGCGATCCGGATCGTCCACCTCAGCGGTCACATCGAGGAGTACACCCGCCCAGTCACCGCCGGCGAGGTCATCGCGGCGCATCCCAACCACGTCCTGAGCAGGCCGTGCTCCCAGGGCGGCGCGCGGCGGATCCTGATCGTCGACGCGAGTTCCGAGCTGGAACGGGGCTGTTTTTACTTCCTGGTGCCGGCCTCGTCGGTGCCGGAGAAGAAGCGTAGCAAGCCCGTTAATCCTCAGCCCCAGCAGCCGCAGCAGGAGAAGAAGCAGGCACGGCGGCCGCGGAAGGCCGTGCCGACCCCCGCTTCTGCTACTGCTCAGGTGGTGGCCGCAAAGGAAGATGCTGGCGACAGGTACCTGTCGGAGGTGCTGTCGGAGAGCAAGGCGACGACGAGCTCGAAGCGCCGCCGGAGCGTCCGTGCGACGGTGTGGCGGCCGCACCTCCACAGCATCGTGGAAGAGGCTGATAACGACTCATGATCAGTGAGATCTCAGTCAACCTCTTTATACGTCGACCGCGTGTGTAAATACAACTGCAACAGTTTCATGGTGATGGTGGTCGTGCACGTTTGATCCTTAAGTTTTAGGTGAAGAGACGATCCCTCTTTTGCTTCTGGTGATTTTCTCCTCCTGCCTAGTTTTTCGCTCTCACAACTGTCAGTGAGAGTTAACCCAAATAGGTTCAGAAGGACAATCAGGGACCAGAACTTTTGCTGTACGCACATTGCAATGGACTAGTATGTAACTTGAAAAGTGCAATATATAAGTATCCAAATCTTGTGTTTATCTTCATGTTGAATACAAAGATCAAGAAAATCACAGAATTGCACGTCGGAATGGCGGAGAATGTCCACAATTTATGCTACTTCCAAAAAGGTTTCACTGTGCGTTTTTTTTTTTTTTGACACTATGCGCGTGTTGATAAGCCTGTTTCGGCAGTGAGCCACCGACGACACAAATACGGCCCCGTTTCGTCCGGCCGTCCCCACGCCCGCAGTGTTCCGCCCCAGGGGCCAGGAGTTTAGTACCACATCGCCAGGAGAGCGTAGAGGACAAGCGGAGGGCGATACAAAACATGGGGGCAGGGCAACGTTGCAATTCATACCTTTCTCGGCCTTTTGGCTAAGATCAAGTGTAGTATCTGTTCTTATCAGTTTAATATCTGATACGTGGGCCATGTGCCCACTTCGATATTAAATTTATTTTTTGTGGGGGAGGGCCCGTTAAGGTAGCTTGCTACCTGGCCCTCGAGCGTCGCCCAGCCGTTGCACCATAGGCCGGGCCTTGGCGCACCCCAACCAAATCAGTTTGAACATTTTGCAAGGCTAGTTGCTTTTATTTTCTGCTATGTTTTCCATCTCTTCATGTAAAAGATACGTACAGGAATTCTAATCCTGTTATATATCTACAACTGACAAGAATCTAATCCTATGGTAAGGAACAAATCCAATCGAGCACAGCAGAGAAATGAAATCTATCTACGATGGACAATTCAGCCTGTTGTCAGACATCTACAGTTCGCCATCACCACCATTGATGCACAAGCACGCCTCTGTTCCGGAGCGCAGTGAACAGGTCGAGGCACTGGCTGTACGTGTTGTGGTACTTGGGCGACCGCTCGCCGGGGCAACATCTCTGCCACCGGTTGTAATGGCACTCGAGGAGCAGCTCGTCGACGAGGCAGATGGCCCCGGTGTCGATCATCCTCGGGAGGAGCTCGAACTCCGTCCCCTCCACGTCCATCTTCATCACCACGTAGTCCTGCTGCGAAAACGTCCGCTGCAGCCACTCGGCGAGGTCGAACGCCGGGACGCGCCGCACCTCGCCAGACGACACCCGCTCCTCCACGGCGGCGGGCCGGATGCGGCCCATGCCACGGCCGCTCGCCTTCTTGCCGTCGTTGTTACTGCTGTCATCAGCCTTGTTGGCCCCGGGCCCGTCGTTGACCTCGAACGCGAGCGTCTCGTTCCTGACCCAGGCGGCGTATGGGAGCAATGTGACGCCTTTCTTGGTGGCGTACTCGCCGTGGAACGCCGGGTCGGCCTCGACGGCGAAGACCTCGAAACTGCGGTTCTGCTTCGGGTACTGCTTCCGGAACCAGCTGCCGATGCTGGAGCCGTAGCCCCTGGCGCCGACGTCGACATATACGTACCGGCGCTTGAAGCTGATGTCGGCGAGCGCCGGCAGGTACCTGATGTTCTTCACGTTCCGCTTCAGCGTGATCCATGGCTTCACCGGTTCTTCTCGGATCAACGGCTCAGCGAGGCCAACGATGCGGAGCTTGTGATCGCGATCCGTGCAGTTGCGCGCGGAACTGCCGGTGGTGCGGACGCCTGCTGCATGTTTCTTTCGGAAGACCAGTTCCCGAAGCGTGGATCCAACGTCGGGGCCGTCGATATCGCGGGTCCGGAGTAATCCGAGGGACGGGAGGAGGGCCTGCAGCGACCGCAGGCTGTACGCGTCGCGGGCGCTGGACGTGAGGACGACGAGGTGGCCGTCGGGCTTCACGGCCCTTGCCGCCTCGGCGGCGAGGTCGGCCGGAGACCTGGAGGCGTCCAGCGCGCGGCCGGCGAAGACGAGGTCGACGGTGGAGTTCCGGAACGGGAGGCTCCGGTCGTCGTTGGCGGCGACGGCGAGCGGCGGGAATCGCTTCTCGGCGACCGCGACGGCGCCGACCACGCCGAGCTCCCGCAGCGCGATCGCGGCCTGGACGCCGCCGCCGTCGAAGCCGCCCAGGCAGACGGCTCGCGAGGACGCGGCCAGCAGGCCGTCCTTGAGGAGCCTGCCCAGCACGGCGGCGTGGTAGTCCACCGCCCGCCGCCACTCGCGGCGGCGCCACGCGGCCGGCGGGTTGACGGCGGTCTGGGCGTGGGTCCGTGTCCTGACCACGGTGCCGGTTGTCGGGACGCTGGCTCCGCGGCCGCTGTCCCCACCGCCGCCGAGGACGGCGAACTCCAGGCACAGCAGCCAGAGCCCGAGCGCGAGGACGCCGAGCAGGACGGCGCGCGTGAGCGCCCCGCGCCTCGACGGGTCCATGCCGTCCCTCCGGCGTGGCAAACGGCCGGAATTGCCTCGACGGTTACCGGAGACAACAGCTGGGCAGGCCAGGCCGTGACGAGAACGCGGGAATCAATGTTGAGCCGAAGCGGGCGGCGGTGCGGTTCGCGCCGACGAGGGTGGGGACGGGCACGGGATACCGGCGGACGGGAGGGTCGTTGGTGGAAAGTGCCATGGCCTTAACGGGGGACGGATGCTTATTTGCGGGCTGCTCCTTCCCACAGGAATCGGGCAGTGGTAGAAGACGCGGGACTGTGGAGAATGGAGAAGGGAAGAGAGGTGCAGAGGACAAGCTTGAATGAATACGACCCGTGCCTTGGAGTACAGCAGTATTAGCGATATTTAAGCTCGATTATACTGTAAGTGTCATGATCCGTTGATGAATTTATGCCGTTAAATCCATATCCATAATACTCGGCGGCGGTTGGCGCCGTTACGGTGGAATGGAGTGGAGGGAGCAAGACCAGAACAGAGCCGAAAGTGGAGCGAGAGAGAAGAGAACGTGACCTGTAGCGCACCGCATCGGCGCCGCGTTCCGTATCTGTGCCAGCCTATGATATGCATCCCGCATCCGCTCCGTGACCGTGAATGCCTCGCCGTGGCCTGCGCGCGCGTTGCCTCCCTCCCGCGTTGCACGATCATGACAATGAGCTGGCACGTCGGTTCCTCTCCGGCTGGGCTTATCCCACTCCCACCCACCCACCTGCAGCGAACTGGACGCACGCCATGTGGTATGCTCTCAGCAAAGGAATGCGTCGGCGCGTATGAAATTTTCTGGGCCGAGTGTACAAAGGAAATTTCCTATCCACGTGTGCCCCAGTCGTATACAGCACAAAGGAAATTGGCGAAACAACTACTGCGATCAATTGTCATGTGTCTTAAGCACTTGAAAAAAGAGCTACGTGGAGTTTCGCCAAAAAAATAAAAAAACCATCCGAAAGAGTTAGTACGTGGACACGTTGCCTTCAGAACCAAGCAGTCGTCTCGCGCTAAGAAAAGGGGCAGGGCAGCCGATCTAGTCCATGATTCTCATATCTTCGTGAAAGGGAAAACGACCGCTCGAGAAGAACACGACGCCGCACGATGGTTGGATGCATCGCCCCAATGTATCGATCTGGCATCTGGGGGCTTGGTCGCTTGGATACAGAAAATGGAGGCCCACTGAGTTAGTACTAATTCATGGACGGGGAACTTCCAGCCAACGGTACAGGTGGGTCCAACTTCTGCGGCTCACGCACTCCAGCTCAGGGTTCGACTTACCGTTTGAACCGCGAAAACCGGCTGGTAGCGAACGAGCGGTTACCGCGGTAACCGCGGTAACCGCTCGAAAAATCGTTGAAGTTGCAAATTTGAATTTTTGAACCGGATTTGAATAGAAACCGCGGTTTTGGAGCGAAAACTGGCCGGTTTGGAGCGGTTACCGCTCGGTTTTTCCAGAAACCGCGGTTTGGAGGAAAAAAAAGTAAATAATATGAAAATTAATAAAAATTTTTAGAATTAATTTTTCTAATATATTGATACAGCAATTAAGAACACGTAGACATAGAATATAAAATAGAAATGATGAAGTAGTTCGTAGTCCATAAATAAGAAATATATAGCTCGAGGTGGAAAAAAAAGAGTGGAGGAGAAGGAGTTGATAAGATTAGTGTTTATATATATATAGATATATATCGTTTTTTCTTCTACTATTTTTTTTACCTCCATAAACTAAAAAATTTTAAGTTTTGATTACACCATAATTCCTCATTTTTATCTAGTTTTTTACATATTTTTTTAATAAAATTTTTTAAATTTTTCAAAAAACCTCAAATTCAAATTTGAAAACCGCTAACCGCTGGAAATCGAGCCGCAGCGGTTTTGACGAAAACCGTGAAAACCGCTCAGTTTCCAGCGGTTTTGTGAACCCTGCTCCAGCTACCAGTTAGTTATCTCGTCTCACTCAACTCAACGCTACTAGACCACCGAACACGGGAATGCATAACGCCCATAGATTCCTCGCACGCTCCTGTAACTGAGCTAATCATGGTTATTGCTTTTTTTTTTGGCAAGGAATCATGGTTATTGCTTTTTTTTTGGCAAGGAATCATGGTTATTGCTAACACTGAGAGAACTGAGTTGCGCCAAGTATTAACTCGGTTCACCTGACCTGAGTACTATAGGACTGTACTAGGAGTATAGTGATTAAGGAAAACACCTACTTTGCTTCCACACCTACGCCGAATGAACAAGTGCGTTTCCGGCCTCGCACACAAAGGCACAAAGCACTTTTCCCTTTGAAAAAAAAAAAACAACAATCCTTCCTTTCTTCTCCTTAATCGCAGTCAGGTCCCAAATCGACCCTGACGCCTCCCACTTCGCTCGCCACCTCGACGCCGCTCTGCCCCTGCCACTGCCAGCCGCGCCCGAGATGGCGATGGTAACTGCCGACGCAGCCGACGCAGCCGCCGCTACCGCGGCCGCGGAGAAGCCGCCTGGAGGCACCACCGCCGAGAAGCCCTCCCACGCCCCCTACAACGGCACCAGCTCCCGCGGCGCGGTGGACTCGGTGGTGGCCCGATGGCGGCGAGAGCACATGCTCGACAAGAGCCCCCTCGCGCTGCACGCGGCCGCCGCGGTCTTCGCCTTCGTCGCGCTCGTCCTCGTCGCCACCAACAAGCACGGGGACTGGATGCAGTTCGACCGTTACCAGGAGTACAGGTAGGCGGGGGTGGGGGACGGGGCTCGAGCCCGGTCGGCCGGCTGGCGTGCTCTTCAATTCGGGTTCGTCTAGTGCTTACCGTGGGATTCTCTGTGTTCGCTAGGTACCTTCTCGCGATCGCCGCGCTGGCGTTCGCCTACTCGCTGGCGCAGGCGCTGCGGCACGCGCACCGGATGCGCGGCGGCGTCGACCCCATCTCCGCGTCGTCCGGGAGGCTTCTAGACTTCGCGGCTGATCAGGCGAGTGATTATTGCTTCGACTCCAGTTCCGTAGCTACATAGCCGTACTCTTTACTAGCGCAGCCGCTTTGCTGCGCAATCATCGAGCCTACGGTGTGCATATACGGGATTTCGATTTCTCGATTTGGCTTGGCTAAGATTGCTCCTCAGCAAAGGGAAAGGGGTTGGAACATAAAGAGGTAAAGAAATTTAAAGCGGCAAAGCAAAGATTCCCGTGTGGAGCGAGGTTCCAATTACAGTGGTTACAAACACGCACCAGTTTTCACCAGTATTGCATACTTCAGCAGTTGTTTTGCACATATGAGTATTTAACATAAGAAATACCGTGACGGAAGTACCTGCTAAGGAAGGGGAACATCGGGATATATTGTTGGATTAGCTAGATTGGTCTTAAAACACTGCAATGATATCCCTTTTCCAGCCACATGTTTAGTTGTACAACCTAATACACCTTTCACGGTTCTTCTTCTTCTCTTGTTTTTATTTTTTTTAGGATACCTTTCGTAGTTCTTTTTGGAAGAAACTAAGGAAAATGATAGTTGGTAGTAGCTCTCAATAATGGTTCAATAATTTTTTTATTGGATGAACATGGTCCCAATAATTTAGCCAATCTATATACTACTACTAGTACGAGTGCACGACAGGCCAACAACAGCAATGATTGTCATGTATTGCCCAGTATGGCATTGGTGTTGGGGAGATTGGCGCATTAAGACCAATCACTGGAAGTGCATAAAGTTTGGGCGATGTTTTGAATCTTTATTTAGTAGAGGCACAGTAGAAATTAAGAAAAAAAATTGTTCATGATATATGATCCACGTTTCTAAGTCAAGTGTGGAACAATGAAATTGGAACACTTTGAGGACTGTGTCCACCTACCTACATAGCCGTTGAGGACCTTGGGCCTGCACTACTTTATTTAACGGCTTTTTTAGATTCTGCATAAATCTGTATAAACCCCAATCTTGCTTAAGCACTTGTCGACTTGCTTCTGCAGTTCGCCCTTGCAAATCTTTCTGCAGCTTCCTAGCATGCCAGTATCTTCTTGCATATATCCAGCATTCCTTTCCAACACTATCCCTGAAAACGCATTGCATCAAGAAAATTCCATAAGGTCCAAATTGCTCCTGCAGTTAATAATATTGATAACAACATGTATATTGTTGCTGATCGAACATCCTGCAACAAACAGAAGTCAATGTCTATTGATAATCAGTGCCAATGTTGTTAGCAAACATCTCAGCAACAGAAGTCCTATGCTCTCCGAAACTATACATTTATTTAAGGACACACGAGCAATACATTTCTGTTCACTACTGAAAAGTATTGTTTCACATGATCAACAACAGGGAGTGTGCACTATATAATCTTAGGCTTCTGTGGCTTGATTAACTAGACGTGAAAGATCAAATCTGATGTTTATCACTTCTAAGATTCTTTGCAGGACTCAGGAAGTTAGAAATAGTCTTACACGTTCTATTTCATGCCATGTTCTCATGTACCATCCGAAGTTCTGAACCACTGCAAGCTAACAAGAATCATTCACCCTTATTCCTCAAAAAGATCACTGAATTATGTTAAAACTTTCGACATAGAATCTCCCATATGCCTGTTCACAAAAAAAAAAAAATCTCTCATATGCCCTGTTAATTTATGTTTTTTTTTTGTCTTGGAAATTGGTAACTGCAAGTTTCCTGGCCATAATATTGGAGCTAAATAGATCATTGGATGCATTTGCAGGTAGTTGCATACTTGCTGATATCTGCCCTTTCGGCTGCTGTACCCATCACAAACCGCATGAGATCTGCAGTGGTCAACACGTTCACTGATGCAACGGCTGCAGCAATCAGCATGACCTTCTTTGCATTTGGAGCTCTTGCTTTGTCAGCTGTGGTTTCCGGATACAAGTTCTCCAAACAAACGTACATGTGAATCATCATTGTTAAAAGAGTAAACACGTTAGAGGTTTATATTCATTATGGCTTGCCCCTCTTTCTAGATCTAGATGAGATGTTGTGTTGTGAGTCAATCTTGTAGTGATTGTTGCTGTTGAGGTAGTCTCTCAATGTGTACATAATATTGTATGAGGCTGCTTGAATACATTACGTTTTTTCATTCCACTCTACATCTTTTGAGAGTCAGTGAAGGTATTGCTGTTGCTGTTGTGATGAGAACCACCTTTCCCCCCTGTAGATACGCAGAAGTAGAGTTGTATGTGTATTTTATGGCCATCTTGGAACACAGGAAATTTCCCTTCATCCGTGAGAAATGAACCATATGAAACCTTCTATTATGATACAATGCCCTTTGCTGTGGCGTGGAGCTGCAATCTTGTACAAGACTACTGTCGAGTGAATTCCTTATTTAATTTTACTTGGCTTTTGTATGTTTCTTCTGTATGCCGATGAATCTAGGGTTCAGAAGAGAGAGAGAGAGAGAGAGAGAGGATATTGGTTTGGTTTGGAAAGTGTAACTAATATTTTGATTCCAACTAGTCTAGTATCCATGCGTTGTTACTGTTATTTTTAAATTTCTACTTAATTAAATATAACATTATTTTCATCTAGGGACGTATTAGGTGGAAAAAGCCCGTGCAAACCACGGTAAAAAAGTCGTCTAAATTCACCAAAAAAATCACACATGTAGATGATATGATGATACACAACCTTGTAAAATATCTTGTCCTAACTCGACTTCGTTTGTGAGATATAAAAATAACAAATTCTTGAAATCGACCCTTGAACATACAGTGTACAATGCGAAGTAACAAAAAAATCGATATCCAGTGTACAATGCGAACAGGATCAGGAATGGACTTGACAGAATTGGATATCTGAAGCTTCAAGCGGTATTTGCATTTCTTTGCTGGTTTTATAGTCACTGCAGCAGCGCAGGTGGAATTGGATATCTGAAGCTACAAAGTAAACGATCTTGTTACTGAAACATCAAATAGTATGAACCAATAGACATTAAACAAGCAATTGAGAAACTAGATATTTAAGGCATTATAAAACCTATTCTTTACCATAATGTATGGCCTTTGCCTTTCTATGCTAGAAGTTTAGAACACAAGTTCCACTAGAAGAAAAGAAACATAAATTTATGCTTCTCAGATATTGGTAATGCTATTGGTCATAGCTTAACATGGATGATACATGTAGCATTACCAATCTATATCAAAAACCTGAATCAAGCCACCATATCACAGGAAAGTATGTTCACAAAGATTTCTCTTAACACACATGAGGCATAAGAAAGGTCTATCTATAACAATAGAAAGTGGTGCTTTCTATGTTATCACCGACTGGAATGTTTTTCAGCTAAAAGTATAGCATACCAATGAACTAACAAACATAAGTTTAATTAATTAACTCAATTTATCATGCTTAACCACCAAGAATGAAGAAGGTGTGGTCACATGGAAGAACATCAAACTTACCCAGCCATCGATGTCATTAGCTCTGACGTTTTTCGTTATTTGCATGTTCGCTTAGCATCATCAGAATCTGAGTCTGAGTCACTAGCATTGTACCCTGCAAAACAGGAAATATTAGGTCTGACCACATGCATTTATACATTACTGGAAAACATGACGACACCAATGAGCCCTGAGAATGTAGAAACAAAGGCAGGATATGAGCTGCGAACCTGGGCGTTTATTGCTGACTTTCCACACTGTAGATCGATATCGTGATGCCTTTTCCATCCAAATTCTTGCCTACGTAACCAAGATGTTGGTCAATCAATTAAACTCAGTACCAATAAAACAGAAATGCTCATGGCATCTTAACGATAAATGAAACCCTTGAAAGAAATGCTCTACGACTCACATTGACCTCATTGTTCTGCATTTTTGGAACACCTCTTATATCCTATCCAAATAATTCCAAACCTATTCTATGTTGTTGCAATGACCGTTCCCAGCAGTATAAATGGTGGGCTCATATAGATTATCCAATCTTGTAAGTTCTAAGTTTCAGTACTTGGTCATCTTGTGTCCCTAATAACTACTGTAGTTGTTTTCGAGAACAAGATCCTGTGCAATCAAAGGTGTTGTTTCACATTTTATCATTTACTGATTGTATCTCCACCAAGTAAATATGAAACACCAAATACATAGCAACCAGAAAGTGGTACCAGCCTTGCCTGTTTTAGCATCTTAGCATTGAGATTAGTATAACCATTTGAGGTACCTTATAAAAAATTTGTTCACAGCAAATGCAGTGAAGCACTAGTCTTCACCTTTCCCTAGTAGGGAAGAGATTCAAGGTCTTCCACAGAAAAGTCTTATGATGTCACTTTTACATGTCTATTATTATTATTATTATTATTATTTATTTTGAAAACAAAACCGGCACGAGACAATGCCAACTTTACAATTAGAGAAGAGTACACGTCGCTTATGCAATAGAAAATACAGCCTGTAAATTTACTAGTAAGTACACTGACGAACAGCTGTAAAGTTTGATTAAACCGGTTTCTTCCCTGGCAAACATCGCCACAGCCACAGCAAAGGTACCAAGAAGATAAACAAATTGAGTAGCTGACACCCCACCTAAATTCAGTACAGATCACTAAGGTAGTTTTGGATCGATCAAATAGGAATCATGAAGCGGAAGAACTATATTTTAGCACAGTAGTAAGAGCAGCAATGAAACCCTAACCAAGCAAACCAAATTACTGATCTAAGGCGAAGAAACCATTCCCCATTCACGAATGATGAACTGCCATGCTCCGAAGGCTAATGATCCGGAACTAAAGCGGCTCCTTCCACTCTGAAATCCGAGGAAACGGCTCACCTTATTCTCATTCTTGCTGACGCCGTACCCACAGCGGTACATCTGGCCGACGAGCACCTGCATGGCGGCGTCGCCGGCGCGCGCCTCCTTTAGCGCGTCCTGAAACCACCGCTTCGTACAGTCCAAGACCACCTCGGCGAGCGGGACCCGCTCGTCATCCTGGAGCCCGCACGCCGCCGCCAAATCCCGCACCTCGGCCCGCCCGGAACTGGCCGCCCCGGCGGAGGCGGATGCGGCGTTCCTAGCCGTATCCAGCGGACCGGGCTGCGTATTCGATGCCTTGCCGGCTAGTTCGGCGGAGGATAAGGAGCGGAGGCTGCGGGCGCAGGCGCGGACCGCGGCGGCGGCGGCGGCGGGCGGTAGGCGCTTGTCCATGCAAAGGTTTTCCTGGGAGAGGAAAGGAACAGATGCAGATTGGCGTTGAATGTGAGGGCTTTTCTGCGAAAATGGTGTCCTCCGTTGCCAAAAGTCGAAAAGTTGGTGGCGTGCTAGGGAAGAGCTGGAATAGAGAGAGGTTTTTTTTTTTTTTAATCGGAATAAGTAGAGATAGAGTTAATGTGTTTTTCCGTTCTTCTTTTTCCCCCCGAATGGTTGAGTTTGAAATTTCTCGAATAGAAATTGGTGCCAACAGAAGGCTGATTGAGATCGTGACGCACAGGAAAATTTAGACATCAATCGTTAATTATCAGCACCATAAAAAATACTAATAAAGTCAACCACCGACTGTAAATTTCTTTTTCCTTTTTTTGTGTAATAATATTTTCATATTTGCAGTCTGGTCACCTCTGTTCACTTATGATTGCTGCTTTCAGCTGCTTCATAAGGACAGCACTGCTGCTTCAGATTGTCCAGAACATGTTGCCATTTACGGTTCTTTCTGTACACTCGAGTTACAAAAATCACACTAGTCCTACGACACATACATTCCGATATCCCATCAAGCGTCAAATTTTAGAAGGCACATCAAAAGATATTAAACACATGATGCCCTCCAAAATTTAGCAATCACTAGTAGACACACTGATTATCCCCTTGAGCTTCATCTGAACGAGCAGGTGTACCATCACTGCATTCCATCATTTGTTCCTTCCACAAAAGAGCAGGAACTGACGCAAGACCTGGGTATGCAGGTTACTTCAGGTAAATCGCTTCGCGGAATCTGCTACTCACTCCAGCTATCCTCATCGTCGTCGTCATCATCATCAGCAACAGCCTGTTTTACAAGAACAAATCCCTATGCGGTTAAAGCGATTGTTGAACTGAAAATGTAGCAAGATGCATGGCATAGTGTATAGGCTGTATAGCGAGACGATGTGTTTTAACCTGGCGAATCGCATGGGCTCTCTCAAGAATTGCCACAACTTGCAGGTTCGTCCTTGGACCACCCATCACATTGGGTCTCTTTGCAAGAACAGGCTTCAAATTGAAAGACTGCGTAGCAAGTAGACTCGTTTAAACTTAAAATGTGATTTCACTGCAATGTTGGAGATGTGCCTTAGGTGCACGCTGCAAGGCTTACCTTGTTTTTAATCTGATCCAGTATATTGTTCTGCTCACCCGAGAGCTTACTTGAAGGCTGGACCAAAGTTGGAGCCTTTTTTAGCTATAAAAAGACAAAAAAGCAAGATATTTGGTCAGGGAGGCTCTAGTAACACAAAGCAAATCATGAAACTAGTCATACAGACCATGCTTCTGTCGTGAGAAGTAACTGGAAGTAGAGGATATCTAGGCGGTTTTGGCACCGAACGAGTTGGTGAGTTTGCTGGTTCTTCTAATACAGAGGAAAACTCCCCTGATTTGTCACCAGAACCACAGCATTCACTATCCTCCTGAGGTGTCTGTTGTGTTTGCAACTCAGGATACAGGTTATCATCCTGTTCAGGTGCCCTATTTGGTTTGTTTTCTTCTGAACTTGCAACTTTCTTGCTATCAGCAGCTGAAAACTCATTTTCTTTATGATCGACAAATATTTGCTTATTCTCAGTTGTCTTTTGTGTTGATGAATCAACAGCACGCATACCATTGAAACTAGAAACTCCGATGACTGGCTGATAATTACCATCTTGTTCTGCCATCAATTTTATATCACCAAACTCTGACCAAGCTTCTTCTGGAATGACTATAAGCTCAGTTTCATATCTTACTGAAGCAACCGGCATGCATGTGACTTCTGACGGAGGAAATGAAGTAGAATCCTGCAGATTATACTCTTTATCTCCTTCTTGGACATGATTAACCTGAGAATCCTTGGTTACGAGTTGGTTCGCGTCATGTTCATTAGAAACCATTGCATGCACCATTTCATCCTGAAAATTCGAGCCATTTTGCAGAATGCTTCCCTGAACGATCGCAGCCGCTTCATTTCTTATGTCAAGTGAAGGGTTATCGTCACTTTCGTTGTGTTTTACTGGAGGTTTTGGCCTTGGTGGTCTCCCAATTTTTGCAGGTAGAGCTGATGATCCTATCTGAAGCTTGTTTGTCCTCCACTGCATTGGAGGAAGAGGTGGAAGTGGCGGCGGATCTTGAGTACCTTCACATGAACCATTTACTTCTGCATTTCCATAAGTTGATTGAGAAGAAAGGACATTCAACGACTTCTGCATTGTACCATTAAGCATCCAGTCGAAGCTTGAGATGATAGGCACTGGAAGATCTCTGGATTCCGGAGCTAGTGAATCCCCAAAAACCTCAGTACTGGTGTCACATGAATAAGGTGTTTCCTGATGTAAAGCCGAGTGGAATACATGGTTTTCCTCAGTTTTTGCAGTTGAATCTGGTACGGCCATCATGGATGAATTGCATTGCAGCAACTGCTCAATTTGACATTCAACTCCATAGCTGCTGACAACAGTATCTTGTACAAAACTAGTTTCTGGATGTAAATTGCACTGTTCATTATCTAGCATGGCAGCTTCACTGACGGTTCCTGTTTCAGATACCACATTTGTTAGATCACCCACCATCAGTGTTTCTGACAATGTGATATTATTCGCTTCAGGCATGTAGATATTGGTCTCCTTACATGCCACCGTATCTTCTGCATTTGTTACAATGAGTGGAGTTATCCGGCAAGGATCATCAGATTGCTTGGATGAAACCGGTGAGAGTATACCATCTGAAATCACTTGCTCTTCTGTGTGCTCGGTGCTTTCATCATCCGACGCGTATGCATCATATCCATTGCTTTCGTCGATGTCCTCAGCGTTCACCTGATCAGTACATATGCTGACTTCTTTCGAGTCTTCACCCCTATCAGATGCATTTTCAGAAGTAACTTCAGTATGAATATCCACAGCCACTTCACTGTCAGCATGTTCCTCAATCCTCCCTTCAGCATTAGTTGTTAAAGGCTCATCACATTCAGCACCTCCAAATACCTCTTCCTCATGGAAAATGGGTAATGCCATTACCATACCTGTTAAGTAGCGAACGTTGGAGTCCTCAAAGCCATTTCCATCATCAGGGACTGAATCTTGTGGACTGTCAGTAGGTGGGACATCATGCTCAAACTCATGGTTCACTTCTTCCTGATGGCATTCTCTTAAACTAACATTATCACGAAGTGAATCTGAAGGAATCCTCTGGATGGCACTCTCGTTTATTTCAATAGGAGGATTATACATTTCCAGGCACTTGACAGCATATCCCTCACCATTTGCTTCGAAGTCATATAATTCAGTATCTTGAGTGCCATCATATTTCAGCTCAAGTACTTGCTTTGCCATGCTCCTGAGGGAATCAGAGAAAGGTTCATGCTTCTTAGAGAGTTTTCTTGGCAGAATTCCCACTTTTGAAGCAATCAGCTCCATGCCACCGACATACTTGGACCTCTTGCTTGCTATTTTCTTGAACGAAATTGTTGCAATGTTGAAGTTCTCCTTGGCATTCTTGGTAATATTTTGTGTACCTTTTGATACAACATTATTGACAGTTCCATTACAGCTCCACTCAGTAATTTGTTCTCCTGAAGCATGGACATCTTCCGTGAGCAAGTCTTCCAAGGAACTAGTCCTCTCGTGATCACAAGAAGCCGGCTTTTCTTGTGCAAATAGTTCCTCCAGCGAGCTAGTCCTCTCATGTTCACCAGAAACTTGTTTGGATTGTAGTGTTGACACAGTGGCTGCTTCGTGCTGATCATTCATATCTCCTTTTGCTGAGGTAGCATCAAATGAGTCTTTCTTCTCGAAGCTACTAGACCTTGAAGCCATGGCATTGTGAGCATCAGTACATGTATTGTCTGAATCCATCCTTGCAAATACTTGGTGCCCATGACCTCTGTGCTCCGTGTCCGTTTCCACTTCAGAATCCATTGTGGTGAGCGCGTCCACGTAGATTTCAACTTCCGAGTTGTACCCCTTGCTACTCCCTGCTGACCGAGCATCTGAAGAACGTGACAGGGCTTCTTCAGAAATTGATCTCTTCTTGCAAACCATGATGGAACTGTCTCCATTAAATTTCTCCATGTTAATGGTTGTTTCTACCATGATATCTCTGTCTTCAGTGTTTGATTCAGGTGAATCAGTCAAACATATACGCACTTCTGACTGATCAACTGTTAGGATTTTCTCCTCTGATGAGACCATTTCATGAAGATTCTGCATGTGTGGTCTAAAGTTTTGAAATACTGATCCATTTCGGTTCCGGTACTTCAGTCGTCTGCGCCTAGTAGGTACTTCATCCATAGCTTGATCACACAAATCTGGCTCCAATCTACAGAAATAAAAAGTAACATATTTTTAGAACCAGTTAGCAGAGAAAAGGCAGATTAATATGTTTTGGAGATTTCAGGGGTCAGCTACTTGGAATCAATGTTGGCTGGGCTTGGGGGTCTAAAAATCTCCTCGTTCTGTAGGTTCGGCCTGATCTCCTACAAGAGAGAAACAAAAGAAACTGAATGCTGACCTGTTTAAATTTCAGATAAGAAGAAATCTTATAGGGATTTCTCAAAAAAAAAAAAATCTTATAGGGAAGCTAACTGAGTTAAAATGTATAGCCTATCCCCAAATCGCTTGGGACTAAAAGACTTTATTATTCTTATTTAGTAGTAGTGGGAAATCGTGTATAGCATTTAGCAAAATTGTTGTAGTTTTGTGAAATGAATGTTAAAGTTGTACTTTTGTGAACTTTACTCTTACATCTTACACACTATCCATCAAATTCCTAAAAGAAGGTTGATAATGTAACGATTAGCTGTGAATGGACTACATATGAACTTTTTCATTATCTAAATAACATATGAACTTCTTGCAGTGACTGCAATTTTATGTCTCTTACCATGGCTCTAAGAGGTCTCCTTTCTCTCTGAATTCCTTCCTGCAATATGCTAGAGCATGCTGAATCGGTCTTGAAGAAGGACGGGTCAGTATATCTCTTCAAGCATGCTCCCTCGCCGCCGATATCATACCTGCCCATCAAACAACACTGTAGCCATCACGTCTCAATCTAAAAACTCCATAATCCTCGGTAGCTATAGCTCAATAGACACATGCATCATACTTGTCAAGCATGAACAATATGGGAGGGCCACGGCATTGCTTGATGGACTCCATGATGAAGCGAGGTGTGTCGCCTCTTGTTACAACCCCATGGTCCAGGCTCGGATTTGTGTGCCACTCAATTCCTGCAAAAGGATAAAAAAAAAGGTGTAAGAAATACCAATGGAAGACAGGTTTGCAGAGAAGTTGCACTTTGTTCTGCACCCACCCTTGTTAGATGCAACATACAGGTAGTCTCTGCGGCAGGAGTCCTCCTCCAGCAGTGGCAGCTCTGCCTCCAGCTGCTGTACTCGGAGTATGAGCCCATGCCCTCGCGCGGACGTACTCATCACCTCATCATACAGCCCATGGAACACCTGTGCTGCGAATCTGCAGCAATCGCAATGGAGCCGTTCAGTGGCATCATGATGAGAAAATGAATTTGTGTTAAGTATGTGAAATTCTTGTTTACGCAAATGTAGATTCTTTTGCTGCATTCCATAATCAAACTTAAAAGCGCATTTCAGCTTCTTTCTTTGCTTCAATTCGTCAGGAACCAGAAACTAATAGTAAGAACGATGAACTCGAACAAAGCATGTTTTTTTTTCTTCGTTATAAGAAAAGGAGGGGCCATAATGGCAAGAACTAGAAAAGAGCGTTAACAGAACAACGTTTCTGTTCTGTGTCCCTGATGAGCGGGACAACGTCATCAACAGAGCTAATCACCTGAAAAGTCAAACGCCTAGTACATCAGTCACCTACCGTTTATCAAAAGGAAAGGGATTTCGACGACCTACCATTTTGTTGGTGATCTGATGACAAGAGCATTAGGTGATCTACTACGAAGTAAATCCAAGTATTCACAATTGACCCAGGAACCGTGACGCAACAACTCCAAACGCATGGCACCAGGAAGGAACTCATTCATTCATCGTCAGGAAAAAAGAATGATGCGAGGCGGCATCCAAAGAACTAGTAATAAGACAGGAGAACAATCATGGTAGACAGGGATGCAGAGAGCAGAGAGAGGCAGGAAGAGCGCGTTCACGTACTCTGCAAGGTCGCCGAGCTGGCGGAGGACGCCGACGAGGCCGGCCATGGCGACTCCATCGAGGAGGGCCTCCGGGTCGGTCTGGTCGGCGGCGCGGTAGAGGTCGCGGCCGCCGAGGGCGTACTCGTTGCCGACCTTGTGCCGTGACAGGGGCATTGCCCGCGATCCTTTGGAGGGGCGGCCTTCTCCGTGCTCCTCCTCTATCCCCCTCGCTGCCGCCGCCGCCGTGGGCCGTGGCAGCTTGTTTCCCCGTCCCACCAATTCCTCGCACGCCGTGTCGTAGTCGTAGTTGCAGGGGTGTCAACTCATCAGCAAGAATACCAATGGAGGAAGGAGAAGAATGTTGGTGTTTACGAGCGAGGAGATGTGGAGGCTAATTCTGTCCCTTTGAATTCGTTAGTCCTCGTTTCCTCCCGGGGAGGCCGCCGCGTGGGGTCCACGACCCCTCCTCCGGCCGCGTAGTGCATGTGAACAGGTTAAAGAAGCTGCTAAATGCTACTAATCCACCCCCACCCCCCGTGTGATAGATAAAGCCTGTGATCGTGCGCTGATTTACTGCAGCCCCGTGCGTGGCATGATCCCCCCCCAGTCAATTCGCGCTCTCCTCGTCACCAGCAGGCTTCGAGTGCTGCTGCGACTGAGACAGAGACACGAGCCAATTAGCAGCAATATCAGCAGACTAACGATGTGATGATGTGGCTGCAAATGAAATGATGATGGAGTAACCAAAACATCGTGCGTAACTGTCAATCATCATCGCACTCGCACGAAATATGTTTTGTTGGCAACTCTTCCATTCCACTTCTCAATAATAAGCTTTTCCCACGTCAGTCAGGAATGAGAGAATACTGCCAAGAGATTGCTTACGATTTCTGTGTCTCCTAGTCCACCGTCTCTCGTTATTTTAGCTAGCAAGGGAGAAGGGACATCAGCATCCTGCAGACGTGTCGAACCAGAGCAGTTATGACTACCGGGACCGAGCTTCCCGTGCAAATCTTCACGCATAGTACAGTACTAACAACTCCTGATGGGTATCATCAAACCCAAATGACGCACTCCTTCTGGTGACGAGAGGTCAATCAATCCTCTTCTTAATAAGCCCAACAAAATGTAAGATGCCATCCAAGGTCACATGAGTTCCCCTATCCGGACACGACAAACAACACTACTCACAAGGCGCTACGCTACAGTACAAGATTTCGTGTTCGACTTGGCAGAACGGATGGTGCCCGGGCCTAAGACAAAAACTCAGCCCTACCGGCCGCCTAGCTGTACCAACCAGATAAGAATAGGTTGCACGAGTGAGCACGAACAAGAGGCGCACCTAGAAAAGAGATGCGAAAATTACACAGGTAGAGCGCCTCTGCCGTCCTTGCCGACCACTCGCACAACCAATGCATGGGTCGCGTACGTTCATCGACTTCAAAGCTACTCATTCATGGTTCCAGACACCTAATTCAGGGCCACGAATGCAACAACAATCCCATAATGGACAAATACTTGCAGTAGGAGGTTGCACGCCTTTTTTCTTTAGAAGAAAAAATAGGCCATGAAACCTACTATCCCACTACTAGGAGAATACTTGTTCAAACAATAATCATGCCAGCAACTACTGGGGAGCGACACCTCTGATCCTGGCAATATACTATGCCGCATACACCTCATTCATCTTTGACCAGTGGCGAAGGGAGGAATATAGGGGGCATGATTTTCTCTTCGCCTTTAAGCGAGAGATACCACCCATACCCATACCCATGACTCGTCTCGATACTACTAGGACTATTGTAGCAAGGAGATAGTAATGTAGCATCCAGACCTAGGCCAAGGCCACAATACCAGACTCGACAAGAACAAAAGCAGGGTTCACATTCAGACCGAGATTCAATTAAAGTGGCAAGAATTTAGCTTCTAAACTAAGCAACTGCCTTCAAAAAAATACTGAGTCACAAAGTATGCTGCAGCTTGATTCCGAAAGATTGAGGGGAAAATCTTACAAGTACAGGTTCTAAAGGCTGCCTAGCAACCCTTCATTTTTTGGCGAATGATATAACCATTGGATACTCCGGGGCAATCTTGAAACCCTTGAGAGCTTGCATTGCAACGGTAGACTGGCTGTCGTCCTCAAACTCAACAAAAGCAATGCCTGGCTTCGCTTCAATCATCCTGACTTCCCGGAAGCCAGGGTACTGCTGGAACAGGAGCTGAAGCATCATGGGTGTGGTATCATTCGGCAAGTTCTGGATGAACAGGATATTGTTCGGAGGAGCAGCTTCCTCTTCTGGAACCCTGCCCTGACGAGATGCTTTGCTTCCCTATGGTGTAGTTAAAAAAGAAACTTGATTAGATGATCACAAGGCCCAAAAAGAAAATTGAGCTGCAGGTCCCCTATAATTCGTTTTGATATCAATACTAAAGATTTCAACAGTTTCAAGTATTTGAGATATAAAGTTTCTCACAGTTTCAAGCCTGCTTTTATTCACATAAATTATACATAATGTGAGGGCAAACGTGAGTCATTCAAGAACATTCTTGAACCCATAGAAATAAAATATCTTAAAAACAACTCGCCCATGAAAGGAAAAAAGAACAGCTGCATGCACGAAAGTGGGAAAGGTTTAGATGCAATTGAACAAGAGTAGTCAGATTTTTTTAAAAAAATAACAAACTGACAGGAAAAGGATTAAACCAGAAAAAAGACTTACAGTTCCATTGCTTTGGACACCAGTAGCATTGGCACCAGACTGCTGTGCATCTTCTGCTCGTCGCTTTTTCTCAGCAGCTAAAAGTGAAACAAGAGACAAATAATAAAAAAGATAAATGCACGTTGTCTAACATTTAAACATGTGCCAAAGAATTTACAAACTAAAAGTAGATGTCAAACCATTAACCATGACAGAAATATCACGAATAGATCAGATTAATTTTATGTACGAAGCATAAATGTTTCCCTGTGTCAACTACTATCTAGACTGGAGACTCAAATAAGTACATATTAGATCATAACTAAGGCTGGATTGGGGGCAAAAAAAAAAGGTGATCAGTGACCTCATCTTTGGATTAAGAACCAAGGTATCTGTAATTTCATATGCCATTCAATTCAATGGTATTGGGGTTTTGCAAGTTAAGCAACAAAACAGTAGCCTCTCAAGTTTAGGGAGAGATACTTGGAATAACATTAACGGACATAGTTTAGTATACTGTATACTAACCCATGAAAGAACAAGGTTCCAAAATAATCCATGTTATTATTTTATAACAAAAGGTCCTTTTTGTCATAAGTCGCAAGAAATACAGATTACCAGATAACATTGTACTCTTTAGCAAGGCAAGCCGTAACATCAATGTAAGACCACAAGAGATGTAAAATCGTCACAGTCGCTAGTCATATAGGTTTGATATGTATATGCTCCAATGTTTAAAATAACAATACTGCCAATCTGAACTAGTGTAGAATTCATTAGCAATAGCACTACTGTCCGAGTTCTGTAATATATATTGAACATGTCCAATAGAATTCTCTACAGGTTGTAATATCAGAAAAGATGAGGAGTTGTTGCATAGACTCTAATCTAATGTCTGATAGTTTGAAATTCAGAAAGATTACCTTTCTCCTCTTGCTTCTTCCTTTTCTCTTTAGGTGCATAAGTACCATCTTCTTTTGCAATACAGTCAGATTTCGCTATTGCAAATTGCACTTGCTGCATAAGGGAAGAAAAAGAGCAAAATGGTTTAACATTAGTAAATGACCGAGCAGCAGTATTAAATAGAGTCTAAATTCTTCCTTGCAGTAAGTAATAAGCAGGTAAGAGAAAAGGCTAATTTCTTTTAGATGTGTTCCTATAGATGTAGATCGCAATTGATATATTTGGGCCATGCAGTTTAGATATTTAGTAATTCAATAAATGATCTTATGATTCAAAACGATCGTATATAGTCCCTCCGTCCCAAAATACTTTAGCCATCTCAAGTTTTCCTAAAATACTTGACACGCTTGCTTCGCAATGCACCTTTTCTCATTCCCAATACATCTCTATCTCTATCTCTCTCATCCTTGTTTTCTGTGCACGTACCTCTACCAACTTTTCTTAATTCCCGTGGGCACACCTAAACGTCATTTATATTGGGATGGAGGGAGTATTACCATATATTTCCAAAGATTCAAAACAAATATGTGCTTCAGTGAAATATATGAATAATTCATAGTGTTTCCTAAATGGTTTTAGGCGTTCATCTAAACTGGTGTAGGCCCCTAATCGGTCTCCTAAACGGTGGAGCAGTCTAATCAGTCAACTATGGCAAAAAAACGCAGTCAACAGCCTACATGGACGGTTCCTGGACAGATTGAGACGGCTTTCAGCCCGGTTAGTGAGCAATTTATGAAATGGAGCCAAAAGCACAGCAGCTGAAAAAGACGAGGGAGAGATTGGTCAAGCGGGAGCCTGGCTAGGGTTGCTGAAGGGAACATCTTTCCCTTGCATGCTGTCGTTTTCCTCCACCCGAGCAAGAACCCGGTGCTGCCCAGGCTCCTTCACGTCCGTCCCTGACTTCATCCAAGGGTCACACCAACGGTTGAGCAGTGCAGCCATGGGGTGCCAACAGGCTTGTGGTCAGGACAATACTGCCTCCGGTCAGTCATGGTGGTCGATCTGAAGGGAGTCGTAAAGGAAGAGCTGGGGAACGATGGGGAGAGATAGGAATGAGGAATGGGTGAATGGCTTTTGAGCAGATAGGGAAAAGGGAAATGTGCTGAGTTAGGGATGGGATACATGGGAAGCGGGCTTGCTAATGTGCTGGTATAGATAATCCCTACTCCTTTGTATTTATTCTTTTCTCTTTTTTTTCTTTATATTTTGCCTTGCTGCAAGGTGCTACAGTGGCAAACCATTTAGCCTGTCTAAACATCATGTAGACAGGTTAAGCGATAAACGATGGGTCACCGACTGCATATCGTTTACCTTTTATGAAAAAAAATGATATGCACACAACTTCTTGAAACTAAAATCACTCAAAATGCTGTATACATGGACTTATGCAGAGTTTTCACTTCATTAATCAGTGGTTATGTCTAAAACTATATAAATAAGCATTAACAGAGAGGCAAATCCTCAATTCTCCTAGAAAGTAGAATGCAGCATATTAGTAAATAAAACACAAACGAACATGCTAACTAACATAACTAACTAGAACCTAGTGGTACTGCACAACTTTGCTGCACAAAATAAAACCTAGAACTGGTATCTGTTGTACAAATTCGTTGAACACTTACAAGCATTGTTGTACAACACATATAACCTTAGTGCAAGGAAAGTACATCCATCATAGTTATCATGAACTGAAAGACAGCACAAGAAAAAAGGTGCAGGGAGAGAATTCAAATTATAAACCAAACTGAAGATGGGGTACCATTCTTTTTCCGTAGAAGTCAAATTCTTGCAGTCCACGGAACGCATTAGTCGCAGCTGTAATTTCGCTAAAAACGACCCATGCTTGCCCCCTCAGTTTGGGAGTCTTTAAGGCCACTAAATCCAGTATTCTTCCATACTGTGAGCACAATGCATAGAGCGATCTCTTCAATTCTGCAGCAATGACCATCACATAGTCAGTATAAAACGGCCTAAATGATGTGAAATCACACAACAATTTAGAACCACAAAACTATCGTTCATGTTTATTACAAATTGCATAACCAAAATGACAGGACAAAAAGTGACTTCTGAAGGGTGTACTGTTACTTCTGTATAAACTGGACTAGTTGCTATGGATCAAATTGCATTTGGATACACCACTAATACTTCCAGATACAGACTGCATGATCGCACATTCGTACTATCCCTTTAAGAGGTTGTATAGGTTCTAGCAAAAGCATGAAAGAGTTCAAAATCCCTAGCGATTTCGCCATCCGTTTAACTCGACATTCGAAAGCTTCCATGACATTCACCTCCCAAGAGGAGGTACGAGAGGACATACCGAAACACACGGGACGCGCCACAGCGTGCAACATCCTAGATCGGGGAACCTAGGGTTTTAGAGGAGGATTCCGTTCAGCTACCAGGCGCCGCGGAAACGGAGGAGTGCGGTTACCTTCTTTCTTGAGCTTCTCGTTGAGGTTCCTGATGTAGATAGTCTGGTTCGGGGGCACGTCGCCGGACAACATCTCCTCCTCCTCCGCTGCCGCCGCCGAGACGCCGCAGAAGACGCGGGTGCTTTCGGGCCCGAAGTTTCTTACTTGTCGCGGCGACGAGGAGCGAGCGGTTCCTTGCGACTTTCGTTTCTCCTCTTTCTCCACTTCCTCCACCCATGCCTCGAAGTAGGCTGATGTGTGGGCTAGCAAGAGAAGACGCGCGGGTTCTCTAGGGCCGGAATCAATAATGGGCCGTACAGCAGCTCGCGAGACGACTGGGTGCCGGCCTGGCTGTTTACTTTGGGCCGTCCCGATCGATTGGCTTTAAGCTGATGATACTCATGTCATTTCGTCCCCCATTTTGTTTTTCTTGAGGTCACGACTAGGCCATAGCGTGTTTTTCTCTTCCGTCTTCTTAGGCTGACTTCTACAGTCGCCGGTTGCAAAGTGAGTACTATGTGTTTCAACGAGTTGTAGAGCGCTCGCTCATATACGAAGAAATGTATGGCAACCTGGTCTGAATGTGAGTTTCTTTGCTATAGTATAATAGTTACTGTGTGCTTGTTAGTCCATATGATACTTCTTGAATTTTTCTAGGTCAAAAGAAGACTTTAGTAGTCCGTGTGAAACCAAGAAGTTCGAAAAGGGTTAGTTGTTTATCCATCCTTTTAGACGCATTCGCAGATCCTTAAGGCTGGTGCTTGACGCAAGCTAGGCCTTTCATCAGAGAACAACGGAGAAGACCGCTGGTCGCGAGCGGTGGCATGCATGCAGCAGGTAGTTGCGGAACTGACCAGAAGTTTGCCGCGTAGAACCCCGTTTGTGAACAGCTAGCTACTACCACACCACTCCACGCCAGCAGGTCGAGCAACCTTACAAAGATACAACCAAATCTTAAAACTGAGGAGAGAGAGCCAGACCCACTTGCCACGTGCGCACATCCCCCACCCCCCCCCCACCCCCCCCCCCCCAAGTTGCGTCCCTCTTGTCCGCCGAGCTCAAATATCCAACACCCCTGTACTCTGTACGCGTAGTCCTGGTCCTGGAGGCCCCAGAGAGCTGAATGTATCTGTACTTCATTTTGTTAATTTTGTGCCACTGCCAGGTTGGGTCGGAATTAGTAGAGGTAGCTAGCCACAAAAAGGCCGGCCGCGGCCGGGCACCCCTGAACAGCATGCAGCAACTTGATCAGCGGTTGCTCGTTCCACGTCAGAGGCAGCCTGAACTCGGCAAGATCTCCCTTTCCATCGCATCTACTATCATGCATGGCCCCGTTGCATGCGTGACGTGCCCCAGTGCAAGTTGCGCCGCATCAATCTCTTGCTAGCTTACCTGTCGGCGGCCACTTACTATTCTGGAGACAATTTGCGAGGTTTCTGAATCTGCTGCCCTTCCCGTGACAACGACTCCCTTTTCCATTGCAGCAAATGAACAGACAGGATCGAGACGAGAGAGCGCTTTGCTGCCTCTTCGTTCGCAAGTGGGTCTAGTGGGACGATGGGGCTAGCTGCAGGCTTTTAAGCCAGCGACAGAGAATATCTTACTACGTGTTGAGTGCCTCTCTCTGCTAGATAGTACTACTGGCTCAGTGTAAGACGCCGGTCAACTTAATAATTTGATTATTAACAATACTACCAGTGGTATCTCTCTACGTACGTGATGTGTTTGCAGGCATTAGGTACAAGCTCAGCGTCAGATGAGGGGGGCATATCTCTTATTAGGTATACTACAGTACGAAAATAGGGATTATTAATTGGGAGCCATATGGAGATTCATCAGCTTCAAAAGCCTTTTTCTGTTCTGAAAGCATGCATGGTTATTTTTTTCATATTTTTTTGGGCACGGAGCAGGTTGCTTGCTTCTTAATACAGTATTAGGTCTCACGAATAAAACTTGCTCTTTTTTTTAAATACAAAAATACAACTTGCTTTGTAGTGAAGAAACCCCTTGTCATTTTGTGGGAATATGTAATCAAATACTGTTGAACTGTTGCTAACTTGACATCATAGAAACTAATCAAATTGTAGCAGTATAGTATTCAATTCGACGCACTAAACCTATAATTGGTGTATTCAATCTGACCTAACAGGACAGCTGCACAGGACGACAGATGTGACTAGCTAGCATCATTTTCAGCAGGATTAATTGTTAAACTTGCTACCAAAATATATATACTGTATACTATATATATTGTTGCACTTGCACCACGCGGGGCAAGAGTCAACGGACGGACCTACTAACGCAAGGGTAGTTAGCGCAGGGGCGAGAGTCAAATCATCTTTCTTTAAGGAATCTGGCAATGACCGGCTCATCAGTCGTCAGAGCAGCTGCAGCACTCGTCGAAAAGCAGCAAGTCCTAAACTTACAGCCCAAGCCATATATACTCGGACGTGTGTGTAAAAGCCAGCTCCCGCCTCGGAGACTTCCGAACCGAGCAGCTAAAATCAAACACCGAATGCTAAAGTCATTCAAAAGTTTGCAAGGATTTACATTGATACGCGGAATTGGATTCATATCCAAATGTGCTTGCACATTCAAAGTTTGAGACCGAAGACCAGTAGAAAAGGAAGATTTTTTTTTACTCTCTCGAATCCAATTTGCAGATTCACCATGTCCAACTTGTTATATTCTCAAGTCCTTAAAGACCACAAGTTACTTCCATGCCCCATGAACGAGATTAAGAATAATACTGCATTAATTATATATTGTCTTTAAACCCCCACCCCACAGAAGGAATCTTTTTGATAGAGTGATGATTTACCCTTTTGAGGTCATCTATTATCAGTTGGTCCATCTTCGAGGAAAAAAAAAAACAATATCAGCTGGTCCATTTTTTAGCTTAGCATCGAGGCTATCATATACTGAATAGGGAAAAATCCTTGTATGCTATATATTGGATTAAACTAAAACCACCAATATATCATCGTGGCCCACATAGCATGCATTGACTAGATAAATGTTGGCCATAGCCCACAAAAGCTAATATAATGTACTATGTGTCGGCGATGTGTTAGAACTGGGATGCAACAAAAGCCTTTTCTAAGAGAGAGAGAGAGAGTATATATTTTGGTTGCTATATATACATATATGTGGAATCATATCTGGTTGTGCAGTATCTTATTACCGACTCCGGATTCAGATTCTGAAAGATCTAATTGTTAGAGCAAGTATTATAAGTCCTACTCAGCTGGCTCAAAGGCTATCCACGTCAGAAAAATCCTAGTTGGAGGAGTGAGAAGAGAGGAAAGAGAATAGAGCGGGCGACTGTTTGGTCGCTAGCTCAAGCACCTGGTGTCCTGGTCCCGAGGTGAGTTTCCACCGCTGGCCAATGTCTTTGGCCTACATACAAACATTAATTATAAACTATGCTTATTGAGCCAACTAATAGCCACAACCCCATTATACTACTACTTCTTTTTGTGATAGCTCAAGCTGACGTAGCAGCTCTATAGAGCCGGTAGCGGGCTCTTTTATAAGCCATGCTCTTAAACCGGATTACTTGGGAAGGGTGATGAACTGATGATACAGTGTCTTCTCTTTGGTTGTCTTTTCCCCCGTTTTTCTTGGCCAATAGTGATCATGTACGAAACGAAATTCTGCTGCTCGCAATTTGACCAATCCAGTTGACCGGGTGAGAGAATTAATTTGCACTACGACAGAGGGATGATATTGTAAATAATACAAGAAACGGGCTTAATTTGAAATGTTTTGATTCTAATAATACACATTTTTTTGCAAAACTAACTATATATACTGAACTACTTGTACGCGCACTAAAGTGTAAACATTAATTACTAACTATTTGAACAGAACTGCCAGCAGCAGATGACGAAGTCGTGACATAGCTATCCATCGGTGTCGTGTTTCGTTACCAGTAGTTTATTAAACAACGCTGTGCGGTTTCGGCCTTTTTTCGTCCGAATATTGAGCCACTGCACACACGCCGACATGCGTATTATGGCAGGCACTACCACTAGCTCCGATCGGCAGCGCCTCCCATCATCCATGGCCAGTGCGCTCTAGCGATGAGCAATTAATCCTCGTCCGCCGGCCGGCCAGCCTAATAAAAATGCCGAGTAGTATATATATAGCCATATTGCCTGTATATACGTCGCATGGTGGGGCGGGCCGGGAACATGGCTATCTAGAGCCTAGGTGCGCCGATCGACGACGATGCTGACACTGAGAGACCTGCATTAGTTTAAGCAAATGACAGCGAGAGGAATAACAAAACGCGCCTAACACGCAGCTCTACTAGTATATATATGTATATATAAGACCATGCAGACGCGGTCTCAGTGTCAATTATAGCGGTGTTAATTATCAATACAACAGGTAAGTGTATTACAGCGATTCAACACACTAGATTTTTCAAAACTGAGCTATTTTTGTTTTTTTTTAATGAATGCAATTTTTAAATAATTTTGGGCGGCATATTATGAAAAAATTTAATTAGAGTGCACAAATATTGAAAACGGTTGGAAGGGTAACTTCTTACAAAATGAATTTTAAAGTGTAGATTGAAAATTATATATGGAGGTGCTATGTGATAATGTATGTAGTACTACCAGTCACTTTACCTAAAACCAATCACTTATCTATTTTCTTCTTATTTTAAGTGTTAACATTTTATTAGTTTAGTTTTGCGTTAAAATGATAACAATTTGAAATTGGAGAGGGACTAGCATGTAATGATATGGCGGTTCATTAGAGATTAGCTTTAACAAGTACGTACATAAATAGATAAGAGATGAAAGGGACGGATATCAGTTGCTGCGCGCCGAGATGAGGCCGTTTAATCTCTTGTTCAGGTCATCTGCAGACGTGGACCGAGATAAAAGGCGATTCGGATCTCCTTTGCGCCTTGGCGCCTTGCTATACCGGTTCCGGCAGGAGAGGATGCTTCGTGGCTGCTCCAAGAGCTGTCTTTTTCCCTTTGACTTCCTTTTTTTTTTTGAGAAACCCCTTTCCTTTTGGTCCCCACAAAACGCATGTATTATAGAAGGTTTGTTTTTTTTTTTTTTTGAAATTTACTATAGAAGGTTTGTTGCTGTGGGCTTGACGAGAGCCTAGTCCGATCCTGTGTGTATCAATTATTATGCTGTTGCTGTTTTATTTTCAATTCAACAAACACTGTTGTATTATACTAGGCTATATGAGAAATTTATAAATGTAAGGGAATTTATGGGTAACTTTTTCTCACATTGACAATGAGTGTAATTAATTTACAAGCTTAGTACATCTAATTAATTTTGGTTTAGGTTAATTTATTCACAAAAGACATTTGAGGGTATTGTTTTAATTTCTTGTTTTTCTCCTTTTATTGGGTTAGTCTTTGTAATTTTAGGTTGTAATAGTTTTTATCCTCTTCCTTAATGAATGACAACGTTCCTGTCTCTTTTTTTAAGAAAAAAAAAACTAATTTGAAACCCATGAGTGCTTTATTTTTTCCTTCTTGGATCAACAAAAGTAATTGTAATGTGCAAATTTAAGTGCGGGAGGATCTTACGACTTCAATAAAAGTTTGGTGTCTCTCGTTGGTGGTGGTTGAAGAAAAGTAGTAGTAAAGTTGAAAATGAGACTTCTGTTTTCTTCGTTTTTACTCATTCTTCATATAAGGGGCCCGTACTTCTTACAATCATCTTTTATTAAAATAAATTCAACTTTGTCAAATGTTAGTGACCGAATGTTTCAGTGTGATAAGTCTCTGCGCGACCAAATCGTACAATGCTCAATCCTGTAGAGTGTGTAGATATTAGCCAAACCCACGGACCGGGTGAACCAATACGTGGTACGCCCAAACCCGATCGCTTGTGGCTTCCGGCACTCCCCATAAAAGGGCACCTTATTTGCGTAACAAGTCACCTCTCCGTAATACCTTTTCGTTGCGGACCGTTAATTCTCCAAGTCCCGTTAAATTGAATGAATAAATGAATATGTAGTAAAATCAGAAAGGTCATCAAAACAGCTTTGGATATACTTGTACGCACTGGGCTCTGGAGACCGAGCCCCCACGTACGTGAACGCGAGAAGGATTCTCACACAAAAGGGGAGAATCCTTGAAACTAAACTCTGTCAAAGAAAAAATAAGGAGCCGTTGAACTAACCACCTACCTACTCACTCAGCTGCTTCACGCGTACTAGTAATAGTATATACTCGGCCATGGTGGCATGACGTCGTCGCCGACGGCCACGACGAGAAGCTCGAAAGTCGAAACCCGGTAAGGTCAACCCTCGATCGATCTCCGTTTTAACGGGAGTTGACTGACGACCCGGCATCCTCTCGCGCCTCGCAGTTCCCGATGATTCATTTGGGTGGTACCGTACAACAGGTCAGGACAAGAAAGAGTCGTCCGGCTAGAACAGTCAAACTTCCACGCATCCATCCACACTGAGGCTGGCTGCTCGATCGATGGGTTGCCAGCTGCCACTTGCCAAGAATCTAGGGATCAAAAGAGTACATCGCTGATCTGGGAAAAGTTGGAGCAGTTTTAATTTCTAAAATACTAAACATTACTCTCATCAAAATATTGAGCACTACTTAAAGGTAATTTAGTTTTTTATTTCTTATTTAATTAAATATTTTAACTAATTTTTATTTTATTAATAACTTTGTGAGATAAAAATATAAGCCATAAATAGGAAAATTATTGATATAATAATTAATATTAAAATTTAAATTTAAAGATATTATTAAATAATAGTAATAAATTTAATTAATTAATATTATATTTTTGTTTCCAATATTATACTCAATGAAACAAAATACAACTGGAATTTAGATGTTCGGTACCTATGTATTACATACGAATGACAGAAAGTACTGTGCTGCTGTGCCGAACAGACCGTCTACGAAGTAGTACGAACTCTCGCCACGCGAGACCTTCCAGCGAGTTTTTTATCGATTCGATTCAGTTAGTTCAACGCTGCTGCTACCTGCCTTGTCCGGATCAACCAACCAACCACACGGCCGGGCGCCCGGCGGCGCCTTGCCCTTGCTTGCTCGCTTCTTCTTCCCGTCCGCTGTCTGTGCGGCGTGCTGTGCTGGCTCATCCCCACGGTCCCGGGGCCCGGCACTTTTATCAGCGTCAACCCGGTTCGGCCCCGACCGCATGCCCAGACAACGTCGGCGCCCGTTCGCTCTCGCCTTCGCCTCGTCGTTGCGCTCCGCCGTCACGGCACCGAACACCTCGCTGTGCCGTGCGCCGCTGCCCGTTGGCCCGCCTGTCTGCGTCTCGCCTCCCACACGAATGATCCGATAGTTTCCTGCGACGGGGCTGGCTCAACCGCGCGGTCTTCCCCTGCCTGCTGCTTGTCTGTCTCCCGTTTTCGCGTTCCACGAATATGCTGCGTGCTGCCGGTTCCAACCATCGATCCCTTTTTTTCCTTCCGTTCCTTCTCCCACCGATCCGTGTAAGCGCGCCAATCGCGGTCAGAAACTGTGGTTTCCACACAAATCGCTCGCGCGCGTCGCCGATGGCTATAAGTACGGGGGAGGGAGGGGTCCGGTCAGGCAAGCCAAGCAGTATAACAGCAGCGGTGCGACCAGACGACATCCCACATACACACACCTACTCTTCTCTTCTCTCCCTTCAGGTGCAGGCAGGTCCTCAAGTGCCTGTCTAGCTAGAGATAGAGATACTACATGCAGGCTAGCCTCTCCTACGCCGCCACAGCCATGCCGGCCCTCGAGCTCCTCCCCGAGAATGCTCACGCGCACCAGCCTGCCATCGCGCCCTCACACCACGGCTGGGACGGCAATGGCGCCGTCGTCGCGCCCACCCCGGCGCCCAAGCGGCTGGACGGCAAGGTCGCCATCGTGACCGGCGGCGCGCGCGGGATAGGTGAGGCCATCGTCAGGCTCTTCGTTAAGCACGGGGCCCGTGTGGTGGTCGCGGACATCGACGCCGCCGCCGGGGACGCGCTGGCGGCGGCGCTGGGCCCGCAGGTCAGCTGCGTGCGGTGCGACGTGTCGGTGGAGGAGGACGTCAAGCGCGCCGTCGAGTGGGCCGTGGCGCGGCACGGGCGGTTGGACGTGCTCTGCAACAACGCCGGAGTGCTGGGCCGCCAGACGCGCGCCGCCAAGAGCATCCTCTCCTTCGACGCCGACGAGTTCGAACGCGTGCTCCGGGTCAACACGCTGGGCGCCGCGCTCGGGATGAAGCACGCAGCGCTCGCCATGTCGCCCCGCGGCGCGGGGAGCATCGTCTCCGTCGCCAGCGTGGCCGGGGTGCTCGGCGGGCTCGGCCCGCACGCCTACACCGCGTCCAAGCACGCCGTCGTGGGCCTCACCAAGAACGCGGCCTGCGAGCTCGGCGCGCACGGCATCCGCGTCAACTGCGTCTCGCCGTTCGGCGTCGCCACGCCCATGCTCATCAACGCGTGGCGCCAGGGCCACGTCGACCACGACCACGACGACGCCGATGCGGACGCCGACATCGACGTCGCCGTGCCCAGCGACCAGGAGGTGGAGAAGATGGAGGAGGTGGTCAGGGGACTCGCCACGCTCAAGGGCGCCACGCTTAGGGCCAGGGACATCGCCGAGGCAGTGCTCTTCCTCGCCAGCGACGAGTCTAGATATATCTCCGGCCACAACCTCGTCGTCGACGGCGGCGTCACCACCTCCAGAAATCTCATCGGGTTGTGAATGAATCGTGGAGCGGTTAGTAGAAGGAAACATTGTTGTTGGTTTTACGGCGCGGGGTGCAGTTGTACTCGGACGACGGAACTTCATTTCATTGGGTTGATTGATTCTTCAACAAAGCGTTGCGGGTTTGATCGTCAGACATAGCGTTGCTGTATTGAGATATCTGCATTTGCATTCGCTACTTAAACTCTGTTTGGCTCAATTCAACAGTCACCTGTGTCGCTGGCTCCAAATATAAAAGTACAGTACTAACAACTCACGAGCAGCAGAGATGACAAAAGTACGTTGAAAAGACCTCAAATATTGGTGAACACTGCACAGTAGTACCATAATGTACGATTGATGAACAGTACCCCTACAAAAGCCATGGAAAATAAGTACAGCTGAATTTGCGACCGCGCATTGGCACGCAGACAGTTAAGGAACTGTTTTTTCACTACCGCAGCTTACTAAGTGGCGAATAAAGCTCACTTTGACAGAGCTCTCCAGATTCTCTTTGACAATCAGCTTCGTGGAGCTCTGCCAAATACCATATTACAGTAGAAGTGATTCCTAGCTGATTCTGTAGATTGATTCTCTGAAATGAACTAAGAGACTGGCTTCTCTTGATTCTGTGAAGTGATTCTCTGTCCTGATTGTAAGAGTATATCGTAGAGAATCAAAGAGAATCAATTTCAGTCATAGAATCACTTCTGACTTAGAGAATCACTTCTCAGTGACAATCACTCCCAGAGAATCTCTGACAAAGGAGGTCAAGTTTGTGCTGTGCGCGACGAACAACTCTATGAAAAATGTACTAGAATCGGTGACTAGTCCTACTAGTATCGGTTTCTGAACCTGGAAGTACAAAAAGGAGCATAAAACAATTTTAAGAACAGATTACCATTATTTACTCTGGCCGTAAATATAAGTATCTGAAGCTCTTTCAAAAAGTGATTAGATTCATTATATATTCTATGAATCTAGACATATATTATGTTTAGATTTATAGAATGTTCAATAAATCTAGTAGATGGCTTCAAATAGTTATATCTGTGAACGAGGGAAGTACTACACACAATTAGGGACGAAACTGAAAAAAGAGCTAGAGAACGAAATATCTTTTGGGACCAAACCAAACGAACGGTAGGCACAAGCGTTAGGCCGCACGCGCAGCCGCGTCCGTGCACGCGACAAGACGCGACCTGCTCGCTCGCCGCCTCGGTCATCCAGAAGAAATTCAGATGTCTTTGATCTCTTTTGTCGAAACTGATAAAAGTCACCTCCTGGCCTGTATTTTTTTTCAACACGGTTGTTGTTAACCAATGTTAGCACCGAGCTGCCTTCAGAGATCGAACAGACCCGGTCGTCATTAGATCCCACACACTACAAAGACAAAGGCAGATCGAACGAAAGAATTGGGAAGGAGCAGAAAGAAGTTTCGCATATAGCATAGCGCACAGGCCCACGGCTCCGAACAAACACGGAGACAGACAGAGAATGCTTGCCAGTGTACGTACTGCAACCAGCCCCCAGCCAGGTAGGTAGCAAAGCCGCCACCGCGACTTCCTTTCCGCTCCGATGACTCGATCGCGCGCTTCAGCCACAAGTTCACATACACACCACCCACACCAGCTGTTGCCGCGCGCGAGCAGATTTTCCGTCGAGTTTCGGTCGCGAGCTACAAACAGGGCTCCGAGTATGGCGGAGCGAGGCATGTGCGGGGCACGCCGTCGCCATTCCTGTTGCTCGATCTGCGCGCGCCACTAAACAATGGCGTAGTACTGGTAAGGTACTGTACAATGGAATCCAGTCAGTTTTGTAAAAATAGTACCGGGGCAGAGACAGAGCAAGTTGTTCGGAGAATGTCGTGGACGGAGATGGGTCTACGGACAACGAGACAGATCGACACAGTACTACCACGTAGTACTAGCAGGCAGCACAGCATCTCCGCATCTTGCTCAGGCTGCGGGCGGCCTGGGCTTGCGCTTGCTTGCTTGCTCCCTCCGTTGGACCGGTCAACAACACACCGTGTCAGGATCTTGGGGGTCTGAGTGAACGAACAGTATTTGAATTTGTAGAAGAAATCGGTCGTCGTGATAGCAGAAGGAGAATGGATCCGATCCTCTCCGAGAAGAAAGAAGAAACGAAGTTGTGCGAGTCTACGTGAGCATGCGTTTATAACTGATGTTCTATTTTCACTGAAATACTAGTAGCATAGCGAATTTAGTAGGGGAATATATGCGCGCCGATTGGTGGGGTTGACGACTGATGGAAGCGCAGAAAGCCATGGAAATGGCGGTCCATGCGTCAAGTAAACAACAGTCGAGACGTCCATTTGCTAGGTCACCATGGCATATTGTGACGATCGAGACGATACCATCACGCCGTGCCATTTCTGTTTTTTTCTTTTTGGGGTGTGTTCCAACGTGTAGTTTTTATTTTTCCCTGTAAAGAAAACCATACTCACCTTGGGAATATTCGAAGAAGAAACACTCTCGTTGATTTGTTACCTTTTCTTTTTGTCTTTTGTCAAGTTCAGAAAGGTTCTAATGTCCTGTACAAACTGGATTTCGAGAAGGGCGGTCGAGAGAGAGTACCTCTGCGATTTCCTTTTCTTCGTACCTTCTATCGACCTTCTGTGTTCTCCTCTCGCCGCCCTCATGTTTGTTATCATTGTTTGTATAACAGAAAAAAGGTAACGAGACTTTCTCTCTTTTGATCCGTTGGCTAATAAGAACATATCCTCCACTATCACGCATTAGTGGGCACTTCGTCTAACTGACTCGGGCGATATTAATTCTGTCCCTCAAAGGGATGAGAAACTCGTGCTTCAGGGAAGATGAGAAAAGTTCTGCAATCTCAGTCACAAAGTACTAGTATACTAGTAGGCGAGTAGTAGCAGCAGCAGCAGTAGCAGCAGTAGTAGTAGAAGACAGGAACGAGCGAATTCGAATTTAGCATTTGGGAATCCTTAGCCGCGACCGTACGTCCGGCGCATGCGTATTGCGTATACCGCCCGCTCCCGCAAGAATCACGGGCGATGATGCAAATCGCTCCGGCGGGTAACAGCAGTTAGGGAGGGAGGCGGCGATCTGAAGCAAAATGATCGGTGCACTCTGGACAGACAACAGGCGAGACACGGTCCCTACGCCTGAGCCGCTGTCGTCGTGTCGTCCGGAGACGGCTACGGGAACGCCGGAGGCCCGGCGCGGAAGATATCGCTTTGCCAGGGGTTCACAGAACAAGAAATGCGTCTCCGCTTCGCTGTTTGGCCTGTTACCCCGCCCGTTCACGTTAGGGAGGGAATCAATCTCGGACGAGACGACGTGAGGGCACTTGCAGCTGCAGCGCCGCATTTGACATCTGGATACTGCTGCAGGCGAGGAGGTGAGGTGGTTTTGGGCTTTCCCTTAAGATAGTATAGTATATTATTCTTCCGTCAAATCGTCGTCCACTTCTTAATTTTTTAGGGACCGTAGTATACTTCTAGTTAGCAGTTGCGTTTTTGGAGCCTTTCGTGAGGGTTTGTCTTGTGGTGCTAGTAGTAGTAAAGTTTCCTGCGGTCCCCGGAACAATTGGAGGAGTGGCTGACGGAACGGAGCCAGAGGCTGCTGCGCTTGTCCGCTCGCCGGCACAGGAATCGGGTCCTGGATCGGGCTTCCGGCGGAGAAAGAGCGGCGTGACTGGCTGACAGATGACTCGATCGACGGACTCCTGTTTTGTTTGTTCTCTGATGCATCTCGGTGCCGGTGCATTTGTCAGCGAGCCAGTAGAGCGGAAAATATACATCAGAGCAGCACGGAGCCAATAAAATTTGCAGAATTCCTCGACGGCGACGCGTGAGTCGTGACGCCCAACAGAGGAGGACGCTCAGGCGGCCGGCCGCAGGCGCCAGCGCCACACACAGCCCACAGGACAGGAGCTCCACCTCTCTCTAAGCAGCAAAATGTTGTTAACACATCTACACATGGATGGAGCAGCAGCGAGCGCGAGCGTCCAGCCGTCCACAGCGCTCAGGTGTTCAGCGTTCCGTGCTACAGTTGCCCATACGCTGGCGCCTGGCGACTGACCTACTCTTGCTGCCGTTTGGAGTTTGGACTGGGGTCAGCTGCGTGCATGCGTCCTTGCTGTCTGTCCTACCAGACGACTTGCGCACTTTACGGGTTACCTTTTTCGGTGGGCCATAATAAACTGGGCTGTACCGAGTGAGGCGGAGTGGATTGTAATGGGTTGTCTGTGTCGACGGGCTGCAATTCCATTAACCTCCCTGCCTCCGTCCCCAAGAGGCCTGTTTGTTCTTCTCGTCAACTTGATCTGATATCAGCCCGCATTGCTCCCATTGGTGGTGGGCTGTCTAGCGCCAATGCTTGTTTCGCGCACAGCGTATTTATTGATGGCGCATAGGGTGGGTTGGCTAATGCGAAGTAAAAATCATTTTATCGTACTACTTGCATCTGTTTTCAATCTTGCAGTCTAAAGAGAACCCGGCCGCAAGTGGGGAGGGAGGCGTTGAAAGACGACTCAACGCTCCTACAAAGTGGTACTTCCAGTGAATGTGCTCGTGCCTATAGTACTAACGTCCAATTTAGCATGCAGAAACGCACACGTCTAGGTGCAACGCGTCTTACCCAAGATTCATGCACGCACGAGGATAGCGTGTGGATGGCAGAGAGCGAGGCCTGCCGAATCTTGGCTGGAACCTTGCGTTGCCTTTGGCTCGGTCTGTTATACAACTTTCACAATAATTGCGTATAAAAAACTGCTGGACCCTGACATCATCGAGAAGAAAAATGAATTGTGTACTAGCCCGGTGATGAAATAACGATCCGTAACAACCAAAGAAATTATCACGTACAGTACGTACTTTATGCGCTTATTATTATACCGAATAAAAGTCCTATAATAATTAAGCTTTGGGTACACGAGCAGCGTTTCGTCACAGGTGCTGCTTTTGATGCATGGATGTTCGTTTCAAACTGCACGTAAGAGAGCGGCGCGGCAACGCATTGTCTCGTACGATTGCTGTACCCTGAGCAGGCCCAGCGCATCGTCTCGTACCTGTTGATTCCAGGGAGGCACTTTAGCTTTCGTTTTTCTGCGTCATTTTGTTGGTACAGTTCAGATTTACATAAAAAAAAGGATTTAACTTTGGATTACGTCCGGACATGATATGGGTTTTTTAATCTTGTTTTAGTTTTATAGCATTAACAGAGCTTAGTTTTATATGGTACGTACGCCACTTTCTTCTGAGGCATTTGAATTTGAGCAACTTCCCACATGCAAATGTACACTACAATCACTACCAGATAGTTCCAATTTCCCTACAGTTTTCATTTAAATGGCCTACAGTTTTAGTCCTCAGTACTTCTTTTATGAATGGGTGACAGTTTTGTTATACAAAATGGTGGTTTCTCCCACAGTTTTAATAATTTACCTACAACATCATTCCCTACAAATTTTTTACCCACAGTAATAATAATACTAAACCAAATACACTGGATACCGTAGGCCAATTGGTATAAACTGTGGGGAAATCAGTCCCATCTTGTAGTGAATAGAGTATTTTTATATTTAAATATATTTTTTTAGAAAAAAAATCAGTGCAGGTACCACTACCCTTGAATGTTAACATTTGACCACACGTTTAAATTCCGCATGCCCTGCCATGTATAGTTACCGTATCCGGGAAGATACGCTCGCTGACAACGTACGCGTGTCGATCTCTTGGAGGAATGAGCGGCCGCGTTCAGTTCTGTACGATCCATGCCACAGTGTAGGCAATCCGTAATAGAGAAGGGCAATGAGAGACAGGAACGAGCGACGGCGTGTTTTGTGTTTGTACCCTTCTTGTTATTGTTTGATACGTACTTAGTATTACATTTTTTTTATTTATTCCACCTGCAGGTTCGGTATGCCATGACCACGGCCACTCCGTGTTGGATAAAAGCAGAGTTTTTTTTTATGAAAGGAAAACAACAGAGTTGGAGCGTCTAAGCAGAGATTTTACTAAGTATATGACCTTGTTTGTTTCAGCTCCCTACATCTCTGCTCTAGACTCTGTAGCATATCAGGCGTGCAATGAGAACGGAAGCGGCGAAGGTAGAAATCACAACTTGGTCTGCTCCGCGTTGTATTCGGTAGAAGAAAAGAAAAAAGCTCCAAGCTACGTACAGTACTGTGTGCCAGAAAAGCTACTGAGAGTGGAGTAGACGAGAGCCGAAACAAACACGCTTATATATCTCACTCAAGGTTTCTTTATAGATTTCTTTATGTGACTATAAACACCTAGACATGATGCATAACCGGAACCTAACTCTGCTATGTTTTTACATGAAAACTGTCTGTCAATGGGAACCACGTAACAATAAGCAAATAAAGCATCTGAAAAAGGTTTCTAAGTTCTTGTAAATGGTAATACTGTTGAATGACTACTGAGATCTAGTCACGGATCTAGAGTACAAGGGGGCAGTGGATCGATGAGTGCAACATACCCGATCCGGACGCGATGGGAGCGGAAGAAGTACTCGCTCCATCGCTGGCGGCCATGGCACTTGTCTCGTGGTCGTCGACGACGGTGAGGTGTGGCACGGTGGTGGAATTTCCCGTCACTGGCTGCGCCTCTCGCTAGATCGGATTTAGCGGTTTGTGTGAGTGGGTTGTGACAGCGACGAATCTCGTTCCCGTCCTCCGGCCCCACTCCTCTACTTTATATTTGGTGCAGTGCGACGGGGGCCCACCAGCCATCTTGGGCTGGGCGCCCTCGATTAGGGCGCGGTAAAGAAGTCCGATCCGGTCACGTTGATGACTGGATCGGCCCTTTTGAGATCAAAGTCTAACATTCTCTCCCTTATCTCACCTTTGTCATTTCCTCTAGCTTTTTCCATTATTTCACAGATTTACCTAAAGAGCATGCTTCATTGTCACAGTTTTATTACCGATAGATTTCACAGCTATAATGAATATTTCTGTTTAACAACAGGTAACTTTTGAGCCCTATTTAGTCCTGAGATCATAGGCTTTCCGTTAATCCCATGTCGGCTACATGTTACTTGAACAAGTTGGGAAAAATTTTACAGAGGAAATGCTACTGGAAAAATCGACAAAATATTCCTGGAAAAATGCTACTGGAATTACTATATATCTGTTCAAAATTCTGGCCCAGTGGCCGTTTTCTATTCGGCCCGTTGGCGTATGCGCGTTGTGAACTAAAAGAAGGCCCTACAGCCAACGGCTGGGCTGTAAAACTGGCCCAGCCGCGCCCCGGCCGCGCGCTCGCCTTACTGGGCTCGGGGCCCGGCAGCCGACGGCTGGGCCGCCAAACCGGCCCTGCCGCCCCCGCCGCGCCCCCCGCCTCGCCTCGCTCTCAGCCGTCTATCGCGAACCGGCAGATCAAAATCGCCGGCGCCTGCCTGTTGGAGAAACCCTAGCTACTGTTCCTCTTCTTTCTCTCTCTCCATTCTCTCTCTCTCCACGGCAGATGGCGACGGCCGCCAAAGCAACAGCCTTCGGTTGCGCCCGGAAAGGAAAAAGAAAAGGAGAGGAAAGATCCATGAGGAGCACCGCCGTGGGCCTCTCGCCGACACGCGCGCTCGACCAAGATTGACCGCGTCGCCCTCGAGCGTTCTGCGGCGGCACTCCGAAAACCTTCTCGTGGCTGGTGAAGCCGGCGGTGGCACCATGACGGCGAGGTCAAGATGACCTCATCGTATTTCTTTGCACTTTTTCCTTTTTTTTTGTTTGCTTGCTAGGGTTAGGGTTAGGACCTTTTTTCTTTTTGATCCGTTCCCTTTATTCTAGATCGTGAACTAAAGCTGGCTCTGATACCAATGTTGAATGACTACTGAGATCTAGTCATGGATCTAGAGTAAAAGGGGGCAGTGAATCAATGAGTGCAACGTACCCGATCCGGATGCGATGGGAGCGGAAGAAGTACTTGCTCCGTCGCTGGCGGCCATGGCACTTGTTTCGTGTTCGTTGACGGCGGTGAGGTGCGGCATGGCGGTGGAACTTCCCGCCGCTGGCTGCGCTCTCCCTAGATCGGATTTAGCTGTTTGTCTGAGTGGGTTGTGGCAGCGATGAATCTCGTGTTTTATATTTGGCGCAGTGCGACGGGGGTCCACCAGCCATTTTGGGCTGGGCGCCCCCGAACAGGGCACGGTAAAGGAGTCCGATCCGGTCATGTTGGTGACTGGATCGGTCCTTTTGAGATCAAAGTCTAACAAATACTGCCCACGAAACAGAACAAGAAATGAGCCGGCTACCCTTTGCGCTTCGATCTCGGAAAGACTCTGAGTTCTGAACATGACGTCCGGATCTGAAAGGGACGACATGCATGGCGCAGCAACCGTACGAACAGGTCGTTACTATCAAAACAAGATCAACAGTAGGAACTGGGCAAGTGCGAGTGCGAGTGCGAGTGGAGAAGCAGCTCTGATGATGAACCCCGCGCGCGTTTCTTCTTCGGTAGCTATCGGAAAGCTATGAGACCTACATGGCTACATAAATCAGACGTGTATCTTGTGCAAGGAGTGTGTGTGGTGGTGCATGATAATGATAAGTTTAAGAGGTAAATTTGGAAAGTGCAAAGCGCCTTTCGTAGACAGGCACTTCGGTTTTTGGGCCGCTGACTGATGAAGAATCTCTTACTTACCTTATGTGAGTAGGTAGACTGGTCGCTCGGTAACTATAGTTTAAAGTTTGTGTCAGACCAAAATAAGCATGGCGTCCAAGAGCTCAGAAATTTAGAATTGTTAATACAACCCATAGCAAGTAAGGAGATCAGAACATGCGCATTGCTTAACACTCCAACGCAAGAAACCATTTTTTAACTGCAAATGGATCATTACATCCAAAGACCACCGTAGCAGCAGCAATGGCAAATACACACCACAAACCCATGACTGCTTGGACCAGTCAGTATTCACGCTACTAATTCAGCACACGCTATGCAATGCAACAAACGGGGTTGTACCTCTCCGTTTCCATTTTTTTCTCCTCTTTTTGATGGAACTACTAGTACCTCCGTTCTTAAAGATGTTAGGTCTTTATTACTACAATATACTAGTATAGGATTATGGAGCTGAATGTTGACGCTGTGTTATCATCTCTAATCTGAATCTCAGATGGCAAGGACGAGGCCGGGCAGCGACTTGTGGGCGCGGTCGGCGCGGCGGCTCTGCCACAAGTACTTGGGTCCCGACGACGACGGTGGCGCGGCGGTAATGGCGGCGTTCTTGATGTTGGTGGTGGCGCGCAGGAGCGTGACGGTGAGGTCGGTGTTGAAGTACTCCCTGAGCTGGGTGATCACCCCGTCGGCGCCGACGGTCCAGGCGTGCACCCAGTACACCTGGCGCGCGTCGTCCGCGCCTTCGGCGATGACGGTGGACCCGAACGCCTCGACGGAGCGCGGGGAGAAGGCGAACCCGCCGCCGCCGCTCTCCGCGCCGGTGAGCAGGCGCATCATGTGCTGGCGCGCCGGCGGGCCGTGGAACCACCACTCGAGGTCGGGCGCCAGAAGCTCTTGCGCGCGTAGCGCGTCGCCGGCGGCGAGCGCCTCGTACAGGAGGAGCACCTGGAACCGGTTGCGCTCCTCCTCCGACTCCATGGTCGCCGCTGCCGTCGCTCCCTGAAAGTGCTTATGGTTCGCCAGCTCTAACCGTGTGCGAGCCCGAGCCCTCTCTCGAGGCCTCACAGTAGCGTCTCGCTCACAGCGAACGGTTGAAGCCTCTCGAGGAGAATGAGATGCACTCTAGAGTTCAGAGAGCAGAGGGATGGGAACGACTCGGAGGAGGGAGACGCGGGTGTTCAGCGAGAGGCGCGCGGGTGGTGTTAATATAGGAACGAGAGCCGAGAGGGCAGATATCAGATTAGCGGTTAAGTCCCTGTAATTTTGTCATGTGCTGTATCTCTGTCGCGTTGCTGTCAGCGCTGAGATACACTAGTAAGTTCAGATTTTAAAACGGGTTAGCCGCGAATCAGATATCGGGACTGGGCGCGATGACATCACACATGCCGTGTGTTGCTAGTACTAGTATTTATCTCATTGACGGTCAAAGCCCATGGCCGCCGGTTTTGCATCATAGCTTGCGCACGCTGCCTGCCGGGTTAATTGTGAGGACGAATGTTATAATTGGAGGATGAAATATCCTTTACAAAAAGGTTTTGTGAGGACGATTGCTGTAGCATTAATCGTCAAGAGACGTTGCACGCTATCTGTTCGACGTTTTGTCCCTAGGGAGAAATATTACGATCGAGTTTCATTCATTTTTCAGTTCATGCCATGGCCAACAGTAGAAAGAAAAATAAATTTATCTGGAGCGGGGACCGATGACCACGGCGAAACTCGGCTATTCCGTGTATAAAAAGGCAGAGTTGGGCCGGCTGAGCACATCCTTGCCGGGTGTATGTCAAGTTCTCAGCTCAACATAACTCAAAATCGTCCGTATGTAACCATCTGAGTTACTTACACATGATGTATGACAGGTACCTAATTACACTTTTGCTACCTTTGGACATAAAAATTGTTGATCCAGCAGCATGGTTTCCTACTTTCCTGGGAACTGCAGAGGTAAAGCATCTGAAACCAGATTCTGAAATACTACCTATCTACGGAACAAGAAAAATGAACCAGATACTTGACTGCATCTTTGCATCTTGAAAAGATTTCTGAACCTGACCTCCGATTGAAAGGTACTATGGGGCAATACTGTGGGAAGGTCATTTTCTGAAGATAAAAAAAAAAATCAACAGTGGGAAAGGGTTTCAGGGTTTCCTCTTTCGGAGCTACCGGGAATCCATGAGAGACCCATATAGTCGTATTTATGTTGCATATTGAAAGCAACACGTCGGACTTGCCAGCCACATGATTTTGTGCTGTTTTCGTCCTAGATAAAGATATCATACTGCATCTCTATCTATGCTTGCTACGGACAACAAAAAAAACGTGCATCTTGTGCCAGCGGAGTGATCCGTGATAATTTTCAATGTAATTAAATTTGAGAGGCACCGTTCGTAGTCAGGTACTTCAGTTTCTGGAACCCATGGTTGTTGACTGATTGAACCTCATACGTACCTTATTGTTAACAGCCTAAAATACCTTATTGTGAATAACATGGTTGTTGGTTACTTGGTTCTGGATCCCATGGTCGCTCACACGTGTAAAGCCTTTTTTTTTTGTCAGACTAAAATAAAGCACGGTGTACAATAGTGCCAAGGATACAGAAGTAAATAAGACCAGAGAAAGTGAGTGGCGAGATCAGAACATGAACATTGCTTAATAGTACTTCAATATAAGCAAACCATTATCGAACTGCAATGAACCATTACTTCCAGAGACAACCATAATAAAGCATCGTCACCGTAGCAGTAATGGTAGTACACGTCATAATCCATGACTGTTTGTTCTAGTCAAGCACCTAATTCAGCACACGCGACAAGTTCAGGAACCAGGAAACACATTATAGAGCAGCCCAGTTCAGCAGATACGCGGCTGTTCTAGATTATTTATGCACTAGCTAGTAATATACTCCGTTCGTAACATGTTGACTGCTAAGTTCAAGTTCGAGCTAAGCAGGGCCAACATTTTTAAGAATGGAAGGAGAGCATTAACCAGATTTTAGTTGCAGTTGGATTAAGGTGCGGATATGCCGATCGAGTGTCATCTCTGTTTCTCAATATATATCAGATGGCGAGTACGAGGCCAGGCAGTGACTTGTTAGCGCTGTCGGCGCGGCGGCTCTGCCACAAGCACTGGGGACCCGGCGCGGCATCATTCTTTGGAGCAGCAGCGATGGCGGCGTTCTTGGTGGAGGCGGCGGCGCAGAGGAGCGTGACGGTGAGGTCGGTGTTGAAGTACTCCCTGAGTTGGGTGATCACGCCGTCGGCGCCGACGGTCCAGGCGTGCACCCAGTACACCTGGCGCGCGTCGTCGGCGCCCTCGGCGATGACGGTGGAGCCGAAGGCCTCGACGGAGCGCGGGGAGAAGGCGAACCCGTCGCCGCTCTCCGGCTGCGCCGCGCCGGTGAGCAGGCGCATCATGTGCTGGCGCGCCGGCGGGCCGTGGAACCACCACTCCAGGTCGGGCGCCAGCAGCTCCTGCGCCCGCTGCGTGTCGCCGGCGTTGAGCGCCTCGTAGAGGAGAAGAACCTGGAACCGGTTGCGCTCCTCCAAGGATTCGCCGGGACAGGCCGGCTGCGACGTCGCGTCGTGCAGCGAGTGCGGCCCTGCCGCCGCCGCCGCTCCCGGAAGCTGATGGTTCGCCAGCTCTCTAGCCTTGATCGAGCCCCTGGAGGGCACAGTATCCTCCTACTGGTGAAGGGTTGAAGCCTCGAAAGGGGAAACGAGAAAAAGGGAGCTGCTCCCGTGCTCCGCAACGAGGAGCACTATGGACTCTTCTTTCTTGAAGGGGGGATTAGGGAGGGAGTGCAGTGTTTGTTCGCTTTGTAAGAGGCGCGCGGCCGGTGGTTTATATAGAGCGGGCGAGAGCTGGACGGCAGATGTTAGATTAGCAGTTAGGTCCCTGTAATTTGTCCGCCTGATGTATTTCAGATTTCAGAGGGGAGTTAGCAGCGAAATCAGATGCCGGGGCAATGCAAATGCTTTGCTCCGGTTGCTCGTGTGGCCTTTGGGATTCGGATGGATCTCTTGTTGATTCCTCCTCACTCTTGGCTCGTTGACGGTCTAGTGGCCGCCGCCTCCGCCGGTTTTGCATGGAACGTGCAGGGGTGAAATCGTGTGTCTAGCAGAGCAGGGCATGAGCTGCTCTCGTCGATCAATAGAGTTCGCGTTCGCCTAGCCAGCAGCAGCGCCACCTGTGACCTGACGCGATCCAAAACTGTGGTACAGTATTCTCCAGCATGGCATGAACTGCAATTGCAACTAATTGCGAGGCAGGAGATGCCATAGCCGTGCCATTGCGCCGTGCTTGATTAGGTTGGGCGCTGCATGGTGGCGTCGACGCTGGTCTCTGGCTGTTTTCGCTTGCGCCGCGCTGTCTCTCCCGATTCCTCGACAGCCCGAGAGAAAAAGCCGCTTCCTGGACTGCTACAGCGTAGACAACATTTTTTCCGATGCGCGGTTGGTTGGCTGGTGCCTACTATGAGCATACGGCTAATTGAGACACTTACTAATGTCCTTTTTTTTTATCCTTTGACTAATTTTTAGCCATCCAAAAATTAGTTTTTAATCTCTAATAAACTTTCTAATTCAAATACTAATAATTAGTTACCTCATTAGCTAATGAAAAACTATTAGTTCTTCTCGTTCTGTTAATATAGGTTAATTGTTAGTAAAAATAAAATTAGTTCTTTAAACCAGTAATTAGTCAGAATTTTAAACATATATAGAACTAATTATTAATTGATTAATTTTTAGTCGACTAATAATTAGCCACTCGAATCAAACAGGACCTAAGTTAGTCCCTCCGCTAAAATCTCGATGAACTGAAAAGCTACCAAATATCTTAAACAAGAAATAACTAACTCCATTGATTGAGTTGTTCCGCTGCTTGGTAGGCCAGTACTTAGTAGTACTTTCAAAAGAAAAGATAAAAACAGGTACTGACCACTGAAGTCTGGATGCTCTCTCTTTTTGGACCATTTACCCTATATCCCTTCTCGGCTTTGCAGATTTGTCCGTATACAGCAGGCGTCTGACTTGGACTCGGTTATCTGCATACCATCAGAAGAACAAAAATATCTGTGAAGCACATGACAACAGAGACAGTTTCCCGAGAAAAACTGGATCGAATTTCACAAGTTTTCCTCTATTTATCCCGCCATGACTCATGATGAACCAATCAGAGAGCAAGGACCGTGTTCAGCTCACCATCAGCACCGACTAGTACTTGTTCGCAAAAGAAGTAGTACCGAGTACTAGTACCATACTGGTAGATTTCGCGCCGCCCACCCCCCCCCCCCCCCCCCCCCCCCCCCCCCCCCCCTGAAACCACTGTCTATGTACTACTACTAGACTAGACAGAGCTGGTAGTAAAACCATTGCCACTGGCTGCGCTCTTCCCTTTTGGCCTTTTACCCCGTCAGCTAGCCCGATCGGCTTGTCCGACCTGGACTCGATTATCCACACACACCACGGAAAGGTAAATCTTTGCAAAAGGCACGACCACGCATGTAACAACAGGGACAGCAAAACTGGATAAAAATCCCCTCCTTTTTCTCTCTTTCTATCGTCACGAGCCGCGCAGCGAGTACATCTCTTTTTTTTTTCTTTCTTCCAGAGAAAGGTCTATTCCTTGCACACAAGAACACCACCGATCAACTAGACTGACTAGACGCACATGGACGTGACACGACGACACAAACTTTACTTTCTTCTTTGCGCTAATTGCCAACGCATCGGGCGGCACATACTTGGGCTCTTGCCACGAAAAAACTAGTAATTATCGTCGTGCACAGTAGTGGCCTCACCAGATAACGTCCCGAACGACGTCGAAAAAGCGCCCATTATCGCCCATATTATTGACGATGATCTATGCTCTGTTGCCAGTAATACGGAAGCTTGTGGAAAACCCAGGCGGACAGGCCAGATAAAGTAATTACGTCCAGGAGAGGAAGGTCGTTGTCATCAGAGCTCACTAAGATTTCACTCACTCACTCATACACCAGACTAGAGGCACCCATCGCTCTCAGCAGTTAGGCCAAGCTGCTAATTAAGCTTTGTTTCAGATAAGTGCGCGATCGAGTGACCCGTCAGATTCTCCAGTAGCTAGGGTCGCTCATCATCACTTGCCGGGGTGAGGAGTCGTCTCGTGTCCTGTCGCCCTCTGATATATCCTTACTTATATCTTTGGCGATGTCCTGCTAAACTGGGTCGGTCGGCCCCGGCCGTGCGGCCAATCCAGTTTTTTTCCCTGGAATGGTACGCATCTGTCCGATCACTCACGGCGATATCCTTAATTATGCCATTGTGTCTGCTTTCTGCAAATGTACCCGGAAAATCGCCAGTATAATGTAGCTAGCGTGGCACGCATGCATGACGATCCCTGCTAATTAAAACGGTCACGTTGTGCGTGCGCTGTGACAAGACAAGGTCCATTTTGGCCAACGTGGGTGTGCAACCAGGTACTGATCGTGCCGCCGTCCATTTGACTAGGATCACGCGTTGTGGCCGTGTGTGGTGTGCTTGTCTTCGTCTTGTGACGTGCAGCCGCATGGACTTTTTTTTTCCCATTCCTTTTTTTTTTAAAAAAAGCAACAACATCAGTGACTTTGATTTTTTTGGTGAACCACATTGACTTGTTTCTGGCGAACCACATTGACGTTGTTAAATGGTACCGGTGCCTTCTTTTGCCAAAGAAAATCAGAAGCGAGTGGCTGCAAAAAAAAGTTAAAGCAAAAAGAAAGAAAGAGTCGCCCAAGTAAAGTTGGGCCGTCATCGTTGCAACGTGCAACAGCAACCATTGAGATTTGTAAAGCCGAAACACTATTTTCAACTGGGCTTCCATGTCGTTAAGCAGAGCAGGAAAGCCAGGAAACGGGTTTTTAGCCCATACTTCGGTTAGCCGACGAAGTAGGCCCACACTAAAGCACCTGGGTCTTTTTGTACAGCAGCGAGCAGTTTTGGTTAATGCGATTATGCGAGGTCAAGCGATTTATCCGATGTCGAAATTGTGATACCGGGTAAGACAACGAATCGAATACACATCAAAAGTGTATACACACCTTTGGTTAAAAAAGAAGACGTATATCAATATTTTAGTCCTAGTATTGGTATAAAAAAAATCTGTATATGTGCTTTTCTCTTCCGCATAATGCAGAACCAGGAACCACTACCCTCGCTCACGGCACTGCAACTCTACAACTTGTAATACGTACATTCGTATACACAGGCAGCTAGTACAGTAGACGGCACATCTACTCTTGTTGGTCCATCTGTATCAGCGGAGGCAGCGGCGGTCTCATAGGGTGGGACGTGGCCGTCCTCTCCATGGCGACGGGCACCATCTGAACCCCGTCCACGGCGTCAATCTTGGGCGGGCACGACATGCTCCGTGTGTGCATGACGGTGGAAGCCTCACGCGGCAGCGGCACGAGCACGGGTCGCCCATCCCCGTTCCGCGCGCCGAGGACGACGGAGACGAACCGGTCGTCCTCGACGTCGTAGAAGTTTGCCGTGCGCACCTCCTGCGCCAGCGCGCAGCTCCAGCAGAAGAGCCACCTGGCGCAGTCACCCGCGATGCCGCTGCCGCACCATGGGCCGGCGGGGAGCTTGTACCGTTTCCGCATCTGCGCGCGCCAGAACCCGCCGTACATGAGCCCGCAGAATCCCAGGACCACGCCCGCGGCGACGACGGCGTACTTGACGTCCGTGTCGTCGAGGTTGAGCGCGGTCGCGCTGAAGATGAGGAACGGAGCGACGCAGAGCAGGACGAAGGTGAATGCGTGCACGTACATGTTGCCGAGCCCGAGGCGCTCCATGTTCCACCCGAACACGCAGAACGTGCACGCCGCCGACAGCGCCCAGGCCGTCCCGTCGTCGCAGCAGTCGAACAGCCCGCCGCTCCACTCCGCGCTGCTCACCACCACGCGCCGGTTGTATACCTTGATCTCCACGTCGGCGTTTCCGGCCTGGTGCTCGGCCGCAGCACCTGCACCGGGCGACGATGACGACGACGATTCCGTGTCGGGCTCGCCGGGCTTCTTCCGCCCCAGCGGGCTGTACGCGGCGTAGAGGCCGGCGACGACGGGGCACCCCGTGCCGAGGCCGTACCCGATGTTGAGCGCCCAGTCGGGCCGGTCCTTCCGCGAGTAGCTCCAGAACAGCGCGCAGCAGTAGTACTGCGCCAGGCAGGTGACGTGGAGCAGCGCGACCACGAAGAGCATGTGCGCGCGGTCGTTTGGCCGCTCCGAGCCGGCCTTGCAGTACGCCTTCCGGACCTCCTCCCGATCGGCTCCGCCGCGCCACCGGAGGAGCAGCACGAGGTGGTGGAAGATCTTGGGGTGCTGGTACAGGCACATGACGGTGAAGAGCGCGTTCAGGATCTGGTTCGCCACCTCCGTCCACTTCTTGCGCCGCTCGTCGCCGGGCACGGCGCGGTTCAGCATGCCCGTCATCAGCATGAACAGGATCAGCAGACCCGCCGCCACGAACCCGAGCCAGACGAGCATCGCCAGGTTGGCGGGGTGCTTGCACCAGCTCACCGCGTGGCCCCACAGCTTGCCCCACCTGATCCTCCGCACGAACGGCACGCGGAACCGCCGGGATCCTCCTCCCTCGTCGGAGGAGTCCGCCGGCTCCTCCGGCCGCTCTGTCGTCTCCGCCGTCGACGCCGGATGGATACTCCCGCGCCGGCCGACGAAGGTCGATCGGAGGAACCAGTCCTTGGACGGGTGCGCGCGGAGGAGGAAGTCCAGGAACCGCCGCTCGCGCCGGCTCCTCCTCACGACGCACCCCTTCTCCACCGTCGGGATGTAGATGGGGATCAAGTCCATCAGCCGCGTTGTCCCGGACGGGGTGCCGGGATGATCGTCGACGACCTCGACGATCTCGTGCGCTTCGTCGTCGCTGCTGCCATTATTCTCGGTCGGAGGCATCTTCCACAAAATGAAAATCCTCGGACGAACAGCATTAACTTAGTAGAACAACATGTCCTTTGTGCTACCTGCAAGTGTGCAACCACCCACAAGAGTTAACCAGATAAAAACAATCATGTCCTTAAAATTGTCAAACCAAAGCAGCTAGCACAACCAGAATGACCAAGTAAACGTCAACAGAGAGCAGCACAGCCACAGCACAACCGGACTGACTGGCTGACCGTTTTCTTGACTTATTAAGGCTGATTAGTCTCTGAACTGCCTGCCGTAACAAGGGATCTGAAGCTGGGCCGCGGGGTCAAATATGGCTGGCCTAGATCATTAATTGGTCCGTATATTTGAATTGAACTACGTATTAAATTCCAAATATTCATTTCATTAAGGAAAACCAATTACACTTGCAAAAAAGGAAAACCAGTTACATCGCTATATCCAAAAAGACAGTTAAGTGAATGCAAATTTCATTGCCAAATCGGACCACAACGGCGCATGGACGCCAGGCGCTTCCCAGTGCGTATGGCGGAGACAGCATTTATGAACTCTGACGAAGGTACGACAGAGAGCCTATTTGATGCATCAGGAAGCATCATCTTACCTAGCTGAAGCATCTTGATCCTTTCATCCTTTTGAGTTGTACAATTTTAAATTTAATTTTGCTAAATCTTTTCTGTTTTAAAATCTGTTGCAAGAAGCAACTTTCGGTCTGCTCTAAAGTCCAAAGTAACAAATAAAATACGGCCACGAGTGATCAAAAGCTAAACGGTTCGATCGGTGCCATCCATGTTACGTAGCAAATGACCACCATATTTAAAATTTCTGCCGGTGCCAGGCTTCTGAATCTAGAATGCTTTGTTTACGAATCAGCGGGTGCGTCACGCGACGTTCTGTAAAAAATGTCTCCAGAAATTGCCACCAGAAGAAAGGGGCGTGTAAAGAAGCGGAGGAAAGCTGGCTGAATCCAAACACTGACTACTATGAAAGCTTCCAAACACTGCTCTGCTCTGCTTCGCTCGATGAAGATTCACTAAAAAAAAAAATCACCACAGATTTCTTAGCCCATCGCGCGACTAAAAGTGGAAGCAAGGTATAGGTTGGAAGAAGGCTGATAATCAGGTAAAATAGTAACGACATTTCACTCAAGTAACCCCGAAAGATTCAGAATCGGATACGATGAGCTGAAGCAGGCGCAGAAAAACAGAACGGAATCGAGAAGCAGCACGAACCTGAGCACAAATCTTTCTGATCCATTGGTATAATGGTGTTGCAGCTCCTCTCTCATGAATTCCCCTTGTCTCTGACGGAAACCACAACGAGCCGATCGGTTCAAGGTCCCTGACCTCGCCCGCGGAGCTGAATAGTTGCGCTTCTCGACCGCAAATAAAGGAATTAGGGAAGGAAGTCACGCTTCGCGTCCAGAGAAGAACACGGCAGAAATTAACTAAGCCGGCAGCGGCAGGAAAGCTAGGAGAGGAGGAAGAGCCGGCAGCGGCCGCAGAGCTGCTACTGCTAGGAGGGAGACGCGAGGGAGTTGGCGGGTGAGGGAGGCTGGTCGAAGAGAAGAATAGTCGGATGATTACGTTGGTGATTTTTCTCTGTTTCTCCAGCGGACGCGCCCATGGACGATCCGACGATCTAGGGTAGCTAATCGCGACATCCGGGTCGATTCGTCCGCGAGCGTTGATCCAACAATGCAGATTCCGCCGTCGAGGTGGCTGACGCCGAGATCGCCGCGGGTCACGTCGCGGCTAGCGCTCGAGCTAGCGGCCGGGGGATGGGACGGGAAGTGGCCATAAGCGATGTGCATGTGCCGGCTCGGTTGTTTGTTTAGGTCACGTCCTGCTAATACTCAACCGGCTATTATGGCGGCTCTCTGCTTATAAGTCGAAGAGTTCATCAGCCGCGGGAAGTACAACGGACATCATGACGGTAGACGGAAGCAACGAAAACTCGCGTTGAGCCCATGGCAATCAAGGACAATGGTGATCCAGGGGGGGGGGGGGGGGGGGGGGGGTTGGACAGGAACTCGTTCGTGCAGCTTGCTTGCCGGATGATCTGATCTTCCTTTCGTCGCTGGTGACGTTGCGCGCCTGCGCGGAGGCCACTCAGGCACTCAGCTCCCTCCAATCTTATTCCTCGCTCCACAGTCCACACAGGTCCAGTGGAAGCGCTCGTGGGAATCAGCACGATTCAGCTGGTCGAATAAGCCAAACAACTGGCTGTTTTGGCTGATTTAACTGATTAGCAGACACAACGAGCCTCAGTCGCAGGCAAAATCAGCAGCCGGCTAGTGGCTGATTCGATCCCACCCAAAAAAGTCTAGAACACACACGCGCTCACCCACCTTGCCACTATTGTCAAAGTAGAGTATTGGAGTCATACGTGTTGCGACGTGGTGCGGCGATCCCTCGACGTGGACGTCCATTGTGCCTCTTCGCCAATCACGGCGTATTCGGTTTCCTCTGCTCTGCCCACACCGATTGACGACGAAAACCAAGCCTAAGCGAGTAAGCGATGACCCCGATGACTTGGCGGATTCCTTGTGCGTCTACGTGCTGGACGGCGACACCTGAATGCCTGATGGACTGACGGCTGGCAGACAACAAAACTGAAGCTGGAGTGCGGCGAACCGCCCAAAGTAGACCTCGGTTCTATTCTATCAAAGCGACCTGGCTCTGCATTCCATGCTTCCTCAGGGTCAGGTATGTAATCTCCTTCATGCACACGATTACGAGTTGGCTTTCGCACGAATGACGCTGTTTCTTTGCAGCGCGTTGCTTTGAGAGCCGCCATCATGGGAAGAAAGAGAGAGAAAGAAATCCGATTATTGTTAGTGCACGGGCCTATTCTTATCTGAAAGGTCCTATGGGCCTGAATAGTCCGATTGAGCCGTGGACTAGCACATCCAAACCGTCCATCATAATTTCCGAAAAAAAAAAAGCCGTCCATCATCCGATTGAGGTTTACGAGGTAGCACTAATTCCGCCCGCCGGCAGACTGGGCCCGATTGCAGGCCCATTGAGTCGCAGGGAACTCGCGGCCCAAGTCGCCAAAGGTCCGTGCACCCTCCGCCCCACGCGAGACCCGGGGAAGGGAAGGGGTTCGTTTCGTTCGCCTTCGCTCAATTCACTCGCTCGTCGTCACCCCCAAACCCACCTCCACCTCCGCCGCCGCCTCTCCTGCTACCACGATGGCGACCACCGGCGCCGGCGCCCCGGCCGTCACCGCGTCCTCCTCCTCCTCCTCCTTGGTCTCTTCGTCTCCCTTCTCTATCAGGTAACTCGCTCCTCCGCTCCGCGGCACCTCCTCCTACCGCGCCGTGCCACCATTTCTAACTCTCGAGTCTCTGGCACGCTTCCAGGGCGTCGAAGATCAGCCAGCGCCGGCCTGCGGGGAGGGCCTCCTTCAATGTGCGCTGCGTCAGTAGCCCACCGGCTGCCGACACATGTACTGTCCTGCCCCTCTCACCCCTGTTCTATTATGCTCTCTGGATGTTGTATTACGGGCTCTATTATCTATGGTTTGAGACATTCGATCTTTTTTTCAACTGAAAAAAATATAATAAGAGGTTTCCAGCGGAATGGTAGAAATAGGTACATGTTTCTCGTCTACAGTGCCACCCTATTTAGTAGCTCCCGTTTTCGTGTGATTGTAGCGGCTTTGTATTTGGATGGTATTGCACTAGTTGGTTGAACATTTTTCTAGGAATCGGAACGGAGATTTGGTTTCCTGAACTGACAGTTTCTCCCTGCTGTTATGAAGCTTTCAAGACGAAGGTCCCGCGCAACGCAAACATGGCCAAGCTCCAAGCAGGCTATTTATTTCCTGAGGTATCCTTTTGGCATCTTTTCTTGTTACTCGCCTAGCTTGAGATTTTGGATTTGGTAGTGGCAAATTGTTGGCTGTTGAGCAGATTGCCAGGAGAAGAGCAGCTCATTTGCTCAAGTATCCTGACGCCAAGATCATAAGCCTTGGGATAGGTGACACTACCGAGCCGATTCCAGACGTCATAACAAGTGCCATGGCTGAGGTATTTTCCAGTTCTTAAGTACTGGTCAATTGAATGTGCTGTAATTCACATCCAACATTAAAGTCGTCCAAGTGCTTTTCTGTAAATGCAACCTATCAACTTTACTGTAAATTCATGAAAATGCTTTTCTGTAAATTTTGTTCTAATTAGTTTATGTGTAAACGCAGAGGGCACATGCTTTATCAACAATTGATGGATACAGTGGCTATGGAGCTGAGCAAGGTGAAAAGGTACAATTGCTTATTGCTATTTAGATGAATTCAGACAGCTGATTAACTGCTATTGCAATTGCACTATTTTGTGGAACGTGGTTGTAAAATTGGTTGTCTATCAATACCACTTGATGATGCTACACATTATTGTTCATAGAATTACATTTTTCTTCCGTTTTACTTCATGATTTAATGCTTTTCTTTTTTCACTGACCCTCCAATTTTGAGTACATGAGCCTTCGGTTCTGTATTTAGTTTGGTCTTTGAGCTCTTTTTTAGTCATCTCCTTCCTTTCGTCCTTATAAATGCCATATTGATTGTTAATACAGAAACTTAGGTCAGCTATTGCTGCCACCTACTATCCAGACCTTGGTATTGAAGATGCAGACATATTTGTCTCAGATGGTGCAAAATGTGACATTTCTCGTCTGCAGGTACTGAAATGAGACTCTCTCTCCTTTTTTTTTTTTTTTGACTACCACTTTAACAATTTGTTGATATTTTTCCTTGTTCAATGTTTTAGGTCCTTTTTGGATCTAAGGCGAGCATCGCAGTCCAAGACCCATCGTACCCTGTAAGTGAATACTTGAATTGATTATGTGCAGCTAAACCATTACTTAGATAGACATTTTGTTTGGTGGATATTAAATCAATATTCTATTTTGACAGGCATATGTTGACTCAAGTGTTATCATGGGGCAAACTGGTCTATATCAACAAGATGTTCAGAAATATGGAAACATTGAATACATGAGATGCACTCCTGAAAATGGTTTTTTCCCTGATCTGTCAACTGTCGCACGAACAGATATAATTTTCTTTTGTTCACCTAACAATCCAACTGGTGCTGCTGCATCTCGGGACCAGCTGACAAAACTAGTCAAATTTGCTAAGGACAATGGATCAATCATAGTCTATGATTCTGCTTATGCTATGTACATATCAGACGACAGCCCAAAGTCTATATTTGAAATTCCTGGAGCAAAGGAGGTGTGCCATGTGTTTCAACATTTGAATTCTATATATTGCATGCTCTTAATTATATCTTGTCTGACACATTTAACGCCAATCATGATAATTGTTACATCATATTTACCTAGTAGTAAACTAAACAAGATTTTTGTCACTGGTTTGCTTATGTATAGGTTGCTATTGAGACAGCATCTTTCTCGAAATATGCTGGGTTCACTGGTGTCCGCCTGGGTTGGACTGTTGTCCCTAAGGATCTCCTTTTCTCAGATGGCCATCCAGTTGCTAAAGATTTCAACCGCATAGTCTGCACAAGCTTCAATGGAGCATCAAACATAGCTCAAGCTGGTGGTTTGGCTTGCCTCTCTCCAGAGGGTCTAAAGGTAAGTATCTCAGCTTTTTAAATCTTGAAATGACTTTCTTGCATTGTTTCGACTGATATCTATTCGTTCCTGGCAAGGCTATGCGTGATGTTGTCGGCTTCTACAAGGAGAATACTGAAATCATTGTCAATACATTTACATCACTTGGGTTCAATGTATATGGTGCCAAGAATGCGCCTTATGTGTGGGTGCATTTTCCCGGTCGTAGTTCATGGGATGTGTTTGCCGAGATCCTTGAGAAGGCAAATGTGGTTACTACTCCTGGTAGTGGATTTGGACCAGGCGGTGAAGGCTTCGTGAGGATCAGTGCATTTGGCCACAGAGATAACATTATTGAAGCTGCAAGAAGGTTGAAGCAGCTGTACAAGTGAGGAACGTTGCAGCCAAAAGGCATGGTCTTGAAGGACATTATCAATAAGAACACAATAGTGTTTGGGATACATCTGCTGTAGAGCGACCTGGGCTACTAGAATTGAGTCATGGTATTTTTGTAGGATTTTGTGCCATGTTACACCACTGAAATTATTTAAATTTTTCCAAACACTGTTGTGTCCCGAGACATTTGAATCACAAATTTGCCTATGTCCTTGTGCTGCTGCATACTATAATCACGAGTACTATCTCACGATAGGCAACTGATACACGCGCTGAGTACACAAAACAGCCATAAAGTATTAGATCTCTCAGTGCAGTTGCGCCAGTATCTATGGCAGTTGACCACCTAGAGCGGAGGTTCATTGGAGCATGAGCTCTAATTACTTCGGCATGGAGAAGAGCGAATCATTGACTTCGTACGATCAGTTCTGTAGTATTTTGACTAGAACCTGTTTGAATACTGAAATCACATTTGTACATCTATCACAGCGCTGTTCACACAGCACATGACAAAAAAAATCTGCCCGATTCTCTTAGAACACAGCATTCGACAAGCAAATTACAATGTTCAAGAGCTTCTCAGTTGTCGATAGAAGGCCTTGTACAAATATTCAGTTATATTTTTCACCTGAACGTAAATGTAGCAATTCCTTTGACAACAAAAAAATGTAACCAGCAAGCTAAGAAACTCTTGGCGTTGGGTGCTTCTGTCCAAACAGGAAAAACAAAACGATTCTAGACATCAACCCTTACAGTGACTTACTGAATCAGGTTAGTTGTTCGTTTGCACACCACTGCCAGGAACGTCGCTGAAACCATCTAGGCTACAAAGAAAGCTTGCAAATAGAACATGAAACATAACATTTGATAGTACGAAAACTGGTATAAAATACATCATCTTTGAGGGCCTTAAGGGCCCTAACAAACATTTACAAACAGTCAGCATGAAACATCAGTTTTCCGTTTATGATCAAAATTAATGAGGGGACAAATACAGTAAGACGGGCGCATGATATCAAGCCGTCTTCAGTGACCAAAATCGAAGTGTACAAGAGATAACATAAGGCCAAAACTGGATACTGAAAACCGATAGGAGCTTACAGCTATGTATATATCTTTCGAGATTTTGTCCTCACATGTATGACAAAACTGGAGCATCTTGCAACCCAAGCAACGCTATTCCCTAGTAGTAAAGCCGAAGAAGCAAGCAACATACTAGCTCAGAGTTGCTGAAAAAGACACCTATGTCACATGAAAAAGACACATACCAGGTGCACTTATGAGAAAACAAGATTGACAACTGTTTAGCCAAAAGACAATTATAACAACAGAATAAAATTTGAAAGGTATAACTTGAGTTGCTTCATTAACTCAATTTCTAGGAGTGTAAGACATAACTTATGCCAACAAATAAACATTAACAACATTCTCCTAACACCTCACATTACAACGTAGATATCCATCCCATGATCCCATCCCAAACTCCCGCTGTCACCCCGATTCTACAAAAAGAACACTTGCGGTTTTGATCCAAGAGGATCCATAACGAACAAACAAAATAAACAAGTGGAATTGTACTCCAGTTATCATGTAGTAGTCTTCACAGCCTTGAACGGCGGATGGAGCAACCCAAGCTCATCCTTCATCTCTAGTGGGTTACTGGTCTCATTCCTGATCCTCTTCACCCTCCTGCTTGCAAGAGACTTGTGCGTGAATCCATACATCTGCAGGATCTGGTTATCACCAAAATTGAAAGCACGGTCCATCTGCTTAAGGCAACGCTCTACAGGGTAGTCTCCAAACTTGCCACATGGCTTGCACCCCACAAAGTGGGTGACGAGCGGCCACCGGTGATCGCCGAGCCCTGGCTTGTAATTCTCGATCATCTCCTCATACCTATCGACCAAGATCCCCCAGTAGCCATGGAGGTAGTACCCATTCTCAAGGTACACCTTATCGCCCCATTTCTCACGCTGTGTGGCGAGGATGTACACCATAGCTGACTGATCATCAGCCTCGAACACAGGGCGATCCTTCAAGAACTTGGTGAGCACCTTGCCAGCCTCGATTCGGACAGGACCCTTTGGCCCCATTGGCGCCCAGGTGTCGAGCATGTCAAGCGACCACTGGCAGTTGCGCAGCAAGAAGCTGCCGGTGTTGAGCCCGATCCAATTCTTGTCGTCATAGACCATCTCGTCCCAGCCGTGCATGATGAGGTTGTACGGGCCGTATCGCTCCCAGGGCAGCTCGAATGCCATGTCGGTGAACATGGCGTCGGAGTCCATCCACCAGAGGAACTCAACCTCCGGGTGCGCGAGGAGCAGGGCGCGGATGAGCGGGAGCTTGGCCCAGAAGCCTGCCATCTCGGCGTCGAGCAGCGCCATGTTGTAGAAGATCTCGATGCCGTGGACGCGGCAGTAGTCAATCTTGTTCTTGATGGACTTGAGGAGGTAGTGGTCGCCGACCGGGTTCTCGCAGGGCTTGGGCGAGGATCCCGTGACGAGCAGCACCCGTGGCTTGACGTCGTTGAGGAAGGGCGGCGTCTCCGGGTGGCGGCGGTGCCAGGTGGCGCGCTGCTCGTTCCAGTCGGAGATCTTGGGGCCGAGCGTGTAGGGCGGGTCCCTGAGCGACCTCGGCGGTGGGTCGGGCTCGTCGTCCCTGACGCCGGCGCCGGCCGACTTGGCGGTGGACGACGATGTGGTGGTGGTGGCGGCGGCGTCGGAGGACCTGGACCTGGCGTCGTGGTGCTCGGCGAGCGCGCGGTGCGGGTGCGAGACGAAGTGCTGGCGCAGCTCGGTGAGGTCCTGCTGCGGCGTGCCGAAGCGGCCCGCGCCGACGGTGCCGCGCAGCACGACGACGGTGAGGAGCAGGCAGACGACGGTGAGCTTGGCGTTCCGCGCGAAGCGCTGGATCTGCCGCATCCGGCGCTCACCCACCACCCGCTCCGCCGCCCACATTTCCTCCCCCCTCTGACTCCGATCAACAGGCCTCCCTCCTTCCTCTCCTAAACCAAACCAAACCCACAACCCGCAACCAAATGCAGGGTGGAAAACGCTCCGCAACCTAGACGGCGGCGAGCCAATGCTGCGGCTGCGGTGGAGGTGTCGGCAAGTGGAGGAGGAGGAGGAGGGAGGAGGTTTTGAATGTGGGAAGGGGATGGGGAATTAATAAGACGGGGATGGTGGTGGTGGCGAGTGAGAGCCCCGCCCGCCCGCGCGTACGCACGCACGTTGCCTCCTCGTCCTCGGGCAGCGGATTGCGGTGGCTGTCTGGGTCGCGCGATCGATGGGGAAATCTGGCACGGCCAGGAGGAGGAGAGGGAATCGAAATCGAATCAACCCCGCTCGCCGCGGATGGGGGAGACGACGAAGAAGAAGAGGAGGGAGGAAGGAGCCTGTGCTTGTGCGCTGTGCGGCGAGAGGAAGAGGAAGGAATGGAATGGCAGGCAGGGCGACGCGGACGCGGACGCGGACACGGGATGCGATGCGATGCTTCTATACACCTTTTTTTACCCCCTCGCAATCAATCACTGCCCCCCCCCCCCCGGCTCTCCGCCGTTAACACGGCTACTTTAATTAAGGAATTGATGATGATCGCAGTCGCAGCTGTGTCTGCTCGTACTGGCTTCACGTGTGGGGTGTCTGCCATGTGGGTCCGGGGAAGGAACGTTAACGAAGGCGTCAGTTAATTTGGTCGGTTAAATCGGTTTATTTTCCAATTTCCTGTCATGACGGTTTAAACTTTATTACGAGATTTTGAATGCTGTGTCAATCTCACAGCATGACGTGTACTGTATGTAGTCTGTAACGAGCCGTCGGGTACAGTATGCTAATCGAAAGAGACTGAAGTTGAGGACGTACTTATGCTTCGAGTCATACGACGAGATGATGTTTGTATTACAGCAACCAACGAGAAGAGGAGCTTTTGCTGTGACGCAAATCCGCAGGAGGGGGGGAATCCGATAGCCCGTTCCGTCAAAACAGGCCGTGTGAGTGAGACGGTGGTAGTGGCCGTCACTCATCGCATGCTCTCGCTGGGTGGCAGCCAGTTGTAAACCAGGCCAGCGACGTCGCTATTGCAGCCTGCACATGACGCGGTGACCTTGTCCAATGTCTAAATCCAAAGAAGAAAAAAATCCCGTCGCCAGCACCCTCCCCGCTCCCGGACACAATACCCCCTGATTCGTGGGCTCCACAGCAACTGATCCCCACCTGTCAGTAAACTGAACGACGTTTTCCTGTCGGTAAGGATCGAGCTGGGCTCGTCCGTCATGATGATGCTTTTTCACTGTTGTTCGATTGGTGATTACTAATGCGCGATGGCGACGGCAAGCAATTAAGAAGGGTCCAGCGGGATCACTAAACTACGCGTTTTAGGGTTTTTGCTAGTGTCAGCGGAGTTTTTATATTTTTCGATTTTGGTAGTAGGTGTGAGCAGCGAAAATCGTACTACTATGGAGTCCGTCACGTGGCATTACCTTGGACTAGTTTCCCCTGATCATACTACTACTAGTGCCGGTCTCCTAAGTACGTATTCCATGCATCACTATCGTGGTTTAGAATCTTCCGGTTTCAAGTTAATTAAGTAGTAGCAATTAGCGTTGTGGTATAGCATAAGGCTTTCACCGTCACGTTCGGTGGGACTAGGACGGCGGTCCCGCTCACAAACATGCATTTTACCAGAGTCATACTCGTAGTAGCAATTTTTTGGTAGCAACTCCTCCTCAGATACAGGGGCAAGTTTCCGATACCGCTGGCGTTGCAGCACGCAGGGCCCGAATGCATGTAGTACCGTTTTCTACTATGCTAGTTAGTACCAGCTGGAGGCCCTCCCGTTGTGCTCAAGTGATGATAAGGCGGTGATGCAGATCCGATCTGACAAAGAGGAAGGACTTTCATCGGTGAACGGTGATGAAGATCCCCACCGCCACTGCAGATTTTAACAGTTTTGATTGCCGCTGATCAGTATTATAATGTAGAGTATAGTACTGTAGGGGTAGTATTAGACTAGAGGAATGCCTCCCGCACTGGTCGCCGTCAACACAGAGGGGCCACTGCCGTCCGGGAAGTAGCACGTATAGCACGCTGGCTCGACCAAATCCACATTTGTTTATCGAGTTTTTTCTTTCCCGTGATGGCCGGCCACTTGCTGGATCATGCTATGGCAGCAGTGCATGGAGCCATGAAGACCGGGCAGAAAAGAAGAAAACGCTCCAATGGAATGCAACCCTCTCGCTATCTCAGATCTTTCCGAAGCCGATCGATACTTTTCGTGCCCCGATTGCCCGCCAGATGTGCCAAGCTCGCGTGCGCCGCGCCAGTGCGAGCACAAAAAGTAGTACTAGTAGCCAGAGTAGTACTCTGTACTTTGCAGCAGCAGCGCCGAATCATCAGGCGTGAGCACGTTGCGTTCACACTTTTCGGCTTTCCTCCCCCGCGGCCCGCAGGAGACTCACTAGTGACCAGGCGACGAGCGTTTGATGCCTCGTTTTTTATCCTGGAAAAAGGCCGGCACTGTCACGTTGCAACCAGGTTTCCGGAGAGGCGGAGAGCTACGCGCGGTGGCTGGGTCGTGCAGCCAACAAACAATACCAAAACCGCAGGCCGCCGTCTCGGCGAGGGGAAGACGTGCGACCGTTAACCGAACGACTAACGCAGCGGGCTCAACAAATGGCAGCATTGATAATGGAAATCAAAAATCATCCACGCAACCGCACATGGACGTTGAGCAATCACCATAACCACGAGTAGAAAATGGCAAGGCGGCAAACCCAACAAATTGAACCACTGACTTTCCGACATAACACAACCCCCCAGAATTCTTTCCACGGAGGAAACCAAAGATGTTGAACAAGATGAAGACGTATTAAATAGCATATGGCTGTGGCATCAAATAATGTTATCCTGCAACTATTTCCTGTCACATCTCTATATGGGCCCTAGTGTCGAAATGGACCAAAGCAAATGTAACGAGCACCACAAGCACTGGGGCCACGGTTCAAAGATTGCTTACTGGCCCTGCGGGGACACCAACTGCTCTCCAGCACCAGTCTTTCAAGTCCTATAGTGCACATAGATGATCCCTATCAAATCCCTGTAAATCAGGCCAATCTTTTTCGATCATTTAAGTATGACAAACGTGATAAGCCTGTAAATCAGGCCTCATGTCTAATAGCAAGAAACTGAAAGCCAATAAACGATTTGTAGACTAAAGTAGAAAAACAGGTAAAGTTTCAAACCTGCAGCATGGAACGGCGGGCCGGAAAAAGGTCACTGTTATTATTATCTAGAGGTTCTTGTAGGGTATAACTGAACCCAAGCAAATTCCTCTTTGTAGCTAAGACTTTGATCACATGACCCTCGACATGTGTACACAGCAATTGTTGCCCAGTCAAGTGAGTCTGGTTCGTTTTGCACACCAAAGTAATAAAGCAACTGTGGCATAATCTGAAAATAGAACACAAACAGATACGTTAGTACAGAGGAATGGAGAAAACACAAGGTCCATGAAAAGATTCACTAAGTTTTTAGTTCCATAGATTTTTTTTTGGGTGCAATTTAATTCCATAGATTGAAATGTTAAAATAATTAAAAATGATTTCAATGAGGCTTGATAGAAAACTATATGTAACATAAGGATGCACATGAATGAACGGTGCATGGAACTTAATCCAGTGACAGTTACTGTCACGTACAACCACAGGTCAGACCATTTCGAATGTCACTCACATAATTTGGCCTGCCTGCATGGTCACTATAGGTGGTCATAATTTGCCTTTGAATTATATGCTACACATGAAAAAAATAATAATGAAACATTGAACCTACTATCTGCACAGCAACGAGCTAGAGGATATAACTGCTATACAGAAAAAAAAAGGAGATGCTGGTCAATGATCATAGCATCAAAATTTTATTTTATTAACCTGAAATTCGAAGCATAATGGACCTTTACAATAGCTGCATGATGGGATATCGGCATTTGACGGACACCCAGCAGACAATGCCCACAGGGGTTTTGCATTGGGTTCTCGACAATACCTGCATGGTTTAGACATGTTATGTACATACAACCACATTATTCTGAGAATAAGCATGCAATAGAACTAAGTAAGTATAATGGAATATGAAAGAAAACACAATAGAGCTATTTTTCCCAAACAGGTAAGGTATTTGGAAGTGAATATATCACCAAACATAGTAAACAGAAGAGAATCCATGCAAGCAACAGTTCACCTCAACACCTGCTCTGGTGCTCTAGTGATCCGTTCTTGAAAAGATGCCCAGCATTTGTTATCAGCATCAGCCTAAACACAGATAGCAGCAAATAAAACAGTGATTAGCATAATAGTAAAACATATAGAGAGGTTACACTTAAAGAGCAAAACAAAAGATACACAGGTTCCAACACCTCAAACTGATCCATCCATGACTGTGTCATTGCATCTGGTTTGCCATGTTTTTGCATCACCAAGGACTTAGTGTTATTTTCATCACAACTATCGGAATCATAATTACCTTCACATTCATTTTCTATCTCAAATTCTGGCCAAGGAGTGTGAGCTGGAACTGCAGGTAGAGGAAAATCTCAGCAAAACACAACTCAAATGTGAAGATTTAAAAGTATAAATATAGCTTAAGAAATTCATGCATAATCACTTTTTCCAGCAGCTGGCCGAACAAAATTTGAAGTATCAGAGGAACTGATTATCTGGAGGCAATCATTCTTATGACCAGTGCGCCAATGCAATGCCTGACAAAACACAATGAAGATCTGTTCATTCAAAGTATGTATTCTCATGAACATTTAAGCAATCAATGCACTATACCTGATGCTTCTCAGAACAGTATCTTGCTTTCTTGCAGCTACTACATATTTTATCACCTTTCCAGGTACCACACCAGTGACATACAGGAGCTGCCAACACATAAATGAGCAACTGAATTATCGAAAGAAATCATAGATTTAAACAGCCAGAATTGCATAGAGAGACAGACCAAGCACATTTACAACCTGATAAACAATACGCTTACAGAACATTAATATAACAATGCAACAAGTAGAAAGTCTAAGACAACAATTGTGGTGTATGTGTGTAACTCATGCACTTTTAAATAAACCATCCTGCCCTACACTACTCATCCAACAAGGGAAGCGGTGACAAGTTGCGAACATGTTGACAACAACAAAAGCAAAGCCTTTAACTTCCAAGAAAGGTGGGCTGTGCTAGAGATGAAACCCAAAGAATTAGAAAGAGAATCGAAGTCCCAATAAACAGAATAACATTGCATTGAGTGGATAGTGAAATGTTAATATTGGGTGTCACCTAGACTAGTATAAGCCAAATTGAAGTATATCAAATACTATGAACTAGTGATAATAGATAAGAAGTTCAAATCAGACTTCAATCACAGTAGAACCAGCAGAGGATAAGGGCCAGCAGATGTTTATTGCCAAACATGCACAAAAGAAACATGATATACACTTAAAGACAAAAAATGTGTAGGGTTTTTTTTTTGTAAATATAGGTTGTATATGCATATGCCCCCTTTTTTGTAAATATAGGTTGCATAGGCCGTAGGTCCATAGACACCTCAATCATAGGCAAACAGAAATGTTACTAAAGAATGCCTTAGAGGACAGATAATTTTCATGGAGAATTTGCAGAAATGAGAGAAATAATGAAAATATGATACAATAATAACTCTGAGAATTCAGCAACTGAAGATACACTAGAGAATCCCCACCTGCACCCCCACCCCCATGTCCATCATCAGACATATATTTATGCCCAGCACATTGAGTCAAGATAATATGAAAGATTGTGCAAAATAGAAATAAAAGAAAAATACCTCCTGCACATAGTGGTTTGTCAGAGCCATTGCGCTTTGGTGGCTCACTTGAGTAAAATGCATTGGTCCGTGGCAATTGACACCGGAAAACCTTTACACTGTCATACAAAGAGTCAAAAATCATCGCTAGTGAAGAGTTACAGGTCTAAATATAATCACAACAGACATAGGACTTGCTTCACCTTCTACAGGGATTCTCGTGCTTGTGCTTCCACTGTTCATGCTGATCTCGGCGTAAGCAAGCCATTGATGGGCACATGAACATGAACAGTGTTCGGTGAAATGCAGCAGAATTGTCCTCAATCGGAGCATAAATCTACATATACAAAAACCGGATTGCTGAATGAAAATAACCAATCAAGAAGAAATCAGGTGCTACTTTCACAAAAAGCAAGCACCTGAAGGACGAATTGTAGAGGTTCTCCACAGAAGCCACAACAGCTGGATTTGCCCGATGGCAAGTTCACGGGATCAAGCCACGCCTAAACAAATTCATACAACGCCCTCAGCAACAATACAGAGACCGAATTGCATATCATTTAAAAAAATATAACAAATGCCTTTCAATACGATCGTGTTGTCGCACGCACCGGAATGCCGCCGGCCTTGCTGGGGAACAGATGGCGGAGGAGGAGGCCTGGGCGCTTCGGCTTCTCCAGAAAGCCAAGTACAACTTCCGCCTCTTCCTCGTCCTCCTCATCATCCTCATAATCCGAGGATGCAGCGGCGGCGGGCGGGGGCTCGTGCGCCAACTTAGTACCATCATCTTCCTCATCCAGCGAGGTGATGCGGAGGTCACGGAGCTTCTCAGCGCTGGACTCCATAGCCGGCGGCGGCGAGGGGTCGGCTGTTGGAGGCGAAATGAGCGTTGGTTTTGGCGCAAAACCCTAGTCCGCCTCGGTCCGGTTCAGCCGTGTCGAGCGAACTGCTAGCTCAAAAACGAAAGACCGACCGAGGGGCCACTGTCAGGGACCGAACCGAGATTCCGCAAAAGCGGCGCGCCAGTGTGACTCGCCTTTCGGCTCACAGGTCTCGCTCGAACCGGAGAGTATTCTTCAGTTATCCTTCCCCCAAACAGAACCCTTTCCTCCCGCCGCCGCCGCCGCCGCCGCCTAAACCATTGTTTCCACAGCGCGACGGCCATGGCGCCCGTCGTCGCGCCCATCCGCGACCTCCTCACTTCCTTTAGCCCCGACGCGGACTTCCTCGCGCTCTCCTCTGGCGATGGGCGAATCAAGGTATGGAACCATGGAGCTAGCGGTCCTCGTCTTAGCAGCTCGGTCACTGCTGTAGCTCCCTTTCTTTGCCACTTGCGCAGGTATGGGACACATTCCGTGGTCGGCTGCAGACCGAGTTCGCCGACATCTCATCGGTGGAGGTCGGTGCGGTCGCCGAGGTGAAGCGTGGCCACCTCGCCCTGGATTACACCTGTATGAAGTGGGTACAGCTCTCGAACAAGGTGAGCGAAACTCAATTGTGAGAGGTTGCAATTTGGCGTTGTGTTAATATGTGCCCATATCACCTGCTTGAATTTTCCTCTTAGCAGAAGAAAAGGAAGGCTGGGAGCTCACTGCTTGTGCTTGGAACTGGCAGTGGAGACGTACTGGCTCTTGATGTCGCTGCGGGACAATGGAAGTGGAAAGTAAGCGATTGCCACCCTGGGTGAGTTGGCGCTTCCTTATTTGTTGAAACCACAATTGAGTTCAGGATCATTTGTAAAAGCACATTGCCAAGCTTCATAAATTGTAGCTTTGACCCTGTCATTATTTGAAGTTTCGATTACTACAAGGATATGCTCTGATGTGTTCGCTTACAGTAGATGTTTGACGTTTCAGAGGTGTGACAGCTGTAGCATACTCAAAGCATGGGCGGAGTGTGTATACAGCAGGCACTGATGGTATGGTCTGTAGGATTGATGCCTCAGACGGGTCCGTTATAGGAAAATTTAGATCTTCGTCAAAAGCAATATCTTCATTGGCTGTCTCATCAGGTATCTCTATGTGGGAATGACTCCACGGTTAATGTTATACTTTCTCTGATGCTAAATATGCTTTGTAGATATAGCACCATTCTGTACTGTATAGGCATCAACACTCAGTAACTTTAATGCCTCTTGTCCACTTTAATTTGTGTATACTGTATTAGGATTATGTCTAGCAAGGATATCCAGCTATCTGTATCAACAGATGGTGTATTGTTGATGTTTGATTTGGGTTTGGACCTGTGATGTTTATTGTTGAAGTTGGACTTTGACATGTTTTTAGTAACCACTTAATAAGATTTGACTGCTGCATGCTCGATTAGTTATATGTATGCTAATTCATAATAGATGCAGTATCTCTGAATATATTTTCATCTAAAAAAATCGTTTGCTTATTTTCTTGTATGCATTCAATATATCCAATATAAAATCCACCATACTTATGGTAACTAAGTGCACTTGTACCAAATTGTATCAGATGGAAAGATTTTAGCTACTGCAGCTGGCCAGTTGAGGACCTTTGATACTTCTGACAACAAAAAAATTCAAAAGTTTTCAGGACATCCGGTTCGTACATCCTTTGTTTTTAATCTAATAATATTCCTCTTGTGTGACTAGCGTATCAGACATGTATGTATTCATTTCTTTCTAATCACCCATGTTTTTGCTACCTTGTGCACCCATATAATCTTCTTAGGTTGCTGTGAGGAGCATGATTTTTAGCAATGATGGCCGATATGTTGTGTCATCCGGTGTTGGGGAACGTTATATAGCCATTTGGAACCTGGGTGGTGGTAAAACTCAGGGCTCAAGCTGTATTCTGTCGATGGAGCACCCAGCTATATTTGTGGACTGTAAATGTTCAGATGAAGGACAAATACATGTTTTGGCCATTTCTGAGATTGGTGTCTGCTATTTCTGGTCTGGGAATAATTTGGATGACCTGCGCAGTAAGAAGCCTACAAAGATTGCATTGTCCGAGTCCTCTCATGCAAGAGCTCATCACGCATTATCGATATTTGCTGCAAAACTTCAAGGAGTGGATGGACCTAATTCTGCCCATGTTCTGCTGGCTTCTGGATCAGTAGTGAAACCATCTTTTGACAAACTTTTGGTTTGTCATGGTACAGATATTAATTTGGATATATCTCAAGATGGTGTTCTCTTACCGAATATTCAAACTACCATGCCAAAGAAAAGCCAACCAGCTAAAAAGCAAGGTACTACATTGGTAGTGTCTGGTAATTGTTAACAATCTAGCTTCTTTGCTCCATATGTTCCGTTGGAGTTGAACAAATCAAAGCACTTGTTTTAGCTGTTAGAATCAACTATGGCTTCTAAATTTGTGCAATTGTGGGAAGCATGAGAGCACAGTTGAAATATATGTTTGCATATTTATATCTTATATTGATGTCATGTCTATTGTGTGGATCTTTAGTTTTATTGTTTCCGTGCCTTTATCGTGGAATGTTAAAATGGTATTTGGTGGCTACACTTGGCTGAATCTTGTTTCTTTCCTTATAGAAACTGTCACTGCTTTGGATCGAGCCAATGCTGAAGATGCCACCATTCCTCTTCCTAAGCTCCATACACAAGAGAAGAAAAGGAAACATGGTGCAACAAAACCCAGTGCTGATGTCGAACCTGCACTTATCAGTGACATTACCCCTTCTAGATTAATTCAGAAAAGAGGTAAATTTCTTTCGTGGTATCTTTTACTTCTTCTGTAGTGCACAAGCATTGAACTTTATATAGGCTGTTGTCATTTTGATTCTACAAAATGTTACATGTATGGTTATTTACTGTTTTTTTTCAAAATTTGTTGCGGTCCAATTAATTAATCAGCTTGATACCACGCTTGAACTCTTTTGCCTGTTCAGCTGCTGTGCAAAGAATTGAAGATGACAGCATATGCATTGAAGACATGATGAGGAAGTGTGGCGTCATTGATACTAGTGCTGATCAGAGTTTGGAAGACTATCCTGGTATTCCCACTAATATTTTATCTGATCTGTTTGGAAGTGGAAGGATAAAAATCAATGCTGATTTTCCCAGCAAGAAGGTTTGTTGTACTGAATTTCAGTCAGAAGTTCTGTCTATCTATGTTTGTATGTCTACCCAATGTTGATGATTTTCTGTTACTCAACAGATTCGAGCGCATCTAAGAACATTGGAACCTGAAGATGCTTGCAAACTTCTTGACAGTTTAGTATCTACATGGAAATCAAGGTGCAAACTTCTTAAAGTTATATAATACTTCCCTAAACCCCACCTTGCATGGGAGATTCCAGCCCTGGGTCTGTCCTTTTAGTACATGTTTATTCACTAGTGTGTATTCACACATTGTTTAATTTAATCGTGTATTCTGTCATTGTTGATTTGTCTCCAGATCTGGTAGCTCACAGCTTGTTTTGAGGTGGATATACTGCTTATTAGTCATTCGTGGCCGTTTTATTCCATCTGAAAAATCAAGAAAGCTAATTAGCAACCTTGAGAAGGTACCATTTGTCTATTTCTTGACACCAGTAATGCACGTGAAGTGAGCTGCATATGTTATTTACTTCTTTGTATCTCTTGCATGCTTTGCACATTACTTAGACATTTTATAATATAGCTGTTAATGTAATGAAATTCTCTTGTTATACACAGAGGTTGAGTCATTAGTTTATGACTTCTTAGTTTCTGATTGATATATATTACTGTAGATAACAATAGAATTTGGCTCACTAAAAGACCTCCAACGTGAGTAGGGTAGGTTGGGACTGGGACCAAACTATGCTCGGTCATAAAGATAATAGTGTACTCATGTTTCATGGGCTCTCAGTTTATGCAGATATTGTAGCTTACGACATAAGTTTGAGCTATTTTATGACTGGTTTTTAGGTTCACTGATTGGTTATTAGACAACAGCAGAATGTGTCTCACTAACTTTTTAATTCTTAAGATAGCAGAAACATATGTTAGGCATTGATCACTACATCTTGGTTATAACATGGCAACAAATGCCACTTTTCTGTGATCAGGTTGACTCACCTTCTATGAGAAGTGTACTCATGATCAGAACCATGTAATCTGTTTAGATAGGGGTTACTATTTATTAGATGTACATGATAAGATTCTACCACTGCTGACAATTTGCACTAATTTCCCCGCAAAAATTGCAGTAATTTTGATATTGATATTTCTTAATTCCACCCTACACTAGTTGGATGGTGTTCAAATTCTATTATTGAAACAGGGTTTCTCACTCAAAGGACCTTCTGACTGCTCAAATCCAGATGTCTAATTCAGTATTATTGACTGCTCAACTGCTGAAAGGCATTTGATAACATGGTATCATTCATTGGATTCACATTGTTGAGCAAATGAGCATCTGGGGATAAGGGTCCAAGGGTAGTTCAGTGTAGATTGATAGAATAGGGTTCTTGCGTGTTATAAAATAATGGCTGCTAAAAAAACTAACAGTTGACTTGTGATGTGTTCCTAACAGTCGGAAACTTGTCACACTGAGCCACTTTCTGTAACACGGTAGTTTCATGGCATTCCTGTATAAAGTGTAATGTTTCCTATCTGTGGAAATTTTATGTTTCAAACATATACTCAGTGGAACATTATGGAGTATATTTTGTTTTTAGTTTTTGCACTAAATTTGCAACATTGATACATAAGTTTCTGCATGCCATGTTTGGGAGGTTATCTGTCTGATTTTGCCAAATATGAGGTCAGGCTGATATTGGTTTCCATGCCACAGGCAATAACCTAACATTGGGTTCAATCTTGTCATATTGATTTCCATGACACATTTTGTTCGATGGCAAGTTGAGTATAAACTATTCATGTATAAAAAGAGCAGAACTAAATATTAGTGATTTCTTCATTTGCAGATGTGTGTTGAAAGATACTCAGCAACTGAAGATTTACTTAAACTTTCTGGCAGGCTTCGGCTGATAGTGGCTCAGGTTTTCATCCATTCATGCCATTATAAAGAATAAGCCTGACATTGCTATGCAAGTTTGTGACTAAACAAGATCGTGCTAATTTTAATTTTATCAGGTTGACAAAAGTGCAAATATATCTGATCTAGCATCAGCAGAGGTGATGCAAGAAGCTGCTGCTGTCCAGTCTGACGAAGAGGAAGATGAAGAAATTGATGAAACGGTGTTTGGTCAAGATTCTGATTTGTCAGAAACCAGTGAAGATGATGCCGAATAGAATCTTTTACTGCTTGTATTCAGCATTCATGTGATGTATTTTATTAAAATTTTGCAATCTTGATTACACGTAGCCAAGTTTGTAAGACTAGGCTACGCTCAAAGGTTGCACAGAATTTTGACAAGATGAGGTTGCATTTGAAAGGCACGGTTCAGTAGCTCTTGTTCGTTCCCTTCACCTTTTTATTGTGCCTCGGCACTTGATTAGTCTTGCTAGCCTAGAAGTTTACAGTGTCTAGTTAACTAGTAGTAGTTTCTGTTCCAGTTTAAAAGGTATTGCGAACAAGTTGCCCTCAGCAAAGTTAGATGTGCAGTTCAGACCACTGCTGGGATGTCTTTGTGCGACCATAACCCGGCGGGAATAAGCGTAGTTTTTTTTTCTTAATTCACGAGTTTATATAGGGCTGAAAAAGATTTTACTTTTCTTTTTGTATTGCAAGTGCAAGGTAGAAAGAGCTAGGAAAGTGGTCTGCCATAATTCAGTCCGCCTCGTGTGCTTCCTGCCCTCCTCTCACACCAACCCCAACAAGCAACGAAGCCATCCGTGCTTTCGATCTGGACGATCATCATGCTAATCTCTTTCCTGTTATTCAAGCTGAATTTTCCCACGAGCGTTCCAATTCGACTAAAAAAATTCTATGCCTTCCTAACATTGACGAAACGTTGCGTCCAATCTGACGTGTCTTTTCAACGCACGGCCTTATTCAATGCGCCCTCGACCGACGGTGCCGCCCGGTGTGGAAAAGTCCGGCGACTCGCGCGCCGCCTGAGACCTCACCTATCGCCACTAACCGTTGCCACTTGCCAGGCTCACCAACCCTCGTGCCCTTCCGAGTCACCTATTTATAGGCCTAACTCTGCCACTCCTCTGCCAACACAACAAGCAGCTGCGAACACTAGCAACAACAGCACTGCACGCTCTGAGTCTTCGCTGGTAGGGATACCAATTACCAAGGTAGCTAGCTTCGTCGATCAAGTTAACATCGCAGTAGCAATGGCCTCCTCCAGCAGCTGGACCCTCGAGATCGCGTCGCCAGTGGCCGCCCCGCGCCTGTTCCGCGCCGCCGTGATGGACTGGCACACCCTGGCCCCGAAGCTCGTCCCCGACGTCGTCGCCAGCGCCCACCCGGTGGAGGGCGAGGGCGCCGCCGGCAGCGTCAGGCAGTTCAACTTTACCTCAGGTAAAGTATTACGTGACGGCCCCGCCCGCTCCCCAACTAGCTTGTTGCGCGCCGCCAGTGCGCCACCCACAGCTCGTATAACGTTTTTGCCGTGTGCCTTTTTTCTTTCGCAGTCATGCCGTTCAAGCTCACGAAGGAGAAGCTCGAGTTCGTGGACTTGGACAAGTGCGAGGCTAAGTCGACGCTCGTCGAGGGCGGCGGCATCGGCATGGGCATCGAGACGGCCACGTCGCACATCAAGGTGGAGCCGGCGGCGGCCGGCGGCGGGAGCGTCGTGAAGGTGGACTCCACCTACAAGCTGCTGCCGGGAGTAGAGGTGAAGGACGAAATCGCCAAGGCCAAGGAGTCCGTCACCGCCATCTTCAAGGCTGCCGAGGCCTACCTCGTCGCCAACCCGGACGCCTACAACTGAATCAGTCGCGTCGCGGATCACGCACACGGTCATATGCCCCAGTCCGTTTGTCTATGAAAAAAAAAACTTTTGTATTTCGAGTGTGTTTCTTTTCCTTGCTGCCAAATAAATAAGCTGCTCTAAGCAGTGTCTGGTGCGGGATTCCAAAGCACCGGTAGTGTGAACCAGAGAAGTTGTAAGAGTGTGTTTTGACATCATGAGCTTGTATATCATCTCCTCTTTAATTTCGAACAGAGGTTATATAGTACCAAAAAATTACATTATCCATTTTGAAAGAGTATTACTTTTTTTACGAACACTACAGACTTAGATACTCATTATATTACGAGCATTCACCAACCCTGCCTCTAGTGAGAATTTTTAAAATACTAAGTATCTGACATGAACATCATCTACCACTGAAAAGATAAATAGACATAATTTGTGCAGCACCCCTATGCACGATGGGTTGGTTTTAGTACAGAGAACCTAAACAACTGAGCGAATAGTGTGCAAAAATATGATAATAGGCAGTAGATATAAGAAAAATGATATTAGGGCGCAAATCATATTATAAGGTGCTTGACAGTCGTAATCATTTATAGACTATAATTCGTTTGCATAGTAATCTTCATATAATTTGTCAAACAAGCTCTTATTTCTTTTTGTTTGGATGAATCACGTCTAACAATGGGCGGCAATACAACTATCATCGTGCTACCGTTAGAAAAATCAACAGCATCTGTTGATGTATCGGCTTTTAGTTGTAAGGAGAAGGGCGAGAATGTGCTTCCCTCTGCAGCTCAGCCCATTGTACCAAAAATAAACCTCTGGCGTCAGTTTGTGTTGGTGAAATAGCCAATTGTTTCATATTTTCAACGTTGAACGAATCAGAGTGACAAGTTAATTCTCCAACATATTCTCATGTGTGTAATTTTTCTAACAAGATAAGTATTTTGCCACAATGTAGCGGAACTGATTCCATGATCCCATAGTTTGTAGATATATTCCAGTTTGGCCATGGAGCAGATTGTAAACTTGGTACTTTCCTCTGTTTTTAAAAATGTTTGCTTATGACATGATATCAAGTTTAGAAAAAAAAGACAAAACAAAGAAGCGTATATACACTCACTCCTACAATGTTAAATTCTTCCTATAGCGTTAAATCTTAAAATATACGCTTCCATGAAGTCGAACTGAGGGTCTCAGATGCTACTATATAAGGCTCTTGTATTGTAACCAACTAACTATTAGACTACATACCCTTCACTGATACTCCCGCTGTTCTTTTTTACTTTCGTTGTTGCTTTGATCGTCAACTTTGATTCATTCGTCTTACTAAAAAAATTTATTTAGATATGTAAAATTTGAAATAATATTTAAAAAACTTTTAGTGATAAACTAAATCATAACAAAATATATAATATTTTTATATTTTTTAATAAGACGAATAATCAAAATTATTGGTTAAAATCAATGACGACAAGTAAAAAAATAGAGGGAATATATATGAAATTAATTGCCGATTGCTCATTAATTTCAAAATCGCAGTGTCCAACTACTCCCATAATTCGAGGATGGTATGACTTGGAAAAAATCAAACAGCTAATCCCAATCCTGATTACCACTAGACAATCAGACGTGCATGCACAAAGTAATGACTCCAGCAACAGTACAAGAACTTGGTCTTTTGTAAAATTAGAGTTAATTAAGCACCGCTACAAATTCCGTTAGTTGTAGCATGCTATAGTATGACTGCATTGGATAATCCTTTTTTTCCACACCCGTTGAGCGTTGACACACACCAAACCTCTGGTGGTACCCAATAATCCGTTTTGCTTCTGATTTGGACCCTCCTCATGATCGTAATCCTTTGCTATCAGTCCAGGTCATCACGCCAAATTGACAGTAGATTTTTTTCGCCGAAAAATTGAAACGGGCAGCACGCAGAAGCACACCCTTTCTGACGTGCTCTGAAAACAAGCCGGCCAGGTCAATGCTCTACGGGCGGACCGACAGTGCCGCCCGACTTTAAAAGGCTCGAGGCGACGACTGGCGCGGCGCCTCTGACTTACCGGCCACCACCCACCCGCCGGCGGACCGGGTCAGGCAGCCTCACCACCAACCGCGCCAATCATCCGCTCCAACCAGCCCCCCGGAACCCCTGCGCGCTATATAAATAACGCAGCCAGCAGCTAAGCTTCGACAACAACACCGTTGCAGTAGCAAGCAGAGCTCGCTTAGCCACTCCCCATTTCTTGGTCGATCATATCACCACAGTCCACAGCAAAATACAATGGCCTCCACCAACAACTGGACCCTTGAGATCCCGTCGCCGGTGGCCGCGCCGCGTCTGTTCCGCGCCGCCGTGCTGGACTGGCACACACTGGCCCCCAAGCTCACCCCACACGTCGTCGCCAGCGCCCACCCCGTGGAGGGCGAGGGTGCCGCTGGCAGCGTCAGGCAGTTCAACTTCACCCCAGGTACGTAGTACTTCCGCACGCACGCATGTTTCACAGCGACCGAACCCGAAAGGTCTCATGTAGTAATTTCTTAACCTTATTATTATGCGTCATTGATCGGATATTCCGCGCGCGCATGTGTGTGTGCAGTCATGCCGTTCAGCATCATGAAGGAGAGGCTCGACTTCCTGGACCTGGACAAGTGCGAGGCCACGTCGACGCTCCTCGAGGGCGGCGGCATCGGCATCGGCATCGAGACGGCCACCTCGCACGTCAAGGTCGAGCCGGCGGCCGACGGCGGGTGCGTCGTCAAGGTGGACTCGACCTACAAGCTGCTGCCCGGCGTCGAGGTCAACGACGAGATCGCCAAGGCCAAGGAGTCCGTCATCGCCATCTACAAAGCCGCCGAGGGCTACCTCATCGCCAACCCGGAAGCCTACAACTAAATATACATATATATTGCGTGCTTCAAATTAATTAAAAAGCATATGCGGTGGTGCTCATATATATATATATATATATATATATATATATATATATATATATATATATATATATATATATATTTATACAGCTCTTGGATTTTGTTTACACGTGTTTTGTTTGTATCAAATAAAAGCCGCTACACGTAGGCAGTGCCTGATGGTGCAGAGATGAAAGGGGTGCTATATATTGTAATTTTTGCTATTGTCAAAGAAATGATTTGGTTTGGTGTTGTCAGTTGTCATTTCTTTTGATTATGTACTGTATGTTCAAATACGTACAAATATCAGTTGTGTTTCAACTTTTATTTAGTGTGATGATACCTGTCATACTTACTAAGACAAATGATCAAAAATAAAATTTAAAAGTAAACAACTGAAATATATTTTAGAACGAAGGGAGTACATTTACTATACAACTATTCTCTGTTTTAATATTAGTATGACGGCTAAGCAAAATACAAAAACGTTGTGCTTAGATAACATTATGGAATGTCAGTTTCTAACGTGCACTGAACAACATTTTGGGGGTACTATTTTGATATTGATATTGTTATCCTACCCTTGCTAGAGTTGTGGGAACAAGGCATGGAACATAGGCCATGCAAAGGAATGTGAGAGATGACAGTCTGTTAAAATTAATGTTTGAGGATGATGGGATGGTCATCCCATTCAAAATTAATCTTTGTGCTCTATGACCTGGATATATCGATATCACATTCTATTAAAATAATGTTCCCTATACAAAGATGTTTGTATAAGATCCAATTCAGTTTGTATAACCATAACATATAATTTTTGGTATAATCATAGGCTTTCACAAATAAGCCGCAAAAACTCAAAGAATTTATTGGTAATCTTTATCTCTGCTGATTTTTTTTTTGTAGTTATACCCACCGAAAGCGTGGACTTCATCGGAATGCCCATGAAGACTTATGCCTTGTTAAAATGCCCACCGATGCATGGACTCAATTCTATTACACTTATACCCAACTTAGTTATATTAGTCTATTTTCTTTTCTTTTTTCCTCTAAAAACAGTGAAAAGGTTTAGCGGATACCAAAAAATTAACTAGTGTCCACTTCTGACCAACCGACTACGCGAAAATGTGTTTTCTAACTTACGGGCGTATGCGGACTCCCACCAATTAATTTTACTTTAATGTATAATTACTTTATACAAATTATCAAGGCTAAATCATTATGTGAGTCCCACGTTAAAAGTTGAACACTAAAATTAACATCTCATGTTTACACCTTAAAATTTTAATGAAATTGACTGAAATTCTTTTGAAGGACTCAGTAAAGCAGTATGTTATTTCGTGTAAATTATTAACGCTAAATCAATATGTGGGTCCTATGTCAAAAGCTAGACCATAAAATTAAAACTTCGCGTTCACACCTTAAAATTTTATCGAAATCGACTGAAATTTTATTTGCGAGACTCAATAAACCAGTATGCTAATTCATACAAATTATCACGACTAATCATATAGGTCTCATGACAAAAGTTGGACCCTAAAATAAAAATTTCACGTTCACACCTTCAAAGTTTAGCTAAATCGACTGATTTTTTTATGGGACTCAGTAAAATAATATGCTACTTAATATTTGGGTCCCACAATAAAGGATCCTAAAATTAAACCTCATGAAGTTTGCGGGCGTAGTGGACATATGTGGGTGTGCTTGGGTGTTTTCTGATGCCACCACCAAATGCAACAAGCGAAGTGACTCGCAAACGAACATGCGGGTTTTCGCAAACGCCACTAAGTTATCTTTTACGGGACTGTTGGGGGGCTAAGGCCCACCCACGGCCCCTTTTCGATAGATGGCGCAAAGCCCACGAAGGCCTGCGATAAGCCTACGAGCAATAAGCCTGCGAAGGCTCGTGATCAAGAGACCCTTCGGGTCCGGAGGATCCTTCGATCACGTCACCCTTCCGTACCAAAGAAGAAGTCCACGACGGAAGGATAAGGCCCGTGACGTATAAAGTACGGAGGTACAGCTGTGCCTGTACCAGAGAGAATAAAATTACCGAATGCCCTACGTAAAAGTGGAAACAGGAGGGTATTACCGTAATAGGATTAATAAAGGTGTAATGGCCTGGGGCTATAAATAGCCCCCCCAGTGTATTATAACGGGACTCAATTCTGATTATTACAAAAACTTCTACTACTCAACCTCCCTTGCCCCTAAGCTCGGAAGAAAACCTAAATCCAACAGGGACAGACTTTATGGACTAGTAGACAAATGCGTTCCACCTACAAGTTGATTGAGGATGTACCGGGAGCGCGGGTCTTAGGGAAGGAAGCTGCCACGTCGTGCCGTGCCGCCGACAATGGAGGTCTCATCGACAGAGCGTAGGAAAAAGAAGAGGTCAAAACTTAACTCGTTCAATTGCTAAGGCAGAAGTTGCAAGGGCGATTTAGTTAGTTCAAGTGTCTAGGTAAAAGAAAAATAAGGAGAAATAAAAATAAATGATATGGGCATATTAGGTGAGTCTATATACCGGTGAGCATTTTAATAGACATAGGTCTGGGTGAAGTCCATGCTCTTGATCATGGTTTAACCGTTTCAAACGCTCTGGTTTTTGTGGTTTTTTATAAAATCTGGTATAGAGCAGTTTTGCGGACGATCATTACCGTTTTAGTTTTTTTAAAAAAAATAAAATTTGAAAATTTTTGTAAAAATAGAAACTGTTCAAACCGTTTTGTAGATCATAAAATAATAATGCGACAACAAAATCCGTAAAATCGAGCAATAAAATGTAAAAATTAAACGGTAAACTGTAGAAATCGTACGTTTTTCGTTTCAACAGATTTATGTTTCATCACTTAAACGATATTTATGGTTTTCGTAAAAACTGCTCCCTAGCAATTTTTGTAGTTCAAACGATTTTTTAAACCTTGGTCTCGATGGACATAATTCTATAAGGTTCGTCTCTGTTGGGTTTAAAAAGAAAAGAAAATTCTATGAATCAAGTTTTCAACTGTAAGGTGAGTTTTGGTTCAGCTCTGCACCGCTCCTCTCTCTCTGTCGTGTGCAGTGTGCTCAGTGCTCGGGAGCGGCGAAGCTAGAAAGAACACTCCCCGTTCCCCGTTCAGTTTTGTTAGAGAGAGAAAAAACACTCCCTGCTACAGAACTTCGGAGCGTAGCCGGTGGCAAACAGCCTCTAATCCAGCGCCTCTCCGTTGCTCCTCGGTCTCCTTCCCTCCTGTAGCCGCCGTCCTCCTCCCCGATTTACTGGGCGGGCACGCGCCGCCAGAACGGGGCACAACTTGGCAGCTTGGTTTGCGGTTGCCCTCCTCGTCCAGCTTCGACGGAAGGTGAGAGCTGACCTCTCGTCCCCAATCCTCGAATCTTCCTCCCTCCTCTTGTAGTTGACATTTAGGCTAGTTGTAGCGGGGATTGGTTGATCCCAGCCCGGGGGCGGAAGAAGGTTCTGCCCGTGGATGAGATGCTGCTGCGTCTGGCGAACTGGGGCTCCGGAGATCTCCGTAGAGAGGGGAGGAGGGTTTCTTTCCGTTGCGTTAGGTATGGCGGCCGCCCTACCTCGCCCTATTGGTCGGTCCGCCTCTGCTGGATGTTTCAGATGCTTCAGTTCGACCTATGTGTGTCATGGTCAGTTTAGATGCATCAGTGAGAGAAGAAACCCGAAATGCAAATATAGAATGAGAAAAATGATAGAGTCGAAACACACCTTCAATTTAATGGTAAAAGATCAAATGCCACACTTATTCATGGCAAAGAGTTGACAACAGTGCTTAGGCATGGCAAAATGGCAATTCCGCCTATATAAACAATATCCATATGCGAAGAATGTATATGTATGGACCCAGTGGCAACTCAGATAGTTAGGAAGCCTCGCTTTGGGGCCACAACTGGTTAAGTTCTGAAGAAAATACAGAAACAAAATTAGGAATCCGAAAGCAAAAATCAGCGCTGATGCACGTAACAATAAATGCAATTGAAGGGGCAGTATTTTGTGACTTTGTCCAGCTCAAGCTTTCTTGTTTACTGTCGAATTTGTATTAATACCTCAGTATGTCCCTTTCTTGTGCTCTGAAACCGAAATAACTTTGAGCTCTTGTGGATCTTATGGTACCAAACAAAACAAAAAAATTAATTTAAATCTTCATGTCCACAAACTTACACCACAAGATTACACTATAGATTTATTTTCCCATGAATTGAATATCCCAATTATCTCCATTTCAATCTAGCTATCAACACGGAGTGCCGTTACTGTCCATAAGTGGATGGCCCTCGTAAGCCCAACGAAGCTCCCTTAGTACCCAAAGTTAGTGGCCTTCATTTTGGTACTTAATTAATTACATGACTGAAAAATTGACGGTAACCCTGTCTACACCATTTTTGGCTTTCATGGAGTCAGTTGTTTTTGTAGATGTTAAACATCACACATGCAGTCAACATTCATGTAGCCAAATATTCAGATGTTTAATCGGGTTAGACAACCGTTTAAGCAGACCAATGACTGTTTAGGCAAATACAGCTGGGCCGGTGTAAGCATTTACATGCCGTGTATGCGACTCGGCATTGAATCTCGATTAGGGAAATAGAACACAGGGTTCCATCACACACAAATATCAATAGTAATATTTTTTTCCTTGAAGAGCATATCAACATATGCACATAGCTATTAAAAACGTTGCTATGTAAAAGCACTGGAACTCTAAATAATGTACCATCGTATCCACAGACGTTTCCATAACCAAAATGAGGGTTGTTTGCTAGAGAGGTCAATGATTACTCAGAGTCAGGGAAACAAATCCAACCTCGCAGCAAATCCATGCAGTATGTTAGTTACTTGCAATTATTATTGTAGCTGGGTTGGTGTATGCAACTGGTACCCTATAGTTTTGCTTTTACGGAGCTTGCTATATTTATGTAGTTTGTTTGTTAACATTGAGCTGCGTGAATGAGTACCATTTGTTGTCTTTTGGCTTGCAGTTATTGGATTCCTTACGACTTCTACATTTTATTGCAGTTTTTTAGGAGCTTGTATCCATGATTTCAGCTTACGAAAAGTGATCGCTAAGGGGAAGGATGGAAGAGGAGGGACACAACAGTGTTGTTTTGGTCTGCAGCATCTGTGGGTTCCTCTTTACTATCCTTAGCCCTCTTAGCTTTTGGGTCCTATGGGCTGTGAATTGGAGACCATGGAGGTTATACAGGTATGCTTTTATTGGAATCTAATATTTCTGTATTTCTGAATCAGCTCTACCTAATATTCCGCTATCATTACCAGCTAAATTTGTACATATGTTCTGTTTTTACTATTTAGTATCATTAACCTGTTCAATTTCATCCTAGGTAAAGCAGAATTTTCTCTGCATTATTTTCCCTGTGGATATTTCTTTTTTGCTTCACATAATTGTCCACATTGCACGAGATCTATGTCCATCTTTGTAGCGTTGTACATGCTTATAATGAACTGGTGCCTGCATTTCCAGATAACAAATGGAAAGTGTTTATTTTTTGCTATATCGGATCATTTTCTTGGGAAACTTATTCGAGGGGTACCTATTATTCATTCAGATGCCTGAAAACGGTTTGTTTTAGTTGATGAAGCATATCTGTTCAATCTAGATCAAACGACCCTCCAGTCTTCTTCTACCTCAGGCCAATTGTTTTTCACCCTACATATTGGCATGAACAGGATCTTTTGACCAACCCCACCACCCCCCCCCCCCCCCCCCCCCCCCCCCCCCCGGTGCAGCTTGCCTGCAGGCATCTCCGTGGCACTCCTGCTGCCGTGCTAACCCGTCGCCTTCTCATTCCTCTGACCAATCACAGGTTGGTCTGAGGTAGAAGAAACCAGCCTGGGCGCCATGGGTTCTCTGGGCCAGCTTGTTACCCATGGATTTCTATGCCAGCAGTAGTAGAACCGCAACAATCCTTGTTGCCTTGCCAAATATGCAGTGAAAGGGAGGGATGAAGGGAGAAGAGAGAATTAACAGGTGGGGAATGGTAGTCAAGGCCAAAAATCTGCCTTTACAGCAGTCTCCGCCAGCTTCTACACTGCTAGTTGGCACAAGAAGGCTTAGGTGACCACCGATCTGGAAGGTTTTTAGCAGTGCTGGAGGTCTGGTGGCACAGTCAAGGGAGGAAGAAGGGATGATGACAGCGTGGGGTGAGAGGGAGGAGCAGTGGAGGAGGAGCAAGACGGAAGGACTGGTGGCAAGGAGGAGAGGGGAGGACCGGTGGCAAGGAGGAGACGCGAGGGGAAGCAGTGCTGCACCATCGAAACGATCTGTGGCAGTGCTCTGGTGGCCAAGCTCTCTCCCCTCTCCTTTCGTTTGTCTTTTTGTTTATCCTTCCTCATGCCTGCCTCTATTTTCCTATTATTAAGAATGGTATGGCGTCATCTTGCATCCTTGTCTCTCCTCATAATTGGCTAGTCTATTGGAAAGGTGTGGGGCGGCACGTCGCAGCCTTTAGAACATAGAGGACAGCCATAACTCTGACAGTCTCCCTTTGGTTAGCAATGTGTTTATGCCATCATGGACTGAAGAATTTGAGGTTTCAGGCCTAAAATCTAGGAGGCATGTTGTTCAAGTGCAACCCAGTGGTGAAAATCCAGAGTGCATTTATTGCAATATTTTGACTATCTACTAGTGTATATTATCCATGGGTGGAAACAGATGGTCCCATTGACTTCAGCTACTCCTTTGAGTCATTGCGTTGTAAGTTTATGTGCATTGTGGTCTTGGACTTGTCTATTTTGAAATGGAGAGCAGTGTATTCAGTATGCTGTTCCATATATAGAACGTGGTTTTGTGTGCCTAGAGTTATGGGTTTGCTAGAATTTGTGAACGGGCCTCTAGCTGAGTTGGTTAGGTGACTCTAATAGCGCTCCTCGTGGGAGAGAATTCCATGCCAAAGTATAGTCTAAGGTCCGGTCTAGGTCGTGGTCGTTCTCAGATGGGTTATGGTGCAGCTATGTAAGGGTGGGGCAAGGGTGCAAGGGTTTTCGCAGCCTGCGTGAGAAGGCCTTTTTTTTAGCAAAATGCTGGGGGGCTGTCTTACTCCCTGAAGGTTGAGTTTTTGTTTACCAGAAGTTACCTGCTAAATTCTGATGTTTATGTGTCGCCATTTTGTTGGATGTTGTCATTAAAGATATTGTGCTCACTATGCATTGACTTTTGCCATTCTTGTAGCTTCAGTTCTCAGTTACCTACTAACTGTTCTCCCTTTAATTTTGTCATCCAGTTGGATATATGCAAGGAAATGGCCAACATACGTGCAAGGACCTCAACTAAGTGCCCTGTGCAGTTTTTTGACTCTTTTTGCATGGCTAGTGATCATTTCCCCTATAGGAGTGCTGCTCATGTGGGGAAGCATTCTTATTGCTCTTCTGGAAAGGAACATAATTGGTTTGGCTATAATAATGGCAGGCATTGCTTTGCTTCTGTCATTCTACTCTATAATGCTCTGGTGGAGAACACAATGGCAAAGCTCAAGTATGTTAACTGTTCTTTGTCTTGATATATAACTTATATAGTATTTATTCTCTAGAATCCATATAATAGTGTTTACTTTCAACTTTCCTGAATCCATCATTAGTTATAGGTCATGGTTTATTTGTTGATTTATTTTGTTTTGTTCAAGTGGGGTTTGCATACAGTTTGGTTACAAAGCAATTTGCTACACCCCTTTATGCTCAAATATATTGGCTAAAAATGTTGGGCAGCCAAACTTTAAAAACTTCATCTGACTAATAGTTAATAGATACTTTGTAATTATTAGCTAGCTAATTGTTATATCTATTGGATTGTTCGAAGCAACTAGGGATTATGGTGGTTGGAATATTACTTGATCTACTATACCCTTACTCTTTTTTTTTTTTCATTCACTAGGGATAGAGTGGAACTTGGTAGGGCAAATCGATTGGTGCCCACCAATTATCTACAATTAGCTAGGTTGGATCATTTAGTGAAATAATTTTTAGTTAAAAGCCAGATAATTATTTTCTGAATCACTAACTGGACATGTTCTAAACCACTAGGGATAATTCTAGCAGATAATTATTATCCTTAGTGGTTTGGAACACCCCTTAGCCACTTATATATATTCTAAAGTGCTAATGTTTGTGACATAAAATGAATTTAGTACATTTGTCATGAAAGTAGTTAATATCACTTTTAGTTTTAATAAATTTACTAACAATTGTTTAGTACAAGTAATGGGCAAGGATGTGTTTTGGAAACCATATCAATCTCCAAAATAGTAATTGAAAAATAATGGTTGTAACACTTAAATTTGATTACAAAGTATGCTGCTGCAAAACATTCAACAACATTAGAGATTAGGAATTTATCAAGACCAAAGTTATGATGACAAACTGAGACATGCACAAAATGAAGACTTATCAACACTTGTATAACCTTTTTTTTTCCCTCTCCACCTTATGTTTTGAAGATTTCTATTATATCCGTTTTCTTTTGATATCCTATGGGTAATGACTAATGAACTTTTTGGTGCAGGGGCTGTTGCTTATCTTCTTCTTCTGGCAGTATGCCTTCTTTGTGCCTATGAATTTTGTGCCATCTATGTTACAACTGGTGCTAGTGCTTCTGAGCTTAATTCCCCATCAGGGTTCTTCTTTGGGGTGTCTGCAATATCATTAGCCATCAATATGCTCTTTATATGCAAAATACTGTTTAGTGGTAATGCTTCCATTACTCCTCTCTTTTTGGAATATCTCGTTACTAGATAATATGAAAACTAGAATAATTTCTCTTTTTTCGTACACTCACTTACAGTGAATGGATTTGATGTTGATGAGTATGTGCGGAGGTCATATAAGTTTGCATATTCTGATTGTGTTGAAGTGGCTCCTGTTTCATGCTCTCCTGATCCACCAGATCCTAGTGAGCTATACATGACACAATCCAGCAGGTGAATCTACTTTGTTTTTCCTTTCTTAGTAATCTGTTTTTTCATTGTGTTTTACCACTAGGTTTGTGTCTTAGTTCTTTCCACAATAAGAGCCCAGTGATTACATCAAGAGTGTAGCTTTTACTTTACATTTGTATAAGAGCCCAATGATTAAATCAAGAGTGTGATATTGTGTAATTGTGAGAGTCAAAAATTTGTAATTGGACCATGCTTCCAACTCAACCATACTCTATGTTGTTTCTGCAGGGTTCTACATCTTGGGCTTCTCTATATTTTCTCACTGCTCGTGCTTGTTGCCTATTCCATCTTGTATGGTCTTACCTCAAAAGAAGCACGATGGCTAGCTGCTTTGACCTCCGTTGCAGTGGTGATTCTTGGTAATGTTCTTTTCTTGTATCATTGATTGTGTTCTCTTTTTATATACTTTTTGACTTCTAATTTTCTTTTCTACAGACTGGAATCTAGGCCTGTGTTCATTTAGGTTTGAGCTTCTTAAAAGTCGGATGATAGTGTTATTTGTGGCTGGAACATCAAGGGCTTTTCTTATATCCTTTGGGGTGCATTACTGGTTTGTATTCATCCTTATGTTTTTATACTGTAATACATCTGTGAACTAGTATTCCTGTACTTATTTGCTAACTAAACATAATAGGTACCTTGGCCACTGCATCAGTTATGCTTTTGTTGCATCTGTGCTTTTATCTGCTGCTGTTTCTTGCTGGCTTTCTATTTCAAACCCCTCAGTTGCAAGAATTGATGCACTAAGAAGTACAGTGATAAAGCTGCGGGAAGGATTTCGAAGAAAAGGACAAAATAGTTCTTCAAATTCATCAGAAGGCTGTGGATCTAGTGTGAAGCGTAGTAGTGGTAGTGTTGAAGCTGGTCAACATGGTAATGCTGCTGATTCTATGTACAGGAGCAATTCACAAAGTGATGGTGTCAATTGGAATAGTATTCCTTTTGATCGGTCCAATAGTTGTCTAGAAGGTAGGAGCTCTGACAAAAACATAGATAGTGGACGTGCAAGTTTGGCTCTTCGGAGCAATTCATGTCTTTCTGTTGTCCAAGACTCTGAAACCACTATAACTCCAACCGATAGGCATGGTGATCCCATTGCTTCACTTGTTAATTGTTCTAGCAGTGGTTTGGAAAGTCATGGCTGTGAGTCTAGTGGAGCAGCTACAGCCTCGGGTACTCAGCAGCTATTAGATTTGAACTTGGCTGCAATTTTTCAGGACAGACTGAATGACCCAAGGATTTCATCTATGCTAAAAAAGAATGGTGGACTTGGAGATGTAGAACTGGCTAATCTTCTTCAGGATAAAGGTCTGGATCCAAACTTCTCGTACATGCTGAAAGATAAAGTTATGGATCCAAGGATTTTATCTTTGCTACAGAGAAGCAGCTTAGATGCAGATAGAGAACATCAAGATGATGTTGATGTCACAGCTACTGATTCAGACAGATTGGATACAACTATTGCGAACCAGATCTCCCTATCAGAAGAGCTTAGGAGAAGTGGGCTAGAAAATTGGCTGAACCTTTCGAGGCTGATATTTCATCAATTAGCAGGTTCTCCATTACGTGCTTTCATTGTTTTTACCATAATTTTCATCATAGAGACAGTGATTGTGGCGGTCTATCGACCAAATCCCGTCAAGGTGATAAATGCAACACATGAGCAGGTAATTTTTGTTGAAGCGCACTTCAGTTTCTTTGGAATTCGGCTTTTATTTTGACTAACATATATTTTCAATTTCATGCTAATTGGCAGTATGAGTTTGGTTTTTCGATACTACTTCTCTCGCCAGTTGTGTGCTCCATTATAGCATTCATTTGGTCCCTGCGTGCTGAAGAAATGACGATGACATCCAAACCCCGGAAGGTGATTTATGCTGAATAAATTGTACCACTGTTTGCTGATGGCTATTGTATCATAGCAGGATGCCATTGCTGTATTAAGACTATTATGTTTTTACTGTATCTAAACAAGTGCATCATATTGTTAATGTTCAAGCGTTTACTAGCCAACCGTATGTACTGAAAATAAATATGTGCTAGTGACAAAAAGAAAACTCCTATTGCCGGCATTTAGTGATACCTTAATTTGTGTAGAATATAATTGCTATGTAGTGAAAAATTAATACCTTTTCCTGGGAATGACACGTGCTGAAACATCCAACTCATATGTAGAATCTCAGCTTGCAAAATCTGAATATAGTGTGCTTACCATCCTTTACAGTTCCGTTTGCCGCTTTGACTTCAACTATTCGTGGTATCAACTGTAACAGTTACCTTTCTTTTTCTCTTGTTCAGTATGGCTTCATTGCGTGGCTGCTGAGTACGTGTGTTGGTTTGTTTGTTTCTTTCTTAAGGTATGCATACTTTCGTATCGTAAACATTGGCTATGGTTGATGTACAACAAATCTATTATTGTAGTGCAATCATAAGTTTTTATGTGGTTCTATGGTGTAATTATCATTATATTTTATATAATTCTAATCTACTGAAAAAATGTAGTTGTTCTAGCGAGATAGAAAACTCTACTCCTTTTTGTAGAACATACTGTCTGCATTTATTGCTGTTAATGAATTTTCAAATCAGCATATAAAGGTACCCAGCTAACTAATTTTAATTTTTTTGTTGAGAAGCCTCACAGTAAATGAAGAAGATTATTAGAAACTAATTTTGAAAATCCATTCTACTCCCATGCGTGTGTGTGTGTAAGACAAGAATGAAATTTCTTATGTTTAATTAAAGAAAGTCTATAGACAAATATTGAATATCAGCTTCTAGTTTTTTGAATCTTGCGTCTATATTTTGATCAATGATATACTATCGAAGCCTTTTGTACAATGGATGTTGGCCACTACGTATGTCTCTGGAAAAATAAAAATATTTTCTTCTTTGATATCTGCAAAGTTTTTTATGTATATCCAAATTATATATTTTATGATATCCTCAATTTGTTTTACATATTTATGTTGTCATTAGTAGGTTTTTGTTTTCTTTTGATAGTCTAGTCTTTCTTGCTCCTTGTACATTATTCTAAATATATAAATGAATTGCAATGTGGGGAACTCCCCTACCTTTTTTCGCCAAAAAAAAAAAAAAACTTGGCATCTGCCATAGGTTAATTTATTTTACTGGTGAAACATATCATGCTTCCAATCTGAAACTCACCTCTTTGACTCTGCAGCAAATCATCAGTTATATTGGGCTTGTCTCTCACAGCCCCACTTATGGTGGCTTGCCTCTTGATTGCTATTCCTATATGGATGCGTAATGGCTACCGTTTTTGGATTCTGGGAAGGGAGATTGATAGTCGTGAACATATTAGTCAAGCTCCTGGAAAGAAAGAGGTTTGTCCTTCAGTTTATGAATTTTATTGTGTGCACTTTCTGTTTATTCAGATAAGTGCAGCATTCATTTTTGTAAGTTCATGATTAGATAACCTGGCTTGCAACCCAATCCCAATCTTGTCTTGTATTTCAAGCTATATTAATACATTAAGACTTCCTCAAGATTTTTTTCTAGTTTAAGTTCACAAACTAAACTGGAGGGAGTATAATAAGTTTAAGTCAATCTTCTCCATATTGTGTCTCATATCATAGCCACACCATGTTATTACGGTATCAAATATAAATGTTTTGTGGATCATGGAAGGGAGCTGTTATCATTTCATCTGTCCAATAACTCTAATTATTATGATAACATGTTCTTGCTATTTATTATTTTCTTTTTTGGTTTCAGCGGGCTCTCTTTGCAGTTAGCATAGCTGTTTTCATTGCATCGGTTTTTGGCCTTGGTGCAATAGTATCAGCGAAGCCTTTAGATGCTCTGGGCTACAAGGGATGGGATGCTGATAAGAGGAGCTTCTATTCTCCCTATGCAACATCAATGTATCTTGGATGGGCATTGTCTTCAGCAATTGCTGTGCTTGTCACTGGGTTAATACCTATTGTTGCTTGGTTTGCCACATACCGATTCTCACCTTCATCAGCTATATGTATTGGCCTCTTTACAAGTACGTTTATTTTGATATCTTTCAATGTTTGTGCTGAGTATTAATGTAACATGTTGCAGCCTTCAGTTTCAATTACTGACTAGAATTGTGATTTTCTCCAGCTGTTCTTATATCCTTTTGTGGAGCCTCCTACTGGGGAGTAGTAAATTCACGGGAGGATGGTGTTCCTCTGAAGGCTGATTTTCTGGCCGCATTACTTCCCTTGCTTTGCGTTCCTGCAGTGTTTTCACTGTTCACGGGGCTGTACAAGTGGTATAATAAAGCATCATTTTTAGCATTTACTTCCTACCTACTCATTCTGATCCACTGAGAAAATTCCAAACAATTGCAGGAAGGATGATGATTGGAAGATTTCACATGGAGTTTACCTTTTTGTTGGCATGGGAATGTTGCTATTGCTTGGTGCGGTTGCAACTGTCATTGTGATTATTAGGCCCTGGACTGTAAGTCAAGTTTACATGGCATAGGTCATATTGGTTCTTATTCATACAATTACGGTAAATTATAATTGGCCTCTCATTGTTTTACAGGTTGGAGTTGCTTGCCTCCTAGCCATACTGTTCCTTATATTTGTTATTGGTGTCATCCACTACTGGACATCTAACAACTTCTATTTAACAAGGACACAGATGCTACTTGTTTGTTCCATTGCTTTTCTCTTGGCCATGGCTGCCTTCCTGATGGGTTTATTCCATGGTAACTGAATATTCTTCTCTAGAGATCCTTCAACTTGTCTTCCATTTCTTGTCTCGATATATGTTAATGTTGTAATGTAGCTCTGTACTTACTTGGTAAATGAATTTTCAGGAAAGCCTTTTGTTGGAGCATCTATAGGTTATTTCTCATTTATGTTTCTTCTCACAGGAAGGGCCTTAACTGTAAGTTTCAGTCATCACATGCTACTTCTGATAATTTCTGATTATATTGTAACATCTTTGTAATGATGGATGGATTGCCCGTTCAGGTTCTTCTGTCACCACCAATCATTGTTTATTCACCAAGGGTATTACCTGTATATGTTTATGATGCTCATGCAGACTCTGCTAAAAATGTTAGGTACAAATATGTCCTTTACATAGCTATGTTTGTATATTGGGTTCGGGATTGATCATGATGCTTTTCATTTCTATTATATCCCATCTAAAAGTTATGTGTGCTCTAACATTACTCTCTTTACAGTTATGCGTTCCTTATTTTGTATGGCATTGCATTGGCTACTGAAGTTTGGGGTGTTATTGCAAGTCTATTAGTGAGTCCACCTTTTGTTGGGGCTGGTGTTTCTGCTGCTACCCTTGTTATCGCCTTCAGTTTTGCTGTTTCTCGACCATGCCTGACTCTTAAGGTTTGTACCTTTTTGCAGCTGAAATTAGAATTTGTTATTCATTTGAAGCCTTTCTTTCACCCTTTGTGAATACTGATTTCAAGTAATAATCTATGGTTTTTTAAAAAAACAATACAATCAGATGATGGAGGAAGCCATTCATTTTCTCAGCAAGGATACAGTGGTGCAAGCAATGTCACGTTCTGCTAATAAAGTATGTCTACTTTATATTTGTATCAAATAAACAATTTTGTGCTTCTGGACATTTGTTAATAAAGTTACTCCCTCCATTCTTAAATTGTATATCTTTAGGACAACAAATGTAGTTCGTTTTTAAATTAGATTTCTTATCCTAACAACAATTTAAAAACAGAGGGAGTATTTGGTGCTAGCAATAGTTTCTACCAGTCTCTCTGCTTGGTTGTTAGTATCAGCACTATTCATGTTTAATCTATCAGTACTGTAGCATCATGGCATTTTATTAATTTCCATATTGTTAACATTGTGATTTTTTCAGACTAGAAATGCTATATCTGGGACTTATTCAGCACCTCAGCGCTCTGCAAGCTCTGCTGCTCTTCTGGTTGGAGATCCTGCTCTTACAGTTGACAGAGCTGGCAACTTTGTGCTTCCTAGAGCTGATGTTATGAAGCTGAGAGATCGTTTGAGAAATGAAGAAACTACTGCAGGATCTTTCCTTGATTGTTTAATGATTTGCCCTCAGTCCCTGGCAAATGTAGACTATCGGAGAAATATGTGTGCTCATGCACGTATTTTAGCTCTAGAAGAAGCAATTGATACTGAGTGGGTGTATATGTGGGACAGATTTGGTGGTTATTTGCTTCTTTTGCTTGGTTTGACCGCTAAAGCTGAACAAATACAGGTACAGACTTGGTATTTTCTATCATTCTTGTCTTTCACCTGATTTATTAGCATAAATAGTGGTGTGAAGTACTTTCTTTTGTTTCCTCAGGATGAAGTTCGTCTTAGACTTTTTCTGGATAGCATTGGTCTTTCTGACTTAAGTGCGAAAGAAATAAAGAAATGGATGCCTGAAGATCGTAGGCAATTTGAACTCATTCAAGAAAGGTAAAGTTTTCTGTTACTTCTTTTTAGATCATATTTCCATGGTGGGATATATTACAAAAAAATCATCATTGGTTAACTATCGTAACTCTTCTGCTCTTTGTGTCTATAGCTACATAAGAGAAAAAGAAATGGAAGAGGAAGCCTTGATGCAAAGGCGAGAGGAAGAAGGTAAGGGGAGAGAAAGAAGGAGGGCATTGCTAGAGAAAGAGGAACGTAAATGGAAGGAGCTTGAGATATCATTGCTATCATCTATTCCAAATGCTGGAAGTCGGGATGCTGCGGCAATGGCAGCAGCTGTTAGAGCTGTTGGGGGTGATTCTGCTATGGAGGACTCTTTTGCAAGGGATAGGGTTTCGGCAATAGCTAATCACATACGAAAGGCACAGCTGGCTCGGCGAGCAGAGCAGGTTGTCCCATAATATCCATTTGTTTTGGACCTATAGAAGTCATTCCATCGTTCTTTGAGTGGTTATTATTGATTTTTTCCTGGCTCACCTTGGGCTGGTTATATAACAATCAGTACCATAGAAAAATTTCGAGAAGTTGAATAATCAAAGCCTTGTGACCTTTCTTGATTTATGCTAATGTTACTATAATGCTTGTTATATGTACATCTTGTATATTTTCCATCAGTACTCCTGAGATGACTAACTTGTGAATTCTCAAACAGACTGGCATTCCAGGTGCTGTATGTATTCTTGATGACGAACCAAGGAGTACGGGTCGTCATTGTGGGGAACTTGACCCTTGCCTTTGTCGAAGTCAGAAAGTTACCTTGTCCATTGCAGTGATGGTTCAACCAGTCTCTGGTCCAGTGTGTCTTTTTGGGAGTGAATTCCAGAAGAAGGTTTGCTGGGAAATCTTGGTTGCTGGATCTGAACAGGGAATGGAAGCTGGACAAGTTGGTCTTCGGTTAGTGACTAAGGGTGAAAGGATGACAACTGTTGCTAAAGAGTGGAATATTGGTGCATCCACCATTGCAGATGGCAGGTTGGACATACTCACTTGTGTTATGTTTTGTTTATTAGAAAGAGAGAAATCACAAGCAGCGCCATTCTTTTACTTGCCATATCAGTGATGACGAGCATTTTCTCTATCTTACCTGTCGCAGTGTCGCTTATCCTGTGGTTTACTTGTTTTTCTGCTTGTTGGATTTAGAGTTCGGACCTATTCTCTTCTGTTGCATTGCATCATGTGTCATGGCATTACTTTAGTTAGACTTTGATGCAATATATGGAAGTAATTGAATGGCCTATGTTTTTTTACTATCAAAAACTTATAACTTAATGTCAATTTACAGGTGGCATGTTATTACTGTAACTATAGATGCAGACCTAGGTGAAGCAACTTCATATATAGATGGAGTTTATGATGGATATCAGAATGGGTTGCCGTTACCAACAATGGATGGTATTTGGGAACCCGGGACTGATATTTGGGTTGGTGCTAGGCCACCCACAGACTTAGATGCCTTTGGTAGGTCAGATAGCGAAGGTTCAGACTCAAAAATGCAGATCATGGATGCAATTATATGGGGAAGATGTTTGAGTGAAGATGAGGTTGCTGGGTTACATACAGCCATGGGTCCTGCTGAGTATGCTTTATTTGACCTTGGAACTGGTGATGCCTGGCATGGAAGTTATTCTGCTAGGGTAAGTTTTTGTTTTTAAAGTTTTTAATAAGCAATTCTCTATTTTACCTTTCTGTGATGACGTGTTTGGGGAAATACAAAATATGAATGTGATTTTCTTGATCTCTTTTTTCATTCAGGTGGATGATTGGGAAAGCGAAGCAGCCTTTGAGCTATACGATCAAGAGGATGTTGAATGGGATGGGCAATATTCAAGTGGTAGGAAACGTCCGTTGCATGATGCTGTAGCTATTGACATTGACTCGTTTGCTAGGAGACCAAGGAAACCAAGGTTTGAGTCACGAGAGGAAGTGAACCAGCGTATGCTGTCTGTTGAAAGGGCCGTCAGGGATGCTCTTATTGCAAAAGGAGAGACAAATTTTACTGATCAAGAGTTTCCTCCAGATGATCGATCTTTGTTTGTAGATCCCATGAATCCACCTCTAAAATTGCAGGTACTTCACGTGCGCATCCCTAACATTTATGTGAACTTATTGATTAAACTCTGACATATATCTGCTTATGGGTTTAAGGTTGTTTCTGACTGGATGAGGCCTTCTGACATTGCAAAGGAGATATCTATAAGTTCCGAGCCTTGCTTATTTTCTGGCTCTGTTAATTCCTCAGATGTTTGTCAGGTATAAAATTTTCACTTCATGCTGCTGTCTTTTCAGAAGTGTTCAAAGAATTTACGGCATGACCACATCTTAGCTTATTGATGCCTAATCCTCACAACTGTTCTTTTCAGGGTCGTTTGGGAGACTGTTGGTTCCTAAGCGCGGTCGCAGTTTTAACTGAGATGTCACGAATATCTGAAGTAATAATCACCCCCGAGTACAACGAAGAAGGGATTTACACTGTCAGGTTCTGCATTCAGGTATTCTGTTTGTCCTAACCATCTTGCTTGGAAGATATGAGCTCACTTGGGCCTCCTCTCCAGTATATATTAGCCTTACATTACCTAATTAATATGATATACGAGGAGTGTTCAGTTTGTTCATTCTGCTGAAAATGAAGTTGTCATAAAATGATGGACCACAGGATTGTGGTGGGGGTCGTTTGTATTCATGTACTGTTTTGTTTAAGCATCAGTCTGCAAGTAAAACGAGATTCATTATTGATAATACACCTTGCTGTAGTTGAAAAGGTAAGTTTCATAGAAAATAAATTATCAGTCGGCATATACTTCTTGAAATATTAGCTAGAACATTCAATCCTCTAGTGTAAAGATGTTATTAATCCCTCCCCTTCAAATGTTTTATGGCTCCAGTCCTAGGTAGCCACAACTGCCCAGTCTCCGTGCAGCCTAGAGTTATGATAGTTGGCAAATTGAGCAACTTTGATAGCTATAGTTTTGGTGGTTGCTAAGGAGAGTCTTAACTATTGATAAATATTTTTTTAATGCTGATTCCATAGATTTATTCATGAATAATCTTTCTGTAATTTCACTTTTCGCTGGGTTTATTAATTGCATGTTCTTATTTATATTTTCTCCAGGGTGAGTGGGTTGCTGTGGTTGTTGATGATTGGATCCCCTGTGAATCTCCGGGGAAACCTGCATTTGCTACTAGTAGAAAACAAAATGAGCTTTGGGTATCCATTCTGGAGAAAGCTTATGCCAAACTTCATGGCTCTTATGAGGCACTGGAGGGTGGGCTTGTGCAAGATGCTTTAGTGGATCTCACAGGAGGTGCTGGTGAAGAGATCGATATGCGGAGCCCTCAAGCACAGATTGATCTTGCTAGTGGAAGGTTGTGGTCTCAGTTGTTGCATTTTAAACAAGAAGGTTTTCTTCTTGGTGCTGGAAGTCCTTCCGGATCTGATGCCCATATCTCATCCAGTGGCATTGTTCAGGGGCATGCATACTCAATTTTGCAGGTTTGCTCTCATCTATCCATGAGCTTCTGGTAAAATTATAAGCTTTCTATTCCTCTTGTCCTGTATATAATTACGTATTGTGCTGTATTCGCAGGTAAGAGAAGTGGATGGCCATAAACTTGTTCAGATTAGAAATCCATGGGCAAATGAAGTTGAGTGGAATGGACCATGGTCAGATTCGTCTCCGGAGTGGACTGAACGAATGAAGCATAAGCTCATGCATGTTCCGCAGGTACTGGCCTCCAGAAAGAACATATTTTATTAAACTAAATAGATCATGTTTTGAGGAAATAAGCTGCTAGATCAGAATATGCAGGATATCACTATAATTCTTATTTCTTTAACACAGTGTAATCAATTCTTACTGAGTTGAAAATAACAGAGTCAATTGCTGCACACGGAAGTTACAAAATAGGAAAAATATAGCTCCAAGATTGATTGCACTTACAGGTCTGCCCTGACCTCCCTTATCTTTCGCATGTTTGTTGCAGTCGAAGAATGGTGTATTCTGGATGTCATGGCAAGATTTTCAGATTCACTTTCGTTCCATATATGTCTGTCGTGTTTATCCACCTGAGATGCGATACTCTGTCCATGGGCAATGGCGTGGCTATAGTGCTGGTGGTTGCCAAGACTATGACTCATGGAACCAGAATCCTCAGTATCGTCTCAGAGTAATAGGACGTGATGCACTATACCCCGTTCATGTGTTTATTACTCTCACACAGGTATATCCCAACCTGCATATTAATGATAAACTAGATGAAGCACACTGGTGTTTATCTGCATATATTTCATGCTTCGCAGGGTGTTGGTTTCTCTAGAAAAACTAACGGTTTCCGGAACTATCAGTCTAGTCATGATTCTTCCATGTTTTACATTGGAATGAGGATACTCAAGACACAGGGCTGCCGTGCTGCTTACAATATCTACATGCATGAATCAGTGGGCGGAACAGATTATGTAAACTCAAGAGAGATATCATGTGAATTGGTTTTGGAGCCTTATCCTAAAGGATACACAATTGTGCCAACTACCATCCATCCTGGGGAGGAGGCACCTTTTGTTTTGTCAGTTTTTTCAAAGGCACCTATAAAGCTAGAAGCCATTTAATTCAACATAACTTTCCATCTTCCGGTGCTGGTAGCTGTGCCTCACGCCTTCTGTTCAGGGATTGTTCGTGCCAATGTGACAGAATCCAGCTGCTGAATTTTGGAGGACTAGGAATTGTAAGTATCTGATTCCCGATCTGTAAGAGTTCTCATTCTTGCTTGGTCTGATGAAGTTCTTGTTTACCTAATATTGTGAGGTCTAATGCTAGTGTTGGAAGCACCCTATGCCATATGCCATATACTACTTCATACATCCAGAAATTGATGTAATCAAATCTTTTCAGGTCTCGCAATTGCCTATAGCTGGAAGTAATGATTCGGCATCTCAGCACTATGACCTGAACTGGTGCTTTAACGAGATCTTGCTACACATAAGCTTGATTGCTTATCGTGGAGCTGATAGGAAAGTCTGCATCTGCTAAATGGAGAGGGATCAGTAGTTGCAGATTGGCACATGGTATCGGCGCATCTGACTCATGATTCATTAATCACTGCACAAGTGCAGGGTGAGAACATTGGAGCGGCTGTATTCTATGCTTGTAGATAGTGGTGAGTGGTGAAAACTAACATGTAGATCTGGTAGCTTCGGCCTGTGTATAGGCATCCCGTTTACCCTGTAAATGCTATAGAGTTAGGCAACCTTTTGCAGCTTGGAAATATCTTGTTAGGAAGCTGCAGTTTTGCTGATCCGAAGGTGAAGTAGTTGGGCATTGTTGGTCTCATTGATTGCCTTGTATGTAATCGAAATGTCTTATTCAATGAAAGTATTTTTGGGTATCCTGCGGAAGTGCATGTTTCTAGTGGATTATTACTAATTGTTTCCCTATTCGTTTCAAAAAAAAAAATTGTTTTCCTATTAGTCCAATCCAGAGACTAAGAACATCTTCAACGGTACACTTAAATATGAGTCAAAAACATTAATTTAGGGGCAATTGTAACACTGTTTTTCTAGTGGATTATTACTAATTGTTTTCCTATTCGTTTCAAAAAAAAAAATTTGTTTTCCTATTAGTCCAATCCAGAGACTAAGAACATCTTCAACGGTCCACTTAAATATGAGTCAAAAACATTAATTTAGGGGCAATTGTAACACTCTGTTTTTCTTCATCGAGTTAAATGAGGGGTTAAATCAAATCAAAAGAAAATGCACAAGAAAATTTGTAAGATTAAGGTAATTAACCAACATTTCTAGTAATTGCTAAAAAGAAATTATTTCATCGGTCCAGGGAAAATAGTTTAAAGCTTGCACGAAATCCTCGCGAATTAAAAACCAGCCAAAGATTTGAATTTTAGTTTAAAATTTTAAATTCAAAATTCAAATCTCCATTTAATTCTTAGAATCAACTTCTGGGCTCTTATCAAATTCCTGAAAATTTTTGGGCTTTCTGAAAATTTTCATCACCAGTAGGACCCACTGGTCAGTGGGCCCCACCAGGCAGCCCCTCTCTCCTTCTTTTTCCTCTCCCTGTTTCTCTTTCTTCCCTCCCGCGCGTGCACTCTCCCACGCCCCGACTGGGGCAGGGCGCTTGCGCCACCTGCCGCGCGCGGTCTGCGCCGCGCGCGTGCGTGGCGAGCGCGCGCGAGCCCGCCCCGGCACGTAAGTGAGGCGCTTCGGCCGCCTCCCTTTTCCTTCGCGCCGCTCCTTTCCCTTCCTCCTTTCTCGCGCACGCACTCTCCTCTGTTTCTCTCTCTGTTTTCTCGCCGTGCAACCGAGCCGCCGAGCCGCCGTGCAACCGAGCCGCCGCCGAGCCGCCGTGCATCGCGCGCGAGCACCAATCGCCATCTTCCTTCACAAACCAACGCACCCGAGGCTTGGCCGTCCATTGCCGTGCTCGGCCGCCGCCCCCTTTCTCCCTCTCCTTTCTCGCTCGCGCTCGATCCGCTCTTCTCTTTTTCCCCGTCGATAGGAGTTGAATGAAACACTAGATGCATATGTTTCAAGTAGTACCTACTTAGAATATTGGTCAGGTAGCCCGATGTAGCTGCTATGCTTAGGATTTCTCTTCGGTAGAAGTCGAGCAGATTGGACACTGCTCGCGATATGTTAGGAATTGATTGAAACTTTCAATTTTGCTAGAGAATTATTTTAGCAGATTCAAGTTTAATGGAAAGAAATCAGGGTCAGACATAGAATGATAGGAAGGCAACAGACCGGGGTTCTGTATGAGGTAACTCTGTCTGATCCGTGGGGCACAGTTGGTTGAGTATTGAACGTACTGCTCACATGCTGGAACTATGGGAACCAGTAAACCTAGGTAGCCTAGAGACGGCAAAGCTGAACCTACCTTACAGTGTCTGATTGACGGCGGTTTGGGGTAGACAGTGTGTGAACTCCACAGGTACCGTCCGAGACGGGTGATCTGGTGGGATGCGGCACTGTTGAGGTAGCGTAAGAGGGAATTAGCTTTGCCAGATCTGGAGCGAACGGTTGCCACGTGCGGTCCGGAACGCGCACGTGTCGTGTGACCAGGTTAACCCTGCAGGTGTAAATCGTTTCGAACCGCTGACACTCTCAGTCTAGAGTTTACTCAGTCTCTCTGTCGCATATGTTAAGAAGTGAACAGAAGAAGAATAATGATTATGGTTGTGATGCTTATACTACCCATTGTTTGTCAACACGATTGTTTAGTTACAGTGACTACTAAAGTTTATTCTTCTCGAACTTAATTTGAGCTAAAACTTGAAAATAGGAGGCTACTTAGTAAGGCGTGTCGTTTTGCAACTGTCCTACTCAGAGTCAGCCGTGCATGTCTAGGTGTCGGCTGTAGACAGCCATGTTGATGGGTCAGTCTTACTGAGCTTCTTAGAAGCTCACGCTTTGCGACTTATGGTTTTCAGGAGGGTTCGATGCGACCGGTGGTAGTGGTGGCCAGTTTTGGGAGGAGTCGTCTCCGGGCTGGGGTAGTTTCCAGTGGGAGTCGCTTGAGTAGCCGCTGCTTGTGTGTGGCTAGTAGCAAGGCGCCGTTGGGCAAGGCCTCTTGCTTTTACTTAGAGTCAGAGTCGGAGGCTGTATCCTTATCTTTTGCTTCCACTTGAAGATTTTAATCGTTTTTGCTGTTTATGAAAAACTGTTCCTGTGGAGCTAAACTCTGTAATATCACTCATGTAATACTTTTTTTCTGTCTGTAATTCGTGCTTTTTACTGTCTGTGTTGTACCTTGTGAACGTTCGCTTCGACGAACGTCGTCCAGAATGGATCCTGGGAGGAGGATCTTCCCCGTTTCGGGCGGTCCGCCACAGCAATCAAAAAAAACTTAGTCTTAAATTTTATCCCTTCCTCCAACAGAGTGAATAAAAATATATCTTTAAATTTTAAATTATGTCATGTGAATAGTTTTTTAATGTAAAGTTCAGTGTTTGATGTCCTCTGTATGATCCTAGTTTTAGTTGATAGTTTCAAAAAAGAGACCTCCTCTTTTCGGTCTTAGTCCATGGTTGAGAAAAAAAGTCCGGTTAGCGGATGATAGAATTAATATTACCTATTTTTTTCTTATTTTTAGATAAAAATAAAAATAAGGGAGTAAAAAAAGAAACAGTTTTGAAATATTCATTAAAAATAAATTTTTACTTAAATCTTTTATAATTTGATTTAGATAATATTTTATGCTCTCCGTTGGAGATGCTCTGACCTCCGGGGTTTTTTACCCAAGCTTTCCCGCAGCAGGCAGGCCCGCCGCATCTGCTAGGGCTGCCCGTTGGGCTCCTCAGCCTTCCTCGAGCAGGACCCCATGCTCCATGGATGGTGATGGAGCCCTGTAAGTGCAATCAATCTTGGAGCTATATTTTTCCTATTTTGTAACTTCCGTGTGCAGCAATTGACTATGTTATTTTCAACTCAGTAAGAATTGATTACACTGTGTTAATGAAATAAGAATTATAGTGATATCCTGCATAGTCTGATCTAGCAGCTTATTTCCTCAAAACACGATCTATTTAGTTTAATAAACTATGTTCTTTCTGGAGGCCAGTACCTGCGGAACATGCATGAGCTTATGCTTCATTCGTTCAGTCCACTCCGGAGACGAATCTGACCATGGTCCATTCTACTCAACTTCATTTGCCCATGGATTTCTAATCTGAACAAGTTTATGGCCATCCACTTCTCTTACCTGTGAATACAGCACAATACGTAAATATATACAGGACAAGAGGAATAGAAAGCTTATAATTTTACCAGAAGTTCATGGATAGATGAGAGCAAACCTGCAAAATTGAGTATGCATGTCCCTGAACAATGCCACTGGATGAGATATGGGCATCAGATCCGGAAGGACTTCCAGCACCAAGAAGAAAACCTTCTTGTTTAAAATGCAACAACTGAGACCACAACCTTCCACTAGCAAGATCAATCTGTGCTTGAGGGCTCCGCATATCGATCTCTTCACCAGCACCTCCTGTGAGATCCACTAAAGCATCTTGCACAAGCCCACCCTCCAGTGCCTCATAAGAGCCACGAAGTTTGGCATAAGCTTTCTCCAGAATGGATACCCAAAACTCATTTTGTTTTCTACTAGTAGCAAATGCAGGTTTCCCCGGAGATTCACAGGGGATCCAATCATCAACAACCACAGCAACCCACTCACCCTGGAGAAAATATAAATAAGAACATGCAATTAATAAACCCAGCGAAAAGTGAAATTACAGAAAGATTATTCATGAATAAATCTATGGAATCAGCATTAAAAAAATATTTATCAATAGTTAAGACTCTCCTTAGCAACCACCAAAACTATTGCTATCAAAGTTGCTCAATTTGCCAACTATTGCTATCAAAGATGCTCCATGGATGGTGATGGTGTATCCACGCGACGGCTTGTTCTCCTACACCTACAAGGCTACAACGGCCCCGACGACAGAGTACAGGATACAGCGGCACAGTGCAGAAGCCTGGAACCAAGTATTTCGCTGAGCGCAAGCTACCCGAGAAGAACGAACGAAGCAACGTGAATGTGCAGGACCAGCGGCTCCCCGTAAACAAGAAAATAGATAAATTTCTCAAACGGAACATAAGCACCAACATCAGAGTGGCGCAGCGGAAGCGTGGTGGGCCCATAACCCACAGGTCCCAGGATCGAAACCTGGCTCTGATACTTGTCAGTTGAGCTTCTCAACTCTGATTCTTTTTTTTTTCTTCTCCTAACTTCGAAATATTTTGGACAAACAGAAAACAAAAGGTGCATAGTTTATTGGACAACAGCATTATATTTTTACTGAAATTTGTTTCAATAGAATTTGAAGTTGATGTACAATTGCCTGTGGGTGGAAGTAATGATTGCCAGCTCAGCACTATGACCTGAACTGGTGATTTAACTAGATCTTGATCTTGGCACACATAGGGTGATTGCATAACGTGGAGCTGATAGGAAAGGCTGCTTCTCCTAAATGGATATATCGACATTTTCAGATTGGCATGTTATCTACCCAGAAGGTGGTTTAATTCGTCTAATAATTCTAATTTCTTGAGAAAATTGATGTCAAACTATGTCTAGTTTAATTCAATAAATAGCTGAAAATATGGATTTTATTTTAGACGAAAATTTTATGGTAGCCATGCTGTTCTGACGTCGTCACTACAAAATGGAGGGAGAGCAAACCCATTTTAGATTCGAGCACTGATGTGTAAGCACATTACTTGATTCTCTATTTGACATTTTGCAAATACACAGTTAGACGTCGAAGTCACCTTCTCAACGCCGACAACCAACAAACAAGATCACCCAAGAAAGTCAGTCCCACATCGATCGCCCGTGCATCTTCATTCAGCGCCCAGCTAGCCTAGCGCATCCAATGCATCAGTGTATCCTCCCCGACTCCTGCTGCGGCAGCAGGCCCGGGATGAAGGGCACGCCGAGCTTGGGCAGCCAGAGCTGGCCCTGTATGAACCGCTCGACGGTGTACTTCTCCTGCGCCTGCTGGTACGTGACGGCCTTGACGCCCCTCCACTTGGCGCGTTTGCTCATGTCGGCGCCGGGCCCGTGGTTCTCCACCTCGGCGTAGTAGCAGGTGTTGAGTCCGAAGTCGCCGAGCCAGGGCAGCCATCCCTGCGGGTCGATGAACCCGCCGATCTCCGACTGGATGTAGAGCGTGCGCGAGTACTCCTTCCAGGGCCTGCCCAGAAACGTCTTGAGCCGGCCGGCGTCCGCCTGGAACTCCGGGTGCGGCGCGATGGTGCAGTTGTGAATGACGGTGCCGCCGGCGGAGCGCTTCTCCTTGCGGCCCTGCGCCGTGACGATGTTCTGCTGGTTGTCCATGCACCTGCGCACCTGGATGAGGCAGTTCTGCAGCACCACCTGCGCGTTGCCGAAGATGAAGTCGATGGTGCCGCTGACGACGCAGTCGCGGTAGTACTGCCGGCTGGTGTGCGTGTACAGCGTGTCCTGGTACCCGTCGAACTGGCACTCGTAGAACGCCGACATGTCGCTCTGCACGCGCAGGGCCACGGCCTGGTGGTTCTTGGCGCCCGCGGTGTTCTCCACGCCCACGCCGCGCATCAGGAACCCGTTCCCAATGGCTTCCATCGTGGCCGTGTCCTTGGTCGTGATGTTCATCATGAAGCTCTTGTTGCCCGTGATCACCGTCTTGGTCTTGCCGTCGCCGACCACCACCAGGTTCGTCACGTCCCGCGGCACCGACACGTACTCCTTGTACGTCCCGGCCTTGACGTACATGATGTACGACGCGGCGCTCTTGCGCGGCACCTTGGCCAGCGCCTCGTTCACGGTCTTGAAGTCGCCGCTGCCGTCCGCCGCCACCGTCACGTCCGGCTTGAACCCGGGTGCGCCGGGGGTGGTGGCGTCCGACTCGAGCAGCAGCCGGCGCTTCGCGTCGGACATCCACTCCGGCACCCCCACGCCGCCGTCGGATGATGATCCGAGCAGGCGGCGACTGAAACTGCCCAGGTCCAGCCCGGCCAGTTTCTCGGAGAACTCGTCCACGATGGCCAGGATGTTCTCCGTCAGCTCCTGCGAGCTGTTGAGCGCCTTCCGCATCTTCCCGGCCGCGTCGGTGGTCGTGTTCTCGAACCCATCGAGGCACGTGTCCTGGTACGTCAGCGCCGAGCTCAGCCACGTCCTGAGGTCGTCCACGGCGCTCTTGAAGTTGGCCACCTCGAACCCGCCCAGCCGGTCGAACGTCGTCTTCAGGTCGTCGACCGCGTAGTCCAGCAGCTCCTTGCAGTTGTTGAGCGCGCCCGACGTGCGCGGGTCGTGCTTGAGCTCGTTCAGCACCGCCGACTCGCGCACGGCCTGCTCGATCCGCTCCGAGGTCACCTTGAAGATGGCCTTGGCCAGGTCCGTCGCGCTCGTCGCGTTGCCCGCCGTCTGCTCCAGCGCTCTCTCGCACGTCTCGCGGTAGTCCACGGGCTGGCAGAAGGACTTGATCGACTTCACCGACGTCGACAGCTCGCCGCCGTCGCCGGTGCCCTTGTCGCCATTATGCCCGCTGTTCTTGAAGGATACCACGCACACCGCGGCCACGACGGCCACCACCAGGATGGTCGATGCACCGATAACGGCGCCCTTGTTGCTCATAACTGCGACCTGCAAGCAGCACCGGTTTCCCTACCAGAGCATGCACACGAGACGGACGCGCTGATCGAGATACGAAATGGGAATGACGGGTTAAGCCAAGGAGAAAGAAAGAAGATTGTGTTGTGTAGCTCCCTCTCCCTGACCAAAACGAATGGAAAAGGGGTCCTCCTAGTTTATTGGTGTGAGTTGGAGCTGGACGGAGCCGAGTGCTTAAATACGTACTAGGCTTTTGCGTTAATTTGGGACATGGCGGAGACTGGATGGTTGTGCATCGTTCGTCGGCGCGGGGGCGGGAAAGAAGCCGAAGCGAAGGGAACGCCACACGACGAGACTGGACGGCGGTTGTGTTTGTTCTTCTGGTGGGACGCTGCGATGCGACGACTTGACGAGCCTCTCGCACGTTTTGGGCTTTCTCGCGGGCAGGATCTAAACAGTACTCAAATATCTCTCGCTCGGCTAGCAGGCAGAATAAAATGGGCCTCACCAGGCCCATGACTCCTCACAAGATTCCATAACAAGAATCTGATGTTTGTGTGTTAAAAGCATATGTGTATATCGTAAATTTTCCTCTTTCTGCCGAATTTCACGAACTGTTTTTGTTGAATGAAGAGACGATCTATCTAAAATCGGGCGTTTCGCCACCATAAAAAAAGGCCCGTTTCGCGCTCGTCGACTGTGGTAATTAAAACTGCAGGAGGTGGTGTCCTCGCGGATGGGACAGTGACATCAGTTCTGAGCTGCAAAATTGGACGGGTCAGTTTCCCCAAAAGCTGTGGATTGTTTTTAAAAGGAATCGAACGCTGTGGATGCTGTAGAAAACCAAAGGCCGTGGTAGCCTACTTTTGTTTGCTATGGGGCCATGTACTCTACCCGAGACGCCAGACATCACGTCAGCAGCAGCAGTATATAAAACCGAGGAGATCTGAAACGAGCTGGGGCGATTCGAGAACCCGTTGATAGGCGTCCGTTCCGTGGCGGCAACTTGACAAAGCACGAGATGGACTCGAATTTTCCAAATCGGGGCATGAGTAATTCAGTAGTATTATTATGACGCCAAACCAAACCAAAGGAGAGAGGGGTCCAGCTCCGCTCCGCACATACTAGACAATACAGTACTATTGTATTATTTTGGTCGCTGGACTGTTCCAGCACCAGAGATATTTTTCTCCTGCATACGGATACTTCACCTTTTCCTATATAAAAAAACACAGTGTACAGATACTTCAAGAAGGGAAAGCCGTGCTGTACTGTACTCCTCTATTAAAGAAAAGAAAGGCTGGCCTTCCCTGTCAACGGATGTAGAAATCAACAGTGCCAAAACCGAAACCTGCTCACTCTAACCCGTGGTCCGACATAGTTGGAGCATGTTGAGATAAAGAAACAGCCGGGTACAAGAACTATCTCGAGTCACTTCGTTCGTTGCCGGTCCCAATGCTTGTTCTGAGAAACAAACTGGACCAAGAAGGCATTAGCGAAGAGATTTTGTGTGGACCACGGCTCGGGGTAAGACGCACCGATCGGTGGTAACCACCGTCCGAGGAGCTGCTCTGATGCCTGACCGAACGCGAGCGAGCTCCCGGATTCGTGATCTCCGCCCACAGCCATCGATTCCTTCACCTCACCTGGTCCAGCCGCCGCCCGCCCATCAACTTGGATGCGCAAGTGGCTGCCCGCCTTTTCATCTGGAACTGGAAGAGAAACCACTCGTACCCACACCACACCGCCGTTTCGCTTTCGTTCGTACAGCGTCCGCGAGCACTCCAGAACGCCGGCCGTATCCATCACCGCCCGCGGAAGCGTCAAAGATGCAAATCCAGGCGCGATGCGGCGGCGACGGCGAAGTGAGCCGTGAGCGTCGCTAGAAAGGTCAGCCCCTCTGCCATGCAGGACAGGGACGAGAACACAGAAGATGCCAGCGTTGCCAAGCGCGGCTCTGGCGCCCGCCCGAAACGGATAAACAATTTGAGAGCCGGTACCACGACACGTAAGGCTCCACAGAGAAAAACAGATGTACTACTACTGAATCCAAAGGAATTCTCCAGTACCAATTGGTGCACGAAATGTCGACAAGATAATCGGAATCCCCGACCACGCGTCGCGCATGCTCTTGCAGCGACGCAGCCGCAATCAGAACCCAACACAACCCAGGATCACACACACGCACACACACAATCAAGCACAATCAAGCGATCACGAACTACGGAGAAGGGCGTCAATAATCAGACGGCCTTGCTAATAAAATTGGTAGTAACCCGACTCGGCAGTTTTTATTGTCTTCTTTTGTCCAGAGCTCTCTCTCCCTCTCGTTGCTTGCTTTGCTTGCCCGCCTCCTCTGCTCTGGTCTCTTTCACCAAAAAGCGTGTCGAGTCGGCACGCGTGCACATCTCGTACACCGGCGCGCCCGTCACCGCCGCGGCTGCGGGTAGGGCGAGACGCGCGTCCGCCGGGTCCCGTCGGACGGAACGCGACCGCCGACGCCGCTACCGCCGCGGCTGACCCCGTCGCCGCGCACGATGTCTTCCAGCATCTTCTGCAGGTCCTCCAGCGTGTCCGGCTTCTGCACGGGACCGGCAAAGCGATGCATCGGTGAACACCAGAATTGCGATTACTAGGATTATATAATCCGAGCGGTTGGTGGTTGCGCCTACCTCGTTTTTCACGTTATCCATCATCACCAGCATCTCCTGCATGAAGTCGGAGAAATCCTGGCCGTTCAAAAACAGAGTAAAAACTTTCTTAGTATTTTTCATCTAGTATAATAGACTAATCATATAGTAAGATAATATTCGTCCACAATAAACTGGCATAAAAAATAACAGGATCACAATAATTTGATTGATCCGAGACAATAAGCAGTCCACAATAAAATGGTAGTAAGAAAATTAACAGGATCACAACAATTTGATTGATCCGAGACAATAAGCAGCGGTGGAATATAATAAGGGGGGACAAGGGCATGCTGCACACCTGGTCGTCGTCGTCGAGGGGATCGAAGAGCCCGGCGTCGTACATGGCCCTCTTCCCCTTGTCCGACAAAACTGCAAACCAATAAGCACAACAAAACCAGCGAGAATTCGATCAAATCGGCGTGCAGCCAAGCGGGGGCGTGTGCAACAAGATGAGCCTTACCGGAGTACGCCTCCTGGATCCGCTGGAACCGCCGCTTGGCCTCGCCGGCCCCGCCAGGGTCGCTAGCCCACCGGTCCGGATGCCACTTCTGCACGCCCACGGGCAAGAGATCGCAATCAGCACAACGAAGAGCCCAAACCATCGACGAGCCTCCGTGTCGTGAGCATGGACAGACAGCAGAGGAAGAGGACTGTGAATGAACTCACCAACGCGAGTCTCCGGTACGCGGCGCGTATGTCGGTGGCGGAGGCGTTCTTGCGGATGCCGAGCAGCGCGTAGTAGCAGCACCCCGACGCTCCGGCGCCGCCGCCGGAGGCATTGCCAGATCCGCCCCCGCCTCCGGCGTCCATGGGGGAACCGCCGGGACCCGCGCGACGACGCAGTAGCTACACAGGAAGCGCGACGCTATCGCTGCATCAAATTGGGAAGGGAGACGAGGACGAGATGGGAAGAAATTGCTGCTGCAAAAGCTTTTTATTCCGAAGAGAGGAGGGCGTGCGAAAAATATCTGACTAAATAGGGAGCGTTGTTCTTGGTCGTCGGGGGGTTGGGGCCAGTGAAGGTTCCAGAGCTCGTGCCGAGGCGAGATATTTTCGAGCGCCCGCTCCGGACTCGCCATCGTTGTTCGCGGCTATTTACGACTTTGGAATCTTCGTTGGGCCCAAAGTCTTGCCTTTCGAATTCTGTCTAGAGGCACCGCATGGGCTGCATTCCCTACTCCGAGAGACTCACCGATCCAGTAAACACGGGCCGCAACTCACACATCGTGGTGGCCGCAACCGAGTAACCCAACCCACCCCCTTATTGACTGACACATTTGATCCAGGAAACTTTGCTCTACTGAGGGATTTGCAGGGAGTAGTATTAGCCTAAGCGTGAATCAGTCCCAAAAAAGCATCAGCTAAGTTTTTGATAAGCGCTGCTGCAGTATTTTCTGGTCAGGGATTTTCAGGACAATTCATTTGTGCGAGTCATGCACTCATGCTTCATGGAACAAGTCGAATACCGAGAATCAGGCACAACAAATGTTCAGTCCACTTAATCAGACATGGCCGTGCCCGTGCAAGAGTCACCACCAGCTTCAGGCTCGTTAGGCTGCACTAGCTGTTTCTGTGCTGTGCAGCAGTAGAAGCTAGAATCACAGTAGCACATAGAAGAACTTGCAGCCGCAGCCAAGAAAAAAGAAGTGCAGTCGATGCTCAAGATGGACACCAACTGGGAAAGGGGATTGCATCAGATCAAGGATAATAACTGAAACCATATTGTTGACCATACTGCACTTCAGCTGTAACGCCCGTTTATAGCATCTCATTTTTTTCCTCCAACTACTATAATCCCTTCGATGCAACACAAAGCCACCGTGCCAAGACATTCCATCCAGGTAAGTAATTCCATGTCTCGGACAGAAAACAGTTATCAGCAAAACTACATTGCATATGTTCGAATACGAACAGATTTTCATGCAAAATCAACAAACGAACTGTTGGAAACAGAAAATGACTGGAAACATGTTATGAACTTGTTTCCTTAGTTATCATTAACATGATCACTTCAACAGCAACCTTAACGCTACATATTCAATCGATGTATCTGATCCTTATAGACTCAACTATTCAATGCAAGTACATTGCATAAGCATACAGAAACTATACCTAACAGAGAGAAATATGAGCATCTGGCCATGACAATCCCTGCCATCCAATCACAACAGGAAAGGGGAAGCCCATATTCAAGATCCACTTACAAAAATTGCAGTACTTTGTAAGCATAGATGCTGAAAAAAAAACAGGAATCACTAGCACGGACGACACCTACAACCCCGCGTAGAAAGGTGTTTTAGCAGCAACCTGCCCCTCTGGCACACGGAAGATCGGATGCCAAAGAAGGCTCTCCCTCAGAACATGCCTAGAAGACACTCCCACGTCAGGAAACCAAAACTTATGTAGCAAAGTCCCATTCCTGTCACAGTGCAGCACCCTGTTCGGGCACTCGATCAGAACATCCCCTTCACGCGAGACAACAGATGGAGACCAGTTTCCAAAACACAAATCTGTAATCTGTGCCACTGCCAGTTGAATCCGGAACACTCGGAACCAAATCTCGTTCTCGTTATCCTGCATACGCCAGAGTTCTACCTCTGTTCTGTTCATCCTGGAGACGGACATTGCCAGCCTACCATCAATTTCAAGCAGCCTCATGTCCTTGTCTGTAACAGGTGGAATCATCCAGCTGAACACCTCGGCCTCTGTGTTGAACACAAGTATGTGGTATCCTTGGCGCTGCTGCGGCGGCCAGTAGAGCTTGCGGCGGAGATATACAGGCGGGGAGACACTGGAAGGATCCAGCCCCAGGTGCAATCCCATGTTCTCAACCGCCGGTGCGATGGGGCATCCAAGGAACCTAATACTCATTGGGTTCACAGTATAAACGAGGTAGAGCACCACATCACCATCCTCTTTGCCAGTATGGAGCAGCACACGGTACTCGCTGGAAGAGGCGTGCTCATAGAATCCAATCACGTTGAAGTCGCCAAGATCCACGACGCTAGCGCACTTGCGCGTGGCGGGGTTGCAGACGTACCAGATGTTGATGAGGGAGACTAGGAGGAGACCGTCGACGGAGGCGTGTATCGTGAGCCGGGGCACGAAGCGCTCGTCGTCGTCGTTCTGATCATAGCGGGCGTAGTCTACGGCGAAGTCATTGATGGGGGCAACTTCATAACCGTCGACGAACTTGTCCTCGTGGCAGTACATGTTGTCGGTGTACCGGAAGATGGAGTGCAGCTTGTCGGAGCGGAGGTCGAGGGCCTCGACGCAGTAATCCCTGAGCTGGATGTAGCGGTCGGGGCAGGCGGAGGCGCCGAAGCAGAGGAGCGGCCGTGGCGTCTGGATGAGGTGGAGGACGGCAAGGAAGCCCGGGTAGGATGTAGCATCGCGCCAGTCCCTGCAGACCGCGCGGAAGCGGAAGAACGACGTCGGCGTCAGGCGGCGGATGATCCCCATGACGACGTTGAAGGGGGCGTCGCGGATTAACGCGGCGGCGCCGCCTTGCTCCGGCTCCGCGTTCACCGCCATCAACGCGTCCTTCTCCACGCGCTTGGTGGTTGCGCGCTCAGCGACCGTCGTCCAACAGCAGCCACTCCTTCCTGCAAAACGAGACGGGTTGAGAAAACCGGCAGTTGCGCAGCGCCGCCCCGCTTCTGGTTTCGAAAATGCGCTGTACATAACACGGAGATGGGGACCAAATTGGAATCCCGAACACCGGAACACGCAGGAGGAGGACGAACTCGATCGAAGTCTCGATGGCTGGATAGGGATCCTAGGATTAGGATGAGGGATTCGAGAGAGCTCACCTCTTTTCGCCGCGGCTGCTTCGGCGTCCGACCGTATCGTTTCCCACACCAGGCCGCCGCGCCAAAACCCGTGGAATGAAATGGTGGGAGGTGCCGAGGTGGAGGCAGCTTGCGTTTTAACAGCTGTCAACCCATCGTCCCGTCCTTTCCCTGCACGCTTCGCTGCAGCTTGGCTTGGCTGCATCAACTGCATCGGTTCTGCTCGTGGACCCTAGGATTTGGGCCTGGATCGAGGAGGCCCAACGTGGGAGGCATGTTTTCGGCTGAATCGAGCCCATTTTTTCTACGCATCAAAGCTGTAAAGAAACTAAATCCACGACCATTACAATATGCTGCGCAAATAGGCAACCGTCAAGTTCTAGCGCCTTAAAATATTTGAAAGCAGCACTGGCTAGAACCACAAACAACCAAAATAGTATATCAGGTCCTGAATCGAGCTCATAAAGAAAAATCAGTTCCTTTGTTGGGTTCTTCTTTATTTCGTAGTTGGAGCAGCTCCAATGGACTGATGAATTCAATTGGATAATTTCTAAAATATAAGGTGAAAGCATGCAAACATTAACAATTGTATTAGGGGATCCCTCTACCTCCATAAAATCCCAATCTGGCTCTAGCCCTCGGGTGAGAATCTTAGCCAGAACATTCTGCATATAGCTTATCGTCCTTAATAAGATCACATATCCCAGGAAGATGGAGCTCACATGTCATACAAGGCTCCTCTTCCCAGTTGTCCTTAACATTGCCACTAGCAGGTATCATAAAAGGCTAACACGTGATAATTTAAAATGGAATGAACAAATTTAAAATGAAAAGCAAAAACATCAGAATTGACTCATCAATCAGTAAACCCAAACATCAGATTCACAAAAAACTAAATAATTAAACCAAACAATGTTCTCAAACAAGGAAACCAACAAAGCACAGCTGTAAGTGATAAAGCCAAAAGAAACGATGAGTGTTCTTTTTTACTGCTTCTGACGAGAAATTAAAATCGAAAGCTCCGATGCATTTCTTTAAGCTTTCAAATGGTGGAAGATGATACCCAAGAGTGATGCTTTATCGTTCTTAGTATGTTAGATTATACATAAGTTTCTTGAACCCAAATCACTTCATTCACAGCATAGTTGTCATCCGAGGACTTGATTTCTTGGAAGGAAACATGACCAGCATTTGCATGCCACCCGCCAGATTTGTAAAAGGCTTTGAAAAACCACCAGATTTGAATAGGTGACATATCGAAGCTCTGTACCCCCAATATACAATTCTTCCATTTCGATTTAGGAAGAGTCTCATGCTCAGTTTGGAAGTTCCACTCCATGACCATAACTAAGTTCCATTTCAACTTTTATGTACACAATAACAAACAGAACCTGTTACAAAAAGAAACTAGATGAAACCATTGACTGCTATGGTTACCAAGAACAAAAAAAAAAAAGAGTATGTATGTGCCGCTTAACAAAGCATATTATTATTAGAGTAAAATTAAAACAACCGCAAGTTATGTAGTCCTTGCCTAACACACTATGTATGTGCCACTTAACCACGAGCTTTTAATTACATCGTTTCACCAAAGCAATCTTAAAAGTAACTGTTAATGTGCAAAGCAGATGTGGCATCTACAATGCTTTCATTTCATATGATCTCGTATATCCTAAATCCTAGTTGATTTGATTGATGTTATCAATAAAACAAATGTAAGCATGTCAGATGAATTGAATTTTTACCGGCTAGGGTTTGTAAGGCATTGTAACCACAAAAATCTAAGGTTAAGGATCACCAAACATTGGCATTAATCAAAAGTGTTACCTCAGATTGAATTCAAGATGACTCGTAACATTTACACACAAACCAAATATTGGTTACACACAATAACACTAGCCAGGTTTATCTGATGTTTTCAGATTTTCCAACTTTTTTTCTAATATATTGGCTAATTGAGCAGGCTGCCATTGGACAGGAAAGGCTCGCTCAGGTGGTCAGCGTCCGACCTACCACCCAGCCAATTAATCATGGACGTTGGGGACAAGTGGTGCTGAATGCACCTCTCCTTCCGTGATTCCACGGTGTTGATGAAGAATACAGGTTCTCTATCTTTTCGTCGACAATACAGCACTCTGTACTCGGAAGATGAATCATGAGAATAGAGCCCCATGACCGTGTCATGTCGAAGCTTTGTCGGGTAGATTGAAATCCATTGTCGTGTGGCGGGGATTGCAGAGGTACAGAAGATTAGTCCAGGACATGAGAGGAGACCATCACAAGAAGCAAGGACAGCGAACGGGCTTTCTTCAAGTCCGCAGTCGTTTTCTTCGGCGGTGAACCTGGCAACGGAGCTGAACTCGTGGGTGCGGAGATCGACGGCCTCAAGGCAGTAATCGAAAATCCCATAGTCCGTGAAGCGGTTGCCCACGTCGCGAATGAATGAATAGAGACGCTGGGGGCGGCTGGCGGCGGTGGTGTGCCAGTAGGAAGGCGCCGTCGGAGGTGAGGCGGTGCAGAGCCTTGCAGACGGCGCGGCACCGGATGATGGATTTCGGCTGCAGCAGGAGCAGAACCAGTGAGATGATCTCTTCGGGGAGGTCAATGAGGGACCTTTGCCTTCGCTCCAGCGCTCTTTTTGCCCTCGTCATGGCAGCCAGGTGAGAGTACGGACTCCAGCTTCTGTATCACAGCGAACTTAGCCTCAATTTTGGTCTCAAATGCATCCAGTGTTCCACTGATACGGAATAAATTAGGTTAGGGTTCCCAACAAGCAAACCAAGGAGGAATCAAGAGAAAATCGAACTCAACGGGGATGGGTGCCTTGAGCTCACCTCACTCCGCTTTCCACCCTCCCTTCAATGGAGAGCTTCCATGGATGCGCGCTGAATGTCGCTGGTAAATCTTGGAGAAACGGGGAACGAGAGAGATGCACGCAGATGGGGACGACAGTGAGTACACTGCCACACCGTCGCCGTTCGCATACGAACGGATTATGCAAACAAATTGGGCCACGTTCCGCTTTTGTTCATAAAAGTAAGTCCATCACATGATTGTCTTTTGTTGGCCCATATAACTGGGTTCTTAAATATCGGTTTGGGCCCTATCATCATCAAAGAAGGATATTATGCCCAAAAAAAGGAAAAATAATGAAGGATGTTCTCATAAGAAAAGAAAAGAAAAACTAATAAAATGGAGGAAAACATAAGTACTCCTCCGTATCCCACCAACGTAACACGGTTGCTGCGTCGAGCAAGCAACGTACGAGATATTGATGGGCAGACAGCCGGTTGAATTTCTTCTTATCACCACATGATGACGGACAGTATCTTCAGCCTAAGCTAAGCCTTGCTCGTGCAAACAATTCTTCTGCCCAACAGCCTCCTGATACCAATAGTCTTCTTCCCTTCGATCGCAAGATAAAGCTGTACAACCGTAGCATTCACCGCACACATGACCGGGATCCTGCATCTTTTTCTTTCCCGGCGAACCTTAATTAAGTTTCACGTGACACCAACAGCACAGCGGCATATGCCATCGCCGAACTACTACTATCAGTCAGTCAGTCAGTCGGGCAACATCGCGTAGCATTTGATGAAAGGAATGGAAGTTTTGGGGCGTTCGGCTGCAATCCTGCTAGCTAGGAGGAAGCTGGGCGCTGGATGGAGCTGACCCCAAGGAGCGAACGGATAATACCTGGTTACCTGCCGCTGTTTGCCTCCAAGAACTCATCGCCATGTGCGCACCCCGTCGGTAGCTTTATTCCTGGACATGCTGAACCGAACGCAACCAGCCTTTTTCCAGCCCCAATCATGTGGAGCAGGGGGAACGTGATTATTTGTTTGCACTTGGCCTTTGCAAATTGTGGCATACTATACTAGGTTAAAATAAACCAGGTCAAGCAAGCTCTTCGTCAAAATGAACAAGGTCAAGCTCAAGCTCTTTTTCTTCAGAATCGAACAGCTCAAAAACCTCACCAAGTGGGCGCGGGGATAACGGAGCTTCTGTGAGGAATCCAACAGACGCGCCACATGCAGGCTCGTGCTTGCGGTTGGCGAGGTTTTCTGACGAACAAAAGAGGTTCTTTTCTTCCTTGAGTTCACAAGAAATGAATTCTTTTCTATGAATTCTTTTCTTCCTTGGCTTCACAAAGAAATGAATTCGTTTCTTCTTCCTGTCATCAAGTGAACCGGAAACTCTGTACACCAAGTCAAGTCGTTCGTATGTCCATCACCATTTCCCCTAATACTACTACTTATTAGCCTGTGGATAAGGATGTTCCCGTGTATGACAATCATGTAGTAGTACGAGTCTACCAAATACCAAGCCCTAGTATATATTTTGTTTGTATAGAGACGAGAGGATGGGAATAAAGTCGAGAAAATAGTAATAAACCTATACTTGTATATCTGTATTAATTTGCCCCGGGAAAGGACAGCAGCACACAGGCTCCGTCGAATAGAACATACGCGTACGTGTCACGATTGCAACTCCACGGCGACAGGTATGCCACTGTCGAAGCCAGCTGTTCTACAGTAGTAGCGCGCGCCATGCCGCCCTTTTTTGAGTTGAGTATTCGTCGCGATTTCTCGTCCGTCCCGTCCCGGCCCGGCCCGGCCCGGACCCAGGCGGAACGGAAGGCCGATCCACGCAAGAGACTCGCGGATGCAGCCCCAAATAATCAGCGTGGCCGGGCAGACAATCTAGCACGTCGCAACTCGCAACACGAGACGAAGGACGTGTCAGTGCGCCGCCCTTCCCTTCCAGCGCTCTGCTGCTCACACAGCCTGGCGTCATCTCCGGCAGCGAGTTGTGTCAGTCACGACGACGGTGGGCCTCTTCTGGCGAACAGGCAGATCGTAACGGCTAGTACTACTACAACGTGGGTGTGTGGGAGACCGAGGGCCCGAGGCCGGGGGTCACGCCGGCGACCCAGATTGGCCGCGCCGCCTCTGGCGTCCATATGCCCCGCACGCCCGCGTAAACCCGTCGTGAAATGGAAACGAGCAGATCAAGCTGTACTGTCGTTCAGTTCAGCTAGTTACAGGCGTTCGGAAAAACACAGTACTATAAAGAACGGCCATCGTCGTCCCGTCGGCGTGAGCGTTCGTCCGGCTCCAAGTCAACAGTCGTCGCGAATATATATACTTTTATTTTATATACTGTACTTGCTGATATAGTAATAGTTTATGATTGCCGTGCAAGTTCTATAATTTCATTTTTTTCTTTAAACTGGCATATCTGACGTTATTATATAGGTCATTGCTCATTTTGTTGTGAGTGAGTATACACAGATCCACCAGTACAGTGGTACAGGGAAGCTGGAATAGTAATTTTTTACTCATTCGCAAAAAGAAAAAGAACGAACGGTTCGCTATAATTGATTCATGGCTACGTCATTCATCAAGTAGCCTTAATTCTTCTCTTACCCGATTTGCCTTGTTCACTTACAATTCGAGAAGAAGAAACGTGTTTAGTTTAGCTCGAATCTGCGAACAGCATTCGAAACCCCCTACAGAAATTCCGGGCAAATTCGAAATTTCGTTACCCGATAACCACGACGAAACAACAACAGAACAAATCCGCACGGATCGAAAGGTAAGGGGCAGCGGTGAAACTGGAAAGGCGATCGGTGAGTTCAGTTTTGGGGGCTTCCTCCGCTCGCTGCCGCCCGCCCAGCCAGCCATGCCAGCTGCCTCTTCCTCTCTCCTCCTCGTCGTCCACTCTGCTCCCTCATCCGCGAGATAAACCCACAAAATCGAAGCGCAAAATTAAACAAAACTGGAGCAGCCGCGGCAGCGGCACATACAATAAGCAGCAGCTGCTGCATCCACCACCACCGTCACGCGACCGCGCCGCAGAGGGAGAGAGAGAGAGAGAGAGAGAGAGAGAGAGAGAGAGAGAGAGAGAGAGAGAGAGAGCTGAGCGGAGGCAGGGGAAGGAAAGGGGGGGAAATTGCGGTGGGTTGGTGGGTGCCGCCTCCGCCTCCTCTCCTGCTGCTGTCCTGCTGTCCACCCCCATTCGCTTCGCCTGGCCTCGCATGGATTCGCGCTCGCTTCTCCCTCACTCCACGCGCCGATCCGCCACCAGCCAGGACACCGCGACGCGATCCAATTGAGGAGGCTTTGCCGTCCGTGCGCGCGTTCCCTCCCTTCTACTTTCCGGTCCGCTTCTCCCCAGTCTGGCCGACGCCGTCGCGCGGCTGCACGGCGTGTCGGTGTGGTCGAAGCAGCAGTCGCCGTCACGCGGGCGACCCGGCACGAGGAAGCGGTGGCCGCGCCGGGCGAGCGCGATGCTGTGGGTTGCGCGCCTCTCCGGCTTCTTCTCCGCCGCCATGCTGATGGTGGTGCTGTCGCCGTCGCTGCAGTCATTCCCTCCCGCCGAGGCCATCCGGTCCTCACAGTTCGACGGCAGCGTCCGGTTCCCCGGCCAGATCGCTGGGGGCGCCAGGGGAATCGCCTTCCGCCGCGCGCCGTCGTTCCGCAATGCCGCCGACTGCGCCGCCGCCGCCGGCAACGGCACCGACGTCTGCGACCCCTCCCTCGTCCACATCGCGATTACGCTCGATGATGAGTACCTGCGGGGCTCCGTCGCCGCCGTCCACTCGGCGGTGCAGCACGCGCGGTGCCCCGAGAGCGTCTTCTTCCATTTCCTCGTCTCCGACTCGGGCCTCGGGGACCTCGTCCGCGCCGTCTTCCCGCAGCTCCGGTTCAAGGTCTACTACTTCGACCCCGACCGCGTCCGCGGGCTCATCTCCACGTCGGTGCGGCAGGCGCTGGAGCAGCCGCTGAACTATGCGCGCAACTACCTCGCCGACCTCCTCGAGCCCTGCGTGCGCCGCGTCATCTACCTCGACTCCGACCTCGTCCTCGTCGACGACGTCGCCAAGCTCTGGCGCACCGACCTCGGCGGCAGCACCGTCGGCGCGCCTGAGTACTGCCACGCCAACTTTACAAAGTACTTCACCGCCCGGTTCTGGACCGACCAGCGCTTCGCCGGGACTTTCGCCGGGCGGCGCCCGTGCTACTTCAACACGGGGGTCATGGTGCTCGACCTGGAGCGGTGGCGGGACTCGGGCTTCACCCAGCGCATCGAGCGGTGGATGGAGATACAGAGGTCGCCGGCGGGGCGCATCTACGAGCTCGGCTCGCTGCCGCCCTTCCTGCTGGTGTTCGCTGGGCACGTGGCGCCGATCGAGCACAGGTGGAACCAGCACGGCCTAGGCGGCGACAACGTCTTTGGCAGCTGTCGCGACCTCCATCCGGGGCCGGTGAGCCTGCTGCATTGGTCCGGGTCCGGCAAGCCGTGGGCGAGGCTAGGCGCCGGGCGGCCGTGCCCGCTCGATGCGCTCTGGGCGCCCTTCGACCTGTACGGTCCCGCCGGCGCCGGCACCGACAAGTCCCGGTAACACAAATACCTCAAAAAAAAAAAGAAAAAAGATTCTTTTCCTTCTTTGGCCGACCCCGTACAAATTTCTGAGCTCTCTAATTCTTGGTCTCCATTACCTGTTCAAAACCTATACTATGTTCTTTTTTTTTCTTTTTTTTTCTTTTGTTTATGTTCGATTAAATGTTTTGTGTTAGATTGTTCATGTTGGTCACAGTGACTTCCTCCACTTCTTTTTTTGATCGTTTTGTTACGGAAAACAAAGAGGTCATTTTTATCCTACAGTACCACTCCTACTCTATAGAGTTGCAGGCTTGAGGCCTCATCATCATCATCATCATCATATATAAATAAAAGCACAGAGAAATAGACTTTGCAGCATTTGTTCTTTCTCCCATGATCCCCATTCTCCTCCCTCCTCACCTTCTGGCTTGTGCTGTTCGGTGTCTTCTCGCTCACTCACACAATCAAATCCAGAATCCACGAATGACCTATCGATATCAACGACGAGTCAGTCAGTCCAATGCAGCACCTGCACAACCCTTAACGTCGCTCAAAGAATACAACCACTGACCCTCGCGCCATGTGGACCGGCTTCTTGCGGAGTCACCGTCACTCGCGAACATGAGTAGTAACTTGGAATCCTCGTCGTTGTGGCCGTGCACGAACACATTGACACTAACAACCATTTCGAGCAGTAATAATAAGCAGCTCGCGGGGATTATTAAAGGCAGATTGATGGAAATGGCTGGTGCAAGCGAGCAAGCAACACGGCACGGGAGGGGACTTGTGAGCTACCGCCCATGACCGTCTCTCTTTTCGTTTCGGGGTCGGGGGTCCACCTTTCCTGTGGGGGCCTCTTGCCACTACAGCACTCGCCGCTTTATTCTTTTGCAAATCGTCATCATCATGGCCATATAAACTCCCTGCAAGGATTTCTTTCCTTTTACCATCTCCTCTGTTTTTTTTTCTTTTTCTCATCTTCTCTCGCAAGAACCTTTCTCTTATTTTTCTCAACATCTCACTTTCCTTGCCAGCTCCCACTTAGCATCTACTTGTCGCCCTCCGCTCAATGCATCCAACCAATATTTTTGTGCCAATTGCGGACGACGGAAAAAGAACCCATTTCGTGTCACTTGGTGCCTGGTATCGCTCCCTGCAGACCTCTCGTTGCCCACAGAGACACGGGGCCCGTCACACGCGTCGGCGTTTGCCCTCGCCACTTCGCCAGGGCGCGCGGTTCGGCTTCAGGTTCCAGGCAGGCTTGCTTGGTTGATTTGATCTGGGTGACGGCGACGGTCTAACCGACGACCGACGGGGCCCCTTTTCGCCTTTCGCAATTAGCCTCGGCTAACAGCTGCTTACATATGAGATTCGTGCTGCGTGGGACTCTAGAAAGAAATTCTACTGCATGCGAGGCCGTGTGATCGAGTTATCCGAGCTCTGTTATTTAACTTTTTCGAAGCTCCGTCGGTTTCCGGCAGGTACAGACGTGGTTCATTTCCCTCGTGACGCTAGAGCTAAGCTAAGCTAAGCCATCACCACCTGGGGTCGCACCGTGACTCTACTTCATAATTTTCTGGTGCACCTAATGTCCTTATCAGCTATTTTCATCGATCGGGTTTCCTTTCATCAATTTTATCTATGGAACTGTAGACGGTTTTGTGAATCGTGATGTTAGAAACAGATCATGGAACTCTTTTGTTGCCCTGCACTCTTCTAGAAAAGGATCTACTCCGGTACGGCAGGATTTGGTTATCATGTCCAGCGTCTGTCTTTTCTACAGATCGGGTTAGCAACGCCCTACCATGTATTTTATCACCAACAAAAGCTTCTTATTTAGTATTGTACCACCTTTACGTGGCGCTTCCGGCAAAACCTTTGTTCGTTTCTCCTCCTGGTAGTTGGTACGGTGTTACTGTACTACAAAGCGCAAAATCCTACTAGTAGTAGAACCACCTTTCTGGAACCCTACCTAAGCATGCACATACACCAATACTATGATTCATGCTCCTTTGTCTCTAGAGCAGTGCCGTATCACAATACTCTAGTCTTAGTCACCTCATGATGCTAGTACTACTAATGAAAGAGAGCAAGGCCACGGGGATGTACGTGGTCCCCCGGCTCCGCGAGCGACGCTGATGGCATCTCTCACCTCATCTCGTCTCATCTCATGAGATGCATGCGGGTCGTCTCTGGATCGTTCATCGCGACGCGCACACGCTCCTCTCGCGCTGCGTCGGTTAGGATGTCGCCGTCGCGCCGAGAGCACAGCGAGGGAAAAGCTGACCCCTCGGAAATGTGTCCGGCAAGGCGAGCCCGTGCGTGCGCCTGCCCTGCCAATATTTTTACCTCCCTGTTGTTGCCGCTCCGATCAGGCGGCTAGTCATGGTGTGATCGGCGCGGCTCGGGCCTTAAAGAACAAGAACAGCAGCGTTTTTTTGGATGGGCGCTGGTGGCGGCTACGTACGCACCCACCGGGACCGGGTGGTAGGTGCGTGCGTGTGCGTCCCGGCTGCCGTGTAGTAGGACTCCAACTTTCGGAGGAGGAGGCTGTGCCGATCGCGGAAACGAGATGGATTTGAAACGTATGGGACCTTAAACTGCCCGTTTCCGCCGAGGGCATAGCACATATAACAGATTTGGTTTCAGTTTCAGCTGCAAATGGCACCGCGTCCGTCCGCTTGTGTACGCGAAGAGGGGGGCTCGCTGAAACAGCGACGTATCGGAGCGGGGCGCTACGACCCGATGCCTGAGAAAGACGGCGTATGGTATGGACCCCGAAAAGTACGTATAGATAGCCCTTGGATTGTTGACCCCCGTGTTGGCTGGATCGGTAGGTGTCGCCCCAGAACACAAGGATTCCGTTCCGTAGTGCGAGACTGCGCGAGGGGATAAGGTCACAACTCACAAGACGGTGCCCCTTTGTTTTTCTTTTGTCAGGAAAGAACAATTTCTGTGTGGGGAGCGTACCTTACCTACTACTCCGATCCCAAAATAAGCTAGCTTATTATCGGCTTGTCAGGGAGACGATGCTGGGAGCTTGTCACTTGTGAACTTGTCAGGCCACACGCCAGGCATAGCTTCGCTTAAGCTTTGGTTAAATGGGTCAGCAGTATTTTTTAAAAAAAATCTTGGGTCAGCAGTATTGTCGCACCGTGGAGAAAGTGCTGATGAGGACGTGCAAAAGATGCTGAATTGAAAGGATCTCAACTTTCTTCCGTTGGGCGCTGCGCCGGAGAACGAATAATGTGAAATTCTGGTTTGGCCGCACAAACGTGGCGCTTAACGAGGCAGCATTTTGGTAGCATTTCACAAACGAAGAGCTGGAACAAAACTGAAGAAGCATCCACACCCCCCTGCGACTTCCTACAGTGTACAGAAACTCGATTTTGTCTCCTCTGTACGTCGTGCTACGTAGCAATTGCCATTATGTACAGACAGACATTTCTGCTGGGGACCCGTACCAGCAGTGTGTACTATCTGCAGTAACCCAATTTTGTATAGAAATGGTATTACAACTACAGGCATGTTCTCGTTCCTGGGCCGAAACATCGTGCAAGTGTAATCCACGTACGTGTCCCTTCTCCTATCGGTCCATCATCTGGCATCACCCATCAATTATTTGGCCTCAAAAAGAGTAGAACCCACAGGCAGTAGGCATCAGCGAAGCAAAAACTTCCTTCGCCTCCCAATGATTAATTCCAGACGAGAGGCTTTATCATGCGAATCTAGCAGACCATATGGCGTCTCTCTCGTTTAGTACTCCTAGCCATTTTGAGGTCATCCAAAACCATGACGGAAACTGGGACACGCTCTCGATCGATCGGGACACGTATGTGACGATACCCATTCTCCCAGCTCCCCACCTGCAAATGCAGTAGTACTGGACTACCTGTAGCGCACGGCCATTCAAATCATGCCGCACTTATGGCATGGACCGCTGACAGACAGAGATATACACACACCTACGTGCCGTTGCTGGTATCTGCGGCAATTTGCCCTTGCAGATAATATTGAGTATTTGAGGCCTTTTCTGGCGTTGGGGCTCTCTAACTAGTCGCTTCAGGTCCCTCAGCTGAACAGGACAACCATGTCCTGCTCGCTCCCCGCGCTAATGCCGAATGAGGAGCTTTCTTTCTGTACTAGCAAGGACGTCTAGCGCGTCCTCTGCCCATTCTTCCACGGATAGCGTAGCGTAGCGCTGCCTGGTTCCTCTCGCCGGCAGACCAAGCTGTAAGGCAGCTTATCCATGGCTACCCCAGTGAGAGATTAGAGTTAGAGCTCACCAGCATAGACCCTTTGCTGCGAGGTCAGTGTCTTCACATTATGGGACCATACATATGTACGACATTGCCTTATTAGTCATACCACGGAGTACATCTTAGCCGAAATGGTTGGCATTTTTCCCCCAGTGCAAAGCTGTAGTACTACGCGCAATTGGATGGATTCTGATGTGATGAGATATTTCTTCGCCGGAACAACAAATGGGATCAGGAGCCACGTACCTCCTGAGAAGGGAAAACCATTAATACAAGGCAATGGAATTCGGTATGCGTGTCAACTCGCAACGGGGGATTGGGGGAAGGACAACATCCGTTATTTCTGCTTTTATATACATGTTGCAGTATGGTTGACGATCGGGTGTGGGGGGTGACAATAATGAGGTGTGGACGAGATTGCAAGGGGTCCCCGTCCCGGGCGGACTCTCCCAGTCTCCCCTGCGGACTGATACGAGCGCGCCATTGCTTATGCGTCGTCTCTGTAAGCAGTCGATTAGGAGTAAAACGGATTAGCTTATTCTAGAAGGGACCGACGGATTTGCTTTGTTGGTGGGTTGACCGAATTCAAAGCTTTGTGCCGACGATGGTTACACATAAGTGAAAGCTGGTGGATTGAATTAACAGACTCGTGACTGTGGTGTGTGCCATCATCACCATGAGGTGGGCGTTTAAGCGTATGGTTGGGCGTAGTTTTCGTGTCATTTCACGATTATTATTGGATCTTGATCAGCCTAATTTTGTTGCGAACGACCTTTCTTTAAACTAAACACGATTCATAATCACTCGTGACAACGCCTTGATGCATGCCCATTGCTCAGCCGGCGCATGCAGCAGTTCACATACCATCACATAGTATATCACATTATTTGCCGTTTTTGCGTAAACGAATGCCCATCACATCCCGTACACAGACGTGAGCAAACCAAGTCACCTGCTCTATTTGTCGCTGGACACAAAACGCGCTACTACTGGCAATCAGCATTCACCAGGAGAGAGACAGACGTGGATTCCAGTCAGTACGCTTGCTGGTCGCTGCCACGTTCATGTCACTCGCTCCCAGGGCCTGCTTTTGTTCCTGCTCGTCACATGTTCGATATTCCGCCGGCCGCGAGGAGGGTGCGACACAGATACGGCCAAGCGTAAGCGCGCGTTCTATTCCATTAGCGACCGGTACGACGACATTGATCAATGCTCTGGAGTAGTATATAGAAGAAGCTTGTCCCGCTCATCGGATTGTTGGAGCATGCCTCGAACTGGAACTGCTCCGCAGCGACGGACCAACGCACGGGCGGCATGCATGACGCATGAGCTATGAAAGCGCCACCTGCTCGGCTCGCCCAGGACCAGGTTCGCGCGGGGGCTGCCGGCAGGCACACAGCATCAGCGGCCGCCTGAAGCGATTTTTTATCGATCGGCCTCGCCACAGCAACGGCGCAACCGACGCGCGCTGCTCGGCCGGTGAGGTGACGGACTAGGCGCACGCACGAGCGGGGGACCCTGCTGCTGCTTGGGAGCAGAGACCACGCACGAGTAGGCGTGGCGTGTCTCCTCGTGCTCGCTCTAGCTCTTTTGGTTCTGGGTCCCCCTACCTATCTCGCTTGGGCTTGGCGTCGGCGGGATGAAGCACCGACGGCGCGCGGTGGATCCAAGGAGGCGGGACAAAAAAGATGCCGGACGACGCCAAAATACTTGACCGAGGGGAAGCTTGACCGATCAAAAATGCTTCTGCGCTGAAGCTTAGCCGAGCGCCCGAGCCCCTACGCCTGTCGGCCTCTCTGCCACAAGGCAGAGACTAGAAGGTCTTTTGGGGTAGAGACGTAGAGTACATACGATGCGGAGGAAGTCTCAGTATTACTTCTCACACGGGACGGGACGCCGCTACCATCTGGGATGGAATTTTTCGGATGGTGAAAAAGATTAGCTCTGCAAACATCTTCTTCATTCTGTTCTCCTAAAGCTTTCGTTGGTGACCCGGCCCAGCAAACGCGCATCGGCTTCGCCGTTTGAATCCTTCATCCAAGGCACAACACTTGATCGTACTAAGCCATTTTCCCACTGGTTTTCTTCTGTAGGCCATGTACACGTAACAAAAGACATACAGCCCAGGAGCAGACGCAATCAGGCGTTTCAAGTGGGCCTAATTGAGATATTGGATATGACAAACGCAACGCAAGTGTTAAATAGTTGGGCCTTGCAGCCGGAGCAGGCTCCAAATCAAAAACGGATTTGGGCATTTCCAAAAGAAGACGGAATAGGTTTTAGCTTTTTTTTCTCATACGTAAGCGAAATTTCTGGCGGCCAACATGTTTTGCGTATCTTTTTTTTTTGTCGCACTCTATGCATGCCGCCCACGAGCAAGGAAGACGGAAAAATTCTCGTCCCACGTTGGAACGGTGCCCTCAAGCGAAAATCGCGCAGCCATGAACGTGAGCTCACGTCTGCGTATCGAGCGGTGAACTTGGCGCATTAAGAAAAACACCCAGATTACTGAGCTTTCTACTCCTGAAAAAGAGTGACTGCTGTTGCGTCTTGCGAAACGTCTCCGTAGAGGGAGTCGATCGATCAACTGACTGTATGTGAACACATCGTGATCTTTAAAGATGAACAGCATGGCGTCGTTGTGCATTGGCCAATATCTACCTGTCCCCATCAAAACGCCAAATAGAACTTGACACGTTCTTCCTCGTTCTTAAGAATACTGCTACCAAGTCAAGCCATATGGTAGTAGATTACACCAAATCAACAGCCCAAAAACGTCGATTTGTTTAATGGAAACGGCCTGATTTCGTGCCATGCCGGAAACATCGTGCTCCCCAGCTACGCGCCGGCGGTCTTCCGCTGCGCAAGCTTCACACGGACAGGGCACATGGAACAATGCTGACGTGCCTCAGAACCACGGGCTGGGCCCAACCCCGGACCCGGCCATACAGAACAACGTCTCCAAGCCACATGCCCGGGCCCCACCGTGGACACGGCCCTTCTCCTCAGGCGACAAAGCGCCGAATCATCCGCCGTCGACGGAAGAATCGGACGGCCGCCCCACCGGTTTCGCACGCTCCCGCCGCCGTTGCCCGAACCGAAGAACCCTACCGTTTCAGCCCCGCCGCCCCCGTCCCCCTCTCCGCGTTCTTCACCGCGTCCGTCACTCATCCCAGCCGGACCCGGACCCACACGCCATCGAGCCATCGATGTCAACACACGCTCCCTCCTCGCTTCATCTGCCCCCATCTCGGGACCTCGTCTCGTCTCAGTTCCTGCCGGCGTCGACGCTTTCCACGCCCTTTTGTTCAAAACCCAATCCTTTTCTGCCATTATTTTTTTGACACGGCACATAGGAAGGAAGTAGCAGGCAAGCTGCTACGCACGCCGCTCCCCCAGTTCAAACCCACCACCACCTCCTCCCCATTCGCCTCCCCTCCCCCAGCTGTGCACGGTGCACGCGCTTTCCCATCGCTTCATTTGCCCCGCCACCCGGCCGCTTCCGGCCGCAATCACCAGTCCACCGCGTCTGCGCTTCCCATCCGGCCATGGCTGGCTCGGTAGTTCCCCAGGCCGTGGTGCTCGGGCTCCTCATGCTCGCTGGACTCGCCGCGGCGCAGAGGGCGCCGACGACCCCGGCTGCCGCGCCGGCGCCGGAGCCCGACTGCAACGGCATCGAGCTCACCTACAACATCGTGGACCGCACCAAGATCCGGCCTTTCGTCAGCGACCGGAACAAGCAACCCTACGCCTTCCGCGCCAACGCCACCGTCCTCAACTCCGGCACGCGCCCGCTCAAGTCGTGGGCGATCCTCGTCACCTACGCGCACGGCGAGATCCTTGTCGGCGTCGACGGCGCCGTGCTCACCGGCGGCGGCGAGATGCCGTACAACACCACCCAGGACGCCGGCAACGCCACGTCCTTCTCGGGATACCCGCAGACGGACCTCCTCACGCCCATCGCCACCGCGGGGGACATCTCGCAGATCCAGGCCTCCGTCGGCATAGTCGGCACGGTCTTCGCCGGCCCCGTCGGCACGACAGACTTTCAGCCGCTCCCCACCGCGCTGTCGCTCGACGACCCGGCGTATCAGTGCCCGAAGGCGACCAACCGCACCTCGAGGACCTTATACACGTGCTGCGTCCTCACGCCGGAGGCTGAGGCCAACGCCACGGTCATCGTCGCCAACGCCACCGACCCGACCAAGAACTTCCTCCCGCGCGGCACCGGCGACCTCGTCATCACATACGACGTGCTCCAGGCGTACCCTTCCAGCTACCTCGCGCTGGTCACGATGGAGAACAAGGCCAAGCTCGGCCGCCTCGACAACTGGCAGCTCTCGTGGGAGTGGCGGCGCGGCGAGTTCATCTACGCCATGAAAGGCGCGCACCCTTCTGAGGTGGACACCTCCGGATGCATCTACGGAGCGCCGGGGCAGTACTACAAGGATCTTGATTTCTCTCAGGTGCTCAACTGCGACCGCAAGCCAGTGATCCTTGACCTGCCTCTGTCCCGGTACAATGACACGCAGATTGGGAAGATCAACCACTGCTGCCGCAATGGCACCATCCTGCCCAAGTCCATGGACGAGGCACAGTCAAAATCAGCCTTCCAAATGCAAGTTTACAAGATGCCACCAGACCTGAACCGGACCAAGCTGTTCCCCCCGGCCAATTTCAAGATCGCTGGAGCTTCTTCGCTGAATCCGGAATATACCTGCGGCCAGCCGGTACCTGTCAGCCCAACCGCGTTCCCAGACCCAAGCGGGCTTGACTCGACGACGCTGGCTGTGGCGACATGGCAGGTGGTGTGCAACATTACCACAACTAAGGGGGCAAAGCCCAAGTGCTGTGTGACCTTCTCAGCATTCTACAATGAATCGGTGATCCCCTGCAACACTTGTGCGTGTGGGTGTCCTGCAAACAGACCGGGACCGACCTGCAGCACAACTGCACAATCCGTGCTGCTGCCTCCAGAGGCGCTGCTCATGCCATTCGACAACCGGACACAGAAGGCATTGGCGTGGGCTGAGTTGAAGCACTACAACGTGCCCCGACCAATGCCTTGTGGTGATTTCTGTGGTGTGAGCATCAACTGGCACATCTCTACAGACTACAACAAGGGCTGGAGTGCTCGTGTGACATTGTTCAACTGGGAGGATGTTGACATGGCCGACTGGTTTACTGCCATTGTCATGGACAAGGCGTATGATGGCTTCGAGCAGGCGTACTCTTTCAATGGCAGTGCTATAGGCAACAACACCATCTTTATGCAGGGTTTGGATGGTCTAAATTACCTGGTGAAGCAGACTAACATGACTGGATCAGACTACCTTGTGCCCGGAAAGCAACAATCGGTCCTCTCGTTCACAAAGAAGCCGAACCCTGGGATTAACGTTGTTGCTGGAGACGGCTTTCCTTCAAAGGTCTTCTTCAATGGTGATGAATGTGCAATGCCACAGAGAATTCCAATGAGAAGCAGCGGATTCCGGACCGATCTCAGCAGTGTCCTTGCTTTGGTCTTGGTCCTTGCTGCTTCAGCCTTCCTGTTGCTTCAGCAATGATCCCGGGGCTCTGATTATTTGATTCTTTCAGGTGGTTGGATCCACACCATTTGTAAGAAAGCTTTTTAGTTTTTGTGATTTCTTAGATCTTATTAGCTGCTATTTAGTCTAATATAGCAGCGATTGTGCAATGATATGAACACTTGGATAGTGAGAAAAGATGAGGGTACACTTGTTGCTGCTAGTTTGCAGCGTGGGTTCCCCTCCCTGATGATATATTTACATGTTTACGTACGTCAATATGAATTGATTTGTACATCTCTGATCTTCTTGTGCTGTGTTCTGTAATGCCTCAGGTTAATTTTGTCATGAACGGAAGTTACCATAGGAACTCAAGCTTTGTGCTAACAGTGGTACTTATTTTCCCATACTTTGTCCTTCATGCCTGGTACTAGCGCAATACTAGCTCTGGTTAACTCTTGGCAGCAGGTAAAGGATGAATGCCATTGTACGCTGTTTGAATGCTTCTCTGATCAGCGGGAGTAGTACAGTATTTTAATGGTGTTAATGTTTCATGCTTCCCCTTGAAAAAAAAAATGTTTCATGCTTCCATTCAAATTTCGAAAGGTCGTTGGTGGGCAACGTTGCCCAGCGAGGGACCGCTTCGGTTCAGGAGGTTACATTTCAAACTGCTCGCAACTTGCGGACTGCAGTATCCAATGCCAACGTTCCTCGCACTTCCGAGGAAGGGGCAAGCACAAAGCCCTATCAACTCGAACAAAGCCTAGCTTTCGTTGAAAGCAACTCGCTGACAGCTATATCAACCACTTGTCTTGACCGTTGCCCGGTTCTGATTACTCCTCTAAGTGTCATTTTTTGAACTGGACATCACTTTAATAGTTTGTCTTATTCATTTCTTAAATTTTCGGAGAAAATAAGTCACTATTAAGATAGTAATAAAACAAATTATAAAAAATAATTATTGCATCAAAGAATTGAGTAAGAAGAAATGTCTGAGGTGATGTATGAAAGACAAAAAAAAAACATTTATCCGTGGATGAATGGAGTATTGATTATTTTTCGTGCTTCTCATGGACCTATTCAAGAATCAGTTTGCAGCGTAACCTGTTCATTTCATGTCGTAGATAAAACGATCAACACACACAATGTTGCATTTAATTGTGCACGACTAAGGCCCGTACGAATGGAAGAAACGTTCAAATTTGCTACGCATGAATCACTTGAATACCATCCGTACGATATATTTCATAAGTAACTTGAACAATAATCACATGGAATGTTTTACGATTGTGTAGTCGAAGTGAGAAACGGGTGTTCACGGCTTAGGATAGTGCTCACGGCTGTGTCGTGGAAGCCAACATGTATCATGAAGCAAAAGAAAGCATACTGTACTACTCTACTGAAATTCTTACTTGAATCAAAACTAAAGATAGAGAGATGTTTTTTTTACTACTACCTCTATTTTTAATTATTGATATTTTAGTTCAAATTTTTTTTTTGCAAAGGTTTTAGTTCAAAACTTAACTAGCCATGAATACAAAACATAGATATCAGACATTTTTAAGTTTTAGATAGTCTTTTCCCTCAAAAAGAAAGTTTTAGATAGTCTTTTCTTAGCCCTTGTTTGGTTGCACCATAATCTATATGGATTTAAGAAGTTTAAAGTGTTTTTAGTGCAAAATAAACTAATTTCTTCTTTAATCTACTTTAATCTTTCTCAATTTATATGAATTGAGTCGTAGCCAAACAAAATTTGTGCGGCGGCTGCGGATTGGAGGAAGGTGCACTGTTTTTCATTTTCCTTGGGCCGGAGCCACATTCGGGCCACCGAAGCGCGCGGAATGCGTGCAGCTGGGATGGGCGACGGTCGATGTCGAGTTGACCCAAGTCGACCCATATCTGACCGCACTCCCGCGGTCGCAGCCTCGCAGGCAGGCACAGGCAGCCGCCACACACAGTGCACGCCCACGCCTCCACCCCATCGGCCATCGCCGCGCGACTGGCGAGAGCAGGGTGGGTGGCGCGGAGTCCACATCCACGACGGCGCCAGTGAGCACTCGTAGCTCGTCGTCTCCCTGCTCTCCTTCTCTACCTCGTCTGCAGCTAGCCTTCAGTGTCCAAGCTGCTGAGGAAATGGGGGCCAATTCCTTGGAGGAAAGATGAAATCGAGATTAAGCTAACAAGGTAAGGACCAAGCACCTTCTTATCTCAATTTTCTTTTTGATATCTTTCTCGTGTTGGTGTTCGAGAACCCTAATTTCATTCCCGTTCCATGGATATCTCGTGCTATTTCAGCCGTAAATTCGGAGCTGTAAGGGACTCCCGAGCGGCTTAGCCACTGAGGTCTCGTGAGGACCATGGCTGGGACTACAAGGGCTCCAGAGCGTCGGCGAAACTTCCTCATCGACCTCCCAGAAGAGATCCTCTGCGTCATTCTGGTCCTGCTGCCGCCGAAATACATCCTTCGATGTCAGGCCGTCTGCAAGGCCTTGCGCCACGTCACCTCCAACCACGCCTTCCTCGTGGCCCACCACCGCATCCAGCCACCCCGGCGCCTCCTGACCTTCGTTCGCGACGTGGGTGAATACCCCGATGAACTGGGTCTTGTTGATTACTGCATGGAAGCCCTCGACCTCCGCAACCATGAGTTCCAATCTGTCGTCAGGTTCACCGCCCATGATTACACCAGCTTACATTGGGACAACCCACTTGCCGTCCATGCTGCTTGCGATGGTCTCCTGCTCATGTCATTCAAAAACCTCTTGTACCTCTGCAATCCTACCACACGTCAGTGGATTTCTATCCTCCGGCCAGTACTCAAGCGTGACATTATTATGGGCCTTTATGCTCACGGCTCTTCTGATTACCGAATATTGTACTGTCGACCCGATCATGGGAAACCAATTTTCTTCATCAGCACCGTGGACTCACAGATTGAGAGGTGCATTTGTTCTGATTTTCCCTCAGCATCAATGTGGCAGTGGTTCGGGAGAAAAACAGATGCTGATCACCTTAAAGAGTCTTTCCTGTTCAATGGCAAGCTACACTGGCTGCTGTGTTTAGACCGACAGAGCAAAATACTGGTGTTTGAGACACAAAATGAGATATTCTGGTGGTTGCCTATACCTTTCAAGATACGCCTTATTGCGTCATTCCTTGAGATCGAGGGCATGCTTGCCATATCAAACAGCCATATGGGTTCATCCAATGTGGATGTTTGGCTTCTGCAGGACTACAGGCGTGCAGAGTGGGTACACAGGTGTCGCATCGAGCTGCCTGTGTTAGATATTCGACGTTTTGAAGAGTTGGATTGGTGCTCACATGTTGTGTCCCAAGAAGGAGATATCTATGTTGATGGCTTTGACTGGCAGTTGCACTATGACTTAAAGGGTAATTTGCTGAAGAAATTTCATTGTGACGGACGCATGTTAAACGTCGCAACACATATTCTCAGGGAAAGCCTTGTTTCTCATGCATTCTTTAGAATGCCGGAGAATAGAGGTATACGTGCACCACCTTTCTTCCGGGGACTTTAGGGTCTGCAGAAGTGCAGAGCAGGCTGTAGTTCCAAACGTTCTCGTTTATGCTCTTTAGTATCTATGTTCTACTGGTCTGTATACTTCAATTCCAGTATTGAGATTGAATTAGCCAGCTCCTTAGTTAATCCCTGTCCACTTGTTATGCTAATGACACTATAATTATGAGAAGTGCTATTTTCTTAATTGGGTGCACCTTTGTCTTTGGAATATGAATGGTGAATGCTTCATGATGTGGCTTTGCAAACAAAAATCACTATGTACTTGTCGTAAGCTATGACATACTGGAATTTTTGTGAATAATTTGAAGGAACATATACTATTTAATATACACTAAAATATTGAATTATTTGTGTATTTATAAAGCCATTACTATATAATAAATAATATGATTTCCATTAAAATTTGTTCATGTTTATTACTTTCAAAAATTTTAAATTGCGTATGTACACATACTCATGGTTGGAACATATTTCTCATCACAGGACTGTTCGAGCTGATTTCTGACCGTGTTTGACCAACCAGACTTTGTAAACAATGTGTTTCCTCTTTTTTATTTTCCCTTGACCATTTTTAGTTTTTTTGGGGACCAAATACTGGTTCTCAATGTAGGAGAAGTTCAATGCTTGAATGTAGAGTGGTTAATTGGCATCATTAACATCTCACATGCCAGTTTAGTTGCATGACAGCTGAAGACAACATCCACCGTAGTGTGAAATCAAGACTGTTTTTCCTTGCGCTGACGTTTACATTATCGACTGGATATAAGAAGATTGGTCTTTTAGGTAAACTGTTGCTTGATCAGGTTTTTAATGCGTTACTGGGAACTTGATGCTAAGGTCGGTTACGGACAGATCTGAGATTTTCTTTCACCATCTTATGCATTGGACTGAAGAACTGGCTTAGGCATTTTTCCCTCCATTCTGCAAAGAAGTGCACGCAGGACCATTACATTACTTTAGTGCATTTCGGAATTAAATAGAGGTTTGTTTTTCCCTTAAAATTTTAGGGGACATAATGAAACTATTCATGCATCTATGCCACTGTGTGTTTCCATGCATCTATAGTATTTCGTACTATGAAAAATCTCAATGCATATTCTCAGTATTTCATGGTTTGTTGAGTAATGGATTTTCTAGTACAGTAGCTACTAATGTTCCCGGCCCAACTTCCTCATTCCTGGGCGGCCTCCATTTTTCTGCACGAGCTCTGTTGTGGCCTTTGTGCCTTCGACAATCTCAGACCAGGTATACCCCCGTCGTCGCAAGGCATAAATGCCCACTTCCCATCAGCCGTTGGCCTGCTTAAACCTGACCAGTAATCGAAGGGAAGCAGACGAATTGGTGAGGAGGGGGGAACCCGGGAAGGGAGCGCACAAGCAAGAGGTGAGCTCGAAAAATGATCCCCAATCCCAGCACCCTTCGTCGAATTTTTCTTCCCCAACCGTGGCACTATTCCTCCTGATTCTTCTAGCTGCTTCGTTGTTCCTGAATCGCTCCTATCTGTTTGTGCAAATTTGAAAAGCAGGGGGCATCCCGCTCCGCTCCCGCACGCGGTGACAAGCGAGCAAGCCGCGGCGCGGCCATGGCGGAATCCTATCGTGCGGCAGAGGAACGCGCTGGCTTTGTTCTCCCGGGAGATATCGTGGAGGAAATCATCCTTTGCTTGCCGACCAGGTCGATCCTCTGCTTCCGCGCCGCCTGCAAGCTCTGGCGCCGCCACGCCTTGGATTGCAGCGTCCTCCTCACCCACCATCTCCGCCAGCCGGCGCTGCCCTTGTTCTCCAGCCAACGCAACGTCGACGACGAGGGCGAGGACTCCTTCCTCATGGCGCTCCGCTACTACTGCCTCGAGGCCGTCGACCTGAGTGTGGTCCTGCCGCGGCGGATGGTCGTGCGCTTCAAGGACGTGGAGAGAATAGACTTCAACCCGTGCGCGGTGCACGGCTCCTGCGACGGTCTCCTCCTCCTCAGCTACCTCGACAGGCACTTCGTCTGCAACTCAGCCACGCGCCAGTGGGCGCGCCTCCCTCCACTCCCTCCCGACGAGTGCTGCATCGCTGGGTTCTACGCCCACGCTGCTTCCAAGGAGTACCGGGTTCTCTACCTACGCAGAGGCGATGACTTCGCGTGGGAGTACTACGTCCCGACGGTGGGTTCCCAGCAGCAGGAGAGGTGTATCGGGCGTCGCGCATCGTCAGACTCCCTGGCCGATGTGCTGGCGAAAGGCGGTCCCGAACACTCGGCAACCATGCCGCCCGTCCTTCTCCACGGCAGCCTGCACTGGCCACCGCAGCAGCTCCAGGACAGCATACGGGTGTTCGACATAGACGCTGAATCGTTCAGGAGGATGAGGCGTCCCGACAGCAAGTACAGCAGGTGTTTCTTGTTCGCGATGAAGGATGGCAAGCTTGCCTTGTCCAGCTGGCAGTGCATCTTGAACCAAGATCCGTGGACTGTTAATCTTTGGATCATGCAGAATTACAAGAACGAGGCCTGGGTCTTCACATACAAGATCCGAGTGCCGGTGGACAGTCATCTTGGCAAAGGTATACCCCTGAATGTGACCGTTGTGTCTGAAGATGGAGATATGCTTGTGGAGCGCAAGGCCATTGTACTGCACTATAACAAGAACGGGATCTTACTGCAGACTCTCAATTGCAACGGCCATTTCGTCTGTTTTACGGGACATTTCCTCAAAGAAGCCTTGTTGAGCGTACCTTTCTCCGCAAGCAGCAGGATTATGATCCCCAGGGACCGCCTTTCTTCAAGGGGTTGCAGATCTCTTAGTGAGCTAACTCCATGCCAGTTTCATGGTAGTGCTCTTCCTCATGCGTTCCGTAAGAACAGTATCAGTGTTTGTTACATAGCCTGTCTACAGGGGTCTGTATCCTGTAACTGTGTTGTGTTACTGCAATAACTCAAGAACGGTGTCAGTGTTTTGGCTTAGTAGGTGGTATGCTGATGCAATGATACATCTCTTCATTGGTTCAAACTGCTTACCTTGTCAATGGTATGCATCACTGACAGGGAACCACTATTCTCTTTGGATGAACAGACTTTTTGTGCATCATGTTATTGTCCGTTTTCAATTCAGATTTAACATGTTCCTGTGTTTACCTGCTATTAGGGATTCAGTCTTTTGTTCTACAGATGGTTTTGATAAACGGAGAACTGCTTCAATCTCTGTTCTTGATAAATCGGGAAATATGGAATTGATGTCATCCACTGTCTATCTGTAGGTTCTTTTGAACAAGTATATGTTTTAGACCACAAGTTTTTGTTTTCTATAAAATTGAACTCATTCCTATGAAATTACTATGTGATTAAACGATAATGGGCACATGAAAGACGAAGCATCACGCAATCGCCGGAAGCCATATGCATTAGGATACGAGTAGCAGACAAAATTTGCCATGTCGTAGATGAGGAACATTTGATGAACTGGCATATGATTTTGTGAAACCCACTGTCACATTGGATATACTTACTCCGTTTATTAAATATATTCACAGTTAACTTTGCCAGTAACTTTTTTAACCATTCGTCTTATTCAAAAATTTTATTCAAAAATATCAAATAAATTCATGTTTCAAAAACATTTAGTTTTAAATTAAATTATAACAAAACATATAAAAATTCTCATATTTTTTTAAATAAGACGAACGGTTATAGTTGACGTTCAAAATTAACCGTGACTACGTTTAAAAAACGGAGGGAGTAACCGCCAGCACAAATTACGGTAACTAGTTTTCAGAATTGTGGAATGATGATCATCTGATTTCGTGAGAGAGAGAGCGAAATTTAAATTCAGAAAAAACTGTGAGGTCGATAGGACTTTTTTCAAATCAATTTCATGGGATTAGAGGGGGTGAGCAAGCGGCCCGGACCTCAGCGCAGGCCACACGAGCCGAGAAGACGCCGCTGCTTTGGACCTGACCCGACCCAAACCAAACCAAAGTGTTTCAAAGCGAGCGCTAAAACTAGAGGCTCTTTTTCTAGTCACAGCGGTCAGTCAGCAGCAAGGCACCGCCACTTGCGGGAAGAGCACACCACCACCCCACACGCCCGCGGTACAGTTGATCCGCCAACACCGGGCGCCTCGCCCTCCGGTTCCCGGATCCTCACTCCTCCTTCCTCCCGCTGCGTCCGCCGCTCCGCTCCTCCCTTCCACGCTTCTCTCTCTCTCTCGCGCGCGCGCCCCCTTGCCATCAGCGCATTCGCATCCCCGCAACGCATATACTTTCCGTGTCGTAGCGGCGTCCGTCTCTCCCTGCGCCGTCCACGCCCCTTAACTTGCCGCTCCGTCCGCTTTCTTCTGCTGTTCTTTGGATCTTGATTGCCCCCACGAGTAATCAGGTACTTGATTTCTTCTTTAGCACCCTCCATTGACTTTCTGTTTGGTTGTTTCTTGGTAAGGCATTTCGCCGAGCACCTGTGATGCATTGCTCGGAGTGACGCTGCGCTTCATTGTAGGCTTATTCTATGAGAAACTGAGATGGTTCCGTGCTGTATTCGATCCGTTATGAGCATTTATGTAGTATTTAGGAATTTAGTGGATGATTGAGCCCACATGGATTGCTGCTTCGACCCCCTTGTTCTTGTGGGCCTTAGAAGAAGTTATGTTTATTTGTTTTTGGTGTACATGCGCCAGTTGCATGTTCTGGCAACGCTCAGCATGTGATGGCTGTAAAACTGTGTTACTAAAGTTGCACATTATCATACAAGTGGGACTTGATAGACTGGTGTTGTGATTAACATTTAACCATTTGAATTATCCCAGACCATCTTGCGTTACAACAGCTTTGTGTGTTCTATTTACATGGTATCATAGTGAGCATGTGTCACGAGATTCGTCAGCACAGATGTTAATTAGTGATCAGAAACATATGGTCCATACACATGTAGTTATATTCTTAATATTTGCCTTCTAGCTTCAGCTAAATCAGGCATACGTTTTGATGGCTATTTTATTCGTCCATTTCAGGATAGTCAGAATCCGTGTTGCCTTAGTTATGTGATTTAAGATGCTGCTTTGCTGTCCAACTTCATCCTTAGTACATTATTAGATTGCAGAAGGGCGTAATAGTAGAGTTTTCTGGTACAAATTTGTGCCTGCTTTTAGTGAATTCACATCAGAAGCTTGTGAGCACCATGTCTTATGCAAACTGTTTGAAGAAGCATCCCAACAGAATTTTCTTTCCATATGCTAACTCCATCCTCAGAGCTTCGCTGGAGAAAGGTTCCCCACAAAAGTCACTAATGGACTACAGCTCTTTGCTCCACCTCACTCCTTTCTGCCCTGATTACAGAACCTATGTACTCATCCTCAAAGCTTGTGCAAAATGTTCAGACCTCTTTGCTGCCATGGAAATTCATTGCCAGGTTACTAAAGTTGGGTTGCTATCTAATCAACATGTAGCAGATCCTCTATTCAAGTTATATATTGCTTATGACCGCATTTTGGAAGCACATGGACTATATTGGTTAACTTTGGAGTGGAGTACCAATCCCTTCCATGGCAATTTATTGCTTACAGGATTCTTGAAGAGTGGACAGATAGATAAGGCATATCAGATTTTCAAGAGGATGCCTGTCAAGGATTTGATCTCATGGAATTCGATGATTGCAGGGGCGGTAAGGAACTCGCTCCTGAAAGATGCAATGAATCTTTTCAGTAGAATGGTGAATTCAGGTCTTGTACCTGATGGTTTCTCGTTCTCTTCAGTCCTATCAGCGTGTGCTCAAGCTGGTGCCCGCAGATATGGAATTTGGGTCCATCAATTGATGAGTGATCTGGGAGTGGAGATGAACCATATTGTAGGCTCAGCACTGATTGACATGTATGCCAAATGTGGAAAAATTGATGTGGCAATGAAGATTTTCAATTCAGTTAATAAAAACCATATAACTGTGTGGAATACAATGATTAGTGGCTTGGCAGCTCATGGTCTTGGATCTGACGTGGTGGCCTTGTTCCGTAAGATGAAAACGGAAGGTCTGGTTCCAGACAGAGTTACATTTGTTGCACTCCTGACAGCATGCAGCCACTGTGGCATGGTTGAAGAGGCTCGCCAGTACTTCCAAGCCATGACTACAGACTATTATATAACACCACTGGTTGAACACTATGGTGCAATGGTGGACACACTGTCCCGAGCTGGGCTTCTCGATGAAGCATACAACTTGGTAAGGTCGATGAGTGTAACACCAGATGCTGTGATATGGAGGGCATTACTTAGTGCTTGTCGCAGGTATTGTCAAACCAAACTTGGTGAAGCCACAATTGAGCACATTGCATGCCAGAGCAGTGGGGATTATACCCTTCTTTCAAACATCTACTCTTCAGCAAATCGATGGAATGATTCAGAGGATGTATGGAAACACAGGAAACAAAAAAAGGTTAAGAAGAACAAAGGCTTGAGTTGGGTTGAATTAGGTGGAGTCACCCATGAATTTAAAGCTGGTGATCGCTCTCACCCTGATACAAAGGATATATACCAGTTGTTGCATGGGTTATCTAAAAGAGCGAAGGCTGAAGGCTATGCTCCAGTGATTGAAATAGTGACAAAAGATGTCTCGGAGGAGGAAAGGGAAGAAAACCTCACCTTCCACAGCGAAAAGCTAGCAGTAGCGTATAGTGTCCTTAAGACTGGTCCAGGGACAGAAATAATGGTGTCAAAAAATTTGCAGACTTGCTGTGACTGTCATGAATGGATGAAGATAATTTCGAAAGTACTTTGTCGTGTTATAATTATGAGGGATAGAATTCGATTTCATCGGTTTGAAAGTGGATGCTGCTCCTGCAATGACTATTGGTAACTTTTTCTGGAGCAGTACAGATGTGATTCAGTTAGCAAACGGTCATCTGCTCCAAGAGACACAGTGATGCAATGATTTTCTCATAGGGAACCTTTTGGATGCTGTGGCTGTGTGCAATTTTAAAAATAAGCCTAATGCGACATTTGGTTGACGTGTCACATCGAACAACAGAAATAAGGGTAGGATAACACAAGCACTTGCATATTGTGTTGTACACTCCAAGCAATAATGTGATACAAGCGATTTGTGAGATCTGGATCAAAAACGTTTTGCTGAATTTGCGATTTGTATTCTTTATTGCCCTTGAGAGTTCCAGTGAATGAGATATTTAGTATTTTATGCTCTACTATCTTGTTTTGGATGTTTACTTGTGATTTATGCAATATATGTAAGGGCAACTTTGGATTTGGTCTGTATGTTTCTTTTGCATAGCTCTGCCTAAACTATATTTTTAACTAATTAATTATAATTATTTTGCATGCCATTTCAGGATTAACACTGACGAAGCATTCGGTTCAGTTAAATCAAGCTGTACAGATAGATCAGAGTAGCACTACCTTTGATGCTCCAATTGACTCCAGTTCTGCAATGTCCTTATATTCTATTTGCTGTGGAAACTTCCAGCTATTAAGGAACTCAATAGGAAAAGCTTGTAGTTTTAGATTGCTAAAGTACCACAATAGATTAATATACAAAACTTTACTTCCAAGCAGAAGACATCAGACCAGACCTATTAATACAACTGTATTCGCAAGAAGTACAAGGAAAGAAGGGAAGCAGAGATTTAGCAATAACCGTCATGTACATGGCGAATCAGTTGAATCATCAACTGAAATGTTCAAGCAGTCAGAGCTTGAGCACCTTAAATCACTTCAGTGCTATAATGCTGAGGAAAAACTTTCTGGAACCAAGACGGAATGGCCTGCAACTATCCTTGTTTTTGACATTGAAACTTCTGGCTTCTCACGGCGTAATGACAGAATCATCGAGTTTGCTGTTCGTGATCTTATGGGTGGAAAGAATAGCACTTTGCAGACCCTCATAAACCCTGAGAAAGATATAAGAAATACATATGTCCATGGTATTAGCAACCGCATGCTCAGCAGGCCTGATGTCCCAAGGTAAGCCCTTCCCTTTTATCCAGTATAACCTCTATTATAGCAGTATAATTGGCTGTGTGACAGAAGGTATCACTCATATAAATCTCATGTTTGACATAAAATGGAAATTGCTTCCTGTATTGAAACAAAAGATTTCTTTTTCTTGATACCATATTCTCTTTCTGTTTAGTTTAATTGCAACCTTGTTCAGCTGCCATATCTTTATCTTGATGTTTTCTAAATTATATTATTTTTAAATTCTTGTAATATTTTTCATTTCAACAAAACTACAACATCAAAGAATGACACTGCTACACTACATTGTGAAAATCTAGTAATGCGACAAGAAATTTGAACTGAGATCAAAGTTCCATCTGTTGTTCAATATGATAACGTTGAAACATGATTGGCCTTGATTTTTATTTATAGCCATTGAGTTCACCTGTATGTCTATGCAGATTTGGGGAGCTTGTCCCCGTTCTACTACAATATGTTTGGAGTCGTCAACTGGATGGTAAACCAGTTTTGTGGGTTGCTCACAATGGGCGTACCTTTGATGTACCCTTTCTCATCTTTGAATTCCGACGGTGTAAACTGGAGATGCCAGGTGACTGGCTCTTTGTAGACACGCTTCCTATTGCAAAACAATTGGTTGATTCTAATGGTACGTTATCTCATCAAGTAATTCCATTTTCTTGAACAGAAATAATGTTTCTGGATAGCTTTACTTTTCTGTGCTAGATTGATGAAAGAAGAATACACCGTCCTCTGGTATTGCTGACGAATTAGCAAGCTGAACCCAGATTATTACTCTAGCTCTTACAAATTATATTTCTTCTATTAGTGTGCCATGGAGAATTGTTAGTATCATGAAGTTAGCTGCAGTCATGTCTTACTAGTATTTGATTTCTTATCACTGGATCGAGTTGTAATTATTGCTATACAAGAAGGCACGTTACCATATAACAATTGACTAAAAACTCCATTTCATATTTGGTTTGTACTTTTCAGGATTAAAGCTCAGTTCAGTGTCATTGGAGAAACTGAGAGAGCACTACAAGATTCCCATCACGGGGAGTGCTCACCGAGCTATGCAGGATGTTACCACCCTCTGTTATGTGCTGCAGAAGTTGACTTTTGAGCTGAAACTAACTGTTCCACAGCTTCTTGAGAAGTCATTCCGGGCGTCCGACCTTGCAGCGGCTCGTCTTGAAAAATAACTAAATCTACTTCATGGGGAAACTTGCTGAAGCCATAGATTATTCCATTGTTGTTGTATTATTGTGGAGCTGTTATTTGGACATCCCAGCTCTTATTTTTATGCTGTTCTAACAAAAAAAATAAAACCAGCCTGATTGTAACTGATACAGGAGTCAGTAGTACTAGTACAGTACTCAGTATTACTGATACTTCCGGTCCTTGTAACCTTGGATACATTCCAAAATCATTAATTGTTTATACATTTCATTGTGACATTACATAATTGTGTTGCCCAACCGAGAAGAAATGTATACTGATCTTTGTGTTATTATGGAGCAGTTTCAGAATCCGCAGTTCTGTATCTGTCATAGCATTTAAAAGCCATTCTCTGAACGCATGTTTTTTTTCCCCCTGTTTTCCACAGTATGGTATCACTATCTTTTATTCTATAATATGCATAATGCATATCTTGTACACAGCTAATGGTGTTTTAATGTTTGCACTTTTACAAGAATTACAAAATGATATTGTACTGATGAACTGTGAAGAAACTACTGTATTATTTTGCAGCTTTATCAGAGGCTGTTTTTTTGGAAACAGAGGAAGTATATTTTCCCTGCCCTGTTTTGGCAGGCAACGCCGCAATGTGCAACGGTCGCCAACAGGCTCTAATTCAAGCCGAGCCCAATCAAACAGCAACTACCTCTGCTTCCCTCCATTTCCCAGCTCGACGGGGACACGAAGGTAACCGCCGCGACCTCCTCCTCATCGTCTTCCACACGACCCGAACCCTAGCTTCATCTCTCTCTGCTGCTGTTGCTTCGCAGGTTGGGCGCTCGAGTGGAGAGGATGGAGAGAGAGCTCGAGATCCTCTCGCCATCGCAGCCGTCCATCGTCTCCTCCAAGGGCGATGGCCGCAGCTTCCCCTCGCCGACACAGGCATCGCTGCTGGAGACCCTGGTGGACTCGCCAGCATCGTGCATCTCCTTAGGCTGTGGCGGTGGCAGCGGTTCCGCGTTCAGCCCGCTGACAGGGGAGTCCTTGCTGGAGACGCGGCTGAAGTCGCCTTCATCATGCATCTCCGACAACCGCGGCTGTGGTGAGGGCTTCGGGTTCAACTCACTGACACGGACATCGTCGCCAGAGACGCGTCCCAACTCGCCCTCATCGTGCGTCTCCGATAGCCGCGTCGGCAGCTCTTCAATCAGGGTCTCGAAGGAGCGAGAGCGCGAGGTGAAGGAGGCGGAGAGGCTTCTGCACGCGATCACCGAGCGCTACAACGACTGCTTCCTCCGCCTGCGCGACGCCACGGCCGAGCTTGTCGACCTCCGCCACGAGCGCATCCGCCTCAGAGCAGAGAACCTGCAGCTCTCCCTCCTCCTCACGGAGCTCGAGGCCGAGCGGAGCAAGATGGCGTCCGCGATCACTCCGACCCCGCCGCCGAAGCCAGTACAGGCAGAAGCAGCATTCGGGGGCGCACCGAGGAGCATCTCCATCCGTTCGAAGGGCTACCTGTTGCAGCAGCAGCAGCCGCGGGGCGAACCCAAGTCTACGCCACAGCGCCTCCGTGTTCGTGCGTCCCTCGCGGTGGAGGTTAGCCCCGCAAATCCAAATGTCCAATCCCGCAATTTCACTTCTCACGTGACCTTTATCTAATTAGAATTTGGACATAGAAGTACTGATTCCTGCAATTGATAACGATGGGGAGGCAACTTGGTTTCCAGTTGCAATTAGGGGGTGGGAAATGAATTTTAAACTTGCGAAATCACACTACGTCTTGCAGTTTGTTGCTGTCATTCTTGCATTTACAGAATCAGCGGGCTCATGGGGTACATCGATTTGGTCAGAATTTTATAGTATCAGGAATCAGTAGGCTATATTGAAATTAGCTTAATTAACAGTTTGAATCTCCATACTCTAAGATGCCGAATTAGCAGTTTGAATCTCCATAATATAAGATGTCGAATTAGCAGGAACCTCCTGCTTATGGTTCGGAATCTCTTAGATGCAACTCAATAATTTTGCTGTATCTAGTTATTCTGATATTATATGTCGAAATTGCACATTCCTTTAGATTATGGCGAAAGAAAACCCCCAAAGCTCCTGCAATGTTAGAGTAGCTTATTTCGATTTGGTCAATCAAGAGCAGCAGCCTCTGTGTGCGTTGGTTTGATAAAAAATTTTGTGCGTTAAACTCCTCATGTTTCATAAACTACTTGCATTCTACTTTAGCAAATTTGCTGGCACTTGAAAAATGACAATCACTGCGATGAATTATTGATTTGGTTTCATTCAGCATACTAAACGTAAACTCAAGAATTGTTCATCTAATTCCGTATTTGATCTGGATTTTGTCATTGGCGATGGCAGGAGGCTGGAGAGAAGGAAACGGAAGGCGGGCAAGTGGAGTTCGAAGCGTATGGCCAGGGCGCCCTGAAGACGGAGCTGTGCAACAAGTGGGAGCACGGCGCGTGCCCCTACGCCGGGCGCTGCCGCTTCGCACACGGCGTACAGGAGCTGCGGCCCGTGATCCGGCACCCGCGGTACAAGACTCTCCCGTGTCAGATGTTCATCAGCCCCTCCGGCTGCCCGTACGGCCACCGCTGCCACTTCCGCCATTCCCCGGCGCCCACCGCCAAGTCCTACTACTGCTAGTAACCGGCGACAGCCCGTCTCCTACTGCCCCGTAAAACGCAATGCCTCTTCTCCCCTCATGCTTGAAGCTGTGCTCGTTGCTTGTCCGTTATTCATTGATTCATTCCTAAGTCAGTTGTTGGTTAGTAAAGTAGTCGCATTCCGCTTGCAGTCATTATTATGGTCAGTCATTAGCTTAATATAAAGTGTGATGAATTGCCTGGCCGGAAACATCGGTAGCGGGTAATCCAGCCTCCAGCTAGTCATGGTCCAGACGGGCCGCGTTATTTGCTCCACCAAATATATATGAAGTACCAAACGGGCTGTATTTATGTTGCATTGTTGCTTGGGAACTGCAAGTTAACAGTTATTCAAACTAGCCCACAGGCTTGATATTTGCATTGGACTCGGCCCTGGTGCCAAAGCGAGGATAATGAATTCCTCCTGTTATTTAGCCGCGCTGGCATGCAAGTTAACAGTCATTGAAACTAGCCCAGAGGAGGAGGAGTATCTGTTTTCCGTGGGTGAGTGAATGAATCTGTAACTGGCAGTGTGTGTGTGCCCAATTTGATGGTTTACAAAGCATTCCTTTTATTTTGAACATAGTTCGGCACAACGTTTGAGTTGCAGGGTTAAATATTGCGAGCCATGACCTTTCTGCTTGCCTCTTTGCATGTGTGCGACAGAGGTGCCATGTCTAGATTTCGTTTCAAAAGAAGTGCCACGCAGAGAGGAGCTTTGACTCAAAGGCAGATAAGTCGTTGCAGTTGCAAGCGGACAGTGGTCGCAGACAAACTTAAGTTAATCTGGAAGGGTGCTGAGCAGAAACATTGATACGATTATACCAATTCTGGCAGATCGATCAAGTCTTGGTTATTATAGTTTATAACGAGAGCAGTATATTGTTTATTGTAACATGGAGATCTCTTTGAATTGGTTCGTTGTAGAAAAACAAATTCTGAGAGATCTCCATTCTGACGAGGTCGAAAACAAGCGCCTCGCCTGCCTCGGATACCATACGCGGAGCTAGATAGAGCTTACTAGGGACGGACAGGGACAGGGCGCACGCAGCACCGACTGACGCGCACACACACACACACGCCCAAAGCGGCCTGCGTGGAGCAGAGCATCAGCATCGTGTGCTAAAGACGCCTCCCCCTTTCGCGCTCACATGGACGGAGGGTCGAAGCCTTTTTTTTCACGAGGGAGATTTGGAGATAGAGAGCACGGCGGCAAAAGGGCCGGGGCCCCGCCCCGACGAGTCGAGAGCATGATGTCGTGACGAGCCGCTTTCCGGTGCGGTGCAGTGCAGTGCAGTGCAGGCCCAGCAAAGGCGATCGAAGGAAGAAGAGCTGACCGCTATCTGCTTGCAGCGCTGAACCATCTATCAGTAGGCAGCAGGGCAGGCAGGCAGATGCCCTCCCTGGTCTCGGCACTTTCTAGGATTCCTTTTGGGGCATCAGCGGGGAATGGAAACCTAGTTGTATCTGTCGCATTCGCATGCTCTCTTGTCCGCATGCGTTTCTCTGCTGCCCTGCTCGTCATGAGAACAAACAAACTCCGGGTGTTTTTGGAATTTGTGTATACTAGTAGCTTCAGGTCTGCAGAAATGGACGGCTGATCATTTCGATCGAACTGTTTGCCGCCAGAACATTTGCCTTTTCGCTCAGATGATTCTCTCGTAAATGGACTTTGAATTGGTTGGTGTGCTCGAGATGTTCGTTGTTCATCGATGAGCAATCAAAGAAAGATGATGAAAGTGGAACAAAAAAACAGAAGGAAAAAAAAAAAGCACTATCATCATTTCACGATTCGTCTCACTCTCACACCACTCGACAGGCGCACGAACGGACCGGACGCAATGGCGTGCGTCGTGCGGGATAGTAGAGAGGAGGAGGAGCTGAGCGAGAATCCCTTCGCTTTGTTCTCTGCTTTCTTCCCCTCTCCGCTCTGCTCCTCCGAGCACCTCCGCTCCGCGCCGGCGGAAAAGCTCGCCTTTGTACCCCCCGTCTTTCTTTCAGAGCCCGACGTAAAAGCCTACGTGCCCCGGCCATCATCATCAGGGGCATCCAGAGCCACCACGGCCATGGTGGCCACAACCGCCCTGCCCTGCCCTGCCTGCTTCCTCGAAGCTTCTCCTAATGGCGGCACGCCTCCCCATGCGCCCCGGCGCTTCCCATTCCGACGGCCATCCATGCGCTCGCTCACGTACAGCTCGGTAGGCGACGGCTGGCCCCCGCGCGCGCGCGGGCGGGGAGCGCTTTGCCGCTTTCGGGTCTGACAAAATCCCGCGCCCTTTCTGCATGCAGGCGGCGCGCGGACGGACACGGCACTGAAAGAGAGGGGGGAGCCGAGGAAGAGGGGGAGAGGGGAAAAGCCGAAAGCGCCACCCGAATCTTGGCATTTCTAGGGATTCTGTCACCCGCGGGTGGCGAGGCGAGGCGAGGCGAGGCGAGGCGCGGGGGGGGCTTTTTGCCGGCCGGGAGCGTGTCCGTGACGAGACGGCCCCTCCCCTGTGGAAAGAAGCTTCCACGCTGCTTCCTCTGCTTTGCTGCCCTGCCCCGCTCACCCGCTATTTAAACCCCGCCGATGTCACTGCCAGGGGTTTAAGAGAACCAGGTGAAGCTTAGCTAGCTAGACGACGTTACGTGGATTGCAGCGTCGACGACCAACCTGAGGAGAGATCGATGGACCTGAAGCGGGCGCTGGACGTGGTGGAGGAGGAGGTGGTGGACGGCGACGAGGAGGAGCTCGCCTGCCCCGACACCAAGCGCCGCCGGACGTTCCTCAAGTGAGTTACAACTATATTTTGCATTGCATTCTGCGTGCTGCGTGTTCGGCGAAATGCGCTTGAATGGTGCCTCAGGTTCTGACGCCGAACACCTTTGTGTTTGCAGTAGCTCGATGCAGGAGGCCATCGGCGCGCAGTACATGCAGAGGCATTTGCCCAAGCTGGAGCCGTTCCTGCGCAGAGTTGTAAGCACACTTTCACTGCTGCTTCTCCTGGCTGGGAATGCCGCTGTAATTCAGGTTCTGATGGCGTTCTCTCTGCTGTCTTCTTTTTGTGAATTCAGGTGCAAGAGGAGGTGCAGAACGTTCTTATCCGCCACATTGATTCAGCCAACAGGTTAGGGCCCTGAACACCTGACGGCACTAGTATTCTTATATTGGGGACCAGACCAGATTTTACAGCCCATGATGCAGTTTCTCTTTAAACAGTTTTCTTTATCAGAAATTTACGCTGTCATGCAGTTTTAGGCTTTAACTTTCTTTTTACTGCTGCTACTAAATCTACTTTACCGGTAGTGCCACTGCCAGTACATCACTTTTCGTTTTCAGTTTTTTACTACGTGTCATGCATGACTGAACTTCTTCTTCTTCTGTTCTGCAATGTTCAGGCTCCCACTCCAACTAAAGACAAGCAGTAAGCGGTACAAGCTACAGTTCCAGGGAAACCTTCCTCAGACCCTTTTCACCGGCAACAGGGTGGAAGCCGAGAGCAAGCAGCCGCTCCGCGTCGTCCTGACCGACGCCGCCACCAACCAGACTGTCACCTCGGGCCCGCTGTCCTCCATGAAGCTGGAGCTCCTCGTCCTCGACGGCGACTTCAACGCGGACGAACGGCTGGAGCACAGCGAGAAGGAGTTCAGCGAGAGCGTGGTGTTCGAGAGGGAAGGCAAGAGGCCGCTGCTGTCGGGCGAGGTGATCGTCGTGCTCGACAAGGGCGTCGCCTCCATCCGCGACATCTCCTTCACGGATAACTCGAGCTGGATACGGAGCCGCAAGTTCAGGCTCGGCGCCAGGATGTCTCGTGCCAGTTCGATTGAGGAACGGGTGCAGGAAGCTGTGAGCAATCCTTTCCTGGTTAAGGATCACCGCGGAGAAGGTATAAATTTCTAGTATAAACTCTTTTGATTGACTGGTTTGCCTAAAATTAGTGTGCATTCATATGAGAGCTATCTAGCTAATAAAGGTTAAAACTTCCATCTCAATTCAGTGTACAAGAAGCACCATCCTCCTGCACTAGCCGACGACGTGTGGCGCCTGGAGAAGATTGGAAAAGACGGCGTTTTCCACAAGAAGCTCGCCGATTTCGGAATCCACACCGTTCAAGATTTCCTCAGGAACTTGGTGATGGACCAGTACGGTCTGCGCAGTGTAAGAACACATGCCCTACAACATAGTAGCACCAAGTCTCAGAATTACCGAAGGTTCTCTATACTCAATCAGGATGGTGATGTGTGTATGTGCCTGTTTTTCAGTTACTTGGGAGCGGAATGTCCAACAAGATGTGGGAATCGACCGTGGAGCACGCCCGGGAGTGCGTCATGGACGACAAGCTCTACTCCTACTGCAGCGGGCACGGGATCGTCCTCCTGTTCAACTGCATCTACGAAGTCGTTGGCGTAATCGTCGGCAGCAACTGCTTCACGTTGAACTCTCTCACTCCGACACAAAAGGCGTTGGTGGCGAAGCTTCAGCAGGACGCGTACAAGTTTCCCAACCGCATCGCAGAGTTCAAGGTGCAGTCGCAGCAGGGGTCCGACCAGTCCTCGTCGTCGCCGCACACGGTCCAGGCACCGGTCGTGCCCGTGCCCGGCCCCGGCTCAGCGGCGGCGGCGAGCACGCAGCTGCTTGACCTTCCTCATCACGGCGTCGACGGCCTGCTGAGCCCGCTCCACCACCAGCCGCTCATCAACGAGGCCCTGGAGGACGTGCTGCAGTCGGCCGGCCAGCACCAGCCCAGCGAGCCGTGGCTGTTCCCGTCGTTCGGAGCCGGCGGCGGCGGCGGCGGCTTCGACGCGGCGAGGGACCCGTTCGACGTGCCGTTCAGCGGCTCACAGCCGTGCGGGCTGCTGCTCTCGAGCACCGGCGCCAGGTTGTGACTATCGTGATCGCAAGCAGAACTGTGTTTTGTCCCGGCACCGCGCGCCGCGGCTGCGCGAGTGGCGTCCGCTTTTGCCGGTGATGGCGCCGTCGTTTCAGCTGGAGGCTGAGGCCGTGTTTATATAGCACGGTCCAAGTGATCATCTAACCGTCTGTCTGCTAACGTGCGCAAGCAAAATCCTCTTGTTAGTTCGTGTGTTGGGAGGAAGGCGAAGCTGATGTCGCAGACAGGAGAAGAATAACTGCTGGTCAAACAGTTGGATCTGGCAGAGATGTGTGTGAATTTTTTTGTAGCATGAAAAAACATAGTATCAGGTGTTCGGTAGGCTCTTGTTTACTTTACTTTTCCCAGCTCTGATGTAATATTGACATCTTGTACGTAGTGCTCCAATGGTAGGTAGTTCATGCACGCCTGCCATGGGAGTAGTTCATGCTCATGCACATGGTGGTATGGATATGGGGTCTATGTGTTATTGAAATTCAGTTCCTCAGATCAAGGCGGTTGGCACCATTGATGAGTTCCAAGCCACGATAGGCAGTACCACACCACACAGTTCCCCTCTTCAGATTATGCCACTATAAACGATAATGATTAGAATGGATGCAACAGGCAACAGCTCTCAGGTGAGGAACATGTGCTTCCGCATCTTCATAGTACGTACGTCAACTGAAGGACGGCTGCATAACGACACACTATTTTCAGAAATAAGTTTTCTTACTGGCCAACATACCATGTAAGGTTCAACATTACAGATGCGAATGAAAAAAAAAAGGAGAAATGGAGTCCCGTGAAACACCAAATACTCTTTGACCAGGATGGAAAAACACATTAGCATGTTCAGATCCACACAAATATTCCAATGTCTGATCGAGGAGCCACACCATTACTTTTTCAAACAATGTTAAGCTATTCATCTCTCTTTACAACTAAGGTTCACAAGAATACAGGCTTGAACTCTGTCATCTTACTTCCCATAGCAATGCAAATTTTTGCCATTGCTGTTGACAGATACAAGGCTTGTTAGCATCTGAAAGGCTAGACTGCAGTTAGTTCCACCAATAACACTTGGATCCACAACCATTAGATTATTCTCCTCTTTTTACATGGAGCGCAAAACTGATCCAGAAGACCAATTTGCATGGGCAAGGACCGGAAATTCCTATTAGTAATTTCATCTGCAAGTTGTTGTGCGGCTAGACCTTTTACCCTCCATTGCATCCTTCTTTTTCCTACAGCCTGAACAGAGGTAAGGGCCACTCCATGGTGTTGATGGGGCAGGGCACCAGCCACCTACATTGTCTGTCATTAAATCTTCAAACGGCCCTTGGTCCACTTGGCAGATAGCACAGCGATATGGGGGCAGATTTGTGTTACTTTGAAGATTCCAACCCAATCTGCAAAGAATATATAGATGGCAAGTTAGAGCGCTCTGCAACAGGCACAAATGATCAGTGGATTCATCAACAAACACTACATTTCTACATTATAAAGGAAAACATCAACCAATGCCAGATCTCAAGAGTTAAACAGGCAAAATTCCAGCTGCCTAAGCGTACAAACCACAGAAGAAGTTTATAAATAAACAGAAATAAAAGAGTAAGAGCAAAAAAGCTATTATAGAGTTTCTATCTATTGCTGCATCTGTACTTTCACTCCTATCTTCACTCTAGGACCTGGATGTTATGGTCACACTCAGCATAGGACGGTGACGGAGAGGATGGCCAGTGGCGGCTGCAGCAGAAGCTAGAGCGCAAGAGATATTAAACCGTTTGTTTATATTTCCTGGATAAAATGGGTTACATTCCCTTGTTTACATATAGGTTATTTCTTAACCCCCAATCGCTAGATAGGATCCTACTCTAAATATGACTCAAACCTTCCTTATCTCAAATTGAGTCAACCTACTTTATTCTATATTTTCTTTCTATCTCTAATTTCCTTCAAGCCACTTTGCAAAGGGGCAGCCAGACCCACCCCTGGCATGTGCCCAGGGCTGGCGATGCAACATGCGGCTGCGCCAGCCCAAGGCGAGCCGGATGGCCCATAACACTGGACCTTCCAGTGAAATACAACTTGGGGGAAAAATGGATTTCCTTTATTATTAGGATATCAGTTATCACTTGGCTAGAAAGGATTACATATCCCAGTGAGCCAACACGTCATGATTGTTTTGCATAAATTGATTCCTGACTAATGAGCTAATATCAAAAACTTAACTGCACAAATGGAATATGCAGTCATGCAAGAAGAGACCGTGCAAACATAAGTAGATTTCCTAGCACATAAGCACTTAACGGACATCAAACCATACCTACCATAAAGGGAATAAAGAAACTGGGATTCTAGTTTTTGGTCTCTCAAATCCGTTGTGAAACATACTAGATGGAAATTTATTTCAGTGATACTGCCTACTTTTCTGAAAATAGCCGGTGCCAAGCCTAGGTAAACGAGGGGTTGTGATAGGCTCGGCAAGCCAGCAACTATACCTAGAGACTTATGGAGATGAAACACCAGATACAAATGAATCGGTGTGATCAAACCATGATGCATAAGATAATTCATGAAGAAATGCAACATATAAGAGATTTGAGAACACCACCCCTTAGTACCCAGAGGCATACAGCCACAGTAGAAGACACCATACATAGAAAAAAAATCATCGTCGACGGGAGTACGGTTCAACTTGTACAGACCCATATCTTATGTCAGGAAACTAAACAAGGAGAAAGTGATAATAGTATCAAGTGCGAATATGTGAAAAGAAAAATTCATGTAGGGCAAGGAAAAAACTGCATGACTAAGAACGTGTATTCAGCTCCAAATTAGATCCTTACCCAAAAAAAAAACTGCAAATAAGGGATACTGAAAAACATGAAATGCATTAAGAAAGAACATGCCTTTCTTCCAACATGGCAGAGCCCTCCTCGAATAATTCTTCCACAGTGCCAAATAAAGCAGATTTGCCTCCATGTTTTCCGATAGAACTATGCGACCTCCTACCAAAAAGAAGAGACCTCAACTTCTTCTGATTTTTCTTTGGTGACAACGGTGGTGTTGAACAATGATCAGATGGAATGATGTCAACAACCACACATGTGGTGTCATCTTTCAAGCCGCTTGTCTTTAGAGCTTGCTGTACAAGCAAGATGGATCCTAATTAGTGACCGAAGACAATCAAGTATGTCATAGAAAGTATGAAATATGAATAATTTCATAACTCAACCACAGGGATAATCACCTTAACAACAAGTTTTGCAGCCAGTTCAGCAGGTAATCCCCGACACACCTGTGCTGCAGTCTCTGAGGATACAGCGTCCCATATTCCATCTGATGCTATTATCAGCCTTCCACCAGTATTTGGAAGCTACAATAACCAAAAGTAAATTGCATAGTAACAATATAACTTAGGATGAGCTAAATTCCATCATTTTGACCAAACTGCTGATCTCACCTTTACTTGCTTCACATGAGGAATTGGTACAATGAACTCCCCAACGTCGGTATCCCCAATCGATCTCGAAAGGCATAATCCACCTGGCCAGCATCGTAGAGGACCCACCTATGGAAAACATAGCAACAATCGTTAACAAAGTTCACGTCCAGAAGCGCTTCCACAGCATGCAGCTGCAGCCCTGAACTTTCCCTTTCTTCATCCCAATATACCAGTAGAGCATTACCTCCTGTCCACCACATAGGTTAAGCCGGCTGACCTCCCCTCCGCTGGCCGTGACACGCTCTCGCTCCTCTGCATTCTCCTCTAGACGATGATCCACGGTTAGCAACGAGACCTCGCCGCCATTTGTATCCAAAATGCACCTGGAGTCTCCCACCGATGCAACCGTGACAGTGAGCCCATCCACCACAACCAGCGTTGCCGTTGTCCCTGATGTCTCCCCTGCACCAATTCATAAAGTTAAAATCCTCGCGATGAGAATTGCTAAACTCCCCCCAACGGCATTGCAAGGATCACTCCATCTCACCCTTGCGCTGGAAATCAATGTCTGTCTTGACGAATCCCGCAACAAGCGCCCGTGGCAGCGCCTGCAGCCAGTCCTCACGACTGATACCCTGCGGCACGGCGCTCATCACGTGCTCAAGCAGGTGCTCCTTGCTGAACACCGCCGCCGACACGCCATTGTGGCCGTCGAACACCTGCCAGAGGCAGATCCAAGAGACAAAAAAACAGGTCATCACATTACCGAACCCGTACGAGCGAGATTAAAAAGGCAACAGCGAAAACAACAACATCGAGCCGTACAGCGAAGACGGAGAAAGCGGAGGAAGGGTCGCCGGGGATGCGGAGGCAGTCGGGCTTGATGAGGAAGTAGTCTTCGCCGCGCTTGGCGAAGCCGGAGTGGCCGTACCGCACGAGCGGGCGCTCGGAACCGTCGCCGCGGAGCTCGCGCCCGATCAGCGTCGCCAGAGGCAGCACGGGGGCCACCTTCCCATCTCTGGCGGCGCCCGCCATCGAAGACTCCCCGCCGCAGTCCTACCCAAGAAGCATTCTATAAAGAGACCACCGAAACAGCACCATTTCCTGCTCCGACAGGCTCGGACCGCGCGCTACGCCGTATAGTATCCGAGCTAGATCTATGACCAAGACATGCTCTCGGATTCAGCAGCAATGGCGGCCAAATGCCGACGGCGGCGAGCTGGGATTTGGGGGATTTCGGGGAGGAACCGGACAGAAGGGTGGAGCGCAATGAGGAGCGGATTTATTCGGTTGATCGAAATGAGAAGGCTGAGGAGGCGAGTGTGTATTTTTGTGTAAGACAGAGGGGTTCGGTGCAAAATTCTCACTGGTCAGCCCAGCACCAGCAGGTTACAGTCAATGGTGGTAACCCTTCAAAAATACAGTCAATGGTGGTTTACAGCTTTCAGATTAAGGAAAATGTGCCTGCTTACACTGGGTTTCGTTGCTGTCATCTCGTGGTCACTGTGTCAATATCTGTAATCAAACAGCAAATTGCCAGCTAAAAATGGATAACTTGGACCATGCACGGAGCTGGTGTCAGGTGCTATGGACCCATGTGCTGCTGATGCAACTTGCAAGTCAGCATAGCCTCAGGACTCTGAGAATAAATGCCAAAAAACTGAATAAGGTTGTAAGAAAGAATATATGTCCACGTATTTATTCTTCTAGTATTCAGTTTTAATTGGCATTTGGACACAACATCATGGAAGGTATTTTGAAACATAACTTATATAATTTTATATAACTGTATTATTTCTTTTAATAAGACATATTATCAAGGATGATGTTATAAATCAATGGTGTGAGTAAAGAAGAATGGAGAGAGTAGTGAGATGAACTAAGGATTTAGCAAATTGATCAACTCTGAAAAATAAAAAGAGAGTGATTTACAATAACGTAGCCACCGAGTGGCCGATCAACGGACAGCTGTCTTGCTAGCTCGTCTTATCCTATTTTATATTAAGACAAGTTCTTGCGCCTGATGAAAGTGATACATGTGCTGTTATGTCTAGATTTAGAGAACTGGAGTCTTAAAAACGAACCGAAGCTCGCTCGCTGTCCCTAAACTTCCTCCACTGATTCTGGCGGGCACATGCATCCACAACGTCTGTCTCAATGATTGCTAAGCTGAGCTAAAACTAGCAGAGAAACGGAATCACTAATTTTTTTTGCTTAGGTGTCCGGTATGTTCAGGGTCGTCATGGGAGAGAGCAAGATCCTCATAATCTGAAAATAGACTAGGCCATTGCTTACAACAACAAAAAATGTAAATAGACTAGGCCATTGTTTACATGGTACACGCACGTAAAGCTCAAAGAGAAAAAAAATAAAATAAAAAGAACGTGAGGACCTTTTCCAGTTGCTCGTTGCGTTGGCTTTGTCTTTGTGCCCAGTTGTGGAGGCCACGACCTCAGTTCGGGAGACTTTCTCCCCAGCTGGCACGTAGGGCTTTCCTTGCTTGGATACGCTGTACTGTACGCGGGAGTTCAAGGGACTCGGAAGTCGGAACTACAGGGATACCGACACGGCCAACAGAGCAGTGCGAAGTGTGAACCGGGACGGGAGAGGACGAGAGGCAGCGGCGTCGACACCGCATCACCGGAATCCACGTGACGTGATCAAACGGTGTCGCGGCGTGCCTCCGTTTTTTTTATCGTTATTATTAATAACTTTGATTAATTATCTTATTAAAAAATATAAAAAATATTAAATGATTTATTAGAATTTAATTTATTACTAAAGGTTTTTTAATCTTAATTTTTAATTTTATATATTTAAAATAATTTTTTAAATAAGATGAACACTCGAAGTTAATAACAACAATAAAAAGAATGAAGGGAGTACGATAGCTCGTGAACAGCATGAAACGACGACTTCTTGGTGGGGAGGAGGCCATGAATTATACAGGATCAGGATCGGCTGACTTAACTACACCCATGCCGTAGTTATTAACATGTGGATCCGTCTAGACCTGACCCCACATGTCAACGACTACTGCACGCGTGCAGTAAATTTAGCGCATCCGCGTCCGAACTGGACGTGCGTTCTGTATTTCTCACTTTCCACCTTTCTTTTTCTTGCTCTTTTTTTACCTTCTTACTACATCCGTTTCTAAATTTAGTTCAACAAAATACTGTGAGTTCTAATGAGTGGGCCGTACTATCGGAGCATTTTGCTATCAAGTGGGCAATGGCATGTCCGAAATGGCCCATGTCGTTCAAGGCGAAATCGGCCCATCTATAAAAATCAACACAAAACTTGGGCTCGGCTTTTGTTGTTTTTTTCAGTTTGAGCAGAATTTCAGAATGAGATTAGCATTATCATGTTTTATTCTGTTCTTCGGGGAGACCATCAGCATTTCAAGTTACACTAAGAAATACACGAGACGACATCCAAATGTTTAAGCCCCTCGACCAGACATGCAGAAACATTGCATGGTCAAGTCCCCATCTCATCACGTAGCAGGCACTACATCTTACTCCCTCTATTCTTTTTTTTTTATCATTTGTTGACTTTGATTTATTTCTAAAGGTTTCTAAATCTTAATTTTCAATTTTACACATTTGAATTAAATTTTTAAATAAGACGAGCGGTCAAAGTTTTCAGCCAACGTCAATGACGATAAGTAAAAAAGAACAGAAGGAGTAATACTCTGCAGCAAAGCCATATTTCAGGCCGCTGTCTGTAGCCTAAAATTTGAAGTCAAGTTAGAGTGTAGGCTCCATTTCATAGTAGCTGAAATTAAGCATATATCACTTCTCACCAAACGCTGTTATTTTAAACTTCATGGAGAGTGACCAATGGAAATAATATGCTGATCAGAAAGAATTGAGACCAAAGCAAAAGTGACACTAGGATGCTTAACAGAAAAAATTGAAGCGCATAGCAAAGAGACTTTATCAAAAGACAAAAGGGCTCAACCGAAGGAATCAGGCACCAGCTCAGCTTGTGATCGATAACTTTCCTTTCTTTTCATTATATATTATGAACAAGGTACAAAGAATTACCAAAAACTCAACATAGCCTGATTGGCCAATGAAAAAAAAAGGTTAATGGCCTCACACACCAGTTGTTGAGATCACAACTCACACCACACTCACACAATCAATTTTTTTTTTTTTTGGCAAGGGACTCACACAATCAATTGGGTTTATTGTCACTCATTGCTGTACTCGAGAACAACCTCGCAATCCCTCATGACAACAAGGAAAAAAAAGGCAAAAAAAAAATAAAAGGAAAAAAAAGACGCACGCCATCATTTTAAGAATCCTACTTTGTACCAGCTTGTCTTCCATTTGATGAAAGTCGTCTGCTATCACTTCTGCTTAAAGGCTGCCTAACAGATTTGTTTGAACCGTTTGAGGCTTTTCTGGACGCTGATGGTATTTGAGAATGACATGGTGTCCTGATGTTGCATGAAATGAGGAATTAGTCTTTCAAGTAAAGGAAGTGATGAATATTATGCAAATGATCTACCACATTGTTAATTTCTTTTTCTTTCTCACTTTTTATTCAGCATTTCAAAATGAATCCAAAGTATGATACAAGCAGATTTTTCACCTCTAGAATTCAAAATTTAAGCAAGACCTCCTAAACCATACCTTCCAATAACTATAATAAATGTTCTGTCATATGTGCTGTTTATTGAAGTCATTATTCACAAACACTGTAAGCTTCCAGGAGACAACTCAATACTACTTCTGAGTATGATGAAATTTTCTGCAACTAGTAGTTTTTTTTATGTTTTTATTTCCCATGATGCCAGATAAGTTTATATACAGATTTACTTGAATGCAGATGATGTTATTGTCCGAACATTGTTACCTGGAATCTGTACTCTCCCTTATCTTGGCTTGTGGTTTTTTAATCTTTAATCCGCTCTCACTAATTGAGTTATTGATGCTTTGGACATTGAGCTGCCAAAGTGCATCTGATTCAGAGGAATCACTTGTTGCCATGTCAATGTCATCAGAATCATCAGTGTTTATAGAGTAGAATCGAGGCCTTTGCTGTTCGAACTCATGATCATCCTTTTGTCTTGTGTTGCTTCTCTGGTACTGCTTATCTCTCACCCCTGAATGATATCTCTGGTAAAAAAAGTCAGGTAAAGCTGCATTGTCCCCCTCCCAATCACCGACAGAGGCGGTGTTATTCACTACAACCTTATCTATCCAATCTCCGCCAACTGTTTCTCTTTCATCTCCCATCTGAAAATTTACCCTCAAATTGCTATCCGGCCATGGAGAATCATTTGATGCTAATAAATCCTGGAGATCAAAGCTTGGTTTCTTTTGCCTCAATGTAGTATTGGCCCTAACCTGTGCAAAAATCAAATCACACATGACTCTTGATAGTATATACAGATATTGAATAATCAGATGACAGCTGAAATGCTAGATTCCTTGATCACATTCCTCTATATCATGTATCTGTAGTTCGTAGACAATTCAAATTACAACTGTACATGTAAGACATACTAAAGATTGGAGAAGCTCCAAACATTGTTACCTCTATGTTTCCGACATCCTCCATTGGTTGTCTGAAGTTTGTTTGGCTAGACAATAAATCACAACTACCCTGGCGCCTATTTGAAAAACCTGGTGAAGGCATCTTAACATTAAATGCATCAGAGTCACGACTCATGTTTTGCTCTAATCCTGAATCTTTCGCCGCTAGTGCTGTTTTAAGTCGAGCAATCTGAGCATACATAGAGGAAGTAAATACAATGAATCGAGTAACAGCCAAAAGACAAATAATAGAGCAACATAATAACAGAAATAAACCTGCTCTTTGAGTTCTCTAACTTCTCCAGGTTCTTTGTTTAGCCTAGCAGCACCAAGTTCAACAGTGGAGACACGCTCCGCAAACTTCAGAGTGCTGATGGTTTCTCCTACAGCATCATTCTCGGGGCTTATATGAACAAACATAAGTGTCTTGGCCTGCCCTCCTGTGGCGTATCAGTAGAGTTCAATTAGAAAATATAAATAATAAATATACTCAGGAGCTAGTTGGAAGAGTTGTAAGAAATGCAAATGCTAAATGACCTCCTACATAAAGAAATTGTAAGAAAGTACTTACCAAGTGAATCTTGGAGGAGTTGTGTTAATTTACTATTCCTGTAAGGCACATGTGCATTCTTTTGGGCAAGCGAAGCAATGACATCCCCTAAAGCCGACAAAGATCTATTTATATGCTGTGCTTCTTTTAACCTTTCACCAGTGACCTCTGACTTATCAACCCGTTCACTTCCTGCAAGATCAACTAAATGCATGCAACCGCGAAGTATAGCTCCAGATGTAAGATCTCTTCCCTGAACATGAACAGTTAAACAACTGCAAGATTACAATAACATTGCATTACTTTCTATTGGCATGCCCAAATACTTGAAGTCATTTGGTAATACATAAGCATTGCTAATGTACCTGTGGGAGCGACTACTTCGGTCATTTAGAGCAGTGGCACCAACAGCACGATTCTTCTGCCCAAGATTCATCAGTTCCAGTACATCCATTGTTGATGCCACACGAACAAGGCTTGCATCAGGAACATTCAGTCCATTCTGAGAGTTATTCCGAATTTCTAATGTATGATTTTTTTAAGGAAATAAATTTCCCACTAGTGCATAATAATCCAAGTGAACTAACTTATGAATAGGAAAAAGCTAACAAAATTTAAGAAACAAAGAGTTGCAGTAAGGATATCTTTTGTTCAGGCCATCATTGATGAGGAGATCCCTCACTTGTTCATTGTAAATCTCAATCATTTGCACAGCAATATCATAAATGAAGGTTCCTTTCCTTTGTTCGGCAAGCTTAAATAGATCACTAAGTGCACGATAGTTGACACCTTGGGTTTGCTCAGTGAGGTTCTTGGGCCCACTCTGCATAAAACAATCAGAAACGTATGAGATAGGCAAAGGATCTTTGTAGTGTATTGTTAAGGAGCTCTTTTAATTGATGTTTTTCACACAAGTTGAGTGAATTATTGACGTGTTTTTACGAACCATTGTGTATGTCTTCCCTGATCCCGTTTGTCCATATGCAAAGATACAAACATTGTAGCCATCAAGGACAGAGCGAATAAGGGGTTGGGTATCTAAAAATACCTCATCTGCACAACAGAAAACTATGTAAATATTTTTTCCATTTCAAACATATAAAGTAAGATAGAAATAAGCACAGCGTAGGAAACCTTGAGTTGCAGAAGGGCCAAAAACCTTATTGAAGCTGAAGGTTTTTCGGCCTTCCTTCCCAGATCTTGAAGGAGTGACAATGGTTATGTTACCCTCGTCGATCGAAGCCACAGTGGACGGACTTACTTGTCCAGGTAAAAAGGGTCGTACTCTACAGTACACCCTGATACTGCCTACATACAAGAATCATAAAAGGTAAGAGAAAAAAAATTAAGAAATAATACCACTTACTCCCTCCATTTCAAATTAGTGTTCGTTTTGGACAACAACACGGTCTTTCAAAAGTAACTTTGACTTCCATTTTCTATGAAAATATTTATTAAAAAATAATGCATGTATACCTTTCTTAAAGTACTTTTCAAAGACAAATCTAATTATATAATTTTTATATTTTTAAGCTTAATAAATTAAAAGTTATTCATGATTTATATTCCTAATATTTGACTAAAACCATGTCCAAAACGAACTCTATTTGAAACGGAGTGAGTATTTTGTATGTTTGTCAAATCATAAAATATTTTTTGTTTCAGTTAGAAACTCCAATTGTAAACATTCAATGTAGCAAGCTCACCTTTAAGATCCTGCACCTGATTATAGAGTTTTCTATTTTCTTCAAGAACTTTGTGATAGCCTGAAGCAGCATTAGCCAGGCTAAATAGATGCCTACCTGAAACAAATGCAAATATGTACTTTCTTTAGTTATTTTTTTACTGAAGTAGTTAAATTCTGAAAAAGTATGAGAATTCATGAATTTATATTACCTAGAATGCTTAGGTCCTCAGAGTATTTCATTTGAAGAAACTCCATGCCTGCTTTTGTAGTTGTCAGATCAGCCTTAATGTCCTAGACAAGAAACACGGGCGGCACGGGCGGTTATTTAATAACTATAACAAAGATACTAAGGAAGAGAATGAACACTAAGAAGTTACCTCAACATTCTTCGATTGTTGTTGCAGAATTGAATGTTGCTTCAGTGACACTTCTCTAGATGCTTCTTTTTTTGTCTGCTTATGTTTGCTGTAAATATCTGGTGTATCCATCTGCAGAGTAGAATAACTAAGCAAAATTTTTGGATGTAACCTAAAGTAGTCACACAGTAATACTAAGCACATTGGTGACAGCAGGAGTTATTTGATGATTAAAAGAATAAACAGTACAATATCTAAAATAAAAATGATTTATGACTTGCCTTTCTTTCACTAGGACTAGGAGTGGACTCAGCAAGAACTTTTGATTTCGAAAAGGATTTTGTGTTGTCAGTACCATTTTTCAGAGTTGCTTTGACCTGTTCAAATGTATGGCATTTTACCCATTGGATGTTCCATGTATTGCCATATGGCAGTAATCAGAAGGATTTTAAAAGACAACATGTAAGATATGGACAAATGGAACCAAACATACCAATTCGTTTTGGCTGCTCAGACGATTCTCAAATTCTTCAACAAGTTTGCTCAGCAGAGACTCTAAGAGCTGCATACAGAGAGTAGCATAAGAAAAACTTCATGGAGTATGTAATGTCATGATCAAAAGAAAGGAACTGATTTGCACATGACCTATTGAACTGATAAATAGCATACAAAACAATGGGATGGGAAGCAAATTAACCTACCTGTGGAACTTCATCCGGCCTCTTGTCTGACAAAACAGCACTAACCAACATTTTCAATGGTCGTGACGTCGACTGCATAGTTTACATAGATGGTGCACAAAAGTTTAACCAGATTGCATCAAGAATAACAAAGCATGCAGTTTAAATTTAGAGACTGGAGCTAACCATGTCGCTGGAATCAAAATGAGCATCGCCATTGAATCCAGCCTCCTCGTATGACGCTTCGCTATCATTCATCGATTGGGTCCTCCGGAACGGCTCGGAGTTCTTCCTGAGAAAGGACTTTCCAGAAGCCGACGGTTTGAGGTTCCCTCCGTACTTCCATGGCCCGGTGCCACCGCATTGCTTCCAGTCACCGTAGGACTTGAGTGCAAGCACACAGTTCACAACCCTGGCGCTCTTCCCTCCCTGCACCAAGAAAGAGAGAAAAAAAAAAAGGCGCGCATCAAGGTCACAGGTTCCACGAGAGAGAAAGTGTGTGGAAAGCAGCAATGCGTTGGTAAGTTGCTGCAGCTGCAAGCAACGCCAGGTGGTGGCGCCCCACCCACTCGCTCCGGCCGACACGAACCTGCTCCAAATCGGAGGCCTCGAAGGAGGGGAGGCCGATCTCCTGCGCCGCGACCAGGAAGTTGCGCACGTTCTCGAAGTACTGGAACGCGGACAGCGCCGCGCCGTCGGTCTGCAGCACGGAGTCCGCCGCCGTGTTGACGACCACCTGCAAGCAAGTACACGCGCGCGCGCGCGCACGGGGCACCGTCACGCCATGGTGGCAACAGCCAACAGCAGCAGCACTGGCATGGCGACGGAAGCGAAAGCAAATCAACGAACACAATGAGAGCGCTTGCCTTGGGGACGGCGCCCGGGTGGACCCTGTTGAGCGCGCCGCAGAGGATCTGTCCGTTGCGGAGGCCGAGGCGGAACTCCTCCTCGGACGGCTCCTCCGGGAGGTCGCGCGCGGCGACCGCCCCCACCGTGCGGCGCAGCCACCCCGCCGCCTCGTTCCGCCGCGCCGCTGCACGCACCGAACCCAAAGCAAAACGGAATTCAGAAAACGCCCGAGCTGAGTCGGAAGGCCGAAACGAAGGAACGCAAGCCAAAAGGGAACGCGCGAATCGCACCGGCTTCCTCCGACCTGCGCGAGGCGAGGTCGCGGTCGCTGAGGCGGCACCCGTGCTGCCGCAACACGTCCTCCACCACGGCGGCCGCGGAGAGCGAGAGGACCGCCTCCGCCATGTCCTCCTCCTCCTCCCGCTGCACCTGTCGAAGTTGTTCGATTTGAAATGGACGACGGAATCAAGCTACAGGGGCGGAGTCCATTAATGGTGCGCTGCTCTGCTTCCTCCTGGCCCTGCGTGGTGGTTTTGTGGGACGGGGTGGTTATAATGGAAGCGGAAGCGGGAGGTGGGAGCTTTGTGGCGTGCTCGCTCGCTCGCTCCCTTTTCTTTCGGCTCTTCCAGGTTTAAAAATTGTGGTTAGTGAAGTGGAATTTTTGCCACACCCCCCCCCCCCCCCCCCCCCCCCCGCGTCATCTACTACTTTGATTCGATTTTAATGTGTTCGCCGCTCGGCAGCTTTGTTTGAGTAAAGTGCATTATGATCATGACTCCCGAGCTCCAGCGTCAGGTTCGGGAGCTGATTAGTTACTGCTAACCACCTACTATCACCAAATATAGATATTCAGCTTCGGCGCCCTTCGCAGTCTATCGTTACATTTTACCCAAATAAAGAAGGTAACTATTGAGGTTTTTCGCCTATTCGGCCAAAAAAATATGTAGTTCCTCTATTCGTATAGTACATTTTTTATGTTTTTTTACTAGTTTTTTTTAGCAAATCGACATAAAAATAGTTTTTCAAAAATTCAACATCAAAACTAATGAAGCAAAGGAGTCGACATTATTTGATTTATCAGTGGCATCAATTTTGAAGAATTTAAGCTCATTTACATAGTGTAGCTATGCTAACACAAATATCTATCCCGTTTCAAAATAAAAAAAAAAACACAAATATCTATCCATATAATACAAAATGATCGGTGATAGATTGTTGTCCAAAGCCGCTCTATTGGACGACACTGATGCACATTAAAAACTACTACTATCATATAGTAACTGATTAAAAAAACTTTAATCTAAACCATCAACACCTATCTAATGCTACATTTTGTAAGTGGCATTCCGTACCACCAAAATAATCCTAGAACGGATGAATGGAGAACTCAAGACCAAGTTATTAAGTTTCTTCTGTTACGTATTGTTGTCACTGACATGACTTATCCTACTCATGACTACTTTAATACAGTACTCATCGGTTTCTATACTGGACATAGTCAAGTCAATAATTGATAAATGTAACATCGAACGGTCTACCGAATCCTTTTGCCAATTGTTCAATTGCCCTTGCTCCCATTTCTGTCTATACATACGTACAAATAATGAGCAAATGAACCGAGAAGCAATGAGCGAAAAATTAGGCATGTCTTAGGATCAAAGCCATTTATGTCACCGAAGAGAAATCGATCGAGAGGGTGAAGTGTTCCATTCAGCTCTAGTACCTACGTGCTCCTCACTAACTAATTTTGTTGTACGATCATATTGGGTTCACCAACTCAGTAGCTCACTGTGTGTTTGCAAAAATTGCCTTGCGATTTGTTCATACACTCCGTTATAGAAGATTATAAAGCGTTATCGACAAGGAAAAAAAAATATCCAAGAAGCACAACAAGTTTCTTCTGGTATTATATATGATGCGCCATGAAATTAACTCCGCGGAGTAACTTTATTAGTGAAACAAAAAAGAAGTGTACATCAAATATTTTCGCAAGGATTTTAGTTTTTTAGAATAATATCGCAAAGTAAGCCCTGAGTTAAATATGAAAAAGGATCCCTTAACCCAAAAGAGAGGATCTCTTACGAACAATTTGAGTTATGATAAGATTGCAATTTCGAGTTTAGCATGATGGAGGGTGAAAGGCTCCATCCACTGAACTGGGTCCGAGAGATTAGACAGTGGTACACGTATTTAATTCGTGAGAGCATCTATTTCAAATTCCAAACACGAAACCAGAACATCCAAAACGATCAAAACAAAACGCTCCAACTACTAATCAATTCTGCGACCGTGACATGATCAGATCACCTCTCCCGGCGCGTAGGAGCCACACATGCTTGCTCTGTTCGCCAATAACGGTCAGCGCAGGATTTAAACGTCGGATCGGCTGTTCTGCTCCGACCCTCTCCAGCCACCGCTGCTGTTGCTGTTCTCTTCCGCGAGACGAAAGCGAAGGAGTTCCCACGCCTCAGTGGGGTCCGGCCGGCGCGTCTTTGGGAGGCCTGCTGCCGCCGCGAGGGGGAAAAAAGGTTGTTAGTGCCGGCTAATGAATGCTATGGAGGCGGACCCAGAGAGTCAGCGGCAGGTGGAGTGGTAGTGTGAAGCAAGAGGAATGAAACGCCTGGTAAAAGAAAGGAAAATTGTTAGCCCGGAAATAAAATTTTGCCATTCTTTTCTGTAAGTTGAATTTTGTAGTTTATAATCTGACTATAGAATTCTAATATATCATGTATCATGTAAATATTATTTGGAGAGAATTAGCACTACAAGCATTATTATTCACTTGATGATATTTATCAATTCGAAGAAAAAAATAAACGAAAAAAATGTTGTCATTCGTTAGTTTCCATGTGACCTTTGTGTGTCATCAGATCACCTAAATTAGCAGTGTGCTACAAGCCTAGGACAATAATGTTGTTGCCTACGAATGTAGTTTTTTCCTCCCTTCGTTTTTCTCTTTAGCCTATCACATTCACGCATGATGCCTAAAAGTGGCACGGGTCGCCATCCATTTTTTGCTCTCATCAATTTCCGGCGTTAGGTGCAAATCATGGGGGGTCCATTTCGTCCGACGAAACTCGGAGCATGTCGTATGGAAAACATAACATACGTACGGCGCCCACCCCCCCCCCCCCCCCCCCCCCTCCGTCCGATCTCACGATGTTGTTGTTGCCACGAGTAGTTTTTTAAAAGTACGAAAAATAAATGGATGCTGCTGGGACGCAAGGGGCAAATAGTACCACGGCATATGGGGTCTAATTACTCCTCGATCTATGCTCACCAAATCCATTCCGTTTGCTGCTGTGGTCACTCTGCAGAAAATTAATACTAGCGCTCTTTGTCGATATAAAATATACTAGCTGGAATTAATACTTCACACTTCTAGATTTGATCAAAGTAATTCTTTAAGATTTATTATCGTCGGCTCTCCATTGTTGAGGAACGTACGTAGCTTACACTGTAATAATAATGAACGCACAGCTGCGGCATTTGCGAACAAGCAGTAGGATAACTGGTGATCGATCGAGCGTGTCGTTAGTAGCGCACATAGTATAGAAAGTTTACATTTCTTCTCGAAGGTGTCTGACGACCAAAATTCACGTCTTTTCCAAAGTACTCAGACACTTCTCCGGAGGGTCCGGTCAGTGACCGGAGGGTTCTGCCACCGGAGGTTCCGGTGACTTACCGGAGGTTCCGGTGGGTCTCGATACCGACTCTGATTTTCAGATCTAGCGCGATTCGGTTCGTTTTTTTGGCTTGGAAAGGGATAAGACCACCCCCTTTATATAAATAAAGGGTCCACAGCCGATTGAGGGCATCAACTCCAATCGAAACATTACTTTTATCAAGTTTAGGTTTTTCTCTATCCCTTTTGCCCTAATCCCCTCTCTAAACCCTAATTCTATCCTCTACGCGTACCGGCTGCGCAAGGAGGCGCCCTAGCCCGTCTAGGGCAACCCACGGCGCGTCGCTCCCGACGGGGTCCCTCCCGGAGCGGCGATCCTTGGTCTTACTCCGACGGATTCGAGCTGACCAGCGGCTACGGTTTTCGCGGATTCGTCGCGCGGACTTCGCACAAGGGCGTGCTCGTGTCTAACGGCGCGATCTTCGCGTCAACAGAAGGTGATCAATGAAACGCGCGCGGTTGCATGCTGGTAAATACTACTGTACGCGTCGAACAACTTCTATTACCCTGATGATATTATACCTGAGGAATGCGACGTCAAACAACTCTGGACGTATTTTGTCGTAGTCGTAGCTAGCCTATCCGTTCGGCTAGCGAGATCGGCCAAGCTCTGGCACCCCCGCAAATCCGATCTTAATTTGGCCTCACCTCAGCGTAAGTGGTCCAACGGCGGCCGGTGGTCCGTTGGCCGGTCGGCCGCTCATCGTCATCCGGTGGTCGGTTGTTCCCTGGGCCACGGCGCAACGCAGCACAACACGACCACGAGTCACGCTCACGCGACGTCGCGGCACGGCATTGCATTGCATTGCATTGCATAGCTCCAGCGAAATAAGGGAAGCCGCTGTACGGCGCTGACCGTGTTGGCCGGTGCCCGCGGGCGCGCGTGGGGGAGCAACGTTTTGTCCTCGCAGTCGCAGACCCGTCGTCGGCGTTGCCCGCGTGGCGGCGCAGGGCACGCGGCACGGGCGGGCGGGGCGCGCGGTCGTGTCGTGCATGTTGCGTTGCGTGCGTAGGAGAAAAAGGCGCTCGCGCGGCGCGGCTTAGCTTTTGCATTGCATCGATCGTGTACGTCTGTGGTTGCGCCTCGCTCTATCGGAGCGATGGCGGTGGTTCAAGTGACGCTAAGCGTTGTGCAAAGCAAGCGCGCCCAACGACGATCAACCACCACCCTGCTGGTTCAAGCAAACTCTCGTCTCCCGCCCCCGAACCCTAGTTTCTCCCTTTCCTTTTCTTCCGAAAGCGCTAGAACTATGGCGGAGCGAGACGGCCACCACAGCAACGCTTGCCGAGCAAGTGATGAATGAACCCGCCGCGCGCCAGAGCCAAGAGAGGAGGCTGCTATTGGGAAGTTAGATGGCGCGCGGCCGGAGCGGTGGCGTTCGGTTTCTAGGTCTGCCCGGAACGGGGGATCGGTTGTTACGGATCAAGGTGAGATTGCCGGTAAGCGACGGCGCGGTCGCTGTCGCGCGTCCGTCACCACCACCCCCGCCAACAACAACAACGGGGCGCCCGCGCGCGTTAACGGATCGGGAGGTTGGTGGGTCGTCGCGGGTGTTGTGTAGTGCACGCAGCTACCTCCTCTCTATCTCTCGGCCGGTTACCACATATCAACCATCTTTGCTTGCCAACAAAAACAAGTATTGATGATAGCTTGATGATGCTTTTTGAACAACCATCCCTCTCTCATCCGCGGGGCTTCAACATATTGGCAATTTGGCATCAGAAAAAAATAAATTACTGAGCTTATTTGCCAAGTTACTAACAAATTTAAAAGGTTTGACGCTACCCTATCCAGCCCAAGAAACGTAGTACTAGTAGCTGCACGCTTCTTTCTACATCACGCCCCGCTCATTCGTATTCCCAAGGAAACAAACTACTACTATAAAGAGCTTTCTGTTTCTGACGGGACAACATCACTTTGCACTGTTTACACTGATGTCCACGTCCTATATTTACTAAGTCTCGGAAACTCTCTTACTAGCAGCAGACTGACCGGTAACGAAACAAGCAAAGCAGATCCGTTGCCTCACTGGAAGCGTCAAAAAGCCCAACATGCCATGCTTCAGCCGCGCCCGCGCGGTCTCGTTTTGTTGTGTGATCCAGCGTCAGGGCGGCAAGGGACAGGGACAGAAAATCACGCGGCTGCTCGAACTCAAGCTAATAATAAGCGAGCAGCGAAACGCCTGCCTGGACTCTCTAGAGGGGAGAGATGCAAGCAATCATACCGCCTTCCGCTTTTAATCGATCGACTCCAATCGGGTTGAATAATGAGCACGCTTACTACTTGATTAGCAACAGTCCAGGATAGAAATTTCCACTGTTCATCACTGGATCCGCTGACAGCTTTTTATCTGGCCGGTCGCCTCCTCCTTCTTCTTCTTCTAGTACTGTACTTCTTCCCGTCGTGCTGTCTCCAATGCGCTGCTCCACGCTACACCTTGGCCAACCTGCACGGGGAGCAAGTGGTGGATACCGCGATCTGCTCTGCTGCACCGAAGAAAGACATGGTCCTGGTGGCTGCCTGTCCCGGCTCCAATCCCACTCTGCTCGCTCTCTGCATTCCATACCGAAAGAACCTGTTGTATGTATCAGAGCATTCTTATAGGTTTATACGGAAATTTTGCACTGATGGGCTCTCGGTATGCTGTTGCTGTGGGGGTCATTAATCAATTGCACAGTGCATCGAATTTGATTGCCTGGTTGCCGTTCTAACTACCGTTTGACACTCGTTATTTTTCGGGTGGAAAAGAAGCAGAAAACTACGGGAAATGGGGAAAAGGAAAGAGATGGTCCAAAGGCGCTTCCTTTTTGCTGTGAGTGGAGCTGGCTGCCGCCCAGAAGCACATGACCCAGGGCTCGAACAACACTCAAAAGAAACAGATGCCCAACCAATATCATCTCGCTCTCTCTGCTGATGCTTGCTTTCTTCTGCTCTCCAGGTCTGACGAGCGGCTCTCTGCCCGGCCGGCGCCTCCCACCCTGACCCATGCACGGAACATTTCTGCGTTGCAATCAAGATGGCCAGGTAGGCGTCGAGCCTTTGAGGCATCATGTCTCCCTGCCTCTGCCTCGCACCGTAAAAGGAGGAAGGCGATGCGTGGTGGCTGCAGCTTGGCATGTGATTATCCAATTGCAGGCAAAGCAAGCCGGACAACTCAGCTGCGCACAGCAAAAGCGGCCCCAAAGACACCGCGATGTGCTGTCACCCAACGGAGGGAGATTTTTACTAGTAGTAGTAGTACTAGTTTAGGGGAACTGTTTAAATGTCTCGAGGACGAAGATAGTTTGATGATAACAGAGTCGTTCTGCCGACACTGTAATCCACTAATCCTGCATGCAGAAAAGCTTTGCCAGTGTGTTCAGCACCCTGAATCTTCTCGTGGTCATGGGATGCCACTCCCAGCCATTAGCTATTTGATCAAGAAATTATAATGCAGGAGAGTATCGTGTTTAGCGGCACGTAGCACTTCCTCGACCGCAAAATCCTTTTCCCCAATTCAGTAATTTTGGATGATGTAATTTTGTCCAATCTTGAACAGCATACTTCGTTGAGGAATCAGCGTCGCCACTTTGCAGTTGCACGAATGAGTATTTGCCAATGGAAGAGGCTAAAAAATCTAGCTGGGATCATGCACTCGAAAAGGGCAAATGATTGACTGACTGCTAATTAAAGGCTCACCTTGCTTTCCATCTCTTCGAAAGGAAAAAAAAATATAAACCATCTTCTTGTCGAAACATTTAGACGCTAGCTAAGATCATGCATGATCGCTGTAATTTGTCATATAATTTCGAACAGCATCTTCCATATACATATAAGTAGAGCCCAACGGAATCATTACGGGAGCTGCTTTGCTCCTCGCTTTCTTGGTCCGTCGGGTTTGAGTATATATAAGTATGTGTTTATCCCAAAAAGCATCATGCAGAGAATGAAAAAATGATGCGGAGCAAAGTGTGCTAGATTACTTCACTGATTGGTAGGCACAGGCCATGATGAACAGTACTGTTATCTTAACCTAATGGCAATCAAAAACATGACCATGCCACCTAATCCACGGAATAGAGGTAGCTTAATGTAAGGATCACTGGCGACGCCATCATTGCACGGGATAGGGGAAATGATTTTTCCAGCTCACTCTCAGGCCTGAAGCCAGGGCTTTTGCAACCAGTGAAGTTTTTCTTTTTCGCCCCGCTGTATCATTCATAGGCTGCCACCTTCCAACGTTAAAAACTTCAATGTTGTTATTGGAGGCGCACGCATGATGAGTATTATTCTTAACGATTTTGTTGTGGGCGCGAAACGAAGCTTTGTTATTGTTCCTCGAACGCCCGATCGGCTGCATGTATTCAGTGCTGGTAAGGCTGTTGGCTGCAAAGTTGAAAAGTAGAAAAAAATAAAAAAATAGGACTGTGAAAGAAAAACGTTTTTGAAAAAGTAGACTAGCACAGCCACACTTAGTACAGCACAATCAGCCCTGCAGCCGATCAGGCCCGTGCACAACCACAAGAATTAACGAAAAAAAAGAGCAGGAGAGCACATATAAGGGCGACACGGCCCAATACTTTAAGGTGCAAGAAACAGCCCGGTACGACGAGACCAAGTTACCGCAGGCCTGCAGCCTACTTTTTTTTTTTCAGCTCCTGGAAGGTCTTGCTTTGCTTTCGCTTTTGCAGGGGTTGGGCTAAAATCCCGTCATCCAGCTACTACATTTTGTTGCAAATGCCACCATAATCCGCACATGCTTAACCAAATTCAACGTGCTTTCATTAGAGCTTATTACATGTTGTTTCATGATATTTCTCTGGTGAACTGGATGTGGATGTTAGGCTGAATCTCTTAATAGTCTAAAACGTGTGCGTCTTAGAGCAAAACAGCCGCGCCATGTCATCTAGATTATACCAACCGTTCGATCGGCCCACAGAGAAATCAGGATCATTGAGTTTGCATATGACTCTCTTGCAGCGAGACCCTTCGAGAAACATCAATTATGTCCCGGTCCTTTCACCTCTCTGTGAATTTTTCTTCTAGACCCTTTATGAATAGACTTATCTGTTTCCGGTCCTTCCACCTCCATAATTTATAACCTAGCACCGTCGCGAATGAATATTCTCTTTCCTATCCTCCCACCTCTGCCATTTTATTTCCAGGCCCTTCATTTAATCGAAAATATTGATTTTTCCTCCATAAAACAACAAACGGTGGCTTGTAGCCTAAATAAACTAGTTGATAGCCCCGCGCGTTGCCACGCGATTTATAGAATATATATGATTTTCTCTAAAAAGTAGAAATTATATAGGAGTGTATTTATAGCTCATCCAGAACATATATAATAAAAAGTACATCGACGCGTTTCAAATTTTAAAATTTTATGGAAAATATCAAAATAATGCAATTTAATAATTTAAAATATCCCTTCCAACCCTCTTTTCACTTGGACCAAAGGAAAAAAGTAATTAAAGTCAAAACTGAAAAATCCAATAGAAAAAAAAAGGAATTTGTCATTATTTAAAGAAAAGCTATATTTGTGACACCTCGATCCAGGGCTTAATAGGATTAATAGTATACTCATATCAATAAGTTGCAACTTCTTTTCGGGTAGCCTAGCTCCAAAAAACTTCGAGGTTAAGCGTGCTTGGTCTGGAGCAATTTCAGAATGGGTGACCGGCCGGAAAGTTATTCCTGGGTGCGCACGAGTGAGGACAAATGTGCGCAGAAAAGACTTGTGTTGGTCTGTGAGGCCAGCCTACGTCCTATAAAAAGCTACCTGATGTAAGCGGGTCCGGTCTCGAGGAGGCGGGACGTTACATAATGGTATCAGAGCCGATTCTCGCGGTTTCACAGGCGCGTGTGTCGCAGTTGCGCAGGCATGGTGTGCATGGCGGGTGTGGATCCAGAGTGGTCACATAGCATGACACATGCGCTGGCACTGGACACATGGACGTGGCCAAGAGAGAACGTTCCTGGCTTGGGATTGACCGACGAGGACGTCGATCTTTTAAGGGGGTGAGTATGTGACACCCCGATCCAGGGCTTAATAGGATTAATAGGATACTCATATCAACAAGTTGCAACTTCTTTTCCCGTAGCCTAGCTCCGAAAAACTCTGATGTTAAGCGTGCTTGGCCTGGAGCAATTTCAGAATGGGTGACCGGCCGGAAAGTTATTCCTGGGTGCGCACGAGTAAGGACAAATGTGCGCAGAAAAGACTTATGTTGGTCTGTGAGGCCAGCCTACGTTCTATAAAAAGCTACCTGATGTAAGCGGGCCCGGCCTCGAGGAGGCGGGACGTTACAATATTTTAAGGCCATAAGCATCGAAATTGTACAAATTTACATCAAACAGCCAAATAAAAGTTTATTACCAAACCTAATTAAATATCATCTGCATTCAAGAAGAAATTAGCATAAGCTTGATCCAATCCTTCAAAGAATTAAATTAAATTATATAAATTGTACATGGAGAGACATTAGATTGGTATAGAAAATTAAATGACATGCGTTGAGAGAGAGAGAAATATATATTATAGATTCACAAAGAGAACACCTACTATGTTTGTTGGTCTTTATTCGGAGATTAGAGGCGTGAGAGAATACACTTGATGTAGCAAGCATGAACGCATTGGTCTCATGGTGCATTGGATGGGTGAAAGGAGCATGAAACCAGGGGTTGCCAATTCCATCGTAAAGGAAATTAAGCGGAGAACAAAGAGTCAGTTCTCAGACTGAGGCAAATGACATATATATACTGTACCGGAGAGATGAAATTGGAAGAGGAATAATACCATTAAAATGGGGGCTATTGATTGGTGAGTAGTGGCAGCAGTTTTTTACTAAAGAGTAATTGTGCCACTAAAATCAGGCAATTGGTCGTGATTAGCGTCTGCTGATTTCAGATCCCATAATAAGAGTGTGCGATGCCTGTTGCAGAATAGTGGGAGCATCAAATGAATAATCCAAAAAGAAGGAGAGACAACATCCAACGGTCCAATGAAGATGGCATGATACATCTAACTGTCTATATAATTGAAGTGATGTGGCAGTATGAGGATTGAGAGAATTAGCTTTAGTGGGTTGTGTTTATTAAAAATATATAGATAAAAGGAACACATGTTGAATATTATGTATGTTTGGTATAAAGAATATGTTATATCTCCAAAATTCTGTCCTATACATCTACACAATAATAGTTCTTAATGTTACATGTTTTAGAAGTGATCAGTATCTATACCCCCGTAGCTTGTACTGTTAATTAAACATTACAACAATGCAACTAAACGAATATCAAACTGACACGGTTATGAAACACATCCATGCTAACTCATGTATTTTTGGACTCCCCATTCTAGCACATGAACACATAGGTGTACAGTAAAATCAAGGAAAGTACATTTTTATATATTTCACAATATGTTGTTATGCTTTCAAATTATGATGATTTGATTTTAATAAGCCAGCTGCATATCACATTCCTTTATCCAAATATGACAATTTGTTTCTCTTTCCGTGAATAACAACTAAATAAGAATCTCAAATGTCCAACTGCACCAATTTCATTTTGTGCACAATAAATACAACGTCAATATACATCTTTTCTACTGACTTAAAATTCTAAGCATCAATTTTATATACGAGCTTTCACAGATAAGGATACATTGATCTACTATATTTTAATGGTCTATAGCCCTCTAAGGACTCTTTTTAATATAAATAACCTAGACACATCATTTAATAATTTTTTCTGCAACCTTTTGGACACTAAAATTATAGCCCTTTGTTTGCATTAACATAAATAGTTGAACGGATATAACTTCTGTTGCGTGGTATAATCCAAACAAATGAGGCTATCAACCAGAAGTGAAGCGCGGCAACGCCGCGCTGTGTTTCTAGTTAGCTCTAAGATATCTTCCCATTGAAAGTGCATCTAGGCCCTAAGTGGGTTTTGGTGAGAAAATACAATAAAATCAAGGGGCTAATAACTTTTATAAGGTATGGTGCAGCTAATAAGGATACAAAAAAAGAGAAGAACGACTTTGAAGAAAAGAGGACCATCATTTTTCCGACACGACGTATACGGAAGAAAGGGAGAATTGGCCTTAAGAAAAAGTGCTAATAATTGAGTCCTCTTATTTCTAGGAATGTCGTACTATCAAGAGAGATGCAAAACAAAGTGAAAGAGTTGATCAAATGCTCAAAATTCAGCTCAAATAGCTCATTCAAGGAAGGGGTTCACACGAACCTCTGATCCAGGAACGGAGGGTCCGGTCCCCTGGAACCTCATTCCAGGAGGGGGTTCACCGGAACCTCCGATCCAGGACCGGAGAGTCCGGTCCCCGCAGAACCTCATTCCAGGAAGGGGTTCACAGGAACCTCCGATCGGGATCCGAGGGAACGGAGGGTCCGGTCCCCTAGAACCTCATTTCAGGAGGGGGTTCATCGAAAGCTCCGATCCAGGCCCGGAGGGTCCGGTTCCCTGGAACCTCATTCCAGAAAGGGGTCCCCCAGAACCTCCGATCCAAACCGGAGGGTCCTGTCCCCCTGTAACTTCTGTCCAGAGACCTTACACATAGTTGACCAACGGCTCTTTTTGGAGGGTTTGGCTATATATACCCCTTCTTCTCCAACGGTTCACACTCTCCAAAAATCAGATCTTGAATATCCTCTTGAGCTCAAAAGCCTTCCTATCTCACCCCTCAAGTCACCCCTTTGCAAAATTAAGCTAGGGTTTGAGAGAGAGCAAGATTGAAACTCGTAGAGCCTCTATTCCATTCTTTTGAGCATTTGTGAGGCACCAAAACTTGAAGTTGCATTTGTTACTCTTGGAGCCTTGTCCTAGACGACTAGGTGTGCTTGTGGAGCTCCTAATTTTGTGTAGAAAGCCCCGGAAAGTTTGTATTATCCTTTCCCAAAAGGAAATTGCTAGTGGAATATCTCAAGCTCGATCTTTGTGGTCGCTTGGGCGAGAATAAGGTTGAGAGCAACCCGATCCTTAGTGGACTTCTCAACGGAGACGTAGGGTTCTTTGTGAGCCCGAACTTCGGAAGAAAATTACTTGTCTCCGTGTGCTTCTCATTGTCATTGGCTTGTTTGTTTCCCCCTTATTCATCAATATACTTATTTACATACTTGTGTCCCGATCTACTTGAGTAGTTGATTCTTTCTGGATCTATTTGTTTGTGGTACTCATAGTTACTGCTGAAGTCTTTCCATTCAAGTAGATTTGCTAGTTGTGGCTCTCTTTCTTGTACTTTAAGCATCAGCTCGAGACTACTGGAGTGTCCGGTCAGCAACCGGACTATCCGGAACCGGAGGTTTTGGTAATTTAACTGTTTGTCAAGTTTCAATATGCAGTAATTTTTAGGTTGGCCTATTCACCCCCCCTCTAGGCCACTTTCACCCATTAATTAGCGACAAGTTTAATGAACTGTTTGAAGGAAATTCACAAGCCAGACACATCTGCTCAGCTCTTCCCTCTCGCACGAGGTGAGGCAATTATTGATACACAAAGGAACTGGAACTGGTACTAGCTCCCAGCACGCAACGAGAAACGTGCCCACGTGACCCACGACGATGGTGCACCACACCGAATGATCCATGCCCATGCAGACCGACACCGAGTGTTCCACGAACGACTAGTCACTCTAGCACTGTACTACTCTACTACGCACGTTGGAATCCTTCTTCACCACTGATCATAAATGATAGAATGAATGGTGCCTGCTTTGACCAAGCCGGAGAGGGACATTTAAGAAAATATGACTCTTATGGATGGACATTAATCAAGGACTCTTATTAGTGGACTTAATAAGATGAGACTATACTCAGTATGACTTAATAACTTAGGAGTCTAGCTACCAAATAGAATTACTTTAGCACGACATGGCCAGGGCGTATGAAATGACCCATTTACCCTTGCCTTGAAAATTTGTTGACAAAAATACCCTTTTGAATATTCTGAAACTCACTTGCTGGTCAGCACCTTCAATTCACTTGCACGAGTCTGGTCTAGATCACCGGACCCCCATTCGGGTTGGACAGACTGGGCGCCAGGGGGAGATGGTGTGCAGGCAAGCTCCAGAGGCGACGACGCGCCGATGGCTCATGGGCGGGTGAGCTCCTTCCTGATGATGGAATTAGTTATGTCTGACCTGGTGCTTAGAGTCCCATTTTTTTTTAACTTGTGCTCAGCACTTTTGAATTTGGTTCAATGAGGACTGGTTGAATTTGGTTCAATCTAGTGATGCAATTACTTATGTCCGATCTAGTGCTTAGAGTCCCATTTTTTTTTTTAAACTTGTGCTCAACACATTTGAATTTGGTTCAATCGGGACTGGTCGAATTTGGTTCAATCTGGTGATGAAATTAGTTATGGCTGACCTAGTGCTCAGAGTACTTTTTTTTTTTTAAGTTGTGCTCAGCACTTTTGAAGCAGAGCTCTCCTCTCTGCTCTACGCCTTGCCTGGGCAGAAGCGCAAAGGCCTGCCCTGGGCGGGAGAACCTGCGCCCGGGAATGTGCTACGCGGAATGAGTTTCTGCACCGCAGGGGTAAATTGTCATTTCAAGTCGGATGGTCCAGGGCAAATGAGACATGTCACAGGGCCTGGACATATCAGCAGTCCTATTTGACGCATCTAGTCCTATTTTATTAAGTACAATTGAGTAGAGTTTTATTTTATTAAGTTCATTGATAAGAGTCATATTTGATGAGTGTCCATCCATAAAAACATTTCTAGTGAAAAGCCTAAAACACTTACTAAATCAAATTATAAGGAATTTGAGTAAAAAATCATCTCTAATGGATATCTTAAAACTGTTCATATTTTTTTATTTCTCGTAAATTCTTTCTATTTTTACCTAGAAATAGAAAAAAAATAGACAATGTCAATTTCATCGTCCGCTGGTCGGACTCTTTTTTTAAATCATCGACTAGGACTTGGAGCGAAGATAAGCGGCCAAACTCTTTTTTTAATCCATCGACTAGGACTAGGACGAGAGAGAGGGGATGTCGGACACTGACTTTATTAAAAAAAAAAGGAAATTACAAATACCCACTTACAAGTGAGGGGGGTTTTCATTTACCCACTTAGAGCATCTCCAACGGTCCACTTAAATATGAGTCCTAAAAACATCAATTTAGGAGCAACCAAAAAATGTTAGACTTAAATTTTATTTCCTCCTCAAACAGAGTACGTAAAAATAGTCCCTTAAATTTTAAAATCGTGCCACGTCAGCAGTTTTTTTAATAAAGTCTAGTATCCGACATCCCCTCTCTCTCATCCTAGTCCTACTCGGTGATTTAAAAAAAAAAGTCTAGCCACTTCTCTTCGCTCTAAGTACTAGTCGATGATTAAAAGAAGAATCCGGCCAGCGGACGATGGAATTGGTATTGTCTATTTTTTTCCCTATTTCTAGGTAGAAATAGGAAGAATTTACGGGAAGCCAAAAAATAGAAACAATTTTAAGATATCTATTGGAGATGATTTTTTACACAAATCCCTCATAATTTGATTTAGGAAGTGTTTTAGGCTCTCTATTGGAGATGCTCTTACAATTATTTAATCAACTACTTACAAATTTTAAGATTTTTTCTTATTCCCACCTCAAGCACTTATCATGTTGACCATTCCATGTGGCTGCTACGTGTCCTGAAAATAAGTCACGTGGCTGTCCATCGTATCCTCCAACATGACAACTCGAATAATGTCATCAGCTTCTCATCTGATTGGCTCCTCTGAGAGCATGACGATACCTTGCGAGTGAAGTCTGGTTGTAGGGTCGATGTTCATGTGAGCGGAGCTATTGGCAGCAACGACGTCGGAGGAGCGGAGCTGTTATTAGCAGGGGCAACAACGGAGACGACGGGCGGAGGAGGGATGACCTTGATTGATAAACTCAGCTAATAAAGGCACCGCTAAAATAATAGCTGAGAGCCGAGATCTAGCCTAAATCTGAGGTACCATGTACTGGACTAGCCGATTCATGGTCACATGGTCTGTTTTAGTGACATGTATCTGCCATGTGGGATGGTTAACGTGACGAGGAACTTGATGTGGAATATGAAAAAAATTTAAAATTTGTAAGTGGTCGATTAAACAAAATAATCTTGTGAGTGGGTAAATAAAAAAACCCCTCGATTGTAAATGGGTATTTGTAATTTTCTCTTAAAAAAACCGCTGACGTGACATGATAGGACTCTTTTTATGCATTCTGTTGGAGAAGTTGGTTGCTCCTAAATTGATTTCTTTTGGACTCATATTTAAGTGGATGGTTGGAGAGTCTCAATTTCTTAAATGTCCCAGCCGGAAAAATCGTGCATGCGCAATGCCTGAACACCGAGATGGAGATTTCAGTCAGCGAAAACGTGAATAATGGTCCCGCGGCACCGCTTGTTGGGCTCAGGGGCAGATTTAGTATTATAGCATGGGGACAGCTGTCTCCCCAAAATTTTTACAAAACAATCGATTATATATACCCTCTAATATCATACCTATATAAATATGAGTAATTTGAGCATATTAACACAAAAAATATCCAATTTTACCTTCAGAAAACTCACATTTAAAATCAAAAGTCAAAATAATTATCTTCATTATAATATTTGACTATAGATAAATCGAATTGTTTCAACTCATCTCCTTATAATTAAAATACTAGATCAGTGAGCCAAGAAGCCGCCGCTGCAAGTGAGCTCCACATCTCCGGCGGTCCGGCCCCTGTCAATCGCCTTCGTCGGGCTCAGTTCGCTCGCTGACGTGTAGTCCCGACCATTCAGCCCGTTGGTTCGTCGCTCGTCGCCGATTCGAACCGGGACGAAATCCCCAATCCCCTGCACGACTATCGTCCCCATCAAAACACGCAACCGCAGCAGAACTTTTTTTACACGACGCCACCACACCGGCGCTGCCCCGGCCTCCTCCGCGACCGGCGACCGCTATGTCCGCCTCCTCCTCCGAGGCCCAGAAGCCCGCGGGGGCGGTGGTGGCGCCGCCCCGCGACTTCCTCGCCCACCTTGAGGCCTACCTCGCCCGCCGCGACGGCGTCGACAAGCTCCTCAAGATCTCCCGCTACGCCGCGCGCCTCGCGCTCGCCGCGGGCCCGCCGCTGCCGCCCGCGGCCTCGGCCCGGCTCAAGGCCTTCGAGTCCAGCGTCGGCCTCAGCCGCAAGGCCTTCCGCCTCGGCAAGTTCGTGCAGTCCGTCAACGCCCTCCGCGCGCACCCTGACCTGCCGCCGCCCCTCGCGCTCCTCGCCTACGGCGGCGAGGGCGTCTACTACTTCATCGAGCAGTTCGTCTGGCTCGCCAAGGCTGGCCTCCTGCCCGCGCACCTCCTCCCCCGCCTCCAGCGCCTCAGCGCCTGGGCCGAGCTGCTGGGCTACGTCGGCTCCGTTGCGATTAAGCTGGAAGAGCTGGCGAAGATTGAATCGTCCATCAGGAAGCGGCTGGCGGAGGGGTGCGGGGAGGAGAGTGAGGCGATGAGGGCGTTGCGGGGCAAGCTGCTGCTCAAACGGATGTCGGTGGTGCAGGACGTGGCGGACGCGGTTATGGCGCTCGGAGACGTCACTGACGGGAAGGGCTTGCTCGGGAGCTCCACGCTCATGGCGTCAGCAGGCCTGCTCTCTGCGTTGATCAGTACGCACAAGAATTGGAATTCTTGTTGAAAGCCTAAAGGTATACTGCCTCCATTTTAACTGTTGTCGCTAGGACAACAATTTTAGTTAAAAAAAATAAATTAAAGTTGTTATCCTAACAACAAAGATTGAGAATGGAGGGAGCATGTCATAGATAGCACATCATATAATGATATAAAGCTCTGATCGGAGCGAGAATCAAGTGTTGCCTCTGGATTCTGGATGCTCCCAAAACTAGTATACTGGTCCACTTGGGGACTCAATGAAGTTTTCGTGCTTGTACCTATGGTGGGAGCACAAATTCGGTTATTCACCCCATGATCATTCCTTTTTTTTTCTTCGCTTATGCATCTTAAGAAATGTATATGCTGTGTATGATTGATTTTACTACTAGATGAAGCAAAATAAAAGTACACTTGGTTTCTCTGATTACCACGTCTTTACAGCTTAGTATCTGTAGCTAGAACTTAAATCAGACACGTTGAGCTGCCACTACAAATTTTAGCTGTCTGTTAGGGAAGGGATCTCCATGTCAAATTATTTTGCCTTGCAATACATATATAGCGTAAGAAATATTTGTTCACGAAAATTAGCCTTGGATAAGAAGAGTACACGGGCATGGTACTAGTGATCTGAACTTTTGTTCTTCAGATATCAAATTAGTCACCATAATCTGACTTTCATGCACGAAAGAAAACCAAAATCACACTACAAATCCATTCATATAATTTTCGTTTCTCTTTTTGTTCCTTTATCTAATTTATACCAATGGTCAAATTCATTCATATAACATTTGTCAAATTGAATGTCAAATTCCTGAGACAATATAACTAAGGTCTGACACACTATGAAACTGATGTATGCTGTATCTGAGCATAAGAATGCTGCGATCTGAAGCCACAAAATGAGCTTCAGTACTTGACAATATTAAGAGGCCCAAAAGTTGAGTACGGTGAACTGCTATTCAGTTTTCTGCCCCTGTTTTGCAGGTTTAAAATAGGTTTGGTGAGTGCCTGCATTTCAGAAGGTGGAACATATAGGACCTGCATTTCAAAAAGTGGAACATAATGTCATATCGTGGCATTTTTATTATCAACTTCGAATTGCAACCTGGTCTGCCTTTTGTAGTGCTCTCATATATTTATTGGCCATGCTTCATTTAATGTCATATAGTATAGTGCTGCTGTTTTATTTCTTGTAAGTCTACCTCCCATGCATCCATGGCTGCTTTAACAGGGAATCTGCATTACTATGCACCATGAAGGTTATTAAAATTTGACTCCTATAATAAACTTGCTTCAGAAGATCTGCCATGGTGGCAAGCTAGTGACTAGGGAGATAAGGCCCTCGTATATTTCTGCCAGTAAGGGCATGTACAATGGAGGTGCTCATAGGAGTGCTTAAGCAAAAACCGGTTTATTTGGTATTAGGTGCTTAATAAAGGAGGTAAAGAATGCTTGAGTTTGTGCCTATTATTTGTTATGTTGTTCAAGGAGGTGGTAGACCTATTAAACATCCTTTTGCTTTGTTGAAAAGAGATTTTCTATAAGTGCTTAGTAATTTTTTTTAATAAGTACTTCTATGAAGCACGCTGCACATGCACTAATCTTTTTGCTTGGAAAACAACCATTAACACTCAAATCTTTCAGCATTGATTTAAATATTTATCATATTTAGCGAGAGAATGCTGCAACCAGTTAAGAAAATCTGTGTCCTTGCGTTATGATTCATGTCGATGACAGAAATACTGTAGAGTATTTGGGCAAGGTCAGATTGAAATCTTCGTTTCTGGCAATAGCTGTCTTGGCTCAGCTTATAATGCTATTGTTGTTGTATTGGCTAGCTTAATGCTATTCTTGTTGTTTGTGGTAAATTATATTGACTGGCTGCTTTAAACCTTAATCAAGCCCAACAATTCATGAATGTGACATTAAAGAGGGTGCTGGCAATAAAATGATGCCGTTTGTGTTGACTTTTATGTAATTTATTATGGTATATAGTATGCTGCTTATTAGCTTGAGCAGGTACCATTTTGTTGATTATATTTACTGTTTGCGGATAGCATGCAAATTTATGTCTGCTTATAATCGATTGACACTATAGGAGGATTGTTTTCTCATGTAGTAATGAATTGTCTGGTTCTGTTGTACATATTATTAAGGCATTAGAAACACTTCCAGCTGCATTGTCGATGAGAAATCAAAAATAAAGAGGATAATTGATTTCAAAACAATCCTTCTAGTCCTGAATCCTGATGGCTGTTATAGTTATCATTGAATTATTAGCTGCTGTATTTGCTTCAAAAATAAAGAAGGATAATTGATTTCCTCCTCTTAAAACGCATCCTGAAAACACATTTAAGTTACTTGCTGAATTTGGGATTCCCGTAGTCAAAAGTGTCCATTTTGGGGTGTTGATGATCAAACGCATCCAAATTAGTACATATCCTCTTTTGTAAGACCGTTGCCTCAACATACTAGGAAGGTAGAAGTACTTAGTACTCAAACTGTTCTTTTAATCTTGTAAACTGACGCATCGGCCGGAACAAGTTGATCTGAGCCTCACGTGCTCTGTTGAGCTGTAATAACTACTACTACTACTTTCAAGAAGCCGTAATAAGATGAACCTGGTATCTGCATCTCGCATGGCTGGAACAAGGCTGATGTCGTCGAGAGATGGATCCATTTTGCAGCTGTGTTTGAATGGATGCTGTCATCAGAACATCAGTTTTGATTTACGGCTTGTGGTAGTACGTCGCGTTGTCTGAAGTCTGAACTGAACGTGTGGAATCCAGTTGGCCCGTGGCGTCGCCCCCGGCCGACTTCCTTTAAAGAAAAAAGGAGACACTAGAAAGAGACGAAGCCAAGTGCTGTCAAAACGGCCGCGCGGACCACCGTGCGTAGAGAGGAAGAGGAGACGGGCAAATTCTCATCTCCCTCCTCATCAAACTCCTCTTCTCGTTTTATCCTCCCCCCCCCCCCCCCCCCACCCCCCCAAAAAAAAAAAAAAAACCCTCCTCTTCTCGTGTAATGCACACGTAAGGCAGCACCGGGGGCTCACGCCACGCCACTGGGCCGACCGGTTCGGCCGCGCGGAGACGCCACGGCCGAACCCACCCAGAGGCTGAAACGCTCACGGCTTCGCGGATTACCACGGCGCGGCGGGGCGACAAGTCCCCCAACCCAGCCCCAAACGGTCCAAGTCCAACCCGCCCGCTCGGCCGCGGCCACCCACCCAACCCACGCCTGTTCTGCTGCAGCTGCTTCGGCTGCGACGCGTCTCGTGAGACTGGGCGAGGCGATAAAACCACCGCGTCCGCACTCCGCACCGCACCTGCCCGTACACGCGACGATGCTTCCACCCCACCCCTCGTAGCCTCCATCTCCATCCACCCGCGGCCTGCCTGCCCTTCCCCGCGTTCCCCTTCCGCCTCCGCCTCGCTTCCCAATTCGGCACGCCGCCGCCGCCGCCGCTGCACGGAGCCGATTCGACCCCAGCACTGCCCCGCTGGGGGCAGAAATTTCGGAGCTAGTGGGCGTGAACAGCGAGCCCTGTGCGCCGCGGCTCCGCTTTTTGTCGCCCACTGTTCGGCATCAATTCGCGCGCGGAAAGGCAGGTACCTGTTGATTTGGGCGCAATTCTGCGGGGGGCGGGCCGGGATCCGTCGATTTAGGTCTGCTTCGATGGTGATTTGGCTCTGATTCGTGCGGTTGGTGTGCAGGAATGGGGACGGGCGAGGAGCCGCCGGCGAGGCGGCCGAGCGGCGGGAGGCGGCGGAGGTGGGCGGACCGGGAAGACGGCGACGACGACTACGACGATGAGGATTTTGTGGCGGAGGAGGAAGAGGAGGATGGTGCGGAAGAGCTCTCCGCTTCTAGCGCCGGCGAGGATGGGGAGGATTCGGACGCGGAATACCAGGAGGAAGAAGAGGAGGAGGAAGAGGAGCAGACTCCGCGGCCTAAGAGGCCTGTAAAGGGCGGCGCCCGCGGACAGAAGGGGAAGCTGCATCCAGCCAAGGCGCGAGCCAAGCGACGCAGGTACGAGATGGACGATGACTACGAGGAGGAGGAGCCAAGCGAAGACGAGGAGGTTGAGGAGTACGACGAGGAGACACCGCCGCCAAAGCGGCCGGTGAAGGGCGGCAGCGCCTGCTGGGGGAAGGAGAGGATGGATCCAGCTGCATCGCGAGGCCAGCGACGAAGGTATGAGGTGGATGATGACTACGAGGAGGAACCCGACGAAGAAGAGGAGCCTGAGCCTGAGCCTGAGCCTGAGCCTGACGAAGATGAGGATGAGGAGTACCACGAGGAGTTTGAGGAGGAAGAGACTCCAACTCCAGTGCGGCCAAAGAGCCCGGCCCAACATCATGGTCAGAATGTGGAGCTGCCTCGATCTCATCGGCGGAAGTATGAGGACGATGACATGGACTTTGAACCTGAATTGGATGAGGAGGAGGTAGACGAGGATATTGATTTCGACCCTGAAGCAGATGATGAGGATGAAGATGATTTTGAGGATGAGGAAGAAGAGGTATTCGGTGTTGCCCGTGCCAGAAAAGTAACTGTTAAGAGCCCTGCAAATCGAAAGTCTGTTTCCAAGCGACGAGTACTGAAAAAGAAGAAGGCGAGTAAGCGGTCTAAGGCTTCCAAGAGGAAGATAGGTTCAGCTAAAGCAAAGAAGTCTGCTCATGTTAAACGAGTGAGAAAGCGTTTTGTAGTTGACGAATCTGATGAGGATTCAGAGGATGACGAAGACTTCCTCGTTGATGATCAGATCGAGGTAGATCGACCACCAAGGAAGAAGGCCAGGACTGGCACTAATAAGAAGATAGAGTTGGAATGTCCATCAGTTTTTGACGAAGCGACATGGCCAAATGTTGAATCAGAAACATCAGAATTCGAGTTTGTGACGTCTGATGAAGAACCTGATGATGCTGGGACAACTGTGGTTGAGGCTAATGGAGTCAGAAAGAGGAGAAAGAAGAGGAAATCTGGTTCTGACTCATCCTCAGATTCTGAATTCGTTGTGTCAGATAAGGAGCTTAAGAATTTAAGGGAGACTGAGCCCCAGAAGGTTCAGCTAGTGCCCCCTACACCGATACGGAAACATCCTGTTACAAGGCATGGAGAAGACAAGGGAAAGAAGAAAGAGGAACCGGAGGAGGCTGGAACACCAATATGTGGGATCTGCCTCTCAGAGGAGCAGAGAGCGACTGTGCGGGGCATCCTTAATTGTTGCTCGCACTACTTTTGCTTTGCGTGCATCATGGAATGGTCCAAGGTTGAGTCTAGATGCCCATTATGCAAGCAACGTTTCACAACAATTGCCAAGTATTCAAAGGCAGATCTTGGTCTGGGACTAAGAAAAGCTATAATTAAGGTCGAAGAACGTGACCAGGTAATGTTCTCGATTGCTGTTGTAACAGGATTTCAGGTCTGTTAGATTTTTACTTACCCTTCAGATGGATGATGCATTCGAAACAAAACTCAACATGTTTATTGCATTTGTTTACTGATCTCTCTCGTTATTTGTTATAATATAATTTGTAAACCATCAATTGTTTTTTTTTTTTTCACTTCTTGGTAACTTGCATCTCATAAACTGTAGATGTACTTGTATTCAATTCAATAAGAAAATTATTCTTCTACTGCTGCATTGTTACTCTAACAAGAGCATTAGCTCCATATTTGATATATGATACAAAATTCATCCTGCAAAGCTTCTGCATTGGCCTGGTGTGTGTCCTTGATTAGTTGAATTTGGTTTGGTTGTCAATTGTCATATGCCGTCTTTTTGCTTATTGCACAGGTGTATCAGCCCACCGAAGAAGAGATAAGGCGCTGGTTAGACCCATATGAGAACGTTGTTTGTATAGAATGCCAGCAAGGTGGTGATGATAGTCTCATGTTACTATGTGATATCTGTGATTCCTCTGCACATACCTATTGTGTTGGCCTTGGAAGAGAAGTACCAGAAGGCAACTGGTACTGTGGAGGATGTAGACTTAATGATGAGGGACCATCCCATGCCAGAATAACCCATACCCTACCCCATACAGTGGCTTATGAAAGACAAAGTTACAGAAACCATGTTGATTTTGGCTCTGTTGGATTTGGCATGACAGCACAGAACAGCACATACAACAGATCGTCATCATTAAACCATCACAATTCTTTTCATGGGATTGATTTGAATCTATCACCAAGGGAGGTTCCTGGGGAGGTTCACCCTGCTGAATCGCAGCAAGTCTCAACCGATAGTGTGTCAACTCCTTCTGGAAGAAGCACAACTGTTTCTACAAGGCGTCAAATACATCGCTATATACGGATTTTGCTATCTAGACCAAGAACTGAACCAAACAACCGTCGCTTCCGTTCTTCATCAGAAGCAAACACCTCACAGATTCTGCCTGATGGCATTCAGAACCAGCGCAATGGCCTTCCATTTGCTCCATCAATGCCCCTAGATGGTGATGATTTTCAACATATGGATGGTGTCAAGAGCAATCTCAGTAATATGCAGTAGTCCTCAGGTAAAAGCATGTTTTCAGACACTGTCTTTCTATTTGATTGATTTTGTTATGCTTTATTGTCATTGTTTTTTTTGCAACTATGCTGAAATTTTATGGTCCCCCGGTTACGCATTTGTTGTAACATTTTGTCTTTATGAATTGTTTAACTGAAACTGATTCAAACTCTATTGTTTCAGAAGGGCATTCTACTCATGAACATACTAGGGGGAATATGCCATCTTTTTGCCTTCTGGAATTCAACATGGCAAAAGCTGTTGCCACGCCTTAATATTCACTAAGAAAATGCACTATGAGAGATGTGGTCGATTACATAACGTTAATGCTTCCCCTAGCCCTTCATTTTTAGTTTAGGCATTTTTTGTTGTTATTTGTCATTCTCATTCATTCAGTCAATTGAAACACAGCCTCTCAAAGGTCATACAACGACAAAGACGTTTCTTAATGTCTGGATAGCTTCATATTTATATACTGTGTAACATTTTCTAACGCAAGTTAATTAGGCTGATCATTATTTCTCTGACAAGAGTTGTTGGTAACTGAACCTTACGGCCGGATATCCCTCACAGCCTGCGTATTCCTATTTGTTTGTTTGCCCTTTAGATTATATAATCCAACTTATTAGTGATAGATTATATATGCTGAAATAATTTATACTGAGTGTGAGACAGCTTATTGGATGGATATCATAAACTGGGGTTGGAATATAATTGTTTGTTTCAACTTAAGATTAAATGAGGTACATTAATGTTATAAATAAACAGGCCCTTTGATCAAATACTGCGTGGCTGTCGAGGTATACTAATCACTGCTTCCAGAATTTTATGTGGTGCCTGAATAAGCCTGATTGTTTAGGCCCGTACTTGACTCCGGGAAGACAAGTTGGTTTTGGCCCTTTTGTTCTAGAACTATTTGTCGGGTGTCAGTGAATGACTGAATGCTGCATGACCCTCCTAGTCATTACCCAGTCCCTGGGTCAGGCTTGGACCTGTCCTGACCGGAGGTGGAGGTTGAAGCCGTGAAACAGTTATGTAGCGTCCTCCCACCATCTAAAAATATAAGTATTTCTGGATTTGATCAAAGTTAATATTTTGTAACTTCTGGACAATATCTTTTGAAACTAAAATATTCAAATTTAAAGAGTTGCATATTTTGGTAGTTTGATTCAATATAATATTACCAATCTGAACATGCTGAGCTAAGCTGGTGATTCGAACATGATTGTGCTGGAAATCGAAATGAATAACTGCAACGGCTGCAGTTTTGGCCCTATGAATTTATCGAGAGAGAAAAGGTTTTCATTTCATTTGAGGTACGGACGCCTTTAGCTTGTAGTGTTTTTTTTTTTTTCCAGGAAGCTTGTGTTGGAAATATTGATTGAAGGTTTAGGGCCTTCTTTGGACCAAAGGAATTTCATAGGATTTGTAAGAAATGTACTGATTTCTTGCAAAATTCCATTTTTGCAAGCATATTCGAACCTGTCGTGGTGTTCAAAAGAAGAACGGACGGATGGGCACGCTACAAACTACGGAAACCCTCGTGCCCCAACAAACATGTGGAACTCAGGATCCACATGCTAATTGGCATGCTTCTCAGAAGGCATGGCAGAGCGGACGCACATGTTGACGCTAGAGCAACGTGTGAATGAACTCTGGGAGGACGAGAAAGGAATCGTCCAGATCACCGCCACAGGAGCTGCACATGGAAGCTCCTTCTTGATCTAGCAGTACTGATAACACTGCTTAAAAATGTTGATCGATCTTCTCGAGGACTCGAGTTAGTGGATTGGTTGGAGGGGGAAAAATGGTCTGAACTAACCAATCAATCCAGATTGCAGGGCTCCTGATTGCTGCCCCTGCTTTTGGAGCGGAGCTACCGTTATGAGACACTACGTATAGTTTATTTCGCGAGTCATCTTGTTGAATGGCAGAGGCCATTGTTGCGAGAAAAATTGCCATTTCAGACGAGAGGCTCTCAGATGGAAGGCTAAATATGCAGAATCCCGATGGATATCCCGACCATGCGACTATTGACTGCTCAATGGTATAGTTGCAGCGGCTGATGCTTTGTTCACCTCCAATGGCAGACAGACGCAAAGCTGCACAAAGAAGGTGGCAGGCAGCGGGGACATAGCAGGACGCTATTCCGCCTGGAACGCCGAAAAGAAAGGGAGGAATACGATGCGAGGACACAGGACGCTTTTCACGTTACTGCTGTACTACTACTAGCAACCGGCGAAAACTGAAGAGCAAAGGCACTAGCGTGAGTGCCGCTTGTTGATGCTGGTTGTTGATGTAGTTAATCATTAGCCGCCGATGCAGTTTCTTAGTATTATTGCAAAGATTAGTTAGGGAGCCGTTTCCGGCGCGCCGCTCATCGTTAAGCGCTAGACCGCACCACAAATGTGACGCGATCGAGGAATTTTCCTTTTCCTGTGCGCAGGATCCGAGGCAAGTCGGCAGCTGGAGCCACTGCTCGACTGCTCGTAGTAGGCACGAACGGACGAGTGAGTACTCTTTTCTTTGGCTGGTAGAAGCTCGGTACGTACGCGCTAGCTAGGTGGAGTGGAGGCCGCGTCGTTCGCCTTGCTTCTTTCTAGCCTCATCTTGCGCAGAAAAGTTGACCGCAAAAGAAAGTTGACTTGTCACGAGCTTTTATTTCTTTCGCTCGTTTTGGTTGGGTCATTCCAAGCCTTCTTGACAGCCGTGGCTTCCAGACTTGCACGCACAAAAATGCACGCAGCGCGCCAGCTAGACACGAGAAAGGAGGAGGGAAAAATGGTTACTAGTACAAGAAAAATGATGGAACGACATGGTCAACGAGTGTGGATACGACAGAGTTAAGATGTTTTACTGCTGGTTGAATAAAGCCCACGGCTCAAAGAAAAAGACCACTTAAAATCTGGCTCGCCGTCGTTACCAAAATTCGCGTTGTAAAAAGAATGGGAGACCTCTTATTTATTTATAGTTCCAAACCACAGTGTACTTCTTTCGTTTTAAAATAGAATTCGTTTTACGTGAGATCTCGTTGATCAAATATTAAGAATATAAATAATGAATAATTTTTAATTTATTAAAATTTAAATTATAAAGATCTTATTAATAGATTTATCTTAAAATATATTTTTAATAAAGTATATATAAATTATTTTTAAATAAATATTTTTATAAAAAAGAAAAATTAAAGTTATGTTTTAAAAATCATGTATTTGTTCTTAACTAACTCTATTTTGAAATGAATGGAGTATTTGTTTAATTACTCCCTTCCGCGTTGTAGACGATCCGACTGGGACATGATCCGTTTATTTTAAGTATTTTAGATAGCGCTCGATTGACGGCGGTAATAAGAACACCGCGCCCCGTTCTCCCATCAAAACAAAGCTAAGCACAAAAAAGTCGTAGCCTCGTAGGCAGGATCAGCAGCCCCGCACCGCTTGATCGGCAGGCAGCGTTCCCCGCGAGCGAGCGAGCGAGCGAGCGAAGAAAACAGAAACCGGAAAGCGGGGGCAGCGGCGTTTCCTTCCGTTCTGTTCCCCTCTCTTCCCAGCAGGTTCCCACACGCAGTCCCGCCCTCGCGATGGCCGCCGCCGCCGACCGCGACCGTCCCTACGCGGCGCCGGCGCCCGTCGTCGGGGAGTACGACCGGCCGCCCTACCGCAACGAGGTCGTGCCGTACGGCGACCGCCGCCTCGACATCGTCGTCAAGCCGCCCGCCACCAGGTCGCCTCCGCCGCCGCTGCCGGCGTCCACCAGGGGCGGGGGCGGGGTGGCGTCGGCGTGGTGCTTCAGCGACCCGGAGATGAAGAGGCGGCGGCGGGTCGCCAGCTACAAGGCCTACTCCGTGGAGGGCAAGGTCAAGTCGTCGCTCCGCAGGGGGTTCCGCTGGATCAAGGCCAAATGCTCCGAGCTCATCCATGGCTGGTACGGATCGCATCATCTTCGTTTTCCTTTGTTTTGTTTTCTTCCCCCGTTCCTCGGATACTCTGCGCTTCTGCTCGGTAGTATAGTTTCTCATGCGTTTCAACGACATACGCCCGGCGGCTACTCCCAAATCCCAATCGCTCACAAAATCTCTCTCGTTCCCCTGCCAATGTTTTCCTTCCGAACGAGTTCAATTCGTGGTGGTCAGAGTCTTAATATTTTTCTTTGTTCGCTTTGTCTGCATTCGTACCATTGATTGCAAAGTGTCCTTACCTTACGCCTCGATATGACATCGCTCCTAGTAAAATAAAATGGTTCAAAGTTCACTAGCAGTCATACTTGTACTGGTAGGACGGATCTCTACTAAGAAGCACTGCCACTAGCAAAATTGCGAACACATCGCGAGTTGTCATTCCTTTTTTCCAGCTCCTAGTAACTGAATCGTTTGTATCAAAACAAAAAATGATCTAAGATGTTTGATTCTCTGCCCGTAACTTCATTTTCCTCTTCTTTTCCAGAACCTGTGGGGCCGTGGTGGATGGAATTCTGCTGGGCTGGAGGATGCTGCAACAATGTACGAGGAAGGAATGGGTGTTGGGTGTGTTCTGCTAATTTGCTCCCAAAATGTGGAACAGATTTGTCCGTGAGATATCGTCACGTAGAGAGGGAATTCATTCGAAAGAGATATCGATCTCCTGATATTGCTTGTTACTTACTGCCTGCTGATTAACCTGATTTATTCGACCATATTTGGAGAAGGAATTATTGAAAAGGAAACTGCTTCGCTAATTTGCTTCATAGTTCTATAGTTCTTCCCTTATGCTCATTTGTAATTTAATTGCTAGTGCGATAAAAAAAAGGCCCCAAGAATAGAGAAGAATGCTGCAGAAGTTGCTTCCTTTCTGATGCAATTTGTGCAGCCAACCGTTCATGTGTTCCTGTGATAGAGGCATGGTCAACTTGATTATTGGATTAGTTGCGAATCATTTGTCCGAGTGGCTTTGAAAGCTTCGATTTCGTTTCCCTTTTTGTTTTGACTGCAAAAGAACCACCCCATTTTATCCACAAGCAGCAAATCCTAGAAAATTCTTGCACGCACATCTATCCAACAAATGAGCTTGTTATTTTTCCTATTTACTTCATCTACTTCAACCATTGATGCCATGTACCAACTGAAACGATAGCTAGCTAGGCCTGATCTGTGATCATAGAGTTGGTTACTGTTACTCCTACTTGGTTTGTTGGTTGTTCTACGACCGTGCTCAATGCCACATCCACCGGCGAGACGACAGGCTCATCCCTTCCGGTGACAGTGGCGAGCTGCGAATGGGTGGGACCTCTGCATTTGGGCCTGAAACGCCGCGTCTGGAGGGAGCTGGACTGGTGCCAAGATTCTTGCAGCCAGCCTTTTCTTGCTTTCCCCCTGGAAACCAGGCCAGGGATGCGACTTTGTACACCGCTCCAGGAAGTGGCAGCATGTGACATGCACGACTTAAGGGAATCATTCCTCTGATAGATAGGTTATGTCGCACCTGGTCAAACCCCGTATGCGATCTCCGGCCGACGGCTCAAATGCGTACTCATACCACTACAGTCTACTGCTGGTGACCTATTCCTTTTTTTTGGGGCAGATAACAGGAGCTTATTTTATTAAGGAGAAATCTAACTTACTCCCCTCAAGCAAAGTCCAAATAATCCCTAAATTGAATAAAATGACATTGTTTGGGGGTTAATTGAATCAAAATAATATTTAGAAATTTATCTGGACTTTTATTTAAGGGAGTACTATATTGGACCTTTTTCTCTATAATACCAATCCGGAGTACAAATTACAATCTCCCTTTTTTTTGGAACAGAGTACAATCTTTTCCTTTTCTTTTTAGAACCAGTACAATCAGTTTTTTTTTCCCCTTTTGACACACCACTCTCCGTCGTTTATTCATCGGAAGAGTAGGAGTTACAAATGCCGTCAGGGAGATTAATAAACCAAACATATCTATTACTAGATTCATAGACTCAAGTTTTAGCCAAAGTATCAACATCTACATTTGAGCTACCACTCTCAAAAACGAAATCAACAGAAAGAAACTCTAAACTGAGACGTTGGATTAGCACGAACGGAGGAAGTACCGGTAGGCCTAGAATGGGCCTATTTGCGGCCCGTCAGCATGTATGAATGAGTGGAGCGTGAGCGCGTCCCCTCCGTCTTCCTCTGCTCTGCTCGCTCGAGGGATAAGCACATCGCTGGCGGCGCCCTGCCGGTCCCAAAGTCCGGCGCGCCCACTTCACGCCAAAGCATCCCTCTGTTTACGGCGCGCGTTCGGGCGCAGGTATTCCTCGGCCTGATCCCGCGCCTGCCAGGGACGCGGCGCCGGCTTGGTCCCGAAGCCTTCTCCACCCCACCCCCCCTCCCGGCGCGCACTAAGGTCCGCGCGCTGAAGCACCGATCGTCGATTTGGTGGGTTTTGCGCCAGTCTAAGGTGCAAGGTGAGACTCGGGATGCACGTTCTTATCCATTTTGCTTTCAGTTTGCAGTTCCATTTAGATTTGGCTTCAAGTGTTGAAATCGATTTGGCTGCCGAATGGAATTGCTTCTGTATTTTTGGGCTGCTGCAGACATGCTTGGACTGCACTGCTCTTTTGGATTTCCATGACCGGCTCATGGACGGCTGCTGTTTTGGTTGCTTGAGGCACGGGATACAGAGGAAATCGCAGAGACAGAGTGGGTAGATATGTGCTTTTCTGTTTTCATCAGTGTTTTTGGAGCGAAAAGAAAAGAAAGTAGTCAAATATAATGGGGAAATCTATAGGTTCTTCCGGTTTGGGTGTAATAGAGGCGGTTCCGGTGGGCATTTTAAAATGATGGAAGTAATTAGAGCAGTTAACAATTACAATAATGGAAGTAACCCTGAAATTAACGTGCTATTTCCTTGTCTTACCAGTACATCTAATCATCTATTATGATTTAGAATGATATGGGCACCATTGCTTCATACATCTGTGGTCAAAATCCAGGTAACACGATGAAGGTCAAGATCCTGCAGTGGCATGCTGTAGCTTCTTGGACGTGGGATGCACAAGATGAAACTTGTGGCATATGCAGGATGGCATTTGATGGCTGCTGCCCCGACTGTAAGTTCCCAGGTGATGATTGCCCGCTCATCTGGGGTGCTTGCAACCATGCTTACCATCTGCACTGTATACTGAAGTGGGTCAATTCTCAAACATCCACACCGCTTTGCCCCATGTGCCGTAGAGAATGGCAGTTCAAAGGCTAAGGCACAGTGGCATGGAGACGCATCAGCAACATTTGGCCTTCCTTAGTTGCAGATAACTAGAATGTATTGTTGTACCGCATTTTGGCCACGGTGTCAGCTTTCAAGTACTTCTATTGTTTGTATCGTGCAACTTTGCATGCTTCTGAGGGTATGACTGATCAAATGAAATTATAAACTTTTATTAAAAGCACTAAGCTTCCTGATCCTATTGCGAATTTTTATATTCTTATTGTTTTACTTTATGAAGAATTTCTTTTAGGTTAAGTAGTTTTGGTGTAACAAGAACAAAACTGTATATGGGTTGGCTGGTTTCATCTCTGTACCGTTTTTCCACATGTCCACAACAATAGTGATCAATAGGTTAACTTGTAGTTTAGGACTTTAGGTATAACAATAAGCATGCAGCTGTATATAGCTTGGCTTGCTTTTATCCGTATTAGCAGGTCTCTGCACACATTTTTTTCTTTATTTAAATTTTTGAAAGGCTTGCACTCAAATTCAATCTGGACATATTGGAATTCATGTTAAGCTCCTTGTGGCCATAATTTTAGATGCTTGTGCTTTCTGTTTGCTAAACAAATTATAGTTCTAGACGTTAAAACTGCATCTAGACTTGATTCGGCACTTGCCCAGCTATTAATAAATATAAAAATTGCTGCACTTGGGAACCTTTTTTTTTCATATGCTCAAGATATTGGGAGTGACCTCAAAAATATAGTCAAGGCATTATGTCACTGAAATTTAAAGTTCAGAAAGTTGTATTGTTGTATGGCTAAGTGTCGGCGTTCGTTGTGGCCGACGAGTAATTAGTATCGTGGAGTGCGTGTTTTGGTTCGGATGGTTCGCGAGAGGACACAAGGATTTATACTGGTTCGGGCAACGTGCCCTACGTCCAGTTCGATGAGGCTGCTCGTGTTACTCGCGACAGTTTGTAGTAGGGGGTTACAAACAGGCGAGAGAGGGATGAGCTCCCAAGTCTCTGTGAGGTGTTCTACGTGGGGTGAGATATCGTGTGTCTTGGACTCGTATCTCCCGCCTCCCCCTTTTATACTGCAAGGAGGGAGGTGGGCGTACAAAGAGTTGGCGCAAAGGTGTGGGCGGCGGCATGGCCGGGTGTCCTGTAGGCCGCGCTGTTGATGCTTCAAACTCCGTGCCGGTCGCTGTGGATGACGTCGCAGGCATGGCGGTGCTTCTTCGGTCGGTGGCGCCACAGGGATGGCTGTCAACGAGGGACGTCCCCTCGGCATGGTCGTTCGTCCTCCGACGAGGGGTCGGAGGAGAGGAGGACTGGTCACCGTTAGCTCCGTACCCGGTCGAAATGTCGATCGTAGCCGTCCCGTCTTGTCAGAAAGGATGGGCTTTGATGGGGGTCGTTCGCATAGTGACGGCCTCGCCGTCACTGTGCGACGTGGCGGTTAGCGCCCACTTGCGCGGGGGGGCTTCGGTAGCCACGTGAGTAGTTGAGCTTTTATTACTCAACTACTCAGTACCAACCGCCTTCGTCGCGGTAGGTGGCGCTCCCGACCCCTGAGGGTCGGGAGGGAGCGATTCGCCCGACCCCTGGGGTCGGGCGAGGCGGACTCTGGCACGAGCTCCCGACCCCGTCATGGTGAGGTCGGGCGCCTGAGTCGAGCGGCGGGTGATCCGACCCCGGTCGAGGGGGTCGGGCGAGGTGGACCTGTCTGTGGGCCCGAGCCACTGTACGCGCGTCGCGGCATAGAGGTCGGACGAGACGGAGGTCGCTCACTGCTTTATACGTGAAGCAGTCGGAGAACCGCTAATACCGGTCATCACCGGTATTGGCCCTCAACAGTAGCCCTCGAGTGAGGTCCGACCCCCCACATAAGAGGGGTCGGGCGTCGCTCTAATCGGAGGTGGCTGTAGAAGCGTTTCTACCGGTAAGGGGCGCGCGCGAGCGCGCACCTTACAGGTGTAGCCCCCGAGCGAGGTCTGATCCCTTCTTGGGATCGGGCGTCGCTTAAGTCGGGAGGAAGAGCGATCGTGGTGATTCCCTTATTTATGCTGTAAGGGGCGCGCGCGAGCGCGCACCTTGCAGGTGTAGCCCCCGAGCGAGGCCTGGCCCCCTCAGGGGCCGGGCGTCGCTCAGGTCGGGAGAAGGAATTTTCGTTCGCGAGAGCGAACTCATCCTTGGGACTTAAGGTTCTGCGACCCCGCGTTGGATCTCTTTTTGCGATTCCGTCCCCGAGTCCTCTGCTCGTCGCAGTGACCGGTCGGGGGTTCGGTTCGTCTTTGTATCGTGCCTCCAGCGCGTCCGTCCGCCGGACGAGGAGGTTGAGCCGAGCCACGCCTTACCTCGATGGCCGAGGCGTGACGCTCATCGAGCTGCTAACGGGTAGTTCAAGTGGGACCCCGGGATCCCTTCGGGGGGATCCCGACGTAGGCCAGCTGGTGGCCGGTCCCAATATTCCCAGTCGCCGACCCATATGGTTCTCGGTTCCATTCGATAGGTTCCGAGGGCTCGTTGCCTCCTTGCGATAGGATACCCATGGGTCGGCGCGAACCATCACTAGGTTCGACGAACCGGGACTCGAACGCGGTTTTACGATGCCCTTGACGCCCGGGCGCCCAGGCGCTAGGGTATTGGCCGCTAGTGGGCCCATCGTAATCCACCCCTCACTCTAGTTACGCCCTGAGCGGCTGTCGAACCCATTCGCTGGGCCAGCCTTCGAACTCTTTGGGCCGTCGGGGCATGTTTCAGCCCATGTGTTTTCCTTACCTGGGCGGGCCTGGCCCGATAAGTCGAACCGTCGCTCGGTATCACGAAGTTACCTGGCCCGGTCCGATAAGTCGAAGCGTCGCTCGGGGGCGTGCGGTGGCGCTCGATCCGGCGGAACCTGCAGGCGAGAGCACTAAAACGTGACGAGACGTTTACCTGCCTCACCTGACGCGGGCGTGAATGGGGCGCGCTGCCCTTCGGACCGCCGTCGGGAGCGTCCTGTCGGACCTCTTCGGGATCCCGCCGGAGCTCGGGACGTACGGCGCGCTGGTGCCACAAGTCGCCAACATCTCCCGCGCACGCGTGGGAGATGTCGAGGGAGGCACTCCGCCGAGGTGTGCACCGGGCGTTCGTTATCGCCTACTCTCATTATTCCAGCATCGCGCTGGACTTGATGAGTCAGGGGTTCGCGCCCGGGTACGCTGACGCGGAGTTGGACGAGATCGAAGACGAGGTGGCCCCCTCGGCGCATGCCCTGGCGGCGAGGATAGAGGAGGAGGATCGGCCCCCGACCCCGGAGCGCGAGAAGCCCCCGACCCCGGAGCAGGAGCAGTCCCCCCCCCCCCCCCCCCCCCGAGGAGTAGGAGTAGATTAGTTAGTATGTGTCTAGGGTGTCCGAGGCCGAAGCGCCCGGACAGCTTGTAAAAACAAGTTTTTGTATCACAAGTGATTTTGACCTCGGCGGCCCGTTTCCTTATCACTTGCGTGAAAAAGCGCTCGGTCCCTTACTCGTCCGTTTATGTGTCCCCAAAGAATCGTAGGTCGTAGACAGGATCGACACTTAGTTTTTGCCGGTGAGCGACGTTGCCGTAGCCTTTCGCAGGCGGTGGGCGTTTCGCAGTCCGACCGACTCGACTTCGTGTTTCTCCTATCCGCGACCTATCTTCTCTGAGTCTTAAACGTTTAGGTGGGGGGCCGAGGCTCGGTGCGAAATGTAAGTCGCGGATAGGATCGATCGTTAGCTTGACTGGTGAGCGTTGTGGCCATAGCCCCCGTGGGCTCGTCGGCGCTTTCGCGGTTCGACCAGTTCGATCTCAAGCTTTCCTATCTTTGACTTACTTGTTTTTACACAAGTTTTTTGAAAAACATGCGAGGGTCGGGCCGCGCACGTATTGCACATGGAATACATGCGCGCACCTTACAGGTGTTGAGCCCCCGAGCGTGGTTGGACCCTTGCACGGCAGGGGTCGGACGCTGCTCGGGGGGTGCGGAAAACAGACAAGCTACGAGTTTTAGGGGTAGAAACGACGTAGCTGTTCGATGTTCCAGGCGTTGGTGAACTCTTGTCCGTCCGCAGTCTGCAGCTTGTAGGTGCCGGGTCGGAGAACCTTGGCGACGACGTAAGGTCCTTCCCATGGCGGCGATAACTTGTGTCGACCTTGGCTGCTGGTGACGCGACGGAGAACGAGGTCGCCGACGTCGAACGCTCGCTCGCGTACGTTCCTTCCATGGTACCGGCGTAGTGCTTGCTGGTACTTGGCGGATCGGAGGAGCGCCACGTCTCGAGCCTCGTCGAGCTGATCCATCGCGTCTTCGAGGGACGTCTGGTTCCCTTGATCATCGTACGCCTTCACCCTCGGAGCACCGTAGTCGAGGTCGGTTGGTAGGATAGCTTCGGAGCCGTATACCATGAAGAAGGGGGTAGACCCCGTGGCCCGACTAGGGGTCGTCCGCAGGCTCCAGAGTACGGCGGGGAGCTCGGCTGCCCATTGCTCGCTGAACTGTTTCAGTCGGCGGTAGATACGTGGCTTGAGGCCTCGAAGGATCAGGCCATTGGCGCGCTCAGAGCCCCCTGGTTTACGAGCCGCTTCAGGAGTGAGCAGTCCTTGTAAAGGTGCTTGACGGGGTGCTCGTGGTTGGGACATGGACCGTTCCACTTCTTCTCGAAGTGGTCCGGGGTGTCCTCCGTGGGTGCCTTGGCACCCTTGCGATCCGCGGCAGCGACCATCCGTTCTCCGGACGGACGCGGCCGGTTCTTCTTCTTTTTCTTGCTCGGAGGGTCGGAGGAGCCTCCGCCGGCTGTCTCGACCCGCTTACCTTTGGCGTCTTGGGTGCGATTGAAGATCGCTCCCACCGCCTCTTCGCCAGAGGCGTAGCTGGTTGCGATGTCCAGCAACTCTCTGGCGGTCCGGGGACTCTTGCGCCCTAGTTCCTGGACTAGGGAGCGACAAGTCGTCCCGGACAAGAACGCGCCAATGACATCGGCGTCACCGACGTCCGGCAGCTCATTGCATTGCCGGGAGAAGCGCCGGATGTAATCTCGGAGCGACTCTCCCGGTTTCTGCCGGCAGTTCTTGAGGTCCCAGGGGTTTCCTGGGCGGTTGTAAGTCCCCTGGAAGTTTCCAACGAAAACCTCCTTGAGGTCAGACCAGCAAGTGATCTGGTTGGCGGGGAGATGCTCGAGCCACGTTCTGGCCGAGTCGGCCAGATACAATGGCAGGTTGCGGATGATGAAGTCGTCATCCTCCGCGCCCCCAGCCCGGCACGCGAGGCGATAGTCCTCGAGCCACAGGCCGGGGTTGGTTTCCCCCGCGTACTTCGGTACGTTGGTCGGGGGTCGGAAACGCCGCGGGAATGCTGCGTTCCGAATGTGAGGACTGAAGACCCTCGGTCCCGGGGCGTCCGGGCTAGGGCTTCTATCCTCGTCGTCGTCGTAGCGTCCTCCTCGACGCGGATGACGCGATCGGGAGGTGCCATCGTCGAACTCCAGGCGGCGCCGCCGCGCATCCAGGGTGGCGCGGGCGTCCCTGTTCGTCCCCAGATGACCGCGGACGGAGGCTTTCGCCGTGCCATCCGCTGCTGGGGGAGTCTGGTGGACAGACGTGTTCTGGGCACGTTGTCCACGCAGACGCGACAGCGAGCTCTCAGCTTGCTGCACTGCCGCGTGCTCAAGTAGCGCCTCAACCTCGCGCTGGGCGCGTCGGGCCTCCGGCGTGACAGGCTCAGGGAGGCCCTTGAGCAATGCCGCCGCCGCGGCCAAGTTCTGGCTCGCCCGTGGGAAGCGCGGGCAGCCATCGTCACGACTTGCGACTCGTAAGTCGCGAACGTCAGTGCGGGTGTGTTCACTGGACTCGCTCTGAGCGAGCTCGTGATCAATCGCCGCACGCTGCTGATCCAGCTGACGCTGGACCTCCAGGAGTTCCTCCCTTCGTGCGCGCAGTCGTTCTGACTGCGCGTCACGGGGTGGGGTCCCGTCCTGCGGGCCAGACGATTCCGCAGGGCGTTCGCCCTCCGCAGCGGGAAGATGCTCCGCACGTATCATAAGGCACTCGCGTGAGGGATGATGACTTCCCTCACTGCACTCTGCATCGGAATCTTCGTTTGACGCTCCATCTAGGAGGTCGAAGAGAGACTCGGATGCGCAGCCCACCATGGCCACGAACTCGTTGTTCATGGCGCGTGGAGCTGGGAGCGTCGACGCCCGGGACAATGTGCCAGCGAGAGGCGATACACGCCCGGGGTCAAGCGGGGCAACCGGCGGTGCCGCTGCACCGGCCAGTGCCAGAGCGCCATCTAAGATGGCGACGAAGTCGAGGCTCCCGAAACGCACGTGTGCACCGGGAACCCAGGTGTTTGCGCGGCTAGCCATCCGAACAAAGAGAGGGGTTTGACGAAAACACGCACAAAGAACCCCCCTACCTGGCGCGCCAACTGTCGGCGTTCGTTGTGGCCGACGAGTAATTAGTATCGTGGAGTGCGTGTTTTGGTTCGGATGGTTCGCGAGAGGACACAAGGATTTATACTGGTTCGGGCAACGTGCCCTACGTCCAGTTCGATGAGGCTGCTCGTGTTACTCGCGACAGTTTGTAGTAGGGGGTTACAAACAGGCGAGAGAGGGATGAGCTCCCAAGTCTCTGTGAGGTGTTCTACGTGGGGTGAGATATCGTGTGTCTTGGACTCGTATCTCCCGCCTCCCCCTTGTATACTGCAAGGAGGGAGGTGGGCGTACAAAGAGTTGGCGCAAAGGTGTGGGCGGCGGCATGGCCGGGTGTCCTGTAGGCCGCGCTGTTGATGCTTCAAACTCCGTGCCGGTCGCTGTGGATGACGTCGCAGGCATGGCGGTGCTTCTTCGGTCGGTGGCGCCACAGGGATGGCTGTCAACGAGGGACGTCCCCTCGGCATGGTCGTTCGTCCTCCGACGAGGGGTCGGAGGAGAGGAGGACTGGTCACCGTTAGCTCCGTACCCGGTCGAAATGTCGATCGTAGCCGTCCCGTCTTGTCAGAAAGGATGGGCTTTGATGGGGGTCGTTCGCATAGTGACGGCCTCGCCGTCACTGTGCGACGTGGCGGTTAGCGCCCACTTGCGCGGGGGGGCTTCGGTAGCCACGTGAGTAGTTGAGCTTTTATTACTCAACTACTCAGTACCAACCGCCTTCGTCGCGGTAGGTGGCGCTCCCGACCCTCAGCGATTCGCCCGACCCCTGGGGTCGGGCGAGGCGGACTCTGGCACGAGCTCCCGACCCCGTCATGGTGAGGTCGGGCGCCTGAGTCGAGCGGCGGGTGATCCGACCCCGGTCGAGGGGGTCGGGCGAGGTGGACCTGTCTGTGGGCCCGAGCCACTGTACGCGCGTCGCGGCATAGAGGTCGGGCGAGACGGAGGTCGCTCACTGCTTTATACGTGAAGCAGTCGGAGAACCGCTAATACCGGTCATCACCGGTATTGGCCCTCAACACTAAGTATGTGCCTTTTATCAGAAAAAAAAAAGGGAAGGAAAAATGTATCTGCCTTCCTTCAGAAATCCTCTTTTCACTTAGTTAAAAGTTACTCCCTTCGTTCTTTTTTGTATGTCGTCGTTGACTCTGATCAATAACTTTGATCATTCATTTTAGTTAAAAAGTATGAGAAATATTCAATGTTTTGTTAGAATTTAATTTATTACTGAAGGTTTTTGAATCCTAATTTTTTGTACTCATTTGAACTAATTTTTTGAATAAGATGAACGGTCAAAGTCAATAGCGATGAGTAAAAAAAAAACGGAGGGAGTAATATTTATTCTGCTCCATTTTTTTTGGTTTTGTTCTCCTAATGGTTTTTACAAGATGCTGAAGGTGCTTCCCCGATCAGGGTATCCAGGCTGGACCCTTACTTTCTAAGCTCTTGCTTCTCCGACCTGAAGCTGTTCGAACTCCGCCTTGTTGTCCTGTAGCAATTTGTTCGCTGTGGACAAACTCCTGGGTATTTCGTGGCCGCTACTTCTTCGTTGTCATGCTAAGAAGCTAGTGCTTACCTTGACACGCTGATGGCATCACGCCCTTCATTAGTGGCCGAATAATAATACCATACTTTTGTTCAGATGATGGATTACAGAATGTCGTGGCCGCTACTTTTCCGTGTTCAGGCTACGTTCACTTAGGATTCCGTTGTCTTTTATTGTTTGTTTGAAGATCTTTCCTGATACACAAAGCTCCAATACTCAGGTGAACTGTCTTTTTCGGTTCCAGACTTGGCACAAAAGCAACATTCGGTTTGTTTGTTCGTGAGGAGCAGTTTGGTACGTATTACCTCTATTTTTTAATATAAATTTATACTAAAAGTATCAATAATTAAATTACGGATGTAGGAGTCTATAATGTCTACGTGCAAACAAATACAGCATGCTTTGAGCCGATATGTTTTCCAGCTTGTGACTACTGTTTCTGGTTGTCAGCCTGGGGATAGCATACCATGTGAGGTTTAGGCCCCATTGATCAGAGGGAGTTTAGAAATGATGTCTGTTCTCGCTTGAATTTCTTGGGATGCTTCCTGTTAAGGCCTCTTTCGAAATTATTTTCGGGATATGATCATTTTACCGAGGCAGAGGTTCACTGATTTTTTTCCCCCTGCGTTTCTGTGATCTGACGCGTGCGTTTGATTACTCTTTCGTAATTGAAGCCGTTTGTCGCCTTCAAGTATGATCATTTCTAAGGAACAGGCAGAGGTTCAATTTTGTGTGTCCGTGATCCTAGCGTCTATGCTTGCTTACACTTTGGTAATGCAAGAATCCGACGTGCTTTGCCTAGAACCCGTACCTTGGCAATGTTACAGTTACACAGTTAAGCGTTGGATTAAATATTTGAGAATCGATGTCGTGTTTTTTTTTTTGGGCAGCAAATACGGCATGTTCCTGTTTTCATTATGCCTGAATGATCGGCGGTGTCATGCGAGTTGCGTGCGCGTCTGGAGCTCTTGCCTGCGCTGCATATCATAATCTGCTTGCTCGTATTAGCCTAGTACTGCTGTCGCATCCGTGATCCTGGACAACAGCTGCAAGCGCGGAAATTACGTAGGTAGTTGGCCTCGCTGGTCATAGATACGCGGTTGTCATCATCAATAGAAATATAAACAATACCACGTAGGCACGTCGTACATGCTCCGCCTAGTAAAAGCATGGCAGGCACCTCCGGGATTGGCCGATTGGGTTGGGTTACGCAAGCTTGAACTGTGGTCAAACCTCCAATGGTACTGTAGTAAATTATTTTAACTTTCTCCGGTTCCGGCTGTACGTAATGAACGAAATGAAGCGGAAACTTTCACTGCGTTCGGGTGGAGTACTAGCTAAGGAGAGGAAGCCAAGCACGACCGTCTCAATGCGACGAGCCGACGAGTAGTAGATCCGGGAGCAGGATTCACACACACTTCACACCGGGCTGGCGCCCGCTAGCTCTAGCTCGGTGCGGCGCTCCTGCCCGAGCCCGACTGATTGACCTGCAGCCGGGTGAAAACAAAGGACGCTCCAGCCAAAAGCGTGTGGGGGAAAACCAGGAGCAGCACATGGAGCAACAACCCCCGACGAACCCGTTCGAAGTGACCCGTCCAGGCAGGTGCCCCCAGCTAACGAGCGAGCCGAGCTCACGACGACAAGGACGCGGCACCCACGTTCGCCACGTCCCGCGCCGTCGATCCAGCGGCACCACCACCCCGCCCGCGTCCCGCGCTCGCGCACGCCATCTCGTTTCGGTTTCGGCCCTGGGCCTGGCGTCCCGGGAGTGCGAACCCGCGGGCCCCACACGCCGTGGCCGCCCAATCATGCTCGCTGCATCCAGCTCGCGCCAACTGCCATGTAAGCAGGCGGGCGCGGGGGCAGCTGAGCTGCCCAACGCGCTCGCTTCCGCCGAGCCCGCCGACCTGCCTGCCTGCAGCACAGCAGACGCAAGCGCGCGAGCGAAGCAACCCCTATATAAACGCCCTCTCGTTCTCTACCCCACTCATCTCACCATCCATCCCATCACTAATTCACTCCAAGTCTCCAAATCAAGCAAACCACCTGAGCACAGCACACAAATAAAAGGCGCAGGCAAACGACGGCATCGTCATCATCGTTTTCGTTTCCGTCCGACCATTCCGAGAGTTCTGATCCGCATGCAAATGGCGGTTACGCCGAAGAGTGCGGGGGTGATGAAGCTGAAGAAGCCGTCGATCGGGACGCGGGCGTGGCGGGTGCTGCGGCTGGCGGTGCTCTGGGCGCGCAGGCGCAGGGGTGGCGCCGCCCACAGCCTGCGCCTGCGCCTGCTCCGCACCATCCGCAGCCACAGCGTCAGCTTCAGCCGCGCCCGCGCACGCGGCGACCGCCTCCGCTACGGCGAGCGCGAGTTCTCCATCGACGAGACGCCGGCGTTCCGGCTCCGCGCGCCGTCCTCGCGCGTGCTCCGCCTCATCGTCCCCTGCATCGCGCCCGACACGCCGGGGCTGTACTACGGCGACGACCGCTACTTCTTCTCCTCCGCCCTGCACGGCACGGACAGGGACGAGGTTGACGACGACGCCGGGTCTCCCTACTACGGCTACGGAGGCGGCGAGGGCCAGAGCTGCTGCTGCGGTGGCGACGAAGACGACGGCGACGACGAAGGCGGCGAGAGCTGCAGCGCCGACGACGACGAGGAGCAGCTGCTGGAGCACGCGATGGCGGAGGCGCGCCGCGCGAGCAGCGCCGCGGCCGACGGGGACGCCGGGGTGGACGTCAAGGCGGAGGAGTTCATCGCGCGGTTCTACGCGCAGATGAAGCTGCAGCGCCAGATCTCGTGGCTGCAGTACAACGAGATGATGCAGAGGAGCGTCAGCTAGATCAATTCCATCCTTTTTTTGGTTACTGATGAGCACGGCATTATTAGCAGTTCAATTTTTGAGCTCTGGTTCATTCATCGGATACATACATGCACCATCATTACATACATACAGAATACAAACTTTTTTTTTTCTTGAAATCCTTGTGCCTATTTGCTTCAAATTCAATGGGGGAAATTTTCGTTAATTAGAAACTGAAATACGCATGATTTTGACCGGTTTGCTATTCAGCAGAGTATAAAGAGTATACGCATGGTTTAGGTATTAGGTCGTCGTTGAAACTGATTGACGCTTCCCCTGGTTATACTCTCAGTTTGTTTCGTAAATGTACACTTACTTAAGAACTTAACCGTTTTGATTTGAAGCAGGGAATCGCTGCTCGCTTCCACCACCGTTATACTTGCACCATCATTACAAATTTGTTTCAGAAAAAAAGAGGGAAGTTTTCGTTCGGAACAGAGTTCGAAATGTTTAAGACTTGCTGATGGAGAGCTCCTTTTGCTCGTGCTTCTGGACTGCTGGTCTTCGGCAGTTCGGCTTCGTCGATGTAAAGTCGCAACCAAAAAGTTTGGTTGGGCTTTCTATGGCAATGTTTTGGGCTCAACTCTCGCTGTCACTTTCCAGCGAATCCTCTGTTCGTAGCCTTGTTCCGGTGTGCACGGACATCACCCGACATATTTTCTTTCTTTCTTTTTTTTTTGGCAGGGAACCCGACATCTTGATTCTTCGGTTTCAAAAATAAAAAAACGCAGCGCATCTCTAGGAGTTTGTGACCGCTGACAGCCCAATCTAGAGTCTCACTGTTAATTACTACAATTTCAACAGTTGACAGGTGAATATAGGCTCAGCAAGCTATTTTGCACGTACGAATTGCGTATTATTCAAGATGAAATTTATTCTATGTAAAAAGAGAAGAAGAAGAGAAAGCTAAATCAAAAGTCTCAGTTCATTCCGGTAGGGCACTAGTCAAATGGATACAGCAAACTTCATAATTTAATGTAAACTGACATCCAGTCCACTCCACGCTGGAGTCTTCAAATTTCATTTTGATCACTGCGTTTCAGATTCAAATCTTGCTGGTGGCAATGGTTGGTGCTGATGCAATGAGACTGGCAGGAGATCACACGTCATGCCACGCAAAATCCAGCTCTGTTGGGCAAGCTCTCTCCAAGACTCCAACGGCTCGGCACTCGCGACCCCACCTGTCACTCGCGTCACCCATACTATGCTCCCAACACAATCATTTTTCAAACCCTTGGCCCCACCCCAGATGTCTTTGACCTGTGGTGGATCATCTTCACTCCACTCTCATCAAGCCACAGCGTTCCGTCAAATCCACATCGCTGACCACCATTGATAGGACGCCACGTCACCAACACACAGTGTTTGCTGTTCTGCTCCGTGTAGCAGCAAAACTTGTCCGGTCCAACGCAAGCCAACCACCCCAGCATAGGAAAAGCTCCCCTACACACCCCATCTCCCCCGTTCGATCTGATCCGTCAAGATTCGCGCGGCTTGGCCCACATCGACCGATTCCCTTCCCTCCCGTCCGGCCTCCTCCGCCTCGAACGAACCCAGTTTGAAATCCAGCGCTTCAAAAGAGCCGTTGCCTCTCCGCTTTCATCGTTTTCCCCACCCACAACTACTCCACGCGCCCGTCACCGCCAACTGGACCCCGAGGACTGTCCTCCCCCACGCGTCAGCGTCTCCTTCCACCCGGTCCGAGCTGAAGAGCGGGTCCTACCGGATCCGCGGAATTCGAAAACACCATTTTCTGGCGTGCGTTTTTAATACCACTCTCGGATCGACTCTCGCAGCATAAATGCCCGGCCTTTAGCAGCGTCCCCGATCTGATGCTCCCGGCCTCCGCCGCCCGCCGTTGCCGCTGCCGCCGCCGGTAGTCTCTCCCTCCTCCGCGCCGCGCGTCCGCCTCGAGTTCGGTCGAGGCTGCGTCGGTAAGCAAGAAAGCGTCCGGTTCGCTCTATCTCCCCTTCTCGTTTCGAATCGTGAGCAAGCAGGTTTAGACGATGTCTCGATTCGCGGGCGTTGCGGTAGATTGTTAGGTTAGGTCCCTGGACGTCTCCTTAGGATTCGTAAGTTGATTGTATGGTCGGCTCAGGTGTATTTGTTGTTTGATTTTTGGCAGGCTGTATCGGTGAATTTTTTTTTTCGGATCGGATGCTAAGAAGTAGAGAAGCGTTGGTCGGAGTGTAGAGAGATTTAGGAGTCGATGGGGCCGGAGAAGGGGAGTACCAAGGTTATTGGTGGTGGCGGAGGCGGCGGTGGAATCTTCAACCTGTTCGACTGGAAGCGCAAGTCTCGCAAGAAGCTGTTCTCCAGCTCGCCCGGTAGGTGTCTGAAAGAATTCCTGGCTCGTCGAAGCCAACCTGTTTCTCTTCCGATTTATGTTTTCTTACACGTTTTATGTTTCGGACTTGTTCCTCAGAGGGTACCAAGCTTGTCAAGAGGAATGAAGAAGGATTGCCGTCTGGTCGACTCCACTTGGTGAGTAATTTTTCGGTAATCTCGCTCCTTGCAGTTATTTTGTTGACGTTAATGTCGGTGCAGGGGCTTGCGTTCATGTATGTTTGTGGGTATGATGCGTTTGCAGCTTGATGATGATGAGGGGCTTGGCGTGTCAAGCTTCAAAGGGAGCAGCGACTACAGCTGCGCATCTTCGGTGACAGATGAGGAAGGGCGTGAGATGAAGGCGCCAGGTGTGGTGGCCAGGCTCATGGGCTTGGACGCCATGCCCTCCTCTGGCGTTCCAGAGCCGTACTGCACACCATTCCGTGACACAAGATCGTTCAGGGATAGCCACAGCCTCAAGAGGAGCCCTGAGTACTCCTTGAATGACCAGTTCAGTCATGTGCCTCGGAGAGTCGATGGCGGTTACATGAGGAAGCCACTGGATATGAGAGCCCAGAAGATGCCAAGTAGCCCGATTGAAAGGTTCCAGTTAGAAGCATTGCCACCAAGATCTGGAAAGCCCCTACCCATGTCTCATCACCGATTGTTGTCTCCCATTAAGAATCCAGGTTTCAGTTCAGCAAGGAATGCTGCTCAGATCATGGAGGAAGCAGCCAAGAGGCTTGAATCAAGGCCACCTACTAGTGGTAGGGAAAAAATCTGCTCATTCAGCCCAGCTCGTATTCCTTTGAGGGTTTCGGAGCCAAGGGATAGCTTCCCTGCTTCTCAGAGGAATGCTCCTCAGAAGGCACAGTCATCAAGGACCCCTCATGAGGTGCCAGATGTTAGGTTCTCCAAGGGGCAGCAGATGAATCGGAGCTGGAATAGCGAGGAAGATATTGTTATTTTCAGGTCTTCGGTTGATTCTTACGAGATTAACAACCCTTGTTGTTCGAAGAGCAACAAGGGAAAGTCTATTTCTTTGGCACTGCAGGCAAAGGTTAATGTGCAGAAGAGGGAAGGATTAAGTGGTTCTGGGCGAAATTCAGGTGCACAGAAGGACAGTGATGAGCAGAGGGCAAACCAAACTTTTAGGAGTCAGTCTAATCACCAGAGAAACAAGCAGCAAAAGAAGCCATCATCATCCGGCACTGCTTCCCCTGTACTTCGACAAAATAACCAGAAGCAGAATTCTATGGTGAGCAGAGGAAAGGCAGCACCAAACAAATCAGCATCAACGCAGCAAGGTAGGAAGGGGATGGCAGGAGATTCCTCTTCTGGGAAGATCAAGAGTGGAAGTAAACTATCTAAAGTTGGCGGCAGAAAAGACATTGTGGAAAGCATAAGCGGTGACAGGGAAGGATCATCATCAAACAACAAGGACTTCCCACAAAAGAAACGTTTGATAGAGAGGAACAACACCAATGAGAAGTGTACATTTGTGCCTGAAAAAACAGTGGGTAAACTTCAAAAGCAGGTCCAACCTAATGTTGTTATGGATGAGCACATTAAGTGGAACAAGGAAAGTAAAGATACTACAGATGTTGTGTCATTTACCTTCACCTCACCCTTGGTCAAACCATCGGCTGCACCCTCAAGGTTTGCTGGTAAATGGGATTCAAGGAACACTTTAAATCTGCACGCTGGATGTGATAAAGATGATTCAGATAACAAGGCTGAAGGCCTGCCATCAGTAGGGCTGAACTTTGTAAATGGTGATGCACTGAGCCTTCTCTTAGAAAAGAAGCTGAAGGAGCTAACATCAAAAATTGATCCATCCATCACCTTCACAAGGGGTGATACATTTGTGCCTGTTACTTTTAACATGGAAGAACCACCAACCTCCTCTTGCAGCAATTGGGGCTCAGAAAGTGGTGTATTTGATTGTAGCCCTCCTGAAGTGAAACCTACTAGATATGTTGATTATTGCCACTCGGCCCAATCATCAACAAAAGGCCAAATTTTCCGGGGCAGTAAATTACAGGTAATGACAATTTTCCACTGCCTTCTATCTTTTATACAATAGGACATTTTTGTCTATGTTCTCATTCTATCATCTTAGATACTAATATCAGAATTATCGATGGTTTTATGTGTAAAATAACTTACTAATATCTATACTACCGTAATGTACTTTATCAAATATGACAATATCATGACATGGCACAACTTATCTACATATGAAAAATGCCTAGTGCCTCATGGACTTTCTGCATTGTTGAACTTTTTTTATTGTTGGAATAATATCCCTGATGTGGGTTAGTCATGTTTGCCTCTGCTGGAATCATGGGTCTAGGAATATACTACTTGAGATACTAGGGTTTAACAAACAAAAAGAATAAAAAGGAAACCGAAAATATATTATTAAAAAATTGAGAAGTGTAGGATAAATGTGCTAATAGTTGTGTATGGCTTATTTTGTTTTTACTCCTTGGTAACAGCAGAAGAATCTAGATCTAATTCTGATTTCATATCACAGACTCCTTATCCACCTCCTTGTTTAAATGTAGAATCTAGATCTAATTCTGATTTCACTTTCTTCACCTAGGTGGAGGAAGCAGAAGAATGCAGCAGTGTTAGTAATGCACGGAAGGAGCAGGAGCATGAAGATCTAAGCCCCCTCTCTGTGCTTGAACCAACATTTACAGGCGAGAGCTTCTGGTCGTCTGAGTTCTCAGGAAGTGGTGATGGTAATTCACCTAACTGAGTTCTGCAGTTTCTTATTGTATTATTGACATTTGTTTCATGAAGACTAACCATCTTTTCCTGTGGCAGGGAGTAAGGGATATTCATCTTCTTCTGAAATTAAGGACATTCCAGGGAATGTCTTTATCAACCCACCATCAACCGATACTGAAGTAAAAAACACAGATTCAGCCTCTTCTGCATCATTGGATGCTTCAGATATCTCAGATGTCACTCAATGTTCAAAAAAATCAAGAAGCACAGAACTCGAGTACATTGGTGATGTGCTGAGTAGTGTCAACCTGACGACAGAAGAACTAGGATCATTATTTGTCAATCAAGATGGAACAGCTTTGGACCCCCTCCTCTTTGAGAAGTTGGAAAACATGAATGTATACCGACAAGGGAAAGATCATTTAGGCCGTCGGGGTTACAGAAGGTTATTGTTTGACTGCATAAATGAATGCCTGGAGACAAGACGGATGACCTACTTCCGGGCAGGATACGCAGCATGGAGCAAAGGGGTGGCAGCGCTGAGCAGGAGCATAGAGACCGAAGTTTGCAAGGAAATCACTAGCTGGAGGAGCATGGGAGAATGGGTGGAAGATGAGCTTGTCGACAAGGATATGAGCACCGGGCTAGGCACATGGGTTGATTTCCAGGTTGAGGAGTTTGAGGCCGGCGAGGAATTGGAGGGCGAGATACTGAACTCGTTGCTTGACGAAGTGATCGGCGACATGATCGTGAGACGACGGCAGGAGTGTAAATTTGTAATTTGAAAAAGAGGCATGAATGTTGTTGTTTTGTTGTGTAGTTTTGTTTCCCCATGCTGTTATATATCCCTATTTATTCTGTAAACCCAGATTTTTTTTTCAGATCAGTGATAGTACTTGTCATTTTCAAGTGGGATAAGAATTAAGATAGACCTTCAGCAATCAGTTTGGACTGGACTACTGAATACACTTGCCCTGCTTGGCATGGTTTCCGGAATTTTACCTCTGCCGTAAGAGCAAGTGCATGACGACTGTGAAACTGGTCATTTTCTACGGCCCTTTTGTATTGTTGTTATCAATGCAAAAATAACCTGCGTATGCTGCAACCAAGCATGTACATGGTGGTGCAGGGTTCATCGCCCCTCCCACGTTGTGTTTGTGATGCCTTGGACCTGTAGGTGTCATAATAATGTAGCCTGCATAAATCGCGTTGCTATTATGGCACAAAGAGATCTTTCATGGGCGCGCCGACAGGTAAAGCTGGACGTGGTCTACAGGTAAAGGCAGACACCAGAAGCCATATCATAAGAATTCAGGATCCTATATCTTGTGGTGTCGCCTTCGTATTAGGGTGTTCCTTGAAAGCAATATGTAGCTGTAGATGCATTTGCACTGACAGTTGCATCTTGCATTGATCACTTACCACATCGGAACGGCAGAGATGATTGCGTTGTGCATAAATTGAGCATGCCCGGTCTCAAAAAGTAGTCCTGACTGTTGGCAAGTCAAAGGAATTGTGTTGGGTTTCTCCGGTTATGTTCATCCTTTTGATGACTGTTGGCAACTCGACTAAATTGAAGATTTAAGCGGGCCCTTTCTTAATGAGGATGCAGCTTTACTAATCCGCTACAGTATCTTCAAGTTTTTTTACATTAGTTTTTCTTTTTTCAGCACAAAACGCTCTCTATGTACACAGAAACAAGTTACTTCCCTAACTACTGATCAGCATAGTGGTACTCCGATGCCAATGTCTATGTGGAAAGAAAAATAACATGCACAAACACAGGAGTTTTAGACCAGTCTCAATGCATGATATCACGAACGATTTATAATAATGCCAAATCACACAAAAATATAAATGAAACTAAGTTTTCCTTAATGCAAAGTTTCATTCCACAGTTTCATAGGTTATCATATCACTTAAATGTTGCATCAAAATGACCAATAGGAATTTAAGAAATATATAGAGATAAAATAAATTGCTCTCAATGAAGATTTTATTATAATTTTATTTCTAGAAAATAATGTACATTAGGTTTCATAGGAATAAAAATCAACTGTTCTATTTCATAATAAATGTTAGGTTGTGTTTGGCGCGGCTCTCGACCGCTCCAGCTTCGGCACTGTATTTGTCAGAACAGCGGGAGCGGAGCCGGCGAGAGCCGAAAGAGGCCTATATCATGTCATCACTTTTGCTTATGTGACATATTAATTACTGAGAATAAAATTTTCTGAGGAAACTAACACTAAGAATGGCCTTATGCGGGCTGATGAAACTAACCATTTTGTGCTGGAACATTTCTCTAATCCACAGAACCTAGAGGCTAGAGCTAACAAACGCTGAAGCACAGGCACACGGCCCCAAAGTTTGGAGTAACTCCTACAAATAAGCCCAATCTGGCCGAGCCGCTTGGCTGACCTGAATAAACTCCCATCCCGTCCCATCGGTTGCGCACCGGAACTGCACAACCATCCATTCTACTACTCTCTTCTGTTTATAACTTCTCTCACGTCCGGCTTCCTCCGCTCTCTCTCCAGCCTCCTTCCCTCATCAGGACTTCAGGAGATCCTTCCCACCACCACCTCCACTTCACTGCAACCAGGTCAACCCGCGCAACGAACAGACCCGGCGTGGCAGGCGCTCGCCCCCGCCCGCCCGCCATGGACGACGACTTCGACAGCACCTGCTCCACCCCTTTCGCCAGCGCACCATCCAGCCCCGGCCGCTCCCCTGCCCTCGGCTTCGGCGGCGGTGGCGGCGGGTACTTCTTCAGCGCGCCGGCCAGCCCCATCCACCACCTCCTCCTCTCGTCCTCTGCCTCGGCCTCCGCCACGCCGGTTGCCGGCCGCGGCTGCGCGGGCGACTCGGAGTTCGAGTTCGGCGGCCCCGGCGGGCCCATGATCTCCGCCGACGAGCTGTTCCACAACGGCCAGATCCGGCCGCTCACTCTGCCGCCGCTCCCGGATCTCGACCCCGGCAACAACGACGACGACGACGACGACGCGCCCGCGCCGGCAGCGCGCGGACGCGACCTCACGCCGCGGTGCGGGTCCGTGCACCGCCGCGCGCGGTCCATGTCCCCGCTCCGCAGCGCGTCGCCCAGGCTCAAGCTGCTCAATGCGCTCGTCCCGGCGCCGGATCTCGTCCCCGGCACCCATCACGCGCCTCGTCCCGGCGGGCAAGAGCAAGAGGCGGCGCCGCCCGTCACCGCCTCGTCCCGCTCGTCGTCCTCTTCATCCACGTCCTCTTCCTCGTCGGCGTCGTCGTCGTCCGGCCGCGGGTCCCGGCGCTGGGTGCTCATCAAGGACATGCTCCTCCACCGCAGCAAGAGCGAGCCTGCCAGTGCCAGCAGCGGCGCCCGCGCGCACGACTCCCCCGCCGCGGCGTCCGGCTCCGTAGGCGCGAAGCCGCAGCGGGCGTGGCCTTTCTCGCCCTCGTGGGCGTCGTCGTCTCGGGAACGGGTCGCCGCCAAGCTCCGCTCCGCTGCGCGCCCGGCACGGCAGGCGACCGATGCGGCGGCTGCTGCCGGCGAGGACGGCCGCCTGACGCGGGGACAACAAGCCGGGAGGACTGGGGGGAACCACGGGCGCCGGCGCCGGTCGACGACGGTGGCCGCGGCGCACGAGAGGCTGTACGCGGCGCCGAACCGAGCGCAGGCGGAGGAGATGCGGCGGCGCACGTTCCTGCCGTACCGGCAGGGCCTCCTGGGCTGCCTCGGCTTCAGCTCCCGCGGCTACGGCGCGCTGCACGGGCTCACCAAAACCCTCAACCCCGTCTTCTCCCGGTGAAAAAGCGCGTGGAATCAATCACAGACACAGAAGAGCTCGGCAAAAAGTTCTCGGGCAGCGCCGGTTGATTGTTTGATCGGATTACTAGCATCAGTTCGTGTTGCATGCACAGAGCATTGTCCGCTCCGCTTCATTTTTTTTTTCTTTTCTTTTTCCGCGCGTGTGCGTTCTGTATAGGCGTGAGTGAATTCGTTCTCCCTTCAAGTAGTTCGGAGAGAATGGTAGTTTGAAGAGGTCACATCAACCAGAGAGCATCTTCATCTGCATGATAAATATGGCGCGAAACAGTCGGTGGCGCCTTTTTTCTGTGTTCACGATAGCGTATGTATAAAGCATGTGTGTGTGTACTCGTGCAAATTTGTACAAGTACGTGTGGCTACCCCGCTGGCGTACGTACACGAGCTCGTACAGTACAGGACTCCGGAAGGTTTTTACTGCTTGCTCGAAGGAAATAAGAGATGGAGGGGAGGGGGGAGGAGCGAGCCGTACGCCGCCTTTGCAGCACCTTTACGCCGCGCCCACTTTCCTGACCCGGTACGAAATAAAGAAGGGATCGTGGGCACCGGTTGTACCACCGTAATAATCACCGGCGCCGAGATCGGTGGTGGCGATCCCCCACAAGCAGGGCCGCGGCGGACGGGCAGATCCATTTCGCCGAGGCAAATGTGGATTGAGTTTGGCGCAGCCCGCAGCTGATAAAGGAAGAGGCAGCAGCACACAGAGCTTGGCGCGCCACCAAACGGGTGAGCACGGATGGCCCGTGCGTAAATAAATGGACGGGCACATGGGCGAAGGGCCGGCGCGCACGTGCCGTGTCGGGCTCGCAGGGTTAGCCGCGTCGTCCTCCCTCCTCTGCCGGCAGCCGCCGCATCATTGGGGGACGTTTCGAGATCCGGGACGAGTGTGCAGACAAAGGCGCACCCACGTCCGCGACTCGGCTTGCCGCTGACGTGTGGGCACGGCGGACTTGTAGCTCGTTCCCAGCGCGCGTGCGCGTATTATTTGCTCTACCACTACGACGACAGCCATGCCAGCCATCATCATCGATCCTGCTAGTAGGATGCCCTCTGGGAAGTGGGACTGCTACTGTTATGGATATTTTTTAATAAAGAAAATAACTGTTTTTGGACTTTGCTTTTGAAGTACACAGTCCCGTTTTAATTATTACAGTGCTGTATCTCTTCACAAGAGTACAGAAGGAGCGGAGCAAAATAAAACATGTCTATAGAGACATCAATCTATTATTAAATCTCCATCTATGACTAACAAATAGCTGCATATACGCGACTTTTAAAGTAGAGCTTATATTCTTAAAAGTCGCTTTCAATTCCTCTGGCTGCAATAGTGATAAAACTGTAGCCAATACGCTTCCTTGAAAATAGCCTGCAAAAATAATGTATATATTGATTTATTAAAACAAATATCATTCCTGTATCGTCAAATAGCCCAACATAGGACGGCTGCCCCCACAAGAATAGTTTTCTTGTTGCTCGGCTCTGTCCACGACAGCCAATTTCCAAGCATGTGAGCCACCGATGTTGACGGTTTTAATCTGGTCACAACTGAAACGACCTCCAAATATTTTTAGCATGATGACAATCAAAAAGTAAATGTAGACCTTTTTCATTACAATTGCGAAATTGACATTTTTGACTGCCCTTTCAATTCCTTTTTGCTAAATAGTCCTTTATTAATATAACCTCTCTTTTAAGGTACCAAAGGAAAATTTTTATTTTTAGAGGAACTTTCAGTTTTCAAGCTTATTTTGGAAAGGGAGGTTTTGATTTAATAAGATCTGGTACATGGAATGGACTGAAAATTTCCCATTCTTACGTAAATTCTAGTTAAATGTATCTCTATCCTCTATAAGGTTGATGTGAGCAGTCCTTTGTTTAAGGTTATCCCACTCAATACGCTTTATCCCTATTAAATCCCTCCTGAAGGAAAAATTCCATGGCACACTAGACATAACCTGCGCTACTGAGGTAGACCGGTTATATGTGACATGATATAAATTAGGGTATAGGTTGCTCAACTTCTCATTTTCAATTCATCTATCCTCCTAGAATGATACTTAAGTACCGTCCTTAATACGGAAAGATCCACAGGCTAGAAACTGATATTTAATATTTAAAAGACCCTTCCAGAAATGAGAATCATTTTGTTTATGTACCACTTGTGACAGCGGGTTAGAACCCCAATATTTGTTCCTTAGTAATGTTTGCCACACCCCATCCTCATTGAGCAATTTAAATAGTCATTTACTCAACAAGCATTTATTTTGAGATTCTAGGTGCACAATACCAAGTCCCCCTTGATCTTTGGGTCGACACATTAAATCCCATTTAGCTAGGCGATATTTCTTTTTATCTTTTCCGCCTTGCCAAAAGAATCTAAAACGATAAAAGTCAAGTTTTTTAAGGACCTCATTTCGAAAAAAGACATCATAAACATGGGAAGGCTACTGAGGACTGAATTAATAAGGGTCAGTCTTCCTCCGTATGATAAATGTTTTCCTTCCAACAGTTCAGTTTTTTTCGAACATTTCCTCAATTATTCTCCAATCAATATTCCGTAGCTTTCTATGGTGTATAGGGATTCCCAAGTACCTAAATGGATAATCTCTGATGCAACACCCAAACAACTCGGAGTATTGATTTTCGTACTCTTTTGCTTTGCCGTAGCAAAAGATCTCACTTTTGTGGAAATTAATTTTGAGGCCTGATATTTGCTCGAAAATACTTAGAAGTAATTTCATATTTTAAGCTTGTTCCATATCATGGTCCATAAAGAGGATTGTATCATCAGCGTACTGAAGGATTGACAAACCTCCATCCACCAGGTGAGGGATAACGCCCTTAATTTGATCGTCAGTTTTAGCTCTCCTTATTAGGATTGCTAACATATCTGCGACAATATTAAACAGAATCAACGACATGGGGTCCCCTTGACGTAAGCCTTTTTTTGCTTGAAAGTAATGACCAGTATCATCATTAACTTTTATGCCCACGCTCCCCCCTGTGGTGAACTGCTCCACCCATCTGCACCACTTAGGTGAGAAACCTTTCATTCGTAGTGCTTGTTGGAGAAAAGACCACTTAACTTTACCATAGGCCTTTTTAAAGTTAATTTTGAAAATCATCCTGTTAAGTTTTTTGGTGTGAAGTTCATGAATGGTTTCATGTAGGATCACCACTCCTTTCATAATATTCCTCCCCGGCATAAATGACGTCTATGGACTATGGAGTCCACATAATCCATCATTAGTCATATGTTTTGTACATGTATATTAGTATTACGAAAACTAGTACTTTATGCCCACTTACCACACACATGCGTGATTATTAGAATTCAGCTATTGCGCCAGGAATGTAAAAACAAAATGAAATTGAGTTTAACCACTTGGTTCATAAATAATCTAAACAAAAAAATCTTCACCCAATTCACAATATGGGGCTCTTATATTATATACACATGTGAGTGCTCATAGCGGTGAATGATCGTAGCTAGACTGAGTATCCATATCTTTACATCGATGAAGTCAGAACATACGCCTTAAGCACGTCACCTATTTACAAATTAATTGGTGGTCAAACTAGGCCGGCGACCTGAATAGACAATGAAAATACAAGCTTTCCCAATCATCCCAGATAGAAATAAAAGCAGCAAATACATACTGTAAGAAATGAATTGTGCTCGATTTACATGGTGAAGGAATTTCCATGAAGAAGCAACATATATAATTTTACGGAATAGCCTTTCCAATTATGGATCTTTGTGTACTTACTAACTTAGTTTTTTTATTGTTTATGTTTTTTTAATATAAGTTTATATTAAAAATATTAACGATTAAAAAACGAAGGTATTAACTTTCTTGATCTCTCTTCACCGCTCTGAGTCTCGAGTTGCATCCCATTGTTTTTTTCAAGATGGAGCAAAGATCCGCGATCCATTCTCGTCATGGAAGGCAGCTGCATTCTCTGTACTAATAACAGCTAGTAGTACAGCTTTGTCAGCGTCTCAGTAATAGCAAGGGGTACAACGACAAAAACACGGTGCACGCGGAGTAGAAACACGAAGCTAAGCCGAAACGCTGGTTCTCCCTACAGTTCGGCGAGCAAATGTCGCCGAACAAACTCTCGCTCATGATGATGCTCGCTCTACACAGAGGCCCCGCCGGCCGGTGAGCGATCCAATTCAGCACCGTGCGCCACCTGCTGGCCGCTGCTGACCCAAATAATTCCCCCGGCTGATTAACACGAGCAGGCGCGTCGTATTAGCCACGACAAGGCACAGTGGCACACCACGCCACGTACTACAACGCTATTCGATCTGGACCGTCCACGGCGTACATCCATCCGCGTTTCAGCAGAGCGAGCAGCCATGCAGTTCGACCGGCTCAATGGAGTCCGTTCAGGCGGTGAGACGTCACGAACGGATTAAGGCTGGTGACGAAGTTGTGATCATGTGAAGCCCATGTGAGCGCTCAGTGTTCTTCGCAAGCTGACGAGCGAGGGCCGCGGGTGGGCACAGTGGCACTGCTGCCGCAGCAGCCAGCGATCGGTCCCCGTACGCCCGCGCACAATTATTTGGCCACCATCGGCATGCATGCAGCAGTCCGTCACTTGCGCCGCCGCCTCGGCAGGCTAGTGTAGATCGCCAAATAATTGCGGAATGGGGACGGCAGAGACACATGGCTGTCTGGCGAGAGGAAAAGGCCGGAACGACGGCCAACAAATCTTTACTAGTTTGACAGTTTGAGTGGGTTTATCTTCTTCCTCAACTGCACGTTATAGATAGGTAGTACTACGTACTATAATCATGCCAGTTCGTTCGGACACAGATTCACAGATAACAGATCATGATCATCGTTTCGTTCGTGGGAGGACCGTTCTGCAGGGCTAAATCAGAATCTTAGGATTAGGAACCTGCCTGACGAGTGACGACTGATTGAGCCATCTGCCATGACCCCCGGCCAGGCCAGGCCGGGCAAGGGGCAACTGTTTACCAGTTACCTGCCGCAGTGCGCGGACACTGACGGGTTAGCGAACGCCGGAACGTGTACGCTTGTTGGTTCGGATGGGTCGGCGGCACTGGTGACGTGCAGTGCAGTGGCCGAGAGCGAGAGCTGATCACCTGACGGGAAAGGACGAAGATGCTCGGCCAGAGCCGTCGTCGTCCCGGCCGGTGTTCCGCAGATGCCCTGCCCTCCTCCTCTCTGCTGTCGCGCATCGACGTTTCGTCTGCTGCTGCTGACTGCTAGTAAACCCTGTGCTTTGGTTAGGAGTACTAGCGGTACTAAGTTGTGGTTGACAATAAGCAAGCGCTTGCCAGACAAGCCCGGCAGCAGTGCGACGCCGACACGACGAGCGACGACGTGGTTGCAGTTGCAGTTGCAGGGTCGCCGCGTTCTCTCGTGCAGGCGTGACAATACACGGCGAGCACTGCGATTACTGTGTAATGCTGTGTCACCGGTTAGGCAGCGGCACTGTCCTTCGTCTTGGTAAAATCACGAGTCCGTATTAGTGCCGTCTCCATCGTCTGTCTCTGCTACACTAACACTGTGGGATAGAGATCAGACACGAGTACGAGTGGTAGTAGTAGTAGTACTAAGCAGAACGAAAGGATTTGATTTGATGATCTCTCGCGCAAGAAAAATCGATTCGATGGAGCGCATTGTTTGCCAGACAAGCCCGGCTGCCGTGCGACGACGCCACGACGAGCGACGTGGCCGCAGGACCGCCGCGTTCTCTTCTCTCGTGCAGCCATGACACGCCATGACGGTACACGGCCGGCGAGCACTGCGATTACAGTACAGTACAGTACAGTACAGTACAGTTGTGTGTGTGATCGGTTAGGCAGTGGCATTGTCCTTCGTCTTGCATTGGTGAAAAAAAAAAACACGAGTCCGTAGTGCCGTCTCCATCATCGCGTCCTGCTCTGCTGCTAGCGATAAAGATGGTAAACAGAATGAAAGGATTCGATGATAGGGGACAAATCTGCTGCTAGGCTTGAACTCCGGAATGGGGAGGAGGGGTCGAACGGAGAGGAGCGGGAGCCCCTTCGCATTCCTGTTCTAGAATCCTGTCTTCCTTTCATTGTCGCTTTTCGCTTCTATGATCTGATCTTCAATGTTCGTTCTAAAACTTAATCATTCAAAATAGTTGGGCGAGCAACTCCTTAATAATCTAATGGCTTGTTGCTCGACCCTTCTACACCTCTTTGGAGGGGGGTTCGGGGGAACCTTTTTACTGAGTCAAATTGGACGATTTTTCGTCGTCCAATACACTGTCTATAAAATTTAGCGATTTTTCAGACATTACTTAATATACCTTTCATACACCCCGAGGGGCCTTTCGGGTACGGAGCCAGTATCGTTTCACTGTCGCAAAGATGATCACATCTCAGTGGCTTCCTCCAGCTAGCGATGGAGAAATTACCACAATCCGGCTCCACACGGTACATCCTCTTTGCGGCCGTCCGCACGACACCTTGTGACGCACGGTACAGCCGGTTGAGTTCGGCCTCCCTACACGCAGTTAATGCCCGTGTCCAACACGAGTGCTCCTGCTACGTCATGTCTCGTTGTCGGCTAGTACTGCTATACTACTACCTCTCCTCGCTGAATCCAATGATAGTAGTCCCTTACAGTAGTTCGGTTCAGTTTGCTGTAGAAATAACAACACTCTATGCAGCTTCTTGTGATTAGGTTACCAGAATTACGATTACGAGCATTTTTTTTAGAAGCTCACAACACAGGTCCTGCTCGTTTTCACCGTGTGGTGATGGTGAAGAATGCTCAAGTCAAGTCTACATGCAATGCAAGATGCAGCAGCAACTCTGTCGACGATCCAACCGTGCAAGCAAGCCCACTCCATACGCACAAACGGGAACCAGAACCTAGTTACAAGCTAAAGTCTACAAAATTTGTACACACGGAAAACCTAACTGCGTTGATCAACATGAGTACTACACGGTGCCTGACTGATGGATGAGAGAGAGTTGCCTCAGAAGTCCGAGAGCAGCCAGGTAGCGAACGACTCGAGCTCTCCCGGGTTGCTACAGCCCGCGGCCTGCTGTTGCTGGTGCGGCTCAGCAGTGGCCTGGTCATCGTTCTGCTGCTGGTGGTTCCCGGCGGAGTGGTCGTTCTGGTTCTGGTTCTGGGTCGGGTCGCCCCACAGATGGGCCGCGAAGCTGTCCCAGTCCATGTCGAGGAGGTCGTCCACCTGGGCCTCGCCAACCGCGTCCAGCTCCAGCCCCGTCGTCGAGAAGGAGGACCCGGTGGTGGTGGTTGACAGCAGGGCCTCTATCTCGCTCTCGGCCTCCCAGAGCCCGAGGTCAAGCGGCTCCAGCTCCTCCATCATCGGCCCGGTCGCGTCCTCGCTGCAGGTGTTGCCGCCGTTGTCGTCGACGCTGTTGGGCTGGTTCCGGTCCGGGTCCACCACGGCGCTGCGCGCCCCGTCGCTCTGCGGCGGGCTCGACGCCGCCGACGTCGTCGTCGTAACGACGGGTGCCGGGCTGGAAGAGGCGTCTCTCGCCTTTGTGGCGGCTGGTTCACTAGTAGGCTCGGGACCCTGCGCCTGCTGCTGCTTGCTGGCCTTGCCGCCGCTCTTCTTGTTATTATTATTACTAGGCGACCGGCCGGGGGTCCGGCCGCCGCGCCGCTTCTCGGCGCTGTGGAGCTTGCTGATGTCGATGGTGATGGCGGTGTCGTTCCGGGCGGTGTAGATCCGGCGGTACGTGTGGATCTGCCGGCTGAGGTGCGAGTTCCAGTAGTTCTTGATCTCATTGTCTGTGCGGCCCGGGAGGTGGCTGGCGATCAGCGACCACCTGGCAAAAGGCAGTTGACGGAAACGGCAATCGTTATTAGTTTACTCTTACTCTGCTCGAGATCATTACTAGTTATTACTTACACGGAAGAAGAACCAAACACTAGAAGCAAACAAACAAAAAAAGGAGCATCAAAAGTCATGCGACGGCAAATTAAACCGATGCTGACATTTTACTTGCCAAGTTTGTTACTCCAATAATCCCCGCCCATGAGGACAATCTCAGTGCAAGTTTTATAGGGGTTCATTCTCTCATTAAATGATATGTCACATAAGTAAAAATAATGACATGACAGAGCATTTATTATGAAATTGGGGAGTTGAGTTTCATCACCACGAAACCCCTCCTATACTGTTTTCTAGACAATGAAACTCAAATAAAACTTACATTAAGAGTATTTTGTTTCATCTTGTCATATTTTATCAATTTATATTGGTTATTTGTATGCAACATTTAAGAGAAAATGTTGATATATGAAACCATGAAACGAAATGTTGCATTGAGAGAACATATTTTATCCATCTTTTTAAATATTTTTACGTGACATGGCATTGTTGAAAATTGTTTCATAAAATCATCCACTGAGAGTGGCCTGAGAGAGATCAATTAACTCGTCCAGTTGCCAGCTAGTTTGGTACAAGTAATTAAAGCAGTGATGCGGATGGTGCAGTAACCAGGTGTGTTCGGGGATCTGTCTGAGTACTGGTCATTAGCAGCTGCAGCCCACAGGGGCGTGTTGTTGTGGGCGCGCGGAAAGCAACGGAAAGCTGCGTATACCTTCAAAAGAAGCCGGCGATGGAGGCCGGGCGTCGGGCGAGGACCTCATCAAGAGAGAGGGCGTCGCGTCGTCTTCGATCCTTGCTCCTCTCAACGTCCGGATTGTCAACGTAGAGGCCGGAAAACCCATTAAACAATATATAATACGTCTGGGGGGCCACGGACAGAGACTGCTACTGAAAAACGTAGCACTTCAACCGGAAGTATACGCTTTACACTGTGCCGCGAAAGGAGGGGAAGAAGAAGCCGTACGTAGCCGTCGCATAGGAGGAGAGGAGGAACGTCGAGAAGAACGTGACACGGTCGACGACAGGTCAGTAACTGTAGTAGACTGCGAGTCCACGTCAGCAGTTAAGGAGCGTTGGATGGCCCCAGTTGTCGTCGTTTAATTTGGCTGCTACTACTAGGGTTCTTTCAGATCCTTTCGAGAACCAAAGCTCGTTTGCACCAAGCTAGCTAGCTTAGGAAGAATGTGCTTGTGCCAGCAGTGTGCATATGAGCTAGTACTAGTGAAATGCATGTTGCACCCCTGTTACTAATAAAACGTTCTTGTGCTGCATATGGTGCTACGACAAAATTTAGGTTTCGTACAAACAGATACACAAGTGTTGTTAGTATATTAAAAGAATATAGTAACTGTTTGTACTTTCTGTACTTGTTGCCCAACAATCATACTACTACTCCACTATTCAATTTTTCTGTTTCCACCGACGCAATGGCTAGTAGCTAGCTGGTTTTAAGATGGTGTCGTACTTTCTACTGCGCCCTTAAGTCTCTATGCATGGTTACGATTTTTATTGGTTCATTCTGTATATATACTGCCAGATCAGAGGACGACGACGACGCTTGTGCGATTGACCAGAGTATATAAATTGGTTTTAGAATTCTAGCTACTCTCTAAGATTTCTTTTATTATTAACTTTGGTTATTGAAATGAGAAAAAGAACACGGATGAGTACATGCCACCGTACCGCAGCACATACTGCTGTACCCTTATCTACCGCTTTCTACTCTCCCGGCCCTTTCGTTTATGAACACGAGAAAGCGTCTGAACTGGGAGTATTTTCCTCGTGTTCCTGTGCTTTCCGTCGGTGATTACATCCTGCTTAATCAGCAGAAGACATATCTGGAAGAAGAACTAGCTAGGAGATCATCAGCCCCCGGTTGCAAACTGGCAATTAAATTAACTTGTGCATGCACGACACGAGTGGTCTCGAGAGATGAGTTACAGTAGTACTACATGCAAACCCCGTAGGAGTAGTAAAATTGCAGGGAAAAGTACACGCGTCTTACCCTGCCGCCACATAGCTGCAGCGATAACGACGCATGAACTGCACCCAACTGTGACCGGGCAGAACCCTCAATGCGCTCTGTGTAGGGCGTGCGTGCGTAGACACGCGGGTAGTTTGTTTAATGGACGGTATATTGTACTACTACCGTAAAACACATGCTACTGTGCATACTAGTTCGTGTTCCTGTTCCGTGACTGTATAGTGTCTCACAACTCCCAACCGATCGAAAGCCGGAGTCGTCGTCATCGGAATTTTTAAAAGATTTTTCATTTCTGTATTTGAACAATCAGAAATTTTAAAAGTTAGCGCAGACGACGACTGTATCTTAACGAGCGAGACTTCGTTGGAACTAGCCCTTTATTGTCTGCGCGCTTGGGGCTGCGGGGGCTTCACGCACACAGTTCTGCCACGGCTGAGAGACTTTTCTACCCGCTAGCAGGGCTTTTTCTCTGACTCGCATGTAGTAGTACGCGTGGCAGTGATTCCTGTGACGGACCAGACTGCTGATTCTACCGCCGGAGGACACTTGTTGAATTCAGTACTCATCAGTTACTAGGAGGAGGAGTATTAACTATGAGATCGCAGCGTGTTACCTGTTCCCAAGGGTGGCGTGGAGCTTGATGATGATGTCTTCTTCCTCCTTGGAGATGTTGCCCCTCTTGACGTCCGCCCTGAGGTAGTTGATCCACCGCAGCCTGCAGCTCTTGCCGCACCTCAGCAGCCCTGCGTGCGCGCGGCGTCATCGAAAAGCAGAGAAGCAGGGTGGAATTCAGAGAAAGGTACTCATGCATATTTCAGGTTCAGGCAGATGAATTTATTCATCATGCACACCACACTCTTTCTCGCGCTCGCTGGTGTGGAGAACCAGTAGATGCAGGTATGCTCATGGCATGGTTCGTATGTATGAGTATTACCTGCATTCTTGGGCAGCGACCTCCAGGATCCCTCGCCGTGCTTGGCAATGTAGCTGGCGAGAATCTCGTCCTCCTCCGCCGTCCACCTCCCCCGCTTGAGCCCCACCTTCTCGCAGCACGGCGCCCTGCCCATGGCGCGATCGAGACGATCGATCTCTCGCTCTCGTACTCGCCGGCCGACCACCGGCGCCTCCCCTTCCCCAACCGATACGGAACGCGCGGCGGCCCTGGCACCGCAGAGCGCCGGCTGCTAGGCCCTCACAGTGCTCTCACGCGCAGCGCGCAGCTAGCTTGCTCGGCTGCCAGCGCGCCGTGTGTGCGTCCAAGGAGGCCGTCGCGGTACGTGCGCGCGCGCGCCACGGGGCCAGGCAAAACAAAGCGATTCCCTCGGCGCCGCGCGACGAGGCCACCACGCCCGGCGGGCGCCGTAATATAAGCGAGCGGGGGACGGGGGACCGCGCGTGTTCTCGTTCCGTTCGTTCGCTCGTGCCCGCGCGCCCGTAATAAGCTAGCCCGCGCGCACGCGCAGCGCAGAGCAGCACGGCACGACCAAGGAAGGAGCCGGTTACGTGGGGTGGGCGCGGTTAAGTCAGTAGCCCGGGCGCGTGTGGCCGTGTGGCTGGAGGCGCGGGCACGTGGGCGACCGGGCGCCGTGGCGCCAGGCCTCACCACCGTTCCCCTCCGCGGCCTCGCGAGCGACCACGTTGTCGGCGGCGGCGGCGGTCGGTAAACTAATACGTACAGCTACGTACGCGCGCTGCACATTAACAACTGACGGGCGGACCGGACCACGTACTTACGTACTCTCGGCCTCGGGCTCTCTCTCTCTCTCTCTCTCTCTCTCTCTCTCTCTCTGTGTGTGCAGCACCAACAGCCCGATCGATCCCCATTTACTACTGGGCGATCGGACGACGCTGCTGGGACCGATCGATTTCGTTCCACGCGAGACGCGAGTAATCTTAGTTTTTGAGATCTCGCTCTGGCAGACGCGTGGTATGCGAGACGAGTAAATCTAGTTTTTCGAGTAAATACGAGCCATACTCCCACTTGTATGTGTGCCCTGACACAGACAATGCTCCCGTGTCCGGCAGCGCTCTCGGAAGGTGACGATACTAGCGTCCGTTCGTTCGTGCTGCGGCCCCGTTTGAGCACTCCCTTTCTCGATCCGTTAACCGTGCTCCGTTCCGTTCCGTCACAACTCACACGTCCAGTCCAGGGCGCGCGAGCTAGCGCGCGACTACTCCTGGTCCAGCTACCAGTCGTCCACGTGCCGACGCGTCGCTCGTGCCCCAGCAACTGGGTTGTTCCCAAGTAATGGCGGCACAGCGCGGACGAGGCCGCCGGCTGGTCGGGGTCGATCGATCACGTTTCAACCACCACCAAGCGGCGTACTCGTCAAGGATGTACCGTTGCTGCTGCTGATGGACGATGACGGGCGAGTGCGAGTGCGCGCGGGCTAGCTCTCTACCCGTGCGACGCGTCACGGCACACGTGCGGCGCCTGGAGGTGGTGCACGAGCACGACGCCACGACCACGACATGTGCATGTACTTACTGTGCGCTGCGACCGACTATTAGCTGGTCTTCATGTGGTTAATTTTCATTCATTAATTCAGTTAGAATAATAATACAAAGAGTGCGCGGGTGTGGTGACTGAGATGAACACTTGTCCAGAAGACGACGATTTTTTTTTTTTTGCGCGTGACAACGATTTTCTATTGACTTGATGAGCTTGATCACCTACGTAGTTGCGTCAATTAAGCGACGATCGATGATGATTAATTGTTTATGCGTTGCAAAGCATATTCGTAATACCACGACACAGTATCCTAGTATATCTGTGCGGCGGTCAGCGTACGTGCGTGTGCGGGGACCGGTGGCACGGTGAGTATACGTGTACTGTTTCTGCGTCGACGTACGTGTGGTCGTTCCTCGCTACAAAAGACATTGTTTTTTCCGTGTACCAAAACAAGGACGCACCAACCAAGTGGGATTTTTTATTGCAACGTGGACAGCGACTCTAGCGCTAGTATTACTCTTTTTTTTTCTTTTTTTTTTATGAAGAAGCAGCGCTAGTACTACTGCGCTATATAGACATGGTACAACGTTATAGCTAGGGTATCATTTCGACCAGACAAATTTATTTTCTACTAGATACCTAGGCTTTATCTACTTCGCGCAACAAAATATTCAATGCACTAGAAGAATTAATTTTGTCCGACACACTTTTGTTTTTCTTTTACAACTATAGGCAATGACACATATTTGTTTTCAACAATCTATAGAACAACAATATTGCAGTCTCTCTTTCAAACATATGAATAGGCCGGATGTCTAACCTGTAGGCCGTGTAGCGCATGAAAGGGTATGTTGTAGTACTAGTGGCCTCACTTGAATTTGCACCGTTCAAAGCCAAATTTCATTTTCTGATCTGCTGCATGTGCACCACGGAGAGAGTGAACGCCCATGTTGGTGTAACAAATTTTATCAGGTAGCTGGCTTTTTTTTCTTTTCTTATAAGGAAGATGTTAGGGAATTGAGTAACCCTTTTTCACAAACAAATGGCTTTACAAACAAAAATCAGGGTATAAGAAGTAAGGACATATAAGCCTCCCTATGCCTCCCAACATGTTCTACATTGTTTCATTTTTTCTTACTATATATCATAATATGGTTAGAATAACATATGTAACATTACTGTCCTCTTTGTATTGTTTTATATAACTATATATTCAACACTGTGCACATATTATTAGCTAAATATCGCCGCAAACTCGAGCGAGCATTGAAAGTGATATATAGCGTACATTCTTTTATTTAGCCTGCAAACAGTAGATTACGCTTTAAACAGATCCATTTATTGCACACTATCCATGCAGATCATATATTTTTCATTCTTATTGTGGTAATTTTGATAGGCTATAAGAGAATATCGTCGGACTCTCTTATCATTGTATCCAAGGGAGCCCATGGTGCAACGGCAAAACAATATAACATGACCGCAGACACATAGTCATCCTAGAATAGACTCAAAGAGTTTTATAGTTTTACCAATAATATAATTTTCTTTGTGGCTGATTTATTTTACATTAGTGGCATTTTTAATTATTGAGAATCATATACTACTGTATATGTATAAGATCTTCCAGTAGTGAGACTCTCAATACTTAAGGGTAAAAGGATGCAAAAAAGCATGGGCAGGCACATTGCAACGAGACCTTTATTGTTAGAGGAGTAGTTAAATATGCATGAGTTTTCCTACATTAATTTGAAATAATAGTCGCTAGCTATATAGTACTATAGTAGCGAGCACCGACCGACTGTATGCAGGCTACTAAAATAAGCGACAAATTAATTAAAGTAATTTTTCCAGCACGACTCCATATACCATATCACCAAAAAAATGTACTATATTACGATGACAAGCGGGAAACCTTAAAAATTCGAAATTGGAAACAAAAAAAAAATCTCCACATACTACCGCTATTTTGTTGCTAAAAAATAAATAAATAAATTGGAGGGAGTAATAAAGACGAGGGTGCCTGATTGCCATCTGTTTCATGCTTTCCCGAAACTAGCATCTCCGGTGTTTTGCTGGCTTATTGATTGTATGACAAGCAGGCTAGTGAACGTGACATGACGATATAGTGTGGTCCAAGGCTTTCCCATTATGATGTTCCGACAGGTGATATATTAAAAAGGCGCCCAACTTGTTGCAACTAGGCATTAGTTTCCTGTGAACATAAGACAAATTTTGTGTAAAAAAGAAAAACAAATTGTGTATATAAAGCGCTGTCGTGTGTAGTAGGTCGAAGAGTGGGACTACTGGACTGTATATATACAGGTAGTTCAATACTATATGCAACCTTGTAGTATTTCAAATTCGATTTATTCCCGCTACGTGGATCAACAGTCTTCGCAAAAGTTTTGCCTTATAATAGTATTAATTAATACGAGAGTATCTTTGCGCGGGCGCCTTGACAGCAAGGGTGTCTCGAAAATTTCTAAACCACCTAACTAATTTTGATGCAAATAATATACTTTTGGCATGCAGCGCCCTTTTTCCTGGTCCGGTAATGGTCCAAGCGTCACATGCCGACATGCGTCATCCACCTTCTGCAAGCAGCAAAGCGCAAGGTGTTTTGAGCAGCAGTACTACGCTATAAAAATTAAGAACATTGCAGAATTAAACTGGTTGAAATTAATACAGCAGCGTTTACCTATGTTAAAACATTTTTTAAGTGGGTCGTTTGTGCTTCGGGACTAGGAGGCGTGACTCTCGCATAGAGTATGCGACAAAACCAGGATCCAGAGATTATCCATTCGATCGGAGCGTTTGACTTCACGCTTTTCGAATGGCAGTACGTAGGGCGTGGCATCTCCATGAAAGACGCTTTCTGGAATGGTAGTTACCATATCTGCTGTTTGCTCGCTTCTGTGGTGAAATTATGTCCCTCCCCCTTCAGAATCGGGGGAGCGCGTGTAGCGTAAAGACAAATTAACTATAAAAAGGGCGGGAGGGACTGATTATTGAGGTCCCTTTTGTTTTCACTTTAGACTATGTCATCTAGATTGTAAATTGTAAATTATGTAATCTATAATTCTAAAAATTTGAAAATTAAATTTTAAAATATATTCAATTGTCTGGATCGACAATTCAGCTCCAATCATGTAAAATGAACCTAAATAACCAAAACATAAATATATACGCTACAATCCAATAAAATGTCTTATTTCAGCTTGTAAAAATAGGACATGAGCTTGCACGATGCCAAGAGGAGCACGTAGCCAACAAGCTTTTTTTATTAAGCGCCTAATTAAGACTACATGAAAGACATTGTCGTGCAACCGGTGAAATATTATTCAACATCTAAGTATTAAGTTAAGTATATAACCACACCTCACTGAGACGCTGACGCTCATAAAGGCGTAGAAAAGTGTGGCAACAACACACAGCCACTTTTCAGAGAGAAGATCTCCAAGGACGTGATGTGATGAGTCATCTTACGACGGAACATGATAGTTTTGCCTCTGCCGGCCTGCCGCTGATCTTTTGGCCGAAATCCGCACACGTACACCACGACGTGCGAAGCTAGTAGGTGAGATCATTTCTACGGTACTGATGGACATGGTTTTAGTACTTGGTTTGTGTTGTAACCACACAACTTATAGTCACTTCCGCTCGATTTTTCAATTCTTTTCAGTCGATTTTAGCCAGACTATGGGGGCCCCTTCGGCGTAGCTTATTTTATTCGAGCTTCTAGCTTTTGTACTGTACAAAGAAATACTAGTGGCTTTAGCAGTTTTGTGGTTCATTAATTTTATGAGGAGAGAGAGAAAAACAACTTCATAATGCACAATAAATTGTGTTGTGTCAGGATAAGTTAAAGCTGAAATAATATAAGCAGTGATAACCGATCGGAACCTTAGACGATCTAACGGGTATTTTTTTATCTCTATATTATTATTATTGTTCATCTGCCTAAGCAATGATTGATGCACCAAAGGGGAGCGCTCTGGCTGCACTCCTTTTTGCTCCACTCCTGTGGTTATTAGACACGGTAAATCAATAAATCAATCAATCAATCGTATGGCTACCGCTAGGGATTACGATTGGCTTGCAAAAGGTGATGGTCGGGACCTGACGCGACGCGAAACGTGAATCGAAGTGCACAATTTCTACAGTAAACTTGGAACTACTTTGTAGTAGTACCTACTCATGCTCTTCTTGCACAGAAGAAGGCATGAAAAACGGGCCGGTGAGCCGCATCGGCATGGCTGCATGCGAACTGCGAACAGGAAAACCCGTCGCAGTCCGGAGTCCGGACAGGGCAGGAGGCAAGATCCGATGCAACTGGAGTGAGGAAACAGGGGAGAAACCGTCCCGTCCGTCCTTACTTTGCCGCCGCCGTTTCCGCGCGATCTGTGCGCACCGTGAATATAAAAACGTCCTTCGCAGCATGCGACCCCTGTTTTCCTCACCCTCCCCTGATGTTAAAAGTTAAAACCACCGCTTTTAACCCAACATGTTCTTCCAGAAACCGCTCCTACGTCTCCTGTCTGTGTGATGGACAACACACAATTCCCAGCCGGGCAGGGCTAGCGAGACGGTTCCAGCGACCTCTCTTCCTCCTGCACGGCTGCATCTGGAACTGGAAAAGGACCAAACAGGAATCGTCATTTAGTAATCGCACACTGTAGCAGGGCTGCAGATCTCTCGCGATCACCAAATACGTGTGTACACAGTGCCTGCAGAAGACACTTGTGGGTGCCACTGACGAGCTCCCCACAACTCCGATCCGGTGATGTGTTGCCATGGAGCGCCCCATCTTTTCCTGCCGCCGACGAGTGGACGGGAAGGGCGCCGCATCGTCGCGGTTCCTGCGCGCTTGTCACCGTTTGCGGGGGGAGATCACAGAAGGAAAAAAAATAAAGTGGTTGTTAGACCTGTCCATTTCATCGGAAAGTGCGTGTGCGACGATCGCCCTTCCCTTGCTGAGACGGCATGATGCCTCCCCCGATCCCCCACTGATTGGGAAAGGCCTTTACTTTAATCCAACACAAGGCAGAGGCTCCTCGGTTATCAAGGCTGTGACTGTGATGCTGACTCTTGCTGATGACACGCAGTGTGTGACACTTTGTCAGGTAGTAGCTGGGCCGCCGCTAGCACTGCTAGGAAGTACATACACACTATTACTAGTGTGTAAATATTCCACGTTTCCAGTACAATCATTGATGGAAGAATCTGCAGATTCCGTCCTGCAGCGTCTAAAATATCCTTTTGGTAAGGCTTCGATCGAGTAACGCTGTCAAAATTTCACCCGCCCAATTTACCGACTTTTGTGTTGTCTAGCATAAAGTATATATGGTCCCCGGCATGCATGTTTCTTTCTCTACTGCTACAATTAAACTACCAGCATCTGAAAGTATCATGAAAACCTACGATCCACCAACAAAATCATACTGATATAAAAGTCTCTTTGATGTCCAGATCACCTTACTATACAGTACTATAAAATTCCACAATTTGCAATGCGACAGATTTTTTTAAAAAAATAATGAAACCGCATACCGGATGTAGTATATACCCAAAGACAATATACATTTCCTCTAGAACAATCAAAGTGCAGTTCGTAAGGTCAAATGAAATGAGCCAATAGAACTTAATAAACCGTAAAAATCTGTAATAAGTCATCATGAAAATACCTAATTGTCACGTGCCATGAGCTAGAGAAAAATCCGTGCTTTGTCACGACGGCCGTTGAAAAGGAGTGACAATGGAAAGTGAGCTTTTAACGGACGTGAAATGTAACGTTGGCTACTAAATGTAGTAATCCGATAAATTATCGCCCCCCTTGCTCAGGGTGGGGGTGAATCTCTTCTTCCTTCAGATTGGTTTGATAACCGGAGTCCATTGAAAAATTATGAGTTTATGTTTTCTTTTCTCAGAAAGAACCTTGCCTTGTATTTCATCAAACTTTCTAAGGTGGGAATTTATAGATTGTATTATAGTGTGAAAGGAAAAAACTATCACAAGAGCGTAGAGAGTTCCTTTTTTTTATGCAAGGGGAGTGCAGAGTGTCCAGCACAACAACCTTTGATGAATTGAAGGTTTCATGATACTTTTCTTTTTCTTGCCAACATGAGAGCTTTATTGATCAAGTAGGAATATTACACCCACGTTCAGAAAAATTATCAAATTCATAAGCACTTATTAGTTTGAACATTTGATCAAATTCAAATGTTTGGAATTTGCTGGCTACTACGGGGCGTAGGTACCGATCTACCGACATGGCCTGTTATCAGCCCTTGGATCATCATCTGTGATTTTTTCATATTTAAAATAATTTATTTTGTTATAGATATTAGCAGTAGTCAAATTGAAAAGTTTCCTTGCAAAAAAATAAATTGAAAAGTTTGACTTTAACTCGATCCATAAATACTTGTGTATTTCTGAAGTGTGGTAGCAGAATCACCTCGTCCCGATTTCTTACCCACGCGAGGCACGCCTTGTCATTCGGAATTTCTTGGCCGGGTCCTAAACGAAGTTCTTGGCGGGACCAGCTACTAAAGCCCAGCAACTCGTCCATATTTGCCGTATCGAGCGGACCGCGTACTGCCCATCAACTGGCTTCAATGCTAACGTGGACGCGTGGACCGCCGGGCGGCAGCCCATATCACGATCCCAGTCCCAGCGCGAGAGCGAGAGCTGCAGGATCCGGGTCCGACGACGACTTGTTCTGAGGACGGCATCAGTTGAGGTGAACAGCTGCGGCAGACCTGGAAGGATCGGTGGGGAGAAAAAATAAACACACCCAGAACGACTGCACGTACAGAGGATGCGCGCATGGTGCCATTGATAGTTCAGTGCTGAGAAGGCAGCGAGTCCCATACTTCAGTGTTGAGCATGCTAAAGAGCGTGAAACCAAGGAAAGAGTCATCCCAAAAACAAAAACTCAGGAGCTGAGATGTCGCAGCGCCGTGTCTTTGCCTGATGTGTAGTGGCCTGGTAGATTCATGCGCCGCCGCCGCTGTCCGGACCACTGCCAGTCACTGTCAATGCAACTGTGGGAAAAGTGGTTTGCCTCACCTTAACTGGAACACTCACTGAGATCTCGTGCCCCCTCTTTGGGCCCAAGAATTCATCGCCTCGCCTCGGCTGGCCCGGCGAGTGAATTAGTTGCCGTGCTCGGTGGATTATTGAGGCGAATCGAGCAGCACACTAACCAAAAACTTGCCACTTTCGTTCGTGCATGTGCAAGGCATGCATTGTCCGTTTCCGTTTCTGCATTGCGGCAGGCCGGCTGGTGAAAGGAAAAGCCTGGACCGCTCGCTGCGCGCGGCAGAGAATTTTTTTCCGGCAGGGACACCCTTGGCGGCGAGCGGGCGGGTAATGGCATCAGGAATTATTTAAGCGCGGCGGCATCGCCTGTTCTCTCGCGTGCCAAGGCGTCGGCCAAACTGTGGTCTCTAGCACAACACAACGGCGACATCGATGGCGATTCTCGATCGCGCCGCGCGCCCACGTGAATCTCGGCCGGCACCGGCACCGGCAAGAAGGCGACAACGGCACGGCCCGGGTTGCATCGTCGGCGGCCATGTGCGTCGCGTGTGTGCAGCTGGGATGTGAATGCTCCGTGCTGCGGTGTTTGGAACGATGTGCCAGCCTTATGCGTGGCACTACACTACTACAGCATATGCCTGACGACGATGGAGGTACAGACGTTCAGTACAGTACAGGTTCAGCTGCCTTTCAATACTCTGCGGCCTGCGGCATCATCGTCTGGTTCGATCCATTCGCCGAGAAAAATTTCCTTGGACTGGAAACATAGTATTTGTACATGCGTACTGAATTACTACTAATCAGGTGTGGTCGAGTGCCCACCCATGTCCGCCGCGCGCGCCTGTGCTCGTCATCTCGTTGCCGACGTGGCTGCTGGTGCCCGCCGCCAACAAAGCTCGATCTAACTCGTCGGAAGGCAGAGGACGATACTAGTAGTAACACATTTCGGCGTTTCGGAACAGCGTCATCTCGATCCTGCCATCTAGTACTCTGTAACTTCCATTGCCAACAATGCTAGTACTACTAGTACGTAGTACTAGAGTGCGTGCCTCAATTGCCACCGCCCTTTTTACGAACGACCGATTGCCTAATCAGGCTAAGTAAGATTCCGCTTTCGCAGGGTCAAGCAGGCGTACCATCTGAGAACACACTTAGCGGACCACGAAGGGAGAGGCAGGTCCTCTGTCTGTTGGTGCTCAATATTAAAGGCAGTGCCCATGCTTGCTTACGACGCCTCATCTACAGCCGCAGGGCGGGCGCGCGCGCGCGCGCACACACACGCACACACTCTGCTTATATGCGCACGGACGGCGAAGTATGGGCGCACTGGTCCAATTACGTCTCATGACTCATGGAGAGAGAGGGCCGGCCGGACGGATCGGCGATCGCGATCTGTGCCCGGGGAAAGCCGCCACGCGCGCGCGCGCCGACGGCCCACGTCGTGGCGTTAATGCCGTCGAAGCTGAGGGGCGTCGACGGCACGGCCGGGTTGCCATCACCGTTCGTCGTCAGCGATCCGCGCGCGCGCGTACGAGGACGTTCGTCCGTGGGCACGTTCGGTCCGGCGCTAGTGCCTCTTGTCTTCCCTTCCGCCGTACGCGTCCGATACAGGGGTGCTCGCTCTCTGGGTCTGGGACCGTGAAGGTGAAGGGCGGGGCTATGCTTTCGTCGTACAGTGGTGCAGGTATCCCTCCACGTCTCGATCGAGTGTAATGCGCGGCCCAGCAATAGGGCACAGATCGGGTACATCGATCGATCGGTAGTCATGAGGTACCAGGTAGTATTAATTAATAGTACCACGTTTTTTTGTGTGTGTTGCGATCGACCTGTTTGTGGCCGTGACGTATCGTGGGACGAGTGACGTCGTCGATCGCAGTCCGGCGTCGGCCGTCTCGTTTTCGATCTTCGAATGCCGGACGATTCTGAAAACGATACCCGGTGTTTATTAGTGTCTCCTCGCAGCGTTCCCATTCCTTTTCCAAGCACGTTGGGTTGGGCTGGGGAGCCATTCTATGGTGCGAACTTTGGACACTCGACATGGCACCATCCGTATTCCGTTCACACGTTGAGGATTCTGGATTGGCGGATCGACTAATAAAATGCAAGATAATAATAATGTACAATTAAGGTGGTGCACCCGGGGTTATCTTAAGGAATCAAGGGAGGAGAAGCAGATAGGCGGCGCCGAGAAGCGTGATGAGCAAGAGCAGCTTCGGAGGACCGCCGGCAACCTGCTTGCTGCCGTCGCTGGCGTCGTCGTCACCGTAGATGTCCGGGTAGTCACCCATATGGGGTTCCAAATCGTTGAAGTCACCTGCACGCAGCGCAGGAACGCCGAATAAGAGAGGCTTTGAGTGTGGGTGGATTAAATTAAATTAATTAAGGAGACGAGAAGAAGTGTCTTCGGACCTCTCCTGTGGCCGTGGCTGCATCCCCTGCGGAGCGCGTACCGCACGTCCTCGACGGAGGCGCCGTTGTAGAAGGTGAAGCCGTCCAGCGCGCTGGCCACGCAGTTGAGCACGTCCTCCGTCTCCACCACGCACGCGCCGCCGCAGTAGTAGTCCACGGCGAAGGCCGGCACCGGGATGATCCCCCACGGGCTTAGCCGGTGCGCGCTCCCGCAGCAGCTGTACACCTGCGAGTGCGAGCGGATATGATGCACGCAGCCGTACGTCCACCGCAACACCAGAATGTGTGTTATGTTACTTAAGCAAAGCGCACGCCGGCTTCCACGGCGAGAGAAATATACAGTACAGTAATCGTCGCAACACAGCACTGCATCCGCTCGAAATGGTGAATTACCTGGCCGTCCTCGAAGCACTGCAGCGACCTCACGTGCAGGATCGGCAAGGGATCCAGTGGAACGTCGACGTCTGCCAATGCGAACGTCGAAGCGTTAGCTCTGCCATCTCTAAGCGTTACCTTACCTCTGCAATATCGTGTACTCTGATGCATGATGAGCTGATCACCTGGCTCGGGCTTGCAGAAGGTCACGCAGAGTAGGCAAAGGAGCGCCGCGATGACATGGCCGCACCAGCGGCGACAGGGACGAGCAGGGAGGCTGCGCATTATTATTCTCGATCGAAATGTCGAGCCGATCGATTCCGTCTTAAAGCAGGGGTACTGGGTGATTTAACGGCAGGGTTCAGAGTTCAGACCTACTTTCACCTGCCCGCGACACTCGGTTACACTCGCTTGACCGCGCCGGCTTCTGGATGGGGAGAAAGAAAAGCACAACACAAAAGTTACAGCAGAGATCGATAACCCTTGACGACGACGGGCTGACTCGATCCTATAGGGTCTTTCCTTGAGCTGTTCTTTCGCGGCGGTTGGCCGGACCAGAAGAGAAGTTCCCTTGGCGCGTGCCTTTTGGTGGGAAAACTGCGGAAGAGATAGTTTTGCCCTGTTCGACTCGAATGGTATCGTTTTGGCCGGATTTGGCAAGACTGTCGTCAGATTCGTGGTAGTAGAAAACGCTTCCTTACTAACTGCTACTATGTCACCATACTGCAGTTTTCTAATGAGAGCAAACAAATTAAAACAGGTTTATAAGCCATTCCTTCTCAAATTGCAGACCACACGGCAAAAATCTGTATGTAGCAGGTATTCAGTTATGCTATGCTGCTCGACCACCAAAAAGGATGGCGATAGCTGCGAAAGGAATTAGTTTGGATGAAAGGTGAGCCACAGATAGAATAGATGCACACTGCACACGACGTCTCTTCCATCTAATAGGAAGAAGAAGAAACTTGCAAAAGCAAAATCCGCAGGCCATAGCTTCATTCTGCATGTCGTGTTGATTCTCCGGCTAGCTGGTGCTCATCAGCGCAGTCAGCAGGCATTTTAAAAACCTACGGAAAAAAAATATGCTTAATATGGAGATGCGGGGTATCGATCCCCGTACCTCTCGCATGCTAAGCGAGCGCTCTACCATCTGAGCTACATCCCCGAGCTGATTTCAAAATACATCAAATATAATTAATAGAGTAATGTACTTTAACAGTTGGATCCAAGACGAACAAAATATAGGCTTTTCATGGGCGTAAACGAAGTGCACAAGATGGCCCAAACTCGCCCACTGTATCTGCTCGTCTCTTCGACACGATCTGCCAAATCCACACAGTACTAGGCAAGAGGAGGGGTAGTAGCAATTCTTGTTTCATTTCCCTCCGAAACCGAGATCCTCCGTCCATCTCCCTCCCATCCCGTCGCCTCGAATCTTCCTCGTCACGCCGCCGCGCACGAACACCCACGAAAGAGCGCGAACAGAATGTGGCGGATTTTAAGATAGCAGATGTGCCATGGTGCCTTTCACGGAATGCAGATCATTGTTTATGGACAGCTTGTATTAGTATTACCAACGCTGGTTAGCATCCTTTACTTAATCTACTTATATGATAAAACAACCCTATTGTAGAAGACAATGCTTTAATTTGTCTGCATCTCTGTCAGTTCTGTTTTGCTTCAATCTTTCTGAATCTCTAGTCCGTTCGCAGGACACGGTGAAGCGTGCAGTTCAAGCGGGCGACGGGGCGATTTTAGCAACTTCCCCGCCCTACACTCGATTTTTGGACGCTGGTCTTGACTTTGCTGTGGTATCAGGGAGCATTCCAAGTGCAGACGCATGGGTTCAAGAATTCATACGGCATGGTATTCCCTGCATCAGTCCGGATTATTTGGTTGAGTACGTCCACAAGCCGGGTCACGCCCTAGGCAGTCATGTTCTCTTCGATACACACGATCTTGCCAACAAGTCCCTTCAGAAGCTCGTGAAGAAGCAGCAAGAAGCGGCCACAGACGAAGCTGAAGAGCCAGAAGACGACCTCTGCTGCTCAGTGTGTGGGCGCAAGGATAGGGGAGACGTGATGCTGATCTGTTGCGACGAGGGTGGCACAGCGGGTTATGGGATCGGTATGCACATCGACTGCTGCGACCCACCACTGGACGTTGTCCCTGACGATGACTGGCTGTGCCCCAAGTGTCGCATACCAAAAACCAAGAGGAAGCCAACGCGAAGCACTGCCCGTAGGTTGAGACCGTCCAAGAATGTGATCTCCGGTGGACGCCCTTGCCCTCTTTTTATCGAACAGGATAATGTTATAATCGGCGGCCGTTGTAAGTTTGTAGTTGTAGAAATGCAGGCTCAACATTTCTTTGTTTTATTGGACTGTCTCAATTTTTTATGCATCTTGCCTTCCTTCTGTAATCTTTGATCGTTTGGCTGTTGATATTTTCTATGCCCCTTTCTTGTTTGTGAAAAGCATAATGATCATTACGTCTCCTATATTTGAGCAGCGCCGTCGGCTGTGAATTTGTACTGGATCCGAATTACCAGTTCCCAGTCAGTCGGGCTGGTAAGCGACGAATGGCCCAATCAGCCCATGTATACTGCCAAGCTTGAAAGTGGTTGTGGTCTGGGCCTTCTGGACTTGGCGTTTGAAATTAAGAAAAATAAATCGCAATGCAACGGTACGGTGCTGACACATCTGAGCACGGAGGAGTGCAGTCTGCAGAGGCGCGAGATGGTGTGTGTCATGCGATCTCATGATTACCATTCACTCATTCACTTCCCTTGCTTCAACAGCCAGCCAGCTTTCGATCCTCCCTCATCCGAGGCCAAGCCATCATGACACCACACGAGTACAGGCGCACGCCGCTCTTCCCGATCCGGCAATGCTCCCCCCATCCGACTCCCTGGATCGAGGCCGGCAAAACGGACTTGGCCTGGAAGCAAGCGTAAAAGAGCGCAGCCGTGAAACAAAACAAACAAAACGTTGGCACCAAGCTCCATCCAGGAAAAGGGAGACGGGTTGTTTCGGTCCCGAAGCGAGAGCCGGTTATCCTCCTCCGGTGCGGGGGGCAGTTCGGCACGAAACTTTCGAGCAGCCCCGCGACCATCTCTATCCTATCCCGTCCTCCCTCAGTCCCTCCCAGGGTTGGATCGGATGTCTATCGTCGTGGTGGCGTGGTCCTTTGGCGCAGGCGCACTCAACGCCGTGCCCGCTTTCGGAGCCCGTGTTCGCCAAAGCCGGCGCAGCCATCACTCTCTCCAAGCCCGCTCCATTCTCTCCATCTCCATGTGACGCGACGCGACGCGACGCGAGCGGTTATCATGCGCCACGCGATCCTTTCCTTCCGCTCCGTCTCTCTCTCACTACGTCTTGTATGTATCCTCTTGGGATCCCGGTATTAAAGAGGACGCGGGAAAGAAGGCAGAGAGTAAAGATGAACGCGTCCCTGCTCTGTCACGTTCTGTTCGGTTCAGGCCCAGACGAAGAGAGAGGAGCAGGCAGGCGATCGATATCGCTGAGAAAAAAAAAGGAGGCCGGCCGGGTCATGATTCCTCACGCAGCTGACTCGCAGAGGAGGCCGGGCCTGGAACGGGGTCGATCGCGGCGTCGACCCGTCGTTTTCGTTCAGGCTCCCGTGGCCCGCCCGTTGCCAACTTCGCACTTATCCATTACTCCTGTCCTGTTTGCCTAGACCCGCAAGGGGCGATCGATGAGTTCGGCAAATTAATCGTTAGTCACATTCACATTTCGCTCCTCTGTTAAATCCCAGGTCTAAATCTGTCCTGACATTAACGATGTCATCGCACATACCGCTGTCACGTGCGAAAGAAATGGCAAAGAGAAATATTAAAAAGAAATGTGTCTCAATTCTCATTACAGGGTAGGGTGGCATCAGCAAGGCAAGTACAGGCTAGCTACTGTAGTGTGGAACAAACCCCCTTTCTTCCGTCCGTAGGTGGGGGGAAGCGTGGCGTGGCAGGCCAAAGTCAAGGCCGCCATGTGCTCGCCTCGCCGGGGCCGCTCTCGCACGTGCCACCCAGCCAGCCAGCCAGCTCCTCCTCCCCAAACGGCCCGCCGCCGGACGCTTGCTGCTGGCCAAGCTTGCTGCCTAATCAAAAAAACGCACAAACGGGAGGAATCCGATGCCGCAAATGCTACCGTTTCAGATCAACACGAAGCACGGGATGCTCTCTTTTGCTTAGTAGTGTTAGTGTTACTTAGCCCTAACCCACCGCTTTTTTTCAGTTGCAATTATTAAAAACCAGCTCCATTTGGAACAAAGCGTAGTAGCATGATGATGCGCCGAAGAGGAGCGAGGGAAAGGAAGGAATTTTGCCAGCCCAGAAGATGCTCGTGCAATTCCGCCACAGCTACTATACTATAGTAAACAGTGCATAGCTCATTACTGGTTTGTCGGGATTTGATGCGACAGCGTACGGCTATCATTGTTTGTCATGCTTGCTGCGAGGTTAGTTATGGATCGGAGAGAGCTAACGTCACCTCTCACGTTGGGTATGCGTAATTATCCACAATAATAACGGGCTCTATCCATCTACCCTTCCCTGATCGTACACTAATGAACTTAATTAGTGTACTCTCTCTCTCTCTCTCGTGTGTAGCATTCTGATTAACATATTCAGTCCAACACCGTACTAGTAGGAGATACTGAGACGAAGTGTAATCATCCGGACTAATTAAATTACCTTATCTGATGATCAACACGAGTTTTCCTTGAAGCAAAACACTAAATAAAAAGAAAACTACATTTCTGAACCAGAATTGTTATCCTAACTACGATGTATTTTTTCTAAGAGAAAAGATAGAGTAAATAACAGAGGAAGTAGCCAGATCCGTGAACGAAGAAGACCAATGGAGACATGCACACAGAACCGTTGGGTGGAGTCAATGGAGACATGCACACAGAACCGTTGGGTGGAGTCATACGCACTTTGTGATCAGGCGACGTTTATTATGTTGTGGGGAACCAATGCATCGTCACCACCGTCTGGGATCGGATGCTATTCACATGAGTTCCATCAAGGCAACAAAGGCTCCTTCACATGATCTCACTCTCACGGTTTTCTCCATCAATGCAAGCTAGGTCCATGGACACCACACACATACATATACTATAAATACTTTAATATGTTGCCCAAGTTGCGTAGATCGGTCGATATGAAAAGGTTTGGTTGGGCTTTCTGAAAACTTTGCATCTTATATACTCTACTACTGTATTTGCGTTCGATCAAATTCGGGGCGCCTTTTTCCTGCAGTCACGTGTGACTGTCTCGATCGGTTTCTTTATCGTTGGGGAACACGTATGGATTAGAAATTATTTTTTTTAAAGATCCAAAATGTTTCGGCTTTGTATTATAAGAAGAAGATAGAGTTTACATGCACAAGTTGCGCAATACAACAGAAAATCATCATAGGAGCATGAGCTAGGTTGGCTTAATAAAAACAAGAGGGGTTACTCACTAGCCACATGAACGACTGTGTTAGTTAGCCATTTAGCACATGCTGCACACCACTCAACCGCTTCCTCTTTAATTTTTGCTATAATATCACTTGTGTTGTGCTCGATTTGTTCAAAAATTTTAGCATTTCGTTCTCTCCATATCATTGATACGGTGAGTATTATTAGTGATCTAAGGCCCCTTGCTTGCTGCGAAGAGGAATCATCGTTCAATCACTCAAACCATAGTGTAATTCTTGATTTTTCCTTCCAACTTATCGGGCAGATTCTTGGCTCATTTATCCAAGTGCTTAATGTCATCCATACTGCAGTTGTCTCAGGGCACTCGGCAAATAAACGGCTCACTGTTTCTAGATTTCGGTAACAAAATGGACAGAAATATTAGTTTGGTCATTGGCGCTACTAAAGACGGTCCGCTGTCCACACTCTATTTGCAAAAGGAGCCATACGAAGAATTTACAGCGTGATGGTGTCCATACCTTCCAAATCTTCAGTGGGAAGAAAGATTTGTGCTCCGTCAAATTGTATTTGATATGCAGACCTCGCTGTATACTCTTCGGATGTTAGTTCTATTTCAGATTATGTCATCCGAACCAAAGGACGGCGTGGTCCTCGCGGCAGTGCGAGATCTATGTGAGTTCTTTGTGCAGCTCGCGATCGATCACGTACTCTGTTCCTTGTCAGCGTTTTTGCTGAGGGCGAAATTTAATGTGTAGTAGTAGTAGTAATAGTAGTCGCCTTTTCTCCCTTTTTCTCCCCTTCTCATGTGATGAGATGAATCATATACTACTGGTGAGTTCTTTTATCTGCTGCGGCAAGATCGTCTCAGGAACTGTGTAGTCTAATTTCGAGTTGGCAACAAAAAACAACCAGATCGATGCAGTTCTGTACCGGTGACCACACTATAGTAGGTACTAGTACCTGCCCCGTACTAGCTCTGCTTTAATACTGTTACAACTCGTAAAAGTGATTCTGAAGCAGATACAGATACCGGTATCCTAAGCCTGACAGTTCAGCAAAGTCTATCTATTATTAGTACTAGTAAACAGGGCCATTATTAACAATGGTCATAACTCCCCCTAGCTAATATCTAATCTGTATACGTACGTACACTGTGTAGCAGAGAGCACATCAATGGACCTTTACTTGGTAGTATAGGTCCAGATCAAACCCTCTCGACTTTGCAGAACTACACTACTTTATTCAGCAAGTCAGACAGGATCACGTCGTCATAGGAGTTTGAGGGTACAAAAGCACGCTTGTGCTCCATGCTGGTGCGCAGTAGAAAAAAGAGAGGAGGGTGAGTATTCCTAGGCTGCTGCTAATATACTAATATGTTTGCATGGCCAGCCAATCGGAGCTACTATAGCACGACGGTATCTTCCCTACCACTATGCAGATGATGCAATGCAAATCACGACCATTAGAAAAGAGAAGGGGATTCGGATAAGCTAGAGTATGTATGCGTACTGGACATTGAATATTTTCTGTCACACAAGTTGGGGGCCGCGGATTTGTATGTGCACCGCGTGTGACGTAAGGTATATGCATCAATGCATGCCTGGGGTGAGATCGATGAACAATGTAGAAGTTGTTGACAATCAGCTGCTCTGCGTTTTTAAAAAAAAAATCAAAATAATAAGGATATAAAAGATTGCTTTGCTGGTAGTACCTGAAAGATTATGTGTTGGTGTACGTAGTAGTTGTTCTTGGAGCACGCCCCGATTACGGGCTAATAGAATTTTGAGGCGTGCAGGCACACACGCTCGTGATGGTCCATCCGCGAGGTAACCTAGCCACTACCTGCATGCCGGAGCTGCTTTTTTTTTTTTTGAAACAAAGGCAGGAGCTCTGCCATTCATTAAGAGGAGGAGAGATTTACAAATTACAACATAAGAGTACACGAGCTAAGAACAGGGACAACAGCTGTTGGAGCAAACAAAACAAACCAAAGAGAGAGCAGCAACATAAAGAGAAGAGAGTAACTAAGTCATATCTGTTGCCCTCCGCAAAAGCTTAATTTCATCTATAATCAGAGAGGATACAAACTGAAAAGATGCCTCTTTATCTTAAAAAATTCTTCTATTACGCTCTTTTCATATTCCCCACCAGGAGCACACCAGTGTTTCTTCTTATCATTGGTTTTTCACCGTGGGAGGGAATTTGCTGGAAGCACTCATGAACTCCATTCATATTGATGTGTCTCAGCTGCTGCGGCAAATTCATCAGAGTTGCTACCCTGTGCCATGTTGCTTCTGTGAAATTACGCTTCGTGAGCAGGTGATCTGTAGTTTCCCGCTCAACATAACGGAGAGCAGGATTCCTATTGATGTTACGTATTTGAATATAATGGTACATTATACTGCACGCACCTGCTCCTCGCGAAAACGTATTTTAATCGAAATCTGTAGCAAAGTAGTACTATAGTAGGTCGCGAAATGTGATACCTATATACGGTCCCAGCTGGAAACCATGCAGATACAGACATCAGTCGTCAAGCTGCGGTGGACTGATCACAGCATTTGAACTCGATCTAGTTTTTTTTTTAAAAAAAAAATTGAAGTAGGATTACAATTTTGAAAAACTAATCATTTTCCGTTCTCTCTTACGCACATGCTTTAGTTTTGCCAAACCAATCGAACGGTTGTAACCGGACGGCGGCGGCGCTGGTCATGATAGCTCTTTTTCTCACTTCTTCTTGGGGTGGCTAAACCTATAATCGATGGCGGCGGCGTCGTATGTTCGGTCGTTCCATTGGTATACGTAAACGTACACGCAGCGCAGTACGTAGTCGCCTTGGCCTGCCCTCCCTCTGCTTCGGCCGGTGCTGTGTGGCCTCGAAGACAGCGGGAATAAAGCTTGAGATCGAGAACCAGCAGCCCTCTTCCCCGCGCGTGCAGCATGTCGTACGTTGACATGCGCGCGCCTGCCCTGCCCCGAAAACTTACCGACCCCGGTGCCGGCGCATGGCAACTCGTAAACTAGAGCCGGCCGGCTGACGAAACGATCGAGTGGGGGAAAAAAAGGAGCGTCTGGCAGTGGTAGTAGTGCCTTTTGCTTGGAATATCCATGGCTCTGCCTGTCCATGCAGACGAGAGAAACGCCTTTGGCATGGTGTCAGAGTTTTTCCAGTTTAATTTTTTTATATAAAAAAAGAAACGGCTTTGCACGACGACGCGTGAAAATGCATGCACACCACACCCGATCGCTGGTGGATAGTATAGCTCTGTGCCCCAGCTTTTTTGCTACTACGATTACGATGTGGTCCATGTGGAGAAACGCCCGTACGGTGTCGTGGCCGTCGCGAATCATCAGGAGGAAAAAAGAAGGGTGGACACGTACGTACGCGCGCGGAGGATTCCAGCCGGGCGCTGTTGCTGAATCTGCGAGCGCGTCAGCAGCTGGTTTCATAATGATGTTCGATGCAATGGTCATCTCACTTCAGACTTGCATTGTGTGTGCGTCGTCCTGAATCCCTCATCTGATCCAAAGCATTGAAGCGCTGCACGGAGATCTCGAGAGAGAATGCAGTGCGCGCGCGCACGTACGCTGCAAATGGATCTCTGATTAATGGCCATGTCACAGGGACGTGCCCTACGTATATAGCTGAGGCTTCGGCAGCTCCTTCCGTCTGATCGATGCAACGTGGGACGCCACGGATCATCAGCAATCAATCCCCATCTTTGTATCGCTCGCCCCGCTGCAGCACGGGATTCATCCGTCCAACGTACGTCATCGTCGACTTTGATCTCGACTCCTATGCGTGCCAGTGCCTCCGTCCATCATCGATCGCTGGTCCTGCCGCCTCTCTAGTCAGTAGATACGTACTGTGTCCAAGCGCACGGCCGCTTCGACAATGCCGGCCAGGGCGTGTGAGAAGGAACCGAGCGAGAGCGAGCGAGTCGTCCGGGAATGGTCACGCACGCACGTCGCACGATCTGGATGCTGTGTGCATGGCCCGCGGTGTGGCGTGCACGGCACGGCCAAAACGCGAAGAGCTGCCGGCATATGTGTCACCCAGCTGCAACAGCAACAACTTGCTGCTGGGGGACAGCACACCGCATGCAGTATCCTTTCGACCAAAGCAAGCTGTCGAGCAAGCCAGCTGAAACGAACGAATCAGGAAGGAACGGTTTTTCGCGCCTGCCTTGCCCGCCCCCCACTGGCCCCTGCCTGTGAAACAGTTAACGACGGCTCCGCGTGGCGGCGATCTACCAACCGTGTAGACAGACATAACATACGGTAAGCATTCGATCGTTATACACCACCGCTCGTTTGATCAATCAATCAATCGACTGGATCCAGCGCCAGGGTGGCGTTGCGCACATCAAGCCTTCAAGGAGGGAAGGGGTGGTTGCGGTAGAGATTAGGCTTGACTCGCTCGTCACCATTAATCTGATGGCCGTGCTTCTGAACCAGACAATGACATGATCTGGTCCTTAATTAGATCACCAGACCAGACCAGCCAGGGTTGTCTTAAACCTACCGTCATATTCTGGGTTCCGTTGGGATCACGACGACGCGGAGACGACCACGCCTGCACACACGTTCACACGACGCACCGGCCTCTGCCTCTCATGTCATGTGCGCGCCCAACTGGCGGGGACAGGCGTTTTATTTTTGGAGTATATAGTATATCTACGCTCGAGCTCGACCCGGCACTTTTCGAACCGAACGCGCCTGAGCCCGCCTGGCGTCACCGTAATTTTAAGAATTTCCTTGACCCGTCATTCCAAACTTGCTGTTGCTGATGCGCTGCTAGCCTGCTACACGCAGCGGTCAAACTAGTATTTCTCGGCGTCAGAGACCGACAGCTAATATCAGTGCGTGGTTTTTTCTGCCCATAATTATCACGCAATCATCAGCTAATTCCAATCGCCCGTCCGTCGATCATATCCATCGGTCGAACGGTCATGTGTCATGTCACACACGGCAGCGTCGTGCCAGAGCATGCTCGCTCACAGGGAGCCCGGCCAGAGACTCGTCGTCGATCGCCTGCCAGCTGCTGCAAGTGCACGCTCCAACCGTACGTACAAAATGTGGGAGCGCGTACAGGCTCCCCGATCGACCAGCACAAAAAAGCGTGGCCATGGCGAGTCGTGGCTCACGTAAGTAGCTGATGATACTACTCCAAGTACTAATAACGTAGTGGTGCTGTCATGCATGCTCCCCTTCGATTTGTTTATAAGTACGTTCCAGAACAAACCCACAAAAGAAAGTACTGTATTATACTTCGCAATAAAGTATAGGAGCTGGAGCAAGTATAATTTCCTGGCGTATAGCAGATAGTGGTATCGCGCGTGATCCGACCGCTACCCGTGCCGAAAGCTAGATTTGCGCAGATTTCAGGCGCTTAATTATTAAGCGTTTTAATTTGTTATGTGGACGGCGCGTCCGACTGATCGAGCTGTACGTATTCGGCCGCGAAAGCACACAAAGCGGACCCAAACAAAAGAGCACCGGACCACATCTGTACAACGCAAAGGCGCGCGCGACAGCCGTGTCTATGAACACTCACGAATTAATCCGTTCTTCCACGATGCTGCGCGCCACGCCACGACGCATCATCAAAATTCAAAACGGGCTGTAATTATCTTATACTACTAATACACCGGCACGCCACGATGCCACCGGCACGCCACGATGCGTCGTCAGAACGGGCTGTGTGACGGTTAAAAGTAAACTACGTAAGCCTCCATGGTAGTACTATGTGCCATTTTTAAGCCAGGGGTCGGCACAGACCATCTCCGGAACAAAACAGGATCCACCCCCAAGATGATCACGTTATCACGGTGCCGCCGCACTTGTGGCCGCAAAGCGCTGTAAAAACCAAAAAAAAAAAAAAAAAAGAAAAAAACAGGGCGCGCTGTTACCGACAGGGATTAGGAAAAAGTGACGTTAATAAGCAGAGGAGGAGCCTCACGTCTCCCCTGTCCCTCCCATCATCCTAATCATTCAAAACGCGGCTCCCGAAGCGCGGGCGATGGTGATTGACGATCGATGGTGGTGGGCTCAGGTCACGTGGACAGCACATGGCAAAAAGGTTTTTATCATCCATCTAACACTCGCTCGGAACCGTCAGCAACCCGGTTTGTTGTTGTTGTTGTTGTTGTTAAGCAGCAGCTGCAGAGCAGCTCTCTCCCAGACCCGGACCCGGCTCGGCAGCATAAGCGATGCGAATTAAACAATGGCGGGCGAGCTCATCAGCACGAACCCCATGTGTTCGTTGCGTGCGTCACCGCGACGGCATCACGGCATCCTGCGCCTTGCTGACTGACAACGAATCGGCTTGGCGGATACGACGGGGAGCACTAAACTACCACTGCCGCTCTCGCGTAATCCTGATGCAATCACCGAGGCCTCTCTCGAGCTAATGACCGGTACGGTGCTGCTCCAGTGCATGCATCATGTCAAGGATTAGATTACTCCTGGTCCGGGTCCGGGTCCGGGGCGGTCTCTAGACAGCTCTGGCCACCGATTGGTCCGTAGACGGACGGCGCAGATCACCGTCTGGAATCGCCCATCCACGGCCGGGATGAGATCGATCGATCACGGATCCGGGCAAACCACGCACCAGTACTATTACACCGCAGGGGTGGGCATGCACAAGCACAACACCGAGAAGATATTCGCTGCGCGCCTGCGCCTGTGATGACGCCCAGCCAGAGCCAGGGACCGGAGTGAATTCTCGCCACTTTTCCCTGCGTCTGCCGAGGGTGGCCATGCCATCACCGTTCGCTTTCAGTGACCACAAGGAGCAGCAGCAGAGGCCAAAAAAAGGAGGAAAAAAAAAGCGCGCATACATACACGCTGCACGATGTGGTTACGTGCGCGAGAGAGACCACGGCGGCACGGTGAAAAAATGGGAGCGGCTTTTCACTTGCCCGCAGCGCAGCGGCAGGCAGTAGGCAGTAGCCCAGCACACGCGGCAGCTGGCCAGGCCAGGGCCAGGGGCCAGCAGCGCGCCGAGAACCGAGAGAACGGAAGCCATCTAGTCCTAGATCGCATCGTCTGTCCGTCCATGACCAATCCACAATGGCGTCGCAACGGCACAAAAGACGGCAGGAATGGCAGGCAGGACGAAGAGCAGGGCAAAGGGGAGGACCGCCACCGGACCGGAGCCCAGAGGGAGAGAGACAACAGCCCCGAGCAAGCAGTCACTGTGCGTCATTTACAGGCAACAACAGCTCGCTTTATTAAGAGCGGGACCTAAACTTGTCCGGACGCGCTGCGAACACGAGTCGAAACAGAGCGGGAGAAAAATGGTGCATCATGGCTGGATGCGGTTTACTGATGAGGACCGCCGAGAGGATAGTATGCTCATCGGGAATAGTGCAAGCAGAATCTACTGTAATCTTGATTTAACACAACTGAAAGACTATACACACAGCACAGCTCAACGAGCCAGTAACAAACGGCACCGCACTATAGTTGTACAAGCGAACTAACACCTCAGATTCAACAAGATGCAACAAAATTTCTCATACATTAGATCATCCGGCATCCAGACATTTTTTTTTTTGGTTTCCTTTGTACCAATCCTCCTCCCCCCAACTGTACAACAGCGACATGGACCAAACCCATACATTCAAACCAGTCTCCTTTTTCCCGCCAGCACCTCGCTGGATCTCACACGTTCCATCCGTCTCGGTGCAAGCCACGTCGCACATGCGCTGTGTCTGAAAGATTGCTTGCACTCACTCGTCCGTCGATCAGCAACTCATGGCCTCGCACTTCACCGGGAGCGCGCGGTCGAACCCGCCGCGGGACAGCAGGGTTCCCACAACCGCCATGTCGCGGCAGAACACGCCCTGGTACACCGGGGCCGTCGAGGTCACGGCTGCCGCAGCCGGGGTTTTCGACGCGGGAGCTGATACGGTTGCCGCCGTCGGGGATTTTGACACAGGAGCCGGCACGGCTGCGGCGGGTTTCGCCTTCGGTTTCTTCGAGGCCTGGACGCGGTTCGGCGGGCTCCTCGAACGAGCGCTGGGTGGCGTGGTGATTTTCTTTGATTTAGCCGGAGCGTGTGCCGGTGGTGGCTCCTGCTTTGCAGCTTCTTGCTTGGCAGCCAACGCCGCTTCCTGCTTTGCAGCTTCTTGCTTGGCAGCCAACGCCGCTTCCTGCTTTGCAGCCTCTTGCTTGGCAGCCAACGCCGCTTCCTGCTTTGCAGCTTCTTGCCTGGCAGCAACGGCCGCCGCGGCCTCCTTTGCCCTCTGCCTTTCGGCAGCCTCCTCGTCCAGCACGGCAGACATGACGAACGTGTACCCCTTCTGCAGCATCCGGTACAGCAGCAGCGCGGACATGCGCGCCTGGTCGCGCACCGCCTCGAGGTCCCGGTGCTCGTCCACGAGCTCCAGGCGTTCTCCGAACACCACGGCACGGTCGGGTTTCAGTTTCAGGGAGAGCAGCAGGTGCGCGCGCTCGAGCTCGGAACGCGTGCATCCGCGCCGCACGCCCAGCAGCAGGTAGTAGTCGATGTTGCACGCCTCGCCGGCGGCGACGCGGCCGCGGAGGACCTGGATGCGAGCGGTCAACTTGCGGTGCGCGCCGGCGATCTCGCGGTAGCGCACGCCGCCCTGCGGCCGCCACCGGGGCCCGGGAAGCTTGCCATCCCGCAGCGCGGCGTCGTACAGGAGTTTCAGGTGGTCGAGGTCGCGGAGGCAGTCGGCCAGCGCCCCCACGGACTGGAGGAGGTCCGCACGGGCACGGATCGCCGGGATGTAAGCGGGGTCCAGGGCGAGCGCGCGGTTGCAGTCAGCGATGGCGTCGGCAGGACGGCCACCGGCCTGGAACGCAGCCGCGCGGCCGACGAGGCACGCGGCGGCGAACGGGTGTGGCAGCACGCCGCGGCGCGCCTCGAGGATTTTGGAGAAATGGCGGACGGCCTCGGCGGGGAGGCCTGCGTCGAGCGCGGCCATGGCCGCCGCGCGGCGCCGCAGCAGGAGCTTGACGTGCGCGAGGAGCTGCGACACAGCCTCGGATTCCATCGCAGGTATGACGAACGAAGAACCGGACTTGGACGTCTTCCCCGACAACGGCACGGAGGGAACCGGCGCGGCGGAGGCGGACGAGGAGAAGCTGTCGTCGGACCAGCAGACGCTCTCGCGGCGAAATGCAGCCGACGCGAGGCGGCGGCCGGTCTGCAGCAGCACCATGGCGTCTTCTATGAGACCGAGGTGGAAGCAAGCCTGCCCCAGGACCAAGTACCTGTTTGGTCGAAGAACCATGTCACTAGAAATCTTCGCGATCTGTCAGATCAAAACGAACAATGCAGAATCCTGCATAGTACTAGTACCTCCATTGCGTGTCTGTGTTGGGGTTCTTTGAGAGGCCGGCCAGCACGCGGCGCTTCAGCTCCGAGATGTCGAAGCACCGGAAGGAACGGACGGACCTGGCGCCGGGTTCCGCGTCGTCGGAGCGGTGGCGCTCGGGCGAGAGGAGCTTGGCGCGGGACATGGTGCCGAGGTCGCCGGAGCCCGAGGACAGCAAGGACGCCGACGAAGACGACGAGCTGTCGTCGCCGCCGGAGCAGGACTTGCCGCAGCTCGGAATGTAGTCCCGGAGCATCTCGGCCACCTCCTTGTACCGCCGCAGCGCGAGGAGCGCGCGCGCACGGAGCTCCAGGGCGGCCTCCATCCGCGGCGAGAGTTCAAGCGCCGCTTCAACCAGGCCGAGCGCCGCCACCGTGTCGCTGCCTCCGTTCTCCGGCGCCGCCGCAAGAATCGCTCTCGCCTCCCGAAGGTACTTGTCGATCACCTGAGGCCACACGGGAACGCGCAGAGACTACATCAGATTTCCCGTCCCCAAAACCGGATTTCTGCTCGACGATTGACCAATCTGAGAAACCGTGGAATTTTTTTTTAGCAAAAAAAGAAGGCAACACCAACCAAAACAAGACAAGAAAACAGAAGGCCGTGGAACCAAGCAGTTCATGAATGGGGAAAACGAAATGCAAGCTCTAAAGATCCAAATGGTTTCGTGAAAATCCACCAAGACGACACAACTCCACTCAAGTCAAAGGCAGAGTCTGGGCATTCGTGCAGTATCTCAGTATCTGCGCTAAGAGCCGTCTGCGAGCAGCTAGGTGGAAACTGAAACCCATCCGAGCCCAACAATGGAGGCAGCACAGGGGTAGGGGCGAGAACCAACACTGACCTTGCGGTTGCTGAGCAGCCACTTCCTCTTCTTCTCCGGAGCAGAAGAAGGCGAGGACAACGCCATTGCTTCCCTCGCATCAATCGGCGCAAGCTAGCCGAAGCTAATCGATCCCCAAGGGGAAGAGACGGACGCACAGGGGAAGAACTGAAGAAGGTAGGGGGAGGGCCTGAGTTTAAAGAGAGGAGGTTGTAGTAGGCAACAGGGGAGAAGACTGGAGGAACAAGGCAAGGCGAGAGAGGAGATTATATATATACGGATCCAGGACTAGCTCCCAAATCTATCGCCCTGTGCGTACATTTTCTAACCTTTTCTTTCTCGGTTTTGAATTGAGTGGGGAAGAAATGGGGGGGAGGAATACAAGGAGAAATGCCAGCTTTGACTGCACTGCACCACCACCTTCTCTCTCCTCTCCTCTGTCTTTGCTCCATGCTTTCCCTTTCAGAGAAAGCTTCGATCCCTCACCATCCTAGCTGGCCAAGATGCCTATCCAACACAGGTGATCCCTTCGACACTAATCACTCTTCACATGCCAAGGAAAATGGAGAGAAAAAAAATCCATGTAGAGTGTCGTCTATAAGGATCTTTAATAAAAGAGAAAAGAGAGAGAAGGAAAAAACAGTCATGCTTCTCCACTACTACTCCTTCCTCTACACCCAGGAATTTTTCTCCCCGTCTTTTCTTTCCTTCTGGCAATCCCTTTTTCGCTCTTTACCTTGATTCGTTGATTCCTCCCCCCTTATATTAGGTTATCAGTTCTTAAGCAGGAAGCAGCATCATTTTAAACGTAACAGTTTCTTCAATCAAACCAGAGATAAATGCAGGTCTCAAAGCTGAGCTAGGCTTTCAACCCTGTCAGCGGCACATGCCACACACATTTCCTCTCAATTTTCGTGCGTTTTTTGTCAGTGTGAAGGTCGCTTAAATCAAATCAGTCGAACTACCTCACCAACCAAACGGGGGTTAGTCAATTGGTATTTGTTGCAGATTTGCATGTCTCATTCTATTTTTTTTCAGAAACAAGAAAAAATGAATGAGCGAAAATTTGTTTGTTAAGAAGTTTGTAACCGAACTTACGATAGAACATTTAGTTTTTTACTCTTGAATACTTCTTAATCGTGCCGTACGAAACAAAGCAAATGCAAGTCTATACTGTTAAACAAAAAATATGCAAGTCTAGAACATCGTTCTTTCGGATCTAACAAAATATTTTTTTATGGAAAAGGAAACATATTTTATTTATACAAACATTTTGAAATAAGTACTAGAATTCAATTTTGTAGATTGTTAGTTCCATATATACTCAATGATTAAAAATAAAAATTAATGAAATCTCAATCATCTGGAAATTAGACAGACCGTAGTCATGTAGCCGAGGCTCAAACACGAGATCTCTCCCGACCCTCATCATTCATCAGTAGTATACTTAAATACGTGGTGTCAACCGATTTCCTATTGTAGCGTCTATACTTTGGCTATAGAGTACTGCTGAATGTTGATACTGTAGTATACGCACAGTATGTCCTCACAGTTTTACGAAAATCTGAGTAATTAAAATCTGGACCTTGCTTTCTGCAGATACACGGCACCGTATAGTAAAGTTCTTCTGTCCTGAGCGAAATACGGCACCCCACAGTTCCGCGTACAGTCTACGTAGGGCCTGGTTGGTTGGATCCTCTGTGTGTATACGTACAAAACGATTGGAACATGAGAAGGTTTAATACTACTACGATACGAGCAATGAAATACTGTACTGTACTACTACTCCTACTAGTCCCACCACACCCGTGGTCCCACGTCGCGCTACGGCCAGGCGGCCAACCGATACAGGCAGAGGCAGGTGGTTATTACGATGGGAAAGGTGTTCTTGAATACGCCCCCGGTCCCTGCGTACGCGGTCCGTCCGTATTTATACGGCAGCAGGAGCGGCGCTTGTGTACTGGACCAGTATTTCACGTGGGCGCCGTGTTGAGGAGGCGCCGGGTACGCGGGACCGGGACGTCAGTGAGGCTAACTTTTTCCTCGTGTCCTCCCTCCTCTCTTGTGAGTCTTTCTGTGTGGACCGTGACGTCACGGGAGGAAAGTTACCGGGCTTTAATTTTACAGTACTCCAGTCGCAGACGTACAGAAGGAAAGGGGATAATGGATATGGATGCAGTCAGCAAACAGTGCACGCAGGGGCAGGGCGCGGCGCTTTTGTGCTACAGCTTCGTTTTGTTCTACAGCTACTAATGCTACAGTTTATCCGGACCAGATCAGTGGACATGTCCACGCAAATGCGCAGATTTTCTTTCTCTGATCGGGCAAATGAACAGAATTTTTTTTTTTTGTGTGTGTGTGTGATGTGATTGGGCAAAAGAACAGATTTGAGCTGCCAAACTCCGGTCATTGCCTTGCCTCTCTCAACGTGTTGTTGTTTGCGTGCGTGGATGGTAAAAACGCGCCGCGCGCACCGCCGCCCGCCGCGCCGGCGAGCCCATTTATGAGCGACCCGATCGGAGAGCGTAGAGTGCCGCAGAAGCAACCGGCTGCGCTGCGCGGACTGTTGTATGCTGTAGTGTAGTGGTACAGTACTACTAGTACTAGCTGTAGCGGCGGCCAGCGCCCAGCTGAGCCTGAGCTGCGCGCGTGGCTAGTTGTAGGCTGGTACACCGCGACGACGGCTTTGAATACTGGGTCTGTCTGTCTTTCCCCCTTTTCCACGTATACTAGCGTCCGGAGGGGAGGCTTTCTTGCCCGATCCGGTGCCACCATTGAATGCGTCGGCACATGTAGAGGAAATGTCAGCGTCTCCCTCCTCCCCGGCCGCTTTACAGCCGAGACGCGCCGCGCCCGCCCGGCTTTTACCCACGTTCGCGTCGCCGTCGTCTGTCGGTGTTTCCTCCGTCGCGTTCGATCCGGCCGTGCACGGGGCACCTACGCTAACAACGAACGCGCCAGTAGTAGTAGTACAGGCAACATAACCATATGATACGAGCAGTGTACGAACAGACCCGATGGAGTGGTCGCGTCAGTATGACGACGAGAGTCGAACAAGCGTTGATCGGGCGAGATCATCGGCGAGCTCCACGCATGCATCCGTGCGTGCAAAGGTTTTGCCTTCTTGCCGCCCCATCATTGGAGCGGGAACAGAAACAGGGGCGAGAGCATCCTCATCGACGACAATCATGGACGCATGTTGCACCCGATCAGAGGGGGGCTGCTCTTGACCTGTCTGGGTCTGTCTCGCTCGCTACATATTCGATCCGTCCTTGAGTAACTTGCTCGTAAAGCATGCCTATCCGGCCCGTTTCGGGCTGTTTGCTTCTTTATTACTAGATCGGCACATGTACACAAATATTCGTTTCTTCTCCGAGTGTGTCCATGGGTGGAGTGAGTGTGCCTAATACTACTACTAGCGTGTAAAATGTAGCTCGGCGGAGATTCTCCGGTTGAGTGAGCATGCAGAAACTTCAGTCTACTAATAATAATGCAGGATTGTGCTGTGTCTGGGGGTTTCTAGTCCTGCATGGTGGGCGGCGCTGCGACCATCGGATGCTCTGCGCCTGTATTCTCGGTGCCTGTCTCCGGATAGAACCAACTACACAGTGGTATCCGTATTATTTCTGATCGGGTTGCTGCTACTCAGCAAGTCAATGCCCGCTCGTGATTGGGTTCGATATAGTAGTCGTCGCGCACCACTGCGGAATTGTTGTGATCCCTGTATCCAAGGTGCTTTGACTTAAGCCCTGTACCAAAAAACAAATGCTGTTGCTCTTCCAGCTGCTTGTGACGATTTCATTAAAACCTAATTTTCCACGGGTACAAAATGCCTGTAACAAATACTTGCTCCTGCCCGTATTGTACTTTGTACGTAGAGAGTTCCACGGGTACAAAATGCTCCAAAATGTTCTCGAAACGAAGGCACCAGACAGAGAGTGGAACCCACACATGCGAGGCTGGCAATGTCTACGTGCCTGCCATGATGGCCGAGCACGTTGGCGCCAGCTGTCTCCCAAGGAGTGGCCTTGTCCCCATTGGTCAGTGCTTTCAGACAGGTAAGCCTACGCTACCAAACGGTCCCCCTATATATACGTACAGTGCACTCTTCTACAGTTAGGTCTTGACCGAAATAGGCCTCTTGTACGCCATTGGTCTACGTGGACTCGTTTGCCAGCTCGATCGCGGGCCCGTGACAACGCACCGTCACTTTTGAACACTGACTGGTGGCTGTGGCTCGATCGTCGGGCACACAAACAGAGTACTAAGTTATGCTGCTTGACTGCTTGTGGGAGTGCCGCTTGATGATTAACCAATTAAAGTAATAGAGCCCAACTGCAGTTTTAGTTGTTCGAACAATCCCCGCGTACGTTGATAGGTCGAGATCCATATTTCTCTCCTGCAATGGTCCATTTCTCTCCCTCTCTCTCTCTGTTTTTCAAACACTGTATCTGCCCAAAAATATGTGCCTAGTTTTCGATTCTCTCAACTGCAATATGAATTCCAACTCCAAAGATGGACCTCAGAGTAAAAGTTATTTACCGAATGTATAATAGTAAAAGAAAGGGGAACGATTCGCGCTGTTTCACGTTCAATATTTAGGTACTATACCTACGATTGTATCCATTTCAGTACGTGCCTAAGTACTATGCTTACTGCAACACATCTTTATACCCACATCAATTATAAGTTAGAAAAAGAAAACTAAATGTGATTTTTTTGGAACTTTCTTTCGAAAGCATATGATTGCAAAAACAGTTGATGTGTCGTGCTCCTATCCATGGAGCAGCAGCTAGCTAGCCGGTCCGTGTAATCATGTATGCTCATCAGTGTCTCCCTCTAGCTAGGCGAATACGGATGGATGCTGAGGCGGTATTTAATCAAAGGGTTCGATTGGTTAATCACGTCGGCAGCTTTTGGACCGGTTGGTTTGTTTAAACGAAAGCATCAAGCCATCAAGGCTTGACGCTCAAGCAAACGAATTTGCCATCATTTTCTCAGCCGTTCGATTTAATTTGGTTCCAGTAGCGTATAAAGATAATAATCCTTAATTAGAGCAGGGTAAGCGTTAGATTAGATGCTAGCACCATGCTCCGCCATCATCACACGGCTAAATGTTGTAGAGTATTAGATTGACAAATTTACTCCAACATGGTCTAGCTAGGCATACTAGCTAGATCTTTGTAGTAAGATGCTGCATTGCCTAATTCCGATATTACTTTTAAAAGAATAAAGGAAATTGCATTAGATCTTTAATATGTGTCCTATAATTTCTGCTGCACGGTGCACAACTATATAGTACAGTACTATATATATGTTGTAGACGAAATATTCCAGGACTACTATACAGTGACAATATGACTTTTTTTGATAATTATTGTACTGCAAATTACTCTGCTATGGTGTATACACAGTAGTACTAGCTATACGTGGTACTACACCAAAGTATGCTGTTACACAGATCACGGTTTAATTATTAGTATAAACAGGATTAGTACTTCATATGCGTGCGCCGCCACGCCTAACTTGCTGGTTAGCTGAGATGACGACTTCTCACTTAACTCATTAAATCCCTGATTACTCTCGTGCCCTCTAGCTACTTGACTTGATCCCTTTGTCCTTTTGCAATCCGGATTTTCTCTGACTTAGGTAGCTAAGAAAGTCGCCTTGTAAGTACGAATTGAAAGGTTTCGGCAAACTATAATGATTTAGAAGACTGAAGGACTGGCTAATTAAGCTATAGAATGTCCCTATATGCAGTGGATCGGATGTACCAACCATATAGGATGCATGATGAATGGTCTAATCTCTAAATTAATTAGTTGTGTACCAAATATACGGGCACCCAACCTTTCGTACTGGTGCTTGATCAAGGTGTTACAAAGCCATTGGAAGAAGTAGATCATATATATGGATCTAGACATGTAGTCAGTCTCATAACGACCGTGAGCTGAGCTGCAATTGTTGGAACGATGGGTGGTAGTAGCATATGCTTTGTTCCACCCTTACATTTCGATGAAAATAATAAATTAGTCAACTTTATTCTCAGATGCGTTTAGATGACTTTAAGTACAAGTGATTAAGATATTAACATCGAATTCATCTGTTGTTTAGCTCTGGAACAGTTTTGCCTTTACCTTATCCAAAACTATGTTCTCAAGCATAAATTCTTTGGAACGCACCATTGTGATAGGAATCACACAAATATTTTTTTTTAAAAAAAATAGTTTAATTTTACAGGAAAAATATAGGATTAAAAGAAAAGGATTCCCACAAGCTAAAGACGGCGAAAATACATAGATGAAGTCACGATGCATATTTTGTTGTCAACAGTAAGATACATACCGCTGAACTCAACGAATAACTAAAATGTAATTGTTGCTTTGAAGAAAATTTAAATTATATACTTATGCTGAATTGGAGTCTCAGAGATAGGTTCCACTACAAAGATTATACATACTTCTCTCCCTGTCCTAAATTATATGACGTATTAGCTTTTGAGTCTCATTCTTTAAACTTTCGTCTTATTCAAAAAATTTATACAACTACTAATTATATTGTTATGATTTGATAGAATATAAAGCATATTTTGTATTTGACATAACATTTTTATTATTTTTATAAAACTTTAATAAGAGAAACAATATCATGTATTTTGGGACGAAGACATCCATAAAAAAGACTTGTAGAATCTTGAGGCAATGGTATGCAGTTTCATTAGTAGAAGGATAATGGACTAACTGTCTGCTTTCATCAAGAGAATACGATCGTTATTAGATGAATATTTTAATGACAACATGAAATTGATTGTTGACAAAACTTAATAAGCAGGCAGAGTATAATAAGCAGAACAGAAGACGAAACTGTATGGAATAACCTCAACACCGGAACAACACTAGTTGGATTCCTGTCCCGATAGGCAGCTCGTTTTTTATGTATAGATGTACTAGTATAGGCTTGTACCCCTCGGCGGGTCAAAGCGATGATGCGGAAAGTTGCGCGAGAACAATCCGTCTCGCCTTCCGGACCCTCTCTGTCTGCTACTGCCTACTAGTGTCTGCTGCTAGTAGACTGCTAGGCTTTGGCTGTATGGGTTGACAGCCAAAACATGTTTTACCCGTAGGCAGCTAGTACCACATGCTTGATGGATGGATCGTGTAGAGCAGGGGCTGGCTGGCTGGCCCTTTCGATTAAAGCACGACGCCGCCGCAGCTTTCTTGTGATCTCGCCTCGTCTCTGCCTGCCTTTTTCCCTCGCTGCCCCGCGCCCGGCCCGGACCCTTTCGATCGCATCGCATCGCCAACAATCCTTTTCCTCGCTTGGCCGTGGCCCTTTGGCTTTGGCTCCCAGCCTGACCAATCTACAGCTGCCGTCAGTATGCGCGCACTGTGCAAATAAGGAGCCTTGCGCTTGCGGGGTTTCGTTATGGTACAGTGGATATTGACAGGTGCACGCACGACACTGTTGCCGGATGCGAGCGTATCTGTGCTGTACTGCAGCGATCGGCCGAGGGGACTAGAATCCGAGAAGAGAGAGCGCGAGGCGCCAGAAGCCTGCACGCATCTGCTCGTTTTCGCGCTGAGGGAAACTCCGCGAAATCAAACCATCTTTGCGCAGGCAGCATGCAGCGGAAACGGCGGCGTTCGATGCGTGCGCAGCGGATGTGACCCTTCGATGGATCGACGCGCCTGCCACGTGCCACATCACCATTCACCAGAGAGGAAACCGAGTTTGGTTTCTGTTGCTTCTCCGGGGCATGACGATCGATTGTCGAATCGGATGATACCTTTACTTTGGATACAAGCGGTGGTAGCGTAGCTCTGCAGTGACTGCATTATGAACCTGAAGTTGCGCATGCGGTCATTGACAGGACCTAAGTAGCATACTCCTACTAATTACTGGTAGCTCGTCTATGCCGTGTAGACGTATCATATGATCTTAGTAGTCCTATTATATCTATACGACACTACACGATTACACTACTAGTCCTAGTCTAGAAATAAATCGATCCTACATGGGAATTAAGGATGTCTTCAAAAAGTAGTACTGGCACTTATCGTCCTGGTCCTGCAACTAGCTAGCACGTTGGCTGCGTCTTTAACCTTAACCTTCCTCACCTCATGCAACAACTTTCTACCGCAAATAATCAAGCCGCCCTCTTCTTCCTCCTCACTTTTTCTCTGAGCGAAAAGACGTGACAGTAAAAGTAATGAGCAAAGCCCAAGCACCCGAATACCGGACACGCGAGAACAAGCGCTACCAAACAAGCACAACACACTAACACAGCCAGGGTAAGGCGCAACAACGCGGTGCGCGCGTGCGGGCCGGGCAGGGCAGGCCACGGAAATCCATTTCGCCGTACCGATCGAAAGGGGAAATGGACGACAGACGTGCGGTCGTGCATGTGCGTGCGCGCGGGGTTTGTGCCGGCAGATAGAGCAGGGCTTGCGGCCCGCATCATGACGGTTCTGATCTGATGACGAGGAGGCAGCCGGCCGGGTCGTCACAGCACAGGGGAGGCTTGCTCGCTCGCTCGCTCGTCGTTAATCTCGATCTGTGTGTTTGACAGATAGCTTTGGACTTTAATTGTAATTAGCTTTAAACATCTCGGGCCTAGTGCCCATGCAGGCCTGCAGTCCAGGAAGCGCACGTAGTGCTATGTTAACCAAGCTCCTGGCTGCGGCTGCTGTGTATATGTACTGATGTTTGTTAATCAATAATCATTGCGTCAATTAACCTACGCTTTTATGGTATCAAAGATCGTTCCGATCCTGCTTCCGTTACCCTAACCCTACCGCCGCCGACCTCCCGTCACGGCGTCCGCTACGCCGGTGACCTCTCACGTCGTCGTGAGCACCCCTGCTAGCCTGCCGCCGTATTCCTCTTGGCGTGCCTCTCCCATATCCTCTCCTCTCGGCCATGTCTTCCTCCAGCACATCTGCCTCTGCGATCGAGAGCACTGCCATCAGCGCTGCCCGTAACGAGGTTGCGCGTCTTGAGTCTGCCAACAGTGAGGCAGTCTTGATCCAGGCCGCGAAGGACGAACTCGCTCGTCTGGAAGCTGCATGCACCGCACGTGCCCAGCTCGATCTCGATGCCAAGGCCAACCACAACGCTGCCGTTCAGGCGCACGCGGCCGCACAGGCGGCGGCCGCTGTCGCCGCACTTCATGCGCAAGCCGTCACCGTTCCAAATATTCGAGCCATGGTTCCCATCGTCCTCGACACCACCTCTACCAACTACGCCAAGTGGAAAGCTCTCTTCCTCAACACACTCGGCAAGTATGAGCTCTCCGACCACGTCTTGGCCGACATCGACAACGACGACACCGCCGATCCGTACTGGACGCGCATGGACTGCACGGTGAAATCTTGGCTGTTCAACACCATCAGCCCGTCGTTGCTGGAGGTCGTTCATACCGACACACCCTCTGCTCGCCAGATGTGGTTGAGCATTGAGGACCAGTTCATCGGCAACAAAGAGTCACGCGTGCTGATGCTCGATGCCCAGTTCCGTAATTTTGTCCAGGGCGACCTATCCATATCGGAGTACTGCCACAAGCTCAAGACTATGGCTGACGGCCTCACTGATCTGGGCCACCCCATTGACGGTCGCACGCTTGTTCTCTCCGTTCTACGGGGGCTGAACGAGCGCTTGGCGTACATGAAGGTCATCACCAAGCGTCAGCGCCCTCTGCCATCCTTCGTCATCGTTCGCTCGGACTTGGAACTTGAGGAACTCGAGGCGATTCCCATGGCGCCGTCGCAGGCTTTGGCCGCGTCCTCGGTGTCTGGTGCACCCCCCTCCCTCAAGCCACGGCGCACCGTCTACACCTGCGTCATCCTCCAACAACAATGGTCGTGACCGCGGCCGTGGTGGTGGCCGTGGTCGCGGGCGTGGTGGTCACGGCAGCGGTCGCGGCACTCCCAACGGTGGTGCTCCCAATGGCTGGCCCTCTACCTTCAATCCTATGACTGGCATGTTTCAGGTCTGGCCAGGATACGCCCCCGGCGTACTCGGCTCCCACCTGCGCGCTCCACCAGCAGCACCACAGCATGCACAGGGGTACTGTGAGAGACCCGACCAATTTACATTCAAGTTTACCAAGTTGACTCGCGGCCCACGTATGGTATGCGAGAACTCAACCCGATAAAAGAGAATATAAATCCAGCAGTCCCCCGACATGCTTCTCAAGCAACGCCCAACATCCTAGCACGTCGGCAACGTCACAGGTGATACATCACATAGGTCACATTAGTTTAATAACATTAATTTAACAATATTCTTACATACCAAGGTTCATCAGAAGTCTTGAAACTAACAATTTTAAAAAGCGGAAGCAATTCTAAGAAATACGATAGTCGCAGCAGTTGCAATGAGGAAACAACAAAAGATTGCGATGCCCAGCCCACGAACATCACAAATCACGGTCACTCGAAAGTCTTGACTACGCCTCGCCCTCGCCGGCATCGGCAGGGACGAAGTAGCCGAAGACCAGCTCATCCTCACCTGCAAAACTTAAACAACAAACGTTGAGTACGAAGGTACTCGCAAGTCTTACCCTGTGGTGGGAATTAGTTCCCGACTCCAAGGATAATGCAATGAGGCTGTAGCAAGGTATAAAGTATAGGAATGGACTCAATTGCTTAAAGCAGAAACTAAGCATATGTGAATAAGCATAAGAAAAAGGGACTCTTGCGGGCATGAACATCTAATAAACCCAATCCCTAAGCACCATGTAACCATAACCATGTATAATACCCTTATCCATGTTCCATCCAAACCATGGATACCAATAACCATACTTCAATTCTCAACATGTTATGTGACTACTCTACGATATTATCCAAAGGACACTGAGCTTGATCATAACCGAGACCGCGGCGGATTCGAACCGATTTTACACCCTGCAGGGGAGTCCAACTGTACCCACACGACTGAGGACCATACGGCTCATGTAACCTGCTAAAGTTACACAAGGGGGTACTCATGTCAACCTTTTTCACACTCGTGCCCACATGGTTGGAAAATCCACACGGTGCCGAGTACCACGGCCTCGCAGGCACACGTGAGTCCCTCGTCGAGTATCACAGCCTCGCAGGCACCCATGAATCCCTCGTTCCACACACCGTGCAGTCATCGGCCAAACGTTGATACGCAGTGAGATACTCAGCTTGTCTTACCATTATATCGGACATGTGGTATGAACGGAAAGTGCTCAGGCCAAGAATAACACAGCCGGGTCCTAGGTCAACCCAGACGGGGCCTACGGCACACAAGACCTCCATGTCTTGCTGCACTCCTATCCCACCATCCAGATTTCAGTTTTTGACACTTTTCAACTTTTACCAACATATGAACTCGCCACAAGTCCATAAGTAATCAAGGTGGTTTCTATACATGCGAGTGGGACGTACCACTCGACTTCTACCGTGTTATCTAAGCATGGCTAAGCATTTCGTGACTCGAAACAATGACACTCTACCCAGTTTGTCAAGGTGACGTAAGCAATAGCAAGGAGGGGTACATGCAGCAATAATAGGTGTTCCCGATTGTATCACTATGCCCGACTTAATGCAAACCCTAGACGTAAGCATTCATTTAATAATTAAGTAAATTACTTAGGGTAGCAATATGAGGTGCTTGCCTTCAACAACAGTGGTGTTGTCTTCCTCAGCAGCTGGATCAACCTCCGATGCTTCTCCCGCAGCAGCACCCGCGTCACTCTCTGGCGGTTCGTAAGCTATAAAGTAAAAACGCGTAGATATGAGATGCATGCCATGATGTCATGATGCACAAACGATGCGATATGATGCAGAGAGGTAGCTACTGAGTCTATGAACACAATGCAAAAAGAATGAAGTTAATCGGGGTTCTACAGCTCAAGTTATGGCTAAAACAGTTTTACCGATTCCGGTTACGGGTTCCCCGGTTCCCGGGTTCCCGGTTCCGATATCGGGTGGCACACGGATGTTGTTTCCGGGAAGAATCCCAAAACACATCACATGTACTGGCTTCACTAAGTGGCTTGGGTTACTATGAGACTAAGTTGGAGTGGTTTTGACTCGCGTTAGCAGGAACACGAGCCCTCCGATGGTCGTTGCCCGTTTACGACATCGGGAATACCGTAACGGTGCCGTAAAAGTCGTAACGACTTTTCCGGTGAAATTCAAAGTTAAGCTACAGGCATGGGACCATTTTTAGTTTAAAGTACGCTCTAAATTAAGACTTTTAGCTCAGAGTTGGGGTCAAGTTGAGCTTCTATGAATTTACTAAAAATCAAACAATGTTCTGTTTTCCAAAGTTATAAAATCAGAAACATGTACTAAACTTATGCAAAAATCATGAAACTTTATGGATCTACTACTGAAAATCTAAGCTAAATTTTTTGTTAAAGATCTTGGGCTTTTGGGTGACTTTCCTAATGTGCTTTAGACAAAGGTAAATAATCTAGGGTTTTGGGCATATTAACCATGACCTACATGCACAAATATTCATGAAAAATTCCAGTAAAAATGCAGGAGATGCATCATGCCAGGATACAATTATGATTCAAAAATCAAGCCTAGAAACCTTCTGGAACTCCAATTAAAAATCAAAAACAGAATCATTTCAATGAATTATTGAGGAAATTACAGCGACATTTTTGAAAAGGTGCTTTAACAGAAACTTATTTAGTTATTCAGGGATTCGAATAAAATTAGGTTTGGAATTTTTATATTTTTCCACTGTTTTCTACACACTTAACAACTTTTGGATAATTAAAGAAAAATGGAAAAATCAATGGAACAGTGCAGAAACAGGGGAAAACAGCAGGGGCGGCTGCTCCGGTGAGATTTCTCGCCGGAGAAGAGGGTTAGGGTAGGGATTGAATAGTCGTGGAGCATCACCTTGATTCAAAGCACTGATTTGAAAAGGATGAAGGCCACGGGAGAGAGGGGAAAGGGGTCGGCGACGTGAAGCTCCAAGGTGGCTTCAATGGCGGCCGACGGATGGCGCGCGGCGTTCTTCGTCACCGGCGATCACCTGTGGTCGAGATCATGTCAAAGAGGTGCGCAAGGATCAGAGCAAGTAGCCGGTGAGAGGAATTGGAGAATCATTGTACCGTGGCGACGAATTTTGAAGAATTGCGGCCGCCGGTGAGGTGCTCGGCTGAAAACAGGGGCGGCGGCGTTCCAGAGGAATTAGTGCACGGCCGGGCGGGGATGGATGGTTGGAGAGTTTCAGGGGGTTGAGGAGAGCTCTCTTGGCACGGTGGTGGGGCTGAGGAAGGGCCGAAACTCGCCGGCACCGTGGAGGTGGCGAGGGGCGGCTATGGCGGCTGAAAAACAGGGCAACACGGTTGACGCGCGGGGAAAAAGGCAGGGAAGGAGAAGAAGGAAGGAGGGGGCTTGGATTTATGCTCAAGTGAAGTGAGGAAAGGGAGGGAGAGCAGAGGCGCACTGAATTGGGTCACAGGGAGCAGCGGCCGGCAGGAGATCGTGGGAGGCGGCTACTGCCGTGACAGCGTCGTGCGGCAACAGGGGGAAATGATGGCACCGAGGGAAGAGAGAGGGAGGGGGGAGAAGAAACCGGCCGGCGGTCGGTCGCCTGGCCGTGAGCAGTGGCGGCGCGCCACTGTTCACGGTACAGCCATTGTCGGTCTCTTTTTTTTTATTAATTCCAATTCCCTTCACTTGAGTCAATTGAAAACTCTAGCTCCCGAGTTCAAAATTTTTTGAAACTTTTTGTGTGGGATAAGTTAATTATTTGAAAAAAATTTTATTATAGAAAGTTTTCCTGATTCAGCTCCTAAAAGTTTGTAAATTTTCAACTTGGTTCAGATTTGTCGGAATTTTAAAAGGGTTTAAAGCTTTACCAAAAATTTTGATAAAATTTCCAAAATTATATTTTAATGTGTAGTTGATGGTTATGTAAAAATATTGGGGTAGTTTTATGAAGAAAACAAAAGAGCCCGAGAAAGTCGATTAGGGTTTCCGAAAACGACGAAATTCAAAACCCTGACCCAAAAGCCAAAACGGAAAAAGACGAGATCAAATTCAAATCTTGTGAGCTCAAATTCAAAAATGACAAAAGGTTGAACTTTTGGGATGTGACACCCGGCCACGGAGTTGGGCTCCCCTACAGCACAGGCCACCTCACCTGGCCAACCTGTCATCCAGGCCCAGCCGGCTGTTGCCCCTGCTGCATCCCCCGCACACGACGTTGCCAACAGCAGGCTTGGCCCTTCTCCTTCAGCACGTGGTCCACCGTCAGGATTCCAGGCCTGGCCTGCTGCTGCCCCTGTTGCATCACCCACACAGGTTGTTGCTAGTAGCGGGCTGGGCAGCAGCCCACCACCGGATTTCCGACCTCGCACAGATGCTCCCGATGCCGCGGCCTCTGCCTCAGCTCTCCGTCCTCTGCCGAAAAATGCAGTCCCTGTTCAGTCCACTGTCAATGACCATACTATGGTGACGCGTGGAAAGACTGGATTTCGTCAACTGAAGCAGATTCTTGATCTTCAGGTGGCCACTCTATCCCCGCTACTGAAGACATACCATGGGGCCCTCTCAGATCCAAATTGGCGGGACACTATGATTGAAGAATTCCCTGTGCTTCAGGGCAATCACACGTGGGATCTTGTTCCTCCGCCGCCTGGTGTTAACATTGTTACTGGCAAGTGGGTCTACCATCACAAGTATCATCCAGATGGCACTTTTGATAGGTATAAGGCTCGTTGGGTACTGCGCGGGTTTACACAGCGTCCCGGTATTGACCTTGGTGAGACTTTTAGCCATGTGGTGAGGCCTGCTACTATTTGCACTGTCCTTTCTATTGCTATCTCTTAGGATTGGCCTATTCATCAGCTTGATGTGAAGAATGCATTCCTTCATGGGACCCTCTCAAAGACAGCCTATTGTGCTCAGCCCTCCGGTTTTGTTGACTCCTCTCACCCAGATTATGTCTGTCGGCTCAACAAATCTCTGTATGGTCTAAAGCAGACCCCACGTGCGTGGTACAGTCAGTTTGCCACTTTTATCCAGTTAATTGCTTTTCTTGGGGCTAAGTCGGACACCTCATTTTTTGTCTATCGGCGTGGCGCGGAGACTGCCTATTTGCTCTTATATGTTGATGATATTATTCTCACTGCCTTGCCACACAGCCTACTTCAGCTAGTCATCTCTGCTCTCACCTCAGAGTTCGCTATGAAGGATCTCGGATCATTACACCATTTTCTTGGTATGTCAGTTACTCAGTCTGGTGACGATTTGCTTCTTTCTCAGAAGCAGTACATGCTGGAGATTTTAGATCGGGCTGATATGTTAGATTGCAAACCATGCAGCACTCCAGTCGACACTAGCGCCAAGCTTTCTCCTGATGGCGCCCTAGTTGCCGACACCACTCACTTCCGCGGGCTCGCTGGTGCATTACAGTACCTCACATTCACTCGCCCGGACCTTTCATATGCAATACAGCAGATTTGTCTCTTCATGCATGACCCGCGTGAGCCGCATCTTGCTTTGGTTAAGCATGTGCTTCGGTATATTAAAGGCACCCTTGATTTTGGCCTTCACATTCACCGTTCTCCTTCTGTTGACCTTGTGGCATACTCCGATGCGGATTGGGCCGGCTGTCCGGAGACTCGTCGCTCCACATCTGGCTCTGCAGTGTTCTTGGGTGATAATTTGATTTTTTGGTCTTCTAAACGACAGGCTACAGTCTCACGCTCTAGTGCCGAAGCTGAATATCGTGCCGTTGCCAATGCCGTGGCCGAAGCATCTTGGTTGCGCCAGTTATTGGAAGAACTCCTCTGTCCAGTTCGTCGTGCTACTCTTGTCTATTATGACAATGTCAGTGTGGTCTACCTCTCCACCAACCCCGTGCAACATCAGCGCACGAAGCATATCGAGATTGACTTGCACTTCGTCCGCGACAAGGTAGCCGCCAGAGCTATCCGAGTTCTTCATGTGCCCACGACATCCCAGTACGCCGACATCTTCACCAAAGGACTGACTTCATCTGTATTTACGGAATTTCGCTCCAGTCTGAACGTCCGTCCATGTGGCCAATGACGACGCTCCAACTACGGGGATGTTTGCTCGCTCGCTCGCTCGTCGTTAATCTCGATCCGTGTGTTTGACAGATAGCTTTGGACTTTAATTGTAATTAGCTTTACACATCTCGGGCCTAGTGCCCATGCAGGCCTGCAGTCCAGGAAGCGCACGTAGTGCTAGGTTAACCCAGCTCCTGGCTGCGGCTGCTGTGTACATGTACTGATATTTGTTAATCAATAATCATTGCGTCAATTAACCTACGCTTTTACTGTGTCCTGATCAGGCACAGCCGGGACTCGTACGTATACGTGCGTCGATCCGGGTTTGATGCGCTGCGCCAAGCGGGGGTGGGACGAGGAGGACGGGAAGCATTCCGCAGCAAACTCGATCGGCGTTGTCACTTGGCTGTTCATCCACAGAGAACACTGCACGTCGTTCGGCTCGCCCAATTAACGCGCGGGTGCCTCTGGTCCGGCCGTGCACACACGCGCATGCCCGTCAGTTCAGTTCAGTTCAGGCAAATAAACATAACCAAAACCGAGGGCAGAACTGCGCGCCTCTGCTGTTGTTAAACTTGCACCCATTCCCTTGTCACCACTGGAGCCAGCAGCGAATCAGATGTACATAAACTTTCCGTCCCTTTCCATCCAGCTCACGAGCCACTCGATCGCCCATGGATAATGGATGATGATGGACGGATGGGAGAATCGAAGATCAGTCCCGCACTGTTGTAGTATAGTGGTACTAGAAGAGAAGTAGAAAAGGAGATGGCAATTATTATTAATCAGATGACTGTTGCGTTAACTAGGATAGCAACTAATTGGTGGTGTGCCACGTGAAAATGTCTGCGGTGGCGGGCGCGCATGCGCCTGCGCAACGAAGCACGAGAGGGATTCAGCGCAATCCGATCATCGATGACCCTTCCCGTGCATAGGCACTTGCAGGAATGGTGGTATCTCAGGTGAGCAGTAGTGCACAGCACGTCAGTGGAGGGAACGGTACCTGATGCGGCGTTTCTCTCCCCTGTTACTACTACTATTACTACAACTACTACGCACGCACGAAAAACTTGCCCACACGCCCCGGCCGCGCGCAGTTAGTTATTCCAGGCGATTAGCAGACAAACGGTCTCGTACAGTACGTACTTGCCCTTTAATTATGATTTAACGGGATGCGTGGGATCGGATGGAGGTTGCAATATTTAAGACGGATGGGATCAGCGTCGGCCTAACTTATCACCGCCCGGCCGGCTCTCCATCGATCCGTGCATGGCAGCATGGCCAACAAGGATGGCATTTCTCACTGCTAGCCGCTGCTATGTAAACCACAGAACCGTACCGAGATAAGGATGACGATGATCCTCATCAGGCACCAGCAGCGTCGACGTAAATGCAAGGCTCTCCCGACGATCGATCCGTGCCACCCATTCATTTGTTTCACAGGGATCATGTTCGTACGCAGACATGCATCGTGCGTGTGTAGCTAGGTAAGGACGAGACCAGGCTCACCCTTGTGACCGTCGTCACGTTCTTCGTTCCGTCGTTCGTCGAAGCAGCGATCGAGAAAGCAACCAACCTCTATCTATCTACGAGTACTACTATAGTACCAGACTACCGGTAGCATGATGAAACACGGCCAGGGGCCAGGGCCAGCCACGGGCCACCGGCAGTAGCACGGCAGGAGGGCATGCAGGAGCTGCCAAATGTTCTAGTAACCCCCCCGCGGAGGCCATGTTCCCGGGCCCTCATTGGCTCAGACGAAATTAAACCCCGGCCCGGCCCTCTCTCGGATCCGTGGCTGTGCACGGAGCACAGAATGTACGTACACCGGCCGGTCGATCGAGCGCGCGCGTGAGTCCGTTTTGTTTGTTCTCATCTTGTCGTCCCTTTGCTCGCAGATGTGCTCCATTGCAATGCAAGCACCCTTTTTCACAGATCGGTCAGTTGGTCACTGTTGCATAGGATTCCCCCCCCCCCCCCCCCCCCCCCTGCGCGTCAGCCGTCAGCATCTCTGTCACCTGTGGGCGCCCAAATAAAGGAAGCCCTGAGTTCTAGCGTGGCACAGCATTGACACCGCTCTCTGCCTCTCTCATCTCTAATTCTCTCTCACTGGGGGCCCGCAGTATGCGTCAGGCCAACACAACGGAGGACCCGGCCGGGGCGAAAACTGAGTTGTGTTGCGGAAGTGCAACGGAGAGAAGTGCTGGATCTGGTCTGGGTTGGTCTTGGCTGCCAACATATATGGCCATCGCCATCTCCGATTCTCCTTTGACGACGACGGAGCTTCAGTTCGCGCCGTGGCTCGGTGGCTGGCGCATGCGCGACCTTAGCCAGGGCACAACCCGCGTCACATCCCATCACGCGCTGTCCGCTCGTACGCTGCGCATGCGATCGAGCGTGGCTATCTGCATGCAACATGCTGTCGTGCTGCCCGCGGGTCCTGACTCCTGATTCGGTGATTTACTTCATTCATAAAGAAATCATATATGGATCTCTGGCAGCCGCGCCCCCTGGCTGTAAAGTCTCGCCTACGTGTCGACCGTTCATCTGCGCAGAGACGAAGTGCAGATGACGTCACGGGGAGCCAACCAATCAACCAACCGATTCATCCGATTCGAAAACCACAAGCAGGTTTACCCCCGCGAATCAAAGGCACCTACTAGTACTTGAAGTAGTACTTTCAATTTCAAGTATCTCTGTTCATACTCCGTAGTACTAGAATGGCAATGAGCATCAAGCTTAGCATGCATTTCCGCGTAACTCTCAGAGCCGGTGCCGAACGCGATGAACACAGATAGGCAGAAAACAAGCAGAGAGCTCTCATGCTGCGATCATCATCTCATCTTGCAGGCAATAGCGTACGAGCGAAGCCCAAACTCCATGTCCCGGGCCGGCCCCGCCCATTGAGAGATGGAAAAGGCATGTGACCTGGCCTATATAACTGCGCTGACGGGGGGCCCGTCCCGCCCGCATCCACCTTGCAGGCCCCAGCCTACTAACGGCAATGAACGCCGGTGTCCCACGGCGGGCCACCCAGAAAAGGCCCACCAAAGGAGAACGAAGCTGGCACAGCCGGCGCTTTTGTGTGAGTGACATGTGGGTCCGAGTGCGGCGGGTCCTCTATTGCAAGTGGGATATGCCTGCTGGCTGCCATCTCATCCTCAGTCGACGACTCGATCTGTGTTGTTGTCCGTCTCATCATCATCATCGTCGTCGATCTCGTATAGCCAGGGCCATGCCGCGCCAGTAGAGCCGCCAAACAACCAATGGCATTTTTACTACTAGTGCCAAATCTACGTCAATAGATCGAGGGCGGGGGGTCCTGTCCTGTGTCCTGGCGACTGGCATAGCTGACAACGTTGGCTTTTGCAACATGCCATATTGCCATGCCATCATGCATGATGCCTGAGGTATTTGAGTGGCAACTGGCTATGTCCTTGCATGCCATTAAGTCTTCTGTCCATTTGATCCCTATCGTGTCCGGCTCTGCTGCATTGGTTTCAGTCTTCATCGCGACTTGCATTGGTTTAGATCGGAGCCTGACCGAACTGTCCCTCCCACGGAGTGGCACGGGCGCCACGGGTAGTTTTCAGTTTTCCTTACAGGCGCTGTTGCGCACACCAGGCACCAAGTTGCGATAGAGAGAGGATCTGGCCGGGCAATGATTGGCCACCGGTCTGCGTTATTGCGCGAACGAGTCCAATTCCTTCCTGGGACGCTGGATCTGCCTTGTCCCGGCGCCGCGCTCTATTTGGTTCGGCTCGCGCGGATGGTGCCGTTCGCCCTCACCCCATGCATGGATAATAATTGGATATGAATTATGATGGATCGCATGCAGTGCAGTGCAGTTTGGCAACGCAGCGCGCTGGCGGTACCCGTCAAATCGACTGCCTAACTTTGTTGTTGTTGGCACCCACCCACGCAGCACGGAGGACCCGATCGATCTCGATCGCATGCTCCCATTTCTCTCACGCTGGAACTGTTTTGGATGCACGCGTACGTGCGCGTGTCGGGGCGGCGGCGGTGGTGGTCGTCAAAAGTCAGAAATTTTGGCAAGGCTCGCGGACTCGGACGTACGGCGTCTTCAATCGTCTCTAGCGTGGTCGTCCTCCAATTATTTGCAGGTCCCTGGCCGCGCCCGGCCGGAGGGTGCATCAGCGCAGCACGCCCGGTTCATGGTCGTTCTTGGTCCATGCTTTTACACACAGTATACAGTCTCGCGCGTGATTGCTAGTACACAGTAGTACGTACAACACAGGTGCTTCCGCCTCTGCCAAAAAAAAAAAAAAAAACCCTTCAATCTGCGTGCTTGAAACTTGTTGCGAGATCACACAAGCCTGTGTACGATGCTGCTGTAAAAATGGGCGCTCGATTCTGACTTCGAGTCTTCGATATCCAGGTATCCAACCCTAACCGAACCCTGCGTCTCTGTGATCTCACTAGTACTTTGGCCGAGCGCGCGGTATCAATCAATCAGCCTGCAACACGTAGACCTGCCCTCCCCACCGCATAAGCTGCTCCTGATCTTGTTTCCACTGCCTTTTGACGTGATGCCACCACCACCTCCTTTGCTTGATCCTCAATACCTTAATTACAGGACCCCCCCCCCCCCCCCCCCTGCTCTGCTTTCAACTGTAAAGCTGTTTCCATGATGCTGGGGGGTCTCACTACCGCTTTAATTGGTTCTATTCCAAACTTTCCTCCTGCATCAGCCATACTACACATCGCCCTTTTGCATCTGGATCCGTCCATCAGTGCAAAAAACGCACCAGCATGATGCTCGCCATTATTATTGTCAGCCAATCCCTGTAAGCGTATGAAGATCTTATCCTAAGCATCTCTGCAGCTGCTTTTTTATAAAAGATGGTGCGCTCTAGTAGTAAACCTAATACTAATCGGCAAAAGAAGGAATGTGATCGATAGATCTTTGATCAGCAGCAAAGGTCAATCATTTAATGATGTTGCTAGCGAGAAGCCAATTAGGCAGACGCAGGACATGAGATGTGAACATGATCAATATGACCTGTTTTTGTCACACAAGGCTCCAATCAGCAGTTGGTCATACCACAGACCTTTAGCTTTTCCTCGATATTTGAAAAATCAGAGAGAATCGAGCTAGCTCTACTAGCTTGAATTCACACTCATGTTTTTTTAGGGTAGAAATATATGACACTCATGTTGAACACATAGGCAATGTCACGGAGCAGGTAACAGCAGGGGCTAAAAGAGGCTTACAAGTGGATTGAAAAAACAGGGCCCTTTTTTTTAGGCGAGGGAAGATCAAAGCTACAAAGATCCAAAGATGAAAGTGAGTGTGTGGGAGAGAAAGCCATATGGATGGTACTGGAGTCTGGAGCTGGTCCTGCGAGAGAGTACTCCTGTGTGCAGCTGTGTGTGGATCAGCATGGTGTCCAGATCTGGATTGATCCAATAGCATTGCAAAATTGAAAGATATAGTCGCTCACAGAAACATCGAAAGGTAGACTCCAGCTTGGCAAGCACAAAGGAAAAGCTGGGGGGAAAATACGAAATGATAAATGTGGGTTGTATGTACTGTATGAATTGTAGTAGACCAGTGTGGTCACAGGTCAGGGTAGTGGGTACGCAACCCAGCAGGACCAGTACCCGGAGTGTACGTATGCGAGCTGCAGAAATGTACGTACAAAAGCTTGACCAAACGCAGCGTAGAACTCTTTTTTCAGCATACCGTACAAGATATCGAGTCACTGGATCAGAAGGAATCATTTCGAAATGGGCCGGCCACTTGAGATGTGGATGGGCCAGGGTAGCGTCAGTAACAAATCGTTCCTTCCTTAAAAGTAGCCCAATGTACTTGCGGCCCAGTGCGTGATACACAGGCCATCTTAATTACTGGGCTTTCATAGATGATAGATGAACTTGGAGCATCAAAGTGGCTAGTGCCATTCTAACTTAAACATGGTACCGATAATTAATCCGTCTTGACAGATAGAGGAGGAGAGGATCAGCTAAACACTAATACGTGGCCAACGTCTTCGCTTCTTCCTCCGAGCGCGTCGTCAGGCGCGGCAATGCAGAGGTTTTTCCTGCAAGAACGAACAACAAGCAGGGGAACGGTCAAGCCTCGTGTCGTTCGTTTCGTTCGTAGCTCAACCGAAAATAAATCATGAAGCTTTGCAGGGGTGGGCTCACCGTGCGCCTCAGCTGGATGCGCAGGTCGGCTTGCGCGGTGGAAGCTGTGGGTGCGGCGTTCTCTGAAAAGATAGAGAGAGGAATGAACAAACAACTTTGTCAAATTCTTAAACCTGAGAAGCCTCGTCAACTCGTTATGCTGAAACAGAGTATTGTGATCGTCCTAGCTACTGACCTTGAGCTTCGGCTTCAGAGACTCAACAACAGTCCTTGTACTGCTGTTTGCTGCTTGCTGCAAAAAAAGGACGCCATGAACAGCTGAAGGGTTAGATACAGTCTGAAGATATACTATGTGCCATGTCTGCATGTCGGTCTGAAAATTTTTCTGTTCAATACGTACTACCTTTCCAAGCACCCAGTCCGCAGAGTCGAAGTAGGCGCGCTCGTGGTCCTGCAGTATAGGACGATGAACAGACATGCTTTGCTTTGTTCAGCATGTTTCCACATAGAGAAGTAATTCTCAGAGATTTGTACTACTACGTACCTTCGATATCAAAGGCTTCTTAGGTGCCATTCCTCCGTACTTCTTCTCAGTACATGCCTGCAATAATAAATTAACCAAAAAAAAAAGGACATCAGAAATTCTCCTGAGCTAAGTCCGCATCAAGTACATATGCGTGAAATATCAGTCAGGTTAACCATCTCTGGTCTCTGAAAGACACTGAACTTCTTCCGGTGGCGAAAGGGGAAGCCTTATCCGTTTGTTCAGGGGTCAGGGCAAAATGCCGGTACAGATTCAGACGCTTCTTTATTAGTGGTCTGACATGACGGCACGATGCTCACAAAACACTAAGCCATGTTTCTGGCATCCGCCGCAACCTTTTCAGCCAAACATGACCCATCTAATCGTGATTCACGGCGACAGGAAAAAAAGAGAAACAAGAAGACGAGAAAGCAACGTTCCTGGACGATCGCGTCGCAATAAAATAAACCACACTGCGGCGAAACGCAGGCATCGCTTTCGATCTCGCTTCAGCTTCATCATCAGCGGGTGGTCAGCCAGCCCACGCGCACCCGCGCGATCCGATGCGGGATGCGGCTGCCCTTGATCCACCGAAAGCATGTGGGCGATCTGCTGAGGGCGATCGCTTAACAAGGCCAGTCCACACGACAATGACCGGGTTCCAGACGACCCGCAGGGCCGCAGGGTTGTTCACTGCTCATGAGTAATCCATGCAGATGCAGTTGCAATTGCGAAAAGGGCGTTGTTGAGCTAGAGGGACGGAACAGACAATCACTGACGGGACAAAAGGCCACATCTCACTGTCTGTTCAGAACCTCAGAAGCTTCTTCAGTCAATAGATTCCCCGGGTGAAAGAACAGGTTGCGAAAAGTTTGGTTTACTTTAGGTGATTTCACTCATTCCTTCCTTGATATAGTCTATATTGACATACTGTACTGCTGCGGAGTATTAACTAATCTTTGTTCGTGCGGTCAAGAAAAGTAGTGCCCTTTCTTAAGCGTACTAATCTATAACAGCATTGCCGTCTTGGCAGTTTTGGATAGTGCAGAATCTTTAAATGCGTTTGGACATGGCAGGTTCGTCTAGGTGCTGAGGATAAGTGCAAATTAATCTAGCCACACGTTAGGTAGTAAATGTTTGGTGTTTATACCTGCTTCAATGGTTAACTTCTATGGGTTTGCAGTAAATGTGCAGTTAAGATCAGGTAGAGGTGCATAAAAAAGCAACGACATGGTGGTTATTGAAGGTTTGCTTTCCTTCACTGACAGATGATCAGACAACTGATTTTGGAAATTTGCTTTGAGGAAATATACAGAAAAAACAACCACACACTCCCGTAGCCAAAAATATTACGTAATAAACAAAGACGACACTGTAGCCTTATTTTACTCACCTTGGCGTATGTATAGTAGTACCTATCTATTTAGATGCAAAAGCTGCTACTTATAACTCAGCACTGCATTCTGAGGTTAGTAATTCAGAAGGTCCACGCAAGAAAGTATTTGCATATTTCGTCCCAGAAAAGGAATGAAATTCCTCCAAAAACTGAAACGGCAAGGACGAACGATCGACAGGGCAGTACTAATATGCAATGCGTTTTCCTTCCATCCATCGACAAGAAACCACAGAGGAGGAAAACACGTGAGCCGTAATCTCTGTTCTTGATATGTTTTTTTTTTTACCAGTAACAACAAATTGAAATTCCCTAAAGTCATATGAAGAAATTACCTCTTCCACCGATGACTTAGCCTCACCGCTGCCTGCCATCTCCTGCCGGCCCTAGCCCCGCTCCTCCAGGTCTTCTTCCTACCTCCCTTCTTCTCTGCAAGAACCAACAGGGCACCAAGTTTCAGAACCTGACTCTGACTGATAGCGCAGACGTAGAACAGGATGACAAAACATCAAGCGTGAGGAGGAAGAAACCCAGCGAAACGATCCCGAAAACACACAAAAAGGAGATGAAAGAATGCATTGCGATCTTGTGAAAAATTGCATGAGCGGTTAGTTGAGGCAGAGGACCTTGTGCGCTCTCGGGAGAGAGAGGGAGGGGGGGAGACGGAGGAGAATAAGCGGGGTGCGCGTGCAGAGAGAGGTAACCTGAAATTTATAGGAACAGAGAGTGAGAGGGGGCCTGTGCCGCGACCGAATCTGAAGCGCTGTTCCTCGATCCGACGGCTGTCCGTCTGTCCGTCCGTCTGAGGAGGAGGAGGAGGTTACGGCGCCGTTGCCGTAGCAGGAGGCGTCTTCGTCGTCGGCGTACGGCAACGTGCACGCGCCCCTTTCGTCTCTGTTTTCTTTTTCTTTTTCCCGGCGGCGACGCCACACCAACCTGCTGCTGCTGCTGCTACTGAACGTTTGGACGTGTACCTCTTCTCCTCCCTGCAGTTTTCCCTCCTAACTACTACACTGAGAAGCGATTTAGCGAGGGACACGTGAGGACCGTTCGGAAATCTTATCATCGAGACGCTGAGGCCTGAGCGAGAATCGCGAGCGCCGCGGGAAATCTAATTGGCGGACATGAGCAGCTCGTGCCAAGGTCGCTGATGATGACCCGGAGCCCGGACGCAGACCCGGCAACACAAATTTTCATCTGGCCCTGTTCTGTTCCTGTCCCGACACCGTCTCGCTCCGCTAAATCCTGCATCAACGTATCCCTCATTCGGGCTGGGGTACCTTTCGCTTCCTCTTGGATCCTAGTCGCGGAGTTTGATCCCTCTCCACCTCCTCCAAAATCAATTCCTTTATCCTCAAATTTGATCGGATTCGATTGCGTCACTGAGACTCCTTGTGCCGCGCTGGGATTCCGGTCAGCCGCAGCAGCAGCTCTGAAAATATTCCGCCGTATCTCTGGTAGCAGTCCTTCGCAAAAAAAATAAAAAAATAATATATATATATATATATATATATATATATATATATATATATATATATATCTCTGGTAGCAGTAACTCTGTCCCCCCACTTTCCATGACCCTGGTATGGCGTGGTGTCCCCGGCTGATTGGCTCCGGCTGCTCTCTGGCTGTTTCTGTTGGGGTTGGGTGACATGCCGGTCAAAATTCTGGTGAATGGCTGCCTTCCCGTGTGCGATTCTCTCTGCCCTTCACCTGCAAATCTTGCAAGGGTGTACATATGCCTAATGCAGGGTGTGTTCTAGTAGGAGAGCTCATTGCTGTACAATTGATTCTTTATCTGATGCTGGTCCTAGCTATTACAGTTCTTTTGCTTTGGGGCGAAAAATCTCGTAATGGTGCGCGATCAGAAACACATTTCTTTTTTAGTTTTGGAGGGCTTGGTACGCTACCCCCCGTCAACCATACTGTAACGCCATTAACAATAGCCATTGTTGGCTACAAATTAAGGTACACACGCGAAGCAACCGGTCAGTACGGTGTGATCTTTCAAGCCAAGGAAGGAATCCAAAGTTCGTCCATTGGGTCGGATAAGAATAAGATCTTGGCTACTACTACGTCAGTAAGCCACGGTCCTATATATATATATATATATATATATATATATATATATATATGTAGACTGCTCCTATATAAGTTCAGTTCGTCCAGATGGTGCACCTAATTCAGAACAGCGAGACGGGAGTAGGCGATGTTTAACCACTCTGATCGGTCGTCGTGTATACGTATCAACTCCGGAGACTACTACTACTCCTCCTAAGGATAAATAAAGCAGGCGCCACCGATTGCTTGTCTACACCGCATGCATGCGTGCGTGCCGGTCACCACTCACCAAACTGCGTTTTCAATGCGACAGCAGATCCAAATAAGCTTTGTTTCGAATAATATAATCTCTCTCGTGTGACGGGTGGCGCCACGTGATTTAATTTGGGTGGACAAAATCACATGACGGTCCCCCGTTGGATCGAATTATTCGGGATAACTGCAGAATTTGTTCGCTGAGGCCTTGGATCAATCATGCATCGGCCTGATCATACTGATGATTTGGCAGCAAGATTATTGAGAGTACAGTTTTGCTAATCTTTAATTCCTATTTGTGCGACAAACATATATTTGGTTTATTAGATTTGTGCATTTTATGGAATAGGCAGAGTCTTATTTATAGTAAAAGTTTTGTAATAATTTTAGGTTGGATCATCCTAGAGATGAGTATGTTGAGACACGTTTTATTTATTTAATGAAATATATTTTTCTTTGTCTAAGAAAAAATAACGAGTCGTCGACCGGTATGCTCTCCCGCTCTCCAAAATATTTGTTACTACAGCGCTGATCTGGAACATATACTTCACGGTACATAATAATTAACGAGTCAAAACTCAAAATAGAACGAACAGTCGGCACTCACTTCGCTATTGCCTATTGGATTGGATTGGACTGGAATGAGGACGTACAGTACAATGCTAAATATTCGTCTCTTGAGCTTTTAGGGAGCTCGTTGCGTCGCACTTTTGATTTCCTCTTTCTGCTGTTACTTTTCGGAGCATCGTCACCAAAGTGATGAGGAATCTTTTCCTCCTCGTCGATTCGCCTCTATGGGTTTTGTCTGGCTCAACCCTTTCATATCTCGCCGCATCCTTGGAATGACCCAAAAGGAAATTGCTTGGGAATATATGTTATTCTGAATTCTTAAGTGAGAATAACACTTGGCATTTTATTATTTCAATCATTCTCAGCCACATTCCAACCTCTCGAAATCAGAAGCGATAAGTGAGCGTTTGAAAGGCAAACATGCAAAGATTTATGTCCTCAAACATCTCGCTCTTCCCCACACACACTAGCTAGGCAACGATCCAGAGGATAGCCAGCCGTGCTTCACACGACACACCGATATGAACTATTCGGTTGTCAACTCAGACCTCCGAGTAAAATATGATGCCCCTCATGTAACTTTTTGACAAAAAAAAAACGAGTAGAAGTACATGCGCTGAGAGGCGAGTGAGGTAAGTCCCCGGCGTGTCTTTCTCCAGGCCCTTTCTTTCTTTCACTTTTTACTGTGAAAGAATAGGTTGTCACCGCGCCACGTATGACGAAACCGGCACCGGATCCTGTTCTGCCATGATAGCTGCATGTTCCCGCTGCGCCGCGCTGTCGAGCAGCCACGGCGTCCACGTGGGGCACCTCGCTGGGCAGTGACAAATCTGCAGGTTACCTCAGCAGGGAATCTTTTTGCCGTGCGTGCGTGCGTGCGTGCGTGTCGATCGATGCAGGGGCATTGCATTGCATGCAGCACGAGTAGTGCTGCTTTTGCGCGCTTTTCCATCTAGGATGGCCTGATGGATTCTGTCCTCGACTCCTCGTGCCTTTTCCGCCGAAAAATCTGTGAATGCCTTTGCGCTCGGAGCTGTCGGTGACTGAATGCTGTTCGTTTCAGGCAAATATGTATAGCCACTGCAGCTAATAGATCTTAGGCCGGCCGAAAAGCAAAGTGAAGCTGGGAAGATACTGGTACTCGATCAGATTTTTGTAAAATCGATTCCTTTTGCCAGGCGTCGTCGCTGTATTTTAGAGGACTTTCATCATGTTTAGTTCGACAGTATTAGCCCAGCAAGGAATCTTTCTCATGAGCTACTTTAATTGCCTTGCCCTGGAAATACCATCCATCTCACTGAAAACCTACATAACTCTCTCTTTTCTAAGACAAAAAACGAACTCAAAACAGAGTTTGTCAGGCATGTTGCTCCTGCATTACATGATTTTTGTCCTGCAATTAAAAAGGATATCATACAATAGGCTATAGTCTGTACTTGTAGTAAGTATAACTCCATCCTACGAGTATAGTATACCGGTGATTTGTAATGGTATGGCACCAGACGGCAAAGGCTCCGACAGACAGCCGAGCGCGAGCCCTCACATCCTGCTCTTGGGGACCGGACCCAGTTCCTTAGCCTTCGTCCTCAGCTCATGCTTCTTGATCTTGCCGGTCGCCGTCTTCGGAAGCGGCCCGAACACCACGGACTTGGGCACCCAGTAGCCGGGCATCCTCTCGCGGCAGAACCGCATGACGTCGCGCGCCAGCGCCGCCTCGTCGGAGCGGTCCACGGCGTCCTTGAGCGTCACGAACGCGCACGGCGACTCCCCCCACCGCTCGTCGGCGCGCGCCACGATCGACGCCTCCAGCACCGCCGGGTGCTGGTACACGACCTTCTCCACCTCCAGGCTGCTGATGTTCTCCCCGCCGGAGATGATGATGTCCTTGGCGCGGTCCTTCACCTCGACGTACCCGTCGGGGTGCTTCACGCCGAGGTCGCCGGAGTGGAACCACCCGTTCTCGAACGCCTCGGCGTTCGCCTTCGGGTTCTTCAGGTACCCCTTCATGACGCCGTTCCCGCGCATGACGATCTCGCCCATCGTGGTGCCGTCAGCCGGGACCGGCGCCATCGTCTTCGGGTCCACGACGTCCAGGCCTTCGAGGCCGACGTAACGGATACCCTGCCTCGCGTGGAGGCGAGCGCGCTCGTCGGCTGGCAGGCTGTCCCACTCCGGCTTCCAGGCACACACCGTCGACGGTCCATATGTCTCCGACAGGCCGTAGGTGTGGGTGATGCGAAAGCCGAGCTTCGACATCGCCGCAAGGACGGAGGGTGGCGGGGCAGCGCCAGCAGTCATGACGTTGACGACGCGAGGCAGGGGAAGGATGGTGTCGGACGGAGGGGCGTTGATGATGGTGTTGAGGACGACCGGTGCTCCACAAAAATGAGTCACACCCTGGTTGGCTATTGCTGAGAAGATGGCTTTAGCTGAAACCTGTCATACACATCAAAATTGCAGTCAGTCAGAATTCAGAAATTTACTGATGAGAAACAGTTGCTCATAAACTAGCTTAAATCAAATGGCCATTTCGTCCTCCATGACTCAAAAAGACTGAACAAGGAAAACTCGTCTAAATGAATGAAAATTAAAAGAAAAAACTGATTCCATGGTCATTCCTAGGGTGGACAGGACAAATTCAATCATGCCATTCAACAAAAATGTGCTATTTTCCAAAATCCAAAGTTGCTTCATGCATTGCACCAGAGTTATGCTCCAACTTGCTCCCTAGAAAAAACACTTCCCAACCAACGGAACAAAGGAACAAATATCACGATGATAATGCACAATATATCAATTTATTCATACTTCAAGCACCTAATATTTCATGGTACTTTTACCTAGAATCCTACATAGCAAGTATTCTATATTCCATAATATTTTCTCCTTGAATTTCCTCCACATTCCATAATCTATAATCTATCCACGAATATCCTCCAAATAAGGAAAAAAAAAAAACCTTCAATATGCCCTGCCCTGGTTACGCTGGTCCAAATACATCCTAATTCCAGCCTGACAACGCAATGTGGGCCACTTGTTTTTTTTTTTTTTGTTTTACATGCACATATCCTCTCTAATATTTGTACTACTACTTATGCTAATGGAAAATGCAATGATTGATCAGCAACACAGACAGATTGTTTATTTCCAGAAATTTATACTTGATCAATGGCTATTCCATTATTCAGATGACAAATTTTTTAGTGTGTGTTTTACATTAATAAGTAGTATAATTCCTTGTGGAATATAAATTATTCATGAATTAATGAAATAGTAGTGAATTGTGCTTTCTGTGTAGGGTGTGTGGACATCTATTCATGCAGGCATCATAATTCAGTGAACTACTGTGAGAATTCAAGTTTGCACCTGCTTATAGTATGCTACTTCAGTATTGTAGAATTTATTATGCTCCAAATGCTTAATAATGGGAAAAAGAAGATTTACCTGACGAAGACATATGCTTGTTCCACAGAGAGCAGCAAGTGTCCATGTATAGCACCAGCCGTTACAGTGGAACATTGGTAAAGTCCACAAGTAAACAGCACCTTCATTCATTCCCCATACCAGAGCACCACTAAGTGACATCAGATAAGCCCCCCTGTGATGCAATACCACACCCTTTGGGTTAGAAGTTGTCCCAGATGTATAACCTAGAGCGATACTCTTCCATTCATCCTGTGGTGGTTTCCATGCAAACTCAGGATCACCAGTTTCCAAGAAATTCTCATACTCAATGGCTCCTTTACTCAAAGCATTTTGGAGGGCTGCAGGATCACACGTTTGGTCACCAATAACTATTAGTAATGGTTGTTTGAAAACACCTTTCGTTTGTTCTGCAATAATTTTCAATGATTCCTCTGCCAAGGTGAAAAATTCCTGGTCAACCATAACAACTTCTGCTGCTGAGTGCTCCAAAAGAAATGCAATAGTGGCAGCATTTAGCCGAATGTTGACGCAGTTGACCACCGCTCCAGCCATGGGAACTCCAAAATGTGCTTCATAAGTTGCTGGGATATTAGGAGCTATTACAGCTACCTAAAATATTTAAGATATCATTAGAACCAGTGGAATACTAACAGTTTGCAGAGTTCATGCAAAGAGAAATTTCATCTTAGAAATAAATAAATAAATGAAAACTAGCAACAATTGTTGCCCATGGCTGACAATGGTATCTTTTTTACAACGCTAGTGTAATTAGCTACACTATCAGTGAACAAAAGGATATAGTGGACAAAAATGGGTTGTGTGTGGTAAAAGTAATGCGGCTGGTGATCAGAGCTCCATTCTACGTTGCTAGATGATAATCAATTTGTGTGCAAGCCAGAAATTCAGAAACTTGTACACGACATTCACAAAGAACAAAAGACAAACTCTTGAAGGCAACAATCAGCACTCTCACATATGGAAGCTTTGTTGATGAAGCAACAGATTCTTATCAGAATTCAGTAACAGACATGGTTTCAAATTCATCATCTATGCAGGTGGACATGGTACAGAATTCCATATCTGCTCTTGTGGTAGCACAAGCCACATATATGGTAAAAGTGAGCTATAAAATCTGGACTGTTGTAGGTACCCTGACAAACCAGTTCCTTGTTTTTTTGCCCAAACATGAGGAATGCATAAAGGGTATACTTTGAACATGCACGCTACACTTCAGTTGGATGGCTCCCACAAGTCCCATCAGTAGATCCGTTAGCGTGAGATCTTTCGATTATAGCCATATGTTTGCTTAACAAGAAGAATGCACAACAAGCATAAGTTGAAAGGCCAAGCTAAGCTTCCAGGGTGTAATCCTGCGTGGACAGGAGAAACACAACGCCCATCTACCAACAACAAGGGTAGGACCTGCCGGTAGTCCAGCCATCCAGGAGCAGACTACTACTATTGTTTTGCAGTTTTTTGTAGAAGCACAGCAATTTTATTGTTTAGCCACCCTAATATTTTTTTTTCTTATTTTTGTTTTACAGTTGAAACATAAATTCCCAATCTTCACCTTTCGTTTGTCCTCCTACTTAAGAATCTAGAGATTCAGATGTCAGAACTCAGAACAGTAGAACACCACCTCAAATGAGCACACAACCAGACAGAGGGAACGGGACGGAGGGGAAGAAAGGAGAGGGATGCCGCACCGTGCTGTCGTGTCCGACGGATCGGCGCGCGAGGGCGGAGGCGAGGCGGCGGCATCGCCGGTAGGTGTCGGCCCAGGTGTAGCGCACGGGCCCGTGTACGACGGAGGCCCTGGCCGGGTGGGTCAGCGCGGCGCGCTCGAGGAACCAGAGCGGCGTGAGCGCCGTGTAGTTGGCGTCGTTCCGCGGCAGGTCGTCGATGTCCCGCTCCGCCGCCATCTCGGGCACCAATGCCTTCTCACACCGCGCTCCTCCCCTCTCTCTCCTATGCGAGAGCTGTGCGCTGCCTGGCTTTGACTTGGCAGTTGGCACGGAGCTGCGGTACCTGGCCTCGGGGGAGCAGAGAGAGAGGCCCGAGTGGGTCAGCTCCGCGTTTTATATGTGTGTTTTTGTGCTGGTGGGTCGACCTCGACCGGAGCGCTGGGCACGCTTTCCTTTCCTGTCCCGGCGCCGGCGGGGTCGATCGCGTAGCGAAGGGAGATGAGGAGCGGGTGGTTGTGGGATCTAGCGTGGCGCGGGCTGCTCTTTTTTTATCGGCGGCACACCGCGCACGGCGTGTGGGTGGCGGCTGATCGCGCGGCGGCGGGGGACGACGGAGACGGAGCGTCGTGGCAGGTTGCACGAATTTCTGGAGTCTGTTTATGGGCGCCGGGCGGGCTGGCTGAACCGGAATCCAGTTTCGTTTTGAGTGGGAGAATCAGCGGATGGTGCGATGTGACTGCCGCCTCGGCTACGATGGCAACGGCGGACCCGCGATCCGTTCCGTTGTGATTTTTGACGAGCATAGGAATGAGAGTGACATACATACATAGTGAGGTTTGCTGGAGGAAAAATGCCCCCCCTGGCCGTTGATGTAGCAGGCACACGGGACACGTGCACACGGCTCGTGTCGAAAGAATCGCATTCGACTCTGAAGGATCGATAGTCATGCGCACGCTACTTGCTCCAAAAGTATATGAACATAAAAGGATTTGGAGCTGACGCGTGACTGTAAAAAAAAAAAATCCGAAATGTTGAACATAAAAAAACTCCGGCACGCGGCTCCCTCCTGGTCCTGGTCCTCGTTTCCTCCAGCGAAACGGTCGTACCCATATACACAGTTCCGTTCATGACCGGAACTGCATTGCCTCGCTAACATTTTACTAATAATTTCTTAGCGAGAGAGATCGGCACGTGAACACACAGTTAACTACGTATCTGATAGCCATTGTATTATGATTTATACTAATAAAGTTCCGTGCTGAGCTTAACCCTCAGAAACGAGGGATGTAGGGGCGTAGCCACTGTCCGTTGTTGGGTTGGTGGAACAATTCGACGTAAAACTTGCTCACAGCTGGAAAATGTCTGCGGGAGGGTAGCTGGAAAGTCCAAGTCATCCATGATCATCACTCTCTCTTCTCCCGCGATGCCGAGCCTTTTAATATTTTATTAGCAATTGGTTGAAGGACAAGCCTAGTGTAGTGGTTGAAAGTCACCCCACTCGTGTCAAGAGGTCTCGACACAACCTTGTATAATCTTTTTCTAAACCTCACTTTGTGTGGGAGCTTCGATCTGTCCTTTTATTAATACTTGAAGTGGTTTCAACAATTTGACACTGCTATTATTGGCTTTGCCTTTGCCATCAAATAAGGATTTTGATCTGATGATGCATAAATTTAGATCATTTTTTACCATAATTTAAAATGTTCGTAAGATTCAAATTCGGTTTCAGACTAGCGATGTACAAAGAATTGTAACTCAATTATACCAAATTTCTAGTTCAAATAGTTTCCACTAAACTTAGTCTATCACTAGAAAAATCGACGAGATATTTAAATGCCCAGAACTCAGGTTTCTAAGAAACTAATATATAAAGGAAACTGAACCAATAAAAATGGTGGCATGAAAGGAATAAAAAGTTAAGAACATGAGCATATAAGGGATAGGGATAAGAAGTTTAACCGGTGACATGTAAGGAATTCTCCCAATATTTTCAAAGCATTTCGATTCGATCTGATGGATGAAGGCAGCATTTGGTTGCGCTGGAGACACGTTTTTGTTTTTTATTTTGCATTCCGTTTATTTATGACACACAGTAACAAACGGGAGACAAATGCATGGATGGCACCAGCGCCACCAGCCCATTTGCGCTGTACAAATGTTTGTTAGCAGACACAGCTCACATCCTGCTCTTCTTCACGGGGCCGAGCTCCTTGACCTTGGCTCTCAGCTCATGCTTCTTGATCTTCCCCGTGGCCGTCTTCGGAAGCGGCCCGAAGATCACAGACTTGGGCACCGAGAACCCAGGCATCCTCTCCCGGCAAAACTTCATGATCTCGTTCGCCAGCGCTGCCTCGTCGGAGAGGTCCACGGAGTCCTTGACCGTCACGAACGCGCACGGCGACTCCCCCCACCGCTCGTCGGCCCTGGCAACGACGCAGGCCTCAAGCACCGCGGGGTGCGCGTACAGCACCTTCTCCACCTCCAGGCTGCTGATGTTCTCTCCGCCGGAGATGATGATGTCCTTCATCCGGTCCTTCACCTCTATGTACCCGTCGGAGTGCTTCACGCCGAGGTCGCCAGAGTGGTACCACCCACCCGCGAACGTCTCGGCGTTGGCCTTGGGGTTCTTCAGGTATCCCTTCATGACGGCGTTGCCGCGCATGACGATCTCGCCGTAGGTCTTGCCGTCGGCCGGGACGGGGGCCATCGTCTTCGGGTCCACGACGTCGAGGCCCTCCAGCGCGATGTACCTGATTCCCTGACGGCAGTGCAGCCGGGAGCGCTCATCCAGCGGCAGGCTGTCCCACTCGGGCTTCCATGCGCACACCGTCGACGGGCCGTAGGTCTCCGACAGCCCGTACGTGTGCGTGACGCGGAAACCGCGGATGGACAGCGCGGCCAGCAGGGAAGGTGTTGGCGCGGCTCCGGCCACCATGACGTTCACGACGCGGGGGAGCGGCAGGAAGGTCTCGCTTGCCGGAGCGTTGATGAGATTGTTGAGGACAACCGGTGCCGCACAGAAGTGCGTTACTCCTTGCTCAGCAATGCCATGGTATATAGCCTTTGTGCTCACCTGCAACATACATAACATTTGATTAATTAGAATCTACATTGTACAGACATAACAAGTTGAATGAATGATAATTGATCGGTAAAGCGTCCTCTGCAGTCTGCACTGGAGCAGGCATTTGGTACAGAAAAAAGAAATGTATCCAGGACATATGCATAACGTACCTGACGAAGACAAATACTTGTTCCACAGAAAGCAGCCAACGCCCAAGTATAACACCAACCGTTACAATGGAACATGGGCAGAGTCCACAGGTAGACAGCACCTTCAGACATTCCCCACACCATAGCAACACTGAGGGCCATGAGGTAGGCGCCACGGTGATGCAGCACGACGCCTTTCGGGTTGGAAGTTGTCCCAGAAGTGTAGCCAAGGGCAATGCTCTGCCATTCGTCCTTCGGTGGCTTCCAGTGGAACTCTGGGTCACCGGTTTTCAGGAACTCCTCGTACTCAGTAGCTCCCTTTCCTAGAGCATATTGTAGAGACTTTGAATCACAAGTCGGGTCACCTATAACGATCATGATTGGAGGCCTGAAAGCTGATTTCTTCTTCTCTGCAATGATCCTAAGAGATTCTTCAGCTAGGGTGTAGAACTCTTGGTCCACCATCACAACCTCGGCCACAGAGTGGTCAAGAAGGAATGCAATTGTTTCAGCATTTAACCGGATATTGACACAGTTCACAACAGCTCCCGACATTGGAACACCAAAATGAGCTTCATAGACTGCTGGGACATTGGGAGCTATTACAGCAACCTGACGGAATAAAAAACAATCAGTTGGTTACCATTAAATGGAGTAAAATTGTATTAAGGCAATCCGAGTTTCAATTTTATTGTTAAAAAAGCTATACTCAATTAAGCAACTTACAGACTACATAAACGCAAACATTTAATTCAGTTAGTGAAATGTGCTATGACCAACCAAGGAACAAACCTATGTTAGAGTAAAAATTATATAATCCATCATCAGAGAAAATTCCAGAGCTTTCAGGCTAGCTACATAATCTAAAAAAAGATGCTAAATGCGTTTATCACAAGGTATTGACAGTCTGATAGGGACAGAAGAGTGCAGAGTCATGGAAAAGACGAATGAGATAATGCTATCATATGTTTTACCAGAAACAGTAACCTGTCGACTGACGTGTACCACTTTGATGAGCAAAGCTACTAGTATTGGTTTGTTACCTTCTAAAAAACTCGGGAAGACCACAATCTTGCTGGCTAAAATGTATACTGTGGCCATCAATAGGTAAACAATCTGTTCGATTAGTTCAATACTAATTTATGACTCAGCCACTCAGGTGAGGCTATCATTGGATTGCAGTTACAGATATGCAAACAGGGGAAGATCCGTTGTTCTGATTTTTGGAAAAGAAGGAGATATAGATTATACAAATCAGTACAGCCAGAATATAGCACAAGGGAAACATCAAGCATGATTGGTACTATTGACTTGAAAAAATAGTCATACAAATTCAGCAGCAGAACTTCAGGTGCAACAAAAGCAACGAATAAATACACGGAGATAGGTACTGAATCCGCCCATCCATCATCGTATAACAAATTCTATACCCCTCAGATCCTAGAAAAAACCTAGTATAAAATAGGATAATCCACAGTTTCTTCTAGACTCGAATTATTTAACCACAAAATAAAAATGGAAATGAACATCAGTAGTTTACCGTGCTGCCGCAGCCGACGGATCGGCGCGCGAGGGCGGAGGCGAGGCGGCGGCACCGGCGGTAGGTCTCGCTCCAAGTGTGGCGCACCGGGCCGTGCACGACGGAGACCCTGTTCGGCTGCGCCAGCGCAGCGCGCTCGAGGAACCAGAGCGGCGTGAGCGCCGTGTAGTTGGCGTCGTTCCGCGGTAGATCGTCGATATCCCGCTCCGGTCCTGATCCGAAACCGCGGCCCGGCCCCTCGGAGCCCATGGTCTCAGCTCTCCCTCGCCAAGATCGTGGGGGCAGAGGAAGGAGAGTGTACCAGTGTCGAGAGCGTGGGGGCAGAGGAAGGAGACAAGTCGCGACACTCGGCGTGCTCGCTGTCATTTATAGCCTCAATGAACTCTCTTGGGCCGTTCGATCAGCGTCGGACGACTGAATGGTTATTATAAATCGCAGACGAACGAGTTGGGTTTGGACTTCGCCACCACGGTGAGCTGGGAGGGAATACGGACACGTGTAAATGCGGCCCAGCGTGTTCGACAGCTGGACCCGCTGGCTCAGGCTCGCCGCGGGAAATGGTTTATGGCTCAGCTGACCCGGACCCCATATGACCCGCGAGGACTGGCCCGAGCCCGATATCCCCTAGATCTGAGGGAGTGATCAAAATTCAGTTAGCTGCAGTTGTAGCATCCTGTTGCACACAATAATCAGCAGCCACAACCAACAGTCGTAGTCAAAAGAATCATTTAGATAAGATTTCCTGAAGGGCGATTTGTCTACAAAAATATGAAAAAAAATCACAATTTATCTAGTGCAATATTAGATGAAAAATCTTCATCGATGGAACATTAGAGCTGAACTACAACAAAAGATTCTTTTTTATTCGGTGTCCCATAGTGTCCCTAGTAGATATATTTATTTTTTTCTGCACTTGCTTTTAGTACAATAAAAGTAACCTATTGGCAGCAAAGTATTGTACAACTATACTACTAAGCTAATGACAGGTGATGCTGACATTATAATTCTACCCACCTTGAAGCATAATTGGAAAGGTAAGTGCTCATACAAACAGTGAACAAACTTTGTCCTGAAGAGCCTAGCAATTGTTCGCTTTTAGAGCATCTCTAGTAGAATTGTTAAAAATGGTTTTGAGTAGAGAGAGGGTTTAGGTCTAACAAGATGCCAGTCTATCACTCTCTAGCTAGAGAACCTAAACAAGAAAATCTATAAATATTTTTGCAAATGAACTTAACTTTTTGGGGTTTTCCATAAAAAATATCAAGACACACTTAAAAGTAAAAAATACATATAATTGTGAGGACATTTTGGCAAACATTCATGGCCATGATAAAATCCTCGAAATCATCACCTCTCTCAATCCTCTCCCATTCACCGTCACCTCCACTACCCTCCTCATCACTCCCCTCGATGCGCCGCCGTTGTTCAGTGCCTCTCTCTCATCCTCCTCCTCCCTGGATGAACAATGTTGAAGGTGTTAAACTTGACCTCCTCCTCCACTTCCTATGGCAGCCTAAGGCACGATTCGCCCTAAGAAGTGGAGATCGAGTTGCTGTCGAGTTAGGAGGCGGGGCACGAGGTAAGATTTGGCCAAGGCCATGATTGTGGCGGTTGCGACTGCAGCTTCAATAGAAAGTGGTTGTAGGGAGGTCGACGACGGCTCCATCCGGATCGAGGTGGGCGTGGTGACATCAGATCCGATGGTAGATTAGGTATGCTTTCCATTTGTCCTTCATCTCCTCTACCAACAAGATTTGCTAGAGCTCGAAGGCAGTTTCCCATATGTGGATATGGTGCCAAGATTTGGTGCGACAATCAGAAGGATCGACGAAGGCAATCGTCGTCTTTAAACTTGGCATGTGCCAATGCAGTAAGGATTGACATGTTTTTTTTAGAAAACAACCTTCATTTCATTAATCGTAGAAATTACAATCATGCTGCAAATAGTGTAGTACAAATTTTGAAAGAAATTGTTTTGGTGTTATGTTTCTTATAGGTGGACGAGAGCAAATAGGAATAAATAGCACTCCAATAACCATAGATGAATTGCCATCTTTGAGTCTAGGAAAGAGAACTTAACAAATTTTTTTAAAAATTTTGTTTTGTATAACAATACATACAACAACTATGCCAGTATTTTTTTAAACTTGAAAATATTAGTTTTTAGGTATAACAGTCTAATTTAACAACACTTATTTCAGTGTAATAACCAGTATGCAAACATGTCTTGCTCTCATTCCAACGCCAATCAGTCTGCAAACATGTGGCATAAGCCTAAACGCGCATGGTGAACGAAGAGCGCCTTGCGAGTATACCCTGAAGTCCCTGCCTGCCCGGTCGTCGTAATTTGCCGCGTCCGATGAGGCCCCTCCCTTGGCCGATCACGATCGTTGGAAAGATCGGACGGCGTGCGCGGACACAGGAGCGACAACCTTCTGGCCATTGGCCATTGCCAAGTTTGCCCCCGTCTTCTCTTCTGATCGGCTCATTCTCTCTTCTCCTCCGGTCCTCCCCTGAGTCCCTGACCCAGAGAAGTCCCCGTCACATCCATCCTCTTCAGGTCTATCACCCAACACTCTGGCGGCGGCGGCCGCCGTATCACCCGACATCGGAGCGAGGCGACCTCCGAGATTCCTGACCCCAGCATGCCTCACGCGCGCTCCGATCCGGTGAGCCCCCTCCCTGTTCCCCCTCCCTTTACAGCCATCCTACCACTTGATCCGTGTGCTTGCGGTTGCGGCAGCGTCCATGTCCTTCGATCGGGCTAGTATTGGGCTTTTATTTCGTGGAGGTCGGAACGATGGCTAGAAATCCTGCCAAATTATTCCTCGCACAACGTGTTGGCGATGATTTGGGCGTTTGCGAGCAGGATAGGTAGAGGGATATGCTGACAGTGTCTACCCTCCAGGCGAAACAGCTGTTAATTACTCCCTCTATTCTTTTTTATTTATCGTCATTGACTTTGACAAAAAAAACTTTGACCGCTCGTCTTATTTAAAAAATTAGTTCAAATGTGTAAAACTAAAACTTAGGATTCAAAAACCTTTCATAATAAATCAAATCCTAACAAATCATTTGATATTTCTCATACTTTTTTGAATAAGACGGATGATCAAAGTTATCGTTCAAAGTCAACCGTGACACAAAAAAAAGAACGGAGGGAGTACATCTGTTTCTTATTGTTGAAAATAAAGGGAATTTGTGGATACTAGTACTGTTTTCCGTTGTATATGTATATAAGCTGAAGCATTCTGCTCATGCCCGTACCTAACTGAGCTTTGTGCTGTTTTTCTTTTTTGATCAGAGCGGTGATGGAGAGCCTACTGTGTCAGGCTTCCACAGCTCTTACTCTGTCTCTGGATGGAAGCGTCTTAGGCTGCGGAAGGACGAGTCATCGGACATTGAACCCCTTGTTTGTTCCGTGTCGGCATGTGATGACTCAAGAGGGAGCTTACCTGGCTGGTACGTCGTCCTTCACTGACATCCCAATTCATCACTTTCATTTTGTTTTCCTTCTTTTAAGTTTGTATACTGAGTGTTACCGGTTCCTGCATTATTTATTATCAGGTGCAATGAGCAGCATCAAACCGTTTCATGTAGCGGTGACCAAACACCAAGCACTGGCCTGTATGCTGCAATGCATGAAACTGTTTGTTCTATTAACAGCAATGGTGGGATGAATCCGCAGTCTGGACCTGGATATGCAGCTGCAGAAAGTGTTCAAAATGGGTCACAGAGCGCGAATGCGCAACATCAACCTTTGGAAGGCTGCATGTACATGAATGAGCATGGCCAGATGTGTGGACCTTACCCGCCTGAACAGCTGTATGAGGGGCTTTCCACTGGATTCCTGCCTCAAAACCTTGCTATCTATGCAATGTTTGGTGGGAAAATGACAAATCCTGTGCCTTTAAGCTGTCTGAAACAGTTTCTTTCGCAATGGAATTTCGGTGTTGCTGCTTTCACTCCTAACGAGTCAACAGAGACTAAGAAAGTGGCTCCCAATGACAAAATAGTTCTTCCACATGTATGGTTTGCTTTCTTCCTTTGTTTCGTACCATCCCTTGATCTTTCTGCCTTCCTTATTTGGTTAGTTTCTGTTTTCTCCCTGTTAGGCTCTTTCAAGTGAAGAATCATGCTGGATGTTTGAAGATGCAGAAGGGTGCCGACATGGACCACATTCTCTTGCTGAACTTTCCTATTGGCATCACAGTAGTTACATCCAAGATCTTTCAATGGTAAGAGGAACAGCAATGAAAACTTTCCTATTGGCATCACCAGCCTTCTAAACCAAGCGTTTGCCTTGTTTCTGTAAACGTTGTATATAAATGTGAAGATCTGGGGTGATGATCATGTTCTTGTCATCTTGAACTCATACTTCTCCCTCCATCTGGCCATCCCAGAATACCTGACACACTAGCCATCTCTAGTTTTCCCAGAATACTTGACACTCCCGCTTCCCAATGCCATCTCTATCTCTCTCTTTGTTTTCTGTGCACCACATCTTTTTCACTCATAGTTTCCTGTGCCCAAAGCTAAAATGACCACTGTTCTGAGATGGAGGGAGTATCTAAGTAGGGAGCGGTTAGTGAGTGAGGTTGTTCTCTGTAATTCTGTTTCTGTCCTACCTGCTAACGGACCAAAAGCATTTTGCTTGTAGTTATCAATAACAACACCAATCATTTTAGCCCCAAGTAAGTTGCAATAGGCTAGAGATGAAACTTGGACCTAAAACAAACAGCAGACAAAAAGAAGACGTCTATGCAGCATCGATACAGATATGGGGATACATCATTTCTTGAAAGAAAAACTTGATATAGATAAGTTTCATAAAATTTCAAAAAATAATCCAAAATTTCAAACTCTACTCAAAGTTCTTCTGTATTAAGATAACTCACGAGTGTAAAGTTCACTTCACTAGTTCAAAATATGGTAAATAAACTAATGTTGGAGCAGAAAGGCATTACTTCGTGCTTTGTGGATGGAGCGTGGCTGCCAGCGAGATAGCTCATCTGATTTATTACTCAGAAGCATCATGCATCCTTCGTATTCGTGAAGCAATAGTGTTTGTCTGTTCGAACAGGCAGCAGCACGACGTCTTCCGTCTTCGTGAGGTGGCTTACCATCGATCGTCATCGACATCAACTTGATGCCGTAGTAGAGTAGGCGCCGCCGCGCTGGGTGGGTGATTCAGCGGCGGCTCCTTCTCCTGGCCGGACATAGCTGGGCCTATTGGGTTGCTTGGGCCGCTTGGGCCATGTCGAAAATGCAGGCCCGAAATGTCTCCAAGGTGTATCCGGATTTTCTTTTCTCCTACTTTTCTGGAAACGTCTGGGAGACGTATCGCAGGCGTGTCACTGCCGACACGGATACAGCACCTGCCTGCCGTATCGGTTCAGCACAGGAAGACGTATGGTTTCATCACCATAAGAATGGCTAAAAATAGTTGCTGGCTAGCAAAGCCTATCACAACCCCTCCTCCTTTATGGAACTGGTTATGTCCCAACAACATTGTCAGGGTCACTGTGCTGGTAGCTATAGCTTCTATCTATTTTGCCAGATGAACCTTATGAATTTTTCTTCATTTATTGGTTTCGGTACCTGTGGGCTGTGGCCTTATGTGTAAAATTAGCATCAGAGAAACATTTAATATCATAGTCCTGTGACATTTCCTATCATTTTGAACAAGGACAGACAATTCAGTAACTTGATTGTGTTGAACATCACATTAGTACCACATAGTTTGTGCGGTCTGTGGTCTAGCCATATAGGATCATATTGATATCGATTCACTCAAAATCAACTGGGAAAACAAGGCTCAATTGAAATTCCTATCAGAGGTCTTTTCCCTAACTTTTGTACCCAGGTAAAAAAATATATAATCAACATTTTTCCCAAATTTCAGGTGCTGATTTGCTTACAAAATATTATTTCATTCTATTTTAGTCCACAATCATAATTATTTTGATCTTTTACTGTAGATTTACCATATTGATGGCAAATTCGGCCCATTCACACTTGTGTCACTAATTGCTTGGTGGGGTGGAAGTCATGCAGAGATTACAGAAGCTACATCTGATGATTCTGCATCACTAAATGGCATAATGTGTGATGTAATTGATGATGTCAGTCATCAATTACATGCAGGGATAATGAAATCAGCTCGCAGGGTTTTGATTGATGAAATATTCAGTTGTGTTCTTCCAGATTTAATTGCCTCCAAGAAGACTGAGAAGCAATTGGCTGCAAAGCTGAAGAATCAAGTTACCAAGGTTTGTTTTATTTTGCTGGTGTTTTCTTACAAGGGCATCGTTTATTCCTTTACCAATTACCATCTTTAATAAACTGCCACACATTGTGCTTCTGTTTGCAGCCTGACGTTGTGAGCAGCAATAAATTTTCTATACTTAAGGCCAAGGTTGACACACGATCTGCTGCTCCCCAAAAAGGCAACTCCCATATTATGGCTCCAATAGATTCTTCTGTAGCTATTCCTGGTATACTATCGGCAGTTCAGGAAACAATTCATCATGAATCTGTGAAGGATATTTGGGATGGAATACTCTATGATCCTGTTATGAAATACTGTGATGTTTGGTTACAGAGAAATTGCCAGTTGAATCTGCCCTCCACAGTTATTTCGGATACCCCTGATAACGTAGGCGCTCAAGACCTTGATGAAATGTTACCGAAGGTGTTTCCATTACAGCTCAGTGGATTTTTTTTCTTTTGTTATTTAGGTCTTTGATTCTTTCTCTTACTTATATCTCACATATTGTTGCACTTATGGTTTTGTAGGATTTGAATGCTCCTGATTGTGACATGGATTTTCCACCTGGATTTGAACCTAGTTGTGACTCTTCTGAGGTCGCCCTCTCTTCATCATTGTTAGGAGGAACTGGCAAAATTGGTAGCAGGCCTGAACCAAGCTTCACATTTTCTGGCCCCTTAGCAGGAGCTCAGATGATGTTGGCAAATGAACTATATGTCGCATCAAAGCAATCAATATTTCGCTTTTTCAAGGAGGTTATTGCAGAGGAGATAACAAATTGTTTATGCTTTGGACTCGAGAGCAGTATTGATGAAGTGAGTTGGTATACCAACAATAAGGAATTTATTTTAATTACCACTGATATCCTAAATTCATGCAATTTGTTTTGTAATTGTTTATCACAGGAACAACTTGGTACTCCTATTCACGCACCTGAGTCACCCATTGTTGATCCTGTTGAAATGGTTCTAGATGAAGAGTTAAAACCTGCTGAATTGGCTCTAGATGAAGAGTTAAAATCCGCTAGAAGGGCTCTAGATAAAGAGTTAAAACCCAGTGAAATGGCTCTAGGTAATGAGTTACGACCAGTTGAAATGGTTCCAGCTGAAGAGTTGAAGAGAGTTGAAGTGGCTGAAACATTGAGGTTTGCAGAAAAGACAGCAGCTAATACGATAAATTCTCACGGTAAATGAGCTTAAACTTTTATTAACTTTTGTCTTGCCTATGCCATACTGCTATGCTCCATTGCATTTCTTAACCAGTTACCTCCCCTTAATTTGTTTGCAGAAGAACACCTATCCCTTTCTATATCTTATCCAAATATATTTGAAAAGATGGATACCAGTAAGACAGTGGAATCGGGTGAGAGTTTTGATGAAATGCCTCCTGGAATGGAGTCTGGCTTGGATCCTTTACCACTTATGAACAAGATTAGATATCAACCTTCAAATTCAGCGAACCCGATTCCTGTGATTTCTAGATATATTACTTTGGCTCTCTGTCGCCAAACACTACATGAGAATGTTATGAAAGAGTGGACAGCTCTCTCCTCATGTACCATTGGCAAGTGCCTTGACTCATGGTATACCAGGAAACATGATGTTTCTAAAAGTGTAGATGGAACATCAAAACTCAAAGAGTATACATACTACAGAAAGAGGAAATTCAAGAAAAACAGTCAAGCAGCAGCAGAAAATGAACCAGTTAAGATCCCAATGGATGAGCAGCTCTCAAAACCTCTATGTGAGCTTGTTGAACGCAAGATGTATGTGAAAACTGTTAAAGAATCAAGAAAAACTGTGACATCGAAGAGTCTCTCTGTTATTGATAAGCCCACTAAAAGAGGAGCAAAAGCTGTGGCTAATGATGCCTACGATTTGAATATACAACAGGATATAAAACTCCTTTCCAATGAGGTGCCAAAAAGTATGTCTTATAATCCATTTTACTCTCCAGTTTAATGGTATAGGTATTAGGTTAGTGATAGTATGATTTATTTTTTACACATTTCTTATCCAGGAAATAGGACATCTCGTCCAACTAAGAAGGATGCGACTACTAATAAAGCAACTATGGCGAAAAATAGCATTGTCACAAAACCTATCAAGAAAAAAAAGGGCAAGAAAATTTCCATTGAACCCATTCAGAAGGTAAAGCCGATCATTTTGTGTCCAGAATCAGATGGTTGTGCTAGGGCTTCCATTAGCGGATGGGAGTGGCGTAATTGGGCGCGTAATGCTACTCCATCAGAAAGGTCTCTTGTGAGAGGGTACCGTGCTCGTAATATTCTTTTGGCCTCAGATAAGAATGTCTGGACATCCCAAGCCAAGGTTTCATCTGCACGAACAAATCGGGTTAAGTTGCGAAACCTGTTAGCAGCAGCTGAAGGTTCTGAGCTACTGAAAATTACCCAAATGAAGGTATAGGAAACTTATTTCTGTTCTGAAATTTCTGGTTCTATTAGGTTCTGAGCTACTGAAAATTACCCAAATGAAGTTATATTAAACTTATATATGTTCTGAAATTTCTGGTTTTATTTTGTATTTTTTTTTGTTGTGTAGGCAAGGAAAAAGCGGTTACGTTTTCAGAGGAGCAAGATTCATGAATGGGGTCTGGTCGCCCTGGAGTCTATTGATGCTGAAGACTTTGTAATTGAATATGTTGGTGAACTTATTCGTCGGCGGGTAATGATGCATTATTCAGTTAATTGTTGTTTCATTGATGTCTAAATTGAAGCAATATGTTAGACTGATTTGTGCTCTACAGGTCTCGGACATACGTGAATCTCAGTATGAGAAGAGTGGTATTGGAAGCAGTTATCTCTTTCGCTTGGATGATGACTTTGTGGTAGGTGACATAAATTGTTTCACGCATAATATTCCCAAAATCTTGCATTGCTGTAATTCATTTTTTATTTGCTTGTGACACTAAGAAAATGACATACTATCTGAAGCAGTACAAAATGAGGGAACAAGAATATTTATGGACTATGTAGTATTTTGCTTGGTCAGAAAACTGCAGGGGAATTATTACCTCCAAAAAATAAAACTGTAGGGGAGTTATTAACAGCGCATGGTAAGTGGTATACTGGTATGCTTCTTTGGGGATGGTAATGGTAGTTGTGCCCTATTGTAATCCCAACTCCCAAGCTGTGCTGAAAAAGATATGTTCCGTTTTTACTGCATCTTGTGTTTTTCCTTTGTTCATTGCCTAGATATATTTTGTGCAGGTTGATGCTACTAAGCGTGGTGGGTTAGCAAGATTTATAAACCATTCCTGCGAGGTAAGTGATTGTGTGCTTGTTGTTGATAAAAAAATAAAATTGGGGGTGGGGTGGTTATGGAAGTTCTGTTGAATTGTTATGTTTGCTAAATAGTTTTTCATATTTGCCGTGCTAGCCAAACTGCTATACAAAGGTGATAACAGTTGAGGGCCAGAAGAAAATTTTCATTTATGCCAAAAGACGTATATATGCTGGCGAGGAACTCACATATAATTACAAGTTTCCATTGGAGGAGAAAAAGATTCCATGCCACTGTGGTTCCCAAAGGTAAATTATCTAATACTAGCTAGAAGTATGGATTTGTTGTTAGTTGATGTCTTTTCATGAAGACGACAACGCTGTGTGAATAGTTTTAGGGATATTAAGTTTGCACATCTCTGTTGCATGGTCTTATTCGCTGTTATGGGCTGGGGAACAACTTTCATCTCACAAAATGAAAAGTTTCAAACACTTCTACTAAACTGTTGATAGTGTGTGATTCAAGCGTTAGTATCAATGCCACTTTTCATATGGCACTCAATTGTTTGTACTTCACACATTGCCAGCTGCACATTGCATTATCTGTACAACTGCATTTCGATCTTTGTGCACTGTATACAGACAGAAAGTAACTATTTTCATGACTTGAAGTGATTAAGTAATACTTGGCAGATAACAAATGAAAGAGTAAATCATTTTGTTGCATGCTGCATGGTCATTCAAATGTTTTAGTAATGGTCCGTTGTGTTTCTATTTAATTCAACACTTTAAGCTTATTTTTGTTCTACTCTGCCTTCTTTCTAACTGTCCAGTGCTTGTTTAGGTGCCGTGGATCAATGAATTAAGTGTTGAAGCTATCTGTCAAGGTAACTGCAACAGTTATGGGTTTCGCAATGTGATAGTTACAGGTTATTTTTCATATTGTTTGTTTTCTCATAGGTTGTTTTGTCATCTGCTTTGCCATCTATGTATGCTGTGTGTTGAATATGAACTCATGTGGTGTATTTTATCTGCGTCTTGCCAATGGCTATTTTTGCTTTCGTACCCAAATATTTTCGAGCTATTCGAGGCAAAAGAACACGAGCATAAATCAACCCAACAGAAACGGTAATCATGATTCATACGAGAGCCCAGAGCCATATCTGCATTCAATGTGAATCACTTAAGGATTCCATTAGATCAAATCAGTATATGTAGACTATAGTAATTTGATGACCCAGGTTTCTGTAGGAATCTAAAATAACCATTGCCTGCAAGTTTGGAGTGGAAAAACTAGGGACTCACAGGAAATTGTTATGTGTACATTTAATTATAACATCGTGGCCAACGGATGCCTATTGTATTCGCAAATCAACTTATGAGGTCCTGCTTTGTCGGCCAGTCCTTGGTTCTGCTTCCTTTAGCACATACTATAGCCTGTATTATTGTTGACATAAGAATAAAAGACTTCCTCGTGATTAGAGTGTTTTATTGTCTACTTTGCAGGATTGACATCAAATTATGGGGGCTGTGGAACACCGCTGTACTGCAAGAGAAACCAGAAACAAAATTTATTTAGGGTAGACGAACATATTCCAAGGTTCTTGAGGAAGGTGCAAGAGCAGCCCGATTCATCATAATCTTACTCTCCTCTGTTGGTTGCCTCTGCCTTTTGCAGAACTGCTGCAAAACTTCCCTTTTGGTCTCAGTCAGTGGTGATAAATCATTTGAGGATGAGCGGAGCTAAATGCTTTGCTTGCTGACAAGGTTAATACTAAATGTCATCTCATATCCGGGTAGAGTAATTGTACAGGCGCACACTATAACCATTACATTGGTATGGTTGATGGTGATTGGTGAATATAAAACGGTTTGAAACTTCTCATTCTTTTCTGAGCATTAAATTATAGCTGTAAATAAAGGAAACAAAAGCCAGTAATAATACTTCTCTGTGAGAACTGTGTTTACCAAACTGAGCTCGGATGCCAATGCCCTTGTGAATTGTGATCTCCTTGGATGGAGGTGGCATTTCTGTTGTGGACAGAACGCACCCAGCACGACGGCACTGTGAAACTATCGACTGGAAGACCCTTCTTATTTGCACGAGAAAAATATGCAATCCTACTACCTGTGAAACTAGCGATTAGTATTTGTTTTGTCAAACTAGCGATCAGTATATGTTTTATCATGTGTGCTATAGTACATGGGCTGTTTCTTCTGTATCCGTCCATATGTTTTGGGCTGCAAACCTGCATTTCCTTTGTTTTTGATACTGCATCCGTCTAATTACTGCATTCACACCTATCACACAGTTTAATTTAGGGAGAAATGCGTCAATCTTCTTGAGAACTGTGACGAGTGAATCCTTTTATTTGTGACTTGTGTGCAAATTCTATTCCATGTATAATTTCATGTGTAGTGTGCACTGGGGGCGCTATGTACCTGTCTTTATGTAAATCCGTACAAATATATATTCATGGATCTACTCCTGTTCTTGCAGGTACAATACTACATGAATCTATCAGTGAGATATGTGACTAAGATGTCCACGAGCATTTCAAATACGCGTGGTATGTGCCCCATCTCTTAGTTGCTCTTGTCCATTTCGTACTTGCAGTTCATTACTAGAACCCCCGGACTGCATCTATTTTTTTACTTCCTCTGGTTTTAAAATACTGACTGGATTAGTTTAGTAAATGTCAATATTTTTAAACTGGAGGGAGTATATACGAAAAGCACGCACATGACCTTCTGATTTGATTTGAGTTTCGCAGGTTGCTTGGTCGGATGCATAAATTTAAGTGCATATTTGATCAGCTAATGGTGACATATTTGATTAGCGACATACCCGCCATGCTTCTTCGCCAACTAAATTAGTTAATAATTTTGGTTGCTTTTCAATTTGACCATGGGTTGAAGGAAAACTAAACGCATGCGATGCAATTTGACCCGTACGCTATATGTAGATCCGCCCACAGTGCTACTGTGAATCGATCGCCGGCTTTCTGCTCGGTCGGAAGAGCAGCGTAGGGTAGCATGGGTTGAAGAATGGTCCCATGCTCCTTGCTGGCCGGTTCAAATCCGGCATGTCGCGGGCATTCATATGTGGCAGTGACCGCTTTGGTCTAACATGATCGTTGGCTTCTAACATAATTGACCGCTTTGGTCTAACATGATCGTTGGCTTCTAACATAATTGTTAGTCTTACTAAAAATAATAGTTCAGATGTATTAACATTATGACATGGTTCATATATCTTTTGTGGTAATGCAATTTGTGATAAAATAAGATGAATCTTCAAAGTTTATGTTATAAGTCAATGTTGACAATATTTTAAGAATGGAGGGTGTAACAGTGTATAGCTTGATTAAGTGTTAACCCGATTGTATGGCAGTGGTAGCAAAATAAAAGATCTTTTGCTTAGTGTGTGAGGGCTAACTCTACTTGTGTAGAAAGGATGTGAAGTGCCGCCTTTGGAAAGTACTGTAATTTTACTGTTAAGCATGGTGGCATAGAGAGTGGATGTTGAATTTGCACTTGGTATTAAATGTACTCCCTCGGTTTCTAAATGACATAAAAACAGAGGAAGCAGGTTAGAACATAAAAAATAGAAAATCTCTTGTATGTTATTGGTTCAACTGTTTATCCCTTGTCTGCCATTGTCAAACACATGTCCCTTATATATCATCGTTTTTAAATTTTATCCATTCCATGTCACTGTCTTTGTATTTTCAATTTTCTCAATATGTTAAGGGAAAATTTGCCACATGATATTGTAAAATCGTGAAAATATGGTATATGCAAAATCGCGGAAATATGACATATGCCATGTCAGTGATAGGTGGGTCTCATCTATCATTGAGACACTGATACTGATGGTGTATGTCATATTATAAATTTTTACAATGACATGTATTTAATTGCCCAGAATGTTAACCTTAAGTTCTAAGGCATTGTGTTATCATGCCGATTTGTCTGGTGGTAAACCAAGCTTAGTAACAACCATTTGAACTGGAAAAAATCTGAAATGTTTGATACAATTTGAATTAAAATTAATTTTAGCATGCTAGTTTGAAATTGAATGTGGAATTTTTAGGGTATTTAAACCTTAGTTATAATTCTGGTAAAATTTATCTTATTTTATGTAGACGGGTCCTATATTGAAGAAGTTTTTATTTGGGTGAATTTCTATTTTAAAAAACGATTAGCTTGAAATTTGAGTTAAATCGAAGCTAATCGAATTAGAGTCAGATGGATGGGATAACCCTCGCTGCAGTGGTTGCGCTATGCATGTCGAACGCCGGGGCGAGTATGACGCCGCCTCGTCAACCCGTCATCGTTCCAACGCCTCTGCGAGCTCTGGACGCATGGATTTCAGCGTCAGTGTATCTCGAGCTATCGAGCGTAGTATTATTTTTGACCCGGGCCGGGCGCTAATATAGTTCATCCAGATGCATCTTATAACCTTACATTTGACCGCATACGAGCCAAAAAGGCGAAAGCGAGACGACCAATCCCGGTGCTTGGACAATCACGGCAGAATCTAACACACAGTTTTCTTAGAAACATTCACGGACCTGTTTCTAGAAGATTTCCGGAGGCAATTGAATATTTTAAGGTGGCAGTATTACTGTATTGTTACTAAGGCCCCTTTAATAGAGATTTTCGGAGAGTGATTCTGAGCGTGAAGTGATTCTCAGAGTCAGAAGTGATTCTGTGGTTGAAATTGATTTTATTTGATTCTCTATGATATATTCTCGTAATCAGAACAGAGAATCACTTCACAGAATCAGGAAAAGCTATTTATTTAGGTTCCAACTCCTTAGTTTATTTTAGAGAATCACTTCATAGAATTAGTCAAGAATCACTTCTTCTATAATACAACGTTTGATAAAGCTCTTCAGATTCTCTATGAGAATCAGCTTTGTGGAGCTCTGCCAAAAAATACATGAGATTCTCTGGTTCTGTTTCTTTCAGAGTACCTGCTGCTCTCGTTTCGTATCTCGTAGGTGATGTGCAGTCACGGCAGCGCATCAGCCTTACATTCAGGCGCAAGAAAAGCCTCGACTCCTGAAGCAACGGGCCAGCATGCATAGCTGAATTAAGGCGCAAGTGAAAACCTGACATTTTCCCTTTTCATCATACGCTTCCCAATCGATTTGGTCCGTCACATAATCTAAGGCATAAGCTTCGAAAGCATGCGGACGGAGAACGTACGCTGTCATCGGGAGGTTCATCTGAACTTTGTCCACGTTACAACATGATACAGCCCTTGAATCAAGTCTAAAATCTACATCCTACAATTACACGGTAAATTTCGCTTGTGGTAGGTAAGTATCTCAGTTCATCACATGCATTTGGCTTACTGACAGGAGCAAGATGATGACCGCGTCCAAAGGCATTCCTTGAGACAGGTAGGCATGAGATTAGATGGAAACGAAGGAGAAAAATGAGGATCGATTAGATGACGGCGAGTCAACAAAGAAGCCTGCTCTGGTCAGAAGAGCCAATGGGGCACCTTCTTGGGCGCCGCGCGCTCTTCGATGGTCCTCAGGCTCGGCTTCCACCCCCTGCTCGACAGCTCCCGGCTCAGAAACTCCGGCCGAAGCTCCTCGAACCCGTCCGGCCTCCCCGCCTCCTCCTCGTCCTCTTCCGCGACCCCCACCGGGGCGGCCGGAACCACGTGCTGCACCGCTATGTCGGCGGCGTCCGCCCCGCCTCGGCCCTTCCTCGATGACGCCGACGTCGACAGCTTCCGCCTCAGCCCGCCGCTGCCCGGCACCGACCTGGACCGCGCCAGCGACCGCGCCGCCGTGAGCGCGCGCCGCGCCTCCTCGGCCGACACCTTGCCGCCGCGCGTGGCCGGCAGCAGCACGTACACCCCGCCGGCGGCCAGCACGTGGTCCGCCGGCAGCGGCGCGACCTTGTTGGGCCCCCCGCCGCCGTTGCCGCCGCCCTTATTGTGGTGCTGCTTATGCTCCTTGAGGTCGCGCGCGTCGACGACGAAGTGGCGCGGGTGGTCCATCATGATCTCCGCGACGGACACGGGCTCGCTCAGCGCCCGCACGCTCCCGTCCGCCATCACCACCTTCCCGCCGCCGCCGCCGCTGCTCGCGCCCACCGCCGCAGAGGCGCCCGACAGCAGGTTGCCCATTACGCCAGCCGCGACTCGCTCACCACGCACGCAGCTGTGATGGTGATCAGCTGTGCCGAGCAATGGCGCGCCGGGTCGCGGCTCGGAGGGTATTAAAACGGTGGGCGGGACGGCACGGGACTCCCAGAAATATTTTCTTGCAATTGGCTCGTGAAAAGTCTGGAGCGGAGGAGGGGTTTAGTTGGTGTGGAACCGGTTTGGCTCGGCACGCGAACGAGATGGCGGGTTCGGTCTGAACCGAACTGCTCCCGTTCCCGCGATGAGGTCGTCGCCGCGTTGACCCGGCCCCCACACGCAGACGCAGTAGTGCACCACCACCGTCACACACGGACATGTAGCTTCGTTCCGATCCGTGCCTCCGCCGGCGCGTTCCATTCTGAAAGCGTTCCGTTCCAGTCGCGGAGATAGAATTTCATTGCCCGGGTTAGACTGCCGAAACTTCTGTTGGAATTATCCAAATTTTCTCAGAACATTCATGAACTCCGGACGAAGCCGGCAGCACTCTTTTTACCTTCTTCTTCCAAGCGTGACAGACGGGGACGATAAAGGGCGGAGAACGGCACAGAACAGAGGGAAGCTACTAGCTAGTATAGAAACAAATGAAGAAATATTACTACGGGAAGGAAGAAATAGCCGCCGCGGCTTTGGACAGTTGGTTAGTAAAAAAAAAAATGTGTGTTTGATTTGGTTGGCAACTGGTGGTAGTGAGTTGGGTCGAGCTGGATCAATGCAATGCAACAAGCGTATGTTTTGTCTCAGCGATGAAGGTGACGTGCGACCACTTTGCGGTTGGGGCTCCACGGACCACGGCCATCTTCTGTGTGTTATGCATTTGTTTTTCTGCTGTGAGCAAGCAGCTGCTGCTGCCCTTTGAGTTCCTTATGAAATCGCGTGGAGGCGAATCCAAGTCTCCGTTGATTTTCTTCTAAGGGGCGTATTAGCTCGCTAATAGAATAATACTGTAGTCCGGTGCCTACCCGCGCGCGCGTCCCTCCTCACTGGACCTGTTCTTTGTGTACGTGCTCTCATGATTTGTGTTCTGAAATTTTTTTAAAATAGGAACCACTTATATAGCTGGGGCGAGCTCAGCTCGATACGCTAGGTTGTCTCGTTTTCTTTTTGTAACTAATTTGGTTAAATGAATCTGGTGGCGTGTCCGATTTGTATGCAGTTTTAAAAGTATTGATGACTATTTTTTTCTCTAAAATACGTCAGAGAGCTACGTATCATTGTACTAAGAGAGAAAAAAAATAGCCTTATACAATCGTACCCTCTCACTCCGGGCATTGCCGACCATTTTGAGGAAACGTCGGATAAAAAACGTTTTCAGGTGAAATATATTGTGTCAAATTGGGAAAATTTTTGGAAAAAAAAATGTTTTGTAGTCAATTCTGGACGAATACTGGAGCAGTGTGGACGAAATTTGGAAAGAAAAAAAAAACTATGGTCCCAACAGCGACACGTACCGTTGCCTAATTTGTTGCCATATGCTGCTACTTGCAAACATCATTGCTGTCAAGTAGTACAGTCTTCGCCAAACATATGCTTTATGTGAACCTTACTGTTCAGCTTCTTCAGTCCTTTTAACAGTTTTTGAATATACTAATTCTACTTTGCAGATGCACACAAACCATGTGAGGGAGGAAGGATGCATACACATCCACACGTCTAGGTCTCTTCGCAACGCCTAATAAACAAACGAATCGAATTCTTTGCTTGTCAGAAACTACTCCGTGCCTTGTCTATTCCTCGACGATCATAATAAGTTTGTCTTTTCCTGAAAATAATAAGACTGTGTTAAAACAATTTCATCAGTGACCTCGTGGAGACCAAAGAAAGACTAGATGCCTGCGTACGAGTTGATCCTGGCCAAATTAGTGACGGCCGATAAAACATTATGATGGCTTTTCGGTTGATCGGAGAGAGCTAGGGATGTGATGTACCAACCGAACCCCAGGTAGTACGAACCTTCGGTTCACCGGGATGTTCTTCTGGGTACCTAAAAACCCAATGCAACCCAAAGCCTCGACCACCAGCACCACCAAGCTGCCGGAGCTTCTAATCCAATTAATCCCCCCGTGGCCACGCACAGCTTAGCTGATGACGACGCTGCCAATTCGCCGCCGGTCGGACCAAACCCAACGCCCTGGGCTGGTCCAAACCCCGATTTATATATGCCCGTCTTTTTCTTTTCTTTTTTTTTTTCGGGCCTCTTTCTTGATCGGCCGGCTTTGAAAAGGACGGTCGGTTCGCTTGCTGCTCAAGCGATTCTGTTGCGTCGCATGCATTGGTTGAGGAGTCGTCATGGCACGCCATAAAATCTGTTGGAAAATTTTGGTTTGATTTGTTGCTTAAACTCTTCGAGCGACAAGGCTGCGGGGATTCCTGCGTTGGTTCCAACCATAACAGTACTACCACGGAAGCCGCAGCCGAGCAGCTGGTCATGTAGACATGTCGTTTTCTCTGTGTGTTTGTTTTGCTCGTTCTTCGTTGTCGCGGCTGTGGCCTGTGGGTCAAAACGTCCCAGCGTACGCAGAGAGAGAGAGACAGAGAGAGCACTGAACTTAGAGTGGTTGCGTGGTCGTCCGCCAATGTGGTCTGGGTGAGTTACATATACACGCAGTCGTCGCCGTTTCTAATGTTCTTCAACCTCCTGATTGGTGATTGGAGAGTTGCCGGAGTTCAGGTTCATCCCCTGACCCTGAGAAAGTACTCTTCCTTGATTCTTATTATAGTAAAAGAGCTCCTAACAATTACTACTGGTTGGGGTTATGGAAATGTACGCCTAACCCGACTAGTATTAGGTACCACTATTTCGAGAACATAAGGCACGCCATGAGGCCGACAACTGACCCCGCGAGTATTTACATTCGTAAAGCTGTCGCCGACACTGTTGACATTCACCGACGCTAGTACCTCATTTGCTCAATCAAAAAGGTCTAGAAACTGGTAGTATTGTATTTCGAGCATCAGAATAGTGAAAAGTTCATTCGAGCGTTGTCCTGTCATGCATGCATGCATGATTGCCTCCGCTGTACGAATTGTCCGTGCAACTAAAGCAAAAAAACATAATGCCGTGGATCGTTACTTAGCAGCAACCCAAGTTCCGCCCATCTAAATTGGATTTCAGGTGGACGTTTGAACCTCAAGTTTCAGCTCGCAAGCATAAGCCCAAGCCCATGAAGGATAGAACATTAAGCCCATTTCTGCAACCAGACAACCAGCTTTTTTTTTTTTTTTTTTTTTTTTTTTTTTTTTTTTTTTTGTAGAGGGAACCCAGACAACCAGCATAATAACCTTCCTCTCGACCTCTCATCTCAGAAGAAAGGGATTCAGATGAAACTATGTACACGTTGCAGACCGAAATTCAGTTTCGTAGGTGTACAAGATTCAGATTCTTCGTGGATCTACACGCCCTCATTTGGCACACCTAAAGTAGAAGTAGTAATAGCAACTGACAAAAAAAAACACAGAAAAACTAGGAAAGGCGTGTGACACAAAGTTTTAACATCACTGCTGCTGCTGATTCGCCCTGGAAAAAAAAACTTCAGTCGTGATGTGAGGACTTGACGATGAGGACGGGGCAGCTCGCGTTCCTGAGGCAGTAATCACTGACACTTCCAAGCAGAGCCCTGCAGCAGAAGAAAGCCAACATAAAGCACCATCACGACGCGCAAGCAGAGTATTCAGCGCATCTCAGTAGCACTGATATTCTGATAAGTGATTGTACCTCTTGAAGAAGCCGTAGCCATGGCTCCCCATGACGAGGAGGTCGGCCCCGAGCTTGTCCGCCATCTTGCAGATGACGCTCCTCGCGTCCCCGACGGCCACCTTCACCTCGACCTTCATCATCTCGTGGTCGTCCTCACTACTCATCTCCTTGCTGTAGAGCGTGCAGAGCTTCTGCGCCTTCTCCACCACCGCGTCGGCCACCTCCCGGCTGTACCTGTCGATCGCTGCAGTCACCTCGTCGGCGAACATGTAGCCTACAGCACACCACAACACACTGTTGTGAGCAGCTCATCGCGATCGTTGCCAGAAAGAAACAGAGCAAGGGGTTGCTGTTGCTATGCTGCTAGTAGAAGCAGAGGAAGAGGCACGCACCGGACGCGTCGAGCACGGAGTAGGCGGGCGGGTCCGGGCGCACGTAGAGCAGGATGACGGTGGTGTCCCCGGCGCTGCCGTGCTCGGCGAATAACGTGCTGAGGCACCACCGCAGCGCGTGCACGCTCTCGTCGCCCTCGTCCACGGCCACCAGGATCCGGCGCCCCTCCGGCGTCGCCACCTCGCCGTCCATGTCCCTCCGAAGCGTGATTTGGCTTTGGCTCACACGTGTGACGCAACCGAATAATCAATCGATCGATGGGCGCGAGCTCCGAGCTGTCACTGGTCACTGGAACTTACTACTACGAGATGCGGATAGATTCCGGGCGGGGGCTTTTATGCTCGGAACTCCGGCGCCACCGGGAGCTCATAGTTTGGGCGTTTGGCCATGGGTTCCGCGGTATCCCGCGGCACTGGCCGTGGGTTTCTCTCGCTGGCCGGCGCGTCGACAGGTGCGCGCGCGGTGGAATGGGGGGGGGGGGGGGGGGGGGGGGGGGCCGGCGTTGTGTGGGGGTTGGATGCCGGAATCCTGAGTCTGTGTGCGTTTGACCCGACTCGTTCCGGTGTGCCGGATTTACTGCTGGGCCGCTACGGCCGCGCCTGGTTTATTTATGAATGGGCTGCACCACGCGCTCTATGAGAAATAATAAGGACGGGCCTAGCAATCTTGCTCTATTCAGAGCCCACATCCCATTGTATAAGAAGGCTGTGCTGCCTGCTCGCCGGTCCACGAATCGTAGTTGACGGCATTTTAAGACAGATCATAAAGGGAAGCGTATCTTAGCAAAAGGGCAGCAGAACAATATATCACCCGTAGGATCAGCGAGCCGGCAGCTCAGCCGTTCAGAGCTGTTCCCAGTTCACACACGTATTTTAACAGAGACAGCATTTCAATTCCTTACAGCAAAGACGAGCACACACGGTCTCAGTCTCACTCTAATCTCAATTTGAGCGTCTCCAGCAGCAATTAACGTAGTTAATCGCCATCGTGCAGCCCAATCAAAGCGCCACGTTCGTTCCCACGTACTACGAGCTCACCACACAGCAGGCATTTACGCGCCACACACCACATCGCCGCTCCCTCGACGGCCGCCACGATCAACCGTAGTGCCCTGCACGCCATGCACGGTCAACAAAAACCAGAGCCTCAACCTACAACTCCTCGAACACCATCGATCGATCATCGAGGCTCCGTCATTCAGCACTGCTAGCTAGCCATGTCCACGACCCCTCGCGGCCGGTCGTCCCACCGCCGCGGCCGGTGCACGTGTTGCGCCGGCGACCGCGCCGCGTGCTGCTGCTTCAACCCGCTGAGGTCTCTCTTCCGGTGCCCCGGTCGCCGCAGCCGCAGCAAGCATCGGCAACGGACTCCGCCGTCCAGGGGACGAGACGCTCCCCAGCAGCAAGGCCATGAGGACGAGCCGTCCTTCTTCGTGTACGCCATGCCCAACCTGCAGGGCGGCGGCGGCGACACCGAGCATAGGAAAAAGAAGAAGAAGCACCGGAAGCCGTGCTTCCCGTCCTTCGGTTCGTGCTTCCGCAGGAAGAAGAAGGACCGTAAGGCCAGAGCCATGCACACCGTGACGGACCGGCGCCCGGCGCTGACACCGGCGACGTCGCTGCTGACGCACCCGCCGGGCTCCCCTGTCCCTCCGGAGAAGTCGCAGACCGTGACCCCATCCATGACGACGCAGCCGCCTTCTCCGGCTCCCACCGAGAACAACAACGTCGTCAACTCGCCGGCGCCGCCAGGCCGGCATTCTGCGTGCAGGGGACTTCCGGTGACACCGAGGCCGGGAAACCAGCCGACGACGAACGTCGAGGGGATAGAGATCGTCGAGGTCGCGACGGGCGAGCGGTTGTCGACGCACGAGCTGGGGCTCATCGAGATGGTTGCCGGCAGCTCAACGGACAGCTCTTCCGCTGAGTCGTCTCTGAAGTCGTCGCTGGAATACGTCAACGAGCCGCCGCCGCGGGCAACGAAACAGACGGTGCTCGAGAGGGAAGCGGTGGTGATGAAGGCCAGGGACAGAGAACCGCCAAAACTGTGGCTCAACGGCGAAACCATGGAGTCCAGGGCACGGGAACGCTTTACCGAGACTCTCAGGGCGGCTGAGGCCGAGGAGCTGTGGGCGCACGACGTCGCCTGCAGCCGCGTTCACGCGGCCATGCTTGCCGAGACTGTAAGTTCTTTTGATCCGTACAGTTGATTGAAAAAAAAAAAAACACATAGTTGTCTGGATGTACGTGCTCGTCTCCTTTCTAAATACCCCTTTGTTTTAGCTAAAAATTGTGCAATCAGTAAAATCTAAGATCAAGATTGTGCAATTTGAGAGGTTGATTGTTTATTATCCAGACAACTTCTATCACCAGAAGGAGGTCACATTTATCTCACAAATCTAATAAAATTTAACTTAAATTAGAACATGAGCTCGTGTAATTTGAAGAATCGGATTGTAGAATTGGTGTGACAATCTAACATTTCATTTAATATTCTAGATTTTGTTTTTAATTTGGGAACATCTCTCTCACCATCACCAGAATTTGTTTAAGACAAGGAAACGACTTTTAAAAAATAACTTTAACTACTATTTTAATAAAAAAATATTTATTAAAAGGTGATATAAGTATATTTGTTAAAAGTATCAACAAATCTATTCATATTCATATGATTTTCATATTTTTAAGTTTTATAACTTAAATATTATGCATAATTCATATTCTTAATGTTTTATCAAATCTTATCCAAAACAAGCTCTAAAAGGGAGTAATAGAGCATAACGCATAGATGCTCCATTCTTGGTTCGTTGTCGATAGGGAAGCAAAGGTTCAGCCGTTTGATACGGAAGTTCGCAGGATAGTAGGCAGTCAATCGCAAGTCAGAAAAAACGCGTCCCTATCGCAGTCACGGGTCTCACCATCGCAATCGCCTAAACCCTCCACCTAAACACTACCAGTACCACGCCGGCGGCGCGACGCCGCTCATGGCCGCCACTTCCCAATCCCTAATCTTCCGGTCACCTGCTTCCGTTCCCTGCACCCGCCGTGTCCCCTTCGCCCACCACGTCGCATTTCGCGGCCGTCGCGCCGCCTTCCCCTCCGTCGCTGCTGCCTCCACCTCGATGGCGACCTCAGAGAGCGAGGAGAAGAAGGAGGCTAAGCTCTGGGGTGGGCGCTTTGAGGAAGGAGTCACCGACGCCGTGGAGCGCTTCACGGAGTCCATCTCCTACGACTGGCAGCTCTACAAGTACGACATCATGGGCAGCAAGGCTCACGCCACCATGCTTGCAGCTCAGGTACATTACGCCCCCTCTATGCAATGGCCTGCTTCCTTCCTGTTCGTGGGAGGGGTGACATGTGATCGCCTAGGTGCTCTCTCGACTAGTTTCCCGCTCTGAACGGCGTTCCGGCGAAGAGATTTGGGGTCTTTGGTCTGGGATTAATCTGCTGCTATTATTACGCTCGCCATCTGTTCGAGAAAATGCAAGCTTCGTTGTTCTGCGCTTCTGGTTGTGGTGTAACCAACAAAATGTTTGAAACAGCTAGATTTCTGTAGAGTCGCATTGAAGGGGATTAATCTGCCAGATATCATGGATTTACCAGCAGTGTTATTCATCATATTCTGGTCAAATGTTTAATGAGGTTCCTGCCTTAAGATTTTTCGCTTGAATATATTTGATTATGTATATTGAATCATTTGCAATGCAGGGTTTGATAACGGCTGGTGACAGGGACATCATCATAGAGGGGCTTGATCAAATCGAGCGGCTCATTCAAGAAGGTAAGTTTGAGTGGAGAAAGGATCGGGAGGATGTTCATATGAACATTGAAGCTGCTCTGATTGAGAGGGTTGGTGAGCCAGCCAAGAAACTGCACACTGCTAGGAGCCGTAATGACCAGATTGTGACAGATCTAAGGCTGTGGTGCCGTGATTCAATTGACAAGATTTTGATTCGCATCAAACAGCTTCAGGTTTGTTCCTGAATTCTACGTACCGGTTGTCATGGTGTGCTTGCTATAACAATTTATCCATTTGTTGGATGTCTGTTACAGTTTTGACACAATCATTCCAACAACTAAGAAATACTTCCTCCAGACTCCATAAAAGCTGTTGCACTAGACTTCACCTTGACATCTCGAAATAGTAATGAAAAACCTGATTGTGCACTTGATGTTGTGCATTCTCATAACTGCTTGAAGCAGTCAGTACTAGACAATATTGATATATGATTTCTTGTTTTATTTTTCTCATCTTTCTCCTTAACCATGTTTCAGCTGAGAAGGTTTATTTATGGATACTTTTCTAATCATATAGCACCATTCGTTATGTTTCAGGTGGCTCTAGTTATGCTAGCTTCAAAATATGTTGACTTAATAGTTCCTGGTTATACTCATCTGCAAAGGGCACAACCTGTTTTGCTGCCACATCTTCTCTTATCGTATGTTGAACAGGTAATTAATATTGCCTTTCTTACATCTTGCAATATTGGTAACCATGTGGCATTTTTATTTTATTTTAATATGGATGTGTGTGCCATTTCCATTGGTGATATTCCCTGTGCTATATACTTTGTGGTTCACTCATTGTTATTGAAACAAATTCTTTAATCAGTTCTTAAGTATATTGTGATCAATGTGCTGATCTCATATCTAATTAAGTTAAACAGATAATCAAAGTAAAATATGTCCTTTGATCTGTGAACTTCTAAACACTAACCGTATATTAACTGGCATGCCAAAAGCACATAGTTTATGATAGAACTTTCAGTGAAATTGACATTATTCTTTGTACAATTTGCACAGTTGGAGCGTGATGCTGGTCGGCTAGTCAATTGCCGGGAGCGAGTGAATTTCTGCCCTCTTGGTGCTTGTGCTTTGGCTGGAACTGGACTTCCAATTGATAGGTTCAAAACTGCTAAAGATTTGAAGTTTACAGCTCCAATGAAGAACAGGCAAGTTTTTTGATTTCTTGTACATTGCCATTTTGAGGCCTGAGCATAGCTTGCTATTCAAGTTTTGTTAAGTTCCACTTTTGGTTAGTTCTTCCTCACTTAAATTATAAGTTTTTTATTTTTTTTTCATATACAGCATTGATGCAGTATCAGATCGGGACTTTGTATTGGAGTTCCTTTCTGCGAACTCAATTGCTGCTATTCACCTTTCACGAATTGGCGAAGAATGGGTTTTGTGGGCGTCAGAAGAGTTTGGGTTCTTAACACCAAGTGACTCAGTTTCAACAGGAAGCAGTATTATGCCACAAAAGAAGAATCCAGATCCGATGGAGCTTGTTCGTGGGAAATCTGCTAGGGTCGTTGGAGATCTCATGACTCTCCTTGTCCTCTGTAAAGGCCTTCCACAAGCCTACAATCGTGATCTTCAGGTGAACTGCATTTTCATTAGAACGCACATACTTATTTTTTCTTCATATTTTCTATTTGCGCTCCTTGTCCTATGTAAAGGCCTTCCACAAGCCTATAATCGTAATCTTCAGGTGAACTGTATTTTCATTAGAACGCACATACTTATGATTTTTTTTTTCTTCATATTTTCCATTTGTGCAGGAAGACAAGGAACCTTTGTTTGACAGCGTGAAGGCCATACTTGGGATGCTTGAAGTATGTACGGAGTTCGCACAAAATATCTCTTTCAATTCAAAAAGAATACAAAGTTCCTTGCCTGCTGGTTACTTGGATGCAACGACACTAGCAGATTATCTTGTGAAGAAGGTAAATCATCGTTTAAATAATTATATTATTTTTAAGCTTTAGGAATCATAGAAGTGCACACTAACATATTAGTGATCAACAATAGCCAAGGAACGCTGAAACATAATTTTTATAAAATGTGCAGAGCATTGATGCTATGTCCTCTATTTGAATCAGATAATTGTGTCTTATAATGTCGCCTTATTCACTTTGCAGGGTGTTCCGTTCAGAACTTCTCACGAGATAGTTGGAAGGTCTGTAGCTCTTTGCACCTCCAAGAACTGTCAACTAGGTGAACTTAAGCTGGATGACCTAAAGGCTGTTCACCCTGTGTTTGAGAGCGACGTCTACGAATATTTGGGAGTTGAAAACGCTGTGAACAAGTTCATATCTTACGGCTCCACTGGTTCGGAGCAGGTGAAGGAGCAACTTGAGGATTGGCGCACCCAGCTCGGGATTAGCTCGTAATAATGATTGATACGCACCAAGTTATAATAAGCCCGCAAATTAGGGTGTGCAAATTTTGACGGTGTATCCGCAGATGTTGTGAACTTTTGTTTTTGCTCTAAATGAAAATTTCAGTGTTACTGTAGTACATTGTGCGAGATGGAATGATCGGTGCAATTGTGTTGAAGACCACTAGGTCGTTCCGCGTGCCAGTCACAGTGCTTGTCAGTCATGGCTGAGCTTCGCATCCTATTTTTAGAATATCTACTATAAAATTTTCATTTGGAAAGGAAAAGCTAAACGAATAAGTCAAGGATCGGGTAGAAAACAACTACTAGGATCGTACTCACTGCTGTGTTGCATATCCAACATTTTTTTCTTCAAGTGGTAACTTGTAATCCGAAAAACAAATGTTGTTGGTCGTGTGTTGGAAGCTGCAGAATCAGCCACCACATCGGCTCGGCGCTCGGCATATGCGGGCGAGGGTGGCGCGCACGTTCGAGAAGGGCGCCACGAGTTACAGCGGAAGGGCGCGTGTCCGTGGAGCAGGGGTACGTGTCATTTCTAGTTCTTCCAGGGCGGCCAGGACCAGTAGGATGTCGATCTGTTCCGTGTTTTATACTGACGGGTGCCGTCCACTTGTCTCCTGTCCCGGGGTCTTGTCCTTTTGAGCACGCCTCGCGTTTATCTAGTGGCATAGCCGCCCTGCCTGCCCAGTGGAGTTGCGTTAGTGCTTACAGTAGTTTGTTTGGGCTAGCAGCAGCGCTGAGGAGGAGCCGAGGAATAGGAGGAGGATGAGCAGCAACGTGGAGAAAGAGGCGAGGAGGATGGGCAGCAGCGTGGAGAACCAGACGAGGGCGTTCGTGGACGACGTCCGCGGCGGCTTTGAGGAGAAGAAGAACTGGCTGATGGATCTCGGCCACCCGCTCCTCAACCGCATCGCCGACAGCTTCGTCAAGGCTGCCGGGGTACTACTGATGGCCTTCTTTTTCTCACAGTTTTTTTTTTCCCCTTTCGTGCTTTCAATCAAAATCTCTCTTCGTTAAGCCGTGCACATGTTCACTGCCACACTGTCTCGGTTCCGCTGCTGCTCATTTTCATTTCATCCGTGCTGTGTTTGTGTAGATCGGCGCAGCCCAGGCATTGGCGAGGGATTCCTACTTCTTGGCCATCGACGGTAAGGAAACAGTTTTCTTTGTCGCTCCTGTACTGCACGTAATAGAACACGCAATTTGGTTGCTCACGGAGCGGGTGTTGCTTGCTTGCTGTGGTGTCTTAATTATGACCGCAGGCGATGGAGGGTCTGTGTCCGGCGCCACCGGATCGACGAAACGGTCGTTCCCGGACCTCAACGGTAACGGCCCTTTTTTCATTCCCGAAATGTTACTTTTCAGTCTGGCGTCAGGTGACGCGGTGGCCGGTGGCGGAGCCGCGCCGCGGGAGGCGATTTAGTGCGGCGGGCGGTGGCGCAGTCGCTGGTGTGGTGGCGGAGCTGGAGTGGGTGCAGACCATGGGTGGCGGTTATCCTCGGCCGTGACGACCGGATTGTGTGGGGTTGTAGGTGTCCTATTTCGGTGGGCATAGTGATATAGAAGTGATTAGAAGTGATGCGGTGCGCTGGTGCGGCCGCGGTGACGACGGAGTGTGAAATCCCGCTGGCCTGTAGAATAGACAGCCCCCATTTTTTTTGAGCTTGTTACTACTTTGCAGTGATAAATAAGAGGGTTAACTGATTGATCTTGTTCTGGGTAAAATTGCGCAGGCACGAACAGTAGCAAGTCGGCTGAGGCTATGGTAAGCCGCCTTCACTGAACTGAATTCCAGAGACGTGTGCCATACCTTGCCGCAAGGCATGCTCTCTAGCTTGTTTTGTTTCTGATGTAATGATTCCTTTCCGCCTCATAATTCCTCAGGTGAAAAACGTTAGCAAGGAGTCGCTGCAGTGGGGTAACATTTCTGAACCGCTATGATCAGTAAAACGACTGATGAGCTATACTGCCTTTTGTTCTTAATTATTACTCCTATCGGATGCAGGGCTGGCTGCTGGGGTGCACTCCGGCCTGACCTACGGCCTCACGGAGGTGCGCGGGACGCACGACTGGAGGAACAGCGTGGTGGCAGGCGCCCTCACGGGCGCCGCCGTCGCGCTCACGTCGGACCGCGCGTCGCAGGAGCACGTCGTGCAGAGCGCCATCGTCGGCGCCGCGCTGTCCACGGCGGCCAACGTGCTCTCCGGCGTGTTCTGAGCCACCCCCGATCGAAGCGTCGGCATGGTGGCGTGCCCGCGCTATCCATCATCGTCACGTTGATCTCTGTCGTCGCCGTTCCATAGTGCCTATCATTTCCATGATATCGTTGACCCTTTTGTACTACCCATTATGATTAAATGTATTTCGGACCTTGTCGCCGTTCCCTAGCTGGTGTATAAAGCATCTCTGCATCTCTTATCTGTATGACAATCGAAATTTGATAATGGCTGTTGCAACTTACATTCTGGCGTCAAAGTTGTCGAAAACTGTGAATGATTTTTGAAGAATAGGCAGGGACGTCCGCAGACTGCTCTCTCCTGCGTGCGTGTTCTTTCGAGAAGGAAAGTACGACTGTAGATTCAAACTGTGATTGTGTCGATAACATTTCCGTTCAACTAGCACAGTCCTAACAACGAAGGTACTACTATGTGTGAGGTCACAGTCACAACGAGTTAGTCTCCATCAAAGGGAGCTTTTTTCGTCTTGTGGCAAACTAATTAAAGGATATTGTTTTCACTTTGCTGATCTTCAAGGAAGAGTTTTCGTTCCTCTTAATTTCCATCTTCATTTTGAATCTATTACTCGATAACGCTGGTTGATTAACAGCCAGTAATACCCCGTCGTCATGCACTCCCAAATCGTCCAGCAGGATATCAACAGTTGGTGAATTTTGTGAATGATCAAGAGCCAAGAGGGGCAGTCAAACATCACATAACCTGTGTATTATACCAGATCCTTTACGTGTTATCGATTTGCTTTCTTTATCTTTCGATTCGATTCCATTTACCAGCTTTCGGATGAGCCAACTCATCAATGCCTGAGATCTAGAGGAGGAATGCGATGCTATCAATCGATAATACGTAAAGGATGTGGTACGCCATGGACAATTTTCCTCGCAAAAAATAAAAAAAAATCGGACAATTCAGAAGGTAGTAGTCCATCCTTACACAGCAACAGCATGAGAACTGAGACATCTCCAATTCCCCTGTAATCTTTCCACGAACATCTACAGAAAAAGGACTAACCACATGATTTTTTTTAATTTTTTAAATTTTTAAGAAAGGAGTCAAACTGCGCAGCTAAATTCGTCTTCCAAGTGTCGAGACGTATTTAAAAAAAATTATGTCTGCGCCGTCTAACCCACCAGATCAGGATTGATTAACTTAACTGCATCCGTACATTAGTTATTGACGTGTGGACCCGCGAGTAACTGACCCCGCATGTCCCTCTGCACGCGTCCCTAACCCACCGGCGGCGACCGGTCGAAGCCGACGAAATGGCTTCCCGCGTCTTAGCCAGATCAGCGGCGGGGATCCTACTCTCCCGTCTCCGCCGCGGTACGCCAAGCCCTACACATCACCTCCTGTCCCATGCCGCCGCCTTGGCATCTCTCCTGGAGCCCACTGGCGGCCTCCCCACCACTACCGACGCTACACTCTTCTGCGGGCCGGCGCAGTTGTTCTCCTCCTCGTCCACGGCGGCGGTGGCGGAGGTGCCTGCAACGTCGGATGGCTTGACGGTAGACTCTATTGCTAGCAAGGGGTGGACGATCCTCCCGGAGGCCGAGAGCGACTGGCGCAGCCACGCCGCCGCCGTCGCACAGTCCGTCAAGGTCATCAAAAGGCGCCTCAAGGTCCAATTTTCACACGATATATTTTGCTTAATGCCTTCCGTAACCGGAATTGGTCGAGTGCGCAGTGTTGTTGTACCAGGATGTGCATCTTATGTGCTCGGTTCTTTGAGGCATATGAACGAACACCTGGTACGCGTTGTATGAGTTTTCCTGAAGGTTCACCTGCCTGTCATTTTGATTTGCGCAGTGGGGATCGATACTCGAGAGAGCGAAGCAAATGGCTGTGGTGTTGGAGAGGACAGACCTCTGGGATGATCCGGTTTTTGCTGGGAGGGTTAGCCGTGAGCACGGTGAACTCATGGGCAAGATTAAGTCAGTGAACCAATTTGAGCAGGAACTGATTGAGCACATTGAGATGTTAAGGCTTGCACGTGAAGAAAATGATAATGAACTTGAGACGGTGAGTACAATGCTTTGTTATTTGACTTAGTAAAGCACATGATATTCTTTTTCTCTACTCATGTTGCAAGCCAGATCTTTGTATTACTATCTTTTATTTTAACTGTATATGCAGGAATCTATGAGGGCTTTGGCTGATATGAGAAGAAGTGCGAAGGAAAAAGAACTAAATGCATTGCTTTCTGGAGAAAACGACTCCTGCTCCTGCTTCATCGAGGTTTATTTTGTGTACTCCTAAGAATGTTCAGTGAATTGCTCAATCTAGAATTTATATTCGTGAACCATTAATGCTTCCTTTATGCTTTTTCCAGTTAGGGGGTGATTCCTTATGATGATGGTTTCAGGTTCAGGCAGGAGCTGGTGGCACTGAGAGCATGGACTGGGCTGCAATGGTCATGAATATGTACAGATCATGGGCTCAGCGACGAGGATACGCAGTCACTGTGGTAGAAGAAATGCCTGGGGAACAAGCAGGAATCAAGGTTTAATATATATATGTATATATCTTTTATTCTTATTTGTACTTGCACCTGGTTCAGAATTAAGTAATTTTTTTTGTTTCCCAAAAAAGATGTTCCGAAAAAAGTTGTTTTCATTTACATTTTTTGCTAGTGATATATACCATGTGAGCATAATGTTCACTCTATCGTTGAAAACAGTTACTTTTTTGATTTCTTCATAATGTAGCAGAAGTGAATTCACACTAAACAGCTGCTATTTCCAGAGGGCTACGATCAAAGTTGATGGCGAATATGCATTTGGCTATGCCAAAGCCGAAGTAGGAGTTCATAGATTAGTGAGAATTTCTCCTTTTGACAGTGGAAAGCGGAGGCACACTTCCTTTGCTGCTGTTGCTGTGATACCTATTCTTGGAGATGGATCTACCCGATACCAGATAAAAGAATCAGATCTTCGGGTAGAACGTTTCCGTTCTGGTGGTCCTGGTGGGCAGCACGCCAATACTACAGAAAGTGCTGTTAGAATTGTGCACATTCCAACTGGTATAACAGCCACATGTCAGAACGAAAGGTAAATTTCAGGTCCTTTGATTGCAAATGTTTAATCACTTTCCCTTATGGAACTGAACTGAACTGTTTATTACCTCTTGATTGATTGGTATTTTTTGATCAAGCAGAAACCATAGTTTGTTTTTTCTATGCCTGCATGCTAAAACATACGATGTTGCTAATTCCTGCCTTGGAATTGCAGATCACAACACATGAACAGGGCATCAGCAATGGCAGTGCTCCAATGTCGTCTGGATCAGCTTGAAATTGCCCGGCAAGCACATATGAATGCAGAGCACACACAATCACTCAATGAAATCAGCTGGGGCAACCAAATAAGATCTTATGTTCTTCATGTAAGTTTCCCATTTTTGAGATAATACAAGCTCAAGCTAGCACACTGGCAATACTAAGTTGTGATGTTGCAATGGTACAATCTCTGGCATGTGTGTGGCCTCTGACTAGTTTTTGGAGTTCATATCACTATGTCTTTTGTATTTCCATGTTCATTTCAGGTTTTTTAAAATTAAGGAAAAAGCTGCATATGGTTATTTTTTGGGCCTATGTTGCTACATTACTGATTAAGCATAGTTCTTAAACATAAGAGAAGGAAAATATTTATAGCATGCGTAGCTGTTCAAAATTGTGATATGAACTTAAGTACTGAAGTATTAGATGTGTGTCACTTTGTGCAAACATCATTATTGTCTGCCTTATCAAGAATTTTTTTTCTGCAATTTTTTTTACAGTATTTAACAGATATAGTAGAGCCGTAATTGATTCCTTTGCTTTGGCAGCCATATCGTATGGTTAAAGATCTTCGGACAAACTATGAAGTATCAGATCCGGATTCAGTCCTGGAAGGAGATCTAGATGATTTCATTTTGAACTTTTTGTCTTCCACATTGGATGAAGCTGATTTAAGTGCCTGAACACAAAGCATGCTTGCCTTTATTTTTTTTCACAAGCATCAACCTACTTACACAAGCACTTGCCTCAAACAAACGTACCGACATGGTGTCAAACTGATCGCACTGGAGGTGCTGCTTTGACAATCTTCACTACACTGACAAATACAACACCGGGTGAGGTCCAAGGGTAACATGCTTTGGGTGTAAAATTGAAAGGGCGAATGTCAGAGCTGGCTGCCTAGGATGAATGTTATAGTTTATCTTATAGTAGGCAACGAGAATTCACCTCACCGTCGTCCTATAATTTACTTCATGTACTGGTAGAAGGTAAAGTTTGTATGCAAATTTGGAAGGAACTCATACTGTATTACACTGTTGAACATTTTTTTTTATAATGGAACCATGTTCCCGCCTCTATTATTTTAAAAACAATACGCAGCGTCAATACAACCAACGAGCCATGAAGCTCCACAATCTCTCACTAGAGAGGATAACAAACACATGATCAACCCAACATAAACAAGAAGACCCAAAGTCATGTCCAAAACAAACAGATCACTCTATGGAAAGGACGAACACTAGGCTTCAATTCTATTCCGAAAGCTTCACCCAAACTTTGAGAAAACCTCCATAGTAATAGATTCCAAAAGTCGACAACCATTCTTGAACCTCGGTCTGTCTTCTACTTTATGCAGCATGGACCATTGTCGAATCCAGTATGTCGTCCTGAAAATCACCTGTAAAAAAGTATTAGTTTTAGCTTGGTTAAAAACCACGTCATTTCTATTCAACCACATAGCCCAACAAAGAGCTGCTGCACCTACTAATATTTGTTTTCTAAGCTTCGGTTGAGCACCATGAAGCCAAGAGCCAAACAGATTTGATATGCTGGTAGGGGGTTGAATTCTAAATGTGATAAAAACAGCATTCCAAACAAATTTAGCAAAGTGGCGATCGAAAAACAGATGTTGTATAGTCTCCATAGAGCTACAAAAACAACATTTAACATTACCTTGCCAATTTCTTTTCGCTAAGTTATCTTTAGTGAGAATGACTCCTTTTTGGAGATACCAAAGAAAAATCTTAATTTTCAAAGGCACTCTTATCTTCCATAGTGAGCTCTTATCCGGAACTACTCCCGCATGTATCATATTCATATACATTGAGTTAACAGTAAAAGCACCTCCTTTATTTAACCTCCAAACAAAAACATCCCTTTCATTTGTGAGATTGACATGTACTAGTTTATTCACCAAATCATACCAAGCATGTAAATTTTCCTCAACCAACCCTCGCCTAAAAGACACATTAAGTGGTATGGTCCTTAGAACATTTGCCACTGTGTCATCTTTTCTCCTTACAATTCTGTATAAATAAGGATAAGCAACCCTAAGGGGTTTATCTCCTAACCAAGTATCCTCCCAAAATCTAATATGTGTCCCGTCTTGAGGTTTAAAAAATCCACCTTCCAAAAAACTATCTTTTACTTTCATTAGTTCCGACCAAAAATATGAATCACCTGGTCGTCTATAAGTTTGAGTTAAGGTTTTCTTTGACAAATATTTTCTTCTTAGAAGATTTTGCCATACCCCATCCTCATTCATAAGTTTAAACAACCATTTGCTTAAAAGACATTTGTTCTGAATATCTAAGTTCAGAATGCCTAGACCACCATAATCTTTTGGCTTACAAAGTACACTCCACCTAGTGAGTCTATACTTCTTCTTATGTTCATCACACTGCCAAAAGAATCTTGATCGGTAGTAATCCAGTTTTTGGAGGACCCCCCTAGGAACTTCAAAGAATGACAGCATAAACATAGCCAAGCTAGTTAAGACTGAGTTAATTAACACTAGTCTACCACCAACTGAAAGAAGCTTTCCTTTCCAGCTACTAAGCTTTCTCTGAAACTTCTCCTCAATCATTACCCAATCCTTATTTGAAAGTTTCTTGTGACTCATAGGAATTTTACCAAGATATTTGAATGGAAAGGTCCCTGTATTACAACCAAAGACTTGCGCATACTCCCTTTCACACTCTTTGGCTTTTCCATAGCAAAAAAGTTCACTCTTGTGAAAGTTAATTTTTAGCCCCGACAACTACTCAAAGGTACTAAGTACCAGTTTAAGTTCTTTTGCTTGGAGGACATCATGTTCCATAAAGAGAATGGTATCGTCAGCATATTGGAGTATGGAGAGGCCATCATCAACAAGGTGAGGAACAATCCCCCTGAACTTTTCATTAGACTTGGCCCGATCAATCAAAGTTGCCAACATATCAGCAACTAGATTGAAAAGAATCGGTGACAAAGGATCACCCTGCCGCAGTCCTTTCTTGGTTTGAAAATAATGACCAAGATCATCATTAACTTTAATGCCGACACTTCCACTCCTAGCAATTTGATCAATCCACCTGCACCAAACAAGGGAGAAACCTTTCATTCTTAGCGTTTGTTGAAGAAATGACCACTTCACTTTATCATACGCTTTCTCGAAGTCTAGCTTCAAAATTACCCCATCTAACTTCTTCCTATGCATCTCATGTAAAGTTTCATGTAGAATGATAACCCCTTCCATTATATTCCTGCCTTTCATAAAAGCAGTCTGTGACGATTTAATTACCTTTTGAGTGACAAGGGCTACTCGGTTGGTCATCACCTTAATGAAGATCTTGAAACTTACGTTCAACAAACAAATGGGCCTAAATTGTTGGATCTGTATAGCCTCCTTTTTCTTTGGCAATAATGTAATTATTCCAAAGTTAAGACTAAAGAGTGGCAGGTTACCTTTATGGAATTCTGAAAAAAGAGCCATAAGGTCATTCCTAACCAAATCCCAAAAGACTTGATAGAATTCGGCAGGGAATCCATCAGGACCCGGGGCCTTATTATGCTCCATTTCAAAAATAGCCTTTTTAACCTCCTCCTCTGTGAAATTCAAAGTAAGAACCTCATTTTCCTGCTTCGACACCTGTGGAATATCCTCCCTAAAGGATTCCATCAAGGAGAAATTATTCCCTTCCGGAGCGCCAAAAAGGTCCTTATAATAGTTGGTAACATATTTCTTCAAATTTTCATCTCCTTCTATAATACCCTCCTCTTGCTCAAGACGGAATATACGAGTTTTCCTATGTTTACCATTGGCTACCAAATGAAAATACTTAGTATTACAATCGCCAAATAACAACTTAGTTGTCTTGGCTCTTTGGTACCACTTAATCTCCTCCTCTCGTAGTAACTGAACCAACCTCTCCTTATAGTAATGTTTTAGATCAATTTCAGAAGTGCTAAGAACTTGAGTCTCAGCCTTTTTATCTAATTCATTTGATTTTCTTATTAATTCTGCTTTTTCTTTCTTATAAGTACCACTCACATTCTTAGCCCAACCCCGCAGGAATTGTCTAAGTTTTTGAATTTTAAACTGCCATCGTTCTAATGCTGTTTTACCCCTGCGTTCTTTATTCCAAACTTCCGCCACTAACTCAGAGAAGCCATCTCTTAGTAACCAGCCAAGTTCGAACTTGAACATTGATTGTTTATTACCATGAGTGTCGTTGCCAGTGTCTAGTAATAATGGGGTGTGGTCTGAAATTTCCCGATTTAACGCTTGTACCGTTGTCAAAGGAAATTTTGCCTCCCACTCCGTGCTTACAAGAATCCGGTCGAGCTTCTCATACGTTGGTGACACTCTAGAATTGGCCCAAGTAAATTTACGATTTGATAAATCAAGCTCCCTCAAGTCTAGACCATCTATGATAGCATTGAACAAGAAGGGCCACTTATCATCGTACTTGTCATTATTTTCTCTTGTGGACTCCTAATGATATTGAAATCACCTCCAATAAGAACAGGATGAGTTTCTTTTGAACAAGTTTGGACCAACTCTGTAAGGAAGGTTTCCTTTAGTTCTGCTTGAGCAGCCCCATAAACTGTGATAAGCATCCATTGAAAACCGTCTTCTTTATTTCTAAGGTGAAACTTAACATAGAAGTCTTCCTCATCTATGCTACCGATGTCAAAGACTTCTAGATTCACCCCTAATAGCATACCTCCGGACCTACCATGAGGTTCTGTCCAATGCCATATGTACTCTTGCCCTCCACAAATATTATTAAGCACGGTTCTAGAAAAATCCTTGTTTCCTGTTTTCAAAAGAGCAATGAAGTCTAGCTTCTGCTCCTTTGATGTATCTATTAGAAATCTATATTTAGCCAAGTCACTAAGACCTCTGCTATTCCAAAATATTCCTTTCATTTTGCATCATATTTGTGTTTCTTAATCACCCTAAACTTGGGTTTTTTCTTTACTCTAGATGATGAGAAAGATTTGTTTTTCTTGAAGATAGTTTGAAAATCACAGCTTAGGTGATCAACATCTTCATCCATAACCTCGTCCATAAGATCTCCACATAAGAGACCAAGAATATGATTTTCCGATTCATCATCTTCCTCCTCAATGAATAAGTTAGAATCTGAAATTTCTTTCGTACTCGACGGCTTATCATTGATTCTATTAAACTCAATATATTTTAATTTATTAACTGAATTTAGAACCTCACAATGGTTAGCACCTAAGCTCACACCTAACTCATGCAAACTGGAAGAGATAACAGCAGCAGAGAAAGGAATAAAAGACAAGTCGGTTTTATTACCTTCGCTGAAATCTAAATTCTTCCATGCTGTCCTCTTTTTCGCCTTTGCCATTATGTGATCATCGTTGGACTTGCTCAGTCTCGGACTGGCTCTTTTTGGCGCCGCACTTGCCTCTGCAATAGCCGCAGCAGCTCTTACTGCCGCCGGAATGAGAGCATCATCACCCATCGCATTATGAGCAGAGGCTACTACCACCGCCGGTACAGCAGCAGCCCCCGTTGTATTATGTGCAAAATCTGCTACCGCTGCCGGAATAGCAGCAGCAGCACCAGCTGTGTTATGAGCAGGAACACTCAACCCATTTGTTATACTCATAGCTCTAGGCATGCCCTGAGTCTTGGCTGCCAGCTTAGAAGCATCCGCCAAAGAAACCTTCTGATGTGTGTCCTGTATATCCATCTCTTCTCCTTCATAATCCAGCAAATCAACATCTTCATCAAAGTACACGTCGTCTTCTAGGCCATCAGCCTGAACATTATCATCATCCTCAGCTAGTACCCGGTCTGCACACTCCTCCAATGCCTTGGAAACAGCCAGGTCAATGATGCTCTCAGTCATATTTCTAATCTTGTCTTCCATAGGAATAGCAGATCCTAGACTTGCAGCTCCATTAACCACCTCATTATGATTCCCATTCTCCTCCACAATCATATTATCCGCTTTTGCCCTTTTAGCCTCTCTATCAAAACTTTCATTCGTGTGTTGTGTTTCATCAGTTGGATCCTCATTTCCTTTATCATCTCCATTTCCAAAATCAAGCTCTACTTCATCACCGTTGTCATCAAAACCCACATTCTCTTTTTCAAGCTTGAGCTCAAAATAGTGATCGCTGATGACCACATCAAAGTTCGAAGGAAGCAAAGCAGGATCTAAAACTGCCACAAGAATTCTTCCATAATCATTCTTACGTGTGGTGACCATGTCTACTACTTGAGTTGACCCGAACATCGTCCCAACAGCCCAAAGATTAAGGTACTCCCTTAACTTCTTTTTTATGCCATAGACCCGTATCCACACTTTCGGTAAAAGAAAGCCTTCCTCTTTCACATGCCACTCCTTGAACTTCAAACGAGCGCCCGTGACGACACCATTAATGATCACATCAGCCCCGCCATGAGCAATTGATCGCTGCACATCGGCTTTGGAAGGAAACTGGACCACAAAAGAGTCCTTATCTTGCGCTACAGCCTCCCACTTCCATTTGACTGGAACAATTCTCCGAAGTTGCTCTACGATCTGTTCCTCAGACAAGAAACCGCCTTGCACAGTGACTAAGGCAGTTCTAGAATCCTTCTTCCTAGGGAGCGGCGCATGAGGAATGTGATAAATCCCATGCCAGCTACTGCATATCCTACTGCATAAGCAACTGGTTAAATCGAATCTTGTTAGTTTGTACATACAGGGTATCTTCTTTTTCACGAACATGGTTCCAACAAATGAATAGAGAACTGCATACATCTTCTTTTTAATACAAAGATATACAACTTCTGCATATTAAAAAATAAACAAATAGATAATTGCTTACACCTCACTCTAACTTGGGCCACTTGGCGGCCTTGAACGCCGGGTGCAAGAACCGGGCGAGTTCCTTGTCCGCTTCCAACGGCCCGCCGGTTTCTTTCCGTACGCGGCGCACGGCGGTGGTGTTGAGCGACTCGTGCTGGAACCCGTACATGTTGAGTATCTGGTCGTCGGCGAAGTTGAGCGCGCGCTCCATGCCGCGCCGGCACCGCTCGGCCTCGTAGCTGGCGTACTGGCCCCCGCACGGCTTGCACCCGACGAAGTGCGTGACGAGGGGCCACCGGCCGTCGCCGAGGCCCGGCGCCCACCTTTGCTTCATCTCCTCGTACCGATCGACGATGTCCACCCAGTAGCCGTGCAGGTCGTACGAGCTCTCGAGGAACGTCCTCTTCCCCCACCTTTCGCGCTGCGTGACGAGCAGGTACACGAGCGCCGACTGGTCGTCGGCCTCGTACGGCTCGCGGTCGGAGAGCGTCTCGGCGATTTCCTTCCCGTACTTGTCGCGCACGGGACCGCGCGGGCCCATGCGCGCCCACGCGTCGAGCAGGTCCAGCGACCACTGGCAGTTCCGGATGAGGAAGCTGCCTGCGTTGACGCCGAGCCAGCTCCTGGCGCCGTACACCTTCTCGTCCCAGCCGTGGAGCACGAGGTCGTGGCGCGCGTACTTGTCCCACGGCGGCTCGAACAGCATGTCGGTGAAGACGACGTCCGAGTCCGCCCACCAGAGGAGCTCCGCCTCCGGGTGCGCCAGCATCAGCGACCGCAGCAGCGGCAGTTTCGTCCAGAACCCCGACATCTCCGCGTCCAGCACCGCCGTGCTGTAGAAGATGTCGAGGCCGTGCACGCGGCAGTAGTCCGCCTTGTTCTTGAACGCGCGGAGGAGCAGGTGGTCGCCGCCGCCTGAGCCGCCGCACCGACGCGGCGAGGAGCCGGTGACCATCAGCACCCGCGGCCGCCGCCCCGGCGCCACGAAGGCAGGGAACCCCGGGTGCTCGCGGAGCCATTTCGCCCTGCGCTGGTCGTAGCCCGAAACGGTCGGGCCGAGCGAGTACGGCGCGTCCGTTAACTGCCGCAGCGGCGGTTGCAGCCGTGGCTCGTCCTCCTCGTCGTCGTCGACCGCCGTTGCTGGAGGGGGTGTCGTCGTCAGTGGCGTTGTTGTTGGTGGTGACGGCTCAATGGTCGTGGGCACGCCGGAGGAGGGAACGTCGCGGCTGTCCCGGCGGCCGTACTCAATGCGGATGCGGGGAAGCGCCAGGTCAGGCGACGTGGAAAGGATGAACGCGCATGGCGCGACGAAGAAGAGGATCACAACCAGAATACTTCTCACGGAGAACAGCCGTTGCCGCCGGTCGGATCGCTCTGACATCGTCGTCTCCTCGTCGACGACGCCGATGCACACCACGCGCGCAGAGCACACCTACACTATAAACTACACAGATGGCCTATGGAAACGCATCTACTAGACACGCGATCGGCCGGGGTTTGGTGAAGAATAGAAACGCTTGCCGGCCTGCTGCAGTTAAGTCTATGTTAATACCTGCCATTGGAGATTGGAGAATATACTGATCGGTTGGGCGTTTGGCTGTCGTCTAGCCTCTTATACAACTGTTGTTTCAATTATTACAGTAGCTTCCACGAGATGAGCGGTACTGGAGATGAGCGTGATGGCTGAACTTCCTTCTATGTATATGTAGCCAACTGGCAGTTAAAAAATACGGAAAACTAGCAAGCAGGCGACATGTACTACCTTCCCGGGAATTATATTAGACTCAAGGACGATTGTAAGACTACCTACCACCTTGGTCATGGCCACGCTAGCTTACGGCATACATGACGATCGAATATGAGAGCAGGGTCCCATTCAAAGCCTCCAACTAAAACCCGTCTGTGTGGCGGCAGCACACCTGCCGCTCGGCAACAGCACAGCGTTGTATATATACTTACCTCCAATATTCGAATTGGCAACCTGCCGGTCGTCGGCCGACCGATCGACCGGCGAGTCGATCTGGGCTTTCTACCAGCGACACCGACTGAGACCGGTTGGTCGCTGCGCCTCCCTCTCGCCATCGCCATCACCTTCGAGGCGGCAAGGAAGCTCGACAGATTCGGGCAACCTCAGCGAGAGGACAGACCGACAGAGTAGTAACAGGAGGAGGATGAACGAAGGCTTTGGCAGGGCTTGAAGTCGCAACTCCAGGCAAATTAAGGCCCAAAAGCCTTAGGATTTGTTGCCTAGGGGGAAGGCCGTCGATTAGCAATGCCCCTAACTGGTTGAAATGTTGTGTCGGCCCAGTCAACATAGGATGTAGTACTAACTTGGTACCAGTTTTTTTTTTTTTAAAAAAAAATCTTAGTAATATCAGTTTGATGTAGGGAAATCTTAGTACTCCCTCTTAGTATTCCCAAATACATGTCATTTTGGACACTAACATGGTTCAAACACCCCCCCCCCCCCACACACACACAAAAAAAAAGACTCGGTTTTCAAAATATAACTGACTTTCATTATTTCACAAAATACTTTATTTAAAAGTTGACATGCTTATATTTGCCCTGTTTGCACCCGATACTCATTTCCACCAAAAATTTCCCCTTCCATAGGTAGGATAAATTGAGCAGCTGCGGTCGGAAGATCCGAAGATGTACGGGTTTGGAGCGCCAGCGGCCAGCGCTCAAGTCTTTCGATTGGAGCATCAGCACTACCTCTCAAAGCCAGCACTGTCTACAATCCTCTTCCGTGCTACAGTAGCTTGTCCTCGCAACAAGGTTACAATTATCTAGATTCGAGTTCTCAATCTGAGAACGAGGAGAGGGAGCATTGAAAAAAATCCGAAAAGAAACACTGAGAGAATCTCTGAGAGAAACTAGCAGGCCAGAATCGCCTACGTGGTCTTGTCCGCCCGGAACTTGGAGTGCAACAGCCGCCCCAGGTCGTTGTCGTCTGCGTCGAGCGGCCCGCCGGTCTCGTCCTTGGCGCGCCGCACGGCCGTGGTATTGATCGACTCGTGTTCGAACCCATAGAGGCTCAGTATCTGGTCGTCGGCGAAGTTGAGCGCGCGCTCCATGCCGAGCCGGCACCGGTCCACCGGGTAGCTGTCCGCGTACCGACGGCAGGGCTTGCACCCGACGAAGTGCGTCACGAGGGGCCACCGGTTGTCGCCGCCCAGCTCGCCGGGCTTTCCTTTCAGCCGCAGCTCCTCGTACCGGTCCACGATCCCCTCCCAGAACCCGTTGAGCTCGTAGGTGCTCTCGATGAACGTCTTCTCCTTCCACCGGCGCCGCTGCGTCACGAGAAGGTACACGAGCGCCGACTGGTCGTCGGCCTCGAACGGCGGACGACCCGAGAGCTCCTTGGCGAAGAGCTCGCCGTACCTGTCCCTCACCGGGCCGCGGGACCCCATGGGTGCCCACGCGTCGAAGAGGTCGAGCGACCACTGGCAGTTGCGGACGAGGAAGCTGCCGGTGTTGATGCCGATCCAGCTCCGCTCCTCGAACACCTTGGCTTCCCAGCCGTGGAGCACGAGGTTGTACCGCGCGTACTTTTGCCACGGCAGCTCGAACGCCATGTCCGTGAACACGGCGTCGGAGTCCACCCACCAGAAGAGCTCCACCTCCGGGTGCGCCAGCATCAGCGTGCGCAGCAGCGGCAGCTTCGCCCAGAACCCCGACATCTCGTGGTCCAGGAACGCCGTGTTGTAGAACACCTCGAGGCCGTGGACGCGGCAGTAGTCGGCCTTGTTCTTGAACGCCCGCAGCAGCAGGTGGTCGCCGTCCGGATCAGGGCACCGGGCCGGCGCGGAACCCGTCACGACCAGCACCCGCGGCCTCCCCGCCGCCGGCGGGTCGCGCGCGGAAAACTTCGGGTGCGCGGCGAGCCACGCGGACCGGCGAGCGTCGTAGTCCAGGATGGCGCGGCCCAGCGAGTAGGGCGGGTCGGTGAGCTGCCGAGGCGGCGGAAGGGCCAGCATGTCCTCGTCATCAGTTGAGTTACTGCTGCTTGCGGCAGGTGGCGGCGCCGGGACGTCTGTGTGGATGACCGGACCATTATTGAACTTGAACACAAGGCGGACTCGCGGGAGCTTGAGGTCGAAGGTGTTCGAGCTCAAAATGACGAGGAATGTGCCGACGACGACGACGAGGAGGACGCCCGCTGCGGCGCGGCACGCCGGGGTGCAGCGGTGGTGGTATCGCCGGTGGCTGGGTCGCCGATCTGCGGCCGGCCTGGGCAAGTGGTGTTCTGTCATTGCTGCCTGCTATAGACACAGCGCGAGATCGCACCGTGCAGTTTACAATTTGCAGAGTGATTCTTTGTCTTGGCCTTCGTGTTTGACTCGTATTTCTTCTCTAGAGGTAGAGCATCACGCAGCTGTTTACATCTTGTGGCAAGGGTCAAACCATGGTTGGAATCAGATGGTGCATAGTACTCGTACTCTTGGAAAAAAAAAATTTTGAGCGACATGCAGAGATGCGGCAAACACGTATCCACGGGATCACTATTATTGAGCTGCTAACTTCTGGAATGCGGGTTCCGTATCTCGATGCATCTTAATTGCCCATGTGCATCGGCGTAAAAACCAATGTGCTGGATTATTCTTCCACAAACCACACGACTCTGCTGCAGCACGATTGCGCAAAGATAATACTGTACTACTTTACTAATGAGGTGTAGCGTTAGACACAAAAGTGAAATACAGTATACGGAATCATACGGCGCGCCCGCAGGCACAAAAACAGTTAGTACCTCAAACTTAGGAATCGAAGATACACGTTATCTTTTTCCGTTTCATTGCTCATTTGCAGTAGTCTATACAATAATCTGGTAAGACTTTCCTTCAATTCTGCAAACTAGCGTACTCCTGAGACAACAAGGCTCTCAAGTTTTCTTTACGGCCTAATAGGGAAAAAACACTTTGTCAGCAGGGACCAAATAGTCAACTGTGTCAGCTAATATCACTTCTATGGACAAAAAATTAAATTAAATAGTTTATCTACGTCACAATTCTTTCTAACCTAAGTACTGCTTCAGGTAATGCCTATAACAAAATTATGACTCAGTAACATCAAGCAGAATCATCTCAATGACTAATGGGAAATTCTGTTAACACAAGGATATCAATAGGGCACGGAGCAACACCCCCTTGTTCAATCCAATCAGCGAGCTTGCAAATCTTTTTGGTCATCTCAGTAATTTGAAAAGTAAGACTGCGCATTATCAATCATCACAATGGCATCATGTCGGACAGCCTCCAGAATTCTGTAGTAATTAGTATTCTCTAGCCTTGTCATGATCACCTCAATTGAAAATTGGACAGGAAACCTGAGGCTCAATTGTGTAAACAAGATCATAACAATTGCTGTATTTAACAGAGTTTTAATATTCAGTAATTATAAATGCAATCCACCAGAGACTTGTATGTTTCGTCCAGAGCAACAAAAAACTTTGAACCTTCGTATGGGGACTCCTTTTTTTAAGATCGTGTATCCTAATGATAATAAATAATATTGCCTCTATCTACTTTTCACATGCGCACAAACTCGCGCCGTAGAGACCAAGGAAGCGGTTTTATATCTGCTGGCGCAGCTTGGAATAATTCTAATTCTAAACCCCCGTGAGCAATTAACTGCATGCCCGCTTCACATCCTGCATCCGGTCACCAGCCAACCAGACGCTTGCATGCATGCAACCGGCTTGCATGTGCATAGGCCTGGACATAAAACTCCAAGCTCGTTACCTCGCTCTACTCGGCTCGACTCAGACTCGGTTCCTTAGAAAAACAATCCGAGCCGGGCCAAAATTTTAGCTGGTTAATTTAACAAACCAGCTGGCTCGCGAGTCGAACGTGCCGCGCCTCTGCCCAAGCAGCTCTGTCCCCGCTGGCCCAATTATACTCGGCCCAACTAGCCAAACCCTCCACTCAACCCTGCAATGAAGCAGGCAGCAGCAGCACGCAGCCTCCAGGCAGGCAGGGAGCCAGGCACACACAACACCCGCCGCCGCCGCCGCCGCCGCCGCCTGTGTGCTCCACTGCTCCTCCCGTACACTTCGCGTCGCCCGCGCTCCGTGCCGGCGAGAAGACGCCTCTTGCCCGACCGTCCGGCTTCTTCTCTGCTAGCACTGATTTGCGTCGGGGACAGGGATCGAGCACGGGCAGGTCAGGTAGCAGCACCCTTTACCTCCTTCCTTCTCATGTGCTGATTGGGGATTCGGCCTACTGGAGAGTGACGAACTGATTTGGACCTGCTGTGCTTCATGCCGTGCAGTAGGAGGAGAATGCATTGAGGATTGAGGTCGACGAATTGATTTTTTGGACGGACCGAGCTATTCAGCTATGCAATATGAAACTGAATTTTTTATGTTTTTTTGATCGGGTGATGGATTGAAATTTGTATAATTTTACATCTGATATTTTAGTTGACAATTTTTTTGTGCTGGCTCACGAGTCAAAGGAGCCGGCACGAGCTTCTTGACGAGCCGAGCCCAGTTTCTAGCTCGTTAGCTTTAGTGAGTTGGCTCGAGCCAGCTCGTTATCTGGACCGAGCCGAGTCAGCTCGATATACAGGCCTACATGCGCATAAGCTGAAACCTCGATGTAAATGTCATGTGAAAAGTAGGAGAAGCGAGCAGCATGAAGACACAGAGATTGGTTTATATCGGCAAGATACATTTGCTTACTCTGCATGGGCTTGGTCCTATTTGGTTCCTTTATGTTTCCATATGTAGTATTATCTATGCTGGCCGGTTTTAGTAGTTTAGTCATATGCTTGACAAATGACAATGCTTTATTCAAGCAAGTTCAGCTCCGCTGATCGCTGAACCATGTGCGACTCTAATATCCACCCAACAAACGTTCTGATATCTATCAAATTAACAAAACTTGCAAATTAGGACATAAAAAATTCACTTATAGGACCGATTTGTTCATGTCCTTCGTCCCAGATACGATTACAGACAAGCACTGCAATTAAGGTTCAATGGCATTTGATAAAGCATATAGGCCAAATTCTGTCTACTAATCATTAGCATTGCTCTGTGCGTGCTCTATATGCTATGTTAAACAAAAACATCACCTGGTAAAGATTTATAACAAAATTTATTAAAGCAGGCAGTTGTTAAGGCAGTTGTTAATCAATATGACTAATCAAATTCAGATGATAAAGCTTAGATACCCACTTAAATTTCAACAACTAATGCTTGCAGTCAACTATCTTTTTGGAAAGATAAACACTGTTCAGACTTTCAAACAAAGACAATATATAGGATAAGATAGCATGCACCATCAGACAATCCTAACCCAGTACAAAATTCAGTCTGAAAATTTGAACACAAAACGATGATAGAAACACGGCCAACAGAAACCGCACTTCAATGGACACGGCTTATGGGATGTCTCGCTACTGACTAGAGCCCAATGAAGCTCACTGCTCCTCATTGATGGCACCTTTGTCACTGACGTAGATGCCATCCAAGAACTTTCTGATGTCCTTGTTCTTGACATGGCATTTCTGCAGAGAAATAAATTATGTCTTTAGAGTGTGAAGAATCACAGAAAACAAGACAGGACCAAGCATAATGTGATTATCCAATGCAGATACTAACACATAACATGGAACAACCAAGTTAAGAAAACAAGTCAGAGGTACAGACACTGCATATGCGTTGGGTATCCACCACAACAAAAAAACATTCGATTGTGTTTGTTACGAGAAAAATGAAGACCCACAAATGAAAGTAATCACCATCTTTTAACGTTCTTAATTCGCAAGATAAAATCCAACAGGGAATGATAATGGAAAGCTTCAAATCATTAAATGCAGGTTATTAAAGAAAATCACCATTCCCTCACTGGTCCTGAACACATACTAAAACAGAATCCATCCTTAAATCACAGGAACTAGTGAAATGTTGTTTCTTAAATCAAACCTTTATGAAAGGCTCAGGAATACACATACAGGGTGATTGAATTAGAACACAAATGTGATCAACTCGTTCTAATCTAAGAAGGTTCATCATATATAAGCATACTCCACTATTCCCAAACAACCATACATCTATGTAACACAATTGTATGCTATCAGAGGGATCATTCAATGTCTATATCTTCGTCTCAGCAACCAAGAAGCAGACATGCCACAACAATACGTACGATCTACATCTAGCTTGACCATCTAGCACTGCATATACTATTATTATGAGAAGAAATGCCATGATTTACCTGGTTGATGAGGGCAGCCGAGCGAGAAACAAGCTCGATGTCGTTCCCGTCGAGGACGAGCTCATCCTTGACCTTCTCCGACCGCAAAATGGTGACACCCTCGAGCATGTCCACCTTTCTCACCTGAACAAGAAGGAAGGATATTGAAGGTGGTGTTACATCCTTGATCTGGTGGTGATCCGAGCATATCGAAGGAAGGAAGGAATAAAAAAGTTACCCTCTTCTCGCCAAGGAAGTTTCGGATCTCGATGGCGGTGTTGCCGTTGGTGATGGATGCGTTGATGGGGAAGTGAGCGTAGACGAAACGCATCTTGTAGCGGTATCCCTTGGTGACGCCGGTGATGAGGTTCTGGACGTGGGAGATGGCAGTGCGGATGGCGGCCATGGTGCGGCGGGTGCCGAACCAGGCGTCCACCTTGAGCTTCCGGCCGTTCTCCATGAGCTGGAAGTCGAGGTTGAGGTGCTTGAAGTTGCGGGTGAGCTTCCCGCGGGGGCCCTCCACCGTCACCACCTTGGCCGCCACCTTCACGGTCACCTCCTCCGGGATGTCCATGGTCTCGGTCGCCAGGATCGTCTTCATCTTGGCCGGCTGCTGCTGTTGCTGCTGCTCCCTCCTTCCTTTCTCGGCGGCGGCGGCGGCGACGGTGGAGGGGGAGGGTTCGCTCTGTGTGCGCAAAGGATCAGCGGCGCGGAGAGGGCCAGCTTTTTATGGTTGTGTGCGCAAGAGTAGGGTTTTGGAGTCCGATCACCCGATCCCAGCCGTCGGATCGCGGGCTAGGGTTTGCTTGCCTCCATATAAAGAGCTGGGCTTTTATTTCCTGGGCCGGACAGTGTTTGAGCAAGCCCATCGAGGCGAATTTTTTATCCATGAAGCTGAATGCTTGAATACCTGTTTCATTTCCTGGGCCGGAGAGTGTTTGAGCAAGCCCATCCAGGTTAATTTTGATCCATGAACCTGAATGCTTATAAGTTGATTTTGGTTTTCGTCTCTAGGACACTAGCAGAAGCCAGAAGTCTATAAAGTTGTTCTAAAAAAAAGCCTTCTGCACATCGATCCGTCAGGCTCTGTAATAGTGGAGGAGATCATCCATACCGGTGGAGAAGTCAGTAACTTGGATGTTGGTCTCGCAGAACATATCTTGACTGATTGCTTGTATGTGTGGTGGGAAAGAAGACAGCTAGTTCACGGAGAAAGCATCAAGCCGCCTCGCCGGGCGGCTTTGTCAATTGCGGCGTTGACAACAAATTATACAAGAGTGAAGGTTAAAACTCCTAAGAAAAATGAAGCATGGAGGAAGCCGCCGGAAGGCAAAATAGCAATGAATATTGATGCAAGTTATGATGAAATTTCTAGCACAGAAAGTACGGGGGTGGTAGTTGGGGACTGCAAAGGTATGTGCATCGCAGCTTCAACTAAATTTATTGATCATATCTCTGATGCTGCTACGGCTGAGGCAAGTGCCCTACGTGAGGGGCTGCTACTTGTTCAATATATCGGGGGCAATCTGACTGTATGGAAGTTGTAGATACAATGAAGAATGGAGGATTCTCAGCTACGCGAGCTGCTGCTATTTATGATGAGTGCATAACAATGTGGCAGGCTTTGGAGGCTATTTCTATAGAACACTGTAATAGGGAAGCAAACCGGGTTGCTCATGAATTAGCCAAAATAGCTTTTATAAATTCCTGAGTTGTAATTGGGTTGATGAACCCTCTAGTTTTATTATGCAGCATCTGATGAACGATGTAACTCTTTTTTCAAATCAATAAAGTGCGCCAGATGGTTTCCCTAAAAAAAAAAGTTGTTCTAAAAAAATAGCTGTCTATAATTTTTTTATAACAATGCACAAGATACAGGATGATTTTAAATTTTGTTCTATGTGATTTTTCTTAAAAAAAAGGTTATTTGTATAAATTTTCATCTTGAATAATATTTATTTTTCAGATAAAACCATGCAAATAGTTAAAACCAATTACTATTGCCGACTTTATATGAGGCCCATCTTACTAGGTACTAGTACACATTGTGGATGTCGATCTATTCCACTCCTACAAATATCTTTTTTTTTTGCGAGAACCACTCTTACAAATATAACATGTCTGGACAAAATTATACTGAGCACACATTGTTTCTCTCTCTAGTCATAATAATTGATGATTCATTGATACCAGACTACAGTTACAAGGGTGATCCAGAGGAGTGAGGCACCTGTGCCTGATTTGAACTTTAAAATCTGTCTCTAAATAAGTCGTCTCTTTGATGATTACTTACTCTACAACATTTTTTTAGAAGAAATGTCAAGAGTGAAGCTATTTGTATCATGAATAAACCGCTTAACAAGTTCGAGAACCTAGATGACATATCTAAATAAATTTGATAATCTTGATCTATAAATTACGAGTTTGAGAATCTAGATGACACATAATGACAACTTTGAGGATTTATGATATGCAAGAGTCCAAAGATCTAAATGACATATTTCAACAAGTTTGAAGACCATGCTTGCTATTCACTGAATACAAAATGGCCACCATTGAGGTTGCTTCTCAAATGGTTTTTCTTAGGCTCATCTGAGTGCAAATTTTATCAGAATTTTATTCTCGTTAATTAATTAGCATGCAGTATGAAGAAAAAATAATGATGTGACATAAAATTTAGAGTATGGTGCATTGTAGGTCTCTAAACAATTCACGTCGTGTCATTTAGATCCCTCAAATTAGGTCTAAATCTATTTTTATTGTTCAAGCCAAGTCAAAATCTATTTATTTTTAAAAAATCATATTGATAAATATTTCAAAGGGTCTGTAGCCGGGTGGCTAGTGCCGCTACGGTGTGAATTTCAGACTGAAGTCAAAAGAAAAAAAAACACAGGTTAGAGCCGACCCAAACTCACATGGGCTACAGATCTAGGATCCCTGCTGTAACGATGGAGGAAAAGGAGGTTCGCGGGTTTTCTCGACTCTGTGAGAAGGTCTTCTTCTCAACAAAATGTTTGGGACTATCTTATCGAGTTTTTTTTTTTAAAAAAATATCAAATTATCATGTATGTTATGAATTGAGTAAAAATGTTTATAAGAGTTTTCTCTTGTACTATAGTGTTGTGGGGAACAAAACTATGTTTTCGCAGTATCCTACAACCAATATCGTTTGTTGACCAAAACTAATTTTTAAAAGTGTCCTATAGCAATTTTTTCATTTCTGAAATGCCACAACATATTTTCTGTCTTTTCAAATGGCATTTGAACCTAGTTTGATACAACAAAAATAGTTTAGAGACTTAACAGTAAGTTTTGAGAGTTTAGGACATGGCGTAAATAGTTTAGAAACCTTCACTTTACTCTAACATTTATTATGAAATATGAAATATGAGAGTTAGGTTTTATAGGGATAAAACTTATCTATACTGTTTGAAGCATCTAGGCCCTTAATTGTGGTTTTGATAATTAATGACAATCCATATTTATGGATTAATGCGTTACTTGAGTCCTTGTTAGAAATTATTGAATATTTGAGTCCGCTTTGTGAAATGGCAACAAATATACTGTCGAGCTCACACAAATAGGACAACGGATGGCGCAAGGCAAAGGTATAATCAATAGTTTTTTCTTTTACCGGTCATAAGGTGATTAGAGGAGAAAATGATCGGATTTTAGATTAGCGCCGTACTATTAAGAAGGGTCGGTTGTCATTTGCTTGGAGCATCTATAGATTGCTATTTTTTTGCTCAATTTTCTTACCAATTAACAGCAAAAGTGTCCTTGAAATTTCTCTTGAAAAAGAAGGAAAATTGTTGAGAGAAATTCCTATCAAAATCCTAGAAAATGAGAAAATCTAGTGCGCTGAATTAGGGTATGGCGGTCTGTGTGGCGGACCGCCCCTGAAACGGGGGAGATCCTCCTCCCGGGATCCATTCTGGGCGACGTTCGTCGAAGCGAACGTTTACAGGGTACAACACAGGCATTAAAAAGCACGGATTACAGACAGAAGAAAGTATTACATAAGTGATATTACAGAGTCTGGTTCCACAGGAACAGTTTTCATAAACATCGGAAACGATTAAGTCTACGAGCGGAAGCGGAAGATAAAGGTACAGACTCCGACTCTGACTCTAAGCAAAAGCAAGGGCCTTGCCCAACGGCTCCCTGCTACTAGCCACACACAAGCAGCGGCTACTCGAGCGGCTCCCACTGGAAACTACCCCAGCCCGGAGACGACTCCTCCCAGAACTGGCCACCACTACCACCGGTCGCATCGAACCCTCCTGAAAACCACAAGTCGCAAGGCGTGAGCTTCTAAGAAGCTCAGCAAGACTAACCCGTCAACAGGCTGTCTACAGCCGACACCTAGACATGCACGGCTGACCTTGGGTAGGATAATTGCAAAAGGACACGCTTTACTAAGTAGTTCCTACTTTCAAGTTTTAGCTCAAATTAAGTTCGAGAAAATAAACTTTAGTAGGCACTGTAACTAAACAATCATGTTGACAAACAATGATTAGCCTAAGCATCACATCGTGAATATCATTCTTCTCTTGTTTCACTTCTTAACATATGCGACAGAGAGATTGAGTAAACTCTAGACTGAGAGTGTCAGTGGTTCGAAACGATTTACACCTGCAGGGTTAAGCTGGTCACACGACACGTGCGCGCCCCGGACCGCACGTGGCAACCGTTTGCTCCAGATCTGACAAAGCTAATTTCCTCTTACGCTACCTTAACAGTGCCGCGTCCCACCAGATCACTCGTCCCGGACGGTGCCTGTGGAGTTCACACACTGTCCACCCCAGACCGCCGCCAATCAGACACCGTAAGGTAGGTTCAGCTTTGCCTTCTCTAGGCTACCTAGGTTTACTGGTTCCCATAGTTTCAGCATGTGCAGTACATTCAATACTCAACCAACTGTGCCCCATGGATCAGACAGAGCTACCGCACACAGAACCCCGGACTGTTGCCTTCCTATCATTCTCTGTCTGACCCCGATTTCTTTTCATTAAACCTGAACCTGCTAAATAATTCTCTAGTAAGGTGGAAGTCTCAATCAACTCCTAACATATCGCGAGCAGGGTCCAATCTGCTCGACTTCTACCGAAGAGAAATCCTAAGCATAGCAACTACATCGGCTACCTGTACCAATATTCCATGTAGGTACTACTAGAAACATATGCATCTAGGGTTTCATTCAACTCCTATTGACCTAAATGCACATCACATGACATCACATATACTGTTGCAAAAAGAAAATTTTAAAAATAGTAGTGCACCGGGGCTTGCCTTGTGGATAGTCTTCTGGATCTGCGACGACGGTGTCTTCAGAAAAAGCGGGGTCCGCCTCGACAGCTACTTCGTTCACGTCGGCGTCTACATGATGCAATTACAAAGGTGTCATTAGTAGTTAACAACTTCCTGCCGACTGAAGGAGTCGCTAGCAAACTAGGGCAATTAGGGTTTTGTTGAGGAGTGATTTTGATTTGACCTAAACCAAAGTACTGACCTAAAAGGTACCCAAAACAACCCTAATCAAAGCTATCGCAACACAATTAAGTAGCCAGGGTTGAACTTAGGGTTCTACAAATTTTTCCCAAATTTTAATAGTTGCAATTAATTAATTAGGGTTTTGGTCATTTTTGGATAATTAATTAAATCTCAAAAATTACTAATTTTACACAATGAGGTTTTATATTTTTATTAAAAACTACAATTTTCCCTGGTCCCAAAACATTTGGATTGATAATTTTTGGAGCTAGAATCAATTCTTTGTGATTTATTGAACTTCCAGCCGATTAAATGTATTTTGGAAAAAAGGAAAATGGTCGAAGCCCTAGCTAGGGCCTTGCCCTAGCACGACCGGCGGCGTGCGCCGGAGCTACCGGCGACGGCGGCCGGCGGCGAGCACACCGGCGGCAAGAACTCGACGCGGGGAACTCAATCCACTGGCTAATGGCCACCGACGGTCACGGCATTGCGGCGGCGACGAGAGGCGGCGCTCGGCCGGGTCCGGCAACGGCGCGGCGGCGCTCCGATGAGCGTCCGGCGGCGACACCATGTCGGGGAGACTCGCCATGGCGCGGTGAAGCTAGGGGTAGACGGAATCGAGTCGGTTCTCACCGTAGCACGAAGTTCACTGGGTGACTACCTTCGGCCGAGGAGAAATGGCGGCGGCGGCGCTCAATCCGGCGATGGAAGCCTTGCCCTGGAAAAAGGATGGCGGTGAGAGCTCCACCATGCTCCGGGGACCTAAATTGGCAAGAAAGATGGCTCAACCGTGGAGCGCTAGATGGTCCTCACCGGAGCGGCTCCTTGGCGGCGAGTTCCGACGGCGGCGCTTCAAAATTCCGACGAGCTTCGATGAAACCGTGGGACGACCGTGCTTGGGGGTGGAGAGTGGTGTCGGGCGCGTCGATTTGCAGAGGAAAAATGGCGATTGGAGGTGAGTGCGGTGCACGGCGGCGCTGCGCAGCGGCGGCAGTGCGTCGGCTATGGCGGAAAAACAGAGAAGGCAGAGAGAGGGCGGGAGCCAAGGAAAAGAGCGGAGAGGCCGAAGCGTTCCTAGCGTGCGTCGGGGCGGACTCGCGCGCGCTCGCCACGCACGCGCGCGGCAGGTGGCGCGAGCGCCCTGCCGCGGTCGGGCGTGGAGGACTGTGCGCGCGCGCGGGAAGAGGAGGAAAAACAGAGAGAAGGCGGGGGTGGCTGGCCAGTGGGCCACTGGCCAGTGGGCCTGATGGTCAGTTTTGCAGAATAACCCCCAAACTTCACAGAAATTTGATAATAGCCCAAAATCCTTGATTCTAAGAGTTTGAGTAAAATTTGAATTTAAATTTAAAGTTTTAAACTAATAGATTACATTTTGACTAGCTTTTTGTTTTGCGAGGTTTTCTTACAAGTATTTAATAGTTTCTTGGACCAAAAGAGATAATTTCTTTTTAGCAAATTACCCAAAACTTTTGTTAGTTATTTAATCTTTAAAATTTTCTTTTGCAATTTTGCTTAATTTGATTTAACCCCTCTTTTAAACCCGGTGAAGAAAACAGAGTGTTACAGTCTGACTGCCAGAGGCTTGGTCTGACCGCCAGCACCCCTCAGAGACTGTCTCTCCTCTGAGCCCCTCTGGCGGTCTGACCTCCAAAGGGACGGTCTGACCGCCAGGGTCACTCTAGAGACTGCTTGTTTCGGGCTCCTCTGACGGTCTGACCTCCAAAGGGACGGTCTGACTGCCAGGGTCACTCCAGAGACTGCTTGTTTCGGGCTCCTCTGACGGTCTGACCGTCAAAGGGACAGTCTGACCGCAGGGTCACTCTAGAGACTGCTTGTTTCGGACTCTTTTGACAGTCTGACCGCCAGCTCCAGATTTAAAATTCTTCCTCTGTGCATTTATTACAAAAATGAACGTTGCCAACCACCACGGTCTGACCGCCAGAGTCGCGGTCTGACAGCCAGCTGCGCAGAAAGCCAATAACGGCTAGTTTTTCTTGTGAGGGGTATAAATACTTCTCCATCCCGTGCAAGGCATTTTCTCTTGGCCATTTCCACTGCAGACTACATACTCTTGAGCCTTTTTCTCTCACTCTTGACCCCTTGTTGATCCATAGAGTGTGAGAGCATCTAGTGCTTGAGTTCATCGATTCGAGCTTTGTGGCACTAGTGATTCTCCAAGCAAGCGTCATCGACTTGTTACTCTTGGAGGTTGCCGCCTCCTAGACGGCTTGGTGGTGGAGCAACCGTGAGCCCTTCAAGAAGATTGTGAAGGAGGCCCGGTTGATTGTTGTGAGAGGTGTGGTGCTCACCTCGCCGGAGCGGCAAAGGGCAACCCTAGTGGAATCGAGGTTTGGAGCGGCTCGAGGGATTGATTTGGCTCAAGGTCAAGTTGCTCTTTGTGAGCCCTTCTTGTTGGAGAAGTGCAAGTTTGATAGAGGAGCAAATCAAAGGCTTGAATCCACCTCAACATGGATTAGGGGTGACCGGCAAGTCATCGACACCACGGGTTAAATTTGTGTCTCTCCTTGTCCCTTTACTTTTAAGCTTTAATTTTCTAGAAGTTTATCTTATTGCGTATCACCCTAGAATTGCAAACCTCTCACTAGATTCAACTTAGGCTTGTTTAAATTTCTAGCGTTTGATTTATTTCGGTTGCCCTCGTGCTTACCTTACTAGAAATTAATTTATTTTGGATTATAAATCTTTGCTCAATTATCAACCTAGAAATAGTTTCGTATCTTGCTTTTGATCCGCTGTTTTTTATTTTTGTATTTATTTGATCAAGTTGCAATTAAATTTAAAAACCGCCTATTCACCCCCCTCTAGTCGGTGTATTAGATCCTACTGTTTTATGAACTATAAATTTCATCAATTTTATTGGCAAAATAGCTCTTATACCATTACAATTAGAGGGCTTAGCTCCCTTACCGAACCACTACTTTTTTCACGTTCTCATTTTTAGCATTGCATTTTCTCCGTCTATCCTCCATCCATGATTCCGTCAGGAGTAAGACAGGAATCGTTTTCCTCTAAAATATGGTAGCAATCTCCTACTGATTTACTCCCACCTATGCCCTCCTTTCCTGATCGTATACAACCGGCGGCAATAAAAACAGGTGGCCTTAATTCAATCACCGGTGATGCAGAAGGCTCAGCGAACATCATGGCCGAGCCGCCGCTCTAGAGAGCGCTGATCCCCGGCAACAGTTATGGAGAACAGCGCCCATGGCAACGCCTGGAGTACCACTGCGCTCGGCCTGCGGCCGCTTGGGCCTTCGAATTGGCCCGTGGGTACTGCGTACAGGCGCTGCGCAGAGGTGCTGGCCAGCGCACTTGCCCTTGGGCTCTTGGCAGGGAAGAGATGAGAGAGAGGACACGGTGGATAAGGTGGGGGGAGCTCTCTGTAAGACTATGAGAGGCGAGCAGAGCAGAAGCCAGCGAGATTGCGAGAGTAGTTGAAGACTCCTAGAAAAGTCACGAGCGTTAACTCTTGACGGAAACACATGGACAAAAGTACAATGCTAAAATTGAAAACATGAAAAAAAAGAATGGTACTGGAGCTAAGCCCTCTAATTATAATGGTACGAGAGTAATTTTGCTATTTTTATTAATCACTAATATGCAACATTTAATTGACATGTGATATGATACCTTATAAAACAGTGATATAAAACTTTATATTGAGATAACCTATCGTCATTCTATTGTTTATATGACATGACATTCTTAGAAATCAGTCATTAAAACTATGCAATCGGAGTGATGAGGTGGGATGCTAGACACAAAACTGAAATATAGTACGAAACTGTATCTTAAGGCGTGCCCGTAGGCACAAAAACGGTTACCTCAAACTTAGGAATCGATGATACACATTCTCTTTCCGTTTCATTGCTCAGTTGCAGCAGTCTATACATCAATCTTTGCCTTCAATTCTACAACTAGCATATTCCTGAGACAAGGCGCTCAAGTTTTCTTTACGGCCTAATAGGGAAAATCACTTTGTCAACAAGGACCAAATGGTCAGCTGTGTTAGTTAAATATCACTTGTATCCACAAAAAAAAAATGGTTTAGCTACATCACAATTCTTTCTAACCTAAGAACTACTTCAGGTAATTTCTATAACAAAATTATGCCTCAGTAGCACCAAGCAGAATCATCTCAATGACTGATGCGAAATTCTGTTAACACAAGAAGGATGTCAATAGGGAACGGAGCAACACCACCTATAGCGATGAAAAGGTTTGTTCAATCCAATCAGCAAGCTTGCAAATCTTTTTAGTCATCTCAGTACTCTTTGAAAAGTAAGACTGGGCATTATCAATCATCACAGTGGCATCATGTTGGACAGCCTCCAGAGTTCTGTAGTAATTATTCTCTAGCCTTGTCTTGATCACCTCAATTGAAAATTGGACAGGAAACCTAGGGCAGCAATTGTATATACAAGATCAAAACAATTATCTAACATGAGTTTTGAACTTTTGATATTCAGTAATTATAAATGCAATCCACCAGAGTATGTTTTGTACAAAGTAACAAGAAACTTCGAATCTCATATAGGGATCTCCTAATGCCAATAAATAATTGCATGAAAGCATACCATCTCAAAATATTTGCAGAGATTTGTTTGGATTTATATCAACCTTTTTTTTAAGGAATGGATTTATATAAACCATTTAGTAAAATTACTATTGCATCAAGTCATAAACTCTATGTACCATTTAGTTGTTACACTAGTCATCCATCACTCTTGTCAACAACTGGAAATTATGCAGACACTAACAGCAGTAAAGACAATAATCACCTGTTTACGAAATCAGATTTTTCAGCAACCTTATCCAACTTTAGAACTCCATACGGATCCTGAAAAAAAAAAATCATAAAGAAAGATTGTAAATGACCAAAAAGAACTACAGAAAGAAAAGGGAGCTGTAATAGGTAACGGTAAATTAAATTTACCTGATTTGTATGAGATATTTCCTGTAATTTTTCAAATTTCGCTAGCAATTCATTTCTAATCCCAATATCAATATGTGGATGTTTCCATGGAACCCATAAGTTACCAACATCATGGAGTTCCCAGGGGCTATGCGAGTGATCTGAACCATCATTCTTATACTGTATGATATATTTCTCCCAAGGACTATCGGGAAAATCAGGTGATTTAGGCTTTACTGCTGACACACGTCCCTCCCACCAAGTTCCTCCTTCCTCTTTGTCATCTGTCCACCAAACTTTGCACTTATCTCTGAGGGTCCAGTTCCGCTCAATAGCAGTTTCATATCTTGTTCGTTCCACAAGAAAATCTGGGAAGTTAACTAGCTCAGGCAAGGTTATCACAAATGTTTTGCCAAATCCACAAGATGTCCTATCAACAAATTTAATAGTTAATCTACAGCTGCTTTCACCAGATCCTCTGAAAGTAGTGTAATCAAGGCCCTGAATTTTGCAAAGTTCTACTGCTTTAATGCCTTTGATCTGATTCCATGGGCAGTCATCTGATGAACCATTTACTTCAAGATATTCTTCATGACCCTACAAAAATAGACAGCCCAGAAACAAGAATGATAACAAGTACAATACATACTAATGAGCGAATATGGTGAGATTGTTTGTATTTCATGCACTTTACATCATACATGTAGGTGCAATGCAATGTGGTAATGAGGGGAAAAGAAAAAAACCTTTTGCAGTCAAAAGTTGATACGTTTTGTACAAAATATAACAAAAATCAAACAATTGAAAAATAATATTACCTGTCTCAAGTACATAACCTCATCGCCCAGTTGAGGAATATAACGGTAGCTATCTTCATGCTCACGCAACATCAACCACGAATACTTTGAGGATCCTTGGTTCCTTTTTCCCAACAAATGTTTATCAGTAAAGTCACAGTTATCTCTCTTGTTCCTAGTAGACCTTAAACCAACAGTTTTTGAGGTTGATCTCCACATTACTTCCCGCACATCAGTGGTAGTTCGTCTTCCACTAGTGGATGCTCCATGTGAACCATAAGAACCATGAGAAATAAAATCCCCTGTGCCATCACCAGAGTATGCAAATGACCTCCTTGAGCTTCTTCGCAATCTACCATTAGCAGTTGTAACAGGACCATGTTCTGGAGGTTGGTACCCACCATCATCATTGGAAATAGAAGTGCTATCCTCATTTATATATTCATCTGAATCCGATTTTTTCTTCTTATTTGATTTTGATCTTGTATACACTGCAGTGAACATCTTTGCAGAATCAATTTTTTTTGAATCATGCAAACCAGTGCTTTCAATATTTATGCATTCCTCTGAATTCCTGGACATATTAACAAAGTCAGATTCAGAACTCCTATGTTGATCAATGGCAGAATCCTCATCATACTGCTCAGAAAACTGAACATTCTCAGAGTTTCTGATGTCAGACAAATTTGCTCCGTCTGCAAAGCCTCTTGACTTAAACTTCAGTTTCAATGATTTAGGCTGAGAAGTATCATTGATCTGTTCCATGTTATTCTGTCCTTCTGTACAAGTAATAGTCATCTTTTCTTTATCTAGCAAACGATCTCCAATATACTCATCAGTACTGTGATTTTCCCGAATTTTATCGAGGTTTACTGCTGGTTGGCTTTCTTGTACATTCTGCTCAATATGCCTTTGGATGCCGTCCTCATATTCATGAGGCATCTCACCCTGTGAAAAAGCATTATTTGAAGTGGACCGCATGCGTCCTGTTGAGTCACTGTACTTGCAACGCTTCGATGATCGCAACTTAACCTCACCCCACTTGATTGAATCATTGCTGTGAATATGAGAAACATCATTAAGACCAGAGGTACCAGCTTGAATTTCATCTGTCATTATTCCAGGATTGCAAGAAGCAGAAGGTTCAGGCTCAATAGTTCGTTCTGCTTCAATTGATTCATGATTTGATGGAGCATGTGATATCATTGCTTTATCCTGAGTGGACCATTCTGCTTTTCCACTCCATGGTAACCTGAGGACTAACTTTCGATTCGATCCAGAACTTCCCTTAGTTTCATTGAACCTAGAAGACTGTGATACATCTTCAGAGTCGTAATGATGGTTAATCTCTCTGCCAATCCTTAGCTGGCCATTCCTTTCAAATTGTTCAGCATCAGTACTATCAGTATTTAATTCGCTACCTGAGAAACTGCCCTCTGAATCATCTTCATCCTCTTCTGTTGAAGCACCCATCTTTGATAAAAAATTCCGTGCATTGCGAGCAGCACGTCTTTGCGGCCGCAATCCTCGAGATTTAGGGGATCTTTTTCTTTTGCTCGAGCGACCATTCCTAGACTTCCTAACTCTCTGTGGTTTTGAAGTTGTAGCAACATCATGCTCATCCAAGTTTCTTTTCTTAACTCGCCGACCAGATGAGGTAACAAGATCAACCTGTAAGACATGTAATAAAAGGAAAATAAGTAACAGATTACAAGATAACACGAACACTATAAGACACTTGACAGCACTTGAGTATGATGCACCTGAGGATAATAAGGAAAACATGAACAAACTTACTTCTGATTTTTTCTTCTTTCTTCTCAATCTGCGTTTATGAGCAGCACTAGTAGGAATATCCATATCAATTTCTGCACTTGAGTATGATGCACCTGAGGAATCACCACTCACAACCTCCTGCTCTCCTTCACTAGAATACTCATCCATGCCGTTGTATTCAGAATCAGTATCATCAGATATAACTTCGTTTTCTGGTTCAAGCTCAACGAAGTCTGTTATCTCTGGAAGTGGTTCCCACCTATCTGGGTCAATAATGGGGATGGTTTGGTATTCCCCGGTAGTTGCATTGTAAGTTGGGCCAACAGCAAAATTCACAGAGGGAGGTCTCCACTCAAGACCAAGGGTACCTAACCGGCGTTTCTGATACATGCTCTGAAAGGGCTCTGGATATGGTATCATACCTGCGTTACAAAATAATCATGACCAAATTGCAAATGACTAGTAATATTACTAGTGATGAAACATTGATGGGAAGTTCCATACTAGAATCACACAAAAGGTCTTGCATATTTCTCCTATGGGGTATTAGTTGTGTTTCCTGCACATGAAAGTCACATAAGTCTACCTTATTATACCGAGAAGCGTTAATATATAATAACAACTATTAGTGCAACGTAGAGTTAATATGTGAGTATAATAATACAACGGCAGTCAACAGAGGTTTCTAAGACTGGCAATACAAACTGTCAACAGTGATTTCTAAGACCGGCATGCCAAACCATATGTAGCAATAGCAGCATTTGAAGCCATTGAGGTGGTGGCAAGCGACAGCCAAGTTCACCTGACAGCTTCATGCAAAGCAAAAAATCATAACCACCCCATGATTCTAGCCTTCTAGGAGGAAAGGCCAGCATTTTGTTGTTATGTACTTTCAAGCTGTTTGTTCAAAACGGAGCTCAAAAGCTCAATTTTTGCCGCTGACTTGCACTGGCAGCTGGCCCAAATCAAGACTGTCCTAGATCCTGCCTGCTGCCGTGTCAATGGTCATTCCCAGCCAGGCCTTGTCGAGCTCTCCTCTCTGCCAGCGTTATCGTAGGCTAAATGGGCCTTCATAGTGAAGTCCAATAGATGGATATCCACCTACTTTCTTTTATTCCCCTTATTTTCTTTTATTAAGAATAGATATCCACTACTTAATCACGAACACCTAGAAACGCCTAAGCGCTAGGAGGACCCTCTCCGTTTGCTTTTTGTTTCCACCTTTTAAAATACTGCTTTCAATATTGATAAATTCTGGAGATGACAATATGGCCCTCTGTTTCTACATTTAGTTTTTCAATTTATTACACTAAAACGAGATATAGTGCATGATTCTCCAGAAGCTAGTAGACAATGCGAAAAAAAGACTATAAATTGCTAGGATTGCAGAGCATCTGAACAATATTATTGCAATAAATACTTACACCATGAACTTAAAAGAGAAATATAGATGAAGATGTCATTCATTAATCAGATTTGCAATGCAATGAACAAAATTAATAAGTCCAGAAATAAATAGTAGGAGTTGGACACATGATAGCCAACTGTGGCAATTAAAGAGATACTCCTCCATTTTTATATATATGTCGTTATGACATATCTTTCTAGTTGTTTATTAGTTAGTTTTTGTTGTCTGAAATGACACATAAAAAAGGATGGAGGAGTAATAGATACTGAATGTAAGCCTTGAATATTTCAGTGAAACAAAAGAATTCAATCAGCTAGTGCAAAATCAAACAAAATTCGTCTTCACTTGCAAACAAACCTGATCAATTGCTTGTCCATTTGTGTCTTGGATAAGGGGCCGGTAGTCTCCAAGGAAGAACTGTAGGAAAACAATAATGACTAACGAGATATATAATGCGTAAAAGGTTGGAAATTTCCCATATGTAGGGCATATCTAGTGCAGGCAGTACAGTAATAAAATTTTAAAAGAGAACTGCTGAGTGCATTTTTGATATACTCCCTCCGTCCCATAATACTTGACGTTTAAGAGGTGGCACGAGAATTAAGAAAAGTTGGTAGAGGTAGGTGCACAGAAAAAGAAGATGAGAGAGATAGAGATAGAGAGATGTATTGGGAATGAGAAAAGGTGCATTAGAAAGCGAGTGTCATGTATTTTGGGAAAACTTGAGATGGCTAAAGTGTCAAATATTTTGGGACGGAGGGAGTATTAAATTTATGGGACTACAACACACGTGTGGACAATTTGTCCTATGCCCCAATGGATCACCAGATTACTAATTTAAACATGACCAAACAAAATTATAACATCCAGTCAATCTAGTCCTAATAAAATGATTTACACCGTCACTGGGAGGGATAGTGACAGCTTTCATTCAAATGCATAAATATTAGCTTGCACTAGCAGAAGGCAATCCCACAATAGTAGGATATTTCAATAGTAACTTAAGTACCTGGTCATATTTCGCGTCTTTCTGGGACTCTCCTTGTCCTGTACCAATAATGAATATCTGCCCAATTTCGTCGGATACAATAAGTGATGTACCATCCCTAAATGACCATCCCGATTCACAGAGGACAACATAAAAGAACTAACTCAGATTATTAGAAAAACAAAATTGATCAAGGTCCGAACTTTCAATTTGACAAATTATTGTGTATGCAGAGAGCCAGTGACAAAAGAAAAAAAAAATAACATGACCCAATTTGGCCATATTCAGGGCCTGTTTATTTGAGCTTTTCAGTTGGCTTTTCGAGCTGAAAAGATGAAAAGCTGGAAGCTGAAATAAAAAGAGTTCTGAAAAGCTGGCTTTTGGAACACTTAAAAGCAAGCTCTTTGGGAAATGAAATAAGAGCTGAAAAGCTCATCCACAACTTTTCTCTAGCTTTTGATGTTCAGATAAGCTAAAAACACAGGGAGAAGTCCATTTGACCTCCCTCTAACTAGCGCAGTTGATCGATTTTCGTCCCTCAATGACAAAACTGGATAACCGCACCCCCTTTATTGTAAAAAAGAAAAAACATTCGATTTTCCTCCCTAGCTGGTTTCGATAGCAGTACTGGTTGACGTGTCAGTGGTGCCCAACTGTCATACAATGCCATGTCATCATCTTCTTTGTATTATTTTCTCTTACCTGAGCACTTGAAATGACCAACTTGCCCTTTCTGCCTTCCCGAATCGAACCGAGCATTCCTCTGTGCTGCTCACTTAAGAGACATCGGTGGTGGCACTACTCGCCGTTATTCCCCATGTCTACCGGGGCATAGGTCCCCGTTGCTCCCCAAGTCCCCATCCCCCCATCGCCGGTGATAGGCCTGCTCCTCAAGTAAGCTCCGGTTGTTGGAGCCGCCGCTTGATATCCTCGAGTTCCATCGCCGACGTGGTGTCCGAGCTCAACAATGATGTCACTTTCCTGCTCGCCAACTCCGTGCACGAGGCAGCTCCGGATCGGCGGCAAGGATGCCATGGTCGAGTGTGCCGTCTTCTTCAGTGATGGAACAGATAGAAAAAAGAAAGACATGATAACACATGCATCGCTTTTTAACACCCCAGCGCTGAGTTAGAATCCGCAGTCACGTCACATCGAGCAAACCGGTCAATAGGTGCCATGTAAGACGAAACCACCATCCAAACAGGCCTAATAGAAAAAACGGACGGATTTACGAGTTGAAGGGGTTTGCTTACCTGGTTTTGTAATTGAGGGACGAGAATCGATCAACCGTAATAGTTGAGGGAGGTTAAATGGATTTTTCCCAAAAATATATTACAAAAGCCAACAAACATCTTTTCAAAAGTCCAGCCAAACAAACAGATCCTCAGGGTCCAGGCAATGGGTTGGTCCCATACAGTAACCCAGTTGTGTGCAAATTACATAAAAACATTGGGGAATCAATCACAAAAGGTTAACAGACTAACGCGTAGACTGGGATGCAGTACTTTGTTAACAAGTTAACAATGCATTGGCAGCCAATTTGGCAATTAGATCATAGAAAATACATCTATTTCACGGTTATGTGACAGAAACAATATTGATCCTAACGAGCAAGAATTTACTAAAGATTCGCACTAAATTGCAAGGTAGCCCTAATATATGCTGAAGATACCTACTATACACAAAACTTATTCAGTAGAATAAGAGAATTCGAATGATGAGAACTTATGAGGTATACAGTGGCACTTACGGGGAGAATTTACCATCAACTAGCTTAAAATGCCCAGTTTCATATATCTGCACCGGTTTTCCTTCCCATATCTGGTAGAAAACTATATTAAATATTCTGGAATTGAGATTCTGAGAACATAAAGGCATCAGGTTAAGATTTAAGAACATACATCCCAAATGATGGTCTTTCCATCATACCCAGCACTCATAGCTATACGAGGGTTAAATGGATGGACATCAAGAACAAAAGTCTGCTAAGAATAAAGTTGATGAAATTTAATGTACTAGCACTTTGTAAACAAAATGTTAACAGAAAGCATATCAATTAAAAATGAAAAAAAGGGACCATCAAATATGTTTACCGATGCCTTATGGCCAATCAATGAATGCACCAAGCTACCATCAGAAGCATTCCATACACAGATTCTGCAATCTGCAGAATATATGATACATGTAAGGTAAATGAATACTAATGATAATGTTATAAATGTGAACCAATAAGAATTACTGGCATTTCTAAAGTCATGACACAACACTACAGCAGTAATAAAGATGCAGGTAATTTGTACACATGATTCTGTGCTTCAAAATTCAAATGAGAACTTCTTCTGATCTCTAAAATAAATCCATAAGGAAATTGAAGTCTTCAATGAGACACTTTGACTAAAATTTCTTTGAAAGTAGTGGCAAGAGTTATATATATTATGGAAGTATTTTCAGTGAATCTAACAACAACAATCTCATTATCCTTTTTAATTTTTTGGAAACATAAACAGCAAGGGAAGCCCCTGCATGGAACTCAGGAAAGAATATGAGTCCTCCTAAGATAGCTTGGCAGAAGGTGGTCAGATATAATATTAGGGCATAAGTTACGTGCAATTGTGCAACCTACTTTTGTGTAGGAACAAATCAATATGAAAACATTTCAAGGATTGGGCTTACTTATTTAATTAACAGACTGTTTAATGGTTAGCTTGCACATAAAAATATTATGCATACATGAATGACAAACAATAGAAATGGCTATACATGACATTTTTTTGAAATAAATCAGAGCAAAGGACTGTATCAATCATGAAGATACCCATGATAGCAGCAAGCACAAAACGGTTGTCAAGGCTCCAAACAATCATATTAACACCACGAGGAGTTGGTTGATATCTTTGACGAGGACCACCTCGAGGTGGCTGAGGAGCCATTGGAGGCGGAGGAACTTTAAGATGGTACGCACGTGTCCAGCGTCCAACCTTTCCCTGATCAATGCATGAGCACTTAGTATCGCACTGAATGGAAATTTAACATTAAAAATATACTAATGATAAGCTACACTGGCACAAGTACACATGGAAATACTTCTGGCAAGCCAGTAAACCGGCCTTCACCACTATACCAGTAAATTATTACAGCTGACTGCTGCAGTATTTTATTGCTTGCCTTTGCTACGCCCTTCTGTGGAAAATGAAGAAACGTAGCATGGACAGCAAATCAGAACATAGGATTAACAACTTTTGAGGAATATTGTTGACAAGCCAGTAAACCTGCCTTACCCATTAGGGATAATTTGTTGTATGCCATTGTAAACTTGCGTAATATGGTATCTGCCATCACAAAAATAAAATATGGGTATATGCCATTGTTTTTGCAAACATTAATGTTTTGTGCCATTGTCGAGAGGCTGCCATTAGACAGGACGTGACGGCCATATGGGACCCTTGCAGCCGAATCAGTACTCAGATTTTAGAATATTATGTATGCTACTTGTATGTATGAACATTTTCATGTTTTTTGACATGTAGATATATATTGTGTCATCTGTAATGTGTAAACATGTTAAGGACAATGTTTGTTTACATGCAAAAAAAAATGAAAATATTTATCCATGCAAGTGGAATACATAATGTTACAAAATCTCAGCACTGATTCGACTGTGTAGGTCAGCTGTCATGTCCTGACTAACAATCAGTTAATGAAAATGGCATAAAACATTAAGGTTTGCAAAAACAATGGCATATACCATATTTTCATTTTTGCGATGGCAAATACCATATTATATGAGTTTGCAGTGGCACATAGAAAATTGGCCCCTAACTATTGTACCATGTAAATGACTATAGTTGACTGCCGAAAGTATTTTATTACTAGTGTTGTAGTTTGCCAGCCTCTAATGTTTCAACACTTGGTAAAAATGAAGAAACATAGCATGGACAATGAATCAGAAAGTATTTTTTCCTCGAAAACGCAGGAAAGCTGCATTTCACTATATTAAGAAGAAAAAGGGAACAAGAATCACAGTACAACACAAACAGCACGAATCAGAAAATATGACGAGCTACTTTTGAGGAATGATTCATAACATTGGTGGTATCCGGAATAGGCTCATAATATTGGTGGTAGCAGAAATGATCAGTCAGCTATGAAGGTCATATAAATATCCATGCATAAAGTGTGTTCCTGGCCTGTTAACTTACATGTGACCTTCGAGATCGCGGAACCCATATAATTGCACTGCCATCACGAGAGCAGGTAACAATATTATGTGTGAACCTAGCAAAAAGTGACAAACTTATAGTTAATTAAAATTTATTGAAGACCACAGTGACACCAGTTGGACGTAGATAGATATAAAGAAACTACATAAGGATATTTAGAAGAGGTAACCAAACCATAAGTACAAACAAGTACTGACCAGGAATTTCTTAGCTTAAGGCTACTTTCTTCTTTAGTTGTGTGACCAGAATCAGATGAAAAAGATCTAGAAGCCACAGCACATCCACTAAACTGCACGTAGTTTACATCATTTTCGTGCCCAGATAATACATCCATCTCATGATTTGGTTGATCACGTTCCTCTGAAGAACTCTTGCAAGCATTCCACACCTGAAAGTAATATTTGTGATGAAAAGGATAATTCACTTTATAATTGCAAAATCAAAGCTGTAAAGCAAAAATAAACATTACAAAACATACCCTCGCATAGGTGTCAGAGCTTCCAGTAACAAACACAGTTCCATTAGCATTGAAAGCGCAACATAAGATTTGGTGATTTGTTGGCTGAACTTGAGCGGCACTGGAAGACGCATCACCACTCTTCCCTAGAATCAACATCACATGAATTGGATTATTCAGAACTAAACATTACTCCCTCTATCTATTTTTCATATGCGCGTAAGCTAAAATCACTTGTGCACAATTGATATGCGCTCTGCAGTTAACACCTCATACATGGAGCTAGAATTAACTGCCATCGTGCATGCGGCACCCACACCGCGCGAGCGAGCGAATGCATGCAGAAGGCCCTTGTGTGCGGTTGGCTAGTGGCTGGGTCCACCATGTAATACTACCATGCAGTAATTAGCACAGTTGAAATTTAGCTAGCACCGAAGCGGCACTAGCAAAACAATGTTTGATGCCTTGGTCTTTGCGAACCTGGCTTACACGCATGTAAAAGGTAGACAGAGGGAGTACCATTGTAGTAAACATGTTTCAAGTAACTAACCAGGGGCAGCATCTGGTGGTTTTGGTATATATATGCGTGGAGGTTGTTGAGAGTATCTAGCATCCCAGATCCTGCATGTCCCATCATCTGATGATCTGCAAACAAATTATGTGATAGCTTGAGACCATATAACTGAAAATGGTAAGCAAAAAAACCCCTAAAATAGCTCCAGATACAGAAGAAACGAACAGTGAGGTTATATTTTGTACAGAATTTTATAGACCAGGGGTACCTTGACCCTGCTTTTCATTAAAGCAAAATAAGTTATATTGTACAAATAGAGACAAAACAAACACATTTATATATGCCTTGCACACACAATAACAATCAAAGCTTAAGATGATGATAAAAAATCAGGTGCTATGGTTGACAATGTGCAAATGGCCAAAAATATATTGCAAACAATTCATAAATAAGAATAACACTTGAGCATACCCTCAAACTAAAAAAAAATGGGAATAACTACCAAGATGCAGTAGCATAACTCACAAAAGTTTATAGCCTTAACATTATATAGAATATGAACATCACAAAGCAAAGCTCACCCGCATAATGTAACAAAACAACCAAATTATAGTGCTGGATGTTGCTTTACTATACAAAAGTTTATAGCCTTAACAGTATATTAACAGTATATAGAACGAACATCACAATACAAAGCTCACCCGCATAATGTAACAAAGCAACCAAATTATCATGCTGGATGTTGCTTTACCATACAAATTGCCAGTAATGTTAGTAAGCACGTGACAAGTGAGTTTAGGGAAAGGGCTTGTAGGAATTTTCGTTCACCATTTTACTTCTCGTAGTCTCATAGTCATAGTCTGTTGTAAATAGTTCTAAGCTCCTTCTTTCCTTTCAGGATCTCAGACCCTCAGTAAGCTGAACAGGGTTCTTTCTGCTGTTTTTTAGTTCTTTGTTGTAGTCTCTGTGGGACCTTTTCTTCGTTTTTCTTCCCCTACTGTATTTTCCTCAAAATCTTTACTTCTAGTGTGTACCTTAATGAACAGGGAGACTAGGGACAACAGTGAACATGAAATATTTCCCCTCAAATTGGTTTAGATTCTTGGTTTGCAAAAAAACCACAAACTAAGCCTTCGGATTTCTTCAGACCTCTATCAGCTTCAACTTTAGAGAACTAAAGCAGGTGGAACCACTGCTGCTATAACAAGTATGTTGGTATAAAGTTTTTTTTACGGTAAGTAAAAGTTCATGTATTGTATTTTCACAGCCAGTTTGCATATAGCGACAAGAACAGACATGCATGTAAATATTGTAGTATTGGGAAAAGCAAGGAGCACTCACGATAACAGCTGGAAGGCAGCACCAGGCCTTGGACTAAAAGCAATGGCAGTAACAGCACCAGTATGCCCCTTGAGTACAGAAACTGGCATGCCATCAGGCATTCGCCACTGCATTTGTGGCAGCAACCATTAAAGATAAAGAAGAAATAGTGTTTTACATTTACACGGAAATAATTAAAGCCACAGAACTTACCACCCTAATGACGAAATCATTAGATGACGATGCTACCACAGAATTATTGGAGCTCACTGCGAGATCAGTAATATCACCCTTGATTTGGAAAATGAAACAGACTCAACAGGGTAAGCGATCCATGTAAATTTAAAAATATAAATATGAAACAGCAAGTGAACTTACTTCATGACCGCGGCAACTAGCTAAACAAAATGTTGTTTCCATCGCCCAAATTTTAACAAGGCGGTCATCAGAACCAGTGATAACATAGCGTCCCGTGCGATCAAAAGTAGCTGCAAAAACATGATGAGCATGATATCAGAACAAAAGATAACTAGAAGGGAAACGAATGTCCTAAGGACAAACTGAGATGATGAGGGAACCAAAAGACAACAAGGCACCAGCTTAATATGTTGAAGGTATAGGACAAGAAAGTGAGGTGAATTAGAAAATTCTCTTCCTCTTTTATGCCTCCCTTTGCTAGTTCAGTACTCCCTCCGTCCCAAAATACTTGTGACTTTAGCCAACTCCAGTTTTCCCAAAATACTTATCATTCTCGTAATCCTAATGCATGTTTATCCCTTCCCAATGTATCTCCCTCTCTCTCATTCTCATTTTCTGTGCACCCACCTTTTCCACCTCTCCTTAATTCTCATGCCCAGGTTTTTAAATGTCAAGTAAACTGGGATAGAGGAAGTAGTTCTTATGGGTTTCAACAATGACAACAATGGGTAGATTAGAGATGAAACCACAATGAGTTTGAATATGGATAAAGAGTAAAGCATACAGCTTTCCTTGAACCTGTCTCTCAAAAATGCATATTTTTGGGTCTTTAAACTTGCTAAACTGTGTTACCAAGGTTCAAAGTACCAAAAATACCCCTTTGCCTATTTACATGGCTGTTAATTGAGCTTGATATTTCATATTTTCTTTCTCTCTCCCAAATCAGATTTGTCAGTCATAATTTGTATAGAGAATGTTATTTGATTATACCATGGTGTGGTCATAGACAAAGAGATATCAAGTCATGTCTACAAGGAGCCACGTCAGCAGCACAAATGGTACATTCTGAACTTTGGAACTAGATGACACAGTTTCGCAAGTTCAGGGATCCTGAATATGCATTTTGAGAGCTCAGGAACCTAACTAACAATCCAAAATAAGTTTAAGGGCCACCAGTATTTACTCATAGATAAATATATATATTCACGAAAGTATAAACATTCAATCGCCATCTGTTTGCATCAGGACTTAGGCTCAAATATTTTAAAATTCTGTTATAGAGAATATCCCATAACCAACGACCTCATGAGCACCCCTTAGGTTTCTTCAAAAATGCAATTAAGAACAAGAAAGTTCAACGCACCGCAGTACACAGCATTTTGATGTCCCCTCAATCTCTTGATAATTTGCATCTTTTCAACAAGGGTCGATGGCTTCGCAATGGCATAGCATGATGCACGTACAGATGGAGCTCGACAGTGTTTGGTAAAACCACCAATCTCTCTCAAACTTAGGCCATGAACTTGATCAGCCTGTATGTGCGGCCAACGGAGATAATTCGGCAACCTGGGAGTTTGCTTATCTTGTCTAGCCCTATCAGCTGAAAAAAATACATGTCACGACCTCATTACAATATCAAAATATTAACATATACAAAGATCTGCAAATAACTCTTTTTTTTAGTAAATAACTGAAGTTGAGGAAACAAAAATACAGACATTGACGAGCATTATATACATACATGCAAGAAGTGAAAAGGAGTTGGAGCCAAGAAGTGTTGGGACATCAGCAGCATTTGGAGAAGCACTACCCATTAAGCTGTGCGGGTGGCAGGAACTAACCATTAGTTGCTTTAAAAGATTAACCAAGTGATCTTTACCAACATGCGGGTATCTACAAAATAAGAGGAGAGATTGTCAAGGTCACACAATGACTAAGAATGTCATGAAATCATTTAAAGAATAAAAGCAGAATAAGAATAACTGTCTGGCTAACGACCACAGCTCATTTTATTTGCCTGTAAACTGTTATGTCAAATATTAGATGCCTATCAGGATAGATGGAGTTTGAGAATCAGATCTTAACTAGTCACACAAGCTATACAAACATCGATATCAACTAGAGACTTTGGGTGAAAGACTGCAAGCTTCACGAGCAAGACACCTTTTCATTACGCAGTGCCCCGCCCACCCCCCCCCCCCCCCCCCCATACACACACACACAGAAAAAGAAAAAGAGAAAGAAAACTAATGTGGGAACCACCTGAAATTGGTGTATCAGGGATTGTACAAAATTGAAATGTAAGGGTAAAACTTATTCCAGAGCTAAATGTTATATAAATAAATATGGACCACCTCCAGTTAATCAGTAAAAGAATAAACTGGAACAGATCCTCACCTCAACAAATGCTTATAATATAAAAAAGATAGTGAATGACAATGAAGCAAATAGAAAAAGGTAATGGATGGCAATGAAGAACAAAATGATTAAGCAACTGAGTAAAGTAGTTGTACCTCTCTATTAACTTTTGGTAACCCAAAGGAAGTGATATGCCATCATCATTTTCTTCACCACTTTGGAAGCCACCACGTGAATACCAAGCATGGTATCTTCTAGGTAACAGTTGATGCTCTAGGAGTTCATTGCACAGCATTCCGAGGGTCCGTTTAAATGGACCCCGTGACAAAAAATGCATAATGAGGAAGTAAATTTCCCTCATATCAATATCAACATCAGCCATGGATGAAACATCTGCTGACATCACTGAATTCACAGGATTAACCCTCTCAAGTTCCTGACAAGGGAAATCCAAGGCGGGCATACTAGTGGAGGCTGCATTACCAGAAGGGTGCTTTCCAAAAGACATTTCTACTACACCAACTGGATCTGAAAACAATAAAGCACAAGTATATACACATTAAATTATTAATAAAGAAAAACACTGAACAAATGGATTTGGAGAGGATTAGATTATATCTTAAGTAAAAAAAAAAGCGACAGAGAAAGGCTAGATATGTGACAGTTGATTACCAACCATGGATACAGTGTTTCCTAATCTGCTAGATGATATCAGGCGATAAACCAGAACCTAGCACCTTATCGATGAATAGGTTGGCCTAGGTGAGCTAGCCAGCTACGTGGGGTAGTTTCTACCGTGGGTGATACTACATGTGGAGAACAAGAGTATTTTCTTGGGCACATCTTAAAATTTAACTTATCTGAAGGTATATGGCTGAATGAAACTTCATACCGACTTAACAAAACTGTGGTTTCTCTAATGATAAGTAGGCAGTTAATATGAAAATCAAGTGCAAACAACTGGTCAATCAATAGAAACATAAGCTCTATCTGTCTATCACTATCAACGACATGCATCTTGTTACAGTGCCAACGTAGCTTTATCCCACGTGGGGATGTGCATTTAAATGGTCTGTATGATTAAGCAGCGCATTGATAGGTTCCTTCGTTAAACTGTGAAGGGCATCAAGGCGGGTAACAGTAGCACTCTATCACAAAGCAATCAGGTCAGCCAAGCATCTCGGTCCACTTATATCAACAATGCACACATACTGCTAATCAACCCCTTCTGCTCACCCACAGCCTAAACCCTTGAACATATGGCACATCAGACTCAAGAGATCCAAAAGTCTACATATATGGCCAAACATATAGTTCCCCTATTTGATTCATTGCCATAGAAAATTTCATTGTTCATTGCTATAAACCCTAAAATTCACCGCAGTCATGAGCCAACCAGATCCAATATTCAGGCCAGTCACCTAGGGGCATCCAGAAATGGCCCCAGGATTAATATCACAAGGATAAAAAGAAAATAAAAGCAGAATTTCTCCAACCTAGAAACAGACACCGCGAAATTCGACACAATTGTTTTAAAAAACCCACAGCTCTAAGACATTTTCTAGGCATGCCACAACCATAACCGACACATCCTGGGAAGCATTTGGCCACACCAACGATTTAAATCTACCATTCGAGTTAAGGAATCTGCGTAACACGCAATTGAGGAGCACTTCAGCTCTAGATGGGCCGTAATTTCAAGCAGGAAGACCGAAGTCGAGACAGAGAGCCACCTACTAGCTGGCGAGCCCTAGGGCAACGCGGCTTTGGCGGAGCAGAAGCATGCCCAAGACCGGGGGCGCCTCGCGCCCGTACGGCCCGAAGAGAGCCTCCGGCAGCGGCGGGAGGTAGAAGGCCGCGGTCCAGTCGCGGCCCTGAGCTGCAAGCCCTAGGCAGTAGGCACAGTGGTGGGGAGGGAGGCTAGAGAGAGAAGACGGGAACTGTTCCTTCGCGGGTGTGGGTGTGACCCGGATAGGCCGATTGGTGTCACGCCACGGGCTATTGGGTTCCTTAGGCAACAGGTTATCAGGTTAACGGGGACAATCCGAATGGTTGTGTTTAGATCAGCACAGCGGCGAACGGCGCGCCACCGGAAAATCGGAAATGGAGCCACGGGCAATCCCTTTCCCTCCCTGGAACGAATCCGCACAGGCAGAATCGGAGAGCACGTTGTGGCGCCCTCTACGTGAGGTGAGGAACAGAACCACGCAAGGACCGTGAAGCCAAGAGAATAGGTGGAGAAGAGGAAGGCGGGCGCCTACCGCAGATCGAAGCCGCCCGCCGGAGCCTCTCCAGTGCCGTCGGAGCGGCTGGATGGAGCAACGGAGACGGCGAAGGGATGTCCCGGAGCGGCGACGCCCAGAGAGCGACGAAGCGGAGCGAGACGAGAGCGACCCAAGTCGAGAGCCCGCTCGATTGAGAAGACGTACGGAGAGGCAACGGGCCAGAAGATGGAACGCTCTTGATGGGCCCAAAGAGGTCAACCGGCCCACGAAGGATCATTTAGTTGCTCTGTCGATGAAATTTCATACTCCTTTGACTTTGTTGACTTTTCAAGGAGTCAAATTTTTTAACTTGATTAAGTATTATAAAAGTTTATATATGATCCTAAGAAAATGAGATTTAATATTATAGTTTGTTCATACATCCATAAGCTCTTAATTTATCTTCTAAACAATACATAATAATTAAAATATTTTTTTCAACATATACATATATACATACTTATTAACTATATGCATTAGTATTGTGATTATACAACTCAACCCGTCTTTTCCATCTAAATTAATTGCATGTACATCCAAATTCCTCCAGAAAATGAAACGACATAACCGGTTAAACAGGCTTCTTAGCCAAGTCAGCATGACAGCCTTCAAGGTAATCTATAATTAATTTGTAGATAATAACTTCCAATAACAAATGCTTAGCTGTTACATTAAGATAATTTATTGTAGTAATATTGGGGGATTCATATCATTATGCAACTGTTAATAGCATATATATCAAAGTTTTTTACTCCCGTTCTTAAATTATTGTTGATGTTGATTTTGACCAATAGCTTTGAGCACTTGTCTTATATAAGAAAAAAAGTTTAAATGTGTATAATTAAAAATCTTGATTCAAAAACTTTAAGTGATAACACTCAAATCATAACAATTTATATATGAATATATTTTATTATATTTTTAAAATAAGATGAATGATTAAAGTTGACGGTCAAAGTAAATTGCTAACTTCAATTTAAGAATGGAGGGAGTATGGTTAAATAAAAACATCATTTACAGGGTGTGTTAGGACTTGAGAAAATCATGCAAATCATTAATTGTATGTTATGTTATATTATAAATTTATATGAAATAAATATTCGCAAGAAGAGATCTGTCAAAAACCGTTCATACCTATATTGCATACTGCTGAAATGGACGTAATTAAAAATATTGTTTTTTATAATATCATTATACTAAGGGTCCCCCTATTTTGTACCTCGGTTATGGTTTGGAGCTTTTTTAAGATTATGAAAAACTGAACCTATTGTCACCCAGTTATTGCATTGTTGCCCCCGTTCTAACATAATTCTATCAACATAGGGCAATGGTGCATTAACTTAGCCAGAAACGATGAGGATTTCTGGCCACCGCCCTTGTGATTTTCTGATATTTGCTTTTAAAAAAAGGATCCCGCAATCAAAATTGCCGTGCATTTCAGGGCATACCCTTTTTTTTTACCAGGCAGGCATCTTTTAGATAATGAAACAAGGTTCCAGCCTCTACATCATTGAAGATGTACACAGCTATCATGCTGACTTTGTTTGAGAAGCCTGTGTAACCTTATTTCCTCGTGTTTGATCATTCTACCTTAAACTCTGTATTTCAGTAGATAATCCCTTATTAAAACAGAACAAAATACAACAGGGCTAATAGTACATCTCTATCTAAGCTTTTATATCAACACATATGCCAGCTAGGATTGTTCTACACAAATAGTCTCTTAATCGAAAATAGTAGTCAACTTAGCCATCTCTATTTTTCCCAAAATGTCATTCTTACTTGTCAATTCATCTTTCTTCCTTTTCAAAACATCTCTATCTCATTCCTATGCATTCAGCTTTTTCACCTCTCCTTAACTCCTAAACATGCATCTAAAATGTCAACTATTTTAGGACAAAGGGAGTACCTGATGCAACTTTCGAACAAAACAAAACAACTCAAGCTAAAAATTCTTCAATGGAAATGGAACGACCAGTTTGTACATGTACCCATCCAGGGAATTCTGTTACAAATAATAAACGATTAAACTTATGGATTTTAGGGCTTCTAGACTTGTACATAAACGGTTAAAAGAGGGTGGGGGAGAAAATACTTTTACATCTTAACAACTTGTTCTAGCAGTACAAGCAGAAGATGCATACAAAGAATTGTGATGGGTATACTACAGTTGTTTGAATCATCCATCACATTCAGCTGGATGAAAACTGGTTGTTAGGACACTTGTTTGTGTCCAAGAATTGAAAATACAAAATGAATTATAGCATTCAATCACTAGTGTTCTTGTGTCTGGGCGTCGCTTGTAAAAGCTATATCATATATGTCACCATACTTGTCAACAAAGTGGACTTCAAGACCTTCTTTTACATTAGAAGCGAGTTCGTCAAAGTCCCTTCTGTTTGCTGAGGGGAATATGATAGTCTTTACCCCACTTCTTCTAGCAGCTATAGTTTTCTCCTTCACCTATTTAAGAGAAAATCAGTGCACCTGATTTCAAGAGACAAACCATGTACATTCCAACTAAAAGAGCCCACAATGCAAAAGTATTTTTTTAAGGGAAAGAAAGCAAATGTATGAAAGACATACCCCTCCAATTGGGAGAATTCGTCCTGTCAGAGTTAATTCGCCAGTCATTGCCAAGTCTTTCTTGACAGACCTCCCCATGGCTAAGGATAACATCGATGTTACCATCGTGCATCCAGCACTTGGTCCATCTTTCGGAGTAGCCCCTGCAGGAACATGCACGTGAAGCTTTGACCTCGTGAAAAAAGGATTATTTGGTTCTTTCTCGAGCAAAACAGCTCTACAAACTGTATGAGCAATTTGGGCACTCTCTTTCATAATATCACCAAGTTGGCCTGTCACTACAAGTGCCCCCTTGCCTTCGCGTTCCTCAACTTTTGCTGTCTCAATATACAAGGTCGAACCACCCATAGCATTCCATGCTAACCCCATGACTACCCCAACAGGAGTCTGATCATATATACGCTCTCCTTGGAATATAGGCTTCCCAACAAAATCACCAAGGTTCGGTGCATCAACAACAATTTTCTCCATAGGCATGTCTACAAGCGCTTCCATAGTTCTGTGTGTGCATCCATTGACCTACAACAAAAGGTAATGCACAGTTTATAGAGAGATGATAAATCCCTATCCAATTATAACTAGGACTGAAATCAGCAAGCAAGTGCACTGTGCCCCAGCATAGTTATTGAACATTTACCATAATAAAGTGCAGGAACAGAACATCAAAAGCCAGTCCTATTACCTCGAGAGTGCTAGAAGTACTAAAGATTTTAGCTTTCTCGTCAGCAGAAGTTTTTGTTGGGGCTTCAGTTGAATGCTCATTGGGGTCTACCTCTGACATCGTTCTTAAGGGGATCACATTAATATCCTCAAGAGAGGAATCTGTCGGGTTCACATCCACGAAAGCATCTTCTGCAAGAGAGTTGCTCGAGTTCTTATCTTCTACTTTTGTTGCTCCCACTATTGTGACATCTCGAGGTGGCTCATTAGATACATATTGACGAACAAGTTGCAGAGCTATCTGCAAAGATTGAATTGGGGATGACAAATGAACAGTTCTGATTTTATGAGAAGGATAAAATAACCTTTTCCCATCAAACAATACAAGATTCATGTCAATACAAGACCTATCAGACAATACAAGGCTGCGTACAAAAGAACCAAAGTGGCTGTCAATGGCTGGTGAATTGGTCCCCCTACTGTATATTCCTCAAAAAGAAAAAAGATGACTGGTGAACTGCGGTCTATACTAACCAACCAGTCTATACAAGTGGAATTGTGAAACCCCTCGGAAAAACACACTTACAAGTTTTCAAAGATTATGAAAATTGGCACATGTGATACAAATAGATGAAATGGAGAGAAACATGCACACAAAATTTTAGCTCCAAACTTAACTTTGTTAAAAAGATATTAAACTAAAATAACAAATAAGGGAGGAAGAGGACAAAAAACAGCACATAGATCATTGCCCTTTTCTCTCCTCTTTCCGTATGATTTGTTATCTTGTATCATTTTAACGAGGTTGAGTTTGAAGCTGAAATTTGTGTGCACATTTCTCACCATGTCAACTGCTCGTATGCCAATATTCATAATTTTTGAAAACTTTTGAGTATGTTTTTTGAGAGGGTTTTTACAATTCCTTTGAATATTTTCCCTATAAGGGAACTGAGCCGTTAAGCAATAGCTTAGTATCTGCCACAAAAGGATGGACATTGTTTAGGATGGTCCAAAATTTACCTTCCGGTAGATTTTCTCGATCTGTTTTTGAAGGTTCCGTACACCAGCTTCCCGGCAGTAGTTTTCAATAAGAGCAAGAAGAGCATCATCTGTAATCTCAACCTGTGCATAGACTTAGCTGTCAAGAGACTAATAACAATAATAACAACCAAGCCTTTTAGTCCCAAATAAGCTGGGGTCAGGCAGCTGTCAAGAAACTAACAGAACAGAAAAATAAATACAAGGCAGAAATATCCTTCCAAGCACATTAGATATATTTGTATACTTTATTACGAGTTGTTTAACCAAGGAAGCTGGTATTTCTTGTTATTTCTATTTTTTTTCCTAAGAACCACATAATCATAATGCCATATCATATGAACCACTGAGGCCACGTACAACGCTGGGTGCTTATCGGCAAGCGAGGCATTTGCTTGCCATGCTGGAAGCCAGCGCATGGAGTCTGGGTGCTCTGAAGAGGGATTAGTCACTTGATCAAGTGGCAGATGCTTCTGTTTTTTATTAGCGGGGTGCTTGGGGCAAAGCTAAAATACTAAATGAATCTTATTTCTATATTTACATTTCAAGTAGAGATCACCCTTCTGTTTGCCTCAAAAGAGTATATAGAAGCATCATTTACCTGCTCAGGTTTGATGCCCGAAGCCTCCCTTGTGTTCTTTTCTAGATAGTCCCTAGCGATGTGCATCTTCTCATCAGTAATATAGCCAGCCATAGCAATTATCTCCATCCTGTCCAGCAGAGGAGTTGGTATCATCTCAACAACATTTGCAGTGCAAACAAACAGAACCTACATATATGAAAACAGGGTTTAACTCGAAATAATTATTGTTAGAAAATTTTCAAAAGGAAAAAAATTGTTTTACATACATATCTAATGATGGAAATAAGGTTAAAACATGCTTATGGGGCTTAGTAAACCTATATATTATTAAAGTAAAAAGAAACCAGACCCAGAAACGGAAGAAGTCAAGAGGGATTTGTGAAACATATATTTCTCGCGATGCAAATGTTTTAATATTGAATAGGTGTGTGTGCATTTTTTTATTATTATTTTGAGGGATTGAATAGTTGTGTGCTTTGTTTCTGTAACCTTTCATTCCTCTTTTAAAGGAAATGGCACACAGCCCTCCTTGGCATCCAAGCAAAAAAAAAAAAAGATTAATAATGATTTGTGTAGAGTGGAATTGGGAAGTACAATCTTACATAGAATTGTCTACAATTACTATTTTATTACTGTTGCTAATAAAATTGAGTTCAGTTTCAATTAGCAATAGAATTGAGTTCAGTTTCAGTTAGCAATAACTATTACAATCCAAACTTCGTAGGTTAAAAGTTAAAAGAGATAACTTATCGGGGTAGGCCACAACCTTGGACAGGTCAATAGGGATATCGAGATAATGATCGAGAAAGTTAGCATTCTGTTCAGGATCAAGAAGCTCCAATAGTGCACTTGCTGGATCACCTGAATGTCCTCTCCCTAGCTGGAAGCAGGAAATAACACAACCAGTAAGGTAACACACAAAAATCCAATTTACCATTTCTTCACAAAATAATCTGGATACAGTTTGAATATGCACACTTGCTCTGTGAACTAAATACAGTTATGACAAAAGAAATAACAGCTAATGGTATGGTTTCTATGAAACAATAATAGACAGAGAAATTTCATATTTACATAAGTACCTTGTCAATCTCATCAATCAGAACTAGAGGATTTGACGTTCCAACCGATTTCAAACATTGAACCATCTTCCCTGGCATTGCCCCAATGTATGTACGTCGGTGACCCTGAAGTGGTTTGAAAATTATACATAGGTTGCAATCATGATCATCAAGACATATCACTGAATATACTAAACAAACTACCTTGATTTCTGCTACATCAGCCAAACCTCCAACAGAGAATCTGTAGAACTTTCGGTTTAATGCCCGTGCAAATGAACGTCCAATACTAGTTTTACCAACTCCAGGTGGCCCAGAAAGACATATGATCTTACCTACAGTAAGATAGAAACAAATTGTTATTGCCCCAGCAGATACGAAACTAGGCTACAATCAAATAGTCAAGGGCAAAAGTGCCATATCCTAGTCCTAGGGTTTCCCTCATATGACCCTTGACCCACATTGTATCCTTAACATCATACATGCCCCAATCTCTCAATTCTCTAACAGAGTCAAATATGTATAAAATCACTTGGCACAATGTGCCCATGTTGATGATGTACTTAAAAAAAAAGGACCCAGAAATGGAAGAACTCAGAGGGATTTGTAAAACATATATTTCCAGCAAGAAAACTGATGTTCAACAACTTCATAACATAAGAAAAAGTACATGCTCGTTGCAGGTTGAGAATAAATGTGTTAAGGGTATAGGAGTTATATTAGGAGTCTTTTCTATACTGTTATGAATAGCAGTTGTATTATACGATAGCCCCATTGAGAATATATATAAGTGTTACATGAGTACAATATGAAAAAGACTCCTATATGACCCTATACTATACCCTTAACAAAATGTAGGATATATTTGATGGCTTTGTAAAGACTGCCAATTACTAAAGAAATAACAAAATTCTTCCAACATATAATAAGCTTGAAACCGAGACAGAACAATCAAACCTTGTGAACTTCCTCTTAACTTTCCAACTGCTACGAATTCCAATATTCTTTCTTTGACATCAGTTAGACCATAGTGATCTTCATCAAGAATATGTTGAGCGTGATGGACATTAAAGTTTTCATCACTATTGTAGATGAAACAACCATAAGGACAAACCTATCCATCCAATAGATTTCCAGAAAGGAAAAGTATAGACAATGTGACAAACCTGTAATCTCCCCAGGGCAATACTGTTAGCCAGTCTAAATAATTGCGGGTTACACTAAACTCACTGGAGCTAGCTTCCAGTAACTGAAGCTTGGTGAGTTCTTCTTCAATTACTTGTAAAACATGAGGAGGGCAGTTGCCCTTTTTCGCTTTAATCCTTTCCCGAAATTTCTCTACAAAAGAAGACATGGTAAGCAGATTATCGCAAGTGAATCATGAGTTGGCTTGGCACAACAAAAATCTGTGAAATTTCCCTGGCAAAAACAAACAAAAAAAGCTATGAAATTTAAGAATAAACCTGACAATGCTGTTTTATCATCTGTCTCCAAGCCTAGCTCCTGCATACATCAGGCGCATTATGTAACAAAAGTAAGAAGCAGTGGAACCTGATCATAATAGAAGCAAACAATAAAATCACTACTTACAAAGTGAAATTAATTGAATAAGGTCAGGCAAGATGTAAAACCAAATATGAATGCAGAATAATCTACCGAACATGATATCATATATTCACGAACCAAGGTACCATGCTAAAGGTAAATAGAATATAGTTCGCTATCTTGATCCTTGCTGCATGTTGTACATGCAGAATGAGTAGAAGGAGCAGTAACAACTTCCCTACCTTCTTAATTGCTTTAAGTTGCTCGTTCAACAAGTAACGGCGTTGGTCTCCAGTTATTTTTTCTTCAATTGCTTTTGCTATCGATTGCTAAGACAACATTCATATAAGTATCAATCTCTCTCAAAAAAAAACATTCATATAAGTATCGTCAACAAAGAAAAGGCACTTTGAATATGATTGTCTACGATTATGGAATCAACATTATCAATTACCTGCAACTTACTAATCTCCAACCCCTTTTTTACTAACTCAAGAGTCAACTTTAGCCGCTCGCATACCTGTTCCAAACTTGCATGAGTTGGAATTTCAGATAACAGTAGGGGCAAAATCAATGAATGCCAGGAAGGTACACATAGTAGTTAACAAAGTCAGATTTAAGTTGGTACTCTGAACTACTACAGAGGTACATTAATAAAATTAATCTGTAAGCATAACTGTGAGTCCCCTGTTTAAATTTTAGGATTGAAGAGCATGTACCGACTTTCTTCAGTTACATTTGATGGATTATGTAGTTGGACCTTGCAAAGCAAAGGTCAGCAACACAAGACATATATTGTGAAATCTCCACCTGGATACAATACAATTGAAACTATAGTAGGTATCTTAAAATATCTACGGTTCATACACATGAATAAACCTCCTCCTTGTGCACTCTGAGCCTCAGTACACTATAATACAGAATGGTAATGTGATAATGAAAACTTATGCAGAGTTGCTGACCAGTATATGCAGTAACAAGGAATATGAAATGAGTTAAGAGGATTGAAAGAAGAAGAAAAAATCCGGATAAGAACACTTACATCTAGCTCCTCAAGTACTTTCTGACAAAGAAATTTGTTGGCACCTGAAATAGCAGCACCAAAATCTGCAAGTCTTGGGTAGTTGAAATCACCCATATGCTGGAAAAAAGAAGGAACATAGTAATAATAAGAAATCAAGCCGAAAATATTAAAAATAAACATTCATGTACAAAAGGTACATGCTCTGAAGAAAGTACAAGCGAGGAAAACATGAAATGCATGGAAGTACTACTGGTAGAAATCATAGGCCAGTAGTGACATGTCAGAATGACAAGCAGGGTAAAATATATATATAGTGAAGCCACATATCCTGGGATACTGATGGTTATGACTGGCTATATTTTTTTTTTCTTTTGAGGGAATTACAGTAGGGGAAGTACTGTGCATGACTGTGTAGAGTGACTGGTACTACGTCTTGTTTGTACTTTTTAACTATACATGAAAAAAATAAAAACAATAAGACTAAGTTAGTGACATTGCCTCGTACTTTTCAGGTTCTATTAAAAATTTTGCATAAAATCAATCATTGTGGTTCAACCATTTAAAAAATACATGAACATTACTTACATACAATTAAATAAAGCACTCAAACTGCACATGCATAACCAAGGCAACCTGGGTATAGGTTTGAACTTGATCCTTCCAAAGGGAATTTGTCCTAAGAACATCCCTTAAAGTTGATATAACTTCAAAAGACGTTGCTTTTATGACATCATCATCCTTATCATAAGGCTTCTCCTGCAGAGTAATAAGAATTGAAGACTTTTGAAAGTGCATAGCATTACATATACAGTTGGTGTCAATAGGAGGTATACATAAAAACAAATTAAAAGAATATTTGGATTAGTCAAGCATGCAGACTCCTTTTGTATAGCCAAGTAGCAGGGAAAGATTGGGGGGAGGAACCTAGTAGTGATGAACCCATATGAAGCCAAGTTTTGGCGTAAATGTGAGTACGTTGTACCACATGTATTACCTTCACTCCTCCTTTTTTCTTTTGTTGTCATTTCAGACAACAAACTTGTGCTGTACACAGGTCATTTGAGATGCTCCTAACGTCAGCAAAATAAAACTGGAGGAGTATTGTTCTGGCAGGCAACCTATCATTTCAGCTCGAAAAAGAAATACCATATCCATCTCCCTCTTCAAGAGAAACAAGCATGAATATAATTTCGATTATCTGCATTGGAGTGTATATTATTGTTTCAAAAAGTTTAACTAACAACTAATCGTAATTGGGGAGGAAGGTGGGGTTGAAAGGGTTTAATATGTTCTTGATCGACCTCCTTCCAATCGAAAATATAGGTCGTTTAGCAATGCAAATACAAATTGTTCAACAGTTTCAAAGCGATTTCCCCACTTCTTTACTGTTTTGCCATTAAGGCACTAGTTTTTTTTTGGTTTATTATGATCATCATCCACTCAAATTAAAAGCTCAAGTGTCAGTAAATAGGAGCAAACATGGTCATTTTACACACGCTTACCCTTAATTCTTGTTACCACATCGATGATGAAATATTTTTGATTGGAGGCAGTACACAGAAAACTAGTTTGAGAGAAACTGTAAGATGTATGACATATTTTTTTCTTGAATACGCAGAAGAGCTGCAGACATATGGTATATATACCTTTAGATGATCAACTTTAAGAGTAAGCGGGTCCTCTGCAACCTGTATGATTAGTTTTTATTATTGCAACATTGAACAGAAAAATTCAAGAGTATAAAAGAAACTGAAAGTATCAGGTGTCTGACCATCTCAGTTATCCGTAAACGATGGTGACCAAGTAGCACCACCAGATTCCCTTGAATGCTTGTGATCTACTGACGAAGTTACAAGGACATGTCAATATTAACGAGTTAAGAAAGATGCTATCCATGAGCTTTGCAAAATGCCAATTACCAGTGCAAGCGTGCCAACATCATGAAGGCGCTTCAATAATTCTTTTCCTTTCAGATCATCAATGCTTTCAATAGTATTAGGGTCAGTACCCTCATCACCCTTGATAAGAAAGGCCCCAGCATATGGGCTAGACCTTTTGCGGCTTTCAATTAGAGCTTGCAAAAGCTTCGGGTCCTAGTGCGGATAAAGTTGTATAACATCAGTAGAAAAATATGATGATGTTGGACGTAGAAGATGTGGCATGTAAGAAACTGATTTGTATCTTCCAAAATGATCTGTAAGGTACCTTTACATAGATTGGCATGTGAAATCCAGGAAATAGTGGTCGATGAAGAAGAGGTAAAGCTATGACCTATTTGGTGACAGCACAACAATGGAATGAGAAACGAACATTGAACCGAATCAATATGAAATCTAGGAATTTTTGATAACCAAACCCAAACATATAACAAGTCCTAAGCAATGAATTTCTCTTCACACACACACAAATTTAAAAAAAAATAAATAAATTTCTCGAACAATCCGAGTGAACGAATAGTATGCAAACAACTCAAAATTAGTCTTATAAGAGAGTGTGCACCGTGTGACAGTCCTCGGGGCGGGGCGTGGGCGTGATACGGGAGGAGGCCTTCTCCTTCTCTCCCTCGACCTCCTCACCACCCGCCGCCTCGTCCTCCACGCCCTCCTCAGTGGAAGACGCTGCCTCCGAGCCGCTGTTGGCGACTGGTTTAGAGCAGAAGCACGCCTTCCTGTCCGGCACCGGGCTTCGCCGACCCCTAAACGCCCTGAGAAGCGGCGCCCTGGTGTCGGCACCGGCCACAGCAACCAGCGCCGGCGCAGTTCCAGCTCGTGCCCTTTTGGCGGAGAGCCACACCGGGAACCTGGCGACTGCGGCGGCGCGCAGCATTGCTCCCGGAGAGGTGGAGGAGGAAGAGAGACTTACGAGGCAACAACTGCCATTAGTACTGTTACTGTAATCAAGGAAACCTTTCCGTCATTTGGATAACCACCAACAAAGCAAGGGACATTTTGAAAAGGGAAGCAAAAGTTTCATTCCTTCCCCTATGTTCAAGTTTCACAAGATATCTTTAGATCACCTTTTCAAAGAAGAAACAACCCTCTGAAAATCAGACGTTGGGGCAGAATTGGTACTGAAACGGACCAAGCCGAACAGCCCAGCCCAGCACGTCACGACATTCAGAAGCTCTGAATGGCTGAATAACCAGCCCAGCAATAATGGAAAGCATCTTGATGCCTCAGAATCACGATCAACCATTCTCTGAATACAATCAGGAATTACGTCAGGTAATGGATCCACACTCTCCACAATTCGATGTGGCACGTACACGAACTCACACGCCTCGTCATCCAGGAAATTTGGTAGAAAGTCGCAATGCCCAACGGGTGAAGAGTGCGCCGAATCAGCTCCGCTTTCCTGGAGCCAGTGAAAACCTGGACGATCCACTGGATACCGGCACATATTATAACAGGCCTTACCTTCCGAAAATCTGAAAGCTGGCACACCTACTACAAATTAAGCTTCAGTGTGTTTGGAGCACAGAGATTAATTAGAGAAAGTTCAACGTGGAATAATAGCATCTTTTTGCTCCAACAAGCTCGCATAACGTGCTCCAAACCATGCATGCTCTCATGTGTTCTACGTTGAAAAGGTCTTCTGCGAAGCTCATCTTTACTTCCCAGCCGCCCGGCCGCACTAACATCCAATAATATACTGCACCGTGTGCGTGTAATATGCCATGCCCACACATGATGTCGTCATTGAAATGCGTACAATAATGCCTACACGAATACTTACCACAAAATCTTACTGTTCTTCCTTCTTTTCAAATATTTGATACAGTTTACTCTTAATATCATATTTAATTATTTATTCTATTAAAAACTTAGTATATTATATTTACCATGTGTTTTTTAAATAAGATGAATGTTTAAAAAATGACACTAAAAATCAATTGCGTCCCTTTCAAAAAAAATCAATTGCGTCAAATATTCGTTGATGGAATAGTACTGCTTATATTCCTTGGCACATGTAGAAACTTACTGGTAGTACTAGCCTATCACACCGGCCGCGCAGTTTTTTTTTTTTTTTAACTCGCAAGTCGCGTCGTCCTCCCTTCCCCAACTACTGGTTATTATACACATTGCGAGTTGTTGTTAGTGGCCACGTATGTATCCTTAGGCCAGCACATCGACCTGAAAACTTATTAGTCACGTACTTAGGGCTTTGTTTGATAGGGACTATCAAACTAATTATAAAATTACTTATAGCTAATTATTTAAAAATAGTTTGTTTACTTAGCTAATCTATTCTTTTATGTTTGTAAGTGTTTGACAAAAGAATTTATATAATATATTAGTATGTGGCTATGTGCATCCATTAGCTATAAAAAACTACTATTTTCAATTTATCCAAAATAGTTTATGTGGTAAGTGCTTAAATAAAAAAAGGAGGGAGTATGATTTTGTTTTTCAATCGATTGTTCAATAGCAAACTCATGCTAAAAAAAATTATTGGAACTTTCAGGAAAAATATCTCAAATATGTGCACGTCATGTGTGCTGACACTGACAGAAACCCCGAGTTTTGTTTTGTAGTTGGAAGTTTCTGTCTCAGTTCTTACGGCAGCTTCGGAAATTTCACCACCTACAGCTCTACGGACTACGGTTAAACCAACAAGCCTTTCACCTGCCAACAATGCAGTTGACTAACTGTAGTCCGTAGGTAGTGGTAATACTACTAATTAACAAATGCCAACAAAATTATCGTAAAACATAGAACTATTTTGTTTAATCGAGCTAGTTGGTGCACACGCAATTGCACGAGTTGTGCCTGTGAATGGTTAGTACAAAATTACATCGTTAACCCCCTCCAACCCTTTAAAATCGTACCGTCTGCGCACCGGAAACAACCTCCCCCTCTCTTCTTTGCTACTCTTGGTTGATTGGAGGAGGCCGGCGGGCTAGTACAGCACCACCGCCTGCGTCCTGCTCTCGCGATCGATCGAGGGGCTTCATCAGCTAAGTACCTTCATCATCAGTTGCCTTGTCGTCGTTTCAGGTCATCTAGATGTTCGCACCACGAGAGCTTAATAAGTTGCGGTAATCTCCCATCTCTGCTCTCTTGCTCGTTTCCGCCGGGTTCCGCTTCCATGTCGATCACGGAGGTCAGCCTCCACTTCTGCTACCTCCACTCGCTCTCCGTCGTTCTGCTCCACTTCTTCTACGTGATCTCCTGATAAGCCAGCCCCCAAGTTCCGAAGAAACCGATCAGACGAAAGCTTCTATTACCTGTTCTGCCGCCGTGTCCGTGGTCTTTGTGGTATGAGCGTCCTCCAAAGATTCGAAATCGAAGCTTCGTTTGGTCAAGAATACTATCACTAGTTACTTCATTTCTACTATAGTATATTGCCCCGTTCTTCTTTCTCTGGATCTCTGCAGCTAAGTTCCGTGCCAATTAATTGCGTGCCAAGGCCCCGAATTAAGGTAATCAAGTGCTTGACCTGTCTTGGGCGCGCGCGATAATATAACAAGATGGCTCCCCAAGCAGCGCCGGCGGCGGCGCAGCATCAGGGGACTCCACACCGCCGCGCGGCCGCCGCCGTCACCGAGGAGGAGCGGCGGCGCAACCGGATGACCTCGAACCGGCTGTCGGCGCGCAAGTCCCGCATGAAGCGGCAGCAGCACGTGGAGGAGCTGACCGCCCTCGCGTATCTCCTGGGGCGCGAGAACGAGGCGGCGCGCGCCGGCGTGGACGGCGCGCTGCGGCGGTGCCGCCTGCTGGAGCAGGAGAACCTGGTGCTGGCCGCGCACGCGCGCCAGCTCTGCGCCGCGCTCGCGCTGAGCAACTCGCAGCTCCGAATGCTGGGGACCGTCGCGGGCGTGCCGCTCGACGTGCCCGGCGTCCCCGACCACCTCATGCAGCTGTACGGCGGCGATTGCTTGCAGATACCGATGCTCTCCTGGCCCGACGCCACCGTGGACGCCGCGGACGTCGGCGCCATGCTCGGGCTCGCCGGTGATCCTGATCTGATCTGATGTGCTTGTGTGCAGATCTCGTGTGGTGTACGTATATGTTTTCGCGCGCTGTTTGTTTGCATGTCGTGGTGAGCCTGAGCCCCGGCCGGCCTTTGCCATGTTGTGTGTGGTTGTGAATGTTGTGTGAAGAACTACAGACTACAGTGGTATATGGTTACTGTGTATTACCACTCATTTGAGTGACGTGTTCTGATGTGTCGATATATAATGAATTATGAATAAATGATGTATATATGCAGAGTTATATGTGTACAAAAATGCATATATTATACTGTGGCTACTGTGTCCAGGGGCGGTGCTGAGGTTTTGGGGGGCCGGGGTAAAAAAAAATTTTTGGGGCCTCTCTTTACGTATATAGTAACGAAAATTTTGAATTTTTTTTGCTACAAACAAAAATTTTACCATGAATTTACCTTATTTTAATTATTTTTGGGTCATATATTATATTTTAACTGTTTTTTCATAAGCTATATACATGTATAAGCTATGGAGTGAGCCCTTCAAATTTAGGGGCCCCCCCCCCCGGCCGGGCAGCCACCCTGGCATGCCTGCCCAGCGCCGGGCCTGACTGTGTATTACCCACCACGAACGATATGTAAGAGTTCGATTATCCAAAAAAAAAAAAGATATGTAAGAGTTCGATCTGGAAGCATCCGTACCTTGATCGAGAGGACTTCGCAAAGCATACACACACGGACTGCCGTGTCGAGCGCGCGCGCGCGCGCGCACACACACACTGAAAGCGTGATGACTAGACCTAGACGTCGACGCGGACGGGGCGGACCCGGCACCATGCCGATGCCGTCGTCACAGTGCGCATGCGTCCGACGACGACGAGGCGTGAGAAAACCTGAGATAATTCCGCGGAGAGCTGCTCACACAGTCACGTACGTACAGCGACTGAAAGTGAAAGCCTTGTTTTCGCGCGCGCGTAGTGTACGCGTACACGACAGCGAGACCATCGTGTTCGCGCGCGGGAGATGACGATGTGCACTACTCGCGCCGCGCGCACGTCATGATCCAATATGGCGAGACCCGGCCGATTTTGGAACTACTTGCGCTGCCATGGACGCGCATCATCCGGCCTCGCTTTCACTCGCGCTACGACGGCAGCCACCGGCGCGCGATCGCACTGTCCTCAGGTGTCCTTTGGGGCACGTACGTACGGCTGTAGTGGATCCCGAAATGTTTGTATATTCTCTAGCTATGAGAGTTCTTCTGTCTTGTAACTCTATATAAATCGCATTATCGAGAGCATCGACCATACCTACTACACGAGTTTAGGTTCTATCCTGACGACTACTTTCCCTCTTGGCACTGTTACTTTCCTCTTCGCACTGTTACTCTGTCATTGAAACCAAGACTCTTTTGTTATCCTTTTCAAACTTAATAATTAATTCAGTTTCATTTTGAAACAAAGTTCTTGGTTATGCTCTCCAAATCTGCCGAGGGCCGAGCTAGGCACAGGCGTCTCCATGAGGTCGGCACGCATCAGCGAGGTGATGGCGTGATGCAGTTGTCGGCCGCACCGGCCAAGGCCTCTAGAACGAAAATCTGGCGTGGCTGATCTGTCACCACACAATTGGCCGGAAAGCGATAAGAAGCGGCATAAAAGGAGGCCACACCCCAACCCAACGGCGATCCTCTCACTACCTCACTCCATCACCTTCTTCTCCCAAGAGAACCAGATCGCCACGCCATGGCTTCCACGGTCACCACCATGGTCGCCACGGCTGCTCTGCCGGCCACGAGGCCCCTCACCCAGTCCCTGCCGTCTCGCCATCAGAACGCCGTGTCGTTTGCGGCCCGCCCGGTGCGCGCGAACAGCCGCCGGCTGGTTGCCGTGGCCGCTGCCACGCCGTCGGATCTGGCTAACAAGGTGTCCGAGAGCATCAAGCAGGCGCAGGAGACGTGCGCCGACGACCCGGTGAGCGGCGAGTGCGTGGCGGCGTGGGACGAGGTGGAGGAGCTCAGCGCGGCCGCCAGCCACGCGCGTGACCGCAGCAAGAGCGCCGACCCGCTCGAGGAGTACTGCCAGGATAACCCCGAGACCGACGAGTGCCGCATGTACGAGGACTGAGCCGGGGGCAGGATTCCTCCCCGGTAGTGCACGTGATCAATAAGTTACTAGTAGCTTGCCTAGAGTGGCTGGCACGATGGCTGCATGTAGAATTGCATATATGGACCTGCCCTCGGTCTGTCTGGCCCTGGAAAGTTGGGTTCTTAGTTCAATCTGGCTTGAGGTTGATCTGCAATAAAGCAAGGTTTGTTTGTTTGTTAAATTAAAAGATGATAATGTGTGTTTAGGAGCCGCTACACTGTAACTATAAGAAAAGATGACGTTAGCTGTTGTGCTTATGGAGCATGCATGATTTCACCATGTGCTATGTTGAGCGTTGAGACGTAGTATATGTATCGACAATTGAACTGTCTACTTTTTAGACCATGGTATTTAACAGTCTTACAGGTCACAAGTCGTAGAAAAGTGACACTGGTCATTGCACCTGGGTACAAATAAAAGCATTATTTCAGTGTTTTTGTGATGATACATGTACATCGAAGTTCTGTCTTCCCCTGAGTATGCTGAAACCAAGTTACAGGGGAAAAAACGGTGAATGTTTGAGCCTGAACCCACACCACAGCGCCATTTATTTTGGTCAAGCATTTATACATTTGCTTGGACTAAATTCTTGTGCCTTTTAGGACTGAGAAGAGCTCATTTCCCAGAAACCAATTTCCAGCTCGAGTACCCGGATGAAGGCTTCTTCGGCACTCTTGACAGCATGAGCCGGGGCATTTGCCAAGCAGCGATCCACAATGCCCTGCAGAGACTCGCAGTACTGTTTGAACTCGGGGCTGCCCCATCTCTGGCAGGTGCCCATGAGCTCGGGCGGTGTTTTGTTACCTTCTTCTATGCAGAAACCGAAGCTATCTTGGTATACGGTTTCAATTATCCAAAAGGTAGTTACAGCAAGAGCGTAGCTAACTTCTGGCTCAGAAAAACTTCGGAGAAACCTGACAGTAAGATTGGCAACAAAGTTACATTACGCATGATATACATAGATAGATAAGGAATAAATCTGAATGTTTGATCGAGGTCAACCTGCAGTACTCTAAATTAGATTCAAGGGGAGAAACAGTGGCTAGATCAACACCCCATTTGGTAGCTTCGTTCTTGAACCAAGAGAGCTCGTCGCTGAGAGAAGCTACTCCACCCAGGATAATTTCCATGTCCAAGTTGTCTGCTTGTTTGCAACACTTGAGCAGTACACTAGCTAAAAATGCGACAAATTCCCTCACAAATATGTAGTCCTGGCTCTGAATATGACAAAGAAACAAGTTATTTCACTTTTTTTTTTGTCACCTGAGAATTGATAATAGAAGATGACCAACATCAAACAACCAATCCAAAACCAATTGTAAGATTCATCAGAACATGGAACTACCAAGAATCAATCAAATATGTTTAAGTATTCCAAAAGTTTGATCCTGCTATCCTCATCTGTCCTAAAACAAACAGAAGGCTACAATGCAATTCTTCAATACTTATAGTTCCTTTTCCCTGTTAGAACACTCTTAAGGAGTTCATCAGATATGTAGGTAACATGAGCTGTCATACTGCAAAAATATGTGCCTAATATCACACATCAACATATGCCAAATTACTACATATACATATCAAATGTACTGGGATTTTTATGTCACGCGGAACTGAATTCCCAAATTCAAATCATTGAAGAACACATGATTGGATGGTCAATTTATACATCAAAAAAATATCCAAAAAAATAGCATCCCACAAATCTATCCCAAATTCAATGTAACAGCATGGTCAACTGAAACTGAACAACACATTACTTGGCAGAGTCAATTTCTCCCCCATTTGCTGGAAATAAATCTTCACTCCACGCTTCCACAATCGATTGATGGCAAACAAGATCCAAGCTATCCAGCATGTTATTTTTGTCAATCAGATCGAGACAGATGGTAATCTAAAACTTATGTGTCCTATCATAGAATCCACATATTTCCAGTACACTAGAAAGATATTGGATGTTTTCGGCTTCCATTTAAAACCAAATCTCTATAAATAAAACAAGAGTGCTGATCCATAAAGCCTCAAGCCCCATATACACTACTTTTTGTTCTCTCAGTCACTTCTAATCCATTTAAGTTAAAATGCACAAAGCTAGACGCCCAAAATCAATAACCAGACACTAACAATCATAACTAACTCGACCCACACAAAGTCTGCTCGATGCCTGCACGATACTAATCTGCACGCCTGCATCAGTGAAGGGGGAGAATTAGGGGACCGAGGAAAGGGGACTGACCAGCCAGCGCTTGAAGGCGGACATGTCAACGGTGCCGTCCCGGATGGAAACGGTGAAAGGGTGCCGCGTAGCGCGCTCGTACATCTGCCGGTGCTTCTCCATCCACGCCGCCGTCGTGGACGAGTGGACCCCGCCGCCGTCCATCGCCGCGGAATGGATTGTCAACTCCCTGCTGCTGTCTCAGCCTCCCAGGGAACATACTGATGAGTGATGATACTAGCAATACTGTAGTAGTATAATCCAGTACTGAATTAAATAAAAAATAACAAATTGAATAACAAATTGAGAAAAACTTCTCGAATTGTGGCCACGTAGGCGGAGAGACTCGCTCGCTTCTTCCGCTCGTCGAGGGATTTCACAGACAGCCTGACCCGGCGCTACTGTGTCCCTACCTGTCAGTTAATCAACAACACCGTGCTCTTGTTTCTCAAAAAAAAAAAAAAAAAACACCGTGCTTAGGGGAGGTAACGCGGAGCACCCGCTTGTAACACGCGTCCTTGCGCCTTTCGCTTTCCCCTTCCTCTGCTCTCTCTCTCTCCCTTTGTTGCTTCCTTCCCCCGGTTTCTTCGCACGCGAGATTGGTCCGTTGGCAGGGTGAGGTCTTCGCGGCGTTCGATCCGCACGGCCGGCGCCTGGCGAAGATGCTGGACGTACAGAAGCGGCGTGTGCAGCTGCTGCTCTTCATCATGGGCGTCCTCGCCCTCAGCATGACCGGTTAGCTTCCCGATAGCACAAGAGTTTTGCTTCCCTGTTTTCTTGTTTTGTTTACATTACAGTTTCCCAAAGTGCCGTGGCAAAGGATTTATAGTTTCCGGGGCGATTGACGAAGTCCTTGCGTGCCTATCCCCTGTAACTATTTGTACCTTTATAATCTTTGTTTCGTCGATTGTTGGGGAGTGGCTGCTTCCTGTGCGAGGGAATGCGTGTTCATCTGAGGGTGGTGATGTGTTCATGCATCATGCTAGTCCATGTAATACATTAGGGGCGGCTAATTTATGTTAATGTTCTCTGAGGGTAATTAGATAATTATTTATCTGGTTTAGATTTCTGCTTTTGTCTTGCTAATTCTTCGCTACGGCACCCTCGGAATTGTTGACTGCTAGGAAATTCCTCATGGAAGCTAAAAAGTGTGCGATTCCAACTTGATCTCCATGGACTAGATGCGACCAGCGCACATAATCCCATTTGCTTTCTTAATTCAGAAGGCATCAATTTGTTGTAAAGGTTGCAGGTTGTTTGTACAGATTTGCTATTAACGATTTACAGTAACATTTAATAACAAACACTTCTATGTGATTTCATCTGGCTCAGGTGCCTGCCTTGTATGCTTTAGTCATAACCACTTGACCAAATACTCTTGGACAGCCTTTGGGCTTGCGAGGAGCCTAAAATCCTAGATGAGGCTAGATCCAGATATGATTCAATATGTAAGATCGCAGTTACTGCCTTTGGTGGCTCCAAATGCTAGAGGTAGTATTGAGACCCTCAAATGCAACTGAAATATATGTTTTTCACCATCAATTATAACATCACCATTATAGTTTTCTTATATCTAATTGCTGGTTAAAAGGTGCAAAAAACAACAAGAACTATCGAAGTGAAGAAGTTGTACCTATAATAGAAATTACTTAACACCACACTAGCTCCACATTTGATTCAGAGAAGCAAGAGTTTCATAGCTCCATATACTCTACATGATGGAAGTCAGAACATGTGTAATTATAGGTCGGTTTTATGTAGGAAAATATTGAGTTTCAGTTTTACAAGTATGCCTCATAATATTTTTTGCTTACATCAGCTTTCTGAGCAATGTGTTCTGAAAATCGACTAGTATTAATATTATCGATCCATAAATTCTACTATGCATATGCCAAATGGTACAAATAGGTAGTACCAGCACATTTATGCTGATGAACTAGGAGGGAAAAGGAAAAACTGACATGCATTGTTTTTGAAATAAGTCAGTAATGCCTGATAATTAACTAGCTCCAAAATTCTATTGCTACAGCAGAGTGGTCAAGCGATACTTTACAAATTTCTTTGCATATATTAATTTCTTTCATAGTCCTATTGCTGACTCTATGGGTCTATTTAAGATATCTCTCGACTCTTGCCAGATTCCCAAATTGGTTCCATGTTTTTATTGCTACAGTTGATTTCGACAGATTAACAGTACAATTTTCAAGGAAGTGCATTGATATTGGTCCCTTTCAACATCCAAACTTGTCGTCTCTTAGATATCTTGTTTTCAGATAAAAGTAACCTATCTCCTTAGAATTGACGTCTTCACTTTGAATTACAGCTGAGAAGTTCAGGGAACTTGTTGGAAAGGAGGCTTCATCAAAGAGTGGTCAGTTCACATTCATGGACTGCTTTGACATGGGTTCTGGCAGCCTTGCATGCACAGCAAAGGAGGGTATCAAGTTGTATGTCTACAACATCCGGTCCGTACACATGGAAAGGGTGCGACAGCGAGCCATTGAGAAGGCATTAGCTGATGCGGTGTCTGAAGGTCTGACAGCCACTGAAGCAGCTAAGCAAGCTCAGAAGATTGGTGCAAAAGCAGCGAAAGTGGCTGCTCGTCAAGCCAATAGGATATTGGGTCCTATAATTTCTTCCGGTTGGGACTTCTTTGAAGCAATATACTTCGGTGGAAGCATGACAGAGGGTTTCCTCCGGGGTACAGGCACCTTGTTTGGAACTTATGTGGGTGGTTTCCATGGTGAGCAGAGGTTGGGGAAGCTGGGATATCTCGCGGGAAGCCATCTCGGTAGCTGGGGCGGGGGAAGAATTGGGCTGATGATTTATGATGTGATAAGTGGCATAAAATATATACTTCAGTCCGTTCAGCCAGATAATCAAGCATCATCATATGCATCTGCAGATGGGTCAGAGCACGCAGACAATTATATAAGTGGCGAAAGAGAGGAGTCAACATATGCAGATAGTTATGTAAATAGTAAGGGACAGGAGTCAACATACTACGAAACAGCAGAACAGAAGCAGGAGGAATCAAAGTGGTTCGGGTTGTTTTGAAACCACAAGATTGGATTAGTAGTCTTTTCCTAGTCTTTCAAAGAAATTCGGTTGTTCTGTTATAGACTTTCTATAGGCTTTGCTTCATTTTGTATTGTTAGATGAGGTGTGAAGTTCTTCGTTGTATGTATACGTTTGGCCATTGTTGTATATAGAAACACCAGCGAAGCTTGCGCGATTCGCCGCGCCTTATTAGTTTAAAAAAAATAAAATTTAAGGATTATTAATATGTACAATTGTAAAACATGGGTACAAAATGATTAAAAAGTTTTCTAAAATAGTTGAAAGATAAACATGATGTCAAATGAAACATACAAACTTATGTGAACAATTCAAAGTGAATACTAAATAAGATAGGGTCTATTTCATCAAATCTTATATAGAAAAATCTTGTGAAAAATTAACATATATGTTGAAAAAAAGAAAAAAAATAAATTGTTAAAATACATAGACTTCAAAACAACCTTATACGTTTAATTTTTTTTAAATATACATTACATATCGTACCAGAATGTCTATGACGGAGATTTTAAAACTTTAAAAAATTAATTTCAAAATTTTAAAGAAAATATATCTTGTGAGATCTTATTTTATTGTATTAATTATAAGGAAAACAATGGTTCAAACGGCTTTAAAAACGGAGATCTTATCTTATCCGCACCGTCCTTGGCGGGTCCGCTTGGGGCCGCGGCCCCTGTCGTCCCCGCGGCGCCAGTGATGGCGCCACTGCTGGTCCCCGCTCCGGCCCCCCTCACGGACGGCGGCGCCGGTGAATCGCAGCATCTTCCCCCCTCCCCCTTCCTCACTCTGGCGGAGGCAGTCCCTGATCTACCCCCGCACCCGTCCGATCTGCCACTGTCAGCCGCCCTCGGCGCGCAATGCACTTCGTCGAGCACCGGCTCTGCACCAGAGCCCACCCCGCCGGCCGCCTCCGTTGCGGACTCCCGGTTCATACTTATGGACGGCGAGGGCGGCGATCCGTGTAGGGATTTCTTCTCCCAGCCGGATGCGCACAGCTCTGGCAGCTGGGGCGCTTGGTCGTCGGCAGATGGTGGCAGCCAGCATTCTCCAGACTTTGACATTCATGGGTTGGACCTCAACTCTGATGCTGTCGGATTCCGGCACCTTCCCGACTACAGCGCCTTCTTACAGTCGCCTGCTGCACGGGGTGGCACTGTCGGCCGAGTTGGCAGTGCCCGGACGTCGACGTCCCGACTTCGTCCCATCGAACGCCCTGCTGCGCCTGAAAGAGGGCGCAGTTCTTGTGCAACCCGGAGAGCTACGGAAGGACGCAGTGCACCACAGACGTATGAAGTAACAGGCGTTGGCGCAGGTGGTAGCCGGAGAGGTACCCGTCCACGCGGTCGTGGCCTTTCCTCTCCTCGCTTGAGCAACGATCACATTGGAGGGCCTACGTCGGACGACGAGCTTTGCCACCACGGCTACGGCTCCTTCTCCGAACCGCTGGATGATTCTGTCGGCGCTGCGGGTTCCTCTGTAAGTCATCCCTGCACCCTCATTGCTTGACACATATCTGGCAACACCTATAATCCTTGTAGTGAAGTCGTTCATGTGTCCAATAGTTCTTCGCCGTTAATAGATGCAATCCGAGAAGGCTAGTTGGTCAGAGGAGAATACTCTAACTCTTTGCAAGTTGTGCGTTGAGCAAATACGGACAGGTAACTGTGTTAACGGCACCATGTCTGGTCGTGGCTACAAGATTATCGCCGATAAGTACTACATGGCCACTGGACTTAGACACGACAGGAAGCAACTCAAGAACAGAATCGGGCAATTGGAGGCCTTGTACACATTTTGGTGCTGGCTGCAAAACCATACAGGTTTAGGACGTGCACCTAACGGGACTGTCATCGCTTATGATGCCTTATGGGGGAAACATACGCATGTACGTCATTGCGTTGTCGTCCATTCAATCGTATAGAAATATGCATGCCCGTACAAACATTATGTTCTCGCGCAGGGACGACCGGAATGGAGGAAGCTGCAGCGGGGACCTCCCGAGTACCTACCTCAGCTGGAGGAGATGTTCCATGGTGTAACTGTGGATGGGTCCACTTCACGCATCCTTGAGGAAGAGGAGGAGGAAGACGACGATGCACGTGGCGAAGACGAGGAAGTGAATGAGGTTGCTCCGAGCCAGACCACAAGCAGCGGCCGCAAGTGATCGAGCGACAGGACCACAGCTGCATCCCCACATAAGAAGACAAAGAGCCCAATGGTCGGACTTATGGAGATACTTGTCCACAAACTTTCTGCGAACAGTGCCGCAACTACTATGGCCATGGAGCAGAACAATGTGGATGCATCCGTGAAAAGGTGTAACAAGCTGCTGTGAGGAGTGCGGGGTCAGCGAGGACGATCCATTGTTTTTTGCTGCATCTATTTTGTTTGAGAATAAGTGGATTAGGTCCTGGTTCTGTGGCATGAAAACGAACTCCGGCCGGTTGGTATGGTTGAAGCGACAAGCTGAGCTGCAGAAGCTGTTGTAGTCTATTTTCTGCCTTAGGATGTGTCAAGGGAACATTGTTTTTGACATGTGAACCCATTGCTGATATTTGGTGTGTGCGCTGTATTGCGTATTACAATTGTTGTGCTGCTATTAAACGTGTTGTCATGTTGTGTTAACCATGCATGGTTTCGCTATTTGAAATGTTGCTGACGATATGTGCCTTTTCGTAGGAACAGCAAGACTTGAGTCTGTTTCATGCCGCAACATTGAACGCGGAAGACAACGACAGTGAAAATGATGACAGCGAAGATAGAGATGAAGTGTACACGCGGATACTTCACGAGCATCAAGAAACACATGACCTCATGTTAGCCACTTTTGTGGTTGGTTTTGCGTATTATTACGAAACTTACATGAACAAATCCGATCCAAGACAACCGGTACTTAGTAGATTAGAATGGGTACAAATAACTCTTCAGGATCCTTCAGATTGCTACGACATGTTTAGAATGGAAAGATATTTGTTCGACAACCTTCATACATTGCTAGTTGAGAGGTACGGCCTTAAGTCGACTTGGAAAATGTCCAGCGTTGAGGCTTTGGGGATGTTCTTATGGATGGTTGGAGCACCGCAATCGGTACGGCAAGCAAAAAATAGGTTCGTTAAGAGACAATTAGTCGGACATTCATGAGAGTTCTTCATAGTGTCAATAGGCTTGCTGCAGATATTATTAAGCCTGTGGATCCGCAGTTCAGGACGGTGCATAGGAGGTTATGGCAATCTCGGTTCAGTCCTTTGTTTAATGACTGCATAGGCGCGTTAGATGGAACACACATACCTGTGGAAGTCCCAGCCCGACTGTCGTGCAGCATACAGGTAGACATGGCTACACATCTCAGAATTTGCTGGCAGTATATGACTTTGATATGAGATTTACATTTGTTGTTGCCGGCTGGCCGGGGTTGGTACATGACATGAGAGTGTTTAATGATGCAATCAACAAATATGGAGACAAGTTTCCGCACCCACCTCCAGGTACAGTCATTACCTTTTGTTGGCAAGTACGCCTATGTATGTACTCAACATATATGCAATGACCGTTCTTTGAACTATTCTGCAGGAAAGTACTACTTAGTGGATTCAGGGTACCCAAACCGTCCTGGGTATCTGGCACCATACAAGGGGACGAAGTACCACGTCCCGGAATTTCAATCGGGCCCACGGTCTAAGGGGGAGAAAGAGGTATTCAACTTCGCGCATTCTTCACTACGAAATGTTATCGAGCGCGCATTTGGAGTGCTGAAGGAGAAGTGGAGGATTTTGTATGATCTCCCGAGTTACCCAATGGAGAAGCAAACAAAAACTATATTGGCATGCATAGCACTGCATAATTTCATTAGACAAACTGCTGAACATGATAAAGCGTTTGTTATGTTTGATAACGATGAGTTCTATAGACCACAAGCAGCCTCATCCTCAGCAGGACGTCGCATGAGTAGCCAACTTGGGGATGAAGAGATAAGTATGAAAGCATCTCGGTATCAACTTGCACGTGCGTTGTTTCGGCGGTCTTAGGTTTTGATATTTGAACAATGTAGTTGTCATGTGTGTTAGGGAAAGTTGTGGAATTGCAACAAAATAATCTTGTATCTGCTTCTCTTAAATTTGTAATCTATTTTTATAAATTATGTGCGTTGATTTTCTTCCTATTATGTTGTTCATATCGTACTTTGTACGTTGTTTTGGTAAAAAAATTATGATGGAATTAGAAGTTGTGTACACTCCATCTATAGGGGTAATTAGGTCTTTTTTGAACTGGAGGCTAATTTTTAGCACACTTCTCCGAACAGTAGCGTGGACTAAAGATTAGCTAGACTAATGTTTAGCACAGCCTAAAGTTTAGCCTCCTGTCTTCCAAACGCCTCCTTAGCAATGGAGAATAAAGTCCTAGAATCAATTATCTGGTTGCTGTTCATTCCATTGCTCGACACACACGTTAGATGACATAAAAAGCAGTCCTTTCCTCTCAGGTGAGATGGCGAGACCATGAGCCATGACTCCATCGTGACTGTGTGGATCTGATAACAAGGTCGTTTTTACGGCCGATTTTTCACGCAGGGCTAAAGAAGAATCTTGATCCACATCACGTAAATATTTGATTTGATGTACCAACAATTCATTCGACGTCAAATGTCCAAAAGAGGAACATAGCAAACCTCTACATCATAGCAAACCTCCGTAACTCGACTCCTTACAAAATTACTTAAAATGTTGAGAAATCAAAGTTCATGGAACAATTTACCCATTAGCTCCCATTTCAAACAGGTTTTTAAATCAGGGGTTTTAAATGATTCGGCTGCAGAAAATATCAGCTATCCCTGACCCCTCCTTACCCGTTCGTAGTATACAAGGGCGAGCGGAGCCCCGGAGGAATCATGTCCTCCACCACCTCCATCCTGCACCGGACCTGCATCCGCTTCGCTCTGCTCCCGCTCCCACCCCTGCGCGCGCGTGCTGCCACTCTCCGCCCTAGCCCTCTCCCCCGGCGGCATCTCCAATCGTCTCGCCGGGGCGCCATGACCTCCGCTGCGTCCAGGCTGTCACACATCGCTGCCGCAGCCGGCGGAAGTGGGGGCGCGGCCGGTGAGTCCAATCAGTCGCCGCCACCCGCGTCCGCTGCGTCCCAGGACGATGGTCAGTGGCCCTTCCTTGTACCGTTGCAGCTGTTTGTTACCTGTGTTTCGATTGCGGGAAGGTGATGGTTTTGTGGTGGATTTGGGTGTGCTAGCTGCCGCGCGTTGGGAGCTCTGATCTACTACTTTTTGTGTGTGTGGCTTGATTGGTGACTACGGGTCACGAGGAGATCGTGGCTTCCTTTAGTTGTAATCTGAAATGATCGTGGTAGGATTGTAGTTAGATCCTGTGACTTGTCCTAGTTATAAGATCACACGACGTGGTCTCTAGTACATTGTTTTTCCTCTTCACAAATCAACTGAAGCTTTTGGTTGATTTGAACCCGATGCAGTTGCAGTTAATACTTTGCTTGGCCTGTAAATGGAACGATCATATCTTAAGGTCTCACAGGAAGGTCATAGCTGGTTCCATCTGAAGTATCTGAATAGACATCACTTGTTTTTAATTCGCCTTAATCTGTATCTTTAGTTTTGTCTCTGTATTTGTTCTGTAATCCTGGGTCACCAGTGGACTCTGGACACTATCCCAGCATCTTGTAAACTAATTCTGATGCTTAAACTTTTGACTGATAGAGAAGATGGTAGCTCTAGTACACTTGAATGTCAGAAGTTATCAGATGTTTGGTTCAGGGTGGTGCGATCAGAGCATTTAAAACATTGAGCTATTCGTCATGATAGCAGTTAGCATTCTTGAATGACGCAGTGTATCTTGCCAGTCTTATTGACTTATTTGTGTTCTCTCTAGCAGCACACCATTGCGATGAACTGTTATTGTATCTGCGTATTGTGCAGGTCTTTCATCTGGAGACATGGGCTACCGCCTTCCTCCAAAGGAGATACAAGACATTGTTGATGCTCCACCACTTCCCGTCTTATCATTTTCACCCAACAAAGACAAGATTTTGTTCCTGAAGCGTCGAGCGCTGCCACCACTGTCCGATCTTGCAAAGCCTGAGGAGAAGCTTGCTGGTGTAAGGATTGATGGCAATTCTAATGCTAGGAGTCGAATGTAAGTAATCATAAAGCATCGGTCAAGGTTTTCTGTATTTGTCCTATTTTGTTTCATTTATGAAATGTATTTTTTACGTTTTATGACATGTTCTACTGAAAAATCTGATAGAGTTTATTTATAGGTCTTTTTACACTGGAATAGGTATCCATAAGCTGTTGGACGATGGTACTTTGAGCCCAGAGAAAGATGTTCATGGATACCCAGAAGGTGCAAGGATTAATTATGTTACCTGGTAATTTTAAAAGTCTCAATTATTAAGCAACTCCCGTTTTTTTTTTGAAAAGATAATTTTCATAAAACTTTGTTTCTGTTATGGATGACAAAATTACAAATTTATGCACTGAATTATGTGAATAGGTCACAAGATGGCCGTCATTTAGCATTCAGTGTCCGAGTTGATGAGGTGATTGGTTGGCTTGGCTTTGAAATAGCTATTACCAGTATTGCAATTATTACTTATACAGGATCTGATGTTTCGCAAATAGGAGGACAACAAAAGTGGCAAGCTGAGGGTTTGGGTCGCTGATGTGGAATCTGGAGAAGCAAGACCACTTTTTAAATCTCCTGACGTATATTTGAATGCTATTTTTGACAGGTGAACATTAATTTCTGTGCTTAGTGCTTTCCTCATCCTTGTTTGTAATTAACATTCCTTCTTCTACTGTTGCAGCTATGTATGGGTTAATAATAGTACTTTGCTAGTTTGCACTATTCCTATGGCACGTGGAGCTCCACCGAAGAAGCCATCAGTTCCATCTGGTCCGAAAATTCAATCAAATGAGACGAAGAATGTTGTTCAAGTGCGAACTTTCCAAGATCTGCTGAAGGATGAATATGATGCTGATCTGTTTGACTATTATACGACTTCACAACTCATGTTAGCCTCTTTAGATGGGACAGTGAGTTCAATCGGCCCTCCGGCTGTATATACATCTATTGATCCATCACCAGATGATAAATATTTGATGCTTTCTTCTATCCATCGCCCATATTCCTACATTGTACCTTGTGGGAGATTTCCAAAGAAAGTTGAGTTGTGGACTGTAGATGGAAAGTTTATTAGGGAACTTTGCGACTTACCCCTTGCTGAGGACATTCCAATTACTACAAGCAGCGTGCGCAAGGGTAAACGTTCGATCTATTGGAGGCCAGATAAACCTTCAACTCTATATTGGTATGTAAAGCACCATTCCTTGCATACCTTATTTTGATTTGCGTTGCACTTTTTAGCATTTGTTTCATGGGCCGGTGGGCTACTCTCGCACGGCCCACTGTAGTCTACAATAGTAATGCCTAGGGTTAGTCATCCCTCTCCATATAAGTAGAGGTTAGGGAGCCATTAGGGGCAGGCAAGAACATCTATTATCTCTCTACCGTCCCAGCCTTTATGATGTAACCGCTGGTATAAAGTAGCCCACCTGACCATTACAATTTATTTACAGAACAAGCATCTCCTGCAACTTTCTAACTGAACCTCAGTACGTAAGCTTGTACAAGTTACAATATACTAAAAGGATTAAAGTAATTTATGTATTAGTAATTGAATGAGTAATAAATCATATAGCAGCCGGAAGGCATGAAACCTTCAAAGGTGTTTAAAATTGCTATTGTAGTGCCATCGTAGCGCTATGCTGGCTATAAGTGGGTACAAATATTTACTTACAAGTCTGTATTTTGATTTGATCTGAACTAATTAATTGCATGCATTCTAACTTATTCTGCATAGCTTATCCTCAAAAGATCATCAAGACTCGTTATAGATGTATTGGCTAAGGAAAAAGAGAAATTAGATTTGAAATGAATACTAATATAAGTAACTAGTTACTTTTAGGATAGTGTTTGATAACGACATATATTTACTATTCAGTACGTTTAACTAAGGTAGTTGGTCAATGAGATAATAGCAACTCTTGTTGTTTTGAAGCTTTATTTCATCCTTTCCTTCTGAGTTCTGACAAATTGATATATGTAGTTTGAGCATGGAGTGAATTTGCAGTTATGCAATATCCTATATGATTGACAAAAAAGCATCTCTTTATTGAATCTAACAGCGTGATGTTACTCAAATCTGTTTATGGTAATTGTGAATGCAACTGCATATAGCTCTTTTGGCTAATTATAAAACTATCATGATTCTTTTTAGAATATTATTTGTCTATCCTGTCTGTTTTTCTATTAATATATTTATTGAAATAACTCTGTTGACATCAGTGTAAGGTTAGGAATCAAGTCAGGCCAATGCAATGAAGTATGTTCATGTTTATGTAATCACGTCATTAAATACATATACAGTAATTTTAGTTACTGACAGAGCTTGTGCAAAGAGCTGGGGCTGGGGCTGGGGCCAGCTTCACTTATCGGCACAAAATGCCAATAAACAGTAGCCATGATTGGGGAAGTGTTCTTCATAGCAGCTTGGCAAATCTGGAAGCAAAGGAATAACTATATTTTCAGGACTGGAAAACCAAGTTCATAGGAGAAGAATCTCTTTAATCACATACCTACACTTGTACAGCAATCCTATATAGTTGGTTGGATGGTTTATGCTGTTTCAATGAAGTGTCATAGGGATTAGCATGTCAATCGTATATTTGAATTTTCAGTTTCTCTTATGTAAATATTCTCTTAGCCAATTGATTATATCTTTCAGCGATATGTCCTACATTTACTTGAGTTAATTATGACTTCACCTGTCATGAGTTTCTTATAGTCTTAAACAAGTGCTTTCATGAGTTATTCCTCCTTTGTTCTAGCATTTTTTTTTTTACTTTATCCATCTTTTGAGCAGGGTGGAGACACAGGATGGGGGAGATGCGAAAGTAGAAGTTTCACCTCGTGACATAGTCTACATGGAAAATGCGGAGCTTATAAATGGTGAACAGCCTGAGATTCTACATAAACTTGACCTTCGATACGCGTATGTCCTTTGCAACCGTCCTACTTTAGTTGGAACTTTACATAATTAAGATTTGTTCCTTCACTGCACTTTCTTTAATATTTCTAGAATGGAACTTCAAATTGATAAAGATTAATAATATTGCTTCCTTTTAACATGATAAGTAAAAGTTTTCAATGACTTGAATTTCTAGTATGTTTGGTTTTAAATGTAAAATACTACACGTTCTTTATACTGCTGTCCCTTCATTTTGTTTGGTTAGCAACTTATCTCTCGGTGTCTTTGTGATTTTCATATGCAGAGGCACCTCTTGGTGTGATGAATCTCTTGCTTTAGTGTATGAATCGTGGTATAAAACACGAAAAACAAGAACATGGGTGGTCTCTCCTGACAACAAGGATGCCAGTCCACGCATTTTATTTGATCGATCTTCAGAAGATGTGTACTCCGATCCTGGCTCACCAATGATGCGAAGAACTGCAATGGGGACATATGTCATTGCAAAGATCAAGAAAGAAGATGGAAGTACTTACATCTTGCTGAATGGGATGGGTGCCACACCAGAAGGAAATGTTCCATTCCTTGATTTGTTTGATATGTATGTTTAGCTCCATAAGTCATTAATATCTGTATCTACCATAGTTCAGTTTTACCAATATATGCAAGATGCCAATTGTCATTTCTTTTGCAGAAATACTGGAAGTAAAGAGCGGATATGGGAAAGCGACAAGGAGAAATACTATGAAAGTGTCGTTGCACTAATGTCTGATAAAATTGATGGGGAACTGCCCCTTAATGAGTTGAAGATACTCACATCAAAAGAATCAAAAACAGAAAACACACAGTATTACTTGCAAACTTGGCCTGAAAAGAAGCAAGTTAAGATCACAAATTTCCCTCATCCGTATCCTCAGCTTGCTTCCTTACATAAGGAAATGATAAGGTACCAGCGGAAGGATGGTGTTCAACTTACTGCAAACTTATACCTGCCGCCAGGTTATGACCCATCAAAAGATGGACCTTTGCCATGTCTTGTATGGTCCTACCCTGGTGAATTTAAAAGCAAAGATGCTGCTGGGCAAGTTCGTGGTTCCCCTAATGAATTCCCAGGAATTGGTGCCACTTCCCCTCTTCTTTGGTTGGCTAGAGGGTATCTTTCTCTTCTTCTATTCATCAATGATAGGACAGCCGTGCCACATATATTTTTGAGTTGATTTACGTAGACTAAAGGAACCTCTACGCTTGTATAAAAATCATTTCCCCCCTCCCTTTCTTGTAAATGTGTTTCTTTCTGGTAAACACACACACTAAACATATCTCTCTGTGCAGGTTTGCTATTCTTTCAGGTCCGACAATCCCAATTATTGGTGAGGGTGATGAAGAGGCCAATGACAGGTATATTTGCTACATATGCTCCTTCTAATAGACTGGCTAATTTTGAACTATGCTATTAAATATATTGTTTATATAGTTTCTATATACTGAAAATTATTTTGTAGGTATGTGGAACAACTGGTAGCAAGCGCAGAGGCTGCAGTTGAGGAAGTTGTCAGAAGAGGGGTGAGTCTTTTCAGATTTTTTGTGTTCGCAGTTGGTTTTATTATCAAAAAATTTTGTGACAGTCACGTAACACACTTGATGATTTGTGAAGTCATTTTTTATTGTTGGTTAATTTGGGCCTCCTTTTAGTTCTGCGAATATACATGAACTGTTGTTATATCCTGAGCATTTCTTTCAAGAGTTGACACAAACTCTTTTCTCACATTTATTTAGGTGGCTCACCCTGATCAAATTGCTGTTGGTGGTCATTCGTATGGTGCATTCATGACAGCTAATCTCTTAGCCCACGCTCCTCATCTTTTCTGCTGTGGGATTGCTCGTTCTGGAGCTTACAATAGGACTCTAACTCCATTTGGGTTTCAGGTACACACGAACTCTGAATAGTTATGTGCCTATATGTGGAACAAATTTTCATACTTACAACCTGTTTTTCTTTTCAGAATGAGGATAGAACACTCTGGGAGGCAACTAGCACCTATGTTGAGATGAGCCCTTTCATGTCTGCAAACAAAATCAAGAAACCTATTTTACTTATCCATGGAGAGCAAGACAACAATTCTGGAACATTGACAATGCAGGTAAAGTCTTATGCCACAAGTCTTATCTGCTCTGGAGGCGAGCCAACAGTATTGTGCCTGTAGCCATGGTTTACAAGACCGTTGGAAACCGCTCCGGTTTTCATAGTTTTCGTAAAACCAGTCTGGAGCGCTTTTCGTGGATAGCCGATTACCGTTTTTAAACTTTTAAAAAATTAAAATATGAAAAAAAATTAAAAATGTTACAAACCGTTAAAATTGTTCGGTAAACCGCAAAACCGCTCGTTAATCCGTTCAAACTGTTTTGTAAATCGTAAAATACAAGCGAGACAAAGAAACGCTAAAACCGAGCAGTCAACCGCAAAAACTGTTTGGTTTTCATTTCAATTTTGTTGAAATTCATACTTCGTCGTTCGAAACTGTGGCGGACCGCCCCTGAAACGGGGGAGGTCCCTCCTCTCGGGATCCATTCTGGCGATGCTCGTCGAAGCGAGCATACACAGGATACAACACAGGCAGATAACAGAACGATTTACAGACAGAAGAAAATATTACAAGAGTAGTTATTACAGAAAGTTTGATTACACCCGACCAAGTTCTGAAATCAGCAGCGGAAATAACGTAGTCTTCAAACGAAAGCGAAAGATAAGATAAGATTACAGACTCCGACTCCGGCACTAAGCAAAAGCAAGTGCCTTGCCCAATGGCACATTGCTACTAGCCACACACAAGCCGCGGCTACTCGATCTGCTCCCACTGGAAACTACCCCATCCGGGGGCTGACTCCTCCCAAGGACGACCTCGCTACCACGAAAAGCATCTGACCCACCTAAAAACCACAAGTCGCAAAGCGTGAGCTTCTAAGAAGCTCAGCAAGACTGACCCGTCAACGTGGCTGTCTACAGTCGACTCCTAGACATGCATGGCTGACCTGGGTAAGTGTGGTTGCAAAAAGGACACGCCCTACTTAGTAGCTCCCTACTTTTAAGTTTGGGCCAATTGCATATTCGGACCTGTTTCGGAGTTCAATTGCGGAAACGGACCTCGTTTTTGAACTTTGCAGAAATGGACCTCCTTTTTTCAAACGAAGTCGCCGTTGCCCTTATTCTGTTTGGAGGACTTAACAGTGTTAAAGTTCATGTAAAAAGACGCATCTACCCTTGCAAAACTGGACCTGTTTTATATATGTACTACAAATTTTACAGTTAGGCGCAATAGATTCAAGCTTCAGTGGCTGCCTTATCACTATTTCATCATCTACTATTTCATCTATCGGATCATATGAAACATCAGAGTCCGATGAGGCAGCCTTATCACTATCATAGCTGCTATCAGTGGCTGCCACAAGAGAATCTGTGTCAGAGTACATGCCCTCCTCATCAACTCCAACAGAATCCTCATCATGCACTTTGCTATTCCTTTTCTCGCCTCTTTTAGTAGATGTGGTTGTGGCTCTCTCTTTTGTGGGAGTAGGTTTTGTAACTTGAGTTGGATCAATGTGAGGATCCACATCTAGAGATGGAGCACTTGGTGTTTCTACAACTCTCTCTCTCACTGTAGGGTGTAAAAAGCGTTTGGTGGGTGAGCATTGCAATGGGCCAGCAAAATCACGAACTTCAGCATAAATTGTGACCTCTCCCTTCTCTATGTTCAGCTCACACCAGTCACGCAGTTCTTCATCGCTTTTAATTTGATCACTATCATCTAACCATGAACGAGTGAACATGACATATTGCTTAGAACCCCACACAAAGTATTTACCTACATGGTTCCCTAACTCCAACAACCCAAAGCTCTTCACATCGACAACAACAGGTTCTAGTATTTTCCTTCTGCACAATGTTTTAGGCCCTCCATCAGGAAGACTGAAATATGAAGCCATTTTAACCACAACAATAACATTCTTTTGCATCAACCTACAAGTTAAAAACATCGGGTAATACCTAATTAAGTCGATCCCAAAACATGTTTCCATTTCAGCCTCTGTAATAACAAAGAAAAAAGGATAGGACAAAATCCCGTACCCTGTAGACGAATCCATGGCTTACTGCCTTCAGATTGACGAAGAAGCAGCAGCCTGGCCGTGGGGGAAGAAGCAGCAGCCCGGCCGCGTGGGGGAAGCAGCAGCCTGGCGCGTGGGGGAAGAAGCAGCAGCCTGGCCGCCTCGCTCGCCCTCGCCGTGCGCCGCCCTTGCTCTGTCACCGCGCCGCGCCCCGTCGTGCTGCCTCACCGCGCCGCGCCCCGTCGTGCTCGCGCGACGCAACGCCGCTCGCCGCGCCGCTCGCCCCGCCGCGCTGCGCCGCAACGCCGCTCGCCCCGTTGTGCTCGCGCGCCGCAACGCCGCTCGCCCTGCCGCAACGCCGCTCGCCCCGCCGCGCCGCTCGCCCCGCCGCGCCGCTCGCCCCGCCGCAACGCCGCGCGCCGCAACGCCGCTCGCCGCGCCGCGCTGCGCCCCGCCTCACCGCGCCGCGCCGCGCTGCGCCCCGCCGCAACGCCGCTCGCCGCGCCCGCCTGGAACCCTAGCAGCGGGAGAGGATAAGGTGAGGGAGAGGATAAGGTGAGGGTGAGGGGTAGGTTTGTCCTATTAAGGTTTCATACCCTTTTGTTTATTTCTTTTAATTTTGAAAAAGGCAGGCGGGGTAACGGCGCCTCCAACAGGTCCTGACGGCGACTTCGTTTGAAAAAAGGAGGTCCATTTCTGCAAAGTTCAAAAACGAGGTCCGTTTCCGCAATTGAACTCCGAAACAGGTCCGAATATGCAATTGGCCCTTTAAGTTTTAACTCAAATTAAGTTCGAAAAAGTAACTTTAGTAAGCACTATGACTAAACAATCATGTTGACAAACAATGATCATAATATTCATTACAACTTTAATTATCATTATTCTCCTTGTTCATTTCTTAACATATGCGACAGATAGGTTAAGTAAACTCTAGACTGAGAGTGTCAGCGGTTCGAAACGATTTTACACCTGCAGGGTTAACCTGGTCACATGACACGTGCGCGTCCCGGACCGCACGTGGCAACCGTTCGCACCAGATCTGGCAAAGCTAATTCCCTCTTACGCTACTACCTCAACAGTGCCGCATCCCACCAAATCACCCGTCTCGGACGGTATCTGTGGAGTTCACACACTGTCCAACCCAGCCCGCCGCCAATCAGACACCGTAAGGTAGGTTCAGCTTTGCCATCACTAGGCTACCTAGGTTTACTAGGTCCCATAGCTCCAGTATGTGAACAGTACATTCAATACTCAACCAACTGTGCCACACGGATCAGACAGAGTTACCGCACACAGAACCCCTGTCTGTTGCCTTCCTATCATTCCCTGTCTGACCCCCAGTTTCCTTCCATTAAAATATGAACTCGCTACTAGTCCTTTAATAAGAGGTGGAAGTTTCAAACAACTCCTATCATATTGCGAGCAATGTGCAATCTGCTCGACTTCTACCGTATGGTATTGCTAAGTATAGCATCTACATCGGGCTACCTGTACCGAAATTTCATAGTAGGCACTACTGGAAACATATGCATCTGGGGTTTCATTCAACTCCTGTCGACCTAAATGCACATCACATGACTCACATACACTGTTGTAAAAGGAAAATTTTAAAAAACGGTAGTGCACCGGGCTTGCCTTGTGGATGCTCCTCCTGGTCTGCAGCGGCGGTTTCTTCAGAAAACTCGGGGTCCACCTCGATGGCTACCTCGTTCACGTCGACGTCTACATGATGCAAGTAGAAAGGTGAAATCATTAATTAACAGCTAAAGAGTTACAATGATCAATAACAAGTTAAGGAATTAAAGTGGTCGAGGACTAAATTTAACCTAACACTATGCTAAACCCTTTAACAGCATCTAAAACAACCCTAATCGCCATATCAAACACTTTTTAATATCAAGGGTACATTCTGGGGTTTTACACAAAATTTTCCAGATTTTTAATAATTGAAATTCAATTAATTAGATTTTTGGCCATTTATAAATTCTAACCATGAAGTTTAATATTTTTCATAAAAACTGCATTTTTCACTGGTTCCAGAACAATTGGACTTTTCTTTTTCGGAGTCAAATTCGATTTTATATGAATTATTTAAGTTCCAGCCGAATTAATTGAATTTTTGAAAAAAAAGAAAAAGGAGAAACCTAGCTAGGGCTTTTGTCCTAGCCCCGGCCGGCGACGGCGGCGGTGCTACCGGCGACGACGGCCCGCGGCGAGGGCACCGGCAGCACAAGCGTCGCGCGGGGGTTCTAATGGACCGGCTCCCGACTAGCGGTGAGCTCCGCAATGGCGGCGGCGACGGGCGGCGGCCATGGCGCGGCGGCGCTATGGCGCACGGCGGTGCGCTTGACCTTGCCCAACAGCCCCTACGCGACGCGAGGAAGCTAGCGAGGGTGGATAATGGCCAGGATGCTCACCGGAGCGTGGTCGACGGCGATGAGCTCTGCGGCGGCCGGCGATGATCTTCGTTCCCGGTGATGGAGAACTCCCCCTGGACAAAGGCCGGCGGGGTGAGCTGTGCCGTGCTCCGAGGACCAAGAATGGCAAGAAGAAAAGCTCCAGCGCGAAGCGAATGCAGTGCTCACTGTGCGGCTCCCCTGCGATGGTAAGTTCTGGGCGGCGGCGCTCCAAAATCCAGTGAACTCTATTGGAATGGCGGCGGTTGGGAGGTCGGAAAAAGGGAGGGGACTCCTTGCTGCTTCGATTTTGCGAAGGAAAGGCGAGCTTTGGCGAGCACGTGATGCGGCATCGCGGGGCACGGGGCGCTCGGCGGAGAAGAACTGGAAGAAGAACAGAGAGAGAGAGCGCGGCGAGAGGAAGATGGGGGTGCAGCGGCTGAGGCACGCGACGGAGCGGACGAGGCACGGCTTTTAGCCGCGGCACGGCGTCGCGCGCGCGCCACGCAGGCCATGTGCGCTGCAAAGCGCGGAGCGCTCGGCAGGTGGCGGCCGATTCCAGCCGCGCGCGTGCCAGAGAGACAGGAAGAGAGAAGAGAAACAGGGAGAGAGAAAGGGAGGCTGGCCAGTGGGGCCTGCTGACCAGTGGGCCCCACTGGTGAGGAGTTCAAAAATTAAACAAAATTTCTTGGGATTGGAATTTGAATTAGACCACAGTTGGATTTCAGGATTTGGAAAGAACTTGAATTTGAATTTAAAAAGGCGGAGAAGCAAATCTGAAATTTGAGTCTCGAATTCAAAAGGTTCAGACTAATTTTAAATTTTTGACTAGATTCTTAATTCGTGAGAATTTCTTGTAAGTTTACAAATCCTCTTCTGACCATTGAATAAATTCTTTTTGAACAATTTCCAGTAAATTTCTTAAATGATTTAATGCTTAAATTCTAAACTTGTAAATGAAGTAAATCTTTTGGGCCCGAAAAGCGGAGCGCTACAGAAACGGTTTTAGAATGGTTTTCGCGGTTTTCGTAAAATCCGGTTCCCAATGGTTTCCGCAGTTCAAACGGTTTTGTGAACCTTTCCTATAGCTGATCTTAGTTAATAATATAAATTATTCCACATCAAAGTATTTTGAGTTACCAAAATCTGTATAACGATTGGAAAACTAATATAACCATATATGTTAGGAGGAGATAGACACCTGTTTTATTACTTTCCAGGTAATCAATTTTTGTTTTGACATAAATGGGAAATTGGTTCTGCTTTATTCCTAGTATCTTTCCTGGTAAATAAGAATTGCATTGGGCAAGTTGTCAACAAATGGATTGCTTGGTTCTGATTCTCTTCTGCATGCTTATTTTTTCAGGAAAATATATTATACTCTTTTTATTTACATCATACAAGTTTTATTTATGATGTTGTGTTGTTTTTCCTTGTTAGTGGATGTTTAGCTTTCTTCATTGGTTAGCGAATGGATGAATGTTATCTAACTTTTATCATTCAATTTTGATGTTACAGTCGGACCGGTTCTTCAATGCCTTGAAAGGTCATGGTGCTTTGTCACGTTTGGTAATACTCCCTTTTGAGAGCCATGGGTACTCTGCAAGGGAGAGTATTATGCACGTCCTCTGGGAGACTGACAGGTGGCTGCAGAACTACTGTGTAAACTCTACTAGCAAAGCTGACTCAGCTGCAACAGCTGTTAGCGAGAACAAAACAGTATCAGCTAGTGGTGGCAGTGCAGCTGATGAAGGTTTAAGTCATGAGGGACACTCATGTGTACCACGATCGCTTCTATGGTAACTTTTTTCATTGCTACTTTTCCTCTTAAAATAAAGATTGAAATTCTTCGATTATTGTATTTAATTGGCATCTGTGATGCTGTCTAAAGATTTATGAATGTTGCTTCAAAGCACATTCTATTTCTTTTAGACTCAGAGTAGAAAGAAATTTCTCATCCTAAATTTGTCAAAAAACATTTCATGGAGCAAGGTGTTAACAAATTTATCTTAAGTCGTAGCCAAATTTTCTTTTGGTCAAATTTTAGTGTATCAACATTCAAGGAACTTGAAAAGCTTGTTTGCAATATTTAGTTTTTTTAAACAATACTGTTATAATGTGGTTAAATATTTCCATCTACATAAATTTTGTGTTTATGCTTCAGGCAAAAGGATAATAATATACTCTATGATTCCATACAGATCAACTTTTTTCAGTTGGTGTCTCGAAACGATCACAGGACAGCAGCAAACAGAAAATAAAATGCAATGCTGCGCTTGCCAAAACAGGTGCTTCCCGGGCACTGTTTGATTGACATTATATTTGATTGGATGTTTTTTCAGAAGATGATTGTATCACTGTCATTTAGGGCCTACAAATGGTAGAAAACCCTTGTAAATTGGTGGGTACTGCCTCCTGATCGATTCCACTCCATTTGTATTCTTAGAGGCCATAAAACCTGTAATTTTACGGCTGATGGATAGTTATAGACTAGTGCATACATAGTGGCTGTCAGGAATGCAGTCTGGAGGTATTATCCCAACACTGATATAGGCTGGAAATTGCTATGTGCTTGTCAGCAATTAAAGAATAATCGGTCATGGAAAATATTAGCGTGATCTCGTCCTCATTTTGCTCCTTTTCTCCTGTAAGATACGACTCATACATACTGTGCTGAAGTTCATTGATAAATAGAAAGGTACAGAATAACAGAACATAGTATTAAATTGTGATTTCATCAGGGATTTTTTTTTTTTTGGAAAAAGGACCCATGCGTATCGATTCATAATATACTAAGCTCAAAGTTGGCAGCATTTGATGCTTCTTCAGTTAAACTGCATATTCGTCATCCTAGCAGTTTCATCGCCCCATATTTTCCCCAGCAAGGGTGCAAATAGCGGGGAGGCGAAGGTGCGCGTGTCGCTCGCTCGCTCGCCGGAGTGCCGTCTGCATCGTCTTCGTGGCCGTTCTTGGCAGAGCCCGCCTGCTTCGGTGGCGCCGCGATGCGAGTCTTCCTTCAGACCGCGTGATGTGGACGCGACCCTGCAGCGTGACGCAGGCATGTCCATAATCGGCCGCGCGCGCAACATATCGCAGAGGCATGAAACCGGCCTTCTTATTCAGAATTTCTTATGTGAGGGTGTACCGGTGCAGTACCTGCTTACTGTCCGTGGACGAGTGACGTGAGGAGCGGCGTGCATCAATCAGGCTTCTCTGCCTCCAAGTCATGTAATCGGACCGCTTTCGCCGCAAACAATTGATGTCCCACACGCCATATGCACTCAACCAGCCCGTCAACCAGACTGGTCATCACTTTGCATGCCGCATCCACGAGATCAGTGGAGGCGGCAGCGAACTGACCACTTGCCGTGATGTGGTCTATAAATACCGGTCGTGCCCCTTCCAGCAGTTCTCATCAAGCAGCACAAAGGCAGTCAAACACTTCCCAGTTCCCACTTTAGAGCTCACGAGTCGCGACTGCCATATTTAGCAGTGTCTTTAATGGCGGCCCAGAACGTGGAGGTTGCAGCCCTGGTGCAGAAGATCACCGGCCTGCACGCTGCCATCTCCAAGCTTCCGTCGCTGAGCCCGTCCCCTGAAGTCGACGCGTTGTTCACCGACCTCGTCACGGCCTGCGTCCCGACGAGCCCGGTGGACGTGACAAAGCTGGAACCCGAGACGCAGAAGATGCGGGAGGAACTCATCCGCCTCTGCTCCGACGCCGAGGGGAAGCTGGAGGCGCACTACTCGGACCTGCTCGCCACCTTCGACAACCCGCTGGACCACCTCGGCCGGTTCCCGTACTTCAGCAACTACATCAACCTGAGCAAGCTGGAGTACGAGCTCCTGGTTCGCTACGTCCCGGGCCTCGCGCCTTCGCGCGTCGCCTTCGTCGGGTCGGGTCCTCTGCCCTTCAGCTCGCTCGTGCTCGCCGCGCACCACCTGCCCAACACGCTGTTCGACAACTACGACATGTGCGGCCCGGCCAACGAGCGCGCGCGGAAGCTGTTCCGCGCGGACGAGGACCTGCGCGCGCGCATGTCCTTCCACACGGCCGACGTCGCCACCCTGACCGACGTGCTCGGCGAGTACGACGTGGTTTTCCTCGCCGCGCTCGTCGGTATGGCGGCGGAGGAGAAGGCCAGGGTGGTCGCGCACCTCGGGAGGCACATGGCGGACGGAGCGGCGCTTGTCGTGCGGAGCGCCCACGGAGCGCGTGGCTTCCTGTACCCCATCGTCGACCCGGAGGACATCCGTCGCGGCGGGTTCGACGTGTTGGCCGTGTACCACCCGGAAGGTGAGGTCATCAACTCTGTTATCATCGCGCGTAAGGTTGATGCTGCCCACGCGAACGGATTCAAGCAGAACGGGCTTGCGCACGCAAAGAGTGCGATGCCGATGGCGAGCAAGCTAGAAGAGTCCTGCAAGATGGAGGCAAATGCGCACCAGAAGAGGGACGAGATGGTGGCTGCAGAGGAGCAGCTGGCTTTTTGAGGCGACTAATTCGACGATTGGTGCATGGTAACGAATGGTGGGTCGCCGTGCAGTCACTCTATCTAGGAGTATTGCTCTTGAGGCTATACAGTACTAAGTTATAATATGCTGTGAAAGTGTTGTGATTGTAGCTTCCTGTGTTGTATGGTTTACGTGAAGCCGTCGACGTTTGATGGAGATGATGTACGTGCCTCTTGTCAAAAATAATAAAGCAATTTCTCTTGTTGAAAAAAACTGTTTTCAAGTATTGACGTGCCCACTAAATCAAACATTACGCCGAAACGACCAGCGCCCAAGCAAAATATCATACAGTAACTAATAAAAAGCTACAGCTCCAAAAATCACAATCAAACAGAGCCTAATTATTAGCCTACCAATGTGCTAGCAGCCATGGGATATGATCGGTTAGAAGGTGATATGCAACCGCTAGTCTTATTGTCTGATACCGTTGGTGTAAGAATTAAAAGCTGTGGCGGACCGCCTCTGAAACGGGGGAGATCCTTCTCCCGGGATCCATTCTGGGCGACGTTCGTCGAAGCGAACGTTCACAGAGTACAACACAGGCAGTAAAAAGCACGAATTAAGGGTAGAAAGAAATATTACATGAGTGATTACAGAGTTTGAATCCAAACCTGGTTTTTACAATACAGCGGAAACGAGAGTTAACGGTACAGACTCCGACTCTGACTCTAAGCAAAAGCAAGGGCCTTGCCCAATGGCGCCTTGCTACTAGCCACACACACAAAGCAGCAACTAATCGAGCGGCTCCCACTGAAAGCTACCCCAACCTGGAGACGACTCCTCCCACTGCTGGCCACCAAAACCACCGGTCGCATCGAAACCTCCTGAAAACCACAAGTCGCAAAGCGTGAGCTTCTAAGAAGCTCAGCAAGACTAACCCGTCAACAGGCTGTCTACAGCCGACACCTAGACATGCTCGGCTGACACAGGGTAGGGTTAATTGCGAAAGACACGCTTAACTAATTTAATTCCTACTTTCCAGTTTTAGCTCAAATTAAGTTTGAGAAAAATAAACTTTAGTAGGCACCGTAACTAAACAATCAAGTTGTCAAACATTAAATAACACAACATTTCAATCATAATATAATCTCACTTTTTGTTCACTTGTTATCGTTTGCGACAGAGAGATCGAGTAGTACTCTAGACTGAGAGTATCAGCGGTTCGAAACGATTTACACCTGCAGGGTTAACCTGGTCACACGACACGTGCGCGTCCCGGACCGCACGTGGCAACCGTTCGCACCAGATCTGGCAAAGCTAATTCCCTCTTACGCTACCTTAACAGTGCCGCGTCCCACCAGGTCACCGTCCCGGACAGTGCCTGTGGAGTTCACACACTGTCCACCCCAGACCGCCGTCAATCAGACACCGTAAGGTAGGTTCAGCTTTGCCTTCTCTAGGCTACCTAGGTTTACTGGTTCCCATAGTTCCAGCATGTGAACAGTACGTTCAATACTCAATCAACTGTGCCCCACGGATCAGACAGAGCTACAGCACACAGAACCCCGGTCTGTTGCTTTCCTAACATTCTCTGCCTGACCCCGATTTCTTCCCAATAAACCTGGACTAGTGAAACAATCCTGTAGGGGTGGGGCTTCAACCAAATCCTATCATATCGCGAGCAGGGTCCAATCTGCTCGACTTCTACCGAAGAGTAATCCTAAGCATAGCGGCTACATCGTGCTACCTGTACCAATATTCCAAGCTGGGTACTACTGAAAACATATGCATCTAGGGTTTCATTCAACTCCTATTTACCTAAATGCACATCACATGAACCACAACACTGTTGTAAAAAGAAAGTTTAGAAACGGTAGTGCACCGGAGCTTGCCTTGTGAATAGTCTTCGGGTTCTGCGCCAACGGTGTCTTCTGAAAAACCTGGGTCTGCCTCGACAGCTACTTCGTTCACGTTGGCGTCTACATGATGCAAAAGTAAAGTTAGTAATAGTAAATGTTTGCCAGAAATTTTTAAAGTGGTCGCTAGTGAATTAGTAACTAGGGTTTCTCTCGGAAATTGACCTGGATCAATTAAATTGCAGTGATTTAGAAGGTGCTAATGACTCTAAGTAATTGCTATGACCCTCAAAACTAACTAGGGTTAAATCTTGTTCTGTAAATGTTTCCCATATTTTAATAATTATTAACTATTTAATTAGGGTTTTAAGCTATTTTGGTAATTAAATAAATGCCAAAATTAATAATTTTCACACAATGAAGTTTTATATTTTTAATAAATACTAGAATTTCTCATGGTCCCAAAACATTTGGATTTGCATTTTTCTGAGCTATAATGATTTTTCTAGGATTTTTGAAAGATCTCAGCCGATTAAATGAATAATAAAACCAATGGAACAGTACCGAACAGTAACCCGGCTAGGGTTACTGCTCGGCCGAACCGGCCGGCGGCGGGCGGCGGGGTTGCCGGCGACGGCGGGCAAAACCAAGGGCACCACGAGCATCAGCACGGTCCAGCGACCTCGATTGACCCGGGTGGGACCCGTGGCAGTGCCGGAGGAGCGCCGGCGACGGGCGGCGGCTCGGCCGGGGCGGCGGCGATGGCGCGGCGGCGCTACAGCGCTTGCCGACGTGGCCGAACAGCTGAGAAGCTTCCTGGAGCCTTGACGAAGCTAGGGGTAGAAGGAATTGGGGTTGATACTCACCGATACACCGAGCTCACCGTGCGTCTACCCTTCGGCCGAGGAATGGCGGCGGCGGCAGTGACAAATCCGGCGACGACGGTGGAACTTAAGCGGTGGTCGAGCACGGGAGAGAGAGAGCAAGCTTCGGGCGCGCCAAAAGATGAAGGAATTGGCGATTGGTGGAGGGTGCTACGCACGGCGGCGCTGCGCTGCTTCGGCGGCGGCGGTCTACTCTGGCGGAGGAAGACAGAGAGGGAGGGATAGCGCGGCGCGAGGGAGAAGAGAGAAGGGAGCGCGCGAAGGAAAATAGTCGGAGAGGCCGAGGCGCTCCATCGCGCGCGGGGGAGTCGCGCGGCGCCACGCGCGCGCGTGCGCAGACCGCGCACGGCAGGTGGCGCTTGCGCCCTGCGCGCGGTCGGGCGTGGAGGCGGGAGCGCGGAGAGAGAAGAGAGAGAGCGGGCGCGCGCGGGAGAAGAAACCGAGAGAGCGGGCGAGCGACTGGCCAGCGGGCCCGGTGGGCCGGCAGGCCGGGGGAGAATCGTAGAAAGGCCCAGAAATCTTCCGAAATTCGACCGAGGCCCAAAACGATTCAGGAACACTTTCAGAAAGGGCTCAGAAATTCCAGGAATTTGCACATAGGTCCAAATTGATTCAGGGAGATTTTCAAAAAGGCACCAGACTAATCAGAAATTTACACCTAGGCCCAATTTGATTTCAGAATTTGAATAACAATGAATTTTTGTGTTTCCCTTTGAAATTTAAATTCTGCCTAGCATTAATATTTAGTGCCTTTTTATTTTAAATGTGTAAACCCTAATTTGAAGTAATTCACTTAATTCCTTTTTAATAATTTTGTTCAAACTTCAAATTGGAGTAATGCTCTTAATTTCTTTTTAATAATTCCCCAAAATTTTTATTAATTCCCTTTTTAATTAATTTTTGCATTACATCTTAATTGAATTAAATTTTTCTTGGGCTCACATCACATGAAATGTTACAAAACTAACTAGCTAACAATTAGTTATCTGGATCCAACAGGATGTGAGTCCTTATTCCAAAAATTCTCTGCTCTTAGTACTGAATTGAACGTGAAAGCAAAAAAGAGAATTGATGTCTTTTCTTTATTCTCTTCCTTCTTCTTTTCCCCTTTTTAATTTTTTTTTTCGTTTGAGATAGGAGAGCGAGAGTCCGGTTTTGTTGGCTTCCAGTCACTTTTTGGCCCACGCACTTCGTCCCTGTCTCTTAATGCCCGGACCCTACTCCCTACATAACAGAGTATTAAAGACGTTACACTTCAGTCCGATGATTTTCACATGCTTTCTGCTTCATCTCCAACTCGCCGGCCTGGCTGTCGCTTGTATCGTCTCGTCTACTGGTCTGGCCAAGCCGTCGCCGTCGTCTACCCCTACATCACATTTCACGCTTTGCCGGACCACACTGACTCTACAGTGCCATCGCGCAAAGCCACCACCCCATCACCTTGAACAGCTCAACTGATAGTCATGACAAATCCGATAGATTCCGTTCTCAAATCTCGCCCGATGCTGGTGGCCAAACAGCCACCAAATCACCACCTAAACCGTTCCTTTCCTCTAATATTCTGCTCGGGAAATGCCTTTTTTTCTTCCTTTTGTGTATTAAGAAAATCGCGCTCGTCCCCGTCACCGAATCATTTTGGTCAAACCAAAGCCTCGCCTCCTAGTCCATCCCCTATCATCAACAACGCACGCGCCGGCAACACCACCGGGTGGGTTGTCTCCGCCTCTCCGGCCGGCCTCTTCTGCATCTCGCCATGTGCGGTGGCTGCTGCCGGCGCCAGCGCGGCCCCGACGGGACCGCGCGCCGCGGCTGCGGCCGGGGCTGCGGGACCGTGCTCGCCGTCCTGGCCCTGGCGGCCGCCGCGGCGGTCGCTTTTCTGGAGGGTACCGCCGGCGGTGTCTCGTACGCGGGCGACGGCTGGCTCCACGAGTGCGCCAAGTGGGACGCCGAGGGCGCGCGGTTCCTGGCGACCACGTTCTTCGGCGGCGGCGTGGCGGAGGTGCGCGCGGCCGGCGACGGAGGCGCGTCGTGGGAGGAAGAACGGGTGGTCGTGGCGGACCCCGACGCGAAGGGGAAGGTCACGCTGGGCCTCGCCGTCGACGCGCCCAGGCGCCGCGTGCTCGTGGTCTACGCGGACAGGCCGCTGCGGTTCGGCTACTCCGCGCTGGGTGCCTACGAGCTCGGCTCGTGGCGCCGCCTCTTCCTCACACGCCTCGACGCGCCAGGTGCGTGTACTCGCCAGCCGACGATGGGCCTCCTGGCTCTGCGGCGATCTCTCTACCTGTTTGTTGTTCACGGGCACGGCCGTACGGTTAGGATCGCCGGTTCCGCCGGAGGGAGCCGTCGGGAGGTCACTGATCTGTGGCCCTCGTCTGCGCTGCCGTTTGGGACATTCCAATATTCCATTCCATGAAGTTATTGCAAAGGAATAAATTCTCCCTAGACCTCATTCAATTCGTAGTTCAGTAGTATGATCTTCATTTATTTGTAGTTTTAACTCTAGACATGCATATTAAGTAAAGTAAAATAGTTAGATGTAAAAAATGAAAATGATAGAGGAAAAGACTCGTTGAAAAAGAGAGAAATGTATATTGAAAAATGAGAACGATAAATATTTGAACATAAATAGTGAATTTTAGACACACTGCTAAAGTTCTTGCATATGAAATGGATAGCGACGTACGCTCTGCTTCGCCCCATTAGTTCAGATTCCCCTGTAGACATCGTATTCATTCTGACGGTGCAGTAACTGATATAACCATCATTGCTTCATGATTTAGTAAGGGAAGGTGCTTCTCCTTCTAAGAAAAAAAAGGAGAAAAACAAATAATGGCGCTTCCACTATGATTTACTCTGTTTCATTGTGCTCGTATACTTTGTTCACGTATCATGCGTTTGCTCTCAGCGTCGCACCGTTATATCTACTAGTACATACAAAGCTTCAGCAGTAAAGAACTAATGAAACTTTACATTGCTATACTATTTTGGTTCAGCAAACGCACATTTAAATTGCTTTCTTGATCGGAAGACTTTCATGATCAGCAGCAGCAAGCACATTAAGTACGATGCCATGGACTTAACTAGTGGCTTCTTTGATTCGCAGGCGAGTCGACGTTCGCCGATGACGTCGCTTCCGACGAGGACGGCAACGCGTACGTGGCCGACGCCATGGGCAGCAAGATCTGGAAAGTCAGCCCGGACGGCGAGCCGCTCGGCGTCATCAAGAACAGCACGTTCGTCCAGCGGACGGGGCCGCTGAACAACTTCCTCGGCCTGAACGGCATCGTGTACCACCCCAACGGATACCTCCTCGTCGTGCACACCTCCGGCGGCGACCTCTTCAAGGTCGACCCCAAGACTGGAAGCGTGCGCGTCGTCGACGTGCGCGGCTCGCTGAAGCAGGGCGACGGGCTGGAGCTGCTCTCCCCGACGAGGCTGGTGGTCGCCGGCATGCCGAGCCGGCTGGTCGAGAGCTCCGACGACTGGGAGACCGCGACCGTCACGGGCCGGTACGTCGGGCCGATGCACCGGGTCGGGTCGTCGGCGACGGTCAAGGACGGAGACGTGTACATCAACCACATCTTCGGGTTCGGGCTCGGCAAGAAGAAGACGCATGTCATTGCTAGGGCGGTGTTCGCGCCGTTGGCTGCGGCGAGGTAGCTGAAGGCTATGCCGTTGAGTTGAGATTATGGTCGTGCTATTACCAAACATTACTTGTGCAGTGTCATATAGATGTTCCCGGTTTTATTTATACAATCAATTTTCGTTTTGATGCTGCACGATTTATACAATGCGAATGCAAGGGAAGTACGTGAAAACCTTCCTGTGATCACGTTCAGGAGTGATGCACAATTGCACCTGAGAAGGTGAATTCTCCCGTTCCAATGCTGTGTGATACAATGTACAGTAACGGATATCCATGAATGCTTTCCTTTCGTCCATTCAAAGTTTTCTTCTCCATTCTCCATTAATTCGATTGATCAGGAGATATGCACAAAAAAATTGGTAAATTCTCCTGTTCAAATCCACCTGTTGCTTCTTCTTCTTTCTTTGGTGGATGGGCACCAACAACCTGTTCCTTCTCCACAAAAACGCAAATCAGAGCTCAGAGTTCCCTCGAAGGAAAAAAAAAAAAAAAGAGCTCAGAGTTGCAGGGACATTTTTTACGCTAGCTCACCATCCGCCACTTCACGATTCCGTTTCTTCGGATCCGTCGTTTCCTGTCCCTGGTCGGCTGGTCCTCGCCTTCGTCCTCGCTACGGCTCATCGCCATCGCCCCACGAGGCCACCACCGTGCACCAGCCGCTGTGGCGCTGTTGCTTGCTCCCCCAGCAGCCACGGCGCAGAGCAATGGAAAGGCAGAGGAGCTCCTCTGCTTCCTCCTCGTACTACCACCTGATGAGTCCCAAGAGCCTCCTCCTCTCCATCGCTTCCTCATCCCTCCTCTTAGTCTTCTCCTTCCTCTTCGCTCTCCATCACGGCCACCTGCTCCACCTCCCCTTCAACTCCGTCCCCATCCGAGCCAACGTCTCCGCCGCGTTTGCGCGGGCGCATGGTGGTGATTCCAATGCCGACCCGGTGTCGGTGGAAGTCAAAGAGGCGGTTCGTGGACATTGGGTCGCGAGTGGTGGTGAGATATTGGAAGGGCACGAGTCTGCAGAAGCTGGAAATCGCTTAATCGGAGGCTTGGGTTCGGCTGCGGAGGTGCAAGAAGCTGCTGCTGGAGGCGGAGGTCGCGATGTCTTAGAGAGGCCAAGCTTAGCAGAAGGTAGGAATCTTAGCAAAGAAACTCTTGATTTGGCGACCGAGTCGCGGTTACATGTTAGAAATGTTTCTGCTACCCAGGAGGCAGCTGCATCAGCAGAGAAATCAGAGGGAACGACTTTCGTGCGACCTATCAATTTCTCCATGGAAGCTTCAGGCCTGGGGGAATGGGAAAGCTCAGATCAATCGGCAGTGCAATACAATTCAGGAGCAGCTCCTGTTAGCCCAAATGAGCAAGACCCTAATCTGATTCAAGAAACGCCTGCAAGCAAAATGGATTTCAGGCGAGCTGATGCTGCACATTGTGATGTTTATGACGGGAGTTGGGTATTTGATGAGAGCTATCCACTCTACAAGAGCGATGCATGCCCATTTATAGATGAAGGATTCAGCTGTGCAGCTAACGGAAGAATGGATGAAAGCTACATGAAGTGGAGGTGGCAGCCTAAGCATTGCAATCTCCCAAGGTGTTTTCCTAGTTGTGTTAGTGTATTTTCTAAATTCTTTGGTTGCTTAGAAGTTGCCATTCACTAATGCCATGTGACAATTCTAGGTTTGATGCCAAGAAAATGCTTGAAATGCTGCAAGGAAAGAGACTAATGTTTATTGGAGACTCAATTAACAAGAATCAATGGGAATCCATGATGTGCTTGCTGAAAACAGGAATATCAGATAGTGCAAGGATTCATGAAACTCGTGGTCGAAAGATTAGTAAAGAGAAAGGAGACTATAGCTTCAAGTTTTTGGTATGTACATGATCTGAGCTTCTTCTTTTAAGAACTTTAACCCATTCAGTGTGATCTGAGCTATTCTTAGAACTGTAATCCATTCAATGTCAAGTCCAGTTTGTAATGGTCATCTCGGTAAGGTTGTTGCAGGACTACAATTGCAGTGTGGAGTATCATGTGACACATTTCTTAGTGCATGAAACCAAGGCACAAAATGGCCAGAAGCACATACTACGAATCGATACCATTGATCGGAGCTCATCAAAATGGAAAGATGCGGATGTGCTTGTTTTCAACACTGCTCATTGGTGGTCGGATCACAAAACACAATATGGGTGAGTTTTGACGAGTGTGAATGACAATCATGGCTTGATTATGTGTTGTGTCGGTGTAGCACCACCTTAATGATGCTCTAACAATATTGCAGAGTGAATTTCTATCAAGAAGGGGATCATATTCACTCCTATCTCAATGCTTATACAGCTTTTCAAAAGGCACTAACGACATGGGCGTCATGGGTTGATCGTTACATCAAACCACAACGCACTCGAGTGTTCTTCCGAAGCTCATCCCCATCGCATTTCAGGTTCGGTCATCAACCATTTAATCTATCACAAGCAACTTCAGAGTTTCTTCTCTACACAGCACGTTAAGGTGTCGTTTACCATTGATTTCAGTGGAGGAGATTGGAATTCAGGAGGGCACTGCAGACAGAGCACGCTAGCTCTGAATGACAGCCATGTGTGGCCGATGCCTGGGATAAACATGATGTTGGAGCAAGTCTCAAAGCAAATGAAGACTCCTATCACAATCCTGAATATTACCAATCTATCCGGGCTAAGGATCGATGGTCACCCGTCTGTTTATGGACGGAAGGCAGCAGGTTTAACTGCATGGAGCGGCCAGGATTGCAGCCATTGGTGCCTTCCTGGAGTGCCAGATACGTGGAATGAGCTGTTGTTCTACCATTTAGTGTCATCCCAAGAAAAAGATGTAGTACAAGATAAGCAGTAAAATGTTTGCCCCATTTTTTCGGTGCGTACCTTTCCTGCACTGTGTCAAGTAAATAACCTGATGTCATATGTGTTCTAGATATCCAGTCATCAATTATTTTCTGAGGAATATTATGATTATAATGAAGACACTGCAGTTGCACTAACAAATAAATTGGATACTTTTTTTAAAAGAAAATGGAATTTACTTCTAGCCTCTATAGTAACACACACAAAGTTTATACTATTCAAACAAAAGGGATAGGGATTTTGGTCTAGGGGACATCACATGGTTTGGTACACAGGACACTACAAAATGACATTTTGTCTGAGAAACATCCTGTAAATTGGGTTTTGTATGAGAGACACCACCATTGATTTTTCAATCATTTTTCATCTGAAAATAGAAAAAGATAAGGGCAAGTGACCAATATACCCCTGTGCACACATGGTCGAACCGAACCAGATCCTAGGGTTTAATCGGACCAGCCCCTGCCTTATCTTCTCCTTCCCCATGGTTCATTCCTCAGCTGTCCGCCTCTTCCCCATCGGACCACACCTGCGAGCATGGCTACATCCACGTCGAGTTCGACCTCGCAAGGCAGACTCGAGATCTATCTTCCCGGTGATTCCAACTCCGATTAACCAGCTTCCCATCGATGAGTGCCCGACCATCCTTGTAACGTCCCGCCTCCTCGAGGCCGAACCCGCTTACATCAGGTAGCTTTTTATAGGACATAGGCTGGCCTCACAGACCAACACAAGTTTTTTCTACGCACATTTATCCTCACTCGTGCGCACCAGAGAATAACTTCCCGGTCGGTCACTTATCCTGAAATTGCTCCAGGCCAAACACGCTTAACCTCGGAGGTTTTCGGAGCTAGGCTACTGGAAAAGAAGTTGCAACTTATTGATATAAGTATCCTATTAATCCTATTAAGCCCTGGATCGGGATGTCACAATCCTGGCCGGAAGGTCGTCCTTTTTCTTGCGAACACGGCAAGGAACCAGGGGAGGAACTTGTGTATGAAGCATGCGCGGGTGAGTTGTTGATTTCCCGTCTGATTTTTCTTCAACACTTGTCCTGATTTTTTTTTCCTTTGTGTTTTCAAAATTTTGGGATTTATCGTGCAGATGGCCTGCTTGTTCCTGGTTCTTGTGGGAGGACGAGTACTACAAGTACTTGGTGGATAATGGCTTCCTTGATTTTCATACCAGAGGAGTTCGTGGTGGAACACAGAAACAGACTGTTGATGACGTGTGAGTGTGACAAAGGCCATTAACGAGCTGCAACGAAGGGTGAAGCATATGGAAATCGAAATTTCTGAACCGATGGAACAACATACAGGGATAAGAAGACAACCAGCCGAAGAATTGATTTCCATTTTATTTTGCTTCATTGTAACTGTACTTATAGTTACTATCATACGAAGTGGTTTACATTTCTTCTAAGAATGAATGAAATATGGCTGTAGTGCCTCTGCTTTGCAGCTTAATATACCAGAATAAGAGGTCCAACAAAATACCAACTTAAGGGGTTCACGAACTAACAAACTGATATGGTTCATCAAGTCATAGCTTTAACATGCCACAAAACTACACATGTTTTTCTAACTAGTCAGTTTCAAACTGACATCAATAAGGTTAAACACGACACATCAAAAGACTTCATCACAGCTTGGTCTAGTTGGCAGTCGTCCATCACAGCTTCCTCTTTGTCCCAACCTTCTTTCCTGTGGTCTTTTCCTGCATCTGGCCCATGTCTAGTACTCTGGCTTGGCTGGTAAGATAATAGCAACAATTTTAGTGTACTGTAACCCATAGCAATAATTTCATAAAATAATTAGTAGGAAATTTTTTTTTTACCTCCTAGTGAATGCTCCTGGACTTTCCATTGTTGTTGAAGGTCCTTCTAACATCCTTGGGCTGGTCTGTAGTGCTTTGGATCGGCTAAGAAAAAAAAGATATAAAATGTTGTTTTACTATAGTGCTTTGGTTCAGGTAAGAAAAACAAATAGGCAGTAGTGCATTTTGACTTGTACCTTCTGGTGATTGCTCCTGCACTTTCCATTGAATTTGAAGGTGCCTGTGGAAGCCTCATTGGTGACGCAGGTTGATCAATAGTTTGCTTCAACTTGGTAACCCTCTTTCTTTTGGGCTTTGGAGGTGCTGGTGGGGGTGCATCAGAATCATAAACAGTCTCATTGCAAGTTTTATGTAGATGCCCATTCTGTTCACATCTTAAGCAATGCTTCTTTTTTTTTTTGGTTCCACCGCCTTCTTCAACTCCCTTGATCCTTCTAGTTCTTGGCCTACCTGTTGCCCTTTTTAACAATGGTGGCCAAAGCTTCAATCCTAAATCAACTTTACACCACTGTGTCTTGTCTGTCATTGGCTCAACATGACCAGCATATGCAGCACGAAACATGGTAACACTATAGTAGTTGTGAACATAATCAGCAAGGTCCACATTTCTGTAAGAACATATCAGGTTAATTGCATGAGTACATGGAGTTCCAGTTAACTGCCACTTATTGCAGCTGCATTGCCGTTCTGTTAATTTGACTCTATGCCTTCATGGACTCACATCTCAATGTACACCTTCAATTTCTGCTACCATGTCATGACCTTTATGTATAACATACCTAGCTAAGCCTCTTGCTCTTTGCATGCATGTCCTTCATGATGTGTAGAAGCACCTTTCCTGTTAGCTTCATTGCAAGCCTCCTCCTGACATACATTGTTGAATGACTCGGCTATATTGTTAGTGACATAATCACACTTACTAGCACTGGAGAAGAAAGATCTTGCCCACAAATGCTTATGTTTGTCATCAAGCCACTGCATAGCATTTGGGGAAGCTTCTTTCATAATGTTATAGTGTACATCGTATTGTTGTTTTCTATAAGCTCTTGAAGCTGGCCACAGATTTCTCTGAAATACTTCTCCATGAAATTTTTTCTGAAAATTCTTGAATAAATGTCTCATACACTCCCGGTGCTCTACACCATTTGTAAAATCAGTAGTTACAGCCGCATCTATGCCTTTTCCAGCATCAGTTGAAATGACTAGACCAGGTGGTGAGCCAATTGCCTCTGCCAGTTTAGTCATGAACCAACCCCAATTGTCCTTGCTCTTTGAATCAAACACCCCATATGCTACTGGGAACATTCAGCTGTGGCCATCCAGCCCTATAGCTGAAGCCAGTTGTCCCTTCCACCTCCCAGTCAAAGCAGTAGAGTTAATGCCTAGAAATGGTCTGTAACCATTAAGGAAACCATCTATGCAAGGTTTCAAAGCAACAAACATCTTGCTGAACCTTATTCTTTTGCCAATTTTCTCATAGTCTATATGAACTATGCTACTAGGAGACTTGCTCTCTATCTCTGTCTTGAAGGCAAATGCATATTCAAAGCTGTCATCCCACTTACCTAATATCTCATCAAGAGCTAGTTCCTGCCATTGTGCACCACCCAGTATGAGAGATTGATCAAATACTTTTCTTTAAGTTTCTTCACCAAGGCTGAAGCCCCAAGGTTTGTATCTTTCATAAGCCAATGAATCACCCTGTCTCTGACCCAATATTGGTTTGCCATAGAATTATCAAGCACGTTTCCCGTGCTCTGGCAGTAATGCTTGTGAGGTATCTTCTTAATCTGCAAAGTATAACATACAAATATTTCAGTAAACATATATCGATCTTCGTAGTTGAATGAAAAAAAAGACAAAAAATTATGGACTTATTTACAGTATTACCATCCATGTTTTTCCATCCTGAAGCTGTGATGCATGGATCCTCCACCTACAACTTTTAGCCTTGCAATGCCCTCTGTACCTGGTTGCCTCACTGTAATCAGCTGCAATTTCATATTCATTTAGTATGCCATATTGTCTAATTGCCTTCTTAAATGTTTCACCATCCTCAAATGTCACACCTACTACAATTGTGGGATTTTCTAAGTCAGTGACATGTTCTAAAATAAAACAACCATTTTCATCATCAACTTCACAATCATCGTTATCTTCTTCTTTAGAATCAGGAATATAGTCAAATTCAACAGCCTCAACATCAGAAACTAAGCCACTATGGAAGACCTTCTCATCATCTACAGCAACATATTCTATTTCCTCATTCGCACCCCAAGGGTCTGTTAGGTTATTACCAGCAAGGTTAGCTTCATCTGGTGTGGTATTAGCAGCTGGATTAGCAAAGCCTGGAGTGGTATTAGCAACAAGATCATCAAGTGAAGCTACTGGATTAGAAATTGGTGCAGTTAGTTCAATGGAACAGTCAACAGCATGACTACATGTGCTTTGTTGAGTACACAAGCCAGTTTGCTTCTGTGAATCTTCTAACACCTTAGCAAACGCATGTGTGCTCACCACATTTTCATGAACATTAGATATCGTGCTACTATCTGCCCCACAAGTTGGACGGTTAATCACTCAATAAAGAATGTGAGCCTCCTTGTCTGCCAGGACATGTCAAATGCAGCAAGCAATATCGCATCTGAATTAATCTTCTTGTACTGTCTAGACATCTTGTCCCAGTAAGCCACAACCAACTGTTGCGATCTAGCATGCTTTATCTCATCCTCTAGGTCAGTAGAAATATCCATCCATGACATTGTATCCTTGTCTACAACCCAATTAACATCCCTCCTATCATGCATCACAACCCTACTACCGTCAACAATTTGCTCATATTGTGCAATGCAAAGTGCTACTCGACAAGCTAAGTCAGGATCCATCCTACCAAATAAACCAAAAAAAAAATGAAAAACAGACTTAGTTCAAGCACGAGTATGAAGTAGGGGCCAAATCAGACGAATCCAATTGAATCACGAAATTTTAAACCAACTCAACAACAATTAATATTTAGAGAGCACGTACCCCATAGGAACCCATGCTAGGTTCAATGGTGATGTCGGTGCATCGATGCTGAGGAGTTGCTACGCCCCTCGATGAGGGCTCGTGCCGCTCGCCATGAGGGACTCCCCTGTCAACGCACCATGTCTTGGAAAAGGCAGAGCAACGAAGGAGATGGCGGAAGGGATGCCGACGGACTGAAGCTTAGTGTGAACCTAGGGTTACAGTGCTGAGGAAGGACGATGGGGAAGGAGAAGATAAGACATGGGCTGGTCCGATTAAATCTTAGGATCTGGTTCGGTTCGATTATGTGTGCACAGGGGTATATTTGGTTACTTGTCCCTATCTTTTTTTATTTTCAGATGGAAAATAATTAAAAAATCAATGATTGTGTCTCTCGTATAAAACCTAATTTACAGGATGTCTCTCAGACAAAATAAGATTTTATAATGTCCCGTGTATTGAACCATGTTTTGCTTATGTCCCCTAGACTAAAATCCCAAAGGGATACTAGCAATGAAAATATCTTATACTACTCAAACACTGGTGTGGTGGTCAGAGCGAGTCAAAAGAGGAAAATACGTAGTATACTCGTATGCGTAATAAAACACCGGTCCACAGCTAATCATACGGCAGTTATGCTAACTCCACAACATCCGAAGCACAGTTACACTGACCCCACCCTTCGCCTTCGTCCTCGTAACGCATCGCCGCTCGGTCCTCAACCACGCCAAGCCGCAGGGCTCACCACGCCAGTCGCCACGCCGTTGCCCGCATCAGCCATTGCCGCAGGCCGCAAGCCGCAGCGCGAAGCCATGGAGAGGCAGAGGAGCGGCAGCTCCTTGTCCTCTTGGTACCACCTCCTGAACCCCAAGGGCCTCCTCCTCCTCTCCTTCGCTTCCTCCTCCCTCCTCTTCTCCTTCCTCTTCGGACTCTTCGTCCTCCGCCACGGCAGCCCCCTTCACCTCCCCTTCGCGTCCTCGTCCGTAGGCGGCAACGTCTCTGCGGAGATTGCGGGGGCGCCGATTCTTGAGGGTTTCAGGGGTGAAAAGGCATTGGAAGCCGCAGAGGCTGTTCCTGGACGCGGGAATGGAGATTCAGTGGTCGAGGAAGACCGCAGCGTGGTTGCCAGATACGTGCCTGACAGGGGCATGGGCTCGGCAATCGACGTGAAAGAAGCGGTTCCTGGAGGAGGATATGGTGGTGGAGCACATGTGAGTGGTGATGTTTTGGAGGGGCAAGATGTTGCGGAAGCTGGAAACTACTCTGTTGGGAGTTTGGATTCCTCAATGGAAGTGAACCAAGAAGTTGTTCATGGCGCCGGTAAGACGTTGGCAAAAGATTCACGTTTGGAGAAGGCAAATTTAATTAAAAGCCAGAATCCTAGCGGAGGATATGTTGGTTCAACAGCAGCGACGCTATCAAATGTTACCAATGTTTCTACTACCCCAAATGCATCTGCAACAGAAAAGAAATTGGAGGGGACAGAGGCTGGGCCTATTAATTTCCCTATGGAAGCTTCAGGTTCTTTGAAGGAGGTGCCTGGAGAATTCTCGCGGAGTGGCCATTTACGGGGAATCGACAGTGGCAGGGGCAATGCCTCTGTACAAGAAGTTCATTCTTCAAAGCAAGAGGAGAAATTGGAGACCTCAAATCATTCAGCAGCAATGAAGAACAGTTCGGAAGCATCTCCAGACAAACCTGATAAGCAAGACCCAAATCTGATTGAGGAAGCAGCTGCAAACAAAATGGATTTGCCACGGAGCAGTGCAGCACATTGTGATGTTTATGATGGGAGTTGGGTGTTTGATGAGAGCTATCCATTTTACACAAGCGTTTCATGTCCATTTATAGATGAAGGATTTAGCTGTGAAGCAAATGGAAGAACCGATCGAAGCTACATGAAGTGGAGGTGGCAGCCGAAGCATTGCAATATCCAAAGGTTTTTGTTGCACTAGTTCATTTGCTTACTGCTTAGGAGGTAGGCGGTAGTATTTAAATGATTATCATTTGCTGATTTCATGAGAAAATTATAGGTTTGATGCTAGGAAAATGCTTGAGATGCTGCGGGGAAAGCGACTAGTTTTTGTCGGTGACTCTCTTAACAGGAACCAATGGGAATCCATGATGTGTTTGCTGAGAACTGCAATCTCAGATCCTGCAAGAATTCGTGAAAGTCATGGCCGCAAGATTAATAAAGATAAAGGAGATTACAACTTCAAGTTCTTGGTATATTGATCTGTATGCAGAACTAATGAATTCATAAGTTTGTAGACTATAGACTAGCACACAGTAGTCATCTTGGTATGCTGGTTGCAGGACTACAATTGCAGTGTCGAGTATCATGTGACACATTTCTTGGTGCATGAAGGCAAGGCAAGAATAGGCCAGAAGCGTACAAAGACTCTAAGGATCGATACCATTGACCGGAGCTCATCAAGATGGAGAGGTGCTGATGTACTTGTGTTCAACACTGATCATTGGTGGTCGCATCACAAAACAAAAGCTGGGTGAGTATTGGTTAAAGTCAATGGCAATCACTTCAGTGCATGAGATGGCAATCGCTTTAGTGCAAGAGATACTTTATTTGAAATAATCAAATAATTATTGACATCCTCAATTCTTACAAAACCTAAATTTTGTAGAGAAACTGGGTTCATGTTATTGTGTACGCTTTGTAAGGGCCTAACTCTAACCCCTAGCGTCTGACAGTTGTATATTCTTGGCACTTGGCAGAGTGAATTACTATCAAGAAGGAGATCATGTTCATCGCTATCTTGATGCCTCTACTGCTTTCCGAAGAGCACTAACCACATGGGCATCATGGGTCGACCATTACATCAATCTGCAGCAAACTCGAGTGTTTTTCCGGAGCTCATCTCCGTCGCATTTCAGGTTTTTGGTCCTCAAACTGTTCCAGCCATGAGCAAACTACACAGTTGCTGCTGTCTCCTCTATGGAAATATATCGATGTAAAAATTTATTCCTGATTTCAGTGGTGGGGAGTGGAATTCGGGTGGACACTGCAGAGACAGCATACATCCCCTTAATGATACCCGTATGAGGTCAATGCCCGAGAGAAATGTGATCGTGGAGCAAGTCATGAAGCAGATGAAGACACCTGTGACAGTTTTGAACGTTACCAATCTATCCGGACTCAGGATAGATGGCCACCCATCCGTGTATGGTAGGAATGCTGTAGATTTAACAGCATCAACCATTCAGGATTGCAGCCATTGGTGCCTCCCCGGAGTCCCCGATACATGGAATGATCTCTTGTTCTACCATCTAATGTCCTCTCAAGAAAAAGATGTAACAAATTAATAGGTGCACTCCCTTTCTGTGGGGATATGATTTTTTTTTTAATTAAGTACAGCAGGGGTTATTATATTTTCTTACTGTAAATATAAGTTGATTAGGAAAAGAGAGTAAACATGTAATTATGCTTATCTTTGGACCAATTGATGACATGTCAAGCAAATAGTATGTTGTCAGGTTCCAGAACGCTCCCTATTAGTCCCCAATATGACAATATGATTAAACTAAGTAAATTTACAGCAAATGTATGGTTTATAACTGTTCTCTTAGGTACTCCAGAAACTCTAGTTTGAAATTCTGGTATCTGATGAAAACCATTCTCAAAATGTAGTATCCCATATAAAGTCCACAAAACTTTATTTTCCTTATTCCCAAACTTGATAAGAGAATATGTACCAACTAGTATGTTTATTACCAATAATTGTCCTTGCATAATGAACTAGGACTAAATTATGTATTAATTTAATATGACATTCAACAAATTTTTATCATCATGATCTACTGCTCAACTAGCGAGCAACCTTGTGCGCTCGACGGTGCGAGACAGATTCTACGTCCTTCTTTGATCCTTCTAGTCTTTTAGCCCAGGCTGGGGCCTGATCAGGTCCATAACGATAATCATAAAAGAGTTCCTCACCAGCTCCAATATTTTCCTTTGCATATATACCAACACGATGATCACCAGCCACCAGCATCACCTGGAAAATAGGAATTAAAACAGGCAATATATATTTACCAACTAATATGTTTATTACCACTGATTAAAATTCTTACTTTTGCATAACAGTTTGGGCTGTATGAGTGATTTGCAAACTTCAATTTGTCCCCCTTACGATACGCATCCAACACATACTGTGTAAACAACTGAGTTAAATCGTAATGCTTTGAGTTAACCTTGCGAATTGACCATCATACAGATTTGAACTCAAATGTAGAACAGAAAGGAGGGAGAAGAGGCACCTGGTCATTTAGATCAAATAGAAATGATGAGTTTGCCAGGTCATAGATTTTTCCACGCCTGTCTGCTTCCTTGTGAGAGATCAATTCACCAGTATATTCTCCAAGATAATCATTTTTGTGTACCGGGTTCTACATATTGCAAAACAAGAAAATAAATTAGGAAGTATGTATCACACAATATAAGTGCTTCTTCACTCGGTTATCTGACCTTAATGAATGCACCCCAACCTGCAATGTCAGATCTTCCTAATAGAATCTGATCCAAGGTAAACAATTATGCAGTTAGGATCGGTACAGCACAATCATGTGAAGGGACAAATAACACCACTGATAGAGCATCCATCTCACCCTTTGCTGTTGTTTCAAAAGGAGCTTCATGTTTCCACAGTGATAACCATCTCCTCTTGCTGGCGGCTCACCTAATGAACCATCTCCACAGCTGAAGAGAAAACATCATGTAGTATGTGCTAAACTAATAATACAATATGCAATCTTATTGAGCTAACACTAGAAAAAGATAGCCAGTGCTGATTACCTAACCCAGCAGTTCCTGCAAACATCTGGATCACATTCACGGCTGGCAGCAAAACATGGACATTGTCTGCTTCTGCATTGACTTTTTGCACAATGACAGCCTCTGAACTTGTTTTTGCAGCTCTTTGAACACCTAGTGATAATCATGAAATGAAATGAAATGGTTGTAAAAAAATTATTAGCTTCGTTCTTTCAGTAGTTATACTCTACCTATGTTTTCATACATAGCCAGTCCCAAGCCTGGATAAAGAAGAGGGGTTGTGACAGGCTTGGCTAGCAACTATTTTTATCCATTCATATGGAGATGAAACCAAACGGGCTTGTTCATTCAGTAATTCGTATGGACATATTTTTCTCATCAAAAGAAAAACAAACATGTCCATATCCAAACTAATACCAGATGAGCAGAACCAAAAGAAAAACAAATTTCTACTCAATAACAAGAACAAATAAGCATTTCGGAACGCACCCACAGTACTTCTCACAGCAAGTTCCATTTTCCACACAGGGGCAATCCTTGCCACACATTTGCTGGCACCCACATGGAGTGTATTGTGTGTACCATTGCTTCCCATCACCAAGGCTTTTCCTAACAGTTGGATGACCTGCAGACTTCCAAGTATATTTCAGCTTTCGATTGCGGCCCCTCCGGCGACATATTCTTGTTCTTGAAACCAAGTCCTGTTCCTAGAGAGACACAGAAAAATAATCACATCATCGTATCATCGGGAAACAATATTAGAATCTTTTAATGTGGTGACTGTGCAGTAGTACTGAGTCTAAATCTTAAAAACCACCCCCAACATGTCATCCGCTAAAGAGGAGATCCCACTAGGCCGAGAAAAGGCCATGAACTCTGATTTGCAGCGAGCAACCTTTTCTTAGTGCGAGGTAGAGTTTGAACTCAGGTCGGTACCGTCCTAACGGAAGGTTCTACCAGTTTACAATACACATTCATGTAGTCACTTCATTTTGGGGGTTCAGGGTCAATGGTGATGATCTGAGTTATCAAACTCAGAAGTTTTATGCAGCCAGTCTGCACCACTGAAATCAAGAAAAATCGTCCATAATCAAAATAAATGGGAGCCGGCCTGTCCTAAGCCAATGCTGTTTAGTACTGCCAAAACAGCATGCAGAGATGGGGTTCAGAAAAGGACATCCGGGCTCCAGATGTGTGGACCAACTAAGTATGTGAGCTTATGCCATTAGGCACACAGGTCATAGCATCCATAAGGCATTGGGACACTAAGCATATGATTATTTTGCTAGCCCGTTTTAGGCACTCATCCCCTCAAGGGTATTTCAGACAGTTATTAACTTATTACTTTCCAACGGAACTCAGTGGCTCACCAACACCCAAAAAGTCAGAGATCAACAAGAATAAGATTAGTTTATTGAGAAGTCTCAGTTATGCCAAACAAGGCCTAAACCCAATTGTTAAACAGTAACCCAAAGACGCTAGAATATATTCAAGTTTATGGTCAGGATGTACCTGATAACAATAGTGGCAAAAGGTATTACGAAAAGAAAAACTGTGCCATGCCTACAATAACACCACCCACCTCCACAATCCCAACCCAAATGCCATTTTAGTGCTGTTTTGCCTCTTCACTCAAATGTCACAAAAGACGTTCCCAAAGTGAAGTTATGTGAACCTGTTATAGTTGCTGATAAAGTGTGGAGCCACCTAGGAATGTTGTCAATTAAAAGTCTTGGGTATAATGGAACTTCACTGGTACTACTTAAAGGTATATTAATGTAGAAAGAAACAGAACTTCGAACAAGCATACCCATTATACCATAGCAACACTCTGAATACAGAACAATATTCATTTTAAGGTCAAATAAGCCACAGAAACTTAAGAGTACAAGTTAGGACGTACCGCGTAATCTTGTTCAGTCTCTACAAAGTCGCCCAAGGCGGTTTTACTCGAGAGAGATCTCCTTGCAATCTTTGCACCATTCTTATACATGTAGTTAGCCACTTCCATGCAGGTCTTCAGGCCAGATAGTAGGTTTCTGGCTATAAGACAACTGTGGCCAATACATATAAACGATAAGAGCTTAAAATGTATTTCAACAATCCTAGGGGAAGCAACATTTCAAATTCCTCGATTAAATAAAAAGAGTACCACTTTTAAGAGATGTTATGATACCTATTTTTGCCGAAAATCTCTATACCCTTCAAGTACAGATCTCGCTCCAAGGCACTCCAGTGAGAAAGAGTGTGCTCCAATAAATTTTTTGGCGCAGATACTTTATTACTCTTTCTTCCCACATTTTCAGTAGTACTAGTTGGGCTTCCTCCATCTTTGTTTGAAATTTTCTTACTGGAGCCATCAAGATTTGATAGTTTATCACCTCCAGGTTCTCTGGACTCTAATCTTGTGTAACCAATCTCTGCAGTCAATTTTTTGTTCACTATACTGCATGTATAGGGAATATCTAAAGTGACGGCCTTCTGCCTTTTACCAGGAGAATATTCACTATAACTGGGTCGATGATTTGAAATCTTGTGCTTCCCCAAACTACTGAGGGGTAAATCAGAGAGTACATTTTCGGTTTCAGAGGTATCTCCAAAAACAGTATTCCCTCTTTCAGTATTTGTGGAAGAAACTATTTTTGATCCCCCAATTCCACTGAAAGTGGAGGACTTAATGTTGTCTTCCTCTCGGTTCGAATCTTCTGATTCAGGCAGTATATTTGTATCCACTGTTTGTGAGACAGTTCTTGATTCCGTAGCATATATTGGATAGCCACCATGACCATCATCATGCATTTCTTGAAATCCTTCTCTCTGAGTACAAACAAATATGAAAGTTAGAGTTAACCAGTAAACCTAAATTAATTTAAAAGTAGATATTTAACCGAATATATTAAACTCTTTACAATGTAGGGCTGTAAATTAGTGATCCGTAGGGTCACCTCCAAACCTATTTAGTTCAAACAAAAGAACTAGTTTTTTATAAACCTTGGTTGACAGTGGCTGTGGTTTCATTGCATTGAGTAATGAAATCCCAGAGCATTAGCTCTGTTATGGAAAATGAAGAGGTTTAGAGGTTTGAAAAACTAGTTCATTTATTTGCTTAAAGAGGTTTAGAGGTGACCCTAAGGGGTAAGGGTCACCAATTTACACCCCTAGTACAATGTCATCCCCACCAATACAATCTTCAGGCAGTTCTCAAATCGACCACAGGGGAAATAAGCCCCAAGTTTCTATGCAAACTTGCTTCGCATTACCCAAAAAGAAATTTTAGTGGATATGGTAGTAAACTTTGGAGGAGACATACTTGAAGGTAACACTGACCACCACATGGCCTCTTGTTTTCATCAAGTTCGACACCATAGGGTTGCTTTTCAATCTGAAAAGTAAAATATTAAAAAGTCTGACCAGGAAAAAAAATAGAATTTCAAATACAAGGTCTCACTTACTGGGAATACTAAATTCTGAGAGCAACCGTGGAGCCGGCAGTCAAAAACCTGAGTGAATATATATCTGAAGTAAATCTCTCACCCTTGCAAGTTCAGTTGAAAAAAGTGGACGAAACACAACCTTTAAAACAGAGACTAAAAGCAACAAAATGCCAGGAGTAGAACTATACCAAACATCTGCGGCAGAAGAGATTATCAAAAGAATCCAAAACAACATCTATAGTTTTGTCAAGAGAAAATTGGCTCTCTATCTTATCAGGACATCCACGGTGCTTCTCATTCTTCTCAATTAGAATTTCTGATCTTTCCTGTCATTTGCAGGAAAGAGCTGGGTCATAACATCTTAAGTAAAAAGAAAACAGATGAAGTGTAGGTCCAAAAATACATATATAGATCGTTTCCTAGGGATTTCACTAGCTTAAAAGAATCATGAAAATTGGAGTACCTCAATTTCGGATGGAGTTGCATCAACAAACTGGCAGAGAATGTTTACAACCTCTCGGCTTAACCCATGCTCTTCAGTAGCTTTCCTGTAATAGTCATAAGAAATCAAATAAACATGTATCAGCTCTTAGTATGAACAGATGTATCAATAGAACGTGTGTGTGTGTGTGTGTGTGTGTGTTTTGTGTGTGTGTGTGTGCGCGCAAGGCACAAAACGAAGTGAAATTTGGGAAAATCATGTCAGATTATGTAACTAATTGAATAAACAAGTTGCAATCAATTTTTCCTAAAAAACAGTTTCCTTGTATTTTACAACCATATCAGTTTTCGTAGAGGATGTTACCATATCATTTGATCTTCTCCCTCTGTGAAAAGATGTTTCTCTTCCTCTGGTTCTGGAATTTCATCATCGGTATCGCTGCAGACCAGAGCCTCATTTCCAGCTGCATCATAGTAAATTCTTCTCCTACCAATCACTGACTGATCTTCAGCCATTCTTTGGTTTCTGCACTGTGTCATAAACAAGACTAAATTTACAGAGATAAAAATATGCAATATTTTTTTGAATGTCATATCATTATTGCAGGTAAATAACCGATGCAGGAACTCCGGGGCATGAACTATTTCTGAATAAAAAAAATAACATACCTCAGTTTTAATCATGCACATAATATTTTTTAAAAAATATCGCATGGCCCTTTTTTTACGTAATTACAGTAAGGGAAGCCTCTACTGCTGTAGTAATTTATTAGAAAATGGGGGAAAAGTCCAACTTACTTCCTTCAGGTATAGCCCTAAACTGTTTTTGTGGTTCAGTTTACCCTCAAAACTATGCCATTTGGTTCATTTCACCCCTATTACAATTTGCCTTTCCTTTTTATTTCTCCATACACAAATTGAATTTTATTTAAAAATTTACATGTGGTAGTAGCCATCACAATGTATATGAAGAAATATATCACGAATTTTCATCATTAGTTTTCATATAATTTTATAATGAGGAGATTATATCTAGCAAATATTATGGAAATGAGGAGATTATAACTATCTTTCATCTTTTTTTTTGTGGGTGCATGTGCATCCCCTACCTACAAGGTTGCTTTTAGTCCCAAGCAAGTTGGGGTAGGCTAGAGATCAAACTCACAGGACCCAACACAAACAACAGAAAAAAAAAATATGGGAAAAGGAAAATGAAGAAAGCAGGAGTGAAGAGAAAAGAGCAATTCTCTATTGCTTCTACATAGAATACAATTTAGTTACTGTTTTGAACCTGTGATCCATCCGGTTGAGGATGTTTCTGGTGTTGACGTGATCCATTAACAACAGTCAGCAGAAAACTCTTAGCCTGTTAGTGTTAGCATGTTTGGACTTCCATATCCAGAGAAAAGTATCAGGGGGGTTCATGTTCTTTCATGGGGAATTCGTGTGACACTTCACCCAAGCATTAAGATATTCTTAGAATGATCACAAATATCAAAAACTAGTCCCCCTTCGTCAAAACATATGAACATGAGAATATCACAATCTGAAATGCCGTATTGATGGAAAATATATAAACTATATATCACACATTTTTGTAAATTTTTGAGGCTAAATTGGACAGAATCACACAGTATTTCGCTCTGTATGACCATCCCATCGTCAGATTATTAACGCTGGTATAGAAAATATATAGATATCCATACACAATGGGGCGTTCGTCCTGTAATCTCATAGCACAACTCTAAAATTGCAAGGTAGCCAAGTAAAATTTGTAATCAAAAGAGAGCAAAGCAACTGTACTTGTCCAGGAAGATCCATGTGGTGTATGGAGGGATTCTATCCACCAACGGTAGCTTCACGAAGTTCAGGACGGTCCTCTGTGTGGCACTGCCAGAGCTCGACAGGACGAGCGTCCCAGCCGCCAAGTTCTCCTCTTGCGCGTACACCACCTCCCTCTCACCCGTCCCGTTTCTATCCAGGTCCGAACCCATGAGCCTGGACTGCCCCTCCGCGGCGCGCTGCGACAGTACATTGCCGCTCTCCGTGCCCCTCGAAGCCGCCTCCGCTACGGCGGCGACGTCGAACAGCGCGCAGGTGTGCCGCTGTAGCACCTTTCTGTTCGCCTCGACCTTCTCCTGCAAGAGAAACAAACACCCAATCCATCACGACGCGTCCGACTGCCCAATTGAGCAACCCAAACCACAAGCCTCTACTCGAAATTCCAGGACGTGATCGGCGCGGGCACTCAACCTTGATGTACGCGAGGCGCCCGGATTGGATTTCGCGTTTCAGCTGCGCCAGCTTGCTGCGAATCGCAACGACGGAGGTGGCAGCAGCGTCCCTACCCATTCCCTGATCCGACCGCTGCAGGAAAATACGAAAAGAAACCTTTCAGATTATAAGGGGATCGAGCCGGCGGAGCAAGAAATCGACAGGCAAAGGGCGGAAGAAGCCACAAGCACTTTGGGGCGCTGGAGCGAGGAGTCTGAGGCCCTCGACGACGACGCCATGTCGGTGGCGCGAGCTGCCGCCTGCGACACGCCTCCGTCCTCGCGCTTCGCGCAAACAAGGCCCCCCTCCGCCCTGTTCTCTTCTATCGACGCGGCTCCTGGAGCAACGAACGGGTGGGACCGACGGCACAGACTACTACGCCTAATCTCTATGACAAGTCGGGCAAAGCCGGCAGTCGGACCCAAAAGTCAGTAGCATAAGGTCTTCTATCGCGTAAGGCTAGAGATGGAAACGGTGGCAAAAACACTCCCTATTTATTTTTATTTTTTTTTATCAAATATGGAACAGAAACGGAAAGAGAAAAGTCAGAAATGGCAGCCGGCAGCAATGGGCGGCGTTTGATGAGTCATGAGGTGCGTGAGGATGAGCCGTGAGAATATCGAGATTGGCAGGTGGCAGTGAGGGTCACGTTAGGTTAGTCGTGAGGATACATGAGGATGACGCATAAAAGTTGGGATCGACAGTTGGCAGTGGTAGGTGGCATTGAGTGAACCGTGGCGATGCAATGAGGCGTAAGAAACTCGAGATCTATAGCTGCCAGTGGCAAGCAGCATTGAGTGAGCCGTGAGGACGCGTGAGGATGAGGCGTGAGAAAGTCGGGATCTATAGCTGGCAGCGGCAAGCAGCATTGAGTGAGTCGTGAGAACGCGTGAGGATGAGGGGTGAAAATTCAGGACGACAGCTGGCAGTAGCGAGCAGGGTTGAGTGAGTTGTGAAGAGGCGTGAGAAAGTCGGGTCTAGCAGCTGGCAGTGGCGAGCGGCGTTGAATGAGTCGTGAGGACGCGTGATGGCGTGAGAAAGTCGGATCGATAGCTGGCAATGACCAGCGATGTTGAGTGAGCTGTGAGGACGCGTGAGGATGAGACGTGAAGAAAGTTGAGATCAGCAGCTAGCAGTGGCAAGCGACATTGAATGAGTCGTAAGGACACGTGAGCATGAGGGCGTAAGAAAGTCGGATTAGGGTTGACAGTGATCAGCTGCGTTGAGTGAGTCGTGAGCACGTGTGAAGATGACATGTGAAAGTCCAGACCGCAAATGGAAGTGGCGGCTGGCGTTGGTTGAACCGTGAGAAAATATGGAAAGGACGTGTGGCAGGAAGGTAAGTAAGATTTGGATTGGTAAGTGGTATATTGGACCTTCAGGATGGAAAAAGAATGATAGACATGTGTACTTCTCTCGGATGACACAAAAGAGGAAATATGAAAAAAGAAAGTGAAATGAGAATTGTTTTCAAAACAATCATCTTGTTATCAATCCTAGCAACCTTTGTCACATTTCTATTTTTGAACGATAAATGGAACACAAAAAAATTGGATGACTTTTATCCCTACCTGAAGACCTATGAGCGGGCAAAAATGGCGCAAGGCCCAACCACTATGCCCCGACATGAGCATGACTTGCTCTAAACTCTGTTTGAACTAGTATGAGGCAAACCTACACAGTACTCTCGGCCGATCAAGCATGGCCTCGAGTCTATCTACGGCCCAATATTAGAGCCAACTGCAATCATCCGAAAGCTGAACTGAATCAACCAAACAAACTCGTCGTTGTCCCCTTAATATAAGCAGCGTTGGCTGCCGCTACGATGGCCATCCTCATTCGCCACCGTAGCATTGTGCCACACCCTACTTTCCTCGATCGCCATGCTCGCCATACTCGCCATGCTCTTTGACATTGCAAGCTCCCTCCTTCCTTGCAGGGGCGTCCTTGGGCCTGTGCGGGCTGGGCGGCCGCATAGGGCCCCCAAAAACAAGGGGCCCTGCCAGCCTTCTAGCATAACTGCACAGCCCACCAACGAAACAGCTTTGACCAGCCCACGAACCAACCGGCCGCGGCCTGGACAGTAGCTACGGGCGGAGTCGAACGCGCACACCACGACCTGTTCCTTATAGTTATACGAGAAGCCTGCGCCCTTTCTTCCTTCTGTTCCTTCTACGAGAAGCTGTTGTGAGGCACGAGCAGGCAGCCACGACGCAAGGTCGATGGCTCCGGTCCGGCGGACAGACGATCGCGGTTCGCGCAGCCACAACACTGGGTAGACTCGGCCAAAGGCAAAACCAAGGTCGACTGAATTTCTGGTCCTGGATTGCTAAGCTAAGTGCTACCGCTGCTAGCTGCTAGTGCTAGGTAAATTCCAATTCCAATTTCCATACCCTGTCCGTGCCCCTTGGAAGCCTCGTTTGTTGTCTATTTAGTTTTTTCTATTCTGTAGTCCATGAATATGTGAACACGAAATACGAAATTGATCTTTGATTGTTCCATCTTACAAGACATGTCATCCTCAAATAGGATCCGAAAATATGAATCGGGAAATTAGAAGCGTAAGAAGAAACAAAGATTGGAGGAATTAACCCAATTACAAAAAGGAGCAATGGAGAAGTTTGTTACTAGAGAACCACAAATTTCTACTCCCAACGATGAGACACTTGCACGAGATACACATACAGAAATTGATAATGATCATGTTTGCAATGATGGTGTGCCTGAGACTGAAAATATCAATGTGCAAGCTCCTGATGTAAACTTGGATAATGCTCATGCTACAAATGACGATGATGCTTCTTTTCAGCCTGATATGTTTGATCCAAAGTATTGGGATTCTTTAGATCCTCAACAGATTGACATCTTAGCAGCAAAGGGTCCAAACGAGACCTATCAATTCAGAAAGGTCCGAAGGATAAATATTCTAGAAGGTTTTCAGCACTATTCCATACTAGAACTCTACCAAATGCAGAGGTCTGTGACAGAGATCGGCTGACGTATTCTAAGTAACTTGACAAAGTATTTTGCTTCGTTGTAAATTATTCACAAAAGGGCATCTAAAAGGTAATTTGGCAAGTAATGGATTTAATGATTGGCAGCATCTTAGTGATAGATTAAGAGAGCATGAAACAAGTGCGGATCATGTTTTGAATATGACCACTTGGTATGATTTGCGTAATAGGCTGCAAAAGGAAGAAACTATTGATAAAGTTGCTCAGCGTCAGTTTGAGAAAGAAAAGGAGCATTGGAGAAAAGTATTGTTCAAAATTGTGGCAATTGTAAAATTTCTTGCCAAGCATAATTTGGCATTTCATGGTCATAATGGAAAACTATATGAAGATAGCAATGGGAATTTCTTAGGGTTGATTGAAATGTTGGCTGAATTTGATCCGGTTATTCAGGAGCATGTCCGTCGTATTACCAATGATGAAACTCATGTTCATTATCTTGGTCCTAGGATTCATAATGAGTTGATACATTTGCTTGGTTCTGCGGTTAAGTCTGAAATTCTTAAAAAAAATAAAGCAAGCAAATATTTCTCAGTCATCCTTGATTGTACTCCAGATGCAAGCCACCAAGAACACATGTCTTTGATTATAAGGTATGTGGATTGCACTTCATGTCCAATTCAGATTGACGAATCGTTTATAGGATTCTTGGAAGTAAATGATACAATAGGTCAAGGAATTTTTGATGTCCTATAGGAAGAACTAAAAAATCTTGGTCTTGATATAGATAATGTCAGAGGACAGAGGCTATGATAAATGAGTCAAATATGAAAGGTAAGGTGTACAAAAGAAACTTTTGGATATAAATCATAGAGCTTTCTATTCTGCTTGTGATTGTCATAGCCTTAATTTAGCACTTTGTGATATGGCAAAGACTTGTGATAGAGCCAACAATTTTTTAGAATCATCCAACGCATCTACAAAAGTTTTGCTAATTCTACTAAGAAATGGCAGATTTTGAAAGATAACATAACTGGAATGACTCTAAAGTCAGTGTCAGCTACTCGTTGGGAGAGTCGTATTGATAGTGTTAAAGCTATCAGGTTTCAGTGTGCAGATATTCGAGAGGCTCTACTCCAAGTTTCTGAAATTGATAATGATCTATTGACAAGCAGTGAGACTAATGGTTTAGCAAATAACAAACTTGGAGAGTATGAATTTTTAGTGGCAGTAATCATTTGGTATGACATACTATATGCTGTTAATCTTGTAAGCAAAGACCTGCAATCGGTGGATATGCTTATTGATGTTGCTATTGACAAAGTGCAGGGACTGATTTTGTTCTTCAATCAGTATAGAGAAATAGGTTTCTTGAATGCATTGGAGGCAGCTAAAGAAATAGCACTTGAAATGGGTATTGGAACGACATTTACTGAAAAAAAGACAAATTAAGAGAAAGAGACATTTTGATGAGAATCCAGATGACTCCGTTGTTGACACACAATCTGGGGAGGGATCATTTAGAATCAACTATTTTATACCTATTGTTGATCAAGCTATTTGTTCTCTTACAACCAGATTTGAGCAGTACCAAGGTTTCAAGAAAATATTTGGTTTCTTATTTACTTTGGATGCATTGCGTTCATTGGATAATACAAGTTTGAAATCTTGTTGTCATCATCTTGAGGCTGCACTTAAACAAGATGGAAAGTCTGATATTGATGCTTATGACCTTTATGTGGAGTTGATTTTTCTCAAAGATTTTATTCCACAAGAAAATAAAGACGCAGTTAGAATACTTAATTATTTGAAGCAACATGAGTGTTTTCCCAATGCAACCATTGCATATAGAGTTCTACTAACCATACCGGTCATAGTTGCATCGGCAGAGCGAAGCTTTTCTAAATTGAAGCTATTGAAGTTATACTTGCGAACTACAATGACACAAGAAAGACTTAATTCATTGGCAGTAATAGCACTTGAGCGAGGTATGCTGGAGAAAATTGATTATGAATATATCATTGAAGATTTCATTTCAAAAAATGCTAGAAGAATAGCTCTTTTCAAGTGATGACAGGTACAAATGTAATCCTTTGTGTATGCCAATATATATGTCATTTTTTTTTTGTTTTGCCCTTTTTTTTGACAATAGAATTTTAGGCCCCCATTTAGTGTTGTACACCGGGCCTCCAAATTCCTAGGGACGCCCTTGCTCCTTGTCCTCTTCTTCTCTTGCTCTCCATCTCATATCGAGCTCAAACCTTGCGCCCCCTTCGGCTCCATTAGTTTTGGTCACCTTCTTCAACTCCAGTCTCCAGTTGTACAGATTCAAACACGAGCATCATCGTCTTCACTCCCACTATCCTTCGTTCCTTTAGAACTAACACTTCTCCTCATGTTGCTTATCTTGTGGTGTGCTACACTACCGGAAACCGGAGCTTTGCCGAGTGTAATCCTTCGGACACTCGGCATAGAGAGTATGGGGCACTCGGCAAAACAGGAACATCGGTAAAAGGTGTCTTTGCCGAGTGTTTATGCAGAGACACTCGGCAAAGAATAAGTTTTGCCGAGTGTTGAAGGAAAACCGTCCGTATATTGGGAAACACTCGGCGAAACCCCGTCCCGTTACCGGCTGTCGTCCCCGTCCTCCCCAACCCCCCGTTAGATATTGCCGAGAGCCTACTAAAAACACTCGCAAACTGATTACCCTGACACTCGGCAAAGTGGTAGTTCACCGAGTGTTGTAGCACTCGACAAACAGTTATATTTTTTTTCCTTTTTATGCTTCAATTTTTTTTGAGTGTAGATACAGTGTATTATAATCACTTTTCAAATTTGGTATATTTTATACTTTGTTTGCTATATTTAACTTGTTAATTTAATTTATTTGGATTGTTTTGAATATGTCAAATTGAACTGCAATTGATATTAATAATGGAATAAAAATAATAAAAAATGATATTTATACTTCTAATATTAGAGTAAAGTTAAAATCTCAGCGAGTAATGAAAATTTTGAACATCACTTATAAAAACATGACCGCAGGCTTGTTAACATACAATATTAATTTTTAAAAAAAACAAACAAAGTTCGAAAATCATGAAATTTGGTACTATCATACTTGAAAGTTGTGATAAATAGTTTAAAAAGTTTTATGTAAGTTGTCACGTATGGTGCTCAGAAAAGAAAACATATGACTGAAAGCCTTTCCGAGCGTCGCCGCCGCCAAATGTTCGGTCTTATCACCCCGGACCGTCGCCGTAGTCATTTTCGTGATTGTTTCTGGATGTCTTCTTCTTTCATTTGTTGCACTTAGCAATTACGTTTATGAATGACTTATGTTCTGATGATATTTGTGAAACTATTATGTTTTATGTGAGATATTGATGTATGTTGAAAAATATGAGATGTTTTGTGAGATATGTGATGTGTTTGTGATATACATGATGCTTGGTGATATATATGATGTTTGGTGATATATATTTGTGATATCTGTGTTGTTCATCAAATTTGTGATATTTGATTGGTTGGAACGTAAAAAAACAGAAAAAATCTTCAGGTCTGTAATACGTTTGCCGAGTGTATTTTCCATAACACTAGACACCTATATTTTTTTTACCGAGTGCTGAACTACGGCCACTCGACAAAGACTCAGGGATTTGCCGAGTGCAGTCAACAACACTTGGCAAAACGGGCGGTTCCGTCCAGCTCTATTCTGACATCTTTTCTATGCCGAAGGACAGAAAGGACACTCGATAAAACCTTTACCGAGTGCCCGACGTATGACACTCGACAAAGACGTCTTTGCATGCAAAATCTTTGTCAAGTATTCTTTGCTGACGGCCACGTTCGGTAAAGTCTTTGTCAAGTGTTTTCTAGGCTTCGCCGAGTGCCCCTGACATAAGGCAAAGGAGATGAATCCGGTAGTGCTAGATTGTTGATCGTTCCGTGTGCATGCATCGAGCAACTGGGACAGGTCGTTGAGATGCCGGAGTCGAAGACGACGGAGAGGATGGTGGTCAAAACAGTGACATGGCTAATTCATTCTGTATCGGTGCCCCAATAAGAAGGTCAGATGCAACACACTCTTTTTTATATAAGGAAAAGTACTGGTAAATGTAATAATGGTACTGGGCATCTGCTTAGGCATCTAAGACAATTTATCTTATATTAAGTTGCTCGTAAAGGCTAGGTTGGTCTCAGACTATGCTTAATTAACTTAAGTGACGATGGTTTTGTTCATCATGTTGATCCTTCTGTTGCATGGACAACTGGGATGCTCGATAGCAAGAGTCGCTATTTCGTAGACTTTAGTGCATGCTCCTCCATTAGAAAATTTATATCATTTCAGACATCCATTTTATATTGGCCATAGTTCATTGTTTAGACGAAAGTACGTAAAGAACCTTATATCTATCTAGCTAGTGATAGCTATATACTTTCAGAATTAGCATATGTTACTACAATAAAACCACTAATTCACGAGTAAAAGATCCACATATTACTTATTTTTTTATAATGGAATTTAAACATTCCATTAAGCAGAACGTCCATGCTCATCGCCGGAGTATGTATGGATCTTTGAATATGACGTCAGGGTTTTCTTTACACTACTGGAAACAGGTTCTTTGCCGAGGGCCAAAGGCACTCGGCAAAGACTCAAAAACTCTCGGCAAAAATGTTAACGTGCGTAACCGACGGCAAACTCCGCACGGCTTATCGGCTGACGGCAAAGCATGCTTTGCCGAGGGCCAAAACGCGGGCTCTCGGCATATATGTTGCCGAGGGCCAAACCGGCACACGGCACAGATTTGGGCCCCGCAGACCACCCCGCGCTACGCCCCGCCGACTAACGGCACCTTTGCCGTGAGCCAAACGGAACAGCCCACGGCAAATATCTCCCTTTTGCCGTGAGCTCTCCTGGCGGCCGACGGCAAAGTCGGTAATTTTGCCGTGAGCCCCTTCTTCGACCCACGGTAAAGAGTGGTCTTTTTGCCGTGGGCTTTCTGGAGCTCTCGGCAAAGGGATGTGCCCAGGTGCACAGTTTAGGGTCACTTTGCCGAGAGCCCCAGAAAGCCCACGGCAAAGTGACCATAATTTTCTGTTTTTTTTTTATTTATTTAATTCCAGACATTTACATCATCAAAAATATATCCAGAAAGTACAATATCAACAATTCTCACAATATATCATCAATTCTCACAATATATCACCAATTCTCACAATATATCACCATTTCTCACAATATACCACCATATAACACCAAATATAACCATATAGCACCAAAACTCATCACAAATCACCACAAATCACATATTGTCCATACGAACACCATAACTCATCATAATTCAGCAACACAAGTTCATAAACAAGTGTAAGTACAAGTTCAAATAAAAGTTCAATTTCAAGTCCAAGTCCTACAACAACAAAAAGAAAGTGACAAAATGCACACAGCACTCACGGAGGCGGAAAATGTGATCCCTGTGAGTCGTGGATCTCTTCATTTGATGCTGCTCCGGAACGTCCAGTCTGCATAGAGAAGAAAAAATATTTGTGAGACATACACAACAGAGGAGGCCAAAAAGAAGAAGAAAATGAAGTAAAAGCACTCATACCCCAGGAGGTGTATGAGGAGGTGGAGGTGGAGGTGGCTGGAACATCGGGATCTGCAGCGGCGGTGCACCACCCATCTGGCTCAGCATCTGCATGTAGCGCATCATGTGCTCCATCTGGTGCTGCTGGGCCGCCATCGTCGCCGCCATCTCCTCCCTCTGCCTCCTCTCTTGTTCGAGCTGGGCCTACAACATGTCACTCAAATATTACAATGCAAAGATACGAATTTAAGAGTCATGTAGCGATAAATGAAACACAACTAACCTTGAGTGCATCCACCTGGTGCTGCGTCGTGGTCGGCCGTGGACGTACGGCTGGGGTCGAGCTCGTACTCCTCGCTCGAAGCTGCGAGAGAGTAGGAGTGCTTGACGTGTCAAGCGTGCCGTGGCCCATCATGTAGCGTCCGTGCTTCTTGCCACCTCCCGCCAGCATGACAACCTCTCCATCAAGGTCCTGAGTGCTAGGGTCGTACTCAGGACCATGGATCTTCTTTGCCACGTCGGTGTACTGACTTATGCGGCTGTGGACGCTCGCGTTGCTGTAGGCCTCAGGTGGGTCCTCCGGGTTGTAGTCGATGTCGGCGGTGGCCTTACCCTTGTGGGACAGAACCCAAGCCTTGAACTGTCCACATGGTTGGCCACCGTGCGACGCCGACTGCGCAAAAACAGCAAGATGGTTAGAAAGTATGCATAATTGAGCACTACAATACAGAAATTAAGTCACGTACCCATCTTTCCCCGTACTCCTCAAGGCTAAGGTTGCCTTGATGGTGTGGTGCACCTGTCATCAGCAAACGTCGGTCTCGAGCGGCGTTGTGCGCCTCCAACCACTAGGGGGAACACCATTTGTCCACCATCACTTCCCAGCACCGGACATGCGGGGCGCACCAGCTCGGAACTACCTACACGTCATTAAGAATATATACTTATAAGAAGATCAATTTTAATGCGCATACTATTAGAGTACATACATCATTATTAACGTTTTGCATGTACCTGCAGGTATTGCTGCCGAGTGAGCGTCATCTGTCGAGCTTGCTTTTTCGTGACCTTCTCACCAAGGTACGAACCGTGGAAGGTCACGATCGCCTGGATCCGCGCCTCATGGTGCATGTCCGTGACCAGCTTCGGGCAGGCGGCGTTGGCCACAACAGCTGCCCTATCCTTGTAACCCTCCTGGCATCTGAAGAAATCCTATACACATTGACAACATGTATGCAGTCATTAATCCAAAAAAGACTAGTAAAGCGATGTATTGACCCTTGTAGGGAGAGGAACACTTACCCACAGCTCGCCGGTGACCCGCGCCGCCTTGTTAGCGAACACCCTGCCATCCCGATCTGCTCGATCAGGGACGACCTTGTAGTGCTCCCAAGTGTAGGCCGGTTCCGTCACTCCGGCATGCGTCACCAAGCCAGGAAAGTGGGCCTTCAACAGAAGGCCCAATATGCCGTTCACCTTGCGCGCGTGACAACCTGGCGCCACTTTCCTCCAATACCTGCCCAAGTGAATCAGAAAGATTATTAGTTTCGAGTCCGATTCTTAAAATAGAAAATGAAGTGGAAACATTTAGAGTTAGTTACCTATTGTGGAAGTTTGGTACCTGGGCTAATTAATCGTATTAGCCCGGGAGGCTAAGCCGCGCAGAATAGCCAAACCACCTCCGCTTTGATAGACCCGGGCCCGAGGACGAGGGAGGTTACTCCGTCTCGCCCGACCCCGACGTTCAAGACTCGGACGGGCGGTGCCCGGCCCCTGAGGTCGGACAAAGGTTCCGCCTCGCCCGACCCCGACCTCGAGGGGTCGGACGAGAGCTCCGCCTCGCCCGACCTCGACCTCGAGAGGTCGGACGAGAGTTCCGCCTCGCCCGACCTCCGGAGTCGGACGAGACTGGGCAACCCAACCACCCCGGACGAGACGGATGTCCGGGGACAGTTGAGCCATTAATAAGCTCCAACTCCGGATGGGACAGTGGCGATAACCGCTCCCGGAAGAGTAAATGCGCACAACGTGCACCGTCCACGGGATGGACGTCACTCCAACAGTCCCCTGTCAGAGACTCACCGTCTCGTACGATAGGACGCCCCGGAGCGACGGCCATCACCACGGCGTCATCAAGCCGGCTCCTACAGTGGCGCTTCTCCATACGGACGGGACTCCATCGAGCGACAGCTCGGACCATTCCGTCGACAAGAAGCAACACGGCCACTCCGAAGACGTCATCTACTCCGAAGACGTCATCTCAGCTTCACCAATCCACTCCTCTGACCCACATCATTCGTCACCTGCCCTGGCGGGCGACGCGATCGATGAGGCCACGACTCATCGCACGGTCCAGTACCGTGACCTGGAGCCCGCAAACATCGAGTTTGTCGGGATGGTCGGGTACGCGTCGGAACCTTTTTCGACCTCCTCGACGAGGCGAACAGAGATTCCGACCCGGAACACAGCAAGGGGAGCAACGACCCCTCGCGCGAATGCCTCATGGCACACACCGAGGACCCGCTTGGTACGGGGGACACTCTCCCTCTCACCCAGCTGCCACCGGTCACTGGAACTCCTCCCCGCGACATACAGCCTGACCGGTTAGAAGCGCGTCGGGAGGAACTCCGCGAGGCGAAACGGCAGCTAGAACAGGAGGAGGCGGAGATCGACCGAGAGCTCGCTCGCGCCGAGCCCGGTGGACGTGCCCGCTCCATGGCGCGCGATGTACGACAGCACATCATGGAGGAGGGCGACGGCCCCCCACACTTCACGCGGGCAAGCCAAAACCTCGCTGCAGCAGCGGCGTTGCTTCGGGAGCTCCCCGAACCCATCACTCCCGAAGCCCGACGCACTCAACGTGAAGTTGAGGTGCTGCTGCAACGAGCAGCGGCACAACAAGCGGAGAGCTCGCGATCGCGAGCGCGTAAACCGCATACTCCGAATGCGTCTGTACAGCAGACACACCCGGGGACGGACGAGGCATCGAAAACCTGCGTCCGTGGACGTCTCGGTGCAAACCGCGATGCCCGTGCTACCCTGGAAGCGCGACGGCGACAGCCGGAACGCGCTCCCGAGGTGGGCCGAGGACGCCATCCGCGCCGAGGAGGACGTTACGATGACGACGAAGACAGGAGTCCGAGCCCGGATGCTCCAGGCCCTCGGGCTTTCAGTTCCCACATCCGAAACGCCCCTTTTCCCCAGCGTTTTCGGCCGCCGACCAACGTGCCGAAATATGCGGGGGAGACGAACCCGAGCCTCTGGCTCGAAGACTACCGGCTCGCCTGCCGAGCTGGAGGAGCGGACGATGATCGATTCATCATCCGCAACTTGCCACTCTACCTGGCCGACTCGGCCAGAACGTGGCTCGAGCACCTCCCCGCCGATCGGATCGCAAGCTGGTCCGACTTAAGGGAGGTCTTCGTAGGTAACTTTCAAGGGACCTACGCGCGCCCGGGCAATCCCTGGGACCTAAAGAACTGTCGACAGAAACCGGGGGAAACTCTTCGGGAGTACGTCCGACGCTTCTCCCGGCAGTGCAACGAGCTGCCAGATATCGGCGACGCCGACGTCATCGGGGCGTTCCTGTCCGGGACCACTTGCCGCACCCTAGTCCACAAGCTAGGGCGCAAGAGTCCTCGAACGGCCAAGGAACTCCTGGATATCGCAACCAGCCACGCTTCCGGCGAGGAAGCCGTGGGCGCGATCTTCAACCACCCCGATGCAAAGGGGAAACAGGGGGACAACGCCGGCGAAGGCCCCTCCAATCGCTCCCGCAAGAAGAAGAAGAGCCGGCAACAATCGTCCGAAGGACAGATGGTTGCGGCCGCCGAACGCAAGGGCGCCAAGGCGCCGGCAGGGGAGACCTCGGACCACTTCGAGAAGAAGTGGAACAGTCCATGCCCCAACCACGAATACCCCGTCAAGCACCTGTACAAGGACTGCACACTCTTGAAGCGGTTCTTGAACCACGGGTCACCAAAGGGCAAGCCGAGAGGCAAGCCTCGACAAGCCCCCGAGGGAGCAGATGGCGAAGGCGACGCCAACGAAGGTAACGACAGTTTCCCTGAACCCGATGGTTGCCTTATGATCTTCGCAGGTCCAGAGGCGCACGGAGGAAAGCGTCGTGCGAAGGTCGAGCGTCGCGAGGTGTTCGCAGCTGAGCCCGCGACACCAGCCTACCTTCGGTGGTCGGAGGCCCCGATCACATTCGATCGATCCGACCACCCCAGCCACGTCCCCCGACCGGGTCGATACCCTCTGGTAGTCGACCCCATCATCGGCAAGAAGCGTCTCACCAAGGTCCTCATGGACGGAGGCAGCGGCCTCAACATTCTCTACGCGGAGACGCTCGATGCCATGGGCGTTGATCGGTCACTCATCCGACCGACCGGAGCCCCATTCCACGGCGTCGTCCCGGGGAAGCAAGCCGTCCCGCTCGGGCAGATCGACCTGCCCGTCACCTTCGGGACACCGACCAACTTCAGAACGGAGACCCTCACGTTCGAAGTAGTCGGATTCCACGGGTCGTACCACGCCATCTTGGGGAGGCCGTGTTACGCGAAGTTCATGGCTATCCCCAACTACACCTACCTGAAGCTCAAGATGCCTGGGCCGAAGGGGGTCATCACAGTAGGCGCTTCCTTTCAGCGCGCCTACCAGTGTGAGACGGAGAGCGGCGAGCTCGCCTCCGCCACCATCGCGTCCACGGAGGAGCTTGCCGTCATTCGGCAGCAGATCACCGAAGACGCCCCCGACTCCAACCGCAGCGCCGGATCCTTTGAGCCCGCCGAGGGCGCCAAGGAAATCCGGCTCGACCCCGACAACGCCCCCGAGAAGGTGGCCAAAATCGGGACATCCCTCTCCGCCAAATAGGAAAGCGTGCTCGTCGACTTCCTCCGCGCGAACATCGACATCTTCGCGTGGAAACCCTCGGACATGCCTGGCATTCCGAGGGAAGTCGCCGAGCACTCCTTGCACATCAAGCCGGACTCCCGCCCGGTAAAGCAACGCTTGCGCCGCTTCGACGAGGAGAAGCGCAGAGCCATCGGAGAGGAGGTAGCCAAACTGTTGGTAGCCGGTTTCATCAAGGAAGTGTACCACCCCGAATGGTTAGCCAATCCCGTCCTAATACGAAAAAAGAATGGGAAATGGAGAATGTGTGTTGACTATACTAGTCTCAACAAAGCGTGCCCGAAGGATCCTTTTCCTTTGCCACGCATAGACCAGATAGTCGATTCCACCTCAGGGTGCGAAGCTCTGTGCTTCCTTGATGCGTATTCCGGGTACCATCAGATCTGGATGAAGGAATCCGACCAAATCGCGACATCCTTCATCACTCCGTTCGGATCGTACTGCTACGTCACGATGCCGTTCGGACTCAAGAATGCGGGCGCGACCTATCAGCGCTGCATGATCAGATGCTTCGACGAACTCATCGGAGACGTCGTCGAAGCATACGTTGACGACATCGTCGTCAAATCCAAGAAGACCGACCAGCTCGTCGCCGATCTGGAGCGGACCTTCGCTAAACTCCGAGCAAACGACATCAAACTCAACCCCGAAAAGTGCGTCTTCGGGGTCCCGAGGGGAATGTTGCTCGGATTCATCGTCTCCGAGCGGGGCATCGAAGCCAATCCGGAGAAAATCGAGGCCATCAACCGGATGGGCCCGATTCAAAACTTGAAGGGAGTACAGCGTGTGACCGGATGCTTAGCGGCTCTAAGCCGCTTCATCTCACGTCTCGGAGAACGCGTACACCCCCTCTACCAGCTCCTGAAGAAATCCGAGCGATTCCAATGGACGCCCGAGGCACAGGACGCACTCGACAAGATAAAGGACATCCTGTCGAAGCCCCCAGTCCTGGTACCTCCGACCCCGAAAGAGCCTCTCCTCCTCTACATCGCCGCAACGACCCAGGTCGTCAGCGTCGCCCTCGTCGTAGAGCGGACGGAAGAAGGCCACGTCCTCAAGGTTCAGCGACCGGTCTACTACGTGAGCGAAGTCTTATCGGAGACGAAGGCGCGGTACCTCCAAATCTTGAAGATCCTCTATGGCGTCGTCCTTGCTAAGAGGAAGCTCCAACACTACTTCGAGTCTCACCCGGTGACCGTCGTCAGCTCCTTCCCACTGCGCGAAGTCATCGAGAACCGCGACGCAACGGGCAAGGCCGCGAAGTGGGCTCTTGAGCTGATGGGCGAGGGCATCACATACGCCCCCCGAACGGCGATCAAATCCCAGTCCTTGGCTGACTTCATAGCGGAATGGACAGAAGTACAATTACCCACGGCTCCTATCGACCAGGAGTATTGGGTGATGTACTTCGACGGTTCGCTGATGCGAAAGGGAGCAGGGGTCGGGCTCGTCTTCGTCTCCCCTCTGAGGGTGCGCATGAAGTACGCAATCCGCCTCTCGTTCCCCGCGTCCAACAACGTAGCCGAGTACGAGGCGGTCGTCAACGGCCTCAAGATCGCCAACGAATTGGGAATCCGACGACTCGAAGTTCGGGGCGATTCCCAGCTCGTCGTTGGCCAGGTCATGAAGGAGTCTAGCTGCCACAACGAGACCATGGATGCCTACTGCAAGGAGATCCGCAAGTTGGAACATAAGTTCCACGGCCTCGAGCTCAGGCACATCCCAAGGCGACAAAACGAAGAAGCCGACTCCTTGGCCAAGATGGCAGCCGGGCGCGAACAGGTCCCGACAGGGGTCTTCGCCCACGATCAGAGCCGACCATCAATCCGACCCCAAGATACGCCGGGGGTCGGCACCGAGCCGCCCCAGGCACAAGGGGACGGATCGGCCGTGACGCCTCCCGACCCCTGCGTCATGGAGATCGACGAGGCGTCCGCACCAAGTACGAGCCCTCCAGACGACTGGAGGACACCGTACCTCAACCGACTCCTCAAAGGAGAACTCCCCGCCGACAAGACGGAGGCACGACGCATCGCGCGACGCGCCAAGTCCTTCACCGTCATCGACGGAGAACTCTACAAGAGGAGCCTCACCAGAATCTTGCAGCGCTGCATCCCCGTCGAGCAAGGGAAGATGCTGCTGCGAGACATTCACGGAGGGGTCTGCGGCCACCACGCCGCGCACAAAACCCTCGTCGGAAACGCGTTCCGACAGGGATTCTACTGGCCGACTGCCGTCAACGATGCTGCGCACATCGTCCGTACATGCGAAGGCTGTCAGTTCTACGCCCGGCAGACCCATCTGCCGGCACAAGCACTACAATCCATCCCCATCACATGGCCGTTCGCGGTCTGGGGATTGGACCTGGTCGGACCACTCAAGAAGGCACCCGGGGGCTACACCCACCTCTTGGTAGTTGTCGACAAGTTCACCAAGTGGGTTGAGGCCCGGCCGATCACTAGAATCCGACCAGAAGAGGCAGTCGAGTTCTTCCTCGACATAATCCATCGCTTTGGGGTCCCAAACTCCATCATCACGGATAACGGTACGCAGTTCACAGGGAAGCGATTCCTTGAATTCTGTGACGACTACCACATCCGAGTAGATTGGGCGGCCGTGGCGCACCCCCGAACGAACGGGCAGGTCGAGCGCGCCAATGGCCTGATCCTTCAAGGCCTGAAGCCACGTATCTACAACCGGCTGAAACAGTTCAGCGGGCGATGGGCAGCCGAGCTCCCCGCCGTACTGTGGAGTTTGCGGACATCCCCGAGTCGGGCGACGGGGTTCACTCCCTTCTTCATGGTGTACGGCTCCGAAGCCGTACTACCGACCGACCTCGACTACGGACCCCGAGGATCAGAGCCTACGACGAAGAAGGCAACCAGACGTCTCTCGAAGACGCCATGGATCAGCTCGACGAGGCGCGTGACGTAGCGCTCCTGCGATCGGCGAAATACCAGCAGGCGCTGCGACGTTACCACTCCCGCTACGTGCGGGAAAGAGCGTTCAACGTCGGCGACCTCGTCCTTCGACGTGTTCAGAGCAGCAAGGACCGCCACAAGCTGTCGCCTCCATGGGAAGGGCCCTTCATCGTCTCAAAAATTCTCCGACCCGGCTCCTACAAGTTGCGGATGGCGGACGGACAAGAACTCACCAACGCGTGGAACATCGAACAGCTACGTCGCTTCTATCCCTAGAACTCGTAGTAGTCTTACCGTTCCTCGCCACCGAGATAAGCGGCGCCCGACCCCCGTCACGCGGGAGTCGGACCCCGCTCGGGGGCTACACGCTCAGGGTGCGCGTACCGTACGCGCACCCTGAGCACTCGTTAAAATTTCGCCTTTCTGCTAAGCGGCGCCCGACCCCCGTCACGCGGGAGTCGGACCCCGCTCGGGGGCTACACCTGCAAGGTGCGCCTCGCGCGCGCACCTCGACACTTGCTAAAATTTTGCCATTTCGCTTGCAAAATTTCGAGGAAAGGGTAAACGAAACTCTATCCTCTTCAAGGGTCCCGATCCCTCGTCCCACGCTCCGAACCTTAGAAGGGAAAGTCACGAGTGGAAGAAGACGTGAAGTCTAGTTGGTCGGAATGCGCAAACGCCTACGACCCCCGAAGGTTACGGCAGCGGCGCTCACCAGCTAGATGGAACGTTGGAGCCACCCGCGGCCTAAGACTTCTGAGGATCGAAGACAAGGAAAAAGGGGGTCGAGCACCTCACGACTCTGTGAAGCGACACCTTCACAAAAGTACTTAGAAACACCTCCCGTAGTCAGAAAATGTCCATTCCATTCTGATTTACAAAAGGGCCGGGCACTTTTGGCCTCGGCCGTCCTAAGTACAAAACTAAAAACTACTCTAACTCCTATTCTGCCGGAGGAGGAGGGGGCACGCTTCCTGCTTCTTCTTCCCCCGTGCTCGCAGCAAGCTCCCGCGCGAAAGGGGCCGCCTCCACCTCGATGGTGTCCAGCTCAGCGTCGGTATAACCGGCGGCAAAGCCCTCGCTCAAGTAGTCGAGGGCGATGTTAACATAGGGCGACCGGGCGACGGCGAACGCCCGGTGCACCCCCCGACAGACCGGCGGGACGGCATCCCCAGTCGATTCGACCGACGCCCCCACGACCGCCTCTATCCGCGTAACAGATGCCCCGCTGGAAGTCAAACCGACGGGTACGTACGAACCTCTCCGCGGTAAATCGATACATATATATGCATATATATTTCGTGTGCAGGGTTCCACCCTCGGTCGGTTCGACCGGCGTCATTGCGATCGACTCGATCGGTGCGACGAACGCTCCCGACCTAACCTGACGCCTGAGTCGTGCCCGCCGTTTCAGCTTCCGCACGGCTCGCGACTTAGTCAGGTATGGTCTATAAGGGCTGAAATATGCCCCGACGGCCCCACGAGTTCGAAGGCTGGCCCGACGTACGGGTTCGACAGCCGCTCAGGGCGTAACTAGAGTGAGGGGTGGATTACGATGGGCCCACTAGCGGCCAATACCCTAGCGCCTGGGCGCCCGGGCGTCAAGGGCATCGTAAATCCGCGTTCGAGTCCCGGTTCGTCGAGCCTAGTGATGGTTCGCGCCGACCCATGGGTATCCTATCGCAAGGAGGCAACGAGCCCTCGGAACCTATCGAATGGAACCGAGAACTATATGGGTCGGCGACTGGGAATATTGGGACCGGCCACCAGCTGGCCTACGTCGGGATCCCCCCGAAGGGATCCCGGGGCCCCACTTGAACTATCCGTTAGCAGCTCGATGAGCGTCGCACTACGGCCCACGAGGTATAGTGCGGCTCGGCTCAACCTCCCCGTCTGGCGAACAGACGCGTGGGAAGGCGATTAAAGACGAACCACGTCTCCGGACGGGACTCTGCGACGAGCGGAGGACTCGGAGGACGGAATCGCAAAAAGAGATCCGTACGGGATCGCAGAGCGCAGCGGCTTTGAGCCACTGCTCGGTCAGGCCAAGATTTGGGTTGAAACACGCCCCGACGGCGCGCAGAGTTCGAAGGCTGGCCCGCCGAACGGGTTCGACAGCCGCTCGTGGCGCGAATAGAGCAAGGGACGGAAAACGGCGCCCCCGTTTAGCGTCCGGGTGCGCTCTGGCGCCGGGGACACCGTGACCCGTGTTCGAGTCCCGGTTCGTCGAGCCTAATGATGGTTCGCACCGACCCATGGGTATCCTATCGCAAGGAGGCAACGAGCCCTCGGAACCTATCGAAGGAACCGAGAACCATATGGGTCGACGACTGCGAATATTGGGGCCGGCCACCAGCTGGCCTACGTCGGGATTCCCCCCGAAGGGATCCCGGGGCCCCACTTGAACTACCCATTGGCAGCTCGATGAGCGTCGCACTACGGCCCTCGGGGTATAGTGTGGCTCGGCTCAACCTCCTCGTCTGGCGAACGGACGCGTGGAGGTCGGTTCAAGACGAACCGCGCCTCCGGTCGGGGATCCGCGACGAGCGGAGAACCCGGAGAGCGGAATCGCAAAAAGAGATCCGCGCGGGATCGCAGAACATCACAATTCGGGAGCCTGAGAATGAGATTATTCACTCCTTCTCAGGCTCGGGGGCTACTGTGGAAGTTTGGTACCTGGGCTAATTAATCGTATTAGCCCGGGAGGCTAAGCCGCGCAGACTAGCCAAACCACCTCCGCTTTGATAGACCCGGACCCGAGGACGAGGGAGGTTACTCCGTCTCGCCCGACCCCGACGTTCAAGACTCGGACGGGCGGTGCCCGGCCCCTGAGGTCGGACAAAGGTTCCGCCTCGCCCGACCCCGACCTCGAGGGGTCGGACGAGAGCTCCGCCTCGCCCGACCTCGACCTCGAGAGGTCGGACGAGAGTTCCGCCTCGCCCGACCTCTGGAGTCGGACGAGACTGGGCAACCCAACCACCCCGGACGAGACGGATGTCCGGGGACAGTTGAGCCATTAATAAGCTCCAACTCCGGATGGGACAGTGGCGATAACCGCTCCCGGAAGAGTAAATGCGCACAACGTGCACCGTCCACAGGATGGACGTCACTCCAACAGTCCCCTGTCAGAGACTCACCGTCTCGTACGATAGGACGCCCCGGAGCGACGGCCATCACCACGGCGTCATCAAGCCGGCTCCTACAGTGGCGCTTCTCCATACGGACGGGACTCCATCGAGCGACAGCTCGGACCATTCCGTCGACAAGAAGCAACACGGCCACTCCGAAGACGTCATCTACTCGGCCTAACCGGCGTACGGCCACGACCAGCCTCACCGAACCGGCCCTCCTCACGCCACCACATAAAAGGGGAGGGAGACCAAAGGAGGAGGCAAGCGAACAAGGCCAACAAAGTCTCGAAGACACACGAACAAGCTCACGAGGCACAGACACACAATCCACGCTCTCAAGCGCCCTTAGAGGCAGGAAGCACTCTCTCTCTTCCTCCTCCGTTTGTAACCCCCCTCGTTGTAATCTCAGTCGCAAATAACACGAGCAGCCACCAAAACTGGACGTAGGGTATTCGGCCCGAACCAGTATAAACCCTTGTGTCCATTTGCGAACCATCCGGGCCCAAAACGCGCTTCCCCAAAAATAATCACTCGTTGGTGATATCGAACACCGACACCTATCTCCAGAGGGTCGAATCATCGGTCATCTCTCAGGAGGGATCGGACGATCCGGTAGTCTGGAAGGACCTCGCAGCCACACCGGCGGAACAGAGTTACTGCAACTCCCTGTCGCCTGCTCTCCCTCCTCCTCCTCGTCCTCCTCCTCCCCCTCCTCGTGCTCCTCGTGCTCCTCCTCCCCCCCCTTCCCCTGCTCGCCCTCCTCTGAGGACTGCTGCTCCTCCGCCTCCTGCTCCTCCTCGTACTCTGGATCAGGCGACGGCTCTCGAAAAGAAGGACGGCTCTTCCTGCTCATCCCTCGGCTCGTGCTCCCCTCCGACTGACCAGCTCGCTGTCCCCTTATCTTTTGGTACAACGAGCGCACGTTCCTCATGCCGCCCACCATCTTTGAACAATTACCTGCAATACAATTCAACAAAATAATAAGCATGAGGTAAACAAAATAATAAGCATGATGTATATAATCTGAGAAAAACAAAGTAAACAAAATATAATATATTTGCATTATGTAGCATTACATGTTTCAGAAGTAGTCATCATAATCGGGTTTGGCAGGACATAAGTGTCATCATCACTATCAGCCATGTCCATATATTCCTCGATATGATTCGAAGGAGCACTGCCGTCATCATCATCAATCCCTAACTGTAATCGCTCAAGTAATTGCAAGTCCATCATATTTTCTACTTCATCTCCAGCGTCCTCATCAATGTCTACTTGCATTGCGATCGCTTCGTTTAAGTTTATCTCAAACTTCCCTTGTAGCCCCTCTTCTTGAAAGAACTCTACGTCATTTGTGTTTGGGTTGTTGTAGTCTTCATCGTTTGGAAGAGGTAGCCTACCTTTCAGTAATACCTTGTACACAACATCCCAACCCTTTAGCCGGGCGTCCGTTTGACACGGGTATGACAGATAGTAAACTTGGGTGGCCTGTTGAGCCACGATATAGACATCGTCTCCTGGGAAGACGGATGACTGTCGAATTTCGACTAGACCGACATTAGGAGTGTGTCTGGTTTGTGCGGGATCAAACCACTGGCATTTGAATATGATAGGCTTCAGAGGTTTGCAACCATAAAAAGTGAGTTCGTATATCTCTTCAACTCTTCCATAATAATCGACGCCATCTTCGCCGGGTGTGCACACCCCAGAATTAGTGGTTCTACGATTCGGGCGACTGTGCTCATGTCTTGTTGTATGAAAGCGATATCCATTCACGTCATAGACATTAAATGACATGACTCTATATGCACAGCCATCGGCAACCTGTCTCAACTCGGGACTCATAGACGCATCAGTTTGACCCTGCAAAGCTCAAGGACGAAAGATCGTTACATCAGAGACGCACGACCAATTTGCTTTGTCAAACAACGTACAACATTCATTGCATAATACCTTTTCTTTGAACCAAGAAATGAAATCAGGCTTTCCATCCCCCGCACCCTGTCTAAGAAGGGTCTCAGCTTGTTGCGGGGTAGCTTTCCTTGAAGAACACCAGAATCGGCGATGAAATTCTCTGTCAGAACGACAATCAAAAGGGATTACATGAGAAATTATGATGTTTTAGTTAACAAGTTTTTAAGGACTTACTGCATGTACGGCTCCACTTCGGAGAGGTTGGTCAGCACATAGTACATGATAGAGCGTCACTCCTCATTATTCAAGTTTTTGGGGCTCGCATTACTTGCACTTCCTAGTTGTCCTTGAAAAAGGCTGAGGCTGGTACCATTTTCGCCAGAATTGTAACAAGGGGGTGGATTATGCACGCTTGGAAGTTTGTCACCATAGTAAGTTGTCGTGGTGTTTGATACCTCCTCGAGAACATATGCCTCTGCAATGGAAGCTTCAATTTTGCATTTATTTCTACATTTACTTCGAAGAACCTTTTGACATCTCTCGATTGGATAGCACCAACGGGCCTGCACAGGCCCCCCCATTCGTGCCTCATATGGAAGGTGCAAAAGCAAATGCTGCATTGGATTGAAGAAGCCCGGGGGAAAGATCTTCTCCAACTTACAGAGCAACACAGGTGCCAATCTTTCCATGTCAGCGACCACGGTTCGAGATAGCTCTTTAGCACAAAGCTGACGGAAGAAGTAGCTCAACTCTGCCAACACTTCCCATACATGATTGGGGACGTAGCCTCGAACCATCACCGGAAGCAGTCGTTCAATCCATATGTGGAAGTCATGACTCTTCATCCCATTGATTCGCATAGTAGATAAGTTCACTCCCCTTCTCAGATTCGCTGCATACCCATCAGGGAACATCAACAATTGAAACCATTCTAGCACTTGCCTCCTTTGAGGCCTGTCCAAGACGAATTCAGCCTTAGGCTTTCTCCAATTCTTGCCGCCTGCAGGAGGCTGCATAACTTGCTTTGGTCTATCACACAACGTTGCCAGATCCACTCTAGCCTTCACGTTGTCTTTTGTCTTCTCAGGAATGTCCATAATTGTTCCCCAAAGTGCCTCGGCGATATTCTTCTCGGTATGCATTACATCGATGTTATGTGGAAGAAGAAGGTCATCATAATAGGGGAGCCGCTCTAATCCGGGCTTATGAGTCCACATATGTAGCTGACTATATCCCACAAAACCACCTTCTTCTGCATCGACCTGGAGAGAATCTATTTGAGCTCGAACCGCGGCACTTGTCATAGTCTGCGGGGGCGGGTCTGTAACTACCACGCCTTTCGTAAAGTTCTTGATGTCTCGTCTAAATGCGTGATCAAGACACAGGAATTGTCGATGTTTGTCGAACGCAGAATACTTGCGACCCTTCTGCAAGTAAATGAACTGCAGAGCTGCCTTGCATACTGGACAAGGGTACTTTCCGTGAACACACCATCCGCAGAATATCCCATATGCCGGCAAGTCATGCAAAGAGTAGTGGTACCAAACATGCATTTTGAAGTTTGTCTTTGTAGCTCGATCATACGTCCATACCCCTTCCTCCCAAGCGCGGACCAATTCATCAATCAAAGGCTTCATGAACACACCCATATTACTTCCAGGGTGTTCAGGAATGATCAAGGACAAGAATATGTTCTGTCGTTGAAAGAGGACGCCGGGAGGGAGGTTGAGGGGGACAACGAAAACGGGCCAACAAGTGTATGCAGCAGCACCCATTCCATAAGGATTGAAACCATCTGTTGCCAGGGCAACACGTACATTGCGAGCCTCTAAAGCTTTCTCACGATGAATATCATCGAAATGGTTCCATGCTTCACCATCCGCTGGATGGACCATCTTGTCAGGATTGTATCGTTTGCCATTTTTGTGCCATGTCATCTGTTTCGCGGATTCCTCGGTCATAAAGAGCCGTTGGATCCTCGATATAAACGGAAGGTGCCGCATGATCTTCACGGGGATCGCAAGCTGCCTCTTCTGACCTTCATCTGTGTCTACCTCCAGGTACCTAGAGGCACCACAGTTTGGACAATAATTTGCTCTCGCGTGCTCTTCCGTAAATAAGAGGCACTTATTGGGACAGTAGTGTATCTGGTCATATGGCATCTTAAGTGCTCGTAGGAGTTATTGTGACTCGTACAGGCTCTTTGGCATAATGTGATTTTCCGGAAGGAAGCTTCCAACGACCGTCATTAGAACATCATAGCATTCTCGACTCAGACTAAACTGAGACTTCACGGCCATTATGCGTCCAATGGCATCTAGCTGAGAAACCTTTGTGTGGACGTGGAGAGGTTTCTGTGCCGCGGACAACATGTCGTAGAACGCCTTTGCGGATGCCTCTGGCTCCTCTTCCATACGTGCTTCATCAAAGTCATTTAACATGTCTGCTACGCCGCCATCGTCATCAACTTCCTCGAGGCGTTGTCTGACGACCTCGTCTCTCGTACGGTCGGCTTCACCATGGTATATCCACCGATAATAGTTCGTGGTGTATCCATTCCTGCCCAAATGTTTACCCATCTCCTCCTTGGTTTTCAGACGCGTGTTTCCACATTTGCTACAGGGGCACCAAGTCGTGCGCGCTCCTTTCGCCTTAGCAAATGCCAATTCCAAGAAAGCTTCGGTCTTCTCGATCCATTCATCCGTGAACGAACCGGGGCTTGGACAACCCGTGTACATCCACTCACGGTCATCCATCCTCTTAACATATATATCAACAAGTGATGTAACCATTCAACTGAATATACACGATGTTCCTACTACCTAATAGGTAAGGATAGGTCCTAATCCCACCCAAAGACGCGTAGATGAGGTCAGTTTTCCATGGCTACCCCTATCCGAGATAGAATTTCGACAGCACCTCCCCGCTGTTCTCCAAATACACGTCCACAAAGAGAGAGTGTGTATCCGGAGAACAACGGGAAGATGGTGCCGAAACTCTGTCTCGGATCGGGGTAGACCATGAAAACTGACCTCATCTACGAGTCCTCGGGCTGTCCATAACGTGGACAATTCGAAACAGATAGAGTTATAGATATGCAAACATGTGCATATCTTCAACGCTATCACTTTCGAACGGGAGACGCCTAACTCGGTTTCGTGATCTACGAACATTAAAAGACACGAGGTTCTTTTATGACTCACCTAGCTCTCTGGCGAAGTGAAGCGTCGACGATGGTGCACACGGCCGCTCCTGTCAAAAACAGGACCAAAATAATGTCAATTGTAATTTTTAATATAACCAGGTGAATAGGTTTTAAAAAACCTGTTTACATGAACCACTAATTATGGCAACATGAGCAACATGCGAATCCACCTGAAACTAAGATGAAAAATGCAATTCCTTGAAAAACCAAAAAGGCATTGTTACTAATATGAAGTCATAGCAATCCCATAGGCCAGCAGAGGGGGGGGGGGGTTTAGCTGTCTCCTGCCGCGGGGGTGGGGGGCGCGGCGGGGGCTCGGCCGGACCGGGAGGGGCGCCCGGGGGGGGGGGGGGGCTCGGCCTGCCGGGGGGTGTTTTGGGGGGGGGGGGGGGGGGGCCTCGGTCTGACCGGGAGGGGCGCCGCGGGCAGGCCGGCGGGGGGGGGGGGGGGCGGGGGTTCGGCCGGCCGGGCCCCCGGGGGGGGGCCGGCGGCGGGGGCTCGACCGCCCGCCGGGGGGGGGGGGCGCGGCGGGGGCTCGGCCGGCCGGGAGGGGCGCGCGGGAGGGGAGGCCGGCGGAGTTACCTCGGACGCAAGTTGGCTAAGACTGTTGGGCGCGCGGGCGCTTGGAGATTTATATTATAGCCACTTTGCCGTGTGCGTGAATAACTCTCGGCAAACTAGATCTAGCTTTCGACAAAGGCCGTTTGCCGTGAGCCCAGAACACTCTCGGCAAACGTCGATCTAGCGCTCGGCAAAAGAATTCCGATTTAAAATAAAAACGTTACGACATTTGCCGAGAGTCTGACGGAGGCTCACGGCAAAAAGGATATATTTACCGTGAGCTTTACCTGAAAGCACACGGCAAATAAATTTTCCAGTAAATATGATAAATGCTGTATAAATTTTAAAATTACCAAAAATATCATAAAAATTTTTCAAAAATTCACATGATACACTATTTCATGTCTATTGCCCATTAAAAATATTTGAAGTCAAACTCCACGTACGGTGTCGCTTTGACTCCCAATTCTCATGCATTACTCTCAACTCTCCTCTACTTCTTCGGAGATTTTTCGTTTCTAAGCGTCGTACATAGCCATTTCCTCCAAACTGCTTTAATTTTTTACCATAACCTCAGTGTTTGCTATCATGATGTCTCGACAAATTTCATGATTTTTTAACTTCATTTCCTTTTATTAGAATTTTAACACTTTTGAACAACGTGTTATCGGACATGTTTCGTGCATAATATGTTCAAATTTTTCTTTCATAGCCTGGATTAAAACATTATTGGATTAACAAATCATGATTATAATTTTTTCATTCATTTTCATTATTGTCACAAAGACTTGTAGTTCAAATTTGACTCTTGTCCAAAAAATCAGTTAAATGAAATTAATGCACAAAATATAGCAAACAGCATGTAAAATAAAAACAATTTTAACATGACATACAAAATAACATATCACTACACAAGAAAAAATCTTGAGTGGAGAAAAGGAAAAAGTACAAACCTATTTTGCCGACGGTCAGAACAAAACACACGGTAAAAGCCATTTTTGCCGTGAGTCTTCCACAGACCCTCGGCAAACGTGGCCTTTTGCCGAGAGCCCGACAGAGGACTCTCGGCAAAGGTGTAACGTCGTTACCCAACCCGACGGCGGTCGGTGCACGGGGCCAGGGATGGGCACTTTGCCGAGAGCCGGCCGTGGACGCTCGGCATACAGGTATCTTTGCCGTGCGTTTTTTATTTTGCTCTCGGCAAATTGTTAGTATACCGAGTGTTTTTTGTGCCGTGAGTTTTCTTTGGTGCTCACGGTAAAGGTGTCCCTATGCCGAGTGGCCGTGGTTTTGCCCTCGGCATAGTTGCGGCACTCGGCATATGACGCGTTTCCGGTAGTGTTACTTGCTTTTGAATACGTACTTTATTAGCAGTTTGATTTGATGCGAGCAATGCCAGTCATGGCAACCGCGCTGGCGACCCGGCCAGGTCTCCGTTGCGGCCAAAATTGCAAAAGTGAAGAGCGCGGGTTTTGTTGGCGACGCAGACGCAGAGACGTGCCAACGGGAAGGCTGCTGGGAATCTGCCCAGTCCTCCTGCCTTTCTGCATCACCTCGCGATGGTTTCTGCTTTCAGTTTGCATGGAACGGCGGATCCGCAGAAAGCAGCAACCAACTGATCAAGCTGTAATTTCGACGTGCCAGTCAGTCAAAACGCAATTGCCTTAGACCGGATGGGTCTGTCGACACACCACGACAAACCCCAGCCGGCTGGCCAGTTCAACAAAAAGCCACACCCCACCCCCCCCCCCCCCCCCCCCCCCCCCCCCCCCCCCCCCAATCCGTCGTCCATCTCTCGTCTCCCATTCTATTGTCCATCAGGCCGATCACCAGTCTCGCCGCAGACTGCAGGCAACTCCGCCTCTGCTTCCTCCGTGTTTCGCGCGACTCCCTGCCCATGGCGTCCCCGTCTCCACCTCCCTCGTCGCCGTCGTGGATCATCCTCTCCACCATCCCGGTCGTCGACGGCCGGCTCGACGAACACACCGACGTCGCCCTCGCTACGGTCGCCGCGCCCCCGCGCGTCAACCTCCTCAAGCTCTCCCCGCGCGTCTTCCCGCCGACGATTGACCTCCTGCACACCAGGCTCAAGCTCCCCATCCTCCACGCCGCCGACCCCTCCGGCCTCCTCCTCGCCACCACCCCGCCGCCACTCTCGCCTCCGTCCTCGTCTTCGACCAGTGCGTCGTCCGACGACAACGAGAGCGAGGGGCTCGTCATCGACACCCCCAGCCCGGACTACCTCGTCCTCGACGTTCCCTCCGCCACCGCCACCCGCGTCCCTGATCCCCGCGGCGCCGTCTACAACTGGGCCAACCTCGGCGTCATCGCCGCTGCCGCCGGTGCTCCTGCAGGCTTCATGCTCGCGGAGTTCGACCACCACCACGGTTCCGAGGAGGCCAGGCTCGTGTGCTTCTCCTCCGAGACCGGTGAGTGGGTCGACAAGGACGTCGAAAACCCACTGCCCAGCTGGATCTGGAACTTCGACAACATCATCTCCCACGACGCGAAGCTCTGGTGGGTCGACGCCGGCATGGGCCTCCTCGCCTGCGATCCTTTCGCCGACAAGCCCGAAGTGGTCTACGTCCCGCTCCCGGAACCAGAAGGCGACGACGACGGGTCTGATTCTGATAACGCTTCCTGCTACTTCTTCATCGCCGAGGAAAAGCTCCCCTCCCGTCGCTGCGTACAGGTCAGCAACGGCAAGTTCCGCTGCGTCGAGATGATCCGTGCACGCCAGGACCAGGGCGGTGCAGCCCCCACCGTCACCATGCGCACGCTCGCTGATCCGGAGACCGCTGAGTGGACGCTCGAGTTCGAGGTCCGCTTTGACGATATCTGGGCCAGCGACACCTACAAGGCGTCGAGGCTGCCGGAGGAGAAGGCTCCCATGCTCGTGCTCATCCACCCCGAGAACCCCGACGTCTTGTACTTCTTCCTCGATGGGTACGTCTTCGCCGTCGACATGCGTACTAGGCAGGTGGTGGAGTGCAAGGCCCACAATCATTCCCTCGGCGCCGTCTCTCCGTCAGCCGTTCGGGCATTTGTGCTGCCACCACCCACGTTCACGGCAGGTGCGTTGCAAATTGCTCGGTTCTCGCATTCCCTATTACCCTTTGATGTTTCGCCTTCAGGCGGCAAGGCTTCCTGCGTGATGGATCATGGATGTATATTATGTCGACGTTGTGTCGTTACAGAGTTCAGTTGAAATAGTACATGCAGGCACTAGTGTATAGCCATAACCATATACGTCTAGCTAGGTAGATATTTCAATATCTAAAGACCATTCCTGGATATAATTGCGGCTGCATATATATCTGCTGTAAACATCGAACAAGTACATATATATGCATGCATGAATGAATAAGTTCCCTCTTAGCTGTTTTCTGTTGATCTGGTTTCGCATTTCATGAATCCCTGAAGGAAGTCCGTGTGTCTGCTAACTCGGTCACCTTAATTTATTAGACTTGTGCGTGTACGCACGTCAGAATTGTGGTGGCTTGTGTGTATGACACTTGTAGGGGCTATCATCTGAATCTGAATTCTGCTTGCTTGCCTTTTGCGATTTAAATACGTCTGATTCTCTTTTATGTTAGCTAGTTATTATATTATTATATATATGAGCTACTGCATATGCATGTTAATTCTTTTTTTGTGCGATTTATACATGTAATACGACCGCGAGACATGATAATGACTGAGTTCATATACTGTTTTACTTGTGCTATATTTCTGTGCATATATATAGTAGCCAATAATTTCCCAATATTAACTAACCTATAACAAGTTAATATTTCTTCTGCGTGTCTTAATTAGTGTGTGTTTATAACAAGATGGTCTTCAATTGGTTTCTTGTAAATAAAATGGAATGCCTCAAGTCTATTAACTAACCTATAGCATCTCTGTGTGACTTAAGGTTTGCCTGTGGAGGTTTCCGACAATGGTGTGAAGAAAGAAGAGTCAGGGGCACCACCATCTTGATTGCATAGGATTGTAACATGTTCTTGCTTCGTCCGATCTAGGCACAGAGAAGACAACTTACATTTGGAGGATGTTTTGAAATGGTGGATCGATCGATAGTTCTCTGGTGTTAGTTTATCTACCTTAGCTCGGCAGGAGAGGTCGTCTTTGTTACTGTCGTTATTAGGTAGTTTTGCCCCAGTTATGTCGCTCTAGAACATGGTGAAGTGTACTGATACATGCAGAAAATGTGTACTCGTATCACCTTTCTATCAGAATTGCTGGGATAAGTCTGGTTTTGTCTCTCCAATCTACTTGCCTTTTTTTCTCTTATCAATTCACGGTTATGGTTCTGCATCGTGCTTAAAATTGTCTGTTGTGTTGAACTAGTTACCCATTTTGGAAACTTGGCGAACTACCGTTACAATGTAGAATTTTTTTTTTTGTAGGACACTACAGAAACGTGAAATTTGCTACTAGGCACTAAAGTGAAAAACCTTTTCTGCTGAGCACTGTAAATAAACTAGATCTAGGAATTCCTATAAATCATCATCTTTCTTATCCATTTCAAAACACACAGCCCATTGCAAAATTCAAATTTCATCCCTCGGTGGGGGAGTGATGCTCGCAAAACACAAGGCCCAGTAGACCCCAAAGCCCACCATCCTCCATCCCACCTGTGTGCTCCAGTGGTGTGCCGCCCAACTCCCTAATCCGATCCGAAGCTTCCGAGTTTCCCGACCCAATTCGCACACGACTGAAGAGCCAATAATGGCACGCCACGTAGACACATCCACATCATCTCTCTCCACAGGTCTCACCGACATGTGGGGCCCATATCCCCAAGAGGCAGGCATCCACCCACCTCTCATTAATAGTCCACCACGCGATCTCACTACCTGCCGCTCGCCTGTCTCCCCTCTTCGATTCCCCCCCATTCGAAAGCTCACCCTGCGACGGCGATTGGCGGCGGCGAGGATAGACGGTGCTTTTGTGGCGGTTGAGGCGATGGCAGACACGGCGAAGTACAACCGGAGCAACCCGGCGGTGAAGCGGATCCTGCAGGAGGTCAAGGAGATGCAGTCCAACCCCTCCCCCGACTTCATGGCCCTGCCCCTGGAGGTCCTCCATCTCAGCCCCGTCCCTTTGCTATTTCTGCAAGGTTTTTGCCCGATCTGTACTTAGTCGGGTATTAATCGAACATTAGTTGGGCATTGATTGGGTTTCCTGTTTTTATGGCGCGGTGATTTAGGGACCCAATACATTCGTTGACCGTGAGTTTACCTGCATTTTATCTAGGTCTATCGATTTTTATAGTATTTGATCAATTAGCTATGATGTGACCTTAATTGATCATTGCAGTTTTTCAGTTAGAGTTTAGATGAAGGTTGGCTAAGATTTCATTGCTTAAATTTCCTGATGATTGATTATGGTTACATATTCTTCAAGAAATTGATTAATATTATTTATTTGATTTTGATAGTGTTGGTTATAATTCGAAACATATGCATTTGCACAGGAGGACATATTTGAATGGCAGTTTGCCATCTTGGGGCCACGAGACAGTGAGTTTGAGGGTGGAATCTACCATGGCAGGATCCAGTTGCCCTCGGATTATCCATTCAAGCCACCATCCTTCATGCTGCTTACGGTCCGCAAACTAATTGTTGCAACTTCCTTCTGAAAGTTCAGCATCCTGTTTGTGTGTGATTGCTAAAAGCTATGCCTATGTTGTATGCTGCAGCCAAGTGGACGCTTTGAGATTCAGAAGAAGATATGTTTGAGCATATCTAATTACCATCCTGAGCACTGGCAGCCATCATGGAGTGGTGAGTAGCATTAAGAATATTTCTTGATAAATATAGCTAAAGTGCCCATGGTAGTTTCATAAAGGATAATATCTAATGAATTGGCAAGCACCATTATTCATAGCCCATATGGTGTATGGTCTTGTGGGTTACACGAGCATGGTGCAAAAGAAAATGCTTATTTTTTCCTTTGGTCCTCGGATTTCTCATGGGGCAAGTACTTACCCTATGATAGGGTCAAAGGTAAACATGTGTTTCTTATCATGATTTAGAGGATTGATGATGTATATGAATAGCAGGGGTTGATCGTAGTAGCTAGCAGGGAAGATTTTACTCCCTTTCTTCGTGCTGGCCTCTCAGTGCTATTATGCTAAAGGATTCAGGTGTATAATTGGTTGTGTATGCAATTGTTTCCTATTGTTGATGAATAACAAGACTAAGATCACATTATTTTTACTGGCTTCATATGTTGGCACCATTTTTCATAGTGCATACACATGTTGTATACGCTATACGAGCATGGTGCAAAAGAAATGATTCTTTGGAGATTGTCTTGTGGAAGTGTTTAATAACTTCTGATGACCAGGCCCAATGAGCTACATGTATTTTGTTATGCCTGTTCTTGTTTGGAATCAAATGAATGTTATATGATGTAAACCTATTAAATTAGGGTGACTGTGTTCAACCCTAGATTTTGATTATGGTTTTCAAGTCAATGATAATGACTATCTTTGAAATGGTTCAACAAAAGATTAAAATGGTTGATTGTTTTGGTTGCATGAATCTGGTCTGCTTCTCTGTGCATTAACATGACTTATGTTTATAAATCTATATATATTTGACCGTCATGGGCTCATTTCTTTTGCAAATGCTTATTTTTCTAAAACAAATGTAGGAATGGCTTTCTTTCATGATTTTCTGATCATGGGGCTTAGCTGCTAAGCTAATTTTTCTTGTCGTAGTGCGGACAGCGCTAGTTGCCTTAGTTGCATTCATGCCAACAAACCCTGGTGGGGCATTGGGCTCCCTGGACTACAAAAAGGAAGATAGACGGGCACTTGCTATAAAATCACGTGAAGCACCACCAAAATTTGGTTCCCCAGAACGTCAGAAACTAATTGATGAGGTAAATTTCGTACTCAGCCTTAGAACAAATTGCAGCTATTTTTGTATTTTTGACATCATACTATTGCATCCACAGATCCATGAGCAAATGCTCAGCAAGGCACCACCTGTTCCTCAACAGCTTACAAATGGCAGTAACAATGATTCAAACCAGTTACCTGCATCTGACTCTTCTGGTGGGCCCGAGGACAATGTTGTTGAAGGTGGCAATGCATCTGGATCCATGAGCTCCTTGAGGAACTTGTCTGAGCCTGGATCAGAGTTGGGAGTTGCAGAGAATACTGGTGAAGCCCCATCAGATGATGTAACCCACCCTCATATGCCTGAAGTGAGCCGTAGAGAGGACACTCCAAGAGTCTCTGTGGCACATACTCCTGTTGCAACCCAGAAGCCAAAGCATGACAGGCTGTTGACCTTGGCCGCATTCGGGTTGACTCTTGCTATCATGGCCCTTGTCATAAAGAAGTTTTTAAAAATCAATGGCCTGGCTGGTTTCATCGAGGGCAAGTTCTGAGTAGGTTTGTGAATACTTGGAACATTCCGCTATAAGCTCTGCTATAAATTTATAGTCCCCTAAGAAATGTAAATGGTTGTTGTCTAGTCTAGCTATAGAGATGAATAGTGGGATGGTATACCCGCCATATGTAGTACACTTGATGAGAAATTCATGAGATTCTGCATCTTGTTAATGTCATTTGCAGTGTACTCTTTGCCTTTGGCATTTCGATGTGGTGTTTGCCTTTGCTGTACACGGATCTGATTGTGCCATCTGAACATTTGCTTGGTGGAGGCTCAAGCTGATAGGACATGTGCAGTTTTGGCAATTAGTAGTTATGGCATCACGCCACCGTCTTTTAACGAGTGGAAAGGAACAAGTAGGCTCATCAAGGTTATAATTTGGTTGGTCAAGAAAGGATCTGTACCTACTGCCTGTTTGATTTACCAGACGATTGCCTTCGCAATGGATGATGCCGTACTGTCGTAGGACGTGGATCTTTGGTTTAGTACGGACTTTATATAAGAGGCTGAGCAAAAACAGCACCATAGAATGACCATACATGCACTGCAAAACTAACAATGAAACTGCTAATACATAGCAATATGTATAAAGAAGGATGATATCCTAGTCGTGGTTTCGTGGAACTTGTTTTGTACAAACTCTGAAGCCTCAGGATGCCAGGATGCCAGTTACAACACCATCTAGCCAGGCTAATAAAAATCAATGGAAGCAGTGCTAACACAAAACAAAAATGAGCAACAGACACCTAACATTCATCTAACTGGAAGCTGGAAGCGGTTGAAGGGCCTTGAGGGGATTCATGATCACTCCATCAATAAGACCATACTCCTTGGCCTCCTTGGCACTCATAAAATAGTCACGGTCAGTATCTACATTGATCTTGTCCAGGGGCTGTCCAGTGTGGTACGCCAGGTATCCATTTAAGTTAGCCTTGTGGTGAAGCATCTCATTAGCCTGAAGCATATGATAAACAGAGGATTAGGGTACTGCTGTGATGCAAATAGCAGTTATTTTTGTTATTGGTTTGACAAAATAGCGGCTACTCAATTGGAAAACAATATGCATTTTAGGTTTAATAAGCATAACTCAGTAGGCATGATTAGTATACAGATCTTTTTCAGCAAATTAAGAAAAAGTATCTTCATTGATCAAGATGGAGTCCTGGTCATTAACAAGCACGGATATGGTCCTCAATTTTACCTGAATCTCAAGATCAGTTTCTTGTCCCTGAGCTCCTCCTAGAGGTTGATGGATCATTATCCTTGAGTTAGGTAAGCTGTATCGCTTTCCTACATTACATTCACTAGTTAAATGAGTTCTATACCCCACATATGGAAGTCAATCCTTCTATAGACTACATGTATTACAATACAAAATCAACAGTGTTACCTTTTGTACCAGCACTGAGAAGAAAAGCTCCCATACTGGCAAAAGGAAACAGAAAGGACTCTATAAGAATCTCTATAACATAATGCAACAGAACCAAAGCATGAGGCATACCATAATATGAAGCTAGGCAAAAAAGAAAAGTTGATCAAGGCACACCAAAAAGGAACAGGAACGTCAGAGTAGTGTAGAATAACAAATTAATAATTACTTTCATGACAACCAACTGTAAGCCTGAAATATTAACTTGGTCTCTTAACACGCTCTTATGTAGCCACTGCTATTTAAAGTTTTACACTTAACTATAGAACTGTAAGCCAAATGCTCTAATGTAATCATATTCCTTTGCTAGCATAGCTCATGCCGACCTTTTGTTTAGAAGAATTTACCAAAATTAGAATTATAGTTATTTTATCTATCAGATGATTCTGCAAATAATTGTTGAGGTCGTTACAAAATGCCAAATTGCAGAATGACAGAACCTAATAAATGCAAGTAATATCAAAATGAAGGACATCTCTTCACATTCACATGTTTGAAATCATATGGTCAAGAATTCACTGACGAGTCATTATGTTAGAAAAGCCAAGCCATGTATATATCTTGCTAGAAATAAGTACATAACATTGTGTGCAGGCTGGGGGAAAACAAACCCATGAACCAAGTGTCCCTAACTGGGCAGATCACGAGCAAGTCACACTGGATTCAGTTACTACCAAAGCTAAATGTGCTTCTTACAATTTGAGAACTCCAGAGGAAAAAACAAAACATCTGTTTTTTCTTGATGGGAGTCATCTCCAGCATGCCCAAACTTGCTAACGACAAAAGGTACCACAAAAGGTTTTGTTATAAATGATGAAACAAGTACACCAAATGGGGGGTTCAGGCTCAAATAAGAGCTGAAACCCAGACTTGTAATAAAACATAAGCAATATAAGGATCACATGAAGTTTAAAGCGATAATGCTAATAATTGGCGACAATTCAGCATAAATATAAGGATAAGATGTCTGCACTCAGTACCTTGCAGCTAGACCAATGCAAACAGTAGAAACATCTGGCCTGATATGCTTCATTGTATCAAAGATAGCCATCCCTAACAGAAATGAAAATCGTTTTATGGATTAGTCGAAGCAACTGATGCAAGCACAAGATGTACCTATGACAACAAATATGTAAGTTGCACTAGTTACCAGCTGTCACTGACCCTCCCGGCGAATTCACATACATAACAATATCCTACAAAAAGTTGACAAGGATTAAGAACTAGACTTAGTGAAAGAAAAAAACAAAGGTTCAGATCTGTGATGTCATGCAAGCTGAGCGCCTGATCCCCCAGCCAAATCAAATGGGGACACAAGCCTCACCTAAAGAAAGGTTCCAAGGTCAAATATAAAACCCAGTTTCAAGATTACCTTGTAGCTAGGAATTAGGAACCCATGTCTAAAAGAAAATTAAACAGTATTACGTATAGAAAACTAGGTCAGCGAGCATTCCCTGCTATCAGCTAAATAACAAGAGATAGCTTCAACATAAGTTGGCTCCTGATCATATGGAAATGAAAGCATTAAAGGGTTTCTCTATTTTCACCTTAGTTGGATCAATGGCATCAAGATATAGCAGCTGTGCAACAATGATGTTTGCCATATCATCCTCCACAGGGCCACCGCATCGGATAATCCTCTGCACCAAAACATGGACACAGTCGGTGACAGCACATTGCACTCAAAGAACAATACGAATTGAAAACCAAGCACTTGTTCAATCTGGTACTCTCGTACATGCTGAAAGAGCTGGCTGACAACGCTCTGAAACCGCTCCATCACCATCGGCGACGGTCCACGCTCCTGCCCTGACGCGTACTCCACAGGGAAATAGGGCGACCTCGGCACAACCAAGTCGTCCCTACCACGCAAATATACAATACCATCAGCATCCCTGCAAATTAAACGAAATCCACTCCAGCAGGTAAAAGCTGGACGACGGCAAGCTATAAGAATTTGCTTCGGTTTCACCTGATCGACCAAATCCCGCGCCGCTGGGCAGCTCCGTACGTCCCCGCTCCAGCGGCAGAGGCCATCACCGGGCGAACGCACCTCCTGTTTCTGCAAGAGCGGATCGAGAGGGGTTAGGGCCTGCAGAGAGGTCGAAAAGGAAGGAGGTGCGAAGAAGCGGTAACCTGAGGATGGGGAGGTACCTAGGAGCGAGAGCAGGGCTAGGATTTGGGCGGAGGAGGGGGGCGGTTAGCGAGGAGGAGGAAGCGGCGGCGGTGGTCGCCATGGATGGGGATGGGAGAAGAGGAAAGGAGCGAGCTCGCCAGAGGGTTTTGGGCAGAGGGGCTTTGGTTGCGTCGTCTTATCCGCGAGAGAAGACTCAGAAGAGACTGCCCACTGCCACTGGGGAACTATGCGAGTGAACGGAGTTCAGTGAGCCTTGCTGTTATATGGAATCTGTAGAGTAGTATAATTTCACCCAACATTCGTAGCTCTTAAATTTAAATTTAAATGAATGACTGTACGTACGTAAAATTATGATGCATAAATTAATTATTAGAGAGAATTAATAATAATATTTTATTTCCTTATTCATCGTATCATAGTCTAATATTATATGACGGAGGGAGTAATTTTTTTTTTAGTTATTACATTATTTTTTCTATAGTCAATATATAATCCTACAAAAACAGAAAAAAAAATAACTAACAGTTTGTAGTTGTTAGATCACATCTAAGAGTTATGAACAGAGACTGAAAGGAGCTCAAATTCCATTTGATTGAAAAATAGCTCAAATTTTAAACAAGGACTCAGACATGGATATATGATTCTATTCCACAGGCCCAGGTTAGGATAAGCACATGGCACTTAAGACAAAAAAATTTATGAGTTTAATTCTAGAAAACTGCAGAAGCTTTCAACACAAGTATTTTCAGTATACATGCCAGAGTGCGCAAGGTTCATCTCAACTATATGAACATACAAATTGTTGTCGTTTTAGGGCAGCTCTGACAGAGAATAAACAGTGATTGTTTTATCCGACCTGGTGTACAATATCTGTCTTGCCGTAGCGTGTGACCACCATGTTGAATACCATTGTTCCATTCTTTTTCACATTTGAGCTAATTTTGGACCTTCACGATCACGTCATAGCATAAGAACCAGTGCTGAAGCAACATGTGTACATAACAGAGTTTCAGATAGAACTATTCAGTACTAAGGTACATAAGAGTTCATAACCTTACACATGATCATAACTACGGACACGGGATACACTAGAGACATTCATAGCTGATACATATACACGCATACATACTCTACAACTAAAAAAAGCTACCGGGCCTAGTGTTTCATTAGATACCCTAGTGAAATGCTTAGGTACTGAAGCCAGCCTCAGTGAAGTGGGACGGTTAGGTGCTCAAGTCTGATCACAGCTCTGGCTGGGTGCGATAGGCCGCCTTCAGGAAGTTATCAAAGGGACTGGCTGGTGGTAGTTTCACTGTAGAACTCAATTCAGATGATGTGCGATGGACGCTCTCGAAACCACAAGAGTTCACCTGGACATACGCAGATTGTGTGACCACAATTTAAAGGATTGACAACATAAAACATATTAGCAGATATGTTTGGAATTTATCAAAATACATACCCTAGGAATGATTGAATGATGGGCAGATGGAAGGCTTGGCATAGGGTTGTCTGGAGTCGATTCGTGGCCATTGACAAGCCAGCTCGAGAGCTTCTTCCTAGTGCCCAGTCCCAGGGCTTCACATTGACTAGTCATTGTACCATACGGAAGTGGTGAGGTTGAAACAGATGCACCTGCAACCTGGCCAGCCACATGCAGTGCCTGATGGCAGATGAATGGCATTCAGAAACTGTTGTAAAATCCAAATAATAAACAGTGTCTGTCGATCAATATGGCCAACTTGACCATGTAATATAATAGGATATTGTGGTGGAAAAATAAGAGAAAAAACATACATAATGATATCAAAGTACTTACCGATTCCAACAATTGACCAACACCTAGAACATGCGGAACAGATTGCGGTAGAGTAATCTTTGAGATGGAACTAGCAGTATTGGTAATTGGTGACTCATGCAAGCCACAATCCACTGAAGACGTTCTTGAACATTCCTGCATTGAAAAAAAGAAGGTGAGGCAGTCTAAAAATATGTGCCATGTTGGAAGGAACAATTAAAAGAATACTGCACCATCCCAGACTTGCGCAGGTGCCTTCATTCAGTGAATCACAAGTGCACCATTCAACAAAAGAAACATACCTCATCAAATGAAAGGGATTCGTCAGAAAAACCTTGCGTATTAAAGTTAGACCAGTCAAGTGCTGAATTCGACTCAAACAAGGGCATTTCTTCAGGTCTGAACATCTCCGTGAGCTCCTTTGTCAATACATCCTTGCTCATCTGGTAATGCAATTCAAGAACAAAAATAAATAGAGAATGATGAATTAGTTTTGTCTTCAGAGAATGTGATACATGTGATGTCAAAGGTAAACACATGGCAAGTCACATACAAGACTAACCTTAGTGAAATTAGAAAGTGCAGAAGCAATAACATCAAGGACTCGCTGATCATTGATCCCTACTTTTTCCCTGTAATCAGAAAGTATGGATCTGGCAACCTCCTGATCACTTTCAGAACCAAAACTGCCCAGATCTGATTGCAACCTTACATAGAGTTGCATGTCGTCACCAATTCGTAGGTACGGGTCAATCTGCAAAGCATTCATAATACCTATTCACAGAGCTGCATTTTATTTCACTAACACAAGGAAAAGCTGGTATACAGAACAGGAAAATGGGAAAATAAAGAGAAATAAATTGAAGAACATCTATTACTGACTTACATCGGAAATTTCCCCAAATAAAACTTACATTGGAAAATGTAAAGCATCGAAGCAAGTCCAATAATTCAGTAATGTGACAGACTTTTCCAGCATAAGATAACATACTCGTGGCTAAGGTGAAAATTGACCGTTGGCAAGAAGCCGGCAGTATTCCTGAAAAGTCACATAAATAAAGGCAGGTGAGAAAGACAAATATGCAGGACATAAAAACCAAAAATTTGGAGTGCAGATCGTACCATCTAGAGTTGAAGCAACAGTTCGAAGTGACAATGGCAACTGGAAAAACTGGATGATATTATTGCTGCTTGAACTCTGCAGCATCAAGAACATTAAGAATAGTAATTTCATTTAGAAAAGTAGGCCACCAACAAGGCTAGGAACAGTTCTTATAAAAGAACCACAAAATTGTCTCGAGAAAAGACACATGCCATGAATGATAATTCAAGAGGTAAATCTCTTCCAAAGAATCCATACCTTAAGGCGGGAGGAAAGAACTGTGAGGCTGTACGAATGACCAATAGCCTCATAATTAAAAGGAGTATTATCAGTTTGATTGGCCTGAATCCAGAGTGCAGAAAGCAGTTGATTCGTTTGATCTTCAGTTAACATGGCAATTTTGGTCTCCTGAAACATATGTGCCACAAAACAGTTAGTCGGCTTGCTGCAATAAACAACTAGCAAGGGACGTGTCCGTGAGAAAGAAAACTAGTATCAGTGCCTTCTATTTTAAGCTGATCTAATGGAAGAGACATAGACTAAAGAGGATTTACCTCCACAGAGCTACTTAATGCCGCATATCGATCAATGAAAGAGAAAACCAGCTTTGAGAAATAAGCTGAATTTTTTCGTGATGAAACATGTTTGTTATCCTCTGCATGCACATTCCTCTCCTTTAGGTCATCAGACACCATATTTCTAGGCTTATCTGAACCCAAATTATCCTTCTCTCTTCTCAGCTTCTCCAATAGAGCAGTAGCTGAAGCAAATACAGATGTAGTCCTCGTCTGCTTTTTTGCTTCATATAGGTACTCTGATTCACCCCATGGATGACCTGGTCCTCGGACAACAATAGCAGAAAATATATGGTGCGCTCCCACACGAGTGTCAATATCAGGGTGTATCATGGACTTCAGTATCTGCTGCAGGAGTGCTTCTGGAAACACCTGGTTGCAAGACAAGAAACCAGCAATGAGGAGTTGATAAAAGAATAGGACAGAACATTGTAAGAGAATGGAACTAGGCGGCATGGGTACATTATATGACCATGATCCCACCCATCAATCAATTCTCAGTGCCATTTGCAAGGAAATTAGACAAATATCACAGTAAAACTTCGTTTAGAACAATATGGCAATTAACTAAATAAACAATTTAGGACTTTTTTCTTTTCTTTTATACCTAAGCATCTCAACATAATACTCCCTCCGTTTTTTTGCTTGTTGACTCTAGTTCTAATTTGAACTAGAAAGCAAGCGTCAACAAGAAAAAACCAGATGGGCGTACTCAATAATGGGTGGACATCCAAAGATGATAAATTTTCAGAAAGAGCTGTCAACTGACCATAGGAGAGTTGGATGATACTGATGTCAAAGAGACTATGTGTGAAAGAATCAGCAAACTTCCAAGTGTTGCTCTAGTGACAGTTGGTATGGAAGGTAAATTCTCCAATGTGATTGCCATCATGTCATAGAGTGGCCGCACGTCATTAATCTGGCAGAAATACCAGCAACAATTAAGAAATGTGCAATTAGAAATGTAAAAATTGTAAAATAAGCAATTGATAGATAAGCATCTGGTGGGAATTTTTTTGCAGTGGAAGATATGTTATTGATAACATTAGCATAAGACCAGGATTGTGCAGGACATACTCCTCGAACAACTTCCATAAGACAGTCCTCCAAGAAATTCTGAAGCGATTCGTTCAAACTCAACTCTTCAATACTGCCTGATTCCACAGCCTCCAATGTTTTCCTCAAGTGCTTGCACAAGTCACTTGCTACCACAAGTTCAGCAACAACTCTTCGTGATCGCAGCTGTCGTGCCAACAGTGTTGCTGTCTGAATAATATTAGATTTTGTCTCAGGATCGTGCGAAACATTTTTGTGATCCAAATGCCGAACAACAGCAGTCAAAATCAATTGCTCATTGCCTGTCAGACAAGAACCTTGAGCATGCAGGGATAATACATCGAAAAAAGTTCAGGTATAAAAATGTAAATTGAATGGTACATAATATTATAATGTGAGAACAGCACATTAAGGAAGCAGAAACATCATATACTATAAGAAGGTAGATTCAGAACAAGAGAGAACCATTCCTACAAACTATGTACCTAAATCCTGAAAAAAGTGCTTTTTCAAAATTCATTATGTAAGAAACCAGAAACATGCACTATAATACCAGACCAACAGAATCTTCATAGAAAGACGTGCAGGAAATTGAAATATTTTTAGTTCACTGTATTTTGCAAGCAGTTCTGATTTCTGAACAAAATCTTCTTCAGGATAAACAAAATACCTGAACTCTTCTCCAGATGAACCATATCAGACAAAACAAGAAAAGCCAATCCACGTTGAGGAGCCCACTGTTTTTGCATATCAAAGTATGCAAGCATTGGATCTAGGATGCGACGCATAGTTGTACTCTCTTTTGCCAATTCTGCAAGCTTCTGCACACAAATATGTGACCATACTTCAGGAGATTCACGTTCCTCCCTGCATTTCAAACAAGATAAATCATAATCTATACTGTACACTGCACTTTATCAAGTAAAAGAAATAAAAAAAAGGACAATGAATAACTCCATAAGGTGGCCCATAATCTACACAAAGATTCACACATTACAAGACCATAAAAACAATCGGCCCCAGGAATTACACCGCCCCTGCGGTATTCTTTTTAAAAAGCATCACCTGCAAAGCAGGGAGCAAAAAGTCTGTTCTGACCGAGTTGTTATGAATAGCACTTGTATTCTTAATAGGGTCACTAGGCCCAAATGTATACAACACAGGTACAGGTGTGTACGAATATGCAGAAAGCCCCCTATACAATGGAGAAATACAAATACATCTAACATGAGTAAAACAAGATGCACCGAGTTGATTTTGTTAATTCCACAAATTGTGCACACCATGATTTGAACCCTGGTGGGAGAGGCCTCACACCTGGAGCCTCTAACCAACTGAGCTACTGTCGGTTTGCCGCAAATGACAAAACAAAGTATGAAAAAGGAACAGGGGCGCATCACCAAATATGGCAGATCATTTCTAAGACAATTAAACCATGTTATCATGTTCAAATTTGTCCAATGGCAGAAGGATAAATGTAAATTTTGAATTCGGTCTTTATATGATTATGCTGGCCTTCCAAGAGAAATTGTGGGCCTTAAATATATCTTTCATACAATTTCCACCACAAGGAATAGATAAACCTTCCGTGTTCCCATTCTCTACTTTAATCTAGTAAGACAAATAAATAAGTCATCTTGTGAGAATAGAAACAGAGCTATCAATCTCCATGTCTAACATGCCTACAGTCTTAAAAATGTTATATTAGGCCAAAAGTTCTCATTGTGTAACACCTAGATTCTAGAGCCTAAGTGTGCTATCAAGCTTCTACTTCTAATAAGTCTGCGTACTTAAACCCTCCGAAAAGAGAAGGAAAACCACGCAGTATGTTCGGAAAGAAAAAACAAGTGTTGTTGCATGATGACATGATGAGCATATGGTAATGATATTTTACCTTGTAAGAGCTGAAGAATCCCTTGCTGGTCGCAGCCTCAAAGTTACCCTGCTGATATTCACATCATTACCAACACCAAAGCCAGGCCTGCCCTCACATCTTACTATTTCATCAACCCAGTTGTGCTGTGAAGCATGTCTGTCATCAGCACCACCAACTGATTCCTTTGTCCTATAATTTTCCAAGACCGATTGCACTATCTGAAAAGAAATGGAAAGAAAGTTGAATCCTCGATTGCCATCATTGCATTGAACTAAAGAAATGTAGCAAGTGGTTGCATATAAATAGCTGAAAAGTTGACAAGCTACCCAAGAATAAAGCCTAAACTGAGTGGCATCTTAAAGTAAATGGAGAATGTTCAGAAGGCGCCATTGCACACATCTATATTTATAAGTGGAAAAACAAAAAAAATGATAGAGCACAAAAATTGAGGAAAACGTTAACTATATCAGGCAGCCTTGGTTCAGTGCAGATAGACAAAACCCAGTTCAGTTGATATGAATCATCCTTAATCAGATAAGCTGGTTATTCTTAAAGGGACAATAATCAAACAAGCAAAGGAAATCAGAAGGCAAACAGAAGTAATTTTAGCTACATGTAAACTATAGTTTATAGTATCATACAGTTCTGAACAAGCAATGACAACATTGATCAATCATCAATGTAATGAGAAACCCATTGCACCAATACCTCATCAAAATCAGCAAATATGTATGAATGCTCTTTCATGAACCAGATCTGCACAAATATCCCATTCCAACAGAATTAAAGTTTTGTGCAAAATTATTAGAAAACACCAGGACAGTAAAATGGGAAAAAAAAAGTTCAAAGTAAACCATGTATTACCATTGCTGACAAGCACTCCAAACTTGCAGCCCTCAGAAGACTATGCTCTTCTCCCCGTTGACGTGAAAGTGCACATACTTTGTGGACCAAGCTTTCAATATTGCGTGCATACATGTTGTCTACCTGCTAACACGCCCCCCAGAAAATAAATCACGATGTACGCCTCAAAAAGGAACCATCAAATGGCTACCATAAATATGAACGTTTATAGCAGAGAACATGTTCATTTGTCAATGCGTCACCTGGCTGTTGATGAACCTCGCTAAAGTCTGACAACCAAGAATGTGAATGTTCTCCTGCTTGCTTTCCAGGAGCTCAGTAAGGACGTTCACCAAGCTGATGGCAAAATAAGCCCTGTACCATCACAAGCACACAGCAGCACGGCATAAAAATCTCGGCCATGAAAACAACACATTAAACAGTTAACATTGTCATATAGTATGATATGGAAGTGGCATCCAAAAACTTTGCAACTCACATCTGCTCCTTGCAGATGAAGAGAAGTTTGCTGTAAGCTTCAGTGATAATCCTGACAAAGTTAACATGCGAAGCACGAAGCTCCTTGTGACTCCTCTGCTCCAGAAACTTCGCAATCTGACAGGATAAGCAAGCAATGATTAACCACATGGTTCAAAGGTAACGCAATAGCAGCAGCAGCACAATGAAATGTAGCAAGACGGAAACGTCATATACCTTTGGTATTCGTAGCGGGTTCTTGGCAGCATACTCACACAACTTCACGATTTTCCTCTCATTTGGAGCGCCATCCTGGGAAAGCAGAATATGGTACGTGAGCAGGGGCGCTACGCCTGACTACTTATTACACCCAAATACGGCTACTGATGCCTCTTGTAATGAACATTGCGACCTACATTATCCACGAAACCACCATTTGCCACAGCAGAAAAATACTCCGGAGAGCACTTTACAAGGAAAGTCGTTAAGGTGCTAGTACTTACAGATCGAAAAATGATACTACAACGTATTCAACAGCGACTGCGAAAACTAGACCAGCGGCGAAGAAACCGGACCGAGAATAGAGGCGGGCGGTACTCACAGGCGTCTTGGGGAATATCTCGGCGAGCAGCTTCTTGTACCGCTTGACGGGGCGGCGCGAGCTCGGGCGCAGGGCCGGGCAGCACACGCACATGCTCTCGCACGACGGCAGGAGCTTCGCGGAGAGGAACCCCATCTTCCGCTTCCGCCGGCAACGGACTAGATAGATCTCACCGGCCTCTACTGATACTGCGCTGCGCTCCTCTTCCGCCGACGCCGCCGACAAAACCCACCCAACTGACCAGTCCCCGCCCCCAACACGCGGAGAAGCCCCCAAAACCCAACCTGGCGAGGCCACGGTCCACGGAACCGACTGATGTGGGGAAGGGAGAGAGAGAATTTGGGGTGGGCGAGAAGCAAAGGACAGGGAAGAGGAGAGAGACACCACGTGAGCGAGAGTGGCCTCGGTGGTAGCGCCAATTGCAGCCTTTTTTCCTGTGTCCTCCAGCGACGCGCGCCGGGCGCTTTCCACAACACGCGCCGCTGAGGGCAGCAGCGTTCAGTACCAGTGCCCACGCCAGGTTGGGGGACCGGCGTGCGTTTTGAATGCAGAGTGCGCCTGCCTAAAAGGAGAAACTGTGCTCTTCGTTAGATTAAGATGACTTCGTTGATGCGACATTGGACTTGGGACAGTTGTTAATTAGTTGCCGGTCACGCCAGGTTGAGTACTACTGCTACATGATGGTCTGTCTAATTATGCTGTTCAGTGTTTTGTCAGGACATTTGATTCTTTTATCAACACAAGGGTTCTTTAATGTAACATGGGTTAACTCGTGGACTGAAGAACCATGTTTTCCGTTTCCCGGTATAAAGCATGTGCATGTGAAGCCACGAGGTTTTAGGAGTTTTTTCTACTGTGTAGTGTTTGACTTGAGAGCGCATGCTAATCAATCGATCCTCCGTCTTCCGCACGGGGAAGTATAAAGACCAAAGAAACATAGGGCTGTCCTAACTCTTAAAAGAGCATCTTCAGTAGTATATTCATTCCATTACCCCAATTTCCGAACCTATTCTTTAGTATGGTAATGAAGATTGTGACAACCAAGCAGTGTAATTAGGTAGAAAAGTTCGACAGTATCAAAGACAATACCTCTTTTGCAGCTGTAAAACGATACGTAGCACGCATTAGTTGAAACAAGCAAAACTCAAGGTGTACAGTAAAAGGAAAACGCTACTCCCCTTCTCATCGTTTTTGAACGGTAACATTAGTACAACGTCTTCAAGCAAAAGATGTGAGTTTGTAGACCATTCAGTGGCGGACAAGAACACAGAAGGGGGCAATTGGCCAAAATCTTAAAAAACTAGTAATTAATAATTTTATGAGGTGTCAATACGGCCTTTGAGAAATTTGATATGGCTTTGAAGAGCATAAAACAAGTAAATTTACACTGCAAATATATGCTCTAGACATAGGTGGACCGGGCTTAGGTCCTTCTTGTTTTACCCAAAAGTAGTGTGGAAAAAATGGAAGGGTTGGAGCCCCTGGTCCTAGGTTATCGAGTTGTGGCTCAAACTGATGTAAGCCACCTATGAGAAAAAGAAAAAAAATAGAGGCAATAGTGATCGAGTTGTGAATGTGAATTGTGACATATTTTTTGCTCCATTTGGTTGGTTGGCACTTGAAGCCTGACGATATTTTACATAACGATAACTTTAATTTAGTATGACAGGATTGGTCGTGTTGCAAGGTAAACTATAATAGACATTTTGATTTGGGCCTATCAGCGAATCGGGCCCCAATTCAACATCAGTCTAGATTCCAGGCACCGCAGCGAGGACGTGATGGGCTACACTGGCCGAACTCCACCGACACACCCCCTGGTGTTTATCGAGCTCGAAGGCCGCAACGGCCTACCGGCGCGTCAGCTTGGCCCACGCGAACCCAGCAGCGACGAGTCGACGGCCGACCCAAGCCGACCGGCGCCAATGCTCTCCTCTGCCTTCGTCGTCCTCCTCCCAAGGCATCGCCCCTCGCAAACCCTAGCTCCGCCTCGGCCTCGCCTTCCGTCGCGATGTCTTCGAAGCGTCCGAAGCTCGAGGGCTTCAGCATCCCACGGCCCACTTCATACAACTTCGAGCGGTCGAAGCCCGTGCAGCGGCTTTACCGCCCCACTGACGACCCGGACCTCGATGACATCGCCTTCTCCGACGACGCCCCCGCTGGAGCCTCCGAGGAGGCCGGGAAAGCGGGGAATGATGATGAGATCGATCCTCTCGACGAGTTTATGGCGGGTATCGAGGAGCAGATCCAAGCGCCGCCCCCGCCGCCCAAGCCCGAGGCGCTCCGCCGCGCAGACTCCGACGAGGACGAGGATGACCCTGTAGAGAGCTTCCTACGGGCCAAGAAGGATGCCGGGCTCACCCTAGCTGCCGACGCTATGCGCGCCGGCTACGACTCCGACGAGGAGGTCTACGCCGCCGCCAAGGCCGTGGACGCTGGCATGATGGATTATGACTCCGACGACAACCCTATAATTGCGGACAAGAAGAAGATCGAGCCCATTCCGCCGCTCGACCACTCCACCGTCGAGTATGATGACTTTAACAAGGATTTCTACGAGGAGAAACCATCGATTTCAGGTGAAACACCTGGGCCTTGCATTCCTTTCTGAACCTTTGATTCTAGTTAACCCTGCACATGTGCTGTTGACTGTTAACACTGGTTTTCCTTTTAGAGAACACACTCACCTGCGTAGTGTATCTAACCAGTGCTCAGACGCTGTGCTTAGCGCAGTTAAATTTACAATGGACCATTCCTAAGCATATGTTTGATTAAATGTTATGTCGTCCCATAATTTCAAGTCTGGAAGTAAAAAAATGATTCACCTCACCACTGACTGTGACAATAATCTAGTGACTGTATGACTGATAATCGTGATAAGAATTAAGTTGCCTCAACACCAACTAATACAACTAATCATGATGGCCATGTATAGTGAAATAAGCCGCTGTCTTGACATGAAAACAAAGCAATAAGGTGTTCACAATGACTTGTTTCGATGTCATGCTTAGAGTTCAGGTGCTGGAAATTATATTCCTGTAATTCATTCTTATTGTTCAGATGTTCGAGATTATATTCCTGCAGTTCTTAATTATTTTGTTAAATAAACTCGACATGTTATTACTTCTCGTTTTCTATTCAAATGCATATGGACTGATAACACTTCATTGCAATTGTCATTCTTAATTCGTATTTAATATCTTTTCCTGGACTATGAAATGGTATATAATATATTCTCACCCTCAAGCGTTACTCTGATAGTGATACTTTCTTAAGCTAAACCTAATGGCCACTCTATCTGAAGTTCCTCTTAGAATAGTGTGCTGCTCTTAATAGGTTCAGTAATGCTACTTGGGGCAAGTAATAGTGTTCCTTGCTAGTGTTCCGAATTTATGTGTATGGCTTGTATAAATCGATTCCTAGATTGATATGGCCAACTCAACTCTAGGTGTATAATCGAAGAAATAATGGATGTCCATATTGTCATGACCTTATCAAGTGGTTATGCAAGAATCAGATGACTTTATTTTGTAAATGAAGTGGTATAAGAAGCCAATGCAACATGAGGCCAGCATTTTTTCTTTGCATGATTGATGTGGTGACATAGCCTACCCTAACTTGCTTGACACTATAAGGCTTGGTTGTTGTTGTATTGATGTGGTGACAGCCAGGCTGCTACACAGTTCGAATACGACATGTGCAGTGTTATTTCTCATTCATTTTAGTCTGAGTATATTTTGTTAAAATATTACTTGTTATTTCTCATTCATTTTAATCTGAGTATATTGTATTGCAATCTCACTTGTAGGGATGAGTGACCAAGAGGTGTCTGATTATATGAAAAGTTTGGCAATACGGGTTTCAGGCTTTGATGTTCCAAGACCAATAAAAAACTTTCAAGATTGTGGGTTTCCTGTGCCATTAATGAATGCCATTGCCAAGCAGAGTTATGAAAAACCAACAACAATTCAGTGCCAGGCCTTGCCTATTGTACTATCAGGCAGAGATATTATTGGCATTGCAAAAACTGGTTCAGGAAAAACTGCTGCTTTTGTACTCCCTATGATTGTTCACATTATGGATCAGCCTGAGCTTGAGAAAGAGGAAGGTCCAATAGGAGTGATTTGTGCCCCAACAAGAGAATTGGCACATCAGATATATCTTGAAGCAAAGAAGTTTGCGAAGCCTTACAACCTTCGAGTTGCTGCCGTATATGGTGGGGTTTCCAAATATGACCAGTTTAAAGAACTGAAAGCAGGCTGTGAAGTTGTCATTGCAACCCCAGGGAGATTAATTGATTTGCTGAAAATGAAGGCACTGAAGATGTTCAGGGCAACTTATCTGGTTCTTGATGAAGCTGATCGCATGTTTGATCTTGGTTTTGAGCCACAAATTAGATCCATTGTTGGTCAAATTAGACCAGACCGACAAACCTTGCTTTTTTCTGCAACCATGCCATATAAAGTGGAGCGCTTGGCCAGAGAAATATTGACTGACCCTATTAGAGTTACAGTTGGTCAAGTTGGCAGTGCTAATGAAGATATTAAGCAAGTTGTGAATGTACTACCTTCTGATGCTGAGAAAATGCCTTGGCTTTTGGAGAAACTGCCAGGCATGATAGATGATGGAGATGTTCTTGTATTTGCATCTAAGAAGGCTAGAGTGGATGAGATAGAGAAAGAGCTGAATCAGAGAGGTTTCAGAATTGTTGCACTTCACGGTGACAAGGATCAAGCTTCTCGCATGGAGACATTGCAGAAGTTCAAATCTGGGGTCTATCATGTTCTAGTCGCAACTGATGTTGCTGCACGAGGCCTGGACATCAAATCAATTAAAACAGTTGTTAACTTTGACATTGCGAAAGAAATGGATATGCATATTCACCGCATTGGACGAACTGGCCGTGCTGGTGATAAAGATGGCACTGCGTATACTCTTATTACACAGAAAGAGGCGCGCTTTGCTGGTGAGTTGGTGCATAGTTTGATTGCTGCTGGTCAGGATGTACCCAATGAACTAATGGATCTCGCTATGAAGGTTAGTTTTTGTTAACTTTATTTTCTTTTTGTGGTTCTATTTTGCAATGCGAATGAAATGTAGACTTGGCATGGAAATAGAATTCTAGCTGAATACAATGATACATAAATTGATCATTTGAGTTGTTTTGGATACTCTTTTTTCGATTTCCCTACTTAATCATCATAATAACTTGTGATTTGAATTGCAGGATGGAAGATTCAGGTCAAAACGGGACTCTAGAAAAGGCAGGCACTGTTTCTTAACAACGTCTTGCAGGTTTTTTTGGATGAATCCTTTACAGAAAGGTGTTGTACTAACATGTTATTATGCTGATCAGGTGGAGGTGGGAAGAAAGGTGGTAAAGGAAAAGGCAGTGGTGGACATGGACGTGGCGTGCGTGGAGTTGATTTTGGCCTTGGCATAGGTTACAATTCTGAGTCTGGATCACAAATACCTGCTCCAAGATCTGCCTCTGTAAATTCATTGAAGACAGGGATGATGAAGCAGTTTAAGAGCAGCTTTGTCTCTGGAGCTTCGAATACACCAAGCAGCGGTGCACCTTCCTTTGCAAGACCAGCACTTCGCGGTTTTGTTTCTGGTGGCACCATAGGAGGAGATGCACAAACAGCACGGCCAGCTCAACCGCCCCCCTCCTTTGTCCCTGCGTCCCGACCAGTGCATTCGGCACCCTCCTTTGTCCCGGCATCCCAGTCAGCTGGAAGTGCCAACGAAAATGGTAACACAAATCCTGAAAGGTAGGTCTAAGTTTATTGTGTGCTGTCGCAGGATTATTTCCTAGTAATCCATTTATTATCTTCGGATTGGTGTTTGCAATTGTAATCCAAATTTGAATTGACTGCAGTTCACGGGATCGGTCAAGGGAAAGGAAACGACCATCAGGTTGGGACCGCTAGGCCCTTTCAGCAGATGTACCAATGGTGATCAATTTTTCCTCCTTGAACAATATCGATGAAGACTGTAGATTACATGAAAGTGTGATAAATGTTGTCTTAGTTTGCCCTGTATTCTTTCGTTAGTCATTATCTCTGCCCGTTTTGCCGCGCGGGTTCCATGTTTGAGATTTGATACTAGATGGAAACGTGCGGTCTGGTAAGTGGCTACTGCTCCGGTCGTATACTCGATGTATACGGATATCTGACGCGCCGGATGTTGTATTATCCTAGAGTTGTATTTTTCAGGCTTAACCACGATGCAGTGGCTTAGCACAGCAAGTGTATTATTATTTTTGGTCAATATTAATTCGACAAAGACAAGATATTTTCTTACCTGTTTGCTATATATATCCATTTCTTTAGCATTATCTGCATGGGTTAATTGACTTCGAGCTGTTACTATGGCACCACTTATTGTTTTATTTAAACCAGGCGTGGGAATAACTTTCGAAGGTCGTGAGATTATGTTCAAAACTACTTGATTAACTGATACAGAGGGAACGAAATGTTCATCTGACACGCAGGCCCAAAGTTTTGCAAATCTACAGACAAGCTTGATACAGTACGTATCTTGGGTCACCTAGTGGTCCCACCTGCAGTAAGGCTAGCCCGGTGATCACCGCTCGACCAACACCACACGTCCACACCCAAGCTTCGGAGTTTCCCACGCCAACGCCACCAATCAGAAGAACCCACCATTTCGCGCAGACTCCACAAGGAGAAACGGGGAACAGCCGACGAGGGAGCGCGTGCGAGCGTGGGTGATCGGGGATGCCGATGCCACCGAAGGCCGATCGGCCGCGGCTGACGCTTGAGGACTACGTCCTCTTCTTCACCACCCGCAACGGCCAGGGCCTCACCCTCAACCACCTCAACCAGGTCCGCCGCCCTCCCCTCCTCCTCCCTCTCTCGATCTCTCCACTAACGCGCGTCGTAACCCCTGCTCCCTGCCCACCTCATCAATCATCATCAATTCATCATCATCGTCGCAGGTCATCCACATGCACGCGTTCATCAAGCTCCACCGCGAGAAGAAGGTACCATATATTCGTCTCTCCCCTTCCGATTCACCACCCGCTTCACTTCGGTTGCGTTTTGGAATGCTGATGCAACTCTCTCGTTTTCGCTGCTTCTGGTGATGCGGTTCAGCCGGTGATGGTGGACCTGCTCAAGTCGGTGGACCTCATGCGCCCGCGCCGCTCCACCGTCACCCTCAACGCCACCTCTCCGGCCCCGGGAGCAGCCCCCGCCGCGGCCGCCGCCCTCACAAAGGAGGAGGCCACGCGCGACATCGAGGACATCGGCTGGCGCGAGTGCCCCGTCGGCTCCCTCCTCTCCGTCCGCGCCGGCCGCAGGACGCCCGAGCCCGCCGCGGAGGCGTCCCCCGTGCCGCTCGCCTCCCTCGCCCCCGCGCCAGGCTCCTCCGTGGAGGGCGTCTCTCCACCGAGCCTGCTCAGCACCTCGTCCTCTCTTCCGCCCGCTCTGCCGGCGCCGCTGGCCAGGAGGAAGCGGTGGGCGAAGGGCACGGGGAAGGCAGCGCTGAGGACGAGGAAGCGCCGCATGATGGAGCTGCTCACGCTCCCATCCGTCGAGATGGCGGCCACATCAGGCGGACCGTAGCCTGGATCACCACTCCCCTACGTTGGTCACCCGTCGTCTGCAGGGAGGGTAGCGCCGGCAGGCCTGGCGCCTTCCTCACCTGTTCTTAATCGTTATCATGAGCATTGCTACTGTAAGGTTGAGGTCGCATATGGTTAACTTACCTCAAGTGTTTCATATAATCTCGTCTGTGCTTTCGGTAGAAATGTTGAGTAGTGAACTCTTAAACTTTGTTAGTTTCGGAGAACCTACATAAAGTATCAGAGCGCTAAGCTTGTTCAGTTTTGATTATGTTGTAATGTGGGTTTTGTGTGTGTCTATGTTCTCGGTAGTATACTTACTGCTCGTTTGGAGTTGTTACTTTGCATTACCCTGGAATCCTGGTAGTACGTTGTTGCAAATTAGTACAGGAGCAGAGCAGGGGCACGCTTCGTCGACACTCGACACACCATGAACAGAGCACTCTGAACGTTGCATCGCATGTGGCTTTGTTGCTCGAACCATAAGATCGGTAGCACTAGCCGGTGAAAAGCCTGTTGTTTCTGGTTTCAGCCTCGGTGCCGGTCTTCTCTAGTTCTCTTTTCCCGGTTCAGTAGAGCACTGGTGTAAATGCATGGGCTAGGAAAGGCAATGGCAAAGCGGGTCTTCTCGTTGCAAAGAAAGGGGAAATGGCAGAGACCAACTTACGATTCCTTCTGTTTTCACCGCATACGACGAGCCGTGTTCGTTTATCCATCCCGCATCTGTTGGTTCGTAATTGATGGAGGTTGAAGGAAAGCAAAGGACGCAGTACTTGTACGCGCAAAGCTGCTTGCTCTGCCTGCGGCTGCGGTACACGCACCGTGAACATGCAACGACCGGCGTCTTCTTTTGCGAAAACGTTGCGACGCCTGTTGCCTGTTGTACAAGAGCTCGCCTTCCATCTTGACCAGACTGGGGTGCGCTCCGAATCCATCCGACGACCATCCTCGTTCGCGGTTGCGTCTTCAGACGATCCTCTCCGTCCGAACAAAATGCTGGGGCTTACGTAATCGCCAGCTGCGCGGTCGCCCGTCGATGGTAGCGCCACGCCGATGCCTGCCCTCGACCAGTCAGCATGAAGGTTTACAGTACCGTTTGAACCGAGAAAATCGAACGTTACTGGTTTCATCAAAAATCAGAAAAATCAGAAAAATTAATCAAAAATCAGATAAAATTAAAAATAATAAATTGATATAATTTTAAAGATTTGGAATGGTAAACAGTCCGATTTTATCAAAAAACACAAAACCGGTACGGTTTCCACCGGTTCCGTAAACCAGCATGGCTCTGTACTGGTACTAACCACGTCCCGAAGGTGGGCCCCTCGCGGCACCCTTCGCGCCAACGCGAAGAAAGAGCGCCGCGGCCTTTTTCCTCTTTTTTGCGGTTTTGCCTGCTGCGTGCGTGGCGTGATCAGGGATCCTTCTGCAATCTGCTGCAGCGGCCTTTGCCAGTTGACTGCCTCGAGGAAGGGAAGGAGGAATCGCAGTTGGGCTCTGCACAGCAGCATAAACTGCGTGGGTTGGAGAAGAGGATAGAAGCGAGCGAGGAGGCGAAGAGTGGAGAGCGAGCACAAGGACGTCCTGGGCCCAGTCGAGAGAGGCGGCGGCGGAGGGAAGGAGAGGAGACCGCGAGGAGGGAGAGGAACCCCCACCCCACCCCCCCCCCCCCCCCCCCGGCGGACGCTGAAGAAGTACCGCCGCTTCTTCGTCGACCCATGGGGCACCCGCGTCAGCATCCCCAACCTGAACCAGGTATGTAGGATCCGTCTTCCCTCCGGATTTCTCCTCGACGACCTTAAGCATTTCCGTTCCAACAAGCATGCTGTTCAGTCGACGACGTTGATACGATCCACCGTTTCTTCGTTGGTATTGAACGATGATTTTAGATGCCATTTCTTCATCTTTTTTTTTACTTGATCCGGTTTTGGCCCGACGCGTTCGTTTCTCCCGCAGATCCCCAACATGCACGGCTTCAACAAGCTCCACCACGATCCGAAGGTAATCAATTTCGCAACCAACGCCTGCATTGAAACATCTGTTTGTTTTCATTTCCATCCGATGTTGTAACGGGCATGGAGCTGTTTGTTGCGCGGAGCAGGGCAGGATCATGCGGTGCCTGGTGGGGCATGTGGACCTGCAGCCGCCGCGCCGCTCCACGCTGCAGAGCGCCAGCGCCGCGCTGTCGGTCGCGGCGCCGCCGTCTGCGGCCGTCATCACGACGACGGAGGCCAGGGCCGACGTCGGGGCGATCGGGTGGGCGGAGTGCCCTATCAGCTGCGTCGCCGCGTTCGCAGCGCAAGCCGCGGGCGCGCAGGAGCCGGTGGAGCGCGGGCTGCTGCCCGCCGACTTCGTCGTCGTCGGTCGACGCCCCCGGTTCAAGCGGACGCGCAGCTCTGCTTACACGCGCAAGCGCGGTGACGCGGACGCCGCCGCGTCCGTGAACAAGGTGAAGAAGGTGTGCGCTTCGTCCCAGGAAAAAGTTAAGGTGACTGTGAAGGAGGAGAAGAGGGAGCTGTCACCGGCACCGCCACCACCTCGGCCGCGGTGGATGCGTTCACCGACTCCGCCCCCGCCTCCTCCGTCACCCCAGCGGCCTTTGTCGCCCCCGCCGCTTCCGCCACAGGACGTGGCGCCGCCTCCTCCCCCACCGTGCCGGGCACAGCCTACGCTGCCGTCGCTCCCTGCACGACCATGCTGGGGCTCGTCCTCCGGGAAGCCGCCTCATACGCCGCAGCTGTACTGGGGCTTGCCGCTGCCCACGCCAGGCCCGGGAACGCCGGTGCCAGGGCCACCACCGGGCTTTACGATACCGTCGTGTTACCCGGCACCGTTCTGGGCCCGGCCATCGTCCCTGCCGCCGCACGAGTTTCCCACGCATTCCCCAAGGCAACAGCCACCCCTTGCTCAGCTTCAGACACCACCACCTCCCTTGAAGCTGCGCCGTCCGCCACCGCATTTGCAGGGACACGTGTCGCCGCCGGGGTCTTTTTGATGCAGGCCTTTGAAATGGAGCTGCAGCAACTTTTAACATCTCTATTTAATCTTTGGCAGTTCAGATTGAATACTACTCTGGTATTTTTCTACATAAGAATTGAGTAGATGGCGTCTGTCAAATGGTAAGCTGCCAACATTTTGTAATTCTGAATCACTTTCTCGTCCGTTTGAAATGTCATCAAAGTGTATCAAATGGACACCAGCCACAAACTCTGATGCAAATGAATTATACAGTATCTAGTATAGAGTAATTACAATTTATGCCATCCTATTTGGGGTGGTGATGGCTCTCCTGTAGTAAAGTAGACAATGGGGAAAAAAAATATCAGTAGGACGGCCAGGTCGGACGTTCTGGTCGGATACACAGCATTTTCCAAACAAAAATTAATAGAATGCGCGAACATTATATGTACAGAGCTATATTGCCTCTAACAAAAGCTCGTGGTACAAATTACATACAGCTGGGTGGGCTAACAACTACTGCTAATGGGCAGCTGCCGGGGTTATCTTCTCACAGATGACACATACACACGGATTCGTACTAGTAGTACGTTGCAAGTCACGGTACCTGTAACTGCCAGCGCTGCGCATTGCACGTTGGAAATGGCCCGGTTACTGTTCAAGTAGCAGCAGCAAAATTACGGTACACGTAGAAGAGGAAGAGGCTTCCTGGGCAACCGCCGCTTCCTCCTCTGTGACACCACTCCCTTTGGGTCTGAACCCTCGAGAACTGCATCCAGTTCCGAGGGATCGAGGCCCAGCCTCCTTTTGATGAAACCATCCAAATCCAAACCACTTTCTGGAGTCCCCGCTGCTTCTTCGTTGTTGTCAGCATCATCGCTGGCAAGTTCATTATTATCTGAACCTCCAGTTGCAGATGTTTCTGAATACTCCCCACCTGAAGAACTCCTGATGGAAGAACGACCAGGTTCTGCTCTGCTTTTCAAATTGTTTGGCCCCGCCGGACCAGATTGCTGATCTAGGTTTAGGAGCTTCTTCACGCTGTCTAAGGCAGGGTCAATGATGTCGAGGAAACCCATGACCCACGAGGCATCATCCACAACTTCCGTACGCTGTTCATATGGATAGTGGTTAGTGGCATCATCAATAACATTTGCCTAGTATGTTATGATTCGTACATGGTTCGATGCAGAGAGAATGAATTGTATTATGACATGGACAAGCAAAGGTGTTTATACCATTGGCAGCCTCATCCTGTACTAACCTGCTGAAAATAAAGGTTCCGTATTTCTTCAGCTCGAACTGGATCGCCCTGTTCCTCCTCAAGTGCTGCCCATGTCATCCATGTCACCTCACTCTGAGAATTTATGTTGAGGGAGGACCTCAACAATCTTCTAGCAGCGGTGTAGTTACCAGCACGCTGTTCTAGGACTCCCCAAGCCTACAAATGAAATGCAGAAAGTATTGTGGAAGAGCAAACGGAATACAGAACAGCTAACTGGACTTTTAAGATCTAAGCTTTGAATTGTGGGAACAGTAGAAGTTGAAATCCTTCTAGATCAGTGTCTAAAGAAAATTATGCCAATGTATGTTTACAAAGTTGATGTAACCCAGTAGAAGCTCCACTAATGCAGAGTTGCAGCCATTTACCATGGAGAGTCATGATGCACCATTTCATGATTTTGCGTATAAAATGATGCAAGATAAAGCCCATGGTTGACAGTTGACAGGTACCAGATTATAAGTATATTATGTACCTGAAGACAGCGAGCAGCACATTCATTTGTTGAATTAACTGACAAAGCTCTTTGATAGAGGGTTCTTGCTGTTCTCGTATTTCCTTCTTTCCACTCCATCCAACCCCAAGCCTACAATAGAGACCATATGTTACTGCTGAATTTCATAGATTCGAAATTTAAAAGATTCCATAAGTAATTAAACTGTATTTCTAATTCCTAGTCTTTAAACTTGTAAGCTTATGGTTGTTTATATCAGATCAATTGCTTGAAAGTTTCCAGGAACAATTGTAACATTACCCAGTGTTCAAGTTAGTTCCTCAGAATTTATCACAAGAGTGCTTAAAGATCAGAGTCTGAATAAACTCACATAAATATTAAAGGTTTCTATAGAAGAAACAAAATATTATAATCTCACGCTCCATATTGTGTGCACTCATTGTATAAGAGATAAGTGCAGATAAAGAAATATAAGCACAGAAAATTCGAATTCTTACTATCCAAACAGGCTGATGTCTTGGATCGATCTGAGATGCTTTTCTGAATAATACCCGGGCAACGTTTGCAGTCAAATAGTTGTATTCCAGCAGTGCAAGAGATTGAAGAATTACAGGGTCCCTAGGGTTTACAGCATGGCCAACCTTCAGCAACTTCCTTGCCCTGTCAATGTTACCTTCGTTTGCCTCAAATAGTGCCCATACATGCCATGAAAATCTGTTCTTAGGACTGGCCTGAACGGCTTTCTGCAAAAAATGAAGTTTATAAATGTCACACATATGAGAAACTATTACAGGCATAAGTAAAGCAACATTTATTCCAGAATGTCTCTGTTTCTGCTACAAATTTCTTAAGGCGCACAAACATTAGTAATTGGGCACATTATTTTTGGAAGCTCATAAAATCGTAAATAAAATGATTACCTCGAAGAGCTTCCTGGCCATGGTATTGTTTCCTGCACGCATTTCGACCTGAGCCCAAGCCTACTAGAAAGTTGGTGTACATAAATGCACAGGTAAAATAAAAAATGGCAGCTGAAGTTTACTTTTATGCAGAAGAGAAAATTATGAAGCAAATACTTACTAGCCAGCTTGCACAACTTTTGGGATTGGATTGAGTGGCCTGTTCGAACAAAGTACGTGCTTGCTCAAAGCGCTCTGCTCTAGCTTCAAGCAAAGCAAGAGTTTGGTAAATGTATTCATTTCCTCCACAATATTTTAGGGCTTTCCCAAGTAGATTTCGAGCCTTTTTTATGTTTCCTTGCTTTATCTCTAAAATTGCCCACCCATGCCAAGCTGCAATGTGTTTTGCATCAGCGACAGTGGCAGCATCAAATAGCTCTCGTGCCCTTCGAATATTTCCTCCCTTGCTTTCTAGGACTGCCCAACACTGCTTACCAAAGCAAAAGGACAATGATGAATTCTTCATGGTTACACACTAAATATGAGGTTTTCTAGATGAATGGAATATAACAGTTATACAGTTGTAGAAGTAGTCATTGGACATGTATGGGCCAAATGGACAATGATTGCAGAATATCACATAGAGTTCAATTATAAAGATAAAATTGTCTTCGATAATTAAAAAGATCAAGAGTAACTAAGTTCTTGGAGTATAACCAATGCTGATAACAATTGGTGTCCCTACAAATTGTAGTGTGCTGTTTTAATCAGTGTTTTGTTTGTATTTGAAAGGAAAGCAATGCATTGAATACAAAGCTCAAATGCCACAGAACTGAGGCCGAATGACTCCAGTTGCACATTGATGAATCACATGCCAATCCCCGGTTCAGAAAAGATTGATCTCCCATCAACAGCTATAGATGGAACAATTCAAGAATTACATATCTACTATCTGCTATCCTAGACAAAATGAAGCGTATATCTTTCAGTGATTTTTTTTTTCAAAAAAAAATGATGGGTAAGTGTTTATGTGCGATGCGGACCTGCCAAATGTATGGATTTTCGCCTTGTGTTGCTTGGCATCCCCTTTCATACACCGCTCTAGCCTTTTCAAACCTCGACTGCTTGCTGTATAGTTTTCCCAGTGCCACGTATGGACGTCCATCTTCAGGCCAGAACGAGATACACTGGTTCAGAAACAGAACATCCATAACCTTAGAACAGTTAAACAGCATACAGATCACAGATGCTGCCTGTATCTTAAATTTCAGATCGCACCTGCACTTCTTTTAGCGTCATGTTATCTTAATTTTGGATTCATCATGTTATCTTAATTCGCTAGGTTGAAGAGATAAACCATATGCCTGGGTATGTATGTATCGACTACCAAGTACCAACGCGTCATGCGACCATGATCCACGGGCTAACCTTGTCTAGGAGCTTCTCAGCTTCAGGGAACTCGAACTTCCTGGTGTGCACCTTAGCACGGTAGAGCCAGAGCTCAAGGTTGATCGGCAGCGGCTTCTCGCCGGCAGCAGCGGCGAGCACCCCGTCCCCCGCCGGCTCGAAGAGCGGAACCTTCCTCGCGATATCCGCGAGCCCCCTATCGAATGCCCCTCCCATGGCCTCCCCCTCAAAGAGGCCCCCGTCCTGACCGGGGCCTCCAGCCGCGGCCGCGCCAGCCACTGCAGCCGCCCTCGCGCGGCGGAGGCGTAGGGAGATGCATGACGCCGCCACCGCCGTTGCCACAGCGCAGACGGGAGGCTTCGGGTTGGGGCTCGGAAACATATGAGGTGGCGTGGCGGGGGACACGAGCCGCATCGCCATGGATGGATGGCGGTGAGCTCAGGCGCAGTAGTTTGGTCGGGAAGCGCCTTCTTTGTGAGTAAGGAGGGCATGGATTGACGGGATTGCCCTCATAGGTGAGGTGCCGTTAACGCCGTACGCGGGGTCGGAAGGGTAGAAGCGGAAGGCTCGGATTAGGGAGTGGTGTTTCGAGGCTATCAGCGCGCCACGTCGGCGCGTTCGAGCCACCGCCCAATCTACTGTCACTGACAAGGGGTGCACGAAGGGCTGCGTCGATATTTTTGTCTGGGACGAGTGGCATTATTTCAGGCGATTTCTTCCCAATAGCAGAAGCTGTCTTCTTCTCTTGTCAAGTTCATTGGTGGTAGTCCGATCAAAAAAAAAAAAAAAGTTCATTGGTGGCAGTGGAGTTGTTCTCGTGTCTCGCACTCTGGACCGAGACGAGGCTCAGTGACCATCTCTCTTCTTTCAGAAAAGTTAAAATGGCAATAGGGTAGCAGCAATATATTTTTCAGAAAATGGCAATATATACTTAATCTATACTTATTTCCTAGAAAATACATAATATGCTCCAGAATGATGATAGTAAAATTTGGTGCATATACGTGCCAATACATCGATATGATAGCACCAGAAAAACACGATTGCTCCAAGAATCAAAATTCTGAAGCTGATGGTATTACAAGGACCAATTGTCTGTTCGCTTCATATAATCAACCACAAAATTTTTTCATGCATCCAAAAGGGAATTCAGCCAGCATGACAGGGTGCAGAAACGAAGCTTTAAAATTCTCAAGGATACTCTGGTCAATGTGGTCTGGGGCAAATCCACAGAAAATAGAACGAAATAAATTCCATTGCCAACCTTATATACTATAAAAATGAACTGACAATTGTCACTAAGACAAATGGATGTTTTCTATGTTGTGCTTTCTTATTCCAATGATCAGCATAAATCATGCCTACAGTATTAGCACATGAATATCTTGAGTGGGGGCAGCACCACCATCAAACCATCATTTGCAAAGAGCCATTAGATGACAGTCTGCGATATGCATTTAGCGCAACTATATAATAAAATTTAGCAAGCCAAAGACTACTTCCAACACCTAACAGCCACCACCCCAAAGACGTTTCCTTGCAGGTCGCTGATTCCTGATATCATCAGTGCCGCATGCTGCAGCCAATGTTTCTTTCTTCTCACCATCGCCCCAGTTTTGCACTGCGGTAGCCTCTTTGAACCTTTCCCTTCTTTTTTGCATTTTTGCCATGACCTCAAGTATGCGTTTGTCATCGCATTCTATTGCAGCTCTATCTTTGCAGGCAGCATCTTCCGTCATCACATTAATCATTGATTTACGTGCTGATTTTTTTTGTTTCCTAAGCTTGCCTTTGGAAACTATATCCTGTTCAATCAGCTCTCCCTCCTCGATCTCAGCATCTTCTTCGTTTTGTTGTTTTTGGTATGCTGATTTCTCCCAATCCTGACTGCCTGAGTGACCATAGTCCCTAGTCTGTCCCTGCATGTTCAGAAGTATATCTTTATGTCTTGAACCATGCAAATCATCATCCACGTTGAGACGTCCCTCAATGTCATTTTCAACTTCACGAATCAACTGATTGCCTCGTCTCTTGAACTGCAACAAGATGGTAATATGGCATAAGGAATAAAAGTTCACCATAGGATAAAATACATGATATGCTTCACATAGCTTTTTGCACAGTATAGCACAAGAAATAAAGATATTTGTATTCCGTGGTTGCATGGTAATTGTTCTGTAAAGCTGTCAAAGTTAGTCCTTTATCAAAGCACACAATTAGAACCCGATAAGCGATGCCTTGCTCAGCAATCAGTGTGGAGTGAGAACTGGTCCAATATTAGCAAACGTAAAGGGATACTGGAAAGCAAATAAGCATACATACTAGTAGTTCCAGCGTAAATTAGTATGATCCAACCATTTAACGCAAGTAAACCTAAGCTATGTGTGATGCTGAGCGGAGTATGTGAGGTGGATTGAACAAAATCTTCTTCAATACCAAATTCGCAATTTAGTCTCGATTTATTTTGAAGCATATAGAAATGAAATGGTTGATAAATGGGAAAATGGCAATATGTTGGTGCACGATGCATACTAAGTAAAAGCGTCATGAGTTTTTTTTTTTATAAAAAAAGGTCAAAGTGTCATGAGCTACAATACAGTGGAGTTGTGCATTATATAATCATTATAAACAAAAGATGATAGCATGTAACATATAGCAAGCTACTACCAAAAGCCACTTGACAGATGTTATGAAATAAGAATGGCCAAAATTGTAAATGTCAAGGCATATTATTTGTCAAATTAACCACATTACAAGGGATGTGTCAAATGTAGAACAGACAAAAGGATTAACCAACATTGTATCCATATTTTAAGAAAAATGCCACAACATATAGGGGCTAAGTACTGAATATTTGAGAGAATTTCTAAGGAATTAGCTATGTAAAGAACTTCCAGTGACAAAAGAAATGAGGAGAAAATGAACTGGCATAGGAAAACAACATAATAGTTAGAAATAACCTCACAAAAAAATAATAGTTCGAAATAAAATTAGGGACGCTGAAGCTCTTATCCTTAATAGTTAATTTCTTTGAAGAAGTGAAACTCAATTATAATGCCTGGCATTGTTTCGAGAGAACAAACAAAGGTGACACATTTTGTAGGTACAACGTGGAGGTGCATTTTATGACTCACTAAAGGCTGCAATTATCAATCAAGGAGAAAGCGGATAAAGAATGCAAATTTGAAAACAGTCCAAAATACTTGATGCAGTGAATTTGTTCAGCTGTAATAGTAGCAATGCAGGGGCTACACCAAGGCTATCATGGCAGCCCCACACCAGCTGCAGGAGCCAAAGCTATCCATGGTTATGTAAGATGACTATCTTAACTATTAGCTCTTAGGTTTCAAGTAGAAAAAGGATGTTAGCTTGAGTTAGGAATACAATCAAAATCCAATTAGGGATGTATTGTTCTTGCCGAGTGTGAAAAAAAAAAGGATCTCTTAACTTCCCACATCCCACACCAGCAAAAACACCCTCCAATAAGCCACCTCACGGTATCAATTGGCCAATTTTGTAACCTCAGAGACTAATATCTGTTGTTTTGTATGCCAAGCAGTTATTTAGAGTTAATGGAAAAGTAGAGAGTAAAACAAGGATTTCTAATGATTCGAGGCAAGGCACTAGGGAATAAGTCTATTTTACCCTTTCCACTACGTTCATGTGTTCACCTACAAAAATTTTTCAAGCCCTTCAACAAACAAATTAGTAGAGTCGAGGGTAGAAATTTGAGTTCAATGATAGTGTTATTAAGAACCCTTTATTTCACAGACCCCTGACATGGTGAGAGTCCCACAACCAAAATTTCCACCAAGGCACCAACCATATCTATTGTGCTCAAATACAGGGTGTGGCAGAGTGCACACAAAGTAATCTGGAGCGAAGCATAAGAGGACATTATGTCGTGAGATACCATGAAAATATGCATGTCTTTAAATTTGTTATTTTTATAACACAATGTTGACTGGTAAAGTCTTTCAGGGTATGTTTTGTTAACCAAGCTTTCTCAAAAAGGAAAGAACAAGAAATGCATATGCATCAGGTTTTTTTTTATATAAATAAATGGCATGGATGCACAGTACTACAACAGCCAAGCCTTCTCTTTTATGCAACTTGGGGTAGGCAATCGGCTATCGACGAAAGCCAAATGATGATATGATATACACTAAGCATTTGAACTTCATGTATTGCTCATGTTAAGCAATGAAATAACACAGTATGCTCTTGAGCAGCATGTGTATGTATTCATGTCACCATACTGAACCTTAGAGAAAATGCTGTCTCTATGTCCATACAATGCATGCTGCTGTTTTGTGCCAGCCCAAGAGTAACTGAGAGGATCCTGAAGAAGCACATAGAAATCCCTTCTTCCATACAAACGTCTAAGACATTATGCCGACAAGATAAACTGGCAGCTCCTTAAAAATTCAACAAATGATGCAAAACAACTAGATCAATCAGTGAAAACAAGCATGACAATATAGCTTTATGGACTATATGGAGTAGTCTATCTAAGGGTGGAAAGGAAAAAAAAACAATAGGTTGGGTAGATGCATGTAAGTTGAAGAATATTATTACAGGAACAGCAGTAGCAGCAGCAGCAACCAACAAAGGTTTTACCCCCAAGCAAGTTAAGGTAGGCTAATGTAAACGAAAATAGCGCTCCAGAACATAAAATCAACAAAATAATGGATTATTGGTACTAGCAGCAGCAGCAGTAGCAAAATAACTTATTTCCATGTCATGGTTCCGGAACACGGACTGTTAACTTACTCTGTATTTACTCTACAGACTACAGAAACAATTCTTTGACTGTCTTTAGCAGCAACAACCCTGTGATCCCTACTCATATGGACGTAATTTGATAGTAAGAAAATAATGCCATAAAATCATGGAATGACACAATTCCTTTTGTTATTGTTAGGTTATTTCAGATCTTTGCAGGAAGCATGCAACTATTATTTCACATTCTATTGAAGAAGGTGAGATGCAACCAAACCAAGAGTGAGATGCAACCACCACTTGAACAGCTTATCAAACAAGGAAACCCAGATTTTTACTAGCAAGTAATTTGATGCTACACGAAAAATTAAACCTATATCTATATTTAACGAAAATTGATGTCCTGGCTAGCATTACAACACTGTTAGCACTCTGACTGTCTTATGATCTGTGAAATTTAGTCTGGGTACTTAAAAGTCTGCCTCTCTCATTTTATTTCCTGTTTTCCTTTTTGTGAACGTGCATGTTTGCTGAAATCATCATCATAACGAATGTAAAAAAAATATTTAATATACAGAACAGTATATTACTAGATAGTTTATGGATGTGTACAACATTATTGACTATTTCCTCAAAGTTTACCTTTATTTTCCTATCATTTAAGAGGATCTTATTGCCTTTCCCCAGCTCCTGTCTTGACTCAACACCAATGTTAGAAACAGAAGTACCTTTTGTCATATCATTGGAACAAAAAATGGCTTCTGCATCAAATTCCTTTGAGGAATTGTGCAGCTTAACAGCAAAAATCTTCCTATCACTGAACAAAGATTGGTCATGCATGACTCTTCCTTTCGGAAGTGCTAAATCAGGAATATCTTTATGGTTCATGGATTCTAGATCCATACAACGCTTCCTTTTGACTGGCAGTATACAATGACCAGTTTCAGCAACAGCACCGACGTATAGAGCAGATTGTGGGATGCTGTCTGCCAAAACTGAAGAATCATGGTATCGCACCATTTTAGCATTGTGGATTCTTTTGTTTCCAATACAACTATTTCTTGAGCCCATTGAAGTCAAGCCAGCAAAAGGCCAGTCCTGAGAGTCATTAAGGTTTGCCAGAGGACACAATGCAAGATGGTCATGATGCATCGAATTCCTATAAGTGCTTTTGGCATATATTCCTCTGTTACCATGTCTGGCTTTAACAGCAGGACCATGCAACCTTCTAAATCTGTAGTCACTGTAATATAGAAATTCATCATCCCCATTACGGCTATGTCTGACTCTTCTTGTTTCCTCCTCATAGTACCTTTCTCTGTACATTTGTCCATCATTACCATCAGAAATCTGAGCTTCTAGCATGGATTGATATCTATCATCCCGATGTTTCTGCCACTCTGCCGAAGAGAAGCCCTCTGCAACATCTTCTTCACTGCATTTTCGCCAATAGGATCGCTGATGATGGTCATTAGGACCATTGTTGAGATAATGGCCATCATTTCTCAGAGCAGCTCTTTTCAGACGGGGATAATCCTGTTTGCCATACAATTCTCCATGAACTGCATTACGAGAATTGTTTCTCTGTGAAGTTGAGCTAGATATTTTCTGCTCATACTTCCTAACAGACCTTCTATGGTAGTTATCAGCACGACTTCCAGGAGATGAGGGCTGCCTCTTCTGTTCTTTTCTTGATTTATGTCCAGATTTAGGGAGACATCGATCACTTTTGCGGTTAATGAAAAGTTCACTAGACCTGCCTTTCCCAGAAAAGGGATCTGCTTCATCTCTCCACAAGAGTTTACCTGTTCTCTGATGTTTACCATCGACAAGAGAAGGGGTATAGCTACGACCAAGATAGTCGTTTTCGCTATTTCCGTAGTCTGATTCACTTGAATGGCAGTAGTGATCTGATTTGACATGCTCATCTAGTTTGGTGTCTTCATAAAAGTCCGTTGAATCTGAATGTCTATTCGCTCTCTTAAAGTATAAATCTTTTTTTGATTCACTTGAATGGCAGTAGTGATCTGATTTGACATGCTCATCTAGTTTGGTGTCTTCATAAAAGTCCGTTGAATCTGAATGTCTATTCGCTCTCTTAAAGTATAAATCTTTTTTTGATTCTCCAGAAAGCATATCAGAATAACCAGAACTAGAAGATTGGTCATTTGTATGAGCAGAATCTCTTCTAGACAGTTTATCACAAGTATACTCTGAAGAACCTCTGTCACACAATTCCTTATCAAACACAATGTTAGAATTCTTCAACTGCCTGTCATCATGATTGTCAATGGATATTCTGCAGGCACCACAATTTAGAAGACAATCAAATAACCAACCAATTTGAGAAATAATTGCATAACTAATAACCTTCCTCAAACTACCCTTATGTATGCATACCTTTCAGCAGTTGCATGCCTGTGATTTAATGCCGAGATGTCATCTGAAGTGGAATGATTTGAGAGTGAATGTATCATGTTTACCTGTACAATCAAAATAAATGATTAGAGTATGATATTGCTCAAACACGTAACACCTTCATGAAACACACCTCTATTACAACATCGGAATCTCTTTGTATTGGACGCCACATGTCTGCTGAAGGAACACGTCCACAGAGACTGTCTTCAACACGGATTGCTCTACCCTTCAGCTAGATTTAAAGAATAACATCAGCTCTGATTGATCATGTGTAAGCATATGCCACCACAACCGACCAAAACTAATTTCATATTACCTTGGAAATGCCATTTCTTCCTTCGTAACCTGAATATTTTGCTACCTTTGGAATTACTTTAACAGGTTCAACTTTGCATGATTCCTGAATAAAGAGATTGTAAGCTATTTATTTAGTTAAGTGAAATGATAAGCATTCGAGATTATGTCTTACATGCTCCAGGCCTGATGACACAGTTGCAAGTGATCTGTTTCCTTGGCTTACTTGCTTCTGCTCAAAAAAGGATATAGCTCTATTATCATCTGAAAACTTCATGCTTGTTTGAAAAACATCGACAAGACATAGCATGGCCATACATACCATGCTGAGCCAATATTTTCTCCAGCTTTGCTCATCCATACCAAAATTGAAGTAATTGGTAAGATCAACGCCATGTTGTCTCCAAGGCTTCAGTTGAAATGCATCAATGTTTATGTCAAAAATTGTGCTGAAATATATTGCAAAGTTAGTATTCGCAGCCAAGTTCAACAGTACCTCTTAACTATGATGGATATAATCAGAGGGGCAGATTTGACATAGCTACTGGGCGGTAAAAACTAACACAATAGGCAGCACGAACATCTTTTAAAGAAATACCCAATCAACAAATGCTAAGAGTATTCAAGCAGCTTAAAAATAACTGAGTTGAGCACAAAACTATAGGTATCAGGTATTTCTGAATTCAGATAAAAGTAGAACCCACACCTGTTTCTTGGCAAGAAAAAATTAAAATCACTTTGGAACACATGCTGGTGGCCTCCATCACCTTGTCCTACGATTGGTATTGTTGTTCTCTCAAGAAGTCCCTTGCACTGGAACCCACCAAGGTGGAACACAGTCAAAATTGCTACTCAAACAATTGAATGCACAAACCAATGTACCATAAAAAAACGTATAGATCATTACAGTTTACTACTACCACAAATACCAGTCTGAAAATGATGCAATTTTTAAAAGTAGTATATATAAATAAATGAGAACAGAGAGACAATATCAATTAATCCTGAATTGCGCAAGAACGACAGAAATACACAAATACACCGCAATCCTCCAGTATTTTACTGCGTGAACTACACCTACCAGTATTTCAATTATAACCTTAAAACATCATCGATAAGAATCAAAATGCGATCGATTCTTCAAAAATTAAGGACGCATACCTTACCCAAGCTGCCGTCGTCAACAGATTGACCTATTACACGGTTGCCTGAATCCTCCCCATCCTCGTCCTCTGCAGCGTACTCCTCGAAGCGGGCCGCAGGGGGAGGCGGCGGCGCGGCGGCGCCCTCATTGAGCACGATATGGAGCCCGTCGTCGCTCTCCTCGTCGCTGCTGCTGTATTCTGCGGTACCGTCGCCCAAATCAATCGCCTCGTTCGCGTCGGCGTCCGGCACATCCCCCTCGCCGTCGGTGGCCGGGTCGGAGTCCCTGGCGTTGGAGCCACCGCTCTCCCCCGCGGCGGCAAGCGCAGCGGCGACCTGCTCGTCGAGGTCGGCGTAGAGGTCGTCGGCGTCGTCCTCGTCGTTAGCCACCGAGGCTGTGGCGGGGTTCGCTGGTTCAGCCTCAGCCATGGAGTAGAGCAGAGCAGAGGGAGCACGAGGAACTAGCCGCTAGCCATTCACTGATGTAGACTGCGCAAAAAACCTTGGAACGCCGCTGCGGTAAGTCTTAAACCCTAACTAGGCGGCTAGTCGATGCGCGTCTGTGGGCTGCTCCGAGACTTTCCCAATGCTCACCGGTCTCGGCGGGCCGCAATGTCTCGCGGATATTGGGCTTGAGTGAGTGAAACAAATTTCTTAAAAAATCATAAGAATACTAGAGTTGAAGGGATAAATTTGAACATGGTCCCAATGAGTTGTATTTCAGTTAGTTAAACAATGTTCATTATGTTAGACAATGTTAATTAAACCATATATAACCTCACTGCCACACAAAAATCCAACCAACCTCTATCTAAGATACTTCAGAATTTGCATTCGTCAGCAATATTCAAAGTTTAAATAGTGATCGAACAATTATGCACGTATATGTAGCTGATATTGTTGAATTGAAGAGAGAACAAAATCTGATAGCAGAGTGAGATATAGATAATGCAGGGTTGTCAGACATAGCTACATTTCAAACAGCTAGTGAATGTACATATGTATGGGGGATTATTTAGAGCAAACCAACTTCTAGGGAAATATAGCTGATATTGATAGAAGCAGTAGCTCGTATCTGACATACAGCATTTACAGATTGTATTTTTCAACCAAAACCGACAATCATGTAATCACTGTCCTACACTAGATCACAACGAACCCTATGTTCAAAAGGAAGGGAGCGATCTCTCAACCCTACACTCATAATGATGAAATACTGTCTCTTGTTCTGCATAATCTCCAGTTCAATCAATTCTATTCTTCTGCAAGCTAGATTGTTTCAAGTGGTGTAAACTGGACATTATTCTTGTTCTTGGAAACCAAATAGGCCACAAAGACAGACAAGCCAATGGCCACCACCGAAAGGAGCAAAGCGAAGGCGGTTGCGGCATCCCAGGAACGATTTGGAGCTGGGAGATAATGAGTGGCTTCAAATGAAGGTTGTATATCCAACACTAACCAGTCACAGCTGGCTGAGTAATGCTCAGAGTTGCTCCATTTTTTGCCATCATTTGGGTACCAGAATGCAACTGCCATATTGCTGGGCTGACCTATTGTGAACTGTGCATCCTGCATTATCAAAGAAATATTTCAGTGAATGTTAAAGGTCTTCAAGCATTTCAAATTGATCTAAGGAAACAATGCATCTCCCTGCTGGCACCCTAGAAGTAGCCTTACCTCCATAGATCAAAGCCACAAATTAAACATCTAATAACCCGTACTGGAAGGAAGTGCAAAAATTTACTCAAGATGCCATTTTCATAGGGGTGTATAGCTTACAAGTACATTTTGTGCCAATAAGTCAGGTAACTAGGACCCTCGAAAAAAAAAAAAGACAGGTAGCTAGGAAGTCACCCAATAATCTAAGATGTCAGTAGGTGCAGTTTATTACTAGCAACGATCTCACAAGGAACAGCTGGTATTTATGCTATGGTGACTTAACACGTCATATGAAGGAGATATGTACCTGCTGAAACTGGTCCATTGTTCTCAGGGGTCTTGAGAATTCAAAATAATATGTGCCCTTCTCATCCTGTTTTCCATAAGGACTATCATCGTCAACAAAGCCTGGAAGAAGTTTTCACATTACACTCAGGATAAAAGCTTCACATGTGTGCATTTGTCTGTTTGGTGATTAAATAGAAGGAAAGATTTTGTAAATGGTATCTCGTTAAGAGGTGAAGAAAAGGGACCATCAGGAAGATACAGATGCAATCTCAACTCTAGAAGTCAATGTTCTCCATATATTTACATAATTTTGTAAATAAAAAATTAGAAATGTACTTCCACCATTCTTTTTATTGATGTCCTTATGACAACAAGTCTAGTTTAAAATTGAACTGAAATTAATGTCCTAAAAACAAAAAAAAAATTAAAAATGGAGGGAGTATGTTACAACAGTGAGGCAACCATTAAAAATTATTAAAAGGAAAAAAATATGCCTGATGATTTACCTGAATGAACAGCTAGAGAGCTATGCCACCAAGCCCCATGCCAATCATTTTGAGCATTTGAATTGTTCTCTGAAACAAGAATAATCGCGAATGAGGTTTGACCATGAAAGGTTGAAATGAGGAGTAACCAAAATATAGAATATCCGAATTTTACACAAGTACCTTTAGGGCCAATTCCATCAAGGTTCCGGCAATGTGGATTCCATGCATAGATATCAACAAGATGACCAAATCTATAAAAAAATGTTTTCACGGTGAGTTATACATGGCAAATCTCATAGTTACATCACTGCCATGTCACAAATGTAGAGCAGAATTACCTGTCACCTCCATTTCCAGCCGAATTATCTATGTGGTTGCCACCATAAAGACGTCCAGGAATAGCATTTCCAATTGAAAAGTGCATAATGTCAACCTCGTGGCCTCTGCAACTTTTACTTGTGCAAGAACCTGGTGTATCTTTGCATCCTCCCATCTAAAACGCAAACGGTGAATGTGACAGGTAGGATTCAACATAGAAACAGTATAAAAATGTTATCCAAATCAAAGGAGCTCATGACACATTTCGATAAGTAACAAAGCTAACTGCGAGTGTACCAGTACAGCAATACTTGCAATGGTTAGTACCAAATTGATGTTAACAATATAAACTTACATTGTAGTATGTGGCTTTCTCTCCAACTTGGAACATCAGAGCAACAGAAGGGCACTTATGACTTTCTCTGTGTTGATAAAGACATGTTACTTGCTACAGAAGTATATCACTGAAACTGGTTGGATAAAAATCTATTTTGCGATTGGAATTATTTTCACAGGGTGTTCTCCAACCCAACCGAAAAAACAGGATGCTAAAATAGACCGAATCAATGAGAAAAAACTGCATGCCGAGGAACGATCGCAATAAAGAAGCAGACAAGGCAATTAAACAAGGGGCAATTGGAAATCTGACCTTGTTTTTGACACAAACTTTATGTTTGACCCTGTTTTTTAGGGTTTGTGCATTTGATCCCATTTTTTTCAAAACGAACATTTAGATTGACCATAATGTGTGAAATATTAGGAAAACTGTAACGTCCGGGGTTATTTTTTTCTAATATACCACATTAAGGGTCAAACATGCATTTAGGCTCTACAACACAGTCAATGGCACAATTGTCTCTAAGAAAAATTATCATGATATGGCCATTTATTAACAGAATAAAAATTATCTATATATCTATCGGACCTGATGGACTAACAAGGTTTCACAGCAGAGCTAAGTAGGAAAGGGGAAGACGTGAGTTAGTGGCTTCATGCATCGGAACAATATGGCTGATTGACTGAACAATGTCTTCAATCCCAAAGAACCACCCTGAACTAAAAAGGTGACAAACAGAGCACTACGACTTCCACATCTGTCTTGCAGGCCACTATCTACCTTTCGTTCTACTATCCGCACTAGTACAAGATGTAACAAGAAAAAAGGCAAAGTACCCTTTAATGTACGCGTATGCCCCATCAACCTGGAGCATGAAAAAAACGTTGACGCCGTCATGCACAGCCTGCACATTGCACACCAAAAGTTAAACAAACCACCATTTCAGAGACATCCAAGGTATCCAACATATAAATCAAAATTTCAGTTCAGGAGCGAACTTATTCCCAGTTATTTATTCCAGATAAATTCAATATTTTGCTACGGTAAACGGCCAAGTGCTATAAAGTATGATCAGAACCAAGATTTGGCTTATAAATCACCATTTCCGGCAACCTACGCAGTTCTGTTCTGAGATCGACCTAAAATTGTCGAGATCCTCATGTCCCTAGGAGGGCAAGCAGAGAAAACAGAGAGGAGCGAGTGTAGAAGACACGAACCTTGACGGCGACCTTACCGCCGGGGTACGCTTTGTCCTCGTCCGGGTCCAGCGCCGGCAGTAGCACGAACTCCGACGCCTCCACGCTGTCCCAGTCGTCGCTGTGTCCGTCCAAAGTGATCTCCCCGGGGCGGAACTCTGCGAGCACCCGCCCTCCTCCGCCTGTGCAGGTGGGCGCCTCGCCGTGGTGCTCATGTGCGACGGCGGTAGCGAAGAGCGCCACGGCGGCCGCCAGGAGCGCGACGAGCCTCATCACGCGGGGACGCGCGGATCAAGGAGTCGCGGTGGAGCGGAGCAGCAGGCGCCTTGCGTTGCGTGGTCAGGGACCGCGAGAGGTTGGTCAAGTCAGAGAGGCCCACTCAGCAGCGGCAACGTGAAGAACAAGGAGGCAGGTGAACGTCGCCAGCTTTGTTCAGGGGGCTTGAAATCTGCTTCGCCACCGTCACTGGCAAGAGTTGACAGGACTGCCATTCGCAATTTGGCGCTGGTCCGTGTCGTGACAGTGGAATGGAAAGGTCCTCTCCGTCCACGAATAATAATGTTTTTTATTTAATTTTTAATGTAAATATTAAAAAGATAAATTAAGATTAAAGATATCTCTAATGATAAAATAAATTATAAAAATAATATTTACCAAAAAACTAAAAAGACATGACAGTAACGAATTGAGCACCAACTCTCTTTAATTCTCAGTGTGTGTCTAAAAAAAAGTTTTCAGTGTCTATAAACATAATTAAATCATTCCGCTATGAGTTTTGCCTATTCCACCTCCATTTAGTTACCGCGCTCCTCCTACTTATTTCTATTAGTCTCACTCTCACAGTAGCTTCTTCTCACGTTAGCGCTTAGGCGGCGTTTGGTTTGTGGAGGAGCAACGGCATCCGCTACGTAACCGTGCCACAGCGTGACCGGCGGCTGAAACGTGATTCCTTATTTTGTTTGTTTCGGTGGTCGAAACGGTTATAGCGTGATCTGTTTTACTTCTTCAGCAACAGAAACAAATCACAGGGGTACGGCGGCGATAACAATCTTTCGAAGACCGGATCTAGTTACACTGACAACCGGTTACCGTGCGGCCGAATCAAACATGAAACAACGACACATAATCACATCGTTAGCTATTCAAACTGGAAAATGACTGAATCAACACCTCTTTAATGTTGAAATGAATGAAGAAGTTATAAAAAAGTGTTTATTTAGTGGATTTAACTTCTACTTCCTCCGTCCAAATTTATAAGCATTCCAAGCCGTTTTCAATTGTCCATCAATATAAGAATTTGAAACACCAGTGTTATCAAGGTGGTGCATCTGAGAACATGGTCATTCACTGCCCCATCCCATCTGTAACGGGCCTACAGGTGAACAAACAGGACGAGCTTCCTTTGCATATGTGGTGTGAACGCATTAATGGAGATCTGCTGTAATGGAAAGAGGCATATTTTTACTGGACTAAATAGGGGCACTGTCGTCTTTTTCTTTTATCCTTGCTCTGTATTAGAAACCGTGGAAATTCTTATATAAATGGACGGAGGAAAGTACTCGAATTATAGCCATTCTCACGAACAAATACCCCCGTACACACACTTCCTGGAAGGGCTTGTTGAGGTTCTTGAGGCATACGTCTAGTCGTGTAGACACTCTACTAAAAACGGATTAGCTAACATATGCACTATTGAGTACAAGATACATCAACATGCATTAAGGTGAAAGTGAAACCAAGAAAAAACTTGACTACAGTAAGCTCTTGTATTTCTTTGATATCACAATATGTACACGTCCGAAGCATGCAAGTTGCATTGCAAATAAGGTCCTCCTCTCTCCCATACGCGCGACTTTGATCTCGTGGCTCGCAGCTTCAAAGTTTTCTCGCGCGGAAAAGTCGGGCATCTCCGTTTTTCCTGACTGCTGCAGGAAGCTCGCGTGGGCGGGCGCGAGGGATTTCTTCGTGCCAGCCGCCACCCACGCTGCAGTCAGCCAACACGGGGACCGCGCGGCAGCGGTGGCAGCGAGCCGTCCGGGCAACGGGGCGGGGCGGGGCCGGGGGAACAGAAACCATCCCCGCCCCGTTAAGGTGTCCCCCGAATCCGCCCCGGTCCCGATAGGTTAACGGGGCAAAATCTGTCCCCGTACCCGAACCTGATGGATCTCCGATCCCCGTCGGATCCCCGCGGAGATATTTTGTTTGACAAAACAGCAGTTAAAACCAGTCAACACTTATCATAAATCATAAATTTCCAGCACAAATTAACAAAATAGCATCAAACAGAAACAACCAAGTCTCCACTCTCCATGTCCAGCGACCAACACACACAATAACATATTAAAGTAGCCATTATTATTACAAATAAAATGGTTGAAGCAAATTCAGAAGTTCAGATTTAAAATGCCATCCAGCAGCTTGTCACTTCAGTACTTGGCGTGCACTCTACAGCACCAGAGCAACCAGCACTTATTTTTTCTCAATCTATAACAGTAGACTCACTCTTCTCCTTCAAGGAAATAAGATGATAAGTATTAAAAATATAGGACCATAAATATGAATATCTAAGTCATCAAACCAAATAGATTGTACTAGTTATAGAGACATACCATTTCTTCCTCAATTTCTTCAATACAAGTCATCAAACCAGCAATATGAATATCTAACAAGAAATAGCAAAGAATCAATAAGCTATAATTCAATGCATTTTCAGTTTCATCAGCTGAGATTAAAGTACAAGATTACTGTAAAACACACCTAACATGTGAGCTCGAGACCAAGCTTGCATACACATCAGAGCTTCTACAATGGTTGGAGCAAGTGAACTACGACTAAGACTAATCACCCTCCCACTTGTACTAAAGGCTGATTCAGATGCTACTGTTGTCACAGGAATTGCTAGAATATCTCGAGCTATGCTTTGCAAGGTAGGATACTTAATCCCACCATACTTCCACCAATTAACAATGTCTAGGTCTTGTGCTCTAGGCAGTGGTGGCTCTTCCAAGTACAAGTCTAACTCCGTACGCACATGAGATGGAGCAGCTGGCTGTGAAGACATGTACTGATCAAATATGTTGAATAATTCATCATCATCTCCAATGTTCTGTTTAGCAGCAGTACTGTTTTCACCAGTTGAACCTGAGGTGGCAACAACTTCTGCAACATGCTGATATTGGAGCACCAATTGGTACAGCATGTTCCTAACTTTTTCTACCTCAGCTGTAGCCTCATCTACTCCATAAATGCTTGTGAAAAATGCTTTCAACATGTGAAGTTTGTACCTAGGATCTAGGACACAAGCAATTGCCATGAGACCATGAACATCTGTCCAATACTTGTTAAATTTAAGTTTCATTAATTTTGACATCTCCTCAATCCTAGGATCACCACTGGCACTCCATTTTCTAATGGCCAAATAGACACTACATATTTTGGGGAAAAATAGGTTTGCAGTGACATATTTAGTGCCTGAAAACAGCTCAGAAATGTCATAAAACAACTTCAGCCTAGAGCAAACCTCCTTAGCAAACAACCAATCATTAACAGTTGGGGAAATAGGAGTAAACAACTTCTCACGTAAAGCTAAACGGTCAAAAACTACTTGGTATTCTAGAGCAATGCTGAGCATGATAAAGGTAGAATTCCATCTAGTACTACAGTCAAGACCAATTCTTTTGTTGTATGGAATGTTCATCTGAGATGCCATTTTTTCAAACCTCTCATGCCTTTTTGGTGTGGCAGACCAAAAACCAACACTATCCCGAACCTTCTCTATACCTTTCTCTAAGAGACTCATTCCATTTTTAACAATCAAGTTCAAAATATGCGCAGGACAACGCATATGCAGCAAGGAACCATCTAAGAGAAGTGAGTCAAGAGGCAGTTTATCTTGCATTTTGATGATCATGTTGTCATTAGTAGAGCAGTTGTCCAGTGTAACTGTGGAAACCTTCCTCTCGAGATGACAATCAACAATAACATCATGAAGGACATCGGCAATGACTTCAGCAGTATGTGGTGCTGGCACATAAATGAACCTAGAACAGCAAATAAAGCATGATACGATATATAGAACATGGAATAAAAATATTAATTGATCAATACATGAAGAAATAGTTAATCACCTTAACAAAAAGTTTTTTAACTCCCACTTTTCATCAATGTAATGCGCTGTCACTGCCATGTACCCCTTCTTTTGATGATTAGCAGTCCACATATCAGTTGTGATAGCAACACGACATGACAATTTTTGGAAGTATTTTACCAGAGCCTCTCTTTGAACAACATGCATATCAAAGATATCCTTTCTGATAGTGTTCCTAGTAGGCACCTTAAACAATGGTTGCATTGCAGAACAAAAGTTGCGGAAACCAGCATGATCAACAACAGACAGTGGATATTCATGAAGACATATCATGAGTGCAAGCTCTTTCCTAGCAGCATCTTGATCGAAAATGTATTTCTGCACACTAACAGTCCCATCAATAGATTTGTCCAACTTCAGATTAGCCTGCTTAATACCTTTCCTACAGTTCCTAGCTTCACATATGCGAAGGTGATCACGCAAGTGTGTAGTACCATTTTTTGTTTCCCTCCTAACATAGACTTACACCACATGCATGTAGCTTTCCAGACCCCATTCAGTTTGACTCTATTAAACTCCTTCCACACCTCAGATCTGAGCTTACGCCTCTTTGGGTCATGTGTGTTCGTACCTTGAGAATCAGACGCATCAGTATTCACATCCACTCCAGCACCAGTAGTAGTAGCACCGACACCAACAATTTCGTTCGGATCTGAGGTAGAGATTGGTGATGCCGCCTGGGATGAGCTTGTTGTTGGAGTCTCCATGAACCTCAAGCTGTCCCCAAAAACAAGAATAAAAAATTAGAGAGGGAGAGAGAGATCAGTCGAAGATATGAACATAAACGCAACACGCAAGTACGTTGTACGCAACCTGCTTCTTCCTCGTGCTGCTCGGCTCGCGACCTCGCCTGCGGATGGTCTCGCTCTCGGCCTCTCGCCTTGCGCGTCGCGTCGCGTCGCGTCACGTGCCACGGCGAGCTCGCCGCCTCGCCAAGCTGCGGCCTGCGGCGTTCGACTTGGCGGCTTGGTGCTGTGCCGCTCCTGCTCCGAGCTCCGCCGGCCGCCACTTCGGGTTGAGGTGCTGCGCCGCTCCTGCTCCGAGCTCCGCCGGCCGCCGCTTCGGGTTGAGGTGCTGCGCCGCTCCTGCTTCGAGCTCCGCCGGCCGCCGCTTCGGGTTGAGGAGTGACCGAGTGAGGGCGGCCGGAGCCGGGTGGCGGCTGGCTAGCTGGGTGGGGGTGGGGGATGCGAGGAGTGAGGACTGAGGAGTGACGAGTGAGGAGGTTTAGGGTTCTGCCGTTCTTGGGCCGTTGAACCGCTGGGCCGAGTGCTAACGGATCCCCACGTTCCGCGCGGGGGAAAAGTGCCCCCCGTCCCCGACCCGTTAACTAACGGGGACCCGACCCGCTAGCCCCGCGGGGGGAAAACTGCCTCCGTACCCGCCCCGAACGGGTCGGATCTCCGCGGAGCCCCGCCTCCAGCGGGGAAATTGCCGGGCGGAGCAGCGAGTTCACGCGGTACGCGATATGACGACGATGGTCCGGCTGAAAGGAAAGGAACCGACCGCCACCCGCCGTATATTCTTCTCGTCGCGAAGAGGCAGCCCGCAGCGCCACGTACGGCCGGCCAGGGCAGGGCGGAGGGGCCGACAGGGACAGGCGCGGCCACATGGGCCTCGTCGCGGGGATTGGCCCGTCAGCGCTGTCTCACGTGGGCAAAAAGGGCCGGACCCGGGACCCGTCACGTCACCGGCTCGGGAGAAGGTCCTCTCGCTCTCTCTATGGGGTGCCGTGCTGGTTCGGCCACGAGGTCGACCGCTTCGGCCACGAGGTCGGCCGCGCGCGCGCGCGTCGCCGTTGCCGCGGCACCTTTCGCTCGTCCCGCACTCTTGCTCCTGCCTGCCCCGCACGGTTCGGCCTCGCTTTCTCCAAAGCCAATATAATCCGAGCACCTCCTGTACTTCGCCAATCAGTGCCCGATGGTTATCCAGTTGCGAAACCGACTAGCTCGTCTGAGCGGAAGAATAATATCCAGGTGGATTTGTAAAATTGTAACGGCTCCATGCAACTTGCAAGTTGCTACTGCCGTGTGTAGATTCCGGGGCAACGGAAACGAGATCAGTTGCTACGTCTTGCGCTCCTGATCCGATGGGTGACCCGGACAATGGCATGGGCTTGGCGCCACAACAAGTTGTATATGGTGTGCAGGTTTTATTGAATATTAAGTTTCATCGCCTAACAAGTTTACCCAAAAATCAAAACTGAGAGGTAAAAAGCGCAATTCACTTATACTTCAATACCCTCTCACGTTCAGCCTCCCGTAAGACATAAACGTGAGATTTTGGAGCGGAGGACTTAAATTACGAAAAATTATCTTTATCAGGATTTGAACTCGAGACCTTTAACTATGTTCGGAGACGGGTTGGCTGACATCGCGCGAATTGTCATCAAGAGTCTTCAGCGTGACGGTGTAGTCAGTGATCGACATGTCCCTTTGCAGTAGGTTGTGGAACTCGGCCTTGTAGAAGATGGAGCTGCATTTGGTTGTCGTGGAAGAGAGTCTGCATTCTAGATGGTGAAGGCATCGGGCTTGGGATGCCGAACAATGTTGACGACGTCGCAGGAACACGTGGTGAGATCCAGTTCAAAATACACTAGTCAACCATAAGTCATTCATCGTCCGGTTGGACAAGGGGTATGAATGAGGAGATGTGTGTGTGAGGCCGAAATGTCACACCCGGTTTTACAACCAAAATCAGTCCCGTATGTGTGCCCAGGACGCGGTTTCATACATACCTGACAAGATAAGTGGTACACAGAGAAAACCAATGTCAACAGTTAGGAAATCGAAAGAAAACTAGAGCCTTCTCAAAAACTACACGGAACGACGATCAGAGCAACGCAAAAGACAACACCAAACTCCACAGGAAGTGTCGTCCTCGATGTAGTCCATCCCTTCTTTATCTTCTGAGCAGCAAAAATCGTAAGTGTGAGTGCAATTTATTTGCATAAATTGTATTCCATAAGTGTAGGAAATATATGGCATATGAGGCTTAACAAAAGAAAGAAAAAAAATATAGTATCACTGCAGAAAGCATCTATGTCTAGATTCAATATAAGCATCCTATTACTAGAGTGGATAAATCTATGGTACACACCGATGCACCATGGCAAGCTAGCGACTTACTGTCCTAGAAGGTACTCTACCTCGTACCATGTTACAGGCTACACTATCTATAACATCCCCCTGGCTCCCTATCAGAATCCAACCCAGATCTGTACCCCACCAGATACCATCCCATCTAATCATGGAAGTGTCCATGCCGCTCATGACCGCGAACGTGGCTATCCAGATAGTTTATATTTCTGCAGAGGTGCACAACTGTACCCACAAGTCGGTGATTCCGTCACCCATCAGTGACTATGTCTCCATGTTACCAGCACACTTCCTATGGTGTGAGGCCAAGAGACAACCGCATGATCTTTCAAAAGAGATTCCTAGACCGCCTGCAATCACGCTAAGGTTTCACTGGCGTGGAAGCTTACCCTTACCACAGCAACCCCCTCTTGCGCCATGGGTAATATATGCTCTACTACACACACATCCCCTAGGTCCGGACTCCCTACTTGTACCTTTCCCCTGATTGTAGTGGTAGAAAGGAATCTACAAGCTACTTAATCAAGTTTCCCATAATCAACTTGTGATTTGTGCTGTAGTCATGGTTACGCATTCCACGAACCGGTTTCCTATGATCCCGAGCATGAACTATCCACAAACCAAGGTACTAAACAGAACCACTATGCAAACGCACAACCTCACTATCCGCCTGCCAGGATCACCCATACTATATGTTGCTACCAACTACCATTACCCATGATGATCATTAATTAAAGTTGAACATTAATCAAGTTTAACAATTAAGTTCATGGTTTTACCCATCCCAACCATAGCAAAGCTAAGCATGGACTAATCATATATCCCAATTCGAGGTGACAAGGATAATCAGGAAGGATATGATACATGGATTCAATTTATTGCATGCATGGTGACAGATAGAAAGAAGTAGGAGCATTATGGTCAAGGACACTTGCCTGACTTCGCCTTATTGCTGCTGCTCAAGATCTGCAAAGTTCAAGTCTTGAAGGTTCTTCACTTGCTCGCCTTCTAGCATCGCAATGCCAAACAACACAAACAAGACAAGCAAACAAGCAATAATGAGAAAACAGATCAAAACAGCAACAAAAGATACTAACAACTATTCTAAAAGATTCTACTCGTCGCTACGAGTTCGTGGGCGCAAAAACCACTAAAAACGGAGCTACGATGAAAAGATATGCTCATTTGAAGTTACAGGGACTAAACTACAAAAATAGCACTAACAGGGACCTATTAGCAATTACAGAAACATAAACGGGAGGGCATTCATGCAATTAGACTAAAATAGGGGCTTATTTGTGAAAACAACATGTTATAGGGGTTCATTTGTGAAAATAGCATAATTCAAGGACTTATATGAAATTTTACAAAAGGACAGGGACTTTGTTGTAAAAAGGTTAGGTTCAGATCATATTATATTATTATTAAAAGATTTAGGGTGTTTACTATAAATTAATAGGGGCAGATTATAAGTTATTAAAGCAAAAGGCTTTTTATGCAAAAGAATAGATTACAGCATAATTAAATTAAACGTAGGGCCTTTTATGCAAAAGATAGGACTAGAACACAATTAAGCCAAAGTTCAGGGGTTAATCTACAAAGATAAAGGCTGGGATTTTCTAGGTTTTATTTGAATTATTTTTATACTAAAAATTCGTGGATAGGGTGTATGGATCGCGTGGACTGGAGTTCATGGGTTTCGTGGACCTGGTTCACGGTTCAAAGAGTAGGATTTGATCCTGGCCCTCATCGTGGATTGGACGGCGCATAGCAACGTAGGCGAGGTGACGGCGGCGGCGAAGTTCGGCGGGCGGCGGCGGGACTCGATCTCGCATTGCGCTCCACCAAACTTCACGATTCTGGTCCTAATCGAATGAGGAGGCGACGAGGAACCTCACCGTGGGGTTAACAACGGCGACGGAGCTGCAGAGGCGGCTCGCAGCGGCGAGGTGGCGCGGGGAGCCTTCGGCGGCGTCGCGGCGGCGCTATAGTGGTCCTCTCGCCTCGATCCAAGGCTCTCCGGAGACAGCGCGGGGTCAACGGACCACGGAGAGGAGCGGACGGTGGCGGGCGACGACGGCGCGGCGGTATGATGCGAGGGAGGTGGCGGCGCGGGTGGGAAACAGAAGAAGGGGGACGTGGCTTGCCCCTTTATAGGGTCGCGGACCACGGAGCCCTAGGGTCGACGTGGCACGGACATCAAAAAGGAGGTGGCGGCACGGGAGGCGTGGATCGGGTGACGCGTGGCGTCGGGGCGTGCAAGGGTTGGGGCGCGTGCCCGTGGCGAGGTGGCTGGGCTGACGCACGAGCGGGCCGAGCGCGGCGCGAAATGGCCCAAGGCGAGCGCTGCTGCTGCTGTGCGAGTGGGCCAGGGTGGCGCGATGTGCTGGGCTTTGCGCGGGTGGAGCAAGCTGGCGGCGGTGCGCTGGCGAGTGGGCTGGGCGGGCTGGAAGCTTGCCTTGCTGGGCTGGTGCGCTGCGGGGCAGGCTACTGGTGCTGCACGGCTGGACTGGGCCGAGGCGCGCGGAGCGGGAGGGAGCAGACCGACTGGCTGCTGCTGGTGGGCTGGTTAAGTGGGCTACAGTGGAGAGAAAAGGAGGAAGAAGGAAATGGCTCAAGGGTTTAATAGGATGGTTTAGAGTTTTTATTTTATTTTATTTCTAAACAGATTTAAATCAACTCAAACTATCATAATCAAAACAAGAATAAATTAAACACAAACCACAGAAATAATTCTAAAGCAACCCTAAGAAATTAAAATAACTAATCCACATGATAAAAACCTAATGCGATCTATTTGGCATGAATGCACAATAAAACAATTCAAATTTAAATTTCAAATTATGAAAAAACAATTATTTTAGAGGGTGAAGAATTCGACAACACTATAATTTCTAGCAAATTTTATTAAAAATGCAAAAAGTTCAAAATTAGGGTGTTATAAGAACTTGTCGAGGACGGAGTCGAAGAACATGCACCACTCGGACTCGGAGTAGTTGGGCTCGTGCAGCTTCAAGTGACCAGAACGTGAGCTTTGATGTGCACGGTGTGTAGCATGGTCGCCACGGATGGGCGCGGCATGTCGAAGAAGGCGCCAGTGAAGAAGGGAGCAGCGTCGATGATAGAGGGGGAGAACATGGGGTTGTCCTCCATGACAGCGGAAGTAGGAACCGCGAATTAATTGTAGCATTATCTAAATAATTTTCTCACTAACTTTTGTAAATGGGATCGCTTTCTCTTATCCATTGTGTGGTACTGGTTTTCTTTTATTTTAACTAAAATAAAATGTGTCATTACACATTTTAAGAGATACAGAGCCATGACGTGTCAATAACTTTGGCATGCCCCCTGGTTAGTGTTGTAGAAAACCAACATAAGCCTCCACGGTAAATGTTTACGCACTTTAGATTAAAGATCCAGTTTAGACTTAGTGAATGTGTGCTTTAGCGTTGTTTATATTTATTTCCACTGTTCCTAAATAATTTATATTATTAATATTTTAAAAAATTTAGCATTCATCTTATTTAAAAAATTAATTTAAATATATAAAATTTTAAATCATGATTAAACTATCTTTAGTTATAACTTAAATCATAAAAAACATATAATATTAAAAATAATTTCTTAAATAAGAAGAATGATCAAAGTTCATAAAAAGAATTTAACTATTTATGAAAGAAGGGAGTATTGAATAAGATAAGTGATTAAAGTTGGTATTAAAAAATATTATAATTATTTAATAATAGATTAAGTATTGTACTGAAAACTCTTAAAAAGATATATTGTATCTTCGTATTTTTGGAAAAAAATAGATATTATTTTTATTATATTTGCCAAAGATAAAGCATATTACAACAATATCTCCCGAAAGAAAAAGGCAAAAAGATGACCACCAGTATCCGCGCACTTCACCTTTTCGCTCGTCGTCGTCCCCAACACATCCACGCGAGGACAATCCATACCCTGCCTCGATCCCTGGCCCTCTTCACCCATCCCTATCCCAGCCATGCCGTCATCATCGATCCATCGCCTTGCGCGTAATATCCTTCCTCCACTGTACCTGCCACCCCTCCCTAACTTTTTTTATTATTTTATCCTCGTGAACTCAATTTGCGCGGCAGCCCAGAGTGGCGAAGCGATCGGAGGAAACCCAGGCGAGGGGGCGAGACAGCCGACGAGACGAGCGCAAAACGGCACAAGAGGACGCGGCCGCCTAATCTAGTAGCGCCCCAGCTCTTTTACCCCACCGCCATGGCGTCGGGAAGCCGCGCCACGCCCACGCGCTCCACCTCCTCCGCGCGGCCCGGGGCGCCGCGGCACGCTCACCACCACCAGCACACCCACCACTCGCAGTCATCGGGCGGGAGCACGTCGCGCGCGGGCGGAGGAGGCGGAGGGGACGGGCGCGGCGCGGCCACGGAGTCGGTCTCCAAGGCCGTGGCGCAGTACACCCTGGACGCGCGCCTCCATGCGGTCTTCGAGCAGTCGGGCGCGTCGGGCCGCAGCTTCGACTACTCCCAGTCGCTGCGCGCGCCGCCCACCCCGTCCTCCGAGCAGCAGATCGCCGCCTACCTCTCCCGCATCCAGCGTGGCGGCCACATCCAGCCCTTCGGATGCACGCTCGCCGTCGCCGACGACTCGTCCTTCCGCCTCCTCGCCTTCTCCGAGAACGCCGCCGACCTGCTCGACTTGTCGCCGCACCATTCCGTCCCCTCGCTCGACTCCTCTGCGGCACCTCCGCCCGTTTCGCTCGGCGCTGATGCGCGCCTCCTCTTCGCCCCTTCGTCCGCGGTCCTGCTCGAGCGCGCCTTCGCCGCGCGCGAGATCTCGCTGCTCAACCCGCTCTGGATCCACACCAGGGTCTCCTCCAAGCCCTTCTACGCCATCCTCCACCGCATCGACATCGGCGTCGTCATCGACCTCGAGCCCGCCCGAACCGAGGACCCGGCGCTCTCCGTTGCTGGGGCAGTCCAGTCCCAGAAGCTCGCGGTCCGTGCCATTTCCCGCCTCCAGGCACTACCCGGCGGGGATGTCAAGCTCCTCTGCGACACCGTCGTGGAGCACGTCCGCGAGCTCACTGGTTACGACCGTGTCATGGTGTACAGGTTCCATGAAGACGAGCACGGGGAAGTTGTTGCCGAGAGCCGGCGCAATGACCTTGAGCCATACCTTGGGTTACATTATCCTGCCACGGATATTCCGCAGGCATCACGCTTTCTGTTTCGGCAGAACCGAGTGCGGATGATTGCCGATTGCCATGCCATACCAGTGAGGGTCGTTCAAGACCCTGGTTTATCACAGCCACTATGCTTGGTTGGCTCTACTCTACGTGCACCGCACGGGTGCCACGCACAGTACATGGCAAACATGGGGTCGATTGCATCGCTTGTTATGGCAGTGATAATTAGTAGTGGTGGTGATGATGAGCAAACATCAAGGAGCGGCATCTCATCGGCAATGAAGTTGTGGGGCTTGGTGGTGTGCCACCACACATCGCCACGGTTTATCCCTTTCCCGTTGAGGTACGCTTGCGAGTTCCTCATGCAGGCCTTTGGGTTGCAGCTGAACATGGAGTTACAGCTAGCCCACCAGCTGTCAGAGAAGCACATTCTGCGGACACAGACTCTATTATGTGACATGCTACTGCGGGATTCACCAACTGGCATCGTCACACAGAGCCCAAGTATCATGGACCTGGTGAAGTGTGATGGCGCTGCACTGTATCATCATGGGAAGTACTATCCACTGGGTGTCACTCCCACCGAGTCTCAGATCAAGGATATCATCGATTGGTTGAACGTGCGTCATGGGGACTCGACAGGGCTCAGCACAGATAGTCTAGCTGATGCAGGCTACCATGGTGCTGCTGCATTAGGGGATGCTGTGTGTGGAATGGCAGTAGCTTATATCACACCAAGCGATTACTTGTTTTGGTTCCGGTCACACACTGCTAAGGAGATAAAATGGGGTGGTGCGAAGCACCATCCCGAGGACAAGGATGATGGTCAGCGGATGCACCCACGGTCATCATTCAAGGCATTTCTCGAAGTGGTTAAAAGCAGAAGCCTACCATGGGAGAATGCAGAAATGGATGCAATACACTCCTTGCAGCTTATACTGCGTGACTCCTTTAGGGATGCCACGGAGGGTACTAGTAACTCAAAAGCCATTGTCAATGGCCAAGTTCAACTTGGGGAGCTACAATTGCGGGGAATAAATGAGCTTAGCTCAGTAGCAAGGGAGATGGTTCGATTGATCGAGACAGCAACAGTACCCATATTTGCTGTTGATAGTGATGGATGTATAAATGGGTGGAATGCAAAGATTGCCGAGTTGACAGGCCTCTCAGTTGAGGAGGCAATGGGAAAGTCACTGGTAAATGATCTTATCTTCAACGAATCAGAGGAAATAGTTGGCAAGCTACTCTCGCGGGCTTTAAGAGGTATATATCTCATCTATCTAGCTCATGTGGTTGCTGTTCCCATTGATATTATGTTATGTATGAATCATTTACCCAGCCCATCCATGAAACATTTATCTACTCCTGGCTCTCTCTTAATGCAGGAGGTATATAACACAATGGAAGTTTATATGAAGTATACATATATATTAGGCCGACTATTTGGTATTTACATTCCTTGAAGATATGAAGGTTTTAGATGTACAATCTTTTGTGCATCTTTAACTTGGTATAGAAATAGGAGACAATTAGTCATTTATTGAATCTTCTCATCCGATTTTTACTTATCATAGAATTAATAGATAAGAATACTATTTTTTTTCTCGAACCGGAAGAATACACAAAAGAGGAACATGGAGTATATCAAACATTTATAATGACACTAGGTGCTCAGTACAACAACAGCCAAGACTTTTAGTCCCAAACAAGTTGGGCTAGGCTAGAGGTGAAACCCATGAATCCAACACAGATAAGAGACAAAGGAAAACAAAGATGACAAATGATGAAAGACAAAAAATCCAAAGAAAATAATGGTAAAAAAGGGGGAAGCACCCCACACAAATTATTGACAAAAGGAATGATGAAAGGAAAAAAGGTGAAAAAGTTTTTATTTTTTTTATTTTTAAAGACTCATATGCTTTTCTCAGGTGCTCAGTGGAGGATACTTTTCTTTCAGTACTGCTTATATGTTTTTAAATTACCATATGTGGAGTCAGGTTATTTGCATTGATGGATGCAGTGCGATTGGTGAGCTATAATTTATGAACCTGTTGCTCATACAGGTGAGGAAGACAAAAATGTAGAGATAAAGCTGAAGACATTTGGGTCAGAGGAATCAAGGGGACCCATATTTGTTATTGTCAATGCTTGCTGCAGTAGGGATTACACAAAAAATGTTGTTGGTGTTTGTTTCATTGGACAAGATGTTACAGGACACAAGGTGGTCATGGATAAATTTATCAACATACAAGGGGATTACAAGGCTATTGTACACAATCCCAACCCTCTAATACCCCCAATATTTGCATCAGATGAGAATACTTGTTGCTCAGAATGGAACACAGCAATGGAAAAACTTACAGGATGGTCAAGAGGTGAAGTTACTGGTAAGCTTCTTATCGGAGAGGTATTTGGAAGTTGCTGTCGACTCAAGGGCCCTGATGCATTAACAAAATTCATGATTGTCCTTCATAATGCTATAGGAGGGCAGGATTCTGAGAAATTCCCTTTTTCATTTTTCAACAAAAATGGAAAATATGTGCAGGCTTTATTGACTGCTAATACAAGAAGAAATATGGATGGTACAGCCACCGGTGCCTTTTGTTTCTTACAGATCGCGAGTCCTGAATTACAGCAAGCCTTTGAGATTCAGAGGCAACAAGAAAAGAAGTGTTATGCAAGGATGAAAGAACTGGCCTACATTTGCCAGGAGATAAAGAACCCTCTTAGTGGCATTCGATTTACTAACTCCTTGCTGCAGATGACTGATTTAAATGATGACCAGAGGCAATTCCTTGAAACTAGCTCAGCTTGTGAGAAGCAGATGTCCAAGATTATAAAGGATGCCAGTATACAAAGTATTGAGGACGGGTCAGCATTCAAATTTTACATTTTTATGTCTTCATGATTAAAATTTCCATTGAAATTTTCCTATGATCACATTGTGATGTTTTAGCTTGTACCACCTTTAGACATGATTTCAAATTTTAGTTGGCACTAATTTTAACTGCAGAAGTACAGAATTAGATGAGGGAACTTTAGTCAATAATCAGACACTGACAGTCATCTTGCATCTATAAAGAATTGTGTTTCGTAAAACATATTATATCTTATTCTTCATGGCATCTTTTGATCACATCCCTGCGTCAGCAATATCTGAAAGTATTCGAGATCAAGCTTTGTGATAAAACAATATACTATGAAATTTTGCATTGTCGTTATTCCAAAAAAAGAAGAACAAAATATTTTGATTGTTGAAATGAAGCTAGTACGGAGGTTGCTGCTTGTCAAAGTATGCACTGGCATTGATGAAACTCCAAGAATCCAGTTGGAGCTAGTCTAATTTTAGGGGAGATAGCTGCCAGGTTACTGAAAGATGTCTGGGAGGTTTTTCATGTTTGATATTAGGGATAGGTGAAGGACAGTCCCGGTGCAGTGGTTAAGGGGGTGTTCCAAACCACCAGGGGTAATTATTATCTGCTACAATTATCCCTGGTGGTTTGGAACAGGCCCAATTAATAGTCTAGATAATAGTTATCTATTCCCTAGCTAACAAGTATTATTTTATTACCTGTTCCAATCCAAACAACAACAACCAACCTAACAGTTAATTACTACTAGCTATTAGGTAGAAGATAATTATTATCCCCAGTGGTTTGGAACACCCGACTTGTGCTAATAGGTCCTGGGTTTTACGCAGCCTCCCTGTATTAATTTGCAGGGGCAAGGTTGCCTCATATAATCCTTCCTCATACCCCATGTTGAGTGGGAGCTTTCAACATTGGTCTGTCCTTTTTTATTTTAGGGATTGCATCGATGCTGTTTCTCTCATTTTACCTTATGGTCTGCTACTCAAATGCATCAATCCAAAAACTGATGATGTATTCAGTTGCAAATGGAATCTAGCAAAACTGGTGTCCTTTGTCCTTTTGGATAGCATTAACTATTTAACTAAATCTTTCAACTGAAAATAACTATGTATCAAGATTTCTAACGAAAGTCCAAGTTTTTTTTTTAAAAAAATAGAAAATGTCTTTACTTGAGTTTGTACCTTTACCTCTAGTCATTATTAGTTAATTTGGATTTGCTGTCACTTTATTTGCGTATAAGGAAAATTCGGCATCCATCTGTTGACTTTTGCACCTTTTCTCTTAATTGAACGATGAGTTTTGCCTATAGACGTTAAGTTGCTTTAAATTAATTTGGATGCGCTGCACTTCATTCTTGTATAAGAAAATTGAAAATCATCTGTTGACTTCACATTTTATCTTACTTGGATGATGAGTGTGCATTACTACTGGAAAGTAGCTGCCTTAAGGCATGCACGAAACAGGAGCTCATTTTTAGTTTGCAAACTCCAAAAACACACTTAATCCAGATATCATTCTGAATTGGCTTTCACATTTTTCCACAATTAATTTGCTGATAGTTTCCTTTTATTTTGTTTATATTTATTTAACAGTTCTTTGGTGCTTGAGAAAGATGAGTTCTCTCTTGGAAGTGTTATGAACGCTGTAGTCAGCCAAGTTATGCTATTGTTGAGAGAAAGGGACTTGCAACTTATTCGAGATATCCCTGATGAAATCAAGGAGGCATCAGCATACGGTGACCAATATAGGATCCAACAGGTTTTGTCTGACTTTTTGTTAAGCATGGTACGGTTTGCTCCAACTGAAAACGGCTGGGTAGAAATTCATGTCAGACCAAATGTAAAGCAAAATTCAGATGGGACAGAGACAATGCTTTTCGTTTTCAGGTTAGTTATGTCCCTTTTTTTTGTGCGTTGCAAATTTATTTTTTGTTTCATAAAGGAATGGTTTCTTTTTTAATTCAATAAAAAGATAAGTAATGGTAATTGCTCCTTGACTGTTATGGATGTAGCTTTTGAAATATGCTGTTACAGGGCAGTATATATTACTTGGTTTTCTCATGTTGTATCTTACCAGTCCAATCGCCTGTTCTCAGCCACGACCCAGTATTTTTGTTCCCAGTTCAAGTGTAAAGTAAATCCTGAAAATCTCTGTTCTAAGATCCCGTACCCAATATGGTCTTCTGTTTATGAAAATGCAGAATTTGTCTCCTAACTCAACTATGAACCAAAAGACTTCTGTGAATCATGTTAGTTCAACAGTCTTCCTCTATTAGAACAATCAAATTGGATGTTACAATTAAACACCGGACAACACAAACCCAGTTTGTCTAACAGATCCTCAAACTGATTGTTAATTTTTTTTCTTTTTGTTCTAGATTTGCTTGTCCTGGTGAGGGACTCCCTCCAGACATTGTCCAGGACATGTTCAACAATTCCCGCTGGACGACCACAGATGGCATTGGACTAAGTGTATGTAGGAAGATCCTCAAATTGATGGGTGGTGAAGTCCAATATATCAGGGAATCAGAGCGTAGCTTCTTCCACATTATCCTCGAGCTGCCTCAACCTCGGACAGCAGCTACTCAAGAAATCAGCTGATTTATTAATCTTGGTGCTGATCTCACCTCACTCTTTTGGTCAGCTATGTGACCTGAGCTCCCCAGATATGAGGGAACATAATCTATGAAAAGCCCGGAAACCAAGATGCCTCAGATGAAGTGCATAGAACTGGAAAAATGATTCTCACAGCTTTGAGGAGTTTGGTTTCTGGTGTATCGGATGAAAGCCTGGATGTTGAGGTTGTTGTTGTATGATCAGAGTTGATGGTGGCTAGTAATGCATATAGACGGTGGTGTCGTTCGTAGCTTATGACATGACCATTTCCATGTAGTACATAGCTTATATGTATATAATCTGTTGTCTACAATCATAAGGAGCTGTTTCAGCTGGCACGGTTGTAGTACTATTTTTCAGGACTTACTAGTCCTATCGGGCCGTAATCTAAGAAAGCATGGCTTTATCTGATCTCTCATTTGACATAGTAGTACGGATATGACATTTACGAATCCGTTGCAGCATTCCTTAGCTGTGAACTGACGCTGACTGCTGACTTGGCCTGGTGACTCTGTATGTCACTGTTGGCGGCCTTGCTGGCAGGGGCCCAGGGGGCTTGGCTTCTGAAAATACCGGAGAACCCGTCTGGTAGCACAATACAGCTATTTGGAGTACTACTCGTCTCCACCGCCCGTGGTCAGCGTTTTGACTGAGCCAATGAACCTTTTCATTTGGAGCTCCTATGCATCGTCACCATAGATGTAGTCATATCTATCTACGGTCGGTAATGATATACTAAAAATGAATATATTTTATGTTGATTTAAAATTATATTTTTTAAATAAAAAATAATATATCATATGTTGTGTATCGCTTATTATGTAGAAGTAATCTCATTCATCATGTCGTCTTAGACATGGTACTCATCGTAGAATCTCGACCTAAGGGCGAGGACAATCCAACTAGGTGAGGAGCATCCAGAAGAAGCCCTTGGACTCCAAGTTGAATTTTAAAAAGTTCTTGGACTTCAAGTTGGATTTGAAATCGATGTCGGTAATTTTGAATCAATATAAGACATATTTATCTTTAACATATCATTATCGAATGTGTATCTGGCTATATCTATGCTAATCGTGTCGTCATCATCTCAGATCAATGCTTGGGACAAGCAGTTGCGACCAGGGCTCCAAGCAATGAAGTATTGGCGGCACTCTCAACTATGGATGGTGAGTTTTTCAAAACTTTTCAGCATATGTAGTCATGTTTGTTATGGATTTTTTTTGGTTGCTAACTTTTACCTCATATTCACCTGATATAACCACACTTATATCTTGTACGTATACTGAAAATTGTAGTTGGTGGGTCGGTCTGACCACCCTCTTTCACTTCCCTATATTCATGGTATCAATATGTGGAGCTTTCGACGATAAAACCTACTACGGAATAGCAGCTAGCCATGCCAACGCAAAGTCAGACATCCAACTAGTTACGCTCGGTTCGGAGCTCTTGATATTTCACCGAGATGCTTGGCTATGTACGAGTAGTATTGGCATGTGGAACGTCCGTCAATCCGAGGACAGAGTAATGAGATGGGCACCTAACAGGTTCATTACCGAGGCTGCGAGGCATATGGTGCTAGCGCGCACACAGTACTTGCCTATCCGAGTATCCGTGCGTTCTGTACCGTTCCTGTGCAAAAGTATGAAGCTGCATGTGGTAGCTTAAATGCTCGTTTGCTTGTTTGTCGTGTACAGGGCAAATGACGATGCGCCTTTTTTTCTTGTGATCCCTCGCTGTGCTCTTGCCTTAAGGTCGAGAGGCCGTGGTCCGATCGTCGTCTTCGTCGTCATTGATGACAGCAACAGCCGGATGCAATCGATCTGTGGGTGGTGTGGATGCTTGGAAGCATCAACTGGATTCACACGCCGCCAGTACAGCACGGTTCGCTCCCTTTCCCCGCGCAACATGTAAAGATGAAGACGATGCGCCATGTATATGCATGGCCTCGTAGTAGTTTTTCATTGAACTGCATGCTCAGAATCTCAGATTCTATCCATAACCCATGAGTATTGTTAGTACATTGCGTTATTACCCTCTTGTTAATTACCCTGGCTCACAGCTAACTCAACTGTCGCGGTGTACAACACGTCAACACATACGTACATGTACATACATACCCCCGCGCGCGTGTACCGTGTACGAAAAGCGCCGCGTACAGCACCGTGGTATGGGCGCGTCCGTATCCGGCCCCATCCAACCCAACAAGTAACGTGCATCGGCCCCCCGCGCGCTCCTCTCTGTTGGTTGAGCCGCCGCCGGCCGACGACCTGAGAGCGCGTGAACATAAATGCACCGGCGCTCCTAGTTTCCGCTTTCGCGCGCCGGCTGGCTGCACACAGCAGCTCACCACCCTCCAAATCAACTTTCCGCGCTGCATGTGCACGCAGCGACTGCATGATCTGCTCCGTCTCCAGCTGCACACGTACACACGCAGCCGCGCGCTCCGGAAATTGCTGCGGGACCGGGACGTCGGCGGGGTAAATCGCGTCTGGAATTTGCTGCGGGTCCGTTTGTGCTCGATCGCTAAGCTCCTGCTCCGCCCTCGCTAGCTAGTCGTCGTTGCCCGGTCCCTCGCCTCTGACGATCGAGTTTCTCGACGACGGCTTTCTTTTTCTTTTGCGACGATCTGTCTGTCTTTGGCTTTGGAAGGAGTTTGATACACAGACACGACGTTTGATAGCAGCGTAACCGGATTACTACCCAACTACCTTCATTAACTCCACGCGTACACATGCAGGGCCTGCTAGCTAGCTCGATCCGCTCTGTTCTCACTCCACTTGATGCATATCTGGTTACCTTAGCTCCAGTATATAAGCATGCGAGAGGTTCTTCACCCAAGCATCGATCACAGAAACAACGACAACTCAGTTTACTTCAGCTCCATGGCCATGGGGAGGTCTGGGAGGCGTGTGCGGGCCTTGCCGCTCGCAGCATTAGCAGTGGTGCTGCTCCTCGGAGTGGCGGTCGAAGCGCGCTTCCTTGAGAAGCAAAATTTGGGCGCCGGCAGCGGTTTCGGGGGAGGTGTCGGGTTTGGTGGCGGTGCCGGGCTTGGTGGCGGCGGTGGGCTCGGTGGAGGAGGTGGTGCAGGTGGCGGTCTTGGTGGTGGACTTGGTAGCGGTGGCGGTCTTGGCGGCGGCTTTGGAGGTGGAAAAGGTGGCGGTCTAGGCGTGGGAGGTGGTGGTCTCGGTGGAGGCGGTGGGTTCGGCGGTGGCGGCGGACTCGGTTCAGGGCTGGGGCATGGTGGAGGTCTTGGAGGCGGGTTTGGCGGTGAAAAGGGTGGTGGTCTTGGTGGAGGTGGCGGCCTAGGCGGTGGAGCTAGTGGCGGTGCTGGCCTAGGTGGCGGAGCCGGAGGAGGTCTCGGTGGAGGAGGAGGCCTTGGTGGAGGTGGTGGTCTAGGTGGTGGAGCTGGAGTCGGTCTTGGTGGAGGTGGAGGTGGAGGTGCTGGTGCCGGTGGTGGAACTGGAGGTGGTCTCAGTGGAGGAGGAGGCTTTGGTGGAGGTGCAGGTGCTGGAGGCGGTCTTGGTGGTGGTGGTGGTCTTGGTGGCGGAGGTGGTTTAGGTGATGGTTCTAGAGGTGGTCTTGGCGGAGGAGGCGGTCTTGGTGGAGGCGCCGGTGCCGGAGGCGGTCTTGGTGCCGGTGCTGGTGCAGGTGGTGGCCTAGGCGGTAGTCTGGGCGGAGGTGGCGGACTTGGGGGTGGAGCTGGTGGAGGTGGTGGTGGCGGCCTAGGCGGTGGTGCGGGAGGAGGTCTCGGTGGTGGCGCTGGAGGAGGAGTAGGTGGTGGTGGTGGTTTCGGAGGAGGTGGTGGCCTCAGAGGCGGGAGCGGTGCCGGAGTAGGTGGTGGCTTCGGTGGCGGCAAAGGTGGTGGTTTTGGCATCGGCAATGGAGTTGGAGGCGGTGCCGGTTTGGGTGGTGGAGGAGGTGGAGGTTTTGGAGGTGGTGGTGGCATCAGTGGTGCACGTAATTGATTGGATGATGCATATGACATAATACTGCATTGATTATTTGTTATATATGAGTCAAGCACAGACTCTTATGGGATTAATCATACTTTAAGAGCATAGTGTTTGTATTTTCTAATGTTATTCATCACCTTGTTAAAGGAATAAAAAGGTTAAAATGTTATGTTTGCAATAATCTCTTTAGTGTGTCGTGTAATTACACTTCGAGTTGGAGTTTTTTTGAGACGAGTAACATTGTATTACGTCCTGCTTTTGAAAGCTAATTAAGCTTTGCATTGTGGATCAGTATCAACTAAGTGACACCAGTAAAGGTCTATCCACCGTTTGGTTGATCAGTTAAAAGTTGGCGCGCTCTACTATGAACCCATCTCCCTCTCTTTTTAAGAACTCCTACATATCTGTCTTTGTCACCTTCTTCTCATAGATGCTCCCTGACTTCAGAGCTTGACAAAGGAAGTGGTTTGGGGTGAAAAATAAACTAATTTGTCCCTCAATCTAGTTCGATCCCACTTGATACATTGATCCCCCTCAACCTCAAATCACATACCGATTTAAGTGTAGCCAAAGAAAGCTTAAAGCGGTCATACCAATTAACGGAGCTCACGAAGGCCCAATTAAACCTGTAGTATATCAAGTATTATCAAGATTGACACTAACATCAAACAACATTATTTCTTCATCGTCATCATGTAAACAAAGAAAATAGGTAACTAGCTTTGGTAGCATATGAAAAATATTTCCATCAACGGTTGAGCGTGTGAAAGGAACTGATGACTTGATATTTTTCAAATCCTACCTTTTGTCCGGAAAAGCATTGTCAGCTGGGACTTTTTTTTTTGAATGTCTGTATATATACTAGGGAACCACACATTCACATTTATGTTTTGTTAAGAAAAGAAAACTGAAAGATTGTGAGATAGAATTGCATGCTAACAAAAAGTAACACGTACATTTGTAAGGTTTTTTATTCAACAATATTTTGTCTATACTTCTAAAGGGCGAAGTTTGTCCAGGTTGTATTTCACAGCTTATACGCAGGTTGTATAGGCTGTTGTGAAGTTTTAGACGAGTTCTCTCGGTTAGAACTCACAGTAAGCAAATCAACTCAGAAACTGTAGGTTTTTTTTTTTAAAAAAAATGTCATACTACCATACAAACAGATGCTCGACTGTCAGACTGCTATTGAATGAGGCGCCATGACTCGATCAATAGAAACATTTTACCGATACTGATTACATATAAGTATGTTTTAGAGGCATGAGAGTGACACCTTCTTAGTCTTACGGTAGTGGTTAAAGACACGATTTGAGTTTTTCGTTGGTCTGACGACGACAAGCGCCACAAGAATAATCGCCCTTGATGAGGCATGATCAGATAACTGATCAGGAGCAGCGCGCACGCCGCCCCCCCCCCCCCCCCCCCCCCCCCCCGATTGAAACGGTGGTTATTTGCTCTACTGCTGCATGCGTTCGGGCGCGCGCAACACCTCACCGTACCGCGCGTCGGTGCTCGCCTCTTTTCCAACCAGAACCAGAACCGGTGATGATGGAGAGACGTCGTCATCTGCTGTACCAGCAAACAGCGGTCGTCAAACATGCCTCGAAAGTCGAAACATCTCACATGACGCGCGCGCTCTTGACGCAACGGCTTACCGATCACGATCAGTTCAGAACGAAGCTCCTCTGCACCTGCCAGATGCCACTGCTACTACCTGTGTGTATAGGAGCCTGGATCTGTCGATTCTCATTTTTGTCACCTATTAAATAGACGGAAATCAGACCTTCCTGCACAATGCTGAAATTTGTCGAGAACATAGAAATTTGAAGTTGTTGCAATTGCAAATGCAGAAACTGTGCGTTTTCGAATTCTCGTTCCCCTTCTTCTGAACGCCATGAGGCCAACTTAAGAACGAGAAAGTACAGACAGAAGGATAACTCTCTACTATGTGCTTGGTGTTCGCACGCGGGCATGGACGTACATCAGCAGTTTAGCAACAGTCCGGCTACAACAAGTCCTGGTATATATGAGAAATTACTAGTAGTAGGGGACAAAAAATTGTTGTCAATGATCATGGTATCGCTATTTTGGAACTGCTTACATTGGAGTATACAAGATACAACATTCGTACTGTACTCTGTACATGTCATCTAATACAATGTAACAGTATATTTCCCGGCATCAAGTCACTTCGATTTGAACCGGCGATATTTCCCGGTTCATCGGCACGTCCCTCGCCACTACTCACCGAGGTGCTGTATCCCGAACATGCTTACATCCATTGCGCCTTCCCTCCGTCCACCGAAGTCGCTCCCCGGCATGTGCGTGGGTTGGTTGCGCCGTCGTCCTCCAGCGCCTGCGCATAAATGCAACTCCATCTCTTTCTAGCTATTCTCTCCGTCGACGACGTGCAGAGACGTCGCACGCGCAGCACCACCGATCAGCGCCAGTGCCGGGCGCACCACAACACAGTACAGGTCAATACGGCGAGCAAGACTTCAGCGCGCGCGGTGAGCTGGGCCCCGCTATATACTGCCCTCCTGCTCAGCACCTGTCTGTTCTGAAAGCAGCGTCGTACTCGTACGTCGCCACATCACACCGCATCACACTGCGACGCTCACCACGACCGTGCGCGCGCGCGCAACCACCTGCATTCACTACGTCGCGACTACGCGCCACTCTGCCCCGCTATATAAGCGCACCGATCAAGCTCGGCGTTCTTCGTCCCGGCCGCTCCCGAAAGCAGCAGCGTCACTACTACTACTTGACGCTAGTGAGTAGCGAGTTCTGCTAGCTGCTTTTGCTGGCTTGGCAAGCCATGGGCTGGCGTCAGAGGCAGGGGGTGTTGGACATGGCGCTGATCCTCGGGTTGGCCGTGGCGATGGTTCTTGCCGTGGCCGCTGAGGCACGGCTTTTGGATAAGCAGACCTTGTGCGGTGGGTGCGGGCTTGGTGGAGGCGGTGGGTATGGCGGCGGCGGTGGTGCTGGGCTTAGCGGTGGCCTTGGGCATGGTGGAGGGTTTGGTGGTGGCTTTGGAAAAGGCAGGGGATTTGGTGGGGGTGTAGGCGGCGGAGGCAGCCTTGGCGGTGGAGGTGGCTTAGGTGGTGGTGAAGGAGGTGGGTATGGCGGAGGCGCAGGAGGTGGTGCTGGTGGAGGTGGAGGTCTTGGTGGCGGCGCTGGTGGAGGCGGTGGACTCGGTGGTGGTTCCGGTGGAGGCGGTGGTCTTGGTGGAGGTGGCGGACTTGGCGGTGGCGTTGGTGGAGGCGGAGGTCTTGGAGGCGGTGGTGGTGAAGGAGGTGGGTATGGCGGAGGAGCAGGAGGTGGTGCTGGTGGAGGTGGAGGTCTTGGTGGTGGCGCTGGTGGAGGCGGTGGACTCGGTGATGGTTCCGGTGGAGGCGATGGTCTTGGTGGAGGTGGCGGACTTGGCGGTGGCGTTGGTGGAGGCGGAGGTCTTGGAGGCGGTGGTGGACTTGGCGGTGGAGCTGGAGGTGGGGTTGGTGGTGGCTATGGTGGAGGAGTCGGTGCCCGAGGTGGCAACGGAGACGGATATGGTGGAGGTGTTGGTGCTGGAGGAGGTTATGGTGGTGGTGTTGGAGGAGGAGCTGGTGGTGGATATGGTGGAGGTGCGGGCGGTGGTGCCGGTGGAGGTTCCGGTGGTGGGGCAGGCGCTGGCGGCGGCTCCGGTGGAGGCTATGGTGGCGGTGGAGGTTACGGTGGTGGCATCGGCGGCGGTGTTTAAAGTCTCCGATCCCTTGAGGAGTGTGTGAATAACTGGAAGTACATGTCAAATTACAGATCTTGTTTGATGGCGTATGAAGTCGAGCTTGTGTGTTGTCGTGATTTGATGGTTATAGTGCAATGTTCAATGTGCTATAGCGTGATTATAGTTTACTGTTTTAATAAATACATAATAACAAAAGAATAATTATATTGCAGTCCCATATTTATATGATGACATGTATTATACTTGTATCTTGTACTTTGTCCTTGAAATAAACAGACAACGAGCTATGTACATGCTGATGATCTCATACTTGCATTGCGTACTGAAAGACATCGGTCGGTGGTGCCATGCCAGGCACCATCAGTAACAGGGCACATTTGCATGTAAACCAAATGAGTTGTATAGATGAGAGGTAGTACCTACTGATGAAGCGCTGGAATTATCATGCGAAATTCTCTTGTGTAGGCAATTAACATACGAAAATTTGGACTCAGGAATGATCTTCATCAATTAATTCTGTCGCATTCCTATATTGCAGTCACGGAGTATCGATTGTTCGGTTTTCAATTTCAATCAGAATTTAGCATTACTGATGCACCGCCCCTCGAGTAGCATGTGAAAAAAAGGGTAGAGAGTACACATGCAAGTATATGTTCACTGAGTCTGATCAGTAGTACGCCGGCAGCCACTCCTTGCCGTTGATAAAGTCGATGGTTAGGTACTTGGACGCCTCGTTCTCGGTGAGCTGCCGCGACCACGGCACGCGCTTGGACGCCTCGGCGCCCGGGCCGGTGCAGTTGAACTCGGCGAGCATCACGTTCGCGGTGCTGCCGGGGTAGCCGTAGCTGGTCCACCCGGCCGGGGTGATGGTCTTGGAGAGGTACATGTCGGAGAAGATGACGCGCGACTTGGGCTCGGTGACGCGGCCCAGGTACACCTCCCCGACGCCGTACACCTTGCCCTTGAGGAACACGAAGCCGCCGTTGTCCTCCTCCTCGCGGTTCTGCGCGGTGATGGACCCTTTGATCTCCGTTCGCCGGTCCGGCTTCACGAAGATCTCCGGGCACTGCATCAACACGACGCCAATGTCAAATTTGCGCTTGCTTGTTTTTGTTTCTACCATGAAGGCGTACGTGGACATGGTATCACTTGCCTGGTATATGGACTGGGCGTTGCCGAAGATGAAGTCGATGTTCCCCTGGATGTAGCAGCTCTCGTAGTAATGGCGGCCGATGCTATCGAAGAGAGTATGGTGGGGGCTGAAGAACGCGCAGTGGTAGAAGGCCACCTTGTCACCGGCGACCATGGCTGCCACAGTACGCATCTCCGAGTCGGCGATCAGCCCGGCTCTGGCGATGTTCTGTAATGCCGTCGGTGGGACGAGCAGGTATTAATTGTCAAGGCTAATGAAATTTTGTGTTATAAAAACTTAACTGAAAGAAGAGGAACCCTCTGATTTCAAGGATTTAAAAAGCACAGGAAAAAAGATAGGTGGAGCACGGACCCTGAAGGTGATGCCGAAGACGATGACGTTGTCGGCATTCACAGTGAACGCGGCGGACTCGGCGTTGTCGATGGAGGCGGACTCGTGGGAGATGGAGGTCCTGCCCTTGCCGCTACCCCTCACGAAGATGAACGGCTTGTTCTCCGGGATCACAACCTTCCCGCTGCATGCACACATGCTCACGCCTTTTAATTCACAGCGTAATCAACAAGGGGAAAAAAAATCTACACATCCTTTCAAATCCTATAAACAAGTGGCGGCGGTCTTAGGAACATGAGAGAGGGGAAAACAAAATTCTAAATCGAAGCATGCCTGTGGACGCCGGGACGGAGGTGGACGATGATCCACTCGGAGTTGCCGGCAGGCACGGCGTCGATGGCGGCCTGCACGGTCTTAAATTCCTCTTCGGGGCCGACGATCAGCGTGCGCTTCGCCTTGAGCTTGTCGGTGAGGAGGGGCCCGTTGACGATGTCGTCGCTCTTCTTGGCGAGCTTCGACTTGGCGTGCGCGCCGCCGGGCAGCGACGAGAGCGCCGCGGCCGCCGCGGCGACGGCGATCAGGATCGGGAGGAGGCACGGCCGGGCCATCGGTGCGATCGAGCGCGTGCGGGTCTCCAAGGTTGGGTTGCCTAGTTTCCTAAAGCAGCAATGCAGAGGAGGGGCCGGAGCTCTTAACGGGGCGCTCTATTCTGGCCGTTGGCTGGGAGGGAAACGCGGGGCGTGTTCATAATAATCGAGTTGAAACTGCAGAAACTGCAGAGACTGCCGTTCTCCATGTCGTTCGTCTGTGGAATCTGGATGGCCGTTGATCAGAACCCCGCGTTTGCGTATGATGCTCGCTTCGTTGGCTTCGACTGGGGCTACCGCCGCCACTTTTTCCACCAGTGTAACCGGAACCGCCCGCCGCGGCAGGTGCTTCGCCGGCACCTGACGGCCTGACCTGCTTCTTTCGTTCGTTCTCTGAATTTTTCTCTGGGAAGGGCGGATCACGCTCGAGCAGCCCGGCAAACTTCATCCACCCCTTCCCTCCCAGAATCAAAAGGCCCGATCGTTTCAGCCATTAGGATCTATTTTTGGCTACAGCTGTAGCTGTAAGAAATTAAGGAAGGAGGATAAAAAAAAGAATAAGCAAACACTCACAGCCACAGCCCCTTACTAGCCGATTCGATCGCAGCCAAATTCTCTAACATTGCTACCTGCGTGACATTACTATTCTAAAAAGTAAATTTTACAGTGGGTCCCTAAATTATTAGACAGTTTTAACTTCAGTACCTAAACTATTAACGTGTTAATTGGGTCCCCGATCTATTTAAAATGTTTTAATCAGGTCTAAAACTCCTTAAATGTCCGAAATTAGATGACGTAGAGATTTTAAACTTCCAAGTCACGTGTATTATTTACATATCACCCCTAAAATATGTTAAAATTTCATTGTGCCCACTTCATTTCTTTCTTTCGCATATGCTTCCACTGCTGCCATCATTTCTTTCTTCCCCATTTTTAGCTAGTTAAGATCGGGCACTTAAGAAGTTTTGAACTTGATTAAGACATTTTAAATAGATCGAGAACCTAGATAGACACTTTAATAGTTTAGGTAACAAAGCGAGAACCATCCAATAATTTAGAGACTCGCAATTTACTCTATTCTAAACATTCATCTTTAAATCTGTAACCACAAATAATATAGCATAAATTATTTATTCCAAGTGAAAATTATATTTGATGATTGTAAGAAAAATCAGAAACCGTGGATTCAAAAATGAAGCTCGCCTCTGCGCCATTCAGTTTTGTACTACTACTTGGTCAGGAGAAACTGCACAAATACTTTACCCTTTTTTTCTGCTGACTTATGTCCTTCAGGGACGCCATTTACTGCTACGATACAATTTCCTTGACGTATAACCCGATCATCAATTTGACCATGGACCATGTCGCTGCTTGCATGGATCATGAGATCGACCAGGCAGCAGTGGTAGCAGATCGTTATACCGTGACGCAGTTAATGTTACAGTAAATGGCGTCCCTGCTCCACCCAGTCCCCTTTTTCCTTTCCAAGGCAAGATAGCCTTCAGATCTGTGCAGCGACGCAGGCTCCGGCGACGGCCAACTGCTGCTTCTCCGGAGCATGTAGGCGCAAGAGAGGACCCGACGTAGGTGACGCTTCCCCGTCCCCGCTTCGCGCTGAACGGTGCCGCGCTCTCAGCGGTCATAAGACGAATCAATGCCCGTCAGGCGATGCACCTAAATGCAGTCTCCGTTTCAGGAGCCTGGCACTGGTGCTGTGCGATGCGCTATTCACGGAAATTTTCTTGCACGGACAGAGCGCGATGAGCTGCACGGGTCTATCTCCTAAAAGTGAAGTGGTGGCGCCATTCCTTTGTTGAAAGCTCACTGGGTGGCTGATGTGATGAAGGTCTGAAATGGTATATACTAATAGGCTTATGTGGAAACAGTGCCGTGTGGTGTGAGTTCACACAATCTTTCCTCCTCGTTGGTCTTGGCTTATTGGCCGCTTTATTTGTATTTGCATTGGCACCGTGAGTCCGTGACTCTCCAACTGGGTGGAATTTTACATCTGCAGGCATACCGCATTCAAGTCTGTTGGTTCGCTCACTGTCTTCTGTTGTACACTGCATCTTAGAATTAGTTATGATCCTTTGCAATGTAGTACACAAACGGTAGTTAGAGATATGACTTTAAGATAGATACGTTGAAGCCTATTTTCAACTACCGTGTAATGTATTCTGCTGGTATTGGCCGATATATAAAACCGTGGTCAGTCAAGTTAGACAACCACTGTATACTCTTCCTTTATTTGGATGAAAACTGTATATATACACTTCCTTGGCTCAACACTCTCAAAAATCACCACAGCAACCGAAGGACCAAGCGAGCTACTAGCGTCAGGAGCCAGAAGCCCAGAGCCTCCCATCTGCTGCTGCCCGTACCGTTGCGTCCCCATTCCAAGAACCGATCTACACTGGCCTGCTTGTCTGCTCACCTTCACCTCGTACCTCTGCTAGTGACGTTCTTGCCTCCTCAATGCATCCTCCACACGAACGGCGAAAAATGCCCACACTGGTATCTCGTTTCTCTTTACTAGCCTGCCTTGCCGTTGCCGTGCTTGCTGGTACTGGCGTCGTTGCCGGTGCTGGCGTGCCGCCGATGTTCATCTTTGGCGACTCGCTTGTCGACGCCGGCAACAACAACTACATCGTCTCCCTTTCCAAGGCGAACTACCCGCCGAACGGCATCGACTTCACCGGACACCAGCCCACCGGCCGGTACACCAACGGCCGGACCATCGCCGACATTCTAGGTCACGGACGCCTACATCTTCTTTGCCTGAGCTTAATTACTAATGTCTTCTTTTGCCTTGTGCGTTACTGTTTCATTGCAAATGCTTTGCCCCGCCGCCCCCTCACCCCCCCAAATCCCCCCCTTCCCAAATCCCGCCCCCCCCCCCCCACCCCCCCACCCCCCTCTTCCCGAGTTTGCTCACGGTGATCTTTGACGTTTCAGGGCAAGAGACGGGGCTTGGCGGGTTGGTGCCGCCGTACATGGCCCCGGAGACAACCGGCGACGACGCCCTGCTCAAAGGCGTCAACTACGCGTCTGGCGGCGGAGGCATCCTCAACCAAACCGGCAGTATCTTCGTCAGTAACTTTACACAGAACCGGATCGCTTTTTTTTTTCCCAGTGAAATCCATGTGTTCTATCTGCAACGCCAAGTCTCTATTGTGTTTTGAGTTTTCATACTATTCTTGTTCGCGCGTAATTTAAGGGAGGGGTGGTCATTCTGCGTGAGCCACTTTTCTATTCGCTTCTCTTTTGCATGAACACGCAGCTAACTAATCAATACAATCGCTAGCTGCATGACTCTACTGCAGCGCTTGAATGCCGTAAACTGTCATTTTACCATGTAACTGTCTGTCAAGATAACTTATCACGAGTGATAAGTTCACCCAAGCTGTTTACCGTTGTATTTATTTTAGTAACGTTTCTCGCGTGCAAATAAAAAAATGATAGCAAGATTTTCAATCGGAGACAATGCAATTGCTTTATTGCTGTTTGCTGATATCAAATCTGCTTTGGACAGGGCGGGCGTCTGAACTTGGACGCCCAGATCGACAATTACGCCAACACCCGGCACGACCTGATCGCGCGGCACGGCGAGGTGGCGGCGGTGAGCCTGCTCCGGGGCGCCATCTTCTCGGTCACCATGGGCTCCAACGACTTCATCAACAACTACCTGACGCCCATCTTCTCCGTCCCCGAGCGCGCCACGACGCCCCCGCCGGCCTTCGTCGGTGCCATGATCGCCAAGTACCGGCAGCAGCTCACGGTAATTAAAGTCTTCAGCCTGCTAGTAGATGCCCATACATACATGGCTTTGGCGAGCCTAATAACGCGATTCGTGCCTCTTGCTTAATTTGCAGAGGCTTTACCTTCTGGACGCCCGCAAGATCGTGGCGACCAACGTCGGGCCGATCGGCTGCATCCCGTACCAGAGGGAGACGAACCCGTCGGCCGGCGCGGCGTGCGTCGAGTTCCCGAACCAGCTGGCGCAGTCCTTCAACCGGAGGCTCAAGGCCCTGGTGAAGGAGCTGGGCGCCGGCCTCCCCGGCTCGCGCTTCGTCTACGCCGACGTGTACCACATCTTCTCCGACATCATCACTAACTACAGATCCTACGGTACCGAATAACGCTCGCTTTTACCGTGCCACGTGGATTGTGGTTGTGGACGGGAATGTGGAGATGTTTGTGAAGCCGTGTGGTGATTGTTGTTCGTGCCTGCAGGGTTCGAGGTGGCGGACTCGGCGTGCTGCTTCGTCGGCGGCCGGTTCGGCGGGCTGGTGCCGTGCGGGCCGACGTCGCGGTTCTGCGCGGACAGGTCCAAGTACGTGTTCTGGGATCCATACCACCCCAGCGAGGCCACCAACGTGCTCATCGCCCGCCGGATCCTCGACGGCGGCCCCGCCGACATCTCGCCGGTCAACCTGCGCCAGCTGATCGCCACTTGATCCATTATCGGTCACTGATGCTCTGGCAGGTTTAGGTCCATTTTTTAATCTATAGATTTGATGGGACGGTTTGGACTTCGCCCCCATTTGTAACTCGATCTAGTCGTGTAGGATGATCTCGTCATACCGCTCATCTTTGTTTTGCTCGTCTCGCTCCATTCTTGTTCCAATTGGATTGGAATCCTTGTGTCGAGAACTAGTGAATTGACTGATGGTTTGGGAGGTCCAATGCATCGGATGAGAACAATTGGCGCCAGCGTGACAAAATCACAAACCATTTTATGTACGCGTCCACGTCCGGACTCCGGTGAATCTGTGATTCCTTGGCAGCGTCGTTTCCAGCCGTGCAGTGTTCAAAATTTAGACGAACCAATGTTTTCGTCGTTTCCAGTTTTCGTCGCATCCTCTGTCAGTGGTGCGTCATCAGCACTAGCATTAGCTTCCGTCAAAAATAAAAGGAAAAAGAAAAAAAGAGTGGCATTAGCCAGGACCCACATGCAAGTGACCAAATCGGTCACGTTCCAGCACGTGGGCCTCACTTTAGTCTATCTACGAGTCCAAAAGGGCCGAAAAACGCAAAGCCACCGAGTGTCCGAGACCGCTACACCAAACGGAGACGCTAGCCCAAGCAAACAATCCAACGCAACCAGACAGGATGGGCGCCGCATCACCGGACTCCGGCGACCTGATCCTGGTGGAGCCGGCGAGGCCGGGGTCCCCAGTCGCCGTGGTGACCATCAACCGGCCCGGGGCGCTGAACGCGCTCACGCGGCCGATGATGATCTCCCTGGCCATGGCGTTCCGGCGGCTGGCCGCCGACGACGGCGTCGCGGCGATAGTGCTCGCGGGCCGGGGCCGCGCGTTCTGCTCCGGGGTGGACCTGACGGCCGCGGAGGAGGTGTTCAAGGGCGACGTCAAGGACCCCGCCGCCAACCCCGTCGCGCAGATGGAGCTCTGCCGCAAGCCCATCGTCGGCGCCGTCGCCGGGTTCGCCGTCACGGCCGGGTTCGAGATCGCCCTCGCCTGTGACATCCTCGTCGCCGGCCGCTCCGCTAAGTTCCTGGACACCCACGCCAAGTGCGTTCCTTCCACCCCCCCCCCCCCCCCCCCCCCCTGTTTCATCTCACGATCTGCTGAAAGTCAACATAAACCAGTACAATGTGGCTGTTTCTAACGAAAAGTATCACCGTCCATTATAAGCACTCATCTTTATGTACCAATTTTTTTTCAGTTAAGCAGAATTAATTGCAACTTTGCTCGATACCTATTCTAGTTTGCTTGGGTGCTATGCACAAGATACTGCAAGGGCCTTTTGCTTATGGGAAAAACAAGCGAAGTTTGGTTGTTTCATAGATGGGGTGGTGGGGGAAACTTGGTTGAAACAAGCTAAGCTCGGTTGCTAATGAAACATAACATTTTCTATGAATGTCTCGGTATAAAACATGCATTCCTACAACTTAAAGAAGATGAAAACTTGATGTTTGAGTTTTTTCTTTGCTTGGCCAAAGTGAGCTTAACATATAGTATGTCCTTCAGAGTTAGCCAATACATCTGCTCCTTCCTACAACTTATGACAATTGCTAGGATTCATTTGCCATCTGCATGTCACTCGTCCATTTTCCCTGTCGTGCTCTAATAAGCTTTTGATCAATGTGATGTAGGTTTGGTATATTTCCTTCCTGGGGTCTGTCACAGAAGCTTTCTCGTGTGATTGGTCCGAACAGAGCACGTGAAGTGTCACTAACCTGTATGCCCATTACTGCTGAAATGGGGGAGAAATGGGGCCTCGTTAACCATGTTGTCGATGACAATCAGGTGCTGAATAAGGCAATAGAGGTTGCTCAGGCCATCGCGAAGAATAATCGCAACTTAGTTGTGTTGTACAAATCAGTTATAAATGATGGACTCCAATTGGATCTGGAACATGCTAGAGCTCTTGAAAAGGTGCAAATTTTTATATTGTGCTTCAAAATGCCTCCTCAACATTTATTTTAAAATGTTGTTTTATAAATAAATATGGTGCTAAAAATGATGAAAAAAATCACACCTAGTTTTTTTTCATGTTGTTAATCACAAATCCACAATGCATATTCAGTGTAAAACTTGGTCCATTTAGGACAATAAACAACTCTGTCGATGACAAATGCCGATATAATACCCTCATGTGCCTCAAGAATTCTTGGGAGACCTTGATTCTGTTTTGGTGATAATTTTGAGCAAACATTCTTACCTCAGTTTATTGTTTACTGGTGTTTGATACTCAAACTGACGTGCTAATGGGAAAAAAAATAAGAGTGGTGATCGTGATGGATTAGTTTATGTTGATGTTGCCATATTCAACTAACTTATCTGATCTTTACTTTCATGATTACAGGAGAGAGCTCACAGCTATTACAACGGCATGACAAAGGAGCAATTTGCAAATATGCAGAAATTCATTCAGGGCCGGAGTTCTAAAGCACCATCAAAGTTGTAGCTTTCATGTTCTGTATATTCTGAAGGTCCCATGTAGTAATTATATACATCTGCTGAAAGTCTGTTCAATAATCTGAAAATAGACAGTGCCGGGGTTGTCTCGTGTATAAGCGTCACGTTCTTTCACATTTGAAGTGGGTAATCAGCTTTCACGACGGTGTAAACTTGCGTTGTAATCAGATGCTATCCTCTGTCGCTCTCTCTTCTCCGTTTGTGACACTTAAAAGGGCCAGTTTTTTGAGATATAATGTACTATCTTCCTCAGATCTGATGTTTTTGCTTCTGGTTTATTGGAAATTGTGTAGCAAATTGATTTTGGAAATCTTCATGTGAAGAAGAATATTCATTTGATGACGGGGGGTTTTGAAAGGGGGAAAACAAAGGAACTTGAACTCGACTAAATCAACAGTCCACAAAAGTCTCGAAGCAACGACCACGCCGAGGGACGGCGAGTCCAACGCACCGCCGTGGTCTGAGGTGCTGCCGCGCCGCTCCTTCCCCTCGCCCGCGTCCCCTGCCCCCGCTCTTCCTTTTACCTCGACGGCGAAGCTTCCAGAACCTCCGGCATAGGGTCTCCGCACCATGGGGCCTCCCATCCTCCTACGCTTCCTCCTTGTCCTCGCGGTCGCCGCGGCCGCGTCGGCAGCGGCGCATCGGGAGGCGTTCCGCCGGGATCCTGGGCACCCGCACTGGCACCACGGCGCCTTCCACGACGTCGAGGACAGCGTCCGTGCGGATGTTCGCCGCATGCTCCATACCCGCGCCGAGGTACTCCCCATCACCTCCTCGTCCCCCCCCGTTAAACCTCTCCCGCCGTCGCAAGCATGGCGCACAACATACCAGTATGATTAGTATAGGTACCAAGTTCTGCTAGATTCGAACTGAGTTGGAGTACGGGCTTCCGTGAATCTACTCTCTCGCTGCGGGATCTGCCTTTGGATTTCATTTCTGTTCCTCAGTGAGATCAAGAGCTTGGCACTTGCCAGCTGTGCGATTAAGGGCGGTGTGCCGATTTCCTTCTGTCGTTGCAATTTTGTTTTCATGCGTACAAATCGGACTGCTCCAGAGTATAAATGACTGTATCAGTGGTGTCATCACCTTATGAATCATTGCTGGGTTAGGGGATCTCTTGTTGGTCTGAAACATGTAACTAATTTTATTTTAGCAATTTTAACAGTCATGATGGTGCTTTTACATTTTACAGTCATGACTGCAAAATGTAATGATATTGAAACTTTTCTCGAATACGCAGAAATAATGATATTGAAACTGCAATTGTTCGTTGCTGTTCTGCTCTCTTGTTGGTCTGAAACATGTCACTAATTGTATTTTTTGTTGAGGTTCCAATTAACTCGTTGGTAATGTAATTCAGGTTCCATTTCAAGTGCCCCTCGAGGTTAATGTTGTCCTTATTGGTTTCAATGGCGATGGCGGGTACAGATATCCTTTGGATGGGCACAAACTTGAAGAATTCTTGAAGACGAGCTTCCCATTTCACAGGCCCTCATGTTTTGAGACAGGAGAACAAATTGATATCGAGCATCATATAATGTACAATGTCATAGCGGTAATGCTTTGTTCAGATTACAATGATTTTTATTTTTTACAATTATTGCAACCTATTTTTGATCCAGTTCTGGTATGAAATACTTCACCAGGCTGGACAGCCTGAGCTGATTTCTCTTGAGAAATCACTGAGGGAAGCAATGCAACCTGCAGGAACTGCCAGAGAGGTAACCAAAAATATATTTACTGTCTTATACAATGGTAATCAGCTGTCGTTTGTATCAGAATTGACAATGTGTGAACTGGCCATTTTGATCTTCGCAGAATGACTATGGTCGAGAATTACCTCTGTTTGAGATAGAAGCAACTATGGTTGAGCCTATATTTCAGAAGCTGTACTCATTCATTTTTGACATGGAGCTTGGTTATTCAGCAAATGAGATGGACAGGCCTGTACCCATTGCAATATTTGTTGTTAATTTCGATAAGGTATAGGGACCTGCATTTAACACTGTATTCTGTTCCCCTCTTATTATATTCTTCTCCTTCCTGTTTTACTCGGCTAGTTTCATCGAGATTCTTGGTTACAGAAAGCCTGAGCCTTCATGTCAATGTAGGAGTCAAGGTGAAAAAGATGTTGTCATCTTCCTATCTGTTTATAGGAAACAACAGATGTCAACTCTCGTGCGATTAATTAAAAACCATCCATTCTTTTCTTGGATATTTATAAAGAAATAAACTTCTCCGTGAAACCTTACTACTAAAGTGTAGGACATTTTCATCCATCCTGACTAGACTTCATCTCCTAAAAAAACATTTTTGATGTTTTTTTTTTTGCGACTTATCAACCTGTAATGTTTATGATTTTTTTGATGACATTTTTGATGGTTCTGTAGTGCCCTTATCACTCTGTAATGTTTATGGTATCCAGGGAATCCTGAAAGATAATATCAGAGCCAAAGTATCTAGTAATATTACAGGAGAAAAAGAAAATATACTATTTCCAATTTTCGTTTTACTTTCTTATCCTTTTGAAAATCTTGACAAGTTTTTGGTTTGCCCCCGGCAGGTTAGAATGGATCCAAGGAAGAAAGAAGTTGATCTTGATAGTTTAATGTATGGTACAATTGGTAGACTAACAGAACAAGATCTAAAAAAGCAAGAAGCAGATTACATCTATCGGTACCGTTACAATGGCGGTGGAGCAACTCAAGTTTGGTTGAGTTCTGGAAGGTGATAAGTGATAATTGTTCTAATCTACTGTTTTGTCGTTACAAGGAACCTTGTGTGCTTCTCTACCTAGAAAGTACATTTTCAGTAGCCACTAAAAGTTGAAGAAGTTAATCCGATGTGGCCAGATTATCAATATAGCAACGATCCACATCACAATAAAAGCTACAGTATCAACATTAACAGCTACTTGCTTCACTTTATTGCGGTTGTGCTCACGCACTTTGCCAGTTAATCCTTTTGGTTTATCCTGTTTATTTTCTTCTTCCTGATCTGTTTGCTGTGAGCCACTATCCAACTGCAGGGCTCCATGCTATATGATATATGTCACTATGTTTCAAAATTATACTTGTATTCATTCTACAAATGCAAGCACCTTTTGAGAAATGTCCATTACACCAATAATCACCATTTTGTTTGGTAGTTAGCTCTAACATTTATCAGAAAGGAGGCAAACATAGAAAAATACAAAACATTTGCATGTATAGGAAATATTAGCACAAGGAGTTTGCCAAAAGGGCAACGGTTTTCGGCTTTCCTCTAAACTGTAGGATTGAGATTTTGAACAAAGAAGAGAAATCAAATGCTGATTTCTGTGAATCGTTGAATACATCCAATAGATTATCATTATCTAATATGCATGATGTTATACATAAGGAGTGCTGTATTGTTAATATTTGCAGTTTGGGGTTGTTTTCCCGTTATGTTGCACTAGAATTGCTCAAGCAGTTGCAATTAAATCATGCAATGTCCAAATGATGACTGTACTGGTCCTTGCAGGTTTGTTGTCATAGATCTTTCAGCAGGCCCTTGTACATATGGTAAAATAGAAACTGAGGAAGGCAGTGTCAGTTATAGGTCACTGCCACGATTATCACAAATAATCTTCCCAAGGGGAATTGCTGCTCCAAGTTCTGCATCAACACAGGATATATTCATTGGGCAGCTTGGAGGTTTAATTTCAACTACTATTGAGCATGTTATAGCTCCTGATATAAGGTAATAAGGAACTAGAAGTGTCACATTTTACCTGGAGTGTTTGCTTTACTGAATTTTTGTGAAAAAAAAAAGAATAAACCATACACCAAAGGCTGATTAATATCCATGTTGAAACACATCATTAACCTGGTCTGGTTACTTTTCATCAGTTCCCCATGTGTATCTTCGTCAGTTTACCATGCGTATGCTCGTCTATTTGCCTCAAGGCTTTGTCATACTTCGATAGCTTATCACCTACCCTAATGAAGTATGTGTCAACATTATGTATTTTTTTAATATGGTTTGGTAGTAAACTTAACCATGCAGATCAGGGAAATTGACCAGTTATAATGAAGTATAAATTGCTTCAACTCACCTATGCAGGATGGCATAGGTTTGGTAGTTTATGCATTGTTTGATCTTAGAAACTATTCTAATGGCAATCCTTTCTCCTCCCTGAAATACAGATTTGAAACAGTCGACATGACAGTGAGGTTGCTCATACCTATTATTGTGCTACAGAACCACAACAGGTACAACATTCTCCAAGAAGGTTATAACTACAGTATAGATGTTCAGGCCATTGAAAAGGAGGTTAGTTAACTTCTTTTGAGCAAGTAACGTCCTGTGCAGCAACATCATCATGCTCCTCATTTATCATAGCATTAAGCATTGTTTGTGTCTATTAAAAATTAAACAAGGGGAATATATACTATACGTACACATTGCTGCTAAAAATATCTACTCTTGAACACTGGTGCAAACAAAGCTTTCAGTCAATTCTATTGCCAGCATGGTTGATTGTCATTGCTGCTACAAAATCTATCATGTCAGCAGGTGCCACTTATATGGCAGATGTATCAAATTTTTCAAGGCAAAGTATACTACCACCTCCGTTTTTTAATTGTTGACACTTTCTAGTACAAATTTGTACTAAAAAGAATCAACAATTAAAAAACGGAGGTAGTATTTTCTATTGACATACTGGTGTTGCCATATGTAGGATAACTTGAAATATCAAGTAGAGGGATTTTGTTTCCAGCATATGTCATGTTAAATCCAATCCAGAAAAGAAAGCCACGTTAAGTGGCCTTTATTAGCAGTTTTTTAAGAAGCAGACATGGTGCTGATCACGGATCAGGTGCCACAGAGTAATGCTACTGTGTGTCCTCCAAATTTTTACACTTCTCAACTTCTCAGGTTAAAAAGATGGTGCACCCTGGGCAGGAGGTAATAATAATTTCTGGTTCGCATGCACTACACCAACATGAACAGTTAGCTGTTGCAGTTTCAAAAGCAATGCGTAGCCATTCTCTTCATGAAACAAACAGTGATGGTCGATTTCATGTCTGTACCAAAACATACTTGGATGGAGCGATTCTCAAAGAGGTATGCTATATTTTGGCATTTATATGCTCATGTCTTAATTGCAAAGAATGTTTGTAATTATTGGTATCTTAACGTACCTACAAGTCTTGTAGATGCTTCACACTTGTGCTTAAATGGACACAATTGTGAATTTTCTTGTATTTCTACTGATGAAAGATCTTCATTGAACTTTCAAGTTTCTAGAGACTAGAGATTAATATCTTTGAATTCTCAAGGTCATGTAGAAAAGTTCTATATTGATGTGTTGTTTGTAATTCCTTCAACTTTTGGATAGTTATATGATCCATAATTGGCAAATTCAACTTAATGAAAAAATGGATGATTCTAGTCCAAACTGAAATGTTGGCCTCAGTTGTATTGTAGAAGGCAATCACTATAAGTTATTGCTGTATCCTAAGTTTCAAATGCAGCATTCCAATGCTGTGCTCTCAATCTATACAGGAAATGGAGCGCTCTGCTGATGTGCTGTCAGCTGGTTTATTAGAGGTCGCGAATCCTTCTCTCTCAAGTAGATACTTCCTGAAACAGGTAAGGCCTATATGAAATGCCCTGCAGCATTGGACTAATGTTTTTATTTTTTTTCATAACTTCCCTACTTGATGTTTTCAGTTTATTCTAATTGGGCTTTATTATGAATTTTTCTCTTTTTGTGCCAATGGCAGCATTGGACTGATCAACAAGATGATGTACAAGATTCTATTAAGCACAAACCCTTATGGGAATCATATATGCCCATAAATCAAAAAGGAAAGAGAGGATCTGGAAAGAAGAAACATGGAAGTCTTTACAGAACTTATGGAACCAGAGTGATCCCTGTGTAAATGTTCTTTCACATACATTCACTTACAAATAAGTGCTGCAGATGGTTAAGAAAAGATCACAAATCAATGTATCATGCTTTAAATTTCGAATCTAACAATAATATAAAAGTTTACATTTGTTTTCTGAATGAACCAACAGATTTGTATTGTCGCTGGCCGATGTTGATGCTGAACTTCTCATGGAAGAGGAAAGCCTTGTTTGGACAAGTAAAGATGTCGTCATTGTGCTTGAGCATAAGAATGATAAGATTCCTCTAAGGCATGATAAAACTTTCTTTGCAGATTAAAGTGCCACATGGATTCTTGTATTGCATGCTGTATTTATATCATCCTTCGACGTTGCAGCTATGTGTCAGAAACAACTAGGCAGTTTGCTGTTCCATCTCTCGCACAACGTCACATCTTGGCCGGTCTGGCTTCAGCAGTTGGAGGTCTGAGTGCACCATATGAAAGGGCGTCACATATTCATGAAAGGCCTATCGTGAACTGGCTCTGGGCAGCAGGCTGTCATCCTTTTGGACCATTCTCAAATACCTCCCAAATCAGTCAAATTCTTCAGGATGTTGCACTGGTAATAATGTTAGCAATCATATTTTGAATTTTCTTGAAATGTACTAGGGGACTAGGGGAGGGGCCTATAGTTGCAGTATAGAATGTGTGAGGCTTTGATAGGACAGCTTTTCTGCTTTTATATGGTTTGTGCAGTCAATGGAAACAAATGAGTTCAAGTTATGTCAACCCCATTTCTTGCTTGGACCATATGCATCCCAAAATATCTTATGATTACTGCATAAAGAGTCATTATTGCGTACTGAACCATATGTTTGTTAATGTGTATAGAGGACTACAATTTATGCCCGAGTTGACGCCGCCCTTCGCAAAATAAGAGACACATCACAGGTCATTACACATTCAGTTTAACTTACTTTCATTTGCTTATTTTCTTCACATGCATTTAAACTATCAGCCATTGTGTTGAATGTGGTTTGGTGCAGTCTGTTCAATCTTTTGCATCAGAGCATCTTAAGACACCATTAGGAGAACTTGTTAAAGGTAATAAAAACAAGTCAAGCACTGAGTTATGGGTAGAGAAATTCTATAAGAAGGTAACCACACTGCCGGAGCCTTTCCCCCATGGTCTCGTTGAAAGGTTGGAGGAGTACCTGGATGTAAGTATATGTTTCATCATATGCCATTTTATAGCCTTGAAATGTGTGTCTTAATTCTGATTTTGTTCTCCCTTATGCCATTTAGAGACTTGAAGGACAACTTGTGGACTTATCTTCCTTGCTGTATGACCACCGTCTGGTGGATGCATACCAAAACAGTTCTGACATCCTGCAGAGCACTATATTTACACAGCAGTATGTTTATAAGGAGATTCTATATTGCCCTACCTTTTTATCTGAGCTGACTTATTGGATTCATTGTCTCAAAAGAAAAATCCTGTTCAGTTCACTCAATTTTTCTTACCCTTTTATGTTTTAAACCATTTTTCTTTGTGGACAGGTATGTAGAACGTGTTCTATATGCTGAGAGAGAGAAGATGAAGTGCTGTAGCATTGAATACAGTCACCCAAAGCAGTCATCCCAGGCTTTTGTATATGGAGGAATCCTTCTGGCTGGATTTCTTGTGTACTCACTGGTTATTTTCTTCTCTTCACCAGTTCGCTAACATTAGATGATGATTAAACTTGCGGCTGATGAGGAGCTATGTGTGTCTGGTTAATCTGCATGAAGAGTTCTGACTCCTGACACTGTTGTAAACATTCTGGCCTCGACACAGTTTTGGGTTATAGAGTAGAATTCTTCGAATACAGAAGCAGAAGCAGCCCGTACATGAAACTGACACCCTTGATGATAATCCTGATCCATAAATCATAATGAGGGAGCGGGCACTTACCAGCTGGTGCTGACAAACATGAGCTGTTAACGAAACTACCCAGAGTAATAAAATGGTAGTCAAGTGTTTTGTGAACTTTTGTTTTGGAGTTGGGGAGTTTCAGTTTTGAAACCTGAAGTTTCCTTCTTCTAAATGTAAAAATTCTGTTAGCAACATCAATATTACAGAGCACTATATTTGAGATGAACTAGTACTTTAATGTTTGACTGTTCGAAAGAAGGCACGCTTTTAGTACACGATGCGATGGACAAGAACGTAACTGAGTCCATTTCCTCTATACTTTCTATACTTTCTCCATTCTTTTTTTTTATCACCGTTGATTTTTATTAATAATTTTAATCATTCATTTTATTAAAAAATATATAAAAATATTAAATATTTTGTTATAATTTAATTTATTACTGAAAGTTTTTAAATCTTAATTATTAATTTTAATTAATTTTTTAAATAAAATAAGCGGTTAAAGTTTACCATCAAAGTCACAAATAAAAAAAAAACGAAGTGAGTATTTCTTTACCGAGTTGCGTGGCCTTGAGGACTGTGATGGCCGTACAGGCGCTCGGCAGGAGATCTTCTGGGGATTCAAAACCTCGGTTCGGGCCATGGCGAAACCTTTGCAGTAAGCGAGATCAATGCCTACACCAATCAATGGTAACAGGTGGAGCTGTCTAGGGAGCAAACATATATTCTATTTTTTTTAATTGTTGTCATCATTAATGTTTTACATCAATTTTGATTATAGATCTTATTAAAAAACTTTAATTATATAAACTATAAAGTTATGATTCAAATACATTTAATAATTAATTAAAGTAAAGTATTGATTTTTTTAGAAGAAAAACGAATGATCAAGTGTAGTAATGATGATCCAAGGATACTCAACGCAACGTGGCTGATCATCTATCTATTCCAATGGCAGTGCTCTCTGACGTCCCGGAACAGGCAGGCGAGCAGGTGCCTATCGTAGTCCATCGTCGTGTACTGCACGACGTGGTTGAAGAACGCCACGGCGTCGTCGTCGGCCACCATACAGTGCATGATCCCGCATCGGCGGAGCACCTCCACGTCCCTGCGCGAGTTCACCAGCGACCCGACCAGCGCCACGAACCCCGTCACCAGATTGCCCCCTTCCAGCTGCCGCGCGGCGCGGCCGCCGCCCTGCTCGAACGCGACTAGGTTGGCGAGCAGCACCTTGGCGCCCTCGTCCACCACGAACGCCGGCATGTGCAGCACGGCGTACCGGAAGCTCACGTCGAACAAGTCCCGCGGGGCGGCCTTCCGCTTGAACGTCACGCCGGCCTCCTCCATCTTGGCGGCCGGCGGGATCATCGACGTCAGACGGCCGCCTTTGCTGTCGCCGGAGCGCGGGGACGGGATCACCGGCTGCTTCCAGATCGCCAGCTGCCCACCGGACTGGTTGGCCTCGCCGCCGATGACGTTGCGCGACTTGTTATTATCATTGTCCGGGTTCCGGACGTTGCACTCGTAGTGCAGGTGCAGCAGGTGGTCGATGGTCCGGTCGTTGGGCGGACGGACGATGGCGCGGCTGGACGGCAGGTCCCCGGCGAAGGCCTTGCAGAAGATGTCGAGCAGCGCGTCGCGGCCTTCATCCTCGCCGAAGGCAACGGCGTGCAGCCTCTCGACGACGAAGAAGGGTACCTGGTTCTCCAGGAGGAGCACGTCGTGGTACATGTGGTGCCACGCCCACTTGACGCCCCCGGGGGCGGCGAGCTGGCCTTCGCGCTTGCGGAGGAAGAACTCGAGCAGGAAGCAGACGTCCAGCACCAGCATCTCCACGAACTCGTCCGCGCCCAATCCGCCGAACCCCTCGGCGTAGCACCGGCGCGCGTCGGCCTCGACCGCGCGCGCGGCGCGCACGTACGCGCCGAGGCTCTTGTTGTTGTTGTCGCTCCGCGACAGAAAGTCGCGGAGGAGGCGCCACTTGTGCTGCTGCGCGGCGCCGAGCCCCGCGCGGCCGTGGTAGTACGGGCCTACGGACACCACCTTGGGCTCGTACAGGTCGCGGTGCCGCTCCCGCACGGCCGCGGGGAGGCGGAAGATGGTGTGGTGGTCGTCGGCCGCCGCGTCGACGCGGCGCTGCATGGCCTCCACCTGCGCGTCGTCGTCGGCGTGGTAGTAGGAGCCGCCGCTCTCCTCGTCGCCCGCGCTGCTGCCGCTGCTTCCGCCGTCCATGTTGAATAGTGATCGGTTGCTTGGTGCTGAGGACAGAGGAGTAGCGGACTCGCGTCGCGGGTAGGGACTCGGGACAGGAGGAGGTGACTAGACAGACCCCGCGCGGCACCCGGGCAAAGCGAGGAAGATCGAATCAAAGAGCGTCCCTTTCACGGTGTGAACGCTAAATATTCCTCTTGCCCTGTTTCCATGTTCACACGTATGTTGGCTGGCGTTAATATATAGGCGAAGAGAACGATGAAGCGCTCTGCATTTTTGGTTTGGTTGCCGCATTTCAAAGCGACGAGGAATAATAGTACCCGGGAGAATGGACGATTGTATCCTGGCTTTGCTGGTGTGGCTTTCCGGGATCGTCAAACATTAGTGTGTACATGTACATCAAAACATGACCCGGTAAAAGACTTACAGTATGTACAGTATTTTGGAGTGATCTACAGCGCAATAGGAAGTGAACTAGTATGAGTAATAATTAGAATACCAAATTTTATTTACCAATCACTATCATACATGTCAGCCATGTACTTGACCATAGCAACATACTGAGTAGTTATTTGTGAACTAGTAAAAAGTAGTTCGAGCATGGACGCGGTCCAGCCAAACGGCAAACGGACGAGCCAACTAAGAAAAAAAAAATGCTTCGTGCTTGGTCGACGTTCGTGTAGGCAGGCTGGGCACGTCGTAAGCAACCTGACATTTCCAAGCTTGTGACGGCTGGCACACACGACTGGGTCTCACGTCAAGTTGAAGGATGTCATTTGGTTGATGTTCATGCTCTGCACTTCTCAGCACAGCTAGTCTCCATATTGTTTTCGGGGGCCGAATTCGCGTGTATCCATGGATACAGCTTCTCTAATATTACTACAGAGTATACAGACAGGGTAGCTAGTTTCGGACAAGGGCCCAGTTGGGTCCTAATCTTGTCGCCACGATTATGTAATTATGTTCGTACCCATTCTTGGGGCGGCATTGATTCAGATGGAGGCCCTGCTTCATTAGTAAGTAATACTAGGCAAAACACTTTCAACTCAAACAGTTCAAACGATGGTAAATTTTGTAGACTTTCAGAGACTGGGCCCTTGTCTAACTGGACACCATAATCCTAGCACAACCCTCGGCCGGGGGTGCCGTGTCGCAAACGAGCGGTCCAGATGCTGCGAACTACGAATGCGCGCATGGTATGGTATGTCCGTATGTGTGGTTCGCCGGCTCGCGAAGTAGGAGAAGCAGGCGCCTGCCTGTGCGGCGGCTTCGAACTGTGCCCGCCTGCGCAAGAAGGCACTGCAGGTTCACTGATTCACTAAAGTCAGCATTTTCAAATAATAGATTCAACATCATTTAATATCTATTGTAATATTTTTAGAAACCTGTTTAATACTTTCGTAAAAAACCTCCGTATGAATCATATGTGCAAACAGACTATAAATCCTGACGTCGTGAAGTGCCGTTTTCTACAAGCTGGCAATTTGATGAGCTATCGGTTGTCTGAGGCCCATCAATGAAATTTGGGCCTTTGGGCCCTGCTGTGCTCCGTTCCCTTTTTTCTTTTTTAGATTAGTGTTACAAAAAATCTTAATCATCGAGCAGTTTCATTTTTTTAAAAAAAAAATGTTCATGAGGCAAATAGCAAATTCTTATTTTTGAGCTCCGCAAGTTATTTCAACAAAATTTTAATCTACATAGCCAATGGCCTTCCCAAGCTACTCAGAAATGAGATCATATTCATGTTATGTGAATGATTAATTCAAATGTGACAGCATGTTCTATACTTGTTCCAACATCATTCACAGTCCGTGTTCGAAGACGAAATGGATATGTATGCATCAGTGACGCAGCATGCGACTATGCCAACAAGCTGCCTGGATGATGAACAACTCGCCACATCTTCCCCACATGACTTCAAATGATCGATGTGGAGTTGCAAAACGGATCCTAGAAATCACAGAACAGAGGAAGACATCGGCAGAGCCTTGCTTTTCAAGCGGGCCTGCAAGAGTGGCAACAGCATGAACCACTCCCTTCCACTAACCCGCTTGTTCTGAGCATACTAAATCAAAAGATATGGGAAGGTCGGTAAGCGGATAGCCCATTGAAAGAGGGCAAGCCGACCAGTTTTTCTTCCGCGTTAATCTGGCTGCAGCCGAATAGGCAAATTCAAGACGAGGGTAAAGAAGCTGAGCCCAAATCTTGGTACAATACAGCCTAAAAAGATTTCAGTCCGAGCTTAAAAACAAATCACTGAGTTTTTACTACTTGAATCGATGTCAGACAATGCTTTCTAGGCAAGTGCATATCCATCAAAACGCAGCGAATTTCACTGCTCGGAGCCCAGTGCATTTCATCATCCAAAAAAATTTGAAGTCGCTAAAACAATTACTAGTACTTCTAAAGGACATCGAAGAGGATACGTTGATCGAAGCTGAGGCCTCAGGGATCATGCTTGTGATTTTCATCAAGGAAGAAAAATCTCAGGTCTCAAAGATTGTGCCATCACAGGACTCAGAACCAGACCGATCACAGAAGCAAAAACATCGTGAGGGAAAAAACAATCCTAGAGATACCTCTTGAGAATAATATTGGAGAATGTTATTCGCTACGCCTCACGTTGAGCAGTAGGCGAAACGACTCAAGATCTCCGGTAATCTGGCCCCTTCGGAAAATTCGAGCCCCGGAGAGAAAAATCTAAGGGATCGACTCATCAAAGGGCTCGAATAACATCTATTTCTCAAGGAATCAAGAACAGAAAAGAGGAATTCATACAAGAACAAGTAGTAATACGGATGCCGAAAAAAATGCTGCGACTTCTCACTACCCGTGGCGGCGCTGTCGACCTGCTATGACGAGGAGCACGCCGTCTCGTATCTCTCGTTTTATAGGCCGCGCCGCGTTAAGTGGTTAGGGTTTTGCCCGGGTCTTCTCTTAACGAGCCGAGTGTCATAAGATGTTTTGGGCTTGTTTTGATGCAGTATGTGGTGGCCTGGTCTAATGGGCCCAGTTTTTTTTACTTTTTCATGGCCGGCAGGCTATAAACCGGGGCAGACACTTTAATGGTTTTTCTATAAGTATAATGTTGTTTTAACCTCGTCAATTAAAAATATTTTAAATAAAAATGCTTCTCTATTTTTTAAAATCAGTTACGAAATATTAGAATTTTGAGAACGATATGAAAAGTCAAAAGATATGATCAAGAATACAAAAGAAAACTAAGAATAGAGAAAACGTGCACCGAATAGCGGTCGAATTGATCGAGCAACAAAACCGGTAATAAATATTGAGATCATGAATACTGGAAAGGATAATATTTGATCCAGGAATGCAATTATTGTTTTATATCCTCTCAATTTCAAGAGACACTCGACCATCTATTCTCGTGGCGTAGCAGTTTTGCTGAATACAATAGTTAGCCTTTAATCCGTGTTTCAGGTGGTGGGCATTGTGGGTTGCAGGCCGGACAGATGGCCTTGCACTGTTCCCTTGTGAAGTAACATTTGTCAGGGGGCCCGCAGCAAAAGCATTTTGTGTTGGCTGGGCAATACAAATACGGAATGGTGCAAAAAAGATTAACTTTAGCTTCATCTCATGTAATGAGGACGAGTTAGCCACACCCACGCTAGCAGTGATATTCGTGGTGGTAAGGCTGTTTGAGTAGCTCCTTGTGGATGATGTGTCCTCCGGTAGTCGAACACGACCTGTTAATTGCACATATTCAGTATGATATACTACTACAAATATACATATATTTTCATCCTGATGAATGTATTGAAAGAAAGGTTATTGACAAGGAGATAAGAAATTCACTTACACTTTGCAGGCAAGACAAAAGATCCAATGATCAGAAAGAACAAAAAGCTCATAACGTAAATCAATTTGGCTCCGTGACCGCTCTTCATTCTGCTCTGGCTGAATGTACCGCGCTCTCGCTGAATGTAAACTTTATGATGGTGTGTATATATAAGAGACGACCTGCACCTTGAATGAAGTATATATACAGATACAAACGTATAAATACATGGTATGCGATGATTGATTTGGAGAAAATTGGATGAACGTGGAGATATCAAAAGATTATATGTCCTTATAAGGCATATATGAATGCTGATAAATAAATATGCTAGGCCTGTTATACTACTTATAGAATAAAAGATTGAATAATAACTACACTATTTTTTACTCGCCAAGAACGCAGATCTTCCATATTTCCTGCACATACAGAAGATCGCCCAGATTTTCCATAGTTTTGGACTCGTAGGGTCGTAGGACTGTTGTCGCGTAGCAGATGGCCGGTGTGGTTGCCTCCTGAAGTACTCCAACTAGTACGGCAGGATGCGCAAAGTGACCAGCATTTCTCCACGTCGCACCGCCCTCCGCCAGTCCACCAGGCACACACATGCGCTGGAGCGCTGCTCCGGGCTTTGTTCCCTTCTCCTTGTAACTTTGAGCCCCCCAACATATTCCCGACGTGAAACAGAGATGCTGTTTTTCCACCGTCCGCATTAGAGCATCAGATTCCAGCCTGCACTGAATTTATGTCTTGTTTCCGCGCGCAACACAGCCCGCGTACAGTATTTGGAGCTTGGCATCCGTAATAACAACTTCAGTAAAATCATGTGGCGCTCACCCTAAATTTAATTATCTCTCGTCGTTAGGAAGTCGTTGTTGGGCGGTACATGGTACGGTGATGATGTGGCCAAGCCCAAGCACCTTTTGCTCTTAAAAAAACCCTCACGTGTTGGTGATGACTGTGAGTAGTTCTGTTTCGATTGAAAGAGATACAGGGCGCAATCACGCAGACTCGCGGCAAGACACGCGGAACGGTCACAGAAGGCTGCACGGGCGGTGGCATCCCGCGGCTGACGCCACCAGAGACCTCAGCTCTCAGCTGGACAAACTGACCACCGACGGACGTCAGCCTACACGTCTTCCCGTTTGGACCTGGCGCGCGACTCTACTCCCCGCACAAGCTCCTTGCCCGCCAAGATTGTGCGTGCTTTCGACAAATCCCAAGCCAACCCGTAATAAACCAGTACTACTAGTCGTAGTCGCATCCCCCGCGTTGACATGTCGCTATTGCGCACTTACTACAGACCAACAAGACATGGTCCACCGCACCACCTAACGCCGGCCTCATACTTGCGGAACGAATCGCGTCGATGCCCCCACACGTCGGTGAGATGAGCGAGCTTGCACCGAGCCCAGGAACCACCTCCACGAGAGCTGGAGAATCCGTTCTCCGTCCGCTTCTACTATAAAGGGCGGCCTCCCCCCTCTTCGAATAGCACAAGCCGCAATTAGCCGCGACCTTCCCGCACGAGCAGAAGCAGAGCGCCCTTTTCGATTCCACAGCTCTAGACTGTTCCGGAGTCTCTCCTCCTCCTCCTCCTCACGCCGAAGCAAACCATGTGCCCCACCGGCAGGTACCTCGGCCTCGACCTCTCCGCCGTGGCCGGCGGCGCTGTCGGCGACCTGAGGCCGGCGTTCGACGTGCTGGACGCGGACCGCGACGGCCGCATCAGCAGGGAAGACCTCAAGTCGTTCTACGCCGCATCCGGCGCAGCCGCCGCCGGCGAGCGGTTCGACGACGACGACCTCGCGGCGATGATCGCGGCCGCCGACGCCGACCGCGACGGGTTCGTGCAGTACGATGAGTTCGAGCGCCTGCTAGGCCGCGGCGCGGCCGCGGCGGCGGTGGGCGTTGGAGTCGGGTTCCGGTCCGCAATGGAGGACGCGTTCCGGCTCATGGACCGGGACGGCGACGGCAGGGTCGGGTTCGAGGACCTCAAGGCGTACCTCGGGTGGGCCGGGATGCCCGCCGCTGACGAGGAGGTCCGCGCCATGATCCGCGTCGCCGGCGGCGGGGACGAGGACGACGGCGTGGGGATCGAGGCACTCGCCAGAGTTCTCGCCGTTGACTTGGAAGGCATCGCCCTCTTCTGAAAGGTCCGACGAATCGGTTGCCGAGGCGAGGCCCCTGGGGATTCTTCATTTTTCTTTCTTTGGTTGGTGAAGCGCCTGTTGTTGCGAACATGTGATGTGAATGTGATGGACTGAAGGATGTGCGGCTCTCGAGCGCCGTGAGGCTTGACATTATTGTACGGGATTCTTCGATGAAAAAGGTTATTTTTGTAGTCGTTTCAACGAGGTTCTTTGTTTGTTTGTTTTTTAAAAAAATCAAGATGTTCTTCTGAGGATACTACGGGCATCTTTCGAGAAATTTACTAGTATACTACTCCGTACTATATAGGAGTAATCTTCAGGAATGAACATGAGCAAAGTATTGCTACTGTAGCGTTGGAGGGAAGGAGTAGCTGTTCCAGTACATAAAGAAGGGATATTTGAACCGAGCTCTTTGATCAAGACCGTGCGGCCAAAAGTCAATCCTTTAAGGAAAAAAAAAAAAGTCATGATAGATGGGGGTAGTAGCGGGATTGAAGCATGAGCTTTTGGCTTTCAACAGTCTCCAGTTACCAAGAGGCCCTCCTATTGGTAGTACTAGATAAGATGATAATGCTACAATGAATCAACAATTTATAGTGGTACTTGAAAAGCATCGAGCTCTGAATGAAGAAATTTTGTTGTTTGATTTCTATGGACTTCCTTTCTTTATATATATAATGGAGTTGGGAATGGCATAAACCTTTTGGATTTGGCTTAGTCCTGTAGTCCAATCACTTGACCGCATTTCCAACTTCTATCTAAACTCCCTGGCATCTTTTAAATCAACTTATTGGCACATATCGTGCTCATAGGCAAAACAAGGATGGACGGAGTGGCAATAAATAGTCTCTACACTTGTATTAAAGTGAAATATACGACTGAGATTTTTTATAATACGCATCAATATTCTATATATCATGCCCCTCGTACTCTTCTTTTTCTTCTTCTTTTTTCTAAAAAAAAAAATCAAATTGATGCCTTTCACACACTGGCGCTGACCTGCTTGCAAACTTCAGATGCGAAACTGTCATAGGCAGAGGCATGAAACAGCCCTTCCTCGGCACATTTTCGCAGCCCATTATCATATTCCTTGCTCTTGAATTTGCTTAAAATCGCTACAAAAAAATTGGGAGTTTCTTAAAAGAGAAGTAGCTTAGAATCATTTTTCGTTTTTGTGGTTGGAGTTGATCGTACCAAAGATAAGGCCACGGCGCCTCGCCGCCGCTGCGACGCGGCCGCCACATCTGCAGCCTGCAGAGAACCGGGTCCACGTGGGGTCCGCACACGGCACATCCAGTCATCCACACGCGTGCCACAGCCACGGCCCACGAGCCGTCTTCCCCAACTGGCAGCCACCGCCCACCGCACACGCTCCCGAGCCCACCCGCCCGAGCAGCCATGGCGCGGCAACTCGCGCCTTCCCTCCACCGCCTGCTCGCGTCCCACCATTACCCGCCAGCCTCCCCCACACCGCCTCCGCGCCCTCTCCTCCTCCCTAAGGCCCTATCGCCAGCGAAGGCGGCGGCTCTGCAGCCTCGTCGCCGCGGGCGGCGCGACGTCACCGCCGCATCCGCCGCAGCTTCGGCGCCTTCCTCTCCAAATACCGAGGCGGCGACCTGGGGGAAGGTATCTGCAGTGCTCTTCGACATGGATGGCGTGCTCTGCAATAGCGAAGAGCCTTCGCGACAGGCCGCCGTTGACGTCTTCGCCGAGATGAGCGTCGAGGTCACCGTGGATGACTTCGTCCCCTTCATGGGTACTGGTAATCATCTGGAGGCCCTACCGTCAATATAGAGCTGCCAATGGAGTTCGAGCATTCCCTTCTTCTCTGCTCCCTATCATTCCGGCATTTCGTATTTTCTAAATTGTACAAACTGATTTGCTCAGCAATTGTTTGCTTATGTCCAGCACTATCATGATCGTACGGTTGTTATTCAGGTTGCTAATTCGATGAGCTGGCATCGTTACTATTCGCACGTCTGCAAAACACATTGTTACGTCAGAATACTGAACTTCTTAACGAGAGGGCAGTGCTCCTGCTCCTTTTTATTTTTGCCAGCCCCTTTCGTGATAGCATACTTGCATCGGAATAACTGTGACATTATGTCCATATCCTATAAGATTCTATGGTACCTAAGTTTCCAGCACTGCCTTCTGATCCATGGTAATAGTAGTGGCTTCTTGTTTGCTTTGCTGATGTCAATAGCAATTGTTGTCAGTTGCAACATACCTAAACGTATGGACTAAACACACTCTTGGGAAGAATGAGGCGAGTTGTAATCATAAATGTCTTAGTCTATATGTTTTAGTAGTTCATGCGATGAACATGCTTGCTGTAATGGTGGTACTGTGGTAAGACCTTCCAGCGGAAGGCTACCAACCAAGGTTCTAATCTTTGTCTCATACTAGAAAACGTCACTTGTGTATTCCCCTACAAACATGTGTTAAGAACCAATCTATGGAGGGTGGGCCCTTGTGTATGGGGAAGGAGCTACAAGGCACATATAAAGGCCAAATCTGTAGAGCGCAGCTCCTTGGGTAGGAGCTCCAGCTTTCGTGACCTCTCATGGCCTTGGAATTGGGTGTTTTTTTTTTTATTTGCAATACCTTCGTGGATGTCACTTTTCCCCTTCGTAGATACCTACATTTGTCACACCAAGGTATTAAAACCGTTTCACAGTGGGATGATCCGCAAAAATAAAGAACACTGTATCCAGCGTCATAGAATTTTTCTTGGTTCAGGTGAGGCCAATTTCCTTGGAGGTGTAGCAAGAGTGAAAGGAGTGAAGGATTTCAATACTGAAAGTGCCAAGAAGCGGTTTTTCGAGATATATCTTGACAAGGTTTAATTATCAAAGTGTCTCCTCTGGTCCATTCTCTATTATATTTTGATTGCACCATGGTCAGAAACTCTGCTTTGGTCTGTAGTATGCGAAGCCAAATTCTGGCATTGGATTCCCAGGTGCTCTGGAGCTCATCACGGAGGTATTTGCAGCATAATGTATTAAATTATGTTAGTCTAGTAATATTAAAAAGGATTTATGTGATTTGCCTACACAGTGCAAAAATGCTGGTCTTAAGGTTGCTGTTGCATCCAGTGCTGACAGGATTAAGGTGGATGCAAATCTGGCTGCTGCTGGTTTGCCCGCGTCTCTGTAAATTTTCTATCCTAAATTTGTATCTTGAGAATCAATTCCATAATATTTCTATTTTTCAACTGACGTTTTTAACCCCTCACTTAATTTGATATATGACATAGTGATCTTTAGTGAACAAATTCCATGGTAAATCACATGCTTTCTCATGTTTTTCATCAATTTCTTCTCACAACATCATTGTTCTACATATGCTTTGAAGAAAATACACATTACAACTCCATAGTTTGCTAACCCTCAGAGTCTACTGGCCTAAATCTTCGTATATTATGGGTTCAATTCAACATAGGAAGTACTGTGTTTTCTTTGGCATTCAGGAAAGCAAAATCTCAAAAAATTTGGAACAAAATAACTAAAACATTTTGATATTATCATGATGTTTTACGCTTTATTCTGAAACATAAGTTAATTCAGAACTTATGGATCTGGCCTTCCTTTCTGCATAGAAATCAAGTATTTTCTGCCCTAACTGTAATCTATTATCTAATACCTCTGTTTTTAGATATTGTAACTATTTACTTCAAGTTTGAACGAACAAGTGACAATATTAAAAAAAAAAACCGTAGCAGTAAGTCCTATTTTATTTAGTAGGCGCAAACAAACCAACACATTCATGTGTCTTTACCACCTCAAACTTTTAATCACAATGTTTCTGCTTAGTTTACAGCACATGCAACTTTCTCCTTGCTTCAAAGTATTACTGATGAATTTGAAAAGTTTGAAAATTGACTCTTGTGCTTATTTAAATCCATGCAGCATGTGTTATTCGGTCCTGATGAATCCTTTTTGGATTTCAGATTTGACACAATTGTTTCTGCTGACGCCTTTGAAAATTTGAAGCCTGCGCCAGACATATTTTTGGCAGCATCAAAGAACCTAGATGTGGACACAAATGAGGTAAGCTATCATATCGAACGAAGTTAAAATGGATTGTTAAGGACCTTTGGCAGATTAAGAAATTCAGAATCTATGGCATTGAGGGACTGTAGATTTTGTGATCTGTGCAACAAACAGCTTTGTTTAATTTGTAAATACTGATTTGATTCTGTGTAGTAATAAATAAGTTTACAAAATATGGGGTTTGTAAGGCTTGAGAGTTCCACAACCTTAATATGTAGCCTCTTGGTATATGATAAGTACATCTTAGATTAAACTAACAGCAGGTGAATGTTTGGATTAGAACTTATATGAAATTATAGTTCACTATGACAAGAAGTTCCATGCAAACTAGATAGCACAAGGTACTGTTTATTCCCACCCCAGGCTAATGATCTGTAGGCTGAAACAAACAGGCCTCAGATTATAAATCAAAAGTCCATATTATTATAATCCAATATGCTGCTTTTTACTCAGCTTATGAATTATAAGTTGGATCATATAATCTAGGGTCAGAAACAAACTGGGCCTTATTGAAGCTGGATCACATGATTCTTGAAACATCATTAATCCACATGCAATTTTGGCAATATGAATATGCAACTGTCCTTTCTAAGTTGTTTATTCTTAAGTACCTTGGTTTGTTCCTTCCTTCATATTTTATTATTTTGAATGTTAGTTTTGTTTGGTGCGTTGATCAGTGCATTGTGATAGAAGATGCGCTTGCTGGCGTTCAAGCTGCAACAGCTGCAAAAATGAGGTCCATATTGGATGCTTCCTTTTCTATTCAGAATTTCCTTTTTGAGTTGGAACTATTCAGATCTAGGATTCAGATTAAGTTATTGAGTGAACATAAGTAAATCTTTTACGTAGACTTCCTTTTCAGAATAGCATGTAATAGTGTATATGTGACTGCGATGCAACTGCTTAAGTTCTTACAAATCCGACTTTTTTCTTCATGATGTTTCAGGTGGGATTCTTTTGCTTTACATCCTAAATAGCTACTTTGATGCGTGTGTCATTTACTTCCATTAGTTAAATGACTTCAACATCCTTACTAAGGGCTGCATATTTAACTGTAGTTGCACCTTTAATTTTCCAATTAATCCATGGAAACAGTTTATGTAGCATATCTTATATTCAGATCATTCAGAACTATGAAAAGATTTCATATTTATATGATTATTCTGATCACTTGTCTTGTAGATGTATCGCTGTGACGACTACTCTAGAAGAAGATGCATTACGACAAGGCAGTCCCTCGATCATACGAAAGAACATTGGAGATATTTCAATTAATGACATTTTGTATGGTGGTTCAAATGCTCCCCACAGTACGTAGTTCAAGTGAAGTCTATTTCGATCCAATAATTCTTCTCTTGTATGAAAACTAGAAATAAAATTCCTTTGGGTCTTCTTGGACTAGACCCACCATATTGTTTTGATTTATCAGAATAAATTTGAATCATATCCTATTTTTCTGATTTCCTGTTGAAATTTCTGTCTTGAGTAGCCAAATTGTCTCGTTGACAATGGAGCTATACGTCTGCTGTTGGTTGTACCAGAGTACTTGGGGCTGATAGGAAGATAGTTAATGCAGATGAATGGGAAGAAAGTACTGAGAATAGTAATTCCTTAGGAAATTCTACAGTCGAGAGTCGGAATGGAGCAGTTGATGCTGGATTTTCTAACACCAAAAAATCTTCAATCTCGAAAAATGAAGGGTAAGCTCAGTTTCTGCCAAAATAAAAGGCTTCATTAGCCCTTGAAACATGAGCTCACTGTTGCCTGTGTACGCTTGAGTTCCAGCCCATTTAATCTCTCTCAGGGAACATGCAGTTCACATTGAAAATTCGAATAATTACCAACTGGTTGTTTTCTTCCTGCACATAATGATGTTTCCTGTTTCAAAAAGAAGTGCTATTTTAATATATGAGCAACATAGTAGCTCATATATTTTGGAAAGGAATTCTGCAGGCTGCTGGGTTCTCGACGGGAAATAATGAGATATGGAAGCTTGGGAATAGCCGTTTCCTGTCTTTTCATTACCTTCAGAAATTGGAAGGTACAGTTATTATATAGTTATATCGCAGTATCATCCTGGTTTTCTCCAAGACTATTGAGTTCGGTAGAGCAGCACTAACAGTGTTGTCTATTAATAAGATCTTTCCGTTTCATATGCTTTGACATCTTAAGTACTATTAAAATTTATCTGAGAGGTAGAAAAGTGATATTTTAAACTTGTATGAAAGATGTATTTGGTTAACATTTTTTAGCCACCTCATCATTTTTTTTTCTATTTTTTGCTCCTGCCACCGGTGAAATTTCACAGGCCTCTCTAACTAGATTTAGATTAAAAAAATATTTTCAATTTTATGCAGGCAATGCAGTTCACATCTCCCAAAGGGCTGCTGAATTTTCTCATGGGCGGAGATAGTTCAATTTTTACTAAGAGTCGAGGTACAGTATTCATCTGCAGTTGGATTTACAAGTTCATTGTTGCCGACATTTTAGAGTATCAGTTTCAAAGGATCGACAAAATTGGTTTTTGAAAAGACTTAGTAGGGATGGGGTGGAGCCAATAATGGGTATCCATGGATCTCCTTATACAAAAAAACAAATCCCTATTTTTAAATTTAATTTTTAGTTTGAACTAGAGGGGATCCATGGATACCCATTGGGCACCCAAGCCCATACCTAAATTTTAGCTAAATGATAATGTCATCAGGTTAACAAAATGCTATTGGCTAATAAATTTGATCTGATGTGGCATGTGGTGTCACGAACCTGCAAGGCAACCCTAGTGAGTAATGTGAATTTTAAAAGTGTGGAAACTGATGGTGACCAGGGTATCTGACGCCCATTTTAGTGAATAAACTTTTTGCTCATCGTACCACCGGTTTGCAGGTGAATCACTGTCATCAAGAGTTCAAGAAATAAAGAAGTATCTAGCTGATTTTGAATCTGGGTAAGTAAATGTGATACTGTGTATTCTCCTACTTTCAGGACCTGTATGGCTTGAACTTGATTGTTGTACCTAGGTTATCATTTTTGTACTGAGAAACTAATGTTCTTTCAACCTTAGGGGCTCGGCCACATATGCTCCTGAGTTCCCAAGAAAGCTCGACTGGTTGAATACAGCCCCACTTCAGTTTGGAAGAGTAATTTATAACTTATTTTAGGTTACTTTCCTAGCTGCAACTTTAGTCGCATGTCCTCTTTTTGGATTTTTACTGTAAGTGTGATAAGACTTCCTAGGATATGATCAACATAGCACAAAACATCAAGTTAAATCAAAGATTGTCATGTTAATGATGCTCTTATGGCCAGGAAGTAGCATGCCTGTGCTGCATATACATTTTGAATGAATTTATACATGATTCAACTGCATGCAAATATACTGGTCATCCTGGCTATGCCCATAAAACATAAAACTGTTGGATTCTAAACATATCAGCAAGAGGAGCGCTCAAGAACTCAGAGAAGGAGCACGAGAGAAAGAGATCGGTGAAACTCAATTACTTTGCTTGATGCATTTGAGATATATAGAATACAATTTGTGCCCAGTTGCTTCTTCCCTAAGCAAAATGCTGTTAGTAAACTTTCCATTAGTTTTTGCTTCTTGACCTTATTTGGTCTGGGTCGACTCAGTAGTCTTTATTCAGTCGAAGGGAGTTAGCTATCTAGGCGGCATGATCATGTTCACGGCTGCAAGTTTGTAGGAGTCATGACCACTACGGCCGGGTTTATAGGCCACTTCGGCCACTATGTTTTGCAGGCTATATATGCCACAGTAAATTCAGAAAACGCTGCAGGTTTCACAGAACCAAACTCACCTCTCCCAGTTTCGGTTTCTTCCAACAAATGCAACTGAGCTAGTTATAGCAGCAAGGGATATTTAGCTGTAGGATACTCTTCAATTGTGGCTTCAGCCACAGGACATCCTTCAGTCGTTTATTAGCTTTGGGACACCGCTCAATTATGGCATTGGCCACAGGACAAGTAGCTGCTATTCTTCTACTGCAAGCTTTGTCTGCTTGCCAACTTCCAACTACTATTAGCTGTAGAGGCCAGCTATTTGACTAATACTAGCCAAAGCACAATGATTATCAATAATTAGCAAAAACATGACATCCTAGAAACATAAATGTTCAACACTTTGTGCAACTTGTCATTCGGACGGGCTTGATATTTCCTTTCTTTCTTTGCTATTGCAATATTGCTGCCACATTTCATACAAAATATCTGGATGCTTGCAGTTGACTTAAATGCAAGCTACTAGGGTAGTTGTCGCACTCTTTCAATTTTATCGTAATTGTAAATGTGATCCTTCTCTGTTGATGAAGGGTATAAGATTACTTCAGTTAGGGTAATTGAATTTACTGGTAATTACTAAAATGGTGTGGATGACTGTAAAGCAACTCGGTTTGTTTATCTTCTGCAGATTTTAATTTTTGTAAACTATGATTCATTACTTAATCATTATATCCTGTAAACTTCTACTGCAGGATTTGAAAGGAAGGGTTGTCCTGCTCGATTTTTGGACATATTGCTGCATTAACTGCATGCATGTCTTACCAGATCTGGAATTTATAGAGCAGAAATATAAAGATAAACCTGTGAGTGTTTATTTTTTGTTCCCACGTTCATCAGTGGTTTTGATTTGCAACATCTGGATTTGGTGGCTGTATACTTTGACACTATGACTCCCATGTGCCTTGCTTTTTCCCTTATCAGTATTTTGATCATATGTTTGTTGACTATCTTGATACGGTAATTTTGAGCATTTTGCCATGTTGCATATCTCTAGCCTTAGTTATAAACTTATCATACTGAATTAGTATTCTGTACTGAAAATAAATAAGTTTTTAAAAAGAAAACCTTTGAAATTGCTAATAAACTATAGATCTCATTTCAAATTTGAAAAATAGATGGTGGTTTCAATGACTGGTGCCCCACATACCTTGTGGATAGGGAGGAGTTGAGATTCGTAATTGTTTTGGTAGGTACATTCATGGAACTGACAGTTCAGAGGGGCTGCCATTTGTTGCGGTGCTCAGATAAGCTACCATTTGATGCTTTTAGTAGAAGAAAGTTGTATGTAACATAGCACCCCCTGCAGGAATGCAGCAATTCATATGCGTAATACCCATTCAGTGGCTTCATTACTGTTTATGTTTAGTATGGTTTCGAATAATTTGAATATATTTCACAAAAAGACTGCCGTTGTATATCTGGATGATTGGTAGACAATGGTTGTATGTATTGCTCTCCATAGCTTTTTCAGAAACTGAAATTTAATGCTCATATAGTTTCAAATGGCATTATGTTTTATATATAGGGGCTATATGAATACCTGAAGAGGGACAGGTTTGAGATACGCAAACTGTTTTGCATGCATGATTCAATCGAAACCGCATCCTCTTTTTATTGCAGACAGCATTTATGTTGTGTGGTTTTCATATCCAATTGTGCGCTAATGGCAGCTAGTAGGGAGTGTCCCCTGCTGTTAATGAAATCTCAACCAAAAGCCTCCTCGATGGTTCAGATGTGTGGTCTGCTAGTACCATGGGACATACAGTCCTCACTCTTTCAAATTTGCCTAGCTTTCTCACAACTTTTTAGTTCTTCAGTTTATAGGTGGAGCATGTGTTTTATCTGAAAACAGGAGAAGTAATTACTGTATAATACTTGTGATGCTTGCTAAGTATACTTTACAACAGTCTTTATAATTATGTAACACATGTGCACAATTTGGGCTGTCACATATATGCTCCTTGATTCTGTGCAGTTCACTGTTGTTGGTGTGCACTCTGCCAAATTTGATAACGAAAAAGATCTTGAAGCTATCCGTAATGCTGTTCTGCGCTACAACATTACTCACCCGGTAAGGCAACAATATGGCTTCAAAATTTTCAAATGAACTGCAATCATTCCTATACTTTATTGGTTTTTGCTTACATGTTAATATATTCTATGAGAGTAGTATAATAGAACCAATTGCCCTTTTCCATGTCAGAAGTGATTAAACTATTTTTGGATCGACAATTTGCGTTCTCCATTTCCAGATGTCTCTTTGTCAGTGTCTGTGCTGTTACGGTTGATGAATTTAATGGATACTGCTTTCTTTTTTTCTTCTTGACTTTAGATGTTAGCAATTTGTAGGTTGTAAATGATGGTGACATGTACTTGTGGAGAGAACTAGGGGTGAACTCATGGCCGACATTTGTTCTTATTGGACCCAATGGAAAGGTTCTTGCACAGATATCAGGTGAAGGCCATAGAAAGGTATTGACATAATTCTCTTGATAGACAATTGTGGTATGTTAACATAGTTTCTTTACAAAATTATTTTGGGGCCTCAACTCTGATCATTCTTGGGGCTTGGTCCCTTTGGAAGCATCTCAACCGATGTATGTTTGATGGCTTGGCCCCAAACCTTGCTGATGTGATTCTGCTAGTAGAAGAAGAGGCACACCTTTGGGGTTTGGCTGGAGCTAGGGGGCTTTCCCTAATGACAGTCCCATGGACTGGTGATTTGTTGAGTTAGTGGTTGTTGTTCTTTGTGTAACATGCGCGAATGTAAGCTAAGAAATTTGTGGACGTGTATGTGTGTGGTTCGTAGAGGGGCATGAAGGATTGGAATATTGAGAAGGAGTTAGCCTTAGATAGAAATTTGTGGAAGCTAAAGATATATGTGGCAGAACCTTGATTTGCTTTTTAACCTTCTTTTTCCTTTGCTATTCCATTGTTTTTGTGGGTATTTGATGTTTGGGTGCTTTTCCCGTTTTTTTTTTTCATCGTTTGTGTTTGGTTTGTTGGGTTTGCTTGTCTTCAATCATTTGTCCAATCTGTTTTCCTTAGGGTCTTGTCTGTGTTGGTTCTTACAGGTTTCATTTCTAGCCGACCCTAACTTGTTTGGGACTAAAAGGCTTGGTTGTTGTTGTTGTTATTGTGTGTGGTTTGTAGGGTTCTTTGTCCCTTTTCCTCTTAACATAATGATACACACAGCTCTCTTGCGTGTTGGAGAAAATTTTGTTTACAAAATGTGTGGCTTTGCAGTGTAATATTTTTGTATATTTATTCCTGCTCTTTTCAGGATCTCGATGAAGTGGTTGGTGCAGCACTTGAATTTTATGGAGAGGAGAAACTATTAAAGAATGAACCCCTTCCCTTGGCATTGGAAAAGGACAAGGATAATCGATTACTAACTTCACCTTTAAAATTCCCTGGGAAACTGGCAATAGATGTGCAGAACAATCGATTATTTATATCAGACAGTAACCATAATCGAATTGTGAGTTTTTTATTTTATTTATTTCTGGTATCTACTAGTATGGTATGACAATTGTATCACATTTTTATTTATTTTCTTACCCTTAGCTGTTTGCTCCTGTGTTCTTTAATTAAGGTGGTGACCAACTTGGAAGGGCAGTTCATATGTCAAGTTGGGAGTTCTGAGGAAGGATTACTTGATGGCCCATTCGATGCTGCCCTATTTAACCGCCCTCAGGTGTGGATAACATGACATTGCACACACTGTAAAACGGCACTTCTTACAAAAACATTGTTTGAATGCTTGAATAATTAATTGATACAATTACTTAGGCCTCTTTGCTCTGGATTTCCTTTTATAGTATCCCAACTACTTATATTCCTTGCTGCCAATTTCAGGGTCTGGCTTACAATTCCAAAAGAAATATCTTATATGTTGCAGACACCGAGAACCACGCGCTGCGGTAAGTAGCTTCATGAATTCAGTTAATCATTCAATTCCTGTTAACTTACAAAATGACTTGTTGCAGTCTCAACAGTTGAATCTTATGGTTGTACATATATAGAGGAACCTGCATGGATTTTGTAATTTGATTCACATTTGCTACTCTTATTGTATCAGATCAATGTTGCACAACATATTGTAACTTGCCTTGATCTGAATTCCTTTTTCTCATTTCAGAGAGATCAATTTTGTGGACGAGACTGTGAGAACACTAGCTGGAAATGGGACCAAAGGATCTGATTACAAAGGTGGAGGTCAAGGAACTAATCAGGCATGCTTTTGACTTTGTCCTGATATATCATCTACTATTTTGGAATCATCAATTGATCATAAAGCCTTATTTGCATCCAACTGACATGAGACACATGTCATTTATGCAACACTCTGCTTGGTTTACCCTGAGGTTCCATTCTGTCTTTCAGAGAAACAAGAGTGTTAGTCGGGGCTACATTTTCCCCTATTCAATTCTATACCTCAGTTTACCCTCATTTAACGCAGAAAGTTTTTTCATATCATACTTTTCGTTAGCAGAATAACTTAAGCTTGACCTAAAAGTGTTTATATAGGTCCTAAATTCACCATGGGATGTCTGCTATGATCCCTCTGAGGAGACAGTATATATTGCGATGGCTGGGCAACACCAGATTTGGAGACATAATGTCCGCGATGGTGTAACAAAAGTTCTTAGTGGTGATGGTTATGAGAGAAATTTGAATGGCTCAAGGTAAACATGTTTGGCATTAGTTGCTGGGAATTTTTAAATATGGTGCTCTATATTCATGTGAAGAAGAAAACTTGCAGAATATATGTCAGTATTGCTTGATGATGGTCGGCATCTAATGTTGTTTTAGGAGATTACAGCAAGGGAAACCCCTGCTGTGGTATCTAACGGTTTTTTTAACTTTATTTGTAATGAAGTTTAGCTGAAATCAAATATTGTGTAGATTTCAATGATGTATCTCTATAAGATTGAGAACATGCTCATAGAACGGTAGTAGGTCCTCAGTTGCGAGACTATCAACCAGGGTTCAAGCCCTGGTTCTAAAAAAAATAAAAAAATAAAAGGGCTCTTCCTATGTAATTCCCCTAGCCTACCCCAACTTGTTTGGGACTAAAAGCTTGGTTGTTGTTGTTGTGGTTGCTCTTCCTGTGTAATTCCCCTAAAGTACGGGTTAAGACTGTATGTGGTAAAAGTGTCCTCATATGGGTAAGAGACACCTTTTAGGGCCTTTTCTTGACCTTAAACGCAATGCCTTCAGGATCGTTTTTTTCCTTCTCAAAAACACAGGAGAGCTTTTTTTACCTCTATAAGATTGCCCCCTTTTTTATTTTCAATAATATGTTGTGTACTTGTAGATTAGAAATGACAGCTTACCTTTAATTGTTTCTATTTCATATAAGTAACAACCTTACAGAGATATGATCAATTAAGCTTACAGATTTATTTTTCTTGTGTGAAAGTGTCCTTTTGATTCTTGAGGCATTTCGTTTGGTGGTTTGAATGGATTTTTTTTCATTTAAAATTTTGTTGCAGTGCCACCCGCACATCATTTGCACAGCCTTCTGGGATCTCGTTAGCTCCTGGTATTCATGTTCAGTTCTTACTGTTTTTGATCTGACACACTAGCATGTGACTTATTGGAATTATTCCCACAGAATTGCAGGAGTTATTTGTTGCTGATAGTGAAAGTAGTTCCATTCGAGCTGTTAATCTTAAGACAGGAGGTTCAAGACTGCTAGCTGGGGGAGACCCAGTGTTTCCTGAAAATTTATTTAGGGTATTTGTTTCTTGATATGGTTGGTTAATTTCAGCGACACTAATGTGGGCAAACATTTTGAGTCATTTTTTTTTTTTTGGTTTGTTCAGTTTGGAGATTATGATGGAACTGGCTCAGATGCTCTACTCCAACATCCCTTGGGTGTTGTTTATGCCAGTGACAATCAGATATATATAGCCGATTCTTACAATCACAAGGTATTTATATTATGATATTGTAGTAATCTTCCTGTATGTGAGCAGCTAAGTTGGCCTTATGACATCTATTATCTAGAGTGCTCATGTGCGCTAAATAACTCCTGTTGTGTTACATGCTTATTTGTCAAAGCCAGTGGAATTGTGGTGCTAATCTCTCTCTCTCTCTCTCTCTCTCTCTCTCTCTCTCTCTCTCTCTCTCTCTCTCTCTCTCTCTCTCTCTCTCTCTTTTCTTTTTTTTTTGAGATGGCACAGAGTATGCTCTCCTTAGTCACCGTGCCTCCAAACTACTCCTGCCTCCGAAAGTCCATCTTCTCGTATGGGACGAGTCCGTGAAGAGGGACATGAAAGATTGGAATATCACTAACGAGTTAGCCATAGAGTGGAAAAATGTAGAAACAAACCATAGACATGCTATGACCTTTATTATTGGTTTCCCGTTTTTTACCCTTATATATTCTGGTCTACTGCTCTTTTTTCTCAACTTGTTTCGGACTAAAAGGCTTGGTTGTTGGTTGTTGCTATTTTCTTCTCCCCTTACTTTCTTTCTTCTATTTCCGTCTTTATTTTGTTTGTTGTTTGTGTTGGGCGTTTCACCCAGTTTACTTTTAGTTGTTTTGGTTTATTGTGCTTTCCCTCTTCCCTTTTCTTTTCCCATCTCTCTTTTTTTGTGTGTTATTTGTGTTGTCGGACCCTTCCCCAGACCCTGCACAAGCGGGAGCTACATGCACCGGGCTGTCTTTTTTTTTTTGTGTGTGTTGTGCCCCACACTGATTATCCCATTGAACCTTCTGTTGCATTCTTTGCACAGGTTCCAGGAGGTGTAAGAGACTCTTGCAGTGTTTCCTTTCCCTCTTTGTCCCCGTCCTTGTTCAGATCACCATCTTCCACATTTCCTCATTGCGGTAACCAAAGTGAATGCTTGAATACCTTACCTGACTACTATCCTACTCCATACATCCCTAGTTGAGGCAATTGAGAGTGAGGTGTAAACCATATTCCATGTGTCATGCATGTAGCCATCTGCACCGGAGCAACAGTCATGTCATTCCTGAGCAAATTCATGCATGTAGCCATGTGCAACAGAGCAATAGCCATGCCGTTCCTGAGCAAATAGCCCACCTTCACTACTTTGTGTTGGAGAAGTAACCAGATATGGAACTCGCACTCAGAATCCATTTTCACCTTATAAAGCTCATTACATTGAATTTGATATAGAGCCTTGCGAATTGTATTTGATATGCCGATTTCAGACTAGAGCCCCTGCTTTGTCCCTTTCCACTTGATTTATTTGCTTTCTATGAACTGCTTTATGTTCTTTTATGGTATCGCTGTTGGCCCATTTTGATTCCGATCATTTCATGATGAAGCTGTTTTATATCTTAAACTTTTGGTATTACAAATTATATATCTGTATTACATGCTCGTTTGCCAAGTTATCCTGATCTTTCTTGTTTTAATCTGGTGGCAGATCAAAAGGCTAGAGCCTAATACAAAAAAAGTTAGCACTATTGTTGGTACTGGTCGTGCTGGATACAAGGATGGTCCAGGGTTGTCAGCTCAAGTGAGATATAATAGAAAACTTATTTTGTTCTTTGTCCTCCAGTTGATAAATTATTATTGATCTATCATGAGTGTCCATATAAATGGGATACTAAATCGGTGACTGTACTGTACCAACTGTCTAGCTCTATTATAGGTTTATAGTTGCTTTGCTTATTATTTATAACAAATAACCATTTTTTACTACAAACAGTTTACAGATTTTCTTAAATTTGCTGAATGCAGCTCTCTGAGCCAGCAGGGCTTGTTGAAGTTGGAGAAGGTAGTTTTGTTTCTTTTTTGGTTTCCACTTTCATATACTACCCCCATTTGTTTTTCATTATGACAGAGTTTTATTTTGAGAAATGAACTAATAACTTTGTCTTAACGTCAATAACAAAGATTTGAGGGAGTAGTTTTTCAAATTAACCAAGGCATGAGATGTCAGATACTACTTAAATTTCAACTTAATATCATTTTGCAACTTAAATAACTTTTGCCTACAACTAGTTTTCTGAATTTGACAATTAAAACGTTTAGCATAAACTATTTTTTGCACAGTTATCACCCTGACTTTTCTTCTCTCGTTTACATTTTATGATTCTGTCACTGGTCTATTATATTCTTGCTGTACGAATAACAAAAATAAGGCTCACATAACAACTAAAAAACTTCATATAATTTTCTCTAAGTTTACGATCAAGCCAGTATTGTTTAAGTTTCACTTATTTGGTATGTCTCTAGATGAGAAACTTGTTTTGGATGCTCCTCTAACAAGCACCAGTGTAAAGCATTCCATTTCAATGATACTTTTAAGAGGCACTCTATAAAAGTTTTCTGAGGCTGTTAATATGCAACCAAATAGTCCAATAAGCCATAATAAGAGTTCTTCCAATGATGCAAAGAAAAATCTCCGTAAACTTCCCTTCGGCCCTAATTTTCCACAATATGATGAGACTAACAACAAATTCATAGCAAGTCTTGACAGCTTTTTTGTTAATTTCACTACAATTATTACTGCTGATACCACAATGATCATAATATTGAATATTTTCTTTGTTGTCATCATCATGTTCCAATGTGTTGCATGCTGAAACTTGAGTGATGTGACTGACTTTGCTACTGAGATGTTATAGGAATACTTCTTGTAGCAGACACAAACAACAACACAATCAGATACATCATTCTTAGCGAGAAAGGTGCTGAGGTGAAGACGCTAGATTTGATTGGAGTGCAACCGCCGTCACCCAAACCAAAGGCATTGAAGCGTCTTAGAAGGCGGTTATCCACAGACACAGATGTTATTAGTGTTGATGGCGGTTCTTCAACAGAAGGATTTTTGTCTCTTGCAATTACAATCCCTGATGGTTACCATTTCTCCAAGGTCAACGAGTTGACTGGATTTTGTGTTTTGCCTTCCATTGTTGACGATAGGCCCTAGTTTACAGTAAAGCATTCAAACGGTATCATACTTTCTTAAATTAAGATTAAAATCTTTTGTATTTCCTGGCATGTAGGAAGCTCGCAGTAAATTTGATGTGGAAACAGAGTCAGTTAATGCCATTGAAATTGAGCCAACGAATGGATTTCTTAACTTCGAAGGGATGGCATCCCTCAAGTTCAAAAGGATGACATCATCACCATCAACCGGAAGGATAAACTGCAAGGTATACAGGGAAATCAACAATATCATTATTTAATTGTTTGATACATAATGTTCTCGTCTCGAATCTTTGTCATTCTATTTGTGAGTAGAATAACTAAGTGTGAGCATTGATTAGAAACCATCATAGAATTGCCTGAAGTAGGTTGACTATAAGGTAAAAAAAAAAAACATTTTCAACTGCGAAAATGACCTATTTTGTGTTGCTGTAGCATTGTGTATTAATATACCCCAGCCTCCACAGGCATACCATGTGTGCACCACAATGTTTTCTTAACTACAAATAAGCAAGGGGGAAAGAAGTCCTGTAACACTGAAGGCATCAAGGGAATACTGATGACAGTTATGTTTTAGCTTGTGTACCCTTCTTTGGCATAGAAAGCACATTAATTCATAATGATTATAAACAAAAGGAAAATATTCTTCTCTTGATTGTTCCTGAAGGTACTTATTCGCCTTTGGATTATGTACCTGAGTATGTTCTGAATAATTTTGTAGGTGTACTATTGTAAAGAAGATGAGGTTTGTCTTTACCAATCCGTTGCTTTTGATGTCAAATTCCGTGAAGCGGCAGAACTAAGTCCAACACAAATTACTCTATCCTATTCTGTGGCACCAAGAGAGAATTCTGGTGGTGGACAGTTAATTGATGCTACAAAGAATGCCAAGGTATAGTTAGCGCTGATTATTTACCAGCATCGCTATCTGAATGTCAACTTGGCTCCAGGCCTACCTTTTTTCCCCACAGCTCCAAATTATACATTGTATGCCATTTAGCTGACATGCTGCTTGCAACCTAGCTGCATTGGCTTTGTAATTATTGGATGCCCTCAGCTAGACAACGAACTAATATAAACTAATACTTATATGGTCAGTTCCTTGATTGATTGGAACACTGTATGCAGTCCATTTGTTGAAATCATGTTGGTCATTGAGGAAAGTATGCATTGAAGCAATCTGATTCCAAGCACAGGGATAGTGTGGCCTCCATGTGATCCAAAAGAATACTCGTTGTTCATATTTGTTTACCACAAAGTCACGGAACGATTGAGGTTTTGCATACCATCATAGTGACTACCCGTGGCCTTGCACATATGCTGGAACCAAATAATCAAAATTGAAGAGATAATTTGATTAGTTTCCAAATGATGCGAGGGCTGACGTGCGTAATAAAGAATTGAATTTTGGCCATGGCAGGTTTGTTGCATAACGGATGTAGACGTAGAGAAAAGATGCCGCTCTCAGCTAATTGATAACACAATTGTCAGTTTATGCGGATTCAGACGTTATCCGCCCCCTGTTAGTTCGTGGTTAGGAGACCGAGAACAAGATTAACTGTCCTGGGCTGTTTTTTTACAACCCCAGTGCGCTAGCTCCCTGCCTTTCTGATGATTTCCATTACTGGTTCATGATTGATTTTGTATGCTATCAATTCATCATGGTCCGCGTATCAGACTGCGTCGGAATATAAGAATTCTGGCATTGACACCTGTGTTTTCTCTTATCCTACGACCATCTACCAAATGATTAGTGTAACAGATTTGGTACGGATAAGAATTTCCCCCCAATTTGGTTTGCCAATTTTCGTGGGACAGGTCTCTTGATTCAGTTAGTCAATTTTCGTGGAACCCGTGATCTGACCAATTGTCAGATTGTTAATGCCATGTCAGCCGCAGGATAGATAAATTAGGGGGGCTAGCTGCCATGTGTTTGAACAGTGTCGTGGGCCTCATGGCTGCCATCTGCAAAGCATTTTCTGTGCTAGGACATCGAGTCTCTCTGCATGAACAGCATTTTCGCCTATAAGGATCTGGATAATCATTGGGGTAACGTTGAGTCCCGAGTCTTTTGTATGTGCTTAGGAGCTTACTACCTTCCGTTAGCTGGTGTTGATAGGGGGACCAGCACCAGCCTTATTGTCCTATGATCAAGGTGCAATTGTCACGGAGATAGAACATGATAACCGATATAGTTCATGCACAAGAACCGTGCTGAGGCCTCGCTTATCTGTCAAGAACAGTACTGCTCTGTAAAACCTGTTCGTCCACATGGTTTCATGTCATCCCGCCGGCGGTCCTTCCGGAGTTCAGGGATCTTGAAAGGCCGGCAGCGGTATGTGTGCGCCCTGCAGCTACTAAACATGTGTTTCCCTTTATCTCGTGTGGAGCCAGAGTGCTGGAGCTCAGAGGAACGCTAAACTAGAGCCTTTAGAGTTCATTCAGAGACGGTAAGCGCCTGAAATTGGTTACTACTCTACTCCTATCTTGGGGAGGGAGAGCCCAGCAGAGGTTCGAAACGCAGCATGTGGACTTTGTGCTTCATTGGCGCTTGGCGTGGCAATCAGAGTAATTACCCACCCGAGACGCGTGCTGCTACAACTACAACTACTAGTAGATGCTTGTAGCACGTCACAAGTATGAAAATGGAGACGGCATGGGGCCATCGTCTGTCAATCTGTCATCCTTCAGTAATCAATCAGCTCTAAGCCTTTGCCTTTGACTGTGTTGCTGCATTCCAGCATGGACGAGGAGGCACTGATGGTTCTATTTGGGCATTTAAAATAAAAGATGCTGTCTGTACTTGAGAACGACGGGACGATTTGTAGAAGGAAAACGGGCTCGGCCAGTGCTACTGTACTTCATAAGATATAGGCACCGTAATGTCTAGGCAAGACTTGTCAAATTTAAGAAGAGGCTTCCGGCAGGAGGGGCTCGATTCCGTTCTGAATCCGCCCCTGGCCGATAGTGCTTTGTTTATTACTACTCTACTACCAAGTACCAACCCAAGGTCCACAGGTTATTCTGAATCCGTCGTCTAGCATATATGGTAGCGCAGCAATATTCTTTTTCGGGCCACAGGTTAATCATCCTCATTTTAGCAAAGCTTGAGAAAAGTTACGCTCCCTCCCAACGTGCAGGGCCAGCCGACAACAGCAGTTGTTGCTACTGTATACGCTCCTCGTCGATGATTATCGAGCAGGGACAGGCAAGGTACCATAAGGCGCCGCGGCAGACACCGGGAACCAACGCGAAACAGGCACCGCTACACTGCCGCACGCGAGAGTGCCGCCACCAGACGTCGCATCAGACCCAGGATACCCTGTACTGCCTCGTGGCAGTTTCTGAGAGCTGAGAGCTCGGATCGGGCAGCGGAATCTGCAGCAACATGGGCTGTCCGCTCCGGCCTCTCGCAATTCGCTACTAGCTGGAGTACTAGTAGTACTACTCCTACTAGCTATGGGACGGACGGACGCCGGGGGGCAGCGGCAGCGCACGCCAGCCGGCACGCCTTTTTACGTGGTTCCTCCTCCTCCGCGCGGGAAAAAGGAAGTGGCCTGCCGCCGCAGCGCAACCGCAATCCCTGCCTGCCAATTCCATCATGCCGGCCGGGGCCGGGGCGGTCTGCGCCTGCGCGCGGCCCAGGCGATCGATTCCACCCGCCGCGCCTCAGCCTTGCTCCTCGGCGGGGGACACACGCCTTTTCCACGGACGCGACATCCGGCCAACGGACACGCACCCGCCCGCTGGGCGCTGGCCGCCGCACGGCAACTGAGCGTGCGCTACAGCGGTACGACGAGGCCGGAACGCAGTGTTTTGCCGGCCCGGCCGCTCTCGCTCGCCAGTCGTCACTCACGACGCCACGACCGTCCGTCAAGGTTTCATCGGTCGTGTCGTGGCCTCCACTGTTTAGTCCGTCCGGCCGCCAGATTGATACGTTTATTTTATTTTGCGATGGCGCCAGATAGATACACGGCCGCCGCCGCCGCCGCTTGTAGGCATTCTTCGAGTGTCAGGGTAGTAGAATGAACGGCCCTGCGGTCGCGTGTTGTAGCACTCTGAAACACACACGTGCGCGCACGCGCGCCGTGTCGTCTTGCCGAACCAGCCCCCGCGCCATTGCTTGCTGGCTCCGTGGGCGCGCGAACATCTCAAACCTGTTGCTGTTGCCCTCTCACTTCGCTCATCGGTTCCTATGGCTGTTCAAACAGCAGTGTGGTGGAGCCGGCGCCCGGCGGTAGTCTGCCCGCGCCGCGGCCGACCGATCGGCGTGCGTGGCTGTGGCCGTTGCCTTTACCTGATTCATGTGGCTTTGTGTTTCGTTCTGCAGACCAACAGTGTAGCGGCGGCGACGCATCATTGCTACTCACCGTGTCTAGGCACGTACCACTAGTTCCATTTAGATGCTACGTAGTACTGTAGTTACTATCATGGCGACGTTGCGAGGACCTGCAGCTTCTCGCCCCTACTAGCTGACGGAACCAATTACTGTGATCGAGATTCCAGAGTGCCTTGCACATGTTCCTTCAGGTTATTGTTACTCTTTTTTTACTACCCAAACTCTGGAACCCAACCGTGTCGTTTTAGGACCAAGTACCTAAATGGTGATTATACATGAAAATTACACCAAGTGATGTAGCGAGGATTCGGTCGTTGGTACAGGTGAAAGAGAAACCTTGGGATTAATGCAGATGCAGATAGAACAACCATCATATATGCATGCACGCATGCGAACAGTGTTCTATCAGCGGGGCACCGTGTCCCGCCCGCGGAATAGTCGGATCCAACACCAAAACAGCAGCCCCCAGCTTTAGCAGCACACGGCGCGTCGTCCTGCACTGCACCCGACCCTGCCGCGCCGCGGCGGGTGCTCCAAATTAAACGTACAGGTACAGCAGCGGTAGCACGGCGCCCGTTCGCTCAGAGCCGTCCGTCCGCCGGTCCGCGGTCCGCGCGCACATCACATGATCGCATTACGCCGCTGCCAAGCCCAGAAGCGCCGGGCAATTTCCTCCCTGCCAGCAGTCCTCTCTCAAGCATCTGAAACAGGAGCACGCGGGTGAGAGAGGCTGATAGAGGGATGGCAACGAACATGCTCTCGGTCAGCTCCTCTACCTCTCGCGGGGGCCGCGTCCAAGTCAACAGTGCGATGCGTGGTGGAGTGGAGCCCGTACTTGGTTCGTGCGATTCTGAACGGGTGCTCCATTAGCGCTTAAAACTGTGTAGTACTAGCAGCGATCATGGCCTACTTTTGGGGGCTCTCTTTATCGTCCGTAACCTGTTCCAACTGATCAAGTGCCTCGAAAAATTACTGTTTCTTCCTCGACACTCGATTCCTCTTATCCCTTTGTATCCGCCGCGTTTAGACAAACGAACCGTTCACATACAGCAGATGCCAGACGCATCGTCAACTGTTCCAATTTCAAACACGGGCGGTCAGCTTAATTTGCCAGTAGTAGTAGTAATTCTTGTGTGTGCATGCAGTGTCGGGCAACTGCTGCAGATACATGTATTGGGCCAGAGGTGCGTATCCTTTACTATTTTTTTAGAAAAACGAGATTAATAATCATCTCTGTGTCGTTGATAAATTTCATCTGCGCCATTTATTGCACGATCATACGGCCCCGATGAGTTCAGGACGTCGCTCAACCAACGTACGAGGAGGAATCGTGCAACGAACACTGCGCATTCCGACAGAGCGTCTCCCTCCGTTTAATTCGAGCGTGACGTAGAAAGGTGAGAGTAGTAGTAGTAGTAGTAGTGTACGTACAGCAGCCGCTCTACTACGGCACTGAACCAGCAGTGACGACGCCCATGTGGCTCCCCATTAAGAAGCAAATGGTAGTATTTAATTACTAGCTGGTTGGCCCAGAACTGTCCAAGCCAACAAAAACATCTCTCAGCCCTGATGTTTGTTTGATTCATGCCTACTCGATCCATGTCAACATTTTTACGACTACTAGTAGTGTTCGCCTCTGTTCTCACGGAGACGGACACTCTCACGAGTACTAGTAGGTGGCGACACACGCAAGCATGAGGTGAAGACTGAGAATTTCCATTGGCCCTTTTCATTTTTTACCATGCCATCACTTGTCTTTCCTCCCGCATTGCGTCGTCCCTTTCTTCTTGTTTCACATACTAATGCGTTTCCCTTTCCTAGATCCCCTTGGATCGACCATACTATATGCATCGATCTGCTGCGCGGCCTCTCACGCATGCAAGCATGTGCACGGCAGATGATGCAGTGCAACACAAACAAAATGAGATTAGCAGATGTAAGGAAGGGAGGGAGCAGGCATGCGTGCAGAGCCTAGAGCTAGCATGTAGGCTTTGGGATTTTAGTACCATAAATAAAACTCGCGCGCAGCTAGCGCATGCAGAGAGCGCAGTGAAGCGTGCTCAGTTGCAGACGGCAGCTTAAACAAACTGGTTCAAAACAAAACGCTCGAATCACGAGTTCACGACGGCTACGGCGAGGGCGAGCGTACGAGCCGGCTCCCGGGCTTTGCTTTTGCAGCTAGTTTACGCCCGCCGAGGCCGACGTTTTGACTTTGTCCGGGCCATTTAAAGGGCAGGGCAGGGCAGCCGCCTCATAAAACGGGGGGACGAGCACGTCTTTTACACGGCCAAGCAAGGTTGATACTGCAATGTGGATTGCACGTGGCCTTGATACTCGCCGCTCTCACGCCTTTGGGCTCGCCCTCGTCCATGCTATGGGCTCGCCCTCGTCCTCGCCCTAGTTCACGTTGGAACAAAAAACAAAAAAAAGTTACTCTCTGGTTATGAGTAAGCACATGACTGACACTTTGCCAGCCACACCTGCGACTGCGACACGGTAAAAAAAACACTAAAGAATAACTACTCGTATTGGAGTCAAACGAACTCTGATAAAGATTAACCTCTGGTTTTCAGCTAAACAGAGACAACCCCGAATAACGAAGACCAGTTCATCCACTTGTGCAAAGCAACAAATTACTAGCGGAGATAACAAAGCCAGCCCGGGCTTAATTTCAGAAAACGCAAAATCTGATGAGAAGACAGAACACGAATGATTCAGCCCAGTTGCGAAGCGATTGCTTGCGCCGAGCAACGTCCGCGCATGTGACCCGCAGGGCTCCCATGTTACCTAGCCGTGCGACCGGCCAGGCGCGGCGCGCCATGAGGAGGAACATGCGAACACATGCTAGAGCACTGCGCTAGTGCTTAGTCCCGCGGCGCGGAGTAGTAGTATATAGTAGTCGTATTAGTAGAATGCAAAGCGCAGCGGCACCCCTAATGATGGCTAAATCGTAGCATTAGCATCGGATCACTCGCTGGCCGGCTAAACAAAACACAGACAGAGGGCAGGGCTGCGCCACACGTTGTAGTACTAGTATACCACGCCCTACCAGCTAGTACTATTACCCTATAGCTTGTTGTGCTGGGCCTCGGCGCTCCAACAACCGCTTGATCGATCTGGATCAGTGGCCGGCCGGATCCTCACTACCGGCAACACTGGATGGGTACTATAGTAAGCTCACAAGGATCTTTTACGAAAGCTGACGAGTCTGTTGGTGTTAACCTTGTCATTTTCATGGCGTAGCTATAGCGTGGGCGAGTTCTTAATTGCGACATGAAAAGGAAACCGTGTTTGGTGGTTCGCTCTTAAAACAGGCGGAGAGAGCTCTAGCATGAGCCCGGCTATGTTATAGTGATCGATCAGACTCTTCCTAACATGCATGCAGCAGGGCATAATAGACGGAGAGGCACACGGTAGTACGGTATAACGTTAACCCGCTCGGCATGGTAAGACCGTTCACAAACTTTGTAATTCCGCACAGAACGGAGGAGGTCACTGGCGTCACTGCACTGCCGGGAGCCCGGGATGCGCACTTGCTCGCTGAGATGCTCTCAAGCACAGGAAGGCCATCATATCCATGCGATCCCTACACCTCCTCGACCTGATGAGCCCATTGGTGGTGGTGGTGGACACGGGGCCAGAAAGTCCAAACCCGGTGGACCTCATAATTACTCGTCTGCTTACTCCGAGTGTCACACATGCAAAATGGATTAGACCAAAAGGAAAAAAAATATTACTAGCACATCAGCATTCGTTCAGCGCAAGGGGGTGTGAAAAAGGGCAGAAAATCCAAGAGGATCAGAGGAGGGAGCAGAGCAGTGGAGCACCATCATCGTTTGCCATTTGCCAGTGCCGTCCGTCTCCCTTTATATTCCCAACCTCCCTGGTCTCGCTCCTCCCCATCCCATCCCATTCCACCTTCCTCCTTCCTTCCTCCCTCTTCCTTTTCCCCCCGGCGGCGGCACCAACCAGCCCAGCTCGACAGCGAGGAATCCTCGGATCACAGCTCGCATCCGAGCCCTGCTCGTTCTTCCTTGCATCCAATCCCTCAAAGGCTCTGTTCAGCTCCCAGAATTCTTGGCGCGAGCGGCAATGGCGTCCACGTCGGGCTCGACGGCGTCCGTGGAGGAGAGGGAGGTGCAGCGGAAGCGGAAGCGCCCCGCCGCGGGAGGCGATTCCGCGGCCGCGGTGTCCAAGTGGCGGACGCGGCGCGAGCACGAGATCTACTCGTCCAAGCTCCTCGAGGCGCTCCGCCTCGTCCGCTCCGGATCCTCCCCATCATCGTCCTCGTCCGCCGCCACAGCGGCCGCGACCGCGCCACGCAGCAGGGCAGTGCGCGAGGCCGCCGACCGCGCGCTGGCGGTCGCGGCGCGCGGGCGAACGTGCTGGAGCCGCGCAATCCTGGCCAACCGCCGCCGCCGTCTCCAGGCTGCGCGCCGCGCGCGCCTCCGAAACCCCGCTTCTCCGCCATCGCGCCAAGGAACCGTCCCTGCCGGCGCCGCCTCGGCGCAGGCAGACGGCACGAAGACGCCGCCCCTGGCGAGGAAGGCAAAGGTGCTGGGGCGGCTGGTGCCCGGCTGCCGGAAGCTACCGTTCCCGGCTCTCCTCGCCGAGGCCTCCGACTACATCGCGGCGCTGGAGATGCAGGTCCGCGCCATGACGGCCCTCGCCGAGGCGCTCTCCGCCGTCTCATCCTCGTCGTCATCGTCCGGCGACGGCAGCTCTTCCCCTCCGGCGTGACCCCAAGCCAGCAAGCTTCACGATTCGTGCATTCGTTGTAAATTTTCCCTCTTTTTTTCTCCCCTTGAATTTTTCCTCGGGATTAGTTAACCTCTAGCTTCCCTCCCTCTCTCTCTCCACTCCTCCGTAGTTTGTCCTGTTCCTCCGTAGTTGAGTGAGCGGTTAGTGTGATGATGATGAATGATGATGGCGTTCCAGTGATTAACCCGTGCTGTAATCTAGTAGAGGAGGCCGTAGTAGCCCACAGTGGCTTTGTTTTCCCGTCCCTTTGATAGCGGGATTCTTTCGTTGGTTGGGTTGTTGTTCTGCTTCGTTTTCTGGTGAATGCAGCATCTTCAAATGTTGAGATCACGTCCTGTACGGCGTTTATGTGTATCCTTTTTTCACTTGTGCTGCTTGCTTGACTGTACACTTGTGTTTGACCCTCTAATCTTCTGCTACTACTAGCAGTAGCATTAGCATGTTCTACCGCTACAACAGTGCAGTTCTACTAACATCTGGCGAACATTATTACCGTGTACTAGTACTTTGAGTGCAGTAATAGAGTATGCACTGAAATTATGCCTCTACTGCCATCTTGGTAACCGAGAGAACGGCGAAGGCGAGTACTTCATGACGTGATCCCAAGTTACTTCTACTATAGCATTACAGTACTTAACATGAATCAAGCTCCTTTGAAATGCAGGGCTTTTAAAAAGAATCATGCAGAAATTTGACGAGTCTGAACAATTCGACAGGGAAAACTCAGGACTGGGAAAAAAAAATCCGCAATCCAAACGAGTAAAACTGTGAAATCCATACAATCTATCATATTGCTGCAAATCCTTGTACCCAGAGAGCAAACCTGCATTTTTTCCGTGCTCCTCGTGGCAATCCAAATCATCTTCGTCTGGTATACGTGACAGTTTATTTGGAACTGCGCTACAGTGACACGGAACGTGAAATGTTGCAACGCGATGGGCAGGATGGGATTAAATGGCACGTGGCCGATCTGAACGGCACGCCCGGTTGAAATAGCAGGTCCCACGTGCAGTCGAAAAACCGCGGGCCCGCACAAACAATCGCTTTACGCATCCGCATCGCCATCGCCCATCGGCATTGCAGTTAAAAACATCTCATGGACAGAGTATTGAGGAGGGAGGGGCGGCCCCCACGTCGGCAGCACTCGTCCGCTTCTATGGTCTAGTAGGATTTCCTTTCTTCACTCACGTCGCATTCGCCGGCCCCCCCGTAACGGGCTCCGGCGAGAAGAGACGAAAGTACGGCCGTGCCCCTGCGCTACGCGACACAGTCTAGCGGATGGCGCCGCGCCGGTGCACCGTGGCGCGGGTGAGGGCCGGAGAGGCAACCGGCCGAGGCTGGGCTGGCACATAATTGGAGACGGGCCCAGGCGTCGGCGAGCTGCTGCGCTGTGCGTCGAGTGCCGCGGCCTCCACGTGCTCCGTACTTGTGGCGGGGCACGGGGGGACTGCAGCTACGTGGCGGGAGTCTGATTGGCCCGTCTCCATCGCTCGCTCGGCGTTGCAGCTGCCGCCGCTACAAGTGGTGGTAGCTAGGCTAGGCTGTGCGCGCCACGGGCGCTATGAGACGAGCCAGCCGAACGCCGCTGGATCATGATTCGTGCGTCACGTATCAACGCCGCCGCCTTGCACTGTGCCCTGCCCTGCTCCCTACTCCGGCCGATCCCTCAACCCTGTGCGTGCGCTGTGACGATGCGTCGTCATCCAGTCCTCTCCCCTCTCTCCCAAATCCCAATATGTTGTGCCATCCATGCCATTCGGCCGCCCCTCCCCTGCAGCTAGTACTCCTTTTTTTTTTTTATAGCGCTGCAAGTTTGCAACCTGTCCCGTTCAACCTCTCGTAATCACATGCCAGCTTCCAGTGAAGTGGACGTACGTACTGTGAGAAATAAGAAGTCATCAGTTGCGGAGATTATCGGGAAAAAAAAAAGGTTGCGGAGTGGTCTCATCGTGACATGGATGATTATCCGGTTCCGGTTCTGTTGTTGGTTTGTTCCGGTCGTTCATATCGCGTTGGACAAAGGGACAGGGTTGGTGGCCGCGCAGCCTTAGCTGAGGACGACTTGTTGTGTAGCAGCTAGATTTGTTGTTCATTTGTGGGTAGCCTGGTGCGCCAGCGTTCTGAAAGCCTGCCTTCAGCTTGGTTTCATATGTAATGCTTCTGTTCTCTCTTTCTTTGTGCTAGAGCGCCTGCCAACATAAACGTGGGACTGTGCTCGTGAATTCCAGTCAGATGATATGTGCTTGTCTGGACTTTGGAGGGCTTAACTTTACTGTACACGGTGCTCTTGCAGGGACTGGGGACTTAGTGAAAGGTTCTACTCGTCGTCCCTCCCTCTGCCAAATGCAAATGGATTATGAGGTCCTCTGCCCCCTCCCCTAAGAAATTAAATTACTGTTTTAAAAAGAATAGAATTACTTCTGTGAATCTCAAGCCGATAGACCAGCGCTAATACTGGCAGTAGCTCCCAAGCAGGAGCGAATAGAGCTAGCCTAAAATTATCCGACCGCGTTAGATTTGCCGCCGCTCCAAGACGCGCCAACGGAGTAACCGGCGCGACAACTTTACTTGCCGGAGCTCGTCCCGCCGGGCCCCGCACTCGAGTCTGCGAACGCCACGAGCCATGTGGGATGCCTGTCCGTCGACCGTGGTCCCTAGCACCGGAGCCTGTTGTGCGTTCATCCCCTTTTTCTCCATCGGGTCGCGCCGCTTTGTTTTCGTCCCACCCTTTTTCCTCCCGTCTCGCTGCACGTGGGCCAGGCTTTCCCTAACCTCCCGCCTGCGTTTCGAAATCCCTTTCCTATTCGCTTTGACAGACGGGAGACCGAAACGGAAAACCGTGGCGAAGCCCACCACGTGGGTCGATATCGCCCGGGACCCATCCGCTGACAAAATCTGCGGGGAAGAGAGGAGGTGCTCGGCTGACGTGGTCCGGTCGTGTTCGTTGGAGTCACTGGGGTGGTCTTTCTCTCTGCGTTTTTCTCTGAAATGCGCGTGCCAGGCAGGGGGTCAGGCGAGCACCGCCGGCCTCGAGATCTTTATCTATCGGCGCGTCGTGAATGTTTGTTTGGCTTAGCTGATGATCAATCATGCCGTACGTTATTCAGGGTATAGTATAGTGTTGGTGGTGAATTGTTGTGTGTGGTGTGGTGTTTCAGCATTTTTGGAGGTTTGCTCCATCGGATCCGAATTAATAAATCTGTATTTGGACAAGCAAATCTCTGTTGACATGATCAGGTTGGCCTGACCTATTGCCCGTCCAGACTATTCGTGTATACGACATACCAACAGATATGCTTGTCAGGCTGTCGATTATCTGTTTTGAGTATATACACGGGTCGCATCATCTCATCTCAAAGAAAATTAAAAATAAAGAGGGCAAAGACAGAGGCTAATTAATCGTACGGACCCAAATGCCAGGACATATATCCGCCCCGGGCGTCTGAAACTGAGCTGTTGCGAAAACGCCACTAGTCGCTCTCTCGCCTGCACGTTGCATGTTGGCGACGACATGCAGAAGGCAGGGGCAGGGCGTGCACGTGAAAGCGAGTACGAACGCGGGGGCATGATGAATGATGCCCCTCTCCGGCGGAGAACGACGGCACATGGAAACGGCGGGGAACGGCGTCGTACGCTCGTGTCCGCGGTCCGCTCTTTCGCGTCTCTCTGCCCCGTGAATCCGCGACACGGGCGGGGGAAGCGACGTGACTCCGGACGAAGGCGTAATCATGGTGTTTTCCCCTTCTCCCCTGGGGATATTATCTTAGCTGCAGAACGATGGCGTGCGCGCACGCGCACCTGCCTAGCCGGGCCCGAAGAGGCGCCACGCACGGCGGTCTCGTGTTCTCGTCCACATGAGACGCAACGCACGGCGGGCAAGCGAAAGGCAACTGCACGAAACCGACGTCTATTGATTGGGTTTGGAGACCCGGCGTTCAACGGGCTCGCCCTGCCCTGCCGATGCCGGCGTTGCGTACTGTAAAACCTAGGGATCACTTTGTTGCCCGTGTAATATCATTTGTTGACCAATCACTAGAAGCAATTACTGCTTTCCATGTGGACTGCAGTCCTCTTGCTGCAGTCAAGCAAGTTCGTTTCAGTTGCGACCCTACTTTTGCACAGCAACACCGTGAGACTCTGAAGTTTCAAGTTTCAACTGGCTCGCCGCCAGCGGGTCCCTTGGCGATGGGATATAGGGAGGCGCACCGGTGATCAGAGAGTGCATCATCATCAAGTGGCGCGCGTCAACTTGCCGAAAAGGGGCTCCAGCGGCTGGACTGCGGGGAAGTGAAGAGGTAGTAGGAGGAGGACCTGAGTCTGAAGTGCCGCCGACTCGTCATGTGCGCCGGCCGCTGCTACTGCTGCTGCGGTTGGGTCGGTTACAAAGGCGAGTGATTGGCCCTGGTGGCCATGGCCATGGCCATGGCCCCGCCCCTACGGCTACGCGCGCACATGCATGGGGCGCTTCCGGCCACTTGGGTGCGGTGGTGGTAGGGCATGGACATGAATAACTCGTCGACTAGCAGTTAGGTTTTCCCGTTTCTTTTCCCAGAGAAAACGGCAGACAGACCCAAACCAAACGAACGCCCCATCCCCTCGCCATGTGTTGGATACTGTCGAGCCCACCTCCCCTGTTTCCGCAATGGGCAGCTATCCACCCTTTTGGCTGTGCGTTCTTTGTGATACTACTACCTCGTAGCAGAGTATTTACCACTGGCTATTTCTATCGCCAATGCACCGACTGCTTTGCCCTGCTCGGGTTTGTCGATTTCACTTGTCGGCTCGCAACTGCCTGGGCAATGTATCGATGTGGGAATCGGACTGACGGTGTGTCTTGGCCCAGATTAGCATCCGCCATCGATCGCTAAGCAATGAAAGCCGGCCGGGTGGTGCCATTCTTCTCTATCGAATTGCCTTCAGTAGTTGAAGATCGCAGAAGCGTTGCTTACGGTGCCTCCGGCCTGCATGTAGAACGCGCATGAAAATGTGCAGGGGACAGAAGCATTCATTGACGCGCCAAGAGAAATGATGATCTGCATCTGCATGTTCAGTTTCCATGTTTTGCAGCAAATTCTTCGGAAAGGAAGGAAGACATGGTCAAGCGCCGAGCATGCTTAATGAGACGCGCTGATGTCCACAAGTATACAAGCCGCAACACCACGGAAGCCGGAGAAAACGTTTTATTTGGTTTGTTTGGTGGTGAGTGCAATAGTGGGGCTAACGGTGCTAATGTCGTTTTTTGTGTTCTTTTCTGTTGTGTGCTCAGCTCGCCGGCCTGTGAGTAGCTGGACGGGCACTGTGTCTTGTTTTCAAGCGGAGGAAGAAAAAGAGCGCGACGAACTACAAAATGGAGGCGAAAACAGGCGTGCAATCATCGAAGTAGGTAGATGGCATACGCACATGACATCCAGGGAGAAAGTCGTACGTTTTTTCTGTGGTGATTGATTCAGTTTGATGCAGCGTATTATATATTCTGGTGCCTGTTATGTCAACAGAAGCTGGAGACGGATTCTTAGATACCCACCATGGCGGCGGGCCGGTACACGAAGGTATATATCACCTTTGCAAGTCAAAGCAGATAAGTAAGAACTACTCGTAGCTCGATAACACCAAAAGAGAGAAGTACATTCAGTGCCATGTGTGTGTAATATAATCTCAATGTCTAGTACCTGCGCGCGGCGCGCATGGACGAAAACCTGGCTACATTTAAACAATACGTACATGTTGATCTTTTAAAAAGGGTTGAAGAAAGCATTAACGGATGAATGCAACAGATCAAGTGGTGAGAGGAGCGCCACGACGCCTCCAAGAGAAAAGGAGAGCTCCCCAGCTGCACACGCATGTGCGCGGATGTGGTGAGACTGAGGGGACGGCCGCGAACTTGGAGATCAGGCGTTCAGGCCGCACCAGAAAAGACATGCAAAGTGGGTCGAGGCGCCATGCAAGCTTGCCGGCCGGGATAGCTTCGAGAATGGAGGCCAGGCAACGGCACTGTACGCACGCAAATGCATATGCGCACTCTAGCTGGCAGATGGGGACACGGAACCCTTCGCGCTCGACGTCGTCCATGTATATATGCGTGCGTGCATGCTGAGCCGCTCCCGACGTCGCGCGTGAAATGACACGCAGGCATCCATGTATGCAGCTCCGATCCTCTACAGTGGCATAGCGCGAGAGCCACCACCAATCCACCATGCATGTGACTACTGACTATCATCCTAACTCCAATAATCAGGCTGATCCAGTCCGCTGCCGCAATTCCATTCTCGCACTGTCACGTCCCGCACACATATGCGTACCATACGGCTGACGAGAAAGAAGGAGCAGGTCGCACATGGGGAGCGGACAGGACAGGACAGGACTAGGCCGGCGCGCGGTCTCGACGCACCCATGACCCATACCAAAATGGCAAAGCGCGAGAGCCGATCCGAGGCAGTAGGAATAGGAACCAAAGGCTAGGGACCTGATCGAGATAGATGGCGGATGGCCACCCCCACCATCGATCGGCCCGTGCCCGTGGTGTTTCGCATCACATGCGCGCGACATACATGATTGGCCGTCCTCCTATCTACGTGAAACGTACCGCAAAGCTCATCCATTGCTTCCTGCGCATGCACGCGGGCGCGTACGGAAAGCACGCTTGCCCTTGTCGTCCTGGCGGGCGCATGTGGCGTACCGGCCCAGCGCAGGCCGTGCACACGCATGCGTGTGCGCGCGGTCGCGCAGATCAAGCCCGCCGCCTCCCGCTCCCGCGTTTCGAGTGACCGGGAACCTGAGCAAAGCCCCGCGCGCGCCCGGTAGCAACAGCCAGGGCGCATGTGGCCTGTCGTCCCGGCGGGTAGGCGAGGCCGGCCGGACAGCCAGCCAGCCAGCGAGCCAACCCCGATCGATGGTCTCGGGGCTCCGTCGTCCTCGAGCTGTGGAGTCTCGTGCGCGCGGGCGGGGCTCTGGACCACCAATAATGGGTGGGCGGTGACGGGGAGGCCAGTGCTGTCCATCGGTTTCATCGAGCGCGCGGCTTTGCACGGCGTCCGCACATGCGCGTACGTTTGCTGCGGCTGGCTCGACTGTGCACGATCCGGTTATTGGAAGCGCTTTTGTTTTGTTGGGGTCGTTTTCGGGCCCCGGCGTCGTGCTGAAAAGCGTACGGCGGCAGCTGCTCGGTGGCCCCTCTCGTTGTCGTGATTCGTGGTCGTGGCTGCTGCTGCTGGATTTTGCCGTCGAAAGGTAGAGAGAGAGAGGATCTGGCTCGGGCTGGCTCGGGCCTGGCTAGCAAAACAAAGAGGCCCAAGTCCATTGGAGAACGCAATTGGGTTAGATTCTGGGAACAGCCTGGTAATACTAGCCACTCAAACGGGAAAAGAAAAAATGTCAGCTAAAGCGATGAAGGTTGAAGCAAATGTTCAAGCGAAAGAACGGACGGTCGTCGATCTCGAGATCAACGGCGCGAGCTTGTGTGAGAGACCCCGCGCTCTGTTTTCGCCGGACAAACCAGGGGCAGATTCCCTCTTTCCGGAAGAGTGTCTTTTACACATGAGAGTTGCCTGCGCACACGGCGACGCTGTCACCTTTCAGTGGGTGTGTGCGTGCCCGACGGCGATCGATGGATAGCTCTGTCAGGGTAAAGCGGCCACGCGACTCACGCACGCACGCTCTAGCTGGCACTGGCACTGGTCGATCGAGACACGCACGATAGGTCATTAGGCCCATGCACGCTCCTGCCTGCATCCTGTCCACGTCGACAGGCGCGTGCTCGTGCACACGCTCATGGATTCTCGGAGGCCTGAAAGAGCCGGCGAGAAGCGCCCGGGCACGGATTTTTATGCAGATTGGGGTAAGAATGATGTGTAGGGGCATCTCTCTGCGTTTCCTAGTATTACTACGGTTTCACGCAGGTTTCGGACATCTTGAGGTGTCTGGGACCAGGAGGAACAATGCGAAGATGGATGCGTTCCAATCCATTGGCTTCAAACGCTAGTATAAAATATAGGTGCCAGGGATCGGACTCACCAGTCACCAATCACCGTGACATGTCCGTGTAAGATGATAATGCTGCTTTATTTGCTTGGTGACTTCGTCATTGCTCATATGGAAGGGCCCGCGGGGACCATGTCTCGTTGAGGACCTTTTCGTTTCATTTGCTGCTGTGTACAATGGGGACTGCAGAAACAGAGACATGCGGCTTCATATTTTGGGTTGTGCTATTCTGAAACTATAGCTAGTTCGGTGTTACAGGCCTCCTATAAGTTAAGGATTGTTAGCACACAATCAAACCAGCCCATCATAGCACACAATCAAACCAGCCCATCAAAATGCTAGTATTATATTTTTGTTGACACACCTTCTGAATTTGGTTAGGTGCTTTGTCGAAGCATCAAAATACTGTTGTCCAGAGCGAGTAGTACATTCTTAGAGCTTCTAATTGATCAATCCAATAATTTGATGGGAGGCTAATGATGGTTAGGCCGGCCTAATGCTCCTTTGTTTCCTATCCAAGACCAGCTGGAGAGAGAAGAGTAGTATACGTGTGGGCCACTCCAACCGCTTATCACTTTATTGTTGCAGTTCAATTTTCAGAGCTAACCATGGATGCACGTGGGGTCATCATGATTCAAAACCTCATTGTTTTTGTTTTGATGCGCCCTAACTAAAACAGGGATTAAATTACACAAGGAGATGAACCCACACAGACATACTTACCCTAGCTAGCCAGCTAGAGCATGCAGTGAGTGAGAGTATTAATTACTTATATTTCTATGTGCCTTTCTCCGCCTGTTGGTTTACATTGTTTGCTCACGCGTGTACGCACATCATTGGAGCATAATGATAGCAGCTTGATCACGGTTTCTTACAGGGAAACACTTGCTTGATTTCTGCCTGGACCGATAATATATACTCCGTATGCATCACACCCTGAAGCTAACATGCTGTCGTGAGGAGTAGTCATGACTTCACGTTCACGAGAGTAGTAGTATATTTTGGGTGATTCTATAGATATCTCATTCGAAAAGATGAATATGGATTTAGTTTGTACTTTGCAGAGTTTTTTTCCCCAAATCTAATTGTACAATATTGTGCAAATTAATTATGGTGCTTGCTAATTTTCAGGCACATAGAAATTGAAAATCCTTTTACTCAACTAAAAGTTCACAACCCGTAGAATGAAATTAAACAACTACAATTTATATATATTTTTTCTATAGTCTATACATGCACAACCTTTTTTCATATAGTTAATATATAATCCTAAAAAATAGAGAAAAACAAGTAACTCAGGCGCATGCAAATCGGACACGTTGATTACCGATCGGTTTAGTCGAGTCACAGACTTTTCTTTTCTCCCACAAAAAGAGCAAATGGCTTCTTGAATGAACAAGTTTTCCTTTTTAGAGTTTGTTCAGATTATAAACAAAAAAGCTGTTCCTACGTTGACATCTGTTTATGAGCACACACATGCATACACCCTTCTTTAGGTGCAAACGACAATTCATATAAGATGATTGCAAAACGTTAATCATCACGCACACAATATCTCCTTTACTTTATTTAGAGTTGCCAGGTGGCGAGCATGAACGTGTCATTGATACCCCGATGATCAACTCAATAATGCCGCCAAAGTTTCGCCGGCTAACCAACCCTGCTATACATACATCTCCCGGTGCAAAAGAGAGTGACCCAGCATGCGCATCTCAAAATGCGCACTCCTGACACATGTGCATGCATTGAGCTGGAATGACGGCGTAAGGTTCGACTAGGTATTAGTTTTTAGTGACTAGTTAGAGGATCGAGTCCACCGCAATTCTTCCCTAACGTGCTAAAATCAGTAGGCAGATATAGTTTGCTCGATCGAGGAACAGAGAGAAAGCTGCGCGTGTGGCGACGGTCGGGAAGAATAATCCAGGGTGTTGCAATTGCAGCGATGTGGAGCGGAAAAAAGGCAGCCACCATATGGAACTCGATCATAAGCTACTAGTAGTAGCTAGAGGCGAACGAGAGTTAGAGAAGGCGCGCCGAGCAATTGACATCTCATAATATGCAGCACGCTTCCGTGCTTTCATACGTCCATACAGAAGGGACGGCATAATAGCGACGGGTGCGCCCGTCGCAGCTGGCGTTCCGGTTTGTTGGATGGCTCGCCCACGCCCGCCGTGCATGTGGGTGCATGTGCGCGCGTCCTCGTTGCGACGCCAAATAAACGAAAACAGACCAGCAAGCTAACCACACCACACTCGTCATGCACGCTCGCTCTAGCTCTACCTCTACGCCTCTACTTATCCCGCAGCTTGATTGATCTATATCGATTCTAGGCCACCCAAAAAAAACAAAAAAATCATACTATGGATGATCAGCACGGATAGGTGCGTGGCGCCTACCACTGGCAAGAAGGCAGCCAACACGTTACACGTACGTCCGCTCTAGACTGGAAAGGAACGGCGAGTTTCGGCGAAGGCGCGCGGCACGATCGATAGCATGCAGCTAGCGTCCTCGCTCGATCGGGCGGCCGTGTCCCGCCAACCGCAGCAACGGCGCCATTAGAATATGCCGCGCGCGTTCCCTTTTGTAGGTGGTTCGCGGCGACGGCCACGGACATGCGCATCTGGAACAAGGGCCGCGCCGGCGCATCATGATGATGATTGGGCCGGTCGGTGTCGTGCACGTTCTCCCTTCCATCGACCGACCGCCCGGCGATCACTATCCGTCCCTGGTGTAAACAACAAAGATTGCGGCTATATATGCGCGCGAGCTTATGTTGACTCCGCCCCGAGTGATGACGTGCCTACTTCCGTAGGGAAGAAGAGCACGCCCTCCTCCTCTCCCTCCTTCCTCGTCGATCGGCAGCTCCGTCCACCGGTCGTGTCTCGTGTCGGCAGCGAAGATCTGAAGGTGGTCGACGATATAGAAGAGATCTTCAGGGATGAGAGGAGGAGACGGCAGGAGCAAGGTGGTGCCGGCGACGAGCGAGAGGGACATTCTCGAAGACGCTAGGCTGGTGAAGCAGGTGCGGGAGCTCCGGAGGCTGGTCCCGGCAACCCGCGAGCCGTGCGGGCTCGGCGACCTGTTCCAGGATGCCGCGACGTACATAGAGGACCTGCAGGTGCAGGTCACGGTGATGCGGATGCTGCTCGACAAGTTCTCCGACGACGAGTGAATCGTGTGTATTCTTCAGCTCATATGCGCGCTTGCTTTATGAGCTGTGTCAATTGTGGGGTGGGGTGGGTTCCATGATTCAGTCCGTCAATCGATCGACAGGAACATACTACAACAATATATAGTCCAATTCATTCATACCAATTATTTCATTCTTGATTTGAATTCCGTGTGCGTGCCACCAGATTCATTGGATATATATGTGTTTGTATTTGGTTCGTTCATACTTGTACTATCAGTAAAGATTCTTTCACTCTTGTATAGTACTCAATAAAAAAATTCGTTCATACCTGTGACCCATCGCTTGCATGGTACTTAGTGTGATATTCAAGAACTGGTGCATGGTTTGCTGAATGTTCCAGTTCGTGCAACCGAAATAAGGTTTCAGTGAAGCAATAAACGCGTGGATAAACCAGAACAACAGCACAGCCGGCGACGAGCGAGAGGAAAGCGAAAAAAAAAGAAAAACAGCACAGCCGCGTGTAAGCGACACTGATGCTTGGAGCCCAAGAAGTCATTGCGGCAGTATGGGCTGCCCCATCCAATACACACATGGGCGAGGCCCGAAGTAAAACATTTCCCCCGTCCTAGCTAGGTCGACCCAGCACCCCCAACCGCTACTCCACTCACGCTTGCTTCTCCTTTTCGGTCCTTCGCCGCCGTCGTATTGCTTCTCTGCTATTTCCAGCTTCCACAACTCTCCAGCCTCTGAAGCCTCATACTAGGGTTTAGGCGTTCAGCGGCTACGCCCTCCGCCTCCACACGCCGCCTCTCCCGCCTCCAGTCCCTCCGCAGGCGATGGATGCCGACGCCGACCCGGCTGCTGCGAGCAAGCCCACCAATATGGACCTCGAGGATCAGGCACGCCGCCGCTGCCGCCTTCTTCCCCCTACTGCTCCCCTTGCGGGTTTTTGCGTTTAGTTTGGTTTGAGGGAATGGTACTAACTGTTCTCTCTGCGGTCGGTGTCGGCCTTGTGCAGACGGACGCGAAGGGAAAGGGGAAAGTGGAGAAGGGGAGCGGGAATGGTGAGGAGCTCGCTGACTCCATCGGGAACCTCTCCATCGGCCCGGGGCGCACCAACTTCAAGAAGAAGCCCGTGATCATCATTGTCATCGGCATGGCGGGTTCGTGGAATTCGCTGACCCCCTATTTTGTTCGGGCTGAAATCGCCTGGCCAGCATCTGATTTGTTGGATGATTTTTTTGGGTTTTTCGTGATAATGGGTTTCCTTTGCTGCAGGGACGGGGAAAACTACCTTTATGCACCGGCTGGTATGCGATATGGAGGCATCCAATAAGAGGGGCTATGTCATTAACCTCGACCCTGCGGTGATGACCCTGCCATTTGGCGCCAACATTGATATCCGTGACACGGTGCGGTATAAGGAAGTGATGAAGGAGTATGGGCTTGGACCCAATGGTGGCATCCTCACCTCACTCAACTTGTTTGCTACCAAATTTGACGAGGTACAGTTGCTGGCACCATCATCCACTCTATTTGTTATTTGGGTTGATGCTTGAGGCTGATTGGGGTTTGCTTAATCACACCTGGTTACTTGTGAACTGGGATTGGAACAAAGATACGAACATATTATCCCCCTGTTTGAACGGAACAGTTATACAAACTATAGTCACATCAGCAACAAGTTTGTTACGCATATATGTTCAGTAGCAACATGAGTGTGTGTTTTTTTTTCCATGGTTGAAGTGATAATTTTTCATTTCTTCCAGCTGATGAATAATTGTAGATAGCTTGAATGCATCTTGGATTTTCTTTCGATTCGAAGACTATAAAGGAGTGCATCCTGGATTCAGTGATTCTGTGTTGCTGTTGCAAACTTAAGCTCCATATCATTGTAGGTTGCAATATAGTATAGGAGCATTTATTAGATGCTGTATTGAATCACTAGCTTACTCGCAAAACAATATTGCACCTGGGGTGGTACATGTTAATGCATTTTTCCTTCTACCCTTATCTCATCTAGCAAGCACGGCATCCTCTAATATTTGTTGCTGCAGGTTGTGTCTGTAGTTGAAAGACGTGCAGACCATCTGGATTATGTGCTGGTTGACACCCCTGGTCAAATTGAAATATTTACCTGGTCGGCTTCAGGAGCTATCATTACTGAAGCTTTTGCTTCTACATTTCCAACAGTTGTTGCTTACATGGTTGACACGCCCCGATCAGCAAGCCCTGTAACTTTTATGAGCAACATGCTTTATGCCTGCAGTATTCTCTACAAAACCCGCCTGCCAATGGTCCTGACATTTAACAAGGTTGATGTTGCAAAGCATGAGTTTGCTATTGAGGTATGTGTACCATCTATCTTTCTTGTTTCTGCTTTTCCCAATTCTTCTATCATGATTCTACCAACTGTCAGACATAAGATTCATTGTATGCTTTATGTAATGGCTCTCTTTGGTGCAGTAGGCAGAGCTTGTGTATGTTTTTGGTGAGATCTGTATATGCAACTTAGGCCCCCTTTGGTAGAGCTCCACGGAGCTGATTCTCAGAGAGAATCTGGGAGCTCTGTCAAACGCTGTATTGCAGGAGAAGTGATTCTTGGTTGATTCTGTGAAGTATTCTTTGAAATGAACTTAAGGGGTTGGGAGCTGAAAAAAAAATAGCTTCTCCTGATTCTGTGAAGTGATTCCCTGTCCTGATTGTGAGAATATATCATAAAGAATCAAAGAGAATCAATTTCCGCCACAGAATCACTTCTGACTCAGAGAATCACTTCTCACTGAGAATCACTCCCCGAGAATCTTTGCCAAAGGGCGCCTTAGCTGGTTTTTTATACATTATAGTGTTTTATAATTTATAGTGTTAGTTTCTGTGGGTTTCAACTGTAGCCTTCCTTACATAAGATGCAACTAAAATGATTTGTCATCATTGTTGTTGTTTTCTGTAGTGTCACTTAGCATCTCAGTCAGCTAGCTTGTTTACAATTTTGCGTGCATTTATATCTTTCCCGGTTTTTTTTTTCTTTTGTTTTCCACAATGTTACAATTGTACCTACTTCTCTGGGGAATAACATTATTTGCTGGACCAGTGGATGCAAGACTTTGACGCATTTCAGACAGCACTGGATTCAGACAACTCTTACTACTCTACTTTTACCCGAAGCCTCTCTTTGGCTCTTGACGAGTTTTACAAAAACCTAAGGGCTGTTGGCGTATCTGCAGTATCCGGTACTGGAATCAATGGATTTTATGATGCTGTAGAAGCAAGTGCCAAGGAATACATGGAAACTTACAGGTATCATTCATTACTATGAAATGATTGAATACCTGACTAATATGCAGATAGTCTAAAGCATATAGTTAAGCGTAATTGTCTATGCATTTTCAGGGCTGATCTTGACAAGAGGATTGCTGAGAAAGAAAGATTAGAAGCAGAACGCAGGAAAGAGAACATGGAGAAACTGAAGAGAGATATGGAGAAATCCAAAGGAAAAACTGTTGTGCTCAGCACTGGTTTGAAGGACAAGAATGCTGATTCAGATATGATGGATGATGCTGATGAGGAGGAAGAAGAGGATTCAATGGAAGATTTTAAAATTTCTGAGGATGATGAAGATGAAGATGAAGGAGAAGATGAGGAAGTTGATCATTTTGGTTTTTAAGGTACCACTATACTGTTTCATGTAAATTTGAGCTTTGCCTTAATGTTGTCAGTTATCAGTTGTTTTAGAATCTTGTTGAGCTGTTAATATTAGTATCTAATTTTGCACATGTGATGTGCATTTCAGGCATTTGATCTTGACAAACATTTATTTGTTTTTGTTATAACATTATGATACCTCGATATGTTGTTGCACATTTGTTTGTTTTTTCTGTCGGATCATTCTATTGTACTGCTAATTGCAGATAATAGAATTTTTAATTTTTCTCATTGTATTCTACTACCTCCGTTTTGTTATTTTTGACACTTTCTAGTACTACAAAATGTTTATTTTGGTTCCTCAGTCCAATCTGATGTTGGTAAGCTTTGTATTGGCAGGTTACCCAACATTGTGTTTACTTGGTCTTGTACTGATGGAGGTCCCGTTGACACGTCATACTTGTTTCCGGGTTGCTTCAGGGGAATGAAAAACTGTTAATATCAGTAGGTCTTAAAGTGGTTGACCTTGTCGTTAGTCTGTAAATCAAATCAAGCACTTCATTAAATACGGTTCCTTGGTGCTGACTTTTTATGCCATAGTTTTGGGACCTCGAGATTGAACAACCCTTCGGTGGGACGAACTGGTTAACTTGTGTCCTAATGATCCGTGCATAGTGAACAGTCTGTCTGCCGTGGCTATTGCAGTGATATCGTGTTCTATTACTTGATCACTAATAGTAGTTAACAAACGACATTGTGTTGGTTTTACCCTCTTGGGCTCTTGGCCGGCATCATCTACCACCTCCTTGGACGGAGGGTAGTATTTTTCACATATATAATCTTTAGAATTTATGAGCAAATGTACTCAAACCCAATCTAAAAAGAAAGGTTTAAGTATGTTAGTGTTTGCTTGGATATATACGGAGACGTTGTACCGTCCCAATTTCGAGCGTATTTTTCTGAAGCAGTAGTACCTCAGCACGACAGCACCAGTCCTTATTTCTGAATCTGTTACATTGCCCAGAAATTTTTCTTAAGGCTGGCGAGAGTAAGTGAAATTAATCTGTTATATACATTGCTGGACTTCACGAGTGACAGCCCAGCGAGTCTACGGCCCACTCGACCTCACCAATTCTTCCCAATCCATCAGTCTCTCGCGTGCCCCCCGCATTCTCGTCAGAGACGCCATCACTACCACCACCGTAGGCGACGACGGCGCGATGTTCCTCCGGCGGATCCTGACCGGAGGGGGCGGACTTGCGGTCCTGCAGGCGGCGCGCGCCGTTAAGCAGACGACGGGGATTGTAGGCCTCGAGGTGGAGCCCCACGCACGGGAGGTGCTCATCGGTCTCTACACGCGCACGCTGAAGGAGATCGAGGCCGTCCCCAAGGACGAGGGCTACCGCAAGGCCGTCGAGTCCTTCACGAAGCACCGCCTCCAGATCTGCCAGGAGGAGGAAGACTGGAAGCGCATCGAGGACAGAATCGGATGCGGGCAGGTGGAGGAGCTCATCGAGGAGGCTCAGGACGAGCTCAAGCTCATCAGCAAGATGATTGGTGCGTGCTTTCTTCTTCGTGCAATCCTGGCTCTCCCTACACTCATTCGGTGTCGTCCCTGCGCTTGATTCCGTTTTTAGATTTACTAATCCAATATCCATAGGCAGTGATTAGGGTCATTGATGTGCTTGATTCGGTTGGCTAATTTTACATGATAGATGATTTTACTGTTCTAAGGGCATCAACCATATGAGAAATGGTAATCTTCTGATGCTAGCACGCTGTTGATAGAATTCCGTTCCTGTGATATGATCGGATAGAATGATGGAATGTTTGGTTCGCGGTTGCATTTCTAGGATTGTGGAACGATTGGTTATAGTCGTCCAAACAGATAAAACTAGCACACTGAGACTGATTGGTACTGTAATTGAAAATGTAGTATATAACAGTGTGCACTGGAGAGTTTATAGATGTCCTTTTTTAGCCATGTGTGCATACGTTGCATTCTGCATTGAAAAACGACCACTTCTGATCCCAAAATATGCAGCTGTTACATCCTGTTTTAAGCAGTGTATTGGGTGGATGTATTAGTCTGGTATATCTGACTGTCTACCTCTCTGATATATCATGTCGTTGATATATGCAGCATTTAATCTTTTCTTTTGCGCTGATACTGGTTAAATGTAGAGCAAAATCCTTGTGTTCCATCGAAAGTTATACTTCTCCCTTCGCCATAGAAAATTATAGATCCCTTTTTCTACCATCGATTACAACCTTCCATTCCCTAGCTGCTACTCCCATCAAATGTATGTTGAAACTCCACGTTACACCATCTCAGCTTGTCATTTTTCTGCACATTGACAATTTTGCACCTGCTTGGTCATCTCCCAGAACTGACAGCCATGTCAATCCTGGCTCTGTTATCGTGATCCCTGATACCAAAATCTTGCCACTCCTTACGAATTTAAGCAACAGAGACTAGATTGCTCACCTCTGCCATCCTATCAGGATAGGGAGCCACATGTCGTCGTTGTGTCCTTTTTTTCTGAAGCAGATTAACCACTTCCACACCCGATTGGGTACATCAGAGTTACAAAGCAAGTAGGGTTCGAGAAGAGGAAAGAGAAGAGAGAGAGGGGGGGGGGGGGGGGGGGGAGGGGGAGGGGGGAGGGGGCATTGTAATTTCCAATGGCATATAAGAAATTTTCTTCTTAAATGTATCATCAGCTTGCCATATTCCTATCTTTTGATAGATATATAGAAAGAAAATAAATTGGGTTGGTTAGTAGCTCCTTTGTGTGTTTCATAAAGCATAATTGAAAGAGATCCTGAACAATTGACGTGTCTGTTATTGTTTTGGATGTACAGTGACTTAGAAAAGATGTGAATCCACCTTAACAATGTCATTATCTATGCCTTATCCATGGAACTGTGAAACTTTTTTTGTATGTGTGTATCAGTATGGTAATTGGAATTCAACTGTTAGCTGAAAAGCTTTCTAATTAATGTGAGAATCGGAACATAGATGTTACTTCTGTAGTATAATGTGCTAAGAGTTTGTCACACTAGGTGGAAAATTATTCGTCATTTTATTCTTGTGGGTTAAGAATGCTGACTGTGGCTGAAAGTATATGATTATGTTTTAGGCTTAGTTCTAGGCTTTCAGCATGATTGTTTAAACATAATTGTTGCAATGGATGGCAGAATGGGATCCATGGGGTGTTCCTGATGACTATGAATGCGAGGTAATTGAAGATGACACCCCAATTCCTAAGCATGTTCCGCAGCACCGGCCTGTTGCACTTCCTGAGGAGTTCTTTAAGACGCTGGATGCTGTCAGATCCGATCCTGCTCTGCAGGGAGGGGAGGCTCCTCCTCAAGTGAAGGCGTGAGTGTGAACTTTGACGATGTGCCATGCACCTTTTGCGCTTTGTTGAGTAGAGGCTAATTTCATCATGTGCCATTTGCCAGCAATGTGTGTTGTTCGAAGCAGAATAAACTTCTGGCGAGTACTACCAAAGAGTTTGTTTTAACTCAGTGGTCCGACACAGATACAGTAAAATTTATTTCTATGAATACTTTACGCTTTGAACATTGTCTGTTTCGGTATAAATCTATGTTGACGAAATATTGAAATTGAACTCTGTAACGGAACGCTGCGTCATGTCTTGGTTATTGACTTGAATGTTCCGTAGGAGATCTCTGCCATCTGGTTGGCAGCACTTCCAGTTCTTACCGTAATACATACTCCTACCTGAATGCTCGGGTAGCGTTGGATACCGGTGAGTCCAATACCGGGTATGTACATGGCGCAACGGCAGCGAGAGCCGAGAAACCGTGCTAATATCTGTGGTCTCCCTGGCGCACCACGAATTGGCATAGCCGCATAGCCCATCTCGTCCAGCGTCCAGAGAGAGCGAGGCAGGCAGGTGTTTCTTAGACGCATCTCATAACCGAAGAGAGGCTGGACTGGAGCGCGGCACGGCGGGCAGATCCAGCATTAGTCCGGTGACCCGTGGCCACTCTTCTTGGCAACTTAGCTACTACTACATTTCTCATTTGTCCGGTAACCTTAAAGGCTGATATCTTTTGCACGATGAAAAAGGAAACCTGAAACCTCCACTAATACATTTCTTATTTGTCCAAAAGAAACCTTTAGTCAAAACACTTACACAAGTGGAATATATGTCCGGAGATTCTCATTTTTGGTCTGGTCTTATGAAGATAAAACTAGACTTTTTGAAGATGGGTCATTTTGATTTGGGTAATGGTACTCAAATTAGATTCCGGGAGGACAAATGGCTAGGGAATGCATCCTTCAAAGACCGTTTTCCCCGTCTGTACAATATAGCAAGAAAGAAAAGTGAAATAGTGGCAACTGTGTTAAGATCCAATCCTTTAAATGTTTCCTTTAGAAGATCTCTAGTTGGAAATAATTTAATAGCCTAGCAACAATTAGTAGCTATGGTTATGCATATACAACTAACAAATCAGAAGGATACATTTGTTTGGTCTTTTACACAACACGGTAAGTTCACGGTCCACTCTATGTATGGAGCGTTAGTGGCGCCTAATGTTGTATCTCACAAACATGTTATTTGGAAATTGAAATTGCCCCTTAAGATTAAAATTTTCATGTGGTATCTGTTGAAAGGTATAGTTCTAACCAAAGATAATTTAGTAAAGCGACGGTGGAAAGGAAGTACAAAGTGTTGTTTTTGTAACTTAAATGAATCAATACAACATCTCTTTTTTGACTGTCCACTTGCTAAGTTTATATGGAGAATAGTACATGTTTCGTTTAATCTAACTCCACCTTTAAATGTAAATCATCTTCTCACAGGATGGTTACAAGGGTTAGATAAGAATCTAAAGTACAAGATTTTGGTTGGAGCAACAAGTTTATATTGGGCAATATGGTTAACTAGAAATGATGTGGTTTTTAACAACACACAAGCTGTTACTTCTATGCAGGTAGTCTACAGAGGGACATATTGGATCTGATACTGGGCGCTCTTGCAAATAAAGGAAGAAAGACCCCAAATCCAAGGAGGATGCCGTGTGCTTGAAAACACAGTGATGGAAATTTTTGCTAATCATGACTGACGTTTTAGTAATCGTCTTTAATGTTAATTTCAATAGACCTTTTATTTTATTTAGCGTTACGTTTAGCGTTTGATGGATTTCTGGATTGATTTGAGTGTAATAATCAACAGCTATATGCGTTGGTCGATGCAGAGGTTGGAATATTAAATATATTTCCATTTCTAAAAAAAGTCATAAATTAGCACTTCTTCTGCTGAGGTAGTACACAAGTGACCACTCATCCAGGGAGACTCCACACGGCTGGTTACGCTACTTTAGCGCGCCCTTACAGAGTACGTACACCTACTTTCGAGTTTCGACTGGAGTCTGAATCTCTTTTTACAAAAGAACAGAACCCAATGCCACACTAAGGCTATACCCTATGTTCAGGTGATTCAGTTCCACAAAATAAACCCTCAGCTACCGAATCACCTCCTCAATCGAGGCTTCAGCTCGCAGTAGAGCTGGCCAGCTGCAGGAGACCGTTCACTATTTCCAGCCTGCTGTCAAGCAGCACCTTCTGCTGAACGGTACCATACGGCCAGTAGAAGTTGGACTGATAGACGTAGTTGTAGTCTGATGGAGGTAGAGCCTGCAGAGGATGAGTTGGCTGTGGCTGCGGGAGGTTGGGGACGAGGTGATGCGCCAGGTTGTTGTTGCTGGACTGCTGGGAGAATGATGATGGAGAGTTGAGAGTGACTTGGCCTTCTGTTTCTGAAGCTGGCTTCTGCAGATTCACCCGTCTTCCAGGTCCCTTGACGGGAAGGTCGGATAGCGCGATCGCTTCCAGGTTGTACCGGCTGGGCTCAAAGTTGGTCACGGCCATGGCGCCCCTGAACTTCAGTGCTGCAATGTCGTATGCCTCGGCAGCCTCTGCTTCTGTTGCTGCAAAGAGTACATTTATACATTAATACAGATGTGTTATGGCTAGAGCGAATCTTCGTCACTATTCATTGTACAAATGTGAAAATAGAATAGTTTCAGGGAATAATGGAAGTGCATTGTAGAACTAGCTGGTCAAGTGCAATCATAAAATGAACGACTATATATGTGGTTGTAGAAGATCGAATATTATCACAAGAGGACAAGTAGCCATTCTACAGTAGAATGTTGATGCTAACGCGTCAGAAAATGGTAGAATAATGATTTGTTTCAAAATTTCATCCTTACAATAGCTTGTTCAGAATCTAACATTTTGAGCTAAGACATTAGCACACTGCTACAACATGTTCTGGCATATAAAGGCTACATTCATTGTTCAGGACCTTCTTGGTATATACGAGGCATCAGTGTTAGAAGGTTCTTACCAAAAGTCCCGAGATACAGGTCCTTGTTACCTGCCACACGACCTATTCTTGCCTGCCAACGTCCATTTTGGTGGTGCCTGGCAAAACAAAAGCGAGGCAGTTGTTGGTCACTGAAACAGATGAGATGCTGATCCATTGTTGGTTTCCTACAGAAAATTACCTTGTGACACCTCTGTAGATCGACGCTCCTCTAGCAAAGCCACTGCTCTTCCTGAAAATTTACAGTGTAGTTATTATAAGCTCACACAAGCAGAATGGATATCATGCGGTACAACTAGTATTAAGCATAAAAAATACCTCCTCAGCGAGGCTACAACCTGATGCCTGCTCATGTACTGCATCTCCTCAATCTCGTTGACGTAGTTTTCTCTCTGAAACAAAAAATGCTCCATTTAATCTCATTAAGTCGTACTCAACATATTACAGATATGGCAAATCTAATTATAGGGTACCGAAACACCCTATTGGTTTCCTCAGTGCTTATGAGAAATTTCTGACAGAGCTGAAACTACATGTGACTATGATGCAATAATATGATGGATTTTAACCCAAGCCTGAAGAATAACACAATTATTATCCATCACACAAGTTCCATGTACCAGTAACCAGGATACCTTTATTATGTGTACTTTTTCAATATCTAAACTGAATCTCTATATCATCAGAACTTATTATTACATGTCTCTTCTGAATGTCACAGCAAACGAAATAAAAATGGTTCAGTAATTTAAAGGGCAAAATATACATCACTTACAGGGTAGTTGGTAGAAGCATTAGCACCCCAGTACTTCAGAGCAGCAAGATCATATGCCCTAGCAGCCTTGTCTTCTCTGTCATAACCACCTGCACCAGCACCACAGATAATTTTATATTCTACTTAACGTTATGCTGAAAAGGTACACTTGAAAAAAAAAACATAGGAAGAAGAAAACTGTACATACCCAAATAAACTGTAGGACACCCCATACAGCCGTCGATATAATAGCCATAAACAGAGCAGAGATGAAAAGTACAGTTAGAATAAAAAGAGAACAGAATTGAAGATATACAATAGCAAAAGAGGAAATATGAGCTAATCTCTCCCCCATGTCACAAGAAACCTGATTGATCATGTCAAAGCATATAAGCACATATTCACAAGACATGCCTTAGCGTCCACGCATTAAAATTACCAAAATAAAAATGACTACATGTATCATTCTCTTTTCTTTAAGCAAGAGATGGATGAGATATATACTGAGTGCAAAAATAAAAAACAGCTATTTTCACATTATATGGTAATGACAAGAAAAAAGGCATGCAATCGTATAAATGTTTGCATCCGTGAATTATGTTAAGCCCACATCAGCCCAAGAGATGCTTGAATCCAGCACCATGTGCAGAAACAATTGGAAAAGCAACATTAGTATAACGTGTATTAGCCTTATGTTCATATTGCCATGTATAACATCAGCAAGCAAAGGCAACCAAGGCATATTCATGCATAGCAATAGCATCCAAAATACCGGAATGCACACCGCTCTATGGTCTTAAGTTTGAATGCTTTCGAGGTCTGTTACCATAAATGAACTTATGAAATGTCAAACTAAAATGTGGGATCCTGCTTGGGTGGAGCCAATACTATCATGTAAATGTTTGCTACTAGTTATAAAGCATGTACAAATACATCAGTTGCATCATCCAGGCGCCCTTCTACAGGCATGCATGACCATTGAACAGTTCGATACATCCACAAATAATCGAAACTAAATTTTTAATATGCAAGTAGAAGTTCCATACAAAGAGACGGCGTTGCTCAGCTTTTGCGTCCCTAGCTGGCTGCTGACGTTATTTCAGCTTTCTTTTCGAAGTTCAAAATCAAAACCATCTCCACGTTACGAGACGTAAAACCATTTGGATGGAAATAAAGCTTGCCGTGGCAAACAAACTTACTTTAGCCGATCCAACCGCGCGTGAGCTAAAAAACAAAGCGAAAACGGCCAAAAGCTGCACATACCCCATCTCTGACTCTGACAAGCTGAAACAGAAACTGGCAGTCTGGCACATGCTAATCACCACGTCAAGCGATTAATCAACGTTTGCGAACAATCAAACTGCTTTTGCAGTGGCATAGCCAGAGGAAAAGGGCCAACCACGTCTAAGAGATTAATCAACATCTTGGAGAGATAATCAAACTGCTTTTGCAGCGGCATAGCCACATGAAAAAAAAATAAATAAACAAACGAACGAAGCCATCTCCCTAGCCTAGTCATCTATACGGTCAAAAAGAGGGGCCCGGCTACGCAGAGAATCCGGGAACTGTGGGTTGAGTAACCTGGTCTCCCCTGTCATCATGGCAATTCTGCAGCTATAGATGCCAGTCCCTTCATCCTTTCCCGTTCACGGCGACATCCCATCGTACATTCGTAGTACGGTACTAGTATCTCTACTGCCCCCAGGAGAATACACACGAGATCCTTCTCTGCCCAAATCAAAGCCCCGTCCCGTCGAAGCACACAGTCACTGCGGCCCGGACCCCACCCATCTCACACTTACGAGTAACTAAACCGCATCAAGTTCAAGACTACTCCAACCCCGGTGGCCGGTAATTAGGGGCGAGACGTGACAAGAGTGGGGGGTTTGTTTGAGCTGATCACCTTGGCGTCCCTTGCGCTTCTGGCCCTCCTTCCGGCACGTGTTGTCCCACAGGTGCGCCTCGTAGCGCCCCGTCCACCTGTGCCTGGATCAACACGCACGTGCGAGCGGTAAGTCACGTGACGCCGTTAACTACACTCGCTAACAAGCGCGGTTAGTTTATACTATTACTTTGACGACGGCTACAAGGGTGCAGCCGCGCGATCGGCACGCGCGGAGATCAACCTACCTGGTCACCCCGCGGTAGGAGGAGGTCCTCTGGCCGGTGGCGTGCACGAGAGGCAGCGCGGGCGACGGTGGCGCGACCGAGGAGCCAGCGTCCCCTGCTACGGTGACGGATGCCGCCGCCGCCACCACCTCGGGAGAGCCCGGTTTTGCGGTGGCGAGACCCTTGGCGTGGAAGCAGCCGCTCGTCCCGGACACGGAAGATGACGGCAGGAAGAGGAGGGGCTGCTGGTCGGCGCTGAGGCGAGACGGGTCGGCGACGAGGAAGTCCTGGGCCGTGATCCCGTCGAAGGGGAGGAGCAGCGCTTCCGGCGGCAGCAGGCCTCCCGTCCCCGCCCGCGGGTAGGCGAGCGAGACGACGCTGTTCGTCGTCGGCGACATCCCCAGCGGTCCCGGGGCTTTGGGCCGCTGAAGCCTGAATAGAAGCGGAGACGGAGCCGGGGGACAAGGACGAGGGCGGTGGTACGCGCGCGGAACAAGCGGCGGGGAGACGGAGGAAAGGAGAAGGGAAGGCAAGTGGTATTTATAGGCGAACGGGTGATAACGATGGTCCTTTTGCACTGATCCTCTGGTCCTCAGGCAGAAGAAAGGTGCTGTGGACTGGAACTGGAATGGAAACGGGCTCGTGGAGCAGTAGTAGGTGGTGAGCGGTGGGGCCCGGGTACTCCGCTGCTCTTCGCTGGGCTCTTTTGGCTGCGACTGTGCAAGTCCGGTGACCGTCTTTTTGTTTCGGAGTTCAAACAGCACCTCCTCGTGCGCCAGTTTTTGTTGGGTTTAAATATTGGGCGCGTCCAGTTTTCAAGCGATTGAAAACAAAAGCATCGTTCAGTCGACGAGATAAGTCGATGGATTGAGATCTAATTTAGATGACTTTTGCCGAGTGCCAAAAAAATAATATTCGATAAAATGTCGGACACTCGATAAATAACAGGTGTTTAATAGTGGTTCTATTGTTCTCACCCGCGCCATCCACTGACTCCGCCTACCATTCATCCTTACTCTAAACTCCCGTGACTCTAATGACGTACTCACCACTCCGCCGCGCGCCGCCCATCAAACCCTCCTTTTATACTGTCGACGGTGGTGGAGCGGGCCCGCCTCCACATTGACAATCTAGACACCCTAAGCCGCCGACGATAACCACCACCGACGTTGCGGCGGCGCCCCAGCCGCACACACCTACGCTCCACCGCCACTCCCTTTACGCTCGCCACTGTCGACGATAACCGTCTCCCGCGTTGCGGCGGTGCCCTTGCCGCCGCAACACACCGCCTGGATACACATCGTGCTCCGCCACCATCACCCATCGCAGGTGCGTCCTTATAGGGAGAGCGGCGTCGACTGAAGCAGTCGATTGTAAAAGAGGATTTTTGTTAGATATTTGAGTTGTGACACATGTGTGTGCCCTTCATTACGTAATTTAAAACAACTTTTTTTGAAGAGAACGATGTTGAAAGTTGACAAAAGCATAAGAGATCGAGTGGCATATTGCCTTTTGTCGCCACACCAATTTGCATATGATTGAGTGGGAAAATGTCAGAGTTGAACTCGTAATGCATGATCTTATTTCTCATGATATAAAAAACGAAAACAAAATTTTCAAGAACCGAATTATTCTCCTTTAAGAATGCAGTTGAACTAAATATCCAAGAAAAACCCATAAATGCATTATTAATTTGTCTATGCAAATTTGATAGGAAAACATAGTGGGAACTGAAACAAATTTTCCCTAACAACGAGATGAAGAAGAGAGACGAGAAGTGAGCGGGAAAGAAGAACAATGTGTTGACATCACGGGCGTAGACTCCATGTTACACACCACGCCAAGCAGCAAGCTGACCCGTTACGCCTCGTTTCCAGCAGAACAGAACAATCGGGTGATCTCACCTGACCCCTCCCCTATAGAATCGGTGAGAGAGGGATAGCCAGCCAGGTTCATGATCATTGGTCGTTTGATGCAAAATTAAGGTGATGTGATGGTGGATCCAAGAGGTAGCAGTGCAGCAGCCCAGTACTAGTGCGTCGTCATACGCTTGGGCTCTGGGAGGGGTACGTAGCCCCAAAGGACCGACCGGTCATCGAGCGCGGTAGGCGTAATGATGCCTTCCGCTCGACCCGTCCCCTCGGGGCCCGTCGATTTCGCCGCGCGGCACAGGCCCGGGAGCAAGCAGCCGCCTGACATGGAGTTCGCAATTGCAGGCTGCGCTGCAGCTCGAACCTGACTGATTGAAGTGCCAGATCGTGTATTAGTTTGAAGACCATGAATCACTCCAAATCATTTACTGTAGCACCCGAGCAGCAAGATCGTGTACTGTACAGCATTCCGGCTTTGCTCCACGGACGGGCCTGGCCGCCGCACACAGGTACCCAAGGCGCTGGTGCGGGGAGCGAGGAGGGGCCCTACTAGTCAAAAGGCAAATGGATTTGGACACGGACGCCGTTCTGCTTCGGTGTGCCTTTGGAGTAGGTGGCGTTTGGATCACTAGACTCGTATCTAAATAGCCTCTAAAATGTAGTAGATCCTAAACTTTAGTTTTTGCAATGTAAAATAATAAACCTGTCCTCATTTAAATTAAGCCATGCATCCGCCATGGTAGTTGAAGGTCACGGCAGGCGGGGAGGAGGTGGACAGTGCCCAGCGGCGTTGAGGCTAGGTAGAGGACGGCTGGTGGCGGTGGCGCCTACGGCGGGGAAGAGAAGGGTGGGCGACGACGCTGCAACGGATTTCGACGGGCACAGAGAGCGGGACGAGGTAGTCAGACCGCGCGATTAGGGCCTGCCGGCGGAGCTGAGGCCGGGTAGAGGACGGCCGGTGGCGGTGGCGCCTACGACAGGGAAGAGGAGGGTGGGTGGCGATGCTGCTAGCTGCGAAGGCGGCCAGCGGTGCTGCGATGGCTTCCGACGAGCGCGGAGAGCGGGACGAGAAAGCCAGGTGACAACACGATCGGGGCCTGCCGGCAGCGCCGCGACTGCGGCCTTCGGACGCGTCGAGGGGGAAGAGGGCGGCGGCCCGGCTGCGGCCTGTCGACGGCGCTGAGGCTAGGTAGAGGACAGCCGATGGCGGTGGTGCCTACGATGGGGAAGAGGAGGGTGGGTAGCGACGGCAATACGCGGCGGAAAGAGGAGCGCGCCCGTGGCTAAAGGCTTCGGTCGAGAACGGGAGGGGGACGGGCGGAGCCGTTGGTGGGGATGACGTCTACAGGGAGGACGAGGAGGTCCGGTGGCAGCGCTTTATCTAGCTGTGAGGGAGAGCATGTTTTGAGGGGCTGAGGGTGGCAGATGGATAGGGTTGCCAGGATATCCATGTCTGGTGTCTTTTTTAGCTCATTTTAAGACCTCTTTAATGTCAAAAAATTTTAATCTAAATTTTAGTCATTTGCTCATTTTAGACCCTCATATTTAAATCACCGTGCCAGCAAAAAAGAACTAAAGTGGAGGCCTAAAGTTTTACCTATGATCCAAACAGGGCCTCAGTTCACTGAGTCGCTGTTCTAGTCGGGGAGCTAGGGCCTTCTCGCGCGGTTGTGGCTACTGTACCGTGTGTCGTATGGTCTCTTCGATCCATCGCTGTCTCCTGCGTCGTCCGGCAGGAGTTTGAACAGAGGCCGCCTAGCACGAGGAGCGACGGATCGAAGAGACGTCGCCGGCCTATTCAAGAGTCAGATCAGTACATGCAATACAAGAAATACGCCCGTGAGTTTTGCACCGTAAATACCTCAGCTGCAATTACATCAAGTTTTGACAAGGCGTAATGCATGAGTAAAACAAAATTTTCTTCCTCAAAACTCAGATCAGTACATATAATTTTTTCAACTGTAGGACAGGCAAAAGGTTCTTTTTTTCCCAACCTACAAGAAAAAAGGTGGATCCCATCGATCCAAAACATTTTCATATTGACCTAGTACTAGAATGGATGGACTCCATTCAAAAACCTTTCATATTGACCTCGGCATCTGTGCCCAGCAGCAATTCTAACAACAGGAAGCAATATACAACACTTTCTGCTGCGGGGTACAAACATTACACCTACAGTTTATATACATTTCCTATATGGTATCCTCTGTAACGCGTATACCAAATGCTACGCTGTGTACATGAATATACATGCACCTGCACAAGCCTCAAAACAGGAATAAGTCCTTCCAATGTTTTCGCGTCGGAAGATTGAATCAGATCCAACTCTTGACAGCCAGCTCCATAAACAGAACTTTCCATATTCCTAGTGTTAAGGCGTGAACAAGCCCCTGAACCTAAAACCATAGCCAAACTTCCTAGTATGTGATGTCAAAAACAGCAGCAGCAGCTTCCCTATTGTCAAATGGATATTCACAAACGAGACTCAAAGTGCAATATGACACGGGAGCACTAATGGACTGCACTGTCGTCCTGCTTCATTAGTTGGTGGACCATCATATATGGCGGCAGATTCTCTGAGTAAATTGAGTGACTAAGACTTTTAGGAAGCTGAGGAGGCCCAACAATGGATATTGCTATGTCTGAATGGGCACATTTTTCTTGTCCATAGATGTTATTTAAGATGCTCTTCATGAAGTCTTCTTTGAGAGAATCTGTATATATTTGAATACTCTCCCTATACATGAGACCCCAAAAGAATACAACATTTGGTGAAACGACGGTATGATCAACTTGCTCTGAGGGATCTGGATCACAGTAAATACCAAGACTTTCCAGCTGCAGATCATCAGTTACAAGATATTACTACCTCCGTTTTTTAGTTGTTGACCCTTTTTAGTACAAATTTGTACTAAAAAAGGTCAACTTGTACTAAAAAGGGTCAACAATTAAAAAACGGAGGTAATAATATCAGAATCTAATGTTACCAGCCAAAACATGAGAGAAAAAAAAAATATATGGTAATAAATAACCTTGAGCAGAAGGTTGCGGAATCGTGATTTCACCCATCCAACCCAGTCACGTAATTCTTCAGCCACGGGAGCAGAGAGAATTATGCGAAGAAAGCATTTGTATCTTAAAACATATGGAAAAGGTGCAAAGAGCAGATTCCAGTCGATATCTGTATTTCTGACATCCTGTTGGAAGTAAAAGGGTGTGAAGTTGCCACCAATACCAAGGGCAGGTAAAATGAAAACATTTACAACATTTAGAGCTATCAAAGACCCTTTTTACAGCATAGCATATCTGGAGAATTATCGCTGAGTAAAGATCCAGAAAGTAAATAAGGCAATGGATTCAGAATACAAGTATGTGGGATGACACATTCAAGTACCTGCAAGTATAGAGAAAGGGAAGGGGGAGGCCAGGAGGAAGGGGTGCGAGAGTAAAGATCAATCTGTGTGTGATTTTGTTAGCAGCCAAATGGTGAAAAATAGTTTGAGAAATGAGCAAGTTGTTGGTAATAGGGGAGCCTGGGCTCCAAGGTGTTTCAGTTTTCTGGTAGATCAGCTATAGGCATATCCAACGTTTGAACTGGGCCATGCAACTCATAAGATCTCGATTGGAAGGTACTTAAATGCACCACCTAATAGGATAGCCCATCTCTATGCCACTTTGGAAAGGGGAGTAAACATATAAAGAGACATAATCTTTCAACAAAAATAAAGAGAGACATTATTAAACAAAATTCTAGAAAGAATAGCAATACCTTGGTCAAAGCATGACCTCTTTGAAGTTCTTCTTTGATTTTGTTGAACGTACTTTCTGTTATACTTGAGGAGCACAATTCAGATGGGATGCAGGGTAACATTACAGGCATGAGAGAGCACCCATCAGGACTCTGACAAGGAGTTGGTAGATCAAGCAAACTCACTGGACGAGGCCAAGGCCAGCGAACAAAAATATCAAAGAACAAAGTGAACAAAGTATTGATACTGGCGTTTGGGTGTCTGCGACAAACGTATGCGGCAAAAATTGCCAAATGAATTCCAGCAAAGTAGCCCAGTAGCTGAGAATGACATTAGGCAATCATTAATATTGTAGTTGTAGAAAAGAATAAAAGGCAACATCCATAAGCAGCTGATCATAAGTAATGGCAAATAACATACATGGCAATGAAGTCCTCTTCTTCTTGCCCATAGTTTGAGGCATCGCAGCAGATATTGAAATTTCTGCAAGAATGCACCACAAAAGGCAAGTAGTTAGAAAAGGAAGAGTGGGAACAATAAAAGGTTCAAAGAATAATACAATGTATAAAAGGTCAACCAAAGCGCAATAGTACTAGAAAAAAGAGAGGATCCTTAATTCAGCATTCAACTTAGACAACACATATCAGCAGAGAAAAAACTGAGGATATCAAAGAATGTATGTGTGGTATAAACAGCAATAATAGGAACAGCATTACCGTCACTGCAGAGTTAAAACAAAAGATGGAAAGACAGTGGACATAAATAATATAGTGAGGTTTAGACCTTGATATTAGGAACCAACTGAATGATTTGTCTATTAACACGAACTCCAGACAGACACCTCCAGCTTGCCCCATCAACATTATTTAGCACACGGGGATCAAAAGCATGCATAGCCTACAGCAGTGTACAACCTGTGAGAACTTAAATCAAGCACCACATATCTTGCACAACATTACAGTCAACAGTTAAATGACTTAATATTAAAAAGCACATACAAAGCAGGGAGAACGCAGTTATCATGGAATTCACGTATAAGGACATCAAAGATATCAGTCTCCACAAATGATACCATGCATAAACTCATTAACATGTCAAACAGTAAACCTCAATGAAATAAGTGCAACTCATAATGTTGCTAAGCTGAAACTTTTTGGAAGGAAATCTAGTTCACAATTAGGTGTTGCTTTCAGGACACAATATATGCCGCAGCAACAGCAACAACTTATCCAGGAAATAACACAAACAACAAGAAAGCATAATGTAACGTGACATCTAGATAGAGAGATGCTTAAAAAAATACTTGGAAGACAAGGCAAATATATCCATGAAATGATTAAATGCAGAACATATACTAATACACAACATGGTAAACAAACACTAAACAAAAGACCACGACACTTACCTCTGCAGCATTGATCACTGGCAGCTGGACATAAGGAAAATCAACTGAAACCCCATTGAATTTGAAACGCATCAATGGAACCTTAGCACCTTCAATGGAATGCAATTCTGATACTTCTGGCCTCATTTGAAGCATTTCACGCAGCACAACAAAAAAATGATGCTGCAAATTAAACATGGAACATATCCTTAGTAGATTTCAAAAAATAAAATGCAGAGAGGAATGTGAAGTTGATACTCACTTGGAGTGACGCAATAGATGGACCAACACAGAGTGCATCAATGTCTGATTCAGGTCCATATGCCTTAGAACGTGAAAAATTATTTTCAAGGCGTTGCCACAAAAAGATGAACAAAAAAAATAATTAAACGTATAGAAACAATACTACATTAAAGTGTAAAAAGGAAGATTTAAGTTACAATTGTTCCATTAATCCAGTGCAGCTCCTTTACATCCAGTTAAAGACAAATCAAAACAGGATTTGAAACATAAAACAACCAAATATAATTTGGTATGACTCCAGTGAGTTAGAAGCATCAAACAAAACCGTGATATGCATAACTATGATATTCATTATTGAAAACATTCGTAAAGTTAACAATACAAATTTCATACTTAGCTGATCTTTCGAACTCCCTGACTTACTAGCTCAGATCTATGTTTTTAAGGCTTTTGGAGCACACAGTTTAAACATAGAAGAATATTTCAAGAAACAACTGTTCCATTATCCTCTAGGAACCCCACAATTCAATTATGATTATACATCAACAATCATAATCATAATAAGTTGTATAAGTATGACTAAGAACCCATCATCTCTCTATCCATGCATAATACTCCATCCAGTCATAATATATGTCATTTTAGGTTTTCTGCAAGCAACAATTTAAACATGTCCAGTTATTTTCTTTTAAAATATTAAAAATTAGATTATATCTATGACCTATTACAGTGGACAAAAAGTTAGATGTAAAAGTATTTTGGAAACAATGCACAAAATGACACTTCTTTGTGTGTTTGGAGGGGGAGGGGGGGTGCCAAACATCAATCATTGGACCATCAACTTTCACTTCTTACATTCACTACTGCAAATCCTGATCACTCTGCCAATCATTAGCTTTATACCCATTGTACAAAAACCGGAGCAGTCGAACAGAGCATTTCATGACATCCGTACCACCTCAATCTGAGAAAACAGAGAGGGGGAGCTATGCTGCTCAATTTTCTTTGTTGAGAAGCAATGAATGTCATGATGATTGTCCGATTGGTGAAGGCCAGAGAGAACATATTGAAAATCAAAAGTATGCATAAAAAAGGCAATTGCACACAAGAACTTGTGGAGTGATAATGCCGTGAACTCAAAAAAAAAAAAGGGCATGCAAAAAGCTACCATCTCCCAGTAATAACTCGGACATGACCATCAACATGACACATTGCCAAAAAACACCCAGGCAACTAAAGATTGTATGTAAGCATCAAACATTTAGTTGATAACACAGCATTCAACAAATAAGTAAAGAAATAAATGCAACTCAAAACTAAATTGTCATGATGCACAGTAATATTAACTGGACATTACATCTCCATAAAGAATTGCAATAAATCATGCAAAAAATTGGCATTCCTTCCTCACCCCTAAATCATAGGAGCCATAGGTCAACACCGTGGCAGTTGTGATCCAGTACCGTTCCCCCTGCTCATAAGCCACCCTCTTCGCCCAATCCATCACAACCTGCAACAAACACGGCCAGATCAAGCATCCCATCCCACTCTGACGATATTTTAAGCATTTAGCTTTAATCTTAAAACCCTAACCCCCATTAGAGCCATTACCTTGCCGAGCTCGTGTACCACCTGCTCCCTCCTCCGCTCGTCCTCAGGCGAAGGCACAACTCCCGCGTCGCAGATGAACTGTAACCTCGTAAACACACGCTCCCAAAATTAGCCACGAATATACACGAAATGACACGATACGAGACCGCGCGCATGCTGTGAAGGTCGAACATCACCTTGATGAGGGAGCGGCTCCGACGCTCGTCCATGAGCGCGACAACCTCATTGGTGAGCGGGTACACGATCGGGAGCGGCAGGAGCACCCCAGGAAGCGGCGGGCCCGGGAGATACATCCCCGACGTTGGCGGGATCGGCGGAGGAGGTGGCGGCCCCACGGAAGGCTCCGGCGCTAGGGTTTGGGGCTCGGCCTTGCAGGTCGCCGAGCCCGCGACAGCGAGGTTGGGCGCCATTGCTGCCGGAGCGGGCCGCCGATGGGGTGGCGGGGAGCCGGGATTCGGCCGCCGGCCGGCGGCCGAAGGCGAGGCGCTCCGGAGTTGTTAGGTGGCGGATGTGGAGACGACGCGAACGAGAACTCCACGTTTTGAAATGGTTTCAGGTAGGTTTGTGGGTTTCGAGGTGGGGTGGACAGAGGAGCCGAGATTGGGACGGGAAATGCTTTGGCTTATATACAGGCGCGGCGTAGTCGGGGCTTCTTCGGCTGGTGTCTGGTGAGAGCGAGACTGTGAGAAGCCGCGCGCTGCCGCGGCGGAGAAGCGGACCGCGTGCCGCGCGCGGTGTCTGTCTGGCGGAAAGGTCCGTTGCCCAAGGGATGGATGGATGGATGGGGAAAGGTCGCTGTGCTTGCTTGGAAACGGTCCCCGCCCCGACTTTTCCAAGGATATGTCTGCGTTTTGAAGCTGTATAATGCAGATTAGGAGCATCGTATGCTTGTTTACTTTGAGTTCTCTTTCTAAATCTTCATTCTAGCTCTGAAGCACGAAAAAAAATCTTTATGTTAAGGATGATACTTAGTATTTCAAAGCTCTCAAATGAGTACTTCGATTTGTCATCCTCCCATAAAGTATCTTCATTTATTCTCAACCAAACAAAGTATAATTCCAATTTTCAAGAAGGCATGACAAATCAAAGTTCATATATCACTACATGTGCCTAGAAGATTAACATCATTAATGGTGTATAAAATTTGATTTTACTTATAAAGATGAAATATTCATATGCTAATTTTAGAAGTTCTTACATAATAATACAAGATCCTCATCTTTTCAACCTCACATAACGTTGTGCACTCGCGCTCACCACCGCAAGAGATAATGAACGTGTATTTTATTGCTTTTTCATGATACATTTATTTTATAATATTAGTTTTAGCTTTTGTCAAAAAAAAAAACCACACCAAAGAGACAGTGAACAATATCCTTTGTTGCTTATTTATGACATACTTAATATTATAAAAGAATAATAGAAGTAATGAACTTAATCTAACGATGATAACTATGAACGCTAATTAATTTGTTTTGTGGATGTGTGTCATTCATCTGTTTGGCGGTGTACTGTATTATTTAAATAAGTGATTTCTCCGTCAATTATGGATTAAAAGGAAAGCTAATTAATTATTTACATGAAAAAATAATAACTAAAATCAAAACCCAGCTCACACCTATGCGGCTATGCAGGGGTTCTTGCAGCAGCCAGCCAGCCAGCGGGAAGGAACGCCACCAGGCATTGCCTCAAGCACAGCCTCTCTTGCTGGCGGCGGCGGCGGCGACTCCCACTCCGGGCAAGCACGCACGGCCAGAACGGGGCACTGCCGCACAAGCCTGCCATCTTGGCTTGTGTTAGCCCTCTTCGTCCAGCTTCGACGGAAGGTGAGAGGACCTCTCCTCCCCAACCTCCGAATCCTCCTCTCTGCTTCTGGAGTTGACATTTAGGCTAGCTGTAGCGGGGAGGCGTCGATCTTAGCCTGGGGGCTGAAGAACGTGGATGGGACGGTCGGACGGGGGGCAGAGATCTCCGTGGAGAGGGTAGGAATGTTTCTTTCCGTTGGTGTTCGTTATGGTGGCTGCCCTACCTCGCCCTATTGATCGGTCCGCCTCTAAAATTAGTCCGGACCTGCCCATCCTGTGAGGCGAATTGACATGATGCGAACTGATCTTTCAGATTTGGGAGCAAGCGGTAGTGATCGTGTCTGCCTGCTTGCAATGCCAGGGTATTACAACATCGAAGACATCCTCATGGAGGAGGAGGTAATGAGGAATGCCTAGTGTTTAATTCTCATTTCGTCAATGGTGCTTGCATAGACTTGGTTCAGTGTAATTCTCCTCTGTCTGCAGCCTATTTCAGTTGTCTTCCATGTTACTGCAAACGGAGTCGGCCTGCTGGATCCTGGCGCCGAAACTAACTGTGTAAGCATCTATCTAATTGTGTTTGTGTGACTCTGTATATTCCAAAAAAAAAAAAAGAATTGCGTTTTCTGAATCTTTTTACTCCAAGGGCTTCTTTGGATCCGAGGAAAATTTTCTGAATCCTGATTTTTTCCTGTGAAATTTTGTACAATATATATGAATTTCTGAATTGCAAAGGAGCTATAAATATGTATTCACCTGCTTAAGACATGTTTAGTAGTCTCTTATCTGTCTATTTACGAAATGGAATTGATTTGAAGTTCGCGTGGTTGTTTAGTAAAACTTAAAGGTTAGCCTAGAGCAAGAGGCTTCATATGTAGAGAAGCTGAGATGTTGTCCTGTCTTCCAAATTTTTGTCCTGAATGGGTTTGGCGATTCTGGATTTTGGATTGTTGACGCCTAGTATCTTTCTAATGTGATTGTTTTTTTGTCTTACAATCATTATATTCAGGTAGAGAAGGGTGCCAAGGTAGAGCTCCCATTTTGGCTTGCGCATGGGCTGCTGTCTCTGGAGCAAGCAGTGTCAATAAATGTGCCTCCATGCTTCACACAGAAGTAGGTTTCCTCAACTCCTAGTATGCATTGCTGCATAAACTGACAGCAACATTAGCAAAGTACAACATATCACATATTCTTATATGATCGATATGCATGGAATTATTTATCAATAACTTGATGTAGGGTTCTGGCTCATCTGCCCAATACAGCCTACTGACATTTATCACAGAAATAGTATCGCAATTAATTAACCTTATTTCCATACCTGCACGACCAGAATTACTTAACACATGAGTCTTCCTGACAAAGGAAGTCATCTTCAGCTACCTAAATATCAAAAGAGTGCTTGAGAGTTGGGCTTTTGCTGAGTACTTAAATTTTTGGTGTTGAAAACAGTAGCATACAACAAAAGTTCCAGTCTATAATTTTGGATTGTTGACACCTGTTTTGAGCTTATACAAATGTTGTTGTACAAACATTTCCTGTTCTACCTGAGTACTTATACAAATGTTGTTGTAATGCTGCAGAACGCGGAAGGAGATCCAAGCTGATGCAGCCTGTGTTGATTTGAGGGTTCGATGCCCTTACTTTTATGAGCTAGGATGCAAGATTGTTCCTCTGTAAGTCCTATCATTATTAATCATGCATAAATTGAGTCGCATAAAAAAGTCATGCATAAATTTAAATTTTTCCTTGCACTAGTTCATTTTTGTTTGCTTTTAAATCTTAGAGCCCTCGATTCCGAAAGCCCTTTTCCCATGTTGTTTGTAAGCATTCCCGTTTCCACTTACAAAATTTGAGCTTCTTTGAACCGATCTGCAATACTTTTACTCTGTTACTATTGCCTGTCAACTATAAACTCTTGGTTGCAATATTTCTTGTGGTCCATAACAAAGCGGTGCACGTTCTAGTCTAGACTACAATATTTTGGTTGCAGATTCAAGACCTGAACTTCTTGGAAGGTGTCATGCAATGACCTCACGTTTAGTTTACTGGTGTATCTTTTTGTAATTCTAACTAACCCATGCGCCTGATGGCTGAGCCCAATAACAATAGTCCATCTAGAAATGGTTTTTTCTTTAGCGCAAGTCTCTTATGAATGGAAAGCAGAAGTGCTGATGTATTATCTTTCTCAAAATGTTTTGCATTGCCTCAGTACCATTCTGCATGTCATCAGAAGGCTGTAGCGTTTTCCCCCATTTTGTTCATGCTGTTACATTGACAGGGTGACTGACAAGAGCATTGGCCTGTTCTTGCGATACGCGTTCACAAGTAGATACAAAGAGATTCTTAGCAAATCTCATAGTTCTTCTGTGATGGCAATGCCCAAGTTCGTCCCACGTCTTACCAGAGAGGAAACTCAAGGCAAGCTCAAAACATTTCCTGTTGTACTCGTCCACATGCATTTGCCTACAGCCATACAGTACCAACTCAAAATTAAATATCATTTACACTGACTTGTTGTGTTCCACATGAAGTTTTTGAATCTGCTAGGGAATCAATGACTGCTTTCAAGAAATGGCGCGTTGGTGGTGTGAGGATGCAAAAGGCATCCATCCTTGGCAGGAAGAGAAAGACAAAGCTGCCTGATGGGCCTTCTACTCCTTGAACGTTTGGAGGGAACAGGGTGCTTGAGCAGTTAAGCCGACGTGCCATGTATGTACAATGATTTGAGCTGTTACTGTAAGGAAAGGAACAGAGAGCAACAACTTTGTAATCTGGGATAAAAAATCGTTGTATTATTTAGGTGACACATTTCGTGCAGATCTTTTTTTTCCGATGATTTGTGCACATCTATTTGGTCTAGATAACTATATCCTATGAAGCGGCTGTTCCTTTCAAGTTTTGGGCGTTTGGAATGAAGGAATGAAGCTTTCCTTTCCAAAGGACAGAAATTTCTTTGTTCATAAAATGGAGGAATAAAAAAATGAGGTTTGAGCAAAGAGATTTTTTTTATATAGCAGACTGGATTTACGAGACATGATATAAACTCCTAATTAATGTTTGAAATATATTAAATTAGATGACACAATTCAAATATAATTTATATTAAACAGAGAATGATTAGTTTAAAGGGTTAAAATATCACTAATGTTCTTTTAAGTTCCTTAAGAAATGATATTACAATTGATTAATAAAGTTGGGATTAAAAAAGATAAGGGGGACTAATATGTTTATGAGAGCAAATTTACTAACCAATAGCATTCTAATCAAATAAAAGTAATATATAGCTACTATATTAAGATATAGAATAATAACATAGCTACTAAATATTTATTTAAGGAAAAGTAATCTTTATATTCCTGTGTTTCTATTTCTATGTTCAAACACTATAAGGTTTTCCTATCTCTGATTTGGATCCCTAAATTTTTCTAAAAACATTTATAAGGTCTAGAAAGGCATCTTTTCTGAAACTGAAGTATTTTATTAACGAGGCGAATTTATACTTGTACTAGTTGAATGTCCGTGCGTTGCTACGGGTTCATGACAAAGTAACACTTTTAGTTAAGAGCATATATTGAAATAAATGATTCTATTATATTAGATGATTTAAACAAAATTGTCGGGCAAGCAGAACCCCTTGTTCTGATTTTGCTTTACTTCTGGAGTTTCAGAACTCTTCTGGTGTTGGAACTGTGACAGACTTATGTCATGTCAAGCAGAACCCCCTGTTCTGCTTCTGCCTTACTTTTGGAGTTCCAGAAGTCTTCTGGAACCGGAACTATGCCAGAAATATATCATGACAAGCAGAACCCCTTGTTCTGCTTTTGCTTTACCTCTGGAGTTCCAGAACTCTTCTGGAGCCGGAAATGTATCAGAAGTATGTCATGGTAGGCAGAACCCTTTGTTCTGCTTTTTCTTTACTTCTAGAGCTACAATTCTCTTCTGGAGCCGGAGCTGTGACAGAAGTATGTAATGGCAAGCAGAACCATTTGTTCTGTTTGTGCTTATTTCGGGAGTTTCGGAACTCTTGTGGAGCTGGAACTGTGCCAGAACTCTTCGGCAGCGGCTGCCAGGGTGGATGCGCCACGGTTTATTCCACTCGTCAGAGGTGCACGGACGATAGTTACGAAATTAACAGTAGTATACCTGTATAGTGCGCCTTTTATCTGCTATATACGATGATTCCCGGATTTAACCGAACGTCCAGCCCACAGTACCTCGCGGCCCATAAATATAATTCGTAATAGAACTGATCCCCCACCCTCACCGGCCCATATAAGCCAATCCACGCCACGTAATAATACCCTAAACACCAAGCAGGCGGCTGCCCAGCCCAGCCGTAGGCAACAGCAGTAAGCGAAGCGACGCGGCGGCGGACAGGGAAGCGCGGCACGCGGACGCCGGCAGCTCAGGATCAGCCGCACCTCCTAAACATGTCGGCGGCGCCATCACTCAAGCCCCCGGCCACTGCTGTCTCTCCCCGCCCAGCGGCCGCCCCGGGAGCAGCCGGCTTCCTTGGGACCTGCGCCCGACCGACGCAGCGCCTCCGGTGCTCCTCCTCCGCCGCCGGAGCTTCCACCGAGGTGCGAGCCCTCCCGTAATCTCCTAACTCTACTTTAACGGTAATGGTCGCTTACTTCGAAGTGCAAGCTTTGCACCATGTCGTCCTGTTCATTAGATGTCTGCTCCCTTGGAATGGACGGCGAGGTCGCTGAAGGAGCTGAGCAGCTTGACGGATAAGGACACGTTTTTCCTGATGGCTCTGTCGCCGCTGGATGGCCGGTACGAGCGCTTTACCATGGACCTGATGCCTATCTTCGGTGAATTCGGCCTTATCAGATACCGTGTCCTAATCGAGGTATATTATCTGTCCAGGCATATTCTTGCTCGTAGTGTAGCACTTCTCTACTCCTATAAATGCGCGCAAACTTGCTGCAAGAATGGATCACTGAGTGAACGCCTTCGGTGCTGCTTTTCTGACGTGGCTTCTGTCTGCAGGTCAAGTGGCTGCTGAAGCTCTCACAAATTCCTGAGATCATCGAGGTGCCCCCATTCAGTGAGGATGCACAGCTCTTCCTGGAAGCGATTATCCAGGATTTTTGCATTGATGATGCCAAAGAAGTAAAGAAAATCGAGAAAATAACCAATCATGATGTGAAAGCTGTTGAGTACTTCCTGAAGCAGAAATGTAGCTCTAATCCAGAGATTGCGAAGGTATGTGAACCTTCAGGTTGGAAAGGAGATTTGTTTATGTCTGTGTTTCTTGTGGCTAGACTGCAAGTTGAATGCCATTCTGAATTTTCTCAGGTGTTGGAGTTCTTCCATTTTGGATGTACCTCTGAAGATATCAACAATCTTTCACATGCATTGGCTCTTAAAGAGGGAGTAAATACAGTCATGTTCCCTGCCATGGTTGACATATGCAAAGCTATATGTTCCTTGGCAACTCAAAATGCACATCACGCTATGTTGGCTCGGACTCATGGACAGGTATGGACATCACCTTTCATGTATCTTAAAATAAGTCTATATGCCTGTACATATGCACAAAGAACAATAGAACATTCTATGCTTGCTCCCCTGCTATGACATGGTTATTAGCCCATAGTGTTATGCTTCGAAAATTCTTGTTGTGAGTTTGTGTGAAGTGTATCCCACCCTGATTCTTACAACATCACAAACAATTCTCAGTGACCTTGTGCGATAGTATGGTACTACAAAGAAGTATATATTAGAGTTTACTGTGAGTAATGAATATTGATAATTTACAAGTTTATAATGATATAATGAAAACAGTGGGACAATATGATATCTAAACTCACTTAGCTATTCCGTATTACCAAAGAAACATAGACAGAGTAATACAACATTTTTTTTGACAACATAGACACAGGAATTTTAAATGATTGTTCGTCAGTTATGTTTTTTTTCAGTGATATGGGGAACAGAGAAGTTGGAGACAAAATTCCATATTCAAATGTATTCCACTTCCACCAAATTGTAGAATTTAAGAGCTTAGGTTGTTAATCCATTTGTGATAATTTGAAGAAATGCCAACACTGTCTTTGCCTGTGTGTAAATATCACCAAGAAGACCTCTGGAATTCTATCTAAAGTTGTTTTCAATGTCTGGTTGTAGCCGGCATCACCGACAACCGTGGGCAAAGAGATGGCAAACTTTGCAGCCAGATTATCTGATATAGGGAAGAGCTTTTCTGAGGTGAAGATACTAGGGAAATTTGCTGGTGCTGTTGGAAATTACAACGCTCATGTGGTTGCATATCCAGAAGTTGACTGGCCTAAGGTGGCAGAAGAATTTGTCATATCTTTAGGTTTGCAGTTTAATCCATATGTTACTCAGGTAATCATACATTTTCCACGTCATTTGTTTGTTTTTTTTTTTTCTCTGCTATTGAATATTCTTGCAGAACAATGGAGGCTCCTCCATCAAGTTATACTATATAGTATTGAGTTATTTTAGTCATCGACATCATTTGGCCTGATGCACTGTTATCCCTTCCACAGATTGAGCCTCATGACTATATATCAAAACTCTTCAATCTATTTATCCAGTTCAACAATGTACTGACTGATTTTGACAGGGACATGTGGTCCTACATATCATTAGGCTATTTCAAGCAGGTAACATTAAATGATTGACAGTTTTGAGAGGGTTTCTTTCAACTGCATGGAAAAAAACCAAATGTCCTTTTCTGTGGACAGTTTTAACTTAGATATGCTCCCGTTTCTATTTCAGATAGCAAAGGCTGGTGAAGTTGGTTCTTCCACTATGCCTCATAAAATCAATCCGATTAATTTTGAAAACAGCGATGGCAATTTAGATATGGCAAATGCTATCTTGTCTAAACTAAGCATGAAGCTGCCAATTTCCCGCTTGCAGGTAATATTGTCAATTCTATTTTGTTTTCCCAATCTGTGGTGATGTAACAAATCTGCTGCTTGTATTGCTGATGATATGTAAGTTGATTCTCTGTAATATCTGTACTGATGAACCACCATGTTATTCATTGGTAGCGTGATCTGACAGACTCGACTGTTTTGAGAAACTTGGGTTCTGGATTAGGTTATTCGCTATTGGCTTACAAAGCTACAATGCAGGGAATCAGCAAGGTCCAGGTTGGTGGCCAGTAACTTGCCTTTTATCTCATGTCTGATTCAGTTGATCCTTGAATAAGTGTGGTTATTCAGGACTTTGCCAGGTTGTTGAATTTGCTTAAGAATCCAGCGCACCTCGAAACTGGCTGTTTTAATTCGTTCTGGACTAACAAAAAATCCACATCATTATTCACAACTACTTTGATAGATTCATGATAAATGCAGTTAGTAACATGAGAATGTTGCTTTGTTTAGTGTACACAGTTGCATTTCGTAACCACTGGGACCTGAGATAATTTTGTTTAATTTACAGGCTCTTTTTTAACAATTATGATCCAATCATTAATGTTATGCTGCACTGGCTATCAATACAGGTGAATGAATCACGTTTAGCTGAGGACCTGGAGCAAACTTGGGAGGTCCTTGCGGAGCCAATACAGACTGTAAGTCTTATTTTGCCCATTTTTCTTTGAGTTCAGTTTTGATTGCTGCTAGAATGGCTAATCGTATTGTTAGTTGGATCTTGGTTGATCTTGATATGCTTTTAGTTTGCGAGTAGCTAGTATTACAATTGTGTCTTGATGCATTATTTTGCCAGCTGTTTGTAAGAGTCAGTTCAATATCGTGTGACCTTTTTGTTTTGTTTTGGATAGGTGATGCGAAGATATGGAATACCTGAGCCATACGAGAAGCTAAAGGAGCTGACTAGAGGCCAAGCTGTCACCAAGGACAGCATGCAAAAGTTCATTGATGGTCTTGATGTACCTGAGGAGGTGCGATCAAGGCTCTCGAAGCTAACACCACATTCCTATACGGGACTAGCAGAGGATCTGGCCAGAAATATTGACAAGTGGATTGATCTGGAATCTGGGTTCAAGATCAAGTAAGCGTCCACTCTTGTGTACCCAATAATCTTCAGGACTGAAGTTAGTCTTGTTCCAGTAACAACTAACAACCCTTTTGAAAACGTATGTTGGTCATTTTTTTTCTAATTAATGAAGGTTCTCTGGGTTGAGAGACATGACTTTTGAAGTTGTGACTTCAGTAAACATGAAAAAAAAAAATCCTTGTTCCAACCTCGGGGAGTATTTCACCTGCAGCTGCAGGGAGCACTGGAGATGTAACATTATGTGCTGTGCTATTTGGAGTTTTACCGGCATCTTTGTTGCTAAATTAATATTCGAAAAACTGTTATTTTAGAGTCATATATCACGAGAGCTATCAGCGCAACGATGGAAAGGAATTGAACATTTGTTGGCACTACATCGTTAAATAGATGTTCCACGTGCACTTCCCGCATCCGTGATTCTTTTGCAAGCTATAGTGATGCAAAGCGGTAGTATTCGATAGCGACGGAAAGGGACGGAGTTTAACTACCGCCAGCCATTCACTTGGAGACTAGAGAATAACGTAGTGTTAACCTGAAAGAGGGGTGAGCTAATCCTTATCCAGATGAGTCAGGCATCAACGAATCATTATACATACAGAGGGCAGCAGCATCCAGAAATCATTATACTACATACAGAGAGTAACCGCATCCAGCTTCCCAGGGATGTTTTTGCTGCACGGCACGGAATTCAAGGCCGGCGGGCCGGGTCAATTCGTCGCGCGTGCACGTTTTGCTTGCCGGTGACGAACACGCAGCCAACTGGCAGGGAAACGAACCCGCCGGACGATTTTGCACGCCGCGGCATTTGTCTCTCTGCTTTGTGTGAATCGCTGCAACGTCCAAATCAAAACACGAGTCCAAGAACTCACTAGTGGTACGCGCTGCTCCTCGAAGGAATAGTGGAGGCTTGGACACGGACAGGACCCTAGCACGTGAACAGTACTCGGATAAAAAAAAAAACGAGCAGAAGCGTACTACAACACGACGCCTCCGCTCGATAACTTTACACTGGTACGCGACGCGATTGATGCCATTGACTCGGGCTGATTAAGAAGCTAGTAGGAGTAAGATATTTGCGCGACTGAAATGGCATCCGGTTCCTACCACGCACCCCACGGCCAACTGGAGCATTTGTTAATCTCCCTGGCACTCAGATACAGTAGCCAGTAAATGACGCACACACAGCCTACACGCAAAATCCAACCTCAAGACTGACACCCTGGGTACTTATTACTGACACCAACATCCTACTAGCTAGAACAGCCAATCAATCCACCACTACAACTACAATCACGACGCAGCTGGACGAACAAATTGCACAGGGGAAAGTCACGATCATCATCATCACATCAGCCAGCAGCAGCAGCTCTGGGTTTACAGCGTGCAGCCGCAGAGGAGGAAGTAGCAGCACAGCATGGAGACGAGCGCGACGGACTCGAGGGCGGTGACGACGCCCCAGAGCGCGGCGTCCAGGAGGAGTGGCACGTCGCGCACGAGCTCGGGCCACCGCCGCGCCGCCGCGCTGAGATGCTCCGGCTGCGGCCACTGCTGCCCCTGCCACCACCCCTGGAGCCGCAGCAGCGCGGGCGGCGACGGGAGCAGCGCGGCCAGGCTGGGCAGGCCGAGGTCCGGCGGCCACCGGAGCATGGATACAAGGCTGCCGCCCATGGGCCTCGACGGCGCCGTGCGTGGGTGGAGGGCACCGCTCGCCGGCGGGCCTCCCTCTCCTTCCTTCCTCTTCCTCCCTCGGTCGCGGCGCGCGTCGGCGGCGGCGGTCGAACGGTCGCTATGGCCTGTGGGGGAGCCGGGTGTTTAGTGGCTCGAGACGACGTGGTGTGTTTGTTTGGTTAGTTGGTTTGACAGTTTGGTCTGGTCTATGATGCGATGATGCGATTCACATGGTGGTGTAACGTGTTGTAGTACCTCTACTTCTGGCCTCATCTCGTGCGTGGCGCGGGCCATGGTGTCGCTAGCCTCCTGTGGCGGTGGGCCGGCGCCGAGGGCGACAAGGCGGTTCATGAGCCACTTCTTACGGGCCTGCTCCTGGGCTAGCTAGGTTTTTAATTGTCACGCCAGCTGAACCCACTCACTGGGCATGCTCAATGTTGCAAAAAAAAAAAAATTTAATAAGACATTATTACAGGTAATATTAGGTTCCAACAAAAAAATATTGTAAATTGGTAAAAATGGACATAGTTCTTTACTTCATGTCAGTTGGCAACACCTAAAAACATGCACTTTGCACTTTGACTATGCGCTTCAAATAGATGTTATTAGGAGTTGTTTCATAAACTCTTGCTCTTTCACATGTTATTGTGTGTGTTTTTGCAAGTGTATAATAATGTGTACTCATATGTGAGTGTTTGAGAATTTTCCTTTAATGGTAATTAAAAACTGAAGATTATTGAAACCTACTGTATGAATTTGATTATTGAAGTACTAATACTTGATTAGAAATGCAAGTGAGTATTTAGTGCTTAATGTGAATCAAACATCTTAGTAATCTCTACTATTAATTAATTTTTTAACATCGTTCGTGCGCGTCTCTTATTCCGCCTCCTGTCAAAAGCAGAAAAAGCTTGTCAATGTGGCAGGCGTGGTTCGTCTTGTACTCGAGGCGGACTCGGTCCGTCCATCCGGAAATTCCAGTTCCACCACTTCAGCATCTCGTCCCTCGTAGATCACACCAATCCTATGCGTTTCGTTCCTCCGCTCCCCTACCCTCTCTCACGATCAAGATCTTGATGCTAGCGATTTTGCTCAATCGATTCAAAGAAATACCACATTGTGTGGATCTGAATCTTGGCAATCCCTCATGGCTACGTCTATTTGATTCCGTGGCGCATCGAAGAGTCATCGATTTTGGGTTGGCTGCGGTGAGCATCGCCAATCCAATGCTCCTCGGTGGACTCGTTCCAACGATGGCGAGGTAGCAGTCGACTACATCGTGGTCGTGAACACGGCCGCAAAGGCCAGCGACATGGCGACTCCGACTCGCATATCAGCGGCTCGGCAAGTTGGGTGCTGGGCAGGCGAAATCGTGTTGTCTGCTGCGAGTAACAGGCTAGTGTCCATCGTTCTGAGTTCGAGATATTTCTCCTGGTTGACAACTACCAACGTCTCTCCCTACCTGCAGCCTCTTCTTGCGCTACCTCGACAGACCCTTCACAAGTACCTGCTACTTGCCTTTGTTTTCATCAAAAATATTTCTCAAGTTGCATTTACTTTTAAGTTAAATCTTCTCTGCATATATGGTTGTTCCAGAGGCATACGGTGAACATCTCTGAATTTGTTTCTTTTGCACATGAAGTTCCAGTTACATGTCATCATGCTGTCCCAGATGATGGTGAGAACTAATAGCGAGAGAATGTCGCACCCCGTCCGATAAAATCGTACGGTTGCTCACCCAGGTTCATTCGGGGTGCCACTTGGCGAAACAAGCGATCATACAGTACAATAATTAACAAGGACACGTAAAACATGATTTAAAGGGTACATGAATTCTTCATATTACATCATTGGTTCAGATAGTTTAAGTGCGGAAACGTAGTTCGAAAACAAGCGAAAGTCAGCGGAAGCTAATAATTACATCTCGACGATACAATTAAGCACGCCAGCCCACGGGTGCTTAATCTTCATAGGTCGGAGAAGCGGGAACCCGCTCGAAGATCCACTCCGAGGGTGCCTCCCCTTCCCAACCACCACAACCACACGAAGCAAGGTTAGAAGAATCACCTACAAAAATATTAATCCACAAAGCCTGAGCAACTAATACTCAGCAAGACTTACCCGTCAACGTGGCCATCTAATGACCGACTCCTAGTATGCAGGAGATGTGGTGGAAGCTGACCGGGTATTGCGAAACACAGCGCTAATAGTCTATTCCATTTTTAGCCAAGTTAACGGGGTTCGTTACCAATATACTAGGTTTGCCACTATTCTAAGCAATCAAGACTTCATCGCAACAAAGCAGAGTGAAATTAGCCACTTTCATCATAATCCACTATGTTCATACCGTTGCGGTGGAAAGGAACAAGTGCTACTCTTAACCACGAGGAGTGGCAATTATAATTGATTTACATCCTGCAGGAGAAACCCGAATGACACGACACGTGCACACTCAACTGAGTCACACGTGGCTACCTTTCGCAACATCGCGACAGTGTTGGCTCAACATCCATCCTTCCAAGGACATGGTCCTCCAGACGATGCCCTGCATCCCTGTACGGCTCCAAGCCTTTCCCACTAGCACGAGCCCAAGAAAACAAAAGCAAATTCATCCACCTTGCTGGTCCGTTCACCCAGAAAACGGGATGGCCAATTGTCCAACAAAGCACAGTGAGCTACATCGGTTTCCTGGTCCCATATACCAGTATGCACTCGGTACACACCTCAAACTTGACCAATGCAACCGCACCCGATAAGGTTCTCACATTTTAATCACATTTAAGATCCAACATAAGTCTCGATTTTTCCTTCTTTGAATAAACACGAGTAGTCTCCATACTACTCGGATGCTATCGGATTCCTATTCTTTAGGCACCGCATTCTATCGAAGGCTCTACCAAAATAACCCATAGGAAAGCCTATTAAGTCATGCAACTAAGTTTTCACGGCAACTTCCTCGAGACTTAATGCACAAACAATTCCTACACACTTAGTGATAAACATAAAATTTGTAAAACGTAGGTGTGCACCGGGGCTTGCCTTGGTTTGCAGAATAGTCAGAGTACTCAAACAAGGAGTTAGTTCCTGCGGGTGCTTCTTCTGGACTCTCGTTCACCGGCGGAAGTTCCTGGTTGGTCCCTATATGATGAAAGTGCAGTGAATTGTTCAATGCAAAGAGTCGCAATATTTCTATTAAAGACCAACTAGGGTGTAATCGTTAGAAGATTAGGGTTAGCCGACACTTTGCTTCGGGTGTTAATTGTTTAATTCTATGACAATTTATTTAAGTTAAAAATGAAACTTTTAATTAGATCACAAGATTATTTTTAATTGATGGTACTATCTGAAATAGGAATTTAAAGCTTTGGTTGAGGCCTAGGTGAATTTCCTAGATTTTATAAAAATTCAACAAAATTTCTGTTATTGGGTTTTATAAAATCAGAAACCATGTGTAAATCTTGGAATAAAATTATGATATTTTACGGTGTTACTCAGGGGAACCAAATATACAACTTTTTTTTGGGGTCTAATCTTTTTACTGACTTCTACAATGTATTTTAGAAAATGGCATTTTAATAGGCAGATTGGGATATTGTGAAAGTATTATATACACTTTGGTGATCCTAAAATCCCCATAAAATTTCAGTAGATAGGTTCTGCCATAAGGAACTTGTAGATCAACTTTCAGCCTTAGCACTGCTATAAAATTTGAATTAAAATTCAGAAACAGCAAGGAGTATTTTAATTATTCCTGAAAATGTGTGGGCATTTCATAAAAAGTGTTTTAACAGAAATTTAGTCCTAGTCATGAAGTTTCTAAAAAGGTTCGGTTTGCTATTTTTGGAGTAGTATCCTATTTTGTATGAATTTTACAATGTGTGACTTTTTCCTGGGATTTGAATAAATTGAAAGAGAGCCGGGCCCGCTTGTCAGCGACACTGGACAGGGGAGCGGCGCTAGGGCAGCGCCCGACGGCGCACCACCGGTGGTTCTCGCCGGAGGGAGAGTCGGCGGCGGCTTTCGTGGTGCCCAGCACGCTCAGCACGGCTCAGAGGTCCCATTTGATCACGGAGTGGGGTCGGTGCTCACCGGAGGTACGCCGGCGACGGTGGACCGGTTTCGGCAATGGCGGCGGCGGCGTTCCGGCGGCTCGGCGGTCAGTGAGTGTCGGGGGCGAGCACCGTGAGCTGAAGCAGAGATCGGGGATGTCGCTGGGCACGTCGAGGATGAGTGAAAGTGGCCGGAAGATGGTCGTCGACGGTGAGGTGGCGGCCCGGCGGGTGCTCCGGCGATGTCGCGGCGATTCCGTCACCGCTGCTTCACCAAAACCGTTGCAATCAATTGAAACGGAACGAGGGCTACCCGAGAGTCTCGCCGACGGAAGGAATTGGAAAGTATCTCACCGGCGGTGAAGAATTTTGACACAGCGGCGATAATGGCGGTACGGCGGTGCTCCGAGAGTGAATTGCCGGAGTTGGCTAGGGTTTCGGCTCGGGGACGGTTAATTGGATGTGGGAGGGTGTAGTGGGTGATCTTGTGCGCGATGGAGGAGCTCGGTTGGTGTCGGATTGCAGTGGAACGGCCGGTCGACGTGGAAGCTCGGGTGGCGGCAATGGCGGTGGCAGTGATGGAAGAAAAGCGAGGAGGAGCGGGGAGGAAGAATAAAACCGATGGGTGAGCGATTTGTAGTGCACTGAGTCGGTTTGCGGTACGCGGGCAGTTGGCCGGACGGCGTTGCAGCGGCGCGCTCGGGGTGAATTTAATCGGGCGGCCGTGGCTATGGTGAAGGCGGTCGCCGGTTCCCGTACGCGGGTAGGTTGCCGGTCGAGCGGAGCAGCGGCGTTCGCGGAGGCTCATCAAGTCGCACGTCGGGCTAGCTCGGTTCTGCGCGGCTAGGGGCGTAGGGTGGCGCTCTGGCGGGAGAAAGCGGCATGGCGGCTCTGTCCTTCGGCAGCTCGGGTACTGTACCCGTTCCGACAACAGAGACAAGAAACAGGGCAGTACAGAAGGAAGGAAGGAAGGGAAGAAAAGAATAGGGTAGAAATTGAAAGTTTGAATTTTCAATTTGCATTTGAAACTCCACTAACATGGTTGAATGGTTTGACAAACAAAGGAACTTAGAATCAATTTTCTTTGAATTTGGCATTGGTGCTTCTCGAATACTTCTTGTCTATTATTTGAAATTCCAACCTAATTAGGGTTTTGATTGAGCAATTTCGGAATTTGAACGATCGCCCTCAGTAATCTTGATTACTAAATGCCCTAAACTTTACGAATTTGGTGGGAAGGCTAGAAATGTGTGGAATTCAAACTTTAGGTTTGAATTATTATTTAAATTTTTTAAGTCCTCCGCTAAACTTTTCTTTTCCTTGCACCATTATTCCGATATCCCTACGGTAATTAGGTCTCGTGCTCTCCTTACCATTTAAACCGAAGTTAATAGGTTTGCAATAATTTAACGTGACCAGAAGTATTAATATCCCATTTTAGTTTTGCTGATTTGAAGCCATTTATTTAATTCCCTCTACTTTATTAAATGACAACGAAAAATTTTTATTCTCTACTTTGACGCCATAAACTTGCTTATTATCAAATTGATTGGGTTTAAATTTCGAGGTGTCACAGAGAATAAAAGGGAGCGTCTATTTGTTGAAATTAGGGAGTCTTTTCAATTAACTTGGATATGTACAATTTTTATATTTTTATATATAGCCTAAGACAAAATAAGAAAAACAACTAACATGTACTTTCTGTTCTAGCTGACGGTTGTAAATATTAATTGAAAGGAATCGATCGAAAAATAAAATTTTGACGAAGAAAACAATATCTGAATAAGTAGGTTAATTAATTGTTTCAGGATGGACTTATCCCTATCACAAGAATAATTCAAGAACTTCTGTGACTGTTATTTAAATTGAACTTTTCATCTGCTTTTAAGTCCAAAAAGGAGCCACCATCTGTGAGATCACCTGATTTCTATGAGACCATCTGCTTCAAAAACTTCATGATTTTTGTTACATTCACGTATGTATAGCTATAACACTTTTGGAAGTTACTAAAGGAGGACATGAATGCACTGGTGGTTCCGGGTCATATGTTGAATAATGTTTTTGAGATGTTTGATAAAATCGTTGGGTGCTATTTTGGAGTCTCACGTGGATTGCTTGCTCGGCCAGTCGGCCTTATATCCACTCAATGCTTGTTATAACTCATGTCTATGTTTGTGTATGGTTTCATGCGAGCTTTACTGCCGTTTAATTCTGGATTTCTGGTAGATCCTTCAAGTGGGCTGAATTTTGGAATGATATAAATCGGGACACTTATCCGGACCATTCAGTATTGTACCCGTAGACGTAGAAGCAGATAGTTATTTTCTTTGACTACACGTATACATGGATGAGTGAATAAATGTATGGATAATTATTTTTCTTAACAATAGGTTTTCTCTGTTTATTCACCGATTTATTTAGGTAAAATAAGTCATTATATCGTGCCTTGTAGAATCAGTTAATGCGCACACACCCCAAAGCAGACCCAGTTATACCCACTGCATCGCTAAAAGTAACATCTCTTCAAACACTTTCTTCTTGCAGATTGCTGTCCAGATGGATAAGTGTTGATCACTAACTTTCAGGACTGGTGTTGTCAGATGCACTAGAGAAGATTTTAAGGGAACATGGGCACAATCCCATCAAAAGAATCAGAGGAACTCTAACAGAGTTGACATGTATTTTTTTTATGCTGGGATTGGAATTACGCTCACAAGACCAGATCAATTTAATCATCTAATCTTTGTAAGCACTATGTATCAACTATATGTCTAACTGGAATAACTTGATGTAAAAATTAGCACTCCTTGGCATATGGCTATCATGTAGTGATATATAGTAGGAATACAATGATATGTCATTTATTTTTTTTATGTAGTCAAGCTGTGATAATTCCCACATGTAAATACCTATTCAATATTTATTATGTTTTTGGTAGAAAATACATAAAACATAGTAATTTCATAACGTATCAACACACGGGCATGGTGCTAATATACTATATAATTTTACATTTTAGAAAAAATAAATAATTTCTAATTCTTATTTTAAAGTTCTTACTAAATCAGCCATGATTTTCGTGCAAAACCTGCACACGTATTCGCGGTCGCGGGCTGTCTTGCCGACCATTGCTCAATTCCCCAAATATAAATCGAACGATTCTTCCAGAACAGAGCTAGGGTTTCGCCTCCTCAGCCCGTCGAGCGCCTACTGCTTCCTCCTCGGCAAGGCGGTAACGCCCGACCGCAGGACCGTCCTTCCCGCCGCCGCCGCCACTGCCACCCCGCCATGGGGACGGAGCGGAAGCGAAAGGTGAGCCTCTTCGATGTGGTCGACGAGACCTCCATCTCCGCCAAGCTTGGCCGCGCCGCCACCAACGGCGCCGCGGCGGGGGCGGCCGTCCCATCCATCAACCGGTGGAACGGGCGGCCTTATTCGGCGAGGTACCACGAGATCCTTGAGAAGCGCCGGACGCTTCCTGTGTGGCAGCAGAAGGACGATTTCCTCCGCGTCCTCCGTGATAACCAGACTCTCATCCTCGTCGGTGAGACAGGAAGTGGAAAGACCACTCAGGTACAGCAATATGTGCACCTATACGTTTTTCATATATGCTGATTAGATTACTGGGATACAGATGTTCTTAATTGATCTTATATCTTGTTAAGGATAGGAAGCAGATGTAATAGTCATTCTTGCTTATTGTCATCTTAGTTCGCTTTGCTTATTCTTGACATTGATGATGTTATTGTGATATTTGGTTGTCATTCTTGCTCTATTAATTTGAAGATTACTCTGCCTTATATTATATGTGAAACAGATCCCCCAATTTGTACTCGAGGCTGAAGGCTTGGGTAACCGTCCCATGGTGGCCTGCACCCAACCACGGAGGGTCGCAGCAATGTCAGTCTCCAGGCGTGTTGCAGAGGAGATGGATGTTACTATTGGGGAGGAAGTCGGTTACAGTATCCGTTTTGAGGACTGCAGCAGCCACAAAACTGTTCTCAAGTAAGCCTTTTGGCTCTTATATTTGATTTTTTAAGTACACGACTAGTTGCATTATCCTTTTGGCAGATTGATATGGAGTGTATGTTTCTTTCTTTTTTAGGTATTCTGATCTAATCATGTTGTGTTGAACACTATTGCTTCCTATCAGATATTTGACAGATGGTATGCTTTTGAGAGAAGCAATGGCAGACCCACTTCTAGAGAAGTACAAGGTGATTGTTCTGGATGAGGCTCATGAGAGGACATTGGCAACAGATGTCTTATTTGGGCTTCTGAAGGAAGTTCTAAAGAATAGACCTGATCTGAAGCTTGTTGTTATGAGTGCTACCCTTGAAGCAGAAAAATTCCAGGGTTACTTCAGTGGTGCACCTTTGATGAAGGTTCCTGGAAGACTGCATCCTGTTGAGATCTTCTATACTCAAGAACCAGAAAGGGACTATCTGGAGGCAGCTATCAGGACAGTTGTGCAAATACACATGTGTGAACCTGCTGGCGATATTCTTGTATTCCTTACCGGAGAAGAGGAAATTGAAGATGCATGTCGGAAAATTAACAAGGAAGTTAATAACATGGGAGATCAAGTTGGCCCAGTTAAAGTTGTTCCTTTATATTCTACGCTGCCCCCAGCAATGCAGCAGAAGATTTTTGAACCTGCTCCAGCCCCGTTGAAAGAAGGAGGTCCTCCTGGAAGGAAAATTGTTGTGTCCACAAACATTGCAGAGACTTCTTTAACCATAGATGGTATAGTTTATGTGATAGACCCAGGGTTTTCCAAACAGAAAGTTTACAATCCAAGGATAAGGGTGGAATCTCTGTTGGTATCACCAATTTCCAAGGCAAGTGCCCATCAGAGAGCTGGTCGTGCTGGAAGAACGCAACCTGGGAAATGTTTCAGGTTATACACAGAGAAGAGTTTTAATGAGGATTTACAGCCGCAAACCTACCCAGAAATCCTTCGGTCCAACCTGGCAAATACGGTTCTTACTTTGAAGAAGCTTGGAATTGATGATTTAGTGCATTTTGACTTTATGGATCCACCAGCACCAGAAACTCTAATGAGAGCATTGGAAGTTTTGAATTACTTGGGGGCACTTGATGATGAAGGTAACCTGACACGGTTAGGTGAGATGATGAGTGAGTTCCCTCTGGATCCACAGATGTCGAAGATGCTTGTCATTAGCCCGAAGTACAATTGTTCAAATGAGATTTTATCAATATCTGCTATGCTTTCAGGTATGTCACTTTGTTCTTCAGAGAAACTATTTACCTCTGCACAGAAAATTATCTTGTTTATATGTGGCACCTGCACATTTTGCTTGCATCATTTATATATGCAAGTAAAGTGATAAGTTTTTGTGTAAGCTTGCATGCAGACTGCTGCATGCGTGCTTTAGAATTCCTACCTCTATATTGTTGTCGTTAGGACAAGGGTGTTAGTTCAAATTTGAATTTAATGATTGTGTCCTAACGACAACAATAAAAATATGGAGTTAGTCTTATTTTGTGCATCACTTTTATGGGCTGTCATCAGCAACTGTCATTCACCTGGCTTCTTGAGCTATTGGTCAGAATGATCATACAGTTTAGGCTGATGCAGATAGTTGCTGTTTGTTGAGTTATTCTGTCAAGCAAATGGTATCGTCTGACCACCGTGGACTTCGTCTGTTATTACCATATTCTTTCTCTAGTACCCAATTGCTTCCTCCGGCCTAGGGAGGCTCAAAAGGCAGCTGATGAGGCGAAGGCTCGATTTGGCCACATTGATGGGGACCATCTAACTCTTCTGAATGTATACCATGCCTACAAGCAAAACAGTGAGTCCATCAACTTCATTCATCTTGGGATGCAAGTGTGAATTGGGTGACTCACAGATCCATTCCAGCTCTTTTGATGCATTAACTATAAAGTGAATCACATTGAGTGAAGGGGATCTTGGGTCAGCCCACTTGCATTGCAACCAATTGGAATGTTCAGTTTTTTCACTGCATAACAATCTTTTTACTGGCATTGCAGGTGAAGATCCCCAGTGGTGTTATGAGAACTTCATCAATTCCAGAGCACTTAAGTCGGCTGACAATGTTAGACAGCAGCTTGTTCGCATCATGACTAGATTCAACCTCAAGATGTGCAGCACAGACTTCAATAGCCGTGAGTACTATGTCAATATCAGAAAAGCACTGCTTTCAGGTTATTTCATGCAGGTTGCTCACCTGGAGCGGACTGGACATTACCTGACTGTGAAAGATAATCAGGTCTGTAGTTTTGATGTTTAACTGTAGCATTCATCTTATAGCTTCTTGCTGAGGGTTTTGTATTGCAGTATTAAACTCCTCTCTTATCACCAGGTCGTCCATCTTCACCCCTCAAACTGTATGGACCATAAACCTGAGTGGGTCATCTACAACGAATATGTCTTGACCACCAGGAATTTCATCCGCACGGTCACTGATATCCGTGGGGACTGGTAATTAACCTCTTCACAAATCTGGTCACTTGTTTAGGATTTGCATTGAATGATATCTTATTTGTTTGTATGTGTGCCCTTCTGCAGGCTGATTGATATAGCTCCACACTACTACGACCTGAGCAATTTCCCATCATGCGAGGCTAAGCGTGTCCTTGAGAGGCTCTATAACAAGCGGGAGAGGGAAAGAGCTACAAATAGAGCTTGAAGTTGATGTTTTTTCTGCCTGCTTAACGGTGCTGAAGGTCATCCTCTACCTGAGCAAGGGTGTCACTGGTACACGTAGCCTTGATATGCCGCAGCATCGCAGCATATGCTGTCATCCACAGCACATCATATTTGATTAGCATGACGACACTATATAGAAGATTCTTGAGATGTTTTTGGTGCTACTGTGTAACAGCCATTGGCTATAAAATTATTTTCTTCTATAAGATGTAGGATGTGATGCAGATTAATTGTGTATGACTCTCATTTCTGTATGATCAAACAGTTTTGTTTGCCTAACCATTTTCATTGGTTTGAATGAAGTCCAGCTGATATCATAATTGTACCTTAGCTTAGTCCAGCTGATATCATAATTAGAGCTTAGTTTCTGTATGCGTTACTATGCTTTTGCACTGCAGTTAAGCATCCTTTTTTTTATTATTTATTTTGTAGCTGCAGTCAACTTGTCAACATGCTCTCCGATTATGTGCGTTACACTGGATGGCTCAGTGAAGCATGCTGACTTGCTGAGGCAGGCAAATTTGGAAATATGCTACGTGTTCTGCTTCTTAGGGCCTCTGTTCACATGTCAAAGGTAAAACGATAAGATTGGAATGTGCTGTTTCCAATGCTGTGAAACCCATGAAATTGAGAGTGATTATTTCATTTCTTATGAAACATTTTGATCAATCATCAATGTGATTAAATTACATTGTAAGGAAAAAATAGAACTTTTTTTTAAAAAAGAGACGAGGTGTTTTGTTTAAAAATCCTCCCCGTGACTATCCTAATGATTCGATTTGCCCGTGTGGTACCATATATTGATAGGTTTTTTTTAAAGAAAAATTGATGCCATTGAATTTTAGTGTCTTTCATCTTCTTTCCAAACGTGCAAAATATAAATCATATTGTAATAAAATGAATCATCATGAAATATATGATATTTATCATACTGTTTTAGATAAAAAAACAAAAATCAATGCTGCCAATTATTTATGAGCTGAGACTATATAACTGTTGCACTTGGAGACGTCATTTACCTTTAATGCCACCCGTTGTTGTCAGAAGTCCAAATGCGGCTTACCCTTTTTATCATCTTCTAACTTCGAAAGTCTACATACAGTATCTTTTATACGGAATGCCACACAGAGATTACAAAACCAACCCTGACAAGGAATCCGAACTTTTTAGGAATGGAATCAGCTAAGTACTCTACATACTCATTATGATCATCCCGTCTCATGACTTAAAACAAAAATAGGAAACAAAATTTGATGTCCACAGCCAACCGGTTCACCGGGTATGCATTTAGCGGCTATACAGGAATATCCTTTTTTTTTTGTCGTATTCCCTCTGGGGGTTCATCATATGTTACACTCTTCAAGGTCTGTTCTAGTGCTTGTGCAGCCCGATAACTTCGACCACATAGCCCAGGTAACATTCTGCACGAAAGAAAACAGCAGCTTTCTGGACACTGCATGATGTGTCGCCCTGCTAAATTGTTCAGTTGAACTGCCTTTTCCACTATACTTGAATGCCAACAAGAAAAAACTACACTAGATTTCCTAGTATCCTGCGATGCCAACTAAAACAAATGACACAAAGTATAGTGCGACTGAAATAGCAATTCCTGCCATAAAATTGTATGCAAGGCGTTTGTTGTCACGACTAGGTACAAATGCAATCTTCAAGGTATTAGTCAACTCGAAGAGCCTATAGGAGACCTGCAGGAATAGATGATAGCGTAAGCAAGCTGCTCTGGATTAACATCTTCCATGTCCTTCATAGCGAAATTTACATACCGCAACATATATAGCAGTAGTGAGCATGAAGTTAAGCATGGGGTAATTTGGGATTATTGACAATAGCCATTTGGGCTGGCCATTGGGCACCCTTGACCTGCAGAGTTGTAAATGAAAATTAGGCCTCTTCCCACACCAAGCTGTCTCAAGGAAATAGAGAATAGCGAGACAAATTGCAAATAAGGGAAATAGAAGATTGTTACCTGAGCCAGATATGAAACTGAGATATGTATGTCTCCAGTGTAATCTTTCCAAGCCAGCTAGAAAAGTAAATCAACAAAATACTGAGTCACATTACCAAAACCTAACTAGATGCCTAACAACAGAAGCACCATGCACCAAAACAATCCAAAACTTACGCGAAGAGCGTGAGAGAGCAGCTCCTGAATTCTTGAGTGAAGTTGCGTAGGCAGATGTAGGCACTTTTGAAGAAAACAAGCATGGGGAAAAAAACAAATCAGATTTTGCAGTGACAGACTGGAAAAGTAAAAATGGAAATAATAGAGGTACATACGTGATTGGAATCCAGGATGTATAAGGGTGGTACTTGTTGTACGTAATTTTATCCAGCTTATAAATATATTCATACCATAAATAACCAGCCTGTGATGAACATACAGCATGGCATATCAGAAGTAAGATATTTAGTAAATGATTGGGTACCGTTGTCCGAGAATTACCGTTATGGAAACTGTAACAATTGATGCCTTCATATACAGTTTAGTTCGAGTTTCAGTTTCTTCAAGCTTCTCCATCCACTTCTCAACCTGAGGTAGCAAGAGTTTCATAGATATCAAACCAAAATTTCTTCTTATCTTTTTAGTAATTCTGAGAATGATTCGGTTATCTCAAATATATAGGAAATGGAGCAGCTATTCAAGAAGAAAAGCAGGTGATAGGAGACATACAGTTGGATGGTAATAAGCATAGATCATCCCCACAATCCATATGTAACGATCCAGCCCAGATCGAAATTGCCACTCATGCAACCGAGGGAGATCTGGTTTAGAAGGATCTGTATAGCCTGCATGCAGTGTAAATAGCACTTGTCATCTTTTGGACAAAAAGTGCATAGAATATCCATAACAGAAAATTATAATGCAAGAACTTGTACCTAACAGAAATGTGAATGGGCTCCAGACTATGTCAAAGACACCAGGGACTTCCCATACCAGGATAACCACCAAGAAGCAAGCAACAAATTTCATAGCCATCACTGATCTAACCTCATTATATTTGTTTAGAATTCCAAGAGCACCATAAACCATGAGGGTGAAAAGGGTGTGCATTGGACAAATATAATAGAGGGTGTAGTCATTAGTTAGGACAATACAGCAGAATATCACAAAGAAATTGAGGCGCCACATCATCTGTCGAAGCTCCAACCATGTCAGAAATATTCGAGTTAAGAAAGATGGTGGAACCTAAGAAGTAAACACACCTGAGCAAATCGTGCAAGACTGAAATCCTTCCGCACATAATAATACGAGAAGTTACCAAATCCAGTCATCCAGACATATGCAGCAATGAATACACGAATGGCGTTGTAGATCTCTTTAGCATTGAAGTAGTGGTACATCAAGAACAACACCTGAAATTAGGTGAACTGATGTTGAAAACTGCTGGTAGCATAGGGCAGAGGTTGAAACTCTTACTCTCACTGCCCAGAAGAAAGATATCTTGACCAAATTAACTTATCCACAACTATAGGTTCATAGGTTGTGTAAGGTTAGTTGACCATGCCAGATGACACGTGGTGCCAACGATAGATATCAAAACCCCACATCCCACTGGCCACAAAAGGATGTTCATAATTGGATTAACTAATTTACATCACTAAAGTTCACGAACAACAAATGAACCACCACGAACAAGATGAGAGTGTACATGTTAACTATGTTAGATTAGATGGTGCTAGGTGCATATTATTGCATATATATGATATGCAGCATTGTCTCTTCATTATCTTCTCATGCATGAAATTGTAGCTACTATAACTGCAATGAGTCAGATAACCCTACTATGCATCTGAGGAAACAAGAATAGACCAAATATAAGATAGAGCATGAAAAATACCTGCATCCAACCCTTCCACTCTTCGGTCTGATGCCTATTCAAATACAGTATTGATTTTCCAGTGAATGATGACTTGTCTTGATGCACCTTGAAGGAAGTCATAGCTGATACGATAATAAGAAGAAAGTATAGGAAAAGGAACAGATCGCGGCTGTAATTCTGCAGAAAGTAGGTCACCAAAAATAAAATGTTAAAAATTAAATAACAAAAAATGGTGCATCATGCAATATGCATGCATCTTCGATGCAGTGCAAGCTACTATGAAACATCAATACTTCAACATGGTGTGTGTTGGACACCTGGATACGTATCTGATAAGGATACATGTCGGATACACCTTCGATACGTATCCACCAAGTACTCGAATAAAGGAAAATTGGATATGTGGTCTGATATATATTGGCCCACTTTGGCCTGCTACGGGATGCGGTTAGGCCTAGTCCACTAGATGGTGATATACTGACTCTCCTGCAACTCTGCCCTAGCGACCACCACCATTTGAGCACTACCACCAGGGGACGCAATGGTGATAGAGGCTGCAAGGCGTGCTATAGTTTTTTCGGGGTAGAAAAAAGTAGGCGAATTCACGTATCAGGTTTTATGGGATGCCGATACACACATCCATATCAGTGCAGGATAGGTAAGCTATTTTGCTTCAATCTGTATAAGTAAGCAAATTTGGAATGCTCAAATAAAGGGTACATATATAAATATGCCGGTATTCGAGAAAAAATAAATAAATATGCCGCTCTATATGACACAACAACTAAAACAAGAAAATAAAAAAATCACTCCACAGAAAATTAAGACTAAAATCCAGAAAGAAATATAAAACTAGACATCAGCATCATACAAATAATATAATGTGGCAACAAGTACTTTGAAATGCAGGCACAAGATCCTAGTAGATATAATCACAATAGTACCTTAGCCGACTCTCCGAGTAAGTTTGTACGATCACAAATGTAAAAGTAAACTAAATATCCTCCGAACTCAGATCTGAAAAAAAAAATCATAGCAACTCAGTTAACAGAAGAGTACAGCTGCAGAAATTTGTATTATTTAAGGAGAAGGTTGTAATTGTAGCTTACATAGCTCTCAGTGTTAAACGATTCTCCAGAAGAAGTGTATGCTCCATGAAGAAAAGCCTGTCAAATGCAACAGGAATTATGTGCAGTGACTGTGGCTCATTGCCTTTGAATCCTTGTTTCTTAGCACATTACTTAGATAAGTTGAAACATTAAACAACCTGAACATTTGGGATGTGAAGGAAGCGTAAGCTGGCTTCACAACTGCTGTTTGGCCGCCCTCCTCCAATAGCATTGTTTGTTCTTCTCCTTTCAATGAGCTGTTATCCATTACCACTAAATTGATATCCGACTGTCTACTGACAGAGATGAGGATAGAAACTCCAATAAGAAATTAAGCATCCTTGTCAAAGGTTGTGGAGACGCTACTATGCTTTAGTCTCATTTAAAGAAACAAATGCAGCAGACAGTTCAACACACAAAAAAAAATGCAACCACCACATACAGAGATATGGTTTCTCTCCTGTTTTTTGGCAGGAAAAAAAAAGGGAAAGAAATGATACCAGAAACTAGCATTTAGCATATTTGAAGGCGTAGGTGACAAATCTAAAAACTAAAGTAAATATCGACTTACGCTTTACGAGAGGCAGCACTCTTTCTATAAAATAGAACTTCAGCATATGCCCAAGCTGCGAAAACCCAAAGAAAGCCAAGAATAGCCGAGACCTGCAATATGCAGTGCAAAGCGAGCTCGCTTAGCGCAAGGGATAGAGAAACAAAGTAAATGATGTAGCATGCATTAATACTGCAAAAAATTGTGACTGCCTAACAATCCAAGATCTCCAGATCCACCAAACAGACATGGAAGCAATTTTGATGTTCTCCAACCGTATCCATATCACTTAAACCCAAAACCCTGAAATGGTGTGTTTTGCAGTAGCTGTGCCGAGAATAATTACCAAAACAACACCAGATTATTGGCACCACCACTTATTCAAACATGAAAACTACCAGACCGACGCCAGCCATGATCCACGACAGAAACAACTAAGCATAAATCCCCATATCGCATTGTCTTAACTCACTAGTATCGAAATGCAACCATATATCCTGAAATCTAACACTTACAAGGAAAGTACCACACGCCACCGGAGCAGGCGCAGCCGACACTACTTCACCGACTATAAATGCGTCGAAACAGCACCGTACGATGCCAGATTTGCCTAAGAGAAAGTTCACATGCACCGCATCTCCAGCGCTTCCGCGATCACCTGAGCCCAAAACCCAGCTCAGGATTCCAGCGGCGTGTCGTTGCGCATGAACCAACATCCGCCCGTCCGAATCCTCTCCTGCTCCCGTTACACAAATCGACAGAACCGCGTCACCAAACCGGCACCAATCGCCTCGGAACGTCGCGAATCCCCTAATAGAGCCGCACGGCACGAAGCAGCAGCAATGCCCGCGGGCAGCGACTGGAACGCAGGAACGGATCCGGGCTCGGTCTAGTCTAGGGCTCACTCACCTGGCCCGGCGTGGCGGAGGTCGAGGCCCCCGTGGCGATTGCGAGGCCGCTTGCAGACGCGACGGCCTCCGCCATTTCTCTAGAGCATCCGCCGCGCGAGCCTCCGCGCTCGGATCCGAGCGACCGACGCAGCCAAGAGGAAGGAAGGAGGACGGGAAATCAGTTGGTGAGGGAGGGAGGAGAACCAATTCGGAGCGCGGGTGTAATTTACGCGAAAGGAAAGGCCTTGTTCGGTTTAGAGCGGCTGGTGGCGGACGACTTGTTGAGTGCGCGTGGTGTACGAGTGTGGACTGCCATGTGGGACCGAGGACGTGCTCTTCCGCGTTTAGTTTTCACTGACAGTGGGACCGGGAGCGTCATTGGTCGTGGGTCCCACAATCGGTGGAGTTCGCGAGTGATGGCGTAACTAAAAAAGGGGAACGGAGTTAGGTCGATTTAGGTGAGAAATATTTTCCTTTTTTCTTGGCGATGGAAAATGTACTTTTCAAAGTAGTACCATCAAACCAATGATTCTAGGACTAAGAGTTTATCACAGGCGTGCCCCTGTCGGCCGCCTGGATGATTATTGGATCTGGGTGCGTCGTGCTGCAGCTTGCAGGTAGTTATGCTTCTGCCGTCACTTGTACTACTATACTACGTACTGCAATGTCTCTCGCGTTTACTTTGTGTGTTTATGTTTGTAGATTTCGATGCCAATTTAATTAATGTCTCTCAGAGTTGAATCGATCCTCGGGGGGTTAGTGTCGGTAGGCCATTCTCGTGTCAGTAAACCAGTCGACCCGGTGCCAGCATCAGATCAAAGGTCAAAGGTAAATACTCTGTATCCGCTCTCAGATCGCACGGGAATATCACCGTTGTAGAAAAGCTCAAGACGCCCTACGACGGACTAGTACGATAATATTAGAGTTCACGGACTACGCGGTAACTTCGAAAGTCAACTTGACAGCAGAGATCCCGATCGCGCGGTGAGGAAGCTGGGACTCGGGAGTGCTGCTGCACTAGGTACAAAGAAGATGCACGAACATACTACAGTAGCAATGTGTTTCGCAAGTTCAGCCAAGTGTGATGTGGGTGATGGCAACAGCCACGTTTTATTTGATTTTCCCGTGGAAAGTTACGAGAGTTTGAATGGTCCGCGACCAAACCCAGAAACGCGACGAGGGGGCGCATGTAGAGCTTTGATACTAGCTTACATTACAAAGTGGAAAATCCAGTTGTTCAGGCGGTGACGTACACCTGCCCGAACTCGTTGCCGTAGTTGAAGGAAAGACGGTTGCGGCCACGTTCATTTGGTGGAGTATTCTGAAACAATGAGTGTCGTCAAAGCTGCATTCAATCTGCCAAACTTTGGCTTATCTCTTCTCTGCTCACAAATGAGTGCCTACTACTTCTGCTAACCTCATGCTTCTATATTGCCTTCCCAAGAACATCTAGGGCCCAGTTGAGAAGCCACTTATTTTCTCCAGTCCAGCCCACCTTCCAAATCCGTCTGGGCCAACCTTTCGGCTCGTGCCAAACCGCCCGTCCGGTCCAGCACATCGTCCTCCCGCGATGATGAGATCAGATCACCGTCAAACTCGCCGCGCGCGAGCACGACCTCCCGCCGGCCTGCTCTGCTCTGCTCATCATGCTCACGGTGTCTCTCCTGGACGCGCACCTCTCCCGCTGCCGCTCCGCGCGGCACCTCCTCCAAATCCACGCGCAGTTCATCGCGTCGGGCCTCCTCGCGGACGCCTTCGCCGCCAGCCGCCTCCTCCTCTTCACGACCTCGGCGTCCGCCGCGGGCCTCCTCCCGCGCCCGCTGCACCACTCGCGCCGCCTGCTGCGCCTCGTGCGGGAGCCCAACGCCTTCGCCTGCAACACCCTCATCAGGGCGGCGCTGCGCGGCGGCCAGCCCAACCTCTGCCTCCCGCTCTACGCGTCCATGCCGGCCGCGCCCGACGCGTACACGTATCCGCTCCTGGCCGCCGCCTGCGCCGCCAGGGGGGACGCGGGGGAAGGACGGCAGGTCCAGGCCCGCGCCATCGTGCACGGGTTCGGCGACGACCTGTACGTCGTGAACGCGCTGATGCACATGTACTCTGCCTGCGGGTGCGTGGAGGACGCGCGCAGGGTGTTCGACGCGGGACCTGTGTGGGACGCCGTTTCCTGGAACACGATCCTGGCAGCGTACGTGCGGGACGGGGATGTTGAGCAGGCGGTCGGTGTGTTCGCGCGGATGCCTGAGAGGAGCGCCGCTGCAGTGAGCTCGATGGTGACCATGTTCGGGAGGGGGGGGATGGTGGACGAGGCGAGGAGGGTGTTTGAGAGGGCAGAAATTCGGGATGCTTTCACGTGGACCGCGATGATTTCTTGCTTGGAGCGGAATGGCCTGTTTCTTGAATCGTTGAGAGTGTTCTCGGATATGCGTGAGGAGGGATGGTCTGTGGATGAGGCGTTGATGGTCAGCGTGGTCGCTGCATGCGCACAGTCAGAGGTGTTACGGAATGGGGAGATCTGCCATGGGCTGATTACCAGAGCTGGTTTAGGTTCGCGGATGAATGTCCAGAATGCACTCATCCACATGTACTCATGTAGTCTGGACATTGTCGCGGCACGGAGACTGTTTGATAGTGGTGACTGTTTGGACCACTTCTCCTGGAACTCGATGATCGCCGGCTACCTGAAGAATGGCCGAGTCGAAGAGGCAAAGGTGCTATTCAGTGCGATGCCCGACAAAGATATTGTTTCTTGGAGCACAATGATATCTGGTTGTGTGCAAAATAATCAATCATTGGAGGCGCTCGCTGTTTTTGACTATATGAGAGCCCAAGGAATAAGGCCTGATGAGGTTACACTTGTGAGTGTCATCTCTGCATGTACTAATCTGTCTGCTCTGGAGAAAGGAAAGTCAGTGCATGAGTACGTAACGCAACAGAAATATAACATCACTATCATACTTGGAACTAGCCTCATTGACATGTACATGAAGTGTGGATGCTTGGACGCTGCGCTGAAAGTATTCGACATGGTCGAAGAGAAAGCAACTCCTTGCTGGAATGCTGCTATTGTGGGATTCGCCATGAATGGTCTTGTGACAAAATCCCTTGACATGTTTTCAGAGATGGAGGCATCTGGCACTGCTGTCCCAAATGAGATTACTTTCACTGGAGTGCTGAGTGCTTGCAGACATGGAGGCCTTGTTGAGGAGGGTCGTCACTTCTTCAAGCTGATGCAGAACAAGTACCAGATTGTACCCAACATCAGACACTATGGATGTATGGTTGATCTCCTTGGACGTGCTGGATACGTTAGAGAGTCTGAGGAACTCATTGAAAGCATGCCGATGTCACCTGATGTTCCAGCATGGGGTGCATTGCTTGGTGCCTGTTGGAAGCATGGTGATAACGAGGTAGGGGAAAGGGTGGGGAGGAAGCTTGTCGAGCTGGATCCTCACCATGATGGGTTCCAAACTATGTTATCTAACATATATGCTTCAGAGGGGATGTGGCAATGTGTGAAGGACGTAAGGGGTTCCATGAAGCAACAAAATGTCTCAAAAGTTGCAGGGCATAGTCTGGTTGAATTGTCACAATAGTCATGAGTTTTTAGCAGGTTATGGCATTTGAAGCCTCAAGCAAAATGAATGAAGTGGTCGAATTGTCACAAACTTCACGAGATTCTAGCAGGTGATGACATTTGATTTGAAATTTCAAGCAGAATGATAGGGTGGTTCCAGTTGCTTATCTTCTTTAGATTGTGTTTGAGAAGTTGCACGTATATGTTGTTATTCAATCATTAATTGTCTCCTGGTACATATGTGAATATGTATAATTATTTACATTTTGTTCTTCATTTACTTTTTTTTTCATTACTGTCCACTTACAATACACCACTATGGGATAATTTTGAACGTACATATAATTGTCTTTTTGTGCAGCATGGACATATGCCGAGACATTTCTATAAGCTGCACTTCTCACATGGATATGGATACATTAAGTTGCTTAGGGTGGCTGATGTGTTCCCAACGTTTTTGAAGTTGGTTCTAAGTTTGAATGCACAATAATTTAAAGTCATGCGACTGGCAGATAGGCAGGATTCTTTGCGTTGGCTTCAGGTAAGAAACTGATCCTAGCAGGTTTAGATCATACAAGTTTTGCATGGTTTATGAGTAGTTTAACGTTCTCGACTTTGATGATTTGATCTGTTGACACGGACTAATGGCCCTCCCCTGGCATCTAGAAAGATATTTTGACTAATGGTGCACATATTCAATGGCTCAAGTCTCAACCTAAATAAGTGTTAATGATCCATATGTGAAGCAAATGGCTGAAGCCTGTATACGCATTCTTGCAAGAGATGAGAAGAGTATATGTGGTGCTTGACGTGGGGAGTGCTATTCCATTGTGCCAGTTCAGAAGCCAAAACCGATGGTGCTAAGCATAGTGCTCTAGACTCCGGAGTTTGTGAATGCTGAGCAAGCAAGAGATCCCAGCAAACAAAGGTGAAGATGGATTATATAATATTGACTTCATAAAGGAAGCAAAGTTATGGTCCAAAATAAAGGAGGCAATGGAAATTAGGCAGCTCCACCATTCAGAAAAAGAAATAAGGCAGCTCCTTCAAGAGGTAGAGATGCTGCCCAAGTAGTGGACTTGATGGTAGTATCTCTCCTAATTATAGTTAATAAATAAAGCTCTCATTTTTTAACACAAAAAAAACTATGCCTGTATCGATTGCCGGTCACCAAAATTCCTTCATGTGAGTGTTGAAATCATAACTCAAGGTGAATGGTGAGTTGGCGACACCTATACTCGTTTGGGTGAAAACTGAAATCTGATCCTTTTGATTGAAATTTCAGCATCTAATAGTTGAAAACAGAATTTGTTTGAAGTCCAACTTCTTGGAAAGTTGTGTTTGAGAGAAATTAAGATTCAGAATTTGAGAGTTGTAAAGGTTTGACGGTACGGAGAATATATTTATAATTCTTTGTGTGCCAATGAAAGATAATGTTACTCCTCATTGCTCGTTTTGTCATCAGAATTTTGAAGAATATAAATTCGCTGTATTTGATTCTAATAGAGTACAACTAGTAAACAGAAACAACTTTGGAGTGGACAGAGCAAAATAACGAAATTTCTTGTTTCAATTTCCAATGGTAAATTCCTAGCCCCGACTTCTTGGAGAAAAAATTGACACACCCTGGTGGGGGTGGGACCTTGGACGGCAACGAAGAACAGAACGCCTACTCGCCCAAACGCGACCACAAAACCATGGAGGCGTCTTTGACAACCGCCCCCGCCGCCTCGCCTCCGGCCCCGTTCCGCCTCCGATTCACCAAATCAAGCCCAATCCTGTCCACTCGGCAGCTCCAATTCGGACCCTCGAAGATCCGGACCTCCGGCTCCCGGGCCCTCCTGGCCGCGGCATCCGCATCCACTCCGCCGGCGCCGGGAAGCGGCCTTTACTCGGCCGAGACCTACGAGCTGACGGCGGAGAACGTCGACCGCGTCCTGGACGATGTGCGGCCCTACCTCATCGCCGATGGCGGCGACGTCAGCGTCGTGTCTGTCGAGGACGGCGTTATCTCCCTCAAGCTCGAAGGTAAACTCTACTTCCTTGCCTCGTGTTGTACGAAATTTCGTCGGCCTAATCTCTACCCAAATTTGTCGTGTGGTTTGTCGTTGCATCATTTAGGAGCGTGCGGCAGCTGCCCCAGTTCGACGACGACGATGAAGATGGGCATCGAGCGCGTGCTCAAGGAGAAGTTCGGCGACGCCGTCGAGGACATCCGCCAGGTGCTGGACGCGGCGGACCAGCAGCCGGCAGAGACGACGCCTGAGGTTTGGGAACTCGGAACTCTCTCTTGAGTCTTGACCACCACAGCAGCCATGGCAACTCTTGGCAAACTGTCTTGTACTCATTGGTCACGAATCTTTTGGTGGCTGCAGGCGGTGAACAGGCACCTGGACATACTGCGTCCGGCGATCGCCAACTACGGCGGGAGCGTGGACGTGCTGGCCGTCGACGGCGAGGACTGTCTGGTGAAGTACGACGGGCCGGAGTCCATCGGGAGCGGCATCAAGGCGGCCATCAAGGAGAAATTCCCGGACATTACGAATGTTGTGTTTATGCAGTAGGTGAGGAGACGAGGATATCGTTACATACATCGAACTGTGGCACCAATGTATTTTGCAAAAAAAAAAAAAAAAAAAATCTTTTGTGCTAGTACTGTACTGCTTTGTAAGTATCGAAATGCGACCATGCATGTTTTCCATGGATGGTAGTCATGTTTGTTTCCGAACCCTGCGTTTTGTTTTGCTTTGGTGTGTCTCAGGTCGCAGGAACAGGATACACTAGATGTCCAGATGCTTTGGTTTCGTTAACTGAATTTGCATGTATACACAACTGTAATCCATGTGTGAATTGCAGTCTAAGCTCGGTACCTATGAAGAGCCTGTGGTGTTTTGACCGCCGTTTCTTCAACTCTAAATTTGAGGTGGAGTTTTATGCCGTTTTGCACAATCACCGGGGTAGACGTTTCATTTCTGGAGATGAGCGGCGATGGAGTTTTTGGTTGCAAAATGAAAGGAAATGGCTGCGGGACATTCTTAAGCCCAGGAACAAGAACAGGCACTTTCGGCCCGTGAATCAGCAGTTCAGCACGGTACTCCATCTCTGCTACACACATTGACATTGCTTTTCGAAGGCTGTGCCGCCGTGCCCTAGCTGTTGATCCTCATACTACGGTCCGTCCGTCCTAATCACGTGCCCATCTGCTACTTCTCGGTGTTAGATTAGATCATGCAGCATCCCACAGTCCCACACGCATATGCTCCCAGCTCCCTGTCCGATTCTTAATCCATCCGTAGAAGTAGAACGGTGAAACACGACACGAGGAGCAATTGATTGACTGGTCTGAGCATCGTCGTGCAATTCTCGGGACGAAAGAGAAACCCCACGACGCAGAGCTTTTGGACCTGCGCCGCCCGCTGGTCTGGTCAACCGCTGCCCGCCTCGGGCCACCCGACTCCCAACCCAGACTTGACCTGACCGCGGGCGCGCCGTTGGCCCACTCCCTCGAAGGCCGAGACGGGGGCGAGGGCGCCGCCGTGGCGAGGCCCGGCCGCGCGCGGTGGTGGACCGGCGGCTCGCTGCTGTGTGCTAGCCTAGCAGGTAGTAGTAGCAGCCAGCGTGCACCGCGCCCTCTCGGCTCTCGCCAGTCCAGTCTCCACTCCAAATCCAAAGAAAAGATTACGCGCACGTGAAAGCCCGCACCAAAACCTGCAACAAAAATATTTCGCGGGAACGGTGCTCGGATCCGCTCATTTACGGCGCGAGAGGCCCTTCCTTAATTTCCGTCGTGGAACGGCTAAAGCGGCGGCAGTGGGCGGGAGGTGGTGCCGTTTTTACGGCGGTAATTACTTGGGTTGCGGTTCTTCAATCTTCATTGTCCGCGCCCATCAATCAATCAAACCGGAGAGAATATTTCGCGTCGGATTGGATCCTCCGGCCTTGATGAGAGCACGACCTGATGTGACCCCGCGGGTTTAGTTTGTTAAGCCGACTTGATTTAAGCGCTTGAGCGTCATGGCGCGGCGGCAGATGAGCCAGCAACGGGGGAGAGCCAAGTCGAGATTCACGCACCGACACCCACTAGGAGGCGCACTGGCCTTATTTTTATTTTTCTAACAAAAACTCCCCCATATTGTGTTAGTATACCACGTCGTAACACATTCAAGCATATTTCGCCAAATTCTCACTGACGCTCTGTGTAGATTTCGCTAGTTGCAGCTTCACCAGCTCTTGTGTTTACGCATGAAAATTATTACTAAGCAGTAATCAGCGTCAAAATGCGCGAATTAGGCTATAGTATGAAGTGCAGTTTAAGTCAAATGGAAACACTAGCGATCAAAACTGCCTCAGCCGTGAGTAAATTAAACGTTTCAATCTCTTCCACCCGTTTACTGCTCACATGGGCTACGTATTACTACTACTATAGTGTACTGTAGATACGTAGAGTACTAGGAGTAGAGCACTAGAGTATTAGTAGACCACAGTCAGGCAGCCAGCTATAGGCACATCGATCTCTTGGAAAGCCTGAGATCAAATCGCCTTTAGTAACTCGCCAAAAGATTTCCTGACCCCAAATCTCTCCGTTTGCTGCAGCTTCTGCATACAAACGCTGCCAAGTGCCCAAGTATCCATGCCACCATGCCCGGCCCCTGAGGCAGTGCTCTCTCTCTCTCTCTCTCTCTCTCTCTCTCTCCTCTACTCGCGTCCTGGCCTCTTTTTATTCACCGGTGCACCCCCTCCAAGACTCAAACAAACCGTCGCGTTTCCTCTCGTCTGGTGCCTCCGCTAACCTTGCTACACAGTTATTATGTGAGCATGCTGCAATCCCTCTGTTTCCCACAGCATCAGAGCATACTTCCAATCAGTTTGTGTATACATTTTGCTAAGATTGATGCTACCTTCCTGCAGTTCTTGATCGTGAGCGAAGGAACCCACATGGAAGCCAAGATGGAGCTCTCCACCTTTGTGGTAAACAGAAGAGGGTTCTCCATCACGCGGTTTAGTCCTTCAATATTCAGTGATGTTTCATCGTGAACTTACAGTAACGCTCTCCTGTTCTTCTCTTTCATCAGGTGGAGAGGAGCTCTGCGGCAGCCAAGCCTTCTTGTGACCAAGCGGTGTTCAGCTGGAACGATAAGGATCCGACAGCGTATAGACTCCGGCCGCTGCGACCATTGGTGCAGATGGCTCTGGTCTAGCTGGATCACGGTGCTATCCTGACGGAGCTTTTCTTTTCATCCCCTTCTATCCACCATCCTCATCCTTCTTCATATTCTTCTTATTGCATTGATTGGTTGTTTGTAAGATTGGGTCTTCTTGACCTTGCAAGACCTTTTCTTGACCTTGTAAGACCCAACTTTACAATGCATCACATCTTTGCTTTTATCTTCTAAGATCACTCTCTCTTTTCATCCTTCTTACGCTTTTTTCCTCGCCCTTCTTTTCTTTATCTGTCTATCCCTTCTGAGCTGCGTTGAACTGTGCTATTAGTGTTAGATATTGAGTCAAGATCAGAATATGATGATGTTATGAGAGGTGTTCATATGTATTATTGTCCAGTTATTGTGTAAAGCAATGATGTTCATGGTTTATTTTGATTATATTGAGTAGTAGAATGTAGTAGATGAGACACAACAGCTTGTTTCTGTTGAGCCATGATGCCAGGAGCCTACTTGTAACCATATGCACCCTATCAAAGGAATAAGAGGATCATGTGTGCTGAGTAAACCATTTGGATCCTTGGTACTTTACTGTTGAGGACTACTCTTTCTGGCACTCTACTTGAAAAATAATGTGCTGTCATTTCGTTTTGTTATGCTGCAACAGAAGCAATCCAGTTGTCTCGTCGCTCCTGCAGGAATTTGTACTGTACAGTCTGTTGAGATTGCTTTCTTCTCCGCCATTTGATTACGTTACTTCGCTTTGAAGTGTTACAATCCAAATCGAGTTTATGAACCTGTCTTTTGCGGTAGTTTGCAAATATTTGCTTCCAAATTGCCGGAGCTGGTGGTCTATAATATGCATCCGCAGAATGAACAGGGAGATAGATAGCTCTCATTAGTCCAGGAGATGAAACGAGAATGCCGGTACTAATCAGTTTCCAGGAAGAAAATCATCAGTACAAATGTTAACCGATAGCACTCCCTATCAGAATAATTGAAACATTATTTTAGATTTTACTGAATAGTGACAAATTGACAGTGCATAATCACTAGTCGCGCATGCCACACTTAATAGCCATGCAGATGACGTAGTGTTATATTGAAAACAAATGATAATGGTATTCACATGAAAGGTCGATCTTGTCTGCTAGTAATATAAATTTGATTTGCCCAGAGAAGTTTATAATTAAGCTGATCCATCAAATACGGTTTGTAAAACAGTTATCTTGAAAGGGAATGATATGTTGTACTATGTACTACTAGTAGATTGGCATTGTAAAGCAAGAACACGGTGCATTGTAGTATACTCCTCCATTCTCTTTTCCTTGATGTTTAAGAAAAGAAAATTACACTAATCGTATTACTAATTAGCTTAGCTGGTCCTAACGTCAGAAAAAAAAAGGAAGGAGTAGGTTAGTAGAGCGGCAATCAGAGTGGACAAAAGCACACCCCAGAGGACGCACGTCTTTTGGAAAGGTTGTGCCAAGGTTGCTCCACAAAAGCCATTGAGTCGATTCACAAATCATTGACACCACCGACCTCCATAGCAAGTGGGAGCGTAGAGCAAAATGCCAAAAAACATTTCTGTTTATAAATGCATATTCTTGGGACTACTGGTAATCATCCTATACTAGAGTCGAGATCATGCAACTAATTTAAGCTAATCATCTTTTACTTGCAAACAGCGGTACATAATTCATCCGTTCAGTCCTCGTTTCATGCTTGCACGGCACTTTGAGCACAGTTCTTCGTGTAGGCTAATGTAGATAAGCCATATCCGCCCTTGTCCATTTTTCCGTTGCGTGTATGAATGACTAGGAGCAGAATATCGGAGGATGCAGAATGCTCTTAAGCCTCTAACACCAACCAGGATTTACAGTTTGCAGTAATGCGGTGGTGCTCTTCACGTGGGTGAGTTTGCACTGCAAGAGACGAGAGGACAGTGGAGCCTGCCTCAAAGGCTATATAATATATCATTGCAATAGACCGCCCTTTCTTTGTGGAAGCCACCAAAGGTTGTCTAGAATTCATTCATTCAAAAAATGGACACTAGAAACAATAAAAGAAACATAAAGGCATTTTTAAATGCAAACAACCAACAGGATAGCACGAAAGGTGACATATTATTCATAACTAGCGGTATTGTAGACACATATGCTAATACTATCCAGGTAAAAACACAATTTCATAATCACCATGTGAAAGAAACTGTCCATAAAATTAATGCTCCCAATGTTCTTCGACTTCATCATGAAAGTAGCTAAACCTAGATAGTTCTTCGATGATTATTTTGAGGATTCAAAAATAAATTTACATAGTTCCTTGAAAGAGTGAAATTCAAACAACAATGCAGATTAAGAGAACATCTACGGCATGCATTTGTGATGTAACTAGAAGCTCCTATTCCCTCCATTCTAAAATAAGTCACTTCAGACAAGATCAATGTCAAAGGATGTCAAATTGGAGTATATCTGTAGGAAAATGTACTAATATTTAGATCATATTAGTTATTGTACATAAGAAAAGTATAGTTTGCATAATATTAATTTCGTAACAATATCTACAAAAATTAGTCAAATTTGACTTATTTTGATTTTGATCAATTATAAAATGATACTACATATTTTGGGACTATATAATCTTTCATACAGTACATTTGCAATGCCTTGGAGATAGGAGACTTGTGACTTATGAGGTCCCACCACCACAATCTGTCCCTCAAAATATTTAGGTAGTATAGTTTAGAGAAAGAGATACATATTCCCCCTATATACCCTATCACAACTCCTTCGCAGAGGGTGCAGTATAGTTTTGTCCTTAAACGCTCTCTGTAGATATATCGTACTCCCTCCGTCCCGCTAAGAGTGTCCATATAGGATTCAAATAGACAAAATAATATGAAGAGCGAAAGATCATTTTATCCCTCATTTATTGAGATGCATCCCTTTGCTACCACACGTGTCGCATGGTCTGGCTGCTAGCCGCAGCGAGGCGCCGGCCGGCCGCAGCGGCGGTGCTGCCGTGCCCGTCTTAGCGCTGAACGGCCGCGACAGTGCCGCACCAGTCGTCCACCTGTCGCGCCGGCCATCCGCCGACCTGCCGCTCGCTCGCAGTGTCGTCCAATCCTCGCGCCGCCCGCTTGTCGCCGACCGCTCACACGATTGCTCCGGCTTCCATGGAGACGCTTCAGGCCGTTCCCCCATGGCTCCACTCCATCGGATTTGGTAGAGGAAGATGTAGACGAACAGATGACTCGAATAGGGGAGAAGGGGATGAGGGTACCGAGGTCCTTGGAAGGTGGCCGCATTGCTCCTCTCCGAGGCCAGCCATGGAGGCGGCTCCGATGGCCATTGGACCTTGTGTGGATGTGCGGTGGTACTCACCAAAGCAAGTGTTCTGTGGAGGGGACCTGGAGAAGAGAGAGAGAGTATAGGAAAGAGACGAAGCAACGAGTGGCTATCAATCATCTAATAGAAAATATCTCTATGTACGTGGGTTCCATAAAGATAGACGGACACTTTTACCAGGACAAATTTTGAACGTTAGACGGACGCTTCTACGAGAACAGAGGGAGTAGTAGTAAATATATACACCTTGATATAAAAGGAGCAGCATTAGTGCCTCAATAGCTCCATGGCTGTCTGTCATGCATGCATCCTTGCTAATGGAGTACAGTAAGACCGACTCTTTTTTTTCAGCTCAGAAGTTAGTGGTAACTGGTAAGTGGACAAATTGGATTCAATTCAAATAGTGAAGCGAAGAGATACTGCGCACAAGCATATGATGGGCAGGAATCCAGGCCATGTCCAGAAACAGTAGCGACAACAGAAGCATCAACAAGCAAAGATAAATAGTACTACTACGGAGTAGTACTCCAATTTGACGATATAAAAACATTACCTTTGCCGAACTGGAAGCAGAGAACAGAACAGGCATTGAAAGCATCCTGCGTGTGACGGACTGACGGTGTGAGTGTACTGCTTCAGCGACCCGACTAGTCAAAATCTAATGCGTGCATGCATGCATGCAAGCGGCTCCATATCTGTTGCATTGCATCTTCCTTGAAAAGAGAACTTTTCTTGCCACACCACACCTGGTCTTTCAGAAGAAAGGTAGGAGCAGTAATCTCGTGTCAGTAGAAATCAATAAGGTAGGTGCAGCATGAAAGGCTTTAACGGGAAGATTTGAAATGCCACTGCATGTCAATTCAAGCCTGATCATGGACCTGGTTGATAAGTCTGTCATTTTCAAGCGGGCAACTTTGATGCACCTGGACGCGAAAGTTTCAGTACGACGAGACGATTTTGGTGCTGTTTGGATACCCAGCAAAAGGAGCAAAACGGCAAAAGTGTCTCCAAACGGACGAGGCTAAACTTTTACTCCCTCCGTCCACGAGGAAGTGTCGTTCTGGGTTCAAAATCATGTCCGTAAGAAAGTGTCGTTCTAGGATGTCTGGCCCACACGTCAGAGATATTTTTCCTCTAAACGCAAGCTCCTCCACTCGTTTCTCCCGCATGCCACGACAAGAGAATCCTCTGCACAGCCCGCACAAGGCAGAGGACCTCCATGGCTCACCGCAACCAGCATCCGCAGAGCCGCGGCCGCCGTCGCTGGAGCACCTCGCCGGCTTCCTGCCATCCTTCCCCTACTCCAGCACTTCGCCCCCCAGATCTTCAGGTCCTGAGACCTGCCTTGAGTGCCGGCGACCCCGATCTGCAGCCGGCTTGTGCGTCGATAGGGAGGGATGCGCGTGGCAGCGACATGGGAATGCATTGCAGCGGCAACGACGGCAAGGCGGGGATGGATTGGAGTTGCGGCGGTGGCGCTACGAGCATGGATTTCAGTGGGGTGGAGGACCGCATGAAGGGGATCGATTGGAGGGGATCCAGTTCTAGCGGCACCTCTGGGATGCACGGGCCCAAGCGTGGCCGCGGCTTCTGGTGGGATCGAGTGAACCAGCAGGTTCTACGCGACGGGGTTGATTTCGTTCAAGACTCTGTCGATGGCAGCGGGGAGGACTTCTTGTTCATCCCTGACTCCGAAGATGAACTGCAACCGTCGTGCTACAATTCAAGCTACAACGAAGAGGAATTTGTCCCCGAGACAGAGGCACAAGATGTTGTGGAGTCTAGTAATTCGATGCAGGAACATGCAAGCAATGTTGTGGACGCAAGTATTCAGGTTCAGCCAAGCAATGCTGTGGAGGCAAGCAATGCGGTGCAGGCAGGTAACGAGGTCTTCGCACTTGTTGATTCTGATGCTGAGACTGATGATGGGTCCATTCCAAATGAGGTAATCGATCAGGACTTTGAAGATTTCATATTAAAGCAGTGGCTTATATTTTTTCCAGAATCAAATCATCCTGCTCTCAGAAAAATGAGGGATGACAAAAGAAAATGAACTTTGATGAATTAGTAATGACCATGGTATGTAGGGGCTTGTCATGATTTAGTATCGTGTATGTGTTCTCATGTATTTGTATGTGTTCTCAAATATTGTATTATGTGTGACTAATGTAAGGTTGTTATGGTATTATATAAGTACATGGTTATCAGCTAACATGTCCTTTCGCACATGAAACAGAAACAACAGTATTTTTCATAATTAACCCCATTTACATTAGTAGTACCACAAAAGAGCAATTTAGCCTTGCATGTGCTAAACCTGAACCATCAGATAGCCTACTTGTCCACGCTGAACACAAAAGAGGTGGTATTAACACCAAATACTTTGCCTTGCCCATGCTGAACCTATATACATTACTAATTAGACAAAATATTTCCAAGAACTAAGGCCACCAGACATAGATTAATTAACCCCATCAGCAGTACCTTCCAAGAACTGAATGACATCATGGTATAACTGAGCATCACAGCTGAGGCTACTTGGAAGAGTGCCTAGTGCCTCCAATCTTGCTTTGTTCATGTGCGGGATGGGATATCTGTTGCTACCTCTTCCTTTCATGACCTCAATCATGCAGCCCTGTAAAGTTAGGAAGACCCTTGTAATGAGATATGGTTCATACTCATTAAACTTGGTGACAACATTCTCAATTAATTCATCCATGTTTCTGCAGTCTGTGTCATATGTAAGGGACTGTAGAGAAGCAAAGAACCCAAGATCAAGACAATTCATATCTGGGGAATTTGGAGGTTGGTTTATGAGCCTAATATCAAGTCCAGTTTGTGCTACTGCTGTGGCAAATTGCTCATCATCAATTGCAACATGGGTTCTTGCATTGTCCTGTTGTATCCAAATTGGCCTGTTTGCATGGCCTCGTGGCCACTTTGCTCGGATGGCTGGGAGCACTTTAGATATCATAAAACATCGCATTGTATCTCTAACGACGTTTATGCTCTTTGTGACCAATGTTCCCCGCTCCCTATTACGGCTTGACCTTTGAGCTGGTTCCTATGAACAAGTGGCACACATAAGATTTACAGCAAATGACATAATATGCAAGTAACAATGAGTTGCTAGGTAGGATGTGATACCTTTCTCACAAAAGGCCACACGCCTATCTTCCCATTAAATATTTCATTACCTGCATCATCATACATGGGCTTTGCAATTGCTGATAACACCATTACTTTGTCAATTGAATTCTTGTTTTGCACAGTCCTATAAGGGTCTACCTCTTCTGGTAACATATAAAAGTTCTTATTTTTCTTTGTAGCATTGAACCACTTCTCATCTATATGAATAATATTGTCCATTGGAATGAATTTAGGATCATGTGGTATTGTAGTTGGATCCAGCTTAGACACACACCATTCAAGCCTTTCTTTCTTGTTTGCATCCCTCAGAAAAGGTTTGAGAGCATTGCTATGCCATCTTAGAAGTCCCTCTTTGAACCACTTATGCACCAAGCTTTTAGATTTACCAAGCTCTTTTGCTAGCTTTCTTATAGTGGTTCTCTTGTGCAAAGGAATCTCAGCAATCCTTGCTAAATCAACTGGACACCTTTGTCTGCCACATTTAGACTTCTTTGAGGAAACATCAACAGGGCGACCTTGGGCACGGCATTTTTTAGCACCATCCCACACACGGTGCACTGTTCGTAGACTAAAATGAAGCTCTTGTGCAACCTCAGTTGTGCTGGTCTTTTTTAATTTCCCTCTAGTACTTTTTTCAAGCAATGATTCATATATGCTCTGCCGCTGCCTACTTGTTGCATTCTTGAATTTAATATGATGATGTGCATTGCCATGTTCTTCTTTTTGTTCTTCTTCTCCTTGGCTTCCAATTTCATCTTCATCCATATCCGAGTCCGACAACTCCTCTACGTCGAAGTCAACATTGATCTCATGGTTATACACACCAAAATCTTGCATATCGTCAAGCATGACATTCAAATCTGGCAGCTGACTGTCCAAGCTAATAGCAGCATCCATAACTGCAGGCAAGTATAAAGATATGAAATGTTGATTCATATTTATGCTTATATTTTTCTTTATGCATTCAGTGGTTCTAGATTTGCTTTAGTCATGCAACTTTACTGAAACAATTTTATCGCAGCAGGGAGCTTGATGTGAATGATCAGAAGGAGCAAAGACAAACTGTAAAGCCTATGAACATATGAAATGGAGTAAAGTAATACAGCCCCTATCAGATTTCTTTTCTTTCCCCTTTCAAGCAACGTTTACTTGTAGTTTAAACCGCGTAAATAAGAAGTGTTACCTGTATGAATTTGTTGTTCAGTAGGTTGAAGACAGTTGACCTCCACGGCGAAGTTGCTTCCACATGCTGCTCCAAGACTTGCCGCTCCAAGGATGCCATGTGCACCTTCCTGTTGCTGACCATCACGTGTAGCTCCTTCATTCACGTCGGGCAGACCATTTTGCTCTCCATCAGGTGGTTCCAAGTTGAGATCCACTCCTAGAGCCATGGGTGCTTTTGGTTGTGGTCCAAATGCAACTGCTCAATGTATCTGGCGTCTAGTAGAGTCGGTTTTATAGTCCGGCGTTGGTTTTCAACTTTTCTCAGTTTGGATTGGCGCCACCCTGTACAAACCTTTTTTGGCGCCAGCTTTAGCTGAAAAATGAGTGGTCCACATTTGTCTTTGCCGCCCGTGCCTGGTGAAAAAGTGTGATCCACTTGGACCCCACTTTACTGTCAAACGATATTAAATAGGGTTGTTTGTGTCTTTTGCTTCCAAACATAATTTGCTCATGTGAACTCTAGGACGACACTTTATTGAGGACGGAGGGAGTAACTCACTTGCCTCCCTGCGTCCGGACGGCCCGCCACCGCACCCCCACCACCACCCCGACGAGCGCGGCACCTCGTCCCCCGAGCCGCCCTCCCTCCCTCCCCCCAACACGCGCCCCATCCGACTGAGCGACCGGCGCCGGCCCCCCCTCCCCTCGGCCCCCGCCTGACGAGCAACCGCCGCCCCCCCCCCCCCCCCCCGCCCCCCCGCCCGACGAGCAAATCACCCCTCCCACCCCCGCTGCCCCGCCCCGCCCGACGAGCGACCGGCGACGCCCCCCACCCGGGGAGCACGATTGGGATCAACCGGCAGCTCCCCCCCGCCTCGGGGTCAGCGTCGAGGCGGCCCTCCAACCCCCCGGCCCCCGTCCGCCCGCCCGCGTCGGCGGAGCGAGACACCCTCCCCTCCACCCCCGATCGCTCGGCTCGAGCATCCCGACGTAAAGAGGCCCCAAACACCCATACGCTAAAGTTTTAGCGCTAAAAGATTAGCGTATGAAACTTTAGCGTATGGGCTAAAGTTCCAAACACCACCTGTGCTCGCCCACGCCAGCCTCCGCTTCCCTGAGTTTTCCTGGTTGGCTGAATGCCCTGTAGCCAGGCTGGTTAGATGAGCCAGGTTGGACCTGGCTAGGTTCTACTGATGCAGTTAGAAGAAGTGGTCTGTGTTTGGTTGATTTCTCAATCTAACCAGGTTCACTTGAGATTTTGATTGGTTGCATGCATCGGAAGGATAAACATACCTTCATACGCAAAACGGTCAGATTACCAGCCGATTTATTGCTTCACACCATTTCCTCTCTGTTTATCCTCACAAGAACAGTCCTCAATCTCAAATCAGGGCAGGTGTATCAAATTCTAACCACGATGGTGACTCCCATGCTTTAGTGAATTGAAATTATTACAAAAAAATTGCAGTTAAAATCGATTTGACCCTTGTAGGCATCGTGAGAAATCACAAAAAATAAATCGATTTGTGAATACCCAAATCAGAGCAGGCGTATCAAATACTAACAAGTAGCCAACATTGAGACTCGCTTTCTTAATTAAAACGCAATAATTCGCAGTTAAATAGATTTGTCTCTGATTAAGCATAGTGAGAAATCACCAAAATAAATCAATTTTGTGAATTAAGATCTAGACTTAACAAAAAAATAAAGAAGAAAAACTCAGATACGCATCTCCATGTTCCTCAACCAGCTCACATCAACGGAAACAAAGAAGAAATAATCGATTTGACACGCGAAATTATGGAAATAGAGAAGGACGATAACTAAGATTAACTCGGCTATGGAATCAACGGAAGTTCTTCTCGGGGAACAAGCCCCGGATTCCTTGGGCTCCACCCTTGAGGTCTCCATCGCTGCTGTGTGTGGCGCCACGCTGGGCCTGTCGGCTGCCTTGCACCACTGCCCACCGGATGAACTGGACGGGCTTGCTACCTGAGATCTAGAGAGAAAGGTAGGCGGATTTCTTCATGGACCGGATGGCGCGGGAGCGGCTTCAGCGTGGAGCAACGACTGCAGTGGAGGAGAGCGCATGGGAACAGTTTCTCGGTGACAAACCGACGAGGCGCATGGTGACCGGCGGCGATGGGCAAAGAAGTAGGAGAAGAGGAGGGGTGAGAATGGAAGGAGAAAAGGTGAGCGCATCCACTCGTGAGCGAGCGCTTGCATCCACTCAGCCAGGCTCGCGAGGAACGGCCGATTTTCGCGTTTTCTTTGGGTCAGGCTCGAGGCTCCTTTTTGCATCCGCTGAGCCTGACTCAGAACCGTGCACAGGCAACCAAACACGTGCATTCACGGAAAAACTGCATCCCTCGGGCCTGGTCTGAGTTCATGCACCCTACCAAACACGCCCTATATGGTTCTTGCCTTCTGAGCTGGAAAGATTTTTCTTTTAACTGTTCTGGGAAACAATTAGGTTTCCACTTCTCACCTGTGATGTCCATCAGAATTTCTTGATGGCTCGTCTGATCCGAGTCTGGACCCCTGTAGTATTACCTGAACTGAGCAGGGCAAGCTAGCGATACATCATCAAATGACCATAAATGCGTGCTAGCTTATTGCACCATAAATACCGCAGTTCCTTGACCTGCTGCCATTCAATCAAAATGACCAATTGCCAAGCCAAAGATCTTCCCTGGATCTTATTCGTCCTGCGTAGGAAACCTCGCAGTTCCAGGGACGGCCTCTGGTTCCTATACCAGTGGTGTTTACAGTACAAGACACAAAGCAGCACGCTAGATAAGCAGGGCGGCATCTATGTGACCGAGGGCATGTTGAAACAGGAGACAGTGAAACCCTATCGCTTGTATAGGCAAAGCCCATGATTGTGTTCTGAGCTTCCGATCAACAAACAGTAACAAAACACCTACAGTACATAATAACTAAAACTGTGCAACTGACGAGTATTAAAAAGTGGTCTGGTAGACACGGTGGTCACCATTGTCAAGTCTGCTCGTCCAGAAGTTAAATGCTCTACAGTACACATGAGTGCAGCAGAGCAAAATTTTGAATATTACTGTAGAATTTAGAATCAGGTACTTTCAGATACGAAATTTACCTTTCATAGCGCCGTTGTTGGTGGTGCCATTACAAAATGAATTTCCAGATCTTGATTGAACCGTGTTGCACAAGAATCTACTCATCAATGTCAGTAATAGGAGTATTTGCCCTGAAAAATCGCCAATTTGGCTCACAACTGATGATATTTTGCTATAAGACTTTACTTTGCAAATCCAAACATGATCTGCGGAGGTAAGCCAGCCCCCAGGTATTTTATTACGACATAAATGAGACATCAGTTATAATGGACAGTTGGAGACAAGACCACGACTGTGTTACAGAAATGCCTGTATATTTCTCACTGTGTAGACTGACAAGTGGAGATATTTACATGCTGTTTCTCTCCAGAACTACCAATCAACTTGAGTTGACTGACAAAATACATACTGGAAATGGAACTGATTAGGTAAAACAGAATACACCAGTGTATTCTCATGTACGAATGAATCAACCACAAACTCGCCAAAATAACCGGCGATGGTGTTCTGTGGTCATTCTGGCAAAGTAACAGCTACACAACTATTGCAAACTTATGTGATGAGCGACCCCACAAAGTTGAAGGAACAGTGCAGTTCTTGGTGATCAAGAACCGGTATAGAACTACACAAGGACCTGCGACTTGGCCGCACGACGAGAGCACTTGATACGGGCAGTTTTGTTCATGCTGCAAGCACACCCTTCTAGCAGTTCAAAGTCTTCCTCACAAATTAGTATTGATGCCATCTCCGGACAGTCCAACAACATTTTAGAGCTAAGGTATCCGGCAATGGTCCAAGTTTGATACAGCCGTGACTGTTTCCCAATAAACCTTCCAGTCCTTGTATCATAATATTCCGGCCACTTGTCATTTGAGAGCCTCTTTTCTGCCACTTCAACAGCCCTCCGGGCTAGGTCTCGCCTGCCCATCTTGATACAGGCTAGGGTGAACTGAACAATAATTTAAATAAAAACAATTAATAATATCTAAGAAAACTAGTGAAAGTATCAAAGACAATGCATCAGAAGTTTCAAAAAGTGCTATTGTGAGTGTACCTGCCATAACAAAGTTGGCCAAGAACCACCATTATGATAAGACCAGGGCCTGCATGTCAGAAACAACTTGTTAATGTCTTGCATCATATGGCCAAATAAAGTCTGCTATTAGTACTGTAGACAAAAGAACAAAAAATCAGGTGCTACGTTGTACGTAACATTTAATGGCCTTAGATTCGATGTGCCCAAATTTTATATCTCCGTGAAACATCTTGGTATACAGAAGAAAATAATGAGTAGAATAATTCATCTTGGTATACAGAAGAAAATAATGAGTAGAATTTACGTGTTTTTCGGGTCACTGCCAGTTATGATACGCCACTCCTCGTACTCCAGCGCAGGGTAGCATATCTTCAGCGGCATATTTGCTACTATGTCATCCCATTTGGCTTCAATGAGATTCAGAATGCCCTCTGCTTGCCTTTGAGTAGCCAGAGATGACACAATAGACCAGAGATTGCCAAGGGCAAAAAACCTGAAATCCATATGAGCTGGCTGTAGATTGCCTATAAGGTAACCACCTTTCTCGGGAACCCAGTCGGCAAGCCAAGAAGGGATCTGTTCTGGGTAGATATTGAATTTGTTTATTGCATCATGGGAGTACTCTTCAGTCTTGTAGCGATAAATCTCATTTATCTTCCGCATATCAACCCAATAATACTCTCTGATGTGAAATGACAATGCACTTAGCCTATTGTTGATAGTACGTACCAAGTTCTTTGATCCATCATTCACACCAATCACTTCACGGGCACAACGCAAAGCAGAATAGAACAGCGCCTGTAAAACAGATACCATAAGATGCCTGATGACAGTTCTCTTTGTCATACAGGTTTTGTCTACTATGGAGCCCCACACATGCAAACTTGCAAAGTATAAAAGGCAATGTAAACAACAATCAACAATAGTCTACTATGGAGCCCCACACATGCCTGATGACAGTTCTCTTTGTCACACAGGTTTTGTTTACTATGGATCCCCACACATGCAAACTTGCAAAGTATAAAAGGCAATGTAAACAACAATCAACAATAATTAAACTAGACAGGGACTTAGCAAGAAATTTTAACGACTGAACAAAGCCATTATAGAAACACTATCTAAACATATGGTAATTCAAGCACTAGTGCCATGACTATCTAATCATACGGCAATTCAAGAAACAGTTGAAGAAAGACTGACTAGTGCGGGCTTGCATTGGGGCGAAACTATACCATTATCCAGAGGCTGACTGGCATGATTAAGATTGGGAGTAAGTATAGGTGAGTTTACCTGGATTTCAAGAGGATGCCCATGGATTCCCATCCGTCGATCGATCATACATGATCCATCAGTTACTAGCAAAGTAGGGAACATGTCAAATCCATCAGACAAGCATAAATTCAGGATTAGTCTGATGCCTGTTTGCACATCAACCCTTTCTTGCAGTGAGTAGTCTCCAGTAATTTTTCCATATGCCCTCAACAGGATTATCCACCAAAGACCTTAAATAAGAAGCTTAGCGTTTAGCAAAGAAGCTTATTCAAAAATACAATATGAATATATAGGAATACTCACCAGAGTCGACTGGTGCTACACGTCCAATGGCTGACTCTCCAAAGTCTGGGTCAAGAACCTCCTCAAATGCTTCACTGTTTCCGTCTAAGGGCACAGATCGAACTTTGAAACTAGCAGGCATCAATCCCTGACCAGGACTATAGCAATCCACGGTCTTTTCCCAACTCTGATAGAGTAAAAGAAAAAATGGAAACTGTTAATTTTCTCTTGAAAACCATTAAAGCACTTATGGGCTAGCAGCACGACGTGATTAAAATAATGTAATGCAGCATCTCAAAAAAAAAAAAAAAAGACACCAAAACTGTAGAATAAATGCATATGGGACTTTGGTGATAAGGTAAGAGTGACTTTGGAACAACCTATTTCCCATAGTCGCAGCTAAGTGAAGCAGGCTGCAGCTGATACAAAAGATTCACTTAGTCCATCAGGACATGATTTCAAGGCCTCATAAAGTTTCTTGTGTTGCTCCATTAGAGGATTGGGCAGCAGAGCAAGCTGCTTAGCCTAAACCAAGCCTGCTAACTGGCGTTAGGGGTCAACAAATCAAAGAAAGGGGCACTAGGCTATTTGACTGCTAAAAAGGTCAGAACCAATGGTGGTTATGTATTTTCTTGTGTACACATTTAGTCCTCTCTCTTTCTCTCTCTCTCTCTCTCTCGATACAATGTCTTCGAGGGAGCAAACCCAAGTATCAGTCACTTGTTATGAGCTGTCAGGGATGAAAACCATTTATGTTGCTTTGATCTTTGCTGCGCTAGGCTTGGGTTGTGTGGAGGAACTTACATAATAGTGTTGAGAGTTCCCTCGATTGGGTCTTGCAATTTTTGTGTCATTGTTTAAAGTGATAAAGTCAATCAAATGCTCAGCCCCTTACTACTTGGTCTGAAATGAGGTGGCGGTGTTTGTAAGGGACTGTTTTTCTTCTCCAGTTAATACAACCATACACAACTCTTCCTTTGTATTCAAGAAGAAAAAACATAGCCACATCTCCAATAAGGTGATAGATCAAAATGATGAATGGTTTATTATTCATTCACGCTTTCCTATAACCATGTAAAATCAAGAAAACTATTAAAATGGAAAAAACACAATCCAGATCTTTAAAATGTCAGATGTATACTAAATAATCATCACACATCGATGCATATCATATGTTCGATTGGCATAGGTATCCTGACTATCTGATGATAACAGATAAAATTAATAGACCGTCTAAAGTCGAAACAAAAAAACCTCGATGATGCATTGAAATGTCTCAGTTTATCTTATTCTCGACCTTAAATCTATGAAAAAACATACAGCAGAGATAAATGTAGAACACATCAACGGACTTATGAACGCTTCTCTGTGTATAACAGAAGTTTCTTCTCATTTTACATGAGTACAACTATGAAACTTTCAATTTATATACAACATTGAGTTTGAAGGTAGAGTCTAAATCCTAGTGTTAAATAGCTGCTGGAATGTGTTAAAGGTTATTCTACAGAGAGCAAACTAATTTAATTGAGAATACACCAGCAAATACTCTACGACAGTCATACAGCAATAACTTTAGAAGAAAACAATAACATTATCCAAAACAACATTTCAGCAAAACGGAGTGCAAATGTCATCTCTTATACTACAAGTCATTCTGATTTTCGAACTACTCACCTGGAGCTGCAAGGTGTGGAGCAGGAAGTTCTTAACAATGTCGTTCTCCCCCTTGAGGAGGAACGCGATGGCGGACGGCACGAAGTCCCTGATGAAGACCTGGTCGTAATTGAGCATCTGGCTGGTGGACGGGTCGTTCGCGGCCACCGTACCCACGGGGCTGCCACAGTAATTGACAATCGCGCGGCTGAGCAGCCACCACGCCTCCTTCTCCTCCGGCGACTCCTCCCTGCTCCTCACGGCCTCCACGCCCGCCTTCAGGCCTTCCAGCTCCACCTCCTGACACGCGAGCGTCGCCTGCTGATGCGCCGCTTCGGACGCGGCTGCCTCCTCCGGCGGCGGCGGGGGGCTCGGGGGCTCCTCGAGCGGCGGAGACTCCAGCGGCGGGGCCGGGGCCGACGGCGAGAGGGTGGCGGCGCGGAACGGGTCGAATGGCGGCGGCTTGTACTGGTCCCCCGATGGGGACGACACGGGGTCCACCGTCGAGGACAGGAGGCGGCGCGCGGCTGCAGCGAGCGGAGCAGCCGCGTCCGCCCCAGCGGGGGCGGAGAAGCGGCGGAGCGCGGCCACGGCGGAGGAGGCGAAGCGGCGGCGCGCGAGGCATAGCAGCGCGTGGCGCTGCGCGTCGCGGCGGAGGTGGGAGATGGCGGTGGCCGCCATCGGAGCGAGCCGGCGATCCCTCGGTTTGGATTGCGGACGAAGAAAGGTTTCCGGTGCGGCTGGATTGGGTGGAAATTCGAAATTTAGGAGGGAATGGATGGATCGGAGTAGCGGTTTGCGGCAAGAATAGAATAGAAGGAACGGCAAATGGAACCGAGGTTGATGCCGCTGGTCTTGATTCAAGCGGCGCCGGTCGGTAACAACGGCGATTATTATAATTAGCTGGCCGTTAAACACATGGGAGTTCCAGGTTTGGGAAAGTGAAAAGTTAGCGACGCGTCGGCATCGGAACCTGCCAGGTAAGCCGCTGTTGCCCTGGATCACAATTAAAACAGAAGCCACGAAACGGGATATATGGCGGGCAATCGCGTTTTACAGGTGAGTCATGTTCACGTGATGGATGCGTTTGCTTTGAGCTCCACCCTTTCGGGGAGGGGAAGGGGAATTCGCGTTGGAATTGCCGAGCAAACGTGATCCGTTCGGGCGGCCGGGAGTTGCAGACGGTTATTTTTGTTTTCCCTTTTTTTTTTAGAAAAGACGGTTACTTTTGTAAGCTTCTCATTTTCGTAAGATTCGTTTTCGACTCTACGGGTCCAAATGGCCCATAATGATCGCTTGAAGGTGTCATTTTTTGCCCAGAATGAGCGCTTGGTGAAACAGTACGCAAAACCGTACGGCCAAAACTTGGGCTGTCGGCCTCTCTCACCGCACCACGAATTAGACTCGGGCCTCTCTTCTCTCTATCTATCCCGCGCTACTCCCTTCGGAATAGAGCCCATTAAGGCCGAACATACTCACAGAATAAAAGGGTTGGGCCACGACCCTGTTTTTTTCCTTCCTTTTTTCGCTTTTTCTACACTTTATTATCAACAATCTGTCCGGTAAATGATTAAATGTAGGAACAATATACCAAAATTCAAAAGACTAGATGTAATATTTTTTATATTGCTCCATAATTTTAAAACGCTAATAACTTAACAATTTTTGTGAGGAACTATTAACTCACATTGCACCTGAAAAAACGTTGAGAAAGTACACTTGAGCTGTTCAACTAATGAATTCAAAATCCCCCAAAGAAAAAATGCAAAAGATCATTTAAAGCAATCGCAACATCCACGAGCTGTTGAGCGCACCATCTGAACCGACACGTGGTGCATGCTCCACAAGCAAAGAATACCGGTACACCGCGGCGAGCGTCAACTCGTCAAGTTGCCGGCTGCCGCTCCCTTTGCCAACTCCGAGCGCAGATTCATCCATCCGTGCCTCGCTAATGCCCGGCGCCTAAGCCTTTGAGCACATTTCTCTCGGCGCCAAAAAAAAAAAAATACTGTAACTGTAAAGCACAATAACAAACATGACGCATGCAAGCACCAACCAAACCTTGCAGGCACAGAGGCAGGTAGGATCTCGGTCGTCTCTGCGCGGTGCCTGAATTGGACGGAATCTCGACGGAGATTGCAGATCCGAACGAACCAGTGGAGATAAGCTAATGGGATGAGCAATGTCCGACCCGTGACTTGAAGCGCCACAGTGATCATGGAACCCAGCCAAACCGAGCGAGATCTCGACACCACCATCCAGGGAAGCAGCCGCGAAGCTGCCACACATGCCAGCGTGAACGAAATACGCGCGTAGTGCTGCTCTGGCTCCGCTGAAGTCGGTATTGCTCGTAGAGCGCCGACGAGTCTCCGGGATACTAACGGGGAAAGCGATATGTTTACGGAGATACTAGAAAGATGGTTTACCGATATTAAATTACCGTGATACTCCCTCCTTCCCATTTACTTTTTCACCCATTCATCTTATTAAAAAACTATAAAAAATGTTTTTAAAAAATTAGTTACCATATGTTCTTTTTTAATAAGATGAATAGTCAGGTATGACGCTAAAAGCTTATGTTATCAAATATTTATGAAATGTGTCAGGAGTGCAATATGAAGAGATGGTCCACTGTTGAGAAACCAGGTATATATATATATATATATATATATATATATATATATATATATATATATATATATATATATATTGCAGCATTCTGATTTTCTGAATCTCCTGTAACAAAATAATAACACCCGTATCCATCTCATCCTGTAGCATTCTGAACACCACCAAGTGAATAACATGAAAAGCAGCTCATCTAGTAGGTGCGTTTCCGTGGCCCTCTGTATATGTATTCTGGCACGCAGCATGAACATATCTGGATAGTGGATAACATCATCCGTAAGGCAAATGCAAATTTTAAGGTACCCATGAACTAGCGAGTGGTACGAGTCTCGAGTACAACGTGCCGCTTTGACTCGACACCACTTGCACATATACGACCACGAAAAATAAAAAATTCGTGATCAGGAGAGATCCGCGATGCAAGTTGCCCCATGAATTGTCGATTTCACAACCGCACAGCGACTTTGCACGCTGATTTGTTGCGGAAAACCATTGGACTTTAATTTCTCTACCCCCTGCGCTTTCTGAAGTCTTTCTCAGCTTGAGAAGAGGCGGCAGACCCCTTTCCGTTGACAAGGGCAAACGCACTTTACTTTCTGCTGCTGGTGGAAGGGCGAGGTCATGGCCACACCACACATTAGCTGCTCTGCTTATTACTAGACACTACGAAGCAGAGGAACGAATAACCTGCAGGCAGAGAGAAGGGGCCCTAATTAAATGGAACAGATGTGATCCGGATGATCGTGAAATGTGTATGGTGCCGAAACACTAACTCAACTGGGCACTATGAAAGTTCATACATATCGGCGTTTAGCTACATCGTAGTATCTGCTACGTCTCAGTTTAATGAGCAGCCAGATTCGGTAATGGCTCCGAGTGATGGTGTGATTAGACAGATAAGATCGTGCCCTGTTGTTTGTTTTAGTGCTCCGCATGATTGGAACGCTGAAAATTTTGTTGAGGGATCATCGTTTCCTTTTGATTTTTTCTTCCAAGATCCGTAGTAGTAACAATTAATATCAGGTGGCGCTTTTGACCCCTGCTTTAATTTTCTGATGTCATTTAGCATCCATACAGGTAGGTGTTGTCTAGTGATGACTAATGTGCTGTGCACTTACCACTGATGCCACTGACCTCTACCCAATCAGAACTCGGTGTTTTCGGTGAAAATGACTTTCAGTTATCTGCTTGTTTGCTCTTTCGGTTATATCTTATGGTAACACCTATAATTGTCTCTCATGCATTTCTTGACTTTATGAGCCGACTGACTAATAAGCTAGGGCTAATTATATATATAGCACCAATTTTTTTGGATTTGTTATAAGCAACTGAGAAGGGGTCTCGTTTTTGCCTCGTGGTTCACACACACCCATGTTCTCATAGATCACGGGTTACAATCAGAGATTTTCTTTTTTATTTGTGCTGGGCACGAGAAAATCAACAGCAACGAAAGTGTTAACCATACAATATACTACATGGTCTTGTGTCATCAACTTGAGAGAATGAGATCGAGTCAAGGCGAGACTCACTTATTGTTAGCTGGCTCAAAAACGATTCTATTTGACGCCTACGATTAGTATACGTCAACAAGCATATTAATTTGGTGGTTTTTACACTTGACAACTCTCTCTCTATGCATGCATATCGTAAACCATAAAGGCCGCTGGAAAATTCTGTATCGTGCGTGTGATCCCTTGTCTAAATCTTGCATTCCAGAGGAAAAGAAAATGAACATCTCATTCCAAAGAGAAAACTGCATTCTAGTAATGAACAACAGAATTTACAGATCTCATTTTGTGCTGATCCAGTGGGCACCACCGTCAAAATCCCTGACAAATGTATCGCAAAAAAAAAAAAAGAATCCTGACAAATGTTTGAGAAATGAGAACAGCACACGCGCCGCCGCCAGCGCTTAATTAGTTTAGCCGACGAGCACCGGCGGCCGTCATCCAGCCACTAGGCAGAAGCTGAACATGAACAGGTCGATCGGGAGTCGGGAGTCGGACCCTCGGACGGAAGTCGGAACCCGGGGGCAAAGAAAAACCCCGGTCGTCCTGGTGTGAAGAGCGCCAGTAGAAAAGGCTGGCGTGGCGCGCGTCCCCCAAAATCGGCACGAGGGTCTTGCGCGTTGCGAGCGGAGCGAGTCCTCTCCACCCGGGCCGTCGCCCGTTGACCCATTGGCAACGTTCGCTTGACCGGTGACGTGGATCGCGGGCCCGCCGCGCGAACCGAACCCGGCCGCCCACCGCCGCGTCGTCCCAGCTCGGCGTCTCGTGCTCGCCAGCCCATCTATCTCGCTACCTCTCTGTCACCACTCACGATGACGGCTCTGGTGGCGGCGCGCGGATCTTCCTTACTACTCCCGTATCTGGCCACCGCCGCGTACGTACGTGTACGCGCACTGAGACGCGATTCCGGGGCCGCTACTTCCTCCTTAACCGCATTCATCATCATCTGAGAAACGATCGAGGGGGACGCACGCCCACCGCTAGCTCTTTTGTTTTACCGGTTCAATCAAGTCGTCGGCGAACGCGCAGTGCGCTCGTATATCCGGGAGCAGGGCAGGGAGAAAAATTTCGGCGCGGCGGAAGCCAAAAAAAAAAATCACGGATACTAGAAAGGAGCTGACAGTTGCGAGTGGAGCTCATCAAGCTCTTCAGGTCGGCCCGGCCCAGGCACGCACAACACGACAATCGCGCGCGGGGCGCTTTTCCCAGGCGACGCCGCCTTTGTACTACACCTTACATCGTTTTTTGTTCCCCTTTTCTCCTCCTCAAGAAAAAAGGGGAAAAATACGGTGTGAAAATAGACCACGGAGGTAGAAAAATGTGGCTGCCGCTGCTAGCCCCGCGCGCCCCTCCGGGCCCTGAAAGAGAGAGTCAGAGAGTGGCTTGCCCGGCCCCGCGTCTTTTTAAACTTCGGCTCATTTCCCTTTCGATCTGATGGCCGATGGATGGTGCCGCTCTCCAGTTTCATGCAAAAGCGTGATGTATAACAGTGCCGTTTAGTGCTGAAATTAGAAAACCATATCTGCTCGGGCGCATCCACTTCAAACTCATTCATTCATTCATCGTCGCCTTTCAATTTTTTGCTGCTGCTGACGACGATGCTTCGTTGCCAACCACTGGACTCACTGTACGTGCTCCGCCACCGCGAGTTTCACTCCATCATCCCTCTCTCCCCATCCGCGCCACGCGAGCCGCCTGACGATCGAGTTGCGGAAGCAACAAGTGTAGCACGCCGCGGGCATCGCGTCCGGGACCTGTGTGTTGCCGATGACGCGACGGCTCCCGTTAATCCACCCTCCATGTCGGCATAAACAAACGTAAAATCCATGGGATGGGGGGACGACGACGATGGATCAGCAAGGCGGTGTCGCCATCGGCATAATCATCGTCATGATAACCAAACCAACCACGCTGCAACAGAGGCAAGCACGCAGTCGCCACTCAGAGCGCGCGTGAGGATCACAATTAGCGGCGAGAAATTGGCGGGGGGAGGATACGTATGGCGGACTGGACCCCGGAAGTAGTACTACTACTAACTACTATCGGAACTGTTTCTGTTTGTAGACGACGACTTGTTGGTTGACGAGCTTCTTCCCAGCATGGTTACCGCTTCTAGAAGTACTCCGACATAATACTACTACGTTCTTACTTTTTTTATGTTCCTCCTATTGGCTTCTAACATAAACACTTATATATATAACATTTATTTTTTAAGTGAGTTGAGTGATCAAAATTAATATTAAAAATCAGCATTGACAACAATTTAAGCAGACGCAGAAGGAAGTATTGTTTGCATATATATATTTATGTATGTATATTTACTCAAAAAGAATGAGTAAAACTAGACGGGCCACGTACAACAACACTTAACACTAGCACGCTACAGTTATGCTTTTTGGATTATATTACCTACTAGCTAGCTAGAAAGAGAGTGCTTAATTAAACACGAGAGAAAGAAAATAAAAATCACGAAACGGATTGAACTGGAGAGGAAATAGTCCTGGAGGAATCCAAAAACTTCGTCTTGTTTTTCTCTTCTTCTCCCTATCTTTAGTCGTCCTCCAAATAATCTTCCTTTCCTTCTTCTAGTCCGTTTCTCGGACGCTCTGCGTCCCCCGACGATGCTGTGTGGATTTCGGTGCCGCGGTGTTGACTCTTCAAACGCCCTGTACCGCCGCCTGCGTGTACCACAGGCTGTCATCCATGCTCCAGATGCTCTCGACGTCGAAGCTGCCGATCTCGAAGTCCGCCACGCCGAGCTCGGGGAGCTCCTCCGACGCCCACGTCGTCTCTCCAACTCCGAGCGGGCACGGTTGCTCCTGCGGCTGCTGGGTGCTCATCAGGTCCATGCTAACAACGGCGGCGCTGGAGGCGTCGCAGGCAGTGGTGAACCAGTCAGCGCCGCCGCAACCGGGCGGCGCGGGCCAGGGCTGTGCCCCCGCGCCAGAGTCCATGGACGGCGAGGACGAGGACCCGGCCGTGGTGCTCGACAGCTCCGGGACGGCGGCGGCGGTGGCCAGGAGTCCCCCGGTGGCGGGGCAGTACTCGGCGGGCCAGCATGCGTCTGCGGGAAGCTCCGGAGACGCGTAGAGGCCGTCGTCCGCGCCGTTCTGCCACGACGAGGACAGGGGCGTGTCCGCGTCCGCGGCGGCGTGCAGCTGCTGCTCCCCCGAGGCTGAGGCGGCGGCCTGGATGCGCTCGACGAGGCGGGGCATCCAGAGGTAGCGCATCACGTCCTTGAAGCGCTGGCTGTTGACGTCGCACTTGAGCTGCTTGGCGTGCTTCTGCACGCGCGTGCGCCAGTAGTTCTTGATCTCGTTGTCCGTGCGCCCGGGGAGGTGCTGCGCGATCTTGGACCACCGGTTGCCCCACCGCGAGTGCAGCTCCAGGATCAGCAGCTGCTCCTGCGGCGTGATGTTGCCGCGACGGAGGTCGGGCCGGAGGTAGTTCAGCCACCGGAGCCGGCAGCTCTTGCCGGTGCGCTTCAGCCCTGCATGACGCCAACAGACAAACAGGCAAGGTTAATCCACAGGTCACATCACACTTATTCACACTAGCTGCTAATTAGAGTTGTTTATATAGCAGTAGTATCTGCAGATGAGAGAATATATATGTGATGACAAGATGAATGATGTAATGGGAAAAGAGTAAATAAAAATCCCTACGACAGTCCGGGGAATGATGCTAACCACTAAAAATTCTCTCACTCTTTCTAATCACTGTAGCCTCTGATGGTTAGCTGGATGGCTCTACAGAATCCTAGGCTCCTATCTATCTATATAGGCTGCTATTCGTTTCCAATATTGATTAGCTTAGTGACTGGTTTGTTTGTCAGAGCTCTTCGCGTTCGGCAACAGCTCCCGGCTGTTGTACGCCCTCCGCGGGGGGTGTGAAAACGGAGGAAGCATTTCTTGATGGTGATTGGTGACCAGGTACCAAGGGAGATGGGGATGTGCATGCAAGAATTCATGGAACTGTCCGATCTGATGATGAAAAATTGGAATCCTGAATTGATCCTATTTTATACCTGCTGATCGGGCGAGCGAGTTCCAGCGACCCTCGCCGTGCGTGGCGACGTAGTTGACGAGCAGGAGGTCCTCCTCCACCGTCCACGGCCCGCGCCGCAGCTCGCCGGCCATGACCTCCTCCTCGCTGCTTGCGGCGTCCCTCTCGTGCGCCATGTCCATATCAAAACCAGCTTCTCTCAATCGACCGAGAGCAGGATCGAAGAGTGTGTGTGGTTGAAAAGGATCGGTTGAATTGAAGAGCGAGGGGTGGCAGCTCGAAGCTGTGGAAGGTAGGAAGGCAGGAGCTAGGAGGTAGAAGAAGATTAGAGTGTGTGATGAAAAGGGCGGGAGAGGATGGGCCGGGTTTATATAGACGGGGGCCAGGAGAGAGAGAAAGAGAGACGGGTAGGCTGGTGGACTTGGAAAAGTGATGAAAGAGGCATGTGGGGGAGCACGCCGCAACCAGGGAGATTAGTTTATGCCTTTTGATTTCTTTCCCTTTTAAAGCCAAAAGTTCAGGGGTTAATCAGGAGCCGATTATTAACATTTTCTTTTTCTTTTTGCGTGGCAGGTTAAAAAACTAATACCGGATTAACTGCTGATTTAATCTCAGCGTACACGGATTGAGTAGTTTGACTCGTTGACTCCTGCTAGCTCACTCGCACCGCACCGAGCCGCGGAGCTCGCTTGGCACGCGCTCGCCGCGCTCGCGACGTGGACCGCGCTTCACAAATGCATGGGCCCTCCTTGATTTCGAGTGTAGAAAGAAAAACCACGTACGCCGCCAAATTGTAGCACAAAAGATTAAGGGAGTATCTAAATTTCAACCGATTAAAATCAGGGAAGGATTCAGTCGTCTTCCTCCTCTAGTTGCGGCTCTTCCAGCTCCCTCTACGCGTCGCCCGCCAGCCCCCTCCGTCGGCCGGCCGCGGCTCCGGCGGCACGGGCGCCGTCTCGCCGCACCGTCGTGCCGTAGCCCACCGCCGAATCTGCCCGCGCCCTTCGCAGTCTTCCTCTATCCCGCCGGCGATGGAGGAACTAGCCCGCCACCGCGCCGACAACCCCGACACCCTAAGCCGCCGGCGCTAATCTGCCTCCCACGGCGTGGCGGCGTCCTCGCCGCCGCCCCGCCCGCACTCACTCCGGCTCCTTCACCGAGCCGGTGATCGCCACCACCGGCTGCATGTGCACCGTCGCCACCACGCTCCCTATAAGGAACGAGCGCGTTGATTTTTTTTGAAATTCCCAGGCGACTGATTTCAGTTGACTGATAAAGAGGATTACCAAAAGATTATTTTCAGCAGCTTTTTTCATCACCAATGTCAGGAGGAGAAATTCATGGTAATGTCTAGCTATATAGCGTGGTGGTGTTTGTACAGTTTTTAGTTTTTATACATTCGAGTATTTTTCACCAGATTATTAACTTTTTTTGTGAAGTTATTAACTTTTTTTTAATGATAGATGATACTTCATAAGATTCCTCCCGAAAATGTTTGGCACTTGTTCATTTCAAAACCACCGCCAGTAGTCTTGAGAGCCGGAATCCTCACCAAAAAAGGGGGAAGAAAAATCTGGTTCCAACAGATCTTATGAAAAGATCTATACCCAATTCCTGAACAAACGTAGCACGCGCACACCAGAGAGTACCATACTGGCAGCTGTTTCCTCACTCAACGACAGCGATTTGATCCCCCTCCTCCTATCCGCATTACCGATCGCTGCATGCATCGCCAATGTCCACGGAACAGTGTCCAATCTGCACACCTGGCGGCAGGAATTCGTCCCTACTGTGCCGTGTGAATCTTCCCGTGCAGCTATACCTGATAGGTACCTGTGTTGCTGTCTGCTGAAGTGCACAGCGGCTCCAAGGCATACGGCCTTCCGTAGTCTACGGAAAACAGAACGTACGCCGCCCAAACCGCATACATCGCCGACAATTCGTGCAAATTTGACCGTTTCTGTTGGAATTTAGCTCCGACATCTCACCAACGAGAGCACCGCGTGTGTAGTATAACCCAAGCCGTGCACGCAAAATTGGCAGAACACCATGTACCAACATCTGTGATGGCAAGAACCGGGAGACATACCAACACGATCTCAGCTCAATTTTCCAAACAGAAGAGTGCCAAAAATGTTCTCGCTGTCTCCTACTGAGCCAGTGGCATTATTTTTCCTTTGAGCGAGAGAGAAAAAACTAAGGCATGTGTGACATTATTAATTGGGCGGAGTCGACCCCAATTATTTGATGGATTTTTCGTTGGAGTCAACTCCACCAAGTGATATATCGAGTTGATGATACTGCGCTGCTGCCGAGTCCTCTCTGCTGCGCTGTGTGAAATAATTGAAAACCGCCAAGTTGACCCTTGTATATGCAACGCAGGAAAAAAAGAAAAATTTTGGTTGCAGAGAGGGGAGGGGGGAGGCCGGGCGGTGCGGTCGGATTCCACGCTGGAGTTGAAAATCCAGGCCAATTCGGTTGGATTCTTATGTGTGCTTGCTGGTTTTTCAACACATGCTGGATTGGTTATTCGTTCCTTCTTCCCTGTTGTCGATATGTGATCTCTCAACCAGAGCTTAATAATTTGTACTAGCAGTACTATAATTCTATTTAGTCCAGTATACAGTGCGTATAGAGTGTGTCGTTTACTTGCCAACATGCGTAAAAATTTGGTTTGATTCTTCAGCGTATTAGCTGACAGAGGCTGCTGCAGTAGTATAATTTGTACTGTTGCTCTGGATTTATTCGGGCTCCATCTCGATTGAAATTTATTGGATTCTTTAGACTGAAACCAGCTTATGCATGCGGTCAGATGGAGCTCTGTGCATCCACGGTTTGATTCGTGGCCAGCTCGGCGTGGTTTTGTACGATTGCGGACCTGTGCTTGTTGTTGGCTAGCGCGTCGTGCAAACAAAGGTCAAAGTGTTAGCTGATGAGTTGGCGTGGCGCGCGCTCGTTGACCCTCTCCCAAGTGCGGCTGATGAGGCAGTACTGGTAGCTAGTAGGAGCCACTTGCGAGCGATACGCATATGTCGATCACTGTCTTCATGCGAGACCCCAAAGTAGTCGAACAACGTACATGCGTACAAGAACTCGTGTCCATCAGATCGGTGCACACTGAATGTACCTCGTTTACGGCTTAATTAGTATTCTCGTATACCTAACCATTCTTTATATGCATATTGTCTACATGTGTTCCAAAACATATGCTAGTATACACATATACTTACTTTTTTCTGTCACTATAATTAATGGTGATCGAATTTCTTATTCAAATCTTGGAACGGTATCTGTATTGATCAATCTACAGTACTATAGCTAATCCTAGAAAAAACCTGCAGAGACATTTCAAATACTTCGTCTTTTCAACCATGAAATGTTGAAAAAAAAAATGTTTCTCCAATCCAAAGGAGAAAATAAATGGTATTGCCTCAGTTCTTTTTAAGTTGTCATCATTAACTTTAATTATCAACTTTAATCATTAGTTTTATTTAAAAAATTAGTTTAAATATGTAAAATTAAAAATTATATTTTAAAAATCTTTAGTGATAAATTAAATTATAACAAAATATATAGTATATCTCATATTATTTTAAATAAGATAAATGATCAAAATTATCAACCAAAGTCAATTGAGACAATGAAAATAACGGAGGGAGTATTTGTTAAGCGCGGATACACCTTTTTTTTTTTGATATGGTGGTCACTATAACCATGCACTTAATTAGTATACAAAATTTAGCGTTGTATATTCTTCTTTCGCCTGAATAAAATGTTATGTTTCAGTCATTATTATGAACTGTCGGATGAGAGATCAATGATCCATAGATCATCTTCAAACTTTACTCAATCTTATTCAAAAATATAGTTTACATATATAAAACAAAGTTATAACATAAAAAAGTCAATGATGTGAATTATTTATAAATGGATGAAGCAGTGTGTGTTCCAAAGGCTCAATTGCACACCCATGGCAGCCAGGATCCCACGGTAGGAATGCTCCGTCAGCCGTCAAAGGGAGGAACCTATCACCGAGGGTCGTACCGTGACCGAGGGAACAATCAGTATGGATAGTCATCGTTCCTTCTGATTTTTTTTGGCAAGGTTTTCTGATTTTTAATTGATGTTCTAGAATATTTTTTGTTTAACAATGAATTGAAAAATGAAGCCGCTGCCATATATGGTGACACGATGAGAGGGTAGGGCGAAGGTGGTGAGGGTAGGCATTTGTACCTGTTGCTCTTTACTTCGAACAGAGTACTTCAAACAATACTTTTATAATGGTAATGCTATCAGCAACCCTTTTCCAAAAAGAAAAAAATGATACCATCAATCTTTTCGTCGGAGAAAAATAATATCATCAAACCTTGTTTGTTTTTTTAGAAACAGAACCATTTTCTTTAGATAATGAAAAAAAAAAAGAACCATGCATCAAGTTTTCACACGGTTGCTCAAAATACGACAGATAAACACACATGGTCGAATCGATTCATTATGATGTTTGTATCCCCAAATTTTCTGCAGAGCGCCCTAGCCAGCACTAATAAGGAACGTATATCATTGTATGGCTCATCTTTCCGCAAACTAGCTACCTGATCTTGTTCCATCGACAAGGAGGCAACCCTTGTCCCGGAAAAGCCCTCCAAAAAGAGGGGCAATGGCTATAGAATAGGACATGGACACACCACTGCTAACAAAGCACTCCTACCACCGTACCTTAATATATTTAAGCTAATAAGTGAATTTAAATATTTCACATCACTCCTAATGCACGTTTCCGAATCCAAGTACTTGCGAAAAGGCGCACAACACATAGAGAAAAATCGATTAAGCATCGTGGCCTCGTATAAATCAGACACGATCGAGTCGGCCACGAGTAAAATAAGGCTGGTTGCATGGCTTTTCCCTTGCCGTTTGGCAATAAACTAGTACAACGCGAGACGCTAATGGCCTGAGTGGGAGACACATAGGTTTAGCGTGTGTGATTGTGAGTGTGTGAGTGGAAAAGCGCCGGGGGCGCGTAAGCGTGTTAATTAGGGTTCGATCAGGGGAGCACTCGAGATGTGGGTCAGTATTTGTAGGCTTCAAAGGGCTCAGGGGTACGAAAAGCAAACCAGTATAATAACTCGTTTCAGGTAGTTCTGATCCGGCCGAGAGAGTTCTTTACGTGTTCCAATCCTGGAGGCGGCTGTGCAAGGACAAAGTTGTGTAGTGTAGAACTACCTGAGAGATGTTATAAAAATAGCACGCATGGTACTCCATCCGTCATGCAACTTAATTTTCAACTTCTACGCGTACATGTGTGGCATTTTCAACGAGGGACAACATCTCTGCGCTGCGCCAAATTTCGTTCTGCAAATTTTATGGATTCATAGTGTAATTGATTTCATGATTATGTGGTGTAGATTACACAACATAAAGTCTCCTTTTTTTTTCCCTAAGATCATATAGAGCTATATAGGCATATATATAAGTGTCCCTCTATCTTTATGGATGCTGAAATAAGATTGATAAGGTACAAAAGCAAATGCAAATGAAAAGAACATGCCCGAGAGGCTTAAGGACATGCTCTTGAGAATATGTCTCTTAAAGCAACCACCACTACTTGTTTCAAAAAGGGTCGCTACAAGCATCAATATGCATGGCTATTCTGCCCTTTTATTTTTCAGTTGACATATAGTGAAACACCACCAAAGTTGATCATATGCCCCCTTTTTATTCCTTTCTTGTTTTTGCTTGCTAGATAGCTACCTCCTTGATTTTAGCATTTTAAATGATTGCAGTGAAACTGGTTATCATCTCAGCCGTGTCTAGTGTGCAGTATATGCAACAACTTTGTTGAAATCGAGAAGTTCCATGTCACAAAGTCAGTAGCAGAACATATTCCAAGACTTTACAACACTACTTTAGTGATGTGGAAATGAACTTGAGCTTTGTTTTGTGCACACTTGAGAGTATTGTTTAGAGCTTCATTTTGTTGTTGTACAGCAATGTGGCAGAATCATCGAGTAAAAAAAATATGAAAAAGAAGAATAAGTACAGGTTGCATGGACTTTTATGTTGCTTGCGTAGTAAATGCTCCATCAATCAAGTAGCTAACTTTTTAGTAGTACTTTTACCAATCACAAAGTTGAAGTGAACTTATTACAATTTCCATTCAGTGGACCTTGTTGTTTCTACTTTATTTCCAACAACAGTACTCTATGACTAGCTGTTCGTTCCAATTACAAGCAAAGAAAAGCACAAAATTTAGCTTCTTCACGATGATCAAGTTCAGACAAACAAGAAAAGGGCTACAACATGTGGTTGTATTGTATACAAACTTCGGATGAAGCATCTATGCTCTTTTTTTTCGTAGAGAAGTAACAGTTTAAGCTGTATAATGATTGGGGATCTTTACTAGCTAGTGTTATAAAATAAAAGTGATATTAAGTACCAATCTGAGACCATTTCATAACAAATCGTATGGAGAAAGTTCCACTAAATTTGGCAAAAGGTAGGTGTGTAAGGTACTCGACTGTCCTTATGATTAAAGAACCTCACAAGGACATATTTTGTGACATGAGTATCGCTCAAGGAGCCGTACATTTACAATATTGTGCAACCAATAATCACTACTCCCTTCTGTCCCTATGACGTACATCTATAATGTGGCTACGTGATGCAAAGTCAGCACATATATTGAACATTATGATTAAGACCGGGTACAAATTAACATGGTGACAAAAATTTGTACAGTGGTCTTTCAGAAAGAAATCTCTGCTGAACTCTCTAATCTATATTATGATGAAGAATTTAGAACCCAACAAAGAGTTTACAATATGTAAACGTTTTTGTGGTAGAACTTCTATCCACCTAAAATTGGTACATGCATGTGTAGCTTTTTTTATAGTTAATTAGTCTTTCAGTGATAGGTGATATTTAAGACGGTTTAGAGTCTTTGTTGATACTCATAAGGGTAGTGTTTTAGTGTTTGTACGCCTGTGTTCGTAACAGCAAGTACTCATGTCATGTATGTATCTACCAGGGCCTTACATTTGTACTATGCATTGCAAAAAAACAAAAACAATCTTAATATGACAATGATATATAGTATCTTTCATAATATTTTCGTGCCTTATAATACGGAACAATGCACGTCTCCATTTTCATCATTCCACACGCACACCCGCAACATAATTTCCATAAACATCATTATTAGAGTTACCAAATGCACAGTTGGATGTCTTCATGTGTGGGCATATGCTATGTATTAGGCAAGTGTGGGTTTCCCCTAACCTGGTGAATTAAAATGGAACTGAGCCATTGTAGTAGCCACGCCATAGGAAAACGATGTCACCGATACAGCAAGTTACCATCATCCACTCTGCCGTCACACTTGTCGTTCGATCCGGTTGCGTTGCTGAAAATTACAGCCTTTTCGAGGAATAAGTTGCCGTTATATATATTACGGCCTTATAGATATGATGGATATTTTCTTTAAGTTGTCCACTTCACCATGGAAAGACCCACATTATTTTGTATTAGTTTACACTGCCAATCTTATCTAATGTTGATTCCCTATCATGAGCACCACATCTAGTAGCGCCTTAATTAATTTATGTTGGGCTTTAATAGATTCTACACATATATGCTAATGCTGCTCATCATAAATTATGTTGAACTTCGAATTTTCCCGTGCGTGCTAATGCTTGCCACATCTGCTGGTACTTGGCATGCTTCCGTTATAGTATATATTCTTTGCAAAGTGAATGTGTATGCAAATGGCCATATGGTGGTCCCTGCTAGTTCAGGTTAAGTGATCAACTAATAATGAGCATTTGTAGGTGATTTGTTAATAAGGGCGCCAGCTAGAGTGACCAAGTCTATGAATTCTAGAAGCGCACTGTACTCATGGTGCGCGCGCGTGCAGCAGACGGACAACGACGACGACGATCAAGAGCCTTGCCGAGCTCGTGAGCACTCGCAGCTCACCGGAGGTGGCCGCCGGCGGCTGTGCGTGTGTGGACGCTTCATTTGGCGAGCTTTTGATTTTGAACCTGTCAAACTATGTAGCCTGACAAGTGGAGCTGTAGAGGCCCCACTTGGCAGCCACATGCAGACATATTGTTAGCTACTTTGGCTCTATAGGCTGCCAAGGACCTGGCACAACACACGCTTCCCTTATCCCTTTTCGGACCTGTAAATTTCGGCATATGCCGCAAGCAGGAACTCTTCCACTGAGGTTTTTTTTTTTTCACCCTCAAGGAACACTGATATACTACTAGTTCAGAGCCGATCTGAATGATCCAACTTCAAACTGGATGAAAAGTTCAGAACTCTCCACTCATTACGCGCGTACGTAAAATGCAGGATCAAACGATGGCTAATGCAGTACGGTCAGCTGATTGCTCGCTAGCTAATTAACAACAGGTCACTGCGCCGAAGCGTCTTTGACTAAAACTGATCGATGTCTGATAAGTATAATTCTATTCTACCAGTGGCGGCACACTAATCTTTAGACCCTTGAAATGCACAGTCATACACGACTTGTAACTGTAGTTTTAATACCGAATAATGCGTTGCACGTTACCAACTTGACGGCAGCTTTAGGACTAAACGCGGGGCCCGCAGCTTGGACCCTGGTCTGAGATCGATCGATCAAATTTTCTAAGTCCCCAGCTGAGACCTCCAGTCAAATGCAAGCGATTATCCAAAGCTGCCATCGAGGGTCAAAAACTATACATATATTTTTCCATATTGGACGTTTTTTTATTCAAAAGGGGCGACAAAAATGTTAGGACTGCATGCGGGTCCCACGGTGAGCATTGGCACAGCCGGAATGTGCTGACTTTGGGACAGGAGTTAGGTGCTCTCAATATTGCGCTGATGCAGCAGCATCGATCTAGTACAAAAGTACAAAACATAGCTCAAACTTCAGCTTTGTCTGATGAACGGGGTCTGCTCAATCATGCGCCGATTTGAAGTTCTTTTCAGATTTTTTTTTCCTTTAAAAAAAAAACTCTTTCCAGAGAGTGTGTGTTTGTGTCAACGCAATGCGGCTAGAAAAAATAGACATGTTGGGGGCATGCAGGGGCTTCTAGAAGATCAGGTACGTACTGCCATTTATGCAAAATAATCGATCAACCAAGTCTCACGCTCGTCAGCCCTATTTTCCTTGTGCAAAATCCATGGCGATATAATTATTGTGAGACAGTTTTTGAATTTCCGTTAATTTAATCTCAAGCATCTGGCTATTTATAACTTTTTGCTTCTCCATTTAATCTCAACCTTTAATTTTAAGATTATTTAGAAAAATACAATTATTTTGATCCTTAGTAACAGAAAACTATAGGAGACTTTAGTGGTACTTGTAGCTGACAAGTGGCACAAGTCATGTAGCACAAATTAATGTTTTTTTTTGAGGGTATGTTGTAAGTTATTATTACTTATTAGGTGTGAAATAGGATTGTGCTAAAAAAATATAATTTACTCCGAAAAAAAGCAAGATCATGCTAGCTTCCTAGTCTATATAAAACTACATCTAAGCCTTCCTAGAAGACTCTACAGTAATAATTAGATACTTTCACAAAGTATTTCTGAATGCAAACCAAAATTACCATGATAATTCAAGTTAACTCACAATTCAAATATAACTGCTTATGTCTCTAATTTTTTTTCATAATCCGGTTTGTAAGAGCAACTCCAACCACTCCTTAAATTAAATCCCTAAACTAAAATTTAAAAAGTAATTAGAAAAATAGCTATCCAACCGTTCTCTATACTAGGTTCCTAAAATTAACAAGTTTTTAAACAAACCCTCTCACTTTCTACATTTAGAGCATCTCCAATCGATCTTTAAAATACTCTCAAAAGACTGTTTTAGCAAGATTGTAAATAAGTATTGGGAGTAAAAACACTCATGTACTCCAACAACTCCCAATATAAGTTGTCAAATCTATTTAAAATATTTGACACGTATGCAATTTTCTTCGGCCCAGCACATATATAAAGTTGTTTTCATCTTTTGGAAGCTCCAATTTAGTCTCTAAATGTAATAAGTGAGAGGGCTTGTTTAGTAACTTGCTAAGTTTAGGAACTTAGTATAGAGAACGGTTTGAGAGCTATTTTTTAATTACTTCTTAAATTTTAGTTTAGAGACTTAATTTAAGAAGTGGTTGAAGTTTCTCTTAGAGACCAAATTAGAGCTTCCAAAAGAACAAAACAACTTCATATATGGGCTGGAGCGAAGAAAATTGCATACGTGACAAATATTTTAAATAGATTTGACAATTTATATTCGGAGTTGTTGGAGTATATGAATTTTTTTACTCCCAATACATATTTACAAACTTGATAAAGCAGTCTTTAGAAAGTAAAATTTTAAGGATTGGTTGGAGATGGTCTAAGGAGACTTTATTCTTTTGAAATTTATAATTTAGTTAGGGGGGGGGGGAGGGGGGGAAGGGCTCCCCCTCCTGAAGGTATTCGTTTCAAAAATCTTATGCACTGTTTAGTATTAGTACTCATAGAAACTTTCCTAATCATATATATCTAACCACAGAAAAGTATAGTCAAATTGTTTGCCAATGTGGTATTAAAAATGATTCCCAATTGGACGACTGACGCATGTGTGCAGTAGAAGTTTACATGAAGTTGAATAGTATCAGCTAATTAATAATTTCGTTGAAATCGATTTGACTCATGACAATTTTTTCTGTTTATCTTTTAAGTTGAGACAAAACTTAGTTGATACAACAGGTTGACCATTCTTCACGATCAAAGTTTAGATATATGGAAGGAGGTAAAAGATCTAGAAGTTTCAAATTACAAAGACTAGTGGCTAAGTACTCGGGAATGATTTTAATTTATTAGTTTATTACTTGCAAAACTTTGTTAATTAGCTAGTGGGCTGGAGAAAATGCTTGTCTGGGATGATGATGTGATCGTGCTGACTGGAGACCAGTTGCTTGCAACATTGTGGTCAAACGCGACAGTACATGCAACAAGCTACAAACACAGACTGGGGATTAATAAGAATCGCCTAGCCGGTGTGCGGCAGCAACACTTAAAATAGATTATCAGGAAGAGCAGCAACGGGGTGATTGTATCTCGCCGTCAGACCCGATCGAAACGAACGCTGACACAATTCCTGTTTATTTCTTGTATGCATTCAGAGAATCTGCAAACGTAGCTGGGTCAAATTGAGATATATACCAGTCCGTTTATAAATTGTTGTCGTCGTTGACATCTAATTAACATCATTAATTATTTTGTTAGGCAATATCATTAATTTTTTTACCATTCGTCCTATTCAAATAATTATTGGTTCAATTAAGTTTTGCACTTCAAATACATATCATGATAAAGTAATTTTCATAACAAATTATATGATATTTATTATATATATTTTTTAATTATACGAATGATGAAAGTTGACACTAAAATTGAGTTAATAGCAATAACAATTTAAGAACATAAGGAGGAGTAAGTTTTAGTTCAAAAAAAAAAGGTGCATGATGTTTTTAAGAACAGAAAACAAATCTCTAAAGAAGCAAAACACGCACGAACTAAGTGTAGATTGAGCAAACCCACGAAGAAAGAGAAACCATAAAATCCCATTATATCAGTCAGCTGCATGCCTTGTAGCATCAATCGCATCAATTATGTCCAGCACTTGGGACGGATACGATCGATGTTTCATATCAGAAGAAGCACCCAGCATTAAGCTAGCTAGTGCTATAATCTCAACCTTCCGCGGTGCCCTATGCAATTCCAAATTAAAGAAGAAGAGGATACCTCTCATCAATCATCATCCAGTTGCAATATATGGTTACCACCGATCGATCTGACCTGACACCAGTCAGCAGGCTAGGTGTAGATAGTGTTCGTCGATCAAAGATCAAACATGGCATGCAATGCAACAAATTAATGCGGTTTTTAGCGTAGCTATCAAACAGTTAAGGTCACTGATTAAGATATTTCTCTCTCAGTCGCGCTTTAGGAACAGTTGTTCCGATCCCCAGGTCCTGTAGCATACGCGCCCCTTTTGTTGCATGCGCAGTTAACATGTACAAATATCTCACAAAGGGACCAAATAAAGCTCGTCACAATGTATATACATGTATACAAATATCTTGGTTCATCGTCATCAGTGGCAGTGGCAGTACAGCAAGGTGGAGACAGGATAAAAACAGGCAGCTGAACACTACTTCCAGCTATAGGCGCAGCATCTGGTATACTACCTCACTTGAGCATTACATATATGCAGGCGCACTGCGTGCGTGCGTGCTGCCTTATCCGCGAACGCGAAATCCGGTTGCCAATATCACTGATGATGATGATGACACAACGGATCAAGGTAGTAGCATCACTACTATAATTAGAGGCTATAGGCCGAGTTCTTCAGTATCGCTCAAGCTAGCTAGAACAGAATCAAATCGTGGTATATGCAAAGTTCTAGCTAGTAAGCGGCTAGTAAGCTCTAGCTAGCGCACAAATGCGTGTGTGATTGATCCATGGATCCACGTACAGAAAGCGGCTAGTAAGCTCTAGCTAGCGCACAAATATATCTATATATTAACGTCGCAGAAAAGTTGACACAAGCGCAATTGGGCTGGGCAACAATCGTCTCTGCGAGACGATGCCGGGGCCGGCCGGGCATTGTAGCTAGCAGCTAGTAGCTAGAGACGAAACGAGAGAGAGAGAGAGAGAGAGAGAGAGAGAGAGAGAGAGAGCTTGCGCGTCCACTCGGACAAGACGTGCGTGTTCATCGTCGTGCTTGCCGCTGTCGCTGCCTCTCTACCTACACGAAAGCGCGAGGCAGCTGCAGAGAAGTGCAGCAGGCGAACGAACCACCAATCGAACGCGACCCCCGCCCTTGTGGTTAATTATGGGATGGCGATGGGCCGCCTCGGCCGGCAGCCTGCGTGCCCTTGCCCTGCCCTTGTTGTTGCGCCCCCGGCCGGGCAGCGCAGTGCACGTAGGCGTCACTCGCCAGCAGTGCTTTCCGGGACAAAAAGGCCTCCCCGTATCTCGCAGCACCACCACCACCGCCACTATGCAGTGTTGGCACGGCATGGAAGAAGAAGAACGAACAATGGCGGGAGCTATCAGTCACACGAGTAGTAGTCGTACCCGTCTTCCACAACCACAAGCTATAGCTATTGCTATTGTGCTTTGTGTGTTATTGGTGGTGGTGGCGTAGCTACTAGTACTACTGTTGGCTACGGCTAGACCTATAAACCGTTTAATTTGGACGGGCGCGCGCGTCGCGTAATGGCGTGGCACGAAAGCAGCAGGCGCGCGCACGGGCGGACAGGCGCGGGGGCACGGAACGTGTCCTGCGCGCGCTCTGCCCCCGCCCGGCCGCCTCTAGTACTACTACTAGTCACTCTCGTCTCGTGCGCCGTGCACTATCTAGCGTGCGCGAGGACGGATCGAGGGCACCTTAGCTTGGCTCTAGTGCAGTGCCAGAGGCCGCCGGCTTAATTACTCGGCGAGTCTTGGCCCGGCCGATTTTGTCTCGGAGGGACGACCACCGATCATCGAACTGAAGCTTTCAACTTGCAGGGACCGTTCAGGCGTGCGCCGCGTGGCTGCCTTGCCATCCGACGTCGTCGTACGCCGCGGAACGTACGATCCGTGCGTTTGTTGTTGATGCATGCATATATGTGTGTGTCTCGATCTCACGGATCATCTCGATCGATCAGTTGCCGCGCCCAGTAGCGCACCATATCCAGAGCAGATCCATCATCATCAGACTCAGGTCAACGGGCGGGAGTAGTGATCATGAAAAGGCGGCACGAATTAAACAAGCAGAGCAAGTTGCCACGGGGCCTAGCTAGATACCCCGCGCGCGTCTCATCTGCTCTAGTACTTCTGATGCTGCGCTGCCCATGCCATGTGTCGTCGTCGAACCGCGGGCGAGTTCATCACGACACGTACGGTACGGCCGCCAACTTCTGTGCACATATCCGTCTAACTGTAGTATGTACTACGCGCGCGCAACGTGCGTGGCCGCACACGAGTTCGGCATGCCGTCGTCGCCTTTGCGCGCGCGACATGTACCGCCGCCGCCACGAAATCTGGCAGCTCGGCCGGCATGCGCCGCCGTACGCCACCTGCTTTCGTATGCTGTATATCTCTATCTATTCGATTCGATACGCCTGTATATATCTGTGTACCGGTTAGTGGAGGCAGAAAGCCATCGACGGCGACGGGACGATCGGCGCCGCGTTAGATCAGCGCGTGTGCTGTTTGACCTTTGAGTTCAAAAGGCGATTTATCATAGTGATCGATCGCAAAAAGAAACTAAGTAGCCGAGATCGATCTTTTCAGGTTTGCAGCGCAAAACACTCGTGTACGTGTTAATTTCGTCCTGCCTCAAAGGTTATTTATCATTAGCAGCAGCATCCATTGCTTTTACAGATTAAAACTTGTTGACTTGGTGCGCACCGGTGTATTAACTAGCTATAAATAAGCTCTCTGGAATAATTCGGCAGCTAGCAAGACTGACTTCTTCCCGCGGTTTGCTTTATGAACTTCTTGCTATACCCTGTGTAACTGTAAAGTGTGATTAATTAACTTCAAATGACCATTATTTCAATGCTCTCTATACATGTCTTTGCATGGTGCATGTACTCTCTCATGTGTTATGCCATGAGACCTAATCCTCTTCGTCAGCAGCCGACCGACTGGTCAACGTATACATAGTACCCTCCCATTGTCAAATGCCAATGATTAGCATCAGCGAGAGCTTAGCCAGGCGCGCAGGCCCATATATACTACTGTATACTAGCTTGATAGATACCTGTACACGGTCAAACACCACGTACAGCACCAGTACAGTGACCACTGAACTGAAGATCGAGGCCACAAAACAACCACAAGGACATCCAACAAGTACTACGTGAGATTTAATTCAGGCTGATGGGATTGGATTGGATGTGTGTGCGGTAACATCAATTCACATTCAGCTGAGCTGACAGCTACATTGCCATCGACGGCAGACACAGCTGCTTTCTGCATGCTCTGATTGTTCGGGAGTCCTCGACGACCCGCTGCTGCAAGTTGCAGCGACGGGAGGCTTATCCCCGGGGAGGGAGAGGGAAGGAAGGATCGGAATTCTAACCCGCACTCACGGCGATCGGCGCAACGCACCGGCGGTCGATCGAGCCACCGGTCGACGTGCATGAACAGTCGGTCCACCTGAGATGAGAAGATACCACCACGCACGCACGCACGCCGGCGAGAAAGCACTTTGCCCGGATCGACTACTGGCTGAACTGGATTTTCATTTGGAGTGGGTACAAGGGTTTAGAAAAAACTAAGCACCCGGAAAGCGACGGACACTACCTAGGCTGCATTCAGGCAGGCCGGATGGCTGACTCTTCTGCCTTGTTAGTTTGGTAGCTCGATCTTCCCTTCCATCATCGTCAGGTCTTTCAGCAGAGATGCCTAGTACTCTAGCATGCGATTCGATCGATCTGTTTCAAATTTCAATACGCGTGATTGAGCATGAAGAGAGAGGGTTGATTGACCCCGGTAATTCAATGAATACATTCCAAATTAGCGTAATGTGAAAGCCTTTTTCGAAGGAAAACTCAGCAGGGTTGACATGCACTGAGGGAGAAGAAAAGGTGGCAAACATTTGATATATGTTTGGTATGTGAAAGAAAAAATAGTGGAGGGCGCTATCAGTGAAACTAGTAAGGTTTGGCAGCTTGAGATGTTTGAACACAGGAGCAAAGTCTGGGGAGAAGCACAGTTGTATTGTACAAGCAAACTATTTTAGAAACCGTTTTTGCATCTATCTGGTGGGCATGACATGAGGAGCTGCTCCTGCAGGCATAACCAACCCAATTGATAAAAAATAAGGGGAGTTTCATCCAGTCTCAACCCTCGAAGTTGCAAAAGGTTGCTTTGGCTCTCTTTCTTTTGTGGCACTGTTCCGGTGAAACAGCATAAACCACTATTAATAAGGACACATCTATGGTGACAATGTGTTTGACGGGGCTGTAGCCAATTCAAAGAAGCTTCAATCTTTTTAGGTGCCAAGTGCAGAACCATCAAAGCTCCACCATTGTCCGACAGCAAATTTGGATTGTAGCTTCAGTTTTAGCTTCGATCTATGGCATGAGTAAAACATGCTGCCTAATCCATTACACTTTTTATGTCTTCCCTGTCCAGCACGCAGGAGACCAGAATATAGTTCACGGTCAACCTGTACTTTGGTTAGTGGTTGTAACCAGTTTTTTCCGCAAGAACTGGGATAGCTTCACAAGGGGCGTAAATTCCATTTACTTTTTGGTGTCTTCAGTACATTACATTCCAGATTTCTAGACGTTGAAACAAGCACAGCTGAAAGGGGCAAAATGATCTGAACAGAACAGGACTTTGTCATGTCTCCTCTTGAACAAATTTGAGTACGCCAATCTGCCATCAAACTCTTCAGACCTGATGCATTCAGTCTACTGCTTCTATCCATCTGTGGGTTCCCCAGAGTCCTCAGACTGTGAGTCCGATGACAACGGTCCTAAGATTCCCTCCGAACTGAGGGTCAATCCACTCTGCGAACAGGGGACACAGGAAGATAATTAAATTATCAGAGACAAGTGTCACTCATGATTATTTTTTGATTTATTTATTTTGGCATGGCATGGCATAGCATGGCACGGTTCTAACAAGGCGATGCTAACAATACCTCTGGCTGAAACCTTAACATGTCAGCGCGAGCCATTGCCTCTGCTTGTGCTATTCTCTGCCTGAATATCTGAGCCATCTCATCAGCCTGATTTTGATCCAAAGAATGTTACTTTGTTAGATAAAGCATATTCAGAACATGGACAAATACAGTTTTTCTAATATTCACCTTCTCAAAAACAAGCTTGGGATTGCGGATCATGTCGCCAGGTGTTGGCTCAAGTTTCTTCGTTGAAAGGCTTACACGCCCTCTTTCACGGTCATGGCTCAGTATCATAACCTTTCATCAAAACGCATTGGTCTCAGTACTATGAAGATATAATACAATTTCGAACAATCAAGATGGCAATACCTTGAGGGTATCTCCTGGTTGCAGAACAGTAGATATATCCGCTACACGATCATGACTAATCTGGCTGACATGGAGAAGACCATTGATTCCACCGATGTCAATAAAGGCTCCGTAAGGTTTCAAGCTCTCAACAGTTCCCAAGACAACTGAACCAATACCAAGCTGGGCTTGACTGTCTGCCATCGCCTTGCGATTACTGAGGACAAGCCTTCCTTGTTCCTCATCAACCTCTACAAACTTCAGAGGTAGTTCTTTGCCAAGCAGCTCTTCAGCAGTTGTTTTCTGATCAATATTAAATCAAAGTGTATCAGTCATCAGATTACGTAATAGTTAAGGTGGAAGCAACTGAAAATTCAGTTATAGCAGCAAAGGATCATATGTGGAACTGAGATTAATAGATAAATATCATTCCATGCACAAAAGGAAATATAAAAGTTGAGCGCTAACCGATGACACTTGTGAAAATGGAACAAATGCCTTAAGGCCCTCCACGAGAGCAACCACTCCACCTTTGTTTCCTCCAATAACCTGAATGCAACAATTACGATAACAAGAAAAGCAAATCAACAAAGCTGCATCCCAAGAAGGCTAGAAACAGAATTGAGGTGTTTAAAATGAGATCATCCATACACACCATAATATCCAGGAAAAAAAAAGAATGAACGAAGATGACATGTTATCAGAGAGTGAACAGCATTAACATCATATTTCTAATATTGTGGCATGAGAACAAACTAGAAATCATAACAATGAGCTCGTAGCTAGCTACTGAAGTATCTGCAAAAGGTTTCAGTTTCACTACCTAACAAAAAAGACATAGCAACTTGGCAAACATAGGACTGTCATCAGAGTAATATTCTTAGTTCGATATACATCATTAAATACAACAGCACTAATATACATTTTCAAATACAAATAACAGTCAACAGTGGCAGCAGTTGTCAAGCATTCGAAAGGAAAATTCTGCGAGCTCAAATGACACAAAAGACGAAAATACTCGACACATTGCTCCATTCAGAAGCTTAGTCACAGAAAGCTCTAAAAGACTGGCTAAGAGCAACAGTAAGGACAAGAAATAAATAGCTACTTATTTAAGTTTGTTACTCACTTTACCCGTGACGACAACATCTTCTGCCTGAAGTTGTCGGCACCTTTCCCATGCAAGATCTTGCTGAATTGATTGCAAACTCAGAATCAAAGTTTCATCGCCAGGGTTCTCATCAATTATCATGAATTCTTCAAGTAAACCAGGGCGAATACCAGCATCTTCGACATTGTCAATATCAAGAAGGCATGCCTCGTCTAATGGCAAGAAAGCAGTGGACTTCGATTGAATGTCAACATATGCACCATTTGAAGTAGTCATGAATACTGTTCCTTTAATCTGTAGATATCACAAGAACAAATTTTGAGATGTTATGGAAACGAAACTTGTGAACCTAAATGAGATTCTGCATCAGATTCTTCCCAAAACCAGTGGACTACAAAAGAATTGAAAAGCAAGAGCAAACATCAGTAGCAGTAATGCATCTTCTGGTCACAAAAACCTACAAATTTGTCAACTGAGCCAACATTGATTGTGCAATTCAGGCTGACAAGTGGATCCATGGTGATAAAGTTGTAAAGGTTTCTCAAATCAAGTGCTCAATTACTTGTAGTTTCCTATAACTACCATCAAACTTGAAGGGTCCTCCACATCCAAAAACAGAAAAACTCAGAGGAGAATGTGAATCAGGCTGACAAGCAAAGTGAATATTCTGTATGTTCATCTGCTTTTGTGAAACATAACTTGTGAACAGCTCACAGTTGACTGTAAGTGCAGCACAAATGGGATGAGCGTCTAATTGGGTGAGATATAGTTTAGGGAGAATTGGCAGCAAAACTGAATATCATTATCATGACGAGCCAGCATTACACGTCTGGCACCAACAGTGGGCATGTGGTGGGGGCAGCCAGCACCTCACTTGCTCTATGAGCCAGCCAAGCTGGGAGATAAGGTGACAGTCGACAAGTTTCATTATCACCCACTGTCACTCACAAGAATTTTCACGAGTTCAGAGAGTGCAGAATCAGTAAGTTACACCCACTCAACAGTTAACTTAGTGATTTCAGCTTGTATTGTTTTCCATTGTAGAGTGACCTTTAACCAATTTCGTACTGAGCAAAATAATGAACTGCAAACTAGTGATTAAAATAGCATCTGGTATGCATCACGATGATTACCACCAGGAACAGGTTGGAAAAGGGATATCAAGACTAGTTGCCAAGGCTGGCACAGACAGCACACTGAACATGTTCATGACATTAAGGGGATAGCACTTCATTACAGGAACAGTAAGAAGCGTAGCGTGTAGTACAACAAATATAAAAACAACACTAAGAACCGCAAAAAGCTGAAATGAACACCTTCTTAGTTACCAATTACATTCTTGGAGACTAAACTTTATAAAACCAAAATGTGGTTATTGGTCTCTTGTGATAAGCTCGTTAATGTGTTGTCAGTTGTTTACTGTAGAGTTCATACCTTTCCTCCAATTTAGCCATTTCTGTTATAGTATAAATATAACAATGCCTCCCTATGAGGGCCAAATAATTAATACTCTATGGGCTAGCAGCATACTAGTAGAACACCAATCAGGTAACATAAGGCCTACATCCGCACCAATTGCCATCGAAAGGATCAGCAATGAGGATAGAGTAGGGAAGGAGGCAGGGATTACGAGAGAGCCGATGTCGGTGTCGATGTCGGTGGTCTCTACGGCAGTGTCGAGGTCCTCGGGGGAGAAGGCGACTCCCTCCATGGGCGCGGTGCGGCACCGCTCGGAGGCCTCGTCGAACAGCTTGCGCATCCGCTCCCGCTCCCGCTCGTCCTTGGTCAGCGCGTACGTCCCGCACACCAGCGCTGACGGCGGTCTTCTGGGCGCCGCGGGGCGGTGGAGGGACGCGCCGGAGAGAGGCGGGCACGCGAGGCCCGCGACGTGCTGCGCCAGGGACGCCATCCTCTCCGGGCGCTGGCTGCTTCGGTGTGTCGGAGTGAGGAAACGGGAGGGCGTGTTGGTTCGGAGATGGTGGGTGTTTATCGGGTTTCGGATAGGAGAAGATGGTTGGTTTTGGGCCAGGCCGCCAGGTCAGAAGCTCGGGTTCCGCTTCAAAGCCAGTAACCTGGGCTTCGTTACTGTCAGACTTTTTTTTGTCTGCGAGTGGTTACTGTCAGATCTTGAATTATAAAAGAGAATACTTCAGGAGCGAAACCAGTTCTACTTTTTGCGTGAAAATATTTGGATTTCCCAAAATTCTTACCAATAAAGAAAATTTCATGCCACAGTCAAAGTGGTGTTGTTCTAATCAAGGAAAAGTATATATACGGCATATGTTTTTCTACTGTACATTTTAGCAAAGCACCACAACCCCATAAAAAGTGGTGGAGCTCAATCCAAGCGAATTAGGCTTCATATATTATCTAACATGTATTGTAAATCATAACCATTCATTTGTGCCTAGGTGACGATACAGGTTGTTCTACATGAAGCTTGGCCCTACATATAAAAGTTCGAGAACATCTTCTTATCTTATGCGTAAGGAGAAAGACCACGGCAAGGCGATCCACCTTTGAAGCTTGAGGCTCCGAGGATTGGCCCCCATCTCCGTCACTTTGTTGGACGACGAAGAAAGAAGGGGATTTATGTTTTGAAAGAGCAGACCTAATAAATTAGGACAAGGCCCGTAGAAATGTTGGGCTAATGGGTTCCATTTAGACGGAAAGGCCCACTAATAGTGAATACGACGGATCGTGCAGCACAATCCAAACTTATAATGGCTGGGCTACGGCCGTTTGGTTGTTTGGACGTCATGCGGCCCGATCACTGCCCGTCAACACCATCAAACTGTGCCCCCCACCCCCCCCCCCCCCCCCCCCCCACACACCCCGACCCCCATCCAAAAAAAAATAAAAATAAAAAATAAAATAAATCAAACGACACGAATGAACGAAAGCTCCAGCGTGAACGAACGGTTCACCACCGTGCTGCTGCTGCAACGCGCGGCGAGGCGCGCCCCCCGATCGGTCCGTCCTCATTTCATCGGCGTCCGCATGTTTACTGCTACTAATAGTCAATACCGTTTTCAGCCTCCCAACCGACGTGCCATGCCCGCTCGTAAAAAAATCCAGTTAGCCGACCAACGACCGTAACTGCTCGGAACCCGCCACGGAGAGCGACGCCGCGCGAGGCCGACCCCACACGCGCACCGGCCAAAGCATACGCGGCCGCGTTCCGGGAGTGAAACGAAACGCCAGCGCTCGCGCGCGGACCTGTCGGCGAACGGCCATTCGCCGAGCTGTGTCTGTCCAACTAACCCATACTATACGTCTACAGGCGAACGTCGTCGTACCCCCAGCTCGTCCAGTTAACAATTGTCACGTATACACCCGGAGGAGAGAGAAGACGTGTGGCGGCAGAGAGCGCCGAGCGGCCATCCGGCCGACCACCGAGCGCGCGTCGTCCCCGTCAGGTCTCATCAGGTCGTCCACCGGCCAACCTCGGAGCTGGTAAACCGGGAGGACGACTCGTGTTATCCAGCTCGTCCAGATAAGGCCAGGCCAGCATCAGCGGTGGCGGTGCGCTACGAAGTTGGTGTACTAGCACTTACGTGCGACCGGTCGAGAGGTGACGGGTGCTCATTGGTAACGCCTGGTCGTACCGGTCAGAAAATGGGGAACATTATTATCCCATACCAGGTGGGAAGCGGTCCGAGGTCTCTCCGGAAGCCGACCACGTACGGCATGCAGCGATCTGCTCTCCATGGCAAAGTTTTCATTATCCTTACATAGAGAACGAAGTGGTGATAGTATTCTTTTTGAGAACACACGACACAGTCCACGCGTAGGATAGTTAATGGAATGGAATCCGCTTTTCCCTTAATTTAATCAAAGTAATATCCAGATAATGATAAACTACGGCGCGTGATCAGCTTCTCTCTGCTCGCGTCATTTGGTTTCCTTTTCGTCGAGGAAAAGTCATAGGTTACTAATTAGTAGCGGTTTGTTAAAATTGTATTTTCTCCAACAGGTTTCAGTCTGTTGTCAGATTTGACTATTCGGTTCGACGTCCAAATGCGTTGGAGAACGAAGCGATGTAAGGGCATAGCCAGTTATGAGCGACCTCTAGTTAATACAAGTTTTTTTTTTCGAAAGGACAAGTCGTTATTAGTCAAGAAACTTGCTAAAGGAAATTACCCCCTTCCATTCTTTGATGTTTTGATTTCAGCTTTAACCATTCATGTTATTGAAAATTAGTTTAAATATTTCAAAACAGAGGGAAAAGTTTTCTTTTTTTTAAAAAAAAAGCCTGCCTAGTATATTTTTTATTAGTCTGCTGAATTGAAAATCAACCCTTCCGTCTAACCCAGACAACATTTGTTTATGAATGCGTTGAAATACTACTTAGTACTCCCTCCAATTTCTTTTTGTTGATGTTTTCGACAAGGTTGTAAAAATTAAGAACATGCTAAAATGATTAATCTATCTCGAGTCTTTCAACTATTAGGGGTGCATGTCTGTATGCTACGTTAAGCTCTGCCGTAGCCGCTACTTTCTGACCGAAGACCCCGCACGCTGCTTTCAGCGTAGAAGAGAGGCAGGACAGACACGAGAGATGAAAACTTATTTACGCAAACACTTTTTCTTTTAAACTACAGCGTCAACAAAAGAAAATCCAAAGGAGTATGCTAGAATGGACACAGCTAAAAAGATGTGGAGAAGACAAGCGGCTTAAACTCTCAACGAGACCGCTGACCTCAACGCTCCAGATTTCATTTTATTTCATTCACTCCGTGTGTCCGTGGTCCAGCGTCATCACCAGCCATCGCTACAGTAGTTCAGGACCACGTAGAGTACAGTACAAACAGAAGTTCAAGTTGCTTCAGTGCCATGCGCCATATGGCCATATGGGGCCATGGCTCTCATTGTCAAAAGCAAGCAGCCGTGCCATGCCGACGTGTCACGGCGACGGCCTCCAGAACAATACGGGCGGGCCCCACGTCAGCTGCGGCCGAAATCGTAGCTGCCTCGAGAAAAATATGGTGCGCCCCACAGAGCACAGGGGCCTACCCCACGCACAGCTCTCATCGCAGCGGAGAGGAACCTCCTCTCTCGTCTTCGTCCGTCTCTGTCCTCCGCCCCGCCCGTCACGCAGGCGGTGGTGCGATATTTCCTTTCTTTCTCTGACGTTTCGGTTCAGACCGTTGGATTCTCGATCGTCGGCAGTAGATTTGATCACCCGTTTTCACTTGTTTAGTCCTAATGGCATTTAACGTTGCTGGTGTGTTGTGCCCGCCGCACAGGTCTGTCCTCAGTTTCATGTGCCCGCCGAATATGAAAATGGATAGCGTGTTTCGTATATATCACACAATATGTTATACATGCACTCGAAGTAGCTGTTGTCGTTCTGACATGTTCTTCAGCACATCTTTGAAAAAAAAACACTCTCTTAGTCCAGCGTTAAAACACGATTCTTTTACTGTTAAAGTCATCTTTAGAGTTTATTGTTAAAGGCATTCAACAAAACAATTTATCCTTACATATTTTCCTAACAAAATATCCTTATACACATAAACTTAGCGTCTCGCATACATGAATTAAAAAGTCAAAAAAACATAGTAACAATAGTCATGAGCATGCTATTACTTGCGATTCAAACCTCTTCACACATATACATATTATGCAGGATTGTTCCCAACACGTGAAGCTGCTTGCTAAAAAAAAAAAGAAAAAGGGAAAAAGAATGTTGTTTTGTGTTCCAGATCATGTTGTTGCCACTACTCAGCCGCATTCAATTCTAGGTTGCTCAAGCATCAACTTCATACTAGCACTTTTGTGATTCAACCCTGTTTTGACAACATGCATATAAATGATTACCATGCTTTCCAATTCCAAGCTGAAATACGTGCACAAGAATGGTACTCTGAACCAGTACAAAGTGATATATTTTACTCTACATACTGTTGCTCTTCCTCATTTTCTCAGTTGCAGCGACCCTCTTCGCCTCTGCTGATATGAATATCTTAACAAAAGAACGCTGCAATATAAAGAAGAAATATTAATATTTTTTATTGTACTCTTTTCCAAGTATTTGTGATTATTTTAGTGCTTGAGACTACAATGCTCATTAGTGCACTGAAAATTACAAGACTGAACCAGCCTAGGTTTCAAGCATACTCCTTATTTGTGACCTTGTGGCCATCTTTAGAAGGTGCCACATGTCCCGTCATGCGTGGTCGCAACATTTGTTGAACGAGTACTTTTAGTATTCACACTTAAATTGTTTTTTTTACTTAATCGTAACTCCGTTTTCAAATCCGTTTGAACTTTTATTCTTTATAATTAATCCAATAAAATGAGATCTTATAAGATATATTTTTTAAAAAATTTTGAAATTAATTTTGAAAGGTTTTAAAATCGCCGTCGTAGACATTCTGGTACGATACATAATGTATATTTAAAAAAAATTAAACGTATAAGGTTGTTTTGAAGTCTATCTATTCTTTCATTTTTTTTCTTTTTTTTCAATATATATGTTAATTTTTTACAAGATTTTTCTATATAAGATTTGATGAAATAGACCCTATCTTATTTAGTATTCACTTTGAATTTGTTCACATAAGTTTGTATGTTTTATTTGATATCATGTTTATCCTTCAACTATTTTAGAAAACTTTTTAATTATTTTGTACCCACGTTTTACAATTGTACATATTAATAATCCTTAAATTTTAATTTTTAAGCTAATAGGCGCAGCGAAGCGCGCAAGCTTAGCTAGTGTGTACTACATGCACTTTAAGATTACACCACCGTCGAATCAGAATAAGCTGTGTTCTACCCATATAAAGCAAGCTTATAGGCACTATGTTCAGATAAGATATACCCGCTATAGTAGCTAGTTTTGCAACATAGGCAGCCGCGAGTGACAAGGCCGCATAATAATTATAATAATTTCTAATACGGATTAACCCTTTTTGTTTCATGTAAAAAAGAGTAGCATTGTCTATTTCTAATACTGAATTTTTTCGCGGCGAGTGGCTTTTGCCACTGAGTCCTTTTGCCTGTTTCAAAATGATTCCATGACAAAGAGTAGCACAGTAGCACAGTATCGTTTATCAACACCAATAGTACTATACATTCAAAGGAAAGGAATCATGGAATACAAGCATTTCTATGGCATATGAAAATATATTGATTTATACCAAAATTATATCTAGAGTGCTACAAGATCAGAGGTATGAGGTACGAGGTACGAGGTTAAAGACTCATCAAACATACCAAATGAACTCTAGATTACACGCACGACTGCTTTCACCTTCGAGCTTCAGTAGAACAGCCTTTGCTCCACACACCCATATAGAATTTTGTTGTGATATGTCATTGAAGAAGAGTTCGAGCTGCCTGTATGAGAAACCACAATTAAGCTATGTGTCGAGTCCCTGAACATGAAAAAATAACCCTAAATAGCACGATGTAGCTTTAAGTTCACTTATCTACTGAAAGACACAATGTCCTCACAAAGCAGTACCCCCACCGATAGAGCTCATTTCAGCATACTGCCTCTCGTAACGCATTGATTCATGACATTACCACTGAGTATTGTACATCGCACTTTACCGGTGAATATGAATGAGACCAGGCTGAAATCGAGGATCATATTTCAAGACAAGTTTCAGATAATATTTCAGGTAATTAATCCACCTCAAAATGTGCTAGCCACTAGGACACAGGAAATGAGGAACAAATATCACCATTTCAATGTCATAAATTCTTAAATGTCAAACTGCAAATTGAAGTGTTAAGCTAGTTACTAACCGAAGCGGTGCAGGAGCTGGAGCCGGTTCCATCGGTGACCACGATCTCTGTCAAGGTCCTTCGCCTCGACGAACCCCGAGCCGCCTCAATGGATGTCGACGGCTGTCCCGAAGAAGCCACCCCCGATGGCGACCTCGACCTCTTCGTCAAGGTCCGCCTCTACTGTGCCTGAGCCAGCTCAATGGACGTCGACGACTGTCCCGAACAAGCCGTCGTCGGCGCAGCGTGGACTCCTTCGTTGCCGCACGGGAGATCCGCGCCGGCGTCAAGAGCCCTCCATTGCTGGTCCCGGGACGTTGCAAAAGGGAACCTCATGACGGCGGGAGCCAGTCCCCACCCCACGGGTCTGACCCGACCGATGTCTTCTACCTCGCCTGTCGGTGCACTGCTGCTACGCACGGTAGTAGACCGTCAGATCCAGCTCTCGTTAGCCGATAGGTCCCTTTCAGAGGCGCATCCGAGGCGCAGGTGGAGGCTCCTCATCCCGAGTTCAGCAACGCCGTGGCTGCTTTTCCCCCCACCCCCCAGTCGGCGCATTGCAGCCGCGCAGCGGGAGTCCGCTCGTCGCCTCCATGGCTGCGAGCTACGCCATGGATCTAGTTTCGAACGCAAAGTATGGTCTGGCCAATTGATTTTTCTGGAGTTCACAACGCTCCGGTTCGTGCACTTCACAGCGACAGTTATTTTTGTTCTGGCCCCATCTAGACGGTAAGCATTTTGTTCCTTGTTGCCTCATAGCCGTCACATATCCTATACCTGTTCATCGGAACAGGCCTTCGCACCCCTTCCTGCGCCGCGGATCCATGTTTTATTGGGCTGTCAATCAAAACAACGAGCTAATCTATTTCGATCCGACGGCTCCTATTCGGTTGGCATGTCACCACATTGACACATCCTCCGCTTTGGGCAGTGGTGGCGAGCTAGCGGAAGGGCCTTCCTGAACCTGCTTCGGAGATCGGCATGGGACGGCGTACGTACAGTGCGTTGTCTTGACTTGGGAGTCGTTGGGACTCAAGAAAACGGTACAGGGTTCCGGAACCATCTTGGCCTCGAGTTGTTTTGCCAGGGCCGCCAGCTTGGCTCCGAGAGAAAGGTGGGGTCATTTGGGAACCTGCGCTCGTGAGGCTGAAAACGTCCGATCAGCTAGGTGGCGAAGGGGGTACCGTGGCAGCAGTTCCTGACCTGACGGTGACGGGAAGATGTCTTAGTACTATTAAAGCCCGTTGCCATTTTTTCCACAAGACGGGAAGTCTCGCTCTCGGTCTACTGTGACTGCGTGAAGCAGCGCGGTGCATCCTTCCCTTGTTCACAGTCAGTATCAGATTTCTGGTGTGGCGCACAGGCGCAAATCGGCCAGCAACCACCTGGTAATTATCCTTCCTGAGCGCAGGTATTTTCTTTCACAGTTCAGGTGTCATTTGAGAAACCGAGATCTAAGGTGGAACGTCTCTATAAATCAGAGACCCACATGATCCGATGACAAGAAATATACTAGTAATCAAATCCCACAAATCAGGAAAATGAGGAGAAAAAACGGATCATCAATTGCTGTGAGTACTCTTGCAGCCAATTCTTGATTCGGCAAGTACCGTTTGACACACGGATATCTTAGCCAAACGAACTGTCGTATATATGCAAGTAAATGAAAACAAGTAACCGGCGGCCACATATAATCAGAGCAGATGATCACGGATAAAACCATTATCGGCGGGATAATTTGACCCATGAAAATGTCCCTGCAGGGAAGAATTGCCTGCCACATATACTACTCTAATAAAAACAAGATCGACGGGATAAGTAAATAATCACCGGCATCATCCACCATTCCTTCAAATCGACGGGCGAGGATTTCACTAGCTATAAACAATACCGCGGGGTCCCACCACGCCACGGAGCAGGAAGAAAACAAGTCTTCCCACTTCTCGCGTCTTCCTTTCACGATAAATTCCCGAAACTGCCCCCTCGAGAAGGTTCCGTCCACGGCGCCTACGCCGTCGATGCCGCTACGCACGCCTGAGATTGCGCGGGGCATGCCATGTGACTCACGCAGCCCTAGCGGACCATTCCGCCCTCCGATTATCTATTTAAACCCTGGCCATCCCACCGGTAAAACCCCCAAGCGAAACAACACACACAGGCGCTTACTAAAGTAAACACAGCCACACACTCATCCACGACCACAAAGCAGACACTTCCACCCAATCCCAGTCACAAAACTAGCTCGAAAACCAAGATCCTTCTCCGACGACGACATGGCTCCTCCCCAGCTTGTTGGTAAGATGACCGCCAAGAAGGCTGCCGCCAAGCCGGCGACGAGGGCGTACGTGACGTTCCTGGCGGGCGACGGTGACTACTGGAAGGGCGTGGTGGGGCTGGCCAAGGGCCTGCGCAAGGTCGGCTCGGCCTACCCGCTCGTGGTGGCCGTGCTGCCCGACGTGCCCGAGTCCCACCGCCGCATCCTCACCTCGCAGGGCTGCATCGTCCGCGAGATCGAGCCCGTGTACCCGCCCGAGAACCAGACCCAGTTCGCCATGGCGTACTACGTCATCAACTACTCCAAGCTCCGTATATGGGAGGTACTGTATGCTATATTTCATTCTTGAGCCTAATTTGACTTACTATAATTTATATTATAACGATGGCGTCCTCGTGACATGTCGGATGCTGATTTGGCCTATTAATTCGGTGTGCAGTTCGTGGAGTACGAGAGGATGGTTTACCTGGACGCCGACATCCAGGTGTACGACAACATCGACGAGCTGTTCGAGCTCGAGAAGGGCCACTTCTACGCCGTGATGGACTGCTTCTGCGAGAAGACGTGGAGCCACACCCCGCAGTACAAGATCGGGTACTGCCAGCAGTGCCCGGACAGGGTGGCGTGGCCCACCGCCGAGCTCGGCCCGCCGCCGGCGCTCTACTTCAACGCCGGCATGTTCGTGCACGAGCCCAGCATGGAGACCGCCAAGGCCCTGCTCGACACCCTCCGCGTCACCCCGCCAACGCCCTTCGCCGAGCAGGTGAGTGAGATGGCCTGGCCGCCTTTTGTTGTTGGTTATTGCCTTATTGGTTGGTTGTTGGCAGACGAGAAACATCTAGTGGTAGTATGAGTTTTGCTGACGCACGGTTCTGTTTCTTTGGATTCTGCAGGATTTCCTGAACATGTTCTTCAGGGATCAGTACAAGCCCATCCCGAACATCTACAACCTTGTTCTGGCCATGCTCTGGAGGCATCCTGAGAACGTGCAGCTCGAGAAGATCAAGGTCGTGCACTATTGCGCAGCGGTAAGTGGACTGATCGATCTGCCTTACCGTTCTCCGTGGCTAATTCCTTCCATCCATCCATGTTCATTTGTGTGCTCACCGACCGTTTCGTAACTCGTGGATGATGCAGGGATCGAAGCCATGGAGATACACGGGCAAGGAAGCCAACATGGACAGAGAGGACATCAAAGTGCTGGTGAAGAAGTGGTGGGACATCTACGACGACGAGACCCTGGACTTCAAGGGCCTGCCCGACATGCCCGCCGACGAGGTCGAGGCGGCGGCCAAGAAGCCGCTCCGCGCGGCGCTGGCGGAGGCCGGCACGGTCAAGTACGTCACAGCTCCCTCGGCCGCGTGATCGCTCTCCCCTGCGTCGTGCTCAGCCATGGTGGTCATCGGAGGAGCACTAACACCAAGAGAATAATCATCTCACAATACTAAGGCCGTAATTTGTAATTTGGATTTCGGTTTCCCTTACCTAATGCTTTTTTAGGTTTGCCTAATTAGAGTGTTTTGAGTCCTGTACAAAGGACGAATTGTGTAATCGTATTTTGGATGTAAATTAAAAAAGAGAGATGCAAATATTATGGTCATCTTTCAATTTGTGTCAGATTTTTTGTCGCTTGCAGTCGGGTGGCCGATGTGAGCCTCTGCTCTCTCTCCTCCTCCTCCTCCTCCTCCTCCTCCTCCTGTCGTTTTCCCCGGTTACTCAGGGGCGAGACATTATTTAGTTTAGGAAGAAAGTGTGTGATGCACGAGCAATTCTTCGCCTGCCGGCGCGTTGGCGGTGAGCGAGCTCCTGACCTTTCTGGATGGTTCCCACGTTGTTCTCATATGCTCCTTTTTATCGCTCCATCCTTTTTTCAATTATTAAATAATAACTTTAGTTTAAAAAGAAATTAAGGTGGTTGCTAAGGTAGTATTATTATTATGTGATGCGAAGATGAGATGGGTTGTTCCTTGTGTGCTTGACTTAGAGTGTCAAACTAATCGTGGCTGCGGGCCGTAGTAGTACAGTACTACCATGCTGCGGATGGAACAAGAATCAGTCCATGCGTTGCGCTGCTTCAGACACAGCCGCACAATGCTCCCCCCAATGGGACTGGAATAGGGGCTGACGGGCAGAGCGGCCTCTAGAGACGTCCAATTCCGGGTTGTTCTGGATCCCCATTTTTTCCCAGATTCCGGGGCCCCCAGTGGGCGCGTGAAGATTCCGTGCGTGTGGTCTATTGGTCATGGAGCTACAGTACTGTAGACAGGAACTCGTCTGCGGCTCCCTCTCAGTGGACGGACGCTACTGACTACTGAGCCGCTGTTTTTCCCTCAAGGAACGCGGTGAGTTATGGAATATACGACGAGTACTATACTATACGAGACGTGACCTACCATGCTAAGTTGGTGGTGTTGACCTAAACGTAACCACATTAGATGCATTTAGTTGGTATTTTATTGATATTTACTACTCTGTAAATATCTGTAAATTATTATCAACCATTCCTTTTAGTCAAAATATCATATATTTTGTTACAATTTTCATCATTGAAGATATTTTGAATTATTAAATATAATTTTTATAAGTTTAAATTATTTTTAGATAAGATGAACATGAACGGTGATAACAATTATAAAAGGGTAGTATTGCTTTTTTCGTTATTTACGGAATTTAAGAAGACGGAATTTAAGAAGTCACAAAAGAAGTTTGTCCTCCGACCACGACATTTCTAGAATAATACCGTATGCCACAATTAAGCTGCTGTTTGGCCGTGACAGCACCAAGAATATGACAGATGAGATTTAGTTCTCATATGTTACCAGAAAATCTCAGTCACAGTAAACGTCAGTTCCTTTAGGAAAAAAAAAAACTTATACTAGAAAAATGTACGTAGTCCAGCGAGAGTTACGTGCGAAATAGATAACATTATTAAACAACATTAGTAGCTACGTACGTACTATACTGGTAAACAATAGAGATCAACGACTACAAAATCATCAGCAAAGCAAGCACGTGTCGCCAGTAATCTCCCGTTTCCCTGGCGCTTATGTAAGTTCTGTGGACATTTTTACTGCCTCTTTGGCACGATCTGGAGCTAGGTAGCATAGCTGGTACAGACCAATCCGCATGATCGACAGCTTATCCAAACGGAAACCAGAGGTCCGATGATCTGGTTAATTCAACAAGTAGCTTTCGATACGATATATGACTAGCTAGGGTTGCCGCTGCCGGCTGCAGTAGGCAAACGACGCCTCGCTCGTCGTCTTCCCCCGGCTCGATAACGTTCCACAGTAGCAGTAGCGGTCGTGGCGTATGCGCCGGCCTCCTCCACACCACCCGCGAGGTTGCTCATCATCTCCCGGTTCCGGCCAGCTTTGGGAGCTAATACCAGTACCAACGAATTCAAGATAAGGTCAACAGGAGTTTGGGGCAGTGCACCGACCGGTGTACGTGCAGTGGCTCTACTCGCGCGCGCGCCACCGCCACCGATCGTATCGTTTGTCCCGGCCGCGTCGTGTGCCGCCGGGGCCGTGCTTCCGTGTCCGATATATCGACGCACGTATACAGCACAGGACGAATCCGGCCTCCCGGTGGGAATGCGCAGCGGCGTGCGTCGTGCGTGGCCCGCCGCCACTCGCGTGCGTTTTCAGGTCAAGCTACCACGAGATCCCCGCGATCGACATGGCACCGCTCAACTAGCCTTCCGATATGGGACACCTGGCTGTATCTCTGCATGGAACCGGATGGTCGAGTGAACAGAGGACGCGTGCGCGAGCGTGGTGGCTGTGCCCGTGACGTGGCGTACGTGGTCTTTGGTGCTCCGCTCCGCATATGCATATGCTACGCCGCTACGGCGGGAACATGAAACCTGGCCTAACCTGGGTGACGCGCCGTGGCATTCACGTCGTGGCATCTCCCGGGCGGGGCGCCGGAAGTTGCGGCGGCGGCGGCCGGCGCCGGCCACGTGCCAGCCATATGCGCACTCGCTGGCTGTGCAGCGGGGAGATGCCAACGAAAAGAGTGGATAAGCACTCCAATTACGCGTACTCTTGGTCATTTAAGGAATCCAGTGCGGTAGTGCGTCATGGAATACTGTACTATAAGTTTCATCTTTTCAGTGCCACCACCTGTCCGATCAGTAGGCTAAAGACTCGGCCATGTTCACCGTAAAGACAAAAAAAAAAAAACCGTACTTTAACAAAAGAAAACACAAATAAAACGTATGGTAACGCTTATTACAACATGGACAAGGAAGCCAAGAGGTGCCGACATATTTTGCCGCTATGCGGTAAGTATCGAGCTAGCCGCTATCTCGCTTAGGTAGCCTGTCAGGAATTATTATATGGATAGCCCTCCGCTGGGAGCAACAGCAACTGATCATGATAGAGCGAGGATGATATTTTTGCAGAGCGCGATGATAAAAGTTGACATGCTAACCACAACACAGGTTAACATTCGGCCTGAAAACCTTTCTCGAGAAGCTAGCTAGATATGCTTTATTAGACAGGACAGGATCAGTGCCCATATATGTGCAGTGCAGTTGAGATGCCAATCGTAATCGGTCTGGAAAAGGAGCAGCAAAGAGCAAGCAAGGGAAAAGCTGCCATCACCAGTCCTGATCAAAGAGCGTCGTTCTATTTAACGAAGATTTTTGTCTTTCTTTCACTTGAGAGCTCTCCCTAATAGCTACACTAGGCTAGCTATGGTCCACATCACCGTGATGTGCCAATGCTGCCATTATATTTGTTCTATGGTTCACGTTGTTTTTCTTCTGGGTGCTGAGTATATATGGTTCAGCGTTAAGCTAGTTTGTCCTGTCAGAGTTAATTTGCAGCAACAGGGACGTACAGTAATTCGGACGGTGGTAAACCATCGTTATCATATTAAGATGCGGGCCTCTTGATGGCCCTGGAACTACGTATTCTTTTAGGCTTCGTTTGACTGTACTTCAATTTAAAAAATTAAGTTAGATTAAAAAAATATTAATTCATCTTCTACCATAAATTATTTTAATATTATTTAATTCATATGAATTGGGAAGCTTCGTTAAGATTAAAATTTGGACGAGAAAAAGAATACGGCAGGAGTTTTCGCACTTACTACTATCTAGTATTAGTACAATATCACAGGCGTCGTCGAAAGATCTTGAGTGCCAAGAATGGCACACTGACACAGCATCGGTCATAATATCGTGGATATTATACTACTTGTTTTGCTGCACTGACTATTAGACACGTACGAGACCCATTACGTGCCTCACTGGACTAGCTACGCGTGGCCACCGAGCACACGTTCACTAAAACACTTCCCATTTTTAAATTACTATGGCTAGAATAATAGTAATAATATTTATTTAAAAATAAACTACGTCAAAAAATTTGTTCAATCCGCAAAAAGTCCACAGGCTAGGTGAAATACCCTTTCTACCAGGCAAATTGACTTGTTGAGCGTGACGGCGCACGTGGTGCACGTATATTCATTCGGTCGCCATCGCCATCGCCTTGCGGTCCAATAGGAGATCGACCAGGACAAGAGTGACACTGACACGGTCCGGTGGTCGGTGCCTGTAGTTAATATAATAAACACGGCGACACGCGTGCGAGAGCAGCAAGCGCTTGCGTTCCATATCCGCATCCAAGGGCGTGTGGCTGGCTACAGGGCGATCGTGGAGGATTCGCTCGGTTGCCGCTGACCAGTTCCTGATACGCTGGCTTGCATAGTTGCATTCTATCCACCGGAACAGCACGAAATGGCCAATGCGTTTGGACATGACGTGACCTTACAATATAAAAGAATCTGACTTCTGTGACCTAGTAATTTGTTTAATGGGCACGAAGGACCGCCGGCGAGCGACAAGTGAAGTGACACGACCGCGCAGCGGATGTGCCGTCGCGGGCGCATGGAACACGAGCAGGCACGCGCTGACTCACCAAAAGCGGCCACTGTACAAGCAGCGTTCAGTGCGTTCCGACTCGTTTATGTTCTCCTGGTTCCGTCATGGGCCTCCATTTTGTGCACAAAAGAGTCAAGACAGACCGACCATCCTTCATATCAAAGCCAGACTCCGCCCCAACAGAAGAGGCCCGAAATTCACGGACTCAGCCCGCCGACTGGAAAATATTACACGAAAAATCTCGCTATTGTCGAGTTTTTTTTTTCAGACATGATATTTGAGTTTACAATACTTCGAAATCGAGTTCAACTTAACTAACAAAAAACTTTTATGTTTTCAGATTGGTTCTAATTTTCAAATCCACAATAAAGATTCTCGTTCTTCTTGTTAGTGCTTGTTTTTCAGTTTTTCTTTTATAAAACTTGCTTGTTTTTCAATTGCTTGCATGAATTATCCTAATACGCTCCACATGATCACGAGAATCGTGTTAGAACTGCTGTAGCAGTCGTTAAGACTTAGCTTTTTTTTTTTGGATGGGTTTTCTTTTTCTGCTATCTATTTTCTTTGATAGTTGATGTGTGTTTGTAAATGTGTTCCAATAGAAATTATCCCTCTCACCAAATGATTGGATCACCCCTATCTTCTCAATTCTCATCACACATGCTCTAATCACAACGTATGGTTCCTCTATTTTTCACCTGAATGAATCGTGTCTATTCACCTGTATTACACACATCTTAAAACACGAATATACTGTTATTGTCCCCTTGCAATAAAATAAAACAAAATAAAATAAACTGTTATCAAATAATTCCTGTAGACCGAGGACAGGAGACTGGCACATGCTGTGCGAGGCTTCTTCTAATGTTTTTTGAGACGTGGCCATCCCTTGTCCTCGGGCTCGAACTGAGGCCACGTCTTTCAACTGGGCTAGCCACCAACCGCGGCCCACCTACCGCACCACGAGCTCGGCTCGGCCCGCTGGGACTCGTCTTCTTCCTCTCGACCAACCAAACCGAAACTTCCTCCCTGCTCCTCCGGCCCTCCGACCGCGGCGAGCGAGAGGCCCCCCAACCGTCCATCCGTCCTAATGGCACCAATGGTTGAGATCAGCCACCTCACCTTCACCTACCCGGGCATCGACGGCCGCCCCCCGCCCGGCGCGCCGCCGCTCATCGAGGACGTCTGCTTCTCCCTCGACGCCGGCCAGCGATGCCTCCTCGTCGGCTCCAACGGCGCAGGTAAGTTACCTCCTGCCACCGTACCGACCTACCTTGGTTTTCTCTATACCAATTTTGTGCTCATTTGGATGCGGCGGCTGCCGCCTTCGTCCTGTGGAAGGCAAGACGACGATTCTGAAGATATTGGGCGGGAAGCACATGGTGGATCCGAGCATGGTCCGGGTTCTGGGTAGGTCTGCCTTCCACGACACGGCGCTCACCTCCTCCGGAGACCTCTGCTACCTCGGTGGCGAGGTAGGGAAATTCTAATTATCGTTTCTATGAGATGGAGGTGACGAATTTTGCCGTTTGATCATCCAGTGGATCTTAAATCTATGTCAATGGACGCAGTGGAGGCGCGACGTGGCCTTTGCTGGCTACCAGGTGAATATACAGATGGACATATCGGCAGAGAAGATGATTTTTGGTGTTACTGGTGTTGATCCGAAGAGGAGAGAGGAGCTCATCAAGGCAAGTTCACTCATTGTTAAAGTGAATTCACTTGTATAAAGAAATTCATGGCAGCCCCCCTTTCAACATAGAATACTTTTGGAGAATACTTTTGGAAAGCTACCATTTGATAATTTGAGCTTGATTGTTTTCGCACATTTTTTTTGCTTGTACCAACTATACTGACTACTTAATTACCATTCCGTCCCCAAATGTGTACATCAGCTTCCTTCTAGAATGTGTAAATTGTATTATCACCAAATTGGTGTGTAGTATCTGTACATTTTTCTGTTTGTGAGCGTATAGTTCTACAGCATTCTCCCAGTATTTGGACATGCCGCACTTCTTTGCGATCATAAGTTGTCACATAATTTCACTTGTTTCGCCAACTGGCAAACAAAACTTTGCTATTTTTTGTTGCGACATATGCTTTCCATTTTCTTCTGAGGAATATTTATTCATTGAAGCTAATAAACACCAGTCAATTTGTCGTCGTGATTGACCTAGCGCATGCTCTGGTATAGTTGCTTGGACTTTTAGAATGTCAAAGCAACTGTTTTCTACATGTACTTCCTTGAATGAGTTACTCCCTCCATTCTTTCTTTTTGTCATTGCTTAGCTCAAAATTGTGCTAATCAGTGACAACAAAAAAGAACAGAGAAGTACTCCATAACATTTTAACTTACGAGAACTGATCTGACATTTCTTGGTCCCTGATCAGAGTTACATACGTTGTAGACTACCTGCTGTTACACATAAGATATAAAAGCCCTAGATAAAATTTAAAGCACAATGTGCAAGTCTTCCATTCTTTAGAGGATGTGTTAGTTGATAATTTGATGTCAGCTTCAATACCTTAGAAATATGTGAATTATTCCCTCAAGAATGAAGTGATGGTTGGTCTGATTCAGTTTCCTTCGAATTATTTTACAGATTTTAGATATTGACCTTTCCTGGCGCATGCACAAGGCATCTGATGGGCAGAGGAGACGAGTTCAGATTTGCATGGGACTTCTAAAGCCATTCAAGGTTTGTTATCCTTTGTTATTTATAAGGATTTATCATGTTTGCATTGAGACTATACAAATGAGATGTTATTAAGGAAAGAGTAAAATACACTGGAGGTCCTCAAACTATTCAGTCTATATCATTTAGGTCCATAAACTCTCAAACTGACCATCTGGGTCCCTAAACTATTTTTGCTGTGTCAAGTGAGGTCCAAATCCCATTTGGAAGTCAGAAATATATTATGAACATTTCAGAAAAGCAAAATTTGTTGTATGACACTTTTAAAAAGTTGGTTTTCGTCAACGAACACTGCAACTCGATATTGATAGTCTCAAGACACTATAGTATGAGAGAAAACTGTTATAAACTTTTTTTTATCTCAATGCATAATATACTAATCATGAATTTTTTTTTAAAAAAAACTAGACTCGAGGGGTAAGATAGCTCCGTCCTTTGGACATTTTGTTAAGGAAAATACATTTACGCAGGTCAAAAAAATTACTGAACTTTCTTTACTCTGCCCTTATAACAAGAGTCTTGGGATCCGTGACCCATGTGAGTTTACGTCGGTCCTTAATCTGTGTTTTGACACGGACTATTACGTGCAGATTTTTTCAACCTCAATCAGAAATTCACGTCGTGAGGAATCGAACCTAGGACCTGAGAAGTGCCACTTGAGCGCCCTAGCCACCCGGTTAGAGGCCCTTTAGCTTTTTTTTTTCTCATATGATTTTTCAAAAAGAAAAATGGACCTATCTTGATACAGTAAAAATAGATTTGGACCTCACTTGACACAGCAAAAATAGTTTAGGGACCCAGATGATCAATTTGAGAGTTTATGTACCTGGATGACACATCGCGAATAGTTTAGGGACCTATGATGTACTTTACTCTTAAGGAAAAAACAATTCAAAGCAGGTTCTCCTTCTTGATGAGATCACTGTTGACTTGGATGTGTTGGCAAGAGCAAATCTGTTGACATATCTAAAGAAGGAATGTGATGAAAGAGGGGCTACAATCATCTACGCAACACATATATTCGATGGCCTTGATGATTGGCCGACACACATTGTAAGCTTTTTTTTTTTTGGTTATAGTCTGTAGCTGCAAATCATGAACCTCAAATTCACAGATTTATTGTTGATGTTGGATTTCAGGTTTATATTGCTCATGGAAAGCTGCAATTAGCACTGCCTTTCGAAAAAGTGAAAGAAATGAGCCAGTTATCTCTCATGGTAAGTTGTATTTTATATGGAAATGGAACAGTATGCGGCTATATGTTTCAGGCACAGCAGTCATCAGATTTCATTTGTTTTCATTACAGAGAACGGTGGAGGCCTGGCTAAGAAAAGAACGAAACGAAGACAGGAGGAGAAGAAAGGAGCGAAAGGAGAAAGGCCTCCCAGAATTCGACAAGGTTGTCGAGGGGAGCTGGGTTATAGGTGATCCAGCAAAGAGCGCTGCTAGAGTAGTAAACAACGGGTGGGCGGCAGGACGGCTCACCTCGACTATCGCAGGAGAGGAGAACTTCATTTTCAGCTCTAACAGTGTTCTTAGGCAATAAGCTCATTCTGTAATTAGTTTTTTTGGAGTGATAAATAACAGTCACGTAGTCCAATAGAAGATCACACAACTGGAGCTTTGGCAGTAAGAGCGGAAGCTCATATAGTATAGGAGACATGGTGTCTTTTGAATGTTGCATTCCGAGCTTCTGTATGTATGTGACAGCATTATTGGATTCTAGGATATAAAACATTGTGCATTCTCTTTTCACATATATTTAATGTTAATATAATTTCTTGGTTTGATCAATGATCTAATGGCTAACCGCTCTATTTTTGTTTTCCATCGCTAATAGTGATGCCTGAGAACAAGTTTTATAGATTTCTGAAGCATCCACTTTATTATCCCGTGCGAACTCAAAACGGCTACAGCCTACAAGGAGGTACAGGCTACTACAGCCAGGCCGCGTTCGGAAGCAAGCCACGTGGCTCCCGCCATGCGCCTCCCGCCCGTCCGCTTCCTGCCGTCGAGCGCGGCGCCGGCGGTGGTAGAGGCGAACGCGCGCATCGCCCGGCTGGCGCGCGTGGGCAACATGGAGGGCGCCCGCGCCGCGTTCGAGGCCATGCCTCTTCGCACCACCGCCTCCTACAACTTCCTACTCGCCGGCTACTTCCGCAATCACCTCCCCGACGCCGCGCTCCGCGTCTTCCACCGCATGCCCTCGCGTGACCTCGCCTCCTACAACGCGCTCATCTCGGGCCTCTCCCTACGCCGACACACGCTTCCCGACGCCGCCGCGGCGCTCGCCTCCATCCCCTACCCGCCCTCGGTCGTCTCATTCACCTCCCTACTGCGTGGTTATGTGCGCCACGGCCTACTCGCCGACGCCATCCGATTGTTCCAACAGATGCCTGAGCGCAACCACATAACATACACGGTGATGCTCGGTGGCTTCCTTGACGCAGGCCACGTAGACGAAGCTCGCAAGCTGTTTGACGAAATGCCTGCGAAGGATGTTGTTGCGTGGACTGCAATGCTATCTGGATACTGCCAGGCTGGTCGGATAGCCGAGGCGCGTGTTCTATTTGATGAAATGCCAAAGCGGAATGTTGTGTCATGGACCGCAATGGTGTCTGGCTATGCTCATAATAGACAGGTCCATCTTGCTCGGAAGCTGTTTGAAGTGATGCCTGAGCGCAATGATGTGTCATGGACTTCAATGTTGTTTGGATATATACAAGCTGGCCGTGTAGAGGATGCTGAGGAGCTGTTTCATTCCATGCCAGAACACCCAGTGGCGGCCTGCAATGTGATGATAATTGGGTTTGGGCAGCATGGGATGGTGGATGCTGCCAAGACAGTATTTGAGAGGATGAGTGAGCGAGATGATGGGACATGGAGTGCAATCGTCAAAGCATACGAGCAGAATGAATTCTTGATAGAGGCATTGTCTACCTTCCATGAGATGTTGCGCAATGGTATCCGTCCAAACAACCCATCTGTTATCAGTGTCCTGACTGTGTGTGCTGCGCTGGCTGTTCTTGATTATGGTAGGGAGGTGCATGGTGCAATGCTAAGGTGCTCGTTTGACGCAGACATATATGCCGTGTCAGCATTAATCACAATGTACATCAAATGTGGGAATTTGGATAAGGCCAAGAGGGTCTTCAACATGTTTGAGCACAAAGACGTTGTGATGTGGAACTCAATGATCACTGGTTATGCTCAACATGGGTTGGGGGAGGAAGCACTCCGCATCTTTGATGATATGAGGTCGGCTGGTATGGTACCAGATGGGATTACATACATTGGTGCCCTTACAGCATGTAGCTACACAGGGAAAGTTGAAGAAGGGAAGAACATTTTTAGTTCTATGGGTAAAAATTCTTCCATCAGACCTGGAGCGGAGCATTATTCTTGTATGGTTGATTTGCTTGGTCGAGCAGGACTCCTGGACGAAGCACTGGATTTGATAGAGACCATGTCAGTTGAACCAGATGCTGTAATCTGGGGAGCTTTGATGGGGGCCTGTAGGATGCACAAGAATGCTGATATTGCTGAGGTTGCTGCTAAGAAGCTGTTAGAGCTAGAGCCTGGAAATGCTGGGCCATATGTCTTACTATCTCACATATATACATGTGCCGGGAGGTGGGAAGATGCCTCTGAGATGCGAAAATTCATTAGCTCAAGGCATTTGAACAAGTCACCAGGCTGTAGCTGGATAGAATATGACAAGAAGGTGCATCTCTTCACATCAGGTGATGTTAATGCACATCCAGAGCATGCTGTCATAATTAGAATGTTGGAGAAGTTAGATGGGTTGATGATGGAATCTGGGTACTCGGCTGATGGAAGCTTTGTGCTTTATGATGTAGACGAGGAGCAAAAATCTCATAGTTTGCGATATCACAGTGAGAGGCAGGCTGTGGCATATGGACTCTTGAAAGTCCCAGAAGGAATGCCCATTCGTGTCATGAAGAACCTCAGAGTTTGTGGTGATTGCCACTCTGCCATAAAGTTGATTGCAAAGATAACCTCTCGAGAAATCATACTGAGAGATGCAAATAGATTTCATCATTTCAAAGATGGGTTTTGCTCTTGTAGGGAGTATTGGTGAGAGGAATGTTGCTGTAACTTTTTTGTTCCATATCATCATTTTGATGATCCTTCCACTGTGGTAAGTCTCGGTATCTTAGTATAGTCTCTCATAGCTTGTGAATCATTAATTTATTTGGCCACTATAATTTATAAGTGCTTGGTATTAACTTCATCTACAAAAGGCCTCAGTGTACCTTGACATAGGACATACAATCACGATTCAAGTTCCACTGAACATGAAGTACATCATCCTTTATCAGCAGATCACTTGCAGCTGTTAAAAAGCAACACCGTACCTTAGAGGTCAGATTAAACAGAACAAGAACCTAGAGACACTTCTTATTCAGTTATTCTCACCTTTTAGTTTTGTAATGCAGAACCTTTGTTTTCAACAAGAGCACTTTCTCTCATAATTCAGTAGTACAAAGAAAGCTATGAGGTGAGTTACTAGTACATGGTATTGATTTAGTGCCATATTTCACTTGGAATTTTTTTTTTAGAACATTTCACTTGGAACATTGACACTATATCTCAACAACTGAACACTGCAATTTACTCTCAGCATTGTATAGTGGAATGTGCAGCAGATATTCCCTTACATTTGACATTTTTAAGTTGGGTCAGGTCTCACCTCAGTGTTTTCTTTATCAGTATTTTTTAAGCTTGTTTTAACAGCCCCTCACAGCTCGGTTCGGACTGAGGCGGTGGTGTTTGTAAGGGACTGTTCTTTCTTCTCTATTAATACAAAGATACGCAGCTCTCCTGCGTATTTGAAAAGAAAAAAAAAAATCTTAGATTTGCATGCATGCACAGATCACCTTAAATTGTCTAGTAAGTGGACTTTCTTGCTGCACTTGCTTGACTGACCATTCCTTGCTGTGGTGCGGCAGCTTTAGAAGATGCGCCATGCACCTTGATGGCAAGCTTGTTTCTACAGACCTTTACTTGTTAAAGTTTTAAGCCTACACCAATCAAGATGTTTTGTTGACCACGGGCTCATTCAGTAACTTTATTAGTATATCCACATCACAAGAAATTTTAAATAATATGCTACAGGCTTATACAGTATATATATAAGTTGTTAGTTGATTCCTAGTATATTTGAACACATTGAACATAGCTTTCGTTTTGCTTTGACCTTGTACTATGGGACATAATGTAGAACAAAAAAACTAAAAAAGGAAGTTATTGAAAGGAACAAATTCTATGAACATGTTGTACCAAAGGAATCCGTCATTGGATTGTACCATGGTGCTAAAGTAACTTGTCCTTATCTTGAATAATGTCTATTATGTTGCTGGGCATGAATTGTAAGTGCCATGAAAAGAAAAAAGAAAACTAAAGTAATGAGGGGCAACTTTTCAATATGACGCTCTCCTAAAAAAAAGCTCAAAAACTTTTAAATATGACTGAAGATAACTTTTCATAATTCAAGTGGATAGGATGGACATTAAATATGTATCTTAATTACAGTAGTGTCTAACATACTATACTACCTCTGTTTTTTAATTGTTGACATTTTCTAGAACAAATTTATACTAAAATGCGCCAACAATAAAAAACGGAGGTAGTACATAATAAATCTAAAATAGAAAAAATGAACCAAAACACCCTAAACTAAATATTGGGATTTAATCAGAGAAATCCTTCCAACAAGCCTGAAAATCATAGGTAATATTTACACTCTCCCTGAACTCCCTCACATGTGTACCTACAAATATGAAAACTGCTCCTAAGGTAATTAATGTTATTTTGGCCTTAAATGTCAGAGGAGGAAAGACAAATACCACTTATAATGTTTGTTTGCTCTAAACGCTAATTCTAGGGACTAATTTATTGGGCTCTCTTGCATATGCTTTAATCTTCGGTCTTATCAGTTTTGTGAAGGGAGCACATGTAGAAACCAAAGTTCATGTCGAGCTGAATGCTAATGATGGTTACTGGATACGTACTTTAATTGAAGGTCAGCCTGTACATCATGCAAGTTGATGAAATTGAAAGTACTATATTTTGTTTGCAAGTTGATGAAATTGTAAGTTACTTATTTTTCCAGCCTAAAGGTCTGGCCTGACTCATTCAATTTGTGGAGAATTGGGATAAACTGTGTGCTCGGATTATCAAGTTCCCTAGGTACGACTGATAGAAAGCTTTTAATGTCACGTCGTCTTTTATTTCATCTTTGGTTAATCTCGTAGTACTGTGATTTGGGAGGAAATCCTTTGAAGGGGAAAAAAACATCTATGTATAGCTAATTATTGTTTTTTTTTGCAAGGAAAAGCTAATTATTGTTAGTTAGAGATGTACTAAAACCAATTATCAGCTTCTTGTCCTCTATTTTCAATTCTCTTTTCCTTCCTTTCGCAGAAATTAGGGAACACAGAAATTGAATCAATGTATTTTGTACCGAAAATTCCAACATTGACTTGATGCACCGGGTGTGCCGTGAGTGTGGAAAAAGGGAATGGGCCTGGCAGCGCACTTGCACCGGAGTCTGGAAAACTGCAGTAAGCAACTTGTGTGTTGCTCACCTCATTTCGCTAGACTTGAACCTGAAGTCAATCAATCTATAATGGTGACCCATTTGAACAGTTTTTGTTGTTGGCTTAATTATAAAAACCCACCCATAAGTTACCTCTAGTTTGATATTCTCTCTCATAAGATGATTTGTGACAAAAACCCACCCAGCCACAAGTTTTAGGCAAAATCTTCCCCCCTCCCCACCCACTCATCTCACATATATTTTCTAATAATTTATTAAGTAAAATTTAAATTTTTATAGATAATTTAAAAAATATTTAAAATATTATTTGATTCAAATATATGGAACATGATTTTGTGGGACAATTCAAAATATTCAAAATTTTATATTTGGAAAGGTTCCATGAAAGTCAAATGTTTCAAATTTGAATATTTATTAGAAAATTTTGAAATACTTTTGAATTTCGAAATTTTAAAATTTCAAATCAAAAATACTTATTGGAAATTCTCAAATTTGAATTTAAATAGTTTTGAATTGCCTCATAAAAATCAAATGTTCTTGAAGAATTAAATGTAAAAAATATTTTGAATATTTTTTAAATAAATATTTTGAATTATCTATGAAATTTAAATCTTACTTAATGAATTATTTGAGTGGGGGGGGGGGGGGGGGATTTTGTCTAAAACTTGTGGATGGGTGGGTTTTTACCACAAATCATCTTATGGGGAGAATATCAAACTAGATGTAGCTTATGGGTGGGTTTTTGTAATTAAGCTTTTGTTGTTTATGTGGCACATTATAGAATATTATTGAGATCGGCTGGGTCGTCTCTAAAACCCAGCAGCAAATTAAAGAACATCAATACATAGGAGGTAGCACGCATGCAGGCGCTGGATCATCAGCTGAAGTCCCTACTGCTGCGCATTCTCAATTCTCATCAGCAAACGTGTCGACAAGATGATCAAGAGGCACATGCTAGTCATCCTGGTCGCGGCGCTGGCCATCTCTAGCGCGAACGCTTCTCCCATCCGGATGCGGCTCAAGCACACTGACGCCGGACGCGGCCTGAGTACCCACGAGCTGCTGCACCGCATGGTGCAGCGCAGCAGGGCTCGCGCTGAGCGGCGGTTCCTCTCCGATGCGGCGAGCGTTCCGGTGACACCGGGGCAGCTGGACAGCAGCAGCGGCATTCCCAATAGCGAGTACCTGGCGCACCTCGCCATCGGCACGCCGGCCCAGCCCGTGCAGCTGACCCTCGACTCCGGCAGCGACCTCGTGTGGACGCAGTGCCTGCCGTGCGTCTCCTGCTTCGCGCAGGCCCTGCCCGCGTTCAACGCGTCCCTCTCCTCCACGTTCGCCGGACAGCTCTCCTGCGGCTCCGCCGCGTGCCAGAGCCTGCCGGCGACGTCGTGCGCCGCGACCGGGGGTAATTCGTCAGCAACGAGCCCTTGCGGTTACGGCTACTCCTACGGCGACGGTTCGGTGACGCTCGGCCTCCTCGTCTCCGACACGTTCTCGTTTGACTCCGGGGACGGGGCGACTACGGCTGTGCCCGACATGGCCTTCGGCTGCGGCTTCAACAACACCGGGATATTCACGTCCAACGAGACCGGCATCGCCGGGTTCGGACGCGGCATCTTATCCCTGCCGTCGCAGCTCAAGGTCGACAACTTCTCCTACTGCTTCACTAACCTTACGGGGTCGACGCCCAGCACCGTCCTCCTCGGCCTTCCGGCGAGCCTCTACAGCAGCGCCGACCCTAGCGCCGTTGTCCAGACCACCCCTATTGTCCAGAACCCTGCCGTTCCGTCCCTCTACCACCTCAAGCTGACGGGCATCACCGTAGGGTCGACCAAGCTGCCCGTCCCGGAGTCCGCGTTCGCGCTGACGAGCAACGGGACGGGCGGCACGATCATCGACTCCGGCACGGGCATCACGTCGTTCCCCACGGAGGTGTACGACCTCGTGCACGACGCGTTCATCTCCCAGCTAGCGGCGAGCCTCCCCGTGGTCAATTCCACGGCGACACCGCTCTGCTTTTTCACGTCCCCGACGACGACGAAGCCGGACGTGCCGAAGCTGGTGCTTCACTTCGATGGGGCGACGCTGGACCTGCCGCGGGAGAACTACATGTTTGAGGCCGAGGACGACTCGGGCGCCAGCGCCACCTGCCTTGCGGTACTTGCTGGGGATGACATGACCATAATAGGCAACTATCAGCAGCAGAACATGCACGTCCTCTACGACCTGGCAAACAACATGTTGTCCTTCGTCCCTGCTCGCTGCGACATGGTTTAGAGCGTCTTGAAACCCCTTCATTTACACTCCTTGATATGCCCTCAATTTCGTATAAATAAATGTAAAGCTGGGGGATGCCATAACATAAGTTATTTCAGAATAAAAACACATTTAAATATAATCTTATTGGACGCTACAAACAGAGCACGACTCAGCTGATTAAGTTCCTTGTTTTCGAACCTACTAATCCAAGTTCGAGTTCTAGATTTAAGGGCGAGATAGTACGCATTGATGATTATTGGTTTCGATATTAGTATTTGGCAAAGTAGATCGCATTTCGCTTGTGGCTCCTGGTACGTGGTACCCAAACAAAAGCAAAATGGTCATATATAGCAAAATGTACCAAGCAGGCGCACATATCTTATTTTTCCATAGATACAAATCCACGTTTTTACTTCTTTTAAGCAATTATTAAGAACCATAATTAGCATATTTGCTATATAAAAAATATAGAGAACCTTGATCAATCAGCATGCTAAAGGCCAAGAAAGAAACTTATTTTGCATCTCTCGTTTGAATTTCTCCCCAAGCCTTGTTACAGGTACTGTACATTCCTGACTGCGATAGAAATTAAAATGGGAGTCAATATCTACATCCAGCAACTGTGCCTCGGATCACTCACCAGTCATCATCCCATCTGACCCCATGTTTAGCAGCGAGGTAGTAAGCATTGATAGGCCCTCTGTCCCCAGCTTCGTAGAGCTCCGGAGCTACTCTGTTCTGGTCTATCTCATGGATTATAGGAGTCAGCACGTCCCATGCAGCAGCCAGTTCATCACTGCGCATAAATAGATGATTGTCTCCATCTACAACGTCCAGTAGTAGATGCTCATACGAGTCTGGAATCTCAACCTTGTACCTACAAAACAAACATCATGATTTAGTATGTCACTATACTCTAGAACAGATCATACTGTAATTCAAGTGATCTCCATACTTGTCCCTGTAAAGCAAGTTGAGCTCTGATGCATCCAGTTGGAGCCCAAGTCCAGGGACCTTATTGTTGATTTTCAAAAGAATTGCCTCCTCAGGTTGATCACGTAGAATCAGCTCATTTGTGTCAAGATCTATGTCATGGCCAAAACGTTCGCGGTATATATTACCAGGGACGTGGCGAAATTGAATGCGAATCTCAGCTCTGGGGAAAAAAAAAAGGATGATTAAAGATCTCCAGTTATGCTTGGTCGATTTGCCATGTGATATTCTTTATAAAAGAATTCTCATTTTGTAATTCTATCTTTGGTTACTTAAGGTAGAGGAACTCTTCAGGGAAGTGTGGCATTAGAAATTGACTTGGCATATCTTATATCTACAAACAGAAATTAAGGACTATTGAATGTACCTATTCTTCATAAGCCCCATGCCCGTCTTGATCAAAAATGGCACCCCATCCCATCGGGCATTGTCAATGTACATGACAGCGGCAAAATAGGTTGGTGTCATGGATTTTGTATATCTGTCAACTTTGCCAGAGGTATCTTTAAGTTGACCGAGAACAACATCCTCAAGATCCACTTTCCGAATTGACCTGAGAACCTTTACCTAAATACATTACCTTATTAGATGTTAGCATTTTCTAACAGAGAGGACAAGTAGTGTGTGATTTCCTGAGTTGATAGGTTTCTACTGCCTAAATGCCTAACCTTTTCATCTCGAATATCCTCGCCTTCGAGACTTACAGGTGGTTCCATAGCCAATAGCGCTATTGTTTGAAGAATGTGACTGTGCACTATGTCACGAATTATACCATAATTTCCAAAGTATCTGCAAGAAAATAAGATTGTGAAATTAAGTGATAATCGAAAACGTAAACTCTAAGAAATAAAAATTCTTTTAACAAGGAAAACGAAGATATGGTAGAGATAATGGAAGTCAAACAGAAGAGTCATTACATTAAACAGTAATGCACTAATTATACCATAGCGCAATGGACAAGATGCATCATGTAGCAATAATTTGGAAATACTATCTTAACTCACCTCCCTTGTATTTCTGTTGCTGTTTCTTCAGAAAAAATGACCTATAGCAATTTATGTACATTAACACATTAGCAATGCATGTATAAAACATAAGCCTAACAAAAGAGTTTTTGACTATACCTGCACGTTTCGGATATAAGTCCGATTCCACAAAGGTTCAAAGATCAAATTAGAAAATCTCAAAACAGTTAGATTTTCAATCAGATCCTTCCCCAACAGGTGATCAATTCTATGGATTAAAAAATAGTATTAAGTCAAATAAATTGGAAGTCACAATTCAAAAAGAACAATCACAAAACAAAGTACTTTGACAATCACCATCTGTCCAGAAAAGGGAGGAACAGCTAAAGGCTGAAGAGATAAAAGATGAAAAATTACCTGTAAATTTGCTTCTCCTTGAATCTGGACAGCAAAGATTGTGTAACCCTATGCGAAGATACTCCAGTAAAGCCAAATGGTTTCTCAATAATTATCCTATTCCAGCCTTGATTAGACTGGGCACTGTCGGCAAGTGATAATGCAACATCAAGAAGTGCCTCTTGGGGAACAGCAAGGTAGAATATCCTATTTGCTGCACGAATACCCTTTGAACCAAAAGGTGGAACTAATGAACCTTTAACAATTTCCAAGCTCAAATATTAAAGATTCAAAAATAGACCTGTGACCAAGTTTTACCTCTATCTGAGCCATTTTGGAATTCAACCTCATCATCCCATCTCTGTTGTCATGTCCAGCATCTATGTAATAGGTCCTTTTAAGAAACTCGGTTAATTTATCATCACAATTTTCACTGCATCCACATAAACAACCAAGACACACTCTTATTAGGTTTGCAAAGCTTTCTTATTTCTTTTGTGGCAAGGAATCTATGAAAGAGGTTAGCATGACAGGAAAACATGCCCAGCATTACACCCCAAACAAAACTGTTAGTGTGTACTTCAAACATGTTGTAAGCTAAATGATCTGTCTGCCAGGTAAAGCCTCCAATGTTATGCAATAGTAACTATTAGGGGGCACATTGAAAATGTCGGAATGACAATATACAAGCATGATGTGTAAACCATTACTTATAAAATCTTAAGAGGCAAAATAATCTTTTTATCAAAATGCTAACGTAACAAAAAAAAGAAACATGGACAACTATCCTGAAAATCAATACAGCATTATAATGAACGGTTCATAACATTCTATATAGTGATTTCAAATCCAGAAGGGTTACTACACTATTTAGTAATAGAAATACCGATATTTTCTCTAGTTGCTAAGATAATATTTTCAAAAGTAAATTACGAAGCCAAGTTCTGACTCCTTCCAACAACAAAACATACTGGTGATCAACCCGGCAGGTCAAATTGGCTTCGATCATGGATCTTAGATCTTCATCTGTTATTGCCTTCCTAGAATACCCAAATATATTAACATCCTGCATTACAAATGAAAGAGACGTAACATGCTGGAAGTCATACAAACGAGTTGCAGAGAGTAAGTTAATTCAATTTCCCAGGTCGCAAGAGTTAATTATATTCGCACCTGAGGAAGAAAACCACTGTAATACAGCGCAAATAGAGCTGGGAAGACTTTATTTCTTGCCAGTTCACCAGTAGCCCCAATTACAGAAATGGAAAGAGATGGCGCAGTGTTAGACTGACCATGAAACATAGGAAACGTTTCTGATAGCACAGGTGGATGACTTTCAAGGTGTTTAGATGTCAGATGCATTGAATCTTTCTGGTTAGTTGAACTATTCAAAGTATCTGAGCTTGTACTGGCCATTTCATTTCCAGAATCTGCATAGAGATAGAGCGCTAAGGTGTACGCTATAAAGATTTACAGTTACAAAGTAATAAAATAGTATGAAGAGAAGTGTTTCTCCAGCTTTTCTATTGACAGAATGGCAGTTGAGAAAATGATTTAAAATCAAATGTATAGAGCAAATCTTAACACACTTAAGTCAATAATGTCAATATGTACATGCAAAGTAGCAAGCAAAGCATAAATGATTTTAAGTACCAACCACAAGCAAGTTGCAAGTTCTGACGATTTATCTTTTCAGTCGGAGATGTAACATCCAAGTAATAAGGTTTTTTTCCATCTCCTCGAGCATTTAGCTTTCTTTGAACTTGCCATCCGTGCTTTTTCAATGCCTTCAGGAGTTTCAGTTTTGCAGCAATGCAACATTTCGATCCACAAACTTGTGTTCGAAAACTTGTTGTCAGTCCTGCAACCTGTGTAGAAGCGTAAAGCAGCGATCGATCACCATGTGAATGCACCCGAAAAAAAAAGGAAAACTACTACATTATATCAGCCCTGCCTATGCATGTGATACAATTTTTAATGCGTAACAAACACAAAGCAACTGCTCAAGAAAGATCAACCTTGTGAAAGACAAGCAGACGTGACTGAGACATTAGCAAGATCTCAGTCACTAGTATTCCCAATCCCAACAACACGTAAACATACTCAAGTGACTGTTGATCCTGCAGGTATTACGTCAACTAAGTATATATTCTCCATGTTCGCATTCCGTGGAAGACATGGAGCGAAGTTGAAACGCTCAGTGAAATGCGGCAGACCAAACCGCCCAAGGAAAGAAAAGGTATTGACTCAAACCCGTGGCATCAAGAGTATCAAATCGGCTCTAATCTCTATCCACACAGCCAGGAAGGCTGAAAGGGTCACAAGAATCACACGCTCCCACGGGCAAAGCAAGCCTCAATTACCCCACCCGCAATAATCCAACGGGACAGCAGTCATGAGCACACGCATCAATCAGCATGGCACCGCACCGGCGTCCAGACATTGGGTCGAGACATTTCGTCGAGCAGGTTAAGCTCACGGCAGCGGAGAGTAGAAACTGTATACTACCACATCAATAACGCCACCGACCAGGCAACGATACTGCAGGAGGCGCTCAGGACGACTACTCACCGGGGAGAAGGGCGAGGCCGACAGAGAGGGCGCGAAGGACGCCGCCGGCGCGGCGAGCCCTGCCATCCTCTTCGACGCTGCTGCTAGCTTACTTGCTTGGGTTCCTTTTCCCCCTTTCGTTTAGATCGTGTCAGCAGCATATACTGGAGTAGTAGACTACTGAAGCACGGAGCTGAAGACTACTGCTCACTCGTGTCGGCTTGTAGCGGGGTAAAGGGAAAGGGAAAGGGAATGGGATAGCGACAGCTGATGTTGGAGCTGCCGTCGGAATTGAGCAGTTAGCCGCCGTATGCCATGGTTGCTTCAAAGCTGTCGAGCGATACAGATTTCCAAAGTATCCCGGATGTAAAGAAATACAGTACTAACAGAAAGCACAACCCGATAAAACCGTAAACCCCCATTTCGAATGATACTGTAAAATTACTCTTTATCAAATGCTGAAACATAACGAAAGGTACTCCAAAATCTTTTATAAAAAAAGGTACTCCAAAATCCAAATACAACACCTCGTGACATTTAGTGCTTCCCCGTGGAATTCCTTATAATCTAGTGTTCTGGAGCTAAATAGACATTCGATCCTATGTTATCTGTGCTGTTCTTCCAACCATTACAAAAGCTAGATATTCATCAAGCCTTTTATGTACTTCCATTTTTATTGTTAACAATACAATTGTACAATGTCAATCATAAATTCATGATAACTTTTAAGCTTTACCCTACTTGTACAGCACTGAAGTGACCGAGGATGTTAATACAACTTGTACAGAAGATGTTACTACAACTTGTACAGAGAGGACTGGACCTCTAATCATCTGCGAATGTGTGTACAAAGCTTGCAACCAGCAGCACCCATTGACCGATCGGCTTACGGAACAACACAAACGCAGATGATTTACTCCCGTGGCCTCGCAAGCCAAAGAGAACTCAGGGCACGCAAACGTGAAAAGTAGTCATGAATTGCAAGGTGTGCACGAGCAGCTTGCCGAATTGTCAAAATCCGTTGCATTTGATGAAGAGTCTGCTGGCGTAGATTGTCAGCCTAGCACAAATAGAACAAAAGAACTCTTAAGAACTTGGAATATCGAGAGCTACAGAGATAGGCTTCTCCAAAGCAAGAAGCATATGGAAGGTAAATGTGAGGAACTATGGAATAAAGTGTTGGCTTTCTTCTTTCACATTCGGGAAACTCTAAGGAAACACCATAATTCAACTGATGACTGCTCAGCAAATTAGTTTTTTCAGTTATTGTTTTACATATGAGTCTATGACAGATAAGAACAACAGCAATGAAAACATAACTACATTTTGAGCAGAGCCAGAAGTTTACCTGACGAAGGAAATTTTCGAGAGTGCCAAGTTTGCCCATGGCCATAGCCATTTGACCCATATAGTTCGCCACATTCCCAGAAGACCCTGGTGTACCAAGGGACCCAGCCAATGTTTCCGCCAAAGATTGCTGCAATGACTCCATTCCTTGTGACAATGCATCCTCAGCCTGCTGAGAGGATTGCTGGAGATTGGACAGCCCTGACGTCTGCTGTTCAGTTAGAGGCTCAAGATGATTCATAAGGAGCTGCAATTGTACAACAGTGTAAGCAAAAAGAGAGGCAACCATTCAAGATACAAAGAAAGACTTCACAACCTAATATTAAGCAAGTAGTCCTTCTGTTCCTTGGGCTCTTTCAGCTACAAATATAAATAGTTATGGATAGCTAACCAACATTTGCCCTCTATTACAAATTGTCTGTAATCAGTAATATCAGAATGACTTCAAAATAGAAAAAACATTGAATGTGAGGGGAAAAAGAGGGGAGTCACCCACATGTCATCAATATATTATAGTCAACATTTTCTAATTGGGACAATTGTGTTTTGGCCACAGTTTGGAGGTCAATGGTGACTTGACCCTGATTTTTAAATTTGGTATTTTTATCATAATCTTTTTTGTGTGTTTTTACCACAGATTTGACGCAAATAATGGTACAGGTGCGGTTCAGGTGAAACGCAATTTCAAAGCAGAGTCTAGATCATTATTGGACTCCAAATATGTGGTTGAAAAACAATTGTCCCTTTCTAATTCAGTTTTTTTGTCATGACATTGAGCAATACTGCCACAAAAAAGTACATTACGAAAATATTTGTCATGATAAAACAATAGTAGCAAGTATCAATCCTTTATGAATTTCTGGTCAAATCAATAGTTTTATGGTTGTAGAACGACTTATATTTGTACTCAGAAATGGCATAATATAGTTTTGTCTAGCATAGGTCTGTGGCTTTAAGCACCTTCAAAAGCTCAGATGAACGGAAACCCCCAAGCCACAAGAAGCACCTTTCAGCAGGTGTTTTCCACATGCCTGAAAGTATATGAAATACATCGGCCTTCGCAGCAATGCCCTTCTGCCTGAATATCTCATCATAATGTGCCATAATCCCATCTACTATAAGCCGGAGGTCACTATCACTTGCATGAGCATTTACTGCAGCCCTCAGCTCATTTATCTGCTTGTTTTGTTCTTCTTGCCATCGAGCATATTCTAAATCAAAGGTCATAGCTCCTGCAGACACAAGCTTATTTTGTAAGTAACCTTTCAAACGCTCAAGAATAAAATGACATAAGTAAGCAACTGCAATAGCAAACAGGGACAGGAGTAAGGAAGGAGATTACCGTTTCCACTCATAGCATGAGTTTGATCTCCAGAGCTGGAAATGAAAATTCCCTGCAATAAAGAATCCCAGTGAAGAAAATTAAAGGATCCTGTCAGAATGTCAAAAACGTTTTACAGAAAACACTCAAGTAGACACCTAATCATCATCAACCAAATTTACATTTACCTGCTGTCGAGCTTTCTGCAGCTCTTGCTCTAGACTTGCAAGTTTTAGTTTACTACTCTCCAGTTGCTGTACATAAGCCTTTTAAAACAACAAATGGCATAAGAAACAGCTGTTAACAAATAAAACGGACCCAAAAGGGACTGCAAATCAAGAAATTCTGCGCTTCGTAATTTGCACAATAACATGAAATCAGAAAAGAATAGAACTTGGCCTGCCTGGGTATTTTATTTGCAAGAGAAGACTTCTCACACAGGCCAAAAAAATTCCTGAACCCCTGCCCCGCCCTTACATAGTGGCACCCCTAATAGTAGCTAGGTAAAGGTAACCACACCCGTGGTTGCACATATATGCATCAGCCATGCATCAGGAAAACATTAGGCGGTGTGAGGAGGGGCTGTGGCTGTACCCCTTATAGTAACTAGGTAACCACGGCCGTTGGTAGCACATACATCAGCTAGACACGCACAAAATATCGCATATACAAAATTTTAAATCTAACCGCACCAAATTGTAACAATAGCTCCCTGATGTAATAACTTGAAGTAGTACAACTAATCTACAGCAAGACCCATTGGTTGGAATTAACCAGAATAATGGTCATAATACCTTTTTCCTCAGACGACTTTTTCTTGCTGCCTCACGATTTTGGGCAAGCCGTCGTAAGACCTACAGAATAGCAGAAAAATTATTGTCCAAACACAATCATTCTGAAATGGTAACTAATACTACAGAAGACATGAAGATAATGTAATACCTTTTGGTCCATAGGCTTGTCAGATCTATCAGACCGATCAGATGAGTAAGAAGCCATGGCAGCTCCACTCTGTCCGTTTTCTAACTGTTGAAATTGGTTGCAACAAATTAAAATATTGTTTATGCATCAAACTAAAATGTAAAGGAATGGTCCATCATCATGAACATAACATATAATGGATAGACAAAAGTTGGGGTACCCTTTGATCCTTATCGTCAGTGTCTAAAACAGTCAAAGTGTCAGTCCTCGAACTAGCATCGGCCATGCTGAGTTCTCGCCAGCTTCTAAAAATGAGACAACAAATTGCTTTGTTGTCTCTTTTTTCGCTTTTCTTATGACAAGATGATAAAGCGCCTGCAGTAGTTGTGTGGTCACCCAGAGGCCAGAGACGCAACCTGGAATGAATGTTAATAAGGCATAGAGATATAATAAATGCAACTGGAATTGACAAAACAGATGATCTAGCTAAGCACAGCACAAATACATAATTGAAACAAACAACAGGTAAGAGTTAATTGCATCCTTGGGACCTGAAAACATCGAATTAAAAACATTTAGCTGCGGTTCTATGAGAAAATCCATAGTTCTGATAGCATCCCAAAACCTAACTTCACTCATTAACAGCTCGTATCTCAAAAGCACCGAGAGCATAGCTAGGTCGCATGTTGGGTTATGGAAAACTAGCAAGGGGATCATCCTAATTTCAAACCACGTACATTCAGCTTGTGATATATTTGTGAAAACCGAGGTCAACCTATCTACAGCCGTAGTGCTTACTACAACCAGCAGCAAATTCAGACAGAGACGGGCCGAGCAAAAACGGCGAGGTAGGGAAGCTGCCCTGCCTAAAGCCAGTAAACAGACCCCTCAGCTCCCTTCTCCCAGTGAAAATTATCATCCCAATTCCCTTACCATCCACGGGGAAAGGTGGAATTTTTCAGCTCCCGTCCAGCCCTTGCGCAGGGAAGGAAGATGATTCTCTAGTACTAGTACTAGAAGATCAGGAACGAGAGCTCGGCCCTTACCTCGAGGAGGAGGCGCCGCGAGACGAAGCCGCTGTCGGTTGCCCGCCTCCGCCGCTCGTGCTGCACTGCAGATGTGCTGCCTGCTGCCGCCCTGCGTCAAATCTGATTGAGGTGGCGTTTGGGTTGGGTTGTTGGGTTGGACTGTTGGAGAAATGGTCATGTGCCTCTTCAACAATTTTGAGAGAAATTTTTGAGTGGCTTGGTTGCTTCACAACTGATATGCTGGTTCTTTAAAGTTTTAAAATTTTATTTCTCTTTTTATTCAACTTGAAACGAACACACTTTCAAATTTATTCTTATAAATAATGATTTCATTTATTATGATAAAGAAAATAAGCAACACAGATAAATAATATTAATAAGGCCCTATCAAAGTTGCACAGTAGTAAAGGTTGTGTTCAAAATTTGAAAACGTCTATGCTCTAGCTTATTCATTCTACAAAAGTAGATACATATGATTTAGTAGTAGGTTGGTGTTGATTAAGATTCATTAATTAGTAGTTATATATTGTGTCTTGGACATATTATTATTAGACACGATTTTTGAGTGACATTGGCATAAATCTTAACCTCTAATTCATCACTAAAAAATTTATATACCTTTGTTACCATTGATTTTAAATTTTATTTCCTTGAATGACACCAAAAATGACATATAAGATATTAAAATTTTAAATTTTCATTTGTTACCACCAACCATGGCATTCAATGGATGATATGTTAAGAACCCTGCTATAAGTCCGACTTATGTCTGACTCAAACAATCAAATGATGGAGAAGTGATGTATCTTCTATTTGGTACACAAATGGCTGTAGATTAGTATAGTCGCAATCAAGTCTGACATATACAAGGTTGGACTTGTATCATTTTTAGAATTTTAAGACCAATGGTGTTGAAGGAATAGAAGTTTTTTTATGTGGTAAATTAGGAATTAAGGTTTTTACTAATGACATAATTTTTTTATCCTTTGGTTAGGAAAAATTACATCCCTATTGTCACTCATTATGGTTCTATCCTAAGTCTAATCTGAATCTCAACTCAATCATTAAAACAACACAATTCCTTCATTCAAAAGTTTACATGCCTTCCGCAACCTAGTGAATGCACTTTTTTCTCTTTATGTCGAGATAATTGGTATCTTGGCTTTATAACATACTAAGAGTCAACAACAACTCTAATGAAGTTATCAAGCATCTTAGGTGAAATCACTTTGGAAAAAATTTTATGATATCAGAAATGGCTCAAATACGATTGAATCCCATTCTACTAAAGGCCAATGCTGTAAGAGATTTTGTTTATTCTGCACATCTCTATATACTATTTTTATTCATCTTAAAAAGAACTAACTTTATACTCTACATGGATTAGACGTTTCAGGTAATATTCAATTTAATCGGGAATATATGGAATTGAAAACACTGATTAGGTGCATCATCATAAAGCGTTCATAATCTCACCCAAAAAAGATCAATTAATTAGGTTCCATAAATATTATGCTCATAATTTATATCCAATCACAACAGGGGGTGTAGCTCATATGGTAGAGCGCTCGCTTCGCATGCGAGAGGCACGGGGTTCGATTCCCCGCACCTCCATTTTGAAGCTCTGAACAACCCTAAGACTTTTCAGTTGCGGTTACGGGGTCGATCAGTTTGATGTGCAACCTGAAGGCGAAAGTTTGTTGTGCAAACCATCAGCCAGTCGATCTCTTGCCGTCATCAATCGTCAGTCAGACCGGCACGCTGGCGTGCGCGCGCGCGCGCGCTAGCTTGTGCTCGGTTCTTTCCATGTGAACCGTGATGTTTCTCTGAAACTTACTACCCTTGATCTTCCGAGCTGGCTTGTTAGGCTGTTACTGTTCCTTCTGGAACCCACCCGGCTCCGGACACTTGGGTGTCACCAACCCAACCCAGCAGTGCTGAGTGCTGACGTCTTGATCACGGACGATCCCAACAGAACCACGGAACGCATCAGTAGCCGATTACGACGACCTATACTGTTTTCCACCGTTAAGGGAAAACAGCTAAGGCCCTGTTTGGATGTAAAGTTTTTTTAAAGTTTTGACATAATACTATGGTTTGAGAAATACCGTGGTTTTAGTAAACAAAAAGGTGTTTGGATGTCAAAGCATGCATGCTGATGCAGCGTCGTCAACCCGGCTCCGTACTACAGCTACAGCTAGAAGTACACATATTATCGCCATGCCTCCTTAGTCCTTATTATTACCACGGACGACGACGGCCGCGCGCGGAAATCAACGGCAGCCGGCAGAGCTCACCTGCCCCCACTCAGTCGAAGGAAATGGATGCATCCATCGGTGGCGCCAAAAGGTCAGGCATTATTATTATTCCTTCCGGGGGCCGGGCGCCGGGGGGGCAGCACGACATGAACGACCAGCTTACTACCCATATTTGGATTGGATCTAGAAGGTCAGTGGCAGGCACGAACGCACGAACATATTTTATCCCTTCGTTCCTCCGTCGTCACTGCTTGCAGCTAGCTTTTCCTTCTTCATGACAGGGACGGGTTAATGAGGTGCTGAACTGCTTGGTTTTGCTGCAGCTGATCAGCGTACATAATGCCATGTCGTTAGTCCAAACATTTTTTTCCTTGCTTAATTAATTAATTCATGCGCCAGAGAGAGAAAGCGGCCGGGGGAGCATGATGTGTGCTCTCTCTGCCTGCTTGATGATCGAGTCAGTCGTAAGGAGTTGACAAATTAAAATCTGGTCAAGGGACGGAGGAGACATTTTCTTCCGTATGGGCTCTGGAGCTTTGAACAGTTCTTGACCAAACATGGACTATCTACTAGTAGTACTGCTGACCAGCACAGACAGATCGACGATGAACCAGCAGCTGCTCAATAAGAAAAACCGCCGTTGGCGTGGAGACCGCTGATGGAACCTGCGGATGGAAACGGAATCTGTCGCTCGTTCAGACAGACATCGACGACATGAAAATGTATATGAAAACGTACAAAATGGTCAGCCTCTATCGATTGTGCGTATACTGATTTGTGGTTCCAGGTTCCATCCGTGGACTCCAAGCTACTCTCGACTCAATTTCGAAGAAGTTTACTGTACGTACACGTACTGACGAGTTGACCTTTGGTTTTATTATCTTTCAGTGGTTTCCTACAACCGTCATTTTTCATCGTTTGGGAAAAAAGCGTCATTTTTCATCGTTTGGGAAAAACGAAATTTGTTTCCTTTCTCCTCAAGTTATACGCAGGTACGTACGAGCAAAAAGAACCCGTGCTTCTGTAATTGCTGCGAAAAAATCAAGCTCTCTAGACGGTACAACTGACCTGCAAGTGTTACGGTTGAATCAAACTCTCGAAGACTAGAGCCTGTAAGATCGACAGATCTCTCCAGATATCGATCTCCACAGCTAGCAATCAATATTGACCTGTTGACCTGGCCTACCTTCCATTCCTTCGTGCTGCGCTTAATTTGGGGTGTCCATCCATCTCGATCTGGACCAGATTGCATGCACGTTAATTCGCATTGGGGGGTGGGGACCTGTCCAAAGTAACTTGAATTTAATAAATTTACTTTCATTGTCTGTGAAGCTCTATATCTGTTGAACGAGCGAGCGCCGTTCGACGAAGCCGGTGTGCCCTAATAAACTCATTCAAGTTGTCCTCGTGGAAATTCCAGACGATTTAGCGTGGGGTTATGGTACTGGTTAAGAAAATACTGAATCAAATGAAGCAGTGTAGGGAGCTGTCCATCACTTAACGTAATTTAGTTTGTTTCTGCTCTTGACTGAAAAGCTGCTATATCGTAATATATATAAATCTGATCCTTCTATATAATTGAATTCATTCAGGCGTCAAACATCATGTCGTAACACATTAGGCCCCAAACTGATTCAACAGCGATGGATAAAAAAACGCTCCAGTTTGATTTGATAGAGCTAGGGTCTACGCGGTACCTCTCGCGTTTCGTTTTTATAAACAAAAACAGATATGATTTGAAACTCTGAAGTCAATCGCCGGCCGGGGGATATTAGTAGAGAGAGATGAGATTGAAAGGGAAGGGAAAATATCTGGTGTCGTTGCATGGTTGCAGTTGCAGCGCAGATCCATTCCATTAATTAACAGCGATGAGTTACCGCACGCCCTGCATACAGTTGCAGGCCTGCAGCACTAGGATAGTTGGATCCAAGGGGATACTGCACAACCCTTGGAGCTTCCTCTCATGTGCTGCTTATCAGTTGCGGGTGCGAGATTAGATAGGGATAGCACCGTACCGCGCGCCTTGACTAAGAGTGGAAAAAACATTGAGGTGATCGATCGCTACAGGTTACGACAAGAGGGCGCGCCGGCCGGTCAATTCAAATTACCTTTTCCTGATCTGTCAAATAATTAGATTCCGGTGCAAATGGTTGCTAAAGATAGATAGATATAGATAGATATCTACCGATCGAGTTTTGTGTGTGCGTAGCTCCCCCACACTTTAATATAGTACTCATTATGTGTGTTTTGTTCAACCGTGCATTCCTTCATGTGTTTCAGCATTATTATATTCTTTTTTATGAAACACGGTACAAACGCAAATATTTATATACACGTATTTTAATAAGTACAATATATCTGCACGTACATAAAAAAAAAGATTGTAATTTTGTCAAGGTTTGTGTGGCTTGTTCGTTTGTACTACAGGATATAACAAGCCGTGTGCGTGATGTTGTATTTCAACGCAGAAGACCTCCTCTGGAGCTGACTGGCCGTGCCCGGGGCAACAGTAGAAAGCACCTCGCGCCGCGGGTATCGTGTCCTCTCTTTTCAAAACTCCCTCTCGAAAGGACGACGACGACCACTTCGCGCCCCGCAATCAATGAATGACAGGGAGCAATTCAACAACTTGTTAACGTACGGGGACGCAATCTTGGACTTGAATAGTTTTGTTAATTAATTTATATTATACATAGTTGCGTACTACGCTGCTTCTGATTGATTGGATTAATTGATCTAGATCGATCGATCACTGCATGCGTCATCGGATCGTTGAGATGCTGCCGGTGCGGCGGCGGCCGCGTGGCCAGACATATCAAGTGACTATAAGCTATAGCTAGCTATATACTAGTAAGCTAGATATATATACTAGTATATAGTACTAACTAGCCCTTAATTTCGAGGCCAAATTGAAGAACTCTGGTGAGTCCTACGATGAATGAATCTGATGATCCGGCCAATATAAGGCCTACGTGAAGACAATTTTGCCATGTCTATGCATGCAACATCTCAACCCCCTGCTGCTCCCACATGGGTGTTTGTTGACCTATTGTAGTAGTATAGTTAACATGTACTCCGTACTAAACTATACTATATACTATATGAGCGATCGCGCGTGACAGGAAGGATGAGGAATACATGGTCCAGTGAAACAGGTGTCATCATCAATATAATTTTGCTTATCTTGTAACTACCCTGCAAAGACTAAAAAGTATGCTACATGGTGGTGCAATCGCCACACGTCGATCGTACACCCAACACAACGGATGGTGCTCTCTAGACAACAGAAAACTTTTTGGATGCGGGTGGTACACACTGCACAACTCGCGTCGCGCTAGATGTTGAAATAATTTATGAGCGCCGCCTAGCAGTAGAGTGAACGGGCAGGATTCCTATTACGAATATTATTCAGGTATCCTTGGATTTTCATTTAACTATTGATTTTTTTGTTCTATTTAATGTTTAAGTATCATCATTTTAAAAATCATCAGGGAGATAATATAAATACTTTTCTTATTAATACTTGATTCTATTGAGTAAAGTGCATCGTAGGTCTTTAAACTAGTCGCAATATGTTACCTAGGTCTATAATTCTCAAACTGACCATTTGTATCCCTAAACTATTTTTACTGTGTCAAGTGAGGTCCAAATCTATTTTTAGTGTATCAAGTTAGGTCCATTTTTCTTTTTAAAACATCATATGAGAAAAAAAACTAAAGTACCTCTATTCGGGTGGTTAGGACGTTCAAGTGGCACTTCTCAGGTCCTAGCTTCGTCCCTCATAACATGAATTTCTAATTGAGGTTGAAAAAATCCGTACGTAATAGTCCGCGTCAAAATACAGATTAAGGACCGACCTAAAAATCACATTGATCACGGATCCCAAACCCTTGTTATAAGAAAGTTCAAGAATTGTTTCGGCCTGTGTAAATGTTCTTTTCTTAACAAAATGTCCAAAGGACGGAGCTATCTTACCTCCGTGCGTCTAGGTCCTTTTTTTGAAAAATTCATGATCAGTATATTATGTATTGAGATAGAAAAAAGTTTATAATAGTTTTCTCTCATACTATAGTGTCTTGTGACTACCCATATCGAGTTGAATCGTTGACAAAAACGAACCTTTTAAAAGCGTCGTACAAAAAATTTTATTTTTCTAAAATGTTCATAATATATTTCTGACTTCTAAATGAGATTTGGACCTTACTTACACAGAAAAATAGTTTAAGGACCCAGATAATCAGTTTAAGAGTTTATGAACTTAAATGACACAGAATAAATAATTTAGGGATCTTCAGTATATTTTACTCATTTTTATTATAGACCCACAGCGAAAAGAAACGCGCGCATACACATTGATGCCTTCGTGTTGCTCTTGCACTTGCAGCTATAATAACAGCCGCTCGATCTCCTTCCTTCCGCCTTATTATCAGTGGAAACTCCAGACGAAAAATCACCCGCACGTGCACACTACGCGGCGCGCGCTAGCTCAAGTTTCCATCTACATGCATGTGAACATACGCTGCTGCGCGCGCATCTCTCTCAGAGACACGAACAGTGACAACAAGAGAGTGACACGAACGTCGATCGAGCAGTAGTACCCGCGCTTCTGGCGATGATCGCCACGTCAAACCAAACTCTGGGAAAAGATCATCGGTGTCTCACTCGTGGAGTCGCGTACGTGGACCTGTAGACCGACGACTGTTGTATTTGTATGTGTGTAATAGGGTTCCGATCCAACAACGCGACATGGATAATTAATAATCTTCTTTACTTTCTCTCTTGAACACCGCCTCAGCTTTTATACGAAGAGAGAGAGAGAGACACGAACCAAGTAATCTTCCATGAACCTTCTTTGTCCCTTTCGCTCTATCTACGGATATCGCGCACCAACTTTTTCTTCTTTTCTTTTTATCCAACCTGCTGATCAGATGAGCAGCGATGACAAGCAAACAAGGAGACCGTCACACCCGATCGACGATGACCGTACCACCACCATGTAAACTGAATCGATCAAAAACGCCATGTGCTCCAATGACCTGTCCGGGCCCGTCGAATAAAATAGTACACGTACTTGAAGGTTCCCGGAACCTGCACAGGGGCCCCCCATCATCCATTCGTCCATCCCTCCCGTGGCTAGGGAACGGATAGTCGGCGTACGTCGTCGTCGCAGAGCAGGGACGAGAGATCTGTCGAGGAACGACAAAAGCTAGTATTAACGATCTTCGTCACCGTCTTGCGGCGCCACGCACCCTATATAAAGCAGGCGCGGGCGCGGCAGCGGCAGCGGCAGCGGCAGCCAGAACCTCTCACCCTCGTCTCTCATCAAGCTCTCCTGATCGTTGCGAACACGCTATAACCACGCCAAAAAGCGCTGAGCGTTTTCCAGCTTTGCGTGACTCTCTGTGCCTTGGTTGTTGCCGTACGTACGGCAAGGAAACAGTACACGTGCGTACGCGTTGAGATGGATATGGACAGCAAGCTGAGCGTGCAGCACCACAACGGCGGCATCTCCAAGCCGCCGCCGGCGCACGGCAGGCGGGGCGGGAGGCAGCAGCAGGGCGGCGGCGGGAATAAGGGGATCAAGGTGGTGTACATCTCCAGTCCGATGATGCTGACCGCCAGCGCCGAGGAGTTCCGCGCCGTCGTGCAGGAACTCACCGGCCGCGACTCCAACGTCGCCGACCACGACCTCCTCGCCCGCTCGGGCTCGGCCGGCGGTGGCGGCGCGCCGTCCTCGTCATCGAACAACTCCTGGTCCTCTTCGTCTGCTTCATACTCCTCGTTCGGCGGCCGGGCCTCCCCGACGGCGACCGCCGGGGGCCCTGGACGGCCGGCTGCCGAGTACGCTGCCGGCGGCTTGGCCGCGCCGCCATCGTCGTTCCAGGGCATGTATGATCAAGCAGGGACCCTGCTCTACGGGCAGGACTACTGGTAGGATATAGAAGTTGGATCTCGGTTCCATCGATCTCTCATCTGCGATTTCTTCTCTCTACATATATGTCATGTGCATACCACCAGAGCACTGTCGTCTGGCCGTCTGCAGCTAGCTAGCGTGTGTACGTATCTCCATGAGTTTTTTTTTTTCGAGCGTGCATATATGCTTTCTCTCCTTGTTCTTGGGTTCCATCGATCAGCTGGTCTCTTGTACTTGCCACGATTGATATGTTACTAGTATCGGATATACATATACTGTATTATTTACTACTCCGTATTTCCCTCTCTTCAATCGATCGTTCTCTGCTCTTCATTCGGTCGTGCTATGCCGCCAATTGCTAACTGTGTTCATATTGTCTCTTTTCCTTCTCACGCCGGTCACCTGCACTCTCCTTGCAATGCCTGAACGCGAAATGCTACCTGGACTCTGCGGTTGCCTACTCCGATCCATATAGCCTCCCATAACCTGCTAAAGGCTCGAGAAAAAAAAATGCTATGGGGAGGGTCAGATCGGATTAAAATAAATTTGAATTTTTACTTGTTTTAAAATTACAGTTGTATCAGAACGAGTTTAAATTGTGAAAAAAAGGTAGTGGATTGAACTTTTTTTTTCAGTCATGTTTGCATCTCCAGCGTGGCTGATGGTCGTCAATCATTCCCCTTCCCCCGCAAATTGCCAGACATGAACAGCGGTGAGCAGGCCACCTGCCCTCTACACTGTGCTGACTTGCTTCTCCTAACGATTTCTGCAGTGTTTCAAAAAAAAAAAAACGAAAACTGATTTCCCCTCTGAATCACTTTGCAAGGAGCACTGCAAAAAGCCTCAGTTAACAAAAAAAAAAGTTGGGTAGTTCAACACATCCGCCTTAGGACTCGTTTGGATGCACTCCAATCCACGTGGGATTGAAGTGGAGTGCAGCTAAAACGAGGCTTTATCACACGAACATGGAATTTACGAGTGAATGACTTAAATTGTTGTTTTCTTTTCCACGGGGGACTTAAATTGCTAATTTGAGTTACAACAGACCAACTGCATCCAAAAGTTTAATTTAATATGGAAAGTTGGATAGTCTACTTATACTTCAACAAGGACAAAAAGAATATGGTTTACTATCCACCGTTTATGGTACCAATCCATAATTTAAAGTACCTTCCAAGGTTCCTAAAGTCATACTTTCTAGGAGATACTCTAAGCAAACACTAATTGCTTGTCAAGAAATTCTACAGATGGGCCATCGCTTCTTTTGTAAATATGCACCATAAAAAAACCTCAGGCAATAGTGATATTGATGACTTTATTATGTGGTTTGTTGTGCAGTAGCTAGAGAGACAACTTGGGAACCCAACAAATTAAATTTCAACCTCCTTTTTTTATACTCGGTGTAGTTCCTATGTTGATGGCAACTTCAGCGTATCCAGCCATCCAGGGCATGGTTCACCTGATAGCACTATAAGTAGATAAACTATTGTTTGAAGCATTAGTTAGACCGATTCCAAACCATTAGAAATAATTGTAGCAAATAACATTCCTAATAAACATATATATGATGAAAGAGAACTCATCACGTACACCACGCAAGTGCCGTTAGCAGCCACTAAATTATGCTTGTTGATTTGGTGGATTCCTTCCAGTCTGCTTCATGATCTGGAGCCAAGAATAAGGTGCACCTTGACAGAGTTGTTTGTTGAAATTGAAACACCAATGAGTCGAGAGAAAGCAGTTTAGATTAATGCTTAGTGGACAGTGAAACATCGATTCAACTATTTTTGATATATTAGTTGTTTCTTTCTCTCGATGTACTATGATGTCGATGTTGATTTAGACTAAAACCACCTTGACTATGCTTGGGAGTAATTGACTGAAATGAAGAGTTCTTTTCTTAACATAGACTGATATTAATAGTTGAAGATGTTTTTCCTAAAAAAAACATTTGTTGAGGATGTTGGACTTGGACGTCTGGCTGTTTTGGCGACGGAACAGTCCCCATGTTTTTTTTTTAGGGAAGCCACCTGGCAAAATTAAGTGAACAGTCCCCCTGTTATTAGGCCTAATGTTTCATTGGACTTGGGCTCCATCTTTTGATCCATTAATCTGACTTTTACTCACAATAAGACCTGGCCCAGTCTATGGTTGTGGCGTGAATTTTATATATTTCTTTTTAATTCCAAATGATCTATCTTCAGCGTTCAGCCATTCTTGTGGGCGACGTCTCTTGCCGAGTGGGCATGCCCGGCGTCACTTCGGTCGATTTGGTCTCTTTCCGAGTCACGACGACCTCGCCGCCATCCGTGGCCGGCCACCACCCGTCGGGATATATGGATTGCATTGCACGTTGACGACTCCTTCCGTACAATCAACACGCTCAATGCAAAATAGACAAGTTACTGTAAAATTCTGTACTACAATAATCAACACGCTCAATTTTACATTATAAGCTATAAATTGCACTTTTGCAAAAAAAAAAGTTACAAAATTGCACCCAATGTTAATTTGATCCATCGTCAAATGTAGTAAGTATTTTTTTTAAGGGAATGCTATAAGTACTTATAGTCAACCAAAGTACCAGCATAACACGTCAGGACAACAACATTACGCATTTACGCTAACAATGCGATGCTGAAGATACCGTCGATGACTCGGTGGTGCGAGATATAACCGGGTGCAGTGCAGGGTCTCGAGGGTCCCATGAGCCAGCGCCCTACCCAGACTGGATCCCGCCTCCCCGCCAACGTGCGATCCGCCGGGATCCGACTCCGGTCCACGTCACCCGCTGTTAGCTAAAACGCACGCCCATGCCCATAGCTCCCCAACACCAAATCCTTCTACACCGTGGAGAGCACATGCAAGTAGGACCCACAAATCAGTGATTCTAAGCTTACGTGCACCGCGCGCGCGGGTGACGCAACGCTTCCGGACACGGGCAGTGAGTGGCACGCGCTTAATTACAAGCAAAGTGAGGCCCTATTAATTCGAGCCCGGCAGCCCCGCTCTCTTCTCCCCCTCCCCTTCCCAGCCAGCGGCACCGCCAGCGCGGGTGGCTTCTCTCCGTAATTTCGCCGCCTCTTGCCGCCGCGGGGGTGGAAGGAGGAGGAGGCGGAGGGCAGCCATGGGCAACGCGAGCGGCCGGGAGGAGGACGCTGCGGCCGTGTACGGCGACGGTGCCGACGTCGAGGACAGTGGCGGGGACTCGTCCGTCCGGTTGTCGGAGCACCGCTTCCCGTCCTACGGCAGCGGGGGAGCCAACCACATGCAGCGCCCGTGCTCGGTGGGCGTCGTCGGGGGAGCCGGAGGCGGTGCTGGATCGCCGCCCGGAAGCCCCGGCCGCTCCCTATCGCCGCGGATGTTCGTGCCCCAGGTCAGATCACGAGATCCCGCGCCGCCCTCCACGCTTTCGTTTCTCGTGGGTCGATCCAGGCTTTGGTTTCGGATGCGTATTCTAGCCGGGATGTGGTCGGGTCAGGGTGATGTAGAGGCGCTGCCCTGATTTGGTTAGTTCGGTTGGGTCAGGCCCCATCGCGATCTGGAAGTGACTTGGTGTCGTCCGAATTCGCTCGTGATTAATGCTAACGTTGTTGTAGATTAACCGTTTCACCTCGAACACTCTGAATCGATTCAATGGCTATGCGCGTCGGATATATGATTAGTTGCCTACTTCGTACTAGTAAACTTTAAATTTTCTCCAGCTTGGTGTTAAATATTTCTCGTGGTCACTCGTTGAATCACGCAGACCAACTTTGATTGGCTGTTTCGCACTGCTCTTCCCTAATTTTCACATCATAGTTGGATACACCAATGGTTAAGAATGTATTTAACTGAATGTGCGAATTGTTCATCTAACTTTAGAGCCCTTTTTCCCTATTTTACGTTTTCATAGAACAGGGTGGTTGTGACTAGACCTCGTGCTAGCCTGTATTTTATATGGCGCATGGTGATGTGGGAAGTTAGTGACGAATTGATGTTCCAAAAAGCTCTGTCCTAGTATTTTTATTCCGCCAGGTTTCTTTTCATCTCCTGTGCACATCAGCAATTAAATATTGCTCGGGAAGTCGGGTCTCATGCATATTGATATTGATGCATACCTGCCTTGTCTTATGACCGACGAGTGAAGTGTCCACTTAAAGCTCAGTAGGAATTTCAGCCCCTGTGGTAGTATGTTTAAAAAAGTCCTGATGCTCTAATACAAAAGCACTCCTAATTTCTAGACTAGCATCACCACAGTTGATGTTGATGGGATGTCTCTGATAAACCAGGCGCACTATTCTTGCAACATGCATTCCACACAAATCTAACCAGCAATAGGCTCAAGATTGTAGTCTAACGAAAGTATTCATTTCAAGCTTATTTCAGAAGAAGTAAGTAAACAGTGAAGCCATTCCTTTGGCCTGTAATTTCAAAATAGGATGTTATATGTTTACCTTGATTGTGTTTTAAACTGCATATTTGAAATACCAAACTAGCCTACCCCAACTTGTTTACTAAATGGGTTGGTTGTTGTTGTATATGAAATATCCAAACTGTTTGTTCAACAAAACCCTGGCTACTTAATGTATATAAGCATTTAAATCATTTCATAATATTACTGCCTCAAGTTGGCTTTGTAGTACAATCGCTGGGCTTTTCCATTTCTATTAGAGTTCATTATATGCATTAGTTGTACCATTTCCAAACCATATTTATGTTTCTTATATTTGGTGAATTTTATGTCACTACTGGTAGTCTGATATGGTGGCATCCACTCATTCCTCCAAGATCTATTTCAATTGAATTGGTTAAGAAAAAAAAAGGGGGGAAATTTAATGCCAACTGTGCTAACTGAATTTGTTGCTCCACCTAATTTATTACTCCCTGATGCTTGCATATTGCATCTCGTGGCATGGCACATGATATAATGATAAAAAAGAATTTGATAACAGGGCTCTTCCAGCTAGCTTCAAAATGGCACCATATGGTCTTTCCTTTCAGCAACAGCAAACTATTGATTTTTTGAATAGTGCAAGCAACCTATTGATTTCTTGAATAGTGCAAGCCCTATTGATTTTTTAATAGTGCAAATTGTTTATAGTGATGTGTTAGGTACTATGAACCACATGAACAGCAATATGTATAAAAATGGGAAACTGAACTGTGTGAGAATTACCTGGTATTGGGCTTCAAATAAACTGGCATGTTCAGCAGTGAAGTGTTTACTTGATTTTTTATAAAAATATTGTCAGACTGTTTTGCTTCAAAATGAATAGCATCAAGGATGGGGCTTCAAAGTTCCCAATGGCACAATATGGGCAATTACACATGCAATATCTGCCTAACAATATGTGTGTTCTTATATAAATGAAGGAACTAAGTTATTTATGCATATTTCTATGTATTTCTATACTTGATATTATATTTATTAATTTACCTCAATACTTTGTTAAGGGTCAGCATCATTTCTTGGGAGCAGGACACCTCTCCATTTTGTCTTTGGCCGTATGTAGGGATGGGCATGGACCTTTCCACGGATCCTCTTTAGTTCAAAAAAGTGTACTAAATATTCAATTTTTGGTGGGGGAAAATGAAATTTAAGTTGTTATTTTTTTGAATTTGAGAGGATCCATGGATATCGGTGGTGTCCCACGCCCGTGCCTAGACATATGTATGCTTTAACAGTGGTGTATGGTATCTTCTGAAATCTGAACTTCAAGAATTACATAGGAAACCTCAATATTAAGACTTGCCAAGCTTAGTGTTTTTCTATGTGAACGTTTTTGAGGTCTCCCACATTTTCTTTAGCCTTTGACCCAGCTATCATAAGTAATGTTTTGATTGCTTATTATCACACTTGTGGTTACTATTTAGGCTATTTTTATTTGATGATAGGCACATGAGGTGCACGTACCAACTGTTTGTGTGAACCAAATATCCGCAGCAGTAACTTTGGTGGAGTTTGTTCGATGCCAGAATCGTAGCATTCTTCTAACAATCCTAAATTCTTTTTTAAAGCTTCTTAGACCCTTACCTTTCTCTTATATTCAATATTGGCTCTACTTGCCTTACAGAATTATTGCTCATGTTTTCTCTCAATATACAATAGTTCTTTCACCAAGTTATTATTGCCACAAAAATAAAATAATTGATAGCATCTTATCCACAAATTTTGTAACATAGATTACTTTGGTGTAATATCTTTGTGTGATACATAATCAGTTTAGTTTTATCTGTTTCTTCATTGAGGATTAGCTACCTTGAATGTGTCAGGTAGGAATTATTATCAGGGTATTGACTAGTCCTGTATTGCAGACACCTGTACCTCCACTACAAAGAGCTGCTGAGGTGACCCCAGTATTTAACCAGATATTGATGAATGAACATGAAGAGTCTGATGACCCCCCTCAAAAAGAAATTCCTGCTTTGATCGTGTGGACCCTGGGAGGAAAGAATGTATATGTTGAAGGGTCATGGGATAACTGGAAATCTAGGTACAGCGAATAATTATTAATTCCCCTTATGCAGGGCTGTAATTTCAGGCTGCAACAAACTTGATTATCAGATTGTTACTTTATATATGTTGCAGGAAAGTCATGCAGAAATCTGGGAAAGATCATTCTCTTTTGCTAGTTCTCCCATCAGGAATTTACCGTTACAGATTTGTTGTAGATGGAGAAAGGAGATGCCTTCCTGATCTTCCCTGTGAAACAGATTCAATGGGCAATGCGGTTAACCTTCTTGATGTTAATGTGAGTATCTTTCTTTTGCACTCAGGACTCGAGCATAAAGAAAGAAATGTTTTCTTGGTCCAGTCTTTATTACGAAACCTTGGTCCAATAGTCAGGATAGGAAAATTTTTTTGAAAAGGCACTACATAAACTTCTGCAGTTTGTCCAATTTTCTGGAAGGATTTGAATTTTTAATTTCCATGTAGCAATCGTGGTTGTCCCAATTATTGGATTTGTTAAAAGTTTCACTCAGTTTACAAATTTAAATGGTTGAATACGAGCCCATAAAGCTGGTATAGCTGGTATAGGAATTTGAATGGTAATACGAGCCCATGAAGCCAGTATACATATGTTGAAATCATCACTGATTCATTTTTTCTCGATATTTGCATGGCGATTGCAGGATTTTGTCCCTGAAAGTGTTGAGAGTGTGGCAGAATTTGAGCCGCCTCCATCTCCAGACTCTAGCTACAGCTTCCAGGCACCTGAGGAAAAGGACTTTGCAAAGGAGCCCCCAGCTCTTCCCTCGCAGCTCCATCTGGGTGTCCTAAACTCACAGAACTCAGAAGAAAGCTGTGCTCGACCCCAGCACATAGTCCTTAACCACCTCTTCATCGAGAAGGGCTGGGGCGCCCATCCGCTGGTGGCACTTGGTCTAACCCACAGGTTTGAGTCCAAATACGTAACTGTGGTCCTGTACAAGCCCATCGAAAGATAGCGTAGCACGGCACATGAAGTGGAAGTTTAATGCTTCTTGACAACTCACCGCGTGACCGTCAATGAACAGAGACGATCGAGGTCCCCCTCCCTTCTTCCTGTAAAAGCGAATTGAGAGGTTCAGGATTATTTTTCGTTACATTTGACAGCTTGCAGGACCTCTAGTTGATGTTGTACATGCTGCACTATCATGATGATGTTGGCCTCCTGGTTTTATAGAGAGCCAAAAAAGAGTATGTATGCCTCCGTGTCGCTGTTGACTGTTCTGTTGTTCCCCCTCCCTCCCTTCCCAAGAATGAAATGTGTAGACTGAGTACCGTGGAAATCCACAGAATTGTTAGGCGGCAGAGTTAGATCCTGCTGTAGATTTTTAACTGTGCTTGAATGGTGATCACTATGTAATAAAATCAGAGGAAATTACAGATATGCGAAAATGCATGTTTCGCCTGAGACTCGAAACAGATGCCTTCCTCTGTCTCAAATCTCAATATCTGGTGAATGGCGATGAAACTGCCGGCCCATTTGCTCCAAGATCATCCACGCTGAAGACTTTGCGGTGGGCGGTGGCTCTGGTCTCTCCATTTAGGTATTGTATCCGCGGCTCATCATTTCACCCCTCTGGCAGTGAAAATTCTAGAAAGCGCGTCGACGACCGATCATTCGACCGTGCTGTTGTTGCGAAACAGTTTGTCCGCGGTGAAAACGCCAGAGGAAAAAGTGTGGCGCACGGGCACGAGGAAACGTCAAATCTTGTTCATGGGCACGACGCAATTGATCCCTGCTGCCTCGTGCCTGCCCGCGCAAGTTGAAACAGGTTGTTGGGTGACTGAGTGAGAAAAAAGAGGAGCCTGAGACACCTGCCCACGCACGTACAGTAAGGCACCAATCGGTGCATTTCTCTGGCGCGGCGGTGGACCGGACCGGATCATTTTTCACTTTCGCAGCGGCCCTGCGCTTGATTGCCTGAGTCAGGCGTCAGGGATCAGTAGTGCCAGTGAGTAGCCGGCGGCTGGGCTGGCCCTGGCCGGCCGCACGCCTTTCAATGATGCCTGTCTCCTCCACGCCCTGTGCAGACTGCCGAGCACGCCAAGACCGCCGCGCGCACGCCGCAGCAGCGGCAGGAGTCGCGAGCACCACCACACGCACAGACAGACTCTCTCCCCCTTCCTTTCTCCTCCTACTCAGAACAGAGTCTATACCATACGTCCCTCTTCCTCCCTCCCTCCCATCTCTTTCACAATGATTCGGTTTCAGTTCCAGTGTGGCGCGAGACGAGGAGCGCGGTATTGGTACTCGCCCTCCGCCGGCCGGGCCCCTTCTCGGCTCACAACACTGTCGCCATACACCCATCGTGCCGTGTTGGGTGCACGCGCGCTCGCGTGGTGGGGCGGTGTTGCTATGCTCGCTACAACAGGAGCTCTAGCTCGCTGCGCTCTCGCTCCACGGGCCTGTCCTACGCGGGTGTACGGAGGCGACGACAGAGACTAGGTATGACATGCATGATGCATGGAACGCGCAACGCAACGCGACACAACACAAGGCGCCGCAACCGCACCGTGTGGTGGTTGAAAACGGTGCCCCCCCCCCCCACCCCCCCCCCCGCGCGTGCTCGGACGAAAGTCTGTTGGCGCCATGCATGGCTTGCTTCTTCCAATAAGCGAAAACTAACGCATGCAGGCCCCGGCCGGACGGCCGGCAGACAGGCTTCATCCGGGCGCCCTTGAGCGTGTAACGTTATTACGGCCCGCCGGTAATAAGCGAAAATATCGGTGCACGCTCAGAAGCAACAGCACCCAGGCAGTCTACGCTGCTGCAATTATTGTGTGCACTCACTCGCTTCTCTCTTTGCTACTGTACTATATATGTCGAACCTACTAGTAGCTGCTAGTACTAGTATATGTCGAACCGTGGTAGTACGTAGTACGTGCTACATTGCTCAACTGTGTGCTGTGATGATCGACGAAGATCGAGCACTAATTAACATTCTTCGCCATTGCTGCAACATCATAGCTTACTGATCGAAGAAGAAGGCGCGCCAAGCAAAGCTAGCACGAACGAGCGAGAACAAAAGAATGCCAAAAACACGGGAAACCCATCGATCGTGCCCCCGGGCACGTACGTCGGTTCCGCTGACCGTGCCGTCACCGACGAGCGCAAGCTAGCGGACAGCGGGGACACGCACCCGGAGGCGCGCGGCGCGCGTCGCAGTCGTCGCAGCAGCCGTTTCCGGGACGGAGACGGGTCCCTCCCCTCGATCTCGCGTCGTCGCTCGATCGATTCGCATCTCCCTCCTCTCCGCCACCGCCGCGGCGCAAGACGATACGGGTTGGTGGGCTGGGTGGGGGAGCGCGCTGGATCGTGTCGTCGGGCAGGCGTTCTACGTGGCGTGCCGTCGCGCGCGGACGACGCTGCATTGCCACGGAACTCGCGGCGCCGCGCGCGGCCGGGTACAGCTATCCGTTTTTATTTATTTATTTATTTATTTATTTATTTATGTTTATGCACCATGCCCCGATCCCCAGGCCCGAGGGAATGATGGGTGTCAGGGTGTGCGAAACGCATGGACCGAGCCACTGAGGCTGAGGGGAACCTTTGTGCTTTGGCTCCCGGCTCCGTGCGTCGTGTGTGCAGGAGGAGGCAACGGGCTCGCCACGTGGGGTGTCTCCTCAGGCGCAGAGCCTAGGATCCGTTCCGCTTCCACCTCGGAGTGATGGATGAACATATGCGACCTAGGGCCCCTTTTCTTTTTGCCTTGTGCACTGCATAGTAGCCTCTTTTGCTTTTGCCCGCTGGATTTCTCTCACCATTCCATTCCCCTCCGGTCGTCTTTAAATGTGGCGCTAGTAGTAGTAGCAGCAGGAGTAGTCGTAGTAGTAGTGTGCTACGGCATTCTCATTCTGCGTGCCCCTGCTCCGGGCCTGCGGCTAGTACTACAGGGATCCACCGAGATTAGTAAAACACAGGATCAAAATCAAACATTTGTAGTAACGTTGATCGCTACTTACTAATAGTAAGCAATTCTTAATAATTGATCCTAAATTGAAAGATATACTACTTAGTTTAATCAGGAACGGGGTTGAGATGTGCTAGTGAAACTATATCTTTGCACTCGCGTTTCCCGAGACGTGGCTGTTTGGAAGCGGACGACGACGACGAGCTGTAAACTTGAAGCCAAAGCAAACGATCGTCGTAAAGAGAGAAGGCCAACAAACGCAGCGCCATACTGGCTCCGATCGAAACGGAAACTCGATCGATCATAACCAAGACCGTGTCCAACTTTTTACCACGTGCCGGCCGGCCGGCCGGCCAGCCAGCCCTATGCTGCCCAGCAGGGCGACGACGGCATGATTTGAGGGTCATCATCATTCCGTGTTAATTACTACTAGTATTATCCTCCACGCTGGCTGGCTTAGGCTTATAGGCCCTGTACTTCGCTGCAAGCAACCTCTCTTTGCTTGGGTCGAATGCAGCAGCACGTACGCACAGACCACAGAGGCAGCTGTGTAGCTCGATCTGCTGCCTCGTGGTATAGGGTACTTGTGGCGAGCAAGCGCAAAGCACGCAGCTAGCGCCCCGCCCACTGAGCGCGGCAGATCAGTGCAGCTTAAACTCGGATACTGCCCACCCCACCACCCCCAGCTTTTGTCGACGCCGTCTCACACTACTAGCAGTAGTAGCAAAGCTCGCACACGGAGAGAGTGTGCCTGAACTGCCCTTGCCGTTGTCGCACGCTTGAACGGGCAGGGAAGGGGCGACGCGGTCATTACGTGCGCCACGCGCGTCGTACGTGGTACATGGTGCCTTCAATTATAATGCCGTGCCGCCGGTGTTTCGCTGCTCCCGCTTCACTGAACAAACGGCTCAAACACGCACTGAGAGCGAGGATATGCAGCAGCAGCCGGAGTCCGCCGCCCACCGACGGGCCTCGTCGTCGGCCACGTGCTCCACCGCGCCGAGGCGGAGCGGCGTCGGGTGCATGGCCGGGCTCCTACGCCTGTTCTCCCCGTACCACCGTAGCCACCACCGGAAACGCATCACCGCCAAGCAGCCACCTCCTTCTTCTTCTCCGGCAGCACCGCCACGGCCGTCGTCCTCGACGCCACCTAAGAAGAAAGCGGAGGCGTCGTCGCCGTCGCCTTTTCTTTCTCCGGTGAAACCGAAGCCGTCGATTCCGCAGCAGCAACAGCAGCTCCGGAGGCGGCGGTCGTGCGAGGCGCCGCGCAGCCCGACGATCGCGCCGGAGCACAGGCGGTCCAGCTGCGACAGCCCCCGGCCGCCGCCGCCGGCCATCGTGGCGCGCCTTATGGGCCTGGAGGAGTCCGCGCCGCCTTCTCCAGCAGCCACAATGGCGCCGCCTTCTCCAGCAGCCAAAATGGCGCCGCCGCGGCCGCCAGTAGTAGTGCGGCCGACCCGCCCTCCTCCGCCTCCGCCTCCTCCCTCGGCTCCGGAGACGGCCGCGGAGAAGCGGCGGAAGCTCCTGGGCGCGCTGGAGAAGTGCGACGAGGACCTCAAGACGCTGCGGCGGATAATCGCGGCCGTCCGCGCAGCCGAGATGCGCGCGGCCGCCGCCGCGCCCGACGGCGTCGTTGTGGCCACGACGACGCCACCGGGCAAGGGCGGCGGCAGTAATACATTTGTCGTCCTCGGCGGCCGCGACGAACGATCACCGTCCCCGTCGCCGCAGCAGCACAAACGGCGCGCGGAGGAGGATCAGCAGCAGCAGTACCCCAGCCCGGACTCGGTGCTCGACGCCATCAGCTCCCCGAGGTTGCCATGCAGGAAGCGGCCGTCGCCCTGCACGGACCACGATGCGGGTATGAGCAACAAGGCCGGTTGCGATAACGGGACGAGGATCGTCAAGCCCTCACGCACTTTTGTTTTCTCCGGTACGTACGTTTTGTTTCGACGCACAGCACAGAGTCCAAGCACTCACATAGCAGTCACATGCAGGCTCTCTGCCATCTTAGTTCTGAAACTTCTGATCATACAACATCGTCTGCCTGTCACATCGAGTCTTATTATTTGTGTCTACAAAATGTGCATGACAACTACACACTTGACACGTCTCTCGTTTTCCGTGCCGTACGCATGTGTATGCAGGCGGCTACTGCAAGAAGACCAAGCAGGCCGGCGACGAGCTGCAGCTGCCGCACGCGGCGCCGCAGGTCGCCGTACACCACCACCACCATCACCCGGCGGTGCCGGTGGTGGTGGCGGCCGCCGAGACGACGACGCGCACGTTCCGCCCGCGCGCGGCCGGGGCGGAGAGCTGGCGGCACCACCGGCGACGGTGGGAGCTGGAGGCCGCCGCGGCGGGGCGGGTCATCCGCCACGCCATGGTGGAGAGCGTGGGCGACGCGTGGTGGGGGCAGCAGCAGCAGCAGCAGCAGTGCGCCGAAGCGGCCGAGCAGCGCGACAGGGTCGTGGCGGCGCTGGAACGCGCCGTGCTCCTGGACCTGGTGTCCGACCTCGTGGCTGAGCTGCTCCTCCCGCTCCAGCAGTCCGGCGCCGCCGCCGCCGCCTCCGGGTGCAGGAAGAGATTGTGCTTCTGATGATGATGATGATGATGAATGAGTTCGAGATCGGGATGGTCTTCGTGCGGGATCTCGCGTCGTTTTCTTGGTGTGTGGCGGGCGTTTTGCATTGCATGTGCTGATTCAGGTCAAGGCTTGACGTGTGAGGAATTCACTGCTCTTCTGCTGCGTCTGGCGCCATGGACGGTTGTCAGCCGATCGCTAGGCCAGTCCAGCTAGTATCCCACACCTGATAAAGCGACTGGTGATCGTAGTAGGAGGAGCAGCAGTGGTAGCATTGAAAGAACGGATTTCGCCATGGCGTCGGTGTAGGTGCAGTAATCAATACTCGGGAAAAAAAAGGTGCAGGAGTAATCAATAAAAGTGGATACTTATGGCAAAAGAGCTGGCGCGGCACGCACGAACAAAAGCTTGGGGGATCGGTCGATCGAGCACTATTACAACCGCTGATCTTCAGAATGGCCAATCAATAATGGCGGGGGGGCTAGCTAAATCGAGCACGAATATACAACAGCAGTAGTATAGTCTTCTTTCTTGTCTGGATTTGGGGGGGGATTTGATTCTAAGCAAGGTTGCTCTTGGAACCACGCATCATCGTTTCTTCTTGATTGAACTTTGTTCTACGTAAATTTCTAGATAGGTTCTAAGCAAGTATGTAAATTCTGAAATCTGGAGGTGGACAGATCGCGAGATGGGCAAGAACGACGACCGCGTGGAAGTTAGCGCGCGTGCTGCGTAGAGTACCAGGTCAGGGGGCCGATGATTGAAAATCCTCTGTTCCTGCTACAGTACAGTGCAGTGCAGTGCAGTGCAGGCTACGTAGTAGTAGAGGCTGCGCTAAGCTGTGCTAGCCTCGTAGGCGCTGCTGGTTCGTCCTCCGCCTAGCCTGGCCTTCGCAGTAGTACTGGTAGCTTCAGCACGCTCTCTCTGCTGTCCTTCGATTCAGGGTCGGTCCATTTTATGTTTTCATTTCTACCGAGCCGTTGCCGCCAAAAGCAGAGGCCGGGTACCACGTACTGTACTACTACAGTTCAGTACAGTATACGATCGCGCGTACTCCCTAGGACGCAGGAATCGCCCAAATGCTGCCTCGTCGTGCAAGCTGACTGAGACACGGCGGCGCGGCAAGCATGTACATACGACTGCCAAGTGTTGCCACTGTGCGTCTGATTACGTAGACGTACTGGACCGAACGATGATCGTCGCAGCAGGGGAGGGACCGCGCGCACAGTAATGCAGTACTATCGTCACGACCAAAGGAAGAAGACGAACCCGTTTCACCGCATCTCGCAAAAGGCACCAACGTTCCGAAGAGCTCTCTTGTGACTCTGGCGGGTCTCTGGTAGCGGTAGGTGGCTCTGTCCGTGTAGTAGTAAAAAAGAAAAGAGACAGAGAGAAGATAAATGTTTGTAGCTTTGACCATCAATAATTTAGCTCACACAATACGGGGATTATTAAGACACTGTCCCCCTTTTCTTAGCATGAAAAAGAAGAACTCATAATTTCGTACGCTGGTCCTGGCTACACGAATAACGAGCAAGTGAAGCTCCGTATTTTCGTATGCACGATCTCTGGTCCTCCTCTTCTTTTGTATCAAAGGCACGACGACTGCCGATCTGGCTGTTATCTCGAGGGTCCGTCCAGTCCGTGTCCGACCTCAGTTCAGTTCCATCCTCCAGAAACGAAAGAGACGGAAAGCGGAAAAAGGAGGCGTGCGCGGTCCAGCCCAGTTCAAGACTAGATTCGGGCCCATTTGGGACGCAGAAGAAAAGGCAGACAGCCGGCCGCGCCCATGTTTGCTTTACTTTCACGAAAGAAAAGAAGCTCTTCATTTCCATCACTCATCCACTGGCCGCAGGCACTAGCACTACCTACCTTCACCGCAGTGAGCCTCACCTCACCCACCATGATTGGTGTGGCATCCGGAGGCGGGGGCACCGCATTTCACCTTGGCCGGATCCCAAGCTTCGTTGCTGGTGCCCCCCAGGAAGCAGTCCAATCGAAACCGCCAGGCTTTTTCGCAAAGGTGAAAAGCAAGCGAGGAAGGTGATGATGATGGCGCTGCAGGCCGCCATGAACGCAGTGGGTGGGGTCTTGTGCTCCTGTTCCAGCATCAAAGTGGAAGTCTAGGGCCGGTTTACACATAGAAATAGTGGCATGGGCCTTCGCTTCGTTCTATAGATTGGTAGCACCGGGCTCACGAGTTTTCAGAGACTACCTTGGGCCTCAGGCACGCGGTCTATCGAAGCACAACCAGGATGCGCATGCATGCGTAGGTGACGGGGCAGCTGCTGGAGGTAGTAACAGAAGGTGTGATCGTGCAGCCCTGTTGCTGTAAGGGAGAAAGGAGGAGGAGAAAAGAAAAAGAAAAAGAAAACAGCTGCAGCATGGCTGATTCGATCAGTCCTAGAGACGGCCCTCTATTTGTCTTCTAACACTGTAGTGGAATGTAGTACATTCTTTAACGACTTAAGAAATGCTTTTTTCCTTAATAAACACTACAACTATGTATATTCCGTGGCACACACAATACTTCTTCAGGTTGATCGCAATTTTGAGACCTTGGCAACCGCCTGTGGAGATTTTTGGACCAGCACAATGTGTGTGACGACAGATCCGATCGCAACATCGCACGCAACGCGCCTGCCTGGACACACGACGATGTTGACAACCTGCATCTCCTGTGCTCCATCATCATGCTCGTATTCCAATAAACAGGCATCAAAGTAATAGTCGCCAGATCATCGCCCCTCCGGCTATCATGGACGCCATGTCTCTCTCAATCAGCGATCGCGGCACGCACGCACACACTGGCATCGTGTCAGTCCAGCTCCAGCCTGGTGGGGGCCAAGCGGCAGCAGAGCATGCCAGCATGCATGATCGGGCAAGCAGAGGGAGGAGGAGGAGGGGTAACTTGGGGAATTCGCGGCGCCAAGTTAACGGGTGAGGAGGGCGTGTGTGGACGGCGGAACGGAGGTGACGGGGGCCGTGCGTGCGCGTATTAAAATCCCGGCGAGTTTCCCCCGGCGCGAGGCTCTCCCCTGAATTCGCTCCCTGCCCTCCGGTCGCCTTCCTTTCCAAACCTTTCCTTTGCCACCCTGCCTGATATCTCCGGCAATCGCCCCCCGCCACCGCTCGTTCGTTCTTTCATTCGCCCCCACGCGCGCGAGAGAAGGGCAAGAGAGAAGGAAAGGAGAGCCTCGAGGCCATGGCGGACCAGCTCACCGACGACCAGATCGCCGAGTTCAAGGAGGCCTTCAGCCTCTTCGACAAGGACGGCGATGGTAAGAGTCGCCTCCGTGTCCAGGTCCCCCTTCCTCTCCCCCTGTTCGTCTGTTGCTCCTGCGATCTGTACTTACTCTCTCCACCCACTCGTAGCCTGCTGCCGTGTACGATTACCTCGTATCTCCTTCGATTTCCGTATGAAACAAATGGATTGTTTCCTCGGGGTGCGGTCGCGCCTCCCTCCAGTGTGGAAGGATCGCTTGTTGAGCGTGCGCGCCGCGAAATCTCTGCTCGATCCGCCCGTTTCACCCAGCAACCAGATTTCACGGAGCGGTTGGTAGATCGCTGGGAAAGTTTGTGCGCGCGCGATGCGGCGGCACGTCTCCGGAATTGAGATCTCGCGCGCGCGACTCGCAGAAAGGGATCTAGATCGATGTGATTGAGGAACCGAACGCCTTGTCTCGGGTCCGTCCAGATATGGCGAGGCGGTTAAATCCGGCCCCGACTATGGACCATGCCATGCTGCCTTCTCTCTCCGGGGCCTTGTGCCTGTGGGCGGTAGGTAGGCATGCTTGATCCAGATTGGTTCGCTATGTTGTGGTTGGTTTGGTCGTCAACCTTCTGTTTTTAGTGCAGACACTTTTTAATGGCATTATGATTAGAGAGTTATGCATAGGAACTGGGATTTTTTCATGGGACACATAATTCTCTGTGTTAGAACAGAAAAAGAATTCAATGTTCATTAGCGCTCTTAGGTCCTAAGGATCTGAATGACTGAATCAATCAAAGGAACGGGTCCTGCTTTGTTCGAGCTGATGATCAAATTGGGGCCTGCTCAATTTTTGGTCTGCCTTTTGATGGTTTTTTGAGTAAATGATCATGTCTCCATAGTTTGCCTCTATGATGCAGCATGATGATTGTGATGTTATATTTTTAAATAAATTACGTACTATCTACCATTGAACAGGGGATGCTGCTAAGGTTGTCTGTTTGGCTGTTTGAATGAAGTTTATTTTGTTAGAATTGGTTTTCATCAACATTGAGAAAAATTCGTACCTTCCAGCAAACACGCGCACAGGGTCGTCCCTTAGCGGTAAGGTTGGAAATGACATATAGTTAGCTGGGCATCCAACTCATGAACGGCGGACACTACAATTTCCTGATCTTTATCAAGTTTTGATTGATATTGTTGAGTTATTACTGTCACTTTGACTGCACAATGGGATGACTAATAAAATTGAAACGGGTGAATTATAGAGTTCACTGTGAAGTTGGTCTCTATTTGGGTTATGTTATGGAGTTCTCACACTGTGAATTATGGCACAGGCTGCATCACAACCAAGGAGCTGGGGACTGTCATGCGTTCATTGGGTCAGAACCCAACCGAAGCTGAGCTTCAGGACATGATCAACGAGGTTGATGCTGACGGCAACGGCACCATCGACTTCCCAGAGTTCCTCAACCTCATGGCTCGCAAGATGAAGGACACCGACTCCGAGGAAGAGCTCAAGGAGGCGTTCAGGGTGTTTGACAAGGACCAGAACGGCTTCATCTCTGCCGCTGAGCTCCGCCACGTCATGACCAACCTTGGCGAGAAGCTAACTGATGGGGAGGTTGATGAGATGATCCGTGAGGCTGATGTCGATGGCGATGGCCAGATCAACTACGAGGAGTTCGTCAAGGTCATGATGGCCAAGTGAGCCGCGTTGATGGTGTACCCCCAACTGGAAGGAGGAAACCTTGCATTGCGTATTAGTAAGGAATGCAGCTTTTGTTTCCTTTGTCTTCCCTGAAGAACCCGTACTAGCTGTAGCTGCTAAACATTTGAAATCCCCTATCTCCAGTGTGTTGTCGAACCTCTTGCTTCCTGTGTGAATCTGTAAGGCTTTGCTTGTTCTGGATGCGGATTGCGGTTGGGTCCGTTTGCAGTTCTATTTATTCATCAAATCTGCTCGACTCCTCTATTACCGGTGTATTTGCCTTCTTCTCATCAGACCACTGATTCGGGTATGTGCTGTGCAAGGATGATGAATATTCTGTCATCAAAGGATGCATGTGCAAATGCTGATTTGAATAGTCGGGTCGCATGTGCGGCGTCTGCATTAAACGTAATGGTTGGTGAAGTTTGGTCGGGTTCTGGTTTGCAAGTTGGAAAGAAGATGCTGTTAGGTGGTTCGTGTTCTTGAAAAAAAATACAGGCAACCCTGCATTGTATATCAAGTACTGGTTTGTTTGTCGAGACTTGGTTTGTCGCATCGCATGAGGCCTCTAGCAAGCAAATAAATCGGTCTCATCAACGCGCAGCATGGTTCAAAGAGAGGTACGTTAACGCTTGCTAAATTTGCAGATCCATATTTCTAATCACTACATGTCAACTGTTTATCTAGTACATACTAGTTTATGTTTATTCGAAGCACTACCCCATAAATAAATTTATTGAGGGGGCTTGAACTGACAATTGGTACTCCCTTACAATATGTGATGCACCTCATCATAACAAACCTACAACAGCACTATTACTACTACAGCCTTATGGCTCCCATCCCATGCCATCTGCTTCCAGGCCTTGAATGAAACCAAAGAACGCGCCACTAAGCTCATCCGCAACCGTCTTCAAGACGATTGTTTCATCGGAGCTTACTTGGCATCAACTAACCAACGAACGAATGAACTTGCTTGCGGAAAACTGACTCTGCGATGGATACTGGTCATCCGGAGAAGGAACTATGTACAAGGGAAAACTGGCACCGGCCCATAATGGGGCGTTACGAAACTGCTTCATGCCGCTGCACTGTTGCCGTCGACCTCGCCTTCAAACTTCCACACTACATCCTTCAGTTGGGTTGATAGACTTCTGTAGAACTGTTGCACAAAAAAATGATTTCGGTACAATGTCAGTCCTTTTTTTCGGTTGAGTTGTTACGTTCGTTTATATAGCACTAGTTACTGAGTATCATATGACAATCACTGAAGATCTGTATACCTTTTGGAACTCAAGAGTATCTCCCTTTGCTTTCTTGACCTCAACCACATGTAGGGACGGCGCTATCTGAAAAACCTCAGTTGCAACATTTAGATTGCCTTTTCTGCCTGCTTTGGGGTTCTGCATCCGCATCTGAAAAGAACATACATACAGACTTATTAGGATTATTAGGAACATACGTAAGTGTGGAAGAAGGTAGTAAGAGTTTTGTTTCTCAATAAATTCGATATTGAGTACAAATAAACACAAGTATTGCTTCTTCGAGCAAAAAAATTACATTGAAAGTTGGAAGTAGAACGAGATGTTAGTTGATACTATATATACTGAGAAAAACAGGAATACCTTGTATTTTTTCTTCTGAACGTCAAACCCAAGAGGCTTTGCAGCTTCTTCAATCTTTGTGATGATTTCCTTTGGAGGACATTGTGATGTGAATCTTGTCTCTCTTTGATACTCCTGTAGTTTTTTAGAATTGGGCTTATTATAATGATATGTAGTCTCTAAAATATGCATTAAATAACAAGAAGGTTATCAGTATAAGAACACAGCAGAAATATTACTTACCTTCTTTGCCTCAAACAAATTTTCCAGATTCAGTGCCTGGTTCAGCGAAATCAGTTCAAATGCGTTCATTGAGGTTGGCTGATCTTCAGTTTCCTCTTTGACATGCTGGTCCTGGTAAAATATAGATACAAAGTTAATCACTTAATTCATACTAAAAAGGATAAATAAATATTTTAACAGAAACGGGTCCATTTGACTCACTTCAGAGTCTCCAAAAGCAGCATCGACATCATCCAAACTAGTTTCATATTTCTCATCAAAAATTGGAGGCTTGTATCCCTTCTTGAACCAAGGATCTTCCAGTATCTGAGCAATGGTGATCCGCTGGTCAACATTAAAAAAACAAAAGTGTCAGTTAGGATGGAGAAATATTCTTGGCATTGAAATAATAAAGAAAAGACTCGGTAAATATTATGTTTGAAGGCTCTCTTGGAAGTAATATGTCTAATGTTGCATTCTTGAAGAAGAAAAGATTGAGCTTTTCAGTTGCAACTATGTCTACATTATAGAGACATGGTTTTCTTATATGGTTTTGCTAGGCAATTTTCAATCACTATGCTTAATATTACAATATACTTACAGTTTTAGGATTGGGATCAAGAATTCTGGTAATCAGATTCTTAGCTCCTGCAGAAATCCAGGAGGGGCAGGAAAACTGAGCTTCAGAAATCTGCGATTACGATGAGGGTATTAAGAGATGATAAACGACAGCATCGTGGAACCTTTTTCTTTGTCTATTGTCATTGATGTTACCTTTTTATATAGGGCAATGATGTTGTCATCCTCGAAAGGTAAATACCCGGCCAGAAGAACAAAAAGGATTACTCCACATGACCAGATATCTGCAGTTGCACCATCATAACCTCCATCCTCGATCACCTAGAAAGATTCAATATAGATACTATTAATTTAGACCATTTTTTAATTCAAGTGTACAACACGTGATTAGTATTTTATTAAGAAAATACCTCAGGAGCAACATAATTTGGAGTACCACAAGTTGTGTGGAGTAGACCGTCAGCCTGGAGACAAAAGGGTTGCGGCGAATGAAATACAGCCAACAAGATAAAAAACACACAACTATTATTGAGGATTTATCACAACTGTAATGGTACCTTCACTTGCTCTTTTAAAGCACTCAGACCGAAGTCAGATACTTTGAGATTTCCACCAGCATCAAGCAGCAAGTTTTCTAGCTGCAGATGTAGGTTAAGCATAAATATGTCACTTTTTGCACTTCTGCACCCATAATTTGTTACAGAAGAATCACGACAATGAAATAAGGCTTTACCTTCAAGTCTCTGTGATATACCCCCCTACTATGGCAATAATCAACTGCATTGATCAGTTGTTGAAAATATTTGCGCGCTTCATCCTCCTTCAACCTTCCATTAGTAGCCTGATTGAGAAGTTGCATAAAAGCAAAAAGAATCAATCAACACGTGATCATCTTACTCGAGTCATTAGCCTTGTGCAGAACGTACGATGTCTATTGAGTTTCAAATAAAGATATCCTGGCACTTACAATGATTTCAAAAAGCTCTCCACCAGTAACATATTCCAGAACAATGAAAATTCTTGCCTTACTTCCCATCACCTGAGATAGAAAGAAAAATTCAGCCAAATGTAACCAGAGAATGAAATTTACTTCTGGTCTAAACAGAAATATTTCCCATGAAAGGTTAAGTGATACCTCATATTGACGAACAACATTAGGATGCTTTATTAACTTCATAGTGCAAATTTCACGCCTAATCTGCATTGAAATAAGGATGATACCAGCAAACTTGTTAGTCATTTTTTCTTTTTGGGCTTGTAACAGTTCTTCTAGGAAATGAAGATAAGATTGACTGTATGATACAGACAGTAGACACACAGTGGACTTTTCCCAGTTTAAACATTATAATTTTAATCACCTTATTTGTGAATCATGACATGGACATAGAAAAGCGTTGAAAAGAAAAACTACTGCATGGTCTAAGAAAGGAATTTCTTGATACTGACCTGGTCAACCAATCTGTGCTTCTGAACCTTTTCCTTGTCAAGGATTTTGATTGCAACAGGTTCCCCAGTCTCAGTGTTCTTCGCAAAACGGACCTTTGCAAAGGCGCCTTCCCCAATGGTCCGTCCGAGCTCATACTTCCCGACACGGCGCTTCACCTTTGGTGATAATGCAGCTCTTTTAGCCTTGTACATCTTCCAGTTCCACCAAGGAAAAGGTCTTAGGAAATTTCACGGTATTCTTCGGACACCTGGTATTGTTCAGCGAAACAATACTTGAATTATTATATTGAAAACTGAAGAACATGTAAGGGAGAACTATCTATGTAGCCCGGAAAACTAGATCAAGTTAACCATGTCGCTCAGCAGATCTCTAAAGAAATGAATAGAAGTAAAAAAATAATAATTAAATTAAATGGCAGGTGGATTGTACACTGATCGAATAAACTCCGGACGTTAGAACGTAGACATCGATGTCCCTCCCCAACGTAGACATCGATCCACTTTGACTCAATATTAATAAAAAGGTCATAAAAAACACATGCGCCCTGAAAACCAGATAGTACAATACCAGCATCGGAGAGAGCCTGCAAAAGGTTGCAGAGCACATGTGGATATGCCAGCATCTGCAAACCTGCACCTGCTGGCCTGTACAGTAGTAGTATCAAGGCATACACGCCACATAGGAACACGGACAGACAGACAACCCACCCACTTGCTGATTGATATGGATGAACTCAGAACCACAAACGATAATTCGGTCCAAAAGGCACTTTACAGATACGTATTTGCTTTGCTTGACGAAACTAGGAAAAAGAGCAAAAGGGAATGTTGGCAGGAGGGGAAGGAAGGTCATGGACGGGCTGTGCATCTCTCATCTTCCAGAGGACAACCCAAATGCCAGCAAGAAGTATACCGGCACCCTTTCCACTTTTTTTTCCTCCTCATCCCACATCTTAGAATTCAGAACCGTTACGGGACCGGACGGCAAGAAATCAAAGGGGAAAACACAGAGCCCAAAGAGGAACGAATCCCCGCAGCAGCAGAATTCAGAAAGCCACGCGCAAGAAACAGACAGGTTCCTGAACCTGATCACTCACCGTTGAGCACGGAGTGCAGACGGCTGGCTATTCGCGAGATGCGCGAGGCGCTCGCCGTCGCCGGAACCGGATGGAAGGACGAGAGGCGCTAGCAGGCAGAGTGTCGTTGCAGGTTGTTCTTGGGAGGGTGTTGTTCAGGGGAGAGAGAAACGAGCCGGGCGTGCCGCTCCTCAAATAAGGAGGAGAGGAGGCGGTGCGGTGTGGGGCGCGGCAGGAGGTGTGGGGGTGGCTACTGGCAAGCAAGCGGCCAGGAAAGGGACAAGGAGCCGAGCGAGCAGCAGGCAAAAGTTTGTTTGCTTTGCTTTCAGGCCAGTTCACTGGCCCCTTTAAGCTCCCAAGGGCTGCATGGTCTCTGTTCTGTTCCTGTGTCCTATTATCCTTTTACTCGTCTTAGTCATAAAATATTCCTTTCTACTCTTCTTAGTATCACAAATATTCTCTTTTCACCTTTTTCCTTACTGATTGGGAAAAAAACATCGATTCGCCCTGAGAGATCTGTACTAGTCCAACAAGCCACCAGCCATGGACTGGGATTTTGTGTAGAGATTTTATTTTATGGGTGCAAGAGGGAAGAGGAGGCCCATGGGATTGATGACTGGACGAGGGACGTAGGCGGCGACACAGCTGGAATACTATGTTCACAGTCACAGTTGTTTTTAGTGGCCACATACGAGAAGGAGCGAGGGTGTCACAGGCTCACAGGACGGAGAAGCAAACGAGGTTGGAGGTGGCACATAGACAATCTGATGGAACCGTGGAAGCTAACAAGATGAAGTTGGGTTAACAGTGCTATTTTTTTTTCAAACTGGGTTAACATTGTTAACTAAACTTTATTATTATTGCTTAAATAATAAATATTGGTGAGTTTTGGTGTTCCTGCACTGACGTGAATCGATGCATGTCAAGTTTTAGACACGGTGACCACGCTGTCTGTGGATATGTAGGTTTCCTACGTATCTTTAATAGCAATGCCTTCATCGAAACGTTTTTTTATGTCTCAATTTGCTTTAATAGTTGCGTTGTGTGAGAACATAGACAAAATGCGTGGCTGGTTTGTTAGTTGGTGAAACCTGGATGCTTGTTGGTTTTCATTACCTTAAAATAATTAAGAAAAAAGGTGTTCCACAAACCCTTCACGAAATATACTGATATAATCCTTTTTTTTTTTTACTGTCAACGCATGCATGCTTAGCTGTGATTGAGTTGTGTTTTCAGATTAAGCGATTGTTGGCAATGTGCTCAACATCAGTACTTAACTTTATTTGTTTTAAAACTTTTGTCATTATTAAGACAGTACTTAATTAACTTGCAGTTCATTCTTGAACTGGAGCTTTTATCCTAGTGATATACTAACAATGATTAAGAAATGGAGGGAGCAGTTAAGTTATAGTAGTTGCAGCTGGTGTGTGATTGTGTACCTACATTGATCCCCATGTAGATCGCGAAAGGAGCTCTGTTGTCGTGGGGATCTCGTTTTCTGCTGGCCGGCCAACGCGACGACAAGAGCGAAAAATTTTGAGTGAATGACACAGCCGAACCAATAAAGGCGCCGGACCCCCTCCTCGCTCCCTCGCCGCGCGCACCGGTTTTCTCAGCTGGTTTGGGCTTTGTTGGCGACACAACCACCAGGATTATTTGAGATTTTTTTTTCCTCCCCTTTTCTGCAATTTTGCTACAAATGGCCATTGATTGCTGCATGGCCTTGCATGCCCTGGATGACGAAGATATATATCCGCCGTTGTGTTGCGTTGTGTTGTGTTGTGTTGTGTGTACCGGCAAGTCAAGTCAGTGCTAACGTTCAAACCCCTGCAGCCTCATCATCATCCAGCTGACGAGTGCTACGTAATAAATAAAACGTCAAATATTGTACGCGCAGTAATAATAAAACTTCAAGACGTACGAGGGGATCCGTTGGAAACGTCTGGGCCATATATCGTATGGGATCGATCACCATTGTTTGGAGTACAGCGCGGCGTCGCTTGGACCACGCGCCACGGCCACCACATGGCCTTGCTTTGCATTGCATTGCCTGGGGCTCGTTCGATCACGCCGCTGCTGATTTGGCGGCTCCTGTTCCCTTCCTGTCCAGTTGGACTTGGGACAGCGCAAATGCGTGCGAATCCAGTTATCCAGATAGAGCGCTGCTAGCTACAGGTCGTTAGTTAACTCCTGATATATCGAGCACACACATGGAGTGTATGAACACTGCTCCCATGCACGTGCTAATTAACAATTCAGCCTTACACATTGAATTAGGCGTACGTGGCTCGATCTGCGCCTAAAAAGCCCTTTCGTCGAGGCACAAGAAAACGTCGTGAGCCACTTCTATATAATACTACCACTACTACAGTGTACTAGTAGCATGTCGATATTCTGCAGGTTATAGACGCAACGCAACGACTATATATCTAATTGATCTCGTGATGTTTGATTTTATTTCATACACGCAACCACTACGGTCGTGCCAAGTGGAAGTACACAGGCACACAGCCAAGGCGAGATCGACTGACATATATTAGTCACATTTTGACGTCGTCGTTTGCCAAAAACCGACCACTTGAATTCCCTGATAGAGAAAGAAAGATATGTACGGTTTTGAGTGTACGGCCACAGAATTTCTGGAGAAGTCCCGGGAGCCAACTGAATCGGGAGAGTGGTGAAGTGAAGCACGTCGGTCCCGTCCCGGGGACGTGCACTAGGAAGCTTCCGGGCAGCTGCGCGATCGATCGATCCATCGATCGCGCGCGGGGGGTTTTTTGCCTGAAAGCGCCCGCCACCCGGCCGTTTCTGTTTGCCGCAGCCCACAGGTATGGTATATACTGTTCAGGGAAACAGAGAAATTACTCCAAGTAACGTCAGTGAACCAACGAACGAACGAATGGTTGTTGTTGGTGACAGTTACCGTACACAAATATCGGTGGATCCGAAATGCAGTCGTAGATATCGCTGCTCTGCCTTACACTACTTGCCAACGACGACGGATCGCATCAAATATATCGATTATTCCTCGTATCTTTTTGTTAGCATATTGTATTCGTATTGACCTAGAATTTATATTTATTTTTAAGTAGGACTAGTCTCGACGTATGGTCTGTCACTTATTTGATCTCAATTAATCTATATATGTAATCGTATATCCTCAGTCTAATATATTATGTATTTTCTAATTATTCCTACGCGTTCACTTTTTAGCCACCACACACACACACACTGAATTCTGATGATCTGATCTGATGCAACTTGTGAAGAAAATAATGATGCCGCGCGGGTTAAACCTTTGCCGAACACGTACGGTGACCGCGACGTGCACAGGCCAATGCCAGTAGTTGGTACCTGAGCAAGCAGGCAACGAGGCAACGAACGGTCACCAACTGAACTCACCAACCCGACGTCGCGCGCGGGGGCCGCGGGCCGCGGCGAGGCGGATGCAATGCAGAGCGCGCACGGGCAAGGAGGGGGGACCCGGCCCGGACGCCGATCGAGGCGGGGAGGAAGCTTCCGCGCAGGTTCGCGCGCGGGGGAGGGGCACACCGCACACACTGAATGCCTTGCTGTTGCTTGCTGTGGACAGGACACAGGACACAGGACAGGTGCGGAAAGCGACGCTGCGCGTGGCCCGCGCGCGAGCGATCGGTCGCTTTGCTTTTTTGCCTGGTGAATCAATGAATGAAACGCTCGCTTATCACCACCAGCCGTGGCGATCTCGGGAGAACGATATCAATCCGTACGGGACCCGGCCCTTTCTCGTGAGGGGAGAGAGGAGCCACAAGCCCACAACCACACCCGGCCGCGCCGCTCTCCCTATCGGCTATCGCAGTTCTGGCCGGCGCCTACGTACGTCAGGCATGCCGTGGCGGCGGCTTCTCTCTAGACTCTAGCCTAGGAGGACATCCGTGCTTATCTACTACTACTACTACTACTTCGATCCATCATGCTTCTCTCGACACTCCCTCGTCGTGTCATTCGTTGCGCCGTACGTGCCGATCGATGATGCGGCGGCGGCTCGGTCGAGGATGCATAAGCATGGAGAGGAAACGCACGAAACCGGCGGCCCCGCCGGGCGGGATGCCCCTATCTATGCCGCCTCGACGACGGTTTCGGCCGGCAGATTTTCGCTGTCCGCGCGGTCTAAAATTTCGGCCGCCGAGCAGGAGCAGCCCTTGTGCTCCATGTACGGTGGCGTTCCGGCTCAGTGATAGGCCAGCGCTAGCTAAAGCTACCTGTGCTGGGTGGTCGACCGTCATCTTGCGTCTCGGCTTATCGGGAATCTACTACTCCGTACGCGCCGGCTGGTGCTGGTGGCAGAGTACAATTCGCGTTTGACTTGTTCATGTCGACCGTCCCGGCCGTCACTGCAAGTGGGCAAGTCTGCTCGTACACTCTGCAGTACGGTACGTAGTTACGTAGTACGATGAGGACGAATGGACGATGATGATGTGTTCGACGGCGCTCCGCGTCTTTTTCTGCCGACGCGTTCGTGGTTTGGGCCTCTCCCGCTACCAAAAACATCGGCACGGCAATGCCGTTCCGATCGGCTGATCAACTGAGCGGTAGTACGAGCCTTTCGTGTCAGGCAACGAGTGGTCCAGAGAGATCGGCTGATCGGGACACAGGAGCGAGCGAGCGAGCAATGCCGGACCCCGCCCGGCAAGTTGAGGTAACAGCGGCACGTCGTCCTGCACCGAGTGAGGACGAAGAAAAGACGGCCGTCTTCAGATGCAAAATCACGTATACGATAAGCTTTTTTTTTTTTTTTCCGACTACTGGACTGGTTGCCGATTATACCTACACGACGACGAAGTACTGTAGCATTTCGCCTTCTCTCTAAATAATGTCAAAGAAGTGTGAATAGCCAGCGGCGATGCCTTCCGATCGTCCCAGATCCAAAATGTCTGAAATCGCGGACACACAGTGAGCGTGCAGTCTTTTCACGTCCGATCTGGATCGTCTGTATCTCCATTCTCCGAGCCAAGGATAGGGGGGGAGCCCGTGACCCGCTCTCCCTTTTGTAATTTGGCGACAGCATTTTGTCCCTGTTCGTCTGTAGTCCGTTGCGTTCTGTTTCTGTACTAGGAATAGTGTCCCAGCAATATGTGTGTTTTTTTTTTTTGTAGAACTAAGGAATAAGGAGATCTCTCCTCTCTGCCCTAACCTTCAATTAATTAATTTATCCTGTAGTACCATACTACTAATATGAACTGATAAACAAACCTTAACAGGTGGGTGTCGTCGTGTGATGATTGAATTCTCAGCTCTGCTAGGCTCTATGCGGTCTAACATCAGGTTGATTTGCTTGCGGATTTCTCTCTGATTTTTAACCCCTCTGGCAAGTGTGTGGCACCGGTCCATATTATCCGTACCAACTGCATGCGCTCGGATCCTGTATAGTAGTAGAACGTGAACGTGAGGCCAATAAGATGTACTAGTACTCTAGTAGGCGATTTCGAGCTGCGTCATGCATGGATCTCTGCAGCAGAGCAGAGCAGGTGTATACCACGCGGTGCACGCACCCGCATAGTCACTCTCCGCGCATACCACGAGTAGCATAGATATACTAAACTATAACGTGTGTACGAGAGTATATATATAGGTATATAGGTATACTGTCATATCCGGATTGACCGACGACACCTTGAAGGGGTACAACAAAATTATGTAGCATACTGTATGTTTCATGAGATGTAACTACTCACACATGCAAAAGCTCCATTTGAGGCACACTTCAAAATTTTATCCAATCCTTTACAGTTGGTTTTGGAGATAGACAAGTATGTGAACGGAGGAGCGTGCATACGCGTACAAGTACTCGTACTGCTCTAACCAGAGATCAAGTCGATCAGCACATATTTTTATATTGAACAGTTAATAAAAAAAATATAACATCCATGCATGTTGAGATGAAGATTCAAACCTAGGTTCCCACGAGGAAAGAAACCTCTTTATTATCAAATGTGCGAAGCACGGTCCTTTTCATGTCTAACATTTAACAAAAAATATTGGTATCCAACATTTTTTTTAGTCCTAAAATATCTGATATGGATAAGCAAAACGAAAAGGATTTTTTATGAGATGGTAAATGAGAACGATTAGCCCCACATCTAAAACAATTATTCCAAATTGTTGAAATCTCTCATAAGAATAGTGAAGAAAAAGGACCAACACTACTCATGGTCATGTAACAAAGGACAGTGGACCTATGAGTTCTGAACAAAACCAGAATGGCTACGAACTAGTATACCTGGCTTTCGCAGGCCTACTTGCCTTCCACGTCGGAGGCAAGTCACGTGGACCTAAACACATAAAATGGGTCATTCGTCCGGATGATTGAGCCTTCTTGATCCCTGATTCGCTCGTGTTTGTGCGGGGGGGGGGGGGGGGGGGGGGGGGGGCGCGGCTCTGGCCATTTTATAGCACATAAATAAAGGAAAGGTGAAAAATATATTACTATATGAATAAGAAATGAGAAGGGGAGAGAGAGATGTACTAAAAAAATACAAATTTCATCAAATAAATATTATAAAATTTAAAAATTGCAAAAAATGTCAAATCAATGAAGGGGGACCCCTTTGGCGAGCTCGAAGGAGGTAGAAACAATGCGGCCTTCCATCCCGTCCCGCACAAATCTTAAACATTGATGTATCACATGACTTCTATCGGACGTTATAGGATTTTCGAATTTTTTGTGCCAAAGGATATTCAGTGCATTGATGCAAACGGGCTACAGCCAACGCCTTTATGGGCCATCATATAGTCAGATCCAGCCCATGCGGGTCTCTGTCCAAGGCGCGCATAACAACCTGGTGGCAGCCCCAGCCCAACGACCAGCGCACGGCACACATCGGTCGCATCTCTCCCATTCCCCATCTCCACACTCACCGGCGGCGGCGCGAGAAGCGGAGGCGCGACGAGACGCGATGTCGGCGACGACGGCAGCAGTGCCTTTCTGGCGCGCGGCGGGGATGACTTACATCGGCTACTCCAACATCTGCGCCGCGCTGGTGCGGAACTGCCTCAAGGAACCCTTCAAGTCCGAGGCCGCGTCCCGTGAGAAGGTCCACTTCTCCGTCGCCAAGTGGACGGATGGCAAGCAGGAGAAGCCAAGTGAGTCTCCGATCCTTCCAGATCCCCCCTCCCCCACTCCCTGCATTCTTGGTTGTCGAGTATATGGGGAGTCGATCTGCCTGATTTGTCCTAGGGTTCGAAATGTTTGGCGTGGATCGTTATGCCATATGGAACATGGTTACTGTATTGACGATCGGCATTCGCATTCAATAATCGCGTGCGTCTTATTTATATCTTACATTTTATGATAGCGTAGTCAGGAGAGGTTAACTAATGGTGTTACGAATCTCACCTGAACAGGCGATTGATGTTTTGATTGAAATGTCGGGTATAAAAGCGAAGAGAAGCTAGCTACTCTCGCTTAGGATGTCCCAAGTCTGAGTGAATTGTATCACAAATGTCCCAGCAGTTGCATCGTGATCTGTTTCAGTTGCGTGATGCAACGTGATCACAGTAGACGTCAAACACATTGGAAATCCCCACTGGCTGCTATAGCTCATCACAAAAGTGGTATAGAGTCGCATCTAACTGTGGTTTGTCTGTCAAAACCATAGTTATAGAAGAGAAAAACAAAAATATTTCGTTGTTTTTTTAACTTTAAAGATGTGATGTGATGTCCCCAAGACTAGGTATCAGCTGTATTTAAATTTGCATTAAGCAGTCTTCAATATGTCAGTGCTAAAGAATTTTAGAGACAAATTCCATTAGTGTTTAATGTTAAACTAGAAAGGGCACATCCTTGAAGTAATTATGTTTTTTAAGGTAATAGTGGACTCAGACATGATAGGTTAAATTGAAAAGCATAATGGTACTTCTTATTTTTGTTGTTGCAAAGCTCTGGAAGGGAAAAGAGTCAGTTATAATCCAAGAAAAATGGAGGATAGCAATCAATCATAGGGTTCTTGAATATTTCAAGAAACAAAATCATAGGGGTTTGATTCATCTCTCTTAGACTGCACAAGCAAAACTGAACTTGGGCACATGATGTGCGAAGATGCATGCATGTATGAAAATTATTATTGTTTTTTCTTTATGTTTTAGTAACGGGAAGTGTAAATTTAATGAAGTATGATTCATTTTGGTTTCAGTTTAGCTAGTATAGTCCATGTTAATGTTCGCCTTCACAATATCCTGCACTATAATATTTCTGTAAGTGTCTTTTATTTCAGAATTACTCATATGAATAATGGATACATAGCTGTACGTTTCATTGTGAATATTTTAGTTAAAGTCAGCTTTTGGGGAAATGAACCAAAAAGTTGAAAAGCTCACCGAGGGCTGTTTTTCTGCCTTTCTGTGTGCAGAGAAACTAAAAATATATTATAATAGTGAACAACCAAAGTCCAACATTTTCAAGCAGCCAGCAGTCAGCTTTTCCTAAAGCTCAACAGCTCCAGCTCAAACAAACAAGGCTTACGTCCAATCATCAGATGTTTTAAGTTTCGTCACTTATCATTCTTAGTCTCTTGGTGTAAATAGTGCATTGGCAACCTACTCAGAAACTGTAAAAGTAGAATGTTGTTGGGTGGTTTTCTTCATGCGTCTTAGTAATAGTGCAATGGAAACCTGCAGATCTAACTTGTTTCTTTATGCTGCAGCTGTCCGCACAGATTCTGAAGAATAAACACCTGGTGCCATGGTGACATAGTCCATTCTACAGATGTTTTGAAGTGTTCTTGGCGTTTCTTGCAAGCTGTTGTGCCTGGAACTTGCTGTCATATAGCTTGCTTTTATGGTCAACGCTGAAGAATAAATTTTTCTTGTGACAATGTATCTGTTTTTGCAACAATACCCTGTTATTATGGTTGCTAATGTTTCTTTAACAATGACATATCATGCATGAAGGGCTCTAATTTATGCGCTCTGGTGTCTCGTGCTCAGCTGTTTGAATAAAGATTAGATAGTTTTGCAGCTAGTTTTAAAACTACTTTGGTTGGCTTTTGGAAAAGCTACAACATCTCCAAAATCCCAACCAAACACACCCTAAGTGTTTATCTACTTCAGCTCAGAATTTATGGATGTAGTCCTACATGGCTACATCCAAAATCGGTGCATATATTGGAGAAAATCACTTGTTCAATAACATAGAATAACATATTCCTATGACCCATAAATTGCTCCCGTTCCTGAACATTACACCAGAATGGCATGGCCAGTTATAATGGATAATGCGACTTTGTGACCCATTGCATTAATAATAAATAAATGCTTCATATCACAATTCAGAAACTATCATCCTGGACTGAAGATGGAATCAACAACATTGTGACTAATGTTTCATATTAGCTCTGAATCTCCCACATAATGTTTTGAATACCTGGCTGGAACAATTATGTACATTTGCACAATTCAATAAATAGAAATACCCATCCAGGAGATTCTCAGGAGCTGATAAATGATAATTTCTTTGATTAGCCTTGAAATCTTCATTTCTGATTGGGACAAAAGATGAAGTCTAGCTAGACAAATAATGGTGGATACCAATCCAATGATGGACTATTCATTCTGTCTTGTTCTTATCTACATTCTTGGGTTTAGTCAAGAAGGTTACTACCCACACGCCTAGCAGGGTTGCTTGCAGGGGGGCCAACCAGTATACAAGTAGATGGTCGAATGTTGAGTGATCTCCTCGTGCATAAGCCCAAGCAAAAGCCTGCAAGCACACACAGAACCAAGTTATCAGAAGATCAAAGTTGCTTCACCATTTTTTTAAGGGGTCTACGTGAAGCAACACAATTACGAATGTGTAACTGGAGTAAACATCTGACGTGCTCTACCATTAATGCTGCATATCCCTTCATATCACAAATCCGTAGACAAACAAAGGAAGTCCATATGTGTAAGAGAATCTTATAGGAATCTCATCATAAAACCAAAACGCATACACTAATACACTCCATGCCAAAGTCTGATCGATATTAGCATGATCCAGTTGACGAGTACCAGAATGCATATTAATTGACAAGTAGCCACGAGAAAAAGAAAAAAAAAAACTTAGCCGGTAGGGAAAGACTGCCCCTATGGTATTGTACTAAGAGAACTCAATCAAAGCGCCAACACATAAAATCCCCAAACTTTGGCCTCACCTAGAACCCTACCGTAACCTGGGCTGGTGAAGTTGCCCCAAAGAAAAATGCATAAACCAATCGATCACGCATACCACAACGTTAGATAAATGACTATAACATCATAATGCCTACCATGAATGATGGGGTCATAACAAATTAATGCTTGTTTGTTTACCGGGAAACAAAGGACTTGCATTAGAATTCAAACCCATGAGTTTCATTTCTATATCAAACATGAGTTGTGCCTGAGCTGTAGAAAGACTTACAGATGCAGGGTTCATAATCCCTCCACTTATATCTGAACTCAGGATATGAATTGTGTTTTTCCAAATGCTTGTGATCCATGTTTTCATAAAGAAACTTTTCATCTCCTTCTTCTTAAGAGTTACTGACACCATAACAACCAAGAAAGTCGCTATTCCTTCAGCTAACGCTCCATGATGAACACCGACACTTAAGCGAGCTCCCTTACCCACTTTGGGAAAAGCTAATTGGATGAGATTCACTCCAAGAACCGCTCCAATCACCTGAAAACCAGACCAACCACAGACAATATTTAAGAGAAAACACACCATTGCATAATTCAGCACAAACAGAATAGCCCGCCAAAAAGAAAAGGAAACATAATTAAGGCATATCAGTGGCCACTGATAAGAAGTATGGCTTACCAGCACCAGCCATTTTGCATTTACCTGACCATTACATTGGTATAATATGGTCAATGATTACACTTGGTCTTTTAGATAATGAATAATTTTACATTTGGTAGATTTGTAGTTATAAATCAGCCATAAAAGAGTATAACGAGTCACTGTGATCTCTCAGTTTTTCATACCTAGGTACAGAATTGTTCGATTTCTAAAAAGGACGTACCACTAGTTTTTATCACATCCTATTAGATGTAATCAAACAAATTGCCCTGTGACGCTTGAGGTTTCACAAGCATCTGTACAACTATTAAGGGGAAGACCTAATCCAGTAGATAGAAGCACAGGTGCACGACATACACAAATGTGTTGTTCAGGAACATCACCTGGGCGGGGATTCGCACAAAGGCGGTGAACAGGTAGACGGCAGGGCCGCCTCCGGAGGCGAGAGTAGCGGCGAGGACGGTGAGCGGGTTGTAGGACGCGCCGCCCGTGGCGGACTCGAGCCAGGCGAAGACGAACATGTAGAGGACGGAGAGCGCGACCTTGACGGCGTCGCCCTCGGGCCGTCCCCCTAGGCCGAGCACGCCGTATACGGCCAGCTTCACCAGCGCCCCCGCGCACACCCATAGAACCGAGAGCACCAGGTCGCCTACCGCCAGCAACGGCCGGATGCGGCCGCGAGGCTGCGGCGGCGGAGGCGCTGGAGACATGGCACTGCCGTCCGGGAGGGGGGAGAGGAGTTTCAGAGGGGAAGACGGAAAGAGAATCGGCGATGCCGAGCGCGGCGGAGGCGGTGGGATTCCTGCCTCGAGGGACGGATTCTTCTGGCCGGGATTAGGAATGAGGGCAGCGACATAAATTTAGAAATGCAATTTGTTTTGGCCGTCCGTTGAAAGCGGAGTACATGAATGAAATTAGCGACAGCTGATGACGACAAGGAGGCCACTCACACTACTGGATGTGTGGGCATGAGTATTTTGAACATGTCGGCTCTTGGTCTTGGTCGCTTTGAGCGAATAGCGTAGATAATCCTCAAATGAAGGGACCAAAAGAACCAAAATGGCGACCGGAAAAACAAAAAAGTTCCGTTGCCGGGACTCGAACCCGGGTCTCTCGGGTGAGAGCCGAGTATCCTAACCAGCTAGACTACAACGGATGTCTGACAAGACCTCCTCAAATATTTTTAAATACTATAATAATTAATTTTGTATACAATTTTGATCGTTCTGACCATTGTGTATGTGTAATCCATCCGTATAATGTCTGTACTTGATATTCATTCACAGAAATATCGTGTTTCTATATATTGGAAGATTCCTCCCGTGGCCACATATTCACAATTTCTTCACGCGCTGGGATGCAAGCTCGAGACTGAGCGCATCGTCCCGCTCGAGTCCAAGAGGAGGTCAAATGAGGTGAGGGAGTACGAATCCAGCACGGCACCCATCTGCTCTCGAGCGTTGGTTATCGGGCTTGCCACCGGCACCACCTGCAACGGCATTTCAACTAAAGTTCAGGCATCACAAACACTAGTAGAAATACTAAAAGCCCAGGCAAAACAATGTCATCATGTGTTTAATTGTCGTTTTCTCCACTGATTGAACCGAGTTAATATATCGAACCTTGTCTGGCTGTTGGAAAGAGTTTTCATCCCGCAGCCAACCAGATGTAAGGACCGTCTTTACAGATCCAAATGTTTGGATATCAGTTTCTAGTCCAGTTACAGTTATATTCAGGCTCACAGCTTTGTTACCGAAGTTGACAACCTACAAGAAAAGATCTTGCCTCGTTATTGTTTTTATTATATTCATCAGCGCCTTCTTCAACGAGAGAATAAAGTACCTTTATCTTCAGGTAAGTGTTTCCATTTTGTGGATTCTTCCATGTGATAGCAGATGTGACCAACTGATCGTAGTTTGACAGTTGAATGGTCGAGGGGTGAAGCATTGCGCCACTTGAATCCTTGAAGAAGTGCAACATCCAGTAATTTGGACATCCGTAGTACTGCCATGAGTTAAAGACTATGGCATCCGGGTTAAACCTATTGATCAGAAAGTGTACATTCAAGGACGATATAATGAGCATGCCATCAGCACATAGTCGACTAGGAATACGAATACAGGTATTAGTATATTTTCGATGGAACAAAACTTCAGGTTTACAGATTTTATGTTTGATCACGCTTTGATTACGCGAAATGGCTTGTCTTCAATGGATAGAATGTGGTGCAAGACAACGTCAACTGAGCTCAATTTGAAGTGTTCGAATCAATGTACCTGCGATCGTTGTCATTAACAAAGAGCGGGGCACAACTTGCCATCTCAACCACGTCACTGCATAGAAACAGTTAATGTAAGTCTGAAACAAAATTTAGCATCCACAGGGAGACAAGAGATGGCATTAAAGAAACCTATTTCTTTCCAATCCAATGAGAAATGCAGCTTCAGCTAAAGCAGCTATGAGTGTTCCTCGGCCAGCATCATTTCCAGTCACAGCATATTCACTAACAATTGCCTACATAAGAATTACATGGGGCATTAGCCGCCTGCTCCTGTCGCAATTTCCCGATTTCGAAATGTTGTTGTAAGGAGAAACGAGGTAGTAATTGCAAAGCAAGTACCTTGGGTCCATTGCGAGCTGCGCTATCAAACATTCTAGATCTGGAAAACATATCACCAGATGAGGTGTAGACCTGCCAAATAGCAGCATATGTTAAACTCTACTGGGCAGAGGCAAATTGTTTTATCAAGTGAAACCAGGCAAAACAGTCCTTACATGAACATCATACAAATCAGCTGGGTTGGCCGATGAAATAGCAGATATGTCACAGCTTGATATGATATTGATGTCGGGGTAGGATGCTTTTATCGCAGAATAGAACTTCATATATTTTTCTACAAAATAAATCAAGTAATTGGTTTATTGACATCAGAGTAAAATTCAACAAAACTCATTTGATGTGAAAACAAAGGAATCCTTCATATGAAGCAAGATGTTAGAAATGGAACTTTGTGAAAACCTTTATAATAGCGCTTTGAACATTCTTGATTCCCTATTGCCACATAATAGAGTGGAAAGGGCTCTGGATGTCCCATTGCTGTACGAACTGAACCCCATGCCGTCTGGTTATCTCCCCTGGCAAACTCAATGCCATCAACAACATCCTGCAATATGGCAAGCATGATGAAATTAGAAAAGAGTGGTTTCCATTGGTACTTTCAAGAGATAAACCTTATTGACTTAAATATTGTATAATTTTCTAAAGTAGTTTCTATTGTTACTAGAAATTCAGTTGAGGGAAGAGTTAACATTGTTTAGATAAGGGAACAGAGATCCCCGCCTCCATAAGGACAAGTAATATTAGATGCTTTTCAAATTCAAAAACAGTTTAAAAACATACCTTTACTAAAGAAGCTATTGTTGCAGATGGAATTTCTTCGTAGATGCTGGCCCCTATCAAATGTAAACAATTCCGTCATACCAATCAATAATAAGTCCTGGCTCCAAATGTATAATGGCATTTCTATGCCCTTTACAGTTTGGTATAACAATTACCATCATTGACAACCCAAACCGGGCAAGCACCAAGGTCTTCTGCTAGCTACATTAATGAAACAGAACATCTTAGCTTCATCTTTATGCCTACAATTATGTGACAACTTTCAGTTTAAAAACAAAAGGCACTGTTCTACTCACTTGTAGGAACTCAAAAAACCCCAGTCCATCGTCGGTCCAGTACTCCCAAACATCATTCCAGTGTCCAGGTCTCTCTTCCCATGGGCCTACAGTTTCACTCCAGCGGAATGCATTTGATAAATAATTTCCCATTACATAGTTGCCACCTGAGATAACAAGGGTATTATTATAATTCATTTATTCTTAATATGTCTACTCTGGACTTATAAGCATAAATGAAATCATAAACACAAAATATATCGAACCTGGAAATTTTAAAAATTTTGGCTTCAGATCTGCCAACATAGAGGCAAGATCTTTACGAAAACCGTGACCCTGTGAAAGAAAAAATATATACGTCGTTTTCTGAATGAGAATTAGGACTTTCGGATGACATACATATAAATAGACTAAAAGTCTCTGAACCAAGTACAGTACTTTTCTCAAGAGAACGTTATGATGTATCTGGAGCAAAATTAATCTGCAAATGAAATATTAATAATTGCATAATATAATTTATCATGATTAATTGATCCACACATTGTTTTGATTCCAACAGAAATATGTGGCATTTTCCTCAAAAGAGGGATATTTATTATGGAAGCACGCGTCTATTTCTATGGTACATCAAAAAGATAAAACAGATGATGGAAAATAAATTACCATGTAAGTATCTGATGGCATAAGTGATACTTGATCAAGCCAAATTATACCATTTCTGCTGGTTGTAATCTGAAGCCGCGAGTTAGTATTTCTTTCACTTGATTGCAAATCAAATTCAACCTTTGTCCATTCCACAAAATCTCCCTGATCAGCCCTACAAGGAATTCATGTAGGAATAAATTTCATTCACATATGTTGTCATATCATAGGAGATGATACAAAGTTTACAAATAGAGCAATCTTGATGAAATGAATCACATGCTTACATGATGGTATGAGAAGCTAAATTTTGATGACCATCTGAACTTGTCAATGAAACTTTCAGCTCCACGGAGTCTGATGACCTAATGTACATGCTAACTTTATAAACCTTCGCTCTCTCGATGTTCTGCAACATTTGTAGAAAGTATTTCTTATTTTCATAATGTAGACAAGTTGATATCATCAAGTTTCAAAAAAAACAAGAAATGAATATTTTCTGTATCTCAATGCTGAATAAGTAGCTCGGAGGATTGTAAGAAAATTAACAGATATCTAAGAGAAATAAAGTCTCCTAATCATAATAAACAGTCAGATAGCAAATAAGCAGAACTCAAATTATCACTTGAGATCAGAAATTCAACTTCTGTGTTATGTTAATCCCAAAGACATACCATGCCCCAGAAACCGGGATTATAGATTCCAACACCTCCTGATGGGCAAGCATTTCTTGCAGTTGCATCACAAAGTATCTCCATTCGAAGTGCAATTGGGTTTCCAGCAAAACAGGATGACCGATCGGTGGCCACAATAATATTTGATTCATCCCCAATAGTCAACCATGGATCTATATTTGAGGGAGTATTAGGACCACCAGCTTCAAAACCTGGAAGTGAAATATGTAAACAACCAGAGAAACGGAAGACTGAATCTTTAATCCATTATCGACATCCTCATCTTTGTGTCCAAGCAACTATTTATTGGAAGGTGGAGCGTGGAAAGAATCAGTGATAATTCTTAGCTAATATAACGAATATATTCATCATAATTCAGAATTAAGACCACCTACTTAGTTTTGCTCTGCATGTAACTTATCTACATGATAAACTAGTTTGGGTATTTCAAGTGAAGATATCATAGTTACAGTGTAACAATCATCCTGATTATTCTTTGAAAAAAATGGTACAATGCAGAATACTGATGATGAAACATTGCATGTTTTTCCAATAGTAGGGGTCATCTGATCAACACTGAATTTATGCAGGCAAGCCAAAATGCTTGTTATTTCTCCCACACCTCGGACGTTGCATCTCATTACCTCTGTTGCTTACAAGCTCTGCCCACAATCCTCCAGCGCCGGCATGGTTGAGCTCCTACATGTACAAGCTTGTTTAGCAACTTTTCTCGCCTAAAAATCAAACAATTAATTGCCCTCTAAGTATACTAGTTACCTTAGAAGTTCTCATTGTTATGATATGAAATCGAAAGGAAACTGATGCAGTCAATAAACACCTCTTATTGAGCAATTACACACCGACCAGTTGCACCCAAAAGCTTAAGCTCATGGGGAAGGGTGGGAAATTCACTCATACTACAACAGCTCTCATTGAATAATATTGCTGCAAATGTGTTGTTCCCTATAAATATAATTCAGAGCAAAAGAAGATCGCCACACATAAACACCTGAATGGCCATGCGTGTAAATGCGACAGACCTACTGATCAACTAATAATTAAGTGAGCTGCAGTAGATAGTATTATTTAGGAAAATATCTGTGGTTACAGTTTCGGTAAGTGTGTGCATATTCATTGAGTTGACCTAGAACATGGCCCAACTTGTTAACGCTTGTCCTTTCCATAAGCCATAAGGGACGTACTACATGTCACTCAAATGAATACTTACTATCAATGTAACGGCATAAACAGAATAGGCTGACCTCAAAGAAGATACCAAACATTTTGCTAGGGATAGTCTGAGCGCTCTGAGGTGAAGCATCCACTCTCAGCTGAGCAGTTTGAGCAGCCACCGATCCAATATAAAGTATCTGACACAAGGCGCAAACAAGAACCAGCAGACGGGAAAGCCAGCCAGCCGAGCAGGCCCTTGTGATGCCCATTATTGCGACCTATTACAGCAGAAACGAGAAGATCAAACTCACTGCAAATTCAATGTCCACAGATATACACACAGCAAAGTGTATAACCAGCAAGGTACAACCTTACGCCACCATAAACATAGAAACTAAGCTGAAGGCAGAAAATTAGCAATTGGCTCAGAGCGGTTGTGTATGAGTCGAAGTAAAGCTAAAACAAGATAGCAACGTCGGATTTTATGTACTCCTGTTGTCTGCGGATTACTTCTCAGGGTTGCATACTATCGCGGGCAAGCAACAGCGAACTGACGTCTTCGCCTTACACGTCCAGGAAATAAATAGTACCACTTCACTGCACAAACAACACTGCACGTACTTAACAAGGCGCACCAACCAACTAAAATCTGCAAAAAGCAATATCTGAATTCGGGGCGACAGAAATCACATACTGCACCCGACAGGACCAAATTAGTAAAGTAGCACTGCTATTGCAAGAAACTGACTAATTCTGTCGGGGACGAAACTGAACAATGTTCGCGGGGATTCAATTGACCACTCGAACGAACACCAGACGACTTTGGAAAACTAATTATGGACCAAGCAGCAAACAAATACCCACCCTAAACTGGACGGATCCAAGTACCCATCCCAGAAAGGTTGAATTGGAAATTGAGGGCGTACAGGAAAAAAAAAAAAGGAAGTTATCTTGCGGAACAAAATGGGAGGTCTCTAGACAAGTGAAGTAAGCAAGGGCTTCCTCACCAGATCGAAGGTCGCACTTGGTGGCTGCACTCCGCCGGGAGAGGATTCGTTGATCGTGCGTGAATCCTGCAACAGCGAAAGAGGGCAGCGATTGAAAGGTGGCCTCGTTTTCGCCGGCCGGTGACCGCGAAGGAATGGGAAGAGGATAATTAGCTCGAGCTGTACGCGATGACGCGGTAGTGATTTTGACAACTGACCTGTCATCATCCTATCCGGAAACGATGGTGGGGCCGCGAGGAGGCCCAGAAGAAGAAGTCAACGCCGTCGCTGTTTAGTGATTCTGACTTTCTGCGTCGCCGCTTCGTCCTCGAGTTTTCGGCGGCGATAGGTGTACAGCAGAGACAGGTAGCGTAGTTGTTGCCGGCCCTATCTGTAGTTCTTTTTTTTTTTTTTTTTTGAGCAACAGCCCTATCTGTAGTTGCCTGCAGCCTGTTGGGCCTGTTGGCTTCCATAAGCTCTAACTTGGGCCACTTCTAAGTTCTAATCATACTGCCCCTCTTCCAGCATCTCCTCGCCGGAAAGAAATTCTACGGAGAAGTGGTCCATTTGCTGCTTGGACATGTTTGTAAGGAGTTTTTTTTTTTCGTCTCATGGACACTCTAAAAATATGTACTCCTTCCCGTTTTCTAAATCAAATTGTTGGAAAGCTTTTATCAAAGTATCCTAAATTAAGTCACTGAAGCATTTTATCTGTTAATAAAACCTTCAATAATTAATTCATGCTTTGTTTCAAAGCAAAAATAAAATAAAATTCAACCAATACTTGGTTGCTTTAGGAATTGAACCCACACCTTCAAACCCCCACACCTTAACCACTTAAGCTATCAGATATTATTGAATACAAAGGAAGAACAACTCTATTTATTACTTCATGATATGTGAGATGGTATCTAAAACGACTTGATTTAGGAATCTGGAGGGAGTAGCTTCAAGTGAAAAATTAATAATTTCATAGTTTCTCTACATCATTGTTACTTGTTCTCAATCCAAGTTTCTATAACCAGCAATTTTCTATCATGTGAAATTAAAGAGAGCACCATGACATTGTGTTTTTTGCAGATAGCTCCTGACCATGACACATTAGCCACAGGACATCTTTGACCTCTTCTTTTCGTTATAGCATGCCCAAAGTCATGATGATGACCCGCAGAAAATAAGAGTATTTTCCGAATACACTGTCCTTTGGAGGCCCGCTTGCTTAGTTTCATGGAACCTGTACGCACATGTATGAGTATAAACACTACCAAGATGATGTCCATTTCATAATTCAGTAAGTTGCTCTCCTCCATCACATGTATAGATAATAAACTAGATTAAGCAAACTAGGTGGGACACAAACAGAGCGAGACACTCAATGTATCATTACAACCCAATTTGGTTGTCTGAGATCCAAACAAAGAACATACTACTGAATAAGAAACTTAAGTTCATTAACTCCCTACTATTGTGTGACTAAGTATGTTTGTTTTGGAAGACCCAAACATGAGTATCTTTAACTAATCACGGGCCATCATGAACCTTATACTGGTGATATGATCAGTTCTCGCGCACTCTCGGCAGAAAAATCATGCGTTAGGACGATGTTTACACTGGAATCACGCACATTGGCTGCCTATTCATGATTCATCCGGCGCCTCGTCATCGTCGACGACATCTAAGGGCCTGAAAGACTTGCCGTCCAGCAGGAACGTGCCGACGGCGAGCCGCACGGCCCAGACGTCCTTCGGCTTCCGCGCCAAGATCCTGCGCAGGTTGAACCATCGAAACGAACTGTTAGTACGAGCGTAAATGGTTTATGCTCGCAAGTGTACTACCAGAGTTTATGCTCTATTCTCTCTTTTTTATTTTTCCCAACAAGTGTAGTAGCAGAGTGCTCCCAACCTTCCGACGTCTCCGGGCTTGACTTGGCCGCCGTTGTGCCGGAGTGACGGCACCGACGCGGCGGTCTTCAGCATCGTCGGCGCCTCCAGGATGACGATCGGCGAGCCGATCTTGAGCTTCTTCGGTTGCGCGTCGTCGGCCGGCGGTGCAGCGCCGCCGTTCGGTGGCGCGCACCGGACGGCGACTCGGCGACCGGGACGTCGTCTCGCCGGAGGAGAAGCCGAAGTCGAAGCCGGGCCTTGCCGCAGCGGTGCAGAGGCGTAGGACGGCGACGCGGCCGCGGTTGCTGCGGCGAGCGACAGGTGCAGCATGTTCGTTCCTGCCGAAATGGAAACAGATAAGAGATGCAAGTGTTTGTTGTTCGAACCTCTCTACGCAGAGGTGCAGGATCGAGGATGCGCTTGAAGCGAAAGAGTGAGGAAGTGAACGGTTGCTGTGTCCTGTAGTTTGTTCCCTTATCCGTTCCGTGTTCTGTTGTCTGAGCTCTCCTCTAGCTTGAGTACACTCAGATAACCTTCTGAATATTTTCTATCGAAATGACAGGCGCAGATAGACCCTCGGAAAAATTCAGCCCGGAACGAACGAGTGCGTCCCATTTTTGGTCAGGCCATTGCCATGTGAACGGGACAATTGGTTTAACGGAAGTCGTAAGCGTAAAAGAAACGGACAGTAGTATCACCATCGCAAAAAGATGATGAAAATCAAAAGGCTTCCTTTGTTCAGTGGGATTCAGCAATTTTTTCAGCACCAGTACAAAGTCCCCGTGCCCGTAAAGAGGGACACAATTACACAAAGACCAAGTCAGAGTCACGCGCTGTGACTGTTATCTTTCCGTTCCGTCCCTATCGTTGTGTTGACGTTCAGTGGTATGGTGTGTTGCGTCCGAATAAAGTCTGGCACGCAGACAGCCAAATTGCTATAATGCTGATGGGAGTGACGTGTTATTCTTAAAATCGGCTGCGGATGCAAGCTTCGAATAGAGCATGTAAACCAATTACTACTAATTTTTTTTGCAGAATGGAAACCATATATCTTTACATACGAACAAGAGAAAACAGAGCGTCTGATCTGCACCACCGCTCTGGTACATTCAGCGAGCTATAAAAACATACTAGTATAGTATGTAAAATTACAGGCATCTACTCATGACCAAAGAAAAGAAGCGATCATCTGATCAACCCAGGCAAGCACGCTGCCGACGTGCTGCTGCTGCTGCGGCGGCGGCGGCAGTAGACGCACCACTCCGCCTCCAACGGCCGGCTAGCCGGACGATTTCATTCTCTGGCTCGTCACGGTTCATCATGCCACCTCGTTCTTCCCGTACATGACGTTCCACGAGTCCAGGGTCGGGAACAACGGCTGCTCCGTCGCGGCGGGCGCCGCCGCCGGGAGCGACGCGTACGCATACGCCGCGTCGTGTGCCGCGGCGGGGTCCGGCGGAAGCAAGGGCCCGACGACGCCCAACTGCGGAAGGAGGAGCCCGAGGCTGAGGTGGTGGCCGCCGGCGTCCTGCCACTGCCCGGCCTCGTCGTCGTCGGCTCCAGTGACGCGTTGCACCATGAGGCGGAACGTGGCGGCGTCGGTGCTGATGTACGTGGTGGGCGCGCGCTTCGACGGCCGCGGCCGCCGCTTCCCGGCGCGCCGGCCCGCCGCCGGGGCCAGACTGGACCGCGCGTACGACGACGACGACGGCAACCCCGTCGGCGGGTGACAGGCCCCAGCGGCACCGTGCGTGAACGCCGGCGTCGTGGCGGCGGCGCCGAGGTCGACCGTCGTGGGATGTTCTGCGGCGGCGTCAGAGTCGGAGAGCGAGCAGCTGATCGCGCGGGCGACGGCCGCGGCGTCGGCGAAGGAGCGCGAGAGGAGGAGGGCGCTCTGTGGCGCCACGCCCAAGCAGGACCCTGGCGCGTCCATGGACGGCCCTCACACCCGTGCTCAGCGGCGCGCGCGTTGCAGAGCAAAGCTCGGTTCGATCGGCGTCGCGAGTGGGAAGAACTGAGGAGAAGAGTGTGTCATCCGTCGAACCGAGAGCGGCGCAGAAGCGGTTTATAAAAGGAAGCGAAGCCGCGGGGGCGGTTGGGGCGGGGCAGAGAGCGAGCGAGCGAGCGAGCAGCGTGGCACCGCGTCGGGGTCGGGTGCACCGACGAAGGCGTCGGTGCGCGAAGGGGCTCGCGACGCGCGTGATGGACTGATGGTCTCGCGACTCTTCGGATGGATGGAGTCCGGCCGGCCCAACAGTTTGTCTTGTCTCTTCGGCTGACCGGCGGCGACCGGGTAGGTGCCGGGCGGGCGTACCGTACGTACGTTCTTGAGACCAGAAGCCCCCAGTTTGTCAAACAAAACGTCTAGAGATCGTGGCAAATCTCGTCGCTTTCCACCTGGACCTGGCTGCTAAGTAGTGCTAAGTATTCTGGCACCGTAACCTCACTACCCCCTTTTGGTGCTGGTTATCAGGGCAAATAAAGCCTTCTTCTAGAGGCCCCTGAAACTCTGAGGAAAGCTGCGAGGTAAAAATTATCAACGTGAAGTTAATCAGTCGACCGTGCCTGGTACGCTGTTCTGGCTATCGTCACAAGACAATAATGACGACACCGCAATTAGTGCGTCGTATGCGACGAGTTCAAACCATGATCTAGAAGCGATCTTCCTCCCTTGTGCGCGCTTTTGGAAAGAAAAAAAAAATTCCTGTCCTGTGCATTTTGGCGGCCTTTTCGAGATGCCCCATCGCTATTTCTTCATCTCCTCCTTTTTTTTTCACCAGTGCGCGGCTCTTTTTCAGCCTCAGCGCGCGCATCATCCCCTAACTCCCCTATTGTTACCATATTGTGCGACACTACTTGCACACCGATAACGATGGCAGACGAACCTCCGGCGGCACCAGAAGGGTTTCCTTCAAGTTACTCTAAATATTACGTAGCTCCCAATTTCATCTAGTCCATTCTCGTGACGCACCTGATTCGAGTGATCTTATGTAATATCAAGGACGAAGCAAAGCATCCTCCACTCGGATTAGGTCCATTAGGAGAGTGTGTAAAGCATCCCCTGGCAGTCGTTAATTGAAAGCTTGCGAATGTTCTTTACTTTGAATCTATCCATATCATTGGACACACAAAAAATAGGTTGATCTGCCCTGCTGCAAACTACTTTTTTTTTCGAGAATACGCAGGAGAGCCGCATATCTTTGTATTAAAGGAGAAATAGGTCGATGACCTTACGCATCGCGCACCATTTACCGGCCGTCGGTAGTTTGACAAAGGATTGGAGTTAAATTAGGAAAACTACCGTACATTAGAACCTAAGCCTACTCTCGCGACATCAAACGACCAAGGTGCTTAGCGCCCGCGGCGATCCATAGTTTTGTCTCATCTGTGATGCCTTGTACAATATCGGCTGTACTTGTGATTTTCTACTGGAACACTCATCTGTTTCCTTTCGTTCCATAGCCGCCATGAGATGAGTATGAAACAGATGTCCATCCCTTTCTTTTGGTCCTTATTTAACCCTTTCCGAGCGTCATCTATGTGTCGACTATGCCCTTCATGTCCATCGTGAAGCGATCCTGGAGCTGCCTGCTGCAAACTACTACTACTACTACGATTTAACAACAACAACCAAAAAAAAAAAAAACCTACTACTACTACTACGACGAGATGCATGTATGCCTAAACCAGTGTGCCGTCATTCACCGGTGTGCGCGACCCGTTTGGTTTGCTTTCCACAGAGTTGCTGGCTTGTCTGCATGCAGATCATAACAGAAAGAACCTACTACTACGTGGAGACGCTTTGCCATAGTTGACCTCTCAGGAGCTCAACTGCTCCATATGTACTCCATGAGAGCTTTCGGAGCACTAGCACTCAGGAGTCAGGACTCGCTCAGATGACTCATGCGCTAGACCATACAGTGCTCTGAATCATTTCCTTTCTTGGTTTCTTTTTGTCCCATCAGTCACAGCATATTGTACGCTGGCTAGCTTAGACTAATTTAGTCGTCCATATTTTTCTGGATCGGATGTGGTCTTGTGCGTCCGAGTGTTGGTTGCCGCCCCTCCCTCTAACAAACCTACTGCACTACCTGAAATGGTGAGCACGCACCAGTGTTCAGTTAGAGAAGTCGCGGGTTTCACGAGACAGTCAGCAATCGCTCTTTTTGTTGAGGTGCTCCCCTCTAATTAACAAACCTACTGCACTGAGATCAAAATGGTTTGCACATTTGAAGGATGCAAGCTTTCACTGACACAAGATAAAATCTTCAAACATCAATCGAAATAATGGTATTTCTTTTCAAAGGGCATAACCAGAAGAAATACTCTTTGTACAAGTAGGTCTTTTCTTTTCTTTTTATTCTTCCATAACAATGAGTTGCTGGCCTTCAAATTTACAGGATGAAAACAATCTGCCTGTTCTTGCAGTAAGCGCTACTACTACTGATCTCACGTGACGATTGATGAGGAGATCATGATATCAGAACGCGGTAATCAACCACTACCACGGGCAACGGCAATTTTTCTAGTACTTGGATTTCCAGGCACGCCAAGAACACCATCACCTTTAGAAATTAGAATAGTCCTCATGTCATGTGATCCTCCCTGTTTTGACTTGCTGCGTCTGTTTCCAGTCCACTTGGTCCTTTCCTTTTTGAACCCTGCCTACGAACCCGGGAGTATTCTAATCCACTCTATCTTTTAGTATGACGCGCACCAAACATGCTGATGAAAACGAAATGGTGGTTTAAAAAAATCCATGCACGACAATACGTAAAGGTTAACTTCGAATGATATATATAGCATCGTCTCTGGTGATATGATATATAAATATCGGCTGCTTATTCTTTAGGGTCCTAGGGCCTAGGCCATCATAAGGTCAATGGATGATGGCACCATCGTATCAGAGGTTGTAAACTGCGGCTTCATTTTTACGTGATTATTGTTGCATATCATTCAAAGTAGTTGTTGCTTACAATCCCTTTGAAAGGCCCGAAAACTTGCTTGAGCCAGGCACCAACCTCAACTCATAACGCCTGAGATTGTTGTCTAGCTCAATCAAAATTTCCATACAGATAAATCACTAGTACATTATTTTTCACTTTTAGAAGCCGTTGCCCGTCGGAAAAAGCATCATGCCCCAACTACATTAGCGGCGTTGTATACTCCCTCCGTCCCATAATCTTCTTAGTATTATAAAAAATAAAAAATCTCATAATATATTTCTTATATAAGCACTGAACTAGTTATTAGTCCCTTATTTCTAGACTAATTTTTCGTATTCCAAACGTAATTGATGGTCCAAGGTTGAATTATTGGTTGCATTCGTTGCATGCACGCAAAATTATGGAGCACAGATTAATTATTCGGGAGAACTTTGATAGTATTTTATTTCCTTATTCATTGTGTCATAGTCTAATATCAAGAAGATTATGGATGGAGGGAGTAATAAGCAACAAGCAGCAATTTGGGAAGCAAGTTTAGCAATTAGTACTAATTGAGTACCATTAGTACTTGCTGTAAGTGGTAGCGCAGGTGCATTATTTATTGGGTATAACTACAAGCCTTGATTAGACGACATATCTCATACTAGCACTATGGCAGCATGATTGGTCCGGTGAATGTACTGTTCTTAGGTCAACCAGTTATTAGGCGCACCCGTGCCTAACCAGGCCAACCCCCCATGCCAACCCATCTTGCTTATGCCGATAATGACGTCATGATTAGGTAGTGACACCGAGAGAGAATTTGACGTGGGTTGGGCCGAGAAGTGCAGTGCGGCTCTCTCGGGGACTATGGCCAACGGGCTAGACGTAGGAATGACAGCTCAGAAATGACAGGTGTGGCAGTGGCGGCTAATAAGTCGAAGAATGTGCATCTCCTTCGTTGTCTCATCCCCCTGGACAGTACTGCTCCTTCGGCCTCAAATTGAGCCTTCCGCACTTGTCCTACATACTACTATTAGTAGTGCTGTAATTTATTAACAATTTTAACTTTCTAATAAACTTAGATAGCGTAATTTTTTTTCATTTAGTTTTTTTTTTCTGTAAGGAAAAAAAACGACATTCTTCACATCTCATAGATTTCCTTACCCAGAAAGAACGAAAGTGACGAACGATACGCGACGGACGGGGTAATGAGTACTCCAGTGCCGGCAAACAGGAAGAGGAAGAACATGCGTTGAAGACCTTGGCCAAATCGACCGAGGAGGACGGCGTTACTGCCACCACCGCCGCGACCACCTGCGCGCGGCGGACCCGCCCATGTGCGGCTAGTTCGGTGGCACCACAATAATTGTTGCGTCCTCTTCCACCACATCACCGAAACAGACCATGACGATCCATCCACCAATATGTGTGGGCTGGCGGCTAGCTACCTGCGCTCACTGCAGCAACCCCTGTCCGGCTCATCGATCGATCGATCGGCTGGCGGTCCGGCAACGGCGCCGCCGTGGTCTCGGCATTCCCTCGCTGAATTCATCGGCTGCGAATGCGGGTGCCCCGCATGCGCAATAAAAAGGGCGTCCACGCAGTCACGTGTTTCCGGGCCGTACACAGACCTCGCCGGGGCCGGGAGAGGTTACTTGGGTGGCTTTTTGCGCGCGGCGCGAACTTTTCCGTTGTGCCCGGTACGGGGTGGGCTCTCCGCTCCTGAGTCCTGACGGAGAGGCCGAAAAGGGTGCGGCCTTTGCCCTTTGGTTGGCGTACGAGTGAGTGTGGCAGAGCTGCACGCGTCGTTACGATGCGGATCGGAGCCAGTGTCGTACTTACTGACGCCGGCGCCGGAGTTGATTACACACGGCGTTACGGCTCGCTACCTTGCGCTGTTTCTCGCTTCTGCATGGCTCACTGCGTCGTACGTACTCCGCACCTCTGAATCCGCTGAAACGGGCTACAGTTGAATGTAGTTCATACTGGTACTCTTTTTTTGAACGGAATATATTAGAATGTATAATAGTGCTAGGAGTATGGTCTCTCAACGTAGGGTTAATTGAAACCTCAATGAGTACAACAGAAATCAATCGATCAATCTCTCTCCTCATGAGTGCGTGTGTTTGCGTCCAGTGAGCGAGTGAGTGGACGAGGCAAAGCGAGAGCGAGATCGGCGAATCCAGACGCCCTAGAATTGCGAGCTGAAAATTAGCTGTCACCTGGACCCTGGCGAACCTTTTCTCATCATTGAGCGTGTGCGGTAAAGCCGACCCCCGCAGATCTCCACGCGCGCACCACTATAGTACTAGTACTCGCCGCCCGACCCAGAACAAGAAAAACGAGGCGCGGTCCCTCGAGTCCTCGATCGATCACCCGGATGCGCAGGTGGCGCGCGCCCGTTCTCTCCCTCCTCCTCCTCCTCGGTTCGGCAGATCGGCTGCCTGCCTGCGGTCGCGGCGGGTTCGCTCGGCCGTGCAGCGCGCTGCCCGCTGCTCTGCTTCTGCTCTCGAACCACCGGACAGACGGCGCTGCATCCCCGCGCGACGCCCGAATTGATTACCCCGTCAACCGATCTCGCGCAGCGCAGGCGCCCGAGGTGAAAGAAAGAATGCCTTATGCCCTGTTGTTGTTTTAAATGGGTCGCCCTAGTAGGACTACCGTACAAGGCGTGGTTGGTGTTGCATTAATTGCCGCGAAGATTACTTTAGAGTAGAAGGACGTACAGGAAGTCTTTATAATGATTCGTACGCTCAGGGAGGTTACTCACTGATTGCACCGAGTAAAACGATTCGTGTTATTTATAATGAAGAAGGGGCCACACCACACGCTTCCCGCTTCTCTCTGCTAGACGTACCTATTCTATTGGGGGGGGGGAGGGAATGCGGCCAGCCCCGGAAGAACAGCCAGCGTCCGCGTCCCTCGGATCCGACTGCGGCGACACTCGTCTGTCGTCGCGGCGCCTGCCGTCGCTGCCATCGCGTCGGCGTCGGTACAGCGCATGGAAACAAAAAAGCCGTAGATCAGCAGCAGCGCAACAAACCAAAGAGCGGCACAGGAAACGTCCGAGCGCTGCCGCGCGCGGAGAAGCCAACAAATGGGCTTTCCACGGCGTCGTTTTGTACCCCCTTCGGAAGGCCGTGGCCGCGCGCGCTTCCCCCGTTTGTTTATGTTCTTCCTGGCTCTTCTCCTTTTCCTCCTCCAGGCGCGGGACAGCAACGTGGCAAGGGAGTTGTAGTAGGTATTCTGAACTTCTCAAGAAGAAAATGTGTGGCTGTCATTGAAAATTAATTTCCTGATGAAGAAAAGCTTCTCTCTGTTCTGTCCTATGTGATGACCCACTCACCCATCTTGTTGTAAACAAAGGAGCGGGAGACCTGAGCAGCGGTCGTACAATATGTAAGCACTCCAGTTACTCTATGTCCGATGTAGCAGAAGCTTGCTTACAGAGTTGTTAGTAGTTGACGTGCTACAGGACACTCAGCGACCGTGTCTCCCGCCATATTTAAGTTAGTACGCCCTGGCTTATTAAATTCCGTGGGGCATCCGGAAACAGCATGGAAGTTTTACGCATCTGCTCCATCATCAGTAGTACTACGGGCGCTGGAATTTTTGTTTGTAAATGCAGACACGATGGCAATGGCATTCACGAACTAGTAGTAGCTAGAGAACATCACAACATGGATGGCCAAAGGCTGAATACGACCAGTTTTCGTGCCAGCTCGGTTGGTACACCATGTAGCGCGGCGGCGGCGGAGAGCCGATGAGCCCGTGGGCCGTGGCCACGGTTACTTGGCAGACTCCCCCTGCTTCGTGTACGGTTCCTTCGTGCGCTGTGAACGGTCGTCGCGCCATCATTCCCAAGCCAGCGCATATTCGCTTGGCGTTGCACGGTAGTATGAGTAGCTGACAGTTTCTTTCTTTTTTATTTTTTTTATTTTTTTTATGGGAAGCTGATGACTCGGCCTCCCGGGCGCGCACTCGACGCCGATTTCTTCGTCTCAAGCTCGAATCGTGCCCGACTCAGTGGTACTACGATCGGGCACATGCTAAGCTTCAAATCAGAGGAGCCATGACGGTAAAGTAAGGTACGGTACTGTAGTAGCAAATGAGCAATAGCTGAGTGAAGGATATACTCCTTGATTAATGATTAGCCATGAGTGGCCGCCACTCATGTCTCGGATAACAAGAATACGCGTGCGTCTGTACTGTACAGAAAGGTACCTATGCAGTAGTAAGTGACTTTTGCCGAGTGAAAAAAAAGGACTACGGTCAGTTTTCTTTACAACTTTTTGGGCTGTAAGAAAAAAGGGGATTTCCGATCCAGTTTTTTGCACGGCCACACTTTCTTCTGGTTGACAGTGTCAGTCAGTGAGACGCCTCGAGTGTGTCAAGGGAATGCGGTCACCGGGGTCTTGCCAGCTAGCCCCGCCCTTCTCCTGCATTATTCCACTCGGACAGGACCAACAGCAGTCCAACGGTGTGGTCTCGCTCCGTCTATCACTCAGTCACCCGCTTCACTCTCTGCTGCGCTCGCCAAGCTCACTCACACCATTGCCGCACCTCCTCTTCCTGACCCCAAGAGGAGGAAGGAGGCTGCTTACATCTCTCCAGGCTCGCCCCCGCAGAAGGCGCACGCGCTCGCGGCCTGCCGGAGCTTCCCTTCTTGTTCCGGCAGTTCGTGGGAGTGGGAGAGTCTCCCTCACTCTCGCCGCCGAGAGCAAGGGCGCAACCCCGTTGAATCCTCCTCCCACTGGCCCCGCTCTTCTCTCGCTCCGGTCGGGTGGAGATCTGCCCTGGTTCCCCTCATTTTGTTCAGCAATCCTTCGGTGCCAGGATAGCGCCAGCGCTTGCTCTGCTGACACATTCGGGCTCACGTTTTGCCGCTGTATCCGTTTCTTGCTGTATCGGTTCTTGGCTACAATTATCCTGCTCGTCCCCTCCAGTGCAGAAATCCTGTGCAGATTTAGTCTCTTCCCTCACTTCCAGGGAGCTTAAACCCTCCCTCCCTACCTACCCTCAACCTCGCTGCAAATTCCGTTTCCTTTGGGTGCATGAACAGCGCTTCTTCAGTTGGCAGCAAAACAAGGATCTTGCAATGCGGCTCATCTTCCTGCTCCTCTCGGTCTGGGCCGCGTCAGCGGCCGCCGGTTCAGACATGGAGGCGCTGCTGGAGTTCGGCAGAGGCATCCGGCAGGACCCGTCCCGCCGCGAGGCCACGCCCTGGAACCCGACCAGCGCGCGGGACTCCGGCGGCTGCCCCGCCGACTGGCGCGGCGTGCAGTGCAGCGGCGGGCAGATTCTTTCCATTGCGTTCGATGGCATTGGGCTCGTCGGGAAGGTCAGCTTGTCAGTGCTCGCGAGGATGCCGATGCTCCGGAACCTGTCGCTGTCGGGCAACAAGCTGGAAGGGGTCTTGCCGCGTGAGCTGGGGTCTATGGCTTCGTTGCAGCTGCTGGATCTCTCCAACAACAGGTTCTCCGGATCAATTCCCTCCGAACTGACCAAGCTGGCTGGACTGGGGTATCTGAATCTGTCTTCCAACGGTTTTGGTGGTGCGCTGCCGACGGGCTTCCGGAACCTGAGGAAACTGAAGTACTTGGACCTTCGCGGCAATGGCTTCACCGGCAAACTGGACCGCGTACTTGCGCAGCTGCAGAGCCTGGTCCATGTTGATTTGAGCTGTAACCGCTTCTCAGGGTCCTTGGCATCTCTATCTGACAACTCCTCCATGGTTAGCACGCTGCAGTATCTCAATGTTAGCCACAACGTGCTCTCCGGAGCTCTGTTCGACAGTGATCCGATGCCCCTGTTCGACAGTCTTGAGGTGTTCGATGCAAGTTTCAATGCGCTCAGCGGCAACATCCCACCGTTTAACTTTCTAATCTCACTCAAGGTGTTGCGTCTCCAGAACAATAATTTCTCTGGCTCCATCCCAGAAGCGCTCTTTCGGGAGACCTCTATGGTGCTGGCTGAACTTGATGTTAGCTGCAACCGACTTACAGGTCAAATGATATTCCTTTATCTCAGTCTTGCGCTTATGTCAATTTATTGCATTCAGCTAACTGGTAGGCATGCAACTTTCCATGTACTGTGTTTTCGTAATCCTTAAATCAGCACACTGCAATGACACACATATGAAAAAAAAAAAAGAGCAACTCAATGTATTCCTTTATTGCTGCACCATCTATTTTTATGTAAAAAATATATGTAAATTTAGAAGTACAAAAGCTGTGACAACCTGCTTAAGCAACTGAAGTCACTATTATATTCCTGCTATAGTTTACTTTATTCTTGTCATTAGTTCCATGCTTTTGTGGCTGATATGCACGTGGCTAAAATGATGATGTCAGTCTCAGTCTCACGTTGTCATATTTACCCTGGTCCTAATCAATGGCTGGATGTGAAGCAATAATTATAGTTGCTGATAAGGAAACGGATTTTAAATGCTTCACAGGTCCAGAAGTGTGTGGGGTGTTGATTAGCCCTGGTTTTTATGATTCTTTTTGTTTTATGCAGGTCCAATTAGACGTGTAACAGCAATGAATTTGAAGTATCTAAACCTGTCATGCAACAACATTCAGGGAACTTTGCCAATCACATTTGGAAGCTGTTCAGTCGTCGATCTAAGTAGAAACATGCTCTCTGGGAATTTATCAGTTGTTCGGACATGGGGAAACTATATTCAGACGATTGATCTGAGCTCAAATAGATTAACAGGAACTTGGCCTGATGAGACAACCCAATTTTTGAGGCTGACTTCGTTGAAGATTTCCAACAATTTGCTAACAGGAGAACTGCCAACTGGTCTTGGAACGTATCCAGAGTTGATCGCGATTGATCTTAGTCTCAATCAGCTACGTGGACCTTTGCCTGAAAATTTGTTTACATCATTTTTGACTTATCTGAATCTTTCAGGTAACAGCTTTTCAGGGACACTGCCCCTTCCAAATCCTCATACGAAGAACTCTACTTCGATAGAACTGTCCATTTTACCTGTGCAACCTTCAAACCTCTCATTTGTTGATCTTTCAAACAATTCTTTGAGCGGCTCACTTCCTTGGGGAATTGGTGATTTGAGTGCATTGACATTGCTGAACCTTCGTCAGAACAACTTCACTGGTCAAATCCCAAAAGTCATCACCAAGCTAAAGAAATTGCTTTACATAGACTTATCAAGCAATCATTTCAGTGGTAGCATACCTGAGGGCCTTCCTGATGAACTGGTCGAGTTTAATGTCTCCTACAACGATTTGTCTGGTTCTGTTCCAAGCAATTTGCTGAAATTCCCAGATTCATCTTTCCATCCAGGGAATGAATTACTTGTTCTTCCTCGCTCTGAATCACCAAATGGCCCTGAGAAATCATCTGAAAAGAGACATGGTATGAAGCGTGGAATTCTGTATGCGCTGATTGTATGTGTTGTTGTCTTCGTCATCGGGATCATTGTGCTTTTGCTTGTTCATTGGAAGATCAATAGCTGGAAGCATAGCGAAAAAGGTACCGGCCAAACTAAACAACCTGTAACTCAAAGAAGTGCAGACACTGCAACAACAGAAACACGCGACATATCATTAGGATCATCGCCGACTGCAGAGTACGGAGCTTCGTTGCCTGGAAAGGACAAACAGCATGAAGCCCTAGGTGTGCCAACTGAAGGTGCTTATCTCAATGAGCCAACAGGCAGTAGCTCGGCTCCAAAAGACAGCAACATGTCTTTGATGCCCTCCTTGACATCATCACCTCCTGACGCACCTGCCCAGCAGCATCACTCTGTCCTTAGAGTTCACTCTCCAGACAAATTGGTTGGGGATTTACATATTTTTGATAATTCACTTGTGTTCACGGCAGAGGAGCTATCCTGTGCTCCTGCTGAGATAATTGGTAGGAGTTGCCATGGAACATCGTACAAGGCTACACTTGACAATGGATACATGCTTACAGTGAAGTGGTTGAAAGAGGGCTTTGCTAAGAGTAAGAAAGAATTTTCACGTGAAATAAAGAAGCTTGGTGCTGTGAAACATCCAAATCTAGTCTCCTTGCGAGGCTACTATTGGGGCCCTAAAGAGCATGAGAGGATCATCATATCAGACTTTGTAGATGCCACATCTCTGTCGACCTACTTGTCTGGTAAGATTTCTTCACTCCTTTTACTCATCAAATTATTTCATGATTCAATATGGACATTTTCTGATGCATATTTTATCCATCCAGAATTTGAAGAGCGGAATCTCCCACCTTTATCAGCAAGCCAGCGGCTGGCCATTGCCATTGACATTGCCCGTTGCCTAGATTACCTGCACAATGAGCGGGTGATCCCACATGGCAACATTAAGTCGTCGAATGTACTGATTCAGAATTCCACTCCATCTGCTCTGGTCACCGACTACAGCCTTCACAGATTGATGACGCCGACTGGTGTGGCCGAGCAGGTTTTAAATGCTGGTGCCCTCGGGTACTCCCCACCTGAATTTTCGAGCACTAGCAAGCCATGCCCATCTCTGAAGAGTGATGTATACGCCTTTGGTGTCATTCTACTCGAGCTGCTGACTGGGAAGATTGCTGGTGAGATCATCTGCGTGAATGATGGCGTGGTTGACCTGACAGACTGGGTGAGGATGCTAGCCCTGGAGGAGCGTGTTTCGGAGTGCTATGATAGGCACATTTTGGAATCTGAAAGCTCAGAAGATACCTCCAAGGCCCTGGACGATATGTTCCGCATTGCGATCCGGTGTATCCGTTCTGCATCAGAGAGGCCGGAGATACGGACGGTGTTTGAGGACCTCTCGTCCCTGTCGTCATCATGAGTTTATGACCAGAGTTCTTGGTAGTGTACATCTCGTGCTTACGGGAGCTTGTGCAAACTTGGAGAGGGTATACTAACAATTGTTAGGATTTTTGTGGCAGTATGTAGTCTCCTTGAGCATTCGTTGTTTGGATTGCTCTTCCTTGGAATAGTTATTTTTTTAGTTAGTACACAATTGTAGTAATTAAATTAGATGATTGTTGTAATAAGTTTGTGCATTGTGATTTCAGACGTGGAAAAGGAATAAAGAAAGTTTAAGTGGTGATTTGTTCTCAATTGGATTGGAACTTCTGTTATAATTATATATGATCAGTAAACAAATATCTATAAAGCTAGATCTAGACGTTCCATGGTCCTCATCAAGCCGGCTAAATAAAACTTCACATTCAGTGACATGAACTGAATGAAATCAATTTGATGCAGGCTGCATTTGCTAGTAACGGAACAGCCTGCAAATTTTGCAAGATACAAGAATTTCTGACCAACATGATGATTCCTCAGCGGATGGAGGAACAAGGCTTCTTTGCTCGATGTTTACATCGTATATATTCATGGAAGGATTCATGGTAACCGATGGGTATCTAGGGCTACTGGATCTTGCAGCAAGAACTAATGCTTTGAAAAATGGTAAAAAGAATTACATTAAAAAAATGAAAAGAAACGAATCACGAAAGAAAATGAGAACAATCGGAAGGAAAAAGATTACCTTATACAAGTTGTGCCTTCATGAACAAAGAATTATGTGTCAGACTTGACAGTTTTCTTTTTCCAAAGCTGATTGTCCATAAAAAATCTATTCATTTGCTTGTACGAAAATAAGTGTGTTATAAAACAGTGTTAAGTTGCGTGTACATAGGATCTATATATCTTCAAATAACCATTGATATTTATCATGTTTGTTATATACAGTATCACCTATAAACTAAGCTTTTATTATCCATGAAACATGTTCGTGTGTTATTTGCTTAGCGTAACATTTATTATTTGTAATGTTAATATACTTTTAGATATATTAAAGATATTTCTAGAGAAATAATACTAATAATCAAATATTTTCAGTGACACCTATATCAACGATACAATGAATAACCTATATCTCATAAATGTATGCTAGTAAACATAATTGATGTTGTATACACTAAGTTTCAAATTGTAACATCATTTTTTTTACAATGGCATAAATTATATTAATAACTAAAACCAAACAAATAATAAATGGTGCAAATAAAAAATAATATCAATGATTAGTGGTTACAAACTTAGTAGTGGAAATACGATCTAAGTCAAATGAGTATAACAAGGTCATATACATTATATTTTGTATTAGAACGTTACTATTGGATGGTGTATATTTAAGAAAATAACATATGTTTGGAATTTAATAAATATATTTCTTATAAATCCACTGATAATATTCATCATACTTAAAATATAAATTGAAGAATCGAATATTTCTATAGATGCAATACTTTTATTTGTCTAATTCATGGAAGTAATGAGATCTGACTAAGGAAGAATAAGTGAAAATAGTTAAGAATATCCGTGAAACATTTGAGGTCAGCAGGCAGTTTAACTCACTTATAGATATCGTGTTACACAATCTTAGGAATAGTTATAATTTCTAATCTTTTACCAACATTAATCTATGAAAGGAAACTAGACATGACACGGTTTTCCAATAATTTGTATGACTCTGTCTCTTTTCATATTATGTATTAATCATGATATAAATGTAACTTGCTCAAGATGTTGAACGGCGATGGCATCTTAAAGATCTTCACTAACCTCAAAGAATATGAGCATGAGGAAGTCGTCGCCTTGCTCATCTATGAAACTGATGCATGACTTATGTAGCTCAGAATGAGTGAAATTTATGAAGAGATTACAGTCGCGTATAAGGAGTTTGCGGGATATATCGGCCCTATGAGTTTCGTGCCCCTCGTCGTCGCACCTTAGTGTCATATTTTGTACTGTGTAAATATACCAAATGCACTTGTACAACAAGTAATCGATGTCGAAGACATAGTTGGCCGCACAATGGAGGTAATCAGATATTAAGACGTGATAATGAGGCACGACCTACGCACACGCCATGTTCCCCTCTTGTAGCAGCAATAAGACTGATAAATCACGATTTTAAAGCAGATGTACAAATCATCAGAGAAATAATCGGTCACCTCTTTTATGGCTTTGGCAGTAGTGATTTACCTAATCATAAGAACAAGCGTGTTATGTTTCATGTTGCAATGAAGCAAGCAGTGGCGTTGCAATGAAGCAAGCAGCGAGACGGGGCTAGAACAAATCAAGAATCGCTTTAAAAAGTTCGTCTCAAACTATAGCGGGTAGTTGGGTACCTCTTCACCGCGGCACCATTATTTAAAATTAGGATCAATTTATTTCTATTGTTTCGATTAATGGTTAAATAATTTAATTTAAGCAAAATGTTGTTGTTTAAATGAAATTGAATTAATGATTGATTACATTTCATGCTGACAACTTGTTTTCTAAACCCGTTAATATACAAATACCCCTACTCGAACCTAACGTGATGTCCTAACAGAGGCTGGAGATTGATGAACAGGAGGAGACAAACTTGATTGGAATCGCATAGGTGACACATAACTAGAAATGGATCTAACACTTAGGTCATGCACCAATGTTTGATTAAAGACAATATAAATTTATAAAAGAATGTCTTCAATTGTCTTGAGGTTTGATGCAAAACAACTTTTCACTGTTTGATTGCGCTGAGTAAATTATTGATCTGATTTGACCTCATCCTAACTCGGATTGTATTACACCATCTGCATTTGACTTGATTCGAAAACGCGTCTGTGGCAAGTAAGCATATGACTCTTTGCCAAAAACAGAAAGAAAAAGTAAAATCACATGAGTGTGGTACCACTATACCATCATCGCTAATCACTAGTATACGTTTTTTTATTGAAATAATATTATTTTAATTATTAATTTTAAAAGTAGGTGTCGGTTGGAGAAAATTGTAGAAATAGAAGCCAGTCGGTAATCGGACGACCGATAAGGGGCCTATCGGTCATCTGGAAACCGATAGCCCGTATGGCGCTGATGAGGCATCGACGTGACGTCCATGAGCTGATTAGTCGGAGGAAGATACGCCCGACAGCACCTATCGGTATTCTGAAGACCGATAGATCTCCGGGTCCCCCCTATCGGGAATGTTTAACACCGACAGAAGCCTATCGGTAATCCGATTACCGATAGGCCTCATGTTAAGAAAAGAATTTTGTTATGTATTTTATATGTTCGTTGTGTATGATTAATTTGGACGTTTTGGAGAAAAAAGTTGTTAAATTAAAAAAGTATATATGCGGATTGTTAAAATTACGAAGATACAATCCGATTACCGATAGGCTGCAAAGCTGGGCCAGTCGGGCCGAACGGCCCCCGATTTGTGTCGCTAGTCGGTTTACGGATGACCGATAGGCTTCGCTAGCCGTTTCAACCCTTCCTCCGGTCGGCGGACCAACATGATTTCCCGAAACAAAACCAGAGTTTCCCCTAGAGTTCAAGTCTGAATTTAGTCCAGATAGTCCTTTGCGTCCATATGATGCTACGAAGCAGAAATGGCCCAAGTGTAACATGGCGCTGATGCTGTCGTGCAAACGATCAAGTATTGTATTTTCACAATTTTAACAATCCACATGTATATTTTTTTAGTTTAACAATATTTTCTTTCTCCAAAACGTACAAACTATAATGTGCAACAAAATAATCATACACAAACGTACATATAAAATACATAACGAAATTCTTTTCTTAACATGGGACCTATCGGTTTTCCAGTTATCTATAGGCCTATCGGTAATCGGATTACCGATAGGTCTCCTCCTCGCTCGACAGCCCGTTCGCGCGTCCGATTGGCAATGTGGCAGCACACGTGGCGGCTGATAGCCGCATATCGGTTTCCAGATGACCGATTGGCCCTTTATCAATCGTCCGATTAGCGACTGGCTTCTACTTCTGCAATTTTCATCGACTGATACCTACTTTTGAAATTAATAATTAAAATAATATTATTTCAAAAAAAAACCTAGTATAGTACTATACCCCCTAAACCCTCCATTCGCCGTCGGCCCTCCCCTCCTCTATATTCCAATCCCTACGACACCCTCCGACCTCCCATTCCGACCCGATGCTTCTCTGCCGGAGGTTCTCCTGCGCCGTCGCCCGCGCCCCCTACCTCGCGAGAGGTCCCCTTCCGCCGCGCGCCGCTCCGGCCATCCCTGCGGTCCCCCGCCCCTCGACCCGTCGCCTCATGTCCTCCTCCGCCGGGTGGCAGCACGCCTCCCGCCCTCCGCCGCCGCCACCTCCTCACCCCGGCGCCGATAAGGTTTTGGCTCGCGAGCTTGCGCCTTGATTTTCAGGCTATCTATCCACGCCTAACGGCGAGCTGAGGCAACGTATGGTGTGCTGTGCTGTGCCACTGTAGGACCAGCTGTACCGGGGCCTGGAGGCAGCGCTTGGCACCACGTTCAGCTCCGAGCCGCTGGCGCCGCCGCCGCAGCCGATGATACTCGTAATCAGCGGACCGAGCGGCGTCGGTAAGGACGCCGTCATCAAGGTGATACCCTCGAAGCCCCGGGCAATGTCATGTTGATGTTTGTTTTGGCTTCGTGTTGTCTTTACAATGCGGGATGTGGGTTGCTTTTCAGAGGCTACAAGAGGAGAGAGAAGGTATGCATTTTGTCGTCACTGCGACGAGCAGGGAGAAACGGCCTGGTGAAGTTGATGGGAAAGATTACTACTTTGTCACTAAGGAGGAGTTCCTGACGATGATCGAGAGGGAGGAGTTGCTTGAGTACGCACTTGTTTATGGGCAGTACAAGGGGATCCCCAAACAGCAGGTATGCTAATATTGGCTTCATTTATGCCAAAGTGCAAATTGGTATTCGTACCCCTGCTCCATAAGTTAAGATTGAACATTGAAGGAAAGAAAGTATATTATGATGGTCACAGTACATTAGCTTATGTATCTACGTTGTTGTGATATTCCATATGAATATGTAAATATCTTGTACCATTGCTGAAAATAGTCATGTCAATCTGGACTAACATCTAAGGGTCTTAGTGGTGAAGCTAAATTTTGATGATGACTTTGTGATCTTGAGTGATGCATAGTACTGATTATGTTGTACTATGAGCCCTGATTATGTTCTACTATAATATAGATGTAAAAGAATTATTTTGTCAACATGTTTTGCAGATATTCATAGCATTTTAATATTTTTGTAGAGCGTTATAGGCTTAATGGAAGTTTGAACCACTTAATTTGTTCAGTTAACTATTTGTTGCATTCATGTTGTTCAGAAATATTAGTTAGCAGCATATGTTTGCAAAAGATAGTCACCATATTTGTTACATTGTTCAAGCCATTTTGAGGTATAGGATACTGTTGTGCTATACTGCTGTGGGATCTTTTGATGAAAAAAAAAAACAATGATACTGTGACTTGAGCATTCCACCTTTCTGGTAAATGAGGGTTTGTCAGTAATGATTGCTTTAGTCGGTAGTCGCGAACAAGGATAGCAATAGTGGCTAGGATGCTTTAGCGGCACCCCTAGGGGTTCGATTTCCTAAGGGAGCAAAATTTTGAGTTTCACTGTCTCAGCGTTCTGTAGTTCTATGTTTGTGTTTTATTTCAGATATGCTGACTTGATTGAAATACTGTTTAAGCGTTATTGAGATCCATTCAAAGACTCTTTAAAATGGTAAAAAAAATTCTGTGTTTATATAGGATAAAAGTATCTGACTGAACTGTCTTTCTATTCCCTCCAGTTTTTAATTGATGATGTTAGGACAACATTTATAGTTCATTTTTGTATCTAGAAAGTTGTCCTAATACAATAATTAAAAACCGGTGGGAGTACATACTTGAACCTAAGAAATACCTCTAAGACATTACTTTTGCCATCCAGATTCGTGATTACATGGCTAAAGGCTGTGATATAGTCTTGAGAGTCGACATTCAAGGAGCAGCAACTTTGAGACAGATACTCGGTGAATCTGCAGTTTTCATATTTTTGGTCGCAGAAAGCGAAGAGGCACTCGTTAAGAGGTTAATACACCGTAAGACAGAATCATCAGATATGCTTCTTGTCAGGATTGCAACAGCCAGGGAGGAGGTTAGACGCATGCAGAATTTTGACTATGTAGTTGTAAATGCTGAAGGGAAACTTGAGGAGGCTGTTAAACAAGTGGAGTCTATCATTGATGCTGAGAAGGCTAAAGTTCATAAGCGCCGAGTCAACATCTAAGCTGAAACTTATGTGGCCTGTGTCTATTATATTCATCTACTAGAATGATAACTATCTGTGCCATCCAATTCGTTCAAGTTTTATGACGCTTGAAGGTTGTTTTAACAATTTAACTTAGGGTCAGGTTTCAGTAGTAGGAATGTTCAATAGATTGCTGGGTCACAAGAATATGACATGTTTTCTAAGTAGTTCCCTTATAAAAGTTCTGTATTTCGTAGTTTTTCCATTTTATGTACCAAACTAGTTCTGGATGAAATCTAAACATGAATATGATCTTTTAAAATTTTCTTTTTCGTTCTGGCTAATATTTTCTTGAGATATGTACATGTGGGTGTCCCTGTAATACATGATTACCATTTTGGCTGCAAAATGTTAGTTCCTGTCAAATGCTATAGATGAATGGATTTGGAATCCCTACTGTAGTTCAATGCACCTTCCCAAATTATTAAGCTTCACAAGTTCAAACAGTGGATTTACTGGAGATAATTTTTGTCAATCCAAGGCTTGAATGCTTGGCATTCATTAGACCTACACTGTATATCGTTCATTCATCTACAATCTATTCGCTTAAAGCTTAACTCATCCTTGATGACCAAAGTCATTAAAAAAGAACAGAGGTAGCATTTGAACCTCTAGGCTTCTGCGGGGAGAAAACGCATCAGGAGCACGGCGGCCTCCGGTTTGTGCTCGACGCAGAGCACGGGTGAGGTGAGACAGCTTACATTTTTTAATTGCAAGCTTGAAATGTGTTATCAGAGCCATCTTCATTTGTATGTTGGGAGCTTCCCAATAGTAATTTGTTGAGAGTAAAATTTTGGAATACCATTAGAATGGCTCTCATTTCAAGTAAAGTGTTAAGCTAACTATGTTAAGATAACCATAGCTGCAGACACAAAACTTTTGGCCTCTTTTTTTTTTTATTAGGAGTGTCTATCTTACGTACTCTTGAAATTCCGTTGGATTTCGGTTGTTACCGTCGTTGTACCACTGCGTCGCATTACTTCTATACATATCGAAATAGAGCGCCCATAATCCTCATCCCTAAACAGGCAACCACCGCCATCGCCGGCGATAACCTTCGTCTGTTGCGTCACCTCGCTCGCACGCACCTCGGCTCCGCCACCATCCGTGGTAAACCACGCCGTCCCGCCCGCACTCGTTTCACGCCACGGTGCCTAAAGTCAAAGACGACTTAAAAAAAAAATCTCCCTTTCTTATTTAAGGAAACAATTTTGACCTCTTGTTATGTCCTGGACCAGCGTACCAAGCCACCAACAATCCTTCCCTTTCCTTTCCCCGCGAGCTGAATCGCCAAGTCACACAGTCAGTCAACAACACCGGCGTCGGCGCCGGCAAAGGACAAACCCTAGCAATGGTGGCGCAGGGGATCGCGGACGCCGTGCAGGCTTACACGGGCCTCTCGCCCGCGGCAGCCGTCACCATCCTGGCCCTCATGCTCGCCACCTACCTCGTCGTCTCCTCCCTCTTCGTCGCCCCCGCTGCCGCGTCCGCGTCTTCCGAGCAGCCGCAGCAGGAGAAGAAGGAGGAGGGGAAGGAGCAGGAGCAGGAGCAGGAGCAGGAAGCGGCGGTGCCGTTCGTGTTCCCGGATCCAGTGGAGGTGGGCGAAGTCACGCTCGAGCAGCTCAGGGCGTACGACGGCAAGGACCCCGCCAAGCAGATCCTCATCGCCATCCGCGGTCAAATCTACGACGTCTCGCGCGGGAGGTGAGGATCGGACCCGAGTCTGCTATGATTTGATGGGGATGCAAACTGATATACTGCCCACTTGATTTGTTTGGCAACTTCAGAATAACTAGAGGAGGATTAGAGGACTCGAATGAGCGGTACTATTAGAGTGATTAACGGAAACGAATGAGTACTGCATGGTGCACAAGCCAATTGCGTATTTGCAGCTTGTAGGAGCTGACCTACTCCGGATGATCTGCTTTATACCACGCAAAATGCTCCTAGGTAGTAGGCGCCTAGAAGCGGTTAATGCAATTTCTTAACACCGTGGAGCCAAGATTCTGGGGCAGCATCTAGTTCTTTGGGTCAGCTGAAAATGAAGTTTTGTGCAATCTGTGTATGGGGTGCTTGAATAGACTCTTTTGTCCTGTCAAACTAGACAAGCACTTGTTAAGTAGTTATTCCCATTGCATGTTAAGGCTGTTGTATAAACTATTACATGTTATCTCGCCTTAAGCATAGCTCTAAGCATCCTTGCATTGTACATTCTATTAACTTTAGTGAGTTTTAGCTGCTGCGTGTAGTAAGTATATTGTATTTTGCCAAATTGTGATGTGGCCAGGCCATCGGATTAACACTTCACTCCAACGTAACACGGACTAGCTCTTATTAGCTTAATATATTAGGATATTATAGTTTAATAGTACAACCAGGGAGGTAATATTGGATACTTAGGCCTGGGATTAAGTTTGTAAATGTGACATGTCTCTGAGCACAGGATGAAATCGTTTGGCAACCAACAAATAGGGAACGGCTTATAGTACAATTAGTGGGCAGTATTTCTGAACTGTCCTATGGAGTGCAAGTGATATTCAAACATCACAGAAATCTTGATGTTTCATGCTTTATATATTTGATTGATGCAGAAGACTTATGATGTCCTGTATAGTTAGAGCTTATAACATCATGTTATTTTTCTTGAGCGTAGTACTCACATGCATAAATATTTTGTAGCATTAATCTCATGGAATATTTTATTATGATTTAAGTAGCAACAGAGTGAAAAAGGATTGCTCATTCCTTGATGAATCATTTTAGGGAGTTGGGAAGCTTAACTTTATATTTATTTAAACAATGGCTAGCTACTTGTCACTATTTGATGAGAACTTTTCATCTGAAGCTATGATAGTTCATTTGGAACTATGGTTAGAACAATTCTGTAATATTTACAATATTTCAACTCTATCTGCTTTTATAGCCTCTTAGTGCACATAATAGCTACTCCCTCTGTCCCACTTTAGATGGCGTTTTTGCTCTGATCATAGGGTTAAGAGAAAGCTGGAAATGGTGTGTGCACAAGCACCTAGTAAGCAAGAGATGTATTGTGAAGAGAGAAAGATGTATTGATAAGTGTGAATGCCATGTAATTTGGGAAAACTTAAGGATGCTAGAATGCCATCTAAAGTCGGGTGGAGGGAGTATATTGTTTCTTTTAGGCAAGGATCTCTTCATGTCTGATTGATTCATGCACCTTGTTTCTTCAATCAGGCATTTGTTAGCTCTTTGCTATCTATCATGTGCCATCTATCAGCGGTTACCTCCACATTTCTTGAAAAACAGTTCATCATTTTATTTTATTTTGAAATCTTATGATTACAATTGTTTATCTTTGAGTTTGAGTCATGAGTCAATATAGTATAGCTATTGTCGGGCACCCTTGTACCTTGCTTTATTTAACTATTATTCATCTTCTTACTCTGCTGTTTCAACAGGCAACAAGCATATTCTCAGTTATTGAGTCTGTCCAGATTCTAGAATTCATAATATAGTTTAGATTTGTATGTTTCTTGGACCCATATACTCCAAGGAATTTGGTATGACCATATGAGCACTGAGTCTTCAAATAATCTCTACTAGATAGTCTATTTTGGATTCTGATCCTCAGCTGTGAAGCTGCCACTTGTGCAGTGTACTATTGACTACTGTTAGTGCCTCTATCAGAACCTGCGGTCTTCAGCATGACAATTTGAAATAAACTCCCTTTATCTGTCTATTTATGCAATAAAGCATCTGATTCTGCTGTCCTCTTTGATACTATCACACATGGGCTATGGCCTCGAGTGTTATACCTCTATTGCAATAGGATATTTGCCTGTGTCATTATGGATATATAATGCTGTCTGTTTTCCTTATTGATGATTGTGTTCCCTGTCTTTTCCTCTCAGGCTCTTTTATGGCCCTCAGGGACCATATTCCTTGTTTGCCGGGAGGGATGCAACTCGGGCCCTGGCATTGATGTCATTTGACCCCAATGACCTCACCGGAGATTTAGAAGGCCTGAGTCCAGACGATCTCGAGGTTCTACAAGACTGGGAAGAAAAATTCAAGGAGAGGTACCCGAGGGTGGGCCATCTCGCAACAGAGAGTAATCAGAAGGATGCTCCGCTTGATCACGAGGGAGGGGGTTCCTCTTCCTCCTAACTGCATCGGTCTGTACTGCCCTCTGCGTTTTCCTTTTTACTGGATTGCGAGTGGTAGATCTGATCTGATCAGCACGGGTAGGTGATGTTGCTTTCATCATCCCGTCGCGTTCTGTTCTGTGCTTGGGCTTCGTGCGTGTCACTAATGTATGTAGTACCTCCTTCGTCTTCCTGGAGTGTAGCAGTAGTGGTGTTTGTATAGGGGGAGAATTTTGAGCGAGCGACAGAGACACTCGCGGCCTGAGTTGAGTCTTGAGAGACCCAACCCATGTTCGGGTCATGTTTATAAGCGTGATTTGTGTCATGATTTATGGCTTTGTCCCTGTAAGAAGGATCCTGCAGTCAGCTAAAGAAAGGCACCATGATTATATAGCTCGATTACTCTTTTTAGCGTTTGCCGGAGAACAGCATCAGCATCGTGTCGTGTCCATTCTTTTATCTGGTGGCTTCTTCGCTTTTTGCACACATGATGCGTCTACGATTGGTTTTTTTCCGCTCTAGCGTTGGAACCTCTCGATCCGTGAACAAAAGAGCTGGCGCCTTTTGCCTTGTTTTTAGCACCATTGTTCTAGTACTAGTGATAGTAGTAGTACTGCGTAGTAGCCTTCTGGCAGGATGAGGCCTGCTCCGGTGACCTGTTACTAGTAGTATAGTACGATCTTACACCAACCGCCATTGCGCCGTGGGATTGGACTTGCGATGATGAGAACGATCATCCGACGTGGCTAATCATTGTCTCCTTGCTCTCTTCCGTCCGTCTCGTCTCATCTGAGCGAGGCTAGAGGAGGGGAAGCGCACGTCTCCGCACATGGCGTGTCCCGGGGACCCTTGGCACGTAGGAGTAGCAGCGCATTTCGCTGCTCTATCCATCATCATCGGTTCATGGAACCGCGTCGTGCGTGTGTACTCGTTCCAATCTGGAGCCCCATGGGCATGAGGCCGGCCATAACCACGCACGCCGTGGCTACAGCTCCCTCAACCGCTGGTCCCGCTTCCTCCTCGGTTCGGGCCTCTGTCCTCCCCCTGTTTTTTCCCCCCGGGAAGCCAAGCGCAACCAGGAAGCAGAAGGCGGGCGCGAGCCGGAACCGGTCGGTGGTGGTGGCGGACAGGTGCAGTGCGGGACCAGCAAGCAGCCCTGCTTATTAGCAGAGCCGGGACGCCACGGAAAATTTACGCCGACCTAACCTACCAGCCGCGCCTGCCCTGCCTGCCTGCCTGCCTCTGGACATTTCTGATACGTAATCAAACTGGATCACTGCAGCTTGGTTACGATCGGGGGGGTAGATGGATCGTGCTGAGCGGGTCCAGGGCCTTCACTGTTCGAAATATCGCGAGTTCGTCACAGAGAGGCATCACATAAATGCTCTTTCATGGCTTCATCAGAAATCAGGTCCTAATGTTTTAAAAGAGAAATCGGGTACAGAATATCCAACAAAAAAAAACAATTCACATAAATGTCGCTGCCCGCCCCTTCTGTTTGACAAAAAAGAGCAAAACGTTTGGCATTTCACGATCGACCTTAACTAAAACAAGATCGAAATGACCGTAGACATCTTCATTTCTCACGACTGTTTTCCGATTGTTATCCCTTCGATTCAATGCTTCACCCTGTCCACATTCTGATCAGCAAGCGCCTATCTCTCTCCGTATCCCAATCGAAGTAGTAGGTGCACAGCAGAGCCAGACGACCTGCAGAGCGGAGGCGATATGACAGCGCATGCAGGCCCTGGTAGGAGGAGGAGAACCGCGCTCGTCAAATCAGCGAGTGAGTGATGCTGCTATTATTCTCGAAAGAGAACCTGATTGGGTTCCGATTCCCATATCCGCATCATCATCATGGCATATTGGCATGCATGGCCTCGATGGATCGACATGCGCTTATTAGCTGTTTCCTCCCCGGCCGGGTCTTTAGGTGAGCGAGCCCATCACCGCCTCCCTTCTTCCTCCCTTCCGGTGCTGGCTGCTGGCTGCTGGCTGCTGGCTGCTGCTGCCGCCTTTGGAAGACAGACAGGTACTACCGATGATGCGTCCATGATTAGTTTGGGCGCGAACGAACAAGCGCCTCGTTGGCAAAACATGGCATCAGGCCCACGCACGCGGACAGCTGATATGGGGGTTAGCACGAGTACGGACAGCTGATGTCTAATCATATTTCTTCGTCAATTCGTGTGGTGTCAGTATCATTATCACGTGTATATATATACTAGCTAATTAAGCGTGTATTATGATGCTTCTCCTTTGAATTTTGATGGTTCAAATCATAGCACAAGTGTGTACAACTCAGTGAGCTGTGTGAGCGCGAGCTAACGAACGCATTATTTGGCAGTTGTTGGGGTACGTTGAGGGAACTTGCGTGCGAAGCTGGCCACGGGCGGCCGGGCGGGTGCGGGGCGTCGATTTCATCGATCGATCGTGTGCACTTGCACGCACAGCGGCTGATGGCAACAACTCTCTCTTATCCTGTTCTTCGTGTGGAACTTGAACATAATGCATGATACTGTTTCATATTCATTTTGGCAATGATATGAGCAGCTAGCACATCACTGCGTGAACCGAATTGAAAGACCTCAAGGGATGGTGGTAACTGGTAGCATCAACAGTGCAAATTAAGTTCCGCCTTGAGACTGCAAATGCACTGTCCTTTGCCTTCGTTTTGTTTCCAGGGAAGGACCAGGCAGGCAACCCACACAAACACCAATAAAGCTTTACAACGGAAAGGCCGCCCCATTGCAACTGCAAGTGTCCTGGCGACCTTGATTTTCCTTCATCTGGTACGTAGGTTGGTTTCCACCAGCAGTAGTACCTTTATCAACCCGGCAGTGCATGCTATCTCGATCTTACTACTGTACTCTTATCAACGGCTTGTGCTGTGATCTGCCTCGTAAACGGCTCACGAGAGGACGAGGAAAAAGGCAGGCCGTTCGTTCGTATCTGTGCGTGCGGCGCGCAAGCGCAACTCCCTCTCTCCCGGGGCTGGCCAGCTGACTCATGAGTTGAGCCAATGAAAAACAGCTTAACGGTTGCTGAAAAATAAATCAACAAGTACTGTAGTTCGCTTTTCAGAGGATAATAATTAGATTATTGCAAAAGGCTAATCCTTAAAAGGCGTTTTGCGCATAGGATCAAAGGACTGTTACTGTACTCACTCATTTTCTTAAGCCAGACCAGATTGATTGAGTGGTAATGTGTGGTACTATAATATATGATTAGTGGGAGAGAGGAAGGGCTTTATTCTCATGGAAAGGCTGTACATTCGATCTCATAGATCTTGTTGCCGGCAGGACTTTTTGCAACTGAAAATATAATATTTTTAAAAAATTCGAAAACAAGCAGGATAATTACCTCTCTCTATACATTGCTGAAAATGGAGAAGAGAGAGAGAGAGCGCATTTATACTGAGATAGTATTAGTAGAGGCAATGTTTTTTTTTTACTTCTGTTTTAAAGGCTGATTGTCAATCTAGCGTCATTTTTTCAACTTTATCAATTTGATCCTGCTTTAGAATAATTTGCTGCCAAATTTTACTCTATTCTTACCAACTTGACAGTATTTAGCAGTAAAATGTTTCAAGTAGGGTCAAAATGATGAACTTAGAAACAAAAGATCAAATTAGCAGTTGACCTTTAAAGTAGGGTAAAAAAAGCATTTATCTCTTGTTAGTATGCAGTTATGACTGATACTGTACCGTTGCCCAGGTGCTGCAGAAAATAATGAGTGACTGACTGATCAAGGGAGAAGTCGAGGAGGATTAAACAAAGCCGGTGTCTTCTCTCCTTGCTCGGCTCTAACGGTATGATTAGGGGGCCTGGCCTGGCCGCCAGACCCCGACAGCACGCCATGGACGGACTTAACAAACGGTTGCTCTCCACCTCCTGTCTTTATAAGCCCCTCCCTGCCCCGCCTTCACTCGCCACCACCATCCCATCCTTCCGGCCTCCCTCACCTACTCCTCCTTCCCCTCCCTCATCTGCTGCTCCGCACGCGCGAGCTGAGCAGACCACAGCAGAGGCGGAAGGATTTGCAATCGATTCTTGTGTGAGGATGCAGTCCAAGCACCGGGTGTTCGCCGAGGACCTGCTCCTGGCGGCGGAAGGGGAGGACCACTTCGACCGGGTTCCCGACTCGCTGGTGCTCCTCATCTTCAACAAGCTCGCCGACGCGCGGTCCCTGGGTCGGTGCTCCGCCGTGTCGCGGCGCTTCAACGCGCTGGTCCCGCTAGTCGACGACGCGTGCCTCCGCATCGACCGCGTCATCGCCGCCGACGCGGGCGAGGACGCGCTGGGGCTGGGCGGCGGCCCGCGCCCGCGGCTCTCGCACCTGCTCAAGGCCATGCTCTTCGCCGTCCTGAAGCCCTTCGCGCACTGCGACGCCAGCAGGTCCGCCGTCGCCGGCGGCAAGCACGCGCAGCAGCAGCAGCAGATGCTGCAGCACCACTCCCCCGCGCAGGTGCTCAAGAACTTCAGCAGCATCCGCAACCTTCGCATGGAGCTCCCCGTCTCCGACGTGGGCACCGACGACGGCGTCCTCCTCAGGTGGAAGGCCGTCTTCGGCAGCACCCTCCAGAGCTGCGTCATCCTCGGCGGCACCAAGGTGGACTGGGACGCCGGCCGCTCGCACGCGCCCTCCTCCGCCGCCGTCGCCGCCGACCCCGACTCATCATCGGCGGGGGACGACAGCGGCAGCATACCGGAGTCGTTCTACACCAACGGCGGGCTCAAGCTGCGCGTGGTCTGGACCATCAGCTCCCTCATCGCCGCGGCCACCAGGCACTACCTCCTCCGCGAGATCGTCAAGGAGCACCCCACCCTGCAGCGCGTCGCGCTCACGGACGCGCACGGCCAGGGCACGCTCGCCATGGACCGCGACCAGATCAGGGAGTTCAGGGACAAGCCACTCGCCGCGGCCGCCGCCGCCAACCGCACGCAGGTGCCCGCCTGCAACATGAAGCTCCGATACGCGCCGCTCCTCGAGCTCTCCGACGGCACCAGGATCCACGGTGCCACGCTCGTGGTCATCAAGCCCGTCGGCGAGGCCGGCGGCATCGGCGGCGGCAGGAAGGAGCTCGACGAGTTCGTCGGCGACACGTTCGACGGGCCATTCAGGGAGGCCGTGGCCATGCTCAGCAAGCGCCGCACCTACCTGCTTGAGATGAACGGCTTCTGACGCGACTCCTCACTCCTTCCTGCGCGGGAGGGATTGCAACAATGAGAAGACCACCACCGCGATGTCTGCAGGCAATGGCCATGGATTGCTCTGCTCGGTTCGGCGCCATACACAGGAGTTGTTGCTCCTTGTAACGACGGTGCTCGAACCTCCCCAAAGTTACTGCCTTGGTATCCTTGCAAAAACAATAGAGCACCCCACGGAATGGCCGGCACCGCCAACCAGCTTCATTCGTTCTAGTGCTGAATTTGATGAGTCAATGAACAGAATGAAGCAATCACATTTTCAATCAAGCGCTGTACAGAATACTACTGTAATATTCTGAGATAAAAATCCTGCATCCGTTGCAATTTTCAGTGCACCTATATATATGCTTTCCTGAAACAACAAAGATTCCACTCCTCCTTTCGTGAAACAAAAAGAGGGGAGCGGTATCAACGATTGTGCACATGATAAGGAATAGAGGGGACCGGCAATTGATGAATCGTTTTGGCGCATTAGTGTGATCTCCTATTTCATGCCTGTTTGGATTTAATTCAACCTTGAAAATTCCTGGAGCAATCACACACCCTTACCGAAACTGAGGGTTAAAGTGTGTGAATGCCTTTTCGTGGCTTGCTTCTTTCTTGCACGCTCTCCCCTCGGAAGGGAAAAATACTGTATAAAATTATGCGATGTTGCCCTTACTTAGGAGTAGTATTTAGGAATCAGGATAAGCAACACAGTAAGCATCGCATTTGCACGATCACTTCGGACCATCTCTCTCAATCTACACTGCAAATTTCCGTGCATCTACACGCCAGACTAAACAATACGTATTCTGGTGTAGAGTGCAATCTGTTCCTTTCAATTATTGACTCTTGAGAAGGAGGAAGGAGGAGAAGGCCACGTCAAGATGTTGGAACCTGGAAGGAAGGCGGCTGAGATGCCCCTTATCTGGAGAATGTGTCCCAGATGCTGGATACATGTGAAACTCTGGCTCTAATTCCTGTCAATTCGCTGCCCTACCAACGGCTACTAGCTCCTGCGCTGTCCTTGGCTTCCATTCGTCGGGACGACGGGTTAAGGAAAATTGATAATGCTGAGTTTTCATGCATCAATTTTAGAGATAACATGTGTGCGCAGCAATTAGAGAGGCGATTGGGCAACACAAAACACATGCTTCCAGCGATTTGATTCCTCGGCCTAATTATCGGCTTGTTTGCTTCTCGTCCACGGTTACCAGCCACGTAATGCCGGTAATCATCAGCATAATAAGACTCCGTCGTTCCGATTTTGGCGTTAGGTGAAGGATGAACTGTACAGTACTCTTTAAATAAAATTTTATTTGTTCATTCAGTCACCATTTCCATTTCTTGATGCAACGGGAGCAGCTAGCTAGCTAAGCTATGGTCCTGGACCTGGACTTGAATAATAATCCGGCTGTGGTGTTCAGTAGGAGCTGGTGGAGGGTATAACGACAGATATATAAAACAACCACATACAGTATGTATGAATGACGAAGGAGAAAAAGTAAGAGCGGGTAGTACACACTAATGCTGATACATTGCAATTAATGCACTAAATGGCCGTGCTGTACCCTTTGCTGGCGATAAAGAAGGATTAGCAGTGAGTGTTGTTTATCAAGTGCGGGACAGGACAGGCGAAAAAGAAACGGGCATCATCCGGGCGGTGGTTGGTTAACGGCCCCCCGGCCGGCCCGTCTCCCTTTGCTGACGGTGTCCTTCCGTCCACGGACTGGATGTGATCTCTCTCTGATGGAGTCCATTTCATTTTCATGGGTGCTGACAGAAGTGCCGCTTTGTTGAGTGAGTCGGCTCAGAAATCGGAATCAGGATCGGACGGCTCGCTCGCTGTCATGGATGATGGGCAAAAGCTTAATTAGGTACCAGTCGAGATGAGACAGGAGAGTATGGATCCATTTCATTCAAGGAAAAGAAGTACGAGTACTCTGCTACTAATAGGTGAGAGGAAGTAATAATGGTCTGTTGAGGAAGATGCATGCTAGTACGATGCAGACTAGTACGTACTGTACTACTAGTAATGCTTTTGGTGAGGCACAAAGCATACGAGGCACCCGTAGGGTTTCTCCGCTGCAACGGTTCCACAAACTATGGGATCTCTCGCCAGCAAATTAAGAACAAACAAATGGATCACTGCGTATTCATCGGAGTTATGGATCCAAAGCAATCAACGGTCGTCTTCGTATGTTCATGTGCGGATGCGAGCGTTATCCGGACATGTTCAGGTCTCAAAACTACAACCACCTCAATGGTCAACGATGTCTTTTTTATACTCCTTCCATTCTTTGCAGTTAATTTTGACCATTCATTTTATTTAAAAAATTAATTTAAATATATAAAATTAAAAATTAGAATTTAAAAATTTTTAATAATAAATCAGATTTTGATAAAAATATTTTATATTTTTTATATATTTTTAATAAGATAAATATTTAAAGTTATTGATCAAAGTCAACTACGATAAAAAAAAAAAGAACGGAGTGATAGGCAGCAACACACCTGCTGCATTGGTAAGAAGAAGGACCGTGCAGGGAATATTAGTCCATATGGCCATTAACCTACTACTGCTGTGCTTATGAATCCCTAATCGATGCACTAAATTAAAACCCTGCAATTAATCCGTATCTTGGGGGAGCAGAAAACTAGTATTGCGTCGCCCGCTGGTGATGCGGTGTCGATGCCTTGTTACCGTTGCGCGGTTCAGCGCTCAGGGGATTGCTTGCTTCAGCTCAACCTGCTTTATTTGTTTGTTGATTGAAGAAAGGGTTGAGACTTTCTTCGTGACGAATCAAGGATTCGGTCTTCATTCTTTTCGTTCGTCGCAAGGCTCAAGTTCGTCTGGCTGGCTTTTCTTGAGCGAAAAAAAAATCCCTCTCGAATTTTGAAAATTATCGGCAATGTATAGGAAAGGCAGGCCGCAGGAGATAGGGTCCTGGAATTAACGACATGTACTCCCAGAATTAGAAGATGCTTGTCATCGAAAAGAAGTTTTACCTAACTGAAGTTTTTAAGATAATGTTTTCCAGTTCCGTGTATGAGAGGTACCAAGATTCCTTTAAACCTCTCGTCAGACATCTTGATTTCTTTTTGAAAACTCCATTATCCAGAAAGGTAATAAGTCTTGGAAAAGAGAAACAAGTGACTAGCTAGGGACATGCTTGATTCGTATGCAATTAAAAGGATAGCAATACCTAGTTTTTTTTTAGATAACGAGCAATACCTAGTTGTACTGGTCCATGAGGAATGGATAAATCCTACTGTACATATACTACTAGTTGTTTCTGAACATTTCTCTTCTTTGATAGTAGTATCAACTTGTTCTCTAGTATTAAATTGAGGGGAACATTAGGAGGACAAAGGATATCGAGTGGAACCAAATCTTGTCCACTACCGGGGACAGGTCCATGACCCCACTACAGCGATTCCGGGCCTGCTCGATCGGCTTAATTTAACTAACACGCTTTTATGAAAGGGACGATTGCCCGGCCAGTTCTAGTGAAATCTGTCGTGTGCCATTTTGTGGTATTTAAACACGTACCCGACGTTGCCATCACGAAAAGAACGACTCTCCTTTAGGTTTAACTTTTGCCTAGCCTTATGGGGGGCAGAGGAGCAAATTTGCAGTCACTTCATCTCTGAATTCTCGGTGGAGACGTCTCACAGTACTCTCATCACCGATGTATTATGACACGAAATGGTCATAAAGATAGACAAGGAAACACGAAATGAGTTGCGTTCCATCCACAAGGATGGATGTGTTACCTCTTACCGCCAAAAGAAAAAAAAAAAAGGTTCTCTTACTTTTACAACCACGTAAAGCAGTAGCTGTATGAACTGCTTTAGGCCCTGTTTGGGACAGCTTATTTCCAGATTCTGATGGAAATAAGCTGTCCAAGGTCCCAAACGATCCGATTTTGGCTCAGCTTCAGATGCCCACGATTGTTTTCGGCCCCCCCGTTTCTACTAGAACGCGAAGTCGTGGATCCCGCAGCTTTTTTTCACATTTGACGATTTTGGACGAAAGTGCCCCTCAACCTTCAGTCGAAATTATCCGCAAATGCCATCCGGTACCCCCCAGAGAGCCCGCCCCGCCTCCCAGCCCCGAGGCCCACCCCGCACTCACGCAGACCACGCAGAGAGAGAGAGCGCGACGCACCGGCGGCTAGGGTTTGGGGCCGACGGCGCCGTCCTCCGGCCGTGCGGCGCCACTCCGCCCGGCTCCACTCCGCCCAGCGCCACTCCGCCCGGCGCCACTCCGCGCGGCGCCCCTCCGCTCGGCGCCCCTCCGCCCGGCGCCGCTCCTCCGCGCCCGGCGCCACTCCGCCCGGCGCCGCTCCTCCGCGGCCGGCGTGCTCCCTCCGCCGGTGCGGCTCCTCCGCGCCCCGACGAGCTCCTCTGCCCGGCGAGCTCGCGCCCGGCGAGGTCCTCTGCCCGGCGAGCTCCTCCGGCCTCCGTTCCTCCTCCTCACGCTCGGCTCCGACACGGCTTCTCCTCCTCGCGCTCGGCTCCGAAGTACTGTGCGGCTCCTCTTCCTCCTTGCGCTGAACCGGTGACCAAGCAAGGTATTCTTCCATCTTGATGGCCCTTGTTATTGGATTTCATGCTCGTCTTGCTCGTATTGACTGGATCTATGCACTGAGTAAATGGATGCTGTGTAGTTGTGCATAGAGTATTGACTGGATCTTATTTTCCCTCTTATGCACTGAGTATTGGTTAAATAAATTGTAAATGGATGCTGTGTAGTACAAAAATTTATGGGTATTAGTGATTTATTGGTGTATTAATGACTGGATTAGTAAATTTTCCCTCTTAGCTAATCGCAGAATAAGAGAAAACCCCATCAGCCTGCACTACTTGGGAGCAATCAATTCAATTGACAACCTGAAGCTTGTATTATTGAGTACCTTTATATCATTTGCTTCGGCTGTGATGTCAGTCTGAAATCCTCGCAGAACTTGCAATGAATATTCAAAATCTTCTGTGAACTTTCAACTTTTGAGGAAAAAAAAAACAGCGATAGGTCATGCATATATAAACATTAGTTCAAGTTACCTGATTTACAGCCCCAAGAGCACCTCGCTGCTCCTGTGGAGCAATTTCTGCTATATAAACGGGTACCTGATACAATGAAACAAGATTTCCTTTCAGATTAGAAACACTGGACACAAGATCTCCACAGCATATGCAATTAAGTCACTAACATGTTCCTTTTCTTTCTACAGTAGTGATAACGCTTAGCCCTGACTATCTACCTGAAGAACACTTGCATCTGCAAGTGGTGTACACGAAATGTAATGCTACTGAGCTATGTTATAGTTATTTTCAAAAGAAACTTGCTGAAGTTCATATCATTCATACTGCATGTTCAGAAACTACAGTTTCCAATATGGAGACAACTAATAAATCAGCCCAGGAGTCACAAGAAAACAAAGAATTTCCATTTTGCATAAAGGTTAGTTTAGTCACTTTTGACTCTGGAACAACCATAATACATTCATTCTGGACGATGAGCCAGGGCTAGACTGCAACCGTACAATATGCAATGTTTGCCTATTGGATTATGAAGGTACAGTAACATTTGACGCATATTCAATATCTAAGTACCTATCCTGATTTGTTACACAAACATTTAAAGATGGCTGAACATCACGAATTTAAATATTTCGGAAATAAGAAAAACAAATCATTAAGAGGAGGAACAAAAGGGCTGCATACTGTGTAGGATATTAGTGAATTTTCCCTCTTAGCTAAATTCAGAGACATGTGCTCTTATTAGTTTCCTTGAAGTTTATAGATGGCAAAGACAACAGCAAAATGGGACACTTGGGTGCACAAGGTGTGGTTAGAGATATGTGCTGAAGAGGTTAGAGCAAATAATAGGCCACAACAGTGCCTAAATGCTTTAGGTTATGCGAATCTCATTAAGAAGTTCACTGAACGCACTACAAGGGCGTACACCCGTGACCAACACAAGAATAGATGGGACGCATTGAAGAGGATGTACACACAATGGAAAACATTGAACTTAAGAGCGTCTGGTTTGGGGAGAGATCCTGTGAGTGGATGTATTGCAGCTAGCGACGAGTGGTGGGAAGAGCAAAATTTGGTAAGTAATGTAAACATTTTGTTTTTTGGTTTCATGCACTATGTTCATTTGTGGTGACATGGTTGTATGTTGTTGATTTTTGTAGGCTATGCCTGGCTGTATAATGTTTAAAACAGCACCACTTGAGCATGAAGAGGAGATGCGGCTTATATTTGAGAGTATAAGTTGCACAAATGAGATCTCATATGTTCCACGAGGTAGACCAACCACTGATAATTCACCTATTCAAGGTGCTACAAATTGGGGGGAAGATGGAGAAGATACCAACACACCCTCACCCATGGGTTCGAACAATAATAAGGGAAAAAGACCTGCTGTCCAAGGTGGTTCCGGACCTTCTCCAAACCCGAAAAAAGGAAAGAAGACGTATAGAGATGGTCTTATGAAGCGGTTGGTCGATGCTTATGAGAAAAAATCTGAGAGCACCAATTTTTCTGCGACATCTACTGTAGTTGATCATGTTAGAGAGGAGATAGTTCACCTCATGGATCTGGTAGTGAAATCAGGAGCGCATGAAGGTAGTGATGAGCACTACTATGCTACTCAACTTCTAATGGAAAAAAAGTACCGTGACATGTTTGTCACTCTGAAGACGGATGAAGGAAGAGTTGCATGGCTGAAAAGGACATGGGAGGATCCGAAAAGGACTTAGGCCTGTTTACATAGGGTCTATTGTATCCTTTGTATCGTGTATCATGAACTATTTGTTTAATTATCATTGTGTTTCATGCACTAGATGGTAATAATTTTTTTATTGTATCTTTATATCATGTAACATGAACTATTTAGTGTGTCTGAATACTAAGATCATGTAATAAATTTGTCATGTACTGTTATGTTGAATTTGTCTTGTACTGTTATGGTGAATTTCTCATATACTGTTATGTTCTATTGATTGCTTTCTAGATGAGCCAAGAGTCAAGTGACGATGATGATGACTTTCTGGTTGCATATTTAGCATTGGAATTGATGGGAAATGGTGACTCAAGCACGAAGGAGCCAAGGACTATTCCTAATCTAACTGGAATTCAGTGGACTGAGATACAACTTGCCAACCCAACAAAGTGTTACGAGACTTTCAGAATGAGAAGGTCAGTCTTCAACAGTCTCCATAGCACACTGGTAAATAATTATGGCTTGCGATCATCTAGGGAAATTTGTAGTAAAGAAGCATTGGCTATGTTTCTATGGACTTTAGGTGCACCTCAATCTAACCGGACAGTCAAAAATATCTTTTCCCACTCCACAGAAACTGTTAGTAGGAAGTTCCATGAGGTTCTAGATTCTGTTACCCAACTAGCTGCTGCTATCATCAAACCAAAAGATCCTCAGTTCACAACAGTGCATCCTAAGCTTCAAGAGGAGAGGTTTTGGCCTCATTTTAAGGATTGCATAGGTGCAATTGATGGATCACACATACCGGTGACTGTCCCATTAAGTGAACAACCCAAATACTTTGGACGACATGGGTATGCTTCCCAAAATATAATGGCAGTTTGTGACTTCGATATGCGGTTCACATTTGTTGTGACCGGTTGGCCTGGGTCGGTTCACGACACTCGGATACTGAATGATACTTTGCTAACCTATAAAGATGATTTCCCAAGCCCCTCCGAAGGAAAGTACTACCTTGTTGATTCTGGGTATCCTAATAAAAAGGGTTTTCTAGCACCATACAAGGGGCAACGCTATCATATTTCTGAATTCCAACATGGTCATCCGGTGGGATTGAAGGAAATGTTTAACCATGCACATTCATCTCTTAGAAATGTGATCGAACGTTGCTTTGGAGTTCTAAAGATGAAATGGCGTATATTATTAAACATGCCAAGCTTCTCAATAGAAACGCAAGCAAAAATCATAGTTGCTTGCATGGCTCTTCACAATTTTATTCGGGATAGTGCCCTAGGTGATGATGACTTCGATAACTATGAGGATGAGGTTCACAGTCAAGGCTCTAACAATGACACAAGCATTGCACAAGATGAGTTTGATATGGGTGCATTTCGTGATTCTATTGCAGCAGCTTTGTTTGCGTAGATGCTCATTCTATTGTATGATGAAAAAGTAGTATTCTTTTGGATGATGGATGGAACTGTAATATTCTTTTGGATGATGGATGGAAATGTAATATTCTTTTGGATGACGGATGGAAATGTAGTAGTCTTTTGGATGCTCATTTTCAATTAATTAAATATTTATTAAGCACTTAATTACCTATAAACTTGTCAAACTAAATAGAATATCAGGAAGAACGTTTTTTTGGCCTTTAAATAAGGTATAACTAGTTTCAGGGGTATATCAGACATTTTACACTCATTACTGAGAATCTGTGCCAAAATAATCAGCTTGCCAAACACTCAGTTTCTTTTGACAGTCGATTAATCTTACAGCTGCTTCTATCAAAAGCAGGCTTCTAAAATAATCTCCACAGAAAAAAGCTGTCCCAAACAGGGTCTTAATCATGAGTTCTAAATTTCAAATTCTAATGATACACAGAATGAGTAGCAATGTACAGTAGCAACCAGCTTATCCAAATGCCTTACTTCTATATTGAGAAGGAAATATTGTTTTTTTTTTTTTGAAAGATCATTGATAAGGAAATATTGACAAAGCATTTAAACGCTTAACTCGTCCTGTGTGATGGAACACCGCCGACACGTGAGTCGTGTCAAATCTGCCACGTACTAGTAGTCTAACAATGGCATTAGCTAGCTACAACGACGACTCAAATCTCATTGTTCACCGTGCTCCTCTCGAAGGCCGGACGTAGCGGTACCTATGCCACAAGCATTTTGTGCCCTCATCGTCGTCGCATTTCTTTTCTTTTCTTTTTTTACGATCTTATCGTTACCTCATTGATGTTTCGCCATCTCAAGATCTCTATCTGATCTCTTCCTTTGAATTAACTTTTGATCTTGAATGCGAGAAGAAGTCGACCAAGAACTACCTGGCAAAGAATTGTACACGGCGCACGCTTCGTACGGGCGAAGCAGCTGACACGTCTCCTGGCCTTGACGTACAATAGTTTCTTTTTTCAATTAAACCTTTTTTTTTTGCTTCGATCGTTCGGCAACCAATCGCACGGGCTAGTGCCATACACTGAACCGATAGTAGAGCTATAGGAGGACGACTGATGCAATAAGTCGGCAACATCTTTTGCCCATTAAGTTGGCCGACCGGGACGGTTCACCTACGCCGCCGGCCGCCTCACCGCCGGACCGGAGTCGCGTCGCCGCCCCGACAGATCTCTTTGCCCCCTGCTGGCATCATTGGTTTGATGGCCTTTTGCCACGAGGATATTCCCTCTGTCCCGGCACTGGTTGTCCGTACAGGGCACATTCATTCCCCACTTGCCATTGCCAGCTGCGGCGGCGGACAAGGTCAGGGTCAGAAGAAAAATGGCACCTCCCTCTCGTTCGTCCGTATCATCTGTCCAGCTTCGATTGATCGGGAAAAGGCAAGTGACACCATCGTCCTCGTTGATTTGTGATGGTGATGGCCGGCGACAGGCGCCCGCTCCAGCCGCGCGCTTGCCTCGCTACCAGGCGGCTGCTGCCGCAACAACGTGTCCAGCCGCGTGCCCGCGCAGCAGGGGACCGGCCGGCCAATGTGCTCAACGCGCGGCCTGTGGCCTCATCCAGACCGGAGGAACAGCAAAAGGCCATGGAGCAAACAACACAACTCTGGACAGGGAAGAGCATACTTGATGTAGTATGACAGAAAATATTTCTGAGATAATGCGGCGGTCATTACACACAATAAGCTGACTACTACGCTATTGGCTCAGAAGCAAACAGGCGAACTGAAATATATGTATTACAATACTGGCCAAAATTCCTGTCGATTCTCCTCAACTGATTGTCGAGGAAGAATAAGTTAGGCTAGCTCCTTTTGACTATCGTCCTATACTGGCTATATAATGCCAAATAAGCCCAAATTGCAATTATCCAAGCTTTCCAATCTCCATTTTCTTCTTTATAGCGCGATGTCCATGGTACACGAAAGAATCTATGATGCCAGCGACAGTGAAGATACCTGTGAGAAGGTAGATCAAGAATGCGTCAGAAAACTATGCGGTGATTATACATTTCCTTTAGTTTTCTAATGTAATGAACTATATGTTCGTAAAAAAGCACCAAAAATAGTTAGGGGTTACAAGAAGGATATGACAGACCTCCGACAATTGCACATATGTTTGTCAAGAAGTGAAGAAGCGATGTATTTTCTTCAGTGAAGTCAACCTGTCAAGGAACAGTCAGACAAACCAGTTATTTCAATACAGATCATGACCAATACCTACACCGATGGTGATGTTATCCAAATAAATCAACATGATGAAAAACACACAAGTGTCAATTCAAAGAAATAAGTGCAGAGTACTCTTTTTGCTTTTAGAACAAAAAGCTGGTTACAGGTTACTAATAGATAAATACCCAAAAAAACCGTTAACAATCAAGGAATGGATAAATAAAAACATATTGGGTATCCTTCATCACCTTGATCGGTGAAAACTCATAGAAGAAATAGACACCAGCTGGAGGCCTAGGGTAGCCAATCGCCTCTCTGAAGTGCTCCGTAACAGAAAACTGCAAAAGAAAATGAAGAGTTAACATTCAGCTTAGGCTTTAGAATAAAGTAGATACCAAAACATGTTTGTTTACCTGATTTGAGTGGATCTTCCGTCCCCTAATATCTGTGTAGATTGTAGGAACGACCTGCAAAAAAAAGAAACCATTGTATGTTTAAGATGCAGTCACATTAAATACAACTAGTGGTTACTAGATTTTACCTTAACAAAATACTGGTACATCCCTGTTGACCCACTGGAATGATCTTGTATCCACTCCACTCTAGAATATACACAGTAAAATGAGGCCATGGGAAATTTGTTGATCAGCGACAGAGAAACAAATTGTGAACAAGGGTGTGTACAAGTCCAAAGCATACCCGTCAAGAGGATTTACCACACCAGGAAACTCTTTCCCAAAGGAGAGTTTGTTTATTTTGTGACTTATCTGTTCAGGGACAGTGAGGAATGGATCATAATCGATTATCGGTTATGCTCGATACTATAATTGCTTTAACAAGAAAACAAAATAACAATAATAATAATTCTACTTACATTGTAAGTTTCTGGTTGAATATTCAATAGGTCTTGCAGGAAGTTGAATGACTGGTCAAAACTTTTCCCAGGGGCAAAGTGAAAGTTTCCAGCTACTTTATTCACATCTACAAATCCATGGATGTTGCAGCCTTCACCTTGTTCATCTCTTAACCTTTGAACGAAGCCCTCTCTCTTGCACTGGCATGTGAATTAATTGTGGAAATCATAACAAATCGAACCCAAGAATGAAAGATGTCAGAGTGGAGCACTTGCATGCAGCACAAGAAAACAAACAGTACACACAAATTGAGGTGATTTACGCATTCATGTAGCTTTCAGAAACATTAATGTATACGTTCACACAAGTACTAGTTCATTTTGAAGGAATATGGATAGGAGTCCTAATTTATAAGGTTGTTCAAGTACATTTTGTACAAGTTGTAACGAACATGTTATCTGGAGTTAATAGCCTCAGAATAATCAACAAAAAGAGGTCAGTCAACTCATATTATATGACATAAGGTCCACCAACTGACTCAATATTTCAGATATCCTTTAGAAGCTACTGTTTTGATGAATATAAGTGCCTCCCTATGTGCCACAAGATAAGACCAGGGATCCAAGGACTGATCATAGAATAGGATGCAACAAATATGGGGCTTTGCTAATACCATCATAGACCTGGGCACTGCCTAAATGTCAATTTTTCATGTGGTTAGTCGCGCACAATATGTGTTGGACTGCTGATAGGTTGGCTAAGCATAACCTTCCTCATCCTGCCCATTGTCCCCTATGTGATCAAGAAGACGAGACGATAAATCATCTGCTCATCTCTTGTGTCTTTGCGCGTCAAGTATGGTCGGCTCTCTTGCATCATATTGGATTATCTGCCATTGCACCTCAGCCATCTGAAATGTCTTCTGATGACTGGTGGAGCCGGGCTTCCTGTTCAGTGGAAAGCTCACAAAGAAAAGGCCTGAGCTCTCTCATAATATTGGGCGCATGGACGTTATGGCGGCATCGTAATGATTGTGTTTTCAATGGCCTCTCTCTGAACCCTGCTACAGCCATAGCAATGGCGGAAGATGAGGCTCGGCTTTGGAGTCTAGCTGGTGCCAAAGGTCTCGTGCTGTTGACTAATCATTAGTCGAGTGCATTTTTTTATCTTAGGTCAAGGGTCTTGTTTCTGTTTTTTAAAGGCGCGAATGTAAGTATAAAGGAACCCAGGGCGAGTGCGTGTGTGTTTTTGTTTGTACTCTTTCTTCTTCTATTAATGCAATGATACGCATCTCTCCTGCGTATTCAAGAAAAAAATATACCATCTGAATGAACATAAGTGTGCTACATTAAAAAGACTGGAGGAAAATAATATTGCACACAATACCTGATCAATAAGTTCTACATTAGTGAGTGCCCACCCCTTCTTTCTGTAGGCATCACGAACTTCTTCACAAGTGTTGCAGCACTGATCATCTGACTGGTACAGTTGTAATCAGTAAATGCCAGGTTAGGACTTCTTGTAGAGTGCAATTAATTCATAAGGAGAAACTTGACTGGAGTAAGGCAGACCATGTGACAAATAAAGTAGATGTGAAACATATTTGTGATAATCAAACCAAGTCAATGAAATAATGGAATATAAGTGTACCTCCTCAGAACCATAACAAGAACCACAGTAAACCTCATTGTGGTCAAGCCTCCCACCATGCTTCTGTAATGGTCTTTCAATCTGCCAAAGAATGAATGAGGGGTAAGTTCAACGAAAGCAGCGTGCCTGATATCCTTATTATTTAATTGGATTGTTTAAAGTGGTGCAGTGCAGAGAGGAAGGCAAGCGAATGCGAATGCAGAGAGGGAGGTGCGCCAGTTTTATATCCATGAAGGACAGCCAAGGAGTCACGCAGCGCTTTCTTCCTCACCCAGGAAACAAAGCCAATGTTAATTGCTCGCTGTGGAACAAAACGCCCACAGGCCTCACCAACCGTCTTACGACTTAAGAGGTGGAATTTTTCTAATTCCCACAGGTGTTTGAGATAAGGGAATGGACTAATAACATTCACCCACCTAGGAGGAACTAGGTGCTAATAGGCACCAAGATTCGCATCGAGGATGATTCAAACTTGACTGGTCTACGCTATAGGTGTACATCCATACTCACAAATAACTGAATAATCTAAGGATAGTAGTTTCAGCTTGGTGCAGCCTGGTTTTTATTTGCATATTCCAGAAGCCAAAAAGGCTTGCATAAAAAAAAAAGTTTTAAATCAGCTTTGCTATGGTCAGTTACCACTTTGCCACGGAAGTATGAAATTGTGTGCTGTAGTGCCACTGTTTTGCTCGTTCATGGGTTGTATGTCAAGAATGCATGACATTGAAATCAAACGTGAAGTTAGGATGGCATGGCTTATCTTTAATGTATTATATAGTGAATTAATAGTCATTATCAGATGTCTATAGTTCAATTATACTGCAAAACAATTTGAGTACCCTACATATCATCGCATCAGTCATTTCTGATTCTTACTGAGCATAAGTGTTTTGTACTGCAAAGCAGCAACGTCTATACACTGTGCATCAACATGGACAGACACTACTCTAGGAAGCTCTAAAGCAGGGCCATTAAAATGCCATTACAACACAGGTCTATTAACAGTGAAACAGCTATCTTACAAAATAAAGGCAAGGGATCACAAAATAAGCTTAAAGCAGGCCAATTAGGGCAAACATTAAGGTAAAACAAGGAGAGTTTCTAATTGAAGTTAAAAGTTGAATGACATACCTTAGGGCCTCCGACTCCATCCTTTCTTGATTCAATCACATTACCAAGATGGTCAATTCTTTTCTTTACTATGTCATGTCTCTGTAAAATGAATGTTCAACTGCTTAGGGGACAGATATATGCAGTGGCACTTGGAAACATTTTAGAAGCTGTGAAACAATACACAGGAGGAAAATCAAAACATTTGCACATACTATGTCATAGTGTTGCTCTCCACTGACATCCATCGTATCAACAGCAACAAGTGAACAAGGAAGAGCTGGGAATGTAATATCAAACTGCAAAAGCAATTATCTATTAGCCATCCAAGAGAAATGGAACATATTTTTCCTAGGCTTCCCAAAACAGCAAACATTTCAGGTCTCAGCTAGCTCGGTATCAATTGTTCTTATATAGTTGTAACTTTATAACAACATAAACTGTAAGAGTGTTATCTTCACCAGAAGTTATCACGCTCCAAAAAATATAGTGGACATATGTTCTAAGATCTATCAAGATTTACAAAAAAGAATAGTTTGCAGAAGTAAATGTCATAAGTGGATGAAAGATGACAAGGAACATAGCAAAATTAAAAGATTTGATATAAAAAAGAAAGCATTTGCACGAACATTGATATGTAGTCTTTCCCCTCTTGAGGTGTCAACAGTGAGCTTGCTCTCTGTAGCAGAATATAGATATAACCCTACAAGATACCAAGGGGTCACTGGTGGGTACAACAGTATTGGCAAAAGTATGCGCATAGATACACACAAATCGGTAATGTTTGCAGAAGGCACCTATGAGATATGGGGTGGCATCAAGCAAGAACAAAATGGCGACCACGTCTAGAATCTATTGAGATGCGATTAGCTACAGGGGGAGCTAAAGAGGTCTACGGAAAATCCACCTTACTAGAGTCACAGTGCAGCACAGAGAAAGTATTCCCTCCATTTTAAAATAAAAAGGAGGGAGTAATTCATAGACAATTGCCTGGTGCACATTGAGTTATTCATAACAAAATATCATAACAATATAAACAAAAATCATCATAAGAGGGATACAACAGCCTGTCCACCAGTACTCTGATGGCATCAATTAGGACACTGCATCAAAACAGAAACAAAACTATAATTCTGCATTTTCTGCACTTCCTATTTAACAAGTGCCTAGTTACGGTGCATATTGACGGTGCTGCAGTTTTAATCCATCACTAATTCTAATTAACACTATCGGTACGAAATGGCGTAAAATTCATTCAGCCACAAAATACTCTGTTTTCCGCGTCTGAATGCACACACCTATCGAACCGTACGCAAGCCCGTCGATGTGGGACGGCGAGATCAAGCTATGCCGCAGCTAGTTGGGACGAAATTAAAAGAGATCTGAAGCGAGGAAGTTAGGAGAGCGAAAGAAGGGTAATGACACGTACGGATCTCGGAGAAGAAGAGGAGCAGGATAGCGAGGGAGGAAACGATGGTGATGAGGCCTCCGGAGAGGGTGCGGCTGTAGAAGTCCTCATTCACCTTCGGGTAGGCGTCCAGGTTTCTCAGCTTGCTCCATAGCTCCATCGCTGCAGCTACGCTGCCGGCGAGACCGCCGGAGCCCTGAAGGAGGAGATCTACGGTGTCGCCGTAGCCGCGGCGAGAAACCAGGAGGGTATCTTTGGCATTTGTCGGAGCAAAAGGGGGTAAGCGGCGAATTTGTTTGGTGGATTCGTGTTGGCCTGTTGGGCTTGGGCCCGTTCCGAGTAAATTCCACCTAGCATTTTCTTCTTGAGTTGTGATGCCCTGGAGGTTGAGGAAGTAAACATTCAAACAGAGATTAAATGTTTAAAAAAAAGAACAAAACTAAAAGTAACATGGTAATCTAATGAATTTTTCCATGTTATTTTTGAGTAAATTTCAGAAACCTAGTTACCAAAAATAAAACTCTGTATGGTCATTGCAGGAACCTACTCCCTCCGTTTTTTTTGTTTATCACAGTTGACTTTGATTAATTATTGTTACCATTCGTCTTATTTAAAAAAAATATAAAAAATATCAAATATTTTGTTAGAATTTAATTTATTATTAAAAAATTTTAATTCTAATTTTTAATTTTACACATTTGAACAAATTTTTTAAATAAAACAAGCAGTTAAAATTTTTTATTTAAAGTCAACGACGACAAATAAAAAAGAACGAAGTGCATACAGCTATTTTAACACTTGCTACACAAAACTATATTTTTTTCTCATGATGGGTCCACTTGTCGACCTCTGCAACATGAACAGAGGGTCGCAAGTTAGCCACTAGACTGGTGACAAGGTTGTACATTTGTGAACCAGGTGTTAAAATAGTAGTTGTTCAACGGCACAGAAAAAATCCTACCAGATTAAAAGTATAGAAGTGGCATGATGTATCTCAAAATGTCGCACCCACTCCTAGTAGAATTAACATCGCTCCATCATAAACTGAACAGATGAACATGCCTTGTACAATCTCTAAGGAGAGGAGAAAAATGAAGGATATCTCATATACTGATATAATCCGAGAATGAATGTTACACCTTACGCTCCCAAAACTTGCACCTTCAATTAAAACCACCACCCCCCATCTCTCACATTTACAACCCAGACTCCCAGAGTAAGGAGCAGATGGCACTAGACAGGAATCTACAAATTCTTATCCTCCCCCAACTGAACTATTTTGCAACTTAAATAAAAAGAAAGTAACAATGATTTACGCCTATTATTTGAATAAACAAATATACAGTTCCACCATTTACTTATCCATCTTTAAATCAGAGCCTCTAGTTTGCCTGCACAGAAGTTATTTATATTTCTCATAATCCTCCTTCGCCTTGTCAATTTCCTTTTTGAGAGCTTCATATTTCTGCAATGAAACATGTGAGAAGTCTTCAAGCTTCCCTATGAATGTCTCCAAACTTGGCTGTAAATCGGTAGGAGGATCATTTCGATGGACTCTCTCCACCTCACCACTCAACGCCCCACTATTGGATAAGAAGGTAAGCTTTGAGTTACCACGCCTTCTCTCTTGGCGTGGCAAAGAACGGCCTATATCTGCAGCCAGACTTTTAATAGCATCCTCCAACTCCTTGGCTGGTAACACAGACACATGCTCCTTGGTTGGTGACACAGACACATGCTCCTTGGTCGATGACACATCCAATAGGTTTATCCAGCTCTCACAAGTTTTGAAAATCGGTGCAACAGCATAATTTGTTATTGGAATATCGTCTTCCCTCTTCTTCCTAGATTTCTTCCTCCTCTTTAGTGACTTCACGCATTTGAGCAGCCATGAATTCAGGCTTTGCAAGTATGATCTATGAGATGCTATCCACTTCTGGAAGTTCGAACATAAGGTGTTTAGCTCAACCTGTAGGAGTAGAGCCGCTTGGATCTGTGATTCTGACCGAATGATAACTTTCATGTTGCCACTGTTGGATACTAGCTTAATGATCTCATGCTGATGCCGGTGACAAACAAGCATTGATTCCCACATGCGAGTTAAGCTGCAAATGAGACAAAAATATATATATTCAATATAGCTCCCAGTACAAATTATGAAAAATACCTTGGATAAGTGCACTACATAAGCATAAAAAAAATACTGTTACATCTGCCAACAGTTCTTACAAGCATCATTGCATGAAATTTTGGCACGGCTGCAACATAAACATTAACTCATTTCCATGTAACGAAGACGCAATAACTAGTAACTTTTTATCTATTAAGATAGACCTAAATAACATTAAGACCAGGAGTCCAGTTTCATCCACCTGGTTTAGTTGGCCACCATTTATTTCAGTTCCCTTATTTGTTGGCTCAGATTATAAACTAAGTGTCTGATTTGTTTACAAAACAGAACTTGGATCCTGTCTGGTTAAAATTGTTCAGGTTCATGTTAAAACCCCACTTGAATTATGGTCCAGCAGAAATTGAAGAAACATACCTTCCGATCAATTCCTCTAGCTGTGGTTGAAGCTCTTTGTCCCTTAGATCCTCTATATTCTTAGAAATCATGTCTAACCTTTGGATGGCTACTAAAATTCTGGAGTGCAAATCTTTCACAACAGCACGGGTTTTATCAATACTCATTGGGCTTTCTCCTCTTGACTCCTGATGTCTCAGTTGCCTACACTTCTCATCATATTGCCTGCAAATCACACTGCTCGCCTGAAGGAAGGAATGGGAATAGAAAAAGGGTGAATCAACAAATTTTGGCCAAGTGAAGTTAAAATTATATGGCTCTAGAATTGTATCTAATTATCTAAATATAATTAGATATAACATTAATTTGAAACTTTGTTTAAACATTCCACAGTCAGTCAAAGATATGGGGCTCGATTGGAACTGCTGGTTGCAAGTGCAACAGCCAAGGCAACGGCTGCAACCAGCTAAGCTCTTTTGGGCAGCGGTGTTGTGGCCCAATGGCTGGCTGCAGCAGGCAATGGCTGTTTTGGGCTGCACCGATCAGCTGCGCTGAACTGCTGCAGCCCAAAATGCTGGATTGCCCGCAGCCAGCTGATCCGATGGCTTCTATAGAGTAAAGTTGTAGCATAATCACTGCCCTCTACAGTCATAGTGCATCAGTACAAATACAATTCAAGCTATCATTTTATTTATATTTTTTCCATTTTCTAATAATCTTCAGTTTCATATCACCGCCCTAGTAGTTTAGCCCAAAACAAAATAATCCCAAAAGCCAATACAAGATGCACTACTTCAAAATTGATTAATTTTCGCATTTCAAAAATATATTCTAGGAAGTAACACTCATTATATATCCTATTTCTATCATTAGGTAGAATTCATAGAACAGAACTAAATGCGAGTTTTACCTTGACTTCGTCATAAAGCTTTCTCTCCCAGGCATACAGCCTGTCTAATGTGGAGGCATGGCTCCCAGCATTCATATATACACCACCAAACATATTTCCTGTGAGACCGTCGGTGTCATCTTTGGATGTTGCCTCAAGAGGAATTCTAGATGATGAGGAAAGTGAAGACATCGATTTATGCCAGGTAAGGTATTTAACTTCAGCCTGAGGAGGAGCTGCATGACAACATGAAATAATTCTGTGATGCGGGTGAAAATACTAACTGCAGTTACGATAGAACAACGTATAAGTTGTAACAATTTATAAAGGACATGATCCTATCTACACCAAAGGTAGGTAAGCATAGTTTAGCGCACGTAGTTGTTCTCCAACTACATGCACAAAATTATTTCATAACACTAGTATATTTCAACTAACATACAACTACAATTGCACCAGATCAGAAGTATCAATAGCATTTCATCATGAGAAGAAAACTTGCACCGGGTCAAAATAAAGCACAATACAGTCAAATGATTTACAGGAATTGTCTGTAAGAAAATGTAAAGAACTATGTAGCTAAAGCAGAACTTACGTTGAGGGACAGGGACTTCCTCCCTGCAACAAGCAAATAATGTGGCGAAAAAACCCGATGCTGTTGATCCAGGTGCTGCATAGAAGTATCAACATAATAAAGCAAATTAAGGAAACAATTAAATATGGAAATAACAACCATGGGCTGGCATTACATCAGGATAGCTAGAAATAAATAGTGAAATTCAACATCACCACATTTATGTATGCCAAAATCAAAATCTCTATTTTTTATAAACAAAGTTCTCTTTTTAGGAAAATTCGAACACAATTGTTATGGAACATAAAGATATAACCTTTCTCTTCTGGTAGTAATGGGCGGAAATTGATTTTGTCTGCTTCAAGCATCCTTGGGACTTCTTTTCCAGAATCAGATGCCTTGATAAATAACATTTCAATCTCCTTGATACACGAGTTTAAGCTCCTCTCCACATTTCTTGCATCACGAAAAGGCTCCTTTGATTTCCCGTTCATAGGAGGTGCAACTGAAGATGTGACTTCTTTCACAGCAGGGCTTTCTACAGGACTTTCATCAGTTTCGTACATGCTAATGTCCAGTATCCTCGTGTCATTTTTTAGCCTTTCGGTTTGAGTATTAGCGATTTCCGAAGCTACCTTTTCTGAAGGACAATGTTCAGGTGACTGACCTGTTGTTGAAGTATTTTCAACAGGGGTATCATTGCGATTCTTGAACATCCGCACTAAAGATTCAGATGCTGGATTCTCGAAATCATCTTCTGATAATGAAAGACCATCATCGCCTTCATTCATAGGAGACTTCACAACGTCTTTCAAATTTGGAGATTTCTCCAAATCTGGAGCCTTCTTCTCTCCTACACGCTTACTATCACCATGATGAGCAGGAGACTTCTCCACTTCCTCTTCAAGCTCTGGGATCCCCTCCTTCTCCCGAAGAAGCCTAATATCATCAGCATTTTCAAAGTCATGACCTAGTTCCTTCTCATCATGAAATGAGATATGGCTCTCAACAGGTTCAAAAAAGCCAAAATAGTCCCATGGTGATGTCCCTGGAGGAGCTTCGAATGTTGAACTATCATCCAGATCATGGGCAGCTGATCTGCGAATGGGGGATGATGTTTGCAAAGTTGCTGTTACAGGAATAGGTAGCTTCTCCTCAACAGTTGTCACTGAGTTTCCCCCGGCTTTCATATGATTGATATGGAAACGTCCTGAAGATAAAGGGGATGGATCTGGGGAGAAAGAATTGCTAGTATGATGTGAAAGGGATGGAGATAAGTTCATGGTTCTCTGCTTAAAGGTAGGAGGCTCCAGTGTGGCAGAAGTTGATGTGTACAGGGAGGAATCTGTTGGCACTTCAGGCTCTATAAATTTTCTCAGGGCAAACCCTACATGCCTCAGGGACTGAATGTAAGCAAAGTGAGCTGCTGCAAAAGCACATCTTCCATCAAGAGCTTCTCTAACAAATCGTTTTCTTTCCTGACACAAGACAAGGGCTTTGTCGTCTTCATTCTTTGATCGTGAACCCATTGTAATGTACCCCAGTCTCAATGCCAATCAAAAATTATAAGAGCTTGCAAAATCACAGCCATGCACCCGTGGACCAATGCTACCATCGAGAGAAGCTTCCCGTCTTTGGTAGGCAACACTAGTCAGGCAGTATGAGTTCTCCCTGCACCCAAAAGTATTGAAGAATGTTGATGTTAGGTCATGCCTGGCAAGTTTGAGTGAAGCAGAAATGAAAGAAAATTAAGCTGATAACTCATTAGTGACTCTGTGACCCATTTAGAGTCTATTCAAAAGAAAATGTGAATTGTGCATGCTAAATGTCACAAAATTAACTTACAAGTGTGATGCTTAAACTGAACATATCAAGATTCAGAATTGAGCAAATATATTATGTGCGCTAGTATAAAAAAACTCGACCTGAGGGGGTTAAGACAGCCCCCAGGCATTTTCTTACGCAGACTAAGAACCCACCCCCCTCCCCCCTACATAGCGACACCATAACCCTTGAGGACCATGAACTAGTCCAGACCGTAGACATGCTTTGCTGTGTGGGATAGACGAGGGGATTTTCTTTAACCCCAGCCCAAAATTCACTCCCACGGAGAGTCTAACCCAAGAACTAAGAAATGCTACTAGAGGCACCTAACCAACTGAGGTAGAGTCCCGTTCGTGTCACAAACAAGTACAATGGATAAACTCTGCAAACAACAAGCATGTCATTGCTAATGCCCAACTCAAAAAAGTATCTAAATCTTTCCTTTTTTAGAAAAAAAGGAAGTGAAACCATATGTTGGCCACAAACCGATTCAAGCTTTTGGTATTGTCATCCCTCGGCCAAACTAATGGAAAACAACCGAACAGACTCAGCATTTTCTCCTCCCACGACCTTATAGAAGTAGAGCAACTCAATAAGTGAAGTGAAATCCAACTACTACAAGTCTACAACAAACAGGGAACTTATAAGACAATCCAATTCCTATCCAGCACACACAACTCCACGAAACCCAAGGTGTACCCACCCCAACTTTGGCAAGCTGAGCAATTCCTTAGGTCTTATTCGGTGTTCTTCTTCACGAGTTGCATCAGAATTCTCTAACAGCAAAAAAAATTCCAGAAACAGACTGATGTAAAATCCAGGCACAACCACTAAACTCTCCAACCAAGTCGCCGCCTAGTACGGGTCATCCACCCGACTTCCACCACCGATACCCTAGTTGACTACACTAACACAACCCGCTAAATCAGACGACGGCGACGATGAAATTTTCATCAACGCATAGTACCTGAAGAAACGAACAAGTTCCTTACAGACCGTAAAGATCCGATTTTGGGGTCACAGCTAACACTAGGAACTCGAGTTGTGCCCGAAACCACCCACCTCCGCGCCGGGAGCACCGCAATTCTACTGAAACGCCGAGCAACAAACCCAAAGAGAGCAATCCGGGGGGAGTCGAAGAGAGAATCACCTCGCTAGGCAGTGTGAACCGCGCCGGGGGGACACGCCCAACTCGTTGCAGGCGATGGGGCCGCTCGGCTAGGGGCTCCGGGAGGGACGAGAACGGGGATGCTCTCGCCGCTGGCCGTCTGACGGGCGGGGTGGCGAGCGGAGTGGAGAGGAGCAGAGAAGCTTCGAAGACGGTGGGCAGGTGCCGACTGCAAATGCTGGAGACGCCGCGGATGGATGCGGATGGATGGATGCGTCAGCGCGTGCGCGCTTGGGTAGGAGGGTCGCTGACGCGTGGGCCCTGTTCCTGTGACAAGTTCTCGTGTTTTGCTTGCTGGGAGGGGCGGGCGGTGCGATGATGGAAAGAAAAGGAGGAGGGGCGGGCGGAAACTGAAGAAACGGTGCGAGGAGCAGGTGTTGCAGGTTGGTGCGCCGGCTGGAGCCTGGAGGCGGGCGCCGTCTGAATGCTGCCAGTGCTGCCGGCTCGGGGAAAATGAGGCTGGGAGAGGACGGTTCACTTATCCAACCTTTTTTATTATTATTAAAAACAATTGACGGCATGTAACAGAGTGGAGAAAGACGAAAGTTCCGCTTTCAAATTAGAGGGGCAGCAAACAAGGGCAATTCTGCTAGGAAACGTTTAGGTCCAAAGCAGGGACATACGGACCATTATCTCTTGTTTTAATCCTCTTTTCGCATAGTTTTGATTGTATGGAATGTTTAGGTTTTGTGTATGGAATGTTTAGGTTTATATATTCAAGGGTTTATACATTCAAGGTGGGGGGGGGGGGGGGGGGGGGGGGGGGGCGGGGTGCGCAGGCAAAACGGTAAGGAGAAAAAATACAAGACAAAGAAGAATTGTTGAGGGTCAATACCAGAAGTAGTTAACCTTGATGACCCTCGATCTTAATGACGTAATTAAGACGTAAATAATCTCCACCTTAACCAGCCTCCGCGTCGTACGGGCGTGCTACAGACCGAGCCAGCAGGCGATCTCCATCTCGCCCGACCCCTTCGAGGAGGGGTCGGATCCTCCAAGCGCGGGCAACGCGCTCGACCCCGTCTCCGTAGGGGTCGAGCGAACGTGTCTCCGCCTCGCCCGACCTCAGGGTCGAGCGAATCGTCCGCTACTCCACGAGTAGTAGGACGGACGGTGACGGTTGGAAAATAAATGCCTGACATGCCCACGCCCGCTGACAGGTAGAGCCACCCGCTACCCAGACAAGTGGACGTTAAATGCACACGAGGTGCACCGCCCAAAGGATGAGTTCCGTCGCTACAGCACCTGTCAGAGACTCCTCGACGGGACGTCCCGGAGCGACGGCCACAACCGCGGCGTCACCAAGCCAACTCCTACAGTGGAGTTTCCCCATACGGACGGGACTCCGTCGAGTGACGGTACGGGCCACTCCGTCGAGCAGTAGCAACGCCGCCCAACCGAAGACGTCATCCGCCGTGGACAGGCCAACCTCACGTACGGCCACGACCAACTCCATGGAACCGGGCCTCCCCACACACAGTATAAAAGGATGAGGAGACCGAAAGTCTGGGAGGAAAGTGATTCCACAAGCTTACACGCCTACGACGCTTACTAGCTCTTGCTAGCCTTAGAATACTCACCCACGAACACACTTTGAGACGGGGGAGCACTCTCCCCTTCTCCTCCTGTAACCCCCCATTGTAACCCTTGTCGCGAGTAACACGAGCAGCTCGAAAACTGGACGTAGGGCATCGTTGCCTGAACCAGTATAAACCTTGTGTCCTCTCATGAACCATCGAGACCTCAAAACGCACCTCCCACGATAAATTCACTAATCGACGGTAACGAACCTCGACAAGAATTAAAGTTGGTATGTTTCTTTTGCCCCACGTAAATTTTTCTAATTTGAGCATTCTACTCTCCGTGTCAAGTTTGTAAATAAGATGAAAAATAAATAAGGGTTTTTGCATGGTATGTTTTGTTATCACATGTAAATGTTTTTCAATTTGACACGTGTCAGCTTTATGAATTCGACTCTCGATGTCGAGTCGAGTCTAAAAACGAAAAAGGAAACAAGCAAGGGTTTTTGCATGGTACATTTCTTCTACCCCACGTAGGAATTTTCCAATTCGATACACATGGCTTTATCCATTCGACTCTCGATGTCGGGCCTATAAACAAAAAAAGAAGACAAGAAAGGGTTTTTACATGGTACGTTACTTAATCCTTCCCCACCAAAATTTTTCTCCACCCGGTACGTGTCGCTTCATGCATTCGAGCTCTCGGTGGTCAAGTAAAACAAGGTGACAAACAAAGTTAACCACAATTTATTGAAGTAAAACATTGGGTTTTTAAAATAAATAGAACCAGAAAATTTACTGGATCAGCATGAACATAGCGGTCGTATATATATAGCAAGAGGGGGATGGAAAAACAGGAAAATAAGACAGAAAGGAGTAAAACGAAATTTCAGTTTAAAGTATATCCACGTCATTGAACCTATTAATAAGAAGGATAAATGCACATGGAACGCAACAGAGTCCAATGGGATATTATGGAGTTCAGCTTTTCTTGATGCCAATAATAAAAGAAGAACCGCACGATATGCTAGGTGGAGAGAGATACTAGTAGTAGAAAGAAAAGGAGACCGCGCCTCTCATGGGTCTCGTAGCCCAGTACAGTATAGAGTCCACAATCATGTTATCTGCGAATCATACTCCGTAGTAGGTGTTATCATTCGAACAGCTAGCTCCCTACTGAGATTCTCTTACTCCGAAAACACAGTCTCCATTATTTCGGGCGCGCCCAGAGAGCCATGGCTTTAGTAATGCCACAGGAGCGATCGAGCGAGAGGTCCGATCCGATCGGTGAATTGCCGCGGGCGTACGTTGTGCGACTAGTGTATAGTCAGAGCAGAGCACGCAACCGACGCGCCGGGATTCGTCCTGTACCCAGCGAAGAATAAGAGAGCCGCCGATCGATGGCGCGCCCGCCCACCTGGCCGTTTTGTCCCGGCCCGCGAACCGACCGACGGACGGCGATGCCGCACCCGCAGCCGCCCCGCGCGCACCAAAAGGAACCGAAAAGCTAGCGCCGTGCCGCGCATAGGCTACACACAGGAACCAAAAAGATTTGTTATTGGACGAACGAAACCGATCGGCGCAGGACAGGACAAGTTGGTTGGAGATCGATCGATCTGACCAAGCAAAAGCTAATCCGTGAGATTCTCCCGCAGGACGGGCAGTTGCGGACAACAACTAGTAGTAGTACTATTGTTTAAGCGGGCTTTTCCCGAAAGCTCCTTTCTGTTGGCGCTGGGCCGAGAGCGAGAGAGACGGTCGGCGCCAAGCGACTGATCTGATGGAGCGCTCGAGGATGTCGTTCGGTGCGTTCGTGGCCACGGACTGGCATGGCGTCCGGTGCACGCAGTCCGCGCGCGGCGTTTATCAATCAGATGCTGATGCTGGCTCTCTGATCGATCCCGTCGTCGTCGGCGCCACCACGCACACGCACGGTCATGCGTGCGTGCGCGCGCGTCGTGAAGGCGGCGGGCAGCGACAGGGGGAATTGAGTTACGACGGCGGCGCTCAGATAAGGCCGGCGGGCGGGCAGGCGCGCGGGAGGCTGCTTATCCAGGACCGACGGACGGGGCTCTGTCCTGCTTTCCACGTTGTACTAGAGTGATGCCAAGTTTGACACGGATGGCGCGCGCGGGCGCATGCGTAGTTACTACGTACTACTACTACTACTACTGGACGCGCCGAACGCCCACCTGCCTAGTACTATAGTGTTGGAGAACGGGCGAGCTTGGTGTTGGTCACGTCTCTCCAACCCCAACCACTGCACTGCACGTTAATATATTATACGTGGTCAAGGTTGAAGGGTTAGCGCAAGAGACCCGTACGTGTGCTGAGCAAGCATCCGAGATCGAAACAGGGCTGACACGGCCACCGGCTGGAAAGTTGCTGTACCTCACTACTGTACTCGGATCCGTTTCTCTGACACGGAGTGCTACTAGAGCGTACAGTACGCGTGTACCCGTAACCCGTCCGTCCATGCGCACATGCCTCCAACTCCAAAGCGCGAGCATAGATCGATTCGGAGGACCAGAACCGAAAGCCTCCTGTACTTTTTTTTTTCAATCAAATAAGTAAAAAAAAAAAAAACGAACGCCACACCCGCCGCGTTGGGAAAGCGAGCGAGAGGGGGCGCACGAGAGCGTGTTCTCGAGCTCCGGTGCAAACGAGCGGCATGTGGACGCCACCACAGTCCACAGGACAAGAATCCGCGAGGCGGCGCTGTCGCGCTGAGCTGGAGCCCTGTGGGATCGGGATCGTTCCCCACGTGCTCGGGGATTAGAGTACTGCTGCGACTGATCGTGTGTGCTGGTGCTGCGTGTAAGGTCCCCGACCCAATCTCGATCGGTGCACGCAAACATCCGGAAGCAAAGAATATGCCCCGGCTGCCCGGGCGGCGCATGTCGTCGTCCCTCCCTCCCCGCTCCCTACACCGGCCGGAATCCTATACTAGCAGTAGCAGGAAGACAGAAAATAATGTTTGCACTCAAATCAGAACGTGAAGAAAGAAATTCTCCAGGTTTTCCACCTAATAGTTCAGCAGTTACTCACTCGTCCCCGTGCATCAACATCATGCATTCTTGGCCTCTCGATCGGTGACGTAGTACCAGCTTAGGCACTCTGTAACTGCCGTCGTCGGGTCCATCGCCATCTCGAATGTTACTGCTGATTTTTTGATCAACTCATTACTCATGTGAATGTGATGTTTGTTGGACAAACATATGTTTTCTTTCTGTCAAATTAATGTGCGGATGCTGAGTTGCTGACTAGATAGACAAGAATGTACGAGACGAGACTCTTCCTGACGCCTGTCGTGTGGTCGGTCATCTAGTGTAATTGAAGCGCCGTGCCGTAAGGCAATCGTTTGCATTGGCGGTAGGAGCCAAGTAATAGTACCACGGGTTGCTTAATTAAGAAAAAATCAGCTTGTCTAATTTGGATCCAGGAGCTTATTTTCTGCGGACGCTGCTGTGGTTCAAGGCTCACGCCACCAAACATGTGAGAGTATTATACGTGTGGTTCCTGGCAAACTAGTACTACTTAAAGTACTAAAGCGAGTAACCGGCCAACATATTATTCCGTCAATTCTTGTGCGCTTCATTAGCACATGAAATTTATGCATAAAAAGAAAAAGAAAAAGCTTGCTCGGTTCACACTCTCGTGTAGCAAAGAGGCCCAGCCCATCTGTCATGCAGTAGCGGCCAGGCTCCTCACAGGCGGTCCGTGTTGGCAACACGCGGCCGTTACGACGGGCTTCCACGTGAACGTGATTTCGGGGCTGTACGCCTCTACCACTACCAGCCCAGGCCATACTTTTGTTTTCCCGGGCCGACAGTTGGGATCCGCTCACCGGTCCATAATGAACTTGATCGAGGCTTATTACTGTGCTCGCAGGCCCGACCCTCCTCAATGTTGTTAGCTGGGTTCACGGGGTGTAGTTGATTCTCTCTCACACACCAACAAATCCGCCACCAGCCATCTTCCTCAGTTCATCCATCTGCTTGGAGCGCTCAATCCATGACGGGTGCATGTCTCAGCGGGAGCTCGGCTCGTTAATAAAATAAGAATTTTGTTATGGTATTTGGAATTGATTACAATCGTCGGTTTAGTTATACTTGTTTTATAAAACTTAAAATGAGAGGATGATTTCAACCTTCTTGAAGAACTTAGAGAAGGAGCATTAATTGATGGGTCAAGATGCATGTACAAGATGCAAGCTTCGAAAGCTACTATTAAGTTTGTCATCCACACCCCACCAAACACGCTGTTGTACACAAACCTCCACTTCTGAGGAAAATACTAACTAGTGCAAAGTCTCAGGGACGAATCAGCAGTAAAGCTCCAAACGTGGTGACGACTAGTATCATTTACGGATGAGGCCGTCAAGGATAACTAATTCACTGACTGCAACCCTGCTCGTAGTAGAAGTATTACGAACAAGTCCACGAAGCAATTTCATCGGAGAAAGAAAAGGTCCACGAAGCAATTCCTTCGATCTGGGCGCCACCAGGAAAAACAGCACGGTGGTATTTCCATGTTCCGAACCAAACCAAACCATTCAATTCAAGCCTGCCAGTGCCAGCCAGCGATTCTGGACCGGTCTGACTTCGTAACGGTCTTCTCCAAGAAGTACTCGTACTAGTACTAGCACGTAGTACTACAGTACTATTCCTCTCGAATTGGCTTCGCGTTCTCTACTCCTCCTCCCTTCCACTTCCAGTTCCCCGACCGCTGCTAATTCGACGTCGACTTAGTCCCCTTTGTTTTAGCTTTAAATTGTAAAATTTAAATTGCGGAATGTAGTTATAGAATATGAGATTGTAAAATTTAAAAGACAAGATCTGAGCGAGTGATTATTTGTTCAGATTTCATAATCCAACTATTATCATATTAAGTGAGTCTTAATGACAAAAATATAAATATTTATGTTATAATATGATAAAAACTATCTTATTCTACCTTGTGAGATTATAGAATCTGAAAGCTCCTATTATGAAATCTCAATTTTTTATTTCATAATTCAGATTATAGAAATTTCACAGTCTGGAGGAAAATAAAAGAGGCCTTAGCGATTGCTCGACGTAGATAGACCCGCGCCATCCTATGTGATATGAATAAGTGATGGTGTCTTTTTCAAAGACGGTGATTTGGCCCTTGTTAAGCTAAGACCCTGCCTAACCAGGGGGGTCATTTTCTTCTTATCTTTCTTATTTTATACTCCTACTACACACGAGTATACAACGATAATAGGTGATCAAGTACCCCAGGCTCGGCCGGCTTCCACCAGCTTAGCTAGCTAGTATATATGTAATCACGTCGTTTATTCTGATCGCATGCACCGAGCCTGTCATCATCGAGCAGTTTTTATCAGCAAACAAAGACTAATGAATGGAAAAGGTGCTTTTCAGATAAGCATAAGACTCGCGAACAAAGAAAGAGCCTCCGCCCCCGCCCCCGCCCGCGCGCGACCGCGACGTGTTTTGTTATTGCAACAAAAAAACTCGGTCACGGCTCCCATTTCATTTTCATTTTCAACGAGGAGTAGAGGCTCCAGTTTGTTTGTTTGGCTTTACGTTTCGTTGTTGTGCATGCATCCAAAACCTGGCCGTCTCTTCTTCGGCCCTACATCCCACCTCTCTATTCATCTAACTAGTAGTAGTACAGCCTAGTGCCGGCGGCTCTCCCACAGTTCGCTGCATTTTCCACGAGTATTTATTTATTTATTTATCACTGGCAACCAACGCACCAGACGGCAGCGGACGGAGGCAGCAAAAAGCTTTGGTTTGTTGGTAGATATAAGCACTGGATAATACAGTAAACGGCATGGTTATTCCAGATGACTCTTCTTCTAGTAGTATTATGAGGGGATTGATCCGGTGTTAGGTTCCAGTGCGTCATCACTCGTGCCAAATGCAATTTTTTTTCCTTCCTGTTTTTATATCTCTAACCATCTCCATTATGTTCAAGCCCTGGAAAAAAAATTTACTAGTAGCAGTAGTATTAAAATCCTCTATCTGGTGAGATCCGGGTGTGTGAACACCGAACGGGCAACGCCGGCAGCTGGTTGTACACATCCGATGGGATCTATGCGCTTTTTTTTTCAATAAAAGAAAAATCCCCGGGGAGGCCGCCGAGTCTCATCTCATCTCATGGCTCGGACTTGTTAATCGTGTAGTTCATTGCAGCCACACTTTCTATGCTTGTTTAATTATTTTTTTTTCCTCCTCTCCCGTTTAATTATATCAATACCGCGACGCGTAGCCATAGTGTACGTTAGTACTACTAGTTTTATAGTACAAGTATGGTAACACCAACTGCATTATACTAGTTTCCCATACTTCCTTATATTAATACTCCTCCTGAAATCTCCAAAAGTCAATGAATAAGCCAAGATCGGGGTTTTGCTGAACGCACCACTAAGGTTTCAAAAATCATTCAAACTACAAAAACCGCATACGTGAAACCGAACGATTTATCATAAAAAATAAAAAAATCATTTTTGCTATAATATTTAATTATGATTTTTAAAAAAATCACTCAATTTAAGAAATCGAATAGAAGCGGTTCGGTCAAAAAACAGTAAAAAACACGCCGTTTTCAAAGATTTTTGGAACCATGCGCACCACCGCGCCTGTCGTTCCCTGTCCGACGGACCAATCAGGAGGCGATAACTGTCCTCTTTCTAGAAGCGCCCCTTCTTTTTTTCCATTTCATTTCATTCACGAATAAAAAAGACAGGTTGCCGTGTCACAGCTTTCTTCCTCCTCCTCCTGGTTCTTTTGTTTATTCATAAAAAAAAATCCTGATTCTCGAGCCTACGGTACCAAGCTGGTCTTGCAACTAGTATTTGTAAAATACCTGGAAAATCTCGACAGAAGAAGTGTAGAGAAGGGAAGAGAAGGACCATATAATATATAATTACTACTACTAGTACCGCCTCAGAAGAAATAGTACTATTCAAACCGCCGGGCCATCTCAACGAGCGTGAAAGTCAGACCTTCCGCTAATTGGAGACAGAGGGGGCAGTCTTATTCATTGATCAGCGGCAAAATTGATACTAATAATAAAGTACGTGATCTCTGGTCCTGCTAACATAACATGTCCTCACCCCACCCATTTTAATTTTCTGACTTCGCTGGCCTTGGACTGGACTCGATCGGGTGCTGCTGCGTGGCCCTGTCATGTGCGACGACAGCTTCTACTGCTAGTTTAATTCCGTGGCTGTCATTTTCACTCTCTTGTATAGTACCTCATCTTGTTCGATTCGTTTCTTTTTTACCACTTCATGTAGTTTTCTCTTTTTTTTGTTTACCGCGTCAAACAAAACCACCACCACTACGACTACTAGCTTAAGTAATAAGAACCTATAAAGAGAAGAGAGATGCTTTGCCGTGCCGTGTGGTGTCGTGTTTATCGTTGTAACTACTAGGCTAGGCGCCGGTTAAACTAATAAGCTGGTCAGCATAATAATGGAGTGGGAGAGGCCCACAGCGCATCCACGTCCCCATGGAAACAAGTTAGTACTAAATAATATACATACTACTAGTTTTAACTACTAGTAGTATTATTCGTTTTAACTAAGACCCAAGTGGGGGCCGGTGGTGGTAACACCATACCAGCGCATCAGGTCAGTGGTGTGATCTCATTGCCGGGGCGGGGGGGGGCCATGAAGTGAAGGAGGTCGTAAACAAAACAAAACAAAACGATCTCCGCGCGGAAGGAAGGACGGGGAGGGAAAGAGGCAGAAGAAAAAAAAAAAGCGAAAGCGAAACCGAGCAGGCAGGAGAGATTCCTTCCCGCCCCAAGTTGCGCGCCGCGGCATGTGCAGGTCTTTAAAAAAAATAACCCAAAGAAAACCATCGGGACGCGCGGTAGGTGCGCAGCTGGTCACCCCCATCGGCCTCGCCCGCCTTCCCAAGCAACGAACGAACGAGACGATTCCTTTCCTGCTGCCACTGCATTGCGCCTTTGCCCTTGCCTCTCTCTCAGTCTCTCTTCTCTCTCTCTCTCTCTCTCTCTCTCTCTCTCTCTCTCTCTCGCCAGGGAGGGCGGTCAGGCGAGGCAGCGGTTCAGGTCAAGCTAACTACAGTATACTACTACTATGGCCTCCAACTCAACTGTTTTCTTTTTCGCTTTATTATCACCCGTCGCCACCTCACCTTCCATTCTGGAACGAGATTTGGTTTTGAAACGGTCCGGTCTGAGACTAGCCTGGCCCAAGTTTATTAAAGAGGGTAGTTGTAGTATTATTATACTACAGGTTAATAGACCGATATGTTGGCTGGAAAAAGATAAAAAAGGAAAGAGTGGCTCTGTGTACGGCAAGTTGCGAGATCAGGGCGATAAACAAACGCGGGGTGACACAGCGTCTGAGGCCACCTGTACGCAGCTCCGGTGCGGTGCGTTGAGGAAAGCGGTTTTAAATTGTTTTGTTTGTCGATGGAACACAAAAAAAAATTGACGACGAGAAAGAAAGAAAGAAAGGAAGGAAGGCGCGGAGAAATTTCTCGGGCTAAGTCCTTTGCCCTCCGTCGGTGCGCGGGGGCACGTGAGAGCGATGCGCCGGCGAGTAAAGGAAGAAGGCCAAGATAATCTTTTGCATCGTTCTTGGTCTCGGCTTCCCCCAGAGTTTTATAATATTGCCCGGAGGACTCAATTATGGAGACTTCTTATCTCTCATCTCATCTCATATCTGTGCGTGACTGTGATGTGTTGTTAATTCAGCTGTTTGCAATAATAAGCTAAAAAGGAGGGGGTCCCCTCTCTCTCTCCCTCTCTCTCCCTGCCGCCCCCCGGTGTCCAGTCAAGTACGCTAGCTAGCTAGCTTCTCCGTGAATTAAAAGCGGTGCGGTTCGGCCTTCTGCTCCTTCCTGTTCCTCCTCCCCCGGCCGGCTGGTCCTCCCTCCCTCTATCTCTCTCCTCTCTCTCTCTTCCTTCCGTGCCTGCATTTCTTGATCTCTTCATCTGCCGACCAAGCAACGAAGGAACCAGCAATGTCTCCAGCGCCGAGCTCGCACCAGCCGCACATGAATTCGAGGTACTACTATACTGCTACCTGCTGCTTGCTGGTTCTGAGCTCTTGTTCATTCATGCCGGTCGATTTGTTGTTCTTTTCTTTTTTCTGACGAAATGAATGGCAAAAAAACTTTTCTTTGGCAGGAAGGAGAAGCGCATGAGGAAGGTGGACACCTTCGCGCCGCACAACGACGGCCACCAATGGAGGAAGTACGGCGAGAAGAAGATCAACAACACCAACTTCCCCAGGTCCGCAAAATCTTCTTATAAATAATACTAACTGTTTCTGTAAAAATCCGCATCTGCTTTTGATTGTTTGGAGAAACCAATCTGCAATGATATGCTTTTTTTTTTGTTAACGTGCCGCTGCCGACCTTCTTTGACTTTACTCCCATCTGTTTATTTTTTACCATCCCTACTAGTAGTAACAAATATTAAATCGATGAGAAAAAAAAAGAAAGATCTTTCCTTTCATGTTCATCATCATTCATTCCCCTCGCAAGTTTCAAGTTCTCATCATCTTTTCCCTTGCTTCAGGTATTACTACCGATGCACCTACAAGGACAACATGAACTGTCCGGCCACGAAGCAGGTGCAGCAGAAGGACCACAGCGACCCGCCATTGTACGCGGTCACCTACTACAACGAGCACTCGTGCAACAGCGCCTTCCTCCCGCTCTCCCCCTCCGAGTTCCAGCTGCAGACCTCCTCGGGGAAGGCCGTCTCCATCTGCTTCGACTCGTCCGCGGAACCCGCCGCCGCCGCGGCGGCCAATGCCAGCGCCGGCGCCGGCTCGCCTTCCTCCAGCGCGACGGCGACGGCGACGGCGGCGGCGGCTTCCAAGAGGCCGACCGTGCTGCAGCGGTCGGAGACGTACCCGTGGGGTGCGGGCGCCGTCGAGCAGAAGCCCGCGTCCTGCAGCACCGAGTGCCACGACGCGTTCGCCGCCGCCGCCGCCGTCCCGGAAGAGGTGGTAGATGCGGGCAGATTCGGTTCCATCAGGTTCTTCCATTTTTTGTAAATTGGTCGATGGTCGGTGGGATTGATTTACTTCAACAGACTAATAGTACGATACAGATGTTCTTTTTTTTTTTTAATCCGGTCACGATACATGCCGAGGAATATCAAAGATCTGCATGTCGCTGTGATTTTGTTAGTCAAAATGAAGGAAATACCACTCCTCTAATCTTAATCCAAGAGCCCATTTCTGTACAATTTGGCCTTGCTTTTGTTGAGGCTAATCTTATGCACAAGTGTTACAGCGAGTTTCTGAAGACAATGCAAGTTATTTTCGAAGGTCGGTGCCAAAATCACACAACAAAGGCCACCACAGATAGGAAAAGTACTTCGTTGACGAAAGTTATAGCATGTTCTTTTTCCCCTAGCCAAGTAAAGCAACGCCATTAACAAACTTTTTTTTTGGCTATCACATTAACAAACATTTGTTGCATAGCAAGAGATATACTGTATCAAACAAACAATTCCTACAATCATAAACTGCCGTAATAATAAACATGCTGACAGGAAAATAAGAGAAAAACTGACAAAAATCACTGCATCGCCAATTGCTATCGCTGTTCAGTGATTCAGTCGCCACAGCCGTCCAAAACAACAGCTGCAGCATCTGGTAACTACAGATGGAAGCCGGTGGCTGTGGTGGCTAGACTACTGAACAAATGCTGTCTACATGGGGCATTGCGCAGGCTGCGAGCTGTTCAGAGGCAGGTGGCAGCTGCACTTGATACAGCCAGCCTATTACTAGTACTACTAAGCAGTAGCATTGGTAACCATCAGTAGACTTGAGATGAGGGAGATCAGCCGAGAATTTGAGAAGCTAGGTGCAAGGAGAAGGCTGCATCTTCCTTTTCTTCAGTCGCATTTCAGCGGCCTAATCCAATTCAAAGCTTGGATCATGCTATAGCTCGTTTGGGCCATGAGCAAGCCTGTTGCTTCTGGCCTACGACTCAGCCCAACGAATAATCCACACAGGTGTAGCGGAACTGCTACTAGCTCACTGCGGTTTACTATTTTTTTTTTGCTCCGAAATTTACCAGAGTAAGCCTAAACTTCATAGTACTCAGTCAACTAGTACAATTTGTAAGGAAGTAATAATAATGCTTGGATTGTAACCTTGTCAAAGTCTAACATGCAACCCAAGTTAATAATAGTGCAGTGGTACTACTAGGCTGGTCACAAATTATTCGTCAATGCACGCTGTGGAACTTTGGGTAAATCCAAAAGCCAGGTTCAAGCATTAGATAAAGAGAATCGAAGTATGCTCACATGGAAGTTGCCACGAATTCAAAGCTATTCTGCAGAGTACCGAAACAGTCAAACATTTCCTTCGCCATTTCTAACTTACGTTTGAAACTGAAATAAGATATCAAGCCAATCAGATGTGCTAATTCGATCCAATCTCCAAAAACGAATCAGTCAATCATATTCTACTAAGCAATAGCACAAGTTTCTGCAGCAGATGAAGGTGTTAAACCCTGCTATAGCTCCAGGAAGAGTGCAGGTTGTGGCTGGTTGCAGAGATGCAATGCTGCCTGCTGGAGTAATTTTTTTTTCTAAAATTTATATTTCTGAAATATGCTAAGATATTTGGAATAAACCACACATCAGGAATTCAGGATTCTGTAGCCGCCGCAGCTGCATGAATCATGTCTGCACACTCAGAGCCATCCTTCAGTTCAACATCGGTGAAGCCGAAGGTTCTGGCCAAGCACCGCACGAGCTGCTCGTGGATGACCTCGTCGGGCGGGAGCTCCGCCCCGTCCGCCACCTCAAGCCGCAGCGACGTGACACCCTTGCCGGCGATGCCGCAGGGAATGATGTGGTCAAAGTAGCCCAGATCGGGGTCGATGTTGAACGCCAGCCCGTGCCACGTGAACCCGGACGAGATCCTGACCCCGATGGCGCCGATCTTGCGGTCTCCGACCCATACGCCGGTCTCGCCGGGGTCGCCCGGCCGCGCGGAGACGCCGTGGAGCGCCGCCACCTCGATCATCGCGGACTCCAGTCCCTCGACGTACCTCCGCGCGCCGAGCCGCAGGCCGCGGAGCGAGAGGACCGGGTACAGCACGGCCTGCCGCGGCCCGTGGAAGGTGACGTCGCCGCCCCGCTCCGTGCGGTGGATGTCTGCCCCGAGGGACCGGAGCTCGTGCTCCGGCACGAGAAGGTTGCGCTCGGCCTTCTCGCGCTGCTTGCCGAGGGTGTACGTCGGCGGGTGCTGCAGCGACAGCACCAGGTCGCCGACGCGGTCAGCTTTGCGGTCCGCGACGAGACGCTCCTGGAGCCGGAGCGCGTCCCCGTACCTGACTACCCCAAGCCTCCAAGCCTCGAGGACGCGCCGCGCGCCGCCGCTCATCTCCCTCGGTTGGGTGGGAGTGGGAGACTGGGAGAATTACCTGCTGACCAAACTACCCTTCTGTATTTTGCCTTGCCTCGAGGGGTCGAGCGGGAACGTCATCGCCTCTGCCTTCCTCTGCTCACTCGAAGGAGAAGCGCTGCGCCGCCGCCCAACGGTCCCCAAGTCCGCACAGGTCTTCCTCGGACCGACCCCGCGCCCGCCAGGAACGTGGCGCGGCGCCGGCTTTGGTACCGAAGCCTTCTCCGCGCCCATATCCTCACGGCGCGCGCCCAGTCTTCCCCGTCCGGATCCCGCGCTCAGGAACCCGCGCGCCGAAGCCTCAGATCGTCGATTTGGTGTGATTTGCGGCTGCGCCAGTCGAAGCCTGAAGGTGCAAGGTGACACTCGGGTTGACTGCACATTCTTATCAATTTTCCTTTCACAGTTTGCAGTTTCGTTTCGATTTGGCTTCAAATGTTGAAATTGATTTAGGGCTGTAGAATGCCAACAACATGCCTCTGTTCCTTTTTGGGCTGCCGCAGAGGGTTCAGAAAGAGAGGGGTTGCGGCCCACTGGGTTAAGAGGCACTGCCAAAAAGCGGCCCACCCAAGTTAAGACGGCATCATCGGCGGCTCGCCTGAACCCAGCTTCCACCGCCCCGCCCCCCCCCCCCCCCCCCCCCCTCCCCCCCGCGCCGCCGCACCGTCGCTGCGCGCCTGAGCTGACTGCCCAGCTAACTTCACTTCCTCTTCCTCTTGCTTCCTCCCGGGTGCGGACTGCGGAGGATGGAGGCAACGACGTTTATGGAGCTTGCGCTCGAACAGGTATTCTGCTCGTCTGTTAAAAGCAGGTATCATTTTCCCCCTATGCTTAACTTCTCCTTATTTATGTGCTCTTTATATGTAGGCGAAGTTCGCGCTGGACAACCTAGAGGTGCCTGTAGGGTACGCTTTGTTTTGCTTCATCCGTTGTAATCGATTGCTGATTCCTACTGTTATGCTTTCATGCCTCTGCCCTTCCTTGCTAATTCCCTTTCTGGTCCTAGATGTGTGGTAGTGGAGGATGGGAAGGTGATTTCTTCTGGTAGCAACAGGACGAATGCCACCAGGAATGTAAGTATGCTAATAAATGATGCCATTGTTTTGTGACCGTTGATATCTTGCTTGAGATATTTCTTTCATTTGTGCTTTTGAGCTAAATCTGTCATTGCTTTGTAATTCTTTATACTGCAAGGCTACCCGGCATGCTGAGATGGAAGCGACCGATGTCCTGCTTCGGGAGTGGCAAGGCATGGGTCTCGATCAACCACAGGTCGCTGAGAAACTTGCAAGATGCGACCTTTATGTCACGTGTGAGCCTTGTATAATGTGTGCCACGGCGTTATCAATACTTGGTGTGAGCTGCTTTAATTGTGTCTATTATCCTGCTAAACTGTTTTCTAATGCTGGAATTTCAGTTTTGACATGTTTTGCTTCCTTTGGGCAGGAATAAGGCAAGTGTATTTTGGCTGTGCCAACGACAAGTTTGGAGGATGTGGATCAATCATGTCGTTGCATGAGGGTTCTGCTTCTTCCTCAGATGATTTGGCAGGGTAAGCAAAAGACAACCAGCAGCAATTTGTTTCAATTTACACTTATGAGGACTCGTTAATTTTGTATTTCAAATGCTTGCTCTTGCATACTTGCATGTCGATGCATGTGGGTGTCTTGATTCTACAAACTTCCTTTTTTTGCGAGTATGATTCTGCCAAGTTCAAGTTGCTTGGTCTTTCTATTTAATGCTTGTGATTCTTGCACAAAAAAAATGCTTCTGATACATAGTTTATGGTACTAGAAATTGTATGGCCAACATATACTTGTGTTTATTTTGCTAGGAGCCCAATCCCAAAACCAAAAGGATTCAAATGCACTGGAGGGATCATGGCGGAAGAGGCAGTAGCTCTCTTTAAGTGTTTCTATGAACAAGGAAACCCAAACGGTTTGTGCTTTTGCATGGATACATCTCAAAGTGTTATGCCATATGTTGCTTACATTGATTTTGCATTACTGTCTTTCAGACGTTAGTTAAAAATAAAAGTCTCATGACATTTGACCTTGTGACAATAGTTTTCCCCTTACATATTTCAGCCCCAAAGCCTCATAGACCAGTACGAACAGCTCAACTGTGATTGGCTCTGTTTATTTGGAGTATGTCTAAAATGGAAGATCTTCAAGAGTGAAGAGGTACAAACTTGAGGTAGAATCAAGTCAAGGTCTGTAGCTTGGTTTAGTATTCAGCTTTTCTGGAAGGTGTTCTGCCACATCTGTTCATGATACCGCTATATTGTTCATTGCAGACACCGTCTGAATGGGCTTCATTGTTCATGGCATGGCAGAGGTGCTGGTTGGTCTACCTTGATTTCATGGATTATGCAATTGCAGCAGATCTTATCATCATTTGTAACCTTGAAAGAAAATTCTGGTTCTGATTCATGTACAAGATACAGTGGCACTTTAGTCTTCTGATTCCTTGTCTCCTGGATAATCCTGTGTTGTGGAAGTTTGCGAAGATGCTGTTTGGAAAAATATTGAGGTCTGTTTGCAGTTCCAGTTTATAAGATACAAAAAAATCAATTGTAGCAAAAATTGTAGACACGAACCCATATGCCTGTAAAAAAAGATATAAAACTATATATTCCTACAAAAGAAAAATAAAAGAAAACTCCTAGTATATATCCACACGTCCTGCTCTGCTACGTCGAGCAGCAACTTTATTTAGTATTTCAGTCTTACAACGCGAGAAAAAACGAGACATCGGAAGACGACGTGGAGTGGAGACATAAGCGCGGCAGCAAGCGTGCGGCGCACGAGCCCACGGAAGCCCACACCTCCTCACGGCGACTTGTCGTCCTGGTCGGCGGCGGGCGCGTGGTTCTCATGGCGCTTCCTGCCGGCGGCGTCTGCGTCGCCGGCGGTGCCGAGGTTGGGGGCGTGGTGGCGGTGGTGCCTGCAGCGGAAGGATCCCGGGTGCGTGGTGGGCGCGCACACGCACATCGCTGGGCCGCGGCTGGCGTAGATGCTGGCGAGCGAGTCGTTGGACCACGACTTCCTCATGCCCTGCAGCCTCGGCTTGGCTTGCCCGTACCGGTACGCCCGCCGCTCGCTCTCCGTCATCACCGGGCTCACGTCCCCGCCGTTCATCATCGCTGACGCTGCTCCTTCTCCCTGAACAACGAAAACACAGAGGAAATGAATGATACAGTATTGCAGAAGCAGAACTGCCGGTGCTGGACTGGATGGATATTGTAGAAGCAGAAGCAGAAAAGGAAAAGACGACGCTGATCAGTTCGTCCTCCTCGTATCTTACCTTAGAGCTGCGTATGCACAGCACAGGCGGCGAGCAGTGGCAGCGAAAAGAGGGAAGGAAGAAGATGGCCCGAGGAAGATTTCAGCTTGGCTCCCGACGCGACAGAACTCTTTCGGAACTTTGCTTTCAGAAACGCACGAAAAATGCCTGCGCTGCGGCTGCACTAATAGGGGGGCATATGGCACATCGTTGGCTGCGGTTGACGTGGACGCTGCCGTCCACTTTGACCAGCCTAATCTCATTTTTATTTGAGTCATACAAGCATCGGAGACACGTGTTCAAAGGCTCGAAGTAGTTCACCGTGATGTTAGCGATCGTGTCAGATCAGATGCTTCGCGTTGCTCCGAGCAAACGAATACGGCTTGTATATCGGCAGTCTATTTCTTATCAATACTTCGCCGACATCGTACTCCTAGCATACTTCTTCTAACCAGCAGCAGGTATTTTATTTCTTTCCTTGGCATGATAGTAAAATGAAACGAGGCAACACCCACCTCATACTTGATTACCAACTTCATGACGGTTTTTAAGTTTTCCTACCTCTAAAAATCTACAGATTATGAATATAGTGTGTTTTTATTTAGGAGTATAATATTATCTTATAAATTATTAATAGTTAATACTTCTATTGTCACTACTACCTTGATAAAATTACATGTAATTTTTTTTTCAGAATCTTTATCTTTACCGTTCACTGGATCTGAGTTGTTATACACATCTTTGACAAAACGAAGTAAAAAACACAGATAAAAGAGGAATGCATAGTGTGTCTATGGACCAGGTCCACACTCAGTCTCTCAGTTCAGTTCGCACGGAGTGCATTGCAGCAGCAGCCGCACCTGCCCAAGGCGCTTTCTTCCGGAACGAACTTTCTGGGTCTTTTATCCACGGATTCCTCACTGCGGCGACCACTTGGTGTTCGGATTCCTCGCCATGGCGTCGGAGAAGGAGGCGGCGCTCGCTACCGTGCCCAACGACAACCCCACCATGTGAGTCTCGCAGCCCCCCCACCCCACCCTCCCTTTGCTTTTACTGGATCCTAGATCTCACAAATCTGTATTCTGTAGATGCCCTTGAACTCGCCGTAGTACCTTCTTGATCTGTCAGTTGGGAGATTTTTTATTTGTAATACTGTCAAATATCGAGTTCAGTCGTAAGTTTGGGCATACCTGTTATGGAGATTGCTTAGGCGGCAGCACTACGAATCATTTGGAACCACTTGTTTATCTGTTGGAAATTTGATCTGCTGAACTGGCCAGCTATGCTTAATAAATAGGGTGAAAAAAGAGAGAAAATGTTGAGTTTGATGTTTTAATAAATAAGATGGAGCTTTGAACCGGCGTGCTTTTGCTTATAAGTAATAAGAACTAGGGATATGCAAAATTTTGCAGCCAACATTCTGGGAACGTTTTTTAGTTTCTGATCTCTATGTATACCTGCAGATTTGACAAGATCATTAAAAAGGAAATACCGTCTAATGTGGTTTATGAGGATGACAAGGTATAATGCTGTTTTCCACTGTAATCGATTAGGATGGAAATATCTTGGAAACTTTGTTTCTGCTTATTGCATTGATCTAGACTGGCTTACGCTGGCCTGGTTAGGATTGTACCCAGGCTCCAGTAATCACACCCTTAACTGATAAGTGCTTTGTGCATCGCTTCTCTATTCTGGAATTACCCAACTATTGTGAAAATATTGTAGGTGCTAATACAGTTTTTTACTCTGATGATAAACCTGTTATGTTTGTTAATGAATTCGATCTGTAATGGTATGAATGGAAGTTGCTACTACTTCAGAACACCCTGATTTTTTTTTCTGAGATAAACACCCTAATCCTCATGTTGCTTTGTTTGGTCAAATGTTTTAGTTGCTTCCAACTTCGAACATTATTCAATTTTGTTTGAACTATTTCAAAGTACGAATCATGTTATATAGATATACGCAAATCATTGGATCTTCATGCTCTTTTGATTCATGTAGGCTCTACTCTGTTATACAATATGATCACTGAAATGGGTTTAAGCAATGAGGTTGTGCTGTATTCACAATGCATATTGCTGTATATGGTAATTTAGTGCCATGTATCCTGATGGATACTCATGTAGTAGCAATCAGACTATCGCTTTGTCAATGGATGATTACCGAACTGCACTGTTGCAATTAAATTGGATCTTCAGTCAAATTTTACCGTGTATTGCTTCGTGAATGTCTAATTCTTGTGCCTGATTTTTAGTTTCCTGTTTTTTTGGGGATATTTTTGTTTTGGACATCTTAAGATTGGCCAAATTAAACTTACTGTGGGGTCATTTGAGTCAATGACGGTGGGCCATCATAGCAAATCTGTTGCCACAGTGTTCATAAGATTGGCAGATTCTTAATTAATCTCTGTTTTCCTGTGTTTGGTATGTTATTTGCATGTAAATATAATATCTAAGTATACTGAACTGATGTTTGTGTTCCAGGTCTTGGCTTTTAGAGACATAAACCCTCAAGCTCCAACACACATCATACTCATTCCCAAGGTTAAGGATGGCTTAACTGGTCTTTCCAAGGTAGATCAAATTGTTCATCAATTATAACTTTCATCATGATCATGCAGTACATCAAAAAGTATATTTTATGCTTATAATTTGCCAGGCACAAGAGAGGCATGTAGAGATACTTGGTCATCTCCTATATGTTGCAAAAGTTGTTGCAAAGCAGGAAGGACTTGATGATGGCTACCGTGTTGTCATCAATGAGGGCCCTAGTGGATGTATGCATAACTGAACTCCCTTGAAACACATGTATTTGATCACTTCGCTCATCAGTCAGCTGACATGGTATTTATTTGCAGGTCAATCTGTTTACCACATCCATGTACATCTCCTTGGTGGCAGGCAGATGAACTGGCCCCCGGGCTAAGAACCTCCTGTCTGCTGATCTCAAAACAGCAAGGATTCGGGTCGCATCTAATAATTCCTGTAATTTCCATAAATGTTAGCTCCTTGGATCTTGTGCTATGCTTGTGGAATTATCAGGACCACCTTGCTGTAATTTGTGGAATTGAAACCCATACTCAGTCGATGCTGGGGTTAACTGTTAGACCTATATCTCGTGTTGTGACTCTTTACAAAAAAAAAAAAAAAAAAGACCCACGGGTGGTAGATCACCATCGAGGTGTTTTATTAAGAGGAAAAAACCTTCTCTCGTGGGTCGGGAAAAAAACTGAACCCCCCACGTCCCTGCTCCACCCTTACACAGTGGCATTGCAGTCTATTAAGAGACCTGGACCGACATTAAACGTGCTTGGCATTAGACGTGCTTTTGAATGAGACAGGCGAAGAGATTTTTTCTTTTTACCCTACGGCTGAGAGTTGAGAGGCACAAGGATCAAACCCACACCGCAGGAGGCACCTGCGCCGAGCAGGGCTCGAACCCGGGTGGGCAAGCCAACCGAGCTAGCGCTCGCCCTGTTGTGACTCTACAATTTAGTAGCATGATTCTTGGATCTGCCTGCATGATACCTTTGGCTGCCAGCTGCATCCAAGGAATGAAAGGGCTGGTATTCTCTGTTCTGTGGCGGGACAGTGGATGTGCTCAGTTTGTCAAATAGAGTTTATGAGCCCCAATTAAATTTAAATGAGTCTCAATCAAATGCGGGTGTCCTCACCAAAGAAGAAAATTAAATGAGGATGATAACCCTATGCAAATTTGCTTTCCTTGATTCTAAATACTTTCTTTGGTTTTTAAATATTAACATTTTCGACTTCTAACATCAATTTTGATTATTTGTTTTACTAAAAGAATATGATAAAATTTATATATTTTATTACGATTTGCTTTGTGATTAAAAGGATTTAAAACATTATTTATAATTTTATATATTTAAATTACTTTTAAATAAGATAAATGATTAAAATTGATGTTAAAAAGTTAATGGTGTCAATATTTAAAATCGAAGTGGTATGCTTGCACCGTTTTTTTTCTTATAGTGACACTCTTTAGGGCGATTGGACAAGTTCATCGAGTCTTTGTAAATTGGGCCACTTTGGGACTGGAGCTAGGTCCGGCCTGACGAGATGGAGATATTTCTGTAGTTCGTGACGGCTCGCGGATTTTTGGATTGTGGCGGAGAGGACGACGGCCTTAGCTCCTCAGCGCTCTCTTTTCCCAGCAGCAACTGCAAGCGCCATGGCCATGGGGCTCCCCGGCCTCCGCAGCTGTGGTCCTGCTGCGCGCGGCGCGCTGCCTCCCCTCGGTCCCGCGCTCCCTCGAAGGCGTCTCCCACGCACACCGGCCCTCCGCTACTCGTCTTTCCAAGCCCCAGGTAGATAGCCAGACATTCACAATCGCTACTGCCCCTCAATTTCCTCCATGCGCCTAGCCGCCTGGGTAGGGGGGCTCTTGATCGCACGCGTAGAAGAATCGAACTGCGAGGGGTGTCCGCTGTTCAGTTTGTGGGTACTTGATCTTAGGGAGCATGTGTTACTGATTTTGTAGCTGATGAATGATGTGTACAGCGGGGGACAGCATCGGGGAGGAGGTCCTGCGCATGTTTATTGAAGAGAGGCAGATGAACGGCGATTTCGTGACGAAAATCGCTGACACGGTTTGGAGGAGGAATGATGCTAACGTCGGCACTCTAGAGGCGACAGAGGGTCTCGAAAATGCTGAAGAAGTTGCGGATGCTGCTGATGTAAGTCCTTCAAATTAGTTCTGCCTATTTCTCCACCGTATCAATGAATATCTGATAGACCATTGCAATGCAGATTGGGGAAGATGTTACGTATGAGGGAGAGGGAGTGCTTAGGTTATCGGCAACCAGAGACTGGGTATCCGGTGAGAGCAACCTGCCTGTCACCAAGAGGCTTTCTGCTAAGGTCAGTCATTGTGCTTGTTATTAGGGATAACTGTTCATTATTTTAGACTGTTATAATGTTAATTGTGATAGTGAAATGTGAATGTTGATGCAAACAATGACAGGAAAGGCAGAACGAGAGGGACAAAAGGAAGGAACTCAACCTTCTGAAATATGAAGCTGTATGTTTCCTCCCATATGTCAATTTTCCATTTCTTAGGAAAGTGAATACGGGTTCATCTACTGATATATGTTGTTTCAGCTCAAGGACGAAATGCTGCTCTTGACCACGGGAATTGGGGCTGCCTGTAGCTTATACTGTCTCCTGGTCTTTTCCTTTGAGGTACTACATGGTTTTGAAATGTACAATTTTCGTCCTAAAATTAGGGACTATCTTTGTTATAGTCATGAAATGATGAACGCTTTCAGCAGTAAATGACCATCCAGCGACCTAGTTAAGATCATTGGCTATGCCTTCTACCTTCACATGTATTTTATATGGTAGTCAGTGAACAACATAATTTAAGGCTTTAAGCATCCCTAAATGGTTTCATATGGATGGTTAACATCACTGAATCTTCAATCTCTTATTGAACAGGCTGCTATCAGTTATGCTTTTGGAGTTGCTTGTAGGTAAGCTAAGTGATCTTCCTGCACAACTTACCAGTACTTAACGTAACACTGCTGCTGCTGCTGCTTCCTTGTGATGTGTGATAGTTTGAACATATATTTCAATTATTCTAAATGCACTCTTATATTGGACAGTTGTTTGTATCTTCAACTTCTGTATCGGCACACAGACAACCTGTCAAAGGAAGATGTTCCAGAAATATTTCTGAAGAAGAAAGTGAAGAAGTAGGTTTCAAGATGTTGTTGTGGCTTCAGGCTGTATTCCATTATATAATCCTTCACACTTTGATAGATTCAATTCAACAGTTGTTCATTAATTCCTATGCTAATGCTAGAATTGGCATCACAAGTGAAGATTTGAAGAATACAATAGAGAAGACCTTGGGTGGTACTTCAGTCGCCCTTTCCTCCCCAAGACTTGTGATTCCTGCTATGATTTTTGGACTTTCAGCTTTATCAGATCACTTCCAGAATAGCATTATCAGTTTTGAGGTTAGAGCACAACTCTCATTTATTTGGTAGAACTTGTCAGATTCATATTGACCCTATCATGAATCCAAGTGTCTCATATGATTTGTCTCGAATAGTTTGTTCCCTGAATGATTCCTCTTTATGCAGCTTGTCCCAGGGATGATGGGTTTCCTTGCATACAAAGCTGCAGCTTTGGTACAAGTCTACAGAGACAATGAGGACCTCCGATTGATACTTCCTGAAGAAGAGGACACCGACAGAAGTTGAAATGTACCAGTGAGATTCCATTAACCTAATGCAATCATTCTTCACTTTCGAATAAAATTTCTCTTTTCAGAAAATATTGAAACTAAAACGTCCTGAAAGTTGTTTGCTTCATAAACCTTTCTAATTGAAAAAAGAGAGTTCGAATAGAGTTAGCATGCTAGAACCAGCTGAGAGACAGAGGAATGTTACATGTTAGTATTTGGGGAATCATTCAACACTACAACTTATCTTTGACACAATTGCAATCATAGGTTTCAGAAATTAATGCTCAGTTTGAAGACAAGATTGCAGCAACCAACTACAAGGTACGAGTACAATGCTTTCTGGACAATACCCAGACAATATCGCAAATTGTAGATTGCACAGGAATGTTCTTACATCCTAGCTTAGTTTGTTTTCGTTACAGCTGTTACAGCTCGAATCACCCTAATGCCAGGATAATTCACTAGTATTGACATGATCAGAAGTTGGCTGAGTTGGTCCGCCTGAGCTGATTCTTTAGTTCCAGCGGCGGCACGTATTGCACTACCGGCTCCAATGCCTGCACCAAACACAAAACGTTTACTGCATCAGTTCCGGAAACTGTTGACGTTCTTGACATATCATATTGTACAGAACAGCAAACTACTTCCAGATTTCAAAAGGCAAACGTCTACTGCTTCATCTTTCTGTATGCTGTGCTACCTGTATTTTAAATATTTTCAGGATAGTTTCTTTAAATTATCTTAAAGAACAGAGGTAGTAAAACGATACGGTTCAGCATTTCATTTCTAGATCATCTTGTGCGATGCCTCACCAGTATTATACTGTAGTACCTCACTTATCTGTCCATGAATGTTTGGTTGACTCAACGATTTTACAAGACAATGAATACTAATTGAGGCTCACGCACACCCGAAGTGCAAACTAGGACAGAGATCTCATCTTTCGGAGATCTTGTCACTTGCAGAGTTATACAGTGTCCTCAGATTTCGTGACATAGGACATGGAAAGGAGCAGCATACTACTAATATAAAAGCCCGTGGAAAAAGCTGAAACACGATTCGAGACAGATGCGCAGATTTTCACATCAGGCTCGGTGAGTCGAGCTGCGAGAGAGGATGCAATAAAATTATCCAAAATAAAGTGTCTAGTTTAATCTATCCTAAGAGCAAAGCTTAGAGTAAAGAACCCTATCTTAGGTAAGCATCGGACGAGAGCACATTGGGGATGGGGCTATTACTGGTCACGAAAACTGTGCTATAACAGGAAGCGTTAGGAGGAGTGGTTGGTGTCTGTCCAATAGACGCACCTTAAGCCATCGTAATCTAGAGTGATGTCTGTCCAATGAGCACACATTCTGCATCGGACTACTGCATAAAGAAAACAATGTGCGGCCGGAAGTTGGATAGGAACGCCTGATCAGCCACTTGCGATGAACCCAGAATTCCCATTCCCAAAAACGGCCACGCGATTTGCAGTTCCAGAGGAACAAAAAACAAAAAAGGTGAGCTTAACGTAAGCAAAGAAGGAAATGGTCGTACAAGAAGGTACTACAGAGAGAGAGAGAGAGAGAGAGAGAGAGAGAGAGAGTAGTGAGTGGTCTTCTGGTACCGTAGTGTCACACATGACTTTGACAAAAATTTGTGGTCCATCCGTCACCATGCACCTAGACATCCTCTCATCTCATATGTAACCACTCCGGGTCCGGGGCATTGGCAGGCAGAACCAATCAGGCACGGACAGCGGAAAACGGACGGTACCTGGCTGCTCACATAGGCCCTAGGCAGTCACAGGCACCCGGTTCAAAAGGAGAAAGTTGTTCAGAAGCGAGGCGATTACGCTCCTCTTAGCGATTGGCTCGACGCCAGCCATATCGCACTCAGTCGCTGCTAATGCTGCTCTGCTGTCGTTCGTTTCGGGCATGATTGCTGGCTCGTTAGTACCATCTATGGGAGACAAAAGGGTTTTCTTGTCCTGTTATTCCTGTTTTCTAGAGCCCCGAAAGCTTGAGCAGCGTCGTAACCATGGTCTGTGTGGTTGGTGATTCAGATTCAGAAGCATTCGACATTGTTCAGTCTGAAGTTAGTACTAGGACGACGCGAGATGTCGTGCAGGTGCAGAGCGCAGCAAAAGGCCTGGTGGATTGGTGGTGGAACATGGACCACCAATAACGGCTCCACGAGGCAGTCAACGCGAGTCGTTGCTGCTCTGCTAGTGCTAGCACAAGGAGATGAACAGATACGGTACGAGGCTCGATCCATCACACGAATGTTTTCTTTGTGAATCGATCGGTATACTGTACATCTGTACTAGTAGTAGTAGTAGTAGTAGTATAATACGAGGCGCCGTACCTTGTGCCTCCGGAGCCGGTCGTTCTCCTCCTGCAGCTGCGCGATCTTGTTCTCCAGCTCGTTGGTGTACGCCTGCGCGCAGTCCATCGTACGCAGGGTGTCCCAAACGATCGAATTAGCTCAGTCATCAGAAAAATGAGTTGCGTTCGAATAGCAAGCAAGCGCATAGAAAGAAAGACGACGGAGAAGAGAAAATCTAGCACCTGCTTCCTGGCGCGGGACCTCGCCGCCGACTCCCGGTTCTTGATCATCCGCTTCTTGCGCCGCTCGTTGGACCGCTCCACCACCTCACAGCCGTCCGCCGCCGCCGCCGCGGCGCCCCGCTTCATCAGCCCGGCCTCGTGGCACAGCGCGTCCACCACCGCCGGGCCGGCGCCCGCGCCCATCGGCCGCGGCACGGGCCGGGCCGGGTGACCAACCAGCCGTGGCTGCTGGAACTGTTGCTGCTGCTGCTGCTGCTGCTGCGCCCAGCCATGGTCGTCGGTGGCCCTGCAGAGGAAGTCCTCCAGCGTCATCTGCGGCCGCGGCGGGTACCCGCCGCCCTGCTGCTGGACGCCCCGCCACACCTCGTCCACCGTCGATTTCTTGTTGCCCGCCCCGGCCGCGCGGAGGAGGTCGTCCAGGTTCACGCCGTGCAGATGCCCGTCCACCTCGCTGAACGTCAGGCTGCACACCGAGCCCTGCCGCGACAGGGCCGCCGCCCCACCGGCACCGCCGGCCCCGCTGCCGTGGGACGACATTGCCTTGGCGCCCATTCACTCGCGCGATCACCTTCACCCAACGCCTGCACCAAAATGCCCACGGACGCACATGTCGATTTGATCAACGGAGTGAACGAATGACTCATCGAGTCATCGTCGCAGGACTGGAACCAGAACAGAGAGGGTACTACCGCTTAGCTTACAGTTACAAGGAGGAGCCTTGGCCACGGCCCATCGCCCACAAAAGCGGGAGAAGATAATGAATCTTTGCAGCCTGCGAGGAGACGAGGATGGAGGCGCTGCGCACCACCGGCTACACAGAACAGATGCAAGCGGAGACGGAGATGCTGAGCTAGTAAGCTGGGTTTCCCAAGTTGGCGAGGCAGGTAGAAGAAGCAGAGTGGGAGGGAGGGGGGAGGCAAGAGTTTAGGACTCCACAAAGGGGGAGGTGGGCTTGGGCCAATGGGGGCAGACAGGCGATGCCTGGGAAGAAGAATCCAAAAAGTGTGTGTGTGTGGGAGGGGGGGGGGGGGGGGTGAGGGTGGTGAGGCGAGGAACAGTGATTGAGGAGAGAGAACGAGAACGGGCGAGGCGGGCGAGCGAGCGAGCGTGGGGTGATTGAATGAAAACTGACTGAAAAGAGGGGGCTCTGCCTTTTTCAGCACAGCAGGGCAAGGCCACGGTTCATGGCTTCTTTTTTTTTTTTCCAGAGACCTACTTTGCTCGTCAGCGAATTACATTCGTGCTGGGTGGTGGTGGTGCTGCCACTGTCTCTCTCTCTCTCTGCACGACGAGCACAGCACAGGACGCAGGCAGCCACGCAGGAGAGGCCAGGCCACATCACAGTCACACTAGTACTAGTCCGTTCGTTTGTACGGGCTCGAATCTTGCAGGAGGAACTCGGTCTTCGGGCCTCGGGGTAAGTGTCTGCAACTTTCAGGACGAGCTGAAAAGTGGATGCGCTACAGTGTACTGTATTCTCCTTACGATTAGTACGAATGATTCATTCAAAGGCTTTGCGCTTCCTGGCTTTCAAAATTTCTTGGCGATTTTGCACACCCCTCCGATTTTTTTTCCCTTTTTATTGGCTGGTGGAGCGAATGAACCATTGTGCTACAGTGCAGTACTTCTAACTTGTCTTCAGCTCCTTGTTGCTCATCCTGGATTTTATGGCCCATCTGTTACGGCAGGTGTGATGCAAGCCTCGTGCGCTCGTGTAGACCTCCTCACCCAATTCCTGACTCCTCCACTACTCTGCGGTCTGTGCAACTAGCGAGGGACATCCTAGACAGGTAAACAGCCTAAACAGCTTTGTTTAGCCTTGTTTAGCCTGTTTTGTCTGTTTTAAAGAGAGTGAAACAATCGAATCAGACCAAACAACAATGCTGTTTTGGTTGATTCGATGACAACCATCATTCTGGTCAGACAATAAGTGAGGTTCCCTCCAGTGCCCCTAAGGGAGCGTTTACTCGCTCCGTCTCTTTTTCTTTTCGCATTTTAGCATGTGCATTATTATTTATTTTTAATTATTTATTGTCCTCATTTTATAATATTATAAGTTTTTATAATATAACTTTATCTCTATCTCTCTTATTATTTTTTATACATATATTTTTTTAATCTTCATGTCTGAAGCTAAAACATAGAGGAAGGAAGGAGTAGCGGTCCTGAGGTTTTAGCTCTCACAATGAGGGGGCTGAGTTAAGCAGCGCTCCTTTTTGCGCAGTACGGACACTAAAGAAGAATGCGGCATAAATGGCTACAAATGTGTGCAGATAATTTATGCATCGGAAGATCCTAAATCTTCCCCGGCAGCGCTAGTGCAGTGTCTCTTTGGATCTTCCTTTTACCAATTCGGGACTTGTTAGTGGCAACCCACGCCTGCCCTGGGAGGGCTTTTGGGCCAAAAACGATGGGCACGGAGAGCTTGAGCGGCACAGCTCCATGATTGAGGAGGTGCGTTCCTTTCCCCCAAAAAAGCCTAATTCCAATTCGCCACCAAAAGCAGAGTAACCCACCGGATCGTTTGTGTTTGGATAAATATATTATGTAGGTTTTCTTTGTACCGAGAAGACAACAAAAAAAGGAGGACTAATTCCATTCTCTTTGAATAGTTAGCGCTAATTAAGATTATATATATATATATATACGTATTGCTTTTGAGCAAATAAGCTGAAACTCTGTGTGGAAACATAAAATGGACTCGATTAATTAGCATCGCACGTGAAACTTACTACTACGTGGTACCCTCGTGTCGTGTTGCCACTGTCTCGTACGGTCGTACCGGTTCCTTTCATAAGAAAGAAAAAAAAAAGAAACTTTCGTGGCATAGTACCAAAAATATTGTTTTCATTTCTCCGGTGCACGTACCAAGATTAATACTCCATCCGTTCTAATTACTCGTTTTTCTAACTCTGAACAAAGAGAGTTAAAAAAAAAGCTAGGTGCATAGAAAAAAAAAGAGTGAAATATATATAGAGATATATTAAGAGAAGAAAAATGTATCAAAAAGCAAGAAAGATAGGTAATTTAGGATAAATATTAAAAAACTACAAAATATATATTTAGGACGGAGAGAATAGTAGTTTACTCAGAGTTTATTTGTTACCGCGCGTAACTTTATTCCGACATCGTGGTTATTGTATCATCCAAAATACTAGTAGTGGGCAAAGACTAGGGAAGCAGCACTTTCTCTGAAAAAAAAAAGACTAGGAAGTAGCAAGTGGTTGTACTAGATGAATTTTTTTGGTGGGGCACGGGTGGGGTAGGAGTAGGATATTGCTTTTTTCTTCGGAGGCATCAAAGTTAGGTCCCTTTTGACACATATTATCAACTAGTGATTCTCCGTGAGGAACTATTCATTTCGTCAGAAAATGATTCTGTGGTTTAAATTATTATTTTTTGATTTTTTATGATATACTCTCACAATTATGACAGGGAATCATTTCACAAAATTAGAAAAAACTATTTTTTTCAGCTCCCAGCCCCCACAGTTAATTTCAGAAAATCACTTCACAGAATCAATCAAGAATCAATTCTCTCTGAGAATCAGCTACATGAGCTCTGCTAAAGAAGACCTTAAAAATAATGACCCAAGTTCACAGTTTAGTTAGTACTATATGACAATGCGGATAAAGGAAATTACTAACAAACAGTATGTAGCTCTAGTGGCTAACGACTTGGATCCGTGCCGGGAGTCCGAGGTCTAAATTCAGTACGGCCCACGACCAGCCTGCAACCACGCATGATGTGAGAGGCCTTGTTATTTTGTTACACTAAAGTCACTAACCTACATCAGGCGACAATTAAGTCAAAGAAAAACCCTACATCAAGCGAGATGCGTTAATGTCGTTTTTGAAAACACTGGTAGCTAAGGTAGTACAACAACGGAAAGCGCATCATCAAAGTGCTAACACAAGAAATGTTATTCAAGTCTATATATATCGATAGAAAGTGCTACTATTTATTTGAAGAACATTTGCAAAACAAAAAAAAAGAATCACCGAAAAAATTTAATTAGGGGCACAACGACTTGCGAATCTCTAATGTTCGAAGCATGTCAAAGAGGATGGCCGCCGCAGCACACTTTGATCACCTGCGCGTCATGCACAACAACATACTGGAAGAATACAAGATCGAGTCATCGAGACCCTCTACCACGGCAACCAGCCGCTAAACCTCTCCTCCACCGGAGGCTTGGGCCGGCCATCTCCGATGACGCCAGGCGACCGCTTCGTTTCCTGCATCACGGACTCGGGCTTCCTGATCTCCAGCTCCATGCACGGGTCGGGAGGCTCATTAGTCAGATCCAAGCTGTTCAGCGCGCCGCCGCTCGGCATCATCATCATCGGCTTCGCCGGCGGGGCGGCGCACGGGTGGGCAGCCTTCGTCGTCGTCAACTGCAAGCTGTTCAGCCCGCCGGCCGCTCGGCATCATCATCATCATCATCATCATCGGCTTAGGCGGGGCGGCGCGGAGTACAACGCGACAAGCGAAGGTGTCCACTACGACACGGACGTGCACGCCGCAGTGCGCGAGGCGCGGGTCGGCGCAGGCTGCGGACACGTACGCGCAGATGTCTCCGGCGGCGTCGACAACGGCGCCGCGGTCGAACTCGTGGCAGACGAGCGGGAGCACGTCCTCGGCGAGCGCCCGCTTCACCTGCTCGGGACGGCGGCGGACGGAGATGTCCTCGGAGATCAATTCGATGGTCCAGCGGGCGGTGCGGCCGCGGCCGACGTAGACGTCGGCCGGGATGTGGCCTCGGATGACGACCTGGACGTCGGCCGTCATCGCCGGGGGCGGTCCCGTGCGGCGCTGCTGCTGGCCGCGGCGCCCGGTACTGGGATAGAATGTCGAGTCGAGTTGCACTTGACTGGAGACACTAACGACGGGAGCGTGCGCAGCCATGGCATTGTCGAATAATGGATTGCTGTGCTCGGTGTTCTCGTGTCTCTCTAGTTATTTATAGCCTAGCGCGGGAGGAAACCTCCTCCGTATCCGATTCAATTGGTAGAGACCTGTAACCTGTCGTCGGACTCGGAGATCTCGGATTTCGGAATGGGCCATCCACGCAACGACTGAAGCCGGCCCAGTAACTGTACAAGAGTCTGCGGCCGAGTCCGGTCAACAACAACAGTGCCTTTGCACCGAAGTCTCCATTCTCCGAACTTCCTTCCTTTTCCCCTCGCCTCTTGTCTTCCTCTCCACGCGTCACGGTGAAGAGCTCCTCGATCTATCGTCCGATACAGCCCTCACGTCCGTGCTCCACCCGCCTGCGCGCCACCGGAGTAGTCCCCGCCCGCGCCGTCCTCGCCCACCTGCGCGCGCCTCTGGAGCCCGAGCCCCCCTCCCGGCGGCGCTGGCCTGAGCCCCCTCTTGGCGGCCATAGAAGATACCTCCGAAAACCAAGAACGCCAAACGGGTTGCCGGAGTCGCTTCTCCAGCTTCTTCGTAACTCGGCTTTCTGGGCAAGCGAGCGACGCCAGAGCTGCCGCTCCCCCCAAACAGGGGCTAAGGCTTCGAGGCGAATCGCCTTCCATACTCCTCCCGAAGTCGTCTCCCTCCACACGCAACGAATTCCCCCAGTGCAGCACAGCTTAGCGTCGTCGTCCCCTCCACCGCGCCTCCGGAACCCTTGGTGAGTTTGATGCGATGCTTCTCTCCACCGTGCCAAGTTATTTTTCCCCTACTTTTGATTGCTCCGTTATAGAGTTGGGAGTCTCGAGGTATCGGTAGGTCAGCCCAGATTCAGATGAATAGGATGCTAGTGTTCTGTAGTTACGTACAGAAGCTTGGTGGCCTTACTGCATTGTGATGGAGATTAGGTACATCGCCATTTGGTGATTATCTAAGTATTGCTCAAGCTTCAGATGTCTTTAGCCCTAAACCGTAATGTTTGGATCTTCTGGTTATTTGAGCATTATTATGGTACGGCTGCTTCGGATATTTTGTGCATGCTAGGGGTTCTTGAAAGGTCCTAAAAGAGAATGAACTTCACGCTGAGGTGCCTCTACATGTAATTGTTAATTGGGAACCGAATTGCAGTAACAAACTGTGCATCTATGGTTTCACAGTTGCACATAAATGCATGATGAAACCTTAGATTGTTTCCTAAAACGCGCTGCGAGCCACCAATGTAGCGCTGCATCCAAAAAGACATGATGAATTTGATATTTTGTTCTATTTCTCCCCTCTTACCACAGATTTTTAACTTGAGTTGGTAGTGCCACTTCATGTCAACTAGCAATCTGAGACGACGTCTCCATCACGGTGACGTTGATGGAAGGAAAAATGAACATGTCGACATATCTGCTGTTGATTCCCTTAATGAGCCTTTACTAGGGAATTCCGACAGTGCCAATAGTGGATCAGAGGTTTGCCTGTCTGCTTAAAACATCATGCCTTTATTTTAATTTCACATGAAAATACAGAATTGTATGTTTTTTGCTATTGAATTCATAAGTTTTTGGGCCTGTTATAGATCTATGATCCTAGAAGGCAAGACTTGTGGGACGATGACAGGAAAAAAGAACAACTGCACTGGTCATTTCTTTTCTCGACTTTAATTGCACAGTGGGCGCAGTGGTTAGGTAATGTTTATTTTTGTGACCACTTTGATGTTCCACACCGTTATTTTGTTTTAGAAAAACGCAGGAGAGCTTCACATCTTTATATTAAGAGAGAAAAACGATGGCCTTTCCACGCTACTATTATTAGTTTCGTTGATGCTTTAACAGTAGGTGACTGTTATCATCCTTTTTTGTTTCCAGATTTGATATGGAACTTTAGGTAATAATTCATTTATTCTCCTTGGTCCTTACTGAACTAAAATTCAGGGAGCAGTTTGTGTAGATATTTTACAATCTACATACTGTAACAAGATGATACTCTTTTTGTTAGTCATTGAGAATCAGCTGGATTCCTGTACTGCTTCTCTGGCCTAAAATGCAAATCACCATGTCGCAATTGCATCCCTCTGCTTCCCAAAAGAACTGTAACTTTCTTGTCTTGCATTTTAACACGAGCAACTCTGACTGTCAAGGAGCGACTGTTTTAGTGAATGTATACAAGTTTGATTATGTTTTTGTACTTTGAAACCAGTTGCTTCTATGTTCTATGAAAAAAATATGAGTGAGTGATGGGTGCTGCTCCTCTTGCTACAGTCTGCCCCTCATTATTTCCTGTTTCTATCATTTTGTAAAGTACTGCAGAACCGTTGTTTTCTCTTTTATTGGATGCCCTACTGAGAAGCATTACTTTTTCATAATTCATACTTTTGTAAGTCTATTTCTGCGTTATTACTGTGATATCAATTCCGAAATCATGAATACTCTGTTCATTGAGCAAAATTAAGTTGGCATAATAATTCTTAGCATTAGCAATGTATAGGTCCGACATCTTTCTCCTCATGTTTCTAAGTGATATCAGTACAATATTTTATTTCTCTTTCTTGAACTTTGAGTCTGAACCTTGATTCTTTTCAAAACATTGATATGTATTTTATGTCTTCTTTGCAGCAAGTATTATTGCAAGCTCAGGATCAATTTTTGGCAGATTATTTCCCTTCTCTGTGGATAACCAAAACAATTCAGTGTATCTTAGCCCTTTGCAGGTACTGAACACAGCAAAATCCTGTAGCACTTTTACAATAATTGGTTACCACTGAACCTTTATTTCCAGGAAGAAAGACTGAGTGCTTTGAGACGCAGATTGCAGATCCCTTTTGACGGGTCTCGTATTGAACATCAAGTATGTATAGCATTTGTGGATTGATCTTTCATGACGTTGTTCTCTCATTTGAGCAAAGTAACTGATCTGCGTTGTTGTTATTAGAATGCTTTGAGACAACTATGGCGTTTAGCTTACCCCACTCGTGAGATACCTCCGCTAAAATCAGAATTGTGGAAAGAGATGGGTTGGCAAGGCACTGATCCAGCTACTGATTTCAGGTCTTCTATTAATAGTTTGGCAATCGCTTACCGTTGTGCTCTAGACTCTTTCGTTGCAGTCACCGAGTTTAAAAGACCATCTAATATTTACCACATCCATGCAGGGGTGGCGGCCTCATATCATTGGAGAACCTCATCTTTTTTGCTAGGAACTACCCTGTAAAGATCTTGATAATATACTTGCTGCGCTATATTTTCTGGTTTGTTTGATTTTTGCTGATTCGTTATTACATGTATCCTGGTGCAGAGTTCCTTTCAGATGCTTCTGAAGAAAGTGGAAGGGCAAAGATCAGATTGGGAGTATCCTTTTGCTGTTGCTGGCATCAACATTTCATTCATGTTGATCCAGATGTTGGATCTACAGTCAGGTACTGCTTGTCAAATTCTCCCCGCTAAAATGGTATATTTCCTTATTCTTGTTCTTAATTAATGCTGTTCAATTTGTGCAGCTGTTCCATCCTCAAAGTCTGGAATTCGTTTCCTTGAACTGCTTGGGAGAGATGAGAATGCGTTTGATCACTTATACTGTGTGGCCTTTCGGCTGCTTGATGCTCAATGGCTTGTGAAACGTGCTTCATATATGGAATTTAATGTAAGCCTTTTGGTCTGTTCAGTTGGCCTTCTGTAGAAACATTTGAGATAATCGCATTCTTACTCTTTTTTTGCATTTTTATATACCAGGAGGTCTTGAAATCTACAAGAACTCAGTTGGAGCGCGAATTAGTTTTGGAGGATGTACTGGCCGTGAAGGACTTGCCGTCATACACTATGCTGGACAAGTGATGAAAACTGATCTGTTGCGTTTGCATGCCGGCGAAGTGACACACTATTATGCTGATTTCGGAATTCAACTTGTTGTAGATTTGAGAGAAATTTGAGGCCTTGTCATGATACCACTGTACATATTGTGTATCAGACTTTCTGATTCAGGGAAATAAAAGCAGTGAATTACATTTTCCATCAACCTGTATGTTTTAAACCTTAAAGCATTAGTTACCTCAGCTGGGAGCTAGTAGCTGGAAATCCATCTGGTGTGACCGTGTGAGCACAGGCAGAAAGGTGGCAGGTGATTTGTTGACTTGATATTTGTGCAGTAAGCACAACAGACATCCCTGGCTGTGGTGTAGAAATGACAAAGGTTCAGCGTACCCTATTATTTTTTTCTACGACCGATCGTTTTTTTTTTCCAATTATCGGAATTTCTTTTTTGTGATTATCCGAACGTATTATGTGTAAAGTGCAGTGGAAACGTTGAGAAGCAGGAGCCAAAAGATCTCAATCTCTTCGCCTTTATTCAGCCAGAATTTCCCCACTCGCTTCAGCTGTGCTTCCTCCAGTCACATAGTAGGAGCTCCCTAGCACCCTCCGTTCTTTTGTTCAAATGTATGGAACTAAAAATTATGTTTTAAAAATAAAATGTTTAGTAGGGATTAAAGACCTTCAGTAAGAATAAATCTAAATAGAGAATCAAATCATAAAACAATATATAATATTTTTTATTTTTAAAAATAAATCTACATAGAAAATCAAATCATAATAAAATATACAATATTTTTATTTTTAATAAGATAAATGATTAAAATTATGTCTATACAGTAGAGGTCACATACAGTAGAGGTCACGGGAGATGAAATTGAAAAAAGTAGTAGTCATAGATGTACAAATAACTGTGAAATAGAGATGTATTAGACCATCCAGTTTTCTTAAGAAACTTGAAAGCGTTAAAGACCTTTACTTTGGAGATTGGAATTTGGAAGTACAAGTATACGGTACAAAAGGGAGAATTTGGAAAGTACAAATATACGGTACAAAAGCGAGAGTAGAATCTAGAACGCGTTAAACAGAGTGCAACTGAAACACGACGCACTACCCTGCTACTACTGCTGGTTTATTTATTGTTCGACCACATGCAACCACGGAGCGAGGGAGCGTGCGGCACGTAGGCAGGGCGTGGCCGTCCAGTGCGGCACGTCACGTACGTATACGCGCCACCGCATCACATCTTGCCGTGGCGGTGCCCGCAGTTTGGGTCGGTGCAGCCCTCGACGCACCGGTGCGCCTGCGCGGCACGCTCCCGACTGAGCCGCTCCTTCTCCTCGAAGTACACCTCCGCGGCCTTCTCCGCCGCGCGCTCCTTCACCGCGCGCTCGTCGTCGCCTCCCAGCCGCACGTCGTGGTGCTGCTGCTCGCCGCCGCCGCCGCCCAGCGTCAGCTTGTCCTTGATCGCGCCCGTCACGTTGCCCAGCGCGCCGAGCAGACCCGGCCCCTGCTGGTCCCTGCACGCATCATCCACATCCGAATAGCACGGTAATGTAAGGGGGCTAGTAAGCGAATGAAACAGACACTGTTGATTATCACAGTAACGGCTAACGCCACGTCACCACATACCTGTCGTGGGCCGAGACCGTGTCCCTGGTCTTATCGGCGGCGGTCTGCGAGGTGGCCCAGGTCCTGTCCCTGGCCTCCTGCGCTGTCCCCCTGGTCGCGTCCGCGAACTCGCCGGTCTTCCGCTCGGTGGCCTCCTTGGTCTCCTGCGCCTTCTGCGCGGCCGCGTCCTTGGTCTCCTGCGCCTTCTGCGCGGCGGTGTCCCTGGCCCACCTCGCCTTCTCGGCGGTGGCGTCCATGGCCTCCCGCACCTTCCCCGCCGCCGCGTCCCTGAACTCCCCCAGCTTGTTCTTGGTCCCCTCGGCGGTCTCGCTGGCCTTCTGCGCCGCGGCGTCCTTGGTCTCCCGCGCCTTCTCCATCGCGGCGTCCTTGGTCTCGCCCAGCTGGTTCTTGGTCGCCTCGGCCGTCTCGCTCGTCTTCTGCGCCGCGGCGTCCTTGGTCTCCCGCGCCTTCCCCACGGTGGCGTCCTTGGTCTCGCCCAGCTTGTTCTTGGTCGCCTCCGCCGTCTCGCCCGTCTTATGCGCCACGCTGTCCTTGGTCTCGCGCGCCTTCTGGGCGGTGTAGTCCCCGTACTCGCCGGCCTTGTCCCCCGTGGCCCGCGCCTTATCTGCAGTGTAGTCCCTGTACTCGCCGGCCTTGTCCCCCGTGGCCCGCGCCTTATCTGCAGTGTAGTCCCTGTACTCGCCTGCCTTGTCCCCCGTGGCGCGCGCCGTCTCGGAGGTCTTGTCGGCGGCCGTGTCCGTCGCGCCACCCAGGGTGCGCCCCACGGCGCTCATGAAGTTCTTCGCGCCCTCCAGGATCCCACCGCCGCCACCGCGGTTGTACTCGGTGGCGGTGGCGTGATGCGCATCGGACGAGAAGGCGCTCTCGCGGTCGGAGCGGACGCGCGCGATCTCGTCCGCCGCCGTGCGGGCGTCCACCTCAGCCTGCGCCACGCGCTCGTCGCGCGCCCGCGCCAGCTCCTCCGCCGCGCGCCGCGAGTGGGCCTCAGCGCTCGCCTCACGCCTGTCCTGCTTCGACGCCATGGCTCAAGTTGATTGGTTGGTTCTCTCTCGAAAACGTGGGATTGTAGTAGAGTTTGCTGGAAGCGCTGCTAGCTGTTTTGTCTTAGTATCAGTGAGTGAGCGGCTGCGGCCGCGGAAGTGCGCATATATACTCCGCCGCGAAAAAAGACAGCGCGACGCGTGCCTCCGTGATGTGGACGCGTGTGCCTCGTTTTATGTGGACAGGTAGTGGTGACACGTAGCACCCGCCGGGCGCCTCGCAATCGCATTGCTGCCACTGGACGGCGGACGCGTGTGCGTCCTGTAGCAGGCGAGCGCCAACGCCGATGTGTTTGCCTGCTTTCGACCGTGGCGCGCCTCTCCTTTCTATTCTGTTCGAAGAAGAGTCCGGAGGGTTCAGCCCGTTTTTGATTTTTTCTTCTTGCGAGAAGAGAAGCCCGTTTTTGAGAAAAATCGGGAGAAGAGAAGCCCGTTTTTGCCTTTTTTTTTTCTTGATTGAAGAGAAGCCCGTTTTTGAGAAAAATCCAGAGAAGAGAAGCCCGTTTTTGCCTTTTTTTCTTGACAGAAGAGAAGCCCGTTTTTAGAAAAATCCGGAGAAGAGTAGTTGGGCTATGATTATGGGCCGGGTGACAATAATATGGGCGAAAAAAAAAATCTAATTTACCTTGTCGATCGATTCTGATTTCTCAAAATACCGGGTAACCATTCTCCTAAACAGTCCATTTTCCTCCAAGGTGAGTTCTATAGTGATTTTCAATGAAATGACATAGTAGGTCTCACGTGGCAAGTGGCAAATTATCCATCTTTATCCCGACTGTACAATTCTAAAACGATCAGATCCTAACATGACATAGTACAGAATAAAAACAAAAACAAAAAGAATATACTGACATAGCACCTTTCGTGTGGTTCCTGTAGTGGCTGTGCCGATGCATGTTGGTGGTTGCGAACGTCGTGTGGCTCTTCCTTCTATTCTACTATCCTAAGTGGAGCACTCTGCCGTGTCCATAAAAATAAAAATAAATTTTAAATAAAAAATTATTTATAGTTTTATAGTTGGTCAATTGGTTACTACTTTTGGAATAACTGATTGATTTCAGTGTAGTAACAATTTTAGAGAAGAAACTCTAGAAAGTTTTGAAGATTTTCGTGGTTGAAACAATCAAATGATGGAACAATAAAAAATTCAAAATTTTAAAATATAATAATCAATTTTAATTTTTTGAAAAAAGTTGTCATGTATGATCTCGTTTTGTAATTAATTGTAACAAACACGATATCCAAACGGATTGAAAATAGACTTATATGGTTTAGTAGAAAAATTACTTTAAAGATTAGCTACTACAAAAAATTTGCTCGGAGGATGGTACAGCGAAACCTGACGCTACAGGGCTACGGATAAAGGAGTGAAGGAAAATGAAATGCGTGGATACCAACCAAGGCAGCCACAAGGAGGCCAAAACAAGACCAAATCGGCGAGTGTAGTTGGGCTATTATTGTTTGGGCCGGGCCCAAAAGATATCATCCAAGGAGAGAACGAGACCATCGAATCTCTCGGTGAGGGCCCTAATCGAAGTAGTCATCATCGGCTATTCCGGCTCTGTAACAGCTAAGCATCTTTGGCCCCTTTGACAGAGCTCCACAGAGCTGATTCTCAGAGAGAATCTGGGGAGCTCTGCTAAACGCTATATTGCAGGAAAATTGATTCTTGGCTGATTCTGTGAAGTGATTCTTTAAAATGAACTAAGGGGTTGGGAGCTGAAAAAAATAGCTTTTGCTGATTCTGTAAAGTGATTCCCTGTCTTGATTATGGAAGTATATCATAAAGAATCAAAGAGAATCAATTTCAGCCACAGAATCACTTCTGACTCAAAGAATCACTTCTCACTGAGAGTCACTCCTCGAGAATCTATACCAAAGAGGTCCAAAGTCGAGAAACTGTTAGATTAGAAAATCTAGCAGTATCACTAAGGATCACGCACTTTGGATCGGATCTAGTTTGAATTTTGATCATGTATTCATGTGCGGTTGCACCTTTCTATTGGATTGATGTTGGTGGTTGTGAACTGATCCTGGTGTGTCGTAAGTAGTGCCAGATCGATCAAAGTTTCAAACCCAACGGCACCAACGCTTCATCCATGTGTGCAGTGCACCTAACAAGAAAGAGAGGTCTGAGTAGCACCGGTAATTTGGTACGGCTGTTGAACCACCAATGTTACGCAGGTCCCGGGTCCTGGGTTTCTACAGCTGCGACGTGCCTGCGTTCCTTGGCTTCAAACTTCCAGAGAGTGAGAGAGGTGTTTTACTGCTGTGTGAAAGACACACGTTCCCGCTGCATGTCAGTGCGGATCAGCACACACTAGTTCGAAGTAGCAGTACTACTTATACTTAGCATAATAACCATGCTTATTTAAAAATTAAAGCCGTTGTAGCTACCAACAACGTACCACAGCTCACCCTGGCTTCGGCTTTGTTTCAGTCGCCGTCAACAGCGCCTCGCCGAATTCGAAACGCAGGGCACAAACCAACGCAACACTCCCACGCAGAGCCAGACAGGCACGCACAAACGCCAGTACTACTACGCCGCTCCCACGCGCCTCGCTTCTGCTGAAAAAAACCGCACGCGTTCCATCACTCTCGATTCCGGCGTCTGCTCCGCTCGACCCCGACCCGGGGGGGGGGGGGGGGGGGGGGTTGGGTTGCCCTCGTCCTCGCCGAACAACCAGCCTCGACAACGCCGCGCGCTTGATTCGGGGTACCGGCGCGTGGAACGGCCGGAAGATCCAGGCTCTCATCTCCGGCTTGAGCAGTGCCCACGCGGGAGCCATGGCGGCCGGGTCCAGCAGGAAGGAGGAGGAGCGGAACGAGCGGATCGTGCGGGGGCTCCTCAAGCTGCCGCCCAACCGCAGATGCGTCAACTGCAACGGAATCGTAAGGCGTTGTTTCCCCCCACAGCTTTTTCACCGTTCCGTCGTCTCGGTGCTCGATGTTTTTACTCATCAGTCATCACTCATCACCTCTTTGTGTCCGTGGCTGTGAATGCAGGGGCCGCAGTACGTCTGCACGAGCTTCTGGACCTTCGTCTGCATCTCCTGCAGCGGTATCCAGTGAGTGCTGTTCCCTTTCCCGCGTCTGTTTTTTTTTTTTGGGGGATTCCTGACGTGTATGGATTGTCAGCACTTGTTTTCGTTCCTGATGAAGTCTAACAGAATTGGGGAGTCTCCGTATCCAATGCATCGGTAGAGATTTGTTGTGCTTCTGAATTTATTTGCTAAGTTTCTGGAATTGGCATGATCAACTTACTGAAAGTCGTTATCCGTAGTCTACAGTTGAAGTGTTTACTTGGTGAATGCTTTCTATTTCTAGAATTTCTGGCAAATGCTCGACTTCGCTAGTTGTATTTTCGCAAATGCCTAATGCTTGCGCCCGTCTGTTAAGCCTAACACGTTGATGTGCTTGTAGCCGTGAGTTCACGCACCGTGTCAAATCAGTCTCCATGTCGACATTTACCACGCAGGAGGTCGAGGCTGTCCAGAAGGGTGGGAACCAGGTGAGACTATCCGTCGTGTTAGTGCTTTGTTGCTTGCAGTTTGGAAATGCTCTTTTTTGGGTTAGTGCTAACTGTTCACCTGATGGGCTCAGCGAGCCAGGGAGTTGTTCCTGAAGGACTTTGATACCCAGAAAATGCGGCTGCCTGATAGCAGGTAAAGATGAATTCAGTCGCTGTTTATATTTTCCTGCTTTGGTTGACAATACAGATGAGGACATGTTTCATGCTCTGACCGAAACCTGTTGTTGCAGCAACATTAACAGTCTTAGGGAGTTCATAAAAGCTGTTTATGTGGAGAGAAGGTATGCTGGTGGGAAATTCTCTGAAAGGCCTCCAAGAGATAAACAGGTACTAAGTTAGTTGGATTCTTTTTAGGAGTACATTTGACTGCCTCCCAAACTTCTTGTCCTCCACCAGTCTATAATTTTGACACTGCATCTTTCTGAAGATACTGTAATCCATTTATGCAGAATCCAAAGGCCCATGAAGAAGAACATAGAAGGGCAAGCTCTTACCATTCATTTTCTCAGAGCCCACCTAATGATTACCAGTACGAAGAGAGACGCAATGGCAAACAATCTGCATTTCTTAGTAGGAAGCCTGGTTCAGATCGGGGACTTGACGGGAAGATCTCTGTATTTTCCCACGGTCCTCATAGCCTGCATGAGAGAATGTCTGAGGATGGATTTGCCAGTGAGAGTTGTGGATCGAAGACTTCTAACTGTTCTGGGTCTAGCATGAACATACAATTACAACGGCAACACAATCACCAGATCTTCTTGATCATGGGTGTTTTAACACACCTGTGCAACAAGATCAATCGAAGGTACATACTTCATATGGATTCACTAATTCTAAGATGGGGAAGATCACATTCTCAAAAGCGTCAGCTGTTGTTTTCTTTATCACATCTTAATATTTTTAGCGTCTCTTGCAGAAAACTGTGTCAGCAGGAATCGTAGATTCAATCTCCAGTAAACTGAGTAAATCTAGCCTATCTGATTTGATTTTTGAGGATGATGATGCTCACAAAACTCAGAAATCAACAAGCTCTACTCCCCCAAGTTTTGTAGCCTTTTGTGATTCTATAAGTGCTACAAACGGAGATATTTCTAAACTGACAACTATGCAGCAACATCCTGTGAGCTTTGACAAATCTGTGGATCTCTTCGCTAATATGACTCCCTCAACTCTATCTACTGATACACCTCCAGCAATGGACAATGCTGGATGGGCTACATTCGATACACCTCCTCAAGAGAAGCAACCTTTAGCCGCTGGGTTTTCTGGTGTTGCTGGCATGGGAAAGGATAAACGAGCTATAAGTCATGATTTGTTTTCGTTTGAGCAAAATGATCAACCAACATGGTTCCAGATCTCTAAGAATGATGCTTCAGTTACCAACCAGTTTAGTGCTGCATCTATTGGTACAAGCATATCTCAGGTGACGAGCTTATTTGTTGCACCATACAAGTTCATTCTTGTTTGCTTTTTCTCAACATGTGTTGCAATACAATACAGTTCCTTCCTGAAAAATTTAATTCTATTAAGCATTTTAAAAATATTTGGATTTTTTCATCTCTCTGAAAACTGGGGGCATTGAGATTCCAGTATGAAATTCCTTCAAATTGCATTTAAAATCTGACTGTTGTGCTATTTCTCAGCCTTGCAGTGTTTATCAATCCACTTTTCCTGGAGATCTATCATCAACGACTTCGGAATCGCAAGAGCCTAATGGACCAACGGACACAAATAGTTCTCAGGTGAGAAAATCATGTAACTTATGCATATGTGACATGTGTTTGACTGCTGAATATGAGTTAGTAACTGCTTTTTCTGAATTTCCATGTGCCATTGTTATGTATTTGCAGCTGTGGCATTCATTCGATGATTCAAATGGGGTCATTGCTCATGATCTACTCCTTGAACAGCCTCAAAGAGTTGATGGTGGAAATGCTGTAAACATTCCGCCTTCAACCAATAATCCATTTACATGCTCTCTATCTTCAAAGGTACAACAATTTTCTCTTCCCTGTTGAATGGTTTATTTGTACTCGACACTAAAACTATTTTCTTACTTTAGGATTCTGGTGAAGTACTCATGAATGGATCGCCACAACATACACTGCTTGCCTTTGTAGAATCATCTCTGGTATCTGCTCTTCCTTGAGTGATGTGACTAATATATGGCCTTTTGATTTCCTATGCCATTTAAGTTTTTACATCTAAATTGTCTCTGAAGTTTATTTGCACCTGTACATTACCTCTTATTTACAGGGAGGAGGCCCTACTGAGCAGGTGTCCAATCCATTTGATGTTCCATTTGATTCTGATTCAGGGACTCCTAATATGGTATGCCATTTATTCAGTTCTTCCTTACCCTAGATTTGCTCATTGCTCATAAAAGTAAAAGAATATTGCAAGTTGTCATTAACTGGTTATTTTAATGGCATTCTGTGTGACCTAGCTATAAAACTTGGTCTTAGTCCCAACTTGTCACCAAATTTCTGGATTACACTATCTACCAATTTTCTGACATTGTGTACCGTGTACCCTTTGCTTTGCAGTTCATGGACGTGAGTTCATTGCAAGAGGCCCTGAACAATCCTGATGTACCAGCTTTTGTTGATGGTTTACATGAAGCATGGTTCTCCAACAGTCCCTGTGGTTACCTCCCATCTGCAGCACATGGTATGCTTTCTCGGGCAGTGTCCATTAACCTCTGTACTACAACACATTAAGACTATCTGATATGACTGTAACAAGCTATTCAGGTGGACTACTTGTCGCACAGGCCTCGAACTCTATGTTGCCGTAAGTAACTCTAACATGCTGCCGGCTAGTCTAGTGTAAGCCATTATCCTAACTATTTTCTCAAATTCAGCATTTGTTGTTTTTTTTTTTCAGGAATATACCTGTAAGCGCTGTATCAACTGGAAATCCATTTGCCTAAAATTGCAGAATCGAGACAGTTACTCTAATGTGAGTCTTGGATCTGGCTTGTTCATTTAGGTAAAGAGAAGTAGGTTGGGGAAGATTGATAGTGGCATTTTCTAGGAACCTGAATAGAGCCCTCATACTGATGCACCTAGCAACGTAACTAAGTTGAAAACATGTACTAGATGCCATTGCATTCGATCGTAGGGCTTGGTAAATATTGGGATTCAATATGTTCATGGAATGTGTGTATTCTTTAGCAGTCCATATATGTTCTTTAGCACTTAGCTAAATGAACAGTTTCATTGTTCCCGTTTGATCGGAAGTGGATTGATACCAGAACGGTTCAAACCGTTGAGCGTCCTTGCATATCGTTGTTTCTCCTATTCAGATGGCGTCACCCAACTGTCCAAGTTGTTGAGGCTCATGTCTCCTGACAAAAACCACAGCTACTTGCTTTCCGGCGGCGGGCCTGGAAGCATGGCGCGGTTGCTTACCCGGCAACTGGTGGAATTAGACAACGACGGGATGCAAGTTGGCAACTGGACAAGTGTGACACCCGTGACTCGGTAGATGTGAGCTGCGGTGCTGGTATCGTGTACAGTATCAAGCAGTACAAATGGAGTGTTTTCTTTATCATACCTTCCAGGAGATACTATGATCTTTAGCTGATTAATATTACTAGTACTACCATTATTGGTGTTGACTATTAACATCTGCAAAAAAGAGGGTGATATAATTGCCCATTTTTAATACTAGTTTATACTTACTTCTGTACACCGTAGTTTCTAGTAATAGCTCCTGTACACTAGTAAAATGGAAGATGGAAGCTCCAGGACAGCGTGAACTACATACAGCACCACGAATCTGAAAGCGAATGGGGAACAAAAGGAAGGCAAAACCCGAAAAGAAAAACCATTATCTATGACGACAGGTGGACCCCGGCCACCAATCACGACGTCTGATCTGAGTGACCTCCCGACTACGCATCCTGCTACCCCACGTCTCCCGCCCGGCGCGCCGGTCGGCCGCGCGCCACTGCAGGCCGGCCAGCTGCGCCTCCCAGTCCGCGAAACCCGCCCGCCGGCGCCTCCCGGCGTCCCCGCCGCCGCCGCAACGGAGCTGGATGTCGTAGCCACGGCGGCGCTCGGGGTCGGAGAGCACCTCGTAGGCCTCCCGCGCGCGCATGAACTGCTCGCCGCCGCCCGGGCACGCGTCCGGGTGCCAACGCCGCGCCGCGCGCCGGTACGCCGCCTTGATCTCCTCGGGCCTCGCCGCCTCGTCCACCGCCAGCACCTCGTACATCGTCACGGCCTTCGCCGGCGCGGCCGCGGCCGTCGCCGCCATGGCGGACACGACCCGCACCCGCGACCGCCGCGGCTGGCACCTGATCGCCACGCCGCCGCCGCCGCTGCCGCCGAAGCGACCCGCGCCCATGAGGGGCTGCTTCGCCGCGCACAGCGAGCTCATCTCCTTTCCTGGCCTTTCCCGCTGCCGAAGCAACAACAACACTCCTCAGAGAAATTAAAAAGTGGCGCGCGCAACGTACGCGTGTACTAGCTACGCTATAACTAAGCAGAAGCACCGTGCGGCGTGGCCGTCGCGCAGTCGCTGCAGCTCTGGAAACGTGTGGTCTAGCGCCGCTAAGCAGATAAACCTGTCGCTTATATAGCGCGGGTCGGGCGTCTTGCGTGATGCGCGACGACGTCTTCTTCTTCTTCAGTTCTTCTAGTAGTATAGTACGATCGTTTCTGGAAGGGACGGACGATGGACTGGAAGGACAGGATACGCGCACCATGGGTCCATGGCGTCTTCGCCCACGGAATAGCCGTGTCAGGTTTGTGGCGATCTTCACTGCCCAAGTTTTACTGGTGGCGTCTGGCGCTGCAGGTTTTCTGTGTTCGAATCTATCGTATCTTTTCTGGACTTCTAGATGGGCTCCTGGGCTTAATAGCTTCTAGATGGCTTGGAAAGCAGGTCAGCCCACCGACCGCACCGCAGGGACCGGACCCGAGCACGGCGCGCCAATCAGAGAGACATGAGTTCATGAAACGATGGAATGCAAGTCTACCTATAGCATCTTCAGGATTTCAGGCCCTGTCACCTGAATTTTGCTATCGTATATTTGTTTTTTCCGAAGGAACCCGGCCGGAGAGCTAATTGAAACCCTTTAAACCGAGCTTAGTCTGTGATAGATAGATAATGGAGGCAGTTCCTGACCTCTTGCGTGGCTTCTGACAAGAGTAATACTAGATCTTATCTTATTGAATATTTGAAATTCCATCCCATCATTAGTAACAAAAAAGAAAACTCTAATGCAGCGACAACCTCCAACATCGTATGTAGAGGATCTTCTCCCTTGTCTGCTCTAGTTACTGGTAGTGGAACTAGTGGAAAAATTATTAATATGACAAAGAAAGGCCGTAAAACATACTGTAAGCGTCGTTACACAGCGTCAGACAGCGATATACAGACGACTTACTGGTGGTGTGAGACAGGACCGCCAACCCGATCGATCTGCAAATGAGAGGTTCCTGTGTTTCCATGGCACTTCGCGGCCTGTGTGTGGCTTCCGATCTACTACTCGACGCACACCCTGCTGCTTTTTCTTTCTAGGCAGAGAATAATATGTTTGGCTTGGATGATTGAGACCAGGCGCCCCCGTGCTTCTAGATCGATACTGTATGATACGATCATAGACGCTCAGATAGAATTCCTGTGACCTCGAAAACGATTTTACGTGCTTCTAGACGATCGAGGTTAATTTGCATCGACGACGGGTCGCTCTCATACTGGCCGCTGGCCGGTTATACCTCGACCTGCTGCCACGTATGCCACGGAATTTGCTTCTGTGACAAAACTCTGCATTGCTAGTAGTAGTACTAGAGACACTGCTAAGCTAGACAGCACAGTGCATGTCAGACATTCTTTGCTCTCTGATATTCCACACTGCCATTACACCGTCATCATCAGTCCAAATAAATAAGGGTCAGTTTAATTGGTCTCTTGAAGCTACCGCTCTGCATCTTTAGTTATCAGAAATAGCAGGTGCTCCCAGAGCAAGGAAGCTACAAATCACAGCTTCTGCTGTTCCTCGTTGAAAAGATGCATGCAGCAAGGAATCTTTCCGAGCTACAGGAATGATGCACAGTCTGTCAGACAGAGCGGAATCAAACTGCTCCTAAAATCACCAGTATGGTACAGGCTATGGTGGTGTTTGTGCGGCGGAGATAGATTTACGACCTTTGTGTTTTGCTGGTGAGTGCACCGTCATCACTAATTGGGCAATCGAGCTGCCCAGGTCAGAAGCGAAGGGGATCCATCGACTATCGTGTTGACAGAATGCTGCTGCATCCGATCGAATCGATCGATCGGACTATGGAACCACACATTTACTCGAGCCGCCAACTCACTCGCTGTTTACGTGCTCTATTTGTCTTTTCTGTTGTTGATCATGGCGATCGAGAACGGACGAGCAGCCATACATATATGCACAGCCAGCCGTCGCGCCCACGAGAGAGCCAGCGCCAGCCTTTGTCTCACATGAGTAGTCGAGCTTTGGCTTGCATGGAGGGGGTCGTAATAAGTTCATCAAGGAGAAAAAAATACGGTTACGGTCCTTACGGAGTGTAGTAGTACTATACCAGTAGTAAGTACGGTTTGACCTGTCATATATCTGCTATTGGCACAACTAGTGCTAATACGATGGTAGTGATCGTCGCTCCCACATATATGTTTCACTCCGAAGGATGTGGGAACAATTTGCTAGTGTGTTTCCGGAATTAAAGTTCTGTAGGTTGTTAGGAGAGAGTAAAATAGTGTAGCACATGAGTTTGCAAAATTTTTTTAAAAAAACATATCATCTATACAATTGGATGTCACTACACCATGATATGCCATTCCCGACACTCTCTAGAATTGTTAAAACAACTTTCACCGACAGTTACACAGTGACCAAAGGCTACGACGACACATCTAAAATAGTCGCGCTTGTCGCCGTCGGGAAACGATACGCCGACAGTTAAGTGAATTGCCGACAGATCGTTGGTTGGATAAAATAATTACCTTTTCCCGACACTTATCTTCTAGACCGACAGTTAACTCAATCCCGACAGCTATCCTTTGCCGATAGTTCACTGCCTTTCCGCGACACTTTGTTTGCCACCCATTCATATTTCAGCATACCAGCTGTCTCAATACCCCAAGCATATGTGCATTCAAATAAACTGTCCGCAAAAGTATATGTAACACAGTACCATAGCATTATTGTTATAGCTAATTAATTCTAGAATCATTCAACAATCACTTACTAACATCCCACAGACAAAATGAACTAAGTCATCAAATATAGCAGTTCCATATCACAAATTCATATATGGTTAGGCATCCATACATATATATGTATCTCATTAAGTCACGTGCATACACATAGAATTAATTTGATAATTTCTAAATAAAGGTGCCTAACACATACACCAGAGTTTATAAGCTAGGTTACAACAAATGTTTAGTGGTACAAAACACTTAAATCAATCCCATCAACGCAGAAGGTCAACGCTTCGATTTACTACAAAATATTCCAGACTTGCTACACAGTATGGTTGTTGATCCAAAAGGCATGTGACAATCTCTTGATGGTGAAACCAGGAAGGAAGTTGTAACTCCAAAAGACTTGTGACAATATATTGACAGCAAAACAAGTACCTAACAAGAAAAAAAAATTAATCACAGGTTATATCATATTTAGTTGGTTGTTCAATGTTTTTGAATATATCACAGGTTCATAGCGCAAGGCAGTCAAAAGGATTCACCATATGATCAGTAAATCAGAGGTATTGTACTAGATTCTAGAATGACCTTTTGTGAGTTAATTATCATAAGAGAACACAGATATGGCTGAAACAACCTATATGTGTATTGAGTGAATTATCGTAAAAGAACACTTAATTGAAGATAATAGCAAGGAGCTTTGTTGAGTATTTTAATACCTTCAAATTGGGGTGGTCTTGTATTTGAACATGAATCTTTGGACTACCTAGCTGAATTCTTATCATCCTTCATCTACAACAAACATGTTATAATTATCAATGCGTGCTAGACCACGAAATGCATGAAAATGTATAAATAGGCTAGATCATTACTTTATCACAGGGCCAAGCAATGCATCTCCCACAAGCTCCCCCGAGAGATGTCAGTTTTCCATGTGGACGAGGTAGAAGCGCATTTCTAACCAAAACATGATTAACAAGCACTTCATAAAATTGAACACCAAGACAAGTACCCGCCACCATAGCACTTGGGTTTGTTGTTTGGACAGTTTCCATAGCCACTGGGGTATCATAGGGCCTTACAACACTATATAGTATAACATCTTTTCCGCCCTGGTACATAGAATACATTTTAGAATTTTTGTGCACACATGACAATAATATTATGCTTCATGAAAATAAGATTCAGGAACTACACTTGCTGATGCTGCTTCTCCAAGTGGACTACTCGCCTATCCTCAAACATGTTTTCATAGTCACTCAAGTGCTCCTCTTCAATATCAGCCCCTACATATGATCCACCATCATCTTCATGGTCATCTCCTTCATCTATAGCGGGATTTGGACTAGTCCTTACATTCTAAGTCAAATAAAAACCACTGATGAGCTACTGCACTGAAAAGAAAACTGTTAAGGACCAAAAAACTGAAATTATCAACAGGTGATAATTTCAGATTGTCGGTGAGCTTCGATTTCCATCTGAAGCTTAGTTGATGTGTACTTTTTGGCACCAGGCATTTCTAGCTGAGCTGGAGATGGCCCCAAACCTACAACACGAACATATCTGTTCTTCTCTGGCCCACACACATGAAAATAAACATCACCTTCTTGGATACTATTGTCTTCTAATTCAGGATGGTCTCTAACAGCTTCTTTAAGTGCATTCTGGACAAGAGGAAATGATTGTAAATAATATGACATAACCAATAATATGGTAAGCAAAACGATGCTGGAATAACAACTTACAATTGTTTTCTCAGATCCTTTCTATGGCAATCCTGTCTTGTGTGTGTGACCCTTGATAAACATCTCATGTCTATGTGGTCGACGCCCAAGGACCTCACGCTAAATCAAATATTTTCACGTAGTCAGACAATTACTAGAGTAGCAACAGTTTCAGCAATAATACTAAGCTACACACAGGTACCATACCATTTCAAAGTCAAGTCGTGCATGACTTTTACTACCAGTTGTATGGTTTTGGGAAACCTTTGAACGGTTTGCTTTAGCCCTCAATGAATGAGCCTGTTATGAAGTGTTCCATGGTTAGAACCAAGATGTTAGAAAATATTGAGACAGGGTAGTTTATAGCTTACAATTGCTTCAGGGGACCTCCAATGATCAATCAACCTCTTCCAATCATTCTCTTGGACTCGATCATCACGTAGAGCAAGGAGTTCTTCATTCATGTCATCATTGTATTTTCCAAAAAATGCTGACTTCAATTCTGCCTTAAACTCCTTCCATTGATTTCCTGCCTTCCTCATAAACCAATCAAAAATGGCACGGTCTAAGTCCCAATATAGCTGTACAACACATAAATACCATTTTAGAACCCACATAATATAATTTCGCTAAACATAAATATCGATACATAAAGACAGCCACTGCTGTTTTCACTCCTGCCTATTTATTATAAATATTGGCATAAGTTTAAAGATGAAGATACAAATAAATAAAACTTACCTATGAATCTGTCCAAAACTTGTATTTTTCTTTAGCTTCAACCTTCCAATTGCCTACTGGTTTGTGTAGGCAATATGTTTCTAACAGCAAGTGGAAGTAAATCTTGTAGCAAAATATGGTTGTCATGGCTCTTTTGTCCAATTATCTTCTTATCTTCAACTTGCACATTACGACTTAAGTCAGATGCATAACCATTTGGAAACTTCACTCCCTTCAATATTTGGCAAAACAACTTCTTGTCATCTGGACTCATTGTATATTAGGGCAGCAGGTAAATAAAACCTATCATCCACTTTAATGGGATGAAGATTATTTCGGATGCCAAAGTTTTGCATGTCCAAACGAGCATTTAAAGTATCTTTTGATTTCTAGTCAACATCTAGAAGTGTGTTAATTATGGAATCACAAACATTCTTTTTAATGTGCATAACATCAAAGTTGTGCTGCAACAAGTCTTTCCAATATGGTAACTTAAACCAAAGGGACTGCCTTCTCCGCCCACTTTGTGGTGACTTGCTATCCTTACGTGGTTGCTTGACTGGCTTCTTTGTATTTGGATCCTTCCCAAATATCTATGTCATATTTTCTGTGAGCTTAAAGATTTCTCCTCCACTAAGCGATAAAGGTGCAGTTCTAAGTTCCATATTACCATCAAATGAATCTGAATTAAATCTAAAGATGTGGTCAGCATCTAAGAACCTACGATGACACATGTAGACATGCTTGCCTCCGTTCTTCAATTGCACAGAACACATATGAGAGTGGCACTCAGGGCAAGCAACTTTATCAGAGATGGCACCTGAAAGCAAATGACCCAAACCTGGAAGATCACTAATAGTACACAGTATGGCAGCACGCAATTGAAAGCATTTGTCCTTGGAAGCATCGTATGTCCTTACACCATCCACAAAAAGATCTATCATATCATTTTGCTAGTGGCTCAACATAGACATCCATATCATTTCCAGGTGAGTTGTGACCAGGAATTAACAACGAAAGGATGAAATTTGTCTGCTTCATACATTTTCAAGGTGCAAGGTTATATGGAATTAAAATGACAGGCCAAATGCTATATTTTGAAGTCATTGTTCTATACGGATTAAATCTGTCACTAGCCACAGCAAGCCTAAGATTACGGCTATCTGATGCAAACTCTGGATATCTATAATCAAAATCCTTCCAAAAAGGAGCATCGGCAGGATGCCTAAGCAAACCATCCTTTGTGCGCTCTTCATCATGCCACCTTGTATCAGCAGCTGTTTTGGACGACATAAAATACCTCTGCAGCCTTTTCTTTATTGGAAAATAACGAAGGACTTTCCTAGGAACTCTATGCACACGTTTTTCATCACGACTTATCTTTTCTGATTTCCATCTTGAAGTATTACATGTTGGACAGACATTTAAAAGTTCACGCTCTTTCCAAAACAGTACACAATCATTTTCACATGCATGAATATTGGTGTACCCGAGGCCAAGGCATTTCACTATATTTTTGGCTGCAATGAAGTTTTTTGGAAGTGATGAATCAGGAAAAGCATCTTTAAGTAACTCTAGTAACATGTCAAAACTTTTATTGCTCCATCCCCCGAGAAATTTGATATGCAGCAATCTAACCATGAAGCGTAGTTTTGAGAAGGTCCTACAACCAGGGTATAGTTCTTTACCAGCATCATCTAACAATTTGAAAAAGGATTCCATATCTTCATTGTGCTGCCCCCCATTTACTTCTAAGTCCCCCATTTCATCTAATCCTCCGCTAGGTCTCGAAGTAATTCAGAAATATCATCCTCTTCAGTTGAGTTATCCACATGTATAATATCAGATTGCATGTTATTTGGGATATGGCTGGAACTTGGCTCCCCTTGATTCATGACATGGCTCGAACTTGACTCCCCGTGATTCACCCCTGTTAAGTACCCATGTGTAAAGCCATCACAAATCAAGTGCATCCGTACGTCTGCTCTAACTTTCCAACATGAATTCTGACATATCTTGCAAGGACATAATATCTTATTTGCTTTAGCAGAATTACTAAGAGCAAAATCTAAAAACTTGTCCATTTCATCAATATACTCATCTGATTGCCTACAGGTTGTTAATTCAAAGATATTAGACTAAACGGCCAAGTGGTCCCTTGGTTGTAATATTTAGTTAACAATTTAGTGTACCTAGGCAGGTTCATCCAACTTTTTTCCATAATGCACTTTAATTATTTGATTCAGACTTGAGTATAGCATAACATAGAAAATACCTAAGAAATGCATTGAACCAACATAGAACAGATTGAAAAACAATTATAGTTGTTCTATCACACATGTTACACATCATGACAAAGCTTTCACCCAATGTTAAATAATCATGATTGCGGGAAAAAAAAAGAGAACCATACCACAAGCTCCTGATGCAGTCACCAACAATTTTCTAGTCGACCTTCCGGTACCAAACTTGAGGATCTTCCAATCTATATTGAAACATATATCATACAAGCAAAACCAATCAATCACCAGCTGTCTATTGGAACAATCAAAGAATGCATTTAATAGAAACACTCTACCTAGATGAACAAATAGCAGCTGACATAGGTGGAAGAAAAAAATCAGAAAATTAGGTGCTTGGTTGCTGCAAAGGAACACGCTGCTTGAATTGAGCCTGGTTGCCTAGCGATAGTTGTCTCCCTGAAATTAACATACCCATAGCTATTCAAATCCGTTTTTACAACAATAAAAAAATAGTAAAGCTGAAACAAGGGAGGCGAAGAGGTGTTGTGTATGGTGGACTCACTTTGGCAGCTTGGTCAGGGCGGATCTGGTGAGGGGGCCTAGGTCTCAAGCATTTTTGCTGTTCGTGGATGAGGTGTGGAGGTAGGGCTGCTGCTGTTCCTGGAGGACTGAAGGCAAGGTCTTCAGATGGGATTTCCCTGGCTTCTTGCATCAAGGCCTCGAGGTCAACTTCGTGCTCGTGAATCAGAGCACGACTAGCACCGGAGGTGGCGGGATTGTAGGGGCGCGGCGAGTGCTGGCGACGGGATTTCCAGGGGGCGTAGAGGAGTGCTGGCTGCGATGGGATTTGAAGGGGCAGCTCGGAGTGCTGATGGCGGCGGGAGGCAGAACTGTGGATGCGTTGGTGGGATTTGCTGGCTAGGTAAGGGCAGATGATTCTTTGTATTGCACACTGGGAAGGAAGTGCATCTATTTTTTTTTTTGTTTCCCGCGTGTGCGAGCCAACACAGAGTGCGGTCCTTTTTTCCTTGTTTCATTTCCCGCGTCGAGCCACTTCGAGAGCGCGTTTAATTTTTCGCTTTTGCTCGCACGCCTAATTTGTTTCGTGATGTCAACGTACGCAGACACATCTACATCGGCAATCCTACGTCGACAGATCATCTGTTATATAGCTCAATACCGATACTTCATCGGTTGTCTGCTTGACGTTGTGCCGACGCTTCTTCAGCTGATCAATATATCCACTTTACCAACAGATTATCAGTCATCAATTAAACCCCTTTTCCCACTATTCATAGTAGTTAAAAGTGTCATGGTGTAGTGTGTCGTATGCAAGCTCCCAAGTGTGTCGAGCATTTGATTATCCGTGGTTGTAATTTCATTGATGTGTGATCAATAAAATTCCCTCTAACTCGAAAAAGAGCTGGTACCTGTAAAAACAATGCACTCTTTATTTCTACCTCTATGTATATATATGAATGTTTGTGAGATGCATAAAAAGGCTCATGGCCGAGCCGCGCTCTCTGATGCATCCAACCTTCAAGATGAGTATAATGGATAGGATCATCTAAGCAACCTTTCCTCCTGACCTCAGACCAAAGAATCTCACAAAGTAACCCAACTCAACAATAATCCTTCCGTTTTGGCTAAGAGAGAGACAATAAAATATATATGGCTACCATTATAAAGATCATGAAGTTGTAAAATATCATCCTATGTAAGAATGACTTATGGAGTCTGAGTCCACGTGTCATACACACATGGATGGTATTTATAACTTCATCTTTTTCAATAACATGACTTACGAATAAGAAAAAAACACATATATAAACACATATGTAAAAATAGAAAAGGAATTCAAGGGTACCACACTTGTGACATGGCAATGACCAACGATTAAGAATCTTTATGGAATGTAGGAATGAAAAAACACAAAAATAATATGATAAGATGAGGAGTGTAAAACAACAGGCTTTATAGAGGAAGTTCTTTCAAATAATCATTATGTAGGAAAAACACAAGAATAAATGTTACTTTATTTATTAAACTAATAAATACTAATCATTTGAAACATGGACCCATAACTCACAAGCATAGTTTGAATACAAAGCTAACGATGACTTTGTACATAGCAATTTTAGAAAAAAAATGTTTTTTGTGCATGTTAAATTTTCTATAGAATCGACATGCGTTGGACAATATTCAATGTTTTGCACCATTCCTATGCTCTAAATTCAAGGATACAAAATTTTTCAATATGAACAGTACTCCTTAAAAAATTCATACAATCAATATTTCATAGAACTCTTAAAGATTGTATATTGTACTAGTACTATTTGGTATTATATTTTGTACAAAATAGTTTTATAAAATTTATAATATTAGTACGTATTTGGTATGCTGACCGTCCCACTGACAGTTAGGCCATAGCTCTGGAGAGAAACCCTCCCAAAAGGCCAAAACCCAAGCTAGGCAGTGCGCCAGTGCCGTAGCCGAAGAATCCGCTCGGACAGGAAAAAGGCGAGAGCAAGGGGCCGTGTGAGAAAATCCGCTTCCACTGCGTTGCGAGGTAGGCGAGCCCCTCAAACCCCAGAAGCTGAACCTCCGACCTAGGGTTCCGCCGCCATGGGATCCGCCGCCTCTGCCGCAGTGCCGCCGCCGCCTCCCCCTGCGCAGCCCCAAGCGGGCGTTCCACCTTATGGGCCGGGGCTCGCTGGGATCCTCCCGCCGAAGCCGAAAGCGGAAGTGAAGGAGGAGAAGGTGGACTACTTCAACCTACCATGTCCCGTGCCCTTCGAAGAGATCCAGCGCGAGGCCCTCAGTTCGTTCCCTTTTCTCTCTGTGCTTTAACTCCTTGACCGCTACTGCGCGTGCATTGCTGCAGCATTTCTGTAATTTGTCAACTGCTACGTGTTGTTGTTCTCGTCACCTCTTTCAGTTGGTGATAGACCCATCATGTATGGTACAATTGGTTTCGTAGCTGTGATTTAATTGAGGAAGCGGATGATTTACTAGGTTGCTGCTTTGTATTTCTTGAGGGTCTGCTGTTGGATCTCATGTGCTTCGTGGATTGTCACTATTGCATTGCATTGATGTGGGTGTCTTAGGCATTTACTACAGGGGCCAAGTCTGATAGTAATACTACATACTACTTTGCTGCCTAGACGCTCTTTGGCGTTACACTTCCCATTTTAGAATTTCTCATTCCTCTGGTATTTTCTGAAGGCTGCATTGAAAGACTAATTTTGAGCGTTTGTCCATGGGCAAAGGCATAATTCATCCTTATCCATCGTTACCAGCTTTCTGCCCAAGTTAGCCTGTTTGATACATCTCTGATAACTGACTAAGATATGAATGTGCTATTAGGTTGCCAGGCTAAGGTAGCACAATTCTGGTGAAACATAATCTGTTTTGTGGCCATATTCTAATTTCCTTACTATCAGCTCTTACCAATAAGTTTTTACGGGTATTCTGAATGTCTAAGATCTCATTGAGCCTCTCGGAATCTGATTTGCATGAAGAAGAATAATCCAAACATTTTTATGACTTGGTAACTTGATGGTATGGCTGAAGTCGCATGCTACCTTTTGTGTTTGACATTGCTTATTGTACGTAAAAAAGGATCAGTAGGCATAAACATAGATAGCTCAATACTGCAATCTACCTTCCAGCATTTGTCTCTGAAATACCTAGCTAAATAAATTATCAACTTTTAGAACCTTATATAAATGGTGTAACGAGAAAAAAGAGCTCTGAGTCAAATCTTACCATTTAGAAGAATTATGGAGGTCCATTTTTTTGGATAAAAGAATTATGGACGTCATAGAGGAATGAAAGAAGAAAATATAATCATGGAATTGCAGTGTCGTAGGATACTCACATCATGTATGTATTTGATCTTTTACCTTTGCTTATCACTCTGTAAAATGTGTTCTGAATGGAGTATGCACTTTTTTTTTTGTATGACCAAGTATGCGTTAGCAGTTTAAATAACCAATTGATTATTTTGACTTTTTTTTTCTACTTTCCTCATTTGGTATTGCTTTTGCTAGCTCTAATGGCATGCTCCTTTTGCAGTGTCTCTGAAACCTGAACTTTTTGAAGGATTCAGGTTTGACTTCACAAAGGGCTTAAATCAAAAGTTCTCTCTTAGCCACAGGTGAGATAATTACGTATATTTCATCAAACGTTCAATCTTGTTTTTGTTTCGAATATATCCTGAACACTTGAACAGTGTTTTGATGAGCTCCTTAGAAGTTCCGGCCCAATCAAATGACACTCTAAAAGTCCCAACTGCACACTATGAGTTTGGTGCCAATTTCTTAGATCCAAAGGTTTGTTTTATGACATTCAGTATTTATGGTGGCATCTCCAAAGTGGTGTCTTTCTTATGTTTTGATACTGGACATGAAACTTTTTACAGTTAATGCTCATTGGAAGGGTGATGACTGATGGACGGCTGAATGCCCGAGTGAAATGTGATTTGACCGACAACCTTATACTTAAAATAAATGCACAGGTTGATGGAGCAAAGAGCTTTGCTTGATTGGTTCATCTTTTATTTTGTTGATGTTTTATCGTGTTATCATACTTATGGCTGCTCCTTATGTAGCTTACACATGAGGCACATTACTCCCAAGGAATGTTTAACTTTGACTACAAGGTCAGTATTTCTGAGAATGCTTCTGCAGTCAATCAGATAGTAGCGAGCATTTATAATTAATTCTTTAAGAACATGTGTAATAGGGAAGCTATTATTTTATTCTGGATCCATCCTACTTTTAGTTCCTAGTGGTAAATCTTCACTTGTTTGTACAGGGAACTGACTATCGAACACAATTTCAAATTGGAAACAATGCATTTTATGGTGCAAATTATATTCAGGTGAAGACGGTTACTTTCCATATAACTTGGTATCTTTTTTCTTAAGGTAGACTATTATTCAGGTAAAGACAGTTTGTGTCGTATGTATCTTCTTAAGAATTTGTTATTGTTTTCTTAGTTGTCATTGTCTTAATATTTGTGTTGTGAATATACTAAGGAACAAAGTAGTCTGCAGTATGGGTTTTCTTGCTTTAAATAGGCTGTATTAGGCCAAGGAAAGATGAGTTGGCCGGTTCAATGCTGAATTTAAATTACCTGTCTGCAGTGCAGTTTTTCATTGCAATAACATGGTTATGATTGTGCAATAATACTTTTTGCACACTCAGTAATTCAGGCAGTCACGCTTGGTACTTTTGGTTTTCTATTTTCATTGCAATTATCATACAGCAGTCAATTCTGGCAGTGGTTGTAAAATACAACTTTCAGTACTCTTGCTTATTCACGCTTGGCACTCAATTTGTACTTGGCTTAATGGTATGAAGTTTTTTTACATGAAATTACCCAGCATTATTACTGTTATCAAACTCAATTAGCCCTTATATGAGTTTATTGTGACAAAGGAATTTTTTTTTGTGTGTGTGTATTTCAGAGTGTTACACCAAATTTATCAATGGGATCTGAAATATTCTGGCTTGGTCAACAGAGGAAATCAGGAATTGGTTTTGCCTCACGATATAATACTGATAAAATGGTGAGGAGATAGGGCAATCCTTTCTATTTTCTTCTCACAAGTGGATATTGTTAGTTAGTTATTTCGGCTTTTGCATCAAGAGTTGAACTGGCTTTCAACTTCTAGATGTCCAAACAAGCTTGATGTTAAACCATTGTGTCCTCATCCTTTCCTGTCAATATTTTTTTGTGCCTTTGTTCTCAATCTATGATAGAAACAATTCAGGCAGAGGCTGTTGGTTCGCATGTCTAATCTGAACTCATATTTTCCTTGTGCCATGAAAATTGAAAAATGTAGTGATCCATTGCATGATTCCTCTTATTTTCTGATGAAGTTCTATATGACATCTAATCTTGTGATCCTTGATAACTTGACCTGCTTGATTGATACCCTTTGTAAAATCTCTGATCATTGTAACGCCCCAGGCCGAAAATACGTAACCCAATTATTATTGCATTTCGGATCCTGTACTTAAACTAGTCTTGCTCCACTAGACCTCACGATATGGGACTATCTTTTTGGTTCATTGAATTGGGCCTTCACAATCATGAAGTCCAATGGTTTGGTCAAATTAGACATAAAGGTGGACTTGGTTCCGGCTGATGATGATTTTTAACATCATAGCATTGTAGGCTTATTTGGTGAAATCACGGGTTGATAACTCGGTGCACGGTTTTCCCGGTTAGTTTAAGTTTTTCGTGAATTGATTTGTACATGAAACTCAACATCATGAGGACCTAGTATGATGTAAAATCTACACCATGCTTGCTCCCTGATGTAACCACATGTCCAGCTGATAAAGATTCCTTAAATTTACACTTTTATCCATCAAGGATTGAATTGCTTAATGAATGCAAGATAACCAGTGCTTCTCACATGAACATTGCAGGTTGGCACTCTACAGGTTGCAAGCACGGGAATAGTTGCCTTAAGTTATGTCCAGAAAGTTTCTGAGAAGGTTGGACTTTTACAATGGTAACAAAACATTTTCACGTGCAGTGTTGATTTGATTCTAAATATTTACTTATTCGCAGGTTTCCCTCGCAGCCGACTTCATGTATAACCACATGTCGAGAGACGTGACCTCCAGCTTTGGATATGATTACTTGCTTAGGCAGGTTAGTATCAGTCCTTCCATATTAATTAGCATGCCATTATTATTGAGCTTCTCACCGTCTGTATTTCTTCATCGATTTGTTTGCATCAGTGGTTATGCGTGAACACCATGAAATTATGAACCGATCTATCACCGATAAAATGCACAGGGATATATCACATGAGATCTTTATTCTCTCTGTTCTTTTGTGTTCCTCATGGTTTTGTGGAAATGAATTTGAATCCTTTTACAGTGCCGTCTAAGAGGCAAAATCGACTCAAATGGTGTTGTTGCTGCATATTTGGAGGAGAGATTGAACATGGGTGTCAACTTCATTCTATCAGCCGAGGTAAGCACCGCGTCATATTACCTTTTCCATCAAAAAAATAAATGCCCTGTGGTTTGTGATGAAATTTCGTCAAATTTTTTTGTGCAGCTTGACCATCCAAAGAAGAACTACAAGTTCGGTTTTGGATTGACTGTGGGGGAGTAATTATGTTAAAGCAATTTCTTTGGGTGCACGTGAGGTATATGCAGATGGCTTTTGCATGGATAATACACCAGTTCAAGCCTCAGTTTTGAGGGATAGGTTCTTGCCCTTGGACCTTTGGAAAAGATAGGACATTCCTTTTTCTGCTTATTGGTCCTTGTGTATTTTTCGGCTGCTTTGAGATAATATGACCATGCGGTCATAATTCTTTGCCATCAGAACAAACATGAATGGGTTCGAATAATTTTGTATCGGCTCCTACCCCTTGTCCTTCACCAGCCCATTACTAGGCCTTTTGATGCCCTGTCCTTCAAACGAGCTGTAAGAAATTATCGTTTTAAAGCTTCTGATATCTCCCGTATTTGTCAATTCCACAAGCTTTTGTTGATCTGTGCTTAGGTTAGCAATGTTATACGTAGGCAGTTTAACAGTCTGTCTTCTGCAATGTCATGTTGGGAAAATTTAGCACAAATGAGATGGTGCAAAGGTGTAAACAAACGCTGTATGCCACATGATCCTAATTCTATGCTGCAGTAGTAGACTAGTAAGCCGGGGGATTAGGATCCTATGGTGTACAGAGTTTGTTTGCACTTAAAATATCTCATTGGCACTAAAGTTTGTCCATGACCTGTATGAATTTTGATGATGTGGGAGAAAAAGAGAGCGAGTGGTTTCATGGGGTAACTATATCATACTCTAATTTGTTGTGCAACTTAGAAATATTTCTTCTCCATCCATAACTAAGAAATTATGTAGTCACTACTAGACGAATGAAAAGATCACTACTATGTTTGTGTCATAATGAACTGTCTCAAAGTTATATTTAAAAGCATAAGATGACCTATAAGGCTACACCATTGTTTTTGACCTTAGTAAGAATGAGATTTATCATGCTCTCATATTGTATTTGTTTCGGTCGTTGTTTAATATTTGTAACTAGGGGAGATCCGATTCTTGTTCAGTGATATATTAAATGTGAAACCTGACCACTGTTGCATGTGTCACTTCACTATAAAGCTTCTATTTCGTAAAATACATCGTCATAGGACTGCTAAATGGGTTGAATGTATAGTGGATTAGTGGTGCTCTCTAAAACCTTATTGCATAACAGTGATGAAACAGTGCAATATATTTTTGTTGCTAATCCAGGACTTCCAATCAGAATGTCTCGTACAACTTGGTTCTCTTCAAATCGGATGAAAAGTTAGGGTTAATGCATAATTCTATCATCTTGACACTTTCGTGCCACAAATCGAATGAAATTTAAATGTTTCAATGACAGGTAGGGTCATAATGTGATAAGCTAAAATTTTGGTAAAGAAGCCAACAATTACCAAAGAAAATGTGTCATGTCAAAATTTTGGTGTGGCAAGGTTTAACAATGAACCAAACCTATCGTAAGTGCTATTTTTTTCTTTTGGTATTTTTACTCCTTGATGTACACTAGTAGTAGTATATCTTTGTGGGGTTGTGATTGCGTATTAGCCAACACGTAAGACAACACGGCCATGTCCAGGATATGGCCCAAACTGTGACATCCAAGCTACAACTACGCACCGGCATCCCTCGCTCAGCTTGACAGCCTGCTCGCACGAACACAAACGGACACACTGGCTCACGCTGAGCCAGCAGTGAGCTCCCCCCATACCCATATGTCAAACAGAGCACGGCCAACACGCACCGGACATCAGGAATCCCAAGAATCATCATCGGCGACTCCTCCATGGTGATTCCTCATCCCACAGCAGCGCTCGCGGTCCTCGCCCTAGCTGCTGCCGCGGTGCTGCCGTCCGCGCGGGCGCAGATATCGGCCGCGCCCTGGGGCGCCCCGGCGCCAGCGCTGGACTGCACGGGCGCGCTGCGGAACCTGACGTCCTGCCTCACGTACGTGGAGCGCCGCAGCAAGCTGACTCGGCCGGACAAGGGCTGCTGCGGCGCGCTTGCGGGCGTCGTGGGCGGCGACGACGCCGCCTGCTTCTGCGCGCTCGTGGCCGGGTACGGCGGCGCGCGCGGGGTCCGCGTCGACCCCGCCCGCGCGCTCGCGCTGCCCACCATCTGCCGCGTCGCTGCGCCGCCGCCAAGGCTCTGCGCCGCGCTCGGCATGCCCGTCGCCGAGCCCCCGGGCAACACCGCCGCCGCCGCCGCGCCCGGTGAGTCAGGTACGGCCGTGCTTTTTTTCTGTCCATGCTCTCTTCCTGCCCCTTACTGCGTGCTGTCAACGCGAACGTTCTCTTATTATAATAAGCTGCTTGGTTGAGTTTCTTAATGTGGCGGTTCCTGTTGGTGGAGGAGATTAATCACATTTTACATAGGAGAATCCGCACGCCTGTCAACGCCATGCGTTGTTTTGCATTCTGTCTAGATTCTCTTATTTCGTTCCTAAAATTCGATCGACATCCACCATAGTACCACTCACCCGAACATAGAACTCTTCACGACCTTTATTAGTGCGCACAATCCCACAAGTAAATGCGATAGTGTAGTAGTATTAGTAGTACATCTTAACTGTATAGGTAACATAAGGACACATTGTCGGTACATCTTAATTTCATGGTTGGTTCAAAGATCGTAAACACGTACGTACTATCCTGCTGCAGGCCTGAAGGCTTCAGCAATGTTCATCGTCTACTAATATCCTGTCGCTGCATCTGCCGGGCTGACAGGCTCCTCCGTAGAAGAATGTAGATTCTGACAAATCTCATCGCGCGGCAGGTTCCGACGTACCGACAACCCCACCGGTGACGGCGGCGGCGAACGGCGGTCCGGCGACGGCGCATCGGCAGACCTCGAGACATCTACTGCTGGCTCTCCCACATCTGTTCATCCTCTCCGCGACCCTGCTGCTGCTGTAAATTTCCAGTACGAGTACGCTAGTACAGCGCGTCGCGCATTTGTACGAGTGTAAATGTACACACGCGTTCCGCCGCTGATGGAATCAATTCGTCGTCCATACCACCACACCACCGGCGTTTAGTAGATGGACGTGCCGCCATCAAATCACGAGCGCAGCGCATCGGCGATCGAGTGATGCGATCGCCCGAGCCGCAGGCGGCAAAAGCGCGAACGCGCCGGGCCGCGTGAAAGAAATCGTTTGGAGGGAAAAAAAAAAAAAAGGCAGGCAGCACCGCAGCAGAGCTGGGGGCCTCTAGTTCCCGCCATCTCGTCTCGTAGGTGGCGCGGCGCGGGTCACAATGTCACATTACCTGTGTGTAAGGTGGGACGGCTAATTTGGCGCTGCTGGCGGGTAGCCGGCGCGGCCCCGTCGGTGTGAGCTGGCTGGCTGTTTGGTCGTGCGTGGCCTGCCGGCCGGTGGGGCTCGCCGCTCGCCGCTCGCCCTCGCAAGCTGCCGGCTGGTGGATTATCGTTGTCCATATTGCGCTAATGAGCTGGCTAAAAGATTCGGCACACTGTTAACATGACCCCCTCCCCACCCCACCCCTCGATGACGAAACGTTTGATTGATCGCCTTCACCCGCTGCTGGCCCGGGACGACCAGGGCGCAGCGGGCTTGGTTGGGCCGCTTTTTGTCCAAGGATGCTTCAGCAGCGGCCTAACAGCAGGTCCAAACTGAAGTTATAACTGGGCCTAGCTACCAACCAGGCCGAATAAGAGCAGGACTTGGGCTCGGTTGGACTAATCCTGGCCGTTTGTTTTCCTTATTTTAAGTTGGAACTCCCTCCAGTTCTCAGTTCAGCTAAAAAGTAAAAAACAAAAAAAATCGTGAAATATACTACTCGGAACTTGTGTGCATGAACCTACAGCAACTGCGGATCGAAGAGTATTCGTACCTCGAGACTCCTCCAAATCATGTGCTCCAAAAATCTCCCAAAAAACCGATCGTGATGATGTAGCAGTTCCTACTACTCCAGCAACGACGCGCGCCGGGGAGCACGGGATCTGCACTAGATCACCCGCAACGCCTCCCTATACTCAAAAGTTCGTCTGAACACTGAAGTACTGAACGATCCAAACACAGTTCCGACAGCGACCTCGAATCCCCACGCGCGCGCGAACTTCAGAACAACATCGATACCTTGGGCTTGGACGCTTGGTAGTTGTTCAGAGAACCTGCGCAGCGCACTGCACTGCACACACTCTGGCCCTGTCCAGACTCCAGAGAGAGAGAGAGAGAGAGAGAGAGAGAGAGAGAGCGCACTTTGGACAAGACGATGGCAAGCGGCACGTGAATTTCTATCCGAGAGCACTGCGTGGCTTCGCACTGACTGGCTCGACAATTGTTTGGGGCGTGCGCCAAGGAAGATGCCCCTCGGTTGCCGGCAAGTCGGCAACTCTCGTCTTCGACTTACGGCAACGGAGCGAGTTTAACTGGCTGGTTGATACCCTCGAGTTTTTTTTTTTCTTAATAAGAGAGGAACAACGATCATCGGTGTAGGACACTAGAGAGTAAAACACTGAGAAAAGAGGAAGAAGGATTCACAGCAAGACCAGTGCTAGTATAATTGAACCGGCCGGCAGCCTTCTCGTAAACAGCATCAAATCTCTTGATCAAACTGGAAGATTGGATTCGTCTGTAGTATTTGACCCTCCGTGAACTATCAGACGGTTCGCATGAATCAACTTTCCAACACCATACTAGAAGGGATCTTCTTCACATTTCGATGGATGATCGTGGAGGCCACACTGTACAGGAGAAGTATAAGGCTTTGTGATCAGTACTAGAAATGCACATGTTCTGTTCGCAAGAGGTTAGCTATAAGTTGACAAATACTAAATGCTAGTAGTAGTAATAAACGATCGGACAACAGCCGATCGAAGGGGACCAGCAGAAAAACACGATGTCCCAATCACGTACGGCTGTTGGTAGTCAATACACAGCTACCCTAGCTGCTTGCCAAGTTCCGCAGTTGACTTCGACACTGGATATTTTTGTTTTGTTTCTGTTAGGCGATCAAGTCAGGTGGATGGGAATGTGCCCTTCATTGTAACCACTAACCAGGAGCGAAGTTCTTAATGCTAGTAGCGCAAAAGGATAAGAAGGGGAAAAAAGAAAAAGGAGAAAGGATCCAAGTGTGCGTGCGCACAGGACAACCTAGGAGTGCGGCTGAACACGATAAGTTCATGCATTGATGCATGAAACCTCAAAGCCACGTACTAGGAGTGGAGGAGTACTGCAGAATATGCAGTATTGGATTTATCTGCATGTTCTGGGTTCGATCTAGTACAGTATAGTACTACTACACGCCTGGATGTGATGACATGAATTTGGCCTGCTGCCGCCTCTCTGTTGCCGCCGAAACCAGCACAGTCCACAGGTTTCAGAGAGCCAGACAGACGTCCGCGTCCCGGTCTCGTGTTGCAGCGGAAAGAACCAAGGAATCGGATCAGGGCCAAGTGCAAATGGCGCCGTGTGTGGGCCACCGCACCCTGCCACTGCCAGGGCGCGTGGCCGTGCCCGTGCCCGTGGGGATGGGTCCGTCCGTCATCTGACTCGTCGGCCAAGAACCAAGCTGATCCAGCCAGCGAGTGATGACGATCGTATGCTGTTCCGTGGCAGGCGCGTCTAGTACTACACACGGGGGACCCAGAACAAACGGACCGTCATCTTCGTCCTCATCGGCTAGAGAGACGGCAGAACAGGTCGTCCGTCCGTTCACTTTGGGGGTAAACCGTGAACACTGACTGCGATCCCTGCAGTATTTCCCACGTGGTGGTAATTGGGGTGAACGGTTGACAGCTACGGCCAGGCGATCGAGTGTATAGTGGTACGGTAGGAGCTACAGCAGCCTAGTACCCGTCTTACCTTAGAACGTCCGTGACTTACGATTAATCCTCTGTCTTAAATTATTTATTTTTTTATAGCTTTATACATAAAGATTAAAAAAATAAAATAGATATATAAAAAATAAGAGAGAGATGCATTAGAAGAAAAGAAGGGTGCATCAAAAAATAAAAAATATAAATAATTTAAGACAAACGTTAAAGACCGAAAGGACATATATTTTAGGACGAAGCAAGTATTAGTCATGTGTGGTAACAGTCCAAAATTAGAGATACTAGATACACAGAAAATCAGTAAGAGAGAGATGGAGATAAAGATAATGAGATATATTAAAAATGATAAAAAATACATTAAAAAATGATAGTGTCAAATATTTTAGAACAGAAAAAGTATGACGAAGGTGAAACAATAGATGGAAGTGGTGCGTAAAAGTTGAGGACCGCCCAAGTTTTCTAATCACGGTCACCTGATAATAACAGTACTACTGCTGCTGCAGCAGATCAATTATCGCTCAGTTGCGCTCTACTTTGCCGACGTAAAACTTGTGCATTTCAGCATTGCACAGCGTATTGACCTCTGGTCCAAGTCAAACAATACACCGGAGTATGCAGTCCTTGCTACTAAACCATCAGTGCCACCGGTAAAACTCCACGGACGCAGGGTTAGTATAGTACCCGGTTGCTACGACGACCAAGAGAAAGACTTACACGAGTTTTGAGCCTGAGCGCCAATCGGCAGCTACTCGTTGTGTAACTGTAATAGCTAGCCATCTACTCCACTGCAATCTACAACTACTCATTTAAATTGTACTGTGCGTGGAACGGAGCTTATCTACGAGTCGTTTTAGTATAAAAAAAATAATTAAGTAAAATATTACAGGCACCGGCCCGTTTTTATGTGGCACCAGTACATTTTGCGGGTACAGTACATCAAAAGTAGTACGAGTACGAGGAAGTCGATGTGTGTAGTACTGTACTATATGAACGGACCGAAGCTGCCTCTGCCCACTGCGAAGGAAAAAAAATAAAAACTCATGGAACTCTGCACGTCTGCATCCCAACGGATCCAATCATAAACGGGTGCCTACTACTCAGCGGGGAACACGGGATCGCCGCTAGATCATCCGCGGCGCCTCCCTTAACCGACTTTCATCTGAACACTGAACATAGAGACGAAGACGAGCCACGGACGGAACACCGATCCGGCCACACAGCAAACTGGAATCCCCAGGCACACCACCAACACAGAACGCAACCGAGCCAATAAAGCATTTCCAGGAAATAACGAACTCGCGGCCGCGCGCGCGCGAGGGAGAAGACGAGCCTCCGACGCGCGGCCTCCCCTGCTTCTTGCCTTCTCGACTGCCCCGATTCACAGGGGAGCAGCAGGCGCGGCTGCCGATCGATGACCACCACCACCACCGGCCGCGGTCGGGGCCGAGGCGCGCGGAGCGGTTTCGCCTCTCGCTTCGCTTGCCGCGCTCCGGTCCGTGTAACGTGCAGCCAACCGTCTGCCGGCAGTTGTTTGGAGAACCTGCACACACATTGCACCAGATGATGGCAAGCGGGCATGTGATTTTTTATCCCAAGCGCAGCGGGCCGCGAGGCAGGTCTGTAGGGATCTGCGACAAGGGAAGATGCCCCCCAAAACTTTTCTACTCATACTACAGTCGTACTGCAGAAGAAGAATTTGTCTCTAAGTTTCGGCAGGGACGCAATTTTTACTTCTACGCCACCAATCATTACCGGTGCCGGCAGCGGACGATATTAATTCGCGAGCAAACAATGTAGTAGTACGCTTGTGCATGACCGACCCTTCACGAACCCAACGGGTCGGTCACACACATTAATAAACGGTTTTCCGTTGATACTCGTAGTACTGTTTGCGAGAAAAACGGCCTGAAGTGCGCCATTTCCTTGATAGCATTTATCCATTGCCTCGCTCGAGTCCTGGTTTCGATAACAATTTCCAGTGACCATCTTTGCTCCAGCGAATACGGGATCTGCTTCTTAAGCAGAACCGAGAGGGCTATATCCAGGGCACCTCTAGCTACACGCACGCTCACCGGCTCACGCAAAGATAAATAGCAGTATCATCAGAGATCTTCTCCTCCGGCAGATGCTTTAAAATGGCTTTATGTTTTAAAAAATAGGAATATATACTACTCAACACAACATGAGGTGCCCGGCCGCTCCGTGCCTGAAAAACTGCGTGCTATAACCTTGCGGAAGTTCTCGTGAAAGCTGTGATTCGAGATCTCAATTTGGAGATGAGAACTCCAGATGCCCAGGCCACGGAGCGGCGGCTTCTCCAAGCAAATGCAGCAAAAGAGGGTTCCAGGGAGATAGCACTTGGATCGTCATCGATCTATACATGCAGCGACAAAAATATCGAAAAAGAGAGACTATATTTTTTACATTCGTACGATCAGTGTCACACAACGTTGTTAGCAACTTCCACTTCGTAATGGTGAAACTTTGACAGTGACTGAAAGGAAAAAAATGTTAGAGCCGCCCACGCGCACCCCGAAAATTAATAATCCAGCTATCACTCGTCGTTTCCGTCGCCTTAATAATTACTACCACGTGTGTTATTACTACTACAAAACAAATTAACAATGTTACAGATAAACGAATCGATGGAGCCAATAATCGTGCGTCTTCTGTCCGCCATTGGTGCGTCATCTGCTGAGTAGATGATGCGCTGAAAAATCTGACGGGTGCGCCATGTACAGCCACTATTTACAAAGCTGCTTTGAAACGCAATCACCTGTTAAAAAAAATACATTATCCATCCGCGTATAGAAGCAGAAATATCTCTCTTCTCTCCAACAAAAGTTAGTGCCTCTGGACGACGTCATGTCACGGTTATTGGAGGAGCGTCTCGCCCAAATTCTAAAGCACGTGTCAGAAAAAACTCGACCGAGAGCAATTTTCTCATTCTCTGGTAGGGAGCTTTACCAAATTGCGAGAGCTTTACCAAACTGAGGGAGCAAGAGACCACCCCCAGTAGCTTGGGTTCGCAGCCTCTTGTTTTTGTCAAGAATGGACGCGGTCTGTAGGAACGAAAAGGAATCCTGCAAAAGAATCAAGAGCAACCAAGAAAAATGAAACCCGGTCAAATACAGAAATCTGCAAAAGAAAATTATTTAAAGATCCATATATTAGTACCGTGCAGAGGAGGAAATACTACTCAACTTTGACTTTTTAGCCCTCTGGACTATCGTGAGAACTGAACTAAAACTTTGCTCATCCACTTGCTGTATCTGTATCGTACACCGACCGGTACACTTAATACTCGCTCAAGAGTCGAATATAACTACTGATGAAATGGAACATACGAATGGATGCAAAGTATGGGCTCACGATGGAGACATTAGTTATCCTTAAAAAGCATTCAATTCAGTCATTCCCGTTTCCTTGACCAATTTGAGACAGTACTGTACTGTATATTATCGGTTCTTTTTCTCTCGCAACAAAATAAAATAAAAATATTATCGGTTCTTTTCTTTTGCAGGTTATAAATCGTCGATTTGCAGATCTTCCAGTAAAGGGGCCATTTTCTCACTTTATCATTGTATTTATCTTCTCAAATCCAACGTTTTGTGTTGGAGTCTACTATTGGAGGGAGTCCCGTGCTGTTCTGTTCATCATCAGCAGCAGGCCCAGGTACCCTGGTGGCGACCCGGATGTTCATGGTTACAGCCAAAAGGGAGATAAGGCAGGTAACTGCATGTCTAGATGGTCATGGGAGCAAACGACGCTGCTGCTGCAACTACTACTCAGTAACATTTGCACTCACATAATCACGTCCGATCAGCCAAAGCAGAGGAAACTGAAATTTAGCGGAGGCCCAGTTCACCGTCGCTGGTTGAAGAAATTTCTGCTTGCATTTGCCCTGACCCTGATTTGGAGCGCATCTCCGCACGTACCGCGGGTTTCTCAATTCTGACCGGAAGAGATAGTCAAGTTGCTGAAACGTAGTTCGGAGTCAACTTAGTTATCATGTTCATTTCCCTTCGAGCTCCAGCTAATATCTTTCGTAAGAAAAAGGGGTTCACCATTGAGGCGTCGACGCATCACGCGCGGGTCAGCTTCAGCTGATTAGATTATGTTGCGGAATGCGGAGCAGATAACGAACCGAATAATAATACAGTAGTAGGAGTATTACGCTAAGAAAACGATGCACGTCTGTGCAAACTTTTCTGTTGCTGTCGGTGGCCAGTGGCCTGTTCCTTTACAAGTTTTTTCTCCCTCTTTTTTTTTGGATAAAAGTTCCTCGGTGCAAGTTGTTGACTCTGATTTCCTTGCCTGATACTAGTATTGGTAGTTGACGAACCGAATTTTTATACAGCCGAAGTCAACATGTGGCTTGAATATCTCCACAGTATCTTTTTTTTTTGGTCTTGAAAATGCTTGAGTTTTTTCCACTGTCAGCGACGAGTGCAGTTCGTTGCACATTTCAGAAAGGCTCACTACAGCAGCATTTTCTGAGAGGCGCACTGCCGTTGAATCGTTAGTACTGTTACTGTGTCAACGACGAAAGGAAACTTTTTAACCCGCCGGCTGGCCCTTTCGATTTTCACCGCATCCTCTCCTACGCCGGTGCGCGGTGGTTGGGATGGACAGACGGTTGCGACCACCGAGAACCGCACACATGTTGAGCGCCAGGGAGCACGATGAGCACGTGCGAGTGTTGGGAGTGGGACGCACGGCGGACGGCGAGCGATCGCCGTCTCCCAGTACGTGTACGGCCCGGATCGGTGGTGCCCACGGCTCCACTCCACGGCGGATCGGGCCAACAAAGCCCCCGCATTGGCGCGGTCGCGTGGACAGCCTGGCGCGGCCCGGCCGGAGGCGGATCGCGGGTCACTGGGTCTGGGTCAGGCCAGGTGGAGAGCTATCGTTCGCTGCGGCGTGTGATGTGCCGTGCCCTGCCCCTGCCCACATGGTTAACTGCATTTGTATGCTGCAGCGTCGAGGCGATCGATCGGGCGTTGCGATGCCATCCAAGTTCATAGCATCTGGATATAGATTTGGCAAAATTAAGAATCCGGTTCGGCTTTGCTTATAGATATAGAATATAGTACTATGTACCGTACTACTAGCATACTAGTACATAATGTAATGAACTCATCGTGCTTCACTTTTGTCAGTGTGCAGCAAATTGATTCCTCGTCGCAAACGCGACACCACGTGTCAACCGAAAACTCAAAGATATTAACGGGAGGAGCAATGCATTAGTGAGCCTGCAACTCGAAATACTAGTCGACGCACCACCATACTCTTTCCTCATCCATTCCTAGGACATTTCCTGGAAAGGGATCTGCGTCGTCACATGTACGTAAACCACAGGTCTGCCATGAATCATCTAGTAAGATCAATTATGCATCTACTCGATAAGAACCGGCAAAGTTTTTGCAAGGGACAGGTGGTCGATTTGACAAGAACCTGCAATTAACCGAGCTGTCCGGCATGACTCAGGACATACTGCAACCACAGTCCACAGGTGCCCCTTGTATGATTCCTTATGAAAGAGATCGAAGCGCGTCCAATATAGCTTGTACTACTTGGCAAGAATTTAACATCTGCGTCGGGAGCAATTTCGGAAATTCAAACGACCAAACCAACATGATGTGTGCTCAAAGGGACAGATGTGTTGTGCTACTACTAACGATTAATCGCATTGAAAGCACGGGGCATCCATCCATCTCATGCGGTCGATCAAACCTACCCTGCATCCACATTCGAGATCGTCCCAGTAGCAAATCCGATGCAAACACAAATAGAATCAAGATTTGACTCCTTTTACTACACCGGGATCCTCTGTAGTTCGGCAGATGCGCTAAACAACAGGTCCAGTGCCCCATTTGGCTTACGTGCAGAGGCACAACTGCATCTGCCTTACCGCAAAGGAACCGGTTCCGTTTTCTCTAGGGGTACGCGCTAAAAATGATGCGTAAGGTGGGCGTGCGCGTAAAGAAACACAAGACAAAGAGTTTCTAGGGTCCCATGAAGGGTCCCATGAAGGCACACATGGCCCCAACCATATATGGGCATGTGGTGGTTGTGGTTACGATGAATTTAAGGACTGTCAAAGCTAATCAGATTTTATGTAAAAGAAAATAAAAAAAATAAAATTTACTCTATTTTATGCTTCTGGCTTAGTACTATTATTATCCTATCCTACTTTAAATAACTCACATTATCTTTAATTTCACAAGCTATTTAAACACATGATGTTGGAGAGTTCTTGGTAAGGACCCTCAAGTAATATGGATAAAGTTGCATACCATTCAACTTTCTGGCTTACGACTTTTCACTATCCATCGAACTTAACTACAATATATATCAAGGTTATATAAAACAAAATTCTTATTATCACTCCAACAACAAAAATCCTCTAATTAGTCCTAAAACTAATGCTTACACTTGCTCGTACTTATTTATCTAAACTCCTGTCATTTTTGGAACAATGAAAAACTAAACGAAGAGTTACAATATTACAAAATGTTAAGATCTTGCATTTATAATGTATTCCATTGGGATTAACATGCACGAAACTAACCATGATTTCAAAAAAATTTGTGTATCTTCCATCGTAAATATTTTTTTGTGTATTTGCTAGCATAGTGTGATAATATTTTTTATTCTGAGCAAAATCGGATCATCAAACTTTGTATGTACTTCATAAATTACTGTATTGAATTCTCTTCTAGAAATAGTCACCTGCTAACCGTAAAGTTGAATTCTACCATAGCAAACACATTCAATATGTACCAGACATACGTCCATGATATTCGTGCTATATAAGGTCAACCTTCAGCTGTGAAATTTACTTCTTTCAACAAGCACATTCAAGTGGTAGCACATAGCAATGCATGATATCTGTGGTATTAACTACCACTTGTGAAATTTAACCTTTTCAAATAAGCACACGTAACTCGTGCTATTTTAAAGAGTGTATTAATAGATAAATTTGTGAAGCTTTTAGACACCTTTTCTCTAACAAGGTAAAATGCAGTAATTACATGTCTTATGATTATAAACTGTCAAATAGTATAATTATGAAATTATTAAAACACTTATAAAAACCTATATTGCCGATGAAAATCCCCTCGAAGCGTCTGTCGCCGCGGGGAGAACCACATGAGGTCAAAACTATCTAGAAACCCCATGAGGGCAGAAGCGTAACTTTCCCGTTCCCCATTAGCCTCCGCCATCCTTGGTTAGCTCTACGCGTTCTTCCATCACGGAACGGACCCCCGCCACCGCCACTGCGCCACACCAGGAAGCGACCGACCGGGCCCCGCATGCCACAGCCAGACAGACTCCGCCAGCCCACAGCTCCCTTTTCACCACAGCGTCCCGCTCTTTTGCCCTCGTGCGCCCAGCCGCCCGTGCTGCTCGGTGAAAAAACGTCATCGAGCCAGCACAGGCACAGCAGCAATTAAGCGAAAGATGATGAAACAATTTTTTTTTTACCCGCCGCACCGCAGTGGCAGTTCATGGGTGGAGGAAGGAGAGATTAGTTTAAGAGGGGGTTATAAAAGAGAGAAGCCCTGTCGCTGTTGTGGGCAAGCACCACCCACACCCACTTGCCTAGGGAGTATTATACTTGAGGCCGCCGTTCTTATCTCTCCACTCGTGCCTTCCCCTCCTCCCTTTCTTTCTCCCCCCCCCTCCTCTTTCTCCCTCTCGCTTCTCCCAGGACATGGCAAAGCTGAGGCAAGAGAAAATATAGCAAGTGGGGAGATAGCCCAAGAGTGGTGAGTTCTTGCTTACCTTCCTCCTCCTGCTCTTCTTCCATTTCATGTTCTTGTGTGCTCGTCTCGTGCTTTCACATGGCTGGCCTCACTTCCCTTTTTCTCCTTCGTTGATCGTTTTTTCCTTTTTCTACTCCTTTTGTTTGTGTTTGTAGCAGGGGCGGCGGGGTGGGTGATTATCTGATAGGCTATGATTTAAGTGAGATATTTTTGTTCTCGATTTTTTTTTTTTGCCCCGAGGTTCCTGCAGTTCCATGTAGTGGTCAATTCCTGTTTGAGTTCTCGTTTGATCCTTCCTCCGCGAAGAACGGTCCTGCTGAATCCATGGTAGAGTCCCGAGGTCTCGTCCGTGGATGCTGTAGCATGCTGAAAATCTTTCTGTTCCGTTTCGGATCTCAGTACGTAGTATTCCTGGTCAAAGGCTGTAATCCTGTGGCTGAGCTGGTTCTAGGAAATGAATACTTGCGGTTGGTTAGTTGTTATGAATGCAACGTCTTGTTCTGAGTCAGGCCAAAATCGTATCTGGTTCATCTCCGGAGAAGGAAGATGCTATTTCTGCTATGTATTCGTATTCAAACCATTCCATGTCTTATTTTCCCCCCTTCTAGGTGTCTTTGATTCCTTTTGTTAAGCACATGGGTACATGTTCTTGTTTCCAACTGTCCATACCTGTTTGGCTTGGTGAAATTAATGAATCACAAAAAAACAAAGTCTTCAGCTTTGCTTGAAAAGCCTTTTCTCCCGCCTTTCCCCCCTCTTTCCGCATGTGATTGATCAGAGCTTCTCGTGAAAAGGAGAAGATGAAAGAAAACTTTACACATGTTTTTAACGCTTGAATTCGTTGACAGTATTGTTGTTACATTAGTATACGTTATGATGGTGCATCATCTTCCATCATGCTAAGGATCGGTTCTTAGGTGCGAGTTCCTTATAATTCGTAGATGAGTCGAAATTAGCAACATGGTACAAGGGCAGAGGTGTCTACATATGGTTTGACGAGATCAAGGCCGGGTTTCGTTTCACCAAACACATGCCGAGTTGATAACTCAGGGGGCCCTGTTTGTTGCTTCAATAGGCAAGCTTTGCTTTTTCGGCCACATGATTGTCTCCTAGCTGTGTAGATCTATGGTGTCAAGGCAACCGACCCTGCGTTAAATTGTGCTTATTAAGCTAATCGTGTAATGACCAAATTAAGGTGCCGCAATAAGCTTCAGTGTCAACCATACTGTATTAATTACACCGTTTTAACACGTAATCGTGTTGCTCATGTTACCCAGTTAAGAGGTAACACTGAATGGTTTTGCACTTAATTACTGACAGTAACACCGCAATCGTCGTCTTCTTGAAGATTAGCAATTTGACAGGTTGCTCGCTGCTTCTGTGCAGGTGCAGAGTAAAAGGAGGACTACAAGAAGCGTAGAAGACTGTCTTACCTGTGCGTCGGAGTGATTTTGCCTGTGTTGTGATCGAGTCGCGATGATGGGAGGCCTGATGATGGATCAGAGCATGGTGTTCCCCGGCGTCCACAACTTCGTGGATCTCCTGCAGCAGAACGGTGCTGGGGGTGACAAGAACCTCGGCTTCGGGCCTCTGATGACGCAGACTTCCTCGGGCGACCAGTGCGTGATGGGCGAGGGCGACCTCGTTGACCCGCCGCCGGATAGCTTCCCGGACGCCGGCGAGGACGACAGTGACGACGACATGGAGGACATCGAGGAGCTGGAGCGCCGCATGTGGCGCGACCGCATGAAGCTGAAGCGGCTAAGGGAGCTGCAGCAGACCCGCGGCAAGGACCAGGCGTCCGGCGGCGGGAGCGGCGGCGGGGGCGACGGGTCGTCCAAGCCGCGACAGTCGCAGGAGCAGGCGCGGCGGAAGAAGATGTCGCGGGCGCAGGACGGCATCCTCAAGTACATGCTCAAGATGATGGAGGTCTGCCGCGCTCAGGGCTTCGTGTACGGGATCATCCCGGAGAAGGGCAAGCCGGTCAGCGGCGCCTCCGACAACCTCCGCGCCTGGTGGAAGGAGAAGGTCCGCTTCGACCGCAACGGCCCGGCCGCTATCGCCAAGTACCAGGTGGACAACGCCATCCCGGGCACCGAGAGCGAGCTCACCTCCGGCGCCGCCAGCCCGCACTCCCTGCAGGAGCTGCAGGACACCACGCTCGGCTCGCTGCTCTCGGCGCTCATGCAGCACTGCGACCCTCCGCAGCGGCGGTACCCGCTCGAGAAGGGCGTGCCGCCGCCGTGGTGGCCCACCGGCGAGGAGGAGTGGTGGCCGGAGCTCGGCATCCCCAAGGAGCAGGGCCCTCCCCCTTACAAGAAACCCCACGATCTGAAGAAGGCCTGGAAGGTGAGCGTGCTCACCGCCGTTATCAAGCACATGTCCCCGGACATCGAGAAGATACGCCGGCTCGTCCGCCAGTCCAAGTGCCTCCAGGACAAGATGACTGCCAAGGAGATCTCCACCTGGCTCGCCGTCGTCAAGCAGGAAGAGGAGCTGTACCTGAAGCTCCACCCAGGCGCGCGCCCGCCGTCATCCACCGGCGGCATCGCCAGCGCCATATCGTTCAACGCCAGCTCGAGTGAGTATGATGTCGACCTCGCTGAGGACTGCAAGGGTGGTGACGAGGCTGGCAACCAGAAGGCGGCTGTTTCAGACCCGACCGCGTTCAACCTCGGCGCGGCCATTCTGAGTGACAAGTTCCTCATGCCGGCGCCGATGAAGGAGGAAACTGCTGACATCGAGTTCATCCAGAAGAGGAACGCGCCTGCTTCTGCTGAGCCAGAACTGATGCTGAACAACCGAGTGTACACCTGCAACAACGGCCAGTGCCCGCACAACGACTATGGATACGGGTTCCTTGACCGGAACGCCAGGAACAGCCACCAGTACACCTGCAAGTACAACGATCCTCTGCCGCAGAGCGCTGAGAACAAGCCGACGCCGCCACCACCCCAAGCCTTCCCGGCAACCTTCAACCAGCCAAACCAAGCGCTGAACAACCTGGATTTCGGCCTACCTATGGACGGCCAGAGGTCCATCGCCGAGCTGATGAACATGTATGACAACAACTTCATGAACAAGAACATGGGCAGCGACAGCGTCACAATCATGGAGAGGCCTGCTGCGCTCCCTCAGAGGATTCAGATGGATGATGGTTTCTTTGGGCAGGGCAACGGTGTGTTCGATGATGTCAGTAACATGATGCAGCAACCTCCCCAGCAGGCTCCGGTTGAACAACAGCATCAGCAGCAGCAGTTCTTCATCCGCGACGACTCTCAATTTGGGAACCAGATGGGTGACATCAACGGTGCTTCTGAGTTCAGGTTTGGTTCCAGTTTCAACATGCCTGGCGCCGTGGAATACCCTGGTGCTACCGCGCAGCAGAAGAACGAAGGCACAAATTGGTACTACTGAAGAATAAACTTGTAGGGCATAAACACTGTTACAAGCTTTTGAATTTCTCCATGGTTCTCCCTTTGGCTTCCGAGTTGGGGAGAGCATCTTAAGTTGTTATCAAGTCATATAGGTCTTTGTCATATAGGTTTTGCAGTAGCTGCAACAAGGCTGGGAAGGAACTGGTTTATACATGCATGTCCGACCAGCCGGTGAACCTCTTCTTGGAAACTTAATGTTATCCCTAGTTTTAAATTTGTTAGTTAATGATGTTCATATGGTCAGCTGTTGTTGTGCTTGTTAGTACCTTCTCTACTTTGTGGCTGTATCAAGTGTTGGTCTCTTGTGTACTCTTCTCTTCTGTTGAGGATTTCCGCTTGTCTTGCCCTCTTGCTGCTGCTCTTGAACAAAACAAAGCAAAATTTGTGCAATACGATTTTGGGTATCCATGTTTGATCGTTGCTGTTTCTTCTGCTCCCACGTTCATATATAGGACAAGATCACCAACCTAACAATACCCATGTTTTCCTGGTCCTGTATCCGTCACGACTTGAAAATTTGCCAAGATACTTTCGTCTCCGTCGTATTGGGCGGAAAATTTGCCTGAGCTCCGTTTCGTTTCGCTTGACGTCGATATCCAAATGGTGCTGATCCACTAGTTCATTCATTCAAGCAGAGTAAGAGCCACCACACTCACTCCACAGTAAGAAAAAAAAAATCTTAACATCCTCCATCAATTACCCTTTGTCAAAGATTAGTACTGTCTTTCACATCAAGATGCTTCGAAAGCATGGTTTGATATTCCCACTTTTTCCCTAAATAAAGAAAGCCGGGTCAAAGCGAAGTGGCAACCCGAAGGAAAGTTAGGCCGTCCAAAGAAGCGTTTGGAGTGTCTTGGTGCCCATCAATCAAGAACTTACTACTTACTAGTTGCGCTGCGCCTTTTTTTTTTTTCCCCATAAAACTTAGAAAGAACGGGAGGAATTGGGCGGCTGGTCCTTTTTCGTCGACCGCACCGCAAGAACCCTCTCACCTTGGCTCTTTATTGGTGGCACCTGTCATCATCCACGAGCACGACCCGTCTTATCCGTAGCTTGTGAAACTTGTGAGCCCGGCCGCCTCACATGCTTATGCTTACTGGGGTGACCTCCCTGTATTATGCATATCATGGAGGGCGATATGGAGATTGGGATCACGATGGGGACAGCTCGATGGGCAGCAGCCAATCTCCATTTATTTGTTCAGATCGTGGCAAGAATTTCATAGGACTCATTTTCTATCCTGTTACCTGATTACATTTCTGCGTGTCAAATGAAGTCTCATGCTGATGTATCTGTGTTTTTTTTTTGCCGATCTGATCAGCTACTTGGCATGCATGTTGACTAAAGATTGTTCCTAGGGATCATACGTTTTTGGGGATAGTTCGCGTGGTGTCTGTAACTCCGAGGGGAAAAAAAAAGTATGAACAGTCGAGTACGTTCTAAGCTAACGAACGATTCAGCGCGCTGAGTAAGAGTGAGACCACCAAATCTGGAGCCCGCATGGTCCCTGCCGGCTCCGAAACCTTCTTCTTGATTCTACGACGCACCTAATCGGGTTCTTAAAGGAACCCTTAATCTATGCGTTTTTTTTATTTGTAATAAAACAAAACTGAAAAAACAGGTGGCCGATACAGCATGATTTGAAATGGTCAATTTGTCCGTTTATTAATAATCTCCAGCCACCGTACATGCTAAACTTATGGTCGCTTTAATTACCAAAATATTTCCCCTCAAAAGTTCAAACTCTAGCTAGAGCCTATACGATTTGTTTAAGCGCCTGGCTTTCGGTCCTCGGACGAGCTTATACTAGCTTATTAGTAGCCTTGGTGATAGCGAGAGGAAGCATCCCGCCTGGCGAATAAACCGTCACACCCTCTCCAACTAACCAATATTCTGAACAAATTTCTGTGCATCAAACACATGCCTAATTCAGGCGCTTCTGATTCTTTATTGGAGCATGTTTTTGTTTGATTTCGGTCAGTCGTTTGGACCGCGCGAGAGGAGGTTAGAAAGCCACCCTGCAAATGATTTGTCTCTGCTAGTCCACTAGGCTAAAGCTAAACAACACCCCAAGAGGCGCACTAATTAACAAAACGTCGAAATTGGAGTACGGGGGAATTGCATGCTATAGAACGAAGAACTCCTTTTCTTCTTCTTTCTGTATGTATATAAGGAAGAAGAACCGTTTGGAGCCGGTGATGGAGACACAGGGCCTGCCTAACAGTGGCATGGATCAACCGAATTCCGTGCCTGCCTGCTCTGCTTAATCGATGCGAGATGGCACGCCACGCCGGCTGGGGAGGCACTGCTGGCGACAGGAACGAGAGCTGCTGTTCCGTTGTCACTAGCCCCCGCCCGATTTCGGGCTAGGTTCGGCGTATATGATTATATGATTGTGAGATCGACATCTGGGACTGTTGAAACGGAACCAGGTTTGCAGTGGAGACTGGAGAGGGACGGCGACCGGATCATGGAGACTATTATCAGGTGCTTCTGTAAGGGAATTGGTTTGACGGCGCTCCAGGAATTTCTCGTTTAATAGGATTTACGTAATTCTACCAGCTCGAATTTTCATCTATGAGTACGTGGGATACTTAATTTGGGGTACAGAAAAAGGAAATGAGCAAGCGGGTGTGCGTGCGTGTCCCATGGGCCGGCTGATGATGAGTTGGCCGCCTACCAGCTGTGCCCGAAAGCAACGGGTGAGTGAGATGGCGATCGGGAGAGGAGACGACTCCACACCGCCGTAGGGCGGGCCGCGTCGGCGTCCAGCCTGGTTCTTCCCGGCGACGCCACGCCGGCGCCCGCGCTCGGCCCCCCCCGTGGCGGCGCGCTAGTATACTATCCCCTGTCACGTGCGGTTGCATGCTATCAAACGACTCGGACGGCCCGTCGTCGGCTGCTCATCGCAGCCTCGATCTCTGCCTTGCTTTGGGAGCCTGATGAAGCCGCGTAGCGTGCCAGGAGCGCGCGCGTTCCGTGCGTGCGTGGCCACTGGCGAACGGTGGGGTGGGGGGGACATGCCGCCGACGCGAAGGGGGGGGGGGGGCGTGGGCCGAGGCGGCGCACTGTTCACGTCTCACTCAACAACTTGGCATCGGTTCGGCATATGCCGTGGCCCCCCCGGGCTCTGACGTGACGCGGAGGCCACCTTGTTGCCGATGCCGACTCCCAGGACACCCGGGCAACCCGAGTTCCGGTTCGGGTCGCCATCGAGCGGACCTGCCACTTGTTGCCACCAGGAGAGGAGGAGAACTCACTGCCTCTCCCTGCTGTAGCGCTGTTGGATTGGATCATCTGCAAGTTGCAACCCCTCTTCCTGTCCGTTTCTCCCTGTTTTCGTAGCCAAGCTCCTCTTCACCATTAATGGCGTTGCTACGGCCGGGACACACACGGCGGGTCAACGGCCGTTTACATCCGCAAGTTGCCAGGTTGCCGAGCCGGCCGGGAATTTTACATCGGCATGTGCATCGACCGTGACAGGCGGAGACGGGTAGTGCGACGAAGCTTCGTGGGTTGTTTTGATTCAAGTGCTTTCCGTCCATCCTGCTGCCCTCCCTCCTCAGCAGCCCTTGCCTGGGTTCGGACCAAGACCGCTTGTTTTTCTTGTATCTTTCGGTACGAAGGCCGAACGGGCATGTACGAAACCAATCCAACCCATTTAGCTATTATCTTTTGAGAGAGCCCATTTGTAACTTACGAGAACGAGGAGTGTGTGTGTATTCTGATTAGCTGCATTCAGCTCAAGAAAATAGATGCTAGTATATAGGCGGCAAAGTACATTTTATTCCACCAACAAAAACTGATATTCACAGCGTACTTGTTATTAACGTTGCCAATTAATTGTTCAGACATATCTGAAACTGATCGGAAGCAACAACAGTCAGAGATGCTCAATCAGCAAAATAACCAAGCTAGTAATAAAAGTGACATGAACAATCACATGATTCACGTCAAAAGGCACACGATGCAGACGCAAATCGACAAAGGACAACAATAATTTATTTACTAGATACCTCAAACAGAATGGTTCCACAACAGTTTTAAAGGAAAAATGAACAAAACATCGTGCATCACTTCAGTTACCGAATCGAATCCTTTTATCAGAAATTTGCTGCACTCTCTCGGCGCCTTCTTGCAGTCACCAGCTCTCCAGGGCGTCGCATCCACTTACAGCCAATTGAGTGATGTTTGTTGGCAATATGTCCACTTCGTTTATTCTCAGATTCGGAGCGCCATCGATTTCCAGGTAATGGAGGCGTTCTAGGTTGCATAAACCTTTTGGAAGAACCTCAAGATCAGCACACTTACAAATCCTTAAACTCTTGAGAAACGGTAGTGCCTCCACGGAAAATTCAGTGAGCCTGGGGCAAGAAATTATCTCTAGAGAGGCTAGAGATGAGAGCTTATCCACCCAAGAAGGAAGATTTCTTCCGGGATAATTCTCTATGCGTAAATGCTTGAGGTTGGTATGTGGACATAGTGCCTCAATGACTCTCTCACTATTCTCTATATGTTGCTGCTGCTCATCGTTGCACTGTGCACTCCATTTTAGCATCAGTTTGTGCAAATATTCCTTTCCAAACAGATTGGCCTCCGCAGCACCATCGTTACTGGCAGCCTCCAAATTAAGAATACAAAGCTCTCCACGGATCTTCAAGTTCCTCAACTCTTTAATGTTACACTTGCCTCCATCTCTAGAGACCACAACAAACCTGGAAAGAGTTTGGAGTGATTGCAACTTGTCAATACTGCTTGGCATTGATCTGAAAGGAGTAACTCTATCCCAATCAAGATGTAAACAGAGGTGTCGCAAGTGAACTAAACGGTTCAAGCCTTGAGGCAAATCAATAAGCCAGTAGCAGTCGTTGAGGTCAAGCGTCTGCAAATTGAATAGATTGCAGACTGTTTCTGGAAGTGCCTTTATCGTAGTATTCCGAAGGCTGAGGTACCTGAGGTGTGCCGAACACCCAATTGAATTTGGCAAGTCATCGAGTTCAGTGTAACTCAGATCCAGTGCACGCAGACAAGTTAACTTTGACAAAAGTGCTGATGGAATCTGCTTTGAGGGCAGTTTCATTTGGGGACATAATTTCAAGAGCCTCAAATTTTCATAATGATAAATCTTGTCAAGCACAAGAGGTTCACCATTTGGGCATACAATAATTGCATAGCGAACCCACTCAGGACGCTCAGCAACCTGTGAACTGTCAGGGTCCAGAGTCACAGATTCATATCTAGAAACACGCCGTGCAACGTCAAGCATCAAATTTGGCACTCTGAACTTCTGATTAGGAAATGTGTGGGAAGTTTCAAAAAATGACCTCCGTAGGAGTTCATCAAAGCATCTGGCTGCTTCCATTTCGACCCTTATCCTTCCATTGCTTCTAACAAGACCATCAGCCATCCAAAGTCTGAGAAGCTCATCCTTCTCAAATTCAAACCCAAGAGGATACATAGAAGAAAAGGCAAAGCACTGTTTGAGTTGATACGGCAAGTGTTGATAGCTTATCTGCAAACTAGCCAAGATAATGTCTGTGTTTCTATCATCTTCAAGGAACTGCATGTCACTTAATATGCTTTCCCACTGCTCTCTCTGCCCGTTAGCATCAGACAAAAGCATCCCAAGTGACTTGGCTGCTAATGGGGAACCTCGACAATTTGCAGCAATCCTGAGACCAATCAATTCCAAATCATCCTGATCATTGTTGCTCGAACCTGAGTAAGCATAAGCTTTAAGGATTTCCCAGCATCCTTTTACTTCCAAACCCTCTAAATGCATGTTCAGCATGTTGGACATCATCCTGGACACTCTTTCATCTTGAGTGGTGATCAGAAGCTTGCTTCCTTCCTCTCCAACCGTCAGCGAGGGCCTAAGAAATTCCCAGAACTGAAAGCTCTTGGCCCAAACGTTATCAATCACCAGCAAGAAACGCCTTTTGCGTAGATGCTCACGCAGCCGTTGCTGCAATATGTCCAAACTTAAAAGCTCACACTTCTGTTTTGTCACAGCTTCGATGATCAACCTAGTGGCTACCCTCACATCACAGACATCCGGTAACCAGACCCAAATCTTGTCAGTAAAGAAGTTCTCTACCTCTGGATCGTTGTAGACCATCCGTGCCAGCGCTGTCTTCCCAATGCCTGCCGTTCCCCAGACGGAAATCACAGAAAGGCCCGTGCCACTCTCAGAAAGCAGAGCACGGATGATCTCCTCCTTCTCTTTGGTGCGACCAATGGGTCTCTCGTCGCGTTGCGCAGCAGCTTCAAGAAACCTTGAGCGCTGCGTAGGCTGAGTCGCCGTCCTTCTTCCATCGCCGGCCTGTAACCTGAACCTTTTCCTGCCCTTGTCGATCTCATCGAGGCGTTCGTTGATCCTGGCGATCAAGGAATCCAACTCCCAGCGCTGGCGCAGGCCGAGACCCACGTTGAGCCAGAGTCGCTTCCGCTTCCGCGACGGCTCCGCGGCAGCCATGGTGCTGAGGCGGTCCATCAGCGCGTCGACGTCGAACGCGGTGGCCCGGAGCTCCTGGAGCCAGAGCTTGACGGAGTCGTCGACGACGAAGCGGCGCTGCTCGGCGTCTGTGAGCACGGCGCGGATACGCTTCTCCGTGCGCCGCAGCTTCTCGGCCTCCTCCTCCACGCTCCACAGGCGAGCGCCCGTGGAGTAGAGCATGTCGAGGGCCGCGCCGCCGATCTTCTCCGTGAAGCCGAGCGCGGACGACAGCTTCTTGAGCAGATCCATGGCGACGACATGCAGGGGTTGACTCAACTGACGACTTTGCTCAGCATCTTAATCTTGCGCGGCGCTGGCAACGGGTGAATCGGAGGGATGCTGCGAAAGCTCACTTCTATGTACGGTGGAGGCCGCTTCTTGGCTTTGGGTGCGAAAGACACTGGCCACTTCCGTGAAGGTTCCTGTCCATGCCAAGGTCCCAGCGGGAAAATGAGCGAGCGTCTAGAGTACTAATAACTAGCTTCTCCCCGGGATTTGTTTTCTCATCGATTTATTATAAAAAAATAATATATAGTGATTATGAGCTCGCTTTAGACAAAACAAAACACATCTTGGTCTGATTGCTACCTTATTAGTTTGATCAAATGGACACTTTCATCATCAAAAGAGGAGATAATTAACAGGCTTCACAGATCAACGAGGAAACACCGGGTGGCTGAGTATTGAGAACAAGATAGTTTAAACTACAGCGATTACCCAAGAACAAACCTAGTACTGCATTTAACAGGTTGAGCGTACACTTCTTAATAAAATGACTTAAGCTTCTGATATCAATAGTTTCTACAATTGTGCATGCGCTTAACTCACCTAGTAAATTGCAAATGGCAATCTGAGATGCATTTACACCTCAGATGGTTATGCGTTGGCAGCACGAGTCCATTGCCAAGATGCTCTATTTTAACCAAGAAAGACTAAAGTTAGAAGGATACAAATATTGTGAGAACTTATTTACTGTTCCCAAACAAGCAAAAACTCAAAGAGTTAAGAGTGCCTAAAAATGGCTTATTCCGACTATTTACTGCTCTGAAGGTCTGAAATGGTGAAAATGTAGCCCTCAAAGCCGCTGCTGGCCGGTCCGGCGGCGGCTTCTCGTTGTGTTGGCCGGATTAAGCGTCAACAGTGAGTTGTATTCCGTATCCGGCGATCTGTGGTGTGCAGGCCACATATCCTTCATTGTGGAATTAGACAGACAAACTCACAAGAGAATTCCGGCGGACTCACAAGAGATTTGGGAATCTTGGCTTATATTATGCCTGAACGATATATTTCCTTGACCTTTCTCACAACAATATGAGTTTCCTCTGCATTTTTCCGGGGAACCATATGCTCTGCAGGTATACACTTGGCCTGCGCCTCCATTTGCTTTCAAATGCACCTGGGAGTTCGGAGTCATACAAGTATACAACTACAGACTGCAGCAGGGGAGAACTGACCACGATACCCTCAACCATGCACGACCGAGATTCGGAGGCGGTCCGCGGAAGCGGCCTTTTACCGAACATAATTCGATTCGGAATCCGTCATCCAGAGGCCTTCAAATCCATCGGATTCCGAGTTCCGACTCTCTGCAGGCGGGCTCCGTTTCAGAGTCGAACTAGCAACGAACGCCGTGCCTAGCCTATAAAACCTACGTACGGACACCACAAGCGGTGCTGTGCTGTGCCATCTCACATCCGCTTCTGCTACTCCAACAGTTCACCTCGATCCGTTCTCAGGCGAGAATACAATGGATCATCGTCGTCGTCTTGCTCTTGCCGCTCCCACCGGCGCTCTGGCTGTTCGCGTCTCTAGCCGTGTTCAGCTCTCCGCCTTCTTCACCGCGGCGCCGCAAAGGCGCGACGGTGGTGGCCGGACGGGACCGGCCCCGGCGCTGACGGCGGAGGTGCGTGTCGTCATCCATCGTCACTTCCCCGTTGCCAGCCCAGGCGGCGGCAACCGGATCGTCTCGAAGGTCGCCGAGGACATCGTGCTACGCCGGCGCCCGTCGCGCGCGCTGCGCGCGCCCGCGAGCGTGGACCGCGCCTTCGCCAAGGACGTGCTGCCCCTCGTGCGCCACCCGTTCCACCGCGGCGCCGTGGTCTCTGCCGGCAAGGAGATTAGCGCGTACGTGGCTGCGGCCTGCGCCAACCCGCGCATCGCGCACGGCGGCGCGCACGTACTTGTCTTGGTGGACACATTCACCTGCCCCGTGTTGTTCCTCTCCCCGCCGCCGAGCAACAAAATGATGGTGATGCAGCCGCCTGGAGTTTGTGCGTCCGCGCCGAAGAGCTTCGCCTGCCCGCCGCCAAGCAACGAGATGATGATGCAGCCGCCTGGAGTTTGTACGTCCGCGCCGAAGAGCTTTGCCTGCCCGCAACCAAGCAACGAGATGATGATGCAGCCTGAAGATTGTTTGTCCGCGCTGAAGATCTTTTGCAGCTTGGTCAAGACCGTCGATCCGTGCATGGACTTCGAGAGCACCGTACCGGCAGATGAGGTGAAACCCGTGGGCGTCATCGGGGACAGGCGGCCGCTGAAACCCGTCGGCGTCATTGGCGACAAGCGGCCCGAGCAGAAGTCGATGGTGGCAGAGGAGAGGTTCAGTGGTTGGGTACCGTGGTAGGATGGGCAGTGTGCAAAGCTTCTTTTGTTGGGTGAATTTTAGGTTGCCGCAAAACAAGAGAAGGGTGTAGTGTAGTGCCTCCATGCAAGAGTCTGTGATCTCTACTTAGGGATAGAAAAGATGAACTTGATCATTGATCGATGAACATGTATTGCTTTTTTGGTATATTTCCGCCATCTATGAATGTGAAAGAAACTCTTTGCAAGTTCTTCCGTGTCCCGATTTGTGTAATGTGAATTAATGATCATGATCCGGTTGCATTCTCTTGTTTGTCATACCGATTTGGTTCCCGGCTTATGTTATCTGATGCAAAACCTCGAGTTATCACTGTGATAGGAGTGCTCCTGTTGGCATCGGCGACAAACCCGGCTTTTCATTCATGGACTGGCCTCTGGCGCGCACTAGTAGAGGAAGAGGCCCTCTGCACCCTGAATTGGCGCCAGCTTACGACGCTTCCCTGAATTCTTCTTCGCCGAGATGAAACTGCTCGTGAATGTATGTTGTGAGGGTGAGGCTTGTCTGAAAAAGCGGTGCCAGCAAGCCGGATGTGCCAAGGCACGTGGTACGCGGTGGCGGCGCCAGGTGCCGGCGTCCAGTGTCCGGCGCCGCCGCGCCGGCCTTCCGGTCTCGTAGCATTCTGGGCCCAAATATCCTCTCCGTTACTGGACCTGAAAGCCTTACTGCCTGCGGCCTGCTAACCGTTGTGCCGAAGACGCGAAAGCAAACGGCCGCCACCGAGCCGAGCGCCAGCCGTGGTGGGAGTGGGAGTGGGAGTGCGTGCGCTCGCTCGTGGCGTGGCTTTGGGTCAAGCCCCTAGATCCGACCGCCTCGATCGCCCAAGCAGACTCACCCGCGCCTCAGATCCCCAGATCCCCCCTCGCCATGGCAGCGGAGCAGCACCATCTCCACTAGCCATGGCCGCCACCGCCGCCCCCTGCCGGAGCCCGCTTGCCTGGCTGTTCGCCCTTGCCGCCGCACTCTTCTTCGCGTCCTGGTACCTACTCCTCGACTCCGCCGCCGCGCCGCCGGCCCGCCGGCCCCGCCAGCAGGGTCTCAACGTCGGCGGCGGCGACGACGGGCAGCGTCCAGGGAGGAAATGCGACCCGACGGAGGCGCTGTTGCGGGTCTTCATGTACGACCTACCGCCCGAGTTCCATTTCGGCCTGCTCGACTGGAAGCCCGCCGCCGGCGGCCCCGTTTGGCCGGACGTTAGGGGCGCCGCCGTGCCAGAGTACCCCGGCGGGCTCAACCTGCAGCACAGCATCGAATACTGGCTCGCGCTCGACCTCCTCGCGTCCGAGCAGGGCGCGCCCACGCCCTGCGCCGCCGTCCGGGTGCGCGACGCCGCCGACGCCGACGTCGTCCTCGTGCCCTTCTTCGCCTCCCTCAGCTTCAACCGCCACTCCAGGGTCGTCCCGCCGGCGCGCGGCAGCGAGGACCGTGCGCTGCAGCGGCGGCTACTCCGGTTCCTGGCCGAGCAGCCGGAGTGGCGGAGGTCCGGCGGCCGGGACCATGTCGTGCTCGCGCACCACCCCAACGGGATGCTCGACGCGCGCTACAGGCTATGGCCCTGCGTCTTCGTGCTCTGCGACTTCGGCAGGTACCCACCTAGTGTCGCCAACCTCGACAAGGATGTCATCGCGCCGTACCGTCACGTCGTCCCCAACTTCGCCAACGATACCGCTGGATACGATGACCGGCCGACGATGCTCTACTTCCAAGGTGCCATCTACAGGAAAGATGTGAGTGCCTTGCTTCTTACTCATCCAAATTGAATGGCTAGGGGATTAGCCGCTTCTAATTTTATAATGTCATCATGCCTCTTAAGTGAAAAGAACTGAGAACGTTTGCCAACTGGTATGTACTACACTCCTTAGCAGCATCTAGGAATAGTTAACACGGCCATTCCCCATCCCTGCGGCACTTAACTGTAGTAGTCAAGTGCAATAATTCTCGCAACAGGAAGATGCCACTGTTTGAAATAGGTCAATAGCTTAACAATTTGAAGCATTTTTGTTTATTTCACCCATGTGTAAATAAGATAAGTCGGCTTAGCTTGATACTCCTCGATGTCTGATAGTACAAATTTGAACTAGCAAACGTCAACAATTAAAAACTAGAGATAGCATTTGATAGTACTTTGTTCACGAGCTATCCGTAAACAAGTTAAGTCATTCACATTTCAGTAATTGTACACTGACAGGTAATTACTATAATCTCGATATTAGCAACCAGGGTGTAGGGCTTCATAACTGGTTGACCTGACGTTCCGAGAATAAATGAACTATCAAAATGTTGATGATTCATGTAAATACATTTTATAGTGTAGTTGACATATCCTCTGCACAATGTTGTAGGGTGGTTTCATCCGGCAGGAATTGTATTATCTTCTTAAAGATGAGAAAGATGTTCATTTTTCATTTGGAAGTGTGGCTGGTAATGGTATTGAGCAAGCAACACAGGGGATGCGGGCTTCCAAGTTCTGCCTCAACATTGCAGGCGACACTCCATCCTCCAACCGCCTCTTTGATTCCATAGTCAGCCACTGCGTTCCTGTCATCATCAGTGATGAGATTGAGCTCCCGTTCGAGGACGTTCTTGACTACTCCAAGTTTTGTATCATAGTGCGTGGCAAAGATGCAGTCAAGAAGGACTTCCTGATGAATCTGATCAAAGGGGTAAGTCGAGAAGAATGGACACAGATGTGGAATAGGCTGAAGGAAGTGGAAAGACACTTCGAATATCAGTACCCATCTCAGACTAATGATGCCGTCCAGATGATCTGGAAAGCCATAGCTCGCAAGGTGCCTTCAATCCGGCTGAAGATCAACAGATTACAAAGATTTTCACGGTTTGACACTAACAAAACAAATGACACTCTGCCACAACCTTCTTCTTGGCTACAGAACCAGGATCCTTGATCTTTACAGTAGCAAACTCAGGCTCTCAGTTTGGTTCAACCATGTCGAACAGAATTTGCTAATGAAGACTGAACCTAAGCGGCAGGATGGGGGCAACTACTCAAACTGCATCGAGTCGAGTACACTTGAGCATGTAGCGTTACAGAAGATCCCGGGGCATAAGTTTTCTTCTGTTTATTCCTTTACATTGGTTCCTCAAAATCGTCCATGACAGCAGATTAGAGACAACAAAATTTTGTAATGACAGGTTGTATATTCTAGGCATGATTACGGATCAGTTACAGTTGCTGGCACATCTGTTTACTTCCACTAAAGGCCATAGGTGTAACTAAGCATTCGTAAGCAAGAGTTTTTTTTATAACTTTACTAATTCTCTCATACTCATATTTTTTTGTAAATGACAAATTAAGTGGTTGCATTGTGGCACCACGGATCATGATAAACATTGCCATTTGGCCATCGTTGGCAGTCTATTCAGGCCTCTAAGGTGCAGTTTCAAAGCAGATTGAATCTAGAAGGTCGAGGGACAGGGACATTTGAGTAGAAATCTACGAGATAGATGATGCTGAGCTGTTTTCTGATGCAGAGACGATTACAGAATACAAAAGTACGATTGAATAAAATGGTTTGAAACAAAATATTCTTGCACTATCGTCTCATAAAGCAAGGACCGAAGATTAGACATGATTTGTTGTTAATTGTTTGAAGTCGGAATTGTTTGAAGGGCCTTCAATACATGTCACAAACATCCTTGCGTATGCAAAGGGGAAGAGTAGCTTAACAAAGAGAATCAAGACAGGCACAAGGTTCTGATGAGTGATGTTGACAAGATTGTTAGAATCTGGAGACGATACTTCTCCCATCAATAAAATCACATAGGATTCAATTTATTGTAATGGAACGGCCAGAAGGGATTCTGTGGGGGAAGTCTAGATGAAGTTCAGACACGAACACCGTATTCAGATATTTTGTTAATCCTTTCCTGCAAGACACATCTCTGGTTTTTCAAATCGGAGGCCATTGAAGCCACCTGCAAAAAGAAACGATGAATTGTAAGCCAATGCTTCGTGTCTCAAATAGTATATGTCTAGATCATGTACTTGCCTCCGCACGCAGCTCGAGAGATTGCCTAGTCGGAATGGTTCGTAATCGATCCATCAGACCTAAGGCACAAACATAAAGAAGAAATTATAGAAAGCACAAAATGATCAATCAAAAGGATGCAAGTGTGCAGATAAAATTTCCTTTAAAGTTACAAGATAAATAAATCAGTGAACTAAATAACTGGATGAAGTCATTATAATAGGAGGTTGGACTTTTTGGAACCATTCACAACTGCTATGTGTTTGATGGGGCACAACCTAGTACGGACGTTGCTTTAATCAGTGCTGGAGATGGCTGGAGCCAGAGGATTATTCCTCTTGGCAGCCACAAACTCTGAAGTCTAGTTGTTTTTCCTTGTGGTACAAGCTCACCTTAAAGCTAGTGCAGGCAAGAATGTAACCTAAGAGAACTGCAGGTGTGTTGTGTTGTACGGGTTCTTACCCACATTTCTTCTTAATATAATGTGTTTGAGGGGGAAAAATGGATGATGAACAATTTGATACCTGTAGCTGTAGTTTCTGCCTTATAAATGGAGCCTATAAGGGATTGGATCTGTTTCCCAGAAGATCTGGTGAAAGGCATCACAATAAGTTTACAATATGTTGGTGAGAAGCCACTATTCAAGAGAGTGGACGCAACGAAAGACAAATTTGTCCAAAGAAAACTTCATGCAAATTACCTCAAATCAGTTCGTCCACGCTGCAGATCACTTTCACCAATGGCTATTTTGTCAAGAGTGTATTTGGAATCTTTTTTCAACGTTTCAATAGATGCTCTGTATTCCATCATACTTTGTTCAGCATCATTCAGTAAATCCTGAAAACAAGGAAACATTTCCTAGAATGTCAGATGCATTCATACGTCCAAAGCACGATTTCAGGGCTTGTTACTGATAAAAGTTGCACACGATGACTATAAATTTCCCTCCCAAAAATTTATCAGGATGAAAAAAAAAACCATGAATTTAGGATACGAGAAAGTGTTGATGTGGGAAACTGGAAATACAAATGCCATGAAAGTCAGACACGGTTTAATGAATTTGAATTATTTTCATGTTTTGCACTTATAAGTACCTTCTCAGTCTTGAACCGCCCAAATGTAATCCGATATAAGAATCTACGAGGACCTGATGGTACAAAATTCATCAGTATTGATATCTGAGACAATATAGGTAGCACCCAATTAATTACATGATAATCAAAAAGGAAGATCTAGTTCTATATCTCAGTAAGCTTTTCAAAAGGATTGAATGGTTGCTACTTGATAGTGCCATCATTACATCTGCTTATAAATAACATTCACAATCAGCTATTTTTGCACCACTTTTATTTATTCTTGACATGCTTTGAATGTTGGCAAGGCCACTGTTGGCACTGTAACAAAGCAGTGACCAAATCACTGCCAAATTAGTGGCGGCATCATTCTCTAACTAGAGGAACAATAAACATACAAAGCAAGATATGTAACAAGCCATTAACAATAAACATACAAAGCAAGATATGTAACTAGCCATGAACACAAAAGAGGGACACAAACCAACATGATAGCTAAATGGAAAATAGTATGTAAGCTGTATTTGATCCATGAGTGTTGTTAGATTCTTCTCTTCCAGGCATGGTGATGTAAAAAGAGTGGAACACATAAACGAATGTGTTGGCACGAGGTCACAACCAACATGACCAGTAACCATGTTTTATCCAATCCAGTCATAAAACATTGTTGATAGCTTCAAAACTAAAGGTTAATAAGTAACAGTTATATTCATGAACTGTTATGGAACCATATATTATGTACATTAGGAGAATACTTATACAGGTCTCAGGTGTTGGGATCTTGTGCTGATCAATTTCAAGTAACTCCTTGGATTGTTGCCTTATATCTGGCTCTCATTACGTTGGTGAATGTAATTGTAGCTCCTGAGGGTCCATAGAAAGCATGAGTGCCAAACTAGAATGCCATCAGGATTGCCATGTTTTTTTTTTCTCAAGCAATCCTAACAATGTCAATCCCTGTGCTTAATCCACACTGCCATATGGGAACACAACATAACCTTGTGGCATTTCTATATGAAATTTCAACAAAACATTTCAGATGGTCTGAGCAGAATAGTTTCAGCATGCCAATTCATCAATCATAGCTCCTTAATTAGTACCCAAGGTAAAAACAATAAAGCTTCCAAAACAACACGGGGAAAAATTATACCTCTGAACAGAATGAATCCTGCAACAGTGGCACATCCAATCGCCTCTGTCTGATGCTCTTTCACAAGAACCAGTGCGTCTGTGATAGTACCTAAAATGTAAACCATAGCAGGTAGGGATTTCAGGGCCACCCGAAGTAGTAAATGCATACATACTGGGAGAAAAATAATTCTCACCTTTAGTGGTCTCCACAAGTGCTTCCTCATAAGTTTTGTACTGTGACCAGAGACCTGGTGCCAAACTCTGAATATGAAGCAGGATTAGGGAAAGCCCTATGCAGTAAAATTCTTCTTTGCATTTGTTAATCTAACAAAACGTAAGCTGAACACTTCGCATAAGTTTCAGACAATGCAGATAGACGCGATACCATAGCATAGGTGTCAGCTTCCCTCGTCAAAATGAAGGGGGAGGATTAGCCTATTTTTCCAATGATTTTTTTTTTCAAGCGGTTCAAGTGTATGAAGCAAATCCGAAATGATCCATTCAAGGAAATACATTATCTCGTACACCCGCATATGAAGTGAAAAATTCCGAGACCAATAACATGGATCCGCCAAATATTCGTAAACAACATCGGAACTTTTCTTTAAGGGCCATGGGGAAGGAACGAGACCTGGAGCTTGCGGAGAGGCCAAGGGGAGGTGGAGCCGCTTTCCTCGCCTTGCGCCGACGTGCGGCCGGGATCCGGCGACGCCATCTACTGGGTTTTCGTTCGTTCTCCGACAGACCGATAGCGATGGATTGGGGGGGGGGGGGGGGGGGGGGGGGGGGGGGGGGTGTCAGGCGCTCGCGGGCCTCTCGAGCTTTCTGTATCTTCCTCTGCCGGGACCAGTTCCGCCGTGGTGTGTTTTTTCTTTTTTATCCTGTTTCGAATTCTTGGCCCAAAAGATGGACTATACGAGGCTTACTTCCTCGGTCCCAAAATAATTAATAGTTTAATCGTCTCAATTTTTTTAAACCACTTAATACTTTCATTTTATGATTAAATTTTTTTCTTTTTTCCAATATATCTTTATTTTTATTTTCTATCCTTATTTTATGTACACTATCTCTATTAATTTTTTTTAAATTTCCGTACCTATTTCTAAAACATCATCTAATATGAGACGGTAGGAGTCCTTACAAATACATTGAGCTTTTTGTTCTGCTGGCATAACAGAACGTGTCAAGTCAATATTTTCTCCTTTTTTTTCTTACCCTATCTCTTGCTCTTACTAACATAGGCATGGAGGCAGAACTTGTTACACGTCATATGGAGTCTACGAAAAAGAATGATAACTTAAAAAGACACAACAAAAATCGATTAAGGAGAAAAAATGGATGGTTTTGATAGTTGGAAGAGTGGTTACTCACTTTCATAATTGAGGGGTGAAAAATCATAGAAAGTAACAGTTGAGGAGGTAAATTTAACTTTTTCATTTTTGGTAGGGCATAAGTCTTTCATCGTTGGTTGCCCTCAACATGTTTGGTTTATGCTCTCGGGTCTATTTTCTAGGTGTGATGTCGAGGTAGCGAGTCTGCTCCTAGTTGTCCTTGTGCTAATCAAACATCATGTGATGCCCCCGGTCACCCTCAACATGCATCACCACACCTTGACTCCACCCATCACCCTTCTTGATGGCAGCAATGTACGACAATGGTAGAGGGCGATGATAGTGGATTGGTGATCGGTGACCTGAGGAAGGAGAGGAAGATGGAGATGAAGAAGATGAATATGTACTGGATTAAAAGTGTCACGTAATTCAACCTAAAATGTGTGAGGTGGTGTATAGCCATATATTTTTGTATGTCTAAGCGATGTAAATCTATTAATGTGCAAACATACAAACCTTGATAGAGGTGATTTTTTTTTGTTGAATTAGAGGTGTACCCTCTAAATTAACCTCTTAGTTTAAAATGAAGAACTAAAAAACTTACTCTCTCCATACTTCAATTCAAGTCATTTTGGATAGATATACAATCTTTAAATGATAATTTTGATTTTTTCTGTAAAATATTTGTTAGAAAAAGGTAATATATGTATGTTTTCATTAAAGTATTTAGAAAAATCTATTCATGTGATTTTCGTATTGTGATCTTAACAATTTAAAAATTATTCACAATATTTGATTAATGTCTTATCTAAAAACTTGAATTTTTGAGCATGAAGGAAGTAGTTACTTAGTTTTTCTTAACAAAAAGGTTTTTGGGGTGAATCTAAGGTTGATATGCTTACACTCCTATACGTTACATAAAAGCTTCATCACCTACAAAAAATCTGGAATGCCTTAATGGCACTAATCAAAATAAATTACCCTAATATCAACTCATCAATCATTACGCATAACTGCCAAGAATATTCTTTAAAGCTTTTTTTGGCCTTTCTAGAATTCCAAGACAAAGTGACTGTTTATGTGCACGGGTGAACCGTGCACTCTTGTCAGGGAGGAATAAGAACTACCATCTCCGGCATCGAAATTCAAGTTGTTTAGAACAATGTTTTGATTAAATATTAAAAATATAAATCATAAATAAGTTTTAAGTTGTTATATTGAAAATATAAAAAATGATATGAATAAATTTGTTATAAAAAATATTATAATAAAACTATACATAAATTACCTTTTAATACCTTTTAATAAATATTTTAATAGAAAATGAAAGCCAAAATGATGTTTCAAAAACCGTAAATTGTTCTAAACAACTTAAATTTTGATACCAGAAGAATATTCCCAACGTCGCTGGAGGTTCAATCAGATGGACCGACATCCATTAACAAAACAAGAGCACAGAATGAAAATGGTCGGAACAGTACAAATTGTTCTTAAGGATTTAAATACTAGTTTTGGCATAACCTACCCAAAACAAAAATGTTAAGATAATCTACAAAATTACCCATGATAAACAAATCATCTCTACAGAACATCAACTTGATTTTCAAAACTACTATTACACAGACAAGTCCTCGAAGGCAGAGCATACGTCAGGAGTCATGATGCATCAGACGTTCAACTCATGTAGCCCAGCAGCTCTCAATGTTCCCGCTCCAGCGTCCCTACATTCAGGCAATTGATGATGCACGAGGGATTTGGGTTATCAATCACCTGCCCTTTCTCCTGTCCTTTTCCCTGTCCCGACTTCTGTCGTAGTGGTCATCCCGCCCTCGGCTTGCACTTTTATCACGTATCCTCTCCCTTCCAACATCATTACCATGAGAGCGGTCTCTGTTGCGATTGTGCTCACGCTCCCTCTCCTGTGATTTCCTTGGAGGACTACGGCTTCTACTCAGACTCCGACGCCGCTTCCTAGGATAATCGTGACCATCATCAAGCCTCTCTTTCCGCTCCAGTGATATTCTTTCTGCAAAACAGAATGTTTCACACAAATAAGATATGTAAAAAGGAGAGAGAGATTATTAGTATATAAGTCGAGGGGTACATCATGGCTTTTTGTTAGTGCAAAAATGCACGGTGTGCAATTTATCTGCCAGTGAAATTGGATGCCATTATCAAACAAGTAGGATTGTCATCCCTGCCTTCTTACATACCTGAAGACCTCCTGTTATTTGCACCATCAGTTGAAATGGATAAACCATATTCAGACTGAAGACGCCTACGATGGCTGGCAACCTTCCTCTCAATCTCATCCATGTTACGCAAACCCTGTTCCTCAAGAGATTCACGATACTGCATGACAGAAATCTCAATCTGCCTCAGCTTTTGCCTGCAGATCAGTAGATGTTGCAATTAGAATGGAAAAATACTACAGACTCATACATCTATATTGAAGCCAAGAAAAATGAACAATAGAGATACTAACCTTTGCTCTTCATCAACAATCATATCTGACCGATGACTAGCTTGATCAGTACTTACTTCTGCTGTATCAACCTTTCCAATATCACCCGCAACATCACTTCCAGATGAATAGCTTAACCCCAACCCTCTGCCACTTTTTCTATCTTCATCATCACTGTCATCATCTCGACTCCATTTAGAAGCTGGCAAAACAGGATCATATTTTGGTTTCTTGCTTGGAGCTGATGCAAGTTCAGCAGAACCAGTATCTATAGAACGTCCTTCACCAGCTCCCATATTGCTACGAGATACGTCTAACCCATCACCATTAGGACCTACAAATCTTGAAGCACCATGGCCAAGCACACTGATGTCCTCTCTTCCAGTTCTATGAGGTTCAGTTTGTGCATACTTCATATCAACATCTTTCTCATATACTCGTTCTTTCTCAGCCTCTTCCAAGTTAAGCAATCTGGCAACCATCATCTCTTTACCACCGCATAATGAGAGGCCATTATGTCTACAACGGCGCTCAAGTTCAGCTAATGGAAGCCCTAATAGCTCCTTTGTTGCAGCTGCCTTTCCTGTAGCCAAGGCACCATCTTCATTAAGCTTAAATCCATCATTCCCATCCTCGGAGCTAGTTTTGTTTTCGATTTCAGGTGCATCACCACATAGCGAGTGAAACGGGATGACTCCAGAGTTGCCTGATCTAAGAAAAGTTGTTCTCAACCCATTCAGATATGCATCTGAAAACAGGAACCAGTCTGCCCACACTTGTAAAACCTTCATAACCCTCTCCTGCAGATAGTAGATGCAACTGCATAAGAACATCATGAACAAAAGTAAACCCAAGTATCAACAAATGGTGTAATATAATCACCTTCAAAGCTTCAGCAGTAATCCTTCCAGTGATACTGCGGTACAAGTCATTGAAGCTTTCCATAACATCGGGCAAAGAAGCTTCAAACTTGGTCCGGAATGCAGATGCATTCTTCACAGGAGCGCTACTGTTATGAAGGATGTCAGAGACTAGCATAAGCCGAGCAACCTTGGTTGGAATAGGGGTCTCCTTGAGGGTTAAGGATTCTGTAAGAACCTCGACAATCTGAAATAAAAGGACAATGACCAATGAGTATTCATGCAGCGAGTACTATAGATGAGAGATACACTAATTCAAAATGGGAAAAGTTCAATTTTACCCCCTCAAGTATAACAAAAGTGTAGATAACCCCCTAAACTATTTTTTGCTTCAGTTTTACCCACACAAGTGTCATTTGGTTCAATTTATCTCCTAATACAATGTCTTTTTTTGTTTCTCCATCCACAATTTGAATTTTAAATCAACATTTTACAGGGTCGTGTTCGAGAAAAAAAAAAACATCTTAAAGGGTGGGTAGTGGTCTAGTGAGCACCACAATGTATGACAAAAATATATATGATTTTTTAATAAATATTTTTTATATAACTTCTATATCAAAATAATGATAAAGAAATTTTAATTTAAGAGTCCACTTGTGCATGGAGAAACAAAAACACAATTGTATAATGGGGTAAAATAAACGAAATGACTTAGTTGTGTGGGTGAACTGAACCAAAAAATAGTTCACTTTGGTTATACTTGAGAGGAGTAAATTGTCCTTTCTCCAACCTCACAATTGACAAAACATTATCATCAAGCTATTAACTGATCTCAATGTAGCAATATGGTTATATAAAGCACAAAATTAATTCAAACACGTCTCATTGCTATGCTAATTAAACCAGATCTATTAAAAGGTAGGCATACCTCCCCCGCTGCATCAGCATTATCTAAAGCAAATCCCATAGCCTCCTTTATTTGACTCCTCTCTAGTGTCAGCGCTCGTAGCTTGTCCTCAAATTCATCACGCTGTGCGTCAGTCAACGTACGCTCCACTTCAACACGCTGAAGAAGGCAACAGCAAATTAATCTTGTAACAGGACAGCAATAGTTTATAAAAAAACAAAATGCAACAATAACAGCTAAGCCTTACGTACCAAGCAAGTTAGGATAGGCTAAAGACAATGCTATTTCAAAAAATGCAAATGAAAAAAAAAGAGGCTCTTCTCAGGTCTAACAAAACACTTACCCTGCTTCTGCCAGCAGCAAATGTAGATTCCTTTTCACGTTCAGGACTTCTATTGGATGACAACGGCGGAGGAATCCATCTGAAATAACGCACGTTTAATATGACATTTATATCACCAGAAAATCAATATATACCATATCAGGCATATTTGTCCTTGAATATCAGGACATCAATGTGCACTGCTGTTACCTTCCACTTCCTGTGATCATGATGTATGGTTCTGTTCGCCATCGTTGTAAAGTATCACCCTGTGTTAAAATAAATGCAGTTAGCAATCTTTAAGTACAAACATTTCTTCACAGTTGTTCTGAAAAATATAGATGCAGTAAATTAAAATGACTGGGTTCCAAAATGATATTCCCTCCATCCCAAATTGTACCAGTCTAATCAAGCATTTACAAGTTCTGATGTGCAACATATGCAATGGATATACTGGCCTTATTTGCGTATTTTTCTTTGGAAGCAAGACTAATACTATTGTGAACGCACAAATGAAAAAGGAATAGAAAAAAAAAGATCTGGTCAGTGCACAAAGGGAACATCAATTGCAAATGTGGACATATACACATCAACAAGTACCTGAGCAAAGGAGTATAGCCTCCAAACATAATATGTATGCTCTTTTGATTTAAGATCAAACAAGAAATCAAACAAAGAATTCCCTCGCCCTCTCTCCATTACAGCTTGTTCAAAAGCACATCCACCATCAAGTACATGCAGGGCCATCGTATCAATCACATGCCGAAGACGTCCATCTTCCGGTGGGGCAACCACTATATCAGGAACATTTGGAGTAAGGACCTGAAAAAAGACAAACAAATCCAATGTGATTTGAAATTACCAGACTCGTTTAAGTATACAAATGAACGGACACTTAACTTATGCAAAATCACAGATATCACACCACTGCCACTGCCAATATTATTTATAAAGACAACTTGTATGTTACTAAATCTCTGAATGTCTCAGATATTTAGATGAACATAGAGCTTACAATCTATGCAAGGCAGTGGTGTAGTAGTTTAGTATATACTGCAAAGGACATTGAAAGTGGTGCAGGTACATTTCAGATATTACACTGTTCTCAGCAAGATGAGATGAGTAAAGAGGTTTCTTTTTGGTTTAAAAAAAATTCAAGAGATCAAGTTAAGGCCAACGGATCTCTTTGGACCTGGAGAACCAGTGATTCTCCTAGACAACCCGTTCCTGTTCATTCTTAAGACAGTCTAAGTCAAGGTCGAACACGTGGAAACTTTCAAAAGTAACGCTTTTGTGGTGATAAAATGAAGTAAATAGCAAAAATGCACCTCCAAACTATTACAGCAAAAAAAAAAATTCTAAAGTAAGAACAATTGAGTAAATAAATGATTACAACTTCCCCTACCAGTTCCGAGTTTTGTGGTGTAATTGCCGCAACAGGAGGGGCACCAGGACCAGAAAGTATTACCGTAGCACCCTGTATGAAATAAAAAAGGAGATCAGCAAAGACGATTCAGGTGTGCTATACTAACAACATCCCACTCAATTTAAAAAATTCGATTTCTTGAGACAAAGTCAGCTGAATAACTTTAATAACTGCATGAAAAAGACAAAACAAACAACCTCCTTATTTCTGATTGCCATCTGTCCTGGAGGAGGGGCAGGTAATGCCTGCGATGGAAGAGCAACAGATTTACCCCATCCAATCTTCAGCTCATAGTCATACACAACAACACCTGAAATAAATCATTCAAATTACCTGAAGGTAAAAATAACTGCATTTCAAAGCAAAAAATAGAAAGTGTGTCATAATCCTATGAAACAATCAGCAGAGACCTATATGGGATGTTCATACTAACCTTGCATTTCATCCTTAGCTGCCTGTCCATCTGCTCTATTCATGAAGGCAACAAAACCACAATTTCTTTGCCTTCTGCGTTCCTCTTCTGTTCTAGGCCACATGATCTTGACACTGGCAATAGGTCCAAACCGGCCAAAGGTCCTCAAAAGAAAATTCTCATCAACCTGAGACCATAGCACATACAGACAAGCTAAGCTAACTAGAGAATGCATATAAACATGGCAGAACATTTGCAGTGGAGTACCAACCTTAGGAGATAGATTGCCAACATATAAGTTTGTGGTTTGAGGGTCACCATCATCAAATGATCCTGGAAATCTACCGGTGGGATCGAATTCATCTGGTAGTTCATCAAACCGGCTAGAAGGCTGCACAGAATTTAAAACATCAATGCAACAAACAAAACATCAATGCAACAAACATAAGAAGCAATAACATTTCTCGAGAGATTCTTTTGTAATAATGATAAAAAATTCTTGTTAGCTGGATATCAGTTGATGAACAGATTGAAGAAGTTGCAGACAAGAAAAAAAAAATCGGTGCTGTACAAAAAAAATAATTTAACACAGTATTTCCACAGACTAAGCAAAATTTGAATCACAAAATGTGCATATTGAGAAAACTCCAGTAAAACTGCAAAATGAGCCAAAAGATTGTTTTTTAGTGCAATAACTACCTACCGTGGAGCTGTCACCATGACGACCTTCACGTCGATGATCTCGATCCTGATTGCGCTTTTCTCGTTGCTCTTGCTCAAACTTGAGTTCCTCCATGAATTTATCTATTGCTCGTGGTTTCCCTTTTTCCTTTTCCTTTGGCCTCTCCTCTTCCTTCTACAAGTTAAGATGAAGCTTTACCAAAGGAACTATGCATACTGATTGAGGGGTCGAAATAAACTGGAAATCCCCTAACCTTTTTCTCAGGCTCTTTCGTGAATGCTGGCGGCAAAAAAGATGGAACATACCTGAACAAAAGTATGCTATGTATAAGGTATCTACTATGGTCACAAGTTAGATCATTAAGCATACAACAACAACAACAACCAAGCCTTTTAGCCCCAAACAAGTTGGGGTAGGCACAAGTTAGATCATTAAGCATATCATGCGTAAACCTGAATGACATGTGTCACGTGATTATGAGAAAACAACAGAAAGCAATATTCCATCCCTAAAAAGAAAAGTTGTGGAGTTAATGAGTGAATAAAAAATAACATCGTCACTCAAGTGGCATTTCAGGTTTCCTCACTTATACCTAATAAAATTTGTATTTCCTATATTTGAGAATGGAATTTCAGATTTTGCTTCAACCTTCAAGCAATAGATACTTTGATCATCAAGCTTACACTTTTTGGTCATCACACACAGCGATTTAGTAGCAATTTAGCAGAAACCACATATTTGTGAATTAAACTAGCATAGGCACCACGAAGAGCCCAAATGTTACTCGAACATACATGCATAAGTGAACAAATCACAGACAATTATGAGTGGCTGAAGACTCTAAAACTAAATTCAATACTGACATGTGAACCTACTACGAACAAAGGTACGAGAATATAAGGTTCAATTTTTTCTTAAATAAATCCACCGAATATAAAGAAGTGTAGTTATTTTCTATGGCCCACAAATTGAAAGCCATCTCATAGCCTATTAAACTTGACTAGATCCAACATGGGTACTTTGCACTCAACATAATATCCACATACTATCTGCAGTTATCATGGGTAATTTTTCTGTATCTCAGATAACTGATGGAATTAGGGGCGTAATATACATCTGTTATACGTACAGAAGACGCTAAAGTTTATACTTTAAAATCCATCCACCCCGCCTATCAACCTGGACCCGCCCTAACACCAAGAATTTTAATCGAAGTTTCCAAGAATAGTGCTGTCTATTATAAGTATAAACCCCTCTACAAAAGTGCTAAGTTGCTACTACAACAAGCAACCAAACCTCCTCTGAGAACCAACACAAACAAAACCCAAGGAAAAACAGAGGGGACAAATGATGGAAGACAAGCAAACCCAACAAACCAAAAACAAACGATGGAAGATAGGAAAGAGAAAAGCACTGAAACACAAATGACTGACAAAAACTAAAGCGAAGACAAAAATGAGAAGTTACTAACATCATAAAAACACTACTGCGTCAAACAAAGGCAAATATAAGCTAGGCTGACAATATGACGATCTCAAGAATATTAATGAGTTGTTCTGACAGGTAGCTATAGTTAGAAGTTGGAACTATAGCATAAATTGAAATCTTAATGCTGGCCATGAAACAAGGTGTGCCCGTTCAGAAAGCCAGTCAATGTTATCTTCTCCTTCAAACCACCCTTATTGTTTTCTAACAGCACCCGGCACTTAGTGACAACTTGCAAAGTTGAACGGGCAGACAGTTCATGAAGCATGATTGCAACAAAGAAAACTGCCAGATTATATAGCATAAGGCAACAAAATTGGTTGTGTCTCTGGACTTCTGGTTATATTATCCACATATGACCATTGATGGATGTATCACAGGTACCACGGGATACCATCTTTTAGAAATCAAGTATTTCTGTTGATTTACCTACTTCCCTTCTTTGGAACAGACCCCCCATCTTTGGATTTTCCACCTGTCATTGCCGAATGAATAAAAAGGCCGGTCTCTTGATCAATTGGAGCAATAAGAGAAAAAATGTATCCATCTTGGACGATTTCAAACTAAAAAGTGGACAGGTAACTATGAAGAAGTAAGTGAAAATGAATCTATATTACTAACCTTCTGTATCACTCTTCAGCTTCGCATTGGGATCGATCACACCACCACGGACAAACTTTGCTGCAGATGAGCTGTCACCTTTGAATGACTCAACAAACTCCGCATATACGCGTGCCGCTTCATCCTCCTCTTTCTTCACATTACAGTAGACAAAAAAAAAACTAAGTAAAATGGAAAATGCACTAAATTGAAGTGCCACAGAAAAAGGTTAAACGCGACTTGTAACCACCTTCCTCCTTGCCTCCTCAGCCTCCCGATGCTTGTGGTATGGAATCTTTTTTGAACTCATCTGGGCATAAGCAAAGAATCATGAGAGAGCATCAAAATCCAGAAACCTCATATGTTTTTATTTCTACCACTCTACTCAGGCAGCCTGATGAATAGGGCCAGGTAGGGCAGCCAACAACACTAACATCAGCAAAAGCGGAGAGAACCCCTTCCTCCCCTCTCCTCCGAGAGCTCCGCCCCCTAGGTCGCCAGGCACAGCTTCCCAGAACTGATGGCATCGATGCCTGCCGCTTGAGTTGTTTCGAGGGACTACCGTTGCAGGAAGAAGAAATAAAAATTCCGCGGGTACTGGGTGCGCTCATCCCCTTCGACATCCCCACCCCCGATTGGGATGAAATCTCCCCGTCCTTGCCCCCGCGCAGGGACCGACGGGGTTCCCATCCCCGCTAAATCCAGCCTAAATGTCAACTAGTACAAAAGCAAGGAGAAGGTTTAAAGGATTGGAGACGAGAGGTTCTCACCTTCCGTTGTCACCGTCGAAGCTGGAGTAGGGCAAGCCAAAGGAGGCTGGCTTGAACCCCGCTCTGGCCCCAAGTCCCGATGTGCACTGCGGACCGAGTCGCCGAGAAGCTGCTTAGCTGCCTGGCTTCGTCGAGATTGCGGCGCCGCTGTGGTGCTGCGATCTGAGGAGTTTGTGCGGCGGGCGGGGTAGGTTTTCCTTTCCTTTTCTTTTCAGAAACCGGATTGAATTCTTGGCGCATCCATTAAAGAGATCCTTACAGAAACACCCCCGAATAATGCGATAATTATATATAGATAGTAGGAGGAAAGCATAATCTTTTACATTTTTACTCCCTCTAGTTTATTAATATATTTATTTATTATCAGTGTAAGTTTACATTTAAACTAACTCATAATGATATTTAAAAAAGGGCTTTTGGTCTGGAGGACACCCCCTAAACATGATTTTGTGCACAGGACACCGCTAAATCGATTTTTGTACGGGAGACATTCTGTAGCTTTGCTTTTGTATGATAGACACCGCCAGAAATTAAAAAAACGTTTTAATATGAAAATAGTAAAGGCAGGCATAGCTAACCGTTTTACCCCTGCGCACCATCTTCCCAGACCAGCTCCTCCCGAACCTTATCCTCTGCCCTGCTCTCCATCGTTACCAAATCCCTACCGCCATCTTCTAAAAGGCTGTAACCCTAGGCTCTCCAGACCTTAACGCCGCCGTCATCCCTTCCGCCATCTCCCTCCCTTGTTGCTGTCCCTTCATGCTGAACATGGATCGTTGAGTGGTGGAGTCCGTGATGGCGAGCAGCAGGAGCCCTCGTGGAGGGGCGCGGCGGCTCTGCAGCATCGATGTGCCGACATCACCATTGAACCTGTCACGGGTTCCTATGGGGTACGTGCGCTCTGAATGTTGATTGTTGTTGAGTTGGTTTAGTAATTTCAAATTTCTGATTGGATTCATCAGATTTGACGCCTAGTTCGTACTCATTTCTGAACTGAGTTTGTTTTCATTTTTGCTTGTTTCTTCGTTAGGATGGACCCTGACTCAGCTTGCCGAGTAGCACTTCGCATTCCTCAATACGAGCAAATTGTTGACAGTAGTAGGGCTGTGACGCATGGTAGGAGGGATGTTAGTTGGGTTGTAGACAAGGATACAATGTCATGGATGGATTTTTATGCTGACCTAGAGGATGAGATAAAGCATGCTAGATCGCAAAAGTTGGTGGTGTGTTACTGGGATTAGATATCTAGACAGTACAAGGATATTGATTCAGATGCGACGCTGCTTGCTGCATTTCACATGTACTGGCAGAAAAGGAGGCTCATATTATGTATTTCTGTGATTAACCGTCCAACCTGTGGGGCAGATAGTAGCACGATATCTAGTGTCCATGAAAACTTGGTGACCACGCAGCAGCAAAGTGCCTTATGTACCCAACAGAGCACATGTTCTACTGCTGAAGTTTCCTTTGAACTAACTGCAGCAATTTCTGAGGCAGCTGCTTCACCTGCTGATGTTTTTGCTACCATTCCTGCTGCTAATACCACATCAGATGATGGTAATCCTGCTGCTAATACCACATCAGATGATGGTAATCCTGCTGCTAATACCACATCAGATGATGGTACTCCTGCTGCTAATAAACAAACAGACTCTTGGGGTGTGAATGATGAAATAGAATATGTTGGTGTAGATGATGAGAAGGTCTTCCATGGTGATTTAGTTTCAGATGATGAGGCTGTTGAATTTGACTACATCCCTGATTCTGAAGAAGATATTGATGACTGTGAAGTTGATGATGATGATGGTTGTTTTATTTCACAACATGTTACTGACTTAGAAAACCCAACAATTGCAGTAGGTGTAACATTTGAGGATGCTGAAACATTCAAGAAGGTGATTAGACAATATGGCATACTAAATGAAATTGAAATTGCAGCTGATTACAGCGAAGCAAAGCGGTACAGAGGGCATTGCAAGGCAAAAAGGTGTAGGTGGAGGATCCATGCATCAGAGCTTCAGGATGGGAAAACATGGATGGTAATACTGTACCTAAGTCCTTGATTTATTGTCTTATTTTGATTGAACTATGGAGATTCAGAAATATGTTAACTGAAATATGTGTATGTTATACTTTGCAGATTAAGAAGATACCTGACAAGCATTACTGCCGGAGCACAGGGAACGTTACTGAAAATTCCATGGCAAACCAATATTGGGTCAAAGACAGGGTGATTCATTGGCTTAGGGAAAATAAAAACATTGGGCTTCAGCCTTGGTGAAGAAACTTGAAGAGAAGTACTTGATCAAACTCTCATACTGGGTTGTATACAATGGCAGGCAACTAGCTCTTGATGAGATATTAGATAAGTGGAATGACAGCTTTGACTATGCATTTGCATTCAAGGTAGAGATAGAGAGCAAGTCCGCTGATAGCATAGTTCACTAGACTATGAGCAAGTTGGCAAAAGGATCAGGTTCACTAAGATGTTTGTTGCTTTGAAGCATTGCATAGATGGTTTCCTCAATGGTTGCAGGCCATTTCTAGGCATTGACTCTACTGCTTTGCATGGGAGGTGGCATGGACAACTGGCTTCAGCTATAGGGATTAATGGCCACAACTGGATGTTCCCAGTAGCATATGGGGTGTTTGATTCAGAGAGCAAGGATAACTGGGCTTGGTTCATGTCTAAACTAGCAGAGGCAATTGGGTCACCACCTGGTCTAGTCATTTCAACTGATGCTGGGAAGGGCGTAGATGCAGCTTTACTGAAGTTTTTACAAATAGTGTAGAGCACAGGGAGTGTATGAGGCATTTATTTCAAGAATTTTCACAAGAAGTTTCATGGAGAAGTATTCAGAGAAATTTGTGGCCAGCTTCAAGAGCTTATACAAAACAGCAATACGATCGACACTACAACATCATGAAAGAAGCTTCTCCAAAAGCTATGAAGTGGCTTGAGGACAATCATAAGCTTTTGTGGGCAAGATGTTTCTTCTCAAGTGCTAGTAAGTGTGATTATGTCACTAACAACATAGCAGAGTCATTCAACAATTGGATAAAGAATGAGAAATCCCTGCCTGTTATTGATTTAATGGATGCCATAAGACAAAAGATCATGGACAAAATATATGTTAGGAGGAGGCTTGCAATGAAGCTAACAGGAAAGGTGCTTCCCCACATCATGAAGGACATGCATGCAAAGAGTAGAGGCTTAGCTGGGTATGTTATACACAAAGGTCGTGATATGGTAGTAGAAATTGAAGGGGTGCATAGAGATTTGACTCCATGGAGGCATAAAGTCAAATTACTAGAACAAGAATGCAGCTGCAACAAATGGCAGTTAACTGGAGTTCCATGTACTCATGCAATTAACCTGATCTGTTCTTACAGAAATCTATACCTTACTGATTATGTTGACAACTACTACAGTGTTGCCAAGTTTCGCGCTGCATATGCTGGTCATGTTGAGCCAATGACAGACAAGACACAGTGGTGTAAAGTTGACATGGGATTCAAGCTTTGGCCACCATTGTTAAAGAGGAGTGCAGGTAGGCCAAGAACTAGAAGAATAAGAGGATTTGAAGAAGGTGGTGGATCCAAAAAAGGAAGCATTGCGGAAGATGTGGCCAGTTTGGGCATCTGTAAAAAACATGTGATGAGCCTGTTTATGACTCTAATGCTCCCCCACCAGCACCTCCAAAGCCCAAAAGAAAGAGGGTGAAGAAGGCAATTACAGTCCATCAACCCGCTTCACCAATGAGGCTGCCAAAAGGCCCTCCAAACTCAATGGAAAGTCCAGGAGCACTCACAAGGAGGTACAAATCAAGTTGCACTAGTGCCTATTTGTGACATAAGTAAATATTATTTATATTTCCTTCGTTTTATTTTCATAGCCGAACCAAAGCACTACAGACCAGCCCAAGGATGTTAGAAGGCTCTTCAAACTCAATGGAAAGTCCAAGAGCACTTACCAGGAGGTAAAGAGCGTTTTCAGTTATATCTGAAAATGTGCATATGTATTTCAAAGCACTAAATTGTTGTTGTTGTTTTTTACCAGCCGAGCCAAAGCACAAGACATGGTCGAGGTGCAGGAAAAGACCATGGGAAAGAAGGTGGTGACAAAGAGGAAGCTGTGTTGATGTCTTTTGATGTGTCCTGTTTAACCTTTTGATGTCAGTTTAGAACTGACCAGTTAGGAAAACTTTTGTGCTTCTGTTGAAAGTTCAAGCTATAATAGACATGTAATTTTATGGCATGTTCAGGTCTATGACTTGACACCTCTTATGTTGCTAGGAAGTTGCACATCTTATTCTGGTATGTGAAGTTCATAATCAGAGGCAGTCCAGGTGTTCAATTATTCACATTTCATTCATTCTTAGAAGGGATACAAACTGACTGCTTCTTACAACTAAACTGAATGATTCGATTCCATGCCCCAATATTACTTCAGCATAGCAATGATCACAGCCACTGCAACTACAGTCACACTGAAGCAAACTACAACGAGAAGCAAGTCTCCAGCTGGTTGCCTTCTGATCCCCGTATGTTGTTGCTTCAGCTTAGCGATTTCTGTTTCCAGCAGCTTCACCTTTCTCTCCAGTTCGTTAATGGCCTGTGTCACACTCGCACCTTCATCTACAGTCTGTTTTTGTGTTAGATCCTGGCCTCCTCTAGTATGCAAATCATCAAGAAAGCCATTATCGACTAAGTACTTGTAGTACTCGTCCTCCCAAAAGAACCAGGAACAAGCTGCATTGCCCATCTGCACGACAAATCCCAAATTTGTAAAGGGACGAAATAAAACTGTAACAACAAATTAGACGGAAAAATCAACAATTTACCCGCGCATTCTTCATACACCTAAAGAAATTCCTCCCCCGGTTCCTTGGCGTGTTCACCGTAAAAAGGACCATTTTCCGGTCAGGATGGTCGGGGCACTCGATGAGGGGAAGCTGCTCAATCGGAATGGGGCTAACCGGGAAGGTAGATCTCAGTCCGCCTTGTGAGGTCGAACCTGACGCAGATGCAACCATGCTCGTGGTGCTCGCGGTGGAGAGAGGCGGACTCGGGAGAGACGACGATGGCGTGAATCCTAGGTTGGGGCGCAGGAGCCGTTCGGGCGCAGGCGCAGGAGCCGTGTAGAAGATGGTGAGGCACAGGATAAGGTTCGGGAGGAGCTGGTCTGGTTCGACCGTGTGCGTAGGGGCAAAACTGTCAGCTGTGCCTGACTTTTACTATTTTCATATGTAAAACGACCGGTGGTGTCTATCGTACAAAAGCAAGGTTACAGAATGTCTCTCGTACCAAAATCGATTTAGTGGTGTTCTGTGGACAAAACCACGTTTAACGGGTGTCCTTGGGACCAAAAGCCCTTTAAAAACTGGGAAAAGCTATGCCTCACTCAAGTGTTTCACGAGCTCATGGCACTCTCCAGTAGCGATTGCTCGCGGGAGCCTCTTCTCCAACTCGATCGAGATCCTCGAGCTCCTCCCCCAACTTGGGCAAGGGTTCCGACGAGTTAGGGCCTTAAGGTTTTCGGGTTTGGGGCGCATTAAAAGACATTGAAATTAGAAAGGAAGGATTAAGGAGAAGAAGGTTGGTCCGACAGTGGTGGTGGTTTGTGGACCTATTGCATCTGCCCACACATAAAAAGAATCTAAAATATTAATCATATTTTTTTAATAAGATGTGTAATCAAAGATGATGTTAAAAATTCAAAGTGTCAATAAGAAAACTGAAAGTAGTAGTTCGATAGAGTAAACGAAGATAAGATTGCTGAAGTAAAGAAATTAAATTATTCAAGGACTATAGTTTATTGCTTCTTTTATATTATATCAGTCTTGATTAGAAGTGTAATGGAACATATTCATTAAAATACAACTATAGTACTGGGCATAATAATGTGATATCATGAGGATTAGAGTGACAATGGGTTTTGCGATAATAGCCCTTTTGGAGACAAAACCATCTAATCTATATGACATTAATGTATCTTTTAGAACCGCTCCTAGAGCAGCTAGGGTATCTACCAGAAGCTCAAAGAAGGCAGATCCAAAGGATCAACTTATAAAGAAAGATTCATGCATTCTCTTCAATTGAACCGTAACTTAGCTTAACATTTAAAGTTACAGATAGCACTCTTAATGTGATTGCTGTTGGGTGGCACTTCAGAATATGGATTATATGGTTGGCTTTTGTGAGCAGTAGTCTATTCACCTTATTGACACTTGGTGGATGGATTTGTTTTAAAAACGTAGAAAAAAAAAACAATAGTTGAAGTATAAATGAATTGTCTCCTTTCCCTAGTAGTTTAGGATTTTGCTGAATTAGTTAAGTGCATGAAACTCAATATGATATTAAAATCAAATATCTTAAATTTAAATCTTAGTAGAGGTAATATTTCACAATATAAGTCATCTATATTTCACATTTGAGCCTTGAGGAAGACTACGTGTAAGGATAGTGTTGAAGTATAAATGTATCCTTTCTGTATCAATTTTGAATTTTGGATGAACAGATTAGATGCACAAAACTCAATACTAAAAGAAACCTATGTGGAAGATCCAAACATAAAATGTAATTCTTTGGATTCAGACCTTAAGACCGCGATTCCTTCCATCATGCGATGAATGTACCTTTTATAGAAAACCCTCTATATATTTTTATAAAAAAAAACTCTCTGATCTAGATCTAAGTTTAGTTTTATTTACTTTTAAAAAATTAATTATTTTTCTGAACTAAAAAAGTTCGTAGGTAAACCTAATGATTTGATGGTTTGACCCCTGTCTTCACGACCTCTATCTTATCACGACGTCTCGCTTGGCCTTGGCCTCATCGATCGAGGTCTCGCGCGCGTTCAGCGAGCCCTACACTGCTACCTGGATAACCAGCGGGGCTTCTGCTCTCGATAAAACAAGTCAGAATCAATTGCCAAAGGGGCCGACGATTACGCGCTCTCCGAGAATGAATGAAGGTCGAGACGGCCGGCCTGACGCAGGATGTTTTGGCGGCGGCGCGCGCTCGTTCGTTTTCAGCGACACAGACACCCCGCGAGTCTCTTCCGTAACATCGTCGATGCTCACAAACTGCTAGAAAAGGCTGGAACGCACGAGACGAGATTTATGTGTGTCTGGATTTGAGCAACGTGGTGTGGGAGTGGACTATTTAACGACGGAAGAAAAGTTGAAGTGTTCTACTCGCTATTATCCTCCAAATTGCATACAAATAGCACTGATCCTACCAACAACTCTGATCAAATACGCCAAATGATTTGCATAAACTGCTGTGGTGTTCTATTATCTGTATCCTTACCTTTCTCACTCATATGCTAATCATGTTGCATCGCACGACGCGTCGTCCTTAAGGAGGGAGACGCGGGTCCACGACAGCAACAGAAATCCATACAAAAAACCAGAAGAGCTTCTTCAGAGTCTCCGCAGAGGTCCGCATTGGCCCATTCCGTTCCATTCCACATAGGAAGCCAACATGATGTCAAACAAGAAACCTGCCAGTTATCCCGAAGCGCCCACACAAGTTCCGCGCGTCACCAACTCATCATCCTTCTCGTCATCCTCTCTCTTTATTCGGTCGCCGCACGCTGCTGTGCCGGTCTCGGTCTCGTTTGGATAAACAAGTTAAGTTAGCTTCGTCCGTGTTCTAGATCCTTCTTCTGGCTCTGTTTTCCTCCCTCTGCCCTCTTGTTACTTTCGCGCGTTTGCTGCCCTGACCAAACCAAAGGAGGAGGCGTCTCAGCGTTGGTGATCGCGTGGAGAGGTGGTTCTTGGACGACCAAGAAGAAGAGGGCTTCGTCGTCTCTCTTGACTGGTACTGTATTGGTCTATCCTTGTTTTTGATTAATTCAGTTGTTTCCTCATCCTGTTGTGCAACATGATCGATCAGTCATCAGAATTCTTGTGCGTCCTGTCAGAAGTCGAGAAGATCATCATTAGTTTCTTCCATAGCTCTGACATAATTCCGATCGTGGCTGTAGTTCTTGTTCAACAAGTGATCACTGATCAGAGATAGTAACATGGAGGACGAATCCGGTGCGACGGAGGCGATGTACTTCTGCCACATGTGCTCACTGATCATCCGGCCCGTGACGAGCTTCGATGAGCTGAAGTGCCCCCACTGCCACACCGGCTTCGTGGAAGAGATGGCCGGCGCCGGCCGGCAACGCGGCAACGTCTCCAGCGACCGAGACCGCGCCGCCGCCGCCGCTGCCACGGAGGAGCGCGACGTCGCGCTGTGGGCTCCGGTCCTCATGGACTTCCTCGCCGTCTCGTCCGGCAGCCACGACGGCGCCGCCGGCGACCTCGCGGCTTTCGAACGGAGGCAGTACCGCAACATCGCCTTCATGCAGCTCCTCACCGCGCTCCAGCAGGAAGGCGTCGCCGCGGGCCGCGAGCGGGTCGTCCTCGTCAGCCCCGCGGACGCGCGCGCCATGTTCGTGCAAGGGCGAGCGGGCGCCGGTGCCGCCGGCATGACGCTCGGCGACCTGTTCGTCGGCCCGGGGATGGACCTGCTGCTGGAGTACCTGGCGGAGACCGACACGAGCCGGCAGAGCACGCCGCCGGCCACGAAGGAGGCCGTGGCGGCCTTGCCGACGGTCCGGGTGCGCGAGGCCACGACCTGCCCCGTGTGCCTCGACGAGCTCGCGGCCGGCGCCGAGGCCCGGGAGATGCCGTGCAAGCACGCGTTCCACGACCAGTGCATCTTGCCGTGGCTGGACATGCACAGCTCGTGCCCCGTGTGCCGGTACCAGCTGCCCGCCACGGAGGAGCCGCCCGGCATCGGCAGCGGCAACGAGCACGCTGGCGCCCGCGGCAACAACGACGCGGGAAGCGGCGGCGGCAGGAGGCATTGGTTCTCGTGGCCTTTTGGCGGGCTCTTTTCACAGAGATCAAATGGAAGCTCCTCCTCGTCGTGAATATATGAGGCAAAGATGCAAAAGGAGCGCAAAAAAAATCATCATACAAGTTTATTCCTTTGTTCTATTAGTACATGATAACTGGCGTACATAGTTTTTTTTTTCTTTTAATGAATATAATAAAGAAGCATTTGTTCATGATAAATTTGTAATCTTGCTATACCTCGTCTGTGCTCCTGGTGGCTACTGCTGATCATCTTTCTTGTTTGCAATCAATTCTATGTAAATATTGACTGATCATGTCATGTCAAATCTCTTTGTGCCAATGGATGCTATCTTTCCATTTGATTAGGCGCTGCGTTCAACTATAATAATTCTACAAAAGCATTGGTATCGTTTTCTGGAACGAACGTGTGCATGATTAAGTTTCCTGTGCTCGAGTCTTTTTATGGGATTTCCTTGAGAATGGTATGGCCTTGACTGATCAACGTGTCATTTCCGTATTGTTTTATTTGTACTTGTACTGCTTTGGAAGCTTCGTTAGCGTTTCGCAAGATGGGAGTTATATGTATCTGTCAACCCACCAGTTGGTCTTTTTTCTCCAGCTGCTGCAGACCGTCCGGAAGTTGTCGCCAGAGCAACACAGCCGGTTCATCTGGAAGTGCACGCGTACGGTACCATTCAGTGGATAAGAGCTAATCTGGAAGACTCATACTAACAAACAACGGTGGCACGTGCGCAGCTCTGCTCTGGTGCGCTGCAAGAGCAGAACAACTCCTTTGTACATCGTGTTCGACAGGAAGAATAAGCATGATATAGTGATAGAACTGGTGAAATGAAATGACACTCATTTAAGATAGTATGCAACAAGACAGTAAAATGAAATGACAGTAAGGGTCCAACCACAGCCTAACAAAATTTGCCCTCATGGAACAACACACACAAACGTCCAACCACAGCCTAACAAAATTTGCCCTCATGGAACACCCATAAGTGCAAGGACACTACTCAATGGAACACCCACAAACGCCAAGGACACTACTCGACGGTCAGGATCTTGATAATGGACGATGCACCAATACGGTGCAACGCGACAACCGAATCTCCCGACTTGCAGAGGTTGAGCTTCTTTGCATGATCTATGGCGAAGCTGATGGATTCCTCGGTTGCCTCAGCATCAGAGGCCTTTGCAGTAGCAGCACTCAACATTGGGATCAAGCCCCTAACAATCATGCTGTGCCTAGCAGGACGCTCATCGCTGCAAGTCCAATTAAAGTTGTTGTCCGTCTTGACTTCTGGGACCACAGCAGATAGCACCGGCATTGCTGGCCTGTACTTTGCCACGAGTCTTGCGGTTGTACCACCCCTTGTAAGGACCAAGATGAGTGATGCTTTCACGATATTGGCAGTTCGAACTGCTGATGATGCCAGGCTCTCCAATGGACACATAGGAATTGGGGCAGAATTAATAATTAACTTGAAAACTGCTCCATAATCTGTATGTGACTCCGCCTGTAAGCAAATCCTAGACATTGTCTGGACAGCTAGCTCCGGGTATGCCCCAGCTGCAGTCTCACCGCTAAGCATCACACAATCAGTGCCATCCAGGACAGCATTTGCGACATCAGTTGCTTCAGCACGTGTAGGCCTAGGAGATTTAATCATGGACTCCAGCATCTGTGTTGCAGTGACAACAGGCTTTCCTTGTATATTGCATTTGAAGATCATCACCTTTTGAGCATAGAAAATCTTCTCAATAGGTATCTCCATACCCAAATCACCTCTGGCAACCATGAAAGCATCTGAGTTTGCAAGGATCTCATCAAAATTAGCAACACCTTCCTGGTTCTCAACCTGCATACAAAATTAATAACATATGAAACAAAAAACGCTGTACAAGAAGGAAATGTGCGTTCGGGAAGAGGGCCATGGAGGAGGTAAGCATACCTTGGACATAAGTAGGATTGACTTGGCATGTTCACCAAGCACACTCCGGACCATCTGAAGATCCGATCCTTTGCGTACAAAGGATAGTGCTATCATGTCAATCTTGTTGGGAACACCCCACTGCATGATGTCCACTTTGTCCTTTTCTGTTAATGTTGGGAGATCGACAATTACACCAGGGAGATTGACATTTTTTCTCTCCCCTAGAAGAGCAGAGTTCTCACACCGGCAACGGACTTGGCCTAGCTCAGGATCACATGAAAGCACCGTGAGTGTGATGGTGCCATCAGCGCATAGTATAGTGCTACCAGGCTTCAAATCTACAGCAATCTTTTGGTAACTCATGGAAATCATGTTCTCATCACCCTTAATGGAATAATCAGTGGTGATGGTAATCTCATTCCCCTGTGTCAGTTTTACAGGCTTGCCATCTTTCAAAAAGCCTGTGCGAATCTCTGGTCCCTGTACATAGGGAATTATTATGTGGTTCATTAGTAAACTATAAATTCCATAAGATAAAAAGTTGAACGAACGAAACATGTTTTTAGAAATTAATCCACTTCAAGCAAAAATATATGGTTATAAAAAAATACCAATCAATGCTTTAAAAAAATGTTACACAAGTTGATGACATCAACCATGCTATGTATCCAGTCAGTGGCTGAGTTAGTGCCAGATAGAGACCCTGCACTACTATATACTAGTATTTAGCAGCAGCAGCAGCACCAACAACAACAACAACAAAGGTTTTCAGAGCCAAGCAAGTTGGGGTAGCTAGAAATGAAACCCACAAGTACCAGCAAGTATAAAATTCTATCAAAGATTGTGTTATAATAGTGTATCCTCAGAAGAAGCATGAATTGTATCAGTAATAAGGTAGGCAAACATACACCATATTGGCATTTAAACCAAAACTAATAGACTAGCTGAAATATTTATGAAATAAGGGCTGACCGGACTAGCTGAAATAAGGTGATGAAGGCACCACAACAGAACAAAGTAATCAGAGTGCAAGCTTCAATAAACCTTTTATTTCTCTTTGATCAAAAAAATAAGCCTTTCTTTCAACAATTAGGTATACACATTACAAGCATTTGGTGTTACGAACCTCAATACTTCCTCCGTCCCATTCTATGTGTCGTTCTAGCGTTTGAAAAAAGTCCCATCATAAGTGTCGTTTTAGCCCATGGCTACCGCATGCAGCTATAGCACCTATCCTTTCTTCGCAGAGGCGCAGTTAGGCCCTGTTTTGTTCCAGGGCTAAATTTTTTAGCCCTGTCACATCAAGTATCTAAAAATTAATTTAAAATATTAAATATTAATTATTTACGAAACTAATTTAATAGATCGAGGCTAATGGATGAGACAAATTTTTTAAGCCTAAGTAATTTATGATTTGAGAATGTTGTGATACAGTAACTATGTGCTAATTATAAATTAATTAGATTTAAAAAATTCATCTTATTGATTATCATACTTTTATGTAATTAGTTTTATAAATAATTAATATTTAATCCTCTTAATTAGCATCTAAATATCTGACACGATCTAAAGTTTTACTCTGGATCCGAACAGAGCCTAGTTGGTTTCGTTTCCTCCTCTCGATTGAAATAAAATAAGAAAAGAAAACTCCTGAAAGTAGTACTCCTTATGTTGGAGCAGGAGAGAGAAAGGATGAGACGACCTGGTTAGCAGTGAATGAGAGTAGGGACAGCAGCGTAAACAGGTATGTGCGTTGGTTTCTGTGTGTTTGAGTAAAACGACACACAGAAGGGACGGAGGAAGTATATTATATCCGAAAATATAATTGTCATAAAAAAAATTAAGCAATCAATTAGTTAAAAAATGTAGACTACAGGTGAACAACGTTTTGGTTTTTAACTAAAACTACAGCAGAATACTTCAACATCTAAAATTAGTTTCAAATGGCTAATCCAATACGAAATCCAAGGACAAAGGTTACTCATGAGCTACGTACCAAGTAAAACATCAAAATACAGTATAAAATCCCAATGGCACAAGGTACATATACAGGGTTTCCACAGGCCTAACTGCGATAGATCCACCTTGATAAGCACATTGACAAAAGATGCAAATATATGTCATTGCGCAATGAAACACGCTACAAACATCATGCACACATGCACATCCAGTCAGTTGACCAGGATCCATCATATGACTAACACATCTAAAAACAAATTAGGTGCTGATAAATAACGCCCAGGTCACTATTCTAAGAGCATCTTCAACAACCATGTATAATTTGTACTACTAAAAGCTTGTTTTCGGTAGTTTCAAAATGGTAGTGGGAGAATGAATATGACTACTCTCCAACAACTCCCAATAAATTGATTTACAAGTGCTGAGAGTACTAATGATGTTGCTAAATGTGAGGTGAGAGAGGACTATTTTTAGAGAAAACAAACATTTAGTGTGTGTATATAGATAGCTGTTGGAGAGCAACTTTTTTTAATGAAGCCCAAGAATTAAATATAGGGATCATTTTTACGTGACTGTTAGAGATGCTCCAAGCCCGTTTAAACAACGTGCAGCATCAAGTTTGAGTAAAATTCGTGGTCACCCGTTGCCCCCAACAAACGTGCTACTAGTAATTTCTGCACAGGAGAGGCCACCGAATCTTTGCCCTTGTCTCAACCAATCTCGACAAGGCATAGGTCAAATAATAGAAAAACGACGACAAACATGCCATGGGCCAGACCTAAACGTCCATAACGCAACAATGGGTAACTTTCTTGGGTACACGGCCCGCACTGCCAATGCCAATCCATTCGCGGGTTTGCAGACTTAACTCTGTTTGCATTCAATTCAAAACGCAGCAATTAACAGATCCGATCAAAGCGGCTACGACCGGAAACCTAAACAAACAGGGTATAACTACCAGACATGGAAGATAGGAAACGCGGGCACCGGTGGAGATAGAAGCGAACCTTTGTGTCGAGCATGACGGCGCAGATGATGCCGGTGAGCTCCATGGCCCTGCGGAGGTTGTCGAGGGTCTCCTGGTGGTACTCGTGGGAGCCGTGCGAGAAGTTGAACCGCGCGACGCACATGCCGGCGCGCAGCAGACGCGCGCACATCTCTACGGACCGCGAGGCCGGGCCGAGGGTGCAGACGATCTTGGTCTTGGGCCGGCGCCGCCATATCTCCTCGGGACCCTGCGCGCCGTCGCCGACGCAATCCGCGCCCGCCATTGCCGCCGATGACGAGTCGGTGATGGCAGCGAGAGACGGGTAGCCGTCGGCTAGGGCTGGGTGGGCGAATGCGAGCATGGGCGCGGTTGATCGAGGCGTCAGGCAGGACCGCAGGAGCCGGGAGAGGAGACGACGGAACAGAGGCGACGCGGTTTCGTCGTTTCGAAGGGGTGGGGGACGTGTGAATATATATGAAGGGGTGGTGGCGGTGGTGGTGGGCTGGGCTTTGCGGCTAGGGTAAATGGTTGTACTCCCTCTAGATCTGCAGATCAAATCATTTTAGACATGTTCTAAAAAAAATCATTTTAGACACAATCTTAACAATATATTAGTATCAGCTAAAATGATAGTACTACTCAAATCAGCTAAACATTTCTTATTTTTAGCATTACGAGGAGAATCACCTGACACGAATTTCACCCGATTCAAGAATCACTCGGGTTCTATTTTTGTTCCATAATTCAAATCCAGAAGTCTTTTCAAATGTCTTCAGAAAAAAATCTGAATTGTTTATGTTTCTCAAAGATTCTAAAACCATATCAGACGCAATCTTTAATTCGACGGGTAGATCCATTTCATACTCCGTGTTAGTACTACGTCGGTTCTCTCCTCCTTTCCTGATCGCACGCCCCGTACTATTGGCATGCTGGTTGCGAGCTCCTCCAAGAGCTCCTCGTAAACAACTCAACAGGCTCGAGCCTCGGCGAAGCGTGGAGGCAGAACGACGCAGACAACGCGCCGCCCGAGGGGTCAACCGGCCGGAGCTGTTTGCAGCCTGCCCGCTCCCGATGTGAGTATGGAAAGGCGTGCGGCCCAGCAAAAAACCGCTGTGTGCATGCCGTGGAGCAGCAGTATCCTTGTTTCAGACCTGTCTTGTCGCCCCTCCAGCAGCAAATGCATGCCCGTAGTCGCCTGTGCTGCAGAGGCAAGAGGCCTCGGCATGGATCCCAGCGCCCGGCGTACCTGGCCATTGTTCGTTCCTCCATTCAAGGCAACACCGCTACAAGAAACCGCAGTTATACCTGTCGATGGGCTCGGGTCGCATGGCGCTCAACGGTCAAAACTTGGGGGCGCGCACACCGCACAGGATGCCGGGGAAATCTGGCGGCGGTTCACATCGCTGGGCCAAGTCGTGTCGTCGCCCCGCCGACGGCCACAGCTGCGGCCGCCGCGGCGTCTAACGCCCGGCAGGTACAAATTCCATCGGTCACGGGCCGCGCGAACGAAACAACGGGAGGCTACTACGCACACAAGGGGAGCCTGACAAAACTAGGTCGTCGGCCCAAGGACCGCTCACATTCAGACCATCAGCCTTTTCACCAGTGGCGTGGTTACAAGCTCGGAATTCTTCGTTGGGCCGGAATTCGCACGGTCCAACTGTTTTCTCCGTTCGGTGATTTTACACCCCAGCCATTGGATTCGTTTGGTTGCTGGTAGGGTATAGGCATCTCTCGTCCCCCCCCCCCCCCCCCCCCCCCCCCCCCTCTTCGAAAGAAATTTGTATTGGGACACTCTTTATATTAGATGTAGTTGAACAATACTAGATGTTGCTATCCACGAGACTCTGTCTATCGAGAGAGAAGACTATAAACTTTTCTATCTCCACGCACATGATACATGACAACTTAACATTTTGCAAAAAGATTCATTACTCTAATCCCGGACCTTAACGCGTCCAGTTAACCTTAACCTCTTCAAGTTCGCAAAGGGAGCAATTTCCAGCGCATGCGCGTTGAAGGGAAAATATGTACCACGGGTCCATCGTGCTTGTTTTTGGCAAGGGAGGACCGTCTCGGCACTATCACCTTTAGAAGATGCTAGATGCGCTGTGGGGCAAGGCGGCCAGTTCCAGTTGTCAGGAGGCGTTAGGTTGCCTGGTTGGGACCAGATCCAGCGGCATAACATAACAGTCTCGCCTGCTGAAAGCTGCTGTTGCGTGCTTTGCACCATCCAGCCCAGCCCATCACGCATACTCCCAGCCTTCCCTCCTAGGACTGTGTTAGCTAGCCACCACTGCCACATCCTGGAACGTCATACAAATCCCAGGAACAGCACAAGATCGAAGAACTTCTGGGACGCCCATATTTACTTGTTCTACTTCACGTGCACAGGAACACAATGTTTTCTTACTACGAAATACAGGCACAAAAAACATCTCCACAGGTCAGATTAGAAAGAGCAAGAGTCAGCGGGTATCATGATACTGCACCTACTATGCAGCCGTTAAATATCCGTGCTCGCCCTCCATCCGATATGACTGCAAGATTTTCTGTTAGCATTAAGCGACAAGAACTGTGCAAAACACTCACAATAGCATACTACCTTTGCCACACGTGTTCATCCTGTTGGCTCTCTAGCCTGCACAACATAAGGAAGTCGCGGAACAAAAGCATCAGCCAGGAGAGGTGGACACAGGCGATATATTCCTTCTCATCTTTCACCCAGAAAAGCTCTGGATTCCTTCCACCAGCTTTGTCAACATCGCTTTTCCTTATTCCCTCCTTGGGGATCGCGTGCCTCCCTGCACAAACGATAATTGTCAAGAGCTTCTTACAGAGAAAGAGGAGGCATACGATTCCAAGCACTTAACAAGTAACAACTGAATAATCTCTGCGCAAAGAAAGAGTTCTTCCCCCTTGCTCACTTTCATCGGATTCAGCACAAAAGATAAAGCTATGGCCAGAAAGAGTTTATTCCATGTTCCAATGGGTAGTAGTTTCAGTTTATGCTTCTGATGATCGGTTATCATTGAGCACAATTCCAAGCCAATGCTCATGGAATCACAAGTGCAATTTGGATAGACAGAAATGCACCAGCATGGCTCACTTGAACAGGAATGAAGGTACAGATATCATATCAGACAATTTTCATATCTTAATGCATGGATGGAACACTAGTTACCTAGAAGTACAGGGATTCCCAGGACAACTTTGGAGACTGGTAGATTCACAAAATGGCAACAAGCAATCCACACAAATAGCAATATATAAAGAACGCCAGTACTGCGATGGACCACTCCTGTTAATTACATTAGAAACACCACCTGTCAAGCTTTTGTTTTTTAAAAGAGACCTTAGTATCCAAATACTACTGTTTATATTTGATTTACCATAACCATGCTGATGATTTCTGAAACTTAAGGTGGCAGCACAACTTGCATACACAGCCAGAACAAGATGAAAGGAATAATGGAAAATTTACTTGACCAGAGCAAATCATAAGGGATTTGTACGGGTCAAAATTGCAGCTCCCTCTAAATTTGTAGACAAATCATTCTGCATAAGACAACGGTTGTTGCCAATTCCAGATAACTAGACTTTATTCCACTTAAAACGCACTTTTATCCGGGCATGGAGGACACATAATACTAACTATGATATGTGTATAAGCGCATACTAAAACAAAGTAATACAAAACAGGGAAAAGAAGGCACGAAACCGTGTTTTTTAAGCTCCTACTCTCTGAAGAAGACTGCTTCACACAGATGCACAGCGGCAAAGCCCATAAGATTCGCTTATCCACTCCCCTTTTCTTTGATAGCTGAACAAGTACAAAACTTACAAGAGGAGACAAAAGGGAACCGCATGCTTATTCCAATATTCCATGCTTTGCTTTTGTGCAGTCCCAAGGAAGGCATCACTAACAGAATAAGTTCCTTTTCACTTTATTTATATGCAAAACTGTATCTAATTCTTCTTCGGGATGCATCCAGTCAAAAAAGAAATTCAAACCTTTAATCTCTTGTGAGTGATAAAAAAATCCTTAAATGACTATATTCATGCTTTTATATGCTCAATATGCATACATATGTGATCAAAGCCGATTGTCCAGAGATGTTACCCTTCAATTTCATGATGAAATAGCAGTGGAGAGTAGAATTAGTTCAGAAAAATTAGATATAGTTCAAGAATCTTATTAGCCTACCAGCTCACAGACTGTCAGAAACCCCTTTGTGCCAAGTTCAAGCAATATCAACTATATTTGTTAATGCAGAATCAGAATTCAAGTGTTTTTGGAATTGACAAATAAGAAGATGAAGTGTGTAGGGTCCACAGGTACCTAAACGAATAAGTATAATATCTCTAAATCTCTTTTCAGTTGCTGCAAAGATTGGGTCAGGCTTGAGTGCTTGTTCCAACGATTCGAAATTCGCTCCTCACTTGCACACCCTATAAGACCAGTCTCTGCATACCATCTTGGCATGGGTATTCACAGTTTAGTATTGCAGCCAAAAGGTCATCTGACTCCCCAAGAATACAGCTCCAGCATGCGATGAACAACCCGTAGTTACCGAAATCGAAGGGATAAACTGCAGCAGACAGCTCCCATCAGGATTGTGCAGCCTACACCAGCAATCATACATAACAGAATCATCAGAGGTATGGGATTGATGTGTTCCTTGCTTTGCTTAGATAAAGAAAACGAGATCTCATCTAGGTCCTAATATGTGATGCATTCATTTCAGATGTATCATCACCAACAACAGCTACAGAGCCACGGCCATTTCCTGTCTTCCAGACAGACTTTCCCTCCAGAGAGACACTTGCTTTTGCATGGAGGAAATGTTCCATCAGAGCCAGGGCTCGTGCTTTCAACTGATGCTAAGCCTAGGTTAAAATGGACACCTGAATTACACGAACGATTTGTGGAGGCTGTGAATCAACTTGGTGGACCTGATAGTAAGTGTACACCTAAAATCTATGAACTATAATATAAAGCACGTGCATGGAAGATTACCATCTAAGAACTGTTCACATATTGCAGAAGCCACTCCAAAGACAATCATGAGACTAATGGGAGTGCCCGGACTCACTCTATATCACCTTAAGAGTCACCTTCAGGTATGTATAAATTTATCGTACAGTTGTTTTCCTCTATACGCCTACCCCAACTTGTTTGGGACTAAAACTTGGTTGTTGTTTTCCCCCATGAATGTCTCATGTCAATAAACTAAATTGTTTTTGTCATCACTAGAAATACAGACTCAGCAAAAACGTCCACACTCAAGCTAGCGGGGGAAATGCAAAAAATGGCAAGTATAACTGACAGCGCTCTCATTACATACCAGCTTCCTATTAGCTTAGTTCTGAACGTCTTTCATATCTCCAGTGGTTAGCTGCACCATGGCAATGGAGAAACCACCTGAAGGAAATGGATCACCAATCAGCCATCTAAACCTTGGAGCCCAGCCAAACAAGTAATATGAAATAAATCACAAATGTTTTGCTTCATTGCAGCATGTTTGGCAAAATATCACATAGTTTGGTGCTTTATCAGATCTGTGCACATAGGTGAGGCCCTTCAGATGCAAATTGAAGTACAGCGGCGGCTACATGAGCAACTAGAGGTAAATACATAGAACCTGAATATGGCTCATCAATGAAATTGCTAGTTTTACATCCTTATGAATGCATAAATTTTAGTATATTTTTTTGGCTGATGCTTTTCAAGGAGTAGCTATGACTAGATTTTGTGGCCAAATCTATAGCACAATAACAAAATGTTTCTTAAATCAGTTTATGTACACTGGAAGCCTACAACAGCCATCACAAGAAAGTTTATGGTGGGTGTAAGGGAAACATGCAAATATAGAAAACATTATAACCTTACAGCCATAGCGTCCTTGACATCAACAAAACAATTAAGTACGCTTAATCATCATAAAACCAACTTCATGGATACATAATAGTTATGTCTACTGAAAGATGCCGTTCTGACTGGATCTCAATTACATTTGCTTCTACTGATCCACTCAGTTTTCTTCAAACTGCCAGCCACTAACTTCACCTTTCTCCTACATGACTAATTGCATCACACATACATATCTATAGCTCCAGTGTGTCCAAGAGTAAGCATTAAAGGCTGTGAATGTCTATAGCTCCACTTTGTCAATAACGTGTATGCTGCATGCCAGGATATGACTTATACAATCCTCTAACGAGATAGACAGCCTTGTAGTACATTTAAATGAAAATTAAAACCAGTCTTTCATCAACCAAACTTAAATATCTTATATTGTTCTATAGAAGAATATGATGCTTAAGAAAGCTTAAGAAAATATCTTATTGTGAATCTGGGATACTACTCTTTCATACCTCCTTGCTTCCGATGTAAGTGTATTGAAGTCAATGCTCCTTTATGCTTGTTTGCACATGATTATTTTTTATTATGCAACATTATGATCATCCATAATGCAAAATCAGTGCACCCAAACAAATGGGAAGCACGGTGTTAAACAGTGATAACGTGATCACTTACACATATAACGACCCCTCTCACCAGGTACAAAGACACCTGCAACTCCGGATTGAAGCACAAGGGAAGTACCTACAATCAGTGCTGGAGAAGGCGCAGGAGACACTTGCAAAGCAGAATGCAGGCTCTGTTGGCTTAGAAACTGCAAAGATGCAACTGTCCGAATTAGTCTCCAAAGTATCAACAGAGTGCCTCCAGCATGCTTTTACAGGCTTCGAGGAGATTGAAGGTTCACAAATCCTACAAGGGCACACCATGCAACTTGGTGACGGGTCAGTTGACAGCTGCTTAACTGCATGTGACGGATCGCTAAAGGATCAAGATATCCTATCCATTGGCCTTTCTGCTCATAAGGGAAAGCAGATAGGAGGTATGGCCTTTGACGCACTGGCAAAAGAAAGAATAGGCGAGGATTTGTTTCTGGAAAAACTAAGCAGAGCACCTTCGAATCACCGAGAAATGTGTGAGAGGAGAGACGACTTGAGCATGTCATGCCAGGCAGCAAATCTGGACCTCAATATCAACGACACAAATGATGGGCCACAGAACTGCAAGAAACTCGACTTGAATGGGTTCAGCTGGGCCTAGGATGAGTATTCTTACCAATTGATTCAGACTTATTTCATCAAGAGTAACAACAAGTCGTTGCTTTCGGTCTATGTCTGCCAAGCAGGCAGCGGCAAAGAGAACAGGTAAAATCGGGTTATTCTTCCACAGATTAGAAACAACGGCGTATGTACAAATCGCAAGACTTGTGTGGTCCTCGGACCACAAGGTGCTGTCGGGCATCACCATTCAGAGAAATAAGTTGACTGGTAGAATAGAAGATATTCGGCTTTCTCGTCGTACTACTGTGACTCTGTAGTGTACTACAACAGAAATATAACGATTTTTGTCATAGAAGAACCATTTCCTCTTATTTAACTTTTTTTAGGAACGCTAATTCCTCTGAGCAATTGCTACCGGCAGCAATGTGCGTTGCCTACGCCCGCTCTGCTTCTATCTATTTCTAGTGGATCTGCAGACAAGTTATGTATATAGGTGAAAAAAAGGACATCCCGAGTGGATACGAAGCAGCAGCAACTCCCTATTAAACGGGAAACGAAGAATCTAGGTAGCAATCGCAAAAGCAAAACAACGCGTACCTCAAGATTGATCTGAGTGGCGGTGGCGGCCGGTCGGCCGCCGCGGAAGGGAAAAAATGCCTCCAGAAACTCGGAGCGAGCCAGTCGATCTTGAGAAGGTGCTTTTAAATCATTCATGGCTCTAGCTCCATCCCCGGATTTGGGTCTCAGCATATCGTCGATTTGGTTTCTTTTTAGGAGGTTTTCTTCCTCCCACTCAACTCACTGCAGAAGTTTGGTGTGAAACAGCAAATGACACAAAATAACGGTGCCCCACAGCAAATTATCCCTTCTTTTTTTGAGCACAAACTCACTGCAGCACTGGAAGGGTTCGCCGGTTCAGATTATGTGGGCCTTGCTAGTGTGGGGAGCCCAATTAATCTCCTTTGACTTGGTCCGAAACGTAGTCTGTGGCTGGCCCATCAGCGGACCAAACTGCTGTTTCGTGCTGCTTCGTTTGCTTACTACTCCCGACCGAGAAAGATCAGCAGCGTCTTCATCCACGGACCGAACCGTGTAAGCGTAACCGGGAGCTCCCCTCGTTAACAATTATGATCAGTTTAGTATAAAACAGGATGGGTGGAGTATTAGGCTAACCAGCAGCTGGCTAGAGAGAAAAGTGGCCTTCAGTCTTCACACACACTTGCGGCATGGATGCGTCCTGTGCCACGAACCTATTATTAGTTGTGCGGTTGTGCCTATTCGATCTCGTCCCGTAGCCTAGCTAGCCACCGAAGAAATTCGGCTGCCTAATTGTGCACTCCCGGCTGCACGAGCACCGATCTGACGCTCCTCAATTCGTCCCCCCGCCACGCCACACCCCCCCCCCCCCCCCCCCCCCCCCCCCCGATTTCAAACGCTGCCTTGACCCGGCCGTGCTCACACTTTTTTACTTCTCTCTCGTCTCGCATGGACTATCCATTCATGCCTGAAAGATGCTGGTTGCTGGACTATCCATTCATGCCTGAAATATTTATCATAATAAATATACTATACATAACTATAATTTCCAGTGAAATTCCAGGAGCTATACCCAATGGAACGTGAAAAGAAGAGGGATGCAATTAGGAGAAATGATCCCTATTTTTTCTTTGTAGCACAGGGCATTTTGGTCTACACATCCTCACTCTCTCAACTGAAATCAAAGAAAATATATTCCAATGTGTGTGGTGTCCTACAACAAAGGGTATGTTTTTTTATATATATTGGCATCCGGCAAATATTAGAAAGTTCAGTGTGATTTGACAAATGACAGAGAATAACGGTGTCCCATAGCAAATTTGGCCTATTATTAATGATAGCAAATTCTATATCCAAATGACTTGGTTCAATTAAATGTTAAATGCATAGACTACTTACCTTTCCTCCATAATTGTAGAGTATCTCCTACAGGGCCTCATGATAGCATAGATGCTGCGTCCTACAAATGTTCCTTGTAGAATTCATCAAGACGAGCTCTGTGCTGCATATCTTGAACTTTTTTCTGAAATTATTCGAAACAGATTAAAATTTATTATGTTAAGCAGATTTACAGAATTAAAAATGAAAAACGAATTTATTATGTTAAGCAGATTTACAGAATTAAAAATGAAAAACGAATTTATTATGTTAAGCAGATTTACAGAATTAAAAATGAAAAATGAATTTTTATGTTAAGAAGAATTCAAACACCAGAGATTAAAATGTGCTCACAGTGATAGCAACAAATTCTAATTAAAATATAGATATGCAGAGTTAAAAAGCGACCTTTCTTCGGAAGGCAGGACGTACGGCGGTAACGAGAGGGAGCATTTCAGGCACGCCCCCTTCTCCGTCCCGGCCAAGACAGCAACAAGGGCTCCAGCTGCATCGCCAGTTTCGACCACTAGCACGCAGCAGCGGAGATGCCGCCGCGCGCCAGCTGCCGGCGATGGCGTCGGTCGGGGGCTGGCCGGCGCGCGGGGCGGGCGACACACGTCCGTACCCCCCTGTCAGTGGTACAGTACAGCTAGCGAGGGCCTCTGCCAGTACACGACGATCATTATTCTCTCTCGGCGAATGTTCAATAATTCGTAGTAGTACCTCGTTTGAACCGCTGCTCACACTGTTTTTTTTTTTTTTTTTTTACTTCTCTCTCGTACTACTACAGCTTGCTTGTTGCTGCTTGATGAACTGCTGAAGTCGTAAAGCCCCTTTTTTATATACTTGTAGGATTCATGATTAATGTTATCTATCCCAGTTTGAACTTGAAGAGAGGTTAGACAGCAGGCGAGACAGCAGCTAGCTTGCGTACGTACGTGTTCCTGTTTTTCCTGCATGCCACATCAGACGGCGCCAACTTTTCAGTCTCACTACTACCTGTGGCATCTACTCCACTAGATTATTAGAGCGCTGAGAACAAGAACTAGTATTTGGGGGTGCCCGGGTGGACGGACCGGCATGCAGATTTGGGAGTAGTACTAGCTAGTTACAGTAGTACTAAGTACTAGTACAACGTAGTACCAGAGAGGTGCAAACGAGCGACCGAAGAGTGATTATTTTACGAGTAGCAATCAATAATACTAGTACTATTCTGTTCTTGTATCACCGCTGGACGAGTGATCGCGTATCTCTTGGACGGATCGCCAGTCGTTTGATCCACCGTCGTTACGCAGAGCAGAGGGTCGGTCGAATTAAGCACCAGTACAAAATACTACAGCCGAGTCGTCTTAAACAATTCGACCCGCCTGGCACGCACACGCATCCGAGCGCAGATGCCACCAAAGCCTCTTTTTTTTTTTTTCCACGCGGCCTTGCTGCACCGTCTCGCGACGAGTGACGACGCCAAACCCGCCTGATTCGGCAAGACGGAGAAGAAAGGATCCAAGTAAGGCTGGTTCCTCCGATCCTCCAGAAGAGAAAGCAGTAAACCGTGTTCCGCAGAGCATTGCATTGCCAACAATTTGCCAACGCAACGCGCGCCTACACCTACACGTAAAGATCGTCGACCGAGAGGCCGAACTCCGTGCAAGATCTATCGCTTTTCGGGGGCAGATGTGACGAGGACGCGACGCGCTTTCCCCACGGATCGGATGGGGTTACATGGGGCGGTGGGGGAGCGGCAGGCGGCTGCTGAGAGATGCCGCCGCGCGCGCCAGCTGAGCTGCCGGCGACGGCGTCGGTCGACACACGTCCGTGCCCCCCCGCCCGTCAGTGGTACGGTACAGCTAGCGAGCGCCGCCTCTGCCACACGACAACGATCATATTAAAAAAAAAATTCTCTCTCGGCGCGCGAATGTTCAATGCACCCCGACCGGCCGGGTGCCGCTACCTCTAGCTGTTCTGCGTCGTGTCTGGATACATATACCTGGGGCTTCCTCTCCTCCTCTCGCTACTAATATACAGTAAGCTCCATCAGAATTTAAGTACGTAGCAGTGCGCGGTGTTTCGCGGATGTACTGTACGATACTTTTGCGTCCGGCATGTGGGCTCATGTGCACTGAGCACATGTGCGCGATCGATCGAGCTGCTACATTTGTGACACCTAGAACCCGAGGACATCGAGTATAGGGATTTCAAAACTGGCGTAGTACGTCAAAGGCGCATTACTTGAGAAGAATACTGATATATATTTGAGGACGCTTATAATTTGTAAATAAACTACAGAAGAAGGGAGAAACAACTTTTTTCCGTGTGTAATTTCCATATATTTTGTTGCCTAAATAATTTCCTAGAAAGTTCAAGATCCATTGGCTCTATAATATATGCTACCTCATATCAAATCCTACAAACAGAGATTATGATTTACACAAAAGAGACAAAAGAAGTACAAGGAGGACTATATATGTTCCAGAGTTAGTTTCTCAAACGACCTTTGAATTGAGGATTATCATCATCATCATCCCAAGCGCATTTGGGATTTGGCTGACATAAATAAAGAAGTCTCTCTCCCTATATATATATATATATATATATATATATATATATATATATATAGTAGCACTACAGTCATTCACGATATAATGTGTACTATGTATCTAATAACCAATACAAACGTGCATCTGTGTTAGCTCAAAAAAATATATATATAGCTCTTAGCTCGACTATCAAAGAGGACACGCATGCGTGCACACACGCATTTCTGGCCCTTAGCTAGCTTGCAGTGTGAAAGTGATGAACGATATTGTATCATAAAAGCTGATCAATTTGTCGAGGAACAACTCGGCCGCCCACGCTTTCGGTCGTAATTTTTAATGAAGGAAATACAAGATGCATGGTGCAATAAACAAATATATTGCTATATATATAGCTTCTATTTTCGATAGACGTACGACGATGGATTGATGATGACGGTGCTGTGATTTGGATCCCAATTAACTTATCTGCCACGGTTGAGCTGCATCCCATATATATGATCAAACGAATATTCGGTAAAAGAAGACTTGTAAAATTGATCTATACTGGCAGCTCTAAGTTGGCCTTGTCACCTGGAGATCAAGAAACGGAAAGAGTTACTGCAAGGTGATCATCATCATATACGTACATGATGTATATCATATCACAAGAAGGAAACGCTCTTATAGAAGTGGCACTCTGGATAGTACTACTACATTTCACATGTGTAGATATTTGAATGAAATGCATGCCACTCCCAAAAAAAAGAAAAAAAATGCGTGCATGAATGAATGAATATATGGCACTACATCTATTTTATACAGCGTAATTTACAGTTAAAGAGTGCTATTGAATGAACGGATATAAAACTGAACTTGGTTTGTAAATTAATAACAAGATGTGAAATTTAGATATAGAAGATGATATGCATGTTTACCAAGAAATAGCTTTCGCCCATTTGAAGGCTCTGTGTGAGAATTCCATAGTCGTTGACTGGTAGGAGGGCCCCGGTGGAGTGGACGAGCACCACATCCTGGCCGAACATGGCTCGCAAGTCTATTGGACCCCTCGGAACCTCCATTGGAACTCCGTTGATGAACACCGTGATCGTCGCTGGAATTATTTGCATCAGACAACATCAGCGCCGATCAGTCCGCAGCCAGCTATATATAGCCAACTTATTAATTTTTTATATCATCAGAATCTTAATTAGGATTGATATCTACACGACCACTTCTGTCCGATCTCAGCGACGCTAAAATAAACAGAGATGAAGTATTGCTTCGTCTAAAAAAAAACAAAATCAACAGGACGAACTCAGAAATTAATCCACAGAAGAACGACATTGGCATCAGTCCTTGCCGTTACTTAGACGTTAGGACCCCTCTAAATATCATGTAGGACGGCGTGCGCGTGTACCAAGCCATATTTTGGGTCCAATCTATAGTATGAGGTGATCCAGCCTATTGATGGTAACTAGCACACAGGCAACTGCATGCATGCATGCACGCTAGCGTTTATAATCCTTCCAAGCTTTGACACAATTAACCTATATAGCCAGATCAGAAGTGGTTCAAAATATATAAAGTTGAAATACTTATCTTACACACGAATGTGTTGTCACAACAAGGAATCAGTTCTTTAGTGATAATGAATTTCATCACTAAATATCTATTTTTCATCACTATAACCATCTTGTGATTTGTACTGACGAAAAATAGATATTTAATAATAAAATTCCTCGTCACTGAAGGGCTGATTCTTTGTAGTACGATTAATTAGTACTGTGGTGGGTATATAAAAGCGGTTGATTAGGACAAACTAGTCCCACCCACTATACCTCCCATTTTGATGTTGTTTCGAATTAATGGAGAGAGAGGGGGGTAATTCCATGCATACGTGTATCTGCATGATCCATATAGATAGAGTGCTACTGTTTTCATTCAGTTTCAATTTTTATAAATGTTTGTTTCTTTTACGCTGATCGCGAGATGATGACTAATTTCAGTTTGTTCCATCAGGAAATTAGAAAAAGACCACCAGGCCCGTACGCGTATGCATATGTATCGTGTGCTATGATCTTATGCAGTGTTGTTGGTAGTCTTGTTGGGAAGTAACGGAATTAATAGTATACTGACTAGAAAGAGTACTGTAAGAATAAGAACTGGTGCAATTAAGTAACAAAGACGATGATGTGTAGTATGCACCCAAAAGATCTAAGATACGTTTCCTTGAATCCCGCCTCACTTCAGTACAAAGGAACCAAACTGCATGGGGGTGAAATCAGCATTTGCGTAGACGATGCACTAGCAAAAACCTCACATATATGACGAACTATAAAAAATTACCGAATTGGAGGCTTAAAGTTTTTTTTTTCTCTCTCGAAAATTGGAGGCTTCAGGTAATCAGGTTGGAAACGAACGAGATGATAAACTAAAAAAAAAAAGTTTCTTGCCCTTGCAAAACACATGCATGAAATAGACAAACCAACCGATGGAAGATTCCACAGGGAACAACCACGCACAAATTCAGATCGGTGTCCAGTGTCAGTGCGTTACTCACCTGCAGGCAATTGATGATACGAGTAGTACTGCTGCAGCAGCTGCGGTTGCTGTTGCGCGGCCGATGAGCTCGGCGCCAGAGAAGAGGACGACGCTACGGTGGTGCTCTCCACGAACCCCATCTGCCGAGAGATGGCGAAGAGATCGTCGTTGCCGCCGCTGTCCACGTCCCCAATCAGCCCGCCGGACGCTAGTAGCGGTGACGAAGCGCCACACGACGTCTGGAAGTACCCGCCGCCGCCGGTGCCGCCGCCGGACACGCCTGCACCGAACGCGAACAGCCCCAGCGACGAACCTCCCGTGCTTCCTCCTGACGACGACGACGAGCTCGCCTGCTGCTCGTACTGGCATGGTGCGCTCCCGCCGCCCATGGTGGCCAACGACAACGGCTGATGGGCGGCGCCGGACGGAACGCCGAGGGCAGCAGCAGCGCTAGCGCTAGCCGCGGGAGAGCTGTTGGTCGCTGAGGAAGAAGCGGCCGCTGCCGCTGCCGCGGCGGCGGCGGCGGCCTGCATCTGGCGCTGGCGGCGGCGCGACCGGGAGCGGCGGTTCTGGAACCAGTAGAAGACGTTGGCGTCGCCGACGGCGCCGAAGCGCTCGAGCAGCTTGCGGATGCGGACCGTCTCGTCCTTGGGCGGGTTGACCATGCCGCTGTTGAAGATGGACTCGAGGATGAGTATCTGCTCCGGCTTCGGAGTCCACCGCGACCGCACCGGCTCCCCGCCGCTCCCCCGGCCGCCCCCGCTGCTGCTGCCGCCGCTTCCGCGCTCTTCCGGGCTGCCACCCGACGATTGCCTGTCGGGGCTATTGCTGCTCCCGTCCATCGATGGTTCGGTGCGAATTGGGCAGCAGAGCGGAGAGAACGTTGGTTAATTGGAAGCTTTGGCTCTTGTAGGAGTGTGAGGGACACACACACACACACACACTGCGTGTGAAGGGACAGTAGGTTAGAGACTCGATCGATCGAAAGAGAAATGGCTAGGAAGCTTGAGGGAGATTGAAGTAACCAATTAAGGGGACAACACACACTTACACACTCATGTCCTTGTTCAGGGGTTGTGTACTTATAGGATCGGAGGGGGTTGGGGATAGCTCAGGAAGAGAGAGGAAAGAATGTCCTATCTACTGGAGAGTGGAGAATGAACTTTTACTGCAAGGCAAAGAGGCCCAAATGTTGGTTATAAGCGCCTTGCTACTGTTAGACTGTTGGTTAGGTGCCAACCAGTTTATAAGGAAGATTAAACACTGTGATAAACCCTATACTATTTTATACTCGCTTTGTCCTGGAGTACCTTATTAAGGAAGATTCCTTATGAAGTTTGTTGCTGTGTTTCATTTGCTGCTATGAAAATTCCTTCTTTTAGTTTTAGGGGTACTAACCGGTGGAGAACCCACCGGGCTTTCTGAGGGTATATCGATTAATCTAGCTTGCTGGCTGGAAGTTCTAATTGTGCTCTCTGTTAACTGCTAGGAGTGCTAGTGTGAGGCTGATATATAATTTATGCCTTAGTTTAGGAGAGATCCAGGAGAGAGTAGGTGGCATGATGACGAAGATGCCCACTGATTACTGTTGGCTGGTTTTTTTGGGATAGTGCAATGTTTCTAGTGATAGCAACATTGTCAGGATGAGACTAAGCAGCAGAAAGACAAAGAAAAATAATCCGCACCCAGATGCTTTGCATCTGACCCTTATTTCTCACCGACCAGTAGCTGTTTGATTGTCGTTGATACTAAGTTTACAGCTACTCTGGATGAAACAATTGCTTTTTTATTTGTAGTTGTGTGGCCTTGGTGTATGCATTGTATGATTTAAACATGCATTTTATTTCCTTCTACATGTGTACAAGGCAAACTGAATGATTTAGTCTCTGTAGCTACTGATTCTCTCCGTCCTCAGCCGTTACTACTAAGATATGCCATATATTCCCAGCTTAAGAATTGAAAGAGAGCACACATCATACAACAAGTTTGTAAGTTGCAACTAACCGGCGCTTTGTCCTTCCTATATTAAATATTTAATTCTGTTTATGCCATATAGCTTGTAGCTAATGTCCACGGTTAGTGGCACTACACAGATTAGGTTCCTATCCAATAAAATGGTGTGTTTGCATCAATCAACATCAGAAAAGGATCTCTGCTCATGGCCATCAAATCAGACATCCGCAATCGTAAACAAATAAGAACAGACATTTATGATTGCATCTCCGTTAAAGGTGATGGAAAGAGAAGCACCTGAGTTCCCACTATCATCACCAGATTGTCTTATCCTAATTTCTGGGCAAACCAATTATTAACGATTATACCACTAACGGAGTGATCCAACCACCACTTGTTCAAGTGTTAAACATCGCTGCCATGAGCATTATAACTTCGCCAAACCTACCTTTACTGTCATACAAAGTCTACAAAAAAGTGAGTGTAGTGGGGAGCGATAAATATATGCGCTGTATGTATATAAAGAGCTCATGTAAAAAATGATGAAAGCGAAGACATGCAGAGTCATTCTATCTGTGGATGACGTTTCTATATTCTTTTTGTGGCTTAGGAATTTCAAGTTGTGGGAAATATATTTTAATTTATCAGTCTATATGATAATAGAGAAAGATATTTTGAGAAAGACTACGCATGGCTGAGGGCGGTGTTATTTTCATATTATTGGTTATAGATATATAATAAAAGGGTTGTGATAACACAAAATTGCTGCCATCGTTCTTATATAACTAGAAGACAAAAGTTAATGCTGCAGGGTCATTTCAACAACTAGTTCCATGTAGCAAAATCCCTGAAAAAACAAAGGTTGCATGTAGCAAATGATGTAAAACAAAAATTAAGGTAAAGAAATAAACTTGAAGCAGACCCCAGATTTCATATTGTTTTTGCTATATATTTTAAGATTGTTGAAACTAACTGTTGGATATGAACCCAGCATAGGAGAGATCTAGCTAGCTGCTGTATATATATGACCATAATTTATTCTCATCGTGCTCGGGAAAGTGAGTTCTCTTCTCCTCTCTACATCCTTTAGGTCGGGTGTGTGTTTGTGTAGACGATGCTTCTCCCACACAATCACCCCCCAAAGAGAGTCCAAAGCACATGTGCTGTTAGAAGTTAGGAGGGGCAGCTGGGTCCCACAATTTGGCTTGCCTTGACCTTATTAGGGATGGTGCTGGGTCCCTGCTGCAAGCTCTCTCTCTCTCTCTCTCTCTCTCTCTCTCTCTCTCTCTCTCTCTCTCTCTCTTTTTTCCGTATAGGTAGTATCTCTGGTGTACTTTTTGCCTAAGTAGCCCTTGGCCTTTTGCGGTGGGCAGGATATGTGAAAGGGTGCTGAAGCTTGATTTTGGCACACGCTGAGTGAGGCTTGCTCTGCTCAGCTAAAATTTCGTATTTTCTTGACAAAATTCTGTTGTTGTTCAGTCCGATGCAAAATTTGAAATTATTATCATGCAGACAACAATTGTAGCTTAAAAACAAACTAAAGATTTTATCCCAGCAATAATAATTGTGGATTTATCATTACTGTTGAAGCACATATCACAAGTATCAGCCATCACTGTGAAACATCTGGTGGTACGATACAATCATTGCTTAGTAGGTAATCATGTGTTTGTTGCGTTGATGTGGATACAAATATCACAGTACGTAGATGTTGACTACAGCCTATAAAATACTATATAAGCAGGGGCGCAGTGCAATATTTGTTCTTCCCAGAACTTTTATATATTCTCAAAATTAAAATAATAAGCAGGCATTATATACTGGTCTTGATCATCGGTGCACGCAAGCATAGATTTAGGGTAGGAAGAAGACGTGGACAGGAGAACATTTGATAACAACGACCAAGTCAATTTATTCGTCCACAATATGTTTAGCAGGCTCAAAGACCCTCCCAAAAAAAAAAGCAAAATGAACCAATAAATAATCTCACAGCCGTTAGTGACACCAAACTCGATTAATTCGTGTAGCACACAATGTCCTCGTCGCCACTGAATATTGAACGTAGTATGCTGGGAGCACGCAGAGGATCCAAGCAGAGCATGACTGCATGGGTAGCATGTGGTCCCAGAGTCAGAGTGACTAGGGCTGACGTGGTGTGGACGTGACCACACCCTGGCAGGCCGGCTCTGACTAGTCTGACACGGCAGCAGGCGGAAGGGTCAGTTGCTGCAGAAGCTAGAGTAGGACTATTCCTCCGTAGGATCGGTGGCAAGTAGTAGTAGTAGCAGGGAATGCAGCCGGGCGAAGGCACCGATGATCCCCCCCTGCCGTCCAAAAAGTGCAGATGGGAAAGAAACGCGGCCGCGCGCGCGCGAGGTAGGGAGAGGGAGGGAGGAGACAAAACAAAAGACGGGACGGGCTGGCCGAGGCGACGGCGAGCCGTCGAGGAAGCGGACAAGGGCGCAGCGCAGGTCGCGGCGTGCGGTTGGCCCCCCGGGTCGGTTGGAGGCAGGCGCGCATGGCATGCAGGTGCCAGCGAAAGCGACAGCAGGCAGGCCCAGGAATGCTGGCTGTGCCGACGAGCGACGACGACGACCCGGGGACTGCGCGGACGGACGGGCCGGGGAGCAGCAACCGCGTCACGCCTGTCGTGGCCAAACCCCCTTCGTCTTCATGGCGCAGCGAATTTCCGGTGTCCGCACGCGGCTTTCCGCCGACCCCCCGCTCGCGGTGTCGTCAGCATCGAGTTCGGTTCCGCGCTGCAAGGCCAGGGGACCGGAATGGGGGGACGGGGATCAAAAGTTTACTGCGAATTCGCTGCGTTTTATTTGTTTTCGAGCAGTAAGATCATATATATGCGGTTTGGGATGCCGATGATGTTCGTTCGGATGCTTGGTTGCTTCCTGGACACAGAAAACGCGCGCATCTATTCATGGTGCCTCGCGCGCGGCCACTAGAGGCCGGAATGAGAGGACGATTCGCTGCGCATTGCTACGGTCCTAGCACTAGCAGCTAGCTCTGTACTGTAGTACGTAGTACTACTTACATTCTTCGTCGATCTTCTGCGGTGAAAGCTGCATGTACCAGTAAATCGGAGAAGCCTGCCGTCGTGAGGACAATTTCCACACAACCGCGAACCTGCAGTTAGCAGTGTTCCCGAGAACCTGTACTGTCGTTTTCCCCTACTACTCCCTCCATAAAAAAAAAAAGTGATGTTTTAGTTTTTAAGGTCTTAATTTTAAATTTTTGTCTTATTCAAATTTTTTTACAACTACTAATTATATTATCATTAGTTGGTAGAATATAAAATATATTTTATATATAATATAATTTTTTATTATTTATATAAAATTTTTAAATAATACAAATAATCTTAGTTAATATACGGAAATCTAAAACATCATTTTCTTTGGGAGGGAGATAGTATGTGGTAGTACTGGTATACATCATCATGCATGGACCAGCTAGATCGAACACGTAATAATTAACTTACGCGCTACCACTCCAGGCCATGGCGATCGAGACGACGTTGCGTTTTCTCTCGCGCGTTAGCTGATGAGGAAGGCCACAGACACACATCATCTTTTCGTTTCAAAAGTCTCTGTCGATGAATTCACCCCGAGAGCCCAGCAGCATGCGTGCGTCACAGTATAATCTATGATATCTTCTTACGTATACTCACCAACAACGCGTCTGAACACAGAGAACAACGTGCTGCCTATTTGGTTTGGTTTTTTATACTGTATTCTAAGAGTAAAAGCTCCATCTCAGTACAAGTCCTCTGCCCATGTCAGAGTGTTGATACAGTCCCAAATTTTCAGCCGCGCGCGTGCACGACCGACGGCCCGAAAGTTTGGCCGCGCCGTGGAAGGTGGACAGACGTCCGACCGCGACCAGGACAGGAATTCCATCGCCTGTAGTCCTGTACCACTTGCCACTACTACTTGTTGGTACTCTAACCGAGAGATAGTCACTCTTCCAAGTCCTAACCAAAAAAAAAAAAAAAAAATCATGCAAACATGCCTAACACCCTTGACCTTCTACCCTGCTGAGCTACTAAAAGTTGTTACTGGATATAAAGCCAGTGGAATCTTAGCATGACAAAGTTGGATAGCTTAGCTACCGCAATGATCAATTCACCCCAGCATGACACAAGAAACAGGGGCGCCAGCGAGGTAGGCCTGATGAGAAAATGATCTAGACGGTGCACACAATCGCTATGCCATACTACCAAGTTTCTGTGGAGACTTTCGTGAATCTCGAGAGAGAAATCTTTCATTCACTCTTATAAAGGTAGAAAGTGTATGTATTCCTAGGAATCAATATCCGTGCGTGTATGTGAGTATACTATATTGTGCTTAAACCAATGTTTCATTTTGGACACACAGATTTTCTTCGGTTTTTGGTATGAAATTTCTATCACACACATATGAGAAGTTTTGTCAAGACAGTGCAAAACATCACAATTAGAAAATATCAGAGGTTTGAGTATGGTTCATGTTCGTATACATCATCACTGATAAAAAAAAAAGTATCTTCCTCTTTGAAATTTTGTTGTCAGATCAACTTATTGCACGGTGCGGCAGTATCGATCCTTCCCACAAATTAATGGTACTACTAGCATAAATTGTTTCCTGCCGAGAGAATAAGGAGACAAAATTTTAGAAATTAGCTTCTCCACACGCTAACCGAATACACAAATCAATATTTCAGTGATGCAAATACATAGTGTGGCATAAAAGTTAAAAGTAAGAGAAGTAAAAGCAACGACACTGTGACGTAATTATCGAACTTAGTTTATACAGTACATGGCATACATTACAAAAGCACCTGATTAATTAAACAGACCAAAGCATTTTCTTTATCAAAGGAGCTTCGCGTCGACCATGCATGCGACAGGATTTGCCGTGGACATTCCGCGAGGAAGAAGACGAGGGAATAAGCTACAGATAGAGAACAACAATGCAACATGAGTCATTAATTGTAGCCTTTTGGCTCCTTGTCGGGATCATCTTTTTACAATGCTCATGATTGTGCTGGATATCAATATGTAATGCCAATTGTGTGTCCGTGTGCAGTTCCATTATCAACAACAAAAACCTGGCTGGGGGCGGGGAGAGGGGGTGAATACAACAAAAATATGCATCTTTTTCGCTAAGAGTGGGGAGCTTGAACCTATGACCGGAACCATGTTATCATTGTTAACATGAGTGCCCCTCGTGTTATGGAAGTTCTAGGATCTGACACACAAATGTTTCTTAGCCAAAATTGGCCAATTGTTTTTTCCGAGACTGCAAAAACAAATCATGTTTAATTTGGTTGTCATCTACCGAAGATGCGTCGACATATATATATGCAAGGTGACAGTGTCCCAGAAGTTTAATTTCGAAGCGCACGCTGACATGCATCTGCAGCCCATATATCTCCATATACTCCGCATGACCCATCACTTTTAACTACAAGTCTTAAAGTTAATTATATTATTTTGTTACACTAATTATTGGTCAAACAAGTCTTAACGTTAACTAAGGTGCAAGCAAGCCTTATAGAAAAGAAACAGTGGAACTATAAGCGAGGTGGACCTGGTTTTCATAGCGAATGAGTAGTAATCCTGCTTTTATGTGTTTTGTCGTTAGTAACCACTTTATGTGGCTATGGTACGTGATGTTGTGTTTTAATAAGCACCAGTATATCAAAATTCAAAGTGTTATTTGTTTTACATGTACGGTCACATGCATGAACGACACTAGAGTTTCCTCGTCATCACCGAACAGGCTCCATAACCATAAGAAGTCCACAGACACTAAACATAATTTTGTACTATATTGTATACTCCTAGGAGCTTTTCAACAGAGTCAGCGTCATTTTACAGTGCCAAAAATATGTTATCTTATTAAATCGCGCTATAATTCTCTACTATTCGTCAATGGCACTGGCACATATATCATTATATGACAAGTTATAGTACTTGGTTCAAACTTGAAACACGTCAAAAGGCGAACCAAAAAGTGAGCGAATTTTGTATGCGCAATAGGTATAAATAATAAATCAACGGAGCATCTCGCCAGTTCACTTCAGTTTCTTTATTTGACCCACCCCATAAGGCATAACCCACTATAATATGAGGATAATTCCAGATCCTTATTGTATAGTACTGATCTAAATGGATCCCGTGGCTGCAAACTCTGAGTAAATCAGTTTTCATCACCCACTGATCAAATTTTTTTTAAAAAAAAAATATGAAATTATTGGCATGAAAGCCAAAGGCAGGAGCACTACGAATTCATTAAGAGAGGAGAATGAGCACCCCTGCTTGAAGCAATGCTCAAACCCGGGGTTGGGGGGATCGTAGCTGCAACCAGAGATTTATTTTTTCGACGAAGCTTCTCATAGGATTATGTACAATTCTCATGAACTAATTGCTTGTTAACCAGAAACCGACTGCAAATTACTCCCGTATATTCAGCTGCAGTGGATAATATATACGTGAAGCAAAATGTCCAAACCAAAAATGATATCAGTAGTATAACAAACAATGAAGGATAATTTTCTTGGATAACAAAGAAAGAAAGAAACGGACAAGAACAACCCGGGATGCATGCATGATCAATCGATGTCACGTCCCGACACATAACGATGCGCCGGCAAATCATTCTCGGCAGTGGGGGACCAAAAATGGAGAAAATACCTTGATTCGCTAAGGAAAGGCACGCACCCCAGCCGGCCGGCCGGTCCCTTCTTTCTTTAGCTAAGAAAAAAAGCGGCCAAAGTGCGCCGCGCCCTAAAATTCCATGCCCATCGATGATCGATAGAGATACCTCGATTGCGTCCCAAAAGCCAAACCAGCGGCAGCATGTGCAATGTCTCGTTGTACTATTTGTTTAGGAGGAATCCATCTGTTTTGGTGATCGACCGATCATGCTAGGCCTAGGCCCTTCCAGAAACTGACTTCACTATTCCGGTACTAGTAGATGCGCGGCTGCAATGGCAATCATGCATTTAGGCTTTTCCTACTGTTCGTAGGGCAAGTTAATAAAACTGAAATGAATCTTTTTTTTTAATTATTATAGCTTGCCTGCAAACATGTTTGTCTAAAAGCAGCAAAAGCTGAAGAAACAAACTGAGCTAGTAGTACTGAAGGTACCAGAGAGGCATGGACACTGCAGGAAAACAGGATAGTTAAAACACAGAATGAACGCGACTAGCAGAGATGCAAGAGAAACGTGCCGAGAGGTCGAGATAAATAACGCCCGAGAGAAGAGAAAGAGAAACCATGCGAGTTTGGCTGTCGGGCGGGGTGTCCCTGTCGCGTCTCCAACAGCGATCTGCTCCCTTCCCCAGAAGCAGGGCATGCAGACAGAGCATGTTGCTCTCGACCGGATCATCTCAAACGAGGCCGGCCACACCCACAGTATGGTCAGCAATCGCCGCTTGACCCGAGCGCGGTGCGGCCCATGATGCTCGTCGCCAAATCCCGTAGAAACCTTTTGGCTGCGCTGCGTGCGGCTTTTCTTGGCAACTAAGCTGTTATCTCCTTGTCAGAGCGGTTCGGCACCCAGTGTAGTTCAACTGCATGCTCGGCCATACTGGTAGGGTATGTGCAGCTTGTTAACAACGTCACGCGGTTATGGGTACGTGGAAATTCCATCTGCCGGTACAAGCAGAGGATACGTATAGACACTGTATACCAGAAGATAAGAAGATTAGATCTCAACTTGTCCGTGTGCGTTGAATCCAGTCAAACCATGAATATTCTACATAGGGGGTCATAGCTAGGCGTACTATCGTAATCGTACTACAACTCGAATACTACAAGATTGGAAATTTTTCCCTACAGTTTCTACCAACTGGACTATAAGTACCTAATGTATTTGGTTAATTTATAGTATAATGTGCTTCTAGGTAATTATGTGCTAATAATACTATAGGGAAAAGCACCATTTTGTATAAGGAAATATGTCAACCATTCATGGAAAAAAGACAAAGAAAGGACTAAAACTGTCTAGGCCACTTATTAGTGAAAATTGTAGGGAATTTGAAATTATCTTGCAGCGGCTGTATGGTATTTACTGTAGTTTTTTTGGAAACTGGGTGAGCGTGCATTTGGGAGAGCTACGAATTCTCTTTTAAGTTGGTCTTAAAGCTAGCACGACTGTGGACTTAATTTAGAGGGTTTCTTCGCAGAAAAAAATAGAGCGGGTAACTTTTTTCCAAAAAAAAAAAGGAGTAAAAACTTGAGTAGGGGAAAGACGTTCACCCCTAGCTAGTATATAATATATTGTTACATACGTACCGCACCACCACTAGCCGGTCCAACCCAAGGAGAACGAGACTCTCTCTTGATTTATTGAAAATAAGAGCGCGCAAAAATCATGAACAATGTGATGATGTAATAGATGAGACAATGTTCAATAAATATCACTTATTCAGTAAGTTGTTCAAGTTGGATACAATATGCAGGTAGCTTTCTCTTGGCATTATAAATGTTATCGAAATTGACTTTTGTCTTTTCTTCTATTTCCTTTTGTTTTTGTAGAAAATTGAAAAAGCCTACAGTACATGATACGCATGCAATTGTACCTGTTATATATAGAGAGAGAGAGAGAGAGCCTGCCGGCCGAAATAGGCCCGCTGCCTGTTTTCTGTCGAGTACGCTCCTGATTTTGCCATCTGAGATGAGCAATTCACCGAACAATAGGCACATGCTCTGCTATATACGTACTCCGTCGGTGCATGCACGCTAGCTCGCTCTGGAATGCAAAAGTTACTGTACTAGTACTTTGTGCAAGTGCCGAGTGCCAGGGGCGAACTGTATGCCAGCGCACATCGAACTACTACGGTAAGAAGATCTTCATCCATGTACAGGTCACATCATCTCTTATGCAATGCTAGCGCAACCACCGGATCCTCCTTGATCGATCGACAAAAGCGCACGGGCTACAGCACAGATGATGCCGTTTTCTTCTGCCTCGCCGGCCGGGCGACCTACAAAAGGACCGAAAATATCTGTAGTGTCGTAGCGCATGCAGATCCAGAATTCCAGGTGCATGCGATCGAACAAGGATCTATCTATTCGCCCGTGCGGCGCGGCGCGGCAGGTGGTGGATCTGGACATGTGGGGGCCGGCCGGCCGGGCTACTAACGTGCAGTGGGTCGCGGTTGGCACAGGATGACCGCGGCCGGCTCCCGCGGCGGGACAGGGTGGCCACTTGGGCATCAGGCCGTCGACCGCGTTGTCAAGCTCTGTCTGTACTGTACTACTATGGGACGAGACGAGACGCACGTAGTACGAGTCCCGGCCAGTGCTAGCTGTCCACCCTGCAGGTGCAGGTTCTTTCTCTGGGCCGGTGTGTCGCCACGGCGCGGGACACCGCGATGACACGATCGACTCGCCTGATCTGATCGTGTTTTTTTCAGTGCCGTGGCCGAGAGTGTTTTTGCAGTGTACGTATCGCCGCCGTGTGGGTGTGTAGCTCGGCTGGGATGGTCGACGACGAGATCACATTTCTCTACGGGGGCGTACGTAGTCCAACGTGCCTGCTGAGGATACCCAAGTCAATCTCCGTTGCAGCGAGCTGCTGAGGCTTCTATATATATATATATATATATATATATATATATATATATATATATATATATATGCTTGCTTTCTTGGCCGTGTTCCACTATTTGGCATGCGTCTGCTCAACTCAACCTGCTCGTGGGCAATATACTAGTATAAAAAAAACACGATGTTTGGAAGCTTTGGCACCGGTCCACGCCAGAGCTGCCCCATAACTGTGTGGGACTTTTTGACAGTGGCACACGACTCTCTGTAGGTCTGCTTACTACTGTACCAGGGTACGTCGGGGATGCAAAGTTGGTTCGCCTTGCTGTTGCAGTGTTGCTGGGAACAGCTTTTGACGACAGTGAAAGTGAAGGGAAAAAAAAATATTGGTACTGTAGTGTACGATGTACTGGAAAAGGAGCAGCCAAGTTTGAATTTTGGTATACTACTAGCACTCATCACCTTTTTTGACTGGAATGTGTGTGTCGTAGTAGTACTACCATACCAACGCCGCGTTGGTTCGGCACGATCCACCAAATTAGGGACGCTAACGCTACGAAGTTACTCCATCCCTTGCAAAAAAAAAAGAGTTACTCCATGCCAATGCATGAAGCAAGCCAGAAGTACCATAGGTTCACGGGCTGCTGGGTCTTTGTTCTCTCATTGGAGGGCCGAACAGAGCACTCCGGCCGCCGCCGATACCTATGGGCCGGCCCCTCTTTAGGCACCAGGTGCATGCATAGTCGCCGTTCCAAATTCGACAATTAACTGCACATAAATTCGGACCAAATCCCAAGACAAGCATTCATCCATCCACGACGAACGAAGGGCGCACCGTTTTCCGTGCGCCTTGCTTGGGAACATAACAGGAATTGTTGCTTGGTGAATCAAGAACGACGACCCAAATATTTCCGCCTCATGCTACTAGTAACCACTGATCACATTGTGTAAGCTGTTCAATGGCTTCCACGTTCAGGATCCACTGCAGCGCGTCCGATGGCCACAGCCTCGTGATCGTCAACGGCGAGGTCGTCCTTGCCAAGGCCGACCCGGACGACGACCGTCAGGCAAGCAGCTCGCTCGCATCGCATCACTTCCCTTGCCGAGTTTTCCTGCTTGAGCTGCCTCTGCCTGCAATATACAACTATACGAGCTGTTTAATTACCGTGTTGCACCTGTCTTGCAGGTGTGGTACAAGGACCTGAGCTACGGTGACGGCATCAAGGACGAGGCACGCTCGCCGGCGTTCGTGCTCGTCAACAAATCCACCGGAGAGGCGATCAAGCATTCCGTCGGTCTCAACTGCGCGGTGAGTCATTGTTTATTCTCTCTGACTCTGAGCTCATACATAGACAGCCGCCGCCGACGACCCATGCAGCTAACCGATCAGGTGCGCGCCATCAGGCCCCACCCGCTGCGGTACGTGGACGAGTCGGTCCTCTGGGCCGAGAGCGAGGACGTCGTCCACGGCTTCCGGCGCATCCACATGGCGAACAACATGGACTACGTCTTCGACGCGGAGCGGGCCGTCCCTGGGCTCGGCGGCGTGCGGCACGGCACGCGGCTCATCCTGTTCCGCTGGAACGGCGGGCGGAACCAGCTCTGGCGGATCACCCCGCGCCCGCTTCTTCATCCGCCAGAGGCGTCGGAGTCAGAGGACGCGCGGCGCGTCAGAATCCTGTGCCACAGTGGCGGGGAGGACCTGAGCGTCACTGTTCGTGACGGCGCCGTCGTCCTCGCCCCCTCCGACACCGAGGACGAACGACAGGTTGCTCGGCGCACGCTTCCCTGCCAGCTTTTCTTTTTGCAGTAGTTGCTACAGCTGCTCATGATCTCCGTTACGCCAATGTTCACCGTTGCTCACACGCCAATGTTTCCCTTTTCCCGATACGCAGTGCTGGGTTCAGAGTTTCCTGAACACCGGACACATGACGGACGAAGAGGGCCACCAGCCGTTCGCGCTCGTGAACCAGGCTACAGGGAAGGCGCTCAGCCACAGGCGTTGCGGCGACGTCAAACTGGTACGTACTGCGCAGTACGAGTGCTTGCTAATTTAAGTTTGTTCTCGTTTCGTGCGAAATGCGTGACCCGATAACGGATCATGAGTGTTCTGTTTCGACCCGTCCTGACGGTATTTGTCAGGTCCAGCTCGCGGGCCACTGCCCGGACTCCGTGGACGTGGCGCTGTTGTGGACGCAGAGCGACGACCTCGGCGAGGGGTTCCACGGCCTCCGGACCGTGAACGACGTCGACCGCGTGTTCGACGCGTTGAACGGTGATGTCGGCGGCACGCACGACGGCACGCCCGTCATCGTCTTCCCCTGGCACAGCGGACGCAACCAGATGTGGATGTTGCTGCCGTTCTGCTACTGAACTTGACGCGGTGTTGAACAGAGCTTCCTCCGGTAGTACAATCGGTGTACCTTGTTATTTCTCATGGTATTGGTTGTTTTTTTTTCTTTGAGAAAAATCGTACTGTTATGAGTATATCGATGCTTAAGGCACGGTTTCTATGTAACATTTGACAATTGATGAGTTTGAAAACAGCATGTACTGTACTATTGTCTCGTGGTATGGACAATTTAGGTTTCTTGATGTTGCAGAAACTTCACTGTCATGTTTCTTGGACCGCGCGTGGAGAATGTCCTGGGAATTATCATAGAAACTTCCTCCGTCGAACGTTGACGACAAAGCATAATTTTATGATGCAGAATCTGCCAGATTACGGTTCAATTTTCACTTCAAGCCTTAGCAGCTTTTCATTAGTAGAAAAAAAATGTATGCGACTTGGAGGTTGACTTTTTCTTTAACAGAAAAAGAAAAGTAAAAGAGACTTGAATTTTTCCTTCCAGTCGCTGAAACGATCTAACACTGCAGAGAGCACTCAGCTACACGGAAAGAAAATCCCACATTCCCCAGTCCATATAATGCGTACTACAGCATACCTAGAGGTTTCATTTTATTTTGGTTGAGTTTGGAATGTGGTTGTAGCCTCAACAGAGGTCAAAGCTGGATTTGTTTTTCATTCAGTATCTGTCATTTATCTCAAAGTATATCCTGTCGCACTAATGTAACTCTTAGAGTGATGCATTTTTAACATAACAAAAGCATTGAACTCCAATAAAGCGTTACACCCATTCGAAACTCTAAAACCAGCAGAAGGCTCTAACAAATCCTGAAGTAGTTCTGAATTTATGCAGTAACTTTTCAGAATTATACCATCCAAGGCATGTGGAACAGTTGTTTCCGAACCTGTACAGTTAGCTCCTGTATGATTTCTTCTTTTCATATATAAATCAACAAAATTTGGGTGGTGGATACACAGAACGGGTACAAGGGACCTATCCTTTGGATAGTGTGGCAAGGAAGCAAGCTGAAAGAACGCTTGCCCACTGCAGAAAGAATTGCCTAATATACACACAACAAAAAGAACCAAAGAAAGGTGTGAAGCTATCCTATTCGAATGAACAAAAGACCACTGTGTGACCTCCTACTTTCCCTAAGCTCTAGAAACTGTACTCATCTGAATTTCTGGATGGGTTGCATCCTGGAAATCTTGCGACTTCTCCATTTCTCTAGCAATTTGTATGTCACTGGGGCTGAAATACTCCCTGAAGGCCTTCGCGGCAAAATGAGGGATCATTCCAACTACGATTACTGCAAGCAGCAGTGCCCAAAACAATGCAGTTCCCATCAACTTATAAATTGCCCTGTCATATAGTAACAGGATCAGCATAAAATTTTATCTGTAAGTTACTAGTAAGTAAAGAAAGCAAATAATCGAAATGTGAGCGTGCGTACCAGAAACCAGGCATGACAGGTATGGAGTCTATGACCATGACACAAATCCATGTTGCAACGATGCTACCCCATATCGCTGCATGTGCGATCCAGTTCCATCTAATGACATCCATTGCAAGGTGAATGTTGACAAGGATGACAACTGCCAGTGTCCATAGGTCCCCCAAGCTGGAGCCGTCAATGACACTCTTCCGGTATGCAAGGTAAGGGATGAAGAAAATTGCGAGGCTCTGCCAAACGGAATCCAGCATGATGAAAATGAATAGCCTTAGATTGTAATTCTCCTCACGCTGCCCAGCACCATAGAGTTGGGGATAATTCAGCAACGTCCTCCGACTGAGATCCTTATCGAGAATGGCCACAACAATTGTAGGGACAGCAGTGTATATCACAGAGTATAGCACACTGCTCCACTCCGTTATCGCTGTTGTCAAGGTGAAACCAGTGTAAAGTACATACCTGCATTGGTTAATGAGTTTATATTTGTTTCTTATGTAGATTGAACTAACCTTTTAATTATGGGAGGGAATTGAACTTACCAGAAGAGCACAAAGACAAAAGTAGCATTTCTGTAGAAGTTATATAAGATCATATAGCTCATTCTTTGGTAGTTCCAATGGCCATGAACCAACAACAGAGGAACCAAAAATCGGAATTGTCCCATGGCAAAGTCTGAGGCCATAACAGCTTGCCTTCCCTCTTGTCCACTAATTCCAATGCCAACATCAGCCATTTGAATCATGGATACATCATTTGCACCTGCAAAGGCATTTCTACTCAGATTTGGATAAAGGGAATAGAAAGACATAGATCAAGTTCTGGGATACAGTATAAAACAAAAGAAACTATACATACCGTCCCCAATAGCTAGAGTCATGTCACTTGTTCGCTTCTTTATTAGATCCACAATACCGGCTTTCTGAAGAGGAGCAACCCGACAACATAGAACAACGTCACAGGCTATCGCTGCTTCGTAAAGCTGGAAAGAAAATTATATTAGTCATGAGTTGATAAAACAGAATTAATGATGCTGATACATATTAAGTAAGATTCCATACCTGCTCTTCCATTGCAGTTTCGAAAATGTAGACGAGGCTGTTACCATCAATGATCAAAGCAAGGGGCTCTCTGGCTTGTGGATCTGTCGAGAGTGACCGCAGCTTGTGAACCATGGTGGTTGCATCATCAAGACTCTTTTTGCATGAATCTCTTGAGTGACTGTTGACAATAATCTGTCTCATCTCGCTAGTCAAAAGCTTGCAGGAATAGCCAATGGAGATAGCAGTTTCTTGTTTGTCACCTGTAAGTACCCAAACCTTGATCCCTGCCTGCCTCAGTTTCTCAATTGCCTCAGGTACTCCATCTTGCAGCTTGTCCTCAATGCCAGAGGCTCCCAAAAGGCGCAGGTTCCTTTCAACGTTGGCAGCCACGCCACGGAGCAGGTTCCCTCTGCCTAGTAGTGCGGTGCTAGCCTTTTCATAAGACATTTGCCACTCCTGAAACTCTTCTTGGCTCAGCTCTCTCACACCAATAACAAGCGTTCGAAGGCCTAGTGATGAGTATGAATGGAGATGCTTCTCAGTTGCTTGGATAACATCTGAATTCAGTGTTCTGTCGATGACTCCAAACATCGAGTTGTCTGCGCCTTTCACGAACAGCTTCACCGTCTTATCGGGACAGCCAATTATAACAGACATCCTCTTGCGGTCGCTGTCAAATTCATGAAGACCTAGGACATCATATCTGCAAATCAAGTACAGTAAAGGGAAATGTTCTAAGAAACATGGAAGGCATGAGTCACAAATAAAAGAAAAAAAAGGACAGATAGCAAAGCACCGGTCTTCTACAAACAAGCACAAAAACAGGTGGGCAGATGCATACGCTACTTAACAAACAATCAACCAACTAAATTCATCGAAGTATGTTATTCAAGTGAAGTAGTTGAGACAATTTGTCAGCTACTCCAGAAAACATAATCAATTATGCACAGTCACCACAAATGTACTACCCCATATGAGAGGCTTCGAAAACGTTGAGCTACACTATAGAGTCCAAAAAGAGGATGCAAGCAACAGACGCAAACAGCCAAAGTTCCAATTACTAAACGACATAGAGCAACCGCCAAGTACGGCTGCTAACAGAGTAAAGAAAACTGTTAGCCCTATTTCTAGCTAAATCTGTTAGTCATGCGCTCCACTGAAAGCAATCAATCAATCAGTGACTCATTCATACTGTAATCGAGAAGAATGTCTCAAAATCAATACCAACCTCTGCTTCTCACCAAGGACATCGATTACAATGTGGCCCGATGTTCGTTCAACCAGCACAAAGCCGTACGCCGCGGCGGCAGAGACCAGCGCCTGCTCATCCGGCGACTCACCCTGGTAGTCGATCACCTTCTTCCCAGGGTCCGGGCCGTCAGAGGTCATCGGAACAATGGTGTTGCACGTCGCGAGGGCAAGAAAGAACTCTCGGGTGTACTTCCCTTGCTCTGTATCAGCCCCATTCCTGATCAATCGTACCAGCTCCGTATCGGTGTTCACCAATATCTTTGGAGCCCAAATCCGGTCTCCCTCTGCTATAAGCCAAACGCTATCAATCCCCAAACTAGAAGAATCGACGGGGTAAGAGAAGAGAGGAGCTATCCTACCGACAGGTTGTTGCCGTGCGACGTCGCTGTAATCCACACCGTCAATGCTCGCACAGCGGAACTCCATCTTGTTCTGCGTGAGCGTCCCGGTCTTATCGGAGAAGATGCACTTAATCTGGCCGAGGTCCTCGTTGATGTTGAGAGCCCGGCACTGGAACCTGGTGTTGGACGACGCGTCGTACAGCCCCGCGTCTCGGATCATGAAGTAGGCCTGGCCGAGCCTTACCAGCTCCATGGAGATGTAGAGCGAGATGGGTATCATGATTTGGAACACGATGACCGCCATGAGGTAGATGAACACGGTCTGGGCGGCGATGCCGTAGTAGTTGTAGTTGCCGTTGCCGTCCTTGTCTTTGCCCGTCACGTAATCCCTCTTGTGGAAGAACTGCGCCAGGTCGAGCGCCGCCTTGTGGGTGTGCAGCCAGACGCCGGAGAGCGAGGCCACGATCGCGCAGAGCACGATGAGGATGGCGGAGAGGAAGAGGGTCTCGCGGTTCATGTGCGTCTCGAGGCGGCTGCGTTTCTTGGGCGCGCCAGCGTTGTTGAGCATGGCCTTGGTCTCTCGCCCCGCGTACACCACCACGCCGACGGCCCAGGCCGTGTTCTTGAGCTCACACCCGCGCAGCACGATGTTGGACGGGCCGAGAGGGATCCGGCGGGCGTCCCCCTCGAGCTCGAGGTTGCCCTGGAACCCGTAGATGTTGCGGCTGGGGCGCTCGCAGCGGATGACGGCGCCGGCGAGCTGGTCGGGCGGCGTGGACTGGGTCTCCTGCTTGGCGTAGCGAGTCTTGAGGTTGGACTCGCCGTCGAGGTTGAGCGTCTGCACGTAGGCCACGCCGGTAGGCTCGCTGGTGGCGAGGAGGACCAGGTCCGCCGGGAGCGACTCGTCGGCGACGACGCGCACGACGTCGCCGACGCGTACGTGCTTCCACTCGGTCGGGACGAACTGCGGCTGGCCCGCGCCGGCGGTGCTGCCCGGGGAGACGAGGACGGCGGCGAGGCGGCCGTTCTCGGCGCGGTCGGAGCGGTGGCGGCGCCAGTCCTCGTACGCGTCCTTGACGGCGGTGACGGCTAGGACGAAGGCGAGCGGCATGACGGAGGCGCCGCGCCCGAAGACGGCGAGCTGCGGGAGCTGGTTGAGGACGGCGATGACGAGGAAGTAGACGTACGCGATGCGGTGGAACTGCTCGAACAGGTTGCGTGGGAGGAAGGTCAGCGGCGAGTACTTGGCCGTGCGCACGGCGTTGCCCGCGAACTCGAGCCGCTCGTTGGTGCGCGCGGCGTCGCCCACGCGCACCACGCGCGCGTCCTCGTCGCCCAGCTCCTTCTGCGACGCCGACATGTGCCGCGACGACGAGCCCTGGTCCTCGGCCATGGCTGCCGCCTGGCGCTCGGGAGCTCACGGGCGGTGCGTCAGACGAGGATCAAATCCCCTCGCGTGTTTCCGGCCATGCAGGCCCTGGCGCGCGCGTGTCAAGATCGGATTTTGATCGGCGAATCGGAGGTGGCCACGGTTGGGTTGTTCACGGAACAGGGGAGGCGACGGAAAGGAACAGAGAAAGGGCAGGGCAGAGCAGAAGACGAGTTGGGTTTTGGCAGGCAAGCGCAGGCGGGTGATTTGGTCAAGGCGGATGCCTGGCTGGGAGTGTAACTTCGGTAACTGCCGCATTAAAGATTGGCTTGACCCATGGATGCTAGTAGTACTCCATTTTCCTAGGCCGAGTCAGCCCAGCGCGGCGGAGGAGGAAGAAGACGAGTGGGAGAGGGAAGGAAGGAAACGCAGCAGCCTCGCTCAAGAGGACAGGACAGGAGCTGAAAATGGATTAGCCATGGCGCTTAAATTCTGGCAAGGTTGGTGTGTGAGAGGACAAACGAAGGCCCGTTTGTATGAGAGAGAGAGAGAGGTTGACTTGTGGACTTTCGCCTGCGCTTCTGTATTTTGGACCAAGTCTAACGAGGAACATATACAAACCTTAATCTGAACCATTCTGTGCATAGTATTGAATTAGTATGCTAACCAGTGGAAGATTTGATTTTGATCTGTCCTCCTAGAAGCTTCTTCGCTGGCCGGTAGGACCGGACCACAGAAGACAAACGTGGCATTTCTTCATTACTATAGCTTTAACCAGTTTTATAGCAGCTTACCACTAAACTTTATCCAGTATAATTAATAGCAGATGAATCAAGCTGTCACAAAATTAGGAAGGAGCACGCGCTGCAAGCAGGAGCAGTCAAGGAGAACGGACGGGGAACGGAACGAGTTGGCTCTGCGTCTGCGTCGTCTGCGTGTAGTGGAGAAACGGCGAGGGGAGGATTACTACTAATACTACGCGCTAAGCAACCTTTGTTTTTTGGCGGTGGTTTGGTTGGTGCTTTGGGGCGCCGGCGAGCTTTGCTTATGTGGGAGGGAGGGGGGGGGGACTCAAGGAGATCTTCCAAAAGCTTCCAAAAGGATTGGTGAAGGTTCTTCTTCCGATGGTGTCCAGGTGGACCCAAATCGGTTAAACAGGAGGTTATCTGGTTGATGATTCGTTGGATTGCTTTCGTATCTTTCTTATCTGGGGCAAAAGGCTATGCACCGTACTCTTGTTTGGAAAGCTTGACTTCATGCTTAAGCTACCACTCCAAAGACAAGCTCACTATCTGAAACCTAAATGAGACATACAGTAGTATTCTTTATTCCTTTCGGGTTCGGGGTTGGGGAGACTTGTCGTTAATTTACCGTTTCAACTTTCGAACAATTGATTTGAAACAAAAGTAAAAGCATGTTTTAACAAGGCTACAAAACTTGAGTCAACGCGTTATTATTTTCTTCCCAATCTCAACTATTTCCTCGTCGACAACAATTAAAATACGAAGGTATTAGCTTCAATATGTTTAATTTTACAGTGTCATTTGCATGACTTTTTTAGAGCTTCTCGAAAAGCGACGGGAGGGAGGGAGGGATTTGCATTTACTTGCACGGCAATCACAAGGGAATGAAAGAAAGAAAGAAATCCGACTCAAGCCAATGATCTCCGGTGACTGGCTGACTTTTGCTGTGGGCACACGTATAGTACTACTTCTTTCTTCCATCTCTTTGAATTGGAATCACGTTACCACTGTCGCGACGATCACGCTAAAACATCAAACTGACAACGTTCTAGATTCCGCTTCATACTACTGTTTACGTTTTTTTAAAAACAAAAAGCTTAACATGGGAGAATCTTGTCAGAACACTGCTCCTAATCTACTTAGGAAGCCACGGAAGCAGCCGTTAAGCAGCTAGGCAGCCGCCGGGGCCGGTCAACTTCCGGACAGGCGCGGCTTGGGTGGGGAGAAGCAGAGCATTTGACATCTCTTTCAAGAGTACTACGGGCCTCGCCAACGACCGTAACCTCCGCATAAACTACGTCCATTTGTTTTGTCGCTGTAAACTTCGTGACCGGTCGTCGTCGTCTCCTTCTAGAAAGTGGATCAGGCGTGACGATAGTGCTTGCGCCACTATCCCACGAGTGAAAGGCTCAAGCCATATGATATGGAGTACTTATACTACTCTACTCTACGTGCTTTAATTAAAAACTTGCAAACTCTTTGCGATTGGTTTTCGTACAATATGCCCCCATGTTGCTGTACTAATACTCTATTGGTTTTTGAGACGTTGGGGTGCAACCATCAGAGTATGGACAGGACGGGAGAAGAGGAACATGGATTTGGATTTGGACTGTCCATTAATGGAGTCATGAAAGAAAGGGTAGTAGTATAGCGTCAATTCTTCACAGTATTTGACAGAAAACGGGACGTGCAAATACTGTGCAGAATTGAATTCATGAAAAGATGTCAAAGTGGGGGGGCGTGCAGGCCCTAGTTTTCAGAGCTTTGGATGGATGGATGACCCCCCACGAACTGACCACGCCATGGCGCGCGCAGGCACAGTACTACACAGGCCGGGATAAAAGAATGCGATTCTGCGAGGATATTTTATTCCAAGAGCCTGGATTGGTTCCGTGCTACAGTAATAGCAGAAGCGGCCAAAGGTGCCGTTCATTTCCTTTTCTCTTTTTCTGCCGCGGAGACGACCGGATTCGATTGGATCGCCAGCATGTCTTATGTATTTCCAGGAAAAAGGGGCAGACATGCTGGCTCCCGGATCTCCCACGATAAACAACAACAACGGCTTGACCCCCCAGCATGAACAAAAAAATCCGGTATTCAAATCGTCTTCAAACCCAATGATTGCAAATTCTCTAGTACGTACTCCTCCGTGGATTTCCAATTTTCCATCAGCTGCTGCGGGGTTTGGATTTCTTGTCAAGGAAGCGCGCTCCTCGGGCATCTTTTGACGAGAACATAATATTCTAGTCAGTGGATTTGAATATAATGAACCCCCCCCCCCCCCCCAAGCCGTCCAAAATTGACTAATGGAGAGTTTTTCTTTTTTAAATGACAGTAGCCTCATGTTGAAGATATGATCAAGGGAGAATCTGTTGGAATCATCGTGCGCGGTGGGCTCTGAAACTATCGCTAATTGACACCGTTAAACTATGCTGGCGCCGCCTCTAGTACACGCGCCTCCAAAGCCGGCATACGTAACGAACAAACACAGCTAGTATACCAGCCGAGCAAGGAGAGAGCGTGGAGACGGGGCAGACAAGTGGCGTGGTAAACCGGTTGGCGAGAGACCAGCCAGCAGCACGACCCGGACGGACCCGCGCGCTCCATCCTGCACGGCACTGCAACTCGATCGGCGGCACCGCCACAAGCGCACAGCCCACACAAGTGGAGAGGAAAAACGGGCACACGATATGACGGGCGCCGGAGGTACGCAAACAAGTCTCGGTGCCCCGTGCACGCCGGGCGTGACCGTCTCGTGAAAAAAAAAAGAAAACGGGCGCTGGGTGGCGGCGGTGCTGGTGCGCCGGCCGCAAGTGCTCGAGTCAATCCATCACTCGTGACAAGTCGCGCGCGGAGCAGTGCGGGTTACTAGCAGTTGGTTGCCCGCCTATCAGCGTCCTATACACGCTTAGCAGCCAGCCACGATTAGCCACGATGGTAGACTACTCGTAGATTAGCTGCCGGTACCGGCACAACCCTGGAAACGCGGAAGGGGGGGGGGGGGGGGGGGCGGGGGGGTGCGGCATTTTGGGACGCCTCGTGGGCGCCGTCCGGTCTGGCGTGTTGGAGTCCTGCATGGCCCCACACGTGTGTATACTCTTGTAAAATCGGAAAAAAATTTGGTGGGGGCGCACATCGTGACCAGTGCGACCCTGCCTTCGATAGCTGCCGCGTGTATCCAAAACTGTTCGGACGCACAGCCCTACCGTGGCTCTCAGACTTTGAGGATGTGCATGCGCTTCGGCTCCCAGCTGCGGCGTGCCTCGCTCGGCTCGTCCAATGCAGGTCGCTTGGCTTTGTTCGCCCAGAAACAATGAATACGATAGAGAAGCAACCAACGCAGCACTGCCCACGGCAATTCCAACTATATTGTCACGCCGGCGTGCGTCTTGAATCGCTGCCATGGGAGGAGGGCGCCATCGCCGGCGGCGGGAGGATGAGCGTTGGCCCAATTTGGATGGACAGGACGCTCGTTTCCTGACCCGTGCCCGTGCCCATGGGAGGAGGAAGGCGCATCGCGGCGGGTGTGGTGGGTGGGCGGAGGAGCACGCATCGTCGCCGGTGGGAGAAGGAGCGCTGTTCTGCCGGCCTTGAATCGTGGATTGCTTTTTTTTATTTTCTCCTCCGGCTTGCTCAGTCCGTGAGGATTGATTGGGTTGGGAAGAAGCCGAAGCCGACCATTCCACTTGCCTGAACGAGTCGTTCGCTCCTTCGTTCGATCTTTCGAGAGCCCACGCGGCAGCGATCGGAGCAGGGCCGCACCAAATTTTTTTCCGTCAAATCTTGGCTGCCGTCCGGAAGCCGTGCTGGGCGTCGTTACATTGGCGCGTGGGACCTCTTGTACGGATTCACGGTAAGAATTTCTCACACCCCAAAGTATGCTGGAGAGAAGAAGAAGAAGAATTACGTACTACGCCACCACACGGCGCACGCGTGACCGCTGCCGCCGCGCCACACACGAACCCCGTGTGCTTTTGGGGACACCAGGCCCCGCGTGTCAGCCAGCCACAACAAAAGGGTTCACGTTTTGTAGCCAGCTCGACACGCACATGCAGGGTTGGCTCCAGGACTCGCGCGCACGCCCACTTTCTAGATGGGCTCAAGGGATACCGGTGGGCATCGAGTTGATTGTTTGAAGGTGGCCTCTTCACTACAGTAGCCGCTCACCTAATTAGCGTGCGAAAGAAATTAAGTAGCTGCTGTCTGTGCCACTACGTGTGGAACATGCGGAGCGAAACAGTATGCATGCGTGCAACGTCAGAAACGATGAATGAATTATTTCCTCGAACCAGATCATTATTCCTCCCCACTAGAAAAAGACACGACGACGTTGATGGAAATTCTGGGCACTTTCGTGATCGGCGTTTCCGTCGGCGATCAACGACGCCAACTTGGAAAAAAAGGTCTCTGGTCTTATATGCCTGCTCTGGTCCCGTGCTGCCTTGGACAGAGAAATCCTAGCGCCTGTTGCTGACGGGGTAAGCCGCCGGGTCTGGAACTTCCACACCAAAAAACGAAACCGCCGAACCGGCCAGTCATGTCCCAAAGAAAAACCAACGCCCGCTGGGAGGGGTGGGGCCACTCGAGCTTCCAACTCCTTGACCGTGATCGGTGAGGGCGATCATTCTTGCTCCAAGACTGCAATACAGTATGCCTGAAAAACGTGGCGTCTGACGGGTCCGTACACGTGCGACCAGGGATCCAGGTAGGCCAATGGTTTCGATTGCTCTCAATCATCTTTCGCTGTACTGACAATGTCTATATTGGCTAGTACGCGAAAGTGGTTAACAACTGATATAATTGAGTAATCAGCATATAGCAGCCCTGCGGCGCCTCTCTGCCTATTAGTTAGTGGAGCAGTTGACCGGGGCGGGGAGAGGGAGACGCTGTCTGCTAGTATTGCAGATCAGACGTTGGTATTGGTCTCCCTTTCCCCCACTTGTCCCATGCACCGAACCTATTTCTGACGTCTGCCGAGTGCCGACAAGTAACTATCAGACCCATCGAGCCGCCCAAACTATACTATTAATATAACCTTCGTTATCCAAAAACACAGCATTTTCACGACGGCGACGGAAATTAAAAAAAATAAAGCAAAACGGAAGCAAGCAATAAATTGTACCAACGGCAAGCAGGCGATGCAATGCAAACCAAGAACTGAAGCGATCGAAAAGGCCATTATTACGTACCTCTGCCTGTGGCCGAAGACGTCGATGATGATGTGGCCCGAGGTGCGCTCCACGAGCGTGTGCCCGTACGCCGCGGCGGCGTACACCAGCGCCTGCTCGTCGGGGGACTCGCCCTGGTACTCCACCACCCTCGCTGCCGCCTCCGACTCGGCCACGATGGGCACGATGGTGTTGCACGTCGCCAGAGCCAGGAAGAAGTCGCGGGCGCGGTCGGCCTGGGCGCCGCCGGACCCGTCCTTGAGCAGCGCCATCAGCTTCGAGTCCGTCTTCACGGCCGTCTTCGGCTTCAGCGCGACGCCATCCTGCCCTGTGTTTTTTTTTTCAAGGAAAAAACAAGTGATTAGTAGTACGTCGTCATCGAGACACTGAAATCCCTAAACAACTAGTAGTAGCAGTGTTGTTGGATTAGTTGAAGATGTCCGCCGACAGCGATCACGGGCTACAGGTTCAGGATCGGTGCCCCTTCTTAGGTTGAACATTGTAAAAGGACCGGTCAAGACAGTCCAATGGCACCAAAAAACCTGTAGCAACTTCATTTTTCAGGTCTGACTTGCAGCAGGACGGTGCCTTTTTCAGAAAAGAACAGGGCGCAAAGTCCGTTTTAAAAAGTGCGATTTTCTACACTGCACTAACCAGTTTCGTACCGCACGATTGAAATATGGCGCGGGAAGAAACTAAGCTAACACTATCACTAAGTTTCCCCAGTAGTTTTTCGACCTTCGAAACGGGCATGGCGAGAATTTTTCACATGCATTGAATCGAACGAGTGCGTACGTACCTATGACTAGTCAACCAGCTAGTAGGTTGAATGAATACTTGTCCAAACCAGTTGGATAACGGAAACGTGCGTACGTACCTGTGGTCACGGAGGAGAGCCCATCGCCGTCACCGCCGCCGCCGTCGGTGTCGTCGCTGAAGTCGGAGCCGTGCACGCTGGCGCACCTGAACTCCATCCGGTTCTCCGTGAGCGTGCCGGTCTTGTCGGAGAAGACGTACTTGACCTGGCCCAGGTCCTCGTTGATGTTGAGCGCGCGGCACTGGAACCTGGCCTGCCTCTCGGCGTCGAACATGTGGTCGTCCTGCACCATGAAGTATGCCTGCCCCACGCGGACGAGCTCCATGGAGATGAAGAGCGCGATGGGGATCATCACCTGGAACTGGATCACCGCGCTCATGAACGTGAACGCGACCTGCGCGGCCGTGCCGTACCAGTTGTAGGTGGCGTCGGGATCGGAAGAGGATGAGTAGTCCCTGTTGCGGAAGAAGGGGATGACGCCGATCTCGTCGCCGTGGTCGCCGAGCCAGACGCCGGCGAGCACCGACACGACGGTGCAGAGGACGACGAGCGCGGCGCCCAGGAGGACGGTCTCGCGATTCATGTGCGTCTCGAGGCGGCTGCGCTTGGACGGCGCGCCGGAGCTGTTGAGCATGACCTTGGTGTCCCGGCCGGTGTACACGGCCACGCCGACGGCCCAGGCCGTGTTCTTGAGCTCGCAGCCGCGGAGCAGGACGTTGGACGGGCCGAGGGAGACGGGGGCGGCGCGGCGGCGGCCGTCGAGGTGGAGGGTGGCGAGGAAGCCGTAGATATTGCGGTTGGGCTTCTCGCACTTGATGAACGCCCCCGCGAGCGCCTCGGGCGTGGGCATGGCCTGCTGGGTCTCCTGCTTGGCGTAGCGCGTCTTGAGGTTGGACTCGCCGTCGAGGTTGATGGTCTGCACGTAGGCGACGCCGGTGGGGTCGCTGGTGGACAGCAGCACCATGTCGCACGGCAGCGTCTCGTCGGCCGCCACGCGCAGCACGTCGCCCACCCGTATGTCCCTCCACCGCTTGGGCCGGAAGTCCCCGGCGCCGTCCAGCACCGACGCGGCGCGGCGGTTCTCGGTCTTGTCGGATCGGTGGCGCCGCCAGTCCTCGTACGCGTCCTTGACGGCCGACACGCCGATCACGAACGCCAGCGGCAGGATGCCGACGGCGGGCGTGAACACCCCGAGCTGCGGGACGAAGTTGAGCGCGCCGAGGATGAGGAAGTAGACGTAGGCCACCCGGCGGAACTGCTCGTACAGGTTGCGCGGGACGAAGGTGAGCAGGGAGTACTTGGTCGTGCGGACAGAGTTGTCGGGGAACGACGAAGGCGGGGCGTTGTTGGTACGCTCGGCGTCGTTGACGTACACGAACCGCGCGTCCTCGTCGCGGAGGTCGCGCTGCGAGCCGGCGGCGCGCTCGGACGCGGACCGTCGGGTTGACACCCGCGCGACCCCGGCGGGCCCGGGCCTGATGGAGAGGGAGCGCGGGTACCGGAAGCTCTCGAACGAGGCGCTGGACTCGGCCTTGGAGGCAGACCTGAGGTCCGAGGCGAAGGTCACCGCTGGCGAGTCGGCGATGAAGGACCGCAGCGACCGCGATCGTCTGACGGAAGTCGTCGCCGGCGACGAGTGTCTCAGAATCGGCGACGGCACCGGCTCCGGAAGCCTGTCGGGAACGTCGTCCATACTCTCCTCCTCTTCCGTCCGAGGAGGCGGAGTCGTGGACGGCGGCAATGGCCGTTCTTGTCGCATGCTGTATCTCGTACTACTAGCTAGCCGCCAGCAAAGCACCAGATTTGCACAGATAAGATTGGATTCAACGAGGCAGTGGAACGAGAAGGGGATCCTCACTGGATTTTGTCCGTGCTGAAGTTTACGAGAGCAGCGGCGAAATTTTGGGCGGGGAGCTCGAAGGGAGCTCCTCAAGCGCGGTGATGACGCTGCCTTGCTTGCTTGCGGAGAGGAGCGGAGGAGGGCTCCGATGGACTCACTGGGAGATGCGGTGGCATACGGGCGGGGAGTGAACACAAGGAGTCAGTGGATGGCTGGCGGGCGCACGAATTGGACCGGAAGATGTCAGCGTTTGATTTTTGGCGCCGACATGGCTGCGCGTGGACACGGTTCACTTGCATAGTTGCATGGAAACAGACAGGAACAGGATGCAGCGAGTATGTTAGTGCTGACGTGGAGGCGGGAGCAGACCAGATCACTGCATTGTAGTAGTAGTAGTACTTGGCTAGGAGCGCTTTTGGGTTTGATCTCATAAGTGGCAATGTTTCTAGTTATACATGAACCATATATTAAACAATACATTAAATTCTAGAAATTTTCCTTTGCAACGTTTAACAATTTAAAATCTACTCGCTCTATTATTAAATTGTTATCGTAATTGCTGATAGTTTTGACCATTCAAAAAGACGTATATTGTTGAGGGCCGATACCGGCGATGACCGGTATTAGCGGTCCTCCGACTGCTTTACGTATAAAGCAATAAGCGACCTCCGTCTCGCCCGACCTCTATGCCGCGACGCGCGTACAGTGGCTCGGGCCCACAGACAGGTCCGCCTCGCCCGACCCCCTCGACCGGGGTCGGATCACCCGCCGCTCGACTCAGGCTCCCGACCTCACCATGACGGGGTCGGGAGCTCGTGCCAAAGTCCGCCTCGCCCGACCCCAGGGGTCGGGCGAATCGCTCCCTCCCGACCCTCAGGGGTCGGGAGCGCCACCTAGCGCGACGAAGGCGGTTGGTACTGAGTAGTTGAGTAATAAAAGCTCAACTACTCTCGTGGCTACCAAAGCCCCCCGCGCAAGTGGGCGTTTACCGCCCACGTCGCACAGTGACAGCGAGGCCGTCACTATGCGAACGACCCCCGTCAAAGCCCATCCCTTCTGACAAGACGGGACGGCTACGATCGACATTTCGACCGGGTACGGAGCTAACGATGACCAGTCCTCCTCTCCTCCGACCCCTCGTCGGAGGGTGACCGACCATACCGAAGGGACGTCCCTCGTTGACGGCCATCCCTGTGGCGCCATCGACCGAAGAAGCACCGCCATGCCTGCGACGTCATCCACAGCGACCGGCACGGAGTCTGAAGCATCAACAGCGCGGCCTACAGGACACCCGGCCATGCCGCCGCCCACACCTTTGCGCCAACTCTTTGTACGCCCACCTCCCTCCTTGCAGTATAAAAGGGGGGAGGCGGGAGAACGACGAGGCGGGATACGAGTCCAAGACACACGATATCTCACCCCACGTAGAACACCTCACAGAGACTTGGGAGTTCGTCCCTCTCTCGCCCGTTTGTAACCCCCTACTACAAACTGTCGCGAGTAACACGAACAGCCTCATCGAACTGGACGTAGGGCACGTTGCCCGAACCAGTATAAATCCTTGTGTCCTCTCGCGAACCATCCGAACCAAAACACGCACTCCACGATACTAATTACTCGTCGGCCACAACGAACGCCGACAGTTGGCGCGCCAGGTAGGGGTTCTTTGTGCGTGTTTTCGTCAAACCCCTCTCTTTGTTCGGATGGCTAGCCGCGCAAACACCTGGGTTCCCGGTGCACACGTGCGTTCGGGAGCCTCGACTTCGTCGCCATCTCAGATGGCGCTCTGGCACTGGCCGGTGCAGCGGCACCACCGGTTGCCCCGCTTGACCCCGGGCGTGTATCGCCTCTCGCTGGCACATTGTCCCGGGCGTCGACGCTCCCAGCTCCACGCGCCATGAACAACGAGTTCGTGGCCATGGTGGGCTGCGCATCCGAGTCTCTCTTCGACCTCCTAGATGGAGCGTCAAACGAAGATTCCGATGCAGAGTGCAGTGAGGGAAGTCATCATCCCTCACGCGAGTGCCTTATGATACGTGCGGAGCATCTTCCCGCTGCGGAGGGCGAGCGCCCTGCGGAATCGTCTGGCCCGCAGGACGGGACCCCACCCCGTGACGCGCAGTCAGGACGACTGCGCGCACGAAGGGAGGAACTCCTGGAGGTCCAGCGTCAGCTGGATCAGCAGCGTGCGGCGATTGATCACGAGCTCGCTCAGTGCGAGTCCAGTGAACACACCCGCACTGACGTTCGCGACTTACGAGTCGCAAGTCGTGACGATGGCTGCCCGCGCTTCCCACGGGCGAGCCAGAACTTGGCCGCGGTGGCGGCATTGCTCAGGGGCCTCCCTGAGCCTGTCACGCCGGAGGCCCGACGCGCCCAGCGCGAGGTTGAGGCGCTACTTGAGCACGCGGCAGTGCAGCAAGCTGAGAGCTCGCTGTCGCGTCTGCGTGGACAACGTGCTCAGAACACGTCTGTCCACCAGACTCCCCCAGCAGCGGATGGCACGGCGAAAGCCTCCGTCCGCGGTCGTCTGGGGACGAACAGGGACGCCCGCGCCACCCTGGATGCGCGGCGGCGCCGCCTGGAGTTCGACGATGGCACCTCCCGATCGCGTCATCCGCGTCGAGGAGGACGCTACGACGACGACGAGGATAGAAGCCCTAGCCCGGACGCCCCGGGACCGAGGGTCTTCAGTCCTCACATTCGGAACGCAGCATTCCCGCGGCGTTTCCGACCCCCGACCAACGTACCGAAGTACGCGGGGGAAACCAACCCCGGCCTGTGGCTCGAGGACTATCGCCTCGCGTGCCGGGCTGGGGGCGCGGAGGATGACGACTTCATCATCCGCAACCTGCCATTGTATCTGGCCGACTCGGCCAGAACGTGGCTCGAGCATCTCCCCGCCAATCAGATCACCTGCTGGTCTGACCTTAAGGAGGTTTTCGTTGGAAACTTCCAGGGGACTTACAACCGCCCAGGTAACCCCTGGGACCTCAAGAACTGCCGGCAGAAACCTGGAGAGTCGCTCCGGGATTACATCCGGCGCTTCTCCCGGCAGTGCAACGAACTGCCGCACGTCATCGGCGCATTCTTGTCCGGGACAACCTGTCGCTCCCTAGTTCACGAACTAGGGCGCAAGAGTCCCCGGACCGCCAGAGAGTTGCTGGACATCGCGACCAGCTTCGCCTCTGGCGAGGAGGCGGTGGGTGCGATCTTCGATCGCGCCCAAGACGCCAAAGGTAAGCGGGTCGAGACAGCCGGCGGAGGCTCCTCCGACCCTCCGAGCAAGAAGAAGAAGAAGAACCGGCCGCGTCCGTCCGGAGAACGGATGGTCGCTGCCGCGGATCGCAAGGGTGCCAAGGCACCCACGGAGGACATCCCGGACCACTTCGAAAAGAAGTGGAACGGTCCGTGCCCCAACCACGCCTTCCCAGTGAAACACTTATACAAAGAGTGTTCGCTGATGAAGAAGTTCCTGGCCGAGGAGGCCAAGAAGGGCAAGCCGAAAGGCAAGCCCAGACAGGCTCCCGATGACACCAGCAACGACGTCGACGCCGCCAACGGCGACGAAAACTTCCCGGAGACGGACGGCTGCCTTATGATCGTCTCTGGGCCGGCGCCACACGGCGGCCGACGTCGGGCCAAGCTGGAGCGCCGTGAGATGTTCGCAGCTGAGCCCGCCGTCCCGTCGTTCCTCAAGTGGTCGGAGTCTCCGATCACGTTCGACCGGTCAGACCACCCCAGCCACGTACCGCAACCAGGCAAGTACCCGTTGGTGGTAGACCCGATCGTCGGCACTAAGCGCCTCTCCAAGGTGCTTATGGATGGAGGCAGCGGCCTCAACATCCTCTACGTCGAGACCCTCGACACCATGGGCATCGACCGGGCGCGCATTCGCCCGACCGGCGCACCCTTCCACGGCGTCATTCCTGGGAAACAAGCTGTTCCCCTCGGGCAAATCGATTTGCCCGTCACCTTCGGGACTCCGTCCAATTTCAGGACGGAGACTCTCACCTTCGAGGTGGTAGGATTCCACGGATCCTACCACGCCATATTGGGACGGCCATGCTACGCCAAGTTCATGGCCGTGCCCAATTACACCTACCTAAAGCTCAAAATACCTGGACCGAAGGGGGTGATCACCGTCGGGACGTCCTTCCAGCACGCCTACCAATGCGAGGCGGAGACTGGCGAGCTCGCCTCCGCAACCGTGGCGACGGAGGAACTCGCTGTCATCCGCCAGCAAGTCACCGAGGACGCGCCCGACTCCAACCGCAGCACTGGATCCTTCGAACCCGCGGAGGGCGTCAAAGAGATCCGGCTCTACCCCGACAGCGCCGACGGCAAGACGGCGAAGATCGGGACTGCTCTCTCCCCCAAATAGGAAAGCGTGCTCGTCGACTTCCTCCGCGCGAACATCGACATCTTCGCGTGGAAACCCTCGGACATGCCAGGCATTCCGAGAGAAGTCGCCGAGCACGCCCTGCACATCAAGCCGGGCTCTCGCCCGGTCAAGCAACGTCTGCGCCGCTTCGACGAGGACAAGCGCAGAGCGATCGGGGAAGAGATCGCCAAACTCCTGGTAGCCGGTTTCATCAAGGAAGTGTATCACCCCGACTGGTTAGCCAACCCCGTTCTTGTGCGAAAAAAGAGTGGGAAATGGAGAATGTGCGTTGACTATACCAGTCTCAACAAAGCGTGTCCAAAGGATCCGTTTCCTTTGCCACGAATCGATCAGATAGTCGACTCAACTGCGGGGTGCGAAACCCTATGCTTCCTTGATGCGTACTCCGGGTACCATCAAATCCCGATGAAGGAGTCCGACCAGCTCGCGACGTCATTCATCACTCCGTTCGGCTCGTACTGCTACGTCACGATGCCGTTCGGACTGAAGAATGCAGGCGCTACGTATCAGCGCTGCATGATCAGAACCTTCGACGAACTCATCGGAGACATCGTCGAAGCCTACGTGGACGACATCGTAGTCAAGTCCAAGAAGACCGACCAGCTCGTCGACGACCTGGAGCGAGTCTTCACCAAGCTCCGAGCAAACGGCATCAAACTCAACCCCGAAAAATGTGTTTTCGGGGTCCCGAGGGGGATGCTGCTCGGATTCATCGTCTCCGAGCGTGGCATCGAAGCCAACCCGGAGAAGATCGAAGCCATCAACCGGATGGGTCCGATCCAGAACTTGAAGGGAGTGCAACGCGTGACCGGGTGCTTGGCGGCGCTAAGCCGTTTTATCTCACGCCTCGGAGAGCGCGTTCACCCGATTTACCAGCTCCTGAAGAAATCCGACCGATTTCAATGGACTCCCGAGGCACAGGAGGCTCTCGATAGGATAAAAGTTATCCTGTCCAAGCCACCGGTCCTGGTGCCTCCGACCCCGAAGGAGCCGCTCCTACTCTACCTCGCTGCGACGACTCAGGTCGTCAGCGCTGCTTTGGTCGTAGAACGAAGGGAGGAGGGCCACGCCCTCAAGGTTCAACGCCCCGTCTACTTTGTGAGCGAAGTCTTGTCCGACACGAAGACTCGGTATCTCCAGATACTGAAAATTCTTTACGGCGTCGTCCTCGCCAAGAGAAAGCTCAGACACTACTTCGAGTCGCACCCGGTAACGGTGGTCACCTCTTCCCCCTTGCGTGAGGTCGTCGAAAACCGCGACGCAACGGGGAAGGCCGCGAAATGGGCTCTCGAGCTCATGGGCGAGGGAATCACGTACGCCCCTCGTACAGCGATCAAGTCCCAGGCCTTGGCCGACTTCGTGGCGGAGTGGACCGAAATCCAGCTCCCCACTGCCCCCGTCGACCAAGAGTACTGGGTCCTCTACTTCGACGGCTCGTTGATGCGCGCAGGAGCAGGGGTCGGACTCGTCTTCGTCTCTCCCATGGGGGTGCGCATGAGGTACGCAATCCGACTCCAGTTTCCCGCCTCCAACAACATGGCGGAATACGAAGCGCTCATCAATGGGCTCAAGATCGCCGACGAGTTGGGGATCCGACGTCTCGAAGTTCGAGGCGACTCCCAACTCGTCGTCGACCAAGTCATGAAGGAGTCAAGCTGCCACAGCGATGTCATGGACGCGTACTGCCAAGAGGTACGCAAGCTCGAACACAAGTTTTTCGGTCTTGAACTCAAGCATGTCCCGAGGCAACAGAACGAAGAAGCTGACTCCCTCGCAAAGATTGCGGCGGGTCGGGACCAGATCCCACCAGGGGTCTTCTCCCACGACCAAAGCCAGCCGTCGATCCGTCCCAAAGACCCAAAAGGGGTCGACAACGAGTCGACCCCAGGCGAAGGGGTCGGATCGACTCCCGCGCCTCCAGGATCCGACGTCATGGAGATCGATGACGCACCCACGTCGGGGTCGGGTCCCCCAAACGATTGGAGGACCCCATACCTCGACTGCCTCATCCGAGGGGAACTCCCCACGGACAAGACGGAAGCTCGACGCATCGCGCGTCGAGCCAAGTCCTTTGTCCTTATCGATGGGGAGCTTTACAAAAGAAGCCTCACCAAGATTTTGCAGCGCTGCATCCCAACCGAGCAGGGAAAGCTGCTGCTGCAAGACATCCACGGTGGGGTCTGCGGACACCACGTGGCGCACAAGACCTTGGTCGGAAACACCTTCCGACAAGGATTCTACTGGCCGACAGCCGTCAACGACGCTGCGCACATCGTGCGCACCTGCGAAGGCTGCCAGTTCTACGCCCGGCAGACCCATCTGCCAGCGCAAGCGCTGCAGAACATCCCCGTCACGTGGCCGTTCGCGGTCTGGGGACTCGACCTGGTCGGACCGCTCAAAAAAGCACCCGGGGGCTACACCCATCTCTTGGTGGCCGTCGACAAGTTCACCAAATGGATCGAAGCCCGACCGGTGGCAAGGATCCGACCGGAAGAAGCTGTGGAATTCTTCCTCGACATCATTCACCGCTTTGGAGTGCCCAACTCCATCATCACGGATAACGGTACGCAGTTCACAGGAAAGCGATTCCTTAAATTCTGCGACGACTACCATATCCGTGTCGACTGGGCAGCCGTAGCGCACCCCCGGACGAACGGGCAGGTCGAACGTGCAAACGGCATGATCTTGCAGGGATTGAAGCCTCGGATCCACAACCGCCTGAAGCAGTTCAACGGTCGGTGGGGCAGCCGAACTCCCTGCCGTACTCTGGAGCCTGCGGACGACCCCTAGTCGGGCCACGGGGTTTACCCCCTTCTTCATGGTATACGGCTCCGAAGCTGTCCTACCAACCGACCTCGACTACGGTGCTCCGAGGGTGAAGGCGTACGACGACCAAGGGAACCAGACGTCCCTCGAAGACGCGATGGATCAGCTCGACGAGGCCCGAGACGTGGCGCTCCTCTGATCCGCCAAGTACCAGCAAGCACTACGCCGGTACCATGGAAGGAACGTGCGGGAGCGAGCGTTCAACGTCGGCGACCTCGTCCTTCGTCGCGTCACCAGCAGCCAAGGACGACACAAGCTGTCGCCGCCATGGGAGGGGCCTTACATCGTCGCCAAGGTTCTCCGACCCGGCACCTACAAGCTGCAGACCGCGGACGGACAAGAGTTCACCAACGCCTGGAACATCGAACAGCTACGTCGTTTCTATCCCTAAAACTCGTAGCTTGTCTGTTTTCCGCACCCCCCGAGCAGCGTCCGACCCCTGCTGCACAGGGGTCCAACCACGCTCGGGGGCTCAACACCTGCAAGGTGCGCGCATGTATTCCATGTGCAATACGTGCGCGGCCCGACCTCGCACGTTTTCAAAAAACTTGTGCAAAAACAAGTAAATCAAAGATAGGAAAGCTTGAGATCGAACTGGTCGGACCGCGAAAGTGCTAACGAGCCCACGGGGGCTATGGCCACAACGCTCACCAGTCAAGCTAACGATCGATCCTATCCGCGACTTACGTTTTGCACCGAGCCTCGGCCCCCCACCTAACGTTTAAGACTCAGAGAAGATAGGTCGTGGATAGGAGAAACACGAAGTCGAGTCGGTCGGACTACGAAACGCCTACCGCCCGCGAAAGGCTACGGCAACATTGCTCACCGGCAAAAACTAAGTGTCGATCCTGTCTACAACCTACGATTCTTTGAGGACACATAAACGGACGAGTGAGGGACAGAGCGCTTTTTCACGCAAGTGATAAGGAAACAGGCCGTCGAGGTCAAAATCACTTGTAATACAAAAACTTGTTTTTACAAGTTGTCCGGGCGCTTCGGCCTCGGACACCCTAAACACATGCTAACTAATCTACTCCTACTCTTCGGGGGCGGGGGTCCGCTCCTGCTCTGGAGTCGGGGGCCTCTCGTGCTCCGGGGTCAGGGGGCGATCCTCCTCCTCTATCCTCGCAGCCAGGGCGTGAGCCAAGGGGGCGACTTCATCCTCGATCTCGTCCAGTTCCTCGTCGGTGTACCCGGGCGCGAACCCCTGACTCATTAAGTCCAGCGCGATGCTGGAATAATGAGACCGGGCGATAGCGAACGCCCGGTGCACGCCTCGGCGGAGTGCCTCCCTTGACGCCTCGCGCGCACGCTCCTCCACCTGCTCCGTGAGCGCTGCACACATCGTCCGATGGTCAGACCACGCTGCCTAAGGAAGAGAAAGCTAAAAAGAAAGAGAAAGGGTACCACATACCCGCCACCGCCTGTTGAAGTTTCTTCACCGCTGTCCGAGCGTCGGACAGCTCCGTCCCCAGGTCGGCGGCCACGCCCTCGGCCTCCATCCTCGCCTCCCTCTCCTTCCGGAGTACCGCCCGAAGCCCGCCCACCTGCTGGCTCCTCTCCACCGCCACCACGACGGCGGCGTTGCGTACCTGGTGGGCGGACTCCAGCTGACTCCTCAAAATGCGGGCCTCCTCCTCCGCCCCCCGGAGTCGGCCGACCGCGGACTCCTCCCGGGTCTGGGCATCCGCCGCCGCGCTGCTAGCAGCGATAAGCTGCCGCTCGAGCGCCTGGCGCCTCCTGAGACCCCTCGAGAGGCGATGTCGGAGTGACGCCGCGATGCTGTCCAACGCGACCATCTCCGAAAGCTCCTCTTGGAGGGCCTGGTCTATGGACCCCACCGCGGCACCCCCCGACGCCGACCCCTCGGCCACGGGGGCCGATGGCACCATGGCAGCCACAGGCCCGCTGGCGCCCGCACCCTCTGGCGCCTCCCGCGGCGCCACCACCATCGCCTCCGCCCGCGCCGGCTCCGCCTCCGCCCGCGCCGGCTCCGCCGCCGCCAGCTCCTGCTCCGCGGACCGCGCCGCCTCGACGGCCGTCGCCACCGCGCGCGGGGGCTCCACCGCCCTGACCTCACCAGCCGCCGATGACTCCGCGTCACCGGCCCTTGGCGCACCGGCGGACGGGCGCCGCGCAAGCGCCTTCTTGGGCGCCGTGGCCAACGCCAGGACCATCCCTCCGACCCTGCACAACGAGCGAGCGGCGGTGAGCAGGACACTTAAAGAAAAGAAAGAAAGAATCAAAACTACTTACCCTATGGCCATCCCCCGACGACGCTTGGGGGTCGGATCCGACTGCCCCTCCGAAGGGCGGGGGCGCTTCTCGCTCGTCCGCGCTGCCGCCGGCTCCCCCGGGGCAGCCGTGGGCGCCACCCTCCCGCTCGGGGGCGTGCCGGCCGACGGCCCCGCCGGCGTCGGCGTCTTTGGCGCCGCTCCCGCTGTCGCGGACCCCGCGGCGGGCACGGCCGGGGCGCGACTCGGCGTCGCCTCCGACCTCCGAGGCTCAGACCTCGGTGGCTCCTCCTGTGGGCACGTCGCAGCCGGACCCCGGGGGCCCGACCCCGAGGCCTCCGGCCTCCGAGCCTCGGGCCTCCTCTCTTCCACCAGCGGGCGCGACCCGCTCGACCCCTGAGGTTTCAACCTCGGGGGCTCCAATGTCAGCACTTGGGCCGGCGGGCGCGACCCGCTCGGCCCCTGACCCCCTTGACGGGGGCCGACCTCCTCCTCCTCCTCCTCCTCTTCCTCCTCGTCGTCGTCATCGTCGTCATCGCTCTCCTTTTCCTCCGACCCCTGGCGGCGACCGCGCCTCTGGAGCTTCGCCGCCTTCTTCGCCTTCGCGGCGTCCTTCCGCCGCTTCTGCTCCTCGGCGGCGAGGCGGTTCGCCTCCCTGGTCGCGGCGTCCTCCGGGACGGGGACGAGGGATCGGCGGAGGACCAGGCCCTCCTGGCGCACATCAAATAGTCAATATCGACTCTAGAAAAGAAAAAAAGACGATCTACAAGCTAAGGATGGGGAGAACTTACAATTTGGACGCTCCCGGGCCACGGAAGGGCCCGAGGATGGTCGTCCAAGTCGACGTCGGCCTCCTCCGGGAGGAGGGTCTCCTTCAGGCGTTGCTTGAGCTCCGACTCGGAGGGGGGAGCTCCCGCCATCACCGACCCCTCCGCGTCCACGCCGGGCCCCATCTGGTCCAGACGGAGCGGGCGGGCCACCAGCGGAAGGACGCGGCGGGCGTGGTACTCCGCGATGACCCCAGCACCGCGCACGCCCGCCTCCTTCAGCTGCGCGATGGCCGCGAGAAGGCCATCCAGCATCGTCTGCTCCCTCTTCGGAGGACCCCATCGCCAGGACTCGGGCGCCACCGGGAAGACCCGCCCCGTGAACTCCTGCAGGGGACCGGCGGTGTCGTTCTTGAGATAGAACCATTGGCCGTGCCAGCCCCTGTGGGAAGTCCTCAGCTTCACCGAAATGTAGTCGGCGGAGCGGTTGCTGCGAAGGTGGATGCCGGCGCACCCGATCGGCGCCGGCCCACGCTCCGCCTTCAGCAAGCTGACGGCGAAGAAATACCGCCAGAGGTCGAAATGGGGCTCGATCCCCAAGAATCCTTCACACAACGCCACGAAGAGGGCGACGTGCTGGATCCCGTTGGGGTTGAGATGCTGCAGCTCAATGTTGTAGTAGTGTAGCAGCCCCCGGAAGAACCGGTGCGCGGGGATGCCGAACCCGCGCTCGTGGAACGGCGCGAACGAAACGATGTAGCCATCCGGCGGGGATGGCAGCGTCTCGTCGCCCGGCACCAGCCACTCCGCCGCCCCCGTGCGCGCGCGGAGGAGGCCGCGCCTCACCAGGCCCTCTAGGCGGACGCTCCGCACGTCGGACTTCCCCCAAGACGCCATCGAAGATGAGCGAAGTAAGTGGCTGTGGGGGACTCGGGAGTGGCGAGGACGAAGGAAGGCGAAAGGGCTTGGGAGCAGAATGCGCAAGACAGCGGAAGCTCGAGGAGGCAGAAAGCGTAAGTGCAACGGACGAAGCCCGCGGGTCCGTTTATATAGGCTCGGCCGAGACGACGACGCCCGCGGCGCGCCCCCTCGAGCAGCGCGCCCCATTCACGCCCAGGTGAGGCAGGTAAACGTCTCGTCACGTTTTATTGCTCACGCCTGCAGGCTCCGCCGGATCGAGCGCCACCGCACGCCGCCGAGCGACGCTTCGACTTATCGGGCCGGGCCAGCTCAGGTAACTCCGTGATACCGAACGACGGTTCGACTTATCGGGTCAGGCCCGCCCAGGTAAGAAAAACACATGGGCTGAAACATGCCCCGACGGCCCAAAGAGTTCGAAGGCTGGCCCAGCGGATGGGTTCGACAGCCGCTCAGGGCATAAACAGAGTGAGGGGTGAAAAGTGATGGGTCCGCTAGCGGCCAGTACCCCCAGGCGGTCGACCGCCCAGGGGCATCACGATTCGCGTTCGAGTCCCGGTCCGATCCGACCCACGGGTATCTCCCCGCAGAGAGGCAACGAGCCCTCAGAAGCCTATCGAACGGCATCTGAGAACCACGTGGGACGGCGACTAGGAATATTGGGGCCAACCGCCAGCCGGTTCGGCTGGGATCCCCCCGAAGGGATCCCGGGGCTCCACTTGAACTTACCCGTTAGCAGCTCGATGAGCGTCACGCCTCGGCCATCGAGGTAAGGCGTGGCTCGGCTCAACCTCCTCGTCCGACGGACGGACGCGCTGGAGGCACGATACAAAGACGAACCAAACCCCCGACCGGTCACTGCAACGAGCAGAAGACTCGGGGACGGAATCGCAAAAAGAGATCCAACGCGGGATCGCAGAACCTTAAGTCCCAAGGATGAGTTCGCTCTCGCGAACGAAAATTCCTTCTCCCGACCTGAGCGACGCCCGGCCCCCGAGGGGGCCAGACCTCGCTCGGGGGCTACACCTGCAAGGTGCGCGCTCGCGCGCGCCCCTTACAGCACAAATAAGGGATCACCACGATCGCTCTTCCTCCCGACTTAAGCGACGCCCGATCCCAAGAAGGGATCAGACCTCGCTCGGGGGCTACACCTGTAAGGTGCGCGCTCGCGCGCGCCCCTTACCGGTAGAAACGCTTCTACAAGCCACCTCCGATTAGAGCGACGCCCGACCCCTCTTATGTGGGGGGTCGGACCTCACTCGGGGGCTACTGTTGAGGGCCGATACCGGCGATGACCGGTATTAGCGGTCCTCCGACTGCTTTACGTATAAAGCAATAAGCGACCTCCGTCTCGCCCGACCTCTATGCCGCGACGCGCGTACAGTGGCTCGGGCCCACAGACAGGTCCGCCTCGCCCGACCCCCTCGACCGGGGTCGGATCACCCGCCGCTCGACTCAGGCTCCCGACCTCACCATGACGGGGTCGGGAGCTCGTGCCAAAGTCCGCCTCGCCCGACCCCAGGGGTCGGGCGAATCGCTCCCTCCCGACCCTCAGGGGTCGGGAGCGCCACCTAGCGCGACGAAGGCGGTTGGTACTGAGTAGTTGAGTAATAAAAGCTCAACTACTCTCGTGGCTACCAAAGCCCCCCGCGCAAGTGGGCGTTTACCGCCCACGTCGCACAGTGACAGCGAGGCCGTCACTATGCGAACGACCCCCGTCAAAGCGCATCCCTTCTGACAAGACGGGACGGCTACGATCGACATTTCGACCGGGTACGGAGCTAACGATGACCAGTCCTCCTCTCCTCCGACCCCTCGTCGGAGGGTGACCGACCATACCGAAGGGACGTCCCTCGTTGACGGCCATCCCTGTGGTGCCATCGACCGAAGAAGCACCGCCATGCCTGCGACGTCATCCACAGCGACCGGCACGGAGTCTGAAGCATCAACAGCACGGCCTACAGGACACCCGGCCATGCCGCCGCCCACACCTTTGCGCCAACTCTTTGTACGCCCACCTCCCTCCTTGCAGTATAAAAGGGGGGAGGCGGGAGAACGACGAGGCGGGATACGAGTCCAAGACACACGACATCTCACCCCACGTAGAACACCTCACAGAGACTCGGGAGTTCGTCCCTCTCTCGCCCGTTTGTAACCCCCTACTACAAACTGTCGCGAGTAACACGAACAGCCTCATCGAACTGGACGTAGGGCACGTTGCCCGAACCAGTATAAATCCTTGTGTCCTCTCGCGAACCATCCGAACCAAAACACGCACTCCACGATACTAATTACTCGTCGGCCACAACGAACGCCGACATATATAGTTTAAATATGTAAAGTTAAACATTTTTTTTAAAAAAGAAAATCTCTAGTGATAAATCAAATTATAACAAAACCTATGGCATTTCTTACCTATATTTTAATAAAATGAATGGTTAAAGTTGAAATCAAAGTTAATGGGACAACAATTTAAGGATGGAAGGAGTACTATATTTTAAACCAGACATGAAATATTTACTAATTGCAATTAGATATGGACTATTTTCTCTTTTTAAATTAATGTAGGAATTTCGTATATTTAGGGTGAACGTGGTGAATTCTTATAACTTTCAAATGTAAAGATAATAGTAGATAAATAGGAACAGGGCAATTACTGCTCAAATTTCCCTTCAAAAAGTTTGTGCAGTGTTATAATTCCATTATATTGTGCTCTTTCAGATCTATACGGTGGCGTAAATTTTATGGGTAGGCCTTATTTCTGTTTGCTCATCTATGTCAAGGCAGTAATAGACTCTCTCTTTTGTGACAAAATGCAGTGCAAGACGTAATGCACGCTGTAGATACACATACACTCAGCTTTACCTTCCAGAAGACAAGATAGTCTCCTGAGAGAGAGAGAGGAAGCAAAAAGACAACAGACGACAAGATGTGCTGAAAATTTGGAACCAGGTCATTCCAGATCGCCAGTTAAATGGCCACACACAACTATCACGGTACCCTTTGTCCACATACCGTTCCACGATATGGCTTCTAGAGGCGCAGGAAACGAGTATGATTGGAAGGTTCAGTCGAATCATGCGTTACATCAGCAGGAACGCTGGATGAAAATGCTAGTACATGTGCAAAATCTCATGTACTTGATGGTCAAAGGACTGCTAATTGTGGTTCAAAGTAATACGGCTGGAGTTCGTCGCATTAATATATTCCCACCGGTTTCTGCTTCTAGGGAACGGGTCATTAGTCCAGACGACTGCTACTAGTACTGCTAGTCCATATCGTCGTCGATTCCTTTTCTACTACAACACAATCAATCAAAATGGTTTTTTTTTCTCTTTCTAGATGAGATGGAGAACGGGTTCTTCCAAAATTATATGCTCAAAAAACAAGTCGGGTAAGCCCAGACCAGCTCAGAATGATAAAACCCGAGAAAACCTCAGTGCCTGTAAACAAAACATCTGGCTCGGTGGCTGTTTACCTGGTCCGCCTTTGTGCAGGGTCAACTGGTCCGAAATATATCCACCGCCACCGGCGATTACCGTGGCAAGCTCACGATGAGTCGATGACTCGTAGCCTCGTACTAGTTGTCGACACAGACGTTCCCAGCTGAAGCTGAGTTAATCCCGCGTGACCCGGGCTGCTGGTTCTTTCTCACTGCGTCGGCTGGAGGCCCACAACTGAGATGGGCCATTGCACCAGCTGCAGATCACTCCTTCCGACACATAAAAACACCCAAATTAGACACCCCGAAAATATTGCCCGGCACATTGGGAAACTCATTGTTCAAGCAAGCAGCTGAACCCGATGAACATGGCCCTGTCAAAGCAAGAACATTAGCGGCAGCTGAACTGATGAGTAACTCTGATAGCCAACAAACAAAACAACTCTTATAGCCAACATAACATACAGCGAACGGCACAAGCATATTAAACATAGGCATCGATCGTTGCTGTAATAGATCATAGTAGCCCATATCGTTTGGGTGTCAGCACGCACCGTCCAGACAAAACCCAACCAGTCCAAGAACACCAGTGCGCACGGATGCTGAGTTTCGCGCATGCTAAGGTACATACTAAACGAGAAGTACTAAAAAGGGACAGAATAGCAGGAGAGAGCACACGGGCATATACTCGTGTGCCACCAAGTTCTAGCTATAAGCTACTTCATGGATCGGTCAGGCCTCGCTGATGGCTCCTGACAATCCTCCTGACCTGCAGACGATGATGATCCGACCTTGTTGAAAATTCTGCCGCCGAAGAGTTCCTTCCCAATCCTCCCCTTGAAGGGGAACCTCCTCTTGAAACTGTTCCGGAAAAGGGAGCCACCACTCCGTCTTGGCATAAGAGCAGAATGGTTCCTCTTCAAGCCATGATTGCTGGGAGTGGGGTAGGCGCTGCTGCTTCCACCTGCACTGCCGCCCAGTGAGAGATTCCTACGAGCAGATCTGAGCGCAACATGCAGCGGCTCTGAGAATGGCACACATCCTTCGTCATCGGCAGCTCGCATGCACAGGGGGCAAGGCGGTTCATGGGCTTCGGTCTTGGGAGTGCTTTCCTCCAGGCAATCTGCATGGAAGACATGTCGGCAAGGAAGGACTGCTGCTACCGGCATGTCTGTATTTCGGACAATCCTATTTGAAGTCCATGGTGATTTCTGCCGCAGGAATCTCTCGCACAGGCCACACTTAAGAAATCTCACAGAGCTTGTGGGGGACCTTTGTGAATCAATACTGATATGATCCGAAATGTCAATGGAATCTCCATCATAACAAACATCATAGCTGCTAGCATTGCTCCATCTGAACCCTTCCCTTCTTGAACTTGTGTTAGGTCCAGGTGAGGCCTCCATCTTCCCAAGCTCACTCAATGCGCTATGGAACTTAAGCTCCGGACTTGCCAAGCTGCGACGCCACATAGGAGAAGCTTGGCTGTCATCACTAGGTGTTGTTCGCCCAGCATTACTAGCCTCTGGCATCCTGGAGGCTTCTGTTTCTGACACAGGATTCCGGAACACAAGTGGATAGACTGGTTTCGACATAAATGATCGCCTAGCAATATGATTGCGAGGTAGATACAGAGCTGCTTGTTTACTGGATGAAGCTATCTGACTTGATTCTGAGAATGGGGATGCAGAACTGAAACTGCTCCCAGCAGCCAAATGCCTCTGCAGCACATGAAAAATAGAAGTCAGCATTGCAATAGACCACAACCTTCTAAATATTTCTTCAATTTGTATCAGCCCTAAAAGATTGGGGGGGGGGGGGGGGGGGGGGGTGTGGGGGTGTTGACACATAAAAGACAAAATTATCATACCTCACTTGATTGAGGATAATCAGCAGCTTCTGGTCTTGATCCTAGTCCAACAAATAAAGCAAATGTTAATTCATATTGAACAGCAAGATATCCAACAAGAAATAAAGCAATGTGCAGTAAGTTGCATTCTCCTGTTACAGGAAACATCCACTTGTCATGAAGGACAAAGACAGAATGAAGGGCAGCAGTCTTAATCAATACTTCTCCTAGCACAAATGTGATTGTGTTTTCAATGGAATATCACCTAGCTTTTCTCAGGTGGCTTGGAATGTTTCTCAAAAGGGCTATGTTTGGTGTTTAGCAGAGCCACAAGTCTTCGGGACCTGCTGGCGATACCCCTAGTTCAGGGCACGGTTAACTATGGTCGCTGTTTTACAAGTGTTAATCACGTAATCTTTAAATGTTTGTTTTTGCTCAGGGTAACCTCATTCCTTGTAGTTTGTACCCTGCTTTCTCCTCCTTAATCAATACTTTGTATAAATAACATTTAACATATCCCAATAGTTTTAATGGACCGATAACTGCTAAGAACATGAAAATTGTGTTGGCATGTATTAACGGATCTATATTATGGCAATACGTATTTACTATGTTGCAGCAAGATCATGACAAACATAAATTCTTTGGCCTTAAATAATGTAAAGTTAGATGCAAAACAGAACAAGACATAATATCCCTGTCCAACTGTGATACAACTGACAACTCATTGCATGTAGCACAACATATAATGGAAAAATAAAAGAGTCAAACATCATGTGGACGTTGCATCTTAATACAGAGTAGAACACAGGGATAGCAATGAATCAAACTACAGGTCTCATTCATCATAATGACAGGTGTACTGTACACGTGAAGCAGTAACAAGAGGAATGACTATTCCATTGTTAACAATGCGACTAAAAAATTCTGCATTTATTTTTCAACAAAGTGTTTGCAAACAAATATTGGACCTATGCTACAGACAATATACTGTAATCGTTTTCTTAAGCCATACAATTATGTTATTTTTATCAGTAAAAGCCAATCCAATAATTCAACGAAGAAACCATATTACGAAAATATAGCCAACTTATTTAGCTGAACACTCACAATGCACCATATGGAATAAGGAACAAGAAAATACCTCCAGCAGGTGTAGAGAATTCACCAAGATCGAATCTTTGAAGAGAGGGAGTCCAGCGTGGAGCCTGAAGGCTGTCAGCTGGACTACCAAAATAGGAAAGTGCTCCATCAGACACAGAATGATGGTGATTGAGGTACTGATCACTGCCAAATGCACTCCTACTCCCTTTACTATGGGATGACAGTGACGACACGTAAGGTGGATGATCATTTGCTGGAGCGTCGTGAACCCTATGAGGCAATCCATCTGATGAATACCTACAATCCCATCTCCTTGATGTTGGAGGAGAAAAGCTCGAGTTTATCCGCCAACGAGGCTCGGTAGGATCCATGGAGAAGTCTCTGCTAGTAGGATTAGACTTTGTCCCATGTGGCCTCGCGGCCACGCAGCAAAGAGCACCCGTCTTGACCAATTTTGCCTGTCCTGTGCAGTTAAGATCACTGCTTGGTTATTGTTGACTGGGATAAAGCTTGATCGGCGCGATGAAAGATGCAGAGAATTTCAGACATATAACTCCACCTTTGCATACACGATGAATGTCAGAGAAGGACCATTATCTAGGTCAGAAATGAAAAACTTAGGGAATGCAGAGATATTATTGTCACAAATCAACAAGAATGCATATGCTTTGTTGTCGGTGCACAGCGTAATTCACATCTAACACACACTATCCTGTCCAGAATGACTAGATAAAGCACGTGAGACCTTTCATATCACCAAACCGATCTATTAGTCCTACACAAAAGCTTCATTTATGTTTACCGACGACGTACCAAATATCTGTGACCATAGATTTTGTCAAGTCTCATGGACACCAACCTAGCTCTAGAGTTCATTAAGCTGGAAATGAATCTGAGGAGCACATGGTGTGTTCATGTAGAAGCTGACCGGGACTAGTCAATAAGGAATTTCCCATCGGAGCACACCAAGAGCTCACTTTAGTACTTCACTCCACAATCCAATAAACCAGGTAACCAATCCAAGAAACTCGCACAAGATTATTACGGTATTAATAGATCGTACCATACGATGCTTATTTTGCACACATGACGATTAACCAAATAACCACATCAAAATGTCTAGTATTCTCCTCAATCTCAGACCTAGGTTAAAGGAGATGCTTATTATTATAGGTGACCTACAAACTAAACCGCTGTTCCTTCAGCACCAATCACTGACGGATTAGCAGAATCCTACAGACCGAGCTCAAGAATCGCAACAGACAGAACCCCGACCCTGGTCGCTTCTTCCACCCGATAAACCCACGCCGATTTCTGATTTTTTTTAAAAAAAAAATGAAAAGAAAGAAGGGGAAAAGCTGGGGAGCTGAGAGTACCTGATGGTCGGAGGAGGAGGGGATACGACGGACGGAGGAAAAGAAATAGTGGAGAAAGCGCAGCTTTTGACGATAAGAAAGTGAGGGGGCGACCTTTTTAGGTAGTACGGGGGAGCCGAGGAAGAAGAGGTGGAAAAGGACTGGGCGGAGCGGAGCGGACGGGTGAAGAAGAGAACCCAAAAAAGGGGAAGAAAAAACTGAGAAGGGGGAGCGGAGGAGACCACTTGGAGACGGAACACTGCGCGTCAGCGGGGTAGTGCTCTCGTCGATCCGGTATCTAACGGTTATTACTTTTTCTCAGCCAAAACTGTGCGTGCAGCCCATAAGACATCATGGCCCATCCCGGTCCGTCCCGGCACCAGGCGCTCGGGTCGTTCCAAACTCTAAAGTCAATGCCGCCGCCGAACGCCGATGCGCCGATGCTGCTGTCCCGCGCCCATCGGCTACCGGTGCGAGCCTCTGGACGTCCGACGGCTGTGGGTCTGCAACCGCAAGGTGCCATAGCTGAACTGAACCGCGCACCCTCTATTGGATACGCCGAGCTTGACGCAACATGCAGTGTCTGATCTGAGGCAAACTTCGGTACTAGCGTTGCCAATTGAGCTACATACTAGCAGTGTTGCAAGGCTGTAATGTCTACTGGTAATTGGTATTGCGTCTGAATGTGATTGATTTATTGAATTTTAAATTGGCATCCTGAAATAAAGTGATTGCACTTACTGAAAGAATCACTCACTTGAGATCCTATCACTGAGTTGAGAATTGCGATTATTATTGAGATGACACTCTTTCCCCTTGCCATTTCTCCTTTGTTTTCAGCAATTGTGTTTTGTTCTCGCCAGCTGTATGATCTACGACGTTTTCCTACTTTAATTGTAAAACATTTTGTTGGCAAAGTCACTCGTAGAGTGCTAGATGGAATGTTCGGTAACTTTTCCAGTTGAGATCCTTCTTTTACTATCTTTTTTTTTTGTTGTGGGGTATTCTTTTAGTAACTAACACACACACATACACAGCACAAATACCGGCAACCAAATCGTGAATACAGTATACTACAATCGTAGAAGGGTAAAAATGGAGCGTCGTCAGAATTCCGCTGCTCCGCTTGTCGCCAAGGTTATAAACGCACGGCGGGCGTGTTCCCTGGAAAAAGAAAAAAAGTTTACACGGTGCGGGCCGGTGGGGTGGTGTGACTGGAGGAGGCAGATGGATGGGGCGCTACAGCCGCTGTACGGCCCGACCCACGGCCACAAAGCCGAGATTCCATTCCACGGGGGATAAAATGGGAAGACGCCAAACCGCCGACGACCGTGGCGCCGGGCTGCCTCACTGCCCGCCCGCGCGCCAGGTGTATCAGAAGTGTATGGGAATGGGATGGGTGGCTGGCGTTCGCCTGGGCTGCGAGTGGAAATTTTGTAAAAAAAAAGCTGTCCTCCCGTCCGTCCTCGGCGCCAGCGTACGTGGCTGGCTCGTCGCGACGGTGGTTGGCGGTGCTGTTCCGTCGCGTTCCTCCACCGAATTTCCTCCCCTCCCCACACTATTGCCGATTTGAACGGGGCCCTGCGGACGGATCCACGCGTACGCGCCCCCTGTAGCTGTAGTAGGTTGGCGGGCGCAAGGGCCTCCTTGCTCCGATCCTGCTCCTGACGTTGATCACGATAGATGATGATGGCCTTGGTCTTGGAAGTCTACCGGGAGGCGCGTGCGTCGTCGATGACTCCTCTCCTTCCCAGTTCCCACACCAAGGCCGCCGTAGCATGCATGGCGACGCACAGGCACAAAACTTACTACGTGTCTCAGCATCCCTCGTCCGCGTTGTGTATCTACTAGTATACGGTGCGTACTGTTCCTCGATCGTATAAAGAATCGGAAAGGAATGTGAGAATCTCGGTTCTCCATCGCCTCTCCTATTGATGCTCAGATGTACAACACAAAACGATAAAACGACGACTACGCGCAGCGCAGCGCAGCTCGCACTTCCGCGTAGGTTCCGATCGATCGAGTACACGACGACGACTGAAAGAAATTTGTCCAATCTATCGTAAAAGTGAGAACGGTTCTAGCCAACCATCTAATCTCTGACGAACGATTGCAAATACGCTCACACAACAACAACGGCTATCCCGGAAATTTCACTGAAAGGGACCAGTCACAGGAAGAAGCTACAATACTAAGGCCCAAGGGCTCAGGACAGACAGATCGACAGCCAGCCACGGCGAAGGCGATGACGACGGACACGATCTCGCGTCTCGCGATCGTTTATTAATTCATATTCAAAGCACAAAAATTGTCGAGAATTAAGAAAAGAATGTAATATAAGTACTATAATGCAACAAAATTATATATATATATATATATAGATGTTATTATGTACTCCCTCTGTTTTTAAATTGTTATCGTCACTGAAGCTAACTTTAATCATTAATTTTATTAAAAAAAGTATGACAAATATCACATATTTTATTATGATTCGATTTATTATTAAATAGTATTAAGATATGACTTTTAATGTTACACATTTAAATAAAATTTTTGAATGAGACGGTCAAAATTACTGATCAAAATCAACGACGATAATAATTTTAAAACAGAGCGAGTAGTACTTACTTCTTTGTCGATAGGCTATTTGTGGTTTTCAAGACGACTATAGATGAAAAATACTAGGTAGCTATTTATTTATTTTATGTACTTATTGTGTATTTATATAAATGAAAAAATAATGACTAAAATCATATATTTCATTATGATAGTCACTAAAAATGTTTTAACTCCAACTCAAAATTTTATGCATTTGAACTACCTTTTATAATAAAAAGAAGTTAACAACATCGAATATTTATAAATGGAGGAAGTATATTACTTTCAAGAATACGACCCACTCCGACAAATGAACCTCAGTGGCCTCCAGTCAACTTCCACAACGAATCACAAATTCACAACAGAGGCCGGTGCGAAGCGAACACGAACGTGCAAAAAAAGGTACGGACTTGGACCATATATTAATTTGTGGCAATTTATAAACTCTCTTTCTTTTTTTAAAAAAAACTCAGAAATACAATACTGGTAGTATATCAGTTGTTGTCACTGATTCCTTGATCTCCGATCTCTCTCTCTCTCTCGCTCTCGCTCTACGCAAGTGGATCCAAATAATGCCGTTGCAACGGGAACCCAAAGCGCGCCACGTTTAGCAGCAGATATTTTGCGACATGACAGGGCCGAAGCCTCCAGAGCTACACATCTCAGCACCCGATCGAGCACCGTGGCAACTGACCCGAGTGTGGCGGAGAATAGAGAAGGGAAGTTCCGAGCTCCAGATGGTCAAGCCATCCCCGTATCCCTCTTCTTCTTTTTCTCATCTAGATCCGTCCAGATGATCAAAACCCGGGAAAATGAGCCATGTGAATGATTGGATCTGGATGGTGCCCAGTACCTCCTCTCCGTTCCGAATAAATTCGATGTGATGAGTGAATGAAGATGAGGGCATATCAGGTAAAAATGATGTAAGTTGACATATGAAAATTTCATCAACCATCCAGAGATAGTTGCATCAACATTATATCTGCACCAAAAGTGCCTGGTGAAATAAGATGTAAAATAACAATATTTTTCTATGTTGCGAATGGTATGGGGTGTTAGAGGAAGTAATACTGTATAACTAGTGAATTGTTTAAATTTTGGGGCATTTCTAAGTATGTCTTTGATTTTTTTCATGTTTATTGCACCACATTCACCTGAAACGACCTTGAGATTTACGAAGAAGAACCAGCACCCTATCTTCTCCAACAAGAGCATGGACCACCTTTATGTGGCTTGATTGAAGAAGAGAAAGCACAAAGTCCATACCTTCATTACGAAGCTTCAAATTCCCTTTCAGTTTTCAAAGGACCATGCCATCCACGTCCAGCTAGGGCCACGCCACTGCGAGATGCGTTACCTCTACCTCGCGTCATTTTCTTCCTAGCCTCTTTGCCGACCCCTAAGCTAAGGTTGCCGTTCACGCGAACGTTAGCCAGAAAGAAGGGGCACAACCGCACAAGGTCTGCTACAAGCACAACACAACGTTCATTCTTGTGATCAAGCACCAATTCATCCACAACGATTCATAAAATGTGACAATAGCAAGTGGATGAAATTCATACAACAAATCTACTACCATACAATTTCCTGAAAGCACAATCTCACAACAAGCTGCTACTGCTAATACAGCTAGACTAGTACTAGAGGACAGGCGGGCAGGCCTCACAGGTAAAAATCTTGAAGCCTGCACCCTTAACTACCATGACAAGGTACAAACCTGTACACCCCAAGAACCACCACAGAACTGTACATGAATGAACGATGAGATCACTCAGTTCATCACGACTCATCTTCCTGAGGTGACCAAGGACCTCTCCTGAGAACCCTGCCTGACCAACGGCTTTGCTGGCACAGGTAACTTTGAAGGCTCAGGAGCAATGACCTCCACAGAAGCATCTCCACTCGGAACCAGTTCTGGCTCCTTGGTGTAAGTAAACTGCAGGTCCCTGTTTGCAGCCAAGGCCAGTAACTCCGACTCCTCAAGCCCCTTAGTCGGGGCTATGCTACATCTGTCTGGTTTGTGCTTCGCAAGCGCATCCCTGAACTTCTTAATCTGCAAAGAGAGGTTACTGATCCCATGAGCAGTGATCATAAGTAGCAACTACTGTCAAACAGGCAAATACTGAAAACTGTTCCCAAACAACAACCCAAGTCCACTGGAAATTCTCCGCAAACTTGGTACATGTGTCCAAATCTAATATCGACTGGCAACTTGCAACTACAAGCTGAACGCATAATTATCCAACGTCTGTTCCAACTACCCTAATAACTTCAAAGGAGACTAGTAATTCTACAACGTCAGTATTGTGTTGTTTTGGTTCCAGGTCCACAGCCGGATCTTCAAAAAGAGTTGGAGTGGGCCTTTCCTTTTATGTGTTTCGTGACAGACAACGAGCAAGAACGTGCACAAAGAGTACAACATAGGATCAAGATCTTACCGTGGCATTTGTACAACTGAAGCTGCACAGCCGTCCCTGAGCTCCCCTGTAGAACCTGAAGAAGGGAAGGACATGGACATGGAGGCTGTAGCACATAGACTTGTGCTCCTCATAGTTCACCTGCAGGAACAGGACGTCCGGGTTCTGCTCCGCAATCTGGCAAATCTGCACAAGGATATTAAGTTTCTCAGAACAAACTGCGTGAAGAATTAAGAGCACGTAAAGGTAAATTCAGTTTCTGTCCTATTCACACCTTGGGGTGAAGAGCACGGCAACCGCCGCAGCCTGGGGAGAAAAAGTCCACGATGACGAGCTGGTCTCCAGCGTTGGCCAAGGAATCGACGAGGTCTTGGGCGGACTCTATCTCCCGCATGTTGGGCTGCAGGCCCTTCTCCCACCATCTCATGGATTTCCCAATCGTAAGGTTCATCTGCGAGAGCACGATAAACAGATCATATTATTATTAGTATACCCTACATCTATAATAATCCCTGCTTTACATGTTTTTTGTACTATGTAGAAAATTCTCAGAAAAAATAAAAAATGGAAGAATCTGGTCAAACACGTTTAAAAAAGTTCATGAGTATGAAATCAAATTAAAACAGTAATCCTAAGCAAATAGGAAAAAATATAAGTAGTAATATCCTTCCAAAGCAAAAAAAAAAAAATCTATCATAAAGAAAACTTTAATAGCACGGGAACTGCACCTAGAGAAAAAAAATAGAAGATAACACAAATTTACGCCTCCCAAATCTATATCCCCCGCAAAAGAAATCTGTATTCACCTGCACCGGCGACGCCATAAGACTCCGAGACCTCGATCTCCTGCTGACCCCAACGGCCAGCCTCCCGCCGAGGAACGCGGTCTTCCTCCAGGACCCGCCGATCCGCACCGCCGCCGGCGCCATCCGCGCCGCGCCGGCGCTCCTCCGACGGTCGAGGTTGCCGTACGGCGACACCAAACCCCCCTTCACCACCGCCTGCGCCACCGCCATGATACCGCCGCTCGAAGAGGAGCTCCCGAGGAGAGAGAGGGAGAGAGGACGGCGCTAGAGAGAGAGAGAGAGGGGGGGGGGAAACAATGGAGCTTTGGAAGGAAGGTTGGTGAAGCGGCGAAGAAAAGTAGCGCCTTTTAAAAAGGAGGCCCACGGATAAAAGCAATGTCAAAGTGAAAAATCGCCGCCGAGACTTTTTTTCCCATCCAGCCAGAACGCTCCCCCAGCAGAGGATTCATCGTGGCCGTCCGATGTAGCTGTCAGTCTCGCGGTGGCGGCCACGTGGGGGCTAATACCGTCTTTCTCCGCTGGCTTGCAACGTGGAGGTATTTTCGGAACGGATATATATAAATTCTTATCTGGATATATTATGGATAAGAATAAAATAAGCGATTGTGGGGCTCACATGTCACGCGGCCGCGAGTTCCGGTGGGTGTGGGCGTGGTGGGTTAAACCGGGGACTCGTGGCGGGCGGTTTTTGGTCAAGGATGAGGTGCGGGCCCCGCTTGACAGCAAATTGGAAGTGGGGACCGCATGACCAATCGTTTTGTTGGTGACGCGTCACATTTCTTTTTTGTTGATTCAAGGTGGCGACGAAATGACGTGGTAGCGAGAAGAGAAGACGAGATGACGTGGTAGAGAGAAGAGAAGTGAGCTGTGAGCTTCCAGCCAGTTGAATGATTGACAAAAATTTAGAAAATTTGTTAGTATTTTTATTGCGGAATAGAAAATTTGTGAGTATGTAGCGAGTTGTATTAACTTGCACAGGTTTTGAATTACGTCTTGCTCGTAAATTCGCCTGGGGTAATCCATGATCAATCAACTCGCCAATCCTTTTAAAATGTCCTTTGGTTCTTGTCTTATTTTTGACTCTCCAAATCTTTTTTAGATTAGAGATGACAAAATGGATGCTCTTATTTATTTTAACATTTTCAAATACATACACCTACCCGCATGCCTAAATATACACGTAAGAAGATGAGTTGCTGACTTGCTGACATGTAAAAGGTTTTTTTTTTTTTTTACCTCTCAACCGTACGTTTTCATAGAATCACTTGCCAACCAAATTCTCTTGGCAAAACGTGCAGAATGCTGCTTTGTTTCAACAAAGGAGTGAACTAAGCCACCACTATCTATAGCAAACCGATTGGATATAGATGCTATCATGAGTTTATCTACTTAGTACTATCTGCTATTCATAGCAAGCAGTTTTGGATAAAGGATAATGTATGCGGTAAGAGATGGTGCAGTCGCAGGAGCACGACTCTATTGATAGCAAATGGATTATGTCCTGTTGGTCGTCTATTTTAGGGCTTGTTTGAAAGCCTTGTAAGTTTTTTGCCGTGTAATCAGTTACATGCGTATTTTGTAGTGCACAACAAAATCGTTGTAATTTATTTTCGTCGTAAACAGTCGTTTGGGTGAGGTTGAAATCATTAAAGTCTATATCTGAACGGAAAGAAACAACACCTTGTTTGCCAGTACTACAAGAGGTAAAATATTCAGAATCTCTTTTTTTTCTTTTGCGAGAAATATTCCAATCTTTCATTCCAATGGACTTGCTCAACTGTGAGCACCATGTTAGATCAACAAAATCTCACAGGAAAGCTCCAGTTGAATATCGAGAAATTGAGATCAACCAAAATTTTAATCAGAGCACAAAACACAGAAGAGAGAAAGTTGAACCACATGTCGGATCAGTTATCAAATAGAGCATTGTTGGATTTAGATTTTCTTCGGAGCGTAAGGGCAAGGGAGATTGAGTAGCTGAAGTTTTTTTGGAATAATCCCCGTTCTCTTTGTTACAGTGTCCTGGAGGGGCTATTTATAGCCTCAGCCATTACATCTTTATCAATCTTATTACGGTAATACCCTTCTCTTTCTACTTTTACGTAGGGCATTCCGTAATTTTATTATCTCTTAGTACAGGCACAGCTGTGCCTCCGAGCTTTATACATCACGGGCCACATCCTTACATCGTGGATTACTACTCTAGTACAGAAGGATCTCGCGACCGAAGGATCCTTTGGATCAGTAGGATCCTCCAGGCCCGAAGGGTCTCTTGATCACGAGACTTACGGGATTATTGCTCGCGGGCTTATCGCAGGCCTTCGTGGGTTTTACGCCATCTTTCGAAAAGGGACCGTGGGTGGGCCTTGCCCCCCAACAAGCATCAAATTTCACACCAGAATATCAAACATGAACTAATATTGGTAGTATTTTGATTGGAAGAAAAGGAATCGTCCAGGGGCGAGCTCTTGTGTCTGCTCCTCCTTGCGGCATCATCACAACAGGCTAATCACAAACAGATCGAGAACTTAATCACCAGCACCAGCCGCTTCATCCACTCAGCGCATCGCTAGAACAGCTCGGTCAGAGAGCCTTGTCGCTTGCCCCCTTGTGGTCAGATGGACATGGAAAGAAAAGCGGCAGGGGCGAATTGGACGATGCGGGGGAAGCGGCAGGCAAAGCTCAATGCACCGTGATCCCCTGCGAATCTTCGGTTGCCAGGCCAGCTCGCCGTTGGGCCCGCTCGCTTCCGCAGCGAGTGGGTTAGTGGAAGCCTGGAATGGAAGGACACCACGCCGTCTTGGTCGAAATCGCCGCCGCCTTCCTGGGTGGAGATCCGCCGCCACTGAGAAAGTTGGAAGGAGTCGACAGGGGCGAGAGGACGAACCAGACAGATGGCCGCCGCCGCGGCCACCCAAGTTCGCCACCACCCGATACTAGACCGCCGCCGCCAGTCCAGGTGCCGACGCCAGCTTCACCTTCGGGACGAGATATAGCCCGATAGATGTCGTATTTCTTTTCGGGCCTGGCGAGGCGATTTTTTCTTTCCGACGGAATCGGCCCAAACCAGGTGTAATATTTGTGGTCCCACCGGCTATCCAAACAATTTTTCACGACGTCCGTTTGGAAAAATAGTGGGCCTGCATCTTACAGGGGTATTTGGCTCAAAACTTGTCTTCCAAAATTAGAAAACATTCTTTTTCTAGTTTACCAATTTTCTAGGCAGATACTTTCATCGAAGACATCAGAAAACAAAACCTGGCTTAGCTAGCCACCGTCGTTTGAAGACCTTTTTTACAAGTAACTCATGTCACAAAATTAGATGTAGTGTGTAAAAACGAACAGTATTGAAGACCAGAAACTAGTAGCACTGAGCATTTACACACAGAAAATCCCACGAGTTTGCATAGTATTACAGAAAGAACAGAGCTGAAAAAACTGATATCGGAATCAGTAGCACTTCACCGTTCTTTGGGCTACTTTTGAATAAACAACAGACTTACACCCAGAAAATTCCTATTACAGAAAGAACTGAAAAAAAAAACTGATATCAGAATCAGTAGCACTTCACCATTCTTTGGGCCACTTTTGAATAAACTATAGTTGGCGGTGATATGTGTTCAGAAATGTTACACGTCGAATAACTCAACTAGTTGAAACATCCAATGAGGATGAAAGGGCGCCAGTAGTTTTGTTCCTTATCCAGCAACACTCCATCAGGAACCAATCAAACCGACACCAATGTATTGCTGTCTACTCATACTCAGCAAGCAGATACCCGCAACCTAAGCAGATACCCGCAACCTCTGGTTGCCACTTTCCTATCTCTACAGGTCCATAAATGGTCCAAAATCTAGAAACAGAAATAATGAAACCCATCCTATGATGTTTTGTTAGCAGCGGGATTTCTACCAAACTGTATGATCATCGGTTTGCCTTTGAACACATAGCCATGTAATAGATTCTGCAAATCATAAGCAGGACAGTATATATCACTTATGGTCAACCAAATAACATCATGCCTATTATTTTTGGCTTAAAGATGACCCTTGGTATTGTTATTTCCAGATAATTAGTGTTATTTACTAACTTTTTTTCCACTACATTTAGCTTTGCTATAACTTGAAACATTAATCATTATGGACCTTGGGCATTCAATTAGTTGTAGGTCTTACTGTCCAGCATTAAACCAGTTGATCATGTTGATAGTCATATCACTAACCAGCGCACGTTGGGCAAGCTCCATTGTCGGAAATGTCACGAAAGCTTGGCCGCGCATCCGTCCTTCCTGGAATAAGACAAAAGCATTTGAAGAAACATGGATTGTCATGATAAGATACATGGTGGCAGAACCAAGAACTGTTGTGGCCTCAACTGGCAGACGCTTTTCAGAAGAGCAGACAGGTTTCTGCAAAGCATATTATTACCAATAATTGACCAGGGCACTGAGAATGTATGAACATCTAACCTGCATTAACTTGATACTTAAACTAGATATTGCAGTGTCCCTGCTATCGAAAAGAGACCCTGCAGGGAGGAGTTGGAGAAAGGATCTTAGTGAAAAAAAGAATCTTGAAAATCATTGAGTGAGAAAGGCCTTGCTCCAATACTCCCCTATCTCTTTTAGAAAGATAAATAAATATAAACAGAAATAAAAGGCACATCGGCACCTCTGAGGTTAACAGCAGCCCTGCCATGACTAGTTCTGATGCGCATCGTTGATCCGAATTGTGTGCACAATGTCATAGCACCTCTGTTCCATATTCTCAACAATAGATGCAGATGTATCTACATTGTGAATTATTATTAACCTATTCATCATAAAAATTAAGGCATGATGACAGCCCACAGATAAGATTGCATCAGTATCAAACGGACCTGAGTTTCAAAATATGGTCACATCCCAATCCAATTAATCAACTATCAGTGAAATCACTGCAGGCAAAAATTTACCCTTTGAATCTAACTTTAAGATTTCCCTAAGGAGTAGTACTGAAGCAAGGACCCCAAAAACAACCAGTTCGTAACAGCCTTACCAAAGATATAGTAAAAGTCATCATGAATGACGTCCTTGGCCAAGTTCTTAATGTATAATACACTGGCAGGGTTCCCTGGAGTGTAATTCTGCGAATAGAAAATATAATGTTTGAAGTACAAATTGATGACATAAATGCAAGAATATGGTTATACTCCCTCGTCCCCCTATTTATTTGCAGTTCTAGCTCCGGGCACGGAGATTAAGAAAAAGAGAATAAGGTAGGTACACAGAAAATGATAAAGAGAGAGATAGAGATAGAAATCTATAAGAGAGAAACGTGTATTGGGAAGCAAGAATCACAAATAAAAGGGGACAACTAGAGGATCCTAGAATCACAACTAAATGGGGACGGAGGGACTAATATACTACTAACAAAAAATATAACATTTCAACTCTTGATGGTTATAAGAAAGGAAACAATAACACGGCATAGTGTAGTAATAATATAGCAGACCACATTGTGAAATAACTAGAGCTACTAACCTTTTCTGTATGGTTAAGAAATATGCCTATTAGACTCCTGCTAATCAACTTGTACCCCTCACATAAGTAATAAGGTATGGTCAAATTAGTTACTCTTTGGTCCAGTGCGAAAGTCTAAAACGGCTTGTTTTAGAGTTGTTCCATCATCAAGATGAACGGGATAAAGCATCACTGCTTTAGAAAAAGAAAAAGGAATACCAGGACAACAAGAACAATGTTTGTTCAAATGACATGGCAGCCATCAGTACATGGTAAACAAATTCATTTACCTTGAACATAGGAAGGGACAAAATCTCCTCCGGTGGTAATTTCTCTTTCTCGATTTCCTCAGAAGTAACAAAATGTTTTTCTTCACGTTGTCCATGTGTTGATGTCAATTCACTGTCAGACATACTCTGAACAGGAGGTTCCTTACATGTATGCTTAGGGGCAATTTTTATCTGGAGACAACATTATATTAGATTTAAAAAACCAACAAGGTAATAATGAGTTCATGACTGAAAATAAGAATAGTCAACCTGAAGCACTGGGTTTTTCTTTCTTATCACTTGAAGCTCACTAGAAACTAGTGAAGCCGGTTTCACGCCAACTGCCTCATGAGCAACATTTTTATCAACTGCAGGACCAACGATAGCTTCGTGCTTTGCTCGCTTGCTTTTATGTTTGTCGCCATCTTCCTGAAATAAATAATCTGCATGAATGACCTGGGAAAGGCATTACCAGGTGAAATCTAGAATGGCAGAACTAGAACATACATCAGAAGATTCCAATTCAGATTCATCACTAGACAAATCAGCCGACCGAAGCTCCTCTATAGTAGAAGGTTGCGGTGGTGGTGGTGGCTGAGAAGCAGGGGCATGTGATGGCAGTGGTGGAGTAGGCAATGCCATTCGAAACGGAGCTGGAAGATTCATCTTGTTCATCAAATGCAACACCTGTGACAAGGACAATATGTTGACCAAAATCTATTTGCTCGTTCTGAATTCACAAGAAAAAGGCACAGAATCATGCCTTGCAAGTTGTAGCTGTTGGAACGCATGCGGTAGAATCCTAACAAACCTGTGTGTAGAAGCGGGGAACAGCAATAAGAGCATTGACAATATTTGTCAATATGTTTCCATCTGGAGGTGGATATGCATACCTACAAATGTGAAGAGCAAAGATCAACTTGTAAAGTGTGCTGGATCAGGAACACCAACAATTTACTGCAGGAAAAGCTGATACAGAGGATCTTTTCATTTTTTCTCAAAAACACAGGAGAGTGCCCATCATTATAATAAGAAAAAAAGGGGTTCCCTGACACAACACAGACACCACACACCGAATGTTACTGATGCGCAGAATCAGTTGACCTATCAGAAAACTGTGCAGCATTGTGGCACCATAGATGGAGAAGTGCATGAAGACAAAATACAGTACTTTGGAATTGATGACAGCTTGATACTGGTTACTTCCAGAAAGACAATAACAGCAATAGGCCAAATACACTATGCAGCAGAAGTTCTATGTTAATTTAAATTTAAATATTTTACACTGTAATATAGATAAATTTACTCATAAATATAATAGGGTCAAGTACCATGTTCTGAATAAGCAAAGACAATTTCATAATCAGCAACAAAAAAACGTTTTTTGTACTGAGCATGCAGCTAGAAAACCTTGATTACCGAAATGAAAAGTCACAATTTGCAGACAACTGAGACTCTGAAATGATTAAATAAGTATGTGCTTAGAACAGAATGGGGATATGAACTTGCAGGACAGAATATAATGATCAAACATACAAAATAGCCAAGTTTTTTACAGGAGAATTGTAAGATAATGTGTGGAAATAATGAAGCACAATGGGACATACTCCAGGTGTGGCGGAAATGGATAGTCCACACCAAGCTTTGGAGCAATTGGTTCAGCACTTGATGAAGGATCCTTGTAATTTTGGGAATTAATGTTTGGTGCTTGTGATGCTCCATGCGGTGATTGGTCTTGATGCTTCACTTGAGCATCCTTAGCATTTGGCCGGTTTGCTCTCTCGACTATCAACACTTTCCCGAGGAACCTCAATCTGCAAAGCCATCCCTTAGCGAACAAGGCAATGCAGGACATATCAGGACATGAGCAGGGATGGATATTCACTCGTGAGATCAAAATGGGGAAAATGTGTTAGGTGTATGCAGCCAATTCGGGGTACAGAGATTTTAGTAAGTAATCTACTGAAGCATATAGTTGATACAACGAACCTGTTCAACAGGGAATGTGCGTGATTGGCTGACACCTCATCCCTAAAATCTACAAATGCACAATTCCTCAATCTGCAACAGAGTAGCAAAAGAATACTAAATATCATATGACAGGATTGTCCATTGAAATAGAAGTTAAGCAGATAAACTAGCTAGAACGCAACTAGATAAGTGGAAAGGAGACGGTGCGTACTTTCCACCGGCGCAAGGGCGAACAGACGTGGCCCCGTAGTGGGAGAAGAGGCGCGAGAGCATGTCCTGCGTGATCGCCTCCGGGAGGTGCCGCACCAGAAGCGTGGCCCCAGCAGCGGGAACGGACCCCGGCTGCTGCGGCGGCGGCGGCGGTGGCGGAGCGGGTGAGGGAGTCAGCGGCGCAGGCGGGACCGTCGGCGGCGGCGGGAAGGACGCCATCAGTGGCCTTGCGACGGTTCAGGAGTAGGGTTTACCGGGGACAGAGCCACAGTCCAGTCGAGACAACTCCAGCACCAAGACCCACAGAAGAAACCCTCGGGCTGTGGGATCCCTAGCACGGAGTTGCAAAACGCTGAGTGGCGGTACGCCGGTAGCGGTGGCGCGGCTGGGAGGACCGGAGGGGGAGCGGCGACGTGCTCTGGCCGGGCCGGGAAGTAAGAGGAAGAACTTCGATTATGTGGTGGGCCGGTACTGTTGGGCTGATAGGCTGCTACCTGGATGATGCATTTGTCGGGGGCCCAAATTACGTACTATGGCCTTCAAGTGTGCTTGGATCAAATTCAAGCCGTCAAACTGTGTATGGGCTGACAGACTGAACTGAGATAGACTCTATTCGATGTGCACATGGGCAGCCTATTCCTCCTCACTCCCCTACGTGCGAAGTAGTACCAATCTTTTTTCTATTTGAACACGTACCACTACATGCCAATTAATCATTGAAAACACAAAGCCGTAAAATCCCAAAATATTCTTTTCTACAGAGAAAAGAACCAGGACCTCAATGTACTGAGACTCTTGAAACCATTTGGCTATAGGCCATTTCACGCTACAATGTGAACTAGTACTGAACAATTTGAACGATTCGTTGCTTTCTTTTCGATGCTGTGGATCCGCCGAGAACAAACGACGTGAAATACGGTCCCACCCTACGCGTTCGTAAAGCTGGCATCCCCATCGTACCGCGACACGAAGACGCGTAGTACACAAACGTCCCCAAGAAACGGTCCTCGCAACAGAAATGTTCAGTGTCTCGCTTATGACCGTAGTACCAGCCAGGATTAATGGCTGAGCCAGATGAAAGTGTGAACAAAAAGAAACGCGCATTTTTTTAGATACGAGTATCTGCTCTGCTTTGCTGCTGCGATCAAGAAAAAAATGCGTGCCTTCAAAACAAAACAAAAAAACAGAAGGAAAAAACAACGCGGCAGCTAATTAAATAGCCGCGTTGAATAAACGAGCGGGGAGCATTGAATGTGGAATCATCACCACCATCAGTGCGCTTGCGCCAGTGTGCATGGCGCCCGGTTTGAGTTTGACAATGTTCGTTGTGCAAGTGCAACAGGTCATAGTTACAGTACAAGCGTGGACGGTGGTGGCCCGGCAGGGCGTTACGCGCCTCCCTGTAGTAACATGTACTAGTCGGACGACTAGCGGAGGCCAGCGCCAGCGCCAGCGCCAGCGAGCGATTCAAAGGTTTTCCTCCGCTCCGGAGCGCGTGTCGGGCTGGCCACCACGGTTGGCTGAATTCCGCGTCCCGACCACCATGCCGCGGCGGGGGTGCGTCGTGCAACGGCCGGCCGGCCGATCGCGAGAAGAAGAAGAGAACCGGCCGGCAGCGCGCCGAGCCGAGACGAGCCGCTGCGCGCGGGCCGGCCGGAGCACGCAGTGTTCCGCTTCCGTTTCCTTCCTCATCGTTGGTCGATCGTCCTACCGTACAAATGTTGACGGCGCGCTCTGGATAAAAACCTTATCAAGCCTCTCGTTTCCTTTCCTGCCTTAATTGGACCCCGGCGGGGGCTGGCTAGCGCCACACAGTTAAGCTTCGTCAACTGGCGATTAAATTAAATTTCGTTGCACCATGGCATGTGCGTGCTACATACAGCTCCCTTTTTCTTTCATCCACGTTGTAAACAGCAGCGAGAGCAGTGTAACTAGTATAATTAATTACTGGACGGAACACCGTTTAAGAATTGTCCTCCCTCTCCACGAACGGGAGGGAAGCCCACGGCGATTAAACAAACTATCCAGTGTACGAACGCGGCCCGTTCGATTTTCAGGGCAGGAGCCCGGAGCCAGAGCCAGAGCCGCCGCGTAGAATAGAAAGCGCGTCAACGACGCCGCCGCCGCATCAAACGAGCACAGTTTGAGTGCACAACTCTTTCTTCCTACCCGCCGCACTCCTCAGCCATGGCTTCGTCGTCCTCATCACCACAAACGAGCAGCTCGACCACGCGACGCGAGGCGGCTCATAATGCTAAACAAATCCGTCCTTAATCCGTCACTCCTGCACCCTCTTTGGGGGGGGTGGGGGGTGACATTTGATAAAAACCAAGAAGAGGAGTTTGACGGATTAACTATATCTAGAGAACTGTCTGGAGCCTGAACATGTCATCACGTCAGATATCATAAACATCAACAGTTTACCGGTCCTAAACTAAACCCTGCACGCGTTCCAATCGAATCGATTCAACCGAATTTTTCCTCGTTTTGAAAAAGGGAAAAAAATAGTACAACTACACTAGTAGTACCTTCGTCGTTGCTTGTAAAACTCTCTCAAAAGGCGCTGCAAAAGTATCATCGCCCACGTGTTGTAATGGCCGCCAAAGCCGGCTATGCGTCGCAACTGTTGGCCACGAGGGCGAGGGGAGGTGAAGGGAATGATGATGTCGCCGTCGTCGGGCGCGGTCGGAGTTCCCGTCTGGCACGCACACTCAACGGACGCACACCTGGCAGCTCCGCGAAGCAAGCACGCCACACGCCCGTGTAGGCCAGCCAAGGCTGCTTGGAAGACGGGCCGGGGGACGACGAAGAAAAAGGCGAGAATAGGTCAAGGCGCACAGCTGGACTGGTGGACAGCTGGAACTGGAAGAGTGATCTCGCTGATGATGATTAGATTAGCTACACATCGTTGGCGTCACCGCTGACAGCTCCTTTCTCCGGTGACCACGGACCGATTCGCTCGTCACGGTTCATGACTCGTATTATATTACTGTACCAGCAACAGCAATGTGAGTGTACAGCATCTGGAGAGGGCGGAATCGAATGAAGAGAACTAGTAGTATTAGGATCGACTACTACTACTTACTCGACGAGACGACGAGATGAGAGTTATTAATCACGCCCGTATTTTGACATCGTCGCGGCCGATGGAATAAGAGCGATGGAGCTCTGTTTTCGTTTCGAGAGATGGCGACGTTGCGGTGGCCAAACGGCAAACCATCCCTGTGCGAATCTAATCTGGCCGCGCGCTTTTTTTGTTCGGGCTCGCGCGCATTTATGGCGTTCCAAGCCTCCAAAACTCTCTCGCGTCGCGCGCGCGTCCTGTGGCGAACTACTACAGAGACACGAGGATATTTGTCAGTTGTAAGGCGGTCGTGGCGATACAGTTGTAACTACGGTACGTGTCCACAGTATATAAAAGCTGCGATGGAGAGTTTGGACAGACGTGACGGGCTGGGCACTGCACTAGGTACGGCTTTTTCCAAGCCTACAGGCCGGTACCGCCGCGCGCAGGGCGCCGCTAGCTAGATTGACTAGCCTAGCCCCTCTCACTGTCGCACACGCGCGTAATTACCGATCGGTTTAATTGCTACTGCTCACGAACGACCCTGTTTAGCCGCAACGGAGCCGGCCGGACATGACACGAGGTCAAAACGGCAGCAATCCTAAGTCTAAGATGTGTCGTCGGAGGGAGGCGTGGTGTATCGCGCGCGGGCAAAACCTTCGCTTGACTCTACGAAGTGTTCTTTTAGTCTGTTCACTTGCGGCGGTGACAAATGACAGGGACACGGGCGTACCAACCGCACATGAAAAAACACGTACTACTAGTAGCTGTAGTAGGGCGGAGAAGGTGTTTTTGGTGAAGTCTAGCTCCGTCCGTGCGCCGGTCACCAAACCTTATCTACTCTTCTCGTCGGTATCGGTACGCCGTGCTACAGTTGGAGTCAGTGGTATTCATTGTGGACTTGGTACGTACGAGTAGTACTAGTATACGGCTGTCGAGGTAACCACGATGCCCCTTTGGTCTTTGCGGACCAGACGGCTTGGTTCGTTTTGCCCAACTCCTTTGTGCGCGATTCACACACACACACACGTACTCTTCATACGGGGTGTGCATGCGGCTGTGCACATGTAGCACGTGAACAATGCAGCATGCCTGCCACGCACGGCAGTGAAGGTATCTGCTTCTCTATAGTACCGCTCAATTTTTCTTCAGCTTCGACTCTATTATGCTCATGCACCGCCGGGGAATACGGAGTACTACGTTACTGGTGTCTGGTGACGAGATCTCTGTTTCCCAGAGAAGAGTTCGAAGCATGATATTTTCATCTAGTAGTAGTACTACAAGACTGCACGAGAGACAAGGCCGTGGGCGTGCGTGGGTCCTTTCCTCTTGTCAATTTGTTTCTTATTTGTTCTTTGTTATTTTTTGTTTCCCGTTTCTTGAATAGCACACGTATTGTCAATGTTTCAACACAACAAAGTCAACCATGAACCAAGAAAATGCCTATCATTCCTATCCTAATAAGCTGCGTAGTTTTTTTTTTTTTTTTTTTTTTGCTTTAGTCAAGGAACTCAGAACATATACTTAGCCAAATGGCCAGAATAGTTGTACCCCACTTCGCTTTGTTTTTTTTTCTTTTTTCAACGGTCCCACTTCGCTTTTTGTACAAGGCTTATTATCTCTCCAACATAGTAGTAGCGTTCTCCGTAATGGCAACACAGCACCTTGTATGTGATCCAAATCAAGTTGGATAGTGATAGAGCGCGTGCGGAAGCCAGGATTGTCAAAGAGGATTTTCCTCGTTCAATCTTTACGAAAAAGGAGTTTTTGGATCGCTTTCGAAAAGCTAGTAGGTACGTAGTACTGTTTGGGACGTCCGGCCACCGCCATCGCTCACTCCAAGTCCAAGATATGCCGTGTCTCTATTTTTTCTTTCTTTTCTAGAAAGAGTAGCACTACTACTGTCCAGTAAAATTATCTCTCCTTGCTCCAAGAGCAAAGACAATTTTTTCATTTTTTTTTTGTCTTTTGACAGGCGTTGATGATACAGCGAGACCAAGTGTACCTTCCACTTGTATCCAACCGGTTTGCACATCTGTTCTGTCTGTTTTTTCTAGACGCGCGCACGCGTGTCGGCCTGTCGCGCAGAGTAAGAAGAGGAGGAACAGCCGCCACGACCGAGGACGGAGAGAGCGCACGCACGCCACGGAGTGTGCAGGCTGCAGGGAGGGACACCTCGCCTTGCCGACTCCCTAGTGTGATGCGCACGAGGGCACCTCGACGAGTCGACCCGTCAGTGCCAAACTGCACCTGTCGAGACAGACGAGACGCTCTCAATCTGCTCAGTTTCGGCCAATGCCTATCTGCTCTCGCTCTGCTCGCTTGAAGTTGGTCACCGGTCGGCAACTCGTCAGGTGGACCTTTGGCGCGCGCGCACGACTGCGATCCCCGAGCTGCTAAGAAAAAAGTAACGAGGCCGTGGTCCTGATGATGCCCTGCGAACGATCAGTAACCGCCGGCCAATTAACCTCCCATGCCCGAACGGCATGGAGCCAGCCCCTGCCAGTGTGGTGGGTGCGGCGCGAAGGCCTCGGCCGGGCGGGGCGGGTAGTTACCGGTCACGTCCGTCGGGCTCCTTGTCGCATCTAATCCGATGATTCAGCAGAAAAGAAAGCTGCTGCTGCCAGGACTAGTCGACTAGGAGGAACTGAGGAAGAGGAGGGGAAGCGTCTAAACAAGATTATCTTAGTATTTCCCCAACTGGAGGTGATAGAAAGAAAGGGAACCAAGCTAATTAAAACAATATCCAACGCGTCCATTAGCCCCGGCCGACGACGTCGACGGGCCATGGGCCTTGGCTCGTCTAAACTAAATCGCTCCTAGTAAATCCGCGCCCCTAATCACCAGGTTGAAAGCAACCTGCACGACTCCGACATCGGCGTCCTCGGGTTATTTTAATCACTAATCCACCGGGAGAAAGAATAATTTTACTTGAGGCTAAGCCCGGGGCTAGTAGCAGCTACTACCACCTCTGCCACTGCCAGCGAGGCGGGCAACATGCGCCCCTGATCCCCCGCCGAGAGAACAATCAGCAAGCGCGCGTTCTAGTCGTCGTTTGCTAGATTTAGACTTGTAGTAGTAGTAGTATTATCTTTTGTTAATGGCGCGCGCGGTCCAAGATGGGGGCCTAAAGTTGTGACGTCACGCGGCGTGAATTGGACAGTTGAGCCAATTCGCAGTGCTAGCTGATGATGGAGTAGTCGAGTGCGTGCGTGACTTGTTTTCGAGGTCACGACCACCGCCCCCTACGCTTTTGCTTCTCTCCTCGTCTGGTTCTAGCCCTGGGGTGAAGGGGGAAGAGAGAATATTCGGCGCCAGCTCTCTTTCTGTAGATAACTATTACAAATTCGCTCCCCCCCCCCCCCCCCCCCCCCCCCCCCCCACTGATTATTATTGTATCTTGCATATGCGGCCGAGCGAATCCTGCTGATCCTTCCCTTCCATTCCATTCCGTCACTATCTCGGCTCCTAATCCTAGCTCCCACAGCCGGGTTTCGGTGCGCCAAGCGACCGCGTGGAAATAGCGAAAAGCCCGGAAACACGGCGCTCCCGCGACCACGGCGCGCCACAAGCCCCCGCCCGTTGCGTTGCGTCGCGTCGAATGGGGAGCAGGAGCTTTTCTATCAGGGAGAAAATAAATAATAATAACAATACTACTAATGGGGAGCAAGCGACACGTTTGCGCATCCTCCTGCGCGCACAAACCATGCCATGCCGCACCTCGCACAGTCGCACGGCATGAATGAACTACTAGCAGGCAAGCAGCCGACGCCGTTCCGTCGCCCGGGCGCGGGGGATGTGGAGTGCGGCCGGCTCCCACACCCCCCCGTCCCCCCGGGTTCATGCGCGCGCGCGTGTGCTGTGCGCGACAAGTTTTTCTGCCGTGGAGGGCTGGTTGGTTGGATCGGTTAGGATGATGGACGGGGGTCGTTGCGGTTTCCGTTGCGCACCCTATCCTCGTCGCGCCCGCTGCGCTGCCTCAACGAGATAAGCCTGGCGGCGGCTGTCTGTATACTGGCCATAGTACAACGACTATTGCCGCATCATTCATACTAGTAGTAGTACGTCGTCCGCCTCCAACTGGGCACGACGACGACGACGACGACGACGTCTCCTCGAAAATAATTGGCCCGATTCGTATCGCAGCAGGGAAGGGGGCGTGAGATGGAGATAGCGAGCGCCCATCCATCCATGGCGTCGTGCGTCGCCACGACGCCATGACCCCCACTGGGCGGGCCCGTCGTCGCTCGCAGCCTCGGACGATGATCCGTCCATGACCCGACTGCCCGTCGCATCGCGGCTCCAAGGGTTCGTTGGTTGCCTGCTCCTTCTAGATTTGATATCGGAGCACGGCCTTAATGAGCACCAGTACTAACTAGTAGTAGTACTAATCACTTCTGCGGCCGAATTTAAAACGAGTGGAAAAGCGGTAGTACAGAAAGGGCGAGCCGAAAAAGGTTTAACCGGAGCATCAATCCAAACATAATGGCAATGTCTAGCTCGATTGAGCAGTCAATGGAGAGTACATGTAAATCAACTTTAATCATCCATGCATGAAACCGCCCAAATTAATCATCATCAATCCATAAATTAAAAAAACAGTCCTGTAATGTGGATGGATGCAGCCACCCTAACCAAATCTACAAACATTCAGTAATCAAACCTATCAGCTATCACCACGCTGCTGCTGCTGCTAATGACACAATCAGAGTAGTACTATGTACACAGACAAGGAACCTAGGATTGGGTGATTAATTAACAAGGAGGCCCTAATCCCCTGGCGGTCTGGACGTACGGGATAATAATTAATCTAATCAGACCCGAGGTCACGATGAGGGTGATGACGATCGCCGCATCAGCGAAGTGTCACCAACCAACCCCCCACCCCGGGGGCATGGAAAACACCAGGATAATAATCAATCAAATCAAGCAATTAATCAACCAACCGGCCGGCCGATCGAGAACCGAATCGCGCCCGCGAGGTGTGTGCGTCGCGGCCCACTATCGTTCCTGCTGGTGGTCAGTACTTCCAGATGTCGGCGACGTTCAGGACGGGGTCGTCCAGCTCCTCGTGCAGGAACGGGTGGTGGGACGTCGCCGCAGACGAGATCTCCGCGCCGCCGGCGTTCCGGTCCGTGCTGAGCCCGGTCTCGCGGGACGGGCTGAGCACCGACGTCGTCTGCCCCGACGCCTCCTGCTTCTCCCTGCAGTACCGGCGGATCGCCGCCGGGACGTCACCGGTGTTCGCCGCCGGTAGAGAGAAGTACGGGCCGGAGGAGCCGGAGTAGAACATCGGCAGCGCCTGCTGGTGCGGGAACTGCCCCTCCATCTTGACCGGCAGGTAGTTCGAGGCCGGCGCCGTGTCGGCGACGTGGCCGCCGGAGGTCGACGCGAGGCCCTTGAAGTCGATCACCTCGTCGACGTCGGCGCCGAAGGTCGGGTCCATGAGCGGCGGCAGCTCGGCGGATTCGAAGAACTCGTTGAGGAACCCCAACGACCCGACGCGCTCGAGCTCCGGCACGCCGGCCGCCGCCATTATTGGTTCGGTCCTCGCCGCCAGCTCCTTGTTGAACACCTTGCACACGGCCCACTCGTCCTGCACGTCGACGGCAACGTCAATTAAGAAACGAAGAGGATTCTTCAGCTCGCCGCCCCCCCCTCCCCACCAAAAAAAAAAAAAAAAAAAAAAAAACCAGAAAGGAAAATTTCTCAAAGCAACGAGGAGACGGAGCCGGACCTTGGCGGAGCGCGGGAGCGGGTGCGGCAGCCTGCCCTCGAGGCGGAACTCGTGCATGACCCAGCCGGTCTTGGTCCCGCGCGGGGCGCGGCCGCGGTAGAACACCAGCGTCTTCTTCATGCCAACGAGGACGCCTCGGCCCCTGAAGATCTCCTTGTCCTTGCCCGTGGCCTTCCAGTATCCGCTCTCCGTGGCGCGGTTCGTCCTCGTGCCGGTCGGGTACTTGCGATCCTTGTGGCAGAAGAAGTACCACTCTTTCTCCCCCATCTTGGCCTTGCCTGCACAAAAACGAGAGCACGCGAACCTGAAAAATCAGTCGCAGATTTCTTCCAAGAGATCTTTTCTTTGGATACCGGTAGTAGCAGTAGTACTGACCTGGGAGGTCCCAAGGTTCGCACTTGTTTAAATCGACCTCTCCAATCACGCCGGAGCTGAAGTGGCGGTCGAGAGCTTTGGGGGTGACGTAGTGCGAGATGATCTCCTCGTCGGTGGGGTGGAACCGGAAGCCCGGCGGCAGGTCCAGCTGCCCGGCCGCCGCATGGTCCTCCACCTCCACCTGGTTAATCACCGACACCTCAGACATCTCCTCCGACGATCCCGGACCCAACAGCAACCGGCCTCCGTCTCTTGCTTCACCGCTAAGCCTTCTTCGCAGCAAGCAGCTAGCGGAAATGGCTGCCTCAGAGAGAGATGAGGGTGATAGAGGGAGAGGGAGAGGCGTGTGTGAAAGAGAGAGGTGGGTGTTCTGAAACAAGGGGCTTGGAATGGAGGAGAGGACGGGCGGGGCAGTCCTTATAAAGGCTCTGGTGGAGGCGGCTTGCAGGCGACGGCTCCCGTCCGGCCTGGACCGGGGACCGGCCGGACCGGCCGGTTCGCGACGTCGTCTTCTTCCAACTGTTACCTCCGCGCAGGTTTGGCCCCTAAGCAACTCCAAATTACCACTAATACCGTGCTTGTCCTAATCCTAATGGCCCTCTCGCCCCCCTGTTCTTTGTTCCCGTTCTGCCCTCCTTCACTTCACCGACCGGCGGGCTCCGCTTGTGAGAATATCCTTCCGTTCATTCGTTCGTTCGTTCACGGCCGCCACCGCGGCAAAATTGCGGTGGAGGAAACGAGCCCTACGCATAAAAAAATGGCGTTCCAGTAGGATTTCTTATTTCTTCTCTGACCTTTGAAAACGATGCTGGGCGAATCCGGTTGCAGCGAGAAATAATCAACGCACCGATGGTTTGTGTTGCTGCCGGTGCCGGGGCTGCTGCTGGCAAACAATAAGAATTACAAAGGCACAAGCCGGTTGCGTCGGTGCAGCTCGTCCCGTTTTCCGCCTCCTTCGGGAAGCTCTTCTTTTTCTTTCTTTCTTTCTCTTTTTAGCGGCGTTGTTCGTTATCAGCAAGGGAGACCGAACGAGCGTGACGACGAGCAGATGACGACGACTCATTCCGTGGAAAGATACAAGGTAGGGGCTTTAAACCTCCCTCCGTGCATGGGGCGCAGCCGAACCAAAAAAAAAAAAAAAAGGCATCGAAAAATCAGTGACCTTCCGAGCAGTTTCCCCTTTCCGAAGTGAACACGGTTGCCATCACAGCGAGCGAGCGGTCACAGAGTTTTTAGCGTTTCCTTTTCCTTGCATTGCATATTTGCATTTGCATCAAGTGAGTGCCCCCCGCTTTAAACGGAGCGCGAAATGTCAAGCGTGGTGACGTGCTTCTGTTTAGGCCGGGAAAGAGGCGGCGAGCCGGCGACTACTGTTGTTTCTAGCAGCTGTTGATATTTCCGCCCCCTTCTGATTCTGGCCGGCCGGCCGGGCGGCCCGCGGTGGTAAATATCCAAGTGCACTGCACAGTGCTACAGAAAGCAGAGTTCTTGTTTTTATTTGCCGGTTCAATGTAGTAGAAGGAATCTGAACCCTTTTTTTTTTCTAATATACTGAAAATCTACTAGTGGTCGTGACAAGACTAGGAGAATGAAGCTCTAAACGAAGGCCAGTCTTGACGAACCAAAAAAAGAAATAAAGCCTTTGGCTAACACAAAAAACTGATAGCTACTCTGTATGAAAGACGTTGGCCTAACGTCAACAACTGATAGAATTCATGAAACAATGATGATTGTTATTGAAAATATCCTTGTGAGTTGTGAATTAGGAGTAGTATTTTAGTTATGGGCCATGTCTCCAAACCAAAAAAATAAATGGCCAGTGAAAAGATTCATATTTGTCGTTAAAAAAAACCCTGAATTCTTTCCTCTATTTTCCCCCCACCATGTCGAGTCTTCTATTTTTATTCAGTTCCTTGTATCCATTCACCCATAAGAAAGGGCAAGCGGGGAAACAATTGGCAAGTGGTTACGAGGACCAAATTGACTATGTTTATCTTTACGGAAAAATCCTCTGTGCCCAATCATTCTTGTACAACTCTTTTATACTACTAACCATGTAGTATATTTATGTAATCATCAGATGCCTGACTTAACAGCATGAATCTACTGTATCGAATTTTAAGAGTTATCTACTCGCAAAAAAAAAAGAATTTTAAGAGGTTTCATCAAAAAGATAATAGCAAAAGAGTTATTTTATTAGCACAGGACATGAACCTTCCTTGCAGGTGATTATTATTCTGATATGAAGGCGTTCAACGTTCAAATAATGCTGCATTGACAGTCAATTTGCAACCACATGGGTAAATTAGAATCTCCGTCAAATAGTTAAATCGGTTGATGTTTATTAGCTTGTTTAGTGGCATGCGCTGATTGGAACGATAGCTGCAGTTAGAGAATCTCTGTATGTAGTGGACCTAAAAGGAAGCTCCTAGTTGCGTTTGTCAATTATATTAGTATAAACAATGAAGTACTTGTGCGGTTACGGTCTCACGGGCTCGTTCATATCCTCCTCTGGTAGCTGCATTGTACCTGTCTTGCGTTGTGAAAAGAAATCTACAACTGAAGATCCAACTGACTCCATGGAACGTTTCAAACACAGAAACGTGGTTATCGACGGGTAAAGGGGATGACACAAGTTGTTGCTTTTAGAATTTTCTGTTCCTCTGCCAATTAAGTTCGAGTTCAACAATTTAAAATAAATACTAGTCTTCAGTTCAGTTCAGTTCAACAGGATAATCTTGTTAACCTGCGATTCAGGCGTGATGCGAGTCCGACCAGCTCAATCGTCTGACACCACCGAACCGAATGAAAGGAATGCAGGAGATCAAAATCTCCTCACACACAGGCGTGCACTTTCTGCACACCAACTCTGCTGCTGTGCTATCGGTACGTACTGTACGTTGTCAGGCGGCTTGGATAACTATAATTGTGTTTATTTGCCTAGGCTGGTAGTACTATCGTTCTGACACATGAATCTCGGTAGTAATAATAATTAACCTGCATGGCATATCGGCATGCCCCCATGGGTCACGTGTCGGAATATGATCTGAGTGGACGGATACATGATCTGACAGGATCGGGTGGGTAGGGCAAAGTACTACAATGATTCATCGTTTTGGGGATAAGAAGATTCCGTTCTTAGCTAGAGATAAGCATTGGCTTGGCACGAAAGGGGATAGACAAATGATGGTCGAATACGTACATGCATAGTACATAGGAGCGAGCGTTTGGTACCTAATTAATCTGAGTAAGCCGGTGTTTTCTTTAATTAAACGAGTAGTAGTCTCTTCGTTGGTGCGTCTGTTTGCACGTACACATGACCAAGAAAAACGGAGAGAGACTGCATCGCGTTGCGTTGTGTGTTGTAATACGTGGATCTGAGTCACGTCGTACGTGGAGGAGGTCAAAAAGGATTAGGAACAGCTAATTCACGGAGACTATACGCGTATACGCAGCTGAGATGCGCGAGCAGAGCAGAGACGCACGGTAGTGGACTTTGGACGGCCGCGCGTCCCGTCCGGGCCACCGGCCAGATTCGCAAGTGGGATCGACCAGTCTCGGTCCCGTGCCCAGTGGCCGCCCCCCAATCAAACGAGCAACAAACAAAGAAGGGCCGTTTCGCGCGCGCGAACGAAAATCCCCCGAAGAAAAGCGGAGACAGTGGTGTGCCAGTGGCGGTGGCGGTGCGGCGCGCGCTTGCCCCTGCGACGTCACCCTCGTTTGTAACTACTACCGGCGACCCCGCGCGGTAGTACTGCCTATAGTGGCCCCATGTCCATCTCCAACCCTCCGATAGCTATGGCAGCCGCCACTGGCCTATGGACGCTGGTCGGACACGGAGTAGAGAAGAAGAGTGCGCACTGTGCATGACACCGCCCTCGCTCTCTCGCGTCACCTCTGCAGCCCGGACCGGACCCAACCGGCCGTTTAGGAGTGCGGCGCGTGCTGCGTCCCGGCCCGTCCGGTGGTGCCACGTCGCGCGGTGCCCCGCACCGGTGCGGTGGCCGGGAGACTGGTGAACGACCCAAACTAATGCCGTCCGATCCAGCTTTGCCATTTACAGCGCGACCAGGACCAGCGCGCGCGCCCGTTCGTGAGTGAGCCACGCTGCGACGGCACGGCGGGCACGCGCCTACGTGCGCACGTGGCGCGACTGGGACGGAGCAGAGGCGCCGTCGGGTTACGAGGACTACGACGACGAGGAGTGTGATCGTTCGGTCCCGCGGAGCCGTGGAGAGGCCGCAGGTGACAGCTACAGGCCCGGCGTAAGCGTAATTTTTTCACGTTTTTATTAACTTTGCTTTTACCTGACGCGATAATGTATCGACTCACCTACTACCCCTGCGAACCGATAATTTTTTCACGTTTTTTTTTCTCTCTTTTTGACAGTGGAAGAGTGCAAGTGAAAGCTGTAACTCCTGTAGCCAACCCCCCCCCCCCCCCACATATCGACACGTGGAGCGGAGAATCTTTTCGATCGCGGTAGAGTACTGTCCGGCCTTGTCAAAATTGCGGCGATGGATCGATCCAGTGTCACGACGATGATTGATGGGAACGGTACGAGTACGAGCAGCGGCTTGAGCTTGACCGCCCACGTCAGCGCCAATAATAGGCCAGCACGCGCTCGCTCGCACCGCGGTAGAAGTAGTACCACAGACACGCGACGCGATGCCGCCTGCCTTGTTAAAAATCTGTCGCGCGTCGCGTGGCGTGGCGTGTCGTGGCGGTGTGCTGGTCGTAGGAGTAGTAGTACGAGTAACTCTCTCGGGATCCCAGCCCCGCCCGCCGGGTGCGGGGCGGCGGTCTCGCGATGCCCGGCGCGCCGCCGCGAGCAAGCTGCGCACATGCCCTGCTGCCTGCGGGCTGCGGCTCGTGTGGCATGTCAGCGCCATGGAGTTTCCCGCAAAGGTTTAGTAACGCCAGATTAAACTTTTTGTCCTGGGGATGATTAGTCTAATGGAACGGCGGGGTCTAGTTTAATGAAGGCGGCTGCTGTGCTCTGCTGGTAGTCCTACTACTCGGGGACCGTCCTACGACAATAATTCCATGCATCTAGTAAAGTACTGTACATAGTACCTTCTCAACATACGAAAGAGGGACGACGCTGCATCGCCCATGGTTCAGGTTAATGTACGATGGGCGGTGCAGATGATCATGATTCATGTGAAGAAAAAACAAAGAAGGACGACGGGCCACGGGCCGGGGATGAAGTGCGCGAGCGTGCTTCATTCACGTACAGACACAGTAGGCCGTTGTCGCGGCAATAATGAGCCAAAGTAGTATTTGGGGGTTAGGGCCGCGGTCTTAGGTCTTGACGCTGCTCGAATCAAGCTGTTTGGGTCGATCGTAACATGGCCACTGGGGACGACGCCGCTCCTTAAGATATGGTTGGGTGGCACACGCGTGATAAGTCTACTCCTACGCCGCCGCCGGTCAGCACGTACTGAGTGAAGTCACAGAGCACGATTGGCTTTCCTTTTTCATTTTGCTGCTGTAGTATGGAAGACAGCTTGTTTCGTTTTGCGGTTGCTGGACGAAACACTGATTGAAGATCACGTGCTACCGCCAGTCCACAGTGTACCGACGACGCACGCGACGCGACTCTCTCTCGCCGAAATTAAGAAGCGGGCGAGTGCTCGCGAATTAATACCGAAATGACACAACGACAGAGCTTTGCAACCTCTTTTCACATTTCCGATAAAGACCACGTACTACGTCCAGCATCATTTCAGTTTCAGCAACTGAAACACAAACACGTACGCAACACGAACGGTGCGATCACCAAACTCCTGGATTTTGTATATGCATTCTTCGTGCCGTTCCAGACGGAGACAACCGGCGGATCGGATCGAGTTGTTGCGTGCGCGCCGACCAAAAAAGTTTGCGGCCGGCGAGGCGAGATCCTCGCCGCCGCCATACCTCCGTGCTGCTGCGTCTCGAGCACTGCGCGCGCGGACGTGTGCATGCGTACATGGCCGCGGCCGCACGCCACGGAACGGCACGCGCCACCCTCCGTAGCCACATGCCTCCGCCCGGCGGGGGGCCTATAATGAGTATACTAATGAAGAATACATGGCTCATCTAATCAACCGGGTTTTGTAAATTATTCATTCGCGCGTGTGCTTCACCAACACACCCAAGCAACTCGTTGCCAAGGAAACAAGCGACAGCAATCTAAGCTACGCGATAGAGCGAGCGAGGATTGATCGAAGGAGGTCACACGAGAAATAAGAAAACCACACAAATTTAGGGATACGTACAGCGACGACGACGCAAGTTCTAGCGAATTCCCGGCGGAGCACACGTTGGTTGTGTGTACGTGCGGGGTTGGTGTTTGCTCTGTTTTCTTTTTTATCTTCTCATTTTTGGGCATGGATCAGTGAGGAATTTACGTCCCATTTTATCGTGCCTGCTCGGAAATGGAAGTTTGCAAACGACCAGCAGAACCCCCCGCAACAAAACCTGTGGGCTCCCTTTGCATCTGCAATAGTACAGTATAGTTTCGGCTAATACAAAAAACATTTTGTGCAAGGGTTGATAAAACGAAAAACGTTTATATTTAACCGGGATAAAAAAATCAATTCAACTTGCTATTTCGTTGATTATACAAGCAACAATAACATTTGGTTGTCCCTTTCTTTCTTTTTCTTTTTAAGTACGGAAGTTAATTGTGGCTGTTCTGATGAAAATCAGACATCAAAACCATCAGCATGAAACAAGAAAAAAAAAATCAAAATCAAAACTTTGTCTTCTAGAACTTCATGTCGTGGCATGCATGCTGCCCTTTTTCTTTTCTTACCATGTCATTGTCAACGGATATACTTTTTAAATACAAGAGAATAATATATCGCCGGTATTTATGCTCGATAAGTCTGTATCCATCCGCACGACTTACCTGTTTTTTATAATGCAAATTAAAACTCGAATGTTGTGCGGAGGGGATAGGGGAGAAAGGTAGAAAACAAACCCGCGCCGGCGATGAATGGGGGTGTTTTGCTGCCGTGGTGCGTTCCTATCCTCTGCTTTCATAGGGCCTGTTTGTTTCCGCTTATAAGCGGCTTACGGGCCAAAAAACGCAAGAATCGGAGCCCAAACGCACCGCTTATAAGCGGCGGCAGCCCATCGCCTGCGGCCCGCGAACGCCAGGCGCAGTACAAAGCCTGCGTTTTCCTTCCGCGGGCCGACGGGCGCGTTTCGCGTTGCGACGCTCGCGTTTCGGCTCTTATCCGCGCGACAGAGGACGAAACACCCCCCCCCTGCTCCCCACCCCCCACCCCCGACCGACGCCGCAACGGCGCGAGCCCCCGTCCGCGCCCCCCGCCCCCCCGAGCGACGCTGCACGGCGCGAGCCCCCGTCCGCCCCGCCCCCCCCCCCCCCCCCCGACGGACGACGAGGCGCGAGCTCCGGCCTCGAGCCAGCCCCTCCCGACTGACGCGGCGAGAGCCCAGGGCGACGGTCGACCGGCGGATCTGGAACCGGTGCCCCGAGCAGAAGGAGCAAGCCCCCCCCCCCCCCCCCCCCCCGACAGGCGTCCGGGGGCCTGAGAGGGACCGCCGGATCTGACTTCCACGGGGCAAAACAGTAGGAGCAAGGCAGAGGAGATCCCGGCCCGCCGCCCCCCCCCCCCCCCCCCCCCGACCCCGACCCCGACGACGGCTGCGTGAGGCGCCCCACGCCGAGGCAGCGGCACACGCAAGGCGAGGGTCCTTCTTCCTACGTGAGTACGGAGTCCCATCTCAATACAGTAGAAGATTCATTTGTCTAACTTTTTTTTTGGTTTGTTTATACACAGAGACAACGAACACTAACATATTGCACCTTGTCCCGGTAAGCATATGCGCTGCTTTTCGATACCAGCTCACTAAACATACAGTTAGGAGGATGTTGTGAGTTAAGTAACATAGCAGGGTATATTTTTCCTCATAATTCCCTTTACAACAAGGATTTATAGAACAGTAATTTTAAATAATAATACAGCGACAGATCCACCCTCATCCCGTGCGCCGACGCCCGCACCCCCATCGCCCCCGACGATAGGAGCATTTCAGACATCCAGCAAGCAGTCCTCACTCACCCAGCGGCCTACACATCCGAAGGTAAGAGGTCTTGTTCCTACTTCATACACTGCTTGTTGTTGTGTTCTAGGTACGTCGTATTTTATTTTGTTGGATCATTTAGATGGAGAAGCCAGCAAAGGTTGCAGCAAGATGGGATACCTTTGCTGCAAAAATTATTAACGACATTTGTGTGGAAGAAGTGCATGCCCACAATCGCCCACAACAATGTTTGAATAGTGTGGGATATGCAAATCTTGTGAGAAAATTCTTTGAGCGCACCAAGAGGCCGTACACCGAGAGCCAAATGAAGAACCGGTGGGATTTATTGAAGAAAAAGTATGATCAGTGGAAAACTCTGAATTTGAGAGCCACAGGGTTGGGCAGAGATCCTCTTACGGGCTGCATCGTCGCTGATGATGAGTGGTGGGTTGAGCAGAACAAGGTGAGTCCACGTTTCATATTAGATTGACATCACTTTTTGTTACATATTTTAATGTTTTAGAGGTCTCACTATTATTATGTACTGTTTTGTATAGGCTATGCCGGGATGTATATGTTTTAAAACCGCCCCACTTGAACATGAGGAACAAATGAGGATAATGTTTGATGCTGTTGTTGTCACTAATGAAACTTCCTATGTTCCATCAACTGGTGGGAGCTCATCTCAAAGGGAAGGTGATGCAAATGTAGATGTTGATTTGGACAACACTGTTCCACTAAGTGCAGATAGGAGAGCTAAAAAAAGACCTGCTATTCCCCTTTCCCCGAAGGGAAAAAGGAAAAAGACTTTTAGAGACCAATGCATGAAGCGTCTGGTTGATGCATATGAGATAAGAGCTCAAAGTAGTAATTTTTCTGCTACTTCACAAGTGGTAGATCATGTTAGAGATGAAATTGGAAGTATGATGGATCAAGTCATCAAGGATGGGGCCGACGAAGAGAGTGACGAACACTTCTATGCCACCCAACTACTTCAAAAGAAAGAGAACCGTGACATTTTCATCACATTCAAGACAGCATCTGGTCGGTTGAATTTGCTGAAGAGGGCTTGGGAGGCCAGAAAAAAGCACTAGAGTCTGATGTAGCATCATTTGTATCCTTTGTTTGTTTGATTCGGTTGGATTTGCTGAGTTTCTCCTTCGCAAACATTATTTGTATAATTTATTTCAGACATCATCTGTTAAGTTTGCATTCCAAATTTTCAGACATGATTTGTTAAGTTGTGTTGTATGAATAAAAAGATTGTTTGCTCTTTGTTGACAGGATATATACTTTTTCATGAGTACTACATCGAGTGCTTGTAGTCAATTCGATGATGGGGCAATGCATAACATAGACATTGATTCATCTGGTGACGATGCTGTTATGGTTGCAATGATTGCTCTTGACTGTATGCCATCATCTGCGAAAGATGATTCCTCTACTGATGATGAAGAAGGTGTTTATGTTCACGCAATTCTAATTATGACTGGATTCCAGTGGGTTGAAATAACTCTAAATGATCCGGTGGAGTGCTTTAACATGTTTAGAATGAGAAGGTCAGTTTTCTTGCAACTTCATGACACATTGATATCGAACCATGGATTGAGATCAAGTAGGAGGTTTAGTAGCAAAGAAGCATTAGGGATGTTTCTATGGGCTTGTGGTGCACCTCAGTCGTTCAGGCAATGTAAGAACAAGTTTCATCACTCCCTAGAAACTATTAGTAGGAAATTTGGAGAGGTTCTAGATGCTGTTATTAGCCTGGCTGCTGAAATTGTGAAGCCCAAAGACCCACAGTTCAACATGGTTCATCCAAAACTTCAAGAAGATAGGTTCTGGCCTTATTTCAAAGATTGCATAGGTGCTATAGATGGAACACATATAGCAGTAACTGTTCCTTTAAGTGAACAACCAAAGTACATTGGTCGTCATGGATATGCTTCACAAAATGTTATGGCAGTTTGTGACTTTGATATGAGGTTCATTTTTGCTGTCACTGGTTGGCCTGGGTCTGTTCATGACACTCGAGTGTTGTTGGATACGTTGTTGACATACAAGGATCACTTTCCAAAACCTCCTGAAGGTAACAACAAGTGTTGGCATAATTTCTTTCGATTTAATTATCTGAATATTCTAAATTTATAAATTTTATATGCAGGTAAGTACTACCTTGTGGACTCTGGATATCCTAACAGAAAAGGGTTTCTCGCACCCTATAAGGGTCAAAGGTATCATGTCACCGAATGGCAGCATGGTCCAGTTGGATACAAAGAAGTATTTAATCAAGCGCATTCATCACTTAGAAATCATATTGAGCGTGCATTTGGAATACTAAAGATGAAATGGCGCATTCTCTTAAGCTTGCCTAGCTACCCAGAAAATAAGCAATCCAAAATTATATATGCTTGTATGGCCCTTCATAATTTTGTTATGGAGCATGCTTTGAATGACGCACATTTCCAAGCGGACGTTGAAGGCAATGCATCTCAGCCGTCACAACCTGTGAATGATGATATTTCAGAAGATGACATGGATATGGGAGCTCTACGAGAAGCTATTGCTACCGCAATGGTTTCATGAATTATTTGTATTCTAATCACTATTGTATTAGATTATTAAATTAGGATATTTGAGTTAACTATGTTCTTCATTACTATTATAAGATTATTTTTATTTATCAAACTCGAATATTATCGGGATCGTTGTATTCGTCTTCAATTCGTAAATAAAATGAGGTATTACAGTCGAGTTGATAAGCGAAACCAAATAAGCGTATCCAAACGTCCTGCTTAATTTGACCCATAAGCCGCTTTTAAGCGTATCCAAACGTCCTGCTTATTTAGACTCTCGCTTATCTAAAAAGCAATATAATCGATTATACGGCTTTTCAAATAAGCGAAGTTCCAAAAAAGCGGATCCAAACAGGGCCATAGCCGCATTCCCTTCAATTTTTTTTTTATTTTTTTAGAAAATAATTGCCCGGCCGGTTCTTGTAGCATTGATTTTGAATGGTCGGAAACTAACTATTTCTCTCCTTTGACTTATGCTGGCCGATCAGGGCCGGTTTTTGGTATTATATATCTGCACTTGTGCACAGGTTAAACAAGCCTCTCTGTTGGTGACCGGCCTCAGTGACAGCAGGTTCAATCAGATCAGATCCCTGATAGGATTGCTCTTGTTCTCGTCTAGTTTATTTACCAGCCGAGAATAAAGAGGAGACCATGGCCCCCTGTCGTGTCACGGGCTGACAGGCAGAGGCAGCATATGCATTCCAACTGTTTTTTTTTTCTTTTTTGATTTTTGAATGGATGCAGACAACGAACCGCATTGTGTGTGGTTGGGCAGTTGGCACACGGTTTATTTACTTGTGAAATTTGATTGATTTAATCAGTCAGGATATCTTTATCCTTTTTTTTCTCCTTATGATTATTGTTTGGTCAGCTAGTGTGTCGTGTCATGCTGTTGTTTTTTTGTGGGTGCCGTATCCAGGTGATGTAGACAGTAAGAAAGTACTCTGAAGTCTGAACAAAACGAATATATAGTCAGAACATGCGATTCAGTACACTACAGGTAATTAACACGAGGTAGCGGTGGCGCCTTCTTTGGCGTTTGATTGAGTTTTGCCGTGGTTCATTTACAGCTCGAGTATACACTCGTGAGAAACGCAAGATGCTGTTCATGACCATCGATCTCACTTCCCTACTTTCAGCATTTCACTTCACGCCACGGCAGATAAGATAAGACGCATCAACACTCCCGTTGCCAAGATCGGAGATCCTGGAAGACTAACGAAAAAGCAGAACGCGTCGAAGCACCATACTGTACCAACATTCCCTGTCACCCGCACGAGGAGGAGAGGAGGATCCGGGAATCCCATCAACCAACCTAGCTAGGCGAAGGCGAGTGCTGTAGCATTTGACTGCCTACGATACATACGAGAGTGGATCGCATGGACGGGTGTGTGGAACAGGGAAGCAGCATCCAGGTATCCTGCGTTCACCTGTTGACCACGGGACTCTGCTCGTTGGATCTTGCGTTCCAGACAGATCGTTTCGTCCCTGTTCTGACTGCGGTCCGCCGAGCAGAAGGTCGTGGGCGGGGTTTGGCCGCATTGCCGGCAAGGCGCCCCGAATCGGGGAGACGCTTGATTTGGCGAGCTGCCCGTACCGTGCTGCTGCTGCTTATCCCCTCCAACACGGTCCGGTCAGTACTCTATCATTTCACCCGTCGTCGTCTTCTTCCTGTGTGTCTTATCTCCAAAAAGAAAAAAAAAAACAAAGAAAGCCGCAAATCATCCTCTTCGTATATTCACGAGGCCCAGTGGGCTAATTAGGAGGCCTTCCGTGAAGCCTAACATTCTTTCGGGCAAACCAGGAAATTTGTCCTAGTAGGTAGATGGGCCTCTTTGCCGCTGCGGAAGAAGAAGGAAAACCGCGTTGGATATGGCCCGGTAGTCTGAGACTTTGACAGTGCGAGTGCGAGCCTTAGAATTTTGGAAGGAGGCTGTTCACTTGCAGATATTAGGCGATGCTCCAAAAAAAAATTTAAGATATCAGGCTATTTTTTTTTTCGCGAAGGCTATTGGTCGAGTTCTTTTTCTTTCAGAGACCAATCTATTGGGCGATTTCCAACGCCCAACCGCAACGGTGCCCCGGTTCAACATAGAAAATGGTAAAACGTTGGGGGCAACATAGTGGTAATCAGCGGTACGATTTTCTAAAATTATTTTTTGGCGGGGTGGAATCAGCGGTACGAGTAGCTTTTACTAAGTGCTAGGAGTACTACGATATTATAAGCGTGTAACACGCGTCGAAACGTTGAGCATCATCCTCTATCGCATCGAGCATATTCGCATCACCCGAAACATCCGGTTACCGAGGGATTGGCCCAAAAAGAATCCAGCTTTGCCACATTGATCGCAGACCTGGCTTGCCTGCCACTATCAACGGACCGGATGCGCCTCGACACGCGACGCAGCGGCCAGAGTGCGTGCACCAGTGCTTGTGGTCAGTGGATCGATATATTCGTTCCCAAGCAAGAACGGCTAAAAAAAAAGAAACTTTGGCAGAATCACTGGCCGGAGGATGCTCCCAATCATGCCTCGTTCCGAGTCCTCAAGACCCACGTATTGCTACCGGATAACATACTTTTACAAGCTCTGTCTATGCCGCGCGTGACGGTGCTGTTGCTGCCTGCCTGCCCTGATGGCCTGACCTGAACGGACACCCGACGCGCATGCGGCATGCTGTGCCAGGCAAAATACTCTTGTTTACGCGTCGAAGGCCAGCAGGCAGTGTTCACAAGATAAGGAGCGGTGATCGCTTCTAACACAACACAAGATGTCCGCAGTGCATGAGGATCACACAACACGATCGCAGGATTGGATAATCGACTCTAGCACTTAATTAGATGCATGGGATAGGAGTATGGCTCTTTTCATGTATATCGCCAGATTTTTCGCGCGAGCAAACTTGTGCTGCATTCCTCTCACAAGTCAGTAAGAACTCACACAAGCAGCGCAGAATCACAAACTTGGACCACAAAACCCACTCATCAGATAGAAAGGGATCCCAAAACAACGCATAGGCACATTCCAGGTCTCAACTCTGAAAGAACAACCACGCAATCCAATACGGGCTCGATTGCTCGGAAGCACACTCTCCTCTCTCATTATCTTACAGAAGCAGGACAGACTCGGTGACCGACACGACGACTGACTGAAACTAAAACACTCGCAACGACGCCATCACGAGAGATCACACACGACTTTTATTCTAGCAACACCGGCACGGCAGCAGGCCATAGGTGGCAGATCTCTCCAGCTCATGGTGATGACAATGCGGCTCACATTTCTGTAAAAAAGAAAACAAAGAAATCAGGGGTCAGATGACATTGATTTGTTTTGACATAGTTGAGCACATTGCTAATCCGGTACTTGAAACGAGGGAAGATGAGCGATCAGTTTCTAACTACTACTTATCGTACAACTTTACGACGTTCTAGAGTGCTGTTAGGTAAGATTTGCAAAATTTTCCATCCAGAAATCAATATCCATCAGGACAGTTCTTCTTTTTCCTTTTTTTAAAAGGGCAAAAGCTCAGCACTAGAAGCTACTTTACCGAGAGGTGGGAGTGAGTATTACTGAGGAAATGCGTGTTTTGCATGTCAGCCAGCGAAATACTTACACCAGGGGACGATCTTCCAGCGCTGGTTGTCGCCCTCGCACCACTTCCAGAGCACGATGTTGGTGCCGTCGCGCACCCCTCCGTGGTCCTTGTCGCCGTGGAAGGCGTCGAAGTTGAGGTAGATGTTGTTGACCATGCGGATGCAGCGGAAGCCGTGGCCGACGTCCTTGCTCTCGGTCCAGAGCACCGACTCGTCCTGGATGTTGGGGTTGTACGGCACGAGCTTCACGGGGTGTCCCTCGCCCGTGGAGTGCTTGATGGCCTCGCCGGTGACCCTGTTGACGAGCGCGAACGCCGGGTACCCTTCCTCGTCCTTGATGCTGTTGCTGTGGCGCATGTCCTTGATCCAGTGCTGGTACTCGTCGCGCGGGTTGGTGGGCGCGAGGCAGACGGTGCCATGGCGGACGGTGACGCTGAACCCGTCGTCGGCCTTGCAGTAGATGCGGACGGTGGGCTCGCCGCCGCCGCGGGACGCGTTGCCGCCGGCGGCGGCGTAGGCCTCGTCGCCCCACGGGAGGATCTTCCAGCTCTGGTTGTCGCCCTCGCACCACTCCCAGAGCACGACGGTGGTGCCGTCGTGCACGCCGCCGTGGTGCTTGTCGCCGTGCAGAGCGTCGAAGTTGAGCCGGGTGTTGTTCACCATGCGGATGCAGCGGAAGCCCTTGCCGACGTCGCCGCTCTCTGTCCAGAGAACGGACTCGTCCTGGACCTGAGGGTTGAAGGGCACAAGCTTCACCTGAAATAATGCAGAGATCGAAGATCCGACGGTGAGAACACGATCTGAAACAACATACGCGGGCAGAGGAAGGAGACAGAGGGAAATCAAAAAGTTTACCGGGTGGGACTGGCCGAGGGAGTGCTTGATGGCGAGCCCCGTGGCCGCGTTGACGAGCGCGAAGGCCGGGTTGCCCTCCTCGTCCTTGACCTGGGTGCTGAACCGCATGTCCTTGTACCAGTGCTGGTGCTGGTCGCGCGGATTGGCCGGGGCTAGCACCACGTTGCCGTCGCGGACGGTGAGGCAGTACCCCTCGTCGGCCCTGCAGAAGATCTTGAAGGTGGGCTCATGGTGCGCTGGAGGCCCGCCGGACGGGGGGTACGCCGGAGGCTGGTTCTGGCCGTCGTGGTGGTGGCCGTGGTGACCGAAGCCGAACATCGACATCTCGTCGGGGTTTTGGGGGGAGGATCACAGATTGTGCTCACTGCAGACCACAATGAAAGAGATGGGTTTTGGGACGGGGCGAGGAGTAGCTGCGTGCCTAGGCCCCTCATTTATAGCCCGAGGAACAGGGGGGGAGCGCTGGCCTATGGTGAAGATGAGAATCCGAGGTGATTGTTTGGTAGTGAATCGATCACTGCTGCCTGTGGGGGACGCTTGGCATGCATTCGGCCGGGTCTCGTCTGCATGACATGTCGGGCCAAACGGTCCCCGAGTGATGCTCACGTGTGGGGTTCCCGAAGGAGGAACTTTCTGGATCCAAGACCTTGTGAGAGAAGCTTGATTACCGTGTGCGGCCCAGGGTCGGAAAAACAGTTAAAACCGCCGTTTTTCACGGTTTTTTTTAAGGTTTTTGATTAGACCGCTCGGCTTTCTACAATTAGCGGTTTTTAAGATTAAAATTTAATAAAAATTAAAAATTTTGATTTTTTTTAAAAAATATGTAACAAAATGGATAAAAATAAAAAATTATGATGGAGGAAGAAGTTAAAAAAACTTTGTCTAGATGGATCAAATAAATCAAACAAGATAAAAAGGAAAAAAATAAAAACATTTTATATACTCAACTCCACTCTCCAATCTTATTTACTTTTAAAAACAGTAATCTATTTGTTGTGTAATACTATATTAACTTATTAGAAAAGATAATGTAAATTTTTTTAATTAATTTTATCCAATTTATATGTCCTCTGTCGAAAACCATGGTGTTCAGTCCGAATGAAGGGTTTACCACACAAACCGAACGGTTGTCGCTTAAAAACCACGATTTCTGGTTCAAATTACGTTCACACCATATGAAGTATGTGAACATTTATGGATTTGCATTTATATATTTGTTATTTACATGTTTACGTATTGTGTAGAATAGAATATCAATTTATTAGAAAAGGTGATGTAAATTGTTTTTATTAATTTCATCTAATTTACATATCCTATTCAAACCGTGGTTTTAAGTCCAACTAAACGGTTTACCCCTCGAACCGTGATTTTTAGTTCAAATTATGTTCAACATTTAAATTTAAAATTTGAGCGATTCCAGAAACGGTTAAGTTTCTGTCAAACCAATCCAGAACGATATCCACGATTGAAATGGTAAGTGAAACCTTGGTACGGCCTGTTGGATTTGGGGAGGCCTTTACTGGCTACAGTGTGAACTGTCCAGTACCCGTTTGGAGGACAGAATGACGTTGCATTTTGACACGTCCTGCTGCTGAAACAGAATTTAACTCTTCTGGAAAAAGCAGAGGTGGAGCGTTTGTCTTTTCAAAACAATGCTGAGTATAGTACGTACCGGGTTGGCAGCTGCGAAAACTGTTTTGTAGTACTAGTAGCCTATTACTACCAACTGTTGTAGTGATAATACAATGCTTTACACGTCCTACTGACACTGTTTCGATGAATAATTGCATCAGAAACCAAACATTTTCAAGGAGTAGTAGACTAGTAGGGCGCGTGATGGTCGTGCAGATGCAGCAGTACTGGCAGGTGGTCACGGTCGTGGCATCAGCGGCAATGCGGTACGGCGCAACTCCTCGACGTGGTCGGTGGTCCTGTGGCCTCCTCGCCACACGGGTCCAGAGCCAGCGTAAACAAATCGCGGGAACAATAATCACCATGGGAAAGAAAGCTGGATTTGCTTTGATCTCTTGTCTGTCCTCTTAAAAGTGTTTTTTTTTGTGTGTGTGTGTGTTTGTGGCGCCAAGATCGATCGACGCGTGCATGGTGGAACACTGATCGCTGTCCGTTCGCGTGAGACTGAAGCCGCATGCTACTGTAATGATTCACGGCAAAGACAAACGTGCCAGTCCGTGTTTCATCTTGTGAGCCAAGCCCCCCGCGCGCGCGGTGCAACGAAGCAGCAGAGCCTGCCGTGCACTGCTGACGCGGCTCCAATTCGACGCAAACGACCGGTCACACTCACACACACCCTGAACTGACGACGGTGACGACGCTGGCGGCAGGGCAGTTCAGGAATGATAAGGAAAGGTGGCGAATCCAACAGAAAAAAAACCCACGCGGTTGAGCTGCGATCACGCGGCGTGTCCCCTCCCCGCCCGGGGTCCAGAACGTTCGCCTTTTCTTTTTTCCCCCCGGGCCCCGGCCGGCTGGTGATCGATCATGCTGTATAGTCCACCTGCTGCCACCATCCGCGGCGAAAATCACCTCGATCGGCTCAAAAGAATGATTATTCTACGTTTCCGAAGCAACTAAACTAGAGTACGTGTTGTGTCGATTCGGTGTTCCAGAACGCGATCGATTGTCAGTCATCGCCACCACACTCGGCAGGGCGTGGTGGCAACCGGGAACGAATCGATCAGTGGAGGTCGTAGTTCTTGCTGACGAGAATGGATTCCTGGCGTAGTACGTCGTGGAGTTGGTAGCTTTCGTCCCGTAGCACGTAAACGCGATATGAATTCCTGCAGTACGTTGCCCGTCACGCAGGAGTCAGTCCACGCCCGTCAGTCGCTGCTGATCCAGAAATGTGACACTGCAATAATAAGCTTCTCCTGGATTTCGGTTCACCTTCATTTACTACCTCCCGAGTTTATGGCTCCTCTCATCTTTGATGACCACAGCATTCCGTCCGGTTGGTTGCGAAGTCAAGTGCTGTGAAGGAAAAACGTTTGGTTGCTATAATGCTATCAATGTCTCCACTGGCACCTTGCCAAAAAAAACCAAAAAAAAAAAAAAACAAGTCTCCACATGCGAAAACAATGGCCGATCAACCAGTGGGCTTATACGCCAGCCCACGCTTTTCCATAACTCGCAAAGCCGGATTTCCTCGCCCAAAACTGGGTGGGTGTCCCCGCCCAAGTTTAACCGGCTGAAATTTCCGAAGCCCAATGGAAACATACTACGGCAGGAACCTCTTCCGTTTCGGCTCAACGACACCACCGTAGGCCCGGTAGAAAAAGCCCATTCGATATCTCGATCCGTAGCCCGCTTCCATGCAAGTTCGCGCCCACTGCACTGACTACAAGTGTGTGCCTATCTCTATCTACGGTCCATTAAGAGACCAACAGATGTCAACACTTTTCCTGCACTTCAAAACGTTTCCAATCCAATTCATATAGTAGTACGTACTAGTCCTACTCAGCTCCAATAATTTGCAAACCGCGCGCATCCTCCATCCAAAGCCACACTTGATCTGATCAGGGGGGACCAATGTCCTTTTCACGCGGGCTCGTTACACTCACGTGTTCTACTCCTAGTTTATTCCCCCCTCCCACCCTTGTCCCCTCGGCCGCTTTCTTTTGCAGCTACTAGTACCAGCCAAGTTCCAGAGGTTTGAAAAAGCCCGTAAATTCACTCACCATCACGAAAGGCACGGCCACCACTAACTCGTGTGTGTGTGTGTGAACGTATCGCATAACGAGAGTGCCCCCGCCTTTCCACCTTGATAACAAACATCTACTAAACTTTACTATTACATATTAGCACCATGAGATAACATATCTTAGTGGCAGTGACAATAATAAGCTGGTGACCATATATAAAAGAGGATCTGCTCCTCTGTTTCCTTGCGCGGCTACAATGCATCGATCCTTCCCATCCTGGGGCCACACAGCAGGATAATCGCGGTGTGCTGGACCAATTCTAGTAGGCTCCTCGTCACTCCGACAGCTCCTCAACTGTAAAGAAATGTGCCCCAGTGGCATCAGCCAACACCTGGTCTGAATATGAATGGGATATTATACTTGATCCCACCGGAGAGACGATGACCTGGAGTCCTGGAGAGCTTGAGTGATGAGCCAGGGCGAGATCGCGGGTCTATCAGAGGCGCCACGTTTCTGGGTGTTTTTTATTATTAATACGTTTATTACTCATTTTGTTAAGATAAAGCTTCCTCTGGCCAGTAGATTGGGGAAACGTGAGAGGGGGAGGTCACATCGGCGTGAGCACTCGCTCAGCAACCTAGCTGCCAGAGCCTGCCAAAACGGGAAATCGGAGCGCGGGATATCCCCGGGATCTAATCTACTGCGCGTCCGTGAGAAATGGTTAAACTAAGCCGCGCGGCGGCCTGCTTGTTGTCATCATCCTTCTTTGGGAGGAGGAGGAGATTCCTGGCGTTTCCGGGAGTGGTGGTTCCTCCGCTTTTCAAAGCTTATCTGCATGGCCGGAACTGGGAGTGGTTATTTTTTAAAAATAACCTTAGGTTATGGTTCCTGTTAGTGGTTATTTTTTTTAATAACCCGAGGTCATATTTTCGATAGCGAATCAGAGACGGTAACTAATTCGCGCGGGCGGGCGCGCGGCCTACTTTGCGTGCACGAGACGGGAAGATTCACTTGTGGATAAGCATCTTGTTCAGCCGCCGTGTGTTGACTGCTACTCCTACCAGTGGTTATAAATAACATGCAAGATTTCCAGCTAATTAGAAGGTTAGCTTTAGCACTAACATTCTTCCTAAAAGCAGAAATATATGACGCGGGAAGAATGCTTATCGATCTGGTTCAGTATTTATCATCTACCGATTCTGTCAGTTCCTACTACGGCCGTGGTTTATTTATTTGTACTTTTGCAGGTCGATCATATATTTCACGATCAGGGTAAGAAAAAATTGAACACGCAATTCATGTTCAAAAGCAGAACGGAGCCGTAAAAAAGAGTTCAACACACCAAAATGTTAATTCAAAACCCTTCTTACTCTCAGGGTAGTAGTACTAGCATAATATACGATGACAAGACTCCTTGATTTGCATGGCTCTATCATTCTCGTCTTTTGATTGGTACAGTACCACGTGGCCGAGGGAGGAATCGGCTACAGCGGTCTTCATCGGCGCGCTCTCCACTGCTCCTCTCGCGCAGTTCCAGGGGGGCTGCATGTTGAGAACAGACGACCCCACTCAGAGAGTCGGCCGCATGTGTGTTTTTTTCTGAGCCATCCCGACAGAAAACAAAGAGTTATCTTCTTTAATGTTTAGCTGCAAAGATGAGTGTTAGCTTATCATCTATAACGTTTGATTGGATAGATAAAGAAGGACAACATAATATATTCACCTTTAGTGAGGTTATCTCCTACGAACACATATCACAATTCATAAATAACTATAATTTAATATTCTTAATTATTATATGAATATAAATCAAATTTTATCATCACATGTATAACTAATAACAATGTCTAATAATCATAGATAAAAACCGATCACATAGTATCCAACCACACAATTATGAAGTATTATCATTGTGCACGTATAATAAATTCTAAGTCTTCGTACACAAACAAAATTCTATAACCTTACTAACCCTGATCAGGTATTACTTGCGCACAAAATACGATGATGACAAACGGGCGAGGACGAAGGGGCGACGGCGAGGGACAAGGGGTGTGCGGGCGAGGACGACGGCGACGGGCACGCAGGCGACGGAGAGGAACGACGGCGTGGCGCTGGCGAGGCCGGCAGCTGGCGGCATGGGGCGGGCGAGTGGTTGGCGGCGCACGGGAGAGGAGAGGGAGGAGGTGAGATTTGGGAGAGAAAGCGGTCACGGAAAAAAGAAGGATAGAGTTGTCCGTGATTTTTTGAGGAACGGGGGTGTACAGCATCTCTAAGACATATACTCAATTTTTATCCCTTAACTCTGAATCAAACGTTACAAAATGAGGAATAAGTCTGTCCTATCCTCTCTCGTCCTCTCTCTCTCTCTGACCAAACACATCCTAAATGTACTGGGAGCTAGTTTTGCTCATTGCTTGACACCGATGTTCCGGCCGGGACCTGTTGTTTTGTTGATTGATGTTCAGTGCTGGCTCCAGTGGCCGGCCAAGATTCTACATGAGCAGGCCTCTATCACCCGTCTGAAGAAGGGACGGCTCGTTGCTTAACTTAAGCATAAAAAAAGGGTTCCACCACCTGAACCGAAAACTACGTGCCATCCGCAACTTGCCTGCTTTGGCCAATTATTAACTAGTAATCCGGTTTTTACCCCTTTCTTTCTTTCTTTCTTTCTTTCTTTCTTTCTTTCTTTCCCCCTCCCTATCCATCGTTTTTCCTTTTCAGTTCTTCTCTTTGCTTATTCGTCTGATGATGAACTGACTAATTATCAGAATTCTCGGAGCAGGTGGTGCGAGAAAGCAAGGCAAGCGGTGGTGGGTGGTGATTTTCATTCATTTTGGTCGTCGTGCCTCCTTTGAGTGACATCTGTATGGTTAATTTGCTTTGCTTTTATTATCGACGCGCTGTAACACTCTGAGAAAGTACTGCACGACTTTGCTTTTACTGTGAGGAAAATAAGCACGCGCGTGACACGATGAATGGCTACAGTTGAGGAATCTTTGTGACAGTTTTACAGAGTGGAATAAGCAAAGCTGGTTCGATCTTAATGCTACATCATCTTTTCTTCCGTTCCTGATGATGACTGCTTGCCTCACTTGCAGTTCGTCGGTTTCGAAGCCTAATCATTCCCTATATCTTCTTGCTTTGCACTAGTTGATGATGCACAGTGCAAGTATTATACGATGTGCCTTCGAAAAAAAAAGTATTATATGCTGTGTGTATACTACTAGTATAGAGTCGGAGAGAAAAATGTTTACACACCTCAAACCAAATTCAATTATAATGTTACTACACTATTAGAGTAGTTTATACTTTCTGTATAGTATATATTAGACTACAAAAGTACAGTACTTATACCTATATCATCTTAGCCAATTGCTTAAGCATTCTAATAGGGGCTATGTTTTGGAGCAACGAGCGCATTTTTTTCGCATCGGAAATCAATTCTCAATAACAATATATGCAGAGAAATCAATCAGTTCATCCCCATGTTAGGATGGAGCAGCATCGGATGGGCCAACTGGGCCAGGGACCCCGCCTGCAGCGATCCTCCGTTGGCTCTTTGGAACGTTGCACCAATGCAGGAGGAACCGTTGCTGCTGGGCTGCTTCTTGGCTGCGAGCATCAGCGTCTGATGATGATGGTTTGTCGTCGTCAGCGCACTGGCGCTCTCTTCTGACCTCCGGCGCTTCGCGGTCCCGGCGGCGCCGCCATCGATGATGCCCGCCGTTGACGTCGTCGAGGCGGCCGACGCGTGGTTCGCCGCCAGCAAGAGCTGCCCTGCCGCTGACATGCTGCTGCTGCTGTTGCTGACCAGTAGGTGGCTCGCGACGGGGTGGCCGAGGAGAGCGGCGGCGTGGTGTTGTTGCTGGTCCTGGTGGTGCACGCCGCCGACGTCGTCGAAGAGGTGCGCCAGCGGGTAGTCGCTGAGCAGCTCGGACATGGACGGGATCCTCGGCATCCTCTGCTCCGCCGCCTGCAGCATCGTCGGGAACGCGGCGGTGCCTTGCAGGATCATGCCCGCGCTGGACGACGTCGCCGCGTAGTGGGTCTCGTCGACGAAGCCGCTCGGCTCGTCCTGCTCCTGGTCGGAGAGCGGCGGCCCCGCCATCGGCGACGACACGTGGCTGCTGGTCTTCTTGTAGATCCGGCACAGCACCCAGTCATCCAGCTGCACGCACACACACGATCGCACAGATTAGCAACAAAGAGGATCGGACGGCGAAAAAATAGTTATGCTAGTACTACACAGATCCGAGGCATCAACACGTATGCATCGCGGCCATCATTGTCGGATCAATTGACTTATGCGCAACCATGCCAAGTATGCCTAAAGAACATTTTCTTTGAGACAAGCACGCATTAAAAGCGGCTGTTGCGTCCATTGGCGGGCCACGAAAACGAACCGCGATGCGATAAAACAATATCGACGTGCGACGAAGCCTTTATCGTCTTAAATATCATCGGCGAAGAGGAAAAAAAGATGAGGATGGTGCAAGTGCGTCTCTGTGTGTGTGTGCATGCGCAAGCAGTGCAACGAACAAGAAGGGGCATATGGCTGGCAAAAGTATATGCAACTTGCATGTACTGACATGTAGATATACATACGTGTGCAATAAAAGCCATCATATGATTATTAATTAATTTGTTCTTTGAATTAATTATTAGTTTGCCTCAAGCAGCACATTTTCATGTTCACGGATGATGATGATGATGATGAGTAAAAGTTAATACTAACCCTCATGGACGCGTTGCGAAACTTCATTGGTCGGTACGCGTGCCCGGCGTTGGCGTCGGCGGCGAGACGGTACTCGTGCATGATCCAGTTGGTCTTGGTGCCCTTGGGCGGGCGGCCCATGTAGAAGACGAGCGCCTTCTTGACGCCGACGCCCTCGCCCGTGGCCGTGCTGTGGATTGGCTTGTCGGTGCCGGTGGCCTTCCAATACCCGGATCCCGCCGCGCGGTTGGGACGGATCCCGTTCGGGTACTTGCGGTCGCGCGGGCTGAAGAAGTACCACTCCTTGTCCCCGTACGACGCCTTGGCTGCACAGAACACACGCGACATGGTTGAATTATACTCGTCAGTCGTTGCACACACGAACTAGTAGCAGTGCGTGGATCTTTGCATGCATGGATCTCGGGCGGGTAGTACTCACATGGCAGATCCCACGGGTTGAACTTGTAGATGTCGACGTCGGCGATGATCGGAGGCACCGGGCACGGTGAGGAGCCGGCGCGGTTGCGGAGGTAGTGGAGGATCAGCTCCTCGTCCGTCGGGTGGAACCGGAAGCCGGGCGGCAGCATCGCCGGGTTCGTCATGATCATTACTGGCGAGTGGTGATGGTGGTGATTTCGCTTGACCCCCTCACCCAGTCCCCGCAAAAGCCCCAGCAGTTCAACAAGCTTCGAACTGGTAACAACTACAATCCTCCCAAGATTTGCGCCCAGGCAGGAGAAGGCAACTTGCTTGCTCGATCGAATCGAGCTAGCTAGGGGGAAATGAGGAGGGAATGGAATTTTTGGGAACGGGAGGGGATGGGCTGCTTATATGCTCGCGGGTTCTTGTCCGGTTGCCCTGGCGCGGGGCCCAGGTGCCAGGGCGCGAGGAGGGCGTTTTCGGTACATTTTCTGTCTGGGTTGCTGTGCTGCGCTGCGGTGTTGGCCGTCGGCATCGGCACGAGGGGGTGGGGTGGTGGTGTGTGGTTATCGCTTGATTACCGTCGTTCATCCTCGCATCAAGTACGTCCGGCGTTCTCCCACCGGTGATTGGTGCAATGGTAGTGGATGCGGGGCCCCTGACGGGCGCTCCTGGAACTCGGCGGAGCCGGCACGTGTTGCGCGGCCGATGCTTCCAGCGAACGGCGACCAGCCATCCCCCTTGGTCCGACCGGGCCGGGGTTTGCTTGTTGGCAGATCGCATCTCGCACACGCCGGAGGAATTAATATCACACACGCACACCACCGTCCTGTTCAGCGAGCTGTGTCTGTCTGTGTGGCCTGCCCGGCTCCGGCAGTGGGAAAGAAAAAGGACGCCATTTTCCGATCAGATTGAGCTGTCATATACTGCCACGACAAATCTGTAGCAACAAACCGTGTTTATGAACCTGACTGATGATTCCAAAAATAAGTTTATCAATCAATAATAAAGATTGATAGAATGACCAAAGTACGACCACCACAACCCATGGTGCCATATCGATCGACAAAACCTGTGGGCTGTGGGGGGTCTTTGCTACTACTATTAAAAATAGCTCGACACGGTGATTCAGAACAGAAGCACGGTTGATTTACATGTTGGAGCTTTTTTGGCAAGGCGGGGGGACGGCATAGGGACAGCTCCGCAGGCAGATCCCGTCTAGTCTATAGCGGATCAGCGGGAAACAGCGGTACCGTAGGCAGTCTTTCAGCTTTGTCGCTAGCCTTATCTCGCAAAGAAATTATTGCTTCGTGTAATTATCTTGCGTGGCCGCATCTGGGGGCTGCAGATTTTTATCGGAGGATATTAATTGTGAGAGATTTTGATGTCCCTGGTCTGCTACCTATCTGTTTTTTAAATATTGTCACACATTTAATATTTCAAAAAAGAATTTGATATACCACCTCCAAGTGCCTGCAGGTGTGATAATAGTTAAAAAACGATGGTACTCCTCCATCCATAACATCATGTTGTTTTGGACAAGAGGTTTATACATAAAAAAAAAAAGAACTAGGTGTTGTTGTCTGAACGACAACATTAAAAGAAAACAATCCGAGGAGTAGTATATGATTTGATTAATATTTTGGATACTTTAATAATTCGGTGAAAGAAAACATAATAAGGATGCAAAATTATTCGTCACAAAAAAATTTCTCGTTTTCAAAAGCGAAGTGCAACACAATGATACGGCTATATTATTCTTTTTGACGAGACTGGTGTATATTATGTGGACTCCAATCATATTGCTATCATACTGTTTACATCGAGTAACTGCTCGACAGATCTATTCTATCATGTTACTGAGATGACTCGTGCTTTTGTTTTTCTGTGTGTACGTGTGCGCGCGTGTGCGTGTACGGGTAAGATGACTCGTGCCCTCTTGACTGAATTCAATTGATTTAGTCCAGTGACCTGGCATGTAAGGTCTTTGTCTACCGAAAGGCCAAAATCTCAGGCACAGCACCAGCTTATCCACGGAGAGAGCAGCCCCGTCTGATGACGGCTTCATGTGGACACTTCACTGCTGCGCGCGCGTGCGTTCATTAAGAAATAATAATACTGAAATAGTCAAATTGATATACCACATACTATTCCTTAAGTATGTACAAAATCTGATGTGTCAACTTATTGTAACAGTGAAGATCGAGTTAGGCTTTGACCACTAAAATTTCTTCAATGGTATGCCACGTAGCATATACTATTGTTGTACTAGTGTCTCGGTACATGCCGAGACGTAGTATTCATGGTCCTGCTGGCTGTTCACTTGTCATTCAGGTTTTTTTTTTTTTTTTGCTTTTCCTTGTACGCTCCATCTTGTGATACAATACAATTAAAGTCGTTGTTCCAGGTTCTAGTATGTTGGCAATCATATCAAGTGTATATAAAATTTATCTCAAATTTGACTTAGAAAAAATGGTACTATGGCACTTGTATTTTTTATATTTTAACATGCAGTGAATTGTTACTACTTTATAGACATATTGCCTGCGTTTTGTTTTTGTCGTTCTGACAAGAATTCTAGTTTAGAAATGAATTGGAGTCGAGAACAAAGGAAGCACAACAAACAAAAGTCCCCAGTGATCTTATATATAAGTCTATTTCAAGGCTTTTTTTTTCACAAAAGTCAATTTGAAGATTGACACAACCTCTGGAATAGTATAGTACTTTGGACAGTTACATTTAATATGTAAGCATATTTTTTAGAATAATTTAGATAAATTTTATTGGAATTAGTAGCTTTTCTGGTTTCAGATTTTTTTTGGTTTCTTTTCTTGATGTAGTTTGTTTTTTAGACACATTTTTTAATATAAATATATAATTAGTAGTATTTTCCCTCCTGTTTATTAAAAATATATTATTATAGTATTTTCATAGCATCAACAGCGATATACTGTAGGGGTTTTCAGACACAGATATTGACGATACAAAAAGTTACAAATGATTTATAGCCAGATAAAATATTTGGTAAAGATGAAGAGTAAATAAAATTATATATATTTTCATCACGGTTTCCTTCAAAATGAAGCATAACCATTAAAAGTGTAAGGTCCCCGCGAAGTGTGTAAAGTCAAGCTGACACGCGTTGCTTAGCTTTGCTCATCGCGCCACCAAACACCTGCACAAAACTAATCCAAGAAAATTAAACCTTTATGCCAATAAGCTAGCAAGGGGCGATTTAAAAGAGGTAAGCTTATCCTAACACGACGCGATGGCGACCCCTGCCTTGTTCACGGTAGCGAGTAGCACAGGGAGGGCCCCACCACACCGCACGTTCAGGCGGTGCGTAGCCTAAATGGCGTAATTATCTTGGAGTCGGAAGCAACGAGAGCAGGGATTAGTAGCTTTCCGTCGCTCTCAACTGACCGAATTAGCAGCTGGATCATATTCGTGTGGCAGGCTTAATTCAGGGGCGGAGCGATGGTTATCCTGATAGTTATCGGGATCGTCGAGATGCATTTAACCATGGATCCCAACCCGTCGACGACCCTCCCGTCCGGCGAGCCTTCTGGACGCCGGACGCGAGAAGAGGAAGGGCTAAAAATGGAAGGGTCGGCCGGGTCCTGAATCATCGATCGATCGCCAAGCGGAGGATGCACACGGGCCGTCCCCGTCGGCGAAATGGAAAGGAAATTCCACATCGAGTAACTTTGGCGGCTGGCTGGCGTACGACGTCGCCCGCCCGGTTCGCCCTCGTCGCTGTCGCGGCACGTGTCGACCCCAGGCGGCGCTTCCGCGGACGAGGATCGGATATCGGAGGAGGAGGTCGCATCATCGATCGCCACCGGGACGATCGAGGGCTCCACAATGCGAAATCGCAAGCTGAGCCATGCGTTGTTGTTGCGCGCTCCGGCGGCGCCTGGTCGCCGGCTGGCGTGCCGACGTGCCGCGCCCTGCGGCCGCACAGACAGCGCCCAGCCGTGCGCGCGAATTTTAAAACACGCGGGGATGAGATGAGAGGCGGAGTACCCCTACTACCACCACCACCACCATACGTCCATATTGCGAGTTGCTGCGAGTAAACAAACGGTCGCGTGGTGTGTGAACTGTGAACGGGAGCAGGCACACGTACGTCGCGAGGGCGACGCGCATCTACCCCGTGCAGTGCGCTCACGTATGCTTGTTTTGGCACCTCCCTTTTCGCAAATAAAACCGGCAGGTAGACAACTGGATTCGATGATTGCAGTTTTCCACAAGACTCCATTCGATTCGACCGATATACGTGTGTTGTCTTGACTGTCAGCTCAAACTGATCTCTATTCACTGAGAGGCACGTATAGTCTGAGTCTGAGGTCGTGCCTTCAGTGACACGAGTGCAAGTTTCACGCGCACAATGTGTATAATGGCAGACACGAATTCATTCTTAAATGGGCATGCTATATTCCTTTTTTTTTTCTATTGTCAATAGGGATTTCTAGTTTCGACAATTCACACGCGTTGGTGAATAAGAATCATAGCACACGTTTTTGTTCATGGAACTCTCTCTCTCTCTCTCTCTCTGTGAAGTACTAGCAGATTTTGTACAAAGACGATCTAATAATAAGATTTTGTACAAGGACGATGTAAAAATAGTCGAACTGCACAACTCAAATTTATGATCAGAGTGAGAGTCAAAAGGAAAAACACTTATGATCAGCGTGAGTTCTCCCGGGCTTCTTTCTAGTGCCTCTTGACGAACTCGTCCGATCGAGTCGAGGAGCGAGGTTGGACCGGGCCGGGCCTTGGAGGAGGACGAGTTACGGTACAAGACAAAAAACTCGGGACGGTGACATCCCAAGGCTTTTTAAGAAGAAGTAGTTTGGCGATGGAGTGCAAACTGTAAAGCTGCTTCGAACAAGTCCGCCCGTGATTATCCGAAGCGGCTCCAGCTGGTAGTGTAGGTATTTCCCCACGTGGGTGCAGTGCACATCATTTTCCTTCTCTCTTTTTTTTTTGTTTGTTTGGAAATTTGGTATACCGTATCCGTCCCATTGTGCAGCGTACGACCACACGTCTTCTCGGGAGAGATCAGGTTAGAAAAGCTGCGTACGTGAGAGGTGTCCACGACGCTGAGCACACATACGACGGGTGGGTGATGTGATGATGCTTGGGAGAATGACGTCAGAGATGAGAAAATTCAGCGAGGCGCTGAGGCCAAAGCCAACCAACCACCTGCGACGACCAGGACTTAGAATTTGTGTTGGAAGATTGGATCGGAATGTGAGCGAATTCTTTGCATTGCTAGCCGCTTGTTGATTATAGACGAAAGCGGGATCACACACATATATATGGGGTTATAGCCGGTCAAGATCCCTTACTTTTATACTGTAGAATACTACTATATTATACTAGTTTGCATCAAGGTGGTGATTGTGTAATGGATTATCGGTCATCAACTGGTCAAATTGTATTGTTTTGCAAACACGTGCATTATTATTCTCACTTGTTTCTTACAGTATGCATGGACGACGACATGCCGCCCCTGAGAACGAAGATACGAAAGTAGGCAAAATGATCTTGTGTGTGTGTTTTGCTCGGAAGGAAGTCCACTTATTTTTCCTTTTTCTGACCCAAAAGAGAAAGACCGGCCTGGCGTGCAGCCTTTTCAACTCTGCGCGCGAACGAACATGGATGGGTCGCAGTTGAGCGTGGAAAAATGCGTTGAGGAAAACATAAAAATAATGCGCTGCTTGTGCCGCCGCCAAGTGGATGGATGGAGTCCAAGGCATGGGTCGTCCAGTTCATTCGTTGCTTTTGACTAGTGTAGTACGCTTGGCTTGATCGGCTTCACCATCATGGGCTGGGAAGTGTTGTTGCACTCAACAAAAAGATGGCGATAGCATCACCCGCCGGCCGGCCAAGGCCTTGGTTTTCAAGTCGTGATCTAGATAACTGGAAATCTGGGGCTGCCTTTCAGTTGTCTTCTTGGCTTTAGATATTGATTCATTGATTGATGGGTCTTTTTCTGGACTTTACTCTCCATTCTCCAAGTCGCTGATTGAATTTCCCTTTTGTTCCCCTACTATGTATATGCTACTAGTATTTACTACTACTCGTTGTGCAATATGCACCCACACGTGTGATCTGTGATTTTTGGTCATGTTCATGGAATTTTATATATTATACGATGCTCAAATATTTACAGTCAGTTAGCATGGTAAAGTCTGGGCAAAGTTCGTAGCACCAAGGCGACAGACATCCTTTCTCACACAATCCCGAAAAGAGAGATGGATTTGACAAAACTAGCACCTGCACAGACACACAATCTCTTAGGACCACCGACAAGCAATTGGTGTACGCACGAATTAATAGTAATCTTCCACGTGCCACGTAATGGGAACACTACCAATCTGTTGTAGTCTCACTATAAGCATAACTCGCCCATGCAGCATATACTCTGCACTGCAGCATAGATCTTGTTGAGCGGTTGCTGCTATATACTAGTGCTATCTAGAAACAGAAAAGAAAAAACCACTATTTTTTACAACAGGATGGAACACCACCGTAGATAATGATACTTCTTCATTCTTTTCTACTTATCGTTCAGATAAAAAAAATATAACTAGCAAGTGATAGAAAGAAAGAAGAAAGTCTCGAACATTGACAAAAGGCAAAGCAAAAATAAAGATATAAAGAGAAACAAAAGGAAAAAACAAAAGGGACACGGAGAATGCCAAATAGAGGAGCAAGGAGGACTACCGGATCGAGCATCGACGCACGACAGCAACGTGGTGCTTATCCTCCTCTCAGCCTCATCTCTCGTCTCGACAAGAGACGAGAGACTAGCTAGCTAGTCGCTCTTCATCGTCGTCGTGTCTTACAACAATGGTCTTAGGGAATCCACCACGCGCGCACGTACGTGATCATGCACGGTAGGGCCCCACACCGATCTAACGCGCGCACCTTCGCCGCCATCATTTTAACCGATAAAAGGCTCGAGCCACGACCCATACGAACAATTCGTTGCGTTGAAGCATCGGCAACATACGTGCACAGCAGCTGATTCGATCCAGCAGCAGCAGCAGCAGCAGGGGTCCAGCAGTCCGCGCGGTGAAGACGACGACGGCGGCGGCGGCGGCCGATGGTGACTGAGCGGCGCGGCCGAATTAATGACCGCAGCGCTTACGCCAACATCACATCAGGTGGACCCGCCCGTCATGCATCATCACCTCCGCTCGCTCGCTCGCGCGCGCGCCGCCGCCGAAGGCGACGTGCTGTGGTCCGGCGATTTGTTGGTTAGGCAAGCGAGCGAGCGAGCGAGCGTGCGCGCGCGTGCCGCGGGCGGCCTCGGTCAAACGCGAGGCGAATCCGATTGGCTGCGCCGCGCGGGGGTAAAAAGGAGGGAGAACGAAATACAGTATCAGGCGTGCGCCGTTGTCTCTGCCTGGCCGCCAGGTGTGTGTACGCCCGCGCTGGCGTGGCGTGGACCGCGTTCTCTCGTTGTGGTACTAGTACTACTACGTCGAGTCGAGGATGAGAAGGCGCCGTATGGTACTCGTATACATGAGGTAGCGAGAGCCGAGAGGGATATACCTCGTGTATGCGGTGCCTGTGTAGTTTACCGATTGGAGAAGGCACGGGTGATGGTGGTGGTGGTGGTGGTGGTGGAGTACCGGAGCGGGGTTGTTTTTAACTTTTTAACCCTGCTGTATCTGTGTGGCGTGGAAGTACTACAGTTGGCTGGTCTGCACTCATCTACTCACTCGTCGATATGCATTACAGCTAGAATAAAGTTAAAAACTTTAAAAGTACTGAATTAGACGAGCTAATTTCTTCCTCCGTTTGATTCGATCTCCATTCTCATACCAGCCTTATCAATTCATCGTTACTATGCTTTCCGTTGATATCTGGATCGCCATTCATAAAGCTCTCGGGGATGCCCGTCCAAAGTGGAGAGAAATCTTGGTGGGCCGATACCTCAAGGCAAATGTTTTGGCCCATATAAACTTCTTTGTTTCTGAGAAACCTGGCCCATATAAACTATGCAGGCCGAATTCATCATTTCACGTCGTCCAAGAAAGTTCGTTCTCCTCCACATACAGTATTCAGATTCGGAACCCATTCCGTCTTTCGACCCGTTTAGATTCATCCGGCCGCAACAGCCTGGTGAAGGCATGGCGTGATGATGCTAGGATTAGGCGGACCCACTACTCTCCATCATCGTTCGCTCAAAAAAAAAAAAACTACTCTCCATCATCATGCGTAATAATATGCTCGGACTTAATAATCCATCTTTCATTTCGTGGGCAGGTCAGGTAGGTTGCATGACAGAGACAATATGGATGATGATGATCATTGTCAAACATACTACCATAAAAACCACTCCAACCGACGACCGAAAGCTCTGCTGGAAGCCTAGATACTAGTCCTAATCATGTCTACATTAATTCCACAGGTGTTCGGTAGCGAGTCTTGTTTAGTGTATAGTACTGTATAATTTAGACCATTGTTTTACAGGTCACATAACGACCTGTTGCACTGGGTTTAATTAGGAGTGAACGCTGGAAAGTTGACCGAAAATGTCGCAGCTTTTCACCTGACGACGCTTTACTGATTTTGATGGATGCATGCTCCTGGCTAGCCAGCAGCAACAGGGAGGGACTGTTGTTCCAGGCTGCGAGCACCTGAGAAAGCGTTTAATGCGACGCTGTTGCTTCGATGCTCGCTCGCTCGCTCGTCGTTAATCAGTGAGTTGCAACTTGCAAGCGAGCAAGAGAGAGACCTCCAACGAACAAGTTGACAAGTTTTCCAAGCATCCCCACAATAATACTAATCAGTTTGTTCCCACGCGACCCGTCCAAGGGAAAAGGCACCCAAGATCCCGTTGGCACCACGCAGCGTGACTCCCATACTACCGGACAAGAAAGACAACTGCCCGCGCGTCATCAGTGCGCAGTACGTTGCCCCGGTCCCAGGCGCGCTCGTCGCCGTGTATCTCGTCTCCCTCTCGCGTTCACGTCCTCTTCAGTGAACGCTTCCATGCAGACAAGGTAAAGTTCTCTGCATAGAGGTTATTTTTTAACTGTGCGATTGAGATCCATTGTTTTAGATCAGACTGCTACAGTGACCGCAAACAGTAATCCATATTTTAGATAACAGAGTTTATTACTATCGCTACAGTATTACGATAGAAAACATTATTCATCCTCTCATAAATTACTGTTTTTATTGTTATAGTTGTCTGCGTAGACAACGCTACGGAAGAGGATATGCATCCTCCCTCTCCTCGTCTAGTACTACCTCTCACTCTCTCTCGTCCCAGTCCGGGGGAGGAGAGGACCCGTACGACCTTTTACCATGCGTTTACTCGGCGCGAGAGGGAGCAACTGATACGACGACGAAAGCCAGAATGCCAGATGGCGAATTGATGAAGAACTCTCGGTACTGTGAGTTCGATTCGATCCTCCTTTGCGAAATAAAACTAAAAAAAAGAATTCACATTTGCCGAGTGCACAGCGCTGTGGTGTGGCAATCATGACGCGCGCCCAGAAGCATGATGTGCACAACCTGTGCCATTTTGTCGCACTGTGCCTGTAGCATATGGACGGGTGCTGCCCGCTGAGCACAGCAGGTTGCTTGGGTATTTAGGTATACATACGTACTACTTGTTCATTACTATATTCAAAGAAGTTTGGTGGCTGGCGCTGGCCAAACGTAGATTCTTTTTTTTCCCCGCCGCCGCCGCAATTTTTGTTCCGAAAAGAAGGGGAGAAAAAATGCACACTCCCCCCCCCCCCCCCCCCCCCACCCCACCCCACCGCGGCGCCAGTGGTAAACTGAGGCAAACTTTTTCGCGGTAGTGCCTGGCTTGGTGCAACTCTGCCATCCATACCAACCGAGCGTCAGCGTCAAATCAATTTTGGTTGATCTTGCGGGTGCCTGCACTTCAGCACAAGTTGAGCCCTACCGGGGCGCTTCCTTCCCTGGAGTGGAAGTGGAGATAATCGAGCAGCCGCGCGGGCGGATCGCGCACGCCGCGTCCGTCCAGCCACGCCACACGCCTCTCCTCCTGAAGAGAGAAAACAAAGTTTATTTACCTTTCAAAACTCGAAGGATGCCAAAGAAAGGTGGGAAAGAAGCAAAAGGACAGATAAAAAGACGGGTGCTGGACGCTATTATCCAGCTCGATCGAGTCGAGTCGCGAGGCTGGCGTGCAGACGACAGCGAGTGGTTTTTGCGGAGGTTCCAAGGGATCAGGTCACGGGCGCCGCCCCGGGTGATCTGATACTGATTAGAGAGTGAAGCGGAGTGGGGGCACCACATGAGCCGAGCAGAAAGGCGACGGACGGCGGCGTAGGCCACAAATCAACCGATCGAGAAAAAAATAAACACACAGCTGGTCCTGTCTGCCTCCCGCTCCAAATTCCTTTGCTTTCACGTATGCGTTGCTGCAATTTTCTACTACTACTACTCTACTGCGAGTAGTGACCCTCCCCATTGAGTGCTGACAGGGGGTGTAGTGTAGTGTAGCCCGGTCCAGGTTACGGCCAGTCCAGAGCACGGCCCGGATGCATGCTAGTACCGGATGACTGAGTATTTTTATGGAGCTCCTCTCCTAGGTCCATATCGCTAGTATTATGCTATCATTGCTGATGAGAGATGCGTGAGGTCTCCTCGAAGAAAAAAAAAAAGAGATGTGTGTCGCCAGATGCAACATTATCTACTGTACTAATAGTACGATTCTTCTTTCTCTACAGCCCTGTTTGACATTTATGCAAAAAACTGTATTTCTCTAGATGTCAAGAGAAACTGTTGCCCTGAGAAAAAAGTGTCAAAAGGAAGCTTATTTTTAATGGGAAACATTTTCTTTGGTGCATTTGATTAAAATGCCATTTCTCACACGCTAAATTATTGTAGAGTTGATTTATTATCTTTATAAAATACTAATATTACTACGAGGAATTTTCATCCATACCATCACTTAAAAACATGTTTTTATCTATATCACTAGCATAGTCAATGATACATGGTGTCTGCTTCCACATGTTATTGAGGCGCGGAGGTGATTATTTAAAAAGTGCCCGACATGGATGAAATTATATGTTTACATCATTCTTTAAAGTTTCCAAGAGAGGGTGAAATGCGTATAATTATACAACATTGGATCCAACAATGCAATACTGGTAGGCTATTTTTTTTTTTTGAAAGCCATGGCCTAACAATATTGCGGTTCACCAACTGTCCCATATCAAGCTAGGTGAATTTGAAGCTTCTAGTAAGAGGAGAGTGTCAAACAATGAAACAAAACATTCGCAAGTCAAAATGCCAAAACCAGGCGGTACCATCAAAATGTCGTCCGGTAAATATCACATTTCTTATTAAAATTAATTAAGGACCCATTAGGAAGATGGATTAAAATCATATAGTTTAGACGTATATTTGAGTTAGCTATATATATTTAGAATTGAACGTAATAGAATTGGAAAGTATAAATATAGCATGGTGATATATATAATCTATTTCGCACTTCTCATCATATGAAATTAAGGTAGATTTAAAAGTAAATTTTAAAAAATGATGATAAGTCAAATAAATTACTTTGTTATAAAGATTTTAATTATACCAAACGAAGGGAGTCAAACGGACCCTAAGTTGCGCCGAATTCCAAATTCCATGGAGCTGATAAATTCGTACGGGAACACTATCTTCCAAACATTTGTGGATAAGTAGACTAACGCGCGCCATTGGCCATCACAGTCTGGTCTTTACAGGACAACAGTATCGCGGTCGTGACATTCGCCGTCCATCCTCCGATCCCGACAGCGAAGCATACTCGTGACTTCGTAAGCAGCAGCCGCTGCGCCGCAAAGGGCAGAGGGGGCATTTCGAAACTTTTTTTTTAAAAAAACGAAATCAGTAGAGGCCAAACCATTTGTTTTTTTTTTACATCACGCTTTCGTCCTCCTTTTTTTCCACTAAAAAAACACCCAACACCACCTGCTTCCTTCCCTTCACCCATACTCCACCAAACCCTCGCGACCGAGGGGGAGCAGAGAGCAGCGGAGCAGAGGTGGCCACCGGAAGCAATGGCCAATGAGTGGTGGCGGTAGTATCCTCCATCTGCCCTTTTTCTCCCCACGCCCTCTGGTCGTTTGCAGTGGGTGAGAGTGGGGGGACTTGCGCTGCCTCCGCTCCGTCGCTTATCGGCTACGCCCCCTCCGGACGCCGGATCTAGGCCGCGGTTACGAGATCCTGAGCTCCGGGTTCGAGAGCTCCCCTTGCTGCGGTTGGGGATTTTTCTTCAGTCCATTCGATGCCTTTGAATAGCGCTTGGCTTGTGCTGCGCTGGTGCTGTGCCGATTGGTGCTTAACTGGTCTGTTGCTGGAATGGCTTCTCAGGTGGCGGAGATGGAGCCCGCGGCAGCGGGCGAAGGGCAGCGGTTCAAGCGGATTCCGCGGCAGGCATGGGCGGGGAACCTGGAGCTGGATCCACTGGTACGTCTCGCTGGCTCCCTGCTTCTGCCTGTGACCCGGATGTGTGATTTGTTTTCGCGAATGCTGCCGAGGTGGTGATTTTATTGGGGTTTTGGGGGCATTGCGGTGGCGTGGTTGGAATGTGGTGCGTGGGAAGGCTTAAGTGTTTGAAATGTGCCGAAACGGTACTCGGGATCTCGATGTCACACAGCTAGTTTGCTTAGGGTTTGAGGATTCCTGAGTGTGCTCATGATTCTGCGAGAGCTCCAGAATGTATTATGACGGCCGTGCTGCCTAGTGGTGCGCTGCTCCAAGCTGTCCAGTGTTAGAGTTGAAACCTGCATTGTACCGCACAATTGTTGAATCTTCTCATCGCTTGGATTCTTTGGTTGGGTGTATCAAGTTGCATAAGTAATGGCTTTTCGTTATTGGACATTATTTTCAGGGTTTGATGCTATTCAGGCAATAATTTCAATGAATTGATTATTTTAGCAGCTAATCACCAGGCTACTGTATCGATTATTCGTTCTTTCTTCCTTCTCATGGGAATGCCATTCTTGGATAGAATTATTGTAAGCGCGTTTGTTTGCATGATGCTACTTGCTGGAGGGGGACACACGGTCGTCATGGTATGTGTATGTGTTGGGGGAGGGCTCTGTATTTTTCAGTAGTGGGGGATGATTGTAGTAGGATGGGTTACATAGTGTTTGAGGACAGGGAGTTTTGTTTGTCAAGGTGATGTCTAGGCTGCCCTGATGCCAATTTTTTAAAACTGATTATGCCCTGTGGGTTCTTGGTTGGTGATAATTCATTTTGCTCCTTTTGATTATCCCTACAATAAATGTTTATGTAATTTTAAGAGCCATCAAGAGCTTACTGCCTTTTTTTTGTTTTTCAGCTTAATGAAAATTTAGATCAGTGGCCACATTTGAATGAACTGGTACAGTGCTACAAGGCTGATTTTGTGAAGGATGAGTGCAAATATGGACGATATGAACGTGTTGCACCTCCATCCTTTCAGAATCAGATTTTCGAGGGACCTGATACTGACATAGAAACCGGTAATCCATCAATTTTAATGATGACTTGATTTCAAATACATTGTGTGTAGTGAAATTGTTGCTCTGTCCTGTAGAACTGCAGCTTTGCAATGCTAGACACTCCAAGCCAGAGGATTCTATTGAAGATGATACACCAAGCACCTCAGGAAGGCAAATGTATGAAACCGAACCATCTGCTTCATCCTCAAAAGTGGTAGGAGCATCCTCACTGGATTTCTGTGAATGCCTATCATATTGATGGTCTCTCCTCCACGATTACCTTGATTGCCTTTAGAGGAGTCTCTTCATGTTGGATAGGATATATTTTTTTTTTCTTTTGGTGTGATCGTTTTCATACCCCTACTCTCAATTACAATTGTGAGTTTTTCCTCATTTTTTTAGATTTTGTGATTTAACCCCCACTTTTCAAACGAAGCTGCCATTAGCCCCTAGTTTGGATGTCCGTAAATTTCAAATTAAACTTTCAAAAAAGGTAGAAACAATTTGAAAATGAGAGAAGGACCAAAGTGCCATCGCCTACTAGTTCAAACTTAGCCTCAATTATAAAATATTTTAAAATTCGGAGCAAATATTTTGCAATTTTTTATGTCCATATATCAAAATATAGGACCAGATCACAAAGTCTAAACAATAGTGAAGCGAAATCACAATGTATAATCAAAGTTACTATCTTTTTTTTGTACTTGATTTAACAGTTAACACCATTAACTAGCTCTAACAGAGTAGAGGCAAAGTGTGGCTTCATTTTTTAAAAGTGAGGGTGAAATTAAAAACCTAAAAGGTGGAAATAAATCACAAATAGAATTGAGAGTTGGGGTAAAAACATAATTGTCCTTCATGCCTGGCTCTGTATGCTCTTGTCCCAGTCATTCATCTAATTAAATGCTTTCATGGCCTCATATCGTTCCTTTTGCGTTGAATCAGCTTTAGTATTTTTTCTACTGCATTGTTGTAGCTCTATTTATGCGGTATAAATTATTGGTAAAATGCATTTAAGCATATTTTGAACTACCAAAGTGTGTTTTTGTATTTTAAATGTGCTCTAATGTCTTGATCTTCTCTCCAAGTTATTGTTCTTAGTGGCAATTTGAATCTTGATGTGGGGTATTAACAATGTCTTATCATCTCTGTTTTCTTAGCACTGTAGTCTATCACCGCTACCGGCATATGAACCTGCGTTTGATTGGGAGAATGAGAGATCTTTGATATTTGGCCAAAGAGTGCCAGAAAGGCTCCCAGCAATAAACAACAGGTTGCGTCAGTATGCACGCTAAAGCATTACACTTTTCCTTGCCTTTTCACTTTTCCATGCTCCTATCAATTATTAATCTTTTTTTAAATTATTCTGTACTAATTACAGTGGGCTGAAGATTACTGTCAAGGTATTATCTTTGACATTCCAAGCTGGTTTAGTTGGTGAGCAAAAATAACACTTTGTAATTGTTTGTTAGTGGCTGAATTGTAATTTTTCCTGTTTAGACTTAACATCAAAATGTTAACATGCTGTTGTCACCATCTATCATGTGCAGAGCCTTTCAGTGGAACAATTTGCTTGTACAATAGAGATAGAAGAGAAAAATTGTCCGAGGACTTCTATTTTCACATACTTCCAACAGAGACACATGATGTAAGGCGCTATTGAGTTGCTCCCTTTTGGCCCGTCTTTCAATTTCTAAACTTCCTACTGGTGCCGACAAATAGCAACCATTGTAGCATGTCAACCATGCATCTTAATGTAATTGACATCATTGTTGACCATATCTTTTCTTTTTGACTTGATAGGCTCAAATTTCCTTGGATCGTCGAGGTGTTTTTTCGTTAGATTGCCCTTCTTCATCAGTCTGTCTTCTGATTCAGCTTGAGAAGGCTGCTACTGAAGAAGGAGGGGTAACACCTTCTGTTTATTCACGTAAAGAGCCTGTGAGTGAACATGATTCTTCATTATACAATTATAACAAGGCCCTCCCTTGGTTAATGTGTTCATTTCATTCCTGTGTTCATTGTATGTGACAGGTGCACTTAACTGAGAAGGAGAGGCAAAAGCTTCAAGTTTGGTCTCGAATCATGCCTTACAAAGAGTCATTTGCATGGGCTATGATTCCTCTATTTGAGAGTAACCATGCTGGTGGTATTGGTGATGCTGCCTCTCCTAGCAGCCCTTTAGCACCAAGTATTTCTGGATCCAGTTCTCAAGATAGTATCATGGAACCTATTTCAAAGCTTACTTTAGATGGAAAATTGAACCACTACTCTAGTGGAAGCTCAGTTATTGTAGAGATATCAAACCTAAACAAAGTGAAAGAAAGCTACATAGAGGATTCTCTCCAAGTAAGAAGGAGCAGCTCTGGGCATTCAGTTGACACTTTATATTTGTATTATGTTCGTAATTAATTACTTCATCACATGTAGGATCCAAAACGGAAGGTACACAAGCCAGTGAAAGGGGTATTGAGGTTAGAGGTGGAAAAAGTTCATAATGGCCACCATGATGTGGATAATATTTCTGAAGGTGGAAGTATGGCCAATGATTTGAGTGACGCTAGTGACCTCCACAATGGCAGATACAACAGAAGTAGCTTTGATGGGATCCGCAGTTCTCTGAATTCCAGTGGCATTGTCCATAAAGAGATACATCACAACGGTCAAATGTTTAATTCTGAGAATGGTGACTACGTAAGTGAACGTGTGCCTCATCTCATTACTTTCCTTGCTAGTACTTGTTGTTGGATATCACCTTTTCTATTTATGATGCCTTCTTGTGTGATTCATGTTATTCTACTCATAAGAGATACACTTTCTCTTGCAGTTTCATGCTTTTGACTTCCGGATGCTGACCCGAAGTGAACCATTTTCACAACTTTTTCATTGCCTTTATGTGTACCCATTGACTGTTAGCTTGAGCCGCAAAAGAAACCTATTTGTAAAAGTGGAACTGAGAAAGGACGATTCTGACATCCGTAAACCTCCACTAGAGGTTTGTTTGCACAACTATTTTCCTCTTTTTCAATGTTGCCACCCAGTCAATATTCTTTAGCCACTGGAGATTTGGGATTCCAGGCTGTTCATCCTAGGGATCGGAACACAATGCTGCAAAAGTGGGGCCATACACAGATTGCAGTTGGAACAAGGATGGCTTGTTACCACGATGAAGTTAAGATCAGTCTGCCTGCTCTTTTGACACCCCAACATCATCTTGTCTTCACATTTTTCCATGTAGATCTACAAATGAAACTTGAAGCCCCCAAACCAGTAGGCCTTCTGTTCTGTAACAATATGGATTATGCTTTTTTTATTTGCTGGTGTTTGACATGCTCTTATTCTGTCAGGTGATTGTTGGGTATTCTGTTCTTCCACTGTCGACACATATTCAGTATGTCATGACTTCTCAGATTTATTTTTTTAGCATGAAATGCTAACAGTGGAACAGTCTTAATTGCTGCTTCTAATTATCATGGATTCTCATTCCGGCCATTGCTGTCCCATCAGTTATCAAATTTATGCTATACATAGCTAATACTCCCTCCGGCTTGAAATACCTAACACCAGGGCGGCCTAACATGTAGTATTAACCGCTGGAAATACCATGTAATATAGCATGTTGATCTTGGTAGTGAAGGAAAAAAAAAACAAACTATCATCAGTACCTTGGAATAAGAGTCTGGAATAATCTCTTCCATGCTACTGTTAAACTTCAAAATCCCTTGGAATAAGAGTTTATATGCTGTCATTAAGATCTGCGCATCTTTATATTTAAGAGAGAAGAGAAGCCCATACATCCAGTCTTGTACTTCCTAAGAAAATACAGAACACACCTCATAAAGCTATTACAAAAGCACTAACATGACCCTACCAGGAAATGTATCTACCTACACCCCCTATACGACCAGGTTGGAGCTCCTGCAGCTTTATTGCTCCAGCAAGGCACCACCAGTGAGCTTCATCTCTACATTCTTGCAAGGCTTGTTGAAGACAAGGCGAAATTCCATCAAAAAACACATCTGTTACGGTGCTTCCATAGGGTCCACGCACCAAGGATGATCAAGCTGTTGATCCCCTTCCGTCTATTCTTATCCACCCAGCTTGCAACCTTATGCTACCGATCTGTAAAGCTCTTTTCTCATCGCCTCTGTGTCACCCCTTGCAGATTGAATAGCTAGGGTACAGAGAGCCAAAACTGCCTTGAAAAAACGCAAGTAGTTAGAATATGCTGCATATTGTTCTCTCTTGATCACAGAAAAGGCATCGGGCAGGGTGTGGTAAATTTCTCCAGCACCTATTTCGTATTACAAGCCACAAAAATATCTTGCATTTCGCATCACAATTAGACTCCGTTGTGTGGTGAAATCTTAGTGAATTTTGAACCAGCAGTTCAATAGTTATATTTGCTTTCAGTTTTGCGTTGCTTTGTACTAACATGCTGCTTACTGTATGCCAGCCATACTTAATGTCTTACCCGTTAGCTATAAGTAGGTAATAAGTGCATTTTTTGTGAATCTAATAGGTTACATTCAGATGTATCTTTGCCAATCTTAAGAGACCTTGCCCCGCATTATCTTCAGGAAACTGGAAAGGTTTTTCCCTTCTTCCATCTTAATTGTAGAATTTATCAAGTACATTTATATGGTAATAAATTCTTTTTTAAATGTTCAATACAGGAGAGAATGGACTACCTAGAGGATGGAAAAACTGTTTTCAGGTTGCGTTTAAAACTCTGTTCTTCATTGTTTCCAGTTAATGAAAGGATAAGAGACTTTTTGTTGAGTATGACCGCCATACTCTACATACAAGTCCCCCTTGGGGCTCAGAGCTTCTTGAGGTAACACCTGCATGTGTCTGATTTAGGATGGAGGTTCAGCTTTATATCAGTTATCAACTCATCTTGTCGTTCAAAATCTGTACAGGCCATAAATAGTTTGAAGAATGTTGAATCTACTGCGTTGTTACAGTTTCTGCAACCAATTCTCAATATGTTGCTTCATCTTATTGGTGATGGTGGTGAGACCCTCCAGGTTGTTGTTCATTACGTGCTTCTTTATGAGGAATTATAACTCGTCTTCGATTCATCACTGTTTTTAGAAACTTCATCTTATTAGTGTATTCATTTCTAAGGATGTGTATGGCTATGTATATTGCTTTTATAGGTTGCTGCATTTCGTGCCATGGTTAACATCTTAACCCGGTATGTCTCATTTCTATTTATTGTTTCTTCCCTATATTTCTTGGTGCTGATGTTTTTTTACAGTGCTATCACTCCATTGGGGTATGTCTGTCAATGAGCCGAGCTCGAGCGTGCAGGCTTGAGTTTGATTATAACTTTCATGACATAAAAATTAGCCTACCTAATAAATTCATATATTAGTTAATAAAATTAAAAACATTGTCAGTTACTCATCTAAATGAGCCCTATTGAGCTTTTCGAGCTCAAGCTTCTCAGACTCGTGAGGCCTAGCATTAGGCTTGAGTTCGGCTCGTATCTTTCGAGGCGAACCTGAATTGAGCTGTTAGCGAGCCTAACTTGGGTGGCTCAGGAGCCGCGAGCTTCTTTGACAGCCCTATATGTGGGTTGAACTGAATCATTATTCACCTTGCTTTTTTAAAAAAATTAGATAAATTTCTATTCACCTTACTAAATGGGCGGAGTAGTCCTATTCCGAGTAAGCGTAACTGTAAGTCTCAAATGTAGGGTAACATTTCTTGTGTGCTTCAGGAGTCGGATAGTTTCTTTCTTTAGCATCTAAAAATATATAAACTGATACTAATAGTGACTGCACTGAGGTTAATTCTAACTTATTGAAGCACTTGTTTAGCTATAAAAGCACGGTGTATGCTTGCCATGAGAGCTTGATATGTGGGCTTCAATTCTTCAATGCTATTTTCTTTAAGGCCTCTTTGACCTAGCCATTGCTTTATTTTACCATTTCCATGGCACCACAGGACTACTGCGATTTTGCTTTAGAACGGTTTCAACACCCGGGATACCATTTTCCATTATACCTTAATTAAGTTATGGATGATGCATGTCTCTTGCAGTGTGCAACAGGAGTCATCTGATGGGGCTGAGAGAAATAAATTTCTTGTTAATTATGTTGATTTCGCTTTCGATGACTTTGGTGAGCGCCAAACACCTGTGTATCCTGGTCTTTCTACTGTTTGGGGGAGTCTAGCTCGGAGTAAGGTTAGTATGGATATCTGCAGCTTGAGAAAATATATTGTTGCATTTGCTGTTCTTCTCCGTTGATTGCTCTTGTTTGAATCATAATCTCCTGCATAAAGACACTGCCATCTGTCATATTTTTGCCAAAATATCTCTGTTCTTGAATGGTGGACATGTTGCTACTAATACTGTTTGGTGTCAAGTGCACTCAGTTCTAAATTTTGTGATATAGCTCAATAAGCCTTGAGAAGTTGTGTTGGCACAGTTGTTCAATTGGGCCACACGACTGATGAATAAGGACTGTGCAATGGCTAAAAATGTAGTTCTCTCTGGGCCTCTGGGATTTACTGTTTCTGTATCTCCTGTTCTTGCAATACATTATCCTGTACTGCTACTTTATGGTTTTTCAATTTATTTTGAGTCACCAAGGAGCATCTCTGCCTTTCACTTGACTTGTTTCAGCAGATATACTTGCTTGTTTTGTTCCTTTTCACCGTTTATTGTTTTTATTTTTTGATGTTATATTGGTTTTTTATGTTATATTGCTTATTTATATGTATACATATAAATTCACTGTTTATTCTTTTGGTTCTAGGCTAAAGGTTATAGGGTTGGTCCTGTATATGATGATGTATTGGCAATGGCTTGGTTTTTTCTGGAGCTTATTGTCAAATCAATGGGACTAGAACAAAGTCGTCTCTTCTATCATAATCTTCCACTAGGTAGAATCGAAACTGAATGCATGATTACTAATTTTACCATATCACATCATGTATGTTTAACTCTGATGATTGTTTTCTAGGTGAAGATGTCCCACCGTTACAATTGAAAGAAGGTGTATTCAGGTGCATCATGCAACTTTTCGATTGCCTTCTAACTGAGGTTCATGAACGTTGTAAAAAGGGTTTAAGCTTGGCAAAGCGCTTGAACAGCACACTTGCTTTCTTTTGTTATGATCTTTTGTCAATTATTGAACCGCGTCAGGTTTTTGAGCTGGTAATGTTCAAACACATCTAACATTTTTTCTCCCACCGTTTCTTTGTTATAATCTAATGTTTATGTTTTTGAATTCTCACTTTCTGCCCACTAAACTGGAAATAAGTCTTGCTTGTCCTCAAACTTCAGTAGAAGTATCTGCGCAAATTATATGGTGCTAGTCCTAAAGACATCTATGGATTCTTCAGGTTTCACTCTATATGGACAAGTTTGCAGGGGTGTGTCAATCAGTTCTCCATGAATGCAAATTGACATTCCTGCAGATAATATGCGACCATGATCTTTTTGTCGAAATGCCTGGGAGGGATCCATCTGATAGGTAATTTGTCTCTTATTTTCGTTGATGAAATATCGTATTTGCAAAGGTCAATGAAAAGGTTTATATGGCTTCCTGGTGCTCTTATGGATCTGAATTTCGAACTGCCATTCAAGATTTATTTTAGTATAAATCATCAATTTTCCTTTTCCGAAAAGAAAAGTGTTTATATTAAGCGTCTCTGTCTAGCTCCCTTAAGATCTTTTATTGCCGAATTGGAAGCTGTTTGGTTTTCTTATTGTCCGTAGCATTTTGGCATAAAAATACTAAACTTAATAACTGCTCCTTATAATCATTTCGTTTTGTATTCCTCATTAGCCACCCGATCTGCTTCTGTTCTTGTTTTACCTTTTTGGCATTACGACTAGTCCAGTAGATGTCTAAAATTTATGTATCTAAATCATAAAGTTGTTACCCTGTAACACATCATTTTTTAACTGGAAATTATATTTGTATGTAGAAACATGTCTATCATTATCTCATAAATTTATAATTCCACTAAATGAGGTTGTCATAGTTTTCTGAAAAGGTAGTGGCTCAGTGTTGCATGATAGATCATGTCCATGTACCGATCAAAGTTAATTAGATTTGTCATAATAAACTCAACTGAAAAAAGCAAAATCCCACGGCAACTAACTTTCTCGTAACTTTTTAATGTTCCATGCTTATTCAAGTGAAGCTCTCTGTGTTTACAGAAACTATGTCTCATCGGTTCTTATTCAAGAGATTTTTCTCACCTTGGATCATGATGATTTGTCTCAACGTGCAAAAGTAAGTGTCTCAATTATGAGAAAACCGAATGGATTGCAATCATTACCATTTGATGCACATTATCTCCCTGTCCAATATAAAAATGGATAAAGTCCAATTTACTCCCCTCAAGTATAGGCAAAGTCTAGGTAACCCCCTAAACTATTATTTGGACTTTACTCCCAAACTTATGTCATTTGGTCCAATTTTACCCCCTAATACAATTTTTCTTTTTTGTTTATCCATGCATAAGTGACATCACAAGTTAAAATTTTACGTGATGGTTGTTGACATCATAACACATTTTAAAAAAATAATTTCCAAATATTTATAATTATTTTGGTAAAGACATTTAATAGTAAATTAATCATTAGGATACAAATTTATATGAAAAGTAATGTTAAAAGATTTAAAATATATTTTTTACACATATATTATGATGTCAACTACAACCCTACAAAATTTTAAAATAAAATTCAACTTGTGTATGGGGAAATGAAAAAGAACAAATTATAGTAGGGGGTAAATTAAACCAAATGACATAAGTTTGGGAGTAAACTGAACCAAAAAATAGTTTAGGGGGTTATCCAGACTTTGCTTATACTTGACGGGACTAAATTGAACTTTTTTCCTATAAAAATTAACTTTGCACGTCTAAATTTGATAGGAATTTAATCCTTCTGTGCTTAACTATCCTGTATTGCAAACCTTATAGGCTGCTCGAATTTTGGTTGTCCTTATATGCAAGCATGAATTTGATGCACGTTATCAGAAAAGTGAAGACAAGCTGTACATTGCTCAGTTGTATTTTCCGCTTATAGGACAGGTATGTATTTTATGTATCGGTAATCAATATGGTCTCCCCTTGCAAGATTTATCATAAATAAATATAAGGTCTTAACTATAATGTTCTGTGAAAACCCTTTTTATTTTGTTTCAGATCCTAGACGAGATGCCTGTTTTCTATAACCTAAATGCTGTTGAAAAACGTGAAGTGCTAGTTGTGATCTTGCAAATTATAAGGAATTTGGATGATGCAACCCTCATCAAAGCATGGCAACAGAGTATTGCTAGGACCAGATTGTTCTTCAAGCTACTTGAAGAGTGTATAACCCATTTTGAGGTCGGTACTATGATCCTTTTTACTAGTTTTTAGAATGATAAAAGTATTTTCAGTACTTGTACTGCTTTCTTATTTTTTTTAATTAATAATCCTTCAATGGTGTGCGCTGCCTGCATGTAAGATTTGTTAATTCTGTTCAGTCATTCATGTACCTTTTATGGATACCTGTGTTTTCAAGTCGGATTGTGTGTGTTATGTTTCCACCTACACTTCACTCATCAAAAGTGTTTAATCGCTGATATGGCATAGCAACGATGTGCAATCCTGATAGTTTCAGACCTGGCTAGATAAGCGCTATGTATTTATTGACATTATAAATGAATCTGTACCTTTTTTGTTGAACCATTTGTGCCTTTTAGTTTATTTGAAGCTAAATCTCTGGAAATGTTGTGTGCAGCATCACAAAACAGGAGACAGCTTGTTACTAGGCTCTAGTTCTCGGAGCCCTGATACCGAGCGTCCTGGATCCCCTAAATACTCTGAGCGTTTATCTCCCTCTGTTAATGCATACTTGTCTGAGGCTTCACGACATGAAATAAGGGTAACTATTGTCAGTCACTATCTTTACTTGTCTACTATCTGATTCCTCCAGTCCTAACGTTTTTTTACCTATGTTTTCTGTGGATGGTATTTTGCGTTTTAGGTATACTCGTTTCTAGAAACTCAGTATAGTGGCACTGAAATCATCTTGGCTTTTATGAAGTGCCTTAGGTTGGTCAGGGTTGTTGCTTAATATTTGTTGGTGGTAACTTGCAGTCATTTCCTCTTTTGTCATGGGCGCGAATGTAATATAGTCTATTGTTTGGTATGTGTGGTATGCGTTGTATTGGGCTCTTACCCATCATTCTTCTTAATATAAATGAAGCGCAGCTCTCTTGCAGTCATTTCTGGCTATATTCTCTGCAATCTACCCTTGCAAATGTCATCTATGTATTATTGCTGCTTGGTTGGATTAACCGGAACCCAAGGGTCTTGGTGTTTACTTTTTGGCCCTCAACCTAAGAAATATCATCTACTAAGATTTGAATATATAGGCTTTAGGACATCCAATGGCCTTCATTTCCTAAAGTGATGTAAACAAAACATATCTTTAAAATACAGTCAACTCTTTATTAGCTATTTGGCTCTATAATTACAGATATTTAATGCAGCCTCAAGGAACACCAGAAAATGGATACATGTGGAACAGGCATAGTCCTCAGCTAAGCTCACCTAATCAACCCTATTCATTGAGGGAGGCACTTGCTCAAGCGCAGTCTTCAAGAATCGGATCAACAGCCAGGGCACTGAGAGAATCTCTACATCCGGAACTGAGACAAAAGTTGGTACGTACTACAGTTATATATGGTATTTTAGTATTTGTGATGACGTGTTCCTTTCGTAAGCTGGAAGAAAATTTCTACAGGAACTTTGGGAAGAAAATCTCAGTACTGCTGTGAGCCTCGAAGTGTTGGGAATAACTGAGAAGTTTTCTGCTGCTGCGGGCACTCGTACCATCTCTACTGATTATGCTAAGCTAGATTGTGTAACATCTATCTTAATGGGTCTTTTATCAAGAAACCAGCCCTTGGCTTTTTGGAAAGCTTTCCTTCCTGTTGTCTATAATATATTTAATCTGCATGGTGCAACACTCATGGCAAGGGAGAATGACCGCTTTTTGAAGCAAATTGCTTTTCATCTTTTGCGACTTGCTGTTTTCCGAAATGAGTCGATTCGGAAAAGGGCTGTCGTTGGGTTGCAGATTCTTGTTAGGGTAAGTTGATTAGCTGAACTATAACTTACAGTCAAACTAAATGATCCTGATACAATTATTTCTTGTGCTTATAGAATTCATTCAATTATTTCAAGAACACTACAAGATTGAGGGTCATGTTGACAATTACTTTGTCAGAATTGATGTCTGATGTGCAAGTAACTCAAATGAAATCTGATGGTTCTCTTGAAGAAAGTGGTGAAGCTCGGCGTCTTAGGAAATCACTAGAGGAAATGGCTGATGTTAGAAGCAAGGATCTCTTAAAAGAGTGTGGCCTCCCTGTTGCTGCACTTGAGGCAGCTCCTGAAGGCTTCACAGATAATAGGTGGTCTTGGGTAGAGGTGAAACATCTTTCTAAATGTCTAGTTCAGGCCCTTGATGCTGGTCTTGAACATGCCCTCTTGGTAAGCAATTTTGCCAATGTATTCTGTTGTGCTTCATCTTTTTCTTTTTCCTTGACAACATGGCATTTGAAAATCTCAAATGAGATTTGCCTTCCTGTTTAAGACATCTGCTCACCAGCATTACAACTGCCAATGTGTTTGGCTCTGTCACTTTTCTCCATCTGAGATATCTGAATACTGATGACCTGTAATCTGAAATATTACTTTCAGGGCTCTGTAGTGACCGTGGATAGATATGCAGCAGCCGAGGGTTTCTATAAGCTAGCTATGGCCTATGCACCTGTTCCTGATCTTCACATCATGTGGTTGCTGCATTTGTGTGATGCACACCAGGAGATGCAATCATGGGCTGAAGCAGCACAATGTGCAGTTGCCGTAGCTGGTGTGATCATGCAGGTTGTGACTTTTGCTCCTGCAGTTCATTTGTTCCAGTAGTCCTGAATTCTCATATATGAAGTTTTGTAACCTTTGAAACTTCCTTACAGGCGCTTGTTGGAAGGAATGATGCTGTGTGGAGCAAGGAACATGTAGCTTCCCTACGTAAGATTTGCCCCGTAGTGAGCACTGATGTGAGTGCAGAAACATCTGCAGCTGAAGTTGAGGGATATGGGGCATCCAAACTAACAGTGGATTCAGCTGTCAAGTATCTTCAACTTGCCAACAAACTTTTTGCCCAAGCTGAGCTCTTCCATTTTTGTGCTAGCATCCAGGAACTCATCATTCCTGTTTACAAAAGCAGAAGGGCTTATGGACAGCTGGCTAAATGCCATACGTCACTCACAAACATCTATGAGTCAATTCTTGAACAGGAGGCTAGTCCTATACCATTTATTGATGCCACATACTACCGAGTTGGCTTTTATGGTGAACGTTTTGGCAAACTTAATAAAAAGGAGTATGTGTTTAGAGAACCACGGGATGTACGTCTTGGTGATATTATGGAGAAGCTTAGTCATATATATGAGGCCAAAATGGATGGCAATCACACCCTACACATCATTCCTGACTCCAGACAAGTCAATGCAGATGAGCTGCAACCTGGTGTCTGCTATTTGCAGATCACAGCTGTTGATCCTGTTATGGAAGATGAGGACTTGGGGAGTAGGAGGGAAAGAATTTTTTCTTTGTCTACTGGTACGGTTCGTGCACGTGTGTTTGACCGTTTTCTTTTTGATACACCATTCACAAAGAATGGAAAAACACAAGGTGGCCTTGAAGACCAGTGGAAGCGACGTACAGTGCTTCAGACAGAGGGTTCTTTTCCAGCTTTGGTGAACCGACTGCTAGTTACCAAATCTGAATCTCTGGAGTTCTCTCCTGTTGAGAATGCGATTGGAATGATTGAAACAAGAACAGCTGCATTGAGAAATGAACTAGAAGAACCACGGAGTTCTGAAGGTGATCAACTACCAAGGCTTCAAAGCTTGCAAAGGATACTCCAAGGAAGTGTAGCTGTTCAGGTAAGGCTCAATCTCCTTTAAAGTAGATGGAAAGGTTCCAGTTTGCCACATTTTGCTTTATTTTTCATGTTTAGCTAATTCTATTGATGTTGTGATGCAGGTCAACAGTGGAGTATTGAGTGTCTGCACTGCATTTTTATCCGGTGAACCTGCAACTAGACTACGATCTCAAGAACTGCAGCAACTCATTGCAGCATTGCTTGAATTCATGGCTGTATGCAAGCGTGCGATACGTGTGCATTTTAGATTGATAGGTGAAGAGGACCAGGAGTTCCACACCCAACTTGTCAATGGGTTTCAATCATTGACTGCTGAGCTTTCACACTATATCCCTGCCATACTCTCGGAACTATGACACTACCGTACAAGCTGGAAATTAGGTAGTATGTGAATGGTTGTTCGTTCTTGCATGCCGCTCCCCATCAAATGTTCATATTCCATTAGTTTGGTTGTATAGTTGTGGAAACTGCAGGTTAAGTAGTCTTTAGAGTTCTGTACACTTTGGCAGTACCGTGTTGCGATTTTGGAGTGTAAAGTGCGACGATCACTAGTGTACCTGTGCCACCGTGTTTTTTACTGCAGTTAGCTGACTGTACTAGCGATGAGAGATGGTTTACAAGCATTTTTCTGGTCTTCTAGAATGATTATATTGCCTTTTTAATTATTGGCGATGTATCTTTTTGTCATTATTAAGTTAGTTGCTAACGTGTGTATTTTCTCACAATTTGTTACTGCACTCTTGTGATATGAAAGTTGTTCCTAGTTGGATTACCATTTATTCACAACTGTATAATATCATCAATTACAGTCAGTGCACGGATTACTGTTTATGTTCACAAGTTTATTTTCGTATTATGGGGTTCCCTTTCAGAAGTTCAACAAGCTACAATTTTTTGTATATTTTTCCTGGTGCCACAATTGACTGGTACATTTATTATTAGTGCTCTAAGCCACTTGCGCAAATACTATAAACCATAATGGAGATATAATGCTTTGTCCTAAATAAAATAAAATAAAATAAAATAAAACAAAATGGAGAAACAATGTAGTTAGACCACCTGGGCTTATAGTGGAAAGTCAAATTTTTTTGAGCGAGAGATACTACATAAGTGAGGTCGGAAAATGTCAAGCTGAATAGAAGTCCTGTTGTTCTATAGTGCACGGAGATCTTGACGAGAAATAAGCCGACAGAAGTCCTGTATTTCTGTGGTACATGAGGATTGAAGAGAAGAAAGAATCTTTGTACTCTTACACTACATCCCACAATTCTTCTTGATAGCTACTTCGATGAAGGCATGGGCGATTGGGCGTAGCTAGCATGGTTTATGGGTGTTTACTAGAATGATTCTGAAGCCATCATGCATATAGATAGATACGAATAGCAAAGACAAAGCAAAGTGTGTGGAGGGACACAAACTTCCCCAGCTGTTTCTCATTTACAAATGAGATTAATCAGATTCTGAATTTTTGACTGGGAAACTGTCGACCGATTGTATCCCATGTTCGTATTGTACAGGAATAATAAAAACAAATTGTAGTCATGTAGACTTAAGACTTTTAAAAACAGGCGAAATAACAGAGGAAGGGAATGCTCGACATAATGGTCCTTTGACTCTTGAGCGTGACCTTTTTCCCCAGTTATCTGTAGTTATGTAGACTTAAGACTTAATGCTCGACATAATGAAACATCATATCACGTTTCTAAACCATGAGTTAGATTGTAACTTGTTTTCATTATTTTGCAACTTGTTGTCTATTACTGAACTATTTCCTTTGTGGTATTTGCTAACATGGACCTTTAATTTTATATGTGGAGCAATGTTTCGACATCCTACAATGGCTCCAGACACCCATATCTATCTAAATTCCTGGCTCTAAAGGAAACCATTACATAAGCTAGACAATTGCTACTGTTGCCGGAAATTCCATCGCAATATAGACTAAAGGCAGTAAGGAAAGCGTGCAACAATAGGTCCAATATTCTGTGCAATTCACACTGCATTTCCAACATAGCAGAAGCGGGATGTTTTGTACACATCAACACCAAATTCAGCCACCTAATACAAGTATATACAATCTAGCAAGACCCTGCAACCGACTACAACAATGCACTATAACAAGACAACTACCGATCAATAGGAGGGGCAATGAATCTGAACCCAACAATCAACAGTAGCCTACAAGCTTCTGTATGCCCAAGTCTGTCTGCAAACCAAAAGAATGATGGTTCAGTTAGAGCAGAGTGATCACCATCCACGAGCAGAGTAGAGTTACAACTTGAACACGACTGCACTTCATAGGGTGAGCCTCAGCGAAATATGAGCAGAGTCAGTCAACCGAAGAAGGGCTGAAGGTTTTTCCCATTGCTGGATCAGCCAATCTGGCTATCAAAGTGGCAACTGAAAGCCACCTACATTATGTCCTTCTATCTGTACCTACCAAGTGTTACAATGCAGCACTCAAATCTCAGTATGTTTTAGCTTTTCCCTTCGCTTTACTGCAGGACCAAGGCATTCATATGGATTAGCATAGAAGTAGTCCTCTTCCTTCGGTTGTCCAGGGATGACTGTCCTTCTGGTTGGTTGCCTCATTCGACCCCAATGAAGCTCCTTCACAGCAATAGAGAATTCGTTCCAGGACAACTCCTGATCTTCAAAAAGATCTATACGCTCAACAAGTTTCTTCCTATCCAACTGTATTGTTTTGTGGAAGCCTGTAAATCTGCATTTTTCAGGATAATCACTAAATTAACTTAGAGCTTTATTTGTTCCTGGTTTCATTCTCGGTAGCTGATATAATTCAACAATGCAACATCAACAACCCATGTGAAACCACAAAAACACCGAGTCACCAACACCCACATAAGCACACGTATTACAAATATGTATCTGGACAGTGGACATAGATAAAAACTGTACATTACCTAGCTAACTGACAATTTTGTGACAATAATACACCCAACCAGCAGTTAGGAAGATGCAGGGGGAGAAGAAGTAGGCATACCTACGGTGTCCTTCTACAACTTTAGCCATGTTTCCATCATTACTGGGGATAAAAACATCACTTGCAACAGAAACAAGATAGTCCAGTGCTGCCATTTGAGTTGAGTGTTTCTGAATGAGACGTAACTCATCATCAGATAAAAGCATCTCCTTGCGCACCTGCATTTTACAATAGCACATAAGTACCATTCCAGCACTCCATAGATTTCATGAATATTTAGTTAATGATGAGCTTACAATGTTTGGAAATTCCATCTTCAGTGCAGCTAATCTCTTTTCGCCACCATATATTTCACCTGAGGCAATATATATTCGAGTGTCCCTGGGGAAACCGAGAGCTTTGAGTACTAATGTTGTTTCTCCAGGTGTAAGGGGGCACAATCCCTCCAGCCTTTTCTTCTCAGAGTCTATTTCTTTTTCTTTCCACCAGGGGCATGAATACCTGATGTACAAGCAGAGGTCAATAATGAGTATTTAAGATAAGATTGGAATGACATTTTTTTGTTAACAGTGACATGAAAGGTACCTCATTCTTGTGAGCTCTTCTATTTCTTCATCAGAACATCCATGTGTACAACCAGAGAAAGCAAGCATATCCATCTCATATCTAAGATGAAGTACAACAAATGACCCAGATTTCCTAAGAATGGATATCATCTTATTACCCAGAGTCTCAATAAATGGTGTAAATCTCAATGCCTTGTAGTTAACACGGCAACGAAGCTTTTGAAGCTTAAGGGGAAGGCCATTGTTTGCAAGACGAGTATCTGTCTTGCTGAAACGTATCACCTTGTGCTTTCGGACAAGAGGCAAGACCTGAGATCAATACATTCTGAACCTAAGAAACAAGACAGGCAAAAGTGAATGGAAAGCTAACTAATGGAGAAAGATTACTTTACCTGTCTCAAGTAATATTTCTCGCTAGACCAGCTGATTGGCTGCATTGAGAGTGGAACTATTCCACTGAACTTCTGCGGGAGTTCTTTGATAATCTTCACTTCATCTCTCAAAGAATCAATGAAATGATGTACATCGAATATATCTCCAAAATCACTGAAAAGTACAACTAATTTGGATGAATAATTTCAGCATCTATGTAATCAACCATGTAATGAATGGAAGAAACTGCAAACCTAGGATCAGCCCAGAAGGATTGCTTATCAAGTTCTGGTATCACCATAGTGAGATTCAAATAGCGTGCTACAGCTACCATGTCACAAATCTGCAGAAAACATGCTTTTGTGAAGCATCAGCAACGCACATTTTGCTGTAAATAAGTAGACGCAGAAAGAGTTAAGATTATAATGACAGAGTATACTGACCGCTGCTCGCATTTGGTTAAGACCACCATTACATGAGATTAGGAGATAGCCGTTATTCTTGTAATATCCTAGTGAAACAAAATAAAACAGGTTATATTTTGTGCTGAAGTTTTCATTGTGGCACCTAAGCTTATAGTGTTCAGTATAGCCATGAACGAGCTAAGCAATGAAGTCAGGTAAAATGAGTAAATTGTATTCTTGAGCACTCAAAGGTCAAAGCTAAAAGCTTAGTAGTTTGTACATAAATTACCCATAACATTATTTGAGATCTTAGTTTCAGAGTGTATCTTCATGTTCAAAGAAATAAAAAAATAGAAAGAACTCTCAGATGGTCTACAAGCTCACAATTACTAATAATACAGTATACATTAATTATGAGACCTAAGTTGCTCTTTGTCAACAAGCCAAATCTCACACATGTCGAGTTAGCAAAATAAATCATTTAATCTGAACCAGGTCGACCCCACGGCACAAATTCGCTTGAAATGGGAGAAGAAATCAACCAACCACTCTCCAATCACATCATCCTTACGAATTCTATCTCTAATAACTCTTCTATCATCCCGTATCACTTAACTATAGAGGCAGAGAAAGAGTCCCAATCCCAATAACTATGAACCAGGAAACAAGCTGCCAAGAGAGACAAAACTGATGAGCAACTCGGCACCAAATTTCTAACTATAATCAGTCAGTTCCTGAATTGGCGAACGCCTCCAATCAGTCCAATGTACAAAGACAAGATTAATCAAGAATGGCAAATCAACAAATATCCGCACCGCAGGCAACCAGGCAGCGCACGAAGGAATGGCGCTGTCATATAATACAAAACTACGACGAAGCCATTACTAAAAGATCGTTAACTTCCTAGAACGCTGGAAACACCGATACGAATCAAGAAACTATTGAAATGTAAGCGGATTCTTTCACTCACTCCCCTGGAACAATTTGATCCAACGGACAAATGCTCTAGAAATGCTACATTTAGAATCCACCCCAACACCCAATAACCCTCGGATCAAGAAAACTCACTCCTGGGTGGCACAGCCGGGGGCGCCAGGTGACCCACCACGCCCGCGGCAACCACGGAAGACGTGGCCATTGCGGCGGGGGAGTTGTTTCGGCCGCCCAGGCAGGAGGGCCGCACGGCGTACAGCGGCGTGTGAGGGACGCCGAGGAAGTGGAAGAGGTGGAAGAGCAGCGTCCAGGCCACGACGCTGAACGTGGCCCGCGCCGCCCACCGGAGCAGCCAGGGGCCGCCTATGCGGCGGCGGATCGCCGCCGCAGGCGTGGCCCTCTGCTTGGCCATGGAGCCTTCTTCCTGCCGCTGCAGCACTTTTCTTCCGGGCTCGCCGCTACTAGCGGTAAGGAAGCGCAGGCGCAGGCAGGCGCGCCGGGTCGTTACCGTGTGATGGCGTAGGGGGGTGGTTGGGATTCCGGTCGGTGCTAGGGTGCTTAACTGCAAAATTCTTGGAGTCCTTTTTTTTTTTTTTTGAAAAGACCGTGGGGTCCTTTTTTAAGCAAGCATCAAATGTTTCGGGGAATGCAAATGACCACTTTCCCTTGTGCCAATCTGTAAACTATCCTAAGTTAATTATGTTGCGAAGACTTTGAATCGACATTCCAGCGGATCTGCTGATCCAATAGCACGGCCCAGGATTTTGGAAGAACTCTCTCCCTGCACGGCCATGGCCATGGTGCAAATACCTCGAAAAGATACGAAATTCTTAAAAAAGACACACACACACACACAAAATGTCTAAATAGCCTCTTGGACGAATATGTGAATGAAAAGCTATCTTAACCTGACGTCCTCACCTACACTCTAGTACACATGTAGCTCAAAGAAAGAACAAAATTTTCTAATTAAACATTGCTCACTTGGTAGCATCCAAGTTTCATCAGTCAGACATACATTAGAGCGTTATAAGCGAAGAGAATGCTATCTCAAATTGACCACATTTCAGAATATGCAAACTCAACGGTCTGAATTTAATTTCCTACTCTATCTAAAATAGAGGGCAAAGCCACAGAAGATTCTCTCCTAGTCTTCAGCCTTGCACCGACATCAGAATTTGTTATCTCCAGCATCCAGCATTTATATTGCGCTTCTTCGACTTGCTTGAATCTTCAGCTTCGCTTCCAAGCGCAACAATTGTATCTGCTTCCGGTGATGCAAAAGAAAAACGATCTTGTCAAGATTTCAGACAAATGCAGACAGCAGTGTATTTTGAAACACAGACCAATCATAAATGCTAGCCCAAAACCAGAGGCAACTAGGAACCTTCCATGTGGCTCTAATTTTACAATTAGGAAAAAAATGTATTTTCATGATGAGAATAAACAAGGCAGAGTTGCATGAATTAACGTTGATGCTGGATAAACAAGGCAAAATTGCACGAGTTAACCTTGATGCTGGATTTCGTTTAGAAGTATTGATGCTGGATTTTGAATTTGCTAATTAGGAATTATGTGAAAACTGGTACTAAGGTTCCTATCTATAAACTAAGTTAGGATAGGTAACATACATGACAGATAGATGTCACTAAATTACTCTGAGTACTGTCCCAAAACAGAATTTCCTAATTTCGATTGTCATCAGGGAGAAAAATCTATGATTATTCTTATCCAATCGGAAACTTAGTGCACACAATGGTTGATGAATACAACCTTTATCTTAATCTCAATAAACCTAAACAATGAGACAGCCACGTTGCCAGATGCAGAAACATAACCAGTTACAAGTACTCTAGCATGAGTAGCACTTCATTGTTTCAGAATCTGAACCAGCAGTCCAACAAAAATAAATAGCAAAAGCAGAAGCGCCATCTTACCTAGAAGAACTGGTGGTTCAACTTGCACATTAGGTGGCATAGAACCAGATGTTTCATCACAGGACAGTCCTATGGTTAAAAACAATGTTTATGGTTGTTCAAGGGAATCATTAGCAAGGAACTAGCTCTCAAAATGTTCATCACCGAATGTAGTACACAATTCAATGACTGAATTTCAGAGAAAGGCGGAAAGAAATGCTTCTTGTTATCTCCTGTCTGTATAAGCCAATGAGTTAGTATAATTTCAACAGGTACGAGAACAAAGCAGAAGAACAAAGCATGCATAACCCACCTCTTTTCCTTACGGAAACGAGCGATATCACGCGCTTTTTGCACCTTTTGTTCCTTGACTTTCTTTGTTAAAGGCCTTAGAACCAGCTGCACTCTATTAAGTATGATTCAAATATGTAAATGCCCACACAAAGTATAAGAACCCACCCAGACAGGTTAATTTGCCAGCGTTTGGGGGCGTTATGTGGCAAGTACAGCTTCCCTTTGAGTTCAGAACACTGAAGGGCCAAATACTCCACCCTATCTGCGCCTTTCAACCAAATCTGCATCCAAGTAGAAGGGCCCCTACAAGAGAATCATTTGACGGGTACTGATCAGCTAACTGTGTTACTTCGGCTATTGGCAAGCCAGCAAAAAGGATTTATAAGCATTCGTGATATTGTTATTTGAGTCAATATAAGGTAATCGACAAATACTGGTTGGCCAATCTACAGGTGCAGACAGTATAATAGGCATGCAACGTGAACATTTATTTCAAGATTATAAACTTTTTAAGGTAGAATAAACGACTTTCTTCAAAACTGGTACAACAACAGTTGCCACTCCAAAACAACATATAAACTAATAAAATCTGGAACGTGATTTACTTTCTGATTATTTTTTCCGTTCTGAGCAATAATGTAGTATCAACAACAGATTGATCGTCCCCTCAAACAACAGCAGCAACAACAGATCGATCGTATATGCAGTACTGCAGCAGTGCCTTAATCAGATTGGCCAAAGCTGTAGATTAAAACCAACCTAGCTACACTACAAAGAGGAGAAGCAGAGTGATGCGGCCATCCGTCGGTATAACAGTAACAGTAACAGTAACAAACTTGATGATGAACTGACGCGGACCCGCCCAGAAAACCACGTCTCGGGACGGATCCGGTCTGTCGTTGAGCCAAGATCCTGTTGGGCAACGCTCGGCGAAGCGAACGTACATACGATACAACACAGGCAAGGGATAAACAGCAATAATTTACAAGGAGGGAGAAATTAATACAACAATAGTTCCTGAATTGTAGCTTAAGTCTTACAAGAATTCAGAGCGCGCAATAAGTTTTAAAATTCGTAGCAGCGGAAGACTCGATTGATACAGACTCCGACACTCATACATTAAGCAAAAGCATGCACCCTGCCCGCGGGCGTCATGCTACTGGCCACTTCAAGTTACTGCGGCGACTCGCACAGTTCCCACTGGAGGTTTCCTACCTCGGAGTGAGGCTCCTCCCAGTGGAAGCTATCGTCCTGGTTCTGCGTGTCGGTTCCTGAAAACCACATATCGCTAACGCGTGAGCTTCTAAGAAGCTCAACAAGACTGACCCGTCAAAAGGCTGACTACAGCCGACCTCTAGACATGAAGGCTGATGGGGGGGTGGGTTTATTTGCCCAACGAACCCGCAACCTGTACTACTTTTGGTCAATTTTAGCACAGGTTAAGTAGTTAGGATATAACTTTAATTAGCACTGATCTAATCAAGCATAATAAAAGTGACAAGTAAATAGTAATCATCATGGTGTCAATCTCCTTGCATCTCAACTTATTTACAAAAATGTGGTGCGTTTCACGAGCATGCTCATCAACTGGGAGCGATAGCGGTTCGAAACGATTTTTATACCCTGCAGGGGAAACCTAATCGTACGACACGTGCGTGTCCCAGACTCGCACGTGGCAACCGTTCACACCAGCTCCTGCAACGTCAATTCCCTCCTACGTCTGCCTTAGCAGCGCCGCATCCCACCAGACAACACGTCCCAGACGGTTTCTGTGGAGTTCCCACGCTGCCCACCCCAGATCTCCTCCTAGTCAGACACCGTAGGGCAGGTTCGACGTTGCAATTACTAGGCTACATAGGTTTACTGAGGCCCATTACACCCAGCATACGACCAGTACGTTCAACACTCGATCAGTCTCGGACCACACGGATCAGACAGGTCTACGGTCACCCTGGACCCGGTCCAGTCGCCGACCTAATTGGTATCCTGTCTGACCCTCAAACTTTTATCCTTCTTTAATTATCTCATCATCCGGTGTCATAATGTATCAAGTGGTAGTTTCATCCAAAATCCTACCTTTCGCGAGCAGCGTCCACTCTGCTCAACTTCTACCGGTAAGAACTTGCTAAGCATAGCAACTAATTGGTCATCTAAACCAACTACCGGTAGGGTTTCCTATGGGAACAAATGCAACTAAGGTTGCAATCAACTCCTAACAACTTAATGCACAAACAAGACATGACCCACTGAGTTGTAAAAAAGAAAATTTTAAACAGAGGTGGTGCACCGGGGCTTGCCTGGCTCTTCGGCTTCGCGGTTGATCTCTTCTGCTGGAGTGGAGGAGTCGGGCTCGGCAGTCACCTCGCGTGCTTCGGAATCTACATGATGCATTATGATTATGAGGAGTTCAAAGAATTGATAACATAATGTTTTTATTAAGGAGTATTCTAGGTTTCAGTCGGCGACGTTTAGAAATTAGGGTTAACCCTAAATTCTTCGACGCCACTGGTTTAAATATGTTTGACTTAATGAATGGGGTTCCAAGGCATTTATTCAATTTCTCACGATGTGATGTGTAATTGGTCGTATCCCCTGAATTGGGCTAAATTCAAATTTTAGGTTGAGATTGATCGGCACTTCTCTTCGGAGATTAATTATTTAATAAACTATGATTATTAACCTTAGGGTCAAAATGAAAGTTTTTATTTGTACTAAAATTTTATTTTTAGTTGATAGTGCTCTCTGAAATATGAATTTTGAAATGTGGTTGAGGCCTAGATGAATTTTCTATATTTTATCAAGATTCATCAAAGTTCCTGTTATTTAAAATGGTAAAATCAGAAACAATTATTAAACCTTGAAATAAAATTGTGAAATTTTATGTAATCACTCATGAGTATCAAAACTAAAGTTCTGTTTTTGGGTTCAACCTTTTGGAGTACTTTTATAATGTATTTTAGAAAAAGGTAAATTAGTTAGGCAGAATGGAGTATCTTAAATAGGTTACATGTAATTATTTGGTCCTAAAATCCTGGTAAAATTCCAGAGGATGCCTATGCCATGCCACACTGGTAGATCAAATTTGAGCCCTAGCATTGCTCTACAATTTGAATTAAAATTCAGAAACAGAAAGGATTGTTCTAAATATTCCTAAAAATACTAGGTCATTTAGGAAAAAGTGTTTTAACAGAAAATTAGTGCATCTCATGAGGATTCTAACAAATTTTGTTTTGGAATTTTTGGGCTTTTCTGTGATTTGTTTGGTATTTTACAAGACAGGAGAAATTCTTGAGGAAAATAGAATTAAACAGTGCCTAGGGCAGAACAGGGGAGCTGAGCTCCGACGAGCTCCGGCGGTGGATTCAGTCAAAAAGGTTGGTCGGCTGCGCTCGATCCTTGGCCCTACACCATCTACAAGCTATGCCGAGGCCCGGCAATACGACAACGGTGAGGTTCCATCACCGGAGAGGGGTGCTCACCGTGGGGGTCGGCGGCGGCTGCGGCGAGGAAGAGTTCCCGACAAGAGGAGCCAAATTCCGGAGAGAGGAGGGCGCCGTGAGCTGCACGATGGCTTGACAAATGAGTTGAGCAAGGTGAGGAGCACGGAAAAAGGCCGGTGCATGGCCGGCGGCGAGGGGTGGCGGCAATGCCCGAAGTCCGACGAGGAAATCGCCGGAGGAGCGGCGGAGGGTGGAGATTAGTCGGTCCAGAAGACTCACCATGGTGCAGTGATCCTGTTTGACGGAGTTAGGGGTCGCGGGAATGGCCGGAAGACCAAAGTCGACGGTGAGCTCAATCTGCGGCAGAAGGGGGGGACTGACGGCGGCGCAAGAGTTCTGTCGTCGCCGGCGAGTTTCTGTGGCCGAACACTTATCAAAACCAATCACATGGACGAGAGGGATGAGCCGGATGAAGGAATTGCAGAATGAGGGTACCGTGAAGAGGAATTTGATGGTTGAGGGTCGGGGCGGCGTTCCTGTTGCCGGTGAGGACGATCGGGGCGTTCCGGGCGGAGGGAGCAACGGGAGGGAAATTCAGTCCACTAGAAGCTGTGCCGGAGCGAGGGAAATTGGTTAGGCAAGGTTAGGACGGTGGAGAAAGGTCGGAAGGGTGGTCTCACCGTGAGCCTTCCTTCGGCGGCAATGGCGACGGCGGCACCCGAGCGAGGTAAAACAGCAATGCGCGTCTAGGAGCGAAATTGGACGCGGGGAAAGTGGTAGGAGGGTTCAGCGCACTCCTTTAAGTGTCGCGGGGAGAGATTGGGAGAGGGAAACAGAGAGGGTGGCGGGATTGGGCCGGCGGGGCGGTGGCGTGCTGCAGGGGGTCTGCCGCACGGGGAGGAGCGTCGAGGGAGTGAGAGAGAGAGAGGGAGGAGGGAGGAGGAGAGAGCGGCAAAGGATTCGAAGATCTCCCGATTGAATGCTTCTCCAAAGGAGCGCCGGTCGGCGGGGAGGGCGGCTCTGCCGCTCGGCGGTTGGCCGTCGGGGGCGGGCGCCCTGTAGCTCGTCAGGCTGTTGTCGATTTATTTGAATTGCTACTAGCTCCTGCTGGATTCGATTGAAAACCCCACCTCCTCAGCTGAGAAAATTTTGAAAATTTTTTTGTATGCTCAGGGATTTATTTGGAACACTTTTTATTTAGGGTTCGAGTTCTGAATCAGCTCCCAAAATTTCTTGAATTTTTGAGTCCACTTTAGTTTGTGTGAATTTTGAAAGGGTTTAAACCTTATCTAAAAATCTTGAATAAATTTTCAAAATTCCATTTTGAGGTGAACTTAATTGTTATGCAAAAATATAGCTAGGGTGTTGTGGGAAATTTGATAGGTCACTCATTAGGGTTAAATTCCTGCCCGAAGAATAAAGTTTTCGACACTGCGGGTGGAAACCTTCTGAACCTAGTAATTGCGTTCTGTGGATTATCAAAATTTTTCGTAGAGCTCCTTTCGGGGTATTTTAATCAACATTGCACTCACTCCCATTGTTGATTTTGCTTTTAGGTGTGAAACCTTGTCGATTAGGGTTTTAAGTGGTCGATTTAAGCCCTGGTGACACCTGGGGTGTCACATGAACTCAGCACGGCGAGAAAGAGAGAGTGGAGAAAGCAGGAACATCCTCGATCCGTAGCGTACCTCGGTGGGTTTTGGCGGATCTTGTGGAAGTAGGTGTGCAAATTTGCTGAAAGGGGATTGGCCTTGGCCTTGGCGGCGTCTAGGACCGGGTAGAACTTGTCGACGTATTCAGCTTGACTGCCTCCGGCAGCGATCATGGCGAGTAGGCGAAATATGTGGAGGCAGCGTGAGAAGAGGCTGGCCTCAAAAGATTGTGGAGGCGGCATGAAGAAGTTGACGCAGGAGGCAAGTTCATCCCAGCGCGCAAAAATGGCCAGAAACGAGAGGTGGGACGAGTAGAAGAACACCGCGGTCTCCTTCTCGAGCTTACAATGTAGTGCAATCCAATGAAGGGCGAAGGGGGCACAAGACGGATCCAACCCCGATCCATCGACCAGGGCACCGTTCCATGGAAAAAAGAAACAGGGAGGAAACGATGCAGAATTGCCGGGAAATTTACTCACTTGGTGGGCGGCGCGTTCGAGGCCTTGGCATCTGAGGAAGTAGAGGATGCGACGAGCGTAGAGCTTCCTTGGGAAGAAGGCATAGTTGCTGGAGGTGTTGCGCATTAACATCACCGTGCCAAATGGACCTCTCCTCCGGCGGTCTGGCCCTCCCTATTGATCGGACGACAGCATCTCGGCGTAGCTCTCTGCCTCTGTTCAACCGGTTGGCTCTATTGTGCACAGTTTGCGCCCACCTCACCAAGAGAACCAATGAGCAACTTGCGCAACCACCTCACCCCACGGCCGGACTAAAATGCCCTTTTGCATAATTTAGGTTGGTAATAAAAGGCAAAATAGTCTATCTATCTTCACTCGGTTCAATTTGTCCCTCTTTTTCACCTTAGAGGCTCAGTTTCATCCCTGATCCAACCGTGTCACACCACATCATGTTTATTTTAGGATTCTGAATTTCAAAACACTTTTTATATCAAATAAGAACTCTGCTTTCAAATTCGTGGAACCACTATGTTTCTTAGAATAAATGATCATGTGTGATATTTTTCATTTTTTTAACTTCTTCAATTCACCATTTTTTGAAGATATTATTTTACATTTTTTATGTATCATTTCATGTTTTAATGTAATTGAATCTTAAAGCAATCCATAGGTTACAAAGCATTTTGTTAACGCAGTAGAAATGTTAGAAATATCATTTAAAAAAACAATAAATACAAAATAGATATTCATGTGTGATATATAAAAGTTTCACCTTTAATTTTTAACACAATTCAAATGTTAGAGAAAACAATAAAAGAATATATACATGTAGGACTATGTTTTGTTGCACTAATTATAAGAAATGTGACTGTTCAACCTGATTCAAAAATAGAGATATTATTTAAAATTTGTAGTCCTCAATTAAAGATGACGTCAAGTGCCACGTGGATAGCCACATCAGATTAGGGAAGAAACTGAGTTGCTAACCAAAGTTCATAGACTATAAATGGAACCTTTTGAAAGTTGAAGGATGAAATAAAGCTTCAAGCGATAGTTGAGAGACCATAATGATTATTTCGCCCAAATAAAAAGACCCATTAATTATCGGGTCCCATTTCTGTGATCACAGCTATGCATTCTTTGGTAAAAGAAAACCAAGATAAATGAGCATTCTAGCTTGGCGAAAGAGAAGAAAAGAATAATGGCACCATGAAGCAAGATGTGTTCAATAATGAATATATTATGTATCAGCATAATGAAAAAAAAAATGAATACCGTCTATAGGCTATGGTTTCTAAGGCCTAATGTAGGGAAAGGAAAAAAGGCCAGTACAGAATAATCCCACTATACTCATCTATACATTAATCTTTTGGAAGCTAAACATATGGAATGAAGAATGGAGAACAAATGGTAAATCAAGGCTGCAAAACCCTAGCATCAAACTCAGGATCTAAAACTCACTACAGAAATCAGTAAACTAAGCCAAAACAATAAGGCTGGAAGATATATTTTATACTAAGTTAACTACCAATCTGTTTCTTCCTATGACGAAGATGCAATCTCAATGGCACTACCAAGGGGCCAAGCTGCTTCAACAAATGAATTGCTATACCGCACTTTCTTTACCAAGGTGATGTCTTGATAAGGGTCCACACCTGAAAACATAGAGGTAGAAAGGAATAAGAAAATACATATAATTATTCCAATTTCAAAGGTTACACACTTTTTTCCTTTGCATTAGCCATACCAAATCCATCGACAAGTAATGTGTACTGGTACACAAGATCTATGCAAAGGTATGGAATATTTTCCTCTGAGACCTCAGGGTAGGTTGTATGAGCTTCCTTCACACTCAATTTACAGACACGTCGTGCAGCTTCTTCAAAGTCTGATGGTTTAACCCTGGCAACTGCTTCGCTTGGATTCACGAAACCGGCCTGAGCAGAGGGTGAGCCGATGAGACAATTAGATGCAACCATCGCAACGGTTGCTAAATAAATAGCACAGCATTCATCAGAAAGATTAATTGTAAACTAGACTTGCCTCAGCAGCCCTATCAAAGAAAAATGATGCTACAAATAGATTCTTTTGTCCATCTCCACCACCACCATTCCACACACCACCAAATGTGCATTTCATGTGAGTGCATGCTGGTTCATCAATTTTAAGAGCTCTCACTGCAAGAGCCCTGCACTTGGAATAACTAGCACCAGAAGATGAACCTGATGCTTCAAATATATCATCACCATATTTGTATTTACCTGTCATTTTTACCACGATTAAAATGATATTATCATTTAAGTAGAATTTTACCTGGCCCTCCATTATACAGAGAAAACAAACCAATTTAACAATGTTTTATTGCATGCAAAAATCCGAAAGCAAGCTGATAAGATTTTGCTTTATGCTTATTTCAGAACAGGATATGAATCATACAAAGAATACAATGAAGTTCAGGAAAATTGTCTTTCTGTATATTCGGGTTGGTTTGAAAATGATCATTTTCCTTTTCAGGCTTTCAGCACTGATATACAACAACAAATTTCTCTGGGTCTCATCTGCATAAGAATGGCTTGTTATAGTTTCTTGCTTACCAAGCCTATCACAATCCCTCCTCCTTTACCTGGCTTAGGACTGGCTATGTTGGGACAACATAGGCGGCATTTAAGAAAAACAATGAGGGAAAGGTACATGATATCGATGTTGAGCCTAGATAAGTGAAGTAACCATACCATGATATCCCTTCAACATGCAATTGCTGGAATCACTGCCTTCGCTGGCTTTTAAGATCTCAGCTCTGGCCGCCAGCAAACCGTAATGCAAATAACTGTGGATAACAACATTTGTGGGTATATATCATATCTATGTTCCATAATCATCTTACAAATGGATTAATGGAAACAATATTGTCATGTCAGTTCAACCACAAGTACATCATGATGTAGCACCAAATGATATTGTTCCCTATCAGACTACATACGTAAGAAACGTAGGAAGTGGCAGAGTCAGTCAAAGGAACTACGTACTGAACTCCCTGGCAACACAACTAAACAATGACAGGATATTAGATATGATTTTTACCCCTTAATTCTGACTTTAAAATTCGCTGTCGTATAACCATGTCCTGAAGACCGATTACAGCGAGTTCCTATGAGTATAGCCAGGGAACCACACTAATCACAAGTTTTACACATCATCCATCATTGGTATACCAAATCAATAGAAAAATAACAGAACAAAAACATAAATGTGAACCACAATAATATATCTGATACAGACCTGTGAACATAAAGATAGTATGTTTTTCCTTTAAGTAATAGTTTCTTCACATATGAATCTTCACCATCTGACGCTTCAGGTGCCTTTTCTGCATCTTTGTCTGAGATAGCATAAGCCATTTGGACCGAACCACCTCCTAAGTCAACAACTCCAACTGTGTTTGAGTACGACATTCCCAATTTTCCTAAAAGATAATTGATGGTAACCTATACAAAAAAAAAAAAAGGTGTCCTTGTTGCTTTTTAGTATGAAAGTTGCAGAAAAACAGTAAACAGACAAGCCTTTTTACTTCAATGGAAAGAGTATACTTTTGGCAGTAACAAATCAAAAGATAGATTGGAACAAACAAACACCACCTACAGAACCATGCGATGTAAGAAATTCCAAAAGAGAAACAAGACTGCTCCAGAGCATATATATAAACCAGAACACCAACACCGTACCCACTGAAATGCGCCTTCCTGAGATCCATCCAAAACAGTGACCCAATCTGGTTGGGATTTGAAAGAACTCTTGTCACGAAGAAGATCTCTAACCTGCGAAATTTGTATTCAATAATAACTAATAGAAATCAGGTCAACAAATTAGGAGTCATAATAAGGTTACAAAAGAAGATGTCACATGGTCACATATCGAGATGAATAAGGCATATTATTGGCAGATTTTCACAAGGAGAATATTTACCGCTTGCAAAATTTCTTCGGACCTTTCAGATCCTAAAGTCCTGAGACCTGCAGTGGCCTGCATGAGGGATCCAACATCATTTTCTGCCTCTCTCTCTTTTTTTTCTTTTTTTTTTTTGGGGGGGGGGGGGGGGGGCCTACAAAGCTGTAGCTAAACTGACTTTGTTTTAGCTTCCACTATTGTAGGATGCAATACAGGAGCCAACACTCACCCCAACCCTGATTGGTGTTTGTTCACGCAATTCTGCTGGAACTACTTTTTCAGCTTCCTCTAGAAGAGAAACAAGTGACTCCGCAGCCTCTTGTGGATCCGTGGCATAAGCACTCAAACCTGGTTTTTTCTGAGGGAATAAGGACAACAAATCAGACAGGTTAGCTTTCCCCTCTCTTTTTGCAGATAATTGATATTTTGAGTTCAAATATATAAAAGAATGATAGTATACAACAATGTGATAAGATAATCATGTCACTGAGTGCGTTATAAAGATGAACATATTTTTGCAGCAAACCAGCAAGGTCTTCAAAATTGCCACAAACAAAAAAAAATGTATGTTGTGTTTGCGTGTTTGTGCATACAATATCAGCCTAAAGAAGGGCCATAAATCTTCATGTTATCTCTAAATAGCTTATGTATCTCTAAACAACAACGTGCAATTTTGTGTTTTTGCAATAAATAGACCTGGGCAGTAAATGCCTAATGCTTTCAAGTCCATTTTTTATTTTATTTTTCTCCTAGCATCCATAGTGTGATAAAATTTCTATGATCGGCTGAAGTATAAACATTTCTAAGATGGAGTTTCAAATCTGATTCCATCCAGATAAAACAACCAATTCTGACAATAGGTTCTAGCTAGTTTTCAACATAAATATATATTCAGCAATGATTTTCTATAATTCAAACACACTACAAAGATTGTATTGCAAAATACATTTGGTCAAAACCAGGAAGAACCTTGAGTTCTAATTTTGGGAGTTCTCCCAAGAGAACAGTCACCTGCAATATGCATATTTGTAGTACTGGTAAAAATCAAGTCATGTCATAGTCCAGAAAATTAACTTATAACTATGCAAAAAAGACAGATTTCATTTTGACTAAGAACTCCAACCCAATTCATCGCTATTAGAAGGCAACATTTCATGGCTCAGAAAGGGTCAGTTTCTACATTAAGGCTTGAGATAATTATGTGTCGTAGGTCTAAAATTGATATGTAAGTCTCAGTTAATAATTGTGGGACAAGGTCTTATAGGTGATCCGCACACTCAGATCACTCCGTCATCCAATATCCTTCTGTCTGTGAAAGTCCACATATCATAGGCTCATAGTTCCAAAAAATCCGTGCAGTGTCAGCAAATAGAAATGTTATCATCATGTTCTATCATTTGCTATTTCATAATGGGCCTGAGTTATTATTTGCAATACAATTTCTGTTTTCTCTATCATACACAAGTCTTACACAAATGCAAGGTACTGTCCGATTATGAGCCTCAAGGTAAACAGAAATTTTGGCATAGCCACAAGCCCAAAAAATGCGGGCAGAGGTCAATTAGTAAGTTTAAAAGGGAATGTTATGTTTGGAATTACCGAATTTCCGTTGCCCTTAAAGTGGTCAATTATCCCCCGTGTTTTTAGTTCTGATTTTATAAGGTAGTAGCAAACTAAATGAGCCATATCAATAATCCCTTCTCGACGACCCTTACAACAACGTGCAATGAGATTATAGAATGAACAGATCCACGATATTAAACTCCACATTACACAAGTAAAACTTAATGGACAGAAAGAAAGCCAGATATGTTCACCTGTTTGAACAGCTCGATCTCTTTCCCTATAGGCACCAGATCCAGATTCCTGTCGAAGCAATATACGTGCACGCGGCTCCCAGAGCTGCCGGCGTCAAATATCACCGCGTACTTGTGCGATCCGTCGTCAAGGGCCCTCGGGCCCCACCTCCGGCCCCCAGCGGCTAGAAGCCCGCCCCCTGAAGAGGAGGCCGGCGCGCGCGGCATGAGGAGGAGCACGAACGAGATGAGGAGCACCGGCGCGAGCAACACCATCAGCACACCGCGGTAGCGGTGCAAGCGATCGGCCACGGCCTCCGTCTGCTGCTGCTGCTGCCGCGCGCCGGCGGCCGAGTAGCGCCGCATCCTGGCCGCCGCGGCGTCCGCGGCGGAGGGTCCGGCGGCGAGGTCGTCAGTAGGGAGCAGATCGGCTGCCGACGGCGAGCGGTAGCGGATGCGGCCGTTGGTAGGGGACGGTTTGACCGCCTCCTGCTGCGCGGGCTCCAGGGCGTCGGTGCGGGAGCGGCCGCGGGCCGCGGCCGTACCGAGCGGGCGGGGTGGGTGGGGCGTACGACAACACGGCTGCGCGGCGCCACGGCCTTGGCGCGGGAGATCTCTCCGGCGCGGGTCACGGTGACTGTTCGGTCTGACCCCGGAGCGGCATTGCGATCGAGGTGGCGGTGAACTGAAGAGGAGTGGCAGATTGGCTCGACTCGGACTCGGGGAGGCACACTCTCTCCTGCTTTCGCCGTCCGTGCTCGCGGGGAAGGGGAACGGGGAAACCAACCGGGTTCGGTTTGCGACGAGTGGTGTACTGGTGTTTCCGGGGAATTCCCCGTGACGGGAAATTTTTGGTGGGCCCCTGCCGCGTGGAGAGTTACCGCTGCCACATGGGGCCGACACTATGAACACCATTGACTGACACGTGGACGGAGAACCATTGAAGACTACCACTGAAAGCCTAAAATCGAGCTTCAGCAAAAAAAAGATATCTAAATTGTAGACTAAGATCTAAATTTCTATCTCCTTACTTAAATATGCCAATGAAAGAGGTGGATTGCTAAATATGGTTGTTGTCATTGATTCATTAGTGCTTTTAGTTGAAATATAGTACTATATATTTTAGATTATCTAGGGACTTCACGTTTTAATCATTTATTTGAACCATATTCACGTATGGTCATTGACTCATGAAACTAATCTAGGAACTTCAGATTTCAATCTTTTATTTTATTATATGTTCACGGCTATATTTATGTATGATCATTGACTCATTTCAATTACTTTTTGGCAAAAGTTAACTTGAATTACATATACAATTGGATGAGAGAAAGAAGTTAAAAGATTTATAAGTATCTAAATATTGGTATTATGTTAGAGATGAGTCCTTCGATCGCTATCTAAATTGTCTCTTGTATTGTTAAAATCATAATTTAGCTTTAACAATGCTACTATAAGATGCTCTAATTGGTCAAATTGTAGTTTTATAAATTATTTTAAAAGTTGTACTTTTATACAACGTTGGCGTAATAGTTGCAGACTCGATAAATTCAAATCAAATAAGGAAAGAACACTTTGACGATGCAAGTAGATACAAAAAGGGACAAAAAACTAAATGACGAAGACAAAGAAGAGAAACTGCAGAACGAATTGATTCATACTCAAAAGACAAGAAGACGTTGTTCGTCATCTCTGTCTGTCAGTGTCGGTGGACGCGATCTGTAATTCAATGGATAGGTGGTCTGTGCCTGCGTCGCGGGGATGTATAATACAGTAAACTAGAGTCACGATAACAAGTCAATATAAGCACTTAACACCAACATTTTATCTACTCTATTGTGTAGAACATTAAATTTTAAGTCCGCTAATCAGTAAAGGTTAGTACAAGTCGTAGTATCTTTTTGATTTAGGGGTTCTACCGGAGCCAACTAACAACTTATAAACCTAACACAAAATGAAGATTGTTCATTAACTACTCTTATTGTTGAGGGCCGATACCGGTGATGACCGGTATTAGCGGTCCTCCGACTGCTTTACGTATAAAGCAATAAGCGACCTCCGTCTCGCCCGACCTCTATGCCGCGACGCGCGTACAGTGGCTCGGGCCCACAGACAGGTCCGCCTCGCCCGACCCCCTCGACCGGGGTCGGATCACCCGCCGCTCGACTCAGGCTCCCGACCTCACCATGACGGGGTCGGGAGCTCGTGCCAAAGTCCGCCTCGCCCGACCCCAGGGGTCGGGCGAATCGCTCCCTCCCGACCCTCAGGGGTCGGGAGCGCCACCTAGCGCGACGAAGGCGGTTGGTACTGAGTAGTTGAGTAATGAAAGCTCAACTACTCTCGTGGCTACCAAAGCCCCCCGCGCAAGTGGGCGTTTACCGCCCACGTCGCATAGTGACAGCGAGGCCGTCACTATGTGAACGACCCCCGTCAAAGCCCATCCCTTCTGACAAGACGGGACGGCTACGATCGACATTTCGACCGGGTACGGAGCTAACGATGACCAGTCCTCCTCTCCTCCGACTCCTCGTCGGAGGGTGACCGACCATACCGAAGGGACGTCCCTCGTTGACGGCCATCCCTGTGGCGCCATCGACCGAAGAAGCACCGTCATGCCTGCGACGTCATCCACAGCGACCGGCACGGAGTCTGAAGCATCAACAGCGCGGCCTACAGGACACCCGGCCATGCCGCCGCCCACACCTTTGCGCCAACTCTTTGTACGCCCACCTCCCTCCTTGCAGTATAAAAGGGGGGAGGCGGGAGAACGACGAGGGGGATATGAGTCCAAGACACACGACATCTCACCCCACGTAGAACACCTCACAGAGACTTGGGAGTTCGTCCCTCTCTCGCCCGTTTGTAACCCCCTACTACAAACTCTCGCGAGTAACACGAGCAGCCTCATCGAACTGGATGTAGGGCACGTTGCCCGAACCAGTATAAATCCTTGTGTCCTCTCGCGAACCATCCGAACCAAAACACGCACCCCACGATACTAATTACTCGTCGGCCACAACGAACGCCGACAGTTGGCGCGCCAGGTAGGGGTTCTTTGTGCGTGTTTTCGTCAAACCCCTCTCTTTGTTCGGATGGCTAGCCGCGCAAACACCTGGGTTCCCGGTGCACACGTGCGTTTCGGGAGCCTCGACTTCGTCGCCATCTCAGATGGCGCTCTGGCACTGGCCGGTGCAGCGGCACCACCGGTTGCCCCGCTTGACCCCGGGCGTGTATCGCCTCTCGCTGGCACATTGTCCCGGGCGTCGACGCTCCCAGCTCCACGCGCCATGAACAACGAGTTCGTGGCCATGGTGGGCTGCGCATCCGAGTCTCTCTTCGACCTCCTAGATGGAGCGTCAAACGAAGATTCCGATGCAGAGTGCAGTGAGGGAAGTCATCATCCCTCACGCGAGTGCCTTATGATACGTGCGGAGCATCTTCCCGCTGCGGAGGGCGAACGCCCTGCGGAATCGTCTGGCCCGCAGGACGGGACCCCACCCCGTGACGCGCAGTCAGAACGACTGCGCGCACGAAGGGAGGAACTCCTGGAGGTCCAGCGTCAGCTGGATCAGCAGCGTGCGGCGATTGATCACGAGCTCGCTCAGAGCGAGTCCAGTGAACACACCCGCACTGACGTTCGCGACTTACGAGTCGCAAGTCGTGACGATGGCTGCCCGCGCTTCCCACGGGCGAGCCAGAACTTGGCCGCGGCGGCGGCATTGCTCAGGGGCCTCCCTGAGCCTGTCACGCCGGAGGCCCGACGCGCCCAGCGCGAGGTTGAGGCGCTACTTGAGCACGCGGCAGTGCAGCAAGCTGAGAGCTCGCTGTCGCGTCTGCGTGGACAACGTGCCCAGAACACGTCTGTCCACCAGACTCCCCCAGCAGCGGATGGCACGGCGAAAGCCTCCGTCCGCGGTCGTCTGGGGACGAACAGGGACGCCCGCGCCACCCTGGATGCGCGGCGGCGCCGCCTGGAGTTCGACGATGGCACCTCCCGATCGCGTCATCCGCGTCGAGGAGGACGCTACGACGACGACGAGGATAGAAGCCTAGCCCGGACGCCCCGGGACCGAGGGTCTTCAGTCCTCACATTCGGAACGCAGCATTCCCGCGGCGTTTCCGACCCCCGACCAACGTACCGAAGTACGCGGGGGAAACCAACCCCGGCCTGTGGCTCGAGGACTATCGCCTCGCGTGCCGGGCTGGGGGCGCGGAGGATGACGACTTCATCATCCGCAACCTGTCATTGTATCTGGCCGATTCGGCCAGAACGTGGCTCGAGCATCTCCCCGCCAATCAGATCACCTGCTGGTCTGACCTTAAGGAGGTTTTCGTTGGAAACTTCCAGGGGACTTACAACCGCCCAGGTAACCCCTGGGACCTCAAGAACTGCCGGCAGAAACCTGGAGAGTCGCTCCGGGATTACATCCGGCGCTTCTCCCGGCAGTGCAACGAACTGCCGCACGTCGGTGACGCCGATGTCATCGGCGCATTCTTGTCCGGGACGACCTGTCGCTCCCTAGTTCACGAACTAGGGCGCAAGAGTCCCCGGACCGCCAGAGAGTTGCTGGACATCGCGACCAGCTTCGCCTCTGGCGAGGAGGCGGTGGGTGCGATCTTCGATCGCGCCCAAGACGCCAAAGGTAAGCGGGTCGAGACAGCCGGCGGAGGCTCCTCCGACCCTCCGAGCAAGAAGAAGAAGAAGAACCGGCCGCGTCCGTCCGGAGAACGGATGGTCGCTGCCGCGGATCGCAAGGGTGCCAAGGCACCCACGGAGGACATCCCGGACCACTTCGAAAAGAAGTGGAACGGTCCGTGCCCCAACCACGCCTTCCCAGTGAAACACTTATACAAAGAGTGTTCGCTGATGAAGAAGTTCCTGGCCGAGGAGGCCAAGAAGGGCAAGCCGAAAGGCAAGCCCAGACAGGCTCCCGATGACACCAGCAACGACGTCGACGCCGCCGACGGCGACGAAAACTTCCCGGAGACGGACGGCTGCCTTATGATCGTCTCTGGGCCGGCGCCACACGGCGGCCGACGTCGGGCCAAGCTGGAGCGCCGTGAGGTGTTCGCAGCTGAGCCCGCCGTCCCGTCGTTCCTCAAGTGGTCGGAGTCTCCGATCACGTTCGACCGGTCCGACCACCCCAGCCATGTACCGCAACCAGGCAGGTACCCGCTGGTGGTAGGCCCGATCGTCGGCACCAAGCGCCTCTCCAAGGTGCTTATGGATGGAGGCAGCGGCCTCAACATCCTCTACGTCGAGACCCTCGACGCCATGGGCATCGACCGGGCGCGCATTCGCCCGACCGGCGCACCCTTCCACGGCGTCGTCCCTGGGAAACAAGCTGTTCCCCTCGGGCAAATCGATTTGCCCGTCACCTTCGGGACTCCGTCCAATTTCAGGACGGAGACTCTCACCTTCAAGGTGGTAGGATTCCACGGATCCTACCACGCCATATTGGGACGGCCATGCTACGCCAAGTTCATGGCCGTGCCCAATTACACCTACCTAAAGCTCAAAATGCCTGGGCCGAAGGGGGTGATCACCGTCGGGACGTCCTTCCAGCACGCCTACCAATGCGAGGCGGAGACTGGCGAGCTCGCCTCCGCAACCGTGGCGACGGAGGAACTCGCTGTCATCCGCCAGCAAGTCGCCGAGGACGCGCCTGACTCCAACCGCAGCGCTGGATCCTTCGGGCCCGCGGAGGGCGTCAAAGAGATCCGGCTCTACCCCGACAGCGCCGACGGCAAGGCAGCGAAGATCGGGACTGCTCTCTCCCCCAAATAGGAAAGCGTGCTCGTCGACTTCCTCCGCGCGAACGTCGACATCTTCGCGTGGAAACCCTCGGACATGCCAGGCATTCCGAGAGAAGTCGCCGAGCACGCCCTGCACATCAAGCCGGGCTCTCGCCCGGTCAAGCAACGCCTGCGCCGCTTTGACGAAGAGAAGCGCAGAGCGATCGGGGAAGAGATCGCCAAACTCCTGGTAGCCGGCTTCATCAAGGAAGTGTATCACCCCGACTGGTTAGCCAACCCCGTTCTTGTACGAAAAAAGAGCGGGAAATGGAGAATGTGCGTTGACTATACCAGTCTCAACAAAGCGTGTCCAAAGGATCCGTTTCCTTTGCCACGAATAGATCAGATAGTCGACTCAACCGCGGGGTGCGAAACCCTATGCTTCCTTGATGCGTACTCCGGGTACCATCAAATCCCGATGAAGGAGTCCGATCAGCTCGCGACGTCCTTCATCACGCCGTTCGGCTCGTACTGCTACGTCACGATGCCGTTCGGACTGAAGAATGCAGGCGCTACATATCAGCGCTGCATGATCAGAACCTTCGACGAGCTCATCGGAGACATCGTCGAAGCCTATGTGGACGACATCGTAGTCAAGTCCAAGAAGACCGACCAGCTCGTCGACGACCTGGAACGCGTCTTCACCAAGCTCCGAGAAAACGGCATCAAACTCAACCCCGAAAAATGTGTTTTCGGGGTCCCGAGGGGGATGCTGCTCGGATTCATCGTCTCCGAGCGTGGCATCGAAGCCAACCCGGAGAAGATCGAAGCCATCAACCGGATGGGTCCGATCCAGAACTTGAAGGGAGTGCAACGCGTGACCGGGTGCTTGGCGGCGCTAAGCCGTTTTATCTCACGCCTCGGAGAGCGCGTTCACCCGCTTTACCAGCTCCTGAAGAAATCCGACCGATTTCAATGGACTCCCGAGGCACAGGAGGCTCTCGATAGGATAAAAGCTATCCTGTCCAAGCCACCGGTCCTGGTGCCTCCGACCCCGAAAGAGCCACTCCTACTCTACCTCGCCGCGACGACTCAGGTTGTCAGCGCTGCTTTGGTCGTAGAGCGAAGGGAGGAGGGCCACGCCCTCAAGGTTCAACGCCCCGTCTACTTCGTGAGCGAAGTCTTGTCTGACACAAAGACTCGGTACCTCCAGATACTGAAAATTCTTTACGGCGTCGTCCTCGCCAAGAGAAAGCTCAGACACTACTTCGAGTCGCACCCGGTAACGGTGGTCACCTCTTCCCCCTTGCGTGAGGTCGTCGAAAACCGCGACGCAACGGGGAAGGCCGCGAAATGGGCTCTCGAGCTCATGGGCGAGGGAATCACGTACGCCCCTCGTACAGCAATCAAGTCCCAGACCTTGGCCGACTTCGTGGCGGAGTGGACCGAAATCCAGCTCCCCACTGCCCCCGTCGACCAAGAGTACTGGGTCCTCTACTTCGACGGCTCGTTGATGCGCGCAGGAGCAGGGATCGGACTCGTCTTCGTCTCTCCCATGGGGGTGCGCATGAGGTACGCAATCCGACTCTAGTTTCCCGCCTCCAACAACATGGCGGAATACGAAACGCTCATCAATGGGCTCAAGATCGCCGACGAGTTGGGGATCCGACGTCTCGAAGTTCGAGGCGGCTCCCAACTCGTCGTCGACCAAGTCATGAAGGAGTCAAGCTGCCACAGCGATGTCATGGACGCGTACTGCCAAGAGGTACGCAAGCTCGAACACAAGTTTTTCGGTCTTGAACTCAAGCATGTCCCGAGGCGACAGAACGAAGAAGCTGACTCCCTCGCAAAGATTGCGGCGGGTCGGGACCAGATCCCACCAGGGGTCTTCTCCCACGACCAAAGCCAGCCGTCGATCCGTCCCAAAGACCCAAAAGGGGTCGACAACGAGTCGACCCCAGGCGAAGGGGTCGGATCGACTCCCGCGCCTCCAAGACCCGACGTCATGGAGATCGATGACGCACCCACGTCGGGGTCGGGCCCCCCAAACGATTGGAGGACCCCATACCTCGACTGCCTCATCCGAGGGGAACTCCCCACGGACAAGACGGAAGCTCGACGCATCGCGCGTCGAGCCAAGTCCTTTGTCCTTATCGATGGGGAGCTTTACAAAAGAAGCCTCACCAAGATTTTGCAGCGCTGCATCCCAACCGAGCAGGGAAAGCTGCTGCTGCAAGACATCCACGGTGGGGTCTGCGGACACCACGCGGCGCACAAGACCTTGGTCGGAAACGCCTTCCGACAAGGATTCTACTGGCCGACAGCCGTCAACGACGCTGCGCATATCGTGCGCACCTGCGAAGGCTGCCAGTTCTACGCCCGGCAGACCCATCTGCCAGCGCAAGCGCTGCAGAACATCCCCGTCACGTGGCCGTTCGCGGTCTGGGGACTCGACCTGGTCGGACCGCTCAAAAAAGCACCCGGGGGCTACACCCATCTCTTGGTGGCCGTCGACAAGTTCACCAAATGGATCGAAGCCCGACCGGTGGCAAGGATCCGACCGGAAGAAGCTGTGGAATTCTTCCTCGACATCATTCACCGCTTTGGAGTGCCCAACTCCATCATCACGGATAACGGTACGCAGTTCACAGGAAAGCGATTCCTTAAATTCTGCGACGACTACCATATCCGTGTCGACTGGGCAGCCGTAGCGCACCCCCGGACGAACGGGCAGGTCGAACGCGCAAACGGCATGATCTTGCAGGGATTGAAGCCTCGGATCCACAACCGCCTGAAGCAGTTCAACGGTCGGTGGGCAGCCGAACTCCCTGCCGTACTCTGGAGCCTGCGGACGACCCCTAGTCGGGCCACGGGGTTTACCCCCTTCTTCATGGTATACGGCTCCGAAGCTGTCCTACCAACCGACCTCGACTACGGTGCTCCGAGGGTGAAGGCGTACGACGACCAAGGGAACCAGACGTCCCTCGAAGACGCGATGGATCAGCTCGACGAGGCCCGAGACGTGGCGCTCCTCCGATCCGCCAAGTACCAGCAAGCACTACGGCGGTACCATAGAAGGAACGTGCGGGAGCGAGCGTTCAACGTCGGCGACCTCGTCCTTCGTCGCGTCACCAGCAGCCAAGGACGACACAAGCTGTCGCCGCCATGGGAGGGGCCTTACATCGTCGCCAAGGTTCTCCGACCCGGCACCTACAAGCTGCAGACCGCGGACGGACAAGAGTTCACCAACGCCTGGAACATCGAACAGCTACGTCGTTTCTATCCCTAAAACTCGTAGCTTGTCTGTTTTCCGCACCCCCCGAGCAGCGTCCGACCCCTGCTGCACAGGGGTCCAACCACGCTCGGGGGCTCAACACCTGCAAGGTGCGCGCATGTATTCCATGTGCAATACGTGCGCGGCCCGACCCTCGCACGTTTTCAAAAAACTTGTGCAAAAACAAGTAAATCAAAGATAGGAAAGCTTGAGATCGAACTGGTCGGACCGCGAAAGTGCTAACGAGCCCACGTGGGCTATGGCCACAACGCTCGCCAGTCAAGCTAACGATCGATCCTATCCGCGACTTACGTTTTGCACCGAGCCTCGGCCCCCCACCTAACGTTTAAGACTCAGAGAAGATAGGTCGTGGATAGGAGCAACACGAAGTCGAGTCGGTCGGACTGTGAAACGCCTACCGCCCGCGAAATGCTACGGCAACATCGCTCACCGGCAAAAACTAAGTGTCGATCCTGTCTACAACCTACGATTCTTTGAGGACACATAAACGGACGAGTGAGGGACAGAGCGCTTTTTCACGCAAGTGATAAGGAAACAGGCCGTCGAGGTCAAAATCACTTGTAATACAAAAACTTGTTTTTACAAGTTGTCCGGACGCTTCGGCCTCGGACACCCTAAACACATGCTAACTAATCTACTCCTACTCCTCGGGGGCGGGGGCCCGCTCCTGCTCTGGAGTCGGGGGCCTCTCGTGCTCCGGGGTCAGGGGGCGATCCTCCTCCTCTATCCTCGCAGCCAGGGCGTGCGCCAAGGGGGCGACTTCATCCTCGATCTCGTCCAGTTCCTCGTCGGTGTACCCGGGCGCGAACCCCTGACTCATTAAGTCCAGCGCGATGCTGGAATAATGAGACCGGGCGATAGCGAACGCCCGGTGCACGCCTCGGCGGAGTGCCTCCCTTGACGCCTCGCGCGCACGCTCCTCCACCTGCTCCGTGAGCGCTGCACACATCGTCCGATGGTCAGACCACGCTGCCTAAGGAAGAGAAAGCTAAAAAGAAAGAGAAAGGGTCCACATACCCGCCAGCGCCTGTTGAAGTTTCTTCACCGCTGTCCGAGCGTCGGACAGCTCCGTCCCCAGGTCGGCGGCCACGCCCTCGGCCTCCATCCTCGCCTCCCTCTCCTTCCGGAGTACCGCCCGAAGCCCGCCCACCTGCTGGCTCCTCTCCACCGCCACCACGACGGCGGCGTTGCGTACCTGGTGGGCGGACTCCAGCTGACTCCTCAAAATGCGGGCCTCCTCCTCCGCCCCCCGGAGTCGGCCGACCGCGGACTCCTCCCGGGTCTGGGCATCCGCCGCCGCGCTGCTAGCAGCGATAAGCTGCCGCTCGAGCGCCTGGCGCCTCCTGAGACCCCTCGAGAGGCGATGTCGGAGTGACGCCGCGATGCTGTCCAACGCGACCATCTCCGAAAGCTCCTCTTGGAGGGCCTGGTCTATGGACCCCACCGCGGCGCCCCCCGACGCCGACCCCTCGGCCACGGGGGCCGTTGGCACCATGGCAGCCACAGGCCCGCTGGCGCCCGCACCCTCTGGCGCCTCCCGCGGCGCCACCACCATCGCCTCCGCCCGCGCCGGCTCCGCCTCCGCCCGCGCCGGCTCCGCCGCCGCCACCTCCTGCTCCGCGGACCGCGCCGCCTCGACGGCCGTCGCCACCGCGCGCGGGGGCTCCACCGCCCTGGCCTCACCAGCCGCCGATAACTCCGCGTCACCGGCCCTTGGCGCACCGGCGGACGGGCGCCGCGCAAGCGCCTTCTTGGGCGCCGTGGCCAACGCCAGGACCATCCCTCCGACCCTGCACAACGAGCGAGCGGCGGTGAGCAGGACACTTAAAGAAAAGAAAGAAAGAATCAAAACTACTTACCCTATGGCCATCCCCCGACGACGCTTGGGGGTCGGATCCGACTGCCCCTCCGAAGGGCGGGGGCGCTTCTCGCTCGCCCGCGCTGCCGCCGGCTCCCCCGGGGCAGCCGTGGGCGCCACCCTCCCGCTCGGGGGCGTGCCGGCCGACGGCCCCGCCGGCGTGGCGTCCTTGGCGCCGCTCCCGCTGTCGCGGACCCCGCGGCGGGCACGGCCGGGGCGCGACTCGGCGTCGCCTCCGACCTCCGAGGCTCAGACCTCGGTGGCTCCTCCTGTGGGCGCGTCGCAGCCGGACCCCGGGGGCCCGACCCCGAGGCCTCCGGCCTCCGAGCCTCGGGCCCCCTCTCTTCCACCAGCGGGCGCGACCCGCTCGACCCCTGAGGTTTCAACCTCGGGGGCTCCAATGTCAGCACTTGGGCCGGCGGGCGCGACCCGCTCGGCCCTTGACCCCCCTGACGGGGGCCGACCTCCTCCTCCTCCTCCTCCTCTTCCTCCTCGTCGTCGTCATCGTCGTCATCGCTCTCCTCCTCCTCCGACCCCTGGCGGCGACCGCGCCTCTGGAGCTTCACCGCCTTCTTCGCCTTCGCGGCGTCCTTCCGCCGCTTCTGCTCCTCGGCGGCGAGGCGGTTCGCCTCCCTGGTCGCGGCGTCCTCCGGGACGGGGACGAGGGATCGGCGGAGGACCAGGCCCTCCTGGCGCACATCAAATAGTCAATATCGACTCTAGAGAAGAAAAAAGACGATCTACAAGCTAAGGATGGGGAGAACTTACAATTTGGACGCTCCCGGGCCACGGAAGGGCCCGAGGATGGTCGTCCAAGTCGACGTCGGCCTCCTCCGGGAGGAGGGTCTCCTTCAGGCGTTGCTTGAGCTCCGACTCGGAGGGGGGAGCTCCCGCCATCACCGACCCCTCCGCGTCCACGCCGGGCCCCATCTGGTCCAGACGGAGCGGGCAGGCCACCAGCGGAAGGACGCGGCGGGCGTGGTACTCCGCGATGACCCCAGCACCGCGCACGCCCGCCTCCTTCAGCTGCGCGATGGCCGCGAGAAGGCCATCCAGCATCGTCTGCTCCCTCTTCGGAGGACCCCATCGCCAGGACTCGGGCGCCACCGGAAAGACCCGCCCCGTGAACTCCCGCAGGGGACCGGCGGTGTCGTTCTTGAGATAGAACCATTGGCCGTGCCAGCCCCTGTGGGAAGTCCTCAGCTTCACCGAAATGTAGTCGGCGGAGCGGTTGCTGTGAAGGTGGATGCCGGCGCACCCGATCGGCGCCGGCCCACGCTCCGCCTTCAGCAAGCTGACGGCGAAGAAATACCGCCAGAGGTCGAAATGGGGCTCGATCCCCAAGAATCCTTCACACAACGCCACGAAGAGGGCGACGTGCTGGATCCCGTTGGGGTTGAGATGCTGCAGCTCAATGTTGTAGTAGTGTAGCAGCCCCCGGAAGAACCGGTGCGCGGGGACGCCGAACCCGCGCTCGTGGAACGGCGCGAACGAAACGATGTAGCCATCCGGCGGGGATGGCAGCGTCTCGTCGCCCGGCACCAGCCACTCCGCCGCCCCCGTGCGCGCGCGGAGGAGGCCGCGCCTCACCAGGCCCTCTAGGCGGACGCTCCGCACGTCGGACTTCCCCCAAGACGCCATCGAAGATGAGCGAAGTAAGTGGCTGTGGGGGACTCGGGAGTGGCGAGGACGAAGGAAGGCGAAAGGGCTTGGGAGCAGAATGCGCAAGACAGCGGAAGCTCGAGTAGGCAGAAAGCGTAAGTGCAACGGACGAAGCCCGCGGGTCCGTTTATATAGGCTCGGCCGAGACGACGACGCCCGCGGCGCGCCCCCTCGAGCAGCGCGCCCCATTCACGCCCGCGCCAGGTGAGGCAGGTAAACGTCTCGTCACGTTTTATTGCTCACGCCTGCAGGCTCCGCCGGATCGAGCGCCATCGCACGCCGCCGAGCGACGCTTCGACTTATCGGGCCGGGCCAGCTCAGGTAACTCCGTGATACCGAACGACGGTTCGACTTATCGGGTCAGGCCCGCCCAGGTAAGAAAAACACATGGGCTGAAACATGCCCCGACGGCCCAAAGAGTTCGAAGGCTGGCCCAGCGGATGGGTTCGACAGCCGCTCAGGGCATAAACAGAGTGAGGGGTGAAAAGTGATGGGTCCGCTAGCGGCCAGTACCCCCAGACGGTCGACCGCCCAGGGGCATCACGATTCGCGTTCGAGTCCCGGTCCGATCCGACCCACGGGTATCTCCCCGCAGAGAGGCAACGAGCCCTCAGAAGCCTATCGAACGGCATCTGAGAACCACGTGGGACGGCGACTAGGAATATTGGGGCCAACCGCCAGCCGGTTCGGCTGGGATCCCCCCGAAGGGATCCCGGGGCTCCACTTGAACTTACCCGTTAGCAGCTCGATGAGCGTCACGCCTCGGCCATCGAGGTAAGGCGTGGCTCGGCTCAACCTCCTCGTCCGGCGGACGGACGCGCTGGAGGCACGATACAAAGACGAACCGAACCCCCGACCGGTCACTGCAACGAGCAGAGGACTCGGGGACGGAATCGCAAAAAGAGATCCAACGCGGGGTCGCAGAACCTTAAGTCCCAAGGATGAGTTCGCTCTCACGAACGAAAATTCCTTCTCCCGACCTGAGCGACGCCCGGCCCCCGAGGGGGCCAGACCTCGCTCGGGGGCTACACCTGCAAGGTGCGCGCTCGCGCGCGCCCCTTACAGCACAAATAAGGGATCACCACGATCGCTCTTCCTCCCGACTTAAGCGACGCCCGATCCCAAGAAGGGATCAGACCTCGCTCGGGGGCTACACCTGTAAGGTGCGCGCTCGCGCGCGCCCCTTACCGGTAGAAACGCTTCTACAAGCCACCTCCGATTAGAGCGACGCCCGACCCCTCTTATGTGGGGGGTCGGACCTCACTCGGGGGCTACTGTTGAGGGCCGATACCGGTGATGACCGGTATTAGCGGTCCTCCGACTGCTTTACGTATAAAGCAATAAGCGACCTCCGTCTCGCCCGACCTCTATGCCGCGACGCGCGTACAGTGGCTCGGGCCCACAGACAGGTCCGCCTCGCCCGACCCCCTCGACCGGGGTCGGATCACCCGCCGCTCGACTCAGGCTCCCGACCTCACCATGACGGGGTCGGGAGCTCGTGCCAAAGTCCGCCTCGCCCGACCCCAGGGGTCGGGCGAATCGCTCCCTCCCGACCCTCAGGGGTCGGGAGCGCCACCTAGCGCGACGAAGGCGGTTGGTACTGAGTAGTTGAGTAATGAAAGCTCAACTACTCTCGTGGCTACCAAAGCCCCCCGCGCAAGTGGGCGTTTACCGCCCACGTCGCACAGTGACAGCGAGGCCGTCACTATGCGAACGACCCCCGTCAAAGCCCATCCCTTCTGACAAGACGGGACGGCTACGATCGACATTTCGACCGGGTACGGAGCTAACGATGACCAGTCCTCCTCTCCTCCGACTCCTCGTCGGAGGGTGACCGACCATACCGAAGGGACGTCCCTCGTTGACGGCCATCCCTGTGGCGCCATCGACCGAAGAAGCACCGCCATGCCTGCGACGTCATCCACAGCGACCGGCACGGAGTCTGAAGCATCAACAGCGCGGCCTACAGGACACCCGGCCATGCCGCCGCCCACACCTTTGCGCCAACTCTTTGTACGCCCACCTCCCTCCTTGCAGTATAAAAGGGGGGAGGCGGGAGAACGACGAGGGGGGATACGAGTCCAAGACACACGACATCTCACCCCACGTAGAACACCTCACAGAGACTTGGGAGTTCGTCCCTCTCTCGCCCGTTTGTAACCCCCTACTACAAACTCTCGCGAGTAACACGAGCAGCCTCATCGAACTGGACGTAGGGCACGTTGCCCGAACCAGTATAAATCCTTGTGTCCTCTCGCGAACCATCCGAACCAAAACACGCACTCCACGATACTAATTACTCGTCGGCCACAACGAACGCCGACACTTATCTTGTTATCATAAAAATAATTTTAATAATTCTTTTCGTATATTTTGGTGACATGTGGATCAAGATCACCGATTCTCAGTGTTCTACAATTAATTTCATAATAATGAATGATGTCCAACAGCAAAATTCATAGAGAAGACTGTTCTACTTTTGTACGTTCATTTTTTTCATTATTATATTACTATCATATTTTGTTTCAATACGTGTTTATAGTCACTTTATTAATGGGTTAGTTGCATTATAGTAAGTTTTTTTCCAAGACTTAGTCGGCCTGAGTCTTATTTTATTCAATATGAACTCATCCGCAAGGAGAAAGTTGGTTTAGATTGCTCGAGTTTTCTAAGTGTCATTCCATTATTCTTTTTGTTGTATATTTAGACAAATACACTATGCACTTGCGAATACCTGAAATCATCGTGTTTCGAAATGGACAACTTACCCCTAAAATATAAGGAAAGTCTTTGCCGGGCCTTATATTCTGGACCGAGACCAGCACCTCTAATGGACCATTTATTGTGCTTCGGCTCATGGATCTTTCTAACCTGCTTTCCAGCACAGGGCCTTTTTGGTTGGAAACAGAATAGGGCCTCTTCCAGCTGATTCATTCACCAAAGGCTTCCGGCCTGCTTTCCTTTTTTCTTTTTCTCTTTTTTCATGAACCTTCCAGCCCCCTGTTGGCAAATGCTAGTGTTTTTTTTTTAAGGGCCGGCAAATGTTACTATCTCCGTTTTTAAATTATTAATATTTTTAGTATAAATTTATATTAAAAAATATTAATAATAAAAAAACGAAGATAATAGTAGTCAGTACTTTGCTCTGCTTTCTTGTACTTCCAATATACAAGTACTATTCGCTCGAGTTAAAAGCATGAATACACGGCCTTATCGCTCGTGAATCATGATAAACAGAAGTGGCCTCGCTGACTAATCCGCAAAGCCCAGTTTCGTGCACACTTTATTCCCCCGCTTTCCTGGTGGACAGTGATGCGGTGATCTTGATCGAACTACAAACCCACCCATCATTATAGTTGTTTGCTTAGAAGGATACCCTTGCTGCTGTGTTTTCGACAGTTCCTGCACGCACGTTCCCAATCCCAGATAATACTTTAAAGGGAGGTACTTGGAAGAATCATATGTTTGCTTGCTTCCCGCTGAATCGAGAAGAGGATGGTACGCCTCTGAGATGTTATGGGGGCGATGGTGCATTTAGATTACGAGAATGGAAATGCGTTATCTAGTACGGTACCAGTAGTATATGATCAGGCCATTGTTATTACTACTAGCTTCTTGTTTGGGTGTCGTTGACTTGTCGCCGGATCCTAAAAAGAATTGAAGCTTTCCTAGTGCGGTACTGCAGCGAGTACAACCAGAAAGACACCTGATAGTCACTTCTTTTCTTTTCAACATGAGAGTCCCCCTTCACATTTAAAAAAAAAAGGAAGACTAAAAAAAAGAGAGAAACTGACAACTCGAAGCAACTCAAAGCAGTCGAGTCGGGGCCTTGCATCATAGCTGCATGCAGCTGTGATCGCAAATTCAGTTTTCAATCATTTTGCATTAAAATAAAAAAAGGTGTCTCTTTCATTGTGCATGTCCACTTGTAATGACATCTCATAAACATCCAAATCTTTGTCAACGTGGGAGCATATAGTACTACTACGCCGAATGGAACTAAAACTAATTCAAATATAGTGTGCTAGTGGCATATGCAATCCACTACCTCCACCTTTTCTTTCTTTTTTCATATCATATATAACCACCGCTGCATGCATGCATCGTACTCGTATAATTATAATACTAAGAGCTTGTTCTTGTCATTCAGAAGTACTGCTCTAGTATGATCTTGGGGCCACGGTTGCATTTTAAGTCTGCCGTACGGAGACAAAGCAACGGGCATCATTGCGAAACATGTAGGCCCCTCCTGACCTGATTTGATGATGGCTCTGATTTGTTTAATTACTGTAAACAGAAGCACAGATGTGCTGCGGATTAGTACAACTGTACTAGGCAGGAGACAGCAGAGCCATCAGGGTTCATTTGAACGGAGAGGATCCAAGAACTACTTAATAGTATATACACTTTTTCAGGTAGACTACCTGAAAGTCTCCAAGGCCCTTGATGCAGGGGGGAAGTAGTCGTACTACCTCAGAAAAGGACTTTTGTTAAAGACTAGTACTAGTAATAATAAAATAGAGTAGAAAATGAAAAAAGAACGCGAGGTATACAGCGTCTCTCATGAACTGTGAAAGATGCTGCCCATGATTGCTTGTCAGAGTAGTGTGCTTCTGCTGCATCAAACAGCCCCTATACAGATACAAGCAAACATAACGTACGAATCATATTCATCATCCTATTAACGGAATAGTTCTCCGTAAGTTGTTTTTAAAAAGAAAAGAGAGCCATTTCTACTGTAGCACTCCATTTAAGTGCCGTAGTACTACCATAATTAACCGAGGACTGTAATATTAGATACTACAGTAGATATTTTTTTACTGTACTGTGCAGGAAGAGGGAAAGCTAGAGGAGACCGGGACCGATCTGTGCCCCGAAAATCTCGGCAGTGCCGACGAAGAACACAACTGGAGCTGGAGGCCACCGCATGGGAAGCCAAGGTAAAAAGGGCTTTTTCCCCCCTCGCTCCGCTCCATTTATTTTCTGGTGCCGAGTGACCCACGGGCCACGGGCGAGTGAGGAAAAGATCGCCCCGTTTGGAAGCTCATGGCCACGGACCGCGCTGTTGGGGCGTCGCGCTGCTCCCCTTCCGGGAGAGGCGCTGTGAATCCATCCGCACACAGGACTACAGGAGAGAGGAGGAGGCCAGGCCAGCCCACACCGCACCACGCTGCAGATGAAGACGAAGGCATGGTTTCCTCCCATCCCACGCATGCGCTCTGGCTGGTGCGGTCGTCTCCTGTTTTGTTGTTTGCCTTTCCCCATCACCCCTGCCTCTGTTGATGCACTCGCGACAGACACAGCCTGCTGCTGCCCGAAACGCAGCTTTGACTGGCGAATAGGAGGACTGGTCACAGCTCACAACAGGTTCACCGTTCGTTCACGGGCGCGGCGGGTCACGCACGGTGCTCTGTGCTCAGGCGCTCAGCTCAAGGGCAGGATACGGTAGTCACGCGTCTTCCTTTTTCGTTTCAGGCTTGCCCTGCCTAATTGGTGATCAAGTGCGGCACTTTGCTGCCGCTGCCCTGCCTCCTAGTAGTATCAAATTTACTGGGTCGTCCACGGGTGAGTACTGTTGGTGTTGGGACTATGGGAGCTACGAAAGCCCCCACAAATGGTAGCTAACCCTAACATATCGGCATTCATGCACGATATAATAACCTATTTTAGTATCTACTAGTAGAACGTACTATAGTAACTTTATGAAAATGTCTGTGTCATGCTTTGCCAAACTTGCAGGCCGGAGGTTGCAGCCTAACCTAGCTCGGCGCGGTCCAAATCAAGGTTGGACTGAGGGGTCTTAAGAAGGGTTCCTAATTGGTAACAGATGCCTAAACCGTCTCATTCAGTTGTAGGGGCAGCTAGTACTACTTATAGCAGCATCTCGAATATGTTTGAACCTGGAGGTCTCCTCATGTTTAGGCGCATACTAAGATGGATGGATGGCCATTACTAATAAACAATGGAAACGACGAGGTCGATAAAGACATGCGCTGCTGCTGTTGTGTGCAAGGAGGCAAGCCTTCTCTACGAGTACAGTACTATACTAGCTCCGATGCCTGTTCTTCCAACTTTCGAGCAGGTCAACCCGGCTCGGCGCGACCGCTTCCCCTTGTTGTCCTGCCTGCTCCCCTCATCGGATCCGGATTCCCCTATAGCCCTAGCCCCCTTTCGTGCGGATCCGTATCCTCTGCCTTTCCCACTCTATGGCAAACTTTGCCTTAGTTAATCTCCAACACTCATCTGGGAACCAACGATGTTCACAAGACTGCATTAAGGAGGCCATTTAGATGAAGATTAATCCTAAGACATATTTTTAAAAAAGGAATATTTACAGCAAAAATATTAAAATGTGTTCATAGAAAAAATTTCGATCTGACTTACTTATTCATTTGAATCGTCCATATGCTCATATATGTCTTCTCCAAATCTTGATGCAGCCACGTTCATATATGCCACATTCTTCAACGAAGCATTTTGAATAAAAACGATAAAATAAAGAACTAACAGAGAGGAGGTGCATTGGTTTCCAGATGAGTGGTTGGAATTGATTAAGACAAAGTTTACCATAGAGAAGGAAAGGTAGAGGATACGGACCCCTTTCGTGCACGCACATGACGTGCTTTCTTTCCCCCTGCCCCAAAGCGCGCTAGCTCGCCCCAAAAGTCGAGTGGACGGGCGTGTCCAAGCAAGCAAAAGATGGAAAAGAGAGGAGAAAACTCGCGCCCCCGTGAACGTGTGAAGCAGCAGCGGCACAGTGCAGCATTTCTCTCACTTTTTACGGTTGCCGTGGCGCGACGCGCGCGAGGACAGGACAGGACAGGACAGGCAGCAGCGAGCCAGCGACTGGGCGCGGGCACATGCCGCTCGATCACTGCTGACCACGACGAGGACACCGTGCCGAGAGTCCGAGACCGATGGCACCGGCTGAGGAGAGGACACGAGGGGCCCCTGCTCCGCAGTCGGCCGTGATCTTGATCAACGAGAGACGATCCCGCAAACGCGGCTCTCTCCTTCAGGGCCCCTTCGTTTCGCTCCGGATTGTCTGGACTGTGAAATAAAGGATTTAGATTTTAAAATTAAATTTTATAATATGAGATTTTAGATTTCATAATTTTTATAATTTAAAATAAGATAATTTTTATCAGATTGTAACATAAATATTCACGTTTATCACTAAGGCCTACTTAATATTACAGTAGTTAGATTGTAAAATCTAGACAAACAAATATCCCCTCAGATTTTATACTTTAAATTTTAAAATTTAGATTTTATAATTTATAATTCACAATTTAAATTCCACGATCTAAGTTAGAAACAAAGGGGCTTAAAAGGCGCGGCGCGTAGTTGCCTGTCCCCTGCGCTCGCACACGCTCGCGCGCCCGAGCCCGACGTCGTGCGCCACCGCACCTCGCGTGCTGCTGCTGCTTGCCTGGCTTTGCCAGTCTGGTTGTCGTTGACGTGAGGTAAAGCCGGAAAGGTTGCTGTTGCTGTTGCCGCGAGCCCGCTGCCTCACCGTCCGTCACCGGCTTTGCGGTGGTCAGCGGGAAGGAAGCAAACAAGTGTTCTGTTGGCCTCCTCTTCATTCCAGAGAGTATATGGATTGTCTAGGCTTCATCCGATTGGATTGGATACATGCCTGGCTCCCCAATTAAACTCCACCCAAGTCCCTAACCATGCTGATTTCCATACCAAAACCACAGTATTTTGTACTTGGTCCAACCGGTCACCATATAATTCCTTTGATGCTCTGCAAATTATTTCTTGAAAGCAACAGAGACTCCATAATGATGATTGCTGTCAACAATAAAAGAAGAACTAGCTTTTTTTCTGAATTGATTTTTTAGCACATTCTGAATTGATAAAAGAAGTATAGCTTTGAGAAGGAAACAATCAAATAAAAGGTAATTTTGGCCCAAATGATGATGGACCAGGCAGAGGTAGGGCTTCAAGTAATTCACAGTGCGAGAGGTAGGTGGCTCATGCTGCGTTTGTTCTAATCGTTACTCCTTCCATTTTTTTAAAACATAGTAGTAAGTTAACTTTGACTATTGTATGATTCTAAATATTATATATCTTATTACAACTTACTTTATTATTAAAGATGTTTGAACCATGCTGTATAATTTTAAATATTTAATCTAATTTTTTAAAAGAACAAATAATTAAAGTTGATGTTAAAAATCAAGACACAGAAGGAGTAAAAGTTGTTTAATCAGTCGACGTCGTAATCTAGGTTATAATATATATACTAAATCAGGATAGGTCTTAGTAGTACATGCGTGCATTACCATCAAAAGGTGCCACATGCAGTGCATGGAAGACGTGACCGTAAGTATCAAACGTACTAACTACGACAGAAGATGATCGTAGATTCAGTTTGTTTTTTTACTTTCCTCGTTCCTCATAGACTCAGAGCGTCAGGCTGCCGAGCACGAAGGGTTGGCAATATGCCAATAATACAAATAGAAGTGCAAAAAAAAAAAGAAAAAACATTTGAGAGCAGCCACACCCACGGACTCGTGCTTTGGGCCCTTGATAATCACGTCAATCAGGTAGAGGCCCAATGCCCTGCCGGATAAGAGCGCGCCATTTTTTATAAGCTCGGCCATAAAAATCTCCAATGCCCCATCCATGTTCCTCCTGTGCACGTACGGGCAGCTCGTCTCGCTACACAAGGTCCCTGGAGTCCGGACCGTGGTGACCTGCAACCAGGGAGTGCAAGGCGGGGACCCATTGCTGAATGCTGATCGAACCCGAACGTCGCACGCGCGGGCATAAAAGGCGAGAACTCTTACTATACTTTCCATTTCACGGCAAGTTTGTTATATAGATTTTTAACACACAGCTTCCCTAAAAGTAGTTTTTTTAAAAAAAATAGATTCTTTACATAAAATTATTTATATTATAGAAATATTTGATAATACAACTTTTTTTATAATTTCTAATATAGAAATGAATGAAGAGTTATGAGCCGTTATATCTTTAGTGCTTTTGACGACTCCTATAAATTGAGAATCATTTCTTAAAGTAGGGGTGTACAAATATTTTTCTAAAATTATTGGCAATTTTTTTAAAGACTAAAGTAGAATCAATTTAAGAATATATATCAAACTGACCCTTACTCTCACAGCACTGATCCTTTTGTATGAATGGTTGTATTCGTACATACAATATACTTACTAGCAACGAACGACAAGGGATTTTCTACTTTGGTGGTATAAAATCTTGACAAATGAAGGAAAAGAAATAGTCATGAGATGACATGGATGCTACCTGCACTCCTGCAGCTTTTATTTGTATTCCATGAATCTATGACTGGCCGGTCCATATAAAAAGGAAAGGAGATAGTAACTCTTCACATGATGGCTGGTCAACAATTCTTTGTCGTTCGTTTGTACTAATGTCCCACGGAATGTTCAGCAAAAATGGTCAAAACTATTTACTCAATGATACGTACAGTAGGCTGTTTCTGCGTGGCACTTGCCTGTTCATTATTGAGCAATGTTCTTCCATGCCTAGAGAAGCACAAGGTCTACTGAAAATAACTGCAACGTATTCTACCACAACCGAAGAATATCATAACTCGCCGAACAGGTTAGACATTTCTTTATGTCACGTAAAGGCTTCAAGGCAGTTTGATGGCAAATGTTTGAGCACCTTTTCTTGCTTGCCCACGATGGAACAATTGATGATTCCCTTGAGTTATGGCTTGGGATCGGAGAGGGTGGTACTAGTAGGAAGGCAGCACTACTTTCCACTGCTCCCCGTATCCCATCCAACAGAGTGCCCTCACAGCGAGCTGTCACCTAAACAATACTGTACCATACGTATCGCACAGCATTCTCACGTGCACGAGCCACGCAGAACGGCAGAAGTACTCGGATCGTAATAATTTGTTGTAAGGGAGCTAGTCTATGTTGGAATAAGCTTGTCATAAACCAACATGTATAATATACTCACCATATATAAGCCGGCATATCACAAGCTCAAGCTACAACATGGTCCTCGGTCACTTTACAACCTTTTTTTCTCTTGCCTGGGAAGCTTGAATAAAAAAATCACCACTATTTTTTTCTCACAAAACTAAGCTGTGATCTGTATTTTATTTGTTTACTCCCGTTGAGTTTCACAACTTTGACCATTCATCTTAATTTTAAAAGTATACAAATTGACACATATTTTGTTGTGATTTGTTTGGTTACTAAATATATTTGTACCAAGGCTTATACATTTGTACATTTGAACTAAGTTTTTAATAAAAAAAAGTCAAAGATGATGTAAGAAGTCAACTAAGACAACAATAAAAATATAGAGTGAGTAGTTTTAAAAATGTGGTTTTGAATATTAATGAACTAGGGAGAATGTGGTGGTTTAATTTATAAAAATCAAATTTCACGGTAGACCTAAATAACTGTAGATCGTTCATTTGTGTAGATCTCGAAGCATATGACAAAGTCTTACACACTAAGGTGTTATAGTTACTTATTATTATTATTATTATTATTATGGAAAGAGATATCGGTTGTCAAACTAAATTCAGATTTGATACTCTGATTTTCTTCTACTAACCTCTAACTTTCCTTATAATTTTTTAGTATCTTTTCCCTTGTATAGTAGTTAACTTTTTTTTCATAAAAATCAACGATCCAGATTGTTATCTTATTTTACATCCTACGGTGTAAGTCAACAAAACTGATCTACTGTAAAGGGGCTCTTATAGAAATATAAGACCTTTATTTCTTATTATAAAAATTTTTAATATAAATTTATATTTACATAGTGTTAACAATAAAGAAAATGGTGTAGATTCATGACGAGGCAAGGTTGCCTTATCAAGGTACGACAAAGGCACAAACGTGATAAAATCTAGCGGTGCGCAGAGTGGCAGGGAGCACCTGATAGAATCATGGAGTTTGGGTGTCGGGAAGAAAAGTTTTGGTGAAGCACTTCCATATATGGGTATAGATATCTTGCTGCTGCTCAACAAGCTGCCCTCAACGTGATTACCTTAGGTTGTCAGCTACTTGTAATTGGTTAGTAAGCCCAATCGCATGATTTGAATATGATAAGACTGTACCGTGCTGCACTGGTATTACCATTTTGGATAATCCATCGTGGTCGAGATATCTTCTGTTCAGAAATGCAGCTAGACTACATCCCTCACTCACCTGATCAACACATGCAGAACATTACCTTATACCCACTTTTCTGCCCAATTTGCCCGTCGTTTGAAAGTTCCACTTGTACCGTACTCCCTCCGCCGAAGAAACTTAAAAAAAACTTATCATGATCTCAATTCAAGTCAATAGCGTTCAATCCAAATATTTAATAAATGACATTTTATATATTATTCATATATTTGACAATCATATGAGATGATACCTATAAAACTAGATCGTATAAATTTTTCGATCATTGACATATGGGACTCACATGTCAGTGACCTCTAATACCCTGGAACATGGCTGAACAAATGTGAGATTTAGTATCACATTCAACATGGCATAATTAAAGAGCAATGTTGTACCATTTGCAAAGCAGTTCTAAAACACTATAGCTACAACATCTTAGATTGAATTTTTAGAATGTAGGAGTAAAGTGCAAGGACTTTGTTAAATTATAGTCTCACACACGGAGGGGGGGGGGGGGGGAGGGGGGGGAGAGAGAGAGCGCGCGTCTCAATTATACCTTACCAACGGACCGTGCTTTTTTACAACAGGGCCGACATGACTCTTTTCATAAATGGGCCGTGCTGTGTCGGCCCGGTTGTGAAACGTCTAGGCCCGAAGCACGGCATGACCCGATTTATAAACGGGTCTTGCCGTGTTGGGCTGGCCGGGAGCCCAAATATATTTAATATATTTATTTTTTATTTTCTACTCAAATTGATAATTTTCAATATAAAAATACATTGAAAATAAATTAGCTAAAAACGGACCGTGCTGTGCCGTGATGGGCCGGCACAGCCATCATGGTTTACGCGGGCCACCAACACATGTCGGCCCACGGGCTTAACGTCAAGGCCCAAGCACGGCCCTTATTATTTCACGGGCCGGCATGGCCCGGTTTAAAGCGTGCCGAGCCGTGCCTGAGCCGGGCTAAAAAAACCGTGCTCCATGCCGACCGTTTTAGCCCGGCCCTTTTGGCCAGCTATTGCCTCAACATGGAAAGAGGAAGGGTTGGGAAAATTGGAATGGAGGTGGCATTCGACCCACGAAACGTCTAATGACATAAGGTTCATATGCATCAATTTGAAGGATGTAGATTCTTTTTTTTATATATAAAAAAGAAAGAGAAGACAAAGATTATACTGCAAAACTCTTCACTACTCTCAAGTGTAGTTTCTTCTACATTTTAAAACACACTGTGATTTACATGCAAACCAATTTTTTATCTTGAATATGAGCACATACTAAATTTAATATATTAAATACTCATAAAAAATTAATACATTGAAAACGATAAACATGAATAAATTTCAAAGGAACTTGTATTTTTTATTATGTAGTGATGGCTTTATACATATACACGTGACAATTCAATATTTTAGTGTATGTTATGAAATATAAGCACCTTAAAAAATTCAGGCTTATCATTTTAAAATTTTAAATCAAGTATTACCACATATTCAAAATGATATATACGAAAGTGGGAGTAAGTACACCGAGACTAAAAAAATGGTTCCTTATATATTTTATTATATACGATATTTAATTACAACTCATAATTTAAAATATTTAAGCTGTTTTTTAATAAGATGAGCATTGTGATAATAATTTAAGTATACAAGAAATTGTAAACTAAACTGTACTGTACTTAACATACACTTGATTGATGAAGCTGATAGTTTCATCTTCCTTGCCAATGGAGTATTCCTTTTTTCATTTTCATGGTGGTTTCAAGGATGCCAGCAGCGGTCCACGAGTCTACCTAATACTAATGTGGAATGGAGCCGTTTCAAATTCGAACCGAATGCGAAGCATCACCGTGCATCGGTACTAGGAGCCACACTCAAACCAACTTACTTTTAGTGGGGCAACAATAACAAAGATCATCAAAGTTTGCACGGTGAGTGACACCTAGTTTTGCATGCTTGCTAAACCGATTCGCAAAAGAAATGGACGGAGGAAGTAGCAGTAGTACTCCTGTGAATACAACAGGAAAAGATCATAAGAATGCTCAGTAGGCCTTTCATCAAGAAGATGTTAAGAGCGCTGATGTGTTGTCCATGGAGTGAGTAATCGGGCCTAAGCAGATGCACGATCCTGACAAAAAACTAAGTCCAGTTCCAAAGCCAGGATCAGGTTTTGAAAATGGCGAATTGGGGAGATCAAGATCGGTCCAGAGGCCATGCACACGCAGCTTTGAATTGAACAGCCCCATTGTTTTTCCTGGGTCCTCATGAACAACAGTAGTACTAGCAATAAGAAACAAAAACTGCTACGTGCACACGGCCTCGGAGAGTAGTAAAATTTTTGCACGCCACTGAATATCCATGCCCCACGGCTCCACGCCCAAGAAACCAACCCCCAAGGAGATGATATTACTACTAGTTGAGCCGGGAGAGGGAGAGGGAGAGGTGCAGTAAACGGGTTTGCTCTTTGATAGGCCGCGGCAAAGCACCAAAAACCTTGGGGAAATGGAGCTGCTCCGTGGCGCAGTGGCGCAACGGAGAGGCTTGGGGAAGCGGAGGTTTGCGAGCGGCACTAGCCATTAGCTCTCCGCTCTATACTTGCTCGGCACTACCCTACACTGACATCCATCGATCAGAGCGCTCTGCTGTGCAGCAGCTTGTGTACAAAAGGGCCGAGAAGACGGAAGGAACCAAGACTAGCCCAGGTAAAAAAAAAAAAAAGAGGGGGTGTGAACTGTGAGGGCAGCAAACGGAGCCTGCGAGAAGCAAGACGCCCGTGAGCGGCGCCGCGGTGGGAAGAAGAGGGAGCAAGGGCCTCGTCTCTTCCGGGGCGCGGCCATGGACGCCTACGAGGCCACCAAGGTGGTGTTCTCCCGGATCCAGGCGCTGGACCCGGACCACGCCGCCAAGATCATGGGTCTCCTCCTCATCCAGGACCACGGCGAGAAGGAGATGATCCGCCTCGCCTTCGGCCCCGAATCGCTGCTCCACGCCGTCATGGCCAAGGCGCGCAAGGACCTGGGGCTTCTCCTCCCGGCGTCGCCGACCTCCGTCGCCGCGGCGGGGCACGCGCCGTTCCTGCAGCTTCCTCGCCAGGGCTCCGGCCGCGGCGGCCCGGGCGCGCCGTCGCCGCTCTCGGTGTCCTCCCCGTCGTCCTGGGCGCAGGCGCCGGTGTTCTCGAGGAGCAACAACGGGAGCAATGGCAGCGCGGAGGACGCGGACCGGGGGGAAGAGCTGCCGAGCCCCATCAACGGCGGCGCTGCCCCGTTCTTTCCCCAGGGCCGGGACGCGCTGCTGGAAGACATGCAGCTACAGGAGCAGCTCGCCTTCATCAACGAGGGCGGCGGTGCGCATCAGGTCCATGGGTTCGACGGCGGGGAGTGTCCGAGCCCCGGGCCCGGCGACGGCGGAGGGCTGTTCTCGTACGGCCTCGGGTGGCCTAACGGCGGCCCAGGTCACCGCCGCAGCGCGTCTGTGAGCGAGCTCTGCCTCGGTAGTGCTGGTGGCGGCGACGGCTTCGGATGGAAGCCCTGCCTGTACTACGCACGCGGCTTCTGCAAGAACGGCAGCAGCTGCAGGTTCGTCCACGCCGGCCTGCCGGACGACGCCGCTGCGCTCGCTGCCGCCGATCAGCAGCAGCAGCAGCAGCAACAGTGTCAGGACTTCCTCCTCCGCTCGAAGAGCCAGCGCCTCGGGCCAGCCGCCTTTCCCTACTCTCCCACCGGCTCCCTTCCGGGCTCGCCGTCCGCCGCCAGCAAGTGCCTCAGCCTCCTGCTCCAGCAACAACAGCACGACAGGTAGAGCCTCACAGCCTTTACGACTCCCAACTCAGAACTCGAATCATTCGGCACCAAAGCTCCAGCCTTTTTTTTTTGTTCCACCTGTGCGCGTGCAGGGCCGCGGCAGCTGCGGCGCTGATGCTGGGCGGCGGCGGCGGCGACGAGGCGCACAAGTTCATTGGCCGGCCTCGCCTCGACCGCGCCGACTTCGCCACCATGATGAACCCGGCTTCGCGCCAGATTTACCTCACCTTCCCGGCCGACAGCACGTTCCGGGAGGAGGACGTCTCCAACTACTTCAGGTATGCATGCACCCACGCACGCTCGCTAATGGGAAGATTGATTCTTCTATCGCTTGAACGCCATCTGACTTGCTCTTGGGCATTCTTGGCAATGCATTATCAGCATCTACGGACCGGTGCACGATGTGCGTATCCCGTACCAGCAGAAGCGCATGTTCGGGTTCGTCACCTTCGTGTACCCGGAGACGGTGAAGCTCATACTGGCCAAGGGCAACCCACACTTCATATGTGACGCGCGCGTGCTCGTCAAGCCGTACAAGGAGAAGGGCAAGGTCCCCGACAAATACAGGCATGCATTGCAAACTACTACTACTAATCCTTCGCTTCTAGGAGTTGCTACATGGCATGCGTTGCATGCTCGACTTGGCGTGGTTGCCTGATTTTCTCTTCGTCGCTTCGCAGGAAGCAGGCGCAAGGAGATTTCTCGGGCTGCCCGACGCCCACTGGGCTGGATGGCTGCAGGGACCCCTTTGAACTGCACCAACTCGGTAAAAGCTGTAACTTTTAACTACAATGCATTCTGAATCTTTGTTGATGTGCTCGAACTTGAGCTGATCGCGCCATCTTTGTGATGATTCCGTCGTTGTTTTCGTTAGGGGCGAGGATGCTGCAGCACTCGAACAGCGCCAATGAGGCGCTGCTGCGGCGGAAGCTGGAGGAGCAGCAAGCGGCCGAGCTGCAGCAGGCCATTGAGCTGCAGAGCCGTCGCCTGGTGGGCCTTCAGTTGCTCGATCTCAAGTCTCGCGCAGCTGCAGCCGCCGGAACAACTTCACCAATGCCCTCGTCAGGTGCGAATGCCTTCGCCTCCAGCCAGCCGGTCGGCACCAACATGGTCGAGTCGCCACCTCTAGAGTCCGGTACGCATTTCCACATCCAACTTCAGGCGTACTTTAGCAAGTCAAATTGCTTCAGGAGTTAAAACTGATTACTTTGATTCCTTTGCCGTTGACAGGGGAGCAGCTCAAGTTAAGCAGCAGCTTTGCTTCGGAGCTTAAGGTCAACGGAAGTGATAAGGATGAATCTACCGACGACGCAAGCCCGAACGCTGCCGATAGCGACCAAAGGTGGATTAAACTGCACTAGAATGAACATTATCTATCATTCTGCGTAATTATTATTATTCTCACACTTCGCTTTCATCAATCATGATCTGATAGCCATGCAACTGGGACAAGTTGCAAAGTATTCTGCGTGTTCGTCATAACTTACATAGACGGTTGCTTATATTCATTTGATATGCAGTGGCGAGCACAATTTGCCGGACAGCCCCTTCGCTTCTCCAACCAAGCTGGCTGCGTTGAAGCATGATGGTTTCAACGCCCCGGGGACTGAGAATGCGGCGTCCCGTTCAGGTGTGGACTGCGGCAGCAACGCCGATGGCGGTGGTCTGCGGCCCTCCCCGTTGGACATTCCTTCGCCAAGGCCCTACTTCTTCCCCATGCACAGGTGCGTTCCACCTCTTTTACTTTCTGCGGGGACGACGGCGATCATGGCGATGAACATTCTGTGATCCACGGGTGAAATGATTCGATGAATGCAATGAGCAGGCTGTCCTCCGATCACGGAGCGATGGGGATGTAAAGTTCGCCGTTGGAAGTGAGTGATAACCCCCAGCCTAATCATGGTAAGCACCTAGTCCTCCCTTTATTCGGACAATGGTTCTCAAATACTGTTGATAATCCTTTCGGCTTTTCTTCTAACTGTACCCTTCTTTCTCTGGCCCTCTTTCGCCTTTCGCTGTTTGTAATTGACAGGGAATACAAGAAAAGCGATGATGGAATATAGGGGCAAAAAAGGAGTGAAGTGTCAGCATAGTGTTAGCTCCCTTTCTTTTGTTCTTTCAGCCGTCGCTTTTTTAGTGCATATCCTACTAAACCACATGAGAAGAAGATGCCATTAGCTTTGATTAAGACAGCAGCGTACTAATAGATTATGCAGCCTTGTCAGATATAATATACAAGTATTCAGCAGAGCGTTACCCCCTATTTATCCAATACTATATCTATACTAGAGTATTAGTACTTAGTAGTAGTGCTTAGTTTTCACACCTAGTGCCATAGTTACTGTACTAGTAAGATCTTTCGTGTACGGTCACTATTACTACAGACACGTTCCACTAGGTTTAGTTGATTGTGATGGTTAATCCACATTGCTGGTACCTGCCAGAGCTCACATGCTATAAGAACCAGTACAGCTGCAGCCCTGATGCATGCGACGGGCTCAGCTATTGTATACAGTAATGGACAAGGGCGGCCCAGCGGCTGGAGAGGAGCACATGTTCATGGCAGCGGTCTGTCAAAGTATTTTACTACTACTGCTGCCACTGCTACTGCAGGATCGCAGGGCGATATGGATAATGCGAAAGAGCTTGTGAGAGATTTGATGATATGATTATTACAGTACATGGTCTACTCCAGTCGCTGTCTCTTTTGTTTAGTAGTGTAGCCTCGGAATGGCTCTGGTCGCTTCAAACAATGTTGAATTTGTTCTGCTTTTGGTTTCGGTCTGGTTGTGTGGATCTAGTGTAGTTGACACCCCCCCTACAAAAAGAATGAAAGTAAAGTGAAAGAAAATTATGGATACCAGTATGTGTTTCGCATTTTGATTTTCTGTATGTTCATCAGGATCTCTGGTGTCTGCCGTTGTTGTAACCCCCCCCCTGGCTTGTTTGCATCATGGGCGCAGGCCGGACTGTTGTCTGTTGGTCCTAGATGCAAAGGGTGTCGAGGGGACAACGGCGGCACCAGCTCGACATGTTCACATGAGTGCACGCCTGCCAGTTCATTACATGATTTTGTGAATGAATTCGTTGGAGGTCTTGTTTGGCTGGTCTTAGATGAGATTGTTAGGGTGTTCTTTTTGCTGGATATGTTGTGTCCCTGATGGCTGGTGCCAAGCTGTTGCTTGGACAACGAGCCGCAAACGTTGAAGCGGACGCGAGGGCAAAATTTAAATTTGGAACAAAGAATGGCGACCTTGTCGAGTCTCGGAGCACCGAATAAGTTCATGTTGTTTTCTCAATTTACCCTTGATCAGATGAGTCCAGCAGTTGGTGCTTTCAAACAAGCATAAGTAACTGGTGACCATTTCAAAATTACAGTACTGTACTAGTAGGATCAAACGAGTCACCGCGGGAGGGGATTTCTGCGCGTTACGGACAAAGCTTCACTGCTCGCGTCATGTGGGCAGTACGCACCCGCGCACTGGAGTTGACCAGTATCCCTCGCGTCCGTATGCGCGCGATTTACCTTACTGCGGTGTGCGAGTACACTACTGTAGTAAGGGAAGGGAAGGGAAGGAGAAGGATTGTCCGACCCCAGTGCGAACGCCGCTAATTTCATTGGCTGGGTTGGCGGTGAGCGGGTGGTAAAAAATCGGTGAAAAAGGTCCCGCACGAGACGGACGAGGGTGGACCCCCTGCCAGGCCTAGTCATTCCCATGTCGGCTTTGCAGTGTGCCCCAGCTTTTATCAAGCCCATCAACCCGACGGGTACTGGTCCTCTGTCTGTGCACGTAGTAGTACTACCGCCTTCTGTATCGCGCACACGCCATTGCTGCTGCTCACCCGCGTGCAGTAGTGCAGCCATGCAGATGCAGTGGTGGTGGACTGGTAGTACAACAAATCAGAGTTCTTAACCTCCTCCCACTTGTTACGGTTCCTCATGTCACGACCTCCGGAATTTGAATCTCGTGACGACGGAGGTCGCTCGTATTCAGCGCCGCACCCTCAAATTTCCCACAAATTAAGATCGCTTTTCGAAAAGGCGCGGGCGCGCGGTTCGGTCCAAGTGACCTTTCCGAGCCAAAGCTCCGCTCCTCATATCCGTAGTAGGGAGAGGACAGAGGAGAGGTGGTGTTTGCCTGCTTGGTTGATGGATGATATAAACTGATAAACTAATGCCTGTGCTGTGCAAAGGCCACACCGCTCACCTGCACGCACATGCACGGCCGGCAATCGTTGCCCAATGACCAGAACAACTGGCGCGACACGACAAAGTAAAGCAAAGCAGTGGGGGCTGGCGCGGACATCGAGGCGCACAACCTCCTTCCTCCTTCCTCCTTCCGCATGCTACAGTAATAACAGTCAAGAGCGTGAGTTAAACGAAGGAAACGCTGCGAGCGATACAGTTGAGCTCATCAGAGAGCGAGCCAAACCCACCTCACCATTCACCACCGCCAACGCGGGCGCCGGGTGCTAATTCTATCAGTCAAACGTGCGGCTAGGACCGCCAAATCAGGCGATTAGTGTAGCCGCGGCGCGGGCCTAAAATAGTCTCAGCTGCGAGTAGCACCTCACTAATTACTCGGGGAGCGCTTTGTGTTTGTCTGTCACTTCTTCCCACTTCCAGTCCACCGGGGCAATAATGGAGGAGCTCGTACCCTACCGACCCGGCCGCCTGCGGATGCCCGTGCTCAGGGCTCAAGGACAAACGAAACAAGTCCCTCACAGGCGTCACGTCACGGGCCCCGCCTGTCAACCAAGCCATGGATATGGGCCGCGCCCCGGGTTTCCTTCCTTCCCGGCCTCCTCCGCACCTACGTGCTCGTCTGCTCGAGCTCGAGGCCTCGAGATGGATGGGGATGTGCGATGGAGCAGAGGGCAATGCTGAGACGAACGAGAGCTGCTTCACTGGTTCCGCTCGCTCGGAGTCGGGGCTACCGTGCCGAGCTCGATCGAGCTAGCGGTGTACTACTACCATGTGCCGACATGTGCAGCGGCCCCCCCATCCATCCCGTGGATGCGGATCGCGGCGCACCTGAGCGCCATGTGGGGGTCAAGATTGAGCTCATCCTTCCTGACTGACCGTCTCGTTTTTCTTTATCTGACCGACTTTGTTCTGCTCGATCATTACAGCATTACTAATATACTACTCCGTTTAGGAGTAAATTATCCTAATGTGTGCTCTCTTCATCGATCTTCCGCGATCCCAGCTCGCCACGCCACTGCACAACCATAGCTCGACGAGAACTGCAATCACCAGGAGCAGTACTAATATTCACTTGACCGGTCGGCCTTTTATTCATGAATCGTGAGCAGTAGTAACAGGCTGTGACGCCGCCGTTCACAAAAAGAGACGGGACATACGACTGCAGCGGGCTGTAGAGCTGCACTCCCGAAGGACCCGCACGGCTCCGTGTCGGAACCTCCAACGATGCATGCTCCCTCGGTCGCTAAATTAAGTCGTTTTGAACATAATTTTACATAATAAAAAATAATAAATAGAATTATTTTTTCTTTTGTATTCAAATATATGTGGTAGCACAAATAGTTAATGCGTGGGATCTAAACCTTTATATTAATTATTAAAAATTTTATTAATAAATAAAAGAATTTAATGATTTGATTTAGTATATTTTGATAAAAACTTTTCAACAAATTGATTTAAGGACCTGAAGGAGTACGAACCCGTGCATGCCGGACTGCTACTACAACGATGCACAGATACTTGTACAATTGGATGTCCCGCACCCACACCACGAACCATTTGATCGCGACACAGTAATACAGGTTGTACACACTACGGTACTAATACTACTATGACGGTACGCCCGTGGCAATCATTGGAACCTCATGTTGGTAGGATGCCGATGCTACGACACTGGAGTAAGAGAAAACCTTATGCGACTCGGTCACATAACGCGGATATCATGTGATGTAGTGCATTCAGTATTGCAGGAGATTCACGAACCAAGCCAAGGAGCACCGTATATATACCATCACGGTCCTCAAATCACAGGGACACAAGCACGGCATGCTATGCGTCCCAAAACAAGACCAGTACGTGTGACACTCCGATCCAGAGCCTAATAGGATTAATAGTATACTCATATCAATAAGTTGTAACTTTTTTTCCGATAGGCTAGTGTGAGAGACCCGATCATTTAAATTCAAGTTTACCAAGTTGACTCGCGGCCCACGCTTGGTATGCGAGAACTCAACCCGATAAAAGAGAATATAAACCCGACAGTCCCCCGACATGCTTCTCAAACAATGCCCAAGATCCAAGCACGTCGGTAACATCACAGATGATACATCACATAGGTCGCATTAATTATAACCTTAACTAAAAATATTCTAACATACCAAGGTTCATCATAAGTCTTGAAACTAATAAATTAAAGAGCGGAAGCAATTCTAAGAAATACGATACTCGCAGCGGTCGCAGCAAGAAAACAGTAAAGGATTACGATGCCCAGCCCACGAACATCGCGAATCACGATCATTCGGATGTCTTGATTACGCCTCGCTCTCGCCGGCATCGGCGGGAAAAGTAGCCGAAGACCAACTCATCCTCACCTGCAAAAACTTAAGCAACAAACATTGAGTACGAAGGTACTCGCAAGTCTTACCCTGTTGTGGGAATTAGTTCCCGACTCTAAGGATAATGCAATGAGGCTGAAGCAAGATAAATAAGGTATAGAAATAGACTCGATTGTTTAAAGCAGAAACTAAGCATATGTGAATAAGTATAAAGTAAAAAGGACTCTTACGGATATGAACATCTAATAAACCCAATCCCTAAGTACCATGTAACCATAAACCATGTACATACCATCATCCATGTTTTATCCGAACCATAGATACCAATACCCATATTCCAATTCCATCAACAATATCCCAATTCCCATCATGTTATGTGACAACTCTACGAGATTATCCAAAGGACACTGAGCTTGATCATAACCGAGATCGCGGCGGATTTAAACCGATTTTACACTCTGCAGGGGAGTCCAATTGTACCCACACGACTGAGGACCATACGGCTCAGCAACCCGCTAAAGTTACACAAGAGGGTACTCATGTCAACCTTTTTCACACTCGTGCCTACACGGTTGGAAAATCCACACGATGCCGAGTACCACGGCCTCGCAGGCACACGTGAGTCCCTCGTCGAGTATCACGGCCTCGCAGGCACCTATGACTCCCTCGTTCCACACACCGTGCAGTCATCGACCAAATATTGGTACGCAGTGAGATACTCAGCTTGTCTTACCATTATATCGGACCTGTGGTATGAACGGAAAGTGCTCAGGCCAAGAATAATACGGCCGGGTCCTAGGTCAACCCAGACGGGGCCTACGGCACACAAGACCTCCATGTCTTGCTGCACTCCTATCCCACCATCCGGATTTCAGTTTTTAACACTTTCCAACTTTTACCAACATATAAACTTGCCACAAGCTCATAAGCAACCAGGATAAATCCTATACGTGCGAGTGGGACTTACCACTCGACTTCTACCGTGTTATCTAAGCATGGCTAAGCATTTCGTGACTAGAACAAAGACACTCTACCCAGGTTGACAAGGTGACGTATTCAATACCAAAGAGGGTACATGCAGCAATAATAGGTGTTCCCAACTTTATTACTATGCCCGATTTTAATGCAGTCCTATAAGTAAGCATTCATATTAATCATTAAGTAAATTACTTAGGGTAGCAATATGAGGTGCTTGCCTTCAACAGCAACGGTGTTGTCTTCCTCAGCAGCTGGATCAACCTCTGGTGCTTCTCCCGTAGCAGCACCCGCGTCACTCTCTGACGGTTCGTTAGCTATAAAGTAAAAACGCGTCGATAAGATGTATGCCATGATGCCATGATGCACAAATAATGCGATATGGTGCAGAGAGGTAGCTACTGAGTCTATGAACACAATGCAAAAAGAATGAAGTCAATCGGAGTTCTACAGCTCAAGTTATGCCCAAAACAGTTTTACCGATTCCGGTTACGAGTTTTTCGGTTCCCGGGTTTCCGGTTCCGATATCGGGTGGCACACGGATGTCGTTTTCGGGAAAAATCCCAAAACACATCTCATGCACGGACTTTACTAAGAGGCTTGGGTTACTACGAGACTAAGTTTGAGTAGTTTTGACTCGCTTAACAGGAACACGAGCTCTCCGACTGTCGTTGCCCGTTACGACATCGCGGAAAACCATAACGGTGTCGTAAAAGTCATAACGACTTTTCCGGTGAAATTCAAAGTTAAGTTACAGGCATGGGACTATTTTTAGTTTAAAGTAGGCTCTAAACTAAGACTTTTAGCTCTAGTTTGGGGTCAAGTTGAGCTTCTATGAATTTACTAAAAATCAAACAATGTTCTGTTTTCCAAACTTATAAAATCAGAAACATGTACTAACACCTATGGAAAAATCATGAAACTTTATAAATCTACTACTGAGCATCTAAATAAAGTTTTTGTTAAAGGTCTCGGGCTTTTGGAAAAACGTTTATTGTTCAAGGATTTAAATAAAATTAGTTTTGGCATTTTTAGATTTTTCCACTGTTTTCTATACATTTTACAATTTTTTGGATAATTAAAGAAAAATGGAGAATTGAATGGAATAGTAACACAGAACAGGGGAATTAGGGCACGGCGGCAGCTCCGGTGGAATCCTCGCCAGAGGAGAGGTTAAGGCAGGGATTAAATGGTCGTGGAGCATCACCTTGATTCAAAGCACCGATTTGAAAAGGATGGAGGCCACGGGAGAGAGGGGAAAGGGGTCGGTGACGTGAAGCTCCGAGGTGGCTTTAATGGCGGCCGACGATGACGCGGGGTGTTCTTCGTCGTCGGCGGTGAGCTGTGGCCAATACTTGTCAAATGGGTGCGCAAGAGTGAGAGGGATCAGCCAGTGAAAGGAATTGAAGAACCGAGCTACCGTGGCGACGAATTTCATGAAATTGTGGCCGTCGGCGAGTTCCTTGGCCGCAACGATGGACGATGGCGTTCCGGGGAAACCAGGGGCACGGCCGGCGGGCTTGATGGTTGGAGAGCTTCAGGGAGTGGAGAGGGATCTTTCGGGCACAGTGGCGCGGCTTGGGGACGGCCGAGGCGAGCTAGCGGTGTGGAGGGCGGCGGTCGGCTATGGCGGCGGCGGCAGAAAATCGAGGGAGGAAGAAAGCAAGGGAGGGGAGGTGCTTGCTGCCTTTATACTCGGGCAAGGGAGCCAGAGGAAAGGGAGAGAAGAGTGGGAGATGGCCGTGCTGCTGATTGGTGAGGAGAACGACGGCCGGCGATTGGCGCTAGGGGGCGGTGCTCTGCTGAGGGGGTGCCTTGCAGCAAGAAGAGAAGTGCACCAGTGGAGAGAGAGAGAGGGAGGAGAGAGGGGAGAAGCCGTGGAGCAGTGGAGAAGATCCTTGGGGAGATCCTCTGGCAAGATGAAGTGATGGCGCGCAACGGGGGCGCCGGCCGTGCTGCCGACGGTGGTTGGCTGTGGGTGGCGGTGACACTGTTCACCGTCACCCTGTTTTTAATTTTGATTTTTAATTAGTTCAATTACCCTCCCTCTTGATTCAACAGAAAGCCCTAGCTCCCGAGCTCAAGAATTTGTGAAACTTTTTGTATGAGCTAACTGAATTATTTGGAACAACTTTGGTTATAGGAAGATGCCCTGATTCAGCCTTTAAAGATCTGTGAATGTTCAACTAGGTTCGAACTTGTTCAAATTTTAAAAGGGTTTAAACTTCTTCCAAAAATTTTGATAAAATCTCCAAAATTCTATTTTATTGTGTAGTTAATTGTTATGTAACAATATTGAGGTAGTTTTATTAAGAAAACAAAAGACCTCTTGAAAGCACGACTAGGGTTTCTTAAAACGACGAAATTCAAAAACCCTGACCCAAAGTCAAAACAGGAAATGGTCGAAATCAAAGGATTGAATCAGTGAGCTCATTATCAAAAGGACAAAAGATTGAAACTTCTGGAATGTGACAGCTAGCTCCAAAAACCTCCGAGGTTAAGCGTGCTTGACCTGGAGCAATTTCAGTTTGAGTGACCGACCGAGAAGTTATTCTCGGGTGCGCACGAGGGAGGACAAATGTGCATAGAAAAGATTTGTGTTGGTCTGTGAGACTAGCCTATGTACTATAAAAAGCTACCTGATGTAAGCGGGTCCGAACTCGAGGAGGCGAGACGTTACAGTACGGCTTGTGAAACAAGAATAATTTATAACTGAAACTAGAACATTTAGATCTTTGATTGAAATAATGAAACATTTTTAATAAAAGAAATATGAAAATTACTTCACGTAAAGTACTAAATGCCTACCTTCATTTATACATTATTTCACCAGTACAAACAAAATGTTCCGCATATTATTTTAATTGTTTTGAAAATATAACTAAGAGATGCATAAAATCTCAGACAACTGACGAGGAACACATCTCATATTATCATCGGTGTATATTATCTTAGTCTTTGAACTTGTTTTATTTTCAACTTTCTTCTTTATCAACAGGACATGTAAAACAAATTCTATAGAAATTAAATTGAAAAAAAAATCCTTTGAAATTTCTCCAATCCAAGGCCCCATCAATGTGTTTGTGTCCAAGTTTGAAACTATGGTTGTATGTACAGAAGCAGTAGTTGAACTGAACCCAATAGACCACACGGATGGCGCCGACCAAATTCAAATATGCTTATCCAGAAGCAGAAGTGGACCAGGCGGCCCGCTTAGGAACCATTAATAAACGGGCCTACGCACTGATCGGGTCATCAGAACAAGCTCAAAAGTGACGAAACCGACCCAACGAGGAGGAGCCGCGACACGACCGCACGAGTACAGTCAGTCGTCGGGCCGCCCCAGATTCAAACACCACGTGGGAGACCGTGCGACGGATTGATTCCCTTCCGCGGCACGGTGGTTGCGCCGCGCCGGGCCCGGTTCCCAGCGGCGGATGTGCGTGCGTGGGTGCAAGGCCCCTCCTCCTCGGCCCGCGCGGCTCCCGTGCGGCATGCCGCGGCGGTGGTGCCCGTGCCGTCTCGGCGCGGCCTTCGGTGCGGTACAGGGAGCGGTACGGTCGCGATGTCTGTCTGTCTCTCTGGCGTCGCCCCGGTGCGCTTCGTGCGCTGCGTGGGCCACCACGCGTGGGGGTGCACGTTCCCGTGTTCCACGGCACGGCTCGATATGCGCGCGCGCGCGCTGGGCGTCGTAAATTGTGAGCAACGGAACTGACGTGGACTTCAAATTCGCTTTTCTTTCTTGCGACCCCGAGAATCGCAATGCACATGCGAAAGTCTAGCCGGCTAAGATGGGTTAGGCAATTTTAGCCGGCCCGTTATCGGCTGAGCACTGTATTTCAGATAGGCGCCTTGCAAGCCCAAGGTCCAACGACTAGAAAAAACTTTGATTACAGCTTACTTTTATCGAATCAAACTCGTCAGGCGTGGCGATATTTCATCAGGTTAAAATCACCGAGCTAGGGGCTAGGGGAAACGAATTGGCAAAAATTAGTATTCACTCCATTTCCAAATTATCATCATTAGTATTATAATTCTAGTTTAAAATAAACCATACTTATTGTCCCAAAGAAAAACATTTTTAGATTGGAGGGAGTAAAATTTAGTAAGAATGTGTGTGCTACTCACCAATATTTACATAAGAGTGAAAACGGGACAGCAAATTATTACTGAGAGCAACAAGACTACAAGATTAAGATGACTTCAGAGAAATGAACCAAGTATACATAGCTGAATTAAGTCAGCTCGTCAATGATGACGTGAGCTTGATGAAATAAAACTTCCTTTTATCTAAAATAAATTCATAGCTGAATTCTGTAGTCATACTAAGAAAGTCATTCACAACAGAACTAGGGAAAAAACAGATTGTTGTGGTATTGCTATTTCAACGTTTGTAACAAATACAATTGCAGGACAAAGTCTATGAATCGTCGTCGTTACTAAAACACTGTAAATATTTGAAAGATCCTGGGGACATTGAATGCAATTCATAACATAAAAACCAACAGCAAAGCACTCACGTAAGAGCTTCTCGTTAGTCTTTACAATGCCATTTTACTCTTGTACCTCATTGCAAAAAAATACATAGGCTAGCAGATTCAGGAGACTCAAACCGGCCATCATCCGGTAGAATCGGTCCAAATGTCCTTCATTTAGGTTATCAGGTATCCACCCTGGATAACCTCCTCTGGCTGTGAACAAAGGAACTAGCGAAATGATTAATGAACTTTTGTAATATCCAGCCGACTCATTAGCAAATGAGAATGCCATGCATAAGCTTCTCATGGCGACTGGTGATCCTCGTAGAAAAATTCAAATAACCCCATGGAGAACACCTCACCAGCACCTATCAGAAAGTACTGGGGCCCTTGCCACAGGATGCTCACTGGAACAGCCACCTTACTGTTCACAGAACCTTGGGCACGCGCAATTTGCAAGCGGTAACCCTCCACCAATGCTGCCGAAACCATTGAGAGCATGGAGAACACTAAACTGATCCCCATCCGCTGCAGTGGTGTAATGCCATTTGGCACGCCAGTGAAATTCCTCGATACAGGAACTAGAACTTTTTCATAGATTGGAACGAGCACAAGGACAGCAATGACATCAACAATTTGAAAGGATGCTGCAGGTATTTTGAAAGAGCCGATGTGCGTGTCCATTACCGTCCCTTGCTCTATGAATGTTGAATACATTTGTCCAACGACTGCAGAAAATAACACCATTGTGACCCAGAAGGGAGCACGCTGACTAGAATCTTCAACTCCTCCCCTTGAGTAACAGTACAAATTCTCCATTTATTATGCAGGGCTACAGATTCACAGTCAGATGATGTCACGATTGCAGCTTTATCAAAGTACCTGTGAGCCCAAGAACAATGTCACCATATTGCCAATTCAAGAAGCATATTTGGTTGCACTGTTAGTGTTAAAAAAATGGTGAAAATACAAAACTTTTTTCTGAAAGGTAAAATACTAAACTTTGAATGTACAGCTTCGTAAGGACTGTGCAGTGTGGCAGTCACAAAAAGGCAGCCAACTTCTACTAATTGTCACCATAAAACTAAGGATCTTGTTTCTGAAAGAGCGATTCTCACATATGACCAGGCCAGGAAGCCTGTTGTGGGTGACACGCTCCCAAAGTCTCCCAGGTGTTCTCACATATGGGAATGCAAACATAAGCAAATGCAGCAAAGTATGTGTATGGAATGGAATATCAGAATAGGACACTAACTCGAGTCCATTTGTATGCTTGAGTTTCTTGCTTCCTTCAATTGATGAACCTTGCCCAGGATGTTCATAAAGGAGGGAATGATCACATGGCAGTTCTTTGTTAAAGTTCCAACTAGCTGCAACGATAACCTGGCATACTCTTGCAACCGGGCTTCCTCCTGGCTTCTGAAATCGATAGACAGTAGAGCCGAAGAGAAAGGAACCTAACCCCAAAGCCACAAATAGTGCAGCAATGCTAAAACCCCAGAGCCAGCCCTCATGGTCTTGTACCCACACAATAATCGTCCCTGAGATCAGTGAGGCGACATTGGTTATGAAATTAAGCCAGTTAAAGAAGGAGCCTCTTTTGTTTCTCTCCTCTTCGTTAGTATGATCAAACTGATCAGCGCCAAAAGATGTAATACAAGGGTTCTGTGCACCAAACCCTATAGCAACCATGTACGAGCCAACAAAAAATATGATGTGCTGAGTTGATACTGTATCTATCCAAGCAAACCAAAGATGGAGACCAGTAAAAATCAACGGAATTGCCGCTGACAGAATCAACATCAACATTCCCTAAATCAACAGAACAAGGAAAAAGAGGTAAGAAAAACATATTGTACAAAATAAGATCTGCAGTGTTGAATGCACATCTGCTACTAAAGAAGCAGGTAAGTGTGACTCCAAATTTATTTCTAAGGAACACAAAAAACCTATATTATTTAGGAAAGAGTCCAATTTACTCCCCACAAATATAACCGAAGTCCGGATAACCCCCTAAACTATCTTTTTGGTTCAGTTTATTTATGTGTTTCTTGTTTCTCCGTACAAGTTGAATGTTAATTTAATATTTTATAGGGTGGTAGTGGACATCATAATGTATGTCTCAACATTATTTTTCACATAATTTTTATCCCAAAATGATTATAAAAAAATCGTGAAGTGTTTTTTCTAATATGTGTTATGATGTCACCATCATCACGTAAACTTTTAACTTATAACTCCAATTATACATGAAGAAACAAAAAGACAAGTTGTATTAGGGTAAATTGGATCAAATAACATTATTTTGGGAGTAAAGTGAACCAAATAACAGTTTAGAGGGTTATCCAGACTTTTCCTATCCTTGAGGGGAGTAAGTCGGACTTTCTCCTATTATTTATCCATCAAAACGCCACTGTATTATATCACCAAAAGAAACTATATATTCTTCTTCACATATAGTTAGAAGCATAATTGTTTGGCGCAATTTTTTAAAAATTTATAAAAAAAGTCAGATGTGTAGCACATATGAAATGAAGTATGCCCGTAGAATTTTAATTCGTCCTAGATTTCGAGAAACAAAATAGAAAATAATCAATTTGACTCTGTTTACCATGTGTAAACAGTGCCCCTTGTGAATTTTAATATAAAAGATGATTTCGACAATGATCTTTTGAAGGTTTTCATTAACTCTTATGCGTGCTACTTATATGTATTTTATCATCATTTAAATTTGCAACATGTAAAATTATCGCATTTTCAGTAATTTGGGGTGGGAACGTGCGAGCCCCGGTGGGCGTCAAATCAATTGAATCTACTCCCACCATCCCATTTTAATCGATGCTTTAGAGTTGCCTTACTTGGGCACAAGAATTAAGGAGAGTGGAAAAGGTACAATACATGAAAAACTAGGAGAGACAGAGATGTATTGAAAAGAAAAAAAGGTGTATCGGGAAATGAGAATGCCAAATAATTTGGGACAAGTGTGGAATGTTAGAATTCAAAATAAATTGGGATGGAGGGAGTAGTACTTACAGTAACAAAGATTGTGCCAAAGATCAGAGTTGTCCAGTAGTTCCCCAGATATGAATCTGCTATGAAGGCTCCAACGAGAGGTGCAATATAGCTATTACCATTCCAAGTCAAAATGCTTCTTGCAGCAGCCACATTTGTTTCATGTAGCGATTCTGTGAGATAACTAACTAGGTTTTTTGTAATTGATGAAAAGGCCAGGTATGAACAGAAATTACACGCTGCAACAATGCAATATATTTTTTAGATCTTCTATTGAATCAAGAGCAGAAAATTAGTGACAAAACACAACAAAGTGAAAAGACTTTTAACAAATACATGTTCCACAGTGGTATTAAAAACAAAGGCGATTATTGAACAACATATCTTGAGCACTTGCCTAAGGTTAAGGAGCAAGCCTTCCAGTTTCCTGTATGTTTTTTGGAAGCAGGATGCCCAAAAATACAAATAGATCCATCACCAGTATATTCTTTTGCATTCTGCATTGCACAATTAGAAAAGGCAGACATCATGTATGGAACCATTGGCAATTAACAGAAATCAATATACATATAACTATAAAGATCATTTACAGTCTTTGCAAGTTATGAGGAGCTTTCGTCGGCAACAATCTAATGGCACAATTTTGAAGGTAACCTGAACCAAATAATAGTTTAGAGAGTTATCAGAATTTTGACTATATTGAGGGGAGTAAGTTGAACTCTTTTTCGAAAATAATATTCAACAGCAAAAACAACAAAGTAGGAATTATTAGCCATAATAGTAAAAGACTAAAAGGTGATAGATATATAGACCAGATCATTTTCTAGGCACATGGGTTGCTGGTTCACGTGTTCCTACCCTATCGGGTGAAGTTCTTTGGCTATGTTTCTGAATAATCCAGAATAGTAGAGCAGAAAAATGGAATGTATGTTCAGTAAACTGAAGAACTTAAACAAAAGAGTGTTGCTAGAGAGAGGACCTCGAGAGAGTTATCATCTTCCAGCAGAGGAGTCCTGTAGTCTTGGTCAATGGAGTCCATGGCTTTCTTTCCTAGAAGTAGGAGAATTCAAGGTTCATGTCCTGAGAAAGCATGAGAGAAGGTAAATGGGAAAGTACTGATAATGGAATGGAACTAAAAATGCGCAGCTTTCCTGCATATTCTAGAGAAAAAATTGGAATGAAACTACAGTTTGGACATCCCAATCAATTATAACAAAAAAATAGGCTCTACTACTACTACCATATGCTGCGTAACAAGGTAACAACAAATGAGGTTCGAAAATAGTGAGCTGCTGGAGATGTTCGTTTCAGATTTACATACTAAAACATCGGTTATGGAATATCAGATTTACATACTCACATACTGACTTCTTTAAGTCTTTAACAAGATGTGCAGTAAGTCTAATCATGCGAAATGAAGATACAAGTTGATTTGAACAAAGAACCAGACGCAATGGTGAACTCTGAAAGAGGTATTTTTCCTCTCTCACTCCCTTTTCCCTTTTTACAAATGCTCATGTTTTTTACTTTCAATTCCTGCACGAAGCGGCGCCGGAATGCGGCATGGATTGAATTAAGCTGACATCATGATGAGACTGATCCATTATCTAAACGAAATCATGTTGATACTAAGAGTGCTTCAGGAGTAGTAGAGCTGAGTAGACGAACCTCGGCGTGTTCTTACCGCTTGACGGGATGGACCATCAGTGGTCGTCCTTCTCCGAGCAAGCAAGAACTAATTGCCTTTCTAGTGAAGTTGACTTAGAAAGGGACTGGTGGAGGTGGGTGTTTTTTTATAGATAATAGAATTATAGTTTCCGGTTCCATCTCAGTGTCATTGAGGTAGGTGGAGGTGGGTGTTGTTCATCTACCGACCTCGAGTTGAGACGAGGAGGCAGGCTGCTGCGGTCGCCAGGGAAGACGACAGGAAGTGGCAGCTCGGAGGACCCGGGCGCCTCGCGGGCGCGAGCCGAGAACCAGGGCGGCGCACGGTCGAATGAGAATCAGCGGCAGATCCCTCACAAAAAAAAAAAAAAAATTTACGACAGGGATTGTACGATCGGAGTTCGCCAGACAGGGGCTGGGGTGCGGACTCGAGCGCGAATCGGCGGCGGCTGGTGCGGACGCGAGATCGACGGGGCCGCTCTCGCTGCATGCGCTTGGCGGCGGTTGGCGCGATCTGGCGTTCTGGATACAGCCCGGCAGGGGCGGTGCCCGGGCGGGCACGGGGCACGCACGGGAAACAGGTGGACCGAAATTCGGCAAGAATCAGGATAACCGCCGCTCTCTTAGGGCAACCACAATGCGTGAAAAAAACGATAATAGGCATTTAATGACTGTTAGGTGGTCAGTCTTACACACTGTAAGATTTGATAATAGTTAAAGCCAGGTAGTAGTCCAATAACCGGTTTCAAATCAATAAATACAATATTTATATAGTACCATTATTTTTAATGAATAAAAAACTACAATCTTCCAACCGTTGCTCTCCTGCCTTCCGAACTGTTGCTCGCCCAACTCACATAGCCGTTGGGCTGCCTCCGGTATATAAAAGCAGAGACATGGCAAAAAAAAAAAATCAAATGAGTACTTCAAATGGATCCATCTCAAAGAGATTTCACGAACCTCTTGAACCAATCTGCACAAAACCAACACACAGCTACCTCCGGTCAAAACTCCCCTCCCACCCAATTCCCCACAAATTTCCCCCAACCTCCATTCTCCCAATATTTAGCACCTAATTTTTAGAACTTCAACCCCTTTGGTAGTGCTGGCAATTTTTTCAACCCTATGGTCATTCGCTTCCTGGTTACCTGCAAGGATTCCAATCAACACCAATCCGGTTTCAAGGCTTTGGATCTCATGAAAGTTTTATGCACTCACCACCTCAAATGTTTGGAAATGCAAGCAACACCTCATCCCATGGATCAAAATCAGCCTCTCCATGTCCTGCAACACAGCAAGAGAAACAACCCATATACATTGATGAAGATTGTAGCAATAACAATGACGAGGTGGAGATTGGAGGGAGGAAACGTCTGAATTGGACAGAAAGTGAGAATGATCGACTACTTAGTTCTTGGCTCCGCCACTCCATTGATTCCATAAAGGAGTCTACCAGAAGGCTGAGCACTACTGGAAGGCTGTAGCAACTGACTTCAACCGTTGTACACCAGAGAAGGACCGCAAAAGGACACCATTGCAATGCAAGACACACTGGGCTGGCCTGAAGAGGGATATAGCCAAGTTCTGTGGAGCTTATGCTAAGGTTAGAAGTACGTACTGCAGTGAGCAATCTGATGATATGGTTATGGAGAAAGCTCATAAATGGTACATAACAAGAGAACCAGAAAACTTTCACTTTAGAGTATTTGTGAAGAGTTATGAAGGATCTACCAAAGTGGCGTAGACTAATGGCACAGGAAGAACTATCCAAGAACAAGAGAAATAAAATATCAGAATCAGGTGCTTACACTTCATCATCTAACAACGACACTGAGGAAGAGACAATAAGAAAGCAGAAACGCCCTGAGGGACAGAAGAAAGCAAAATCAAGGCTGAAGGAGAAAGGAAAGAGTATCTCACTATCTCCTTTGGGGGACCAAGCAAGTCCGAATATGGTTCTCTTTCATGAAGCTTCTTCCGTCAAAGCGGCTACTATGATCAAAGCTGCAGAAGCAACAAGCAAATCAGCAGAAGCGAAAAAAGAACAAGCTAGACAAGAACATGGAAATTCATGATAGAGGAACTCATCGTCGACTCAAAGATGACTTGATAGAGCATATCTGGCACAAGTTTGGTAATCAACAGCAACAAAATTAGAGTTTATTAGGTTTTGAACAACCATCCATGTAATAAAAAATATATGTACGCGTTGTTTTTTGTTCTTATCATGTAAGCTACCAATTTGTATCATGCTACGAGTATTTCGTTTTGTTTATTCACAAGAAAAGAACAACGCGTAGTGTCATACCAGTAGCAGTTACGCGTGTACTTGCTAAATAAAATAAAAAGTGGCATGTGCAATCGCAACTAAATTATCTTAGGTAAAAACAGTTGTACGGCAAGAAGTGCTAACCAGACTTATCCATGACGAACGCTGTGGTTCTTGGCTGCACTGCACGCACGGAGCCGCGGGCACAGACGAGCGAGACCAAAGCAAGCCACGTAAAGATGAAGAGGCACTGCGAGCGTCCTCTGGCGAGCCAACGACCGGGGCGGCGGCGCCGCGGCGGACAAAGAGGCGGCGCGCGACTTTGGCGGGCTGGTTACGGCCCGTCCAGACGCCGTGGTTCGGTCCACGAGCGCGGACGAGGTCGACTGCCTCACCTTCTCACCTTCTGTAGATCTACCTCCTCGGACTTGGCTCCGCTCTCAAAGGGGACGAATCTGGAGGGGCAAATCCACAGCCAACCTTACCTGCTGCTTCCTCGATGCAGAGATTTGTTTTAGCCAAAGGGATGGGGGAGGAATCAGGAGATTTCTCAGAGTCATGGCGATGAGGGGTCGATGAGATCGAGAGAGGATTGGGAGCGATCTCGCGGGAAGGAAAGCGAAGCCGGTGGATGGAGATTTTTTTACTCACCGTGGGTCCCATCTTATTTCTGCCTACGCCTGCAACCATTGTTGGAGAAAATTTAACTATTACCGGCTGACAATCGGACCCACTGGTATTGCCGATTTCAACATATACATTGCCCTTGCTCTTAGGGCTCCAATCCAGTGATTCTCCTGAATTGATTCGTGACTAAAAAACTAACAACGACAAGAAAAAGAAAACAGACTTCGCTCAAAGAAAAAACAAAGGGAATAATTTTTACTCTTATAGAGAATCACTTTACAGCATTTGAAAAAACTACTTTTTTCAGCTCAGTTAAAAATCACTTTTCTACACAAACAAAGTTCAACAAAAGCTCTTCCGATTCTCTCTAAGAGTTTCTCTCAGCTCTCTTGATAAACAAAGTTCAACAGAGTTCTTTCTTTTTTTGACAACATAAAGCTCATTCATTCATTTGACAAAGGTTCAGCAAAATCGCGAACCATCGGCATTTTAACAAAGGTTGGAGGGGATACAGCTAAACAGCTGGCTGATCTAGGTCCCCTGACAAAGAAGACTGAGCTAGTTCATGCGCACATATGTTGCACAATCTATTACAATACACAATGTTAATATCTAGGAAGTCAGAAACAACAGGTATTTAGCTTCCCTAAAGAGCAGACCACCATGGGCACGGTCATAGTCATCAGACTTGAGAGCAGACACCAAGTTCATAGAATCAGTTTCTAGGATTATCTTTGAAATTCCGAGCTATTGTGCACATCTAAGAGCAGATAGGCAGGGCTCAGTTTCTGCATGTAGGGCGTCATGCAAATGATGAACAGCTCCGGCCCTAGCAGCAATACCAGTGCCTTCATGATCCCTGATGACGAAACCCCACGCTCCTTTCTGTGATCCAAGGAGAAAAGCTCCATCAAAGTTAATTTTCAGTGTATCTGTCAGCGGAGGAGACCATTTCATTGGAGGTTTCGCTGAAAAAAGTTCAGTCTGTCGTGGTTCCTGTACCGAATCCGACAATGACATAAACTGCGATCGATGAGCGATCTCTTTTGTACTCCAGCATTAGTTTTGTTCCTCGCCTCCCACCAGCACCACAGGAAGTTAATAACAATCATAAGTTAATAACAATCATTTGTACTCCTTCTAGTTTCAGTATTTCACAAATCACCTCAAGACTGGAGTTTTTCCCTGTTAACACACATCTGATGGGCTCCAGATTTCCATCTTCATCTGGACGACCGCACATTGGGCATAAGGTATCTGCTTCAATCCCTCTTTTCTTGATGTTCAACAGAGTTCTGAATCAGCTCTCAAATAAGCCCTTAGTCAAACCATTTCCCCAACAGTAGAATCCAAGATGTTATACTCGTTCATACACAGCATTGTCCTTACATAACACGATGATTATACAACACTAGGAAAAGAAAAAGAAAAAACGGTGATGCTACATCCTCGCTTGTTAGATCTCCACACTAATCTAAAATATGTAGTATACAAAAGAATGCGATATTGGCACATAGCCATTACGGTTTCCATGGTGCTGGAGGCGGTGGTGGTGAAGGAAACATGGGCGGCACAGCAGAGAACATGGTGTTCTTGTCCACCCCATGGCCTTCACCCGACAAGGCTACCAATGCTGCAACTAGACCAGCATTGCCCGCAAGTGTTGCTTCGGTGTAGTTGTAGTTCTTACGGGCGTCCTTGAATCCATCATGGCGATCAGGACCAGCAACCATGGCTCCTACAATGATGTTAGGGTTTGGCTTCTTGCTGTCCCTCCATTTCCAACCTCCTTTGCAGCCGTAATGAACACCATTCTTGGGGATTGAGGCACCCCGGTGGTGAACATGTTTAGGGTAACGCTTTCCAAACCCAACCACATAGCTCATCTTTAAAGGATTCTTGCCCAAGATGTACTCAATCTGATAGGCACAGCAAATTAGTACCCACAGCCAAATACTACTGCATGCAACATTGTAAGATTTAAATACTTCAGCCTACCTGAGTCCTTGCAAAACTGCGTAGAACCTCAACAGAGTAGAACTGGGGACCGCAGTACCACCCAGGGGTATCTGCAGCCTGAAGATAGTCACTGTACACAGAAGCAAGGAATGCAGCGTTGACCACATACTGGAGTGGCTGTGGCTTCCCATGATTCAACTGAATCAGACCACCTGTTACGCAAAAAAATTTCAGCAAACTCTTCTAGTAATAAAATGGCAGGTGATAGAGTGAGCACTGATGCCCAACAAACCTTTCGTTCTGTTGAAAGATTTAAATATTGGAAGATAGGAACACATGATAATGCTAGTTTGATTGTGAAATGTCCTCAACATCTCTTCATAAGGATATCCAGGACTCAAGAAAAGCCTTAACCGGCTCAGAAGAACCTGGAATGAAAGAAAAATGAAAAAGCTATTTATTCATTCAACCAGACAAATTTGCTATTTTTCTTATTATACAAAAGACTTGAAAATACCATGTGAGGAATCAAAAAACATTTAGCAACAGATCCATTATTTTAGGTCCACAGCATAGCTATGACCATATTGCAGAACATGCAGTGCAGACCTGAAGATTCGAACACCCAAGATCCAAGTATGAAACTACTCATCTAAAATGGGTAAAACAAGTGTAATACCTATAGCTATTTTCCAAACTGAAGACATCCTAATTAACCCCTTTTGTAAAGGAAGATAAAAAAACCAAAGAATGTGCTAGACAGGCATAGGCACGTGCAATGCGTGGAGTGTGAATTGTGAGCAAATTTTGGATCCACAAGTTGTTACAGATACTTATGAAGCATAAACCCTGACTGCACCAGAGAGTAAGTTAATACAGAGGAAAGTTTCTGAGGCTTTGTTCAGATTGTCGAAAATAAAGATTTTATGCTTACGACTGTTCTCATTCTGACAGTTATTGTTTTAAGCTAGACAGCATATAATTAAAAATGTGTCCATCTCATTCTTCAATTGATAGGTGTGGAAAGACCCCATACTCCAACTGTAGTTAATAACAAAAGTATGACAGAAAAGTTGACTCCCCGCTATAAACTACTACTGGAGTTGACCAAGTTGATGCAGTGTTTAGAATAGTTGATGATTGAATACAGCGTCATATATTATAATTTCCAGCAATTTAGTATGTTAGATCTGAAATATATTATACTATATACAAGAGTGGGCAACCAAGCAACAAACAAACTAGAAGCCAGTGGGTCAGCATGCGGAATGTCTCTAACATGTTAAGGAACAAGGAATTGCTACACCTACCTGTGCACCAGTGAGCTTATTGTCCCAGCTGAACACGCCATACTCTGGACCACCCCAGAAAGCACCAGCATGTTTTGCAAGCTTGGGATTTGTGGCTAGTTTCAAGTATGATGAATTGCCAGTCGCAAGGTACATCCATGAACTACTCCAAACAAATTCATCCCAGTAGCTGGTTGAGTTGTAGAACTTTGCAGCATCCGATCTGCCTGCACTATACTTCCCACGCCGATCTCTTGCAAACTGGAAGAGAGTGGTAGCACCATGTACTAGCTTCTGTGAGTAAGCCTTATTGTCCTTGAATACAATAGAGGATGCAGCCAATGCAGCAGCCATTTCAGCAGCAAGATCAGAACAAGCATGGCACTCCACCACTGGACGTGGGTAGTCAATGTCCTCGGGCCTCATCCAACAATAATGGTCATTGGGCTGAGTTGAACCGGGTGATGTTGTACCACTCCCCACCTGCATCCTCCAAAAAAAAAGGATTAGCAAAACAGCCTTGTTCTAGGTTAGTAGCAAGAACATAACTCTCTCCACCCATCTGTGTTTGCTGTGATTTTTTTTTTTTTTACCTGTGCTACTACACGATCAATGCTATCAGCCGTGGAGTTGAAGGTCTTCAAGAAGTAGTCGGTTCCCCACTTAATAATGTCACGGACATGGCCAAGCTCCCCAACAGCCTCGTATTTAGCACTGTACTCAATGACGCTCCAGCTGAGGAGGGTCATGGAGAAGGCAGCTGGGAAGTTGAACTTGACGGCATCGCCAGCATCATAGTACCCACCAACGAGGCTTCGCCGGACTGCTGGATCAGAGAGTCCGTCCTTCATGCACGAGTTGCCACGCCATGGTAAATTGTTGTGCTTCGGAAGCTTGCCAGCTGCAGCAAATCAACAAAATATGACACAGATGTTTGGAAATTACTACTCTTCAAAACGCATCACTGTGATCTTTACGGATCGATCTGAACGGAGAGTACATATACCTAGTAGCTAAAAACGCCTTAAAACAACCGGCGTTCCAAAGCAAAACACTAACAAGCAGGCGCTCCAAAGCAAAAATGAAAAGCAGAACGTAAATATTTTGCATCCACACAACATCGCAGTTAAAAAAAAAAGATCAATTTCCATTCTCCCATGTTGGCTGTATCAGAAACTAGATTCTGGCACCAAAATTTTCCAACACAACCTACATTTCTCGAATGACTTCAATCAAAGTTACTGATAGAGCACCACGGTGAAGACGGGAAAAAAATCCGATCTTTTGCACAAAACCCGCGAAACACAGCAAAACCTCAAGCAGAAAAGAAGGGGAAAACAACAAAGAGAGAGACGGCTAGGAAACAGAAGCAGGCCCACTCACATCTCTGGGCGTTGAAGAACATAAGCGCCTTGTGCAGCGCGACGGTGTAGTCGTCCGGCGGCGGCGGCGGGCGATGGTGCCTTGGGATGGCCTTTGCGATCCCCGCAACGACCCCCGCGAAGACGGCGGCGGCGACGAGCACCCCGACGGTCCAGACGAAGAGCTTGCGGCTGACGACGAGGCACCCGATGTCGATGTACTTCTTCTTCTTGCGGCCCTGGTCCCCGGGCCCGGCCAGCAGCCAGCTCTGCTGCGTCTCGTCGAGCGTCCGCGACAGCGCGCCCCGGTCGATGTCCAGGTTCCGGCTCCGGTCGTCGTCCGTCGCCGAGTCGTGGCATATCTCCAGCGGCCCGCCCCACGGGTCCCTCCCGTACATGCTCATCTCGCCCCCACCCCGCCTAACAACAACACCCGCAGGCTCTCCTCCCGAATGCCGCCGCGCCGATCTACGCCGCCTGCCGGGACAGCAGGCGGAGGGCACTGTTCCGGCGTGCTTGCGCGCGTGACCGGCGGCGTGACGCGAGGCAGACGAACCGAGCTGGGGCCTGGGGAAAGTGGGATTTGCTGGGTGGCGGCCGGAGCGGGGTGGGGTGGGGGATGGGGAGTGGGGGATATCAGCGATGGGGACTACGCGTGTCTGCTGTACTTGGGCTGTTTGGTACTGTACCGTGGAGTTGGGCGTGGGGATGGCGATGGATGCTTACGGGATAAGCTTTGTTTTTTAGCAATTGCCTGATGATCTTGGTCGTCGTCGTACCATGTTTCGTGGACATTTGTTTGGTGCACGGTCATTGTTTTATTTGCAGGAGCAGGTGTTTTCGCCAGAGGTTTGTTTATATTCCTCTCAGCATGTCCCCATTAATTTGCAGACGTTCTAGAATAATCTGACTCTGTTTCTGATGAGTTGTTTGGTTCCCCTGGTACAACAATTTAGATTTTAAAATGACTTTCGATACCCGTACTACTTGTACTAGTAGCAATCACTGCTCTTCCGATAATTGGATCATCAAGTACAGTGAGAAGTGCCCTAACAAAAAGTACAGTGTGAAGTGATAATTGGTTCTGCTGGTACTGTTCTCTACTACTCACTCTCGCAAGTGTCTAGAGCTGCACGAGCACGCAGTTACAAATTTCAGAGGAACAGTCGAGTTGAGAAATGCGGCACTGGGTTCGGTGAGCCATGCTTAACACCACTCGCAGAAGCAGAAAGCGTTGCTCCTTCTGTCGGCATCCATGTGTAGTAATCAAATCAATCCGCTGGCCACGGCTCGGCGATTAGTTCATAATCTCTCTTTTTTTTTTCTGGAAGTACCCGGACCGTGGTTAGGCGAAACAAAGGCGATGACGGAGACCCGCACGAACAACCATGCACTCCCCTCCTCGTATATACTACTCCTTCGTTCTTATTTAGCTGCCGTTTAAGACAAGAAAAATAAACTAACAAACAACTAAAAGCTGAACGACACACGTAAAATAATAGAGGAGTACTTGTTTTAGATCGTACTTAAAGACTTGATAGATTGATTGATTTTGAGATGAACCTTTTTTTCCGTGAGATGATTTGAGTCGATGAGAGGCTGATCTTATGATAATACTACTAATCTACTAGTAGTGGACTTGTGGACTGGGGTCTTGCAAGGCAAGGTAAAACGAACGGGAGGCCGAAGCAAAGCAACCATCTTTACACACACACACAAAAAAAGGGTGCTTACTAGTAGCGCTTTGGAGCTCCTCCTTTGCGGCCAGGTCACTCGCTGCATCCTTTTTACGTGCGGGTTTCGACGTGTTGAGCAGCGGAGGAGAAACCTTCTAGCTTAAGCTAAACAAAGCCAGCCCGTTTTTGGATGGTATCGTACTCGTAGAGCTTTTCCAACAAATTACTCTTTCGATGGTAGCACGATCTCGTGTCAAGCCGGGCGTAACCAAATCGGGCTCGAGAGTTTGGGACTTTTGAGAGTGCGAGGTACCAGTACTGCAGTACATGATCACCGGAGGTGTCATGTCACGTTTTTTTTTTTCAGTTTTCTAGAAGGGAAAGCACCAATTTTGGTTGCGCTCGCCACTAGCACCAAATCGAACCGAGCGAAATATCGCGCGTCTGCGTCACCGCCGCTGTTTCGCGTGCCACTGATCATCGCCAGCTATAGACCCGCGGCCGCGCGGGCAGAGGACACGCAACTTGAGCCGGTTCTCCGTTTATCGCAGAAAACCCGTGGAACGGCATGCATCGGATGGGAATGGGACTGGAGTCTGGACTGCAACGGAACGATAGGTCCCGAGTACAGCTGGGCACAGCACAGGTAGCCCCGCTCGCGCCGAGACGAGTCACTGACTCACGAGCCGAGACAGGGGTTCGCCGCACTGCACGCGGGGGCCGCCCGAGTCGATAAAAGGCGCGTCGCGCGAGGGGGGCGCAGGGCTCGGCTCCGCTTCTTTATTCGTGTCTTCACGTGATGGACCACAAAGGTTGCGCGGCCCGCGGCGCCTCTCGGATGCTCTGCCGCTCCACTCCATCTACCTACGCGCTGGTTCCGGTTCACTGACGGACGCGGGAACGGTGCTGGCAGATCGGAAAAGCTGGTGAACGCAGATATTTTTTTTAGAGTATGTGGGAAATGAAAAAAAAAAAGGGAACGGCAGCCCACTCCCGTAGTCTCCTACCCTCCTCTTCCTCATCATCTGGATTACCGGAAGTGTGATGAAGCAAAATACAGAGGGTAGTGAGTGTTAAAAATGCCTCTGTTTGAATGACTATAATGTAGCATAAATGATACGGTGCACCTTAGTCTTCACAATATTTACTCAACCAAACACATAGCTCCGCCAGTGATTACGGAATGCATTCCTTCGCATTTCTGGAGAAAAAACATTGCCGGACGAAGCTGATCAGTGTATGGTGGACTCCGGCCTCGGAAAACTTTGCTGGCCCACCATGCACAGGCACGCCGACTTGGCTTCACACGTTGATGGGCTAGTTTTGGGCGAGGTAAAGAGAGAGAAGACGAGGAAACGGGCGGTACCGAGCGGACTTGAAAACAAAAGAAGCCCAAAGTCCAGGTCCATCAATCGTGAGGGCCCACTTTCCAGTCAGCAGCCTTCGTTCTTCTCCGCAGTGAGGGGAGTCTCAGGCAAGTCTGAATCCCAAGTTCGATCTCGCCGTCTTCTCCGGCAACCGCCAGCCGGCCCTCGTATCGTACTCTCCGCACCTCCGCCGGAATCGTAACACGTCGTCACACCCCCGGTTCGATTCGTTCCCCCCCCTACCGACTCCGCTGCTCGTACGGCGCCCTTCCACCGGCCCCGCCGCTCCTTATTTCTTCCCCAGGTGATTACCCGGCACCGCCGGTACGAGGGGGAGGAAGGGAGAGATGGACGCCGAGCTGTTGGAGCTGCAGAGGCAGCTCGAGGCGGCTCAGAGCGCGCGGTCCAGCGTGCGGCTGTCGGAGCGGAACGTCGTGGAGCTGGTGCAGAAGCTGCAGGAGCGCGGCATCATCGACTTTGAGCTCCTCCACACAACCTCCGGCAAGGAGTACATCACATCCGTACGCCCCGTTTCCGCTTGCCTCCCCTCTTTCTCTCTCTCTCTCTCTCTCTCTCTCTCTGCATTCGTACCCTTCGTCTGGTCTCTCCACTTATTATTTATTAAGCCATCCCACCAACGCAACAGTTGTTCCTCATGTACCTCGTCAGAGTCCTTTGCCGTGGAGGGATTGCTGCGGGCTCTAATTTGCGCTGGGTAGAGAAATTGAGTAGTATGGACATGAGATCATTCGTGTGAACGGCGTGCACAGTGTAGGAATTATAGTTATCAACGAGTTTACTGACCGGATTGTAGTGCAGAGTACTCCTATTTCTCATTTTTCCCCCCGGTAGGAATGGCAAATAGATAGAGGCTAATGGCGTCATGCCGCCAGTTAGCTTGCTCTCAAGCAGTGATAAATCTATTAAAGCTTGGAGTAATGGAATTGTTATGCTTGATTCTACTTTAGGAGTACCTTACATCAATCCTTTCTATTAGGATTGGTTCTTGATTTCAGAGGGAAATTTATTCCTTCTTGCATATGCTTATTATAATATCAGGCCTTGCAGATAAAAATAACCAGCATCTCTACATCTCTTGTTCAATTTTATCTGGAAGTTGCCATAGCTCTCTTGTTAGTTCAGTTTGGAGCTTTGTTCTATAGAGAATTCATTATTTGTAGCTGATCCATGGTCAACTATGGTGTGGCAGGACCATTTAAAGCATGAGATTAAGATGGAGATCAAGAAGAAAGGCCGTGCATCCATAGTTGACTTATCAGACACCCTGGGTGTGGATCTTTATCATGTTGAGAGACAGTCGCAGAAGGTCGTCTCGGATGACCCGACACTTATGTTGATAAATGGCGAGATCATGTCACAATCTTACTGGGACTCTGCGACCGAAGAGATCAATGAAAAACTGCAGGAGCGCAGCCAGATTGCCTTAGCTGAGATTGCTGCCCAGCTGCATATTGGATCAGAGCTGGTCATCAATATCCTCGAGCCTCGGCTTGGAACTATTGTACGTTTCTCATATTTTTTCAGTACCAGTAGTGCAGTACTGCATTCATTATTGTTTTAAATTCTAAATTCAATAATTATTGCAGCCTGCTATTTCAAGAATTATATACTAGCTGATTGAAATGTATCTGCTCTTAGAAGAGCCAATGAGCCATAATGTAAATGTAGGCAGTATATAATATATGTGCTTAGCTACTTGCTAATTATTCTGCTGCTCTAGATTGCAGTTCATTGGCTTATGTTTCCACAAATCTGGTGCTTAGGGCTGGAAGGGCCGCAATATTTACTTATTTAGTTATCTTTCTCATATACTAACCATAAGATAGTTGAAAAACTCTTGTTGCAATTTCAAAATTTTCATTTACTATTTTGAGTTACTATTTTCTTTTCGAACAAAACTTTCAGTTATTACATTTAAGAAACAACTTCAGCCACTATTATAACCTCTTCCAGGTTAAAGGAAGGCTAGAAGGTGGACAGTTATACACTCCAGCTTATGTCTCACGAATTACTGCCATGGTTCGTGGTGCTGCAAGGGGTATAACAGTTCCCACAAACTTGCCATCCGTTTGGAACTCCTTGCAGCAGCAGCTTCAAGAGATGCATGGTGCCAGTGGAGTTTCTGTGGAAGGTTCATTCTTCCAGTCTATTTTCAATGGTTTGCTAAAAGAAGGTGCTCTGCTGGGGTCAGTTCGGCCTGGAGGGCAATGGACACCAGCTGTATGATCTGCCATTGTTTCATTTATATTCTATAATACTTAAATTGGGCCTGACATGTTTTTTTCTCTGTTAGGTTTTTGCCCATGCTCAAAAGGAGAGTGTTGATGCTTTTTTCTCACAGGTTGAGTCAGTCGTATTTCATTTTAGTTCTAAAAGTTCAAGAGTATGTTAGAACCAGAGTATTTTGAGCTAGCAGCACAAGCACAACTTGTCATCTTGACATCACAGAACTTAATGTGTATGGACCTATACAAGGCCTTAATTCTCCGTGTGTATGACATTCACATGCACGCGTGGTGCCACACACACATTGCTTACTGTTATTATTGTTATATCATTAAAAGTCTTCATTTAGGTCTAGTATTTAACAAAATATCTTATTCTGATCACATAATCCACATGATTGTCATCCTTTACGTCCCTTTTTTATTGACTTCTCCATTTCTTTTACAGAACTCTTATATTGGGTATGATGTTCTTCGAAAACTTGTAATTCCACAGCCTAAACAGTACTTGGAGGTACTTGAATCTGTTGTTATGCATCTCTTGTGCCCATTATATCCCTTTATTTGCTTATAATGTTTGTCTATATTTACTATAGGCTCGATATCCAGATGGTATTGCACTGGATGCTGTTTTTGTTCATCATTCTGTAGTCGGCATGCTTGATGCTGCTGTGGGTGATGCAATTGAGAGTGGGCACTGGTATTGAAACTTTCATGTCTCATCAAAAGTTATTTGCAATGTTTTACAGTTGCTGCTATGTTCTATGGATCCTAACTTGGCACATATTTCAAAATTAAGCCTCTCAGTTTTCTTTCATTATCATTCCGTGTTCATTGTGTTGAACTATTACAATGGGACTATGACCTGAAGGGGGGGGGGGGGGGGGGGGGAGGGGGGGCTGATAAAAAGCTATGGAAGCAGGTTAATTAGTATTGTTGTTATGTGCACTGAAAGAGCTGGGTCTTAACAGACTGTATCAACAATTTTGAGTAGCCTCATTGGGGGGGGGGGGGGGGGGGGGGCGGGAGGGGGTGCTGATAAAAAGCTATGGAAGCAGGTTAATTAGTATTGTTGTTATGTGCACTGAAAGAGCTGGGTCTTAACAGACTGTATCAACAATTTTGAGTAGCCTCATTGCCTTCTTCCTATTTACTTGTATCTGTTATGAATAGTATTGAATAATAGCCCCAATTGGGACAATATATAGAGGTTACATGATTCAATACTTGAATAGGAAATGGACTCTATACTATGACTCCTAATATGACTCAAATCCCTTAGCACTATGGACTCTGCTTTTTTCTGTAGTGCCATCTACTTTTGTACCACAATACATTCTGTGCCCTTTCAGGATTGATTCTCTTTCAGTTCTTCCATCATATATCAGTGGCCCTGATGCAACCAAAATTTTGTCTCTTTGTCCATCATTGCAAGGGGCTGTCAAGGTGAGTGCCTTAAACCAGTTCATGTCGTACAATTTTCGTGAGTGTTTTAAACCAGTTCATGTTGTACAAGTTTCGTGATTACAAAACATTTATTTTTCTCTTGCAGTCTTCTAAAGCAGTAGTTTTTGGAGAATCATGTGTCTTTAGTACCGTGTTTATAAAGGTGAGACATCAAAGATGGTTTCATGACCTTGTGTTGACATTTCTTGCATTTGTCTACTCTGCATGCCGTTACAGCTTCTCAACTGTTGTCTTGCTTCTTCTGCAAACAATTTCAGAGTATTTTTGATCGACTTGAGAAAGAGATGGACTCGTTCGGTATTAAGCACAATGTTGGTCAAGGAAATATTATGAATGTAAATGTGGGCAGCGAACACAGGGCAGGCTCTGGTTCTGCTACAAAAGATCTTGGTGATAATGACGCTAGCAGTACAGGTGTTTCATCAGACAGAGGGCCAAAGAAGAAAAAGGGGAAAGGCATCGGGTCTAGCAAAGGTGGAGCACTTGAAAAGGATGACGACAATGAAGAAAGCGTTCCTGTTAAGGGCAAGAAAGGTCATAAGAAAAACAAGGATGCTGGCTCGTCAGGTGATGCAAAACATGGTAAAAAATCATCAGAGAAAATGAAAGAGGAGAATACAAACATCTTTCCTGCTGAATTGATCGAACAAAAGGTTTTGGCTGTTGCTCCTGAGTTAGAAGAGTTGGGAGGTTAGAAATTAGATCAAAGATTTTTGTTGAAACTGTTCTAAAACATTTTCTGATGGTTTAAATGGATAATAGGTTCTGATGACATGAATGCCCCCCTTAAGTTATTGTCTTCTCACCTGAGACCAATGCTTATTGACTCATGGATGAAGAAACGAAACACAATGCTGTCAGGAAATGCTGAAAGGAGGCGCCGCCTGCTTGATAATCTACAGAAGCAGCTAGATGAGGTAATCAGGTTATATATCCTATTTACACATTGTTTCCTTTTTGTATCATCCCTAATATTTTTGAATTTTCAGGGTTGCTACCTTGGAATTATCGGTCTTGTTCTGTATATGTATTGCTTTGAATTTTTTTAAATGCCATTCTTACATTACACAAATTTGTAAATTGTGGTTTTTCATATCTGCTCCGTTTGTGATTCTAATAAAAATGTGAATGTTTTGATGCTATTTTCATATAATTTTTTACCTGTTGTGATCAGGCTGTCCTGGATCTGCAACTCTATGAAAAGGGTTTGGATGCGTTTGAGGATGATCCTGCTACTTCTGTAAGTTGTTGTAGGCATCAATCTCACAAGATCTTGCTTTCTTCTCAAATACTGAGAGTTTATGAGTCCTCTTGATTATCCATTTTCTGGTTTCAGGGTATCTTACACAAGCATCTGCTGCGAAGTATGGGCAGTCCAATAGTTGACAAAGTTTTGATTACATTGGTACCTTATGCTCCTTCTCATGCACGTGTTTTCGGCAAGTTGTAATTTAGAAACAGTTTTGATGCTGTATTCTTGTTTTGCTGCCACAGTTATACTGTGTTAGTGCTGCTTCTTATGGTTGTTTATTGCTGAACTAGAAAAAAACATAACTATTTGCTTATCTTCTAGCTCAGCTTTTGAATCATTTAAAGGTTATTTATTCCCAGTCCTCTTGACCATTTCATATATTTTGTCCTGAACTACCAATAGGATAAGGACAACAAATTGAAGAACGGAATGGATGTTGAAGGTAGTGAAGAAGAGCTTCTTCTATTGAGCTCTGCTGATCGTTCCTCCCTGGTATAGTTCTGCTACTTTTCGTTCTACCATATCTGATGCAATGATATCCTGTACCAATTGTGAATGCATGTTTCATTTGATTTTACTTTGTTGAAGGCAAAGAATCTTCCTGGTGCTTTGTCGCTGAAGGGACAAACTTTAGTCGATGCATTGGAGGGAAAGGTTAGACTTTGAGTATGAAATAAAGTTTGAAATGTTTCATTAATATTTTCAGTCCTGAATTTTTTGTTCAATACGTGTATCTACCGCAGCAGGGTTTTTCTTCGCGGTACATAGTTTTTTTAACAAAAAAAGTCCTGAATTTTTTTCTCTTTCACATTTCTGCTTTGTCGAACAGTTATAATTCCGGTACCGTGCAAGCAATAGCTTTACTGTGATAAATAGTTTTGTTTTCTGCTTGTACAGATAATGTTTTGAGGGTTGTACAGTGTTGGGTTGTTCTTCTGAGACAGTTACTTTTTTTATTATTATTATATTTACCACAGTAGGGGTTTCCCCTACTGTAAAGTGCTTCCAAAAAGAAAAAAAGAATGTGCAAGCTGTAGCATAATTGCACCTAGTATCAGTTAGTGTATCTGCAATCTCCAGTCCGCTGTATGAAAAGAAGAAAATATTCTTGAAGCGTTGATTTTTTTTTTCATTGATGCTTCTGCATTATTAAGATGCTCTCAATTCTCGGAGCCTTAGTCTCAGAGTCTTGAGGTCAAATAGGCTCTTGGTCATTTCTTTAGCTATATAAGTTTATTTAGAATAATACTAGGTTTCATTACCTTGCTGAAATAACATGTATATTTGTCAGTCCACCCCTCCCAATTCACTGAAAGATCAGTGATCTGGCACTGAACATGTTTCAGCACCACTGTTGAGATAAGACATGATGATCATAGGAAACACTTACGAAGCCTTAGTTGGTTGTATTGTTCATATATTTTTCTAATGTTTTGTTAAGATACCAACACTATTTTGTATTACCAGGTAGAATGACTATGAAATTGTAACCATGAAAAGTATTCTGGCACATAGATAAGTGTTGAACATGCTCATAGTAATTATTATATCACATAGCAAAAGCTTGTCTAATTCAAAAGATGGGCTTTAGACGTCGATTTTATGAGATTATGCTCATAAAATGCGTAGCGACCCTATCAATTAAACTGTAGTGAGTTACATTCTTAGCATATGATTCTAGCCCCTTCTCGTCTACTCCCTGTGTCCCCATTTAAATGTCTAAATGTCTTGATATATAGATGAAGCTACTTAAGATACAAATATAAACTTGAGTTTATGGGCCTGTCTAACTTTTATGTATATTCCCTGGCAGAGATTTGATTCATTCATGGATGCCTTGAGAGATCTACTAGAAGAAAGGTGATAAATTTAAGGAAAAAGTTCATTTTACTCCCCTAATTTTTACTTCTTCCTAAATTTAATATGCTGGTTCAACTGTAACCCACATTTCCTTCTAAGTATCCAGTTGCTTATTTATTTTTTTGGATGCAGTGGCTTAATATTTAAGAAGCTTGACAAAAGATTAGAGAGGACAATGTTGCATTCCTACCGCAAGGTATGTTCCTAAGATTTCTGTACTGCACAACATGGTTCATAAAACCATCGCGAACCAATTGGTTTCTGATATCCATCCTGGAAGAAGCTTCTAACTAATCAGCTCAGGCACTAAACTAGAACTGCTCCATTTTTTTAAAGTAAAAAAACAACCCATTCAATGCCCTAATTTGTAAGCACATGTTCCCTAATCAAGCCTTTCTGGTTGGGTTTGTAAACTCTTCGAGTGCAGTGTTTATTGTCATTCCCCTATTTATTTGAGACTTTTTATAACTGGCTCAATTTTAGTTTATTATGATTTACTTATCAAATTTATGATATGGTACTATGATATTATTAGTATCTCCATCAACATGTACTCATACTTATGTTCTTTGTTTAGTTCAGAATATTGCAACACACATGCATCATAACACATGTTAATTCCTACATGATAATATAATTTACCAACAGACTGATATAGATAAACAAGAAAATTACGCTTAGACTTCTGAATTGGCTGCAATTCATCAGATATATATATGTGAAAGATGGTGTCCAATATAGTATGCTATTTACTTAATAAAGATTTTGGTATTTGTTGAACATGTTTACTTTTATATCTGAAGAATTACTAATTATTTGATACCTGAACTTGGGTACGCAATGAAGGACTTGACAGCGCAAGTTTCTTCAGAGAATGATCCCATTGCCTTTCTCCCAAAAGTTGTTGCCTTACTTTTTCTTCAGGTTTGCTTGATTACATATTGTACTCTTTTCTTTCTCGATTTCTTGTTCTGTACTGTTATTTGACTTATGACACATCCTGTTTTAACTTTTTCAGTCATTCAATAAGGCTCTTCAGGCACCAGGAAGGGCAGTTGGGGCTGTGATAACACTGCTGAAGGTAACCACTGTACCCTACTTTTCATTTGTTTGATGATGCACTTCATTCAGTTCTGCCAGAATATGATCTTATTTGTGGCGATAGTCATAATCTGTTTTCCTCACATGTTGGTATGCATATTTTCATTTACTTTCTGAAGAGTTTTGCCTTGCATCTCATGAATATCTTTATTAACTTAATGTTATTTCCCTTGGAAAAGGAAAGGCAGATATACTATGATTAATTGATGTGTAATGTACTCAGCTTAGCTTCGTTTACTCATGAATAAATGAGGCCGAATCATGCCTAAAAATGGCTAGGCATCTATATACCGCTGACTTGCCATAAGAGTACACATGCATTGGGATCTCGCTGTAGATAAAGCATACTGTCATATGACATTTCTACTCTTAGTGCAAAACTGAATCAGTAGCAAGGGTCAATACCCCTCTCTGTTTGCATGTAACTGCATGCCTACTTTGTTTTCTGTGCACTCTAGCTGGTCTTGTTTAGTTCAGTTTATGTTTATATTTTCATTAGTAATTTGTTTTCTTAATTATATAATTTCATTGAAGTATATCCTGATCATCGCAAGTATTGCTAGCCCTACGTCTCACAGAATTCCTTAGAAGACATAAACCTGCTGATTCCTTAGGTTCTCTAAGACAAATGCTGCCGGTTCTCTGTGTAGTCAATCTGCCTATGAATTGGTTTTCTATCCGGGTCTTTGGTTTTGTGTGTTTCCGCCGGTGAGTTGGTTTTCTATGTGTTTTGCCAGTGTGGCTGTATAACTCTGCCATTTCGCAGGATAAGCTACCAGATTCAACCTACAAGGTATTGGCTGATTATCATAGCACTATAGTGAAACTCCTAGCACTGCAAGCTGCTGCTACTGATGTAAGTCCCCTTAACAGGACATATTTATATATATTTAATTCATCTATTTGTATTTAAATTTGCTAATTTTGCAATAGCTATTGATTTCTGGCTTGAAACTTGTAGTGGCCGTTAATAAAACTATATTTGCTCACTCTGTTTCAATCTTTTTACTGTGTCTATATATTTGTTGTCTTTACTGTTGAGTTTACAAGTATGTGTGCTCAAGCAGCAGGGTGGGCACGTATTCAAACGTGCACCCTAGCAGGCTGGCACATACATTATACTGTATTAAATGTAAATATGGATGTAGGCAACACCATCCTACCAGAAAGTAGTTCCACCTATGTTGATTGACTGGTACTTGTTCGTTATGTTTCTCTAGCATGCAAATGAGTTTATAAATCATGAGCTGCTACTATGTTGTGAGCTGGCCACCGTATATTGATTCTATACATTTGCCCTGTAGGAAGAAGATTGTGCGTTCGACAGGATGCTAGAGAAGAAGGAATATCTAGAACAAAGGTTGATGCCGGAATTGAAATCTCTGGTCCTCGGCACAAGCAGAGAATGATCAGCAAGGTTCCAAGCCACATTTGAGTATATACAAAGGGTCATCGTCAGAGCCGCTTTTGCACTGTGCCCTTGCAGATTTGACCCGCTAAAAGCAAAAGATTTCATGTTCATAAAATAGTTTTCATCCCAGGTAGTCACATCACAACAGTATTATCCTCCCATGTAATGTAGTACAGTATATGATCTAAATACTACCTTTATTTTTTTATTGTTTTATTGTTGACGCATTTTAGTATAAATTTATACTTAGAAAGTGTTGATAATAAAAAAACTGAGGTAGTGAATTAAAAGAAGTCACTAATTTTACAACTGAATCCAGAATTGAATATGAAACCGAGCGCCAAAAGCCCAAACTATTTTGTGCTTTTAAATTATTCATCTGTTCGGGCTCTCTGTTTCTCTGTTTTGCATCAGAAAGAACTATCAAGTGAAGTGTAAAGCCTCAGCTACTACAAATTAACAGAAATGCAACAGCAGAATTATGACAAATTTTGCAAGTTTGAGACTTCTCTACGTGCTGTAGTCCCGTTACTCCCGTAGATGTCCATCCCGATCGACATTAAATCCGGGTCCTGTTGAAAGAGAAATTAAACATCAAGTTGGATCGAGTCAGCAGAGCCAGCCGTCGGCCATATCCACAAAATTATGGAGCAAGGGACTCTATAACAACAGGCCTCGCTCGTTTAACAGTGATAGAAATACCAAAGGTTTCATCCATAGCTAGTGATGTTGATGACGGGCAGATGTACATGTGCGATTGGACTTCACATGCGTTGAGGTCCTATTAAGAAATAAATCGTTGACGTCAGGTTCAGTCTTCTTCTAGTCATGTTCATGTTTCTGTCATAGAACCAGTCATAACTGTGTCAGCGGTCTTAGCTCTTCACATACATAAATGGGATGGGACCTAGAAAGGTGATATAGGTGTCTACCTTACCTAGAAATTTTACTTAGTTTTCCATCTAATTTGATGACTTTTACGCTGCGTATTCAACGCGGCATCATCGCCGTCAGAGGCACGAGGTTCCTGCGTTAAGAAGACCTCTTGATGGTGTTTCCCCTCTTCCAGACACACTCAGCAGGTAACTAAACAGTGTTTACTTTTTCTAAAGAGCTATGGTGTTCCGTCTTTTGCATACATACTTAATTAGCCTCACGTAGCTAAATGAAAATATTTCTCCAAAGGAATACAAACCACTCCTTCTGTATTTAAATTGTGTTGATGCCGTTTAACATCATTTTACCATTATTCTTATTTAAAAGTTCAGTTTAAAAGTGTAAAATTAAACCATAACAAAATATATAATACACTATTTACTATAATTTTTTTAATAAGATGAATGTGTAAAAACTGGAGGTAGTACTTTTAATAATCTTGTGACAAAAATAATCGTGCAGAAGCATCCTAATCATGCCACAGAACTTACTCTTCTTCAGAGATCAATTATCCTGCTACCTTGATTCACAGCCTTCGATCATCACAAATCACCATAATGACTCCGGTAAAAAGATGTGCGAACACACCAGCAGAGTTTTCCACATCTGAGAAGGAGATCAGAGGCCCCTATAGCAGATTTCTAGCTGGTCTTTTTCATCTCTCGAGCCGGTGGTCCTTTTATGTTGAATTACTGCACCTTCTGGCAGCACCATTTTCACTTCACAATCGCGACAATCTTGGCATCGGTTCCCTGTTTCAAGACCTGATTTGGCCATTTCTCTTCTCGATGTGCATGGCATGACAAGTTGAGCTACAGTGGTTCTCCTTTGAAACAACCTTGCTTCCAAATCAAGAAGGATCTGCCTCCAGAATATAATTTGACTGTATTTCTGGGGCAAAAGATCCTCCAGAGAGGGAGAGAGGAGAGGCGCGGGGCGTGCCAAAGATAGAGACATGGGCACTAATATTTGTTTACTAATCGCCAACTAAAATTGCTCCCCTTTTACGTCCCTTGCATCACACCCCTCATCATCACTAATCCCTCCCATCAACATCACCTTTAATAATAATCCCCATGAAAATGAAACACTTTTCTAAGCACAATTACACGCGAGCACGACCAAGAAAAGCAGAGCAGTGCAGTACAGTACAACAGCACCTCAGGCACAGGCCAGGCCAGGGGGATGGTCTTGCCGTAGAACAAGGGTTATGTAGTAGTACTATGTCTGAGTATGTGTTCATGAATGGCAGCTCGCGTGGTGGCTTCCACAGACAGGGACGACCCAGTTGTGCCGGGCGTGCTCAGCTAACCGAAGCGTCAGTGCTTAGTGCTCGGAGCTTGGTTTGCTTTCAAGTCAAGTCGTTCCACCTCCTCTCTAAATCCTTGCCATTTCGGCTGCACCCCATCATGAGCAGCATCATGGGATTCGGTTGTGGTGCCGGTGGTTGTTCTGCGCCCGCGCGCTTTTGCTAAGTGTCTGGGCGACCTAAAACCGCACCTCGGGCATCGAGCTCGGCCCGTCCGCGCATGGAGGCAGCAGTCGTCGGACGCGGTGGCGGGATGACGGGGGCGGCGGTTCTTGTTGCCATCGTCCTCTCCGCGTGTGTCCGAGCATGCCATGCTATGACAGACGCTCAGGACAGTGAGTACCATGCATGCATCGTGTTCTCTTGCTTTTTAAAGATTTTCTACTTCTTTTTCTCATGCACAGCGAGTGTGTGAATTGCAACCTGTTCTGTGTTATCGTCTTGTTTCTTTGTCGAAAATCGGGGAGCAGCAATAAAAATTTTCTACACTTTTCAGCAAAATATTTTTGTTATCCTCTTGCAGCTAGTGTGCTCCGTGCGCTGATGGATCAGTGGCAGAACGCGCCGCCGACCTGGGGACAGTCCGACGATCCCTGCGGTAACTCGCCGTGGGAGGGAGTAACATGTGACGAAAACAGAGTGATCTCCATGTACGTTTTGCTTTTTGCCCTCTAGAAGTTGAACAGAATTTCACTGGATACCTCACTCACTCTTCTGAGTCCGTTCTCCGAACTCTTTCAGAAAACTGTCCACCATGGGCATCAAAGGAGCTCTAGCTGCTGACATCGGGCAGCTCGGTGCCCTGCAATCCCTGTACGTAGCATTACTCTGCTTCATCTAAACTTCTTTTTTCCTTAATATGCTTCTGTTCTTTTGAACTTGTAACAACGAATGAATCATGAGTAATCATCTATGTTCCTGCACAGGGACCTCTCATTCAACCACGACCTTGGCGGCGTGCTCACTCCGACCATCGGAAACTTGAAGCAGCTCACCACCTTGTATGTTTTCTTTCTATCAACACGTCCAGTGTTTTCACTGTTCCCTGTTTTCAGCGCTCTCCGACACCGAGTTCTGGGATGTTGATGTGAACTGCTTGTTTCTGCAGGATTCTGGCTGGTTGCAGCTTTCATGGTACCATCCCGGACGAGCTAGGGAGCCTGCCAAACTTGTCCTACATGTAAGGGCTTAGATTACCCATACGTTGATCGGGAATTACTCAGATGATGATAATGCGGTTGCTGTTCGTCTGTAGGCGAATTTTGACATCAAACTCTCTGTTGCAGGGCGTTGAACTCTAACCAGTTCTCTGGGAAAATACCAGCTTCGCTGGGAAACCTCTCCAGTCTCTATTGGTTCGATATCGCAGACAATCAATTGAGCGGCCCCTTGCCGATCTCGACAAGAGGTGGAATGGGTCTGGACAAGCTCCTGAAAACCAAACACTTGTGCGTCCAATAATTTGGTTTACTAGTGTTCCTGTATATCAGCAAGCGAAAATGGGATGAATCACTAACCAAGTGCCCATATGCTCTGTTCTCTCTGCAGTCACTTCAACAAGAACCAATTGTCCGGTCCAATCCCTGATGCTCTCTTCAGCCCAGAGATGACACTGATCCATTTGTAAGATCCTGAACTTCTCGTTCTAGAATTTTCAGTAGGTGTGGCAAAAATATAGAATGAAAACATGATATATGTGGCGCAGGCTTTTCGATGGGAATAAATTCACCGGGACGATCCCTGAATCTCTTGGGCTTGTCGGTACACTTGAAGTTGTGTAAGTAACCTCAGCCGCAAGAAAGAACTTTGATTCAGATAATATACCTTTTTTTGACAGGATTCAGATTATATAATACTATGCGTATTCTGGTTTCGCTTCAAAATATTTGAGAAATACGAGACATACTAAACGTTTATTTGTGCGTTGTTTCGGACAGCCGACTGGACAGAAACTCCCTCTCCGGCCCAGTTCCTTCGACTATGAAAAACCTCACTAAAGTAAATGAACTGTAAGTTGTTCAAGAAGAACGGTGGAACAAAAAATAGCATAGTAGCAGTTTCTGTTTGAAAAGGATGCAGTCACACCAAGCACACCATTGATATGTTTTTTTTTTTCAGAAACCTGGCCAACAACCAGCTCACCGGACCACTGCCAGATCTATCTCAGCTGACTGCTCTCAACTATGTGTAAGCTTCAAACATTTTTTTTTTCTGCTGATTTGAGTACGTCAGTGAACAGTACTGATCCGAAACTCTTCCCGTTCAATTGCACCACTGCAGCGATCTGAGCAACAACACGTTCGATCCATCCCCGAGCCCAGCGTGGTTCTGGAAGTTGCCGGCGCTGTCAGCTCTGTAAGTTCCGTTCTGAACCAACCTAAACAAACGTACTATCATTATATGCCAATGGAACCAAAAACGTGACGAAAGCTCTGTGATGGTCATGGTCATCATGCAGGATCATACAGTCCGGAAGGCTCTACGGCCCCGTGCCGACAAGGCTGTTCAGCAGTCCGCAGCTGCAGCAAGTGTAAGCTAGTCGCCGGCAACCGCCGGATTCCGAAAATGCAGTGACCACGTCGTTGAATCCCTTCCTGATCGGAAGAACTTCACTTTTTTGCAGGATACTGGACGACAATGGGTTCAACGGCACCATGAACATGGGCAGCAGCATCAGCACCGAGCTGAGCATCGTGAGCTTCAAAGACAACCAGTTCTCGGCGGTCACCGTGTCGTCCGACTACAACGGCACCCTCGCGTGAGTCACTCCACTGCAGCCCAGAATTCTCTGGCGTTTCTCAATACATTTATCAGCCGAACTGACTTGACCACATCGATCGTATTCAGGCTGGCGGGCAACCCGGTGTGCGACCGGCTTCCGAACACGGCGTACTGCAACGTGACGCAGCACCCGCTGACGGCGCCGTACTCGACGAGCCTGGTGAAGTGCTTCTCGGGGACGTGCGCGGCGGCGGGGCAGAGCCTGAGCCCGCAGAGCTGCGCGTGCGCGTACCCGTACCAGGGCACCATGTACTTCCGCGCGCCCTTCTTCCGGGACGTGACCAACGTCACCGCGTTCCAGGCGCTGGAGAGCGCGCTCTGGAGCAAGCTAGGCCTCACCCCTGGATCCGTCTACCTGCAGGACCCCTTCTTCAACAGCGACTCCTACATGCAGGTGCAGGTCAAGCTGTTTCCCTCGGGCAGCAGCGACGCCTACTTCAACCGGTCCGAGGTCATGCGCATCGGATTCGACCTCAGCAACCAGACGTTCAAGCCGCCCAAGGTGTTCGGACCTTACTACTTCATCGCCTCGCCGTACCCGTTCCCAGGTTGGTTTAGTTGGTATCCCTGCATTGACGGGAGCCGGGAGGATTTGATCAAAATGAGATGCGATACTGAGACGTTCAATGTTCACTACAGAGCACGGGTCGTCGTCCAAGAGCAAGGGCGTGATCATCGGCATCGCAGTCGGCTGCGGCGTCCTCGTCGTCGCGCTCGCCGGAGCGGCCGTCTATGCGTTCGTGCAGAGGCGGCGCGCGCAGAAGGCCAAGGAGGAGCTCGGCGGCCCTTTCGGTCCGTATGATTACTAGTCCTAATATTTTAACTTGTTGATGTTATCCTCATCATGTGACTGACAGACAGTGCTGTCTCTGTACACTGACAACGCATTGCAGCGTCGTGGGCTCGGAGCGAAGAGCGTGGCGGCGCGCCGCGGCTGAAAGGTGCTCGTTGGTTCTCATACGAGGAGCTGAAGAGGAGCACCAACAACTTCGCCGAGGCGAACGAGCTCGGGTACGGCGGGTACGGCAAGGTGTACCGGGGCATGCTGCCGACGGGGCAGTTCATCGCCATCAAGCGGGCGCAGCAGGGCTCCATGCAGGGCGGGCACGAGTTCAAGACCGAGATCGAGCTGCTCTCGCGCGTGCACCACAAGAACCTCGTCGGCCTCGTCGGCTTCTGCTTCGAGCAGGGGGAACAGATGCTCGTCTACGAATTCATGTCCGGCGGCACGCTGCGCGACAGCCTCTCCGGTAATTAATTAATTAAGCAGAGCAGAGGATGACTGGCCTGCATACGAACGTACGTGTTCCGAGCCTCGGATCGGAGGCGCTGACGCTGTCAGGGTGGAACTGAAATGAAACTGCATGCAGGGAAGAGCGGGCTGCACCTCGACTGGAAGAAGCGGCTCCGGGTGGCGCTGGGCGCCGCGCGCGGGCTGGCGTACCTCCACGAGCTCGCCGACCCGCCCATCATCCACCGGGACGTCAAGTCGAGCAACATCCTCATGGACGAGCACCTCACGGCCAAGGTCGCCGACTTCGGCCTCTCCAAGTTAGTCTCCGACAGCGAGAGGGGCCACGTCAGTACCCAAGTGAAAGGAACTCTGGTACGTGCTAGCCATCATCACCTCTCAGATTCCTGCAACCTGTCTTCCGGTGATCAGTCTGACAATCTGACCTCTCCCCTTCCTGCTTCCTTTTGCAGGGCTACCTGGACCCTGAATACTACATGTCCCAGCAACTGACCGAGAAGAGCGACGTCTACAGCTTCGGCGTGGTCATGCTCGAGCTGATCATTGCGAAGCAGCCGATAGAGAAGGGCAAGTACATCGTTCGCGAGGCGAAGACGGTGTTCGACGCCTCCGACGCTGAGTTCTGCGGGCTCAAGGACATGATCGACGCCAGGATCATGAACGCCAACAACCAGCTCGCTGCGTTCGGCAAGTTTGTTCAGCTGGCACTCAAATGCGTCGAGGAGGTGGCCTCTGCCCGGCCGTCCATGAGCGAAGTCGTCAAGGAGATCGAGATGATGCTGCAGAGCGAGGGGCTCAGCAGCGCCTCGACGTCCGCGTCGACATCGGCAACCGAATTCGATGTCACCAAGGGAGGAGCTCCTCGCCATCCTTACAATGATCCTCTCCCAAAGAAGGATAAGGATGTGAGCACCGACTCGTTTGACTACAGCGGAGGATATTCCTTCCAATCCAAGATCGAACCAAAGTAGCTGATTTCTGGATTGAGATTCCCGATTCTCCAACCTTTTCCTTTATTCTCAGCAAGTGACCTGATGACCATTTTTTTAGTTGCACTTGTTCAGTACTTCTTACCCTCCAGTGATTTTGTATGGTGATGTTCTGAAGAACCATCATGAACATCTAGAATGCCCCTTATTTTATGACCTAAAATGTAGGACTCGAGGCCAAAGGAATTTATATATATACGACGACACCAGAAATTTGGTCCCTGGGCAAAGGCTCAAGCTCGGCAACTTCGCCAGCAGTTATCATCCAACTGACCAAGGATTCCAATTTTCCATCGCCGCTACTATAGAGTCGAATTGACAAATTTGGATCACTCTGACCACTCCCAAGACCTGCTGCTCCTGAGGCCTGAGCTCACTCCCAAAGTTCCTCGGCTCGGTCTCAGATCCTAGCAGATCGAGCACCTCCCAGCCCAAATCGATTAAAAGAAGGCAGTGAATTGAGGACACAACACAATAACCAATGGATGAGCGTCAACGAGAGATAGGACAGGGTCATCCTAGATGTTTCCAGGATGAACTTATTCCACTCAGATGCTTGGTTGAATCGATAACATTAGGCATAAGAAAATTACATTGGCACTACAACAGAGTCTAATTAGGCAAGTTTGGCCCATTCTGGCACTCCAAAAGCGCCTCGTCTCGATTTGAGCAAATGGACAAGAGAAATTGCATTGGCACAGCAATAATAGGGAAGTTTAGATGAGGTCCAAAATTGGTCCAAACGTGCCATTACAAGACAGTATATCAAAGGGCACGCCCAAACACTTTAAAAGCTAGAATTCAGAATTGCCTAAATTTCCCCGATCCCTATTATCACAGTATAGTATGACACAAGTCACTTTAACTTGCGGTCATATAGACATGTCTATATTTGCTCAATGTGCAAGAACTCATCCATTTCATTCATGAGGAAAAAAAAAATCAATGTTACAAGGGAACACACAAACAAGGTTACAATGTCATCAAAACTTTGTCTACAAAATTAGCTGTCAATTTTTTTTTTCACAGATCTTTCTTCACACCTATTGACTTAGAATTGGTATCCAGCATCCATTGCTTATAATTGGTGTACAGAGTCAAAATTATAAATTGTGAAAAGCAAATGAACATTATCAGTGCATCAAAGAGAAAGGGATACCTCTTGGGAGGCTCTATTTGCAGATATGTAATATGAAGTACAAGTGAAAATAAAAAGGGCACACTAAGAACTAGCTTTATCCCACGTGGAATGTTCAATCTCCTTTTGTGGCTTCCACAAGGTGAGTAGTATATAAGAAAGAATAAGCCAATAACTGCTATATATTGTAGAAGAAGCTGATCACGGCAGATAAGTGGGAATATTGAGAATAGGGCAAAGTACACAAACCATCCATACAGTTGAGGTTCTTTCAGTGCCAAAAGGCTTGCCGCTAAAAGAGGAAGCAATATTGACTTCTCATGCACTGCAAATAGAAAACAAGGGAAAATATGAGACTAATGAAACACTTTATACTTATATAAATAAATAAAAGAGAAAAGATCTCAGCACTATGACATACCTTGGTATGAGAATAGGTAGAAAGCAAATGAGCTGTTCATCAGAGAATAAAGGAAGCCAAGACTACTCGGTGACTTGATTTGCTGAACGAATGAAGGCAAGAAAGCCAGGATTGTAGCAGAGAGACTCAAGAGTTTGAGCTGTTTAATCGCAAACAATTTCTTCCACTTGATAATAACGGAAGTGCTGCACCAGAAATTTGCAACATAATCCTCATATATACCTCTTTCAAATGGAGCTAACCGCGAGATCACCTAATAACAAAGATTTCAAAAGTTGAGTATTGTACTGGCGGATAAGTATTGTACTGAGTCTACTTAAAACAGGTTTAATGCTGAGGTTGAGCACAGCTCAATACAAACAAACTGCTCTAGGTCAGTAACCATTTAGGTCAGTAATCATGAGGTATAATTCAGATTTGATGAGAATATAAAACATTTAGGTCATTAATCCACCATTACCTGTAGGAAAGCCTCCGAAGAATGAAGAAATGGCCACCAGACAATAGCAAAAGTTCCCAGGACAACAAGAGCAAGTTTCATAACTTCAACAACAGGATATTTTCTTCTCAGGCACTTCCCAAGAAGATGGCTGAAAAAAGCTGGTGCGAAGTACAGGCTCATCTGCAACGCATTGTATAGGTGTAAGACGTCTAGCAAAATATCATGATAAGAACTTCAAACTATATTTGACATGCTTTTTTGTACAAACAGCAACAAAATGATCGAGATTAGTTCTCTGGATGTGGATTCTGGAAGGATTATAAAAGATATAGCAAACTAAAGTTCATGCATTATGTCACCCATCCACTCGGTTGTGGGCCTTGGCATGGTGCCAAATCGCCCGCCTAGTGCCTCCCATTTCCCTTTTTTTTAAAAAAAAAATAGATTAAAAGTTGAGGGCTACCATTGCACTTGCACCAACACCATATACAATTTCCAGTTGGATCATGATCTCTGCAATTTTGTTTATAGAGGCAACACCTAAGTACTTCAGGAACTACTGTTTTACCTTGGTTTTATGTTGTCTGAAAGGAAGTTTTGCAAGAATAAAACAGTCGAGGCTCCAGAGGAAGTGTAGCCTTACATGTATACAATGCAGATGTATTGGCCATGGTATATAATTTTCCAGTTAAGAGGCAAACCTGCTTGTGATTAATTGCAAGACTGAAGAGAGCAGCAGCAACAAGCTCATTCCTCGACAAAACACCAGCAATTGCTCCAAGTGTCAGTCCAAGGCTGATGCAGTTATACTGAAAAGAAAAAATTAACTATGAGGCCCAACAAATATAAATTGGTGCAGTGACATGCCATTGCCGATCACACGCATCATTAGTAAGTAAAATACGAACCTGAAAATGGCCATGATCGATCAATACTAAACATGGGTTGATCAGGACCATGGCAAGCAGCCACATCCACCCCTCTCGTCTCTCCTCCTCACTAACACCAATCCTACCTTTCATGTACGCCCAAACGAACCACAATGCAAAGGGGAAGAACACTAGCAGATCCGACGACACCACCGTCCATCGCATCAGCAATTTCCTGAAAGGAATGAAACCAAACCAGAGTCTTAAATATACATCGATACAAGCGATTCTGCAAGCAGGAAAATCATGTGAAAGGCGGTGCATACGATTCTACGGACTCGAAGCCACGGGACGAGCGGAGTGCGACGGCGTCGGGGAGGGACGCGTTGATGATGCGGCCGTGGAGGAGGCTTTGGTAGGCGGAGAGGGGTGGGTAGTCGAGGCCCCAGTAGGCGAGGTCGTTGTCGGAGGTGTTGCGGTACCAGTCAGAGAGCGGGAGGTGAAGGGTGAGCTCCATCCAGTGCCGCTGCGCCTCGTAGTCGCCGAATTTGGGCGCCACGCCATGGCCAGAGTACGGACCGACGGAGACGAGCACGCGGACAAGGAGGGCGGCGAGGGAGATGAGGAGGGCAGTGGCGACTGGGGGCGCCGGGGGTTGCCATGGGAGCCGCTCTGCGGCGGTGGGCAGATCTGAGGCGTGAGTGCGTGGTTTCTTCGGCTTCGCCATTGGAACGGACTGTGGATCTCTGGCTCACCGGGTCATTTGGGTTTTCTTGCCCAAGCCATCGAAAATAATGGTTCCTTTCATTCAACGTTTAAAGTCTTTATATTTAACGTTTCAAAAAAATCTGTATATTTAAATCTTAATCTAACAACTTGATTTATATTTTTTCTCTATTAATCAATATATAATCTTTAAAATAAAAACAGCATAAATATTGAGTGAAAGAATAAAGAAACACTGAGTGAAAAAAATATGAACAATTAATAGCTACTCCCTCAAAATAATTTTCTTTGTCAAACAGTACTTCTAGTTTATTTTTATACTACACTCATCGTCCTAACCGTTATATAAAAAAATTTAGTGCTATAATTCAAACAACATTTTTAATTTATTTTTATACTACGTCATAAAATGGTTTATTTTATATTATATTTATTGTCCTAATCACTAATATAAAAAAAATTTAGTTATATCATTACGACCTATGATGTCAAACTACACACACTTAACTGAACACTAAAGAATATTTTTTTACCGTGTTATCTTCGCCGTCTAAAGGTTTCTTTTTTAATAAAGGTTGCTTTTCATTAGACGGGTAAACACCACCCTCGTACAAAATCAGATCAGAACACATAAGGATCCTGCCACATCTCTGCCGTCCAAAGTCCTTGCATGCCCGTGGTGGACCGGCGGTAAAGTACTGTTCGCCGCACGGCGAAACTAGGGGGCCCATCCCCGAAAAAACCTGCACCCCACCATGGTGCTGGGCCTGCCGCGCTGGGTGCGCCTCCCCGTGCAACTGGTTTCTGGTGGTAGTGGTGGGCGTCGTCCTCCTCTCTGCGCACCAGGTTCTCTCGCCTCCCTTCCCCTCCTCTGTCTCTCCATCCCCGCAGCCTCTCTCTCCTCCCGCGATCGATAGCAAAAGGCGATCATCCCACCCAGATTTTTTCCTCTTCCCACCCCCTCCTCCCCGCGAAAAGCCAGGCAGCTCGCGCCCCGCCGATCGCGCCGCTGCCGAGCCGCCCTCCAAGGTATGCGTCGCCCCTTCCCCAGTCCTCTTGCCCAGTCCAGCCAAGTCCTGTCCAGCCCGCGCCGTCGTGATCGCCCGCCGCCGTCTGGTTCGTTTCGTTGCCGGGTCAATCGGTTTCGCCGGCCCGACACGATCGGAGTGGGCCCAGCCAACTGGAACAGGAGCCATGGTGGCACGCAAGCGCTTGCAAGCCGGGGGTTACTTAGGGTTTATGATCGCAACATGGCTCGGGGACGAGGGGCTTGGTACTGTGATTGTGCCGAGTTTGGTGGACGCACGTGTTCGTTGATTGCTATGGTGTTGAATGCGTTGCCGTGGTACCGCAAGTGATGGGAGATTTGGTGGGGTAGGATTAATTTGGGATCGTAGTTACAAGGGAATTAAGATACCATGTAATACTGCTAAATCATCTGCCCTGTCCGTCCCGCGTTTTACATTTGCCTGCTCCATGGGATTTGTCTCCGTACAGTATTGAGGATCCTGTACGGCTTAAGCTTGTGATTGCCCAGTGGGTTAAAATAGCACATGTGCATTAAGATGGCTTATCCTGTTCAAATATGGTAGTAAGTGAGGTTTAAGCACTAAATAGAAAACCACACATTGGTTTGATTTGGAATTTTTGTGGATAAAAGGTGCAAATAAGTTGTGTCACTGCCTTCATCAGTAGTAGACAGAGGTCTGGAGGCAGTGCCACTCCTTCTTGGCATCCTTGTTGGCTGTTGCATCATGTTTGCATGTGGGTGCACTATGTGGGAAGTGCACTTTCTAGCTTCAAAGGAAGTGTTAACTAAATAAGATTTTGGAGCTGCCTAAAATATTTTGTTGTTCCCATTGCATAATTGTGAGGTGGCAACTTTAATAATTTTTGCTAAGTCATTTCGTGATTTTACCTTTTCCTTTTTTTTTTCCTTGAATATTTCACTTGCATCAAGATTATTTTACTGGTGGCTGTGTTTGTTGGCTGTTGCAGAATGCAGTTGCATTATTTTCACTTGACCTCCTTTTTCTGTTAATACTTCATTTAACTTTCTTTTTGTAACCTTCTGCAGAGTAATGGATTTATGCTTTTAGCAACGTGCTGTACAAAGGTACCCAAAAGCAATTTATGGGAAGAAAACAAAGCTTGTGCACTGTTCTAAATGAGGAAGTTTAATCTGATGCAATCTCAGAACAGCAGAGTGTTTGGAGCAATGTCATCGTCTTTACCTATTCTGCCAAATGCTATGAAAGAGAGCTTTCCAAGGCCTCATAACCCCCAGCATATTCCAATGTCAAGCCAACTGCCAGATGATTGTATACCCTTTTCTCCTGGTGCACTTCAGTCTGCTACTTTGCACCCAAGAGATGGAGTCGTCAGGTCATCCTATTCCGGCTACTGTGCTAGCCCACATGATTCTGAGTCTAACCTTGGGAGGCAGTCTAGTATTACTTCCTTTATTCCTCAATCCTCCAATGTTGAAGTATTCCAATCTCAATCTGATAATACCCAAGGCATGCAGACTGAAGCAGCCTGGTTCCCATCTTCCATGGATGTTTTACCAGGTTACATTGATAATGTTGCTGCTCCAGATAATCAGATCCAGTGTGGCAGTTCTGATGTTGCATCCAATGAGGCTGCTAATCAAAATGAATGGTGGGCAGAGATAATGAATGATGATTGGAAAGATATTCTTGATGCAACAGCTACTGATTCCCAAACAAAGGTGTGCCTTTGCAATACATAATGAGTAGAGGTGTAGGTCCATTTTCTGTTCTGGTAGTATAGAAGTAATCCTTTCAAAACTACAGGAGTCCTTTTGAAAAATACTCATAATCTTGTATGCTAGAGTGGCTATGGTATGTTTTTAGTGATATAAAGGGCAATATTTTTTGTGTTGCCCTTAATGCTGTGACATGTATCTGTATTGAAGTGGGTTCATTTTTTTTCTTGCCATTTTCCTAGGAAACTACAGAGGAATATATATAGAAGTTGCTCTAGCTAGTTCATCAAGTTATAAACCTTCATCTCATTTGTTTTGTTGAAGTGATTGTGTGGGGTGCATTGTTTGAATAGTGCATACATGCTGTTTTATGGACTACTTGAGCTATTATGTAGAATTGCTCATGTTCTTAGAATGATACAAGTGGTTGTTATCCATCCCCCAGCATGATACATCGTCCGGTTGGACTTTGAAGGTCCTATTTATCTTAAGATAATTGTATCCCCTTAGTTCTTTCATGACTCTTTCTCCATTTTGTGATAGACCATGATCCAATCTTCCAATTCAGCTGCATCACAACCTGCTGTAAACCAGTCGGCCTCATCTCTTAGTGGGGAGATCTGCCCTGTTGCTAGTCCTCCCAATAGCAGCAATGCGTCTGCATCTAAACAACGGATGAGGTGGACCCCAGAACTTCATGAAGGTTTTGTGGATGCTGTAAATCAGCTTGGTGGAAGCGAAAGTATGTTTTCTGGAGTACAGTTTCTCTCACTGATATTTAAGTTATGATCCTATATGGCATCAACTAATGCATGTGTTTTTTCTTTGTTTTGTCTTGTAATTATTCAGAAGCTACTCCTAAGGGTGTGCTTAAGCTTATGAAAGTTGATGGTTTGACAATATATCATGTCAAAAGCCATCTTCAGGTCTGCTGTTTAGCTTATTAAGTATAGTTTTCTTGCCTAGAGGAGATGTTTTCATCATCTTATCTAAATGGTTTGTGTTGCAGAAGTACCGTACAGCTCGATATAAGCCCGAGCTGTCCGAAGGTTCATCTCAGTTCAACTCTTCCCAATTGTGTTATACTTTTGAATGGCTAGGAGATGCTAGTTTGACCTGTTATTCATAAACCATTATGCAGGAACATCTGAAAAAAGGGCAACTACTGAAGAGCTGTCTCTTGATCTGAAAACGTGAGTGGATTATCATATTTTTCTTGTTCTATTGTTTGGCACGCTGTTCAACTAGTCATCTCCATTGGTATTAACTGAGTATTTTACTTTTGTATTCAAGATGCAAAGCTAAGACCATGAGTTTTGTCACAATTGAGATTGTTTGTAGTGTTTGCTGATATTTCCTGGAGAGAAAGATGATTATGTGTTTTAGATTACTTATATGTATGCTTTATACTTGAAATATAAAGGATTACTGCAATGTTGGCTAGCGCTTAAACATGAACCTTAAAAGGTTTTCCATTGTACATTTCGGACACATCCTAGAGTAAGCAAAAGCATCTTTAGTTTTATACCAATGGCATTATTTGAATTGCTGCGTACAACTTTTCCCGTAGCTAAGACTGAACAATTGTTACCATGGCTTTGCTCTCAAATCCTTGCTTCTTCTGGTGTTGGAACTGTGATGATGCTTGATGCATATTGAACCATTATGTGTTGATGTCTGTTGAAACTTAGATTCTGATTTTGAGACTCCATCATACTGAACCAGATTACATGTTGCTCTCCTCGTCATCAATGTCCCAGCATGATTTTTGGTTTTTTATATAGGAGTATGGATCTTACTGAAGCGCTGCGCCTTCAGATGGAAGTTCAGAAGCGACTTCATGAACAGCTTGAGGTACCTGTTTTCGTATTTGTTTTTCTTTCGTTTTGGGCTCAATATTTCCACAAGAAAAAGGCTACGTTGTTACACTTTCTATGCTTTTGGATATGCAACTGCAATACTGACATGCCCAAGCACACTTGTTTGTGTTTTTTGCTTCTGAAAGTGCTGGAATATCGTATTCTGTAAACAGAAGAGCGCCATACTGCTTTGATCTTACCATGATGCACTGCACATCGATGCGAATGAAATCCATTAAATCTGAACTTCATATCATATTTCTATTTCAGATTCAGAGGAAATTGCAGTTGAGGATTGAAGAACAAGGAAAGTATTTGCAGATGATGTTTGAAAAGCAGTGTAAATCCAGCACAGAGAAGGTGCAAGCTTCATCTTCAGGAAATGCAGCACCTGATCTAAGCCACGCTGTAAACAAGGATAGTGGTGCAGCTGGGGACCAAAATAGGACAGGAGACAAGCCTGATATTGCAGAACCAGGAAAAGGTTTGGCTCATATAGATTTCAAACAGAAACTTGCAGACACTGACTCTAATTCCCAAGCAGCTGAAAATGATGGTTCTAATATCTCCCAAGAGAAGCGTCGTAAACTGCAAGATAGTTAATGTATCAGTTATATCATTCGGATTATAGCTGTCTAATCAATTTGTTTGGTTAAAATTGGTACCAGATGTGTCAAATTCTAGTACTGATCCACTGTGGTGAACCACTTTAGGTATTTGAAGGAACCTAAAGAAGAAAGAAGGGAATCTTCTGGTAGCTGTGTGTATACGCATTAGCAATAAGATTTCTCTCTCAAAGTTATGAGAAAAAGGTTTTTCAATTCCCGAATTCATGGCTTCTTTTTTCCCTACTCTCTTTCCCTTTCATTTGGTCAAATGGAGGTAGGGAAAGAGAGTAGGGAAAAAGGCAGAGCCCTTTTCAATAGGCAAGCAATTTAATATTTAATTCTTTATTGTGATAGGTAAAAACGCAATAATATTCCACATGTTAGAATTTTGTCAACTCTGGAGAAGGGGAGGAAAAGAATAGTTTTACCTTCGTATTTAAATTGTTGATTCTGTTTTTCGTATTTAAATTGTTGATTCTGTTTGATTTTTTTTCATTAGCTTTGACCATTTGTTTTATTCAAGAAATTATGATTAATATCATATATTTGTTACAATTTGATTTATCACTGATAAGCTACAAGTAATGGAAGCGAATTTACTCACATGCGTACCGCATCCTGGCTGAATGACGAGTTCTGATACATAAATTGTTCACAAGCATTCTATTGTGAATTTGTGATATCTTTTACAACCATTCTATTGCCCCCTGTTACATTAACGAGGGCACACCTAACTTTCAGAAAGTTTACGGTGGCTCCTTCCTGGCTGGCATGTCTTGTGACACCGTAATCGATGCAGAAGATGTTACATGGATATCCTAGGTGATACTAAAATGAGATGAAGAACATAGTCGAGACATGCAATTATATCCATCACGGTTGTGACATAGTATCTAGAGTTGACTTGTCTTATTCTTTGAGCAATTTAAACATTTTTGCTATTTGCTATTGGAATTTCTTTCTAATCATTTTGAAATTTTTTTTGCGCAAAAATATGCTCACACCATGTTTAGATATTTTTAGTGTATTTACTTGATTAAAAATATTTATTTATGGAGTGGCGTGCACCAAAATCTGCACTCAGGTGTGGATGGTAAAGGGCAGGGGTAGACGAGAACTGGAGGTGTCCTATAGGTTATGAGGTGATAACTTTTTTTTACAGGGTTATGAGCTGATAACTAATGGCATTGTTTTGGTGCCACTATTTACTAGTGGCACAGATCTAGTAATCCCGACATCAGGGCAGTCACTAACACGACTTGCGAACACAACAAAATCTAAAATATGAAATTTGAATAAAAATATGCTAGAGAACAAGAAGATGGGTCAGAATGACTGTGATTGGACATTCAAACATAACAGCCATCAATCTCAGTTTTGCAACTAATGAGTTTCTGACATAATAATATACTTTCCTTCGACATAATATTTGGTAGAACAATTGATGTGCAACAACTAAGAACAAAGAATTTGAATTTAACCTGTGTATGTCCTTATTGACAGAAGGACAATGCATGAGGGGTCAAAAAAATTAACGAAAAAAGAATCAACCTGCACCGATGCACCACTTTCAATTAGAGGTGCCACAATCCACCGCCATCCTGTCCTGTAATCTAGCTGGTGAGCATGCTGCTTCCACTTACTTGAAGCCTCACCACACACATCATCATTGTCTACTGCATTATATAATTCAACCTTACGACTAATTTCTCTAACTTGCTGAAACAAACATCCCCAACCTCACTAATTTAATGAACAGATGGTACTGATCTACTTTGTCAAAATTGATGGTTAACTGCTTCCCACGTTCTTTTGTCAATCGAAGTGCTTGTCGTCCTGGTATATAGTACAGCAGCAGTAGACGTAACAATCTACTGTCCAATGTTCTGGCTCCCAGGTTCAAGTGCGCTATGGACTTACATTGCACTCATCCATGAACTGCTCATCTCGTGCAAGAAACCTCTTCCAGTATTTCTTGTAGTCCGGTATGCCCAACTCAAGCCAAGGTTTCATATTACCATTGTAATGCAACAATGCAGAACTCTGAACCACTCCTTCTTGAATACCATAGTCATATCCAAGCCCAGATAGAGTCAACTTCTCATCAAGAGGATACAAAAGATGTTGGAAGGACAGCAAGCTTATAGGCAAAGCTGCAGCTCGCAGTGAGGCCTCATCATCACTGTTTCCAAACTATAAACAAAAATAAGGGCAGAATAAAAATAGTAAGTTGAACACTTCTAGCAATTTCTGTAAAAATAAATTACATATTTTCCAAAAGGACTAAATTAGTTTCACAGACAAAAACACAAGTATCATAAATCGGTCGATTTCATGGTTGCTAGAAAACTTGTAACCTACAGGTTAAGAATAAAACATGGCGAGTGGTCATGTTCATACTACTGAATTATAAAGCAAAGGATGGATAATAAGAAAGAGACAAACCTTTCTCAAGAGCTGAATATAATTCTCTGTAACATTATACTCTCTCCATTTGTCCAAAGCAATCACATTCACCCCCGACATCCATGCACATGATTGTGGATCATATGCTGCCTTACCCAGGAGATTTCTCAATTGGCCTAGTCTTAGTCCACAAAATTTGACAGCACCATTGACTTTATCACCCATTTCAAGATTCCACAAGAAAGAGAGATCTCGTTGAATAACCACATCATCATCCAAAACAATTACTTTCTTTAAATCTCTAAATATTTCTGGAATAAAGAAATGTGAGTGACTGAACAGTGATAAGTACTCCATTCTTGACTTCTCAGTAGGTCGCTCAAGGCTACTGATCAAAACGCGAAACTCTTCAGACAAATATAACTGCTGGGTTCCAAACTCAGGGAGATTCTCTAAAATGATTTGTTCATAGTTTATGACATCAACAGTTGATTCCCTATAGGAGTTTCTTGCAAACCAATGTTTCATGGCGTAGAAATTTTGAGCATCTGTTAGTACATGAAAGACTACATATTCTGTATCCTGCAAAACGACAAAAAGAATATCAGCAATGTCGAGCACAGATGTGATATCAGCAAATAGTGTAGAAAACGTCTGCGCCCACCTCAAGAGTGCTAACAGTTGAGTTGATGACAACAGATGCTGCAATAACATTTTTGGATAGTATAACATAGTGCTTATGGTCTGGAATGTTAAACTTCTGGACAGAAGAGTCATCTGAACCCAATGGAGCAGATTTAAAATACTCTACTGTCAACCTCATGTTAAGACAATGGTGACTTTTGGGCATGGTGTGAACCCCAAGGTTGTATAGGTATGCACTTTGCTTCATATGAAAATGAGCTTCATCCTCTGTCATATGAAGAATCTGGCGAAGTTTTCTGTCAACATTGTTACAATCCACAGTGCATGATTTGGCTCTTGCTATTGATTGGTCCATCTTCTCTACCTTCTTTTGAATGCTGAAATAAAATGTAACGCATGATTCAAATGTTAAAAGTATGAAAAAAACATTTTCAGGTCAAGCTTATTTTCTTCTTAAGGTGTGAATTATTTACACTAACAATAAGAAAACATCTTTGAGAACAGCACTGTAACATGATTAGACACAAGCATGATTTAAGTCTACTTTTGCTTTTAAAACTTGGTAATGCACACATGATAAAGTTGCCGTAGCAATAAAAAAAAAGATTGCCAATGAAACGCAATAAACGAATAAATCAAGCATGATAAATACTTACAATGACGGTAGATCAGCATCAACGATGGATTCACTGAGAACCCTCTCGTGTTCTTGAATATTTTGTTTCAATTCACGAGTAAGTGCCTCCTTTCCTTTAAGTTTGGCGATACTTGGGTAGTACGATCGGGCAACAAATAGCTGATCTTTCAATCTTTTCACAATGGCATCTTTCATAACTTCTTTGTGTTCTATCGACCAGAGACAATAACTCCCAAACTCAATTTGACAAGCCTTAGCCTTTTCCACCTCGTCAGCATTTTGAACTCTGGGAGGTCTTAACTTGCCATGGTCAACTTCCTGGAAATAATATATGTTATAAGAAAAGTCATGTGTCAATACACTTCTAATGAAAATCAACAAAACTGCAGCATGGGCTAAGGTAAGAGGGAGTAGATGTACAGATTGATGGTAAAGCGATCTTCTAAATTACGTTTACATCCAGTTATTTGCTAAAAGTAATCAAATAGCCAAGAGCCATCCATACTTTTGTGGGTTGAGCAGGAACTGTCACTGGCTTCACTTTTGGTTTCGGTGGTTCTATTTTTGGAGGTGGAAGAACTGCACAAAGAGTCAATTGCCCCATCAGTAACACATGTCAGGTCAAGTAAAGCATAAATATATCATATGAAGAAAATAACTTGTTGAATGGGTATAAAATACAAGGTACCCCTAGAAGGTAAGCAAATATATTACAAGCTTATTTTAACTATGTTGTGGTACTTATGTACAACACTTCTGCACATGTGACCGCAGATATTGCAGCAAGGACGAAGCAGACAGTGAATATTGAAACAAAGTAAAGATAAAACAATAGCCCAAATAAGCTTTCCTTATAAATCCAAAAAATGACCCTCACAGCCAACATAGTTATATTGTAGATACTGAAAAGTTACATTGCAGGTTCTTCTGTTTACTGCATATAGTATTTGCAGGCTCATGTAAAGTCGATTTTATTCAGGTTTCTGCTATATTAATCCACTACACCTTTTGGTTCACTTCTGGCTCCAGAAGAATTAACATCAGTTCTCCGTTCTGAGTCTTTACTGCTCCTGGGAATCTTCCCAATTGTATCCTGGAAAAGGGGAAGAGGAGAAAGGGTCATCATCAAAGTGAAAGATGTTGCTGAATATAGCAGTAATTGATGATAAAACTAGAAAAGAATATGTCTATTAAGGATACAAGCACATATTTCCGAGATATAAAAGTTCATATGATCATATCATAAAAAAGAAAGTACAATGGTGGGAGAATAGATTATTTCTGTGAGGGGATTGTAACTGTTGGATTGGTGGCTCAATTTTTTTTTTCCTTTTTCTTTTTGTACACTTCAGTGGTCAAATATGGCCTAAGGGAAATAGTATAGAAACAGGAAACACAATTGACAAACGCACTACATTCTCTCATAGTAGCTCATCAAAACATCAGGATTGATTTCCAACTTGTGATGTGCTTGTCTCCATTACAAGCCATATGTTTTAGTTACAGCACTTGCTAATTTTCTCAGGAATTTGTTCGATAGTTACACACATTTGTTTTGCTCGCGTTCCTTCTGAATTTAGAAAGAATAATAAGAGATCAACTGAACACAAAAACAACATATCCACAAACACTTTTTCCTTTATAATAAACACTATGGATTGGAGCTGCTCACAACCAACCAATACGATGACAAGATAGAATGGAAAGGAATGGGAAAAAAGATCCAGGAAGGTCCTACTTATGCAACTATCTTACATGAGTGACTCAATTCAACTAAGTTCGTATTCCATTAGTCATTTATATGAACACAATGCAATATGAGAGAGATACAATACATTGTATTACGTAAGATCAAATAAATAAATTTATTATTGATGTTCTCGAATACCCAGTATGTGTGGAAAAAATGTGTTTGAAATTGTAGCAACAACTTATTATTGGGGTAAGAACACTAAATGAAGCAGTCAATTAACCACTGATCTTGTCGCTGGGCTCCTTACCAAGCTCCACATTGGGAAATCTAGTCAATCTATAAATGTTGTATCTGAATTATCATCTCAAATTGTAGTAGTTCTCATTTCATACAATTACAGTATGATTAACCTTGACATTAATGCGACCAAATAATTATAAACAAGGGATAGGTAAAACCAGCCAAGAGTTGGAACAAAAAAAAGTTAGTCTTAGGTGGTCTGATCATGTCAACATCCAGAAAGCTGTTACAATTACAATAATCAGATAAAACACTAACCTGTGCGTCTCCATTCCCACCAGTAACACCAGCACTCTCCTGGTTGCCTCCATTTACAGTGCCACCACTCTTTACCCCGATGCGTTCAAACGAAGGCAAGTTGATCTCCTACGCACAATGCCAGCATAAATCAGAGTAAAACACCGACCAACATTTTCATGAAAACATCCATCAGAACTACAGCGGCAACAAAATCCCATGTAAATTACAATAAGCAAAAAAAAAACATGCAATTACCTGCTGGGGACGCTCATCCGTCACATACACTGCATCACAAAGGACGATCGGACCAATCAGAAAACTGACCCAGAGAAAATCTCGAAGGGAAAAAAAAGAAAACGAAACAGCGTAACAACAAAATCGCCAATACGCCGCGCTAAACGACAGCAAAAAGGACGACGCTCCCCGGAATAGATCCGCGCCGATCCAAACCACGCAGCCTCCGGCATTCCCCAAATCCGGAGGCCCTCGGGACGCGCGAGTGGGGGCTCGAGAGGACTCACCAGCCGGGAAGCGGTTGAAGAGGAAGGCGATCGGCACGAGCAGCGAGCAGAAGACGAGCGCCAGCACGGCCAGCCGCGGGCCCCTCCGCCGCTTCGCCGGCGGCGCCGTCGCCTTCATCACCTTCCTCGACTCGTCTTCCTCCCTCCAGCGCCACCAGCGCGGCTTTAATTCCTGCCGCCGCCCCCGCCCAGACTAACGATCATACATCCCACCACCGGCACCGCCACGACGCGCGCGGGTGGGGGGAGGCAGCGCAGGCGGACGAATGCCTCCCTACTCGGGCAATGGCGCGAGCCCCGGGCGGCTCCGGCAGATTCGATCGGGGGCCGCGGCGTCCGGCGCTCGGATTGGTTAGTGGGCGCGAGAAGCAAGGGGAGGAAGAGGAAGGAGGGAAGATTGGAGGCGAAGGGGAAGGAGAGTGTGTATGCGTGCGCCAGGGGTGTGAACAAATAAAAACGTTTTTGCGGAATGCTCCACGGCGTTCGCTTTTATCTTTTTTTTTCTTTCTTTTTTACGGTTATTTCTTTTGAGTATTTTTTCCTCCACGCTTTGCATACAGGTTTTATTTAGGAAAATATAAAAGGTTGTTATGTAGTACAAACCTCTGTAATCTTGTTCGACTACCCTTCAATCTAGGTAGACTTTAATCTACGTGGATTAAAAATGATCAAAATAGTTCGTAATAGAATAGAAAATACAATAATTTCTCGTTCAATCCACTTTAATACATCTAATCTACATGGATTAAAGTGTAAACAACAGAACACTTAGAGATTGTATTTACACATCTAAAATTATGGGTGGCAATTTTCATTGATGAAATAGTAAATGTTTTTTTAGACGTCCATTAAATTTATGGTTGCTAAAAGCATAGATTAGACTTTCAAAACTTCTGTAATATTTCAGACTATATAGATTAGATCTTATAGCTAAAAGAAATAAATTACATAGTAGTACAATACGTGTTTACTAATATTCTCTTGTTCACGTGGTATTTCGTCTTTGTGCATTTGGGTTGCTTTTCTCGTTTGTTTAAATAAATAATCCGAGCAACCTATTATTATGAGATCAGCGGTGGTGGGGACGATGGATCTGCTGCGGCTACTATCATCATATGCATAGCAATGGAGCTCTGAGTCGTTTGAGTGCCTTTAATTTTCAGTCAAGTCCCCAACCTTTTTGAGCCGTAGTAGCTTCATTACATTGGTTCATTGGAGTATGTACTGATATGGTTTTTAAAATAGCTTTTATAGAGCTCACAAACCACAAGCATGTGGCGATCAATTGGACTTACCAAATCTGGAGTACTGCTAGTATACTACTACCATCAACCCTGAAATGAAATCAGAGATTAGCACGTTCGACCGAAGGTTAAACTCAGAGCATCCATAGACAGCAGAGGAGACGAATACGCAGCCCTGGCGCAGAAGATCAGGTCGCCTGCACCGTCGGCGTGTAGTCACTAATTCGGATGGACGCAGCTACCATCAGCGACTCGTTTTAAATCTTGTGACAACGACGGCAAGCGTATTTCCTTCCAATCAAACGCCCGTACGCGCTAACGTTCACTAAGATTTAACCGGACAACTTGTTCTCCCATCCGTGGCCTGATTTTGCTGCTGCTTTTGCGGGCTAACTGGGGCGGTGCTGATGGATGGATCCCTCGCGCTTCCCTTTCCTCTGCCCGATCTCGTCACGAAATTCCTGAAGAAGAGCAGCAACATGTTCAGGTCGTCAGGGCACTGCAGAGGAGGCTAGATTCAGTACTACACTTATCCCACATGATGCCTCAGCTAGAACAGATCTGCGTAGGTATATTCTGGCCGACAGTAGTAGTCTGACCTTCTTCCCTGCCGAGCAAAACATAGGAGATACTACTATTATTAAAAAGAAAAAGATAAGAATGGGGGCACTTGCAATATAAAAAATAACAGAGATAAGAATTGGGGTGATGATGATTGGTAGCGCGGGTTCTTATTGTAGTAGTCCATAGTACTACCCTCCTTGAAATATTAACATTTTTAACTTCTAACATAACTTTGATTATTCATATTATTAAAAAATATGATAAATATTATATATTATTTTATTTTGTTATGATTTACAGTATCACTAAAGTTATTTGCAACAAGGTTTATAAATTTACAATATTTTAGTTAACTTTCTAAATAACATGAATGATTAAATTTAACTAAACTTCAAGCACCACCTTCTATATTCCGTGCATATTCAACATGAAATACATCATCACTCATAACTCATGATGGATGCCTGGGTGTCGCCTTGACAGGCACTGCAAAAACTTAACACACGCTAGCATAACGTACCTTCATCCTCTCAGTTACGTACAACGAAATGACGACGACGGACACGTACGATTTTTCATGGAAAAGGAGTCTGCCGTCCAATACGGGTTCACGGATTCCCGTCCGCCTCGTGGAGGTGGAGAACCGCGGGACACCACGCGCACGCTGAAATTGGTCCCTCCAGCCTGCCCTGCTGAAGCTGAAGGATGAAGAAGGCCACGGCAGGCACTGGCAGTGGCAGGTTGTGCAACTAAAATTGACTGGAACAGAGAGCACTCGAGTGTGGCCGACTTTTCCACCACTCCCCAGATGCACGCCTGCCTCGCTGCGACTGGCGCCCCATAACGTCCAAACTCCATCCAAGAGAGAAAAGGGGAATGTACCAGTCCAAGTTTTCGTTGGAGCTTAGTCATATTTATGTCCAGCAAAATCCCTGAGGAAAAAAAAAAAGACGAACATTCTGTATACGGGCAAACATCAAATTCTGGCTAATAGTAATCCAGCACCACAATGGCACAATCAATAGCCTCCGTCAGTTTCAGAGACAATCATTACAGTGCTGGTGATGAAGGTTTTTTTTTTTTTTAATTTCCTCGTTTCAAAAACTCGCGATCGGTGCGTCGTCGTTTGGGGAATGGAAGAGGAAGCACGCAAAGTGAAGTGACAACCGAGACCTTACGGCCAGACGAAGGAAAGGAGGAGTTCAACGGATCTGAACCTTTTCCATCGGCAACAAGGATGGGCAAAGAATGAGCAGACCGGGAAATCTCACTCACTCTCGTATTACGCGCGCACTGCTCATCTCAGTGATGGGCGTAAAGCCGCAAACTGCACGAGCACATCTGCCTCGCGGCGACGCCGCTCGTTGCACTCGAGCTTGGAGTGGAGTGGAGTGGTGGAGGATCACGAGCTGAAGATGGGCTGCATCTTCTTGATGCACGCACTGGCAAGTGGCAGCTGGGCCTGGGCTAGCGTGCCGAAAGGAACATAGGCTGAACAACACATGACGACGAGAGTGCAGCAGCTGCCGCCTCTACTTGAGGCCGCGTCTTCCGAGAGGATAAAGCCCGCGACAGGACTCGCAACATCAAAATCATTCTGTTTACTCCCCTCCATTTTCAAAACAATCTTTTTTTTTATGGAAACGCGGGAGAGCTGTATTTCTGGTATTGAAAAAATAATAAATAAATAAACTTCATTCGTTTTTATGTTGCATAGAAAAAAACAATAATCATCTGAAAAACTCAAAAAGCACTATAAAAAAATGAAAGATTTTGGTAAGGCGAAAAAAAAACATCAACATGACGGTTTAACAAATCGCAAGTACGACCTATAAAAAAACTCTCACCAAGTACGTATAATAATGTGTGCCACGCTCATACTAGCAGTTTAGAAGGCAGCCCATTGAAGCATCATGTACGCTAGGAGCCAAACGAAATTGACAGCCACCAGCGGCACGATCCGCAGCGCCGGAGCAGACGACGACCGCCGCGGTGACCCTTTCCCATACGAAGTACCAGACGAGTTCGTAAACGGTGACGGCGACGCCTGCTCGTTGAGCGACTCGAACATGAGTTTGGAACCGCGGATGTCGTAGATCATGTGCGTGCCGGCCTGGATCAGGTTGCCGAGGAGCGACCCGGTGCCGGCCGGGCCGGGCACCATCGCGAGGCACTCGAGCCCGGTGGTCGCGTCCAGGTAGAAGTAGTTCCACGTCTCGAGCTCCATGACGGCGCCGCCGTCGAAGACGAACCCCATGGCCGGGATCTTCGCCGCGGCGAGCGACTGGTTCGCGTAACACAGGTCGAGGCCGAGCAGCGCCGAGCCATCGACGGTGGGCAGCCCGATCTTGCTCACCACCGCCGCCCGCACGACCTTGTACGCGACCTCGTCGAGGACGGTCACGGGCACGGTGATGCTCATTATGACGCCGCCGGACCCGTCCGTCTGGAGGTCGAACGTGCCGCGCGGGATGGCCAGGTCCTGCCCGTCCACCCGTACGCCGGTGAGCCCGACGTAGTAGAGGTGCGGGTACGCGGTGTTCGCGAGGAGAGGCGTGGACGGGAGGACGCGGCTGGGAGTTATGGGCGTCGCGTCGTCGCCGAAGTGGATGAAGCTATCCGTGCCCGAGGTCGAGTCGTCCGGCGCGAAGTAGTAGGAGAAGCGGTCTGCCTGGAGCTGCGAGACGAGGGAGAAGGCGCCCCTTCCGAGCCCGATCACGCCGGACGCGTCGTCGAGGGTACTGGCGAAGCCGCACCCGAAGACGACCTTGACGGGATCAGATGACGAGTCGTTATCGAACCGGAACGCCTCGGTGGCGAGGTAGCCGTCGGTGACCGCGCTGCCGCCGCCGTACGAGTAACTGTAGTAGCACTGCGGGACGGCGTCGGCGCTGACGCTGAAGCACGTCTGCGCGACGAACCGCTGGCACGTGGTGCTCGTGCACGGCACCACGGTCATCGAGCTGGACCGCGAAGGGTCGAAGACCGTACCGTCCGTAGTACCCAGCAGCGTCGTGCCGCACTGCGTCCACACGAGATCGCTGCCGATGTCGAGCGCCCCGGAGACGCGCTGCGGGGGAGTCCCGACGTCGAAGCTGAAGATGTACTTGCCGGCAGTTGTAGCGGCAGCGTGCTGCTGCTGGCTCCCTCCTCCGCCAGCGCTGTTGCTTCCACCGCCTGCGCCTGCCTCGTTGCTTTGGCCGCCGTTGCTGACACCACCGCCGCCTGGCTCTGCCTCGCCTTTTGACGACTGGCTCTGACTCGGGAGGATGTCAGACATGTCGGACGCGTGGTGTTTGAAGAACTGCCCGACCTGCTTCTTTGTTCTTGGGGTCATGGAGAAGCGTGGATACTTGCCCGAGACAGCCACTTGAGGCATCAGGACAAGGAAGAGGAGGGCAATGCCTACAGCGGGGTTTCGATCTGCCATCGTCGGAGGCAAAATCTCTGTGCCTTCTCTTTTGTTTTATTTAGGCGGGAAGAGGCCAATTAAGTAGAGAGTTTTGATTGATGGAAGGAGCACAAGGTTGTGGCTGGGGAGTTAAATTTTCGCTTCCCAACCCCAATAGGGCTTGACAGATATGTGACTTGATAAGACTTCTAATGCCTATTTATAGCATTCTTTTGTCTAGTATATATAAAAAAGAGGTCACTGCGTTATGATTTATGAATGGATAAATGCAAATGTAACCGGGGACTGACGCGGAAGAACTGGTCTTCCGGCCGGGCCAAGCAGGACAGCACGGCCACGATGACAGACAGGAAGGCCACGATAATTGTCTGCATTATAGTAGTACAAGCTAAAAAAAATGCTTAGTAAACGCTCAAGTACTCGCATAATTGACGGACTTTAGTTTGTTCTCGATTCTCTAAAGTACAATATTAATTTGTCTTACCAAAGTCTATCCCATTGACATTGACCTCGGTGTAGCCAGTTGGATATACAGTACATGTGTAGTATGAATTTGGATGGAACTATGGAAGCTGAAATACGTATAGTACAGTAGTAGTAACTTGTTATGGTCTTCCCTCCTCGCACTCCGTTATTCTTTTCATTCATCTGCTCCATTCCCTAGCGAGAAACTTCTACCACAAGCCCTCTTCTACATCCTATTGTACATCTCTAATGGTAATGGCTACCCTTGCCCATCGATACTCGCAACGCTTCAACCGAAAATGACCTACTAGTATGTTTGACTGCGCACGACGTCGTGTAGGGCATGAGTTTAACGCGGCAGGTAAGGTGTGAATTTTTTTTAAAAGAAATACTCCATCCATTTTTTTTTACTCGTCGCGGTGACTTTGATCAAAAATTTTGATCGTTTGTCTTATTCAAAAAATTAATTCAAATATATAAAATTAACAATTAAGATTCAAAAATCTTTAGTATTAAATCAAATCATAATAAAATACTAATATTGAATAAGACGAAAAATTAAAGTTATTAGTCAAAGTTAACGACGACACATAAAAAAGAACGAAGAGAGTAAACAGGATGCTGTCTTTTTTAGAATATGCTGTAGTTTTATATGTAAGGTTTCCTTTGCAAAAAAAGAAGTGTTTGTTTATGATATGAAACATACCTTGGATCTATGTGAGTCCAACTTCAATCCTACTATGGATTTAAATTAGGGAATAAATATCCAAGAAGCTGTTGGCCTGTTGGGCTTGGGCTTCATCCTTCTCGTGCATACCTTTCGCACCCGCGTGGCGGTACAGTTCTGGTCCAGGACACAAGAGTACGAGCCGGTCCACAGAATGGTCGTGCTTTTTTCCCTGTAGCAGAGCAGTCTTCGCAATTTGATACTAATAGCCCGAGGACATGCGTAAGTAGTAGTATATGGGACACGACACACGACCCTGCGTCGGCGAGCTGTCACGTAGCTAGTCCAGTCCATCACGAGAAAATGGAAGTGGCTTTACACTTGTTCACCTCCACGGCTGCCGTGTCACCCACTCCGCCAGGACACTTCCAGAACCGAAGCCGCGCGCGTCTGCTCCCGAAACAAAACCGACGAGCGGATGCCAGCAAAAAGGTCGGAAGCAAAATTCAATTACCAAATACTCGATCGCACCCAGCAGCAGCAGCAGCGTCACCCGGCTTCGCGAACCGTCGTACGTGTTTTGATCGCTCTGCTCGCTCGCTCGCTCGCTCGCTCGAAGGAACTGCTCGCCATGGCGACAACGCCGCCGCCGGAGGGGAAGCCGTGGGAGCTGGCGGCGCACCCGCGGCTGCCCAAGGGCAAGATGGTGGGCGTGGTGGTGCTGGACGGCTGGGGCGAGGCGCCGCCTGACCCCTTCAACTGCATCCACGCCGCCGAGACGCCCACGCTCGACGCGCTCAAGAAGGTAAGCACATATACTACGAGTAGCAGATAGACTGACATGGTTTTTGTGCCGATACTGGTCAGCTCCACACGATCGCTGAGCTCTGCTTAATTTAAATTATGTTGTACCACCACCGCAGGGTGCGCCAGAGAGGTGGAGGCTCATCAAGGCGCACGGGACGGCGGTGGGGCTGCCGACGGACGACGACATGGGGAACAGCGAGGTCGGCCACAACGCGCTCGGAGCCGGCCAGATATACGCGCAGGGGTTCGTTCGCGCTCTGTTCTCTCTGCCTCGATTGATTGATCCAACATTAAATTAAACCATGCTCTGCATTGCATTTGCGCCGAATTTGCCGCTGAATCATTGGCTACCATGGCGCGCAGGGCGAAGCTGGTCGACCTGGCCCTCTCCTCCGGCAAGATCTTCGAAAGCGAGGGGTTCAAGTACATCCAGCAGTCCTTCGAGAACGGCACTCTGCACCTCATCGGCCTGCTCAGCGACGGAGGCGTGCACTCGCGGTTCGATCAGCTGCAGGTTTGTTTGATCCCGCGCGGGGGTGCCGCTACTCCGCAAGACATTTTGCAGACAATAAGACACCGCGCCGAACCCTGACCGTTGCTTCTTACCCACTCTGTCCGTGTGTTTCGGCTCTTGTTGCAGTTGCTCCTGAAAGGGGCTAGCGAGCACGGCGCAAAACGGATACGGGTCCACGCGCTCACGGATGGCCGGGACGTGCTGGACGGCAGCAGTGTCAGGTTCGTCGAGATGCTGGAGGACGACCTAGCCAGGCTGCGGGAGAAGGGCGTTGACGCGAGGATCGCGTCCGGCGGAGGCAGGATGTACGTCACCATGGATCGTTACGAGGTAGTACTGCATTGTATACACTGTCTGCTCTGCTCTGTTCGTCAGGCGCTTCAAATTGCTAGTTACAATTCCCACCTGTTCCTGCCTTTCCGTTGCAGAACGACTGGCAAGTAGTGAAGCGGGGCTGGGACGCGCACGTGCTCGGCGAAGCCCCGCACAGATTCAAGAGCGCGCTCGAGGCCGTGAAGAAGCTGAGGGAGGAGGCCAACGACCAGTACCTGCCCCCCTTCGTGGTCGTCGACGAGGCGAGCGGGGAACCCGTCGGACCCGTACAGGACGGCGACGCCGTCGTGACGTTCAACTTCAGAGCCGACCGGATGGTCATGCTCGCCAAGGCGCTCGAGTACGAGAGCTTCGACAAGTTCGACCGCGTCAGGGTCCCCAAGATACGGTACGCCGGTATGCTTCAGTACGACGGCGAGCTGAAGCTGCCCAGCCATTACCTCGTCGCTCCGCCGGAGATCGAGAGGACGTCTGGGGAGTACTTGGCGCGCAATGGCGTGCGCATCTACGCTTGCAGGTACTACTGCTACATTACTACTTGCTTCGTACTGTACGAGTACTTGAAGCCTGAACATTTACGGCATTTCAGCATATACTATCGATCATCGTATCTGTGATTGTCAAAATGCAGTGAGACCGTCAAGTTCGGCCATGTCACCTTTTTCTGGAACGGCAACCGGTCCGGTTACTTCAACCCGGACCTGGAGAAATACGAAGAGATTCCTAGCGACACCGGCATCCCCTTCAACGCTCAGCCGAAGATGAAGGCGCTGGAAATCGCACACAAGGCGAGGGACACCATCCTGAGCCGCAAGTTTGATCAGGTAAGAGTCAACATTGCGAACGGCGACATGGTTGGCCACACGGGCGACATCGAGGCCACTATCGTCGGGTGCAAGGCGGCGGATGAGGCCGTTAAGGTACACACATAACTCTGAACAAACTTTTCATACGATCGAGTTGGTAGGCATATGCATCGCGCTGCAGATGCGACTGAAGAATATTGGGTCTTCCGTTTCCAGGTCATTCTTGATGCCATCGAGCAAGTGGGCGGCATCTTCGTGCTCACCGCGGACCATGGCAACGCCGAGGACATGGCCAAGAGGGATAAATCTGGGAAACCACTTCGTGACAAGGACGGGAAGGTTCAGACCCTTACTTCGCACACGCTGAATCCGGTAAGTGCACTCACTCACCACAATGTCTGTCTTTGTTTCTGCTGGTGAGCTCGCACTCCACCGAAACAATCCATCTGATCTGCAGGTCCCAATCGCCATTGGAGGTCCTGGGCTTGCGCCAGGGGTCAGGTTCCGCACCGACCTCCAGGAAGCCGGCCTTGCCAACGTTGCTGCCACGGTCATGAACCTTCATGGATTTGAGGCCCCTGATCACTATGAGCCGACGCTCATTGAAGTTGACCACAACTGAGGCAGTAGATGACTCTTATCGCAATAGAAAACCATTGCTTGTGGCTCCCATTCTCAATAATCCATATGCCAGTGTGCAAATCCTTCATCCTGCGTCCAAGTCCCGTCATTTCAGTGAGCCAATAAGTTCCCCAGGCTGCTTTGCAGTAGCAACACTCCAGCTTCAGGTGTGTTGTGAGCATTTTTTTTTTGGGTGCCATAAACGCCAGGTGTGAATTTGTTCCTGTATTTCTTTCTGTTGTAAATTTGTTCTTATATGCATTTTGCTTCTGAGAACGTCACTACACTACTACACGGTATGGTATTTATCGTTTATGTGCCTTGTATCTGTGGCGACAAAATAAAATTGTTACATTCTTTTCAAGTGCGCACACCATCTTCTTCAGCTGAAGGTGTTTGCGGGACTCCGCTCTTTTTTTTTCTTTTTTTATCATCGTTGACTTGAAAATTTTGATCATTTGTTTTATTTAAAAAATTAATTTAAATGTATAAAATAAAAAATTAAGGTTAAAAATTTTTTTTAGTAATGAATCAAATCTCAACGAAATATTTAATATCTTCTATATCTTTTTAAATAAAATAAATAATTAAAATTATTAATCAAAGTTAACAAAACATTTAATATTTTTTATATTTTTTTAATAAGACAAATGATTTGACTAAAGTCAACGGTGAAAAAAAAACAACGTAGGGAGTTTTTATCTACAGCACCACTCGTAGCATTGCTTCCCTCGTGATAGCTTTCCTAAAGCAACTATCGTTTATTTACAAAACACCAAAAGGAAAATAAGTAGTAGTTTCTTGTGAGTCATGCAAACAATCATCACAATCAGCATGCAAACCACCGCAGAAGATAAAAGAATGAACAGGAAGGCAAGAGGACGGTATGACATGGCATTGCACAGGCAAGAGCTAACCATCAAACAGCAGTTGACCAGAACCCAACATAACAAGCTGGCTCCATTCGAACAATCAAATCTCCATTTCTACACCTAGTATGCCGAATCTAAACAAGACATGCTATCGGAGCTTTGACTCGTTCGATTTGCTGCTTCGGAAATTTGAGAGGGAGAAGAATGACCTTGATGCTGGAAGTACAAAGTGAACAGAGAAATGTGTTAGCCGTGACTGAGATAAAATAGGCAGTGTCAACTGTCTAGGATCTGTTACTCAATGGCTGGATATTGTAGGAAAGCATGTGAACATTTGGCAGTGACAGAAAAATGTTCACTGACATAACAGTTATAAGAGATTTGTGAACGGCACATCGTCAAGCAAAGACACTAACCTTTCGTTGATGTGGTAGCTCCAGGCCTTTCACGCAGTTTGTCTGAGTTCATAGAGTTGAAGCTGCCGGTTGTTGATTGAGCTGAAAATGTAATAGATTCACATTTAAGGATAGACCAATGAAATCAGAATATAGACCTTTGAATATAATTGAATCAAGCATGAAACATGAATTGCTATCTCATTTCACAAACACCACAAAGTTGAGTTCTTTCACAGCGATTAAGTACTATAGAGTTTGTAACTTCTCTGCAACAGGTAACACACAGCTATAATAATTCCAGCATTTAGATATGTGGTTTGATGCAGAGACTCAAATAATACGATGCCAGTTGGGGCAATGATAATGCCAAAATGTGTACCCAAAATTCCAGCTATCTTACTACAGAGATTTAACAACAGTGACACTGAATATGAAACTATCCAAGATCATGGTTGTCCTCAAGATCATTGGTAAGAGAGGTACCTGATAAGATGCTATTAGTCTTTGAACCATCAAAAGTTCTCCTGCTCGAATTCACACCATCACTGGTACCTCTTGATTCATCAAACTCATCTTCTCCTTCAGAAACTACCGACGGGCTAGCCCAACCATTACCATTAGTGTTGTTGTCTCCTTTATTTTTCCGAGCAAACTTGAGAAGCCTCTTGAATCCTTTAGGAGAGTCTTTATGAAAAACAATAGCAGGTGGGTTTTCAGCATTTCCCCACTCAATAATTTCGGGTTCATTGCTATCTGCTTGCAACATTTGTGACAATGAATGACGAATTCTTGGGCTTGATGATTGCTGTGGTGCAATTCCTGGTGAGGTTACATCCTCAGCCACTACATTTTCACTCTCATTTTCACTCGCATCAGTGACTTCTTGTTCTTGATGCTCTACTTCTACCCAGGCAGCTGATGAGATGTCCATGTCCTCGTCAGGAGGTGGTGCTGGGCTGGGAGTAGAGGGCTCAACTAAGTCACAGGAGTCCATTTCTGTGGCAGTTATGCTTGAGGCCGGTTTTTCTGTGTTTTCAATATTCAAGTCATTATTGAGCGAAATTTCTAAACGATCATCAACATCATGTGCTGGTTGAGCAAGATCAGCCTCCAGTACCTTATTGGTTGGCTCGATTGTAACAGATTGGCCTTCAGTATTGATTTGCACCTTATCTTCAGCTTGGCTAACACTTACAGTTTCTTTTGACGAGTTATCAAGTTGAGGCACCTTACTTTTCACAGGACCAGAACAAACATTCTGACAACTCCCAGTGGCTTTTTTCAAGGGTTTAGATTCTAGTGGCACAACACTGCTTTTCTTAGACACCTTACTTTGCAATCTTGGCTTTGCAGTTGCACTTGATTTTTCTTCTGAAGCAGGAGAAATTTTAGATACTCTACTGGTCTTGGTTGCCAATTTTGCCTTCTCTTCGGATCGTTTTACAGTTGGTTTTCTGGCAGTAGCAGTGTCCTTGCTCTTGGTTGCGTGAAGGGTTTTTTCCGCTTTTAAAGTTGGCTGCAATGACGAGGATGCTGCCGAAGTCTTCCTCCGGTTAGCTGGTGTGGACGTTGAAGCCACCCCAGGAGGGCTTTTAGCTTTTTGTGCAGTACTTGTAGTCGATTTAGTCAAAGACCCACCTGACCATGAACTACGTGTAGCAGGAGCAGGCGATGGTTTTGGTGAACTTTTTCTAGGAGTCTTTGAAACCACTTCTTTTGGTAAGACTGGAGGTGACGAATTTCTTCGTGCCCTTTGTGGAGCTGGTGAAATATGTTTCTCTGTTACTGTGCCAGTTTTGGGAGTCGTTGCTGATTTGTTGAACCCAACCTTTTCCTTCGAGGGCTTCATACTCACCTCTTTTACTGGCCTTCTTACGCCTTTCTCAGTCCGAACTTTTGTCTCTGGCTTCTCTCTATTCTGGCCATGTGAACTACCTTTCTTCTGATTGATAACTTTGATCCCAGAAGCAGTGGCATTAGCGCCTGCAAACTTTCCAGGCATGACCTCCATCATTTTCATTAACATCTGATTAAGTTCTGCTTCCTTCTGGCGGTTCCACTCAGCAGAGGTGATTGCCCTACCGCTGCTTTCCTCCTGTCCATACTTTCTCTGTTCTACGTGGGTATCACTAGGTATATCACTCTCCATTTCTGACCCTTTAATATCAAGACAGTCAGCATGTTGTGTTAAACCTTCAGGCTCAGGTGTAGTGACGATGTTTGGTGAACTATCCAATTCAGCCTTCATTTCAACTTGATTCTTGTCAATATCAGGAGCCATGTTATAAGATTGCATTTCAGATGTAGAATCCAATACTTTTTCTTCGGACTTATTCTTCAGAGAATCACCCATTCCTGCACTCCATCTTCTCAGGACAGACTTGGTAGCAAGCAAGCCAGCCTTTTGTTTTTGAGAATCAGGATTTTGGTCCTTCTGCTTGCTCTCAAAGAGGCTGATTGCGTCCTGCACACTCATCCTTCGCACGTTATTGTCAGATTTTCTCAGGGGCTGGTCAGCTTCACCACTGCAGGTGCCAGTTTCATCGTCTTTATCCAAAGCAATTCTCTGACTTGGAGGGAAGTAACTGAGGCTCTTGATGGCAATCGCTGTTGATCTACGAGATCCTGATCTCCCAATTTGAACCCTCCGCATTGGAGAAGCAGATCTTCTTGGTGATGCAGATCTTACAAGAGGTCGGCTTCTTTCAACAACCACTTCACCTTCATCACTAGACTCAGATGAATCATCACTTTCTGTTGAGCTTTCACGCTCAACTTGTGCAAGCTTTGCTGGTGAGACTTTGTTGGAAATAGTCCTCTCAATATTGGTCGTGGGACTTGTATCATGAGCTCTAGGTGTGTTTTCACATTTCTTGATGTAATCAGCAGTAGAACCCTGCTGCGTTGGTAGCACAGATGGCTGGTAATCCGAAATCAACAGCATGCACCGCATCAACCAACTAGCAAATGCGAAATACCAAAAGTTAATATGTTGCCTCATACCATCCAAAAAAACATGATAGGTATAAGATATAAATATTAAGTCAACCTAGTTTTAACTGATCAAGATTTTAAGGCCCTCCAATAATAAAGACTTGAGGGCCTAAATGGATGAAAAGAAAGGTAAACTGCGACCTACCAGCTACATATATAATTTGTTATTGTACATAACCGAGTCGTCCTTTAGCAACATACCTAAACTCTGATGGTCCAAATTGCTGAACAAAAGTAGACAAATCAGATATCTCTCTTGTCGACAACTTAGAGCCAGCTGCTTCATTCAATAAAATACAGATCTCTTCTTTCAGTGCGGTCAACCTCAAATCCAATGCTCGAAGTAATTCATTCCTTGCATATTCAACCATTGGAAAATGTCAACTTAAAAGACGGTTAAAAAAAAAGAATAAACTGGAAATGAAGATACTTTACTTTGTAGCCTCCGAAGAATTTGGTCCAACATTTCCCTGAAAGTGATTATTTAACAGATGAATGTGAGAAACAGAACCAAACAAGGTACAGCAGTGCAAAGTTAAGGCCATACAGAAGTGAAAATCACCTGTTGTGCTATGGCACCGGTACCAAACAACCCCCCTGCAAAGATGGGATATCAGACTTCATTTTAAACCTCTATTCAACAAAAGGTTTTTTTGCGACTCTATTGAACAAAAGTGGGATTAAAGAATATATGAAGCATTAAGCCTAGATACATCGAAACATCAAGATATTTGCATTATCAAACAATTTGCAAGAAGACAAGGCATATCATGTGTACCAAGTTTTTGACTTATCTATATTTAGGAAGTACAAAATTATCAACTAGTAGCTCTGTTTTTTTATTGTTGACGCTTTCTAGTACAAATTAGTGCCAATAATAAAAAACAGAGGCTTTAAAGCAGCTGATAGAAGGAACAGTTGTAGAACTTATAGCTGACAACTATTTCTTTCATGAATAGTGATAAGCTAAAAAATCACTGGCAGTAATAAATTAATAATCAACACGTAAATGATAGGTCACTTTCAAGGTAACAATAGGAAATTTCAACCAGCAATGGGTGAGGACCTTCTTACAATAACATTGGTAGTAAAAGCTGAAATACAGGTAGCAGTACAACTGTAAAAAATGTAACTACACTGGATAATAAACTACAGCAAAGCAGTGCAAAAGGTCATAATACATATGCACTATCAATTAAAACGCCCATGAGAACATACCAGAAACAGCACCACTCACAGAAGTTGGATGCTCCTGCAAAACGAATGCATTTGTTGTTAATAGTGGATTATTATGCATTCCAACATCCAAGTGAATTTACATAACATATTTTGTAGCAAACAAGTGATACCTTTAAATACAGTGACTGATGAAACTTTCTAGTTTCCTCAAGCTGTGACATCTCGTCTAAGACTCCGTTAACAGATTTTGACGTGTCAGATGAGTTTATGACATCCAAGAATCTAGAGGGGAAGTTAAATTTGATCAATTGCTATAACCTGAAGAAGCATAAGCACCTAGTAAGAACGCAAATACCTCTGTAAGGTGGACTTTGTGAACCAGGAAGACCCTTTTCCATCCCCTTTAAATTGTAGTTTAAAAGTGCCACTTGATGAACATGACTGAAATTTTTTGGCATCTTCCAAGTGCAGAACTAGCAGGTCAAAAGGACCAGACGCTATCAGCTCCGTATTTCCCTGACTACAAGCTATTGCCTCGTACCTAAGAAAGGAAATGTTTACAAGAAGATCAGAATGCATGCATCAGACCTGATTGTGAATCATAATACTCTCCATGGCAACTGCAAGATGCAATTTATAACGAAGAGCCTAATTTTAGCAAAACCGAGCCATAAACAACTGAACTAAGGGAGCATAAAGGCACAATGAATTCCTAAGATGTGTAGACCTTTCTAGTGGAGGGAACAGTGTTTGTTTCGTAAGACTCACGTATTCTTGAGGCTATAATTCCCTTCAAAAATTTCTATACGAAACCAAAAATTCAAAGCAGAAAATCGAGAAAAATTCTTTGGAAAAATCCCTAGCCAGGGTTTACCTGTTGTTGGCCGAGGATACTTGGAAGACAACAGAATCAAGCTCCACGTCGTTAGCAACTTGCATTTTGTTTACAGCCTTGAATAGATGCCGCTAGCTATAACTGTCCCAACATAACTAATCCCTCATTTACTTCCAAATCCTGCAAACATTTAGGGGGGAAAAATCTACGTCAGCAATCCTATACAAGAAATGGGTATGGGCCAAAAACGAATAACAGAAATTCCGATGCCAATGTCATAGACGCCGATCATTTTTCACATCAAAGGGGTACCCGATTACCAAAACTACTCCACACAAAGTACAGGCCCTTCCTGAAACCCAAATCCTACACACAAATTATAAACGATCATGTTAAAGAAACATTTAGAAATCTGATCCTACGTTGCCAAGTCTAATCAAACCCCACACAAATTCTAAACGATCAGGTTAGAGAAACCTTTAGGATTCTTGTTCTATACTGCCAAGTCTAATCAAACACCAAATGCTTGTAGCTTATGCCCCCTTGCTCGCACTCCAGAATCTCCGCTCATAACTCGTGAGCACAGATCGGGTAACTAGAAAAAAACTTAAACAAAGGGAAGTCCCATCATGTCGGATCTTCAACCCAAGCTACCTAACAAAACAACGACTGCATTGCATAAACAACTTTCGACATCACTCGACCAGAAATTATTCAGAGACACGACAAATCCTGGATCCAGAAAACAAAAACCAAATCCGAAACCAACGAAATCCAAAACCCCCGAGATCCAGCAGCAATAATCTACGCGCACTAAAGAGAGAGGATGCGGATCCGAAGGCGACAGCGGCTGCTCGCCGACTACCGCCCACCCTTCGAGCCGAAGCAACCCACATAGAAACCCAACTAAAACACACCAAAAAATCTATAAAGAAAAAAAAAGCGTCCGAATACGAATGCCTCACCAGATGGAGAGGCGGCTCCTCCCACCATCCGGTCCGGCGCCGCGCTACTCGGATAGGAAATTCGAAATGCAGATCGGGAATTTCCTGGTGCTGTTTTCTTCCTGGCGAGTTGCAGCGGAGCGGAGTGGGGACTGAGAAATGGACGCGAGGAAAAGGGACAAGTGTGGAAGGCGGGGTTTAAATGACGAAGGAGCGTTGGACGGTACTGGCCCTGCGAATTGCATGTATTTGCTGTCCTGCCACTGATGGTCTGGTGTTTCGTGTGTGCTCCGTGGAGTGCGCCTGAGGTTTGAATGTGGTACCAGCAAGAAAGCGGGCGTCGGTCGGTGGGGACTCGTTCCCACCAATGGACCAAAATGCCCTCGAGAGGAATTATAGCATTCATTAATCATTTACTCATTGAAGACTAATTCGTTCCGTACTTTTTTCATTTGACGGTGTTGATTGAAATTGATATTTTTTATTCTTTATTTTATTTGCAAATAAAATATATTATATATTTTATTATGATTTAATTTAGAATTAATTTTTTTAAAAAATATTATTTTAATTTTACATTTAAACTATTTTTAAAAATAAATATTAAAGTTGATATTTAGGGTTTGTTCAGCACAATTATATAACTGATTATGAAATCGTTTATAGCTTATTATTAAGGCTTGTTTAGCATGGATTATATATCTCATTATGGAACCACTTATAGCTGATTATTTAATAAAACAGATTATTTGCTTATAAAAAATTATATGTATAATCTATTTTCTTATGTGTGTGACTGTTTGAAAAAATAGGTTATGCTAGCAGAATGAAAAAAGTGATTATCCTATTTTTTAGGTATAATCATTTATTTAATTTAGGTGTTTTGACACCCATAATTATTTATGAAACATAATCAGTTTTGATAATCTATTACATAATCCATGTCAAACATGTCTTTAAGAAAATAGATTATCTACTTATAAAAGATTATGTATATAATCTATTTTTTATGTGTGTGACTATTTGACAAAATAGATTATGCTAGTAAAATCAGGAGATAAGTTATTTTTTTCAGCTTATGGATTATAGATTATGCTAGTATAAGTGAAAAAATAGTTATTCTATTTTTTGGGTATAAGCACTTATTTGATTTGGTGTTTGACATCCATAATTACTTATAGAGCATAATTAGTTTTGATAGTTTAGTATATAATTCTTATCAAACACATTTTTAAAGTCAATGATGATAATTAAAAAAGAATGAAGAGTGTAATGTATAATTAATCATTGCTTTAATGAATCTCAGTTTTGTTCTATGAAATCCTCCGCAGATTATTACTAGATGAGGTAGCAAGTCTTGTTTCCATCCTATAAATTTTTAAAGTATGGTTTCTAGGTATAAATAATTTGGCGAAACTGTTTGGAGACTGATTTTTAAAAAGTGAATTCTAACCTTTTAAGTTAACGACCCTCCTGTTCTAAAAAGAAAGGAGGTGGTGTCAAAATGTCATAATCATCCAAAAATATATAGTGAGACTTTTTATGAGTAAAAAAATTAAATTTGATTCCTGATTTCTCTCGCACTATCAGGAAGCTTTGCCAAACGCTTTTTTGAGCAGATGTAATTCTTGACTAATTATGTTGAGTGATTATCTAAAATGAACTAAGTGTGTCTAGAAGCTTAAAAGAATAGCTTCTCTTAATTTTGTAAAAAGATTATTTGCCCTGATTGTTAGAGTATATCATTGAGAGTCAAAAAAAATATTTTGAGCTGGAGAATCACTTCTATTTAAATAATTACTATCAAAGAAGCTCTATCAAACTCGTTTCTAAAAAGACTAGAAAAAATGACTAAAGGCATTTTATTTTATAAAACAAGTTTTTATCAAACTGGAGTGATCCAAACAAGAGTTAACATGCTAGTTTTATTTAAGAATTGACTATTGATCAGTCCAAAAATCTGTCAAATTTTTGAGAATCAATATGATTACGACACATCGCCTCGTCCTGTTCCCTCATATTCAATCGGGCGGTGTCACCCCAAGCACGCTTGCATCCCCAACCCCAACGCACGAGCTCACTCCCACCCCATTTCATCTTGTTGGAAAGTCGCCACGCCGATGCGGCGATGCATCGCAAGGAGCACTAGCTGCCGATGATGGTAGACTGGTAGTCGCCTGACCGTACTGTCCGTCGTTAACTCGCGACGCCCATGCTGCTCCCAGGCCCTCATATATATCCATAGGTAGTAGCCAGCAAATTTCCTTTGAAATATCTGTCAACAAAACGTATAGCAATACTCTTTTTATTATGGGAACGAATCGTAAATCTTCAAGGTGCGTTTTTGCACGGTGACAACGCACCGAGATTTGTGTCAATGGAGAATCTGGGACAAAGCATCCCGGCCCCGGGTACCAGCTGCGATTTACTCCATCCCAGCGGAGAAGGTTCTTGCACGGACATTCCATTTCACGGCGTCATCCCGGCCCGGGAGGGGTGGGGGGGTGGGGGACGCTGGGGTAGGTGAAGGCAGGCTGTCCTCCTCCGGTCACCATGAATCGTCGTTCTCCGAATAAGGACCGGTTGTCGGTCGTACTGCCGTCGTCGGCCTCCGTACTGGTACCAGCCGGTGCGCCGCCCAACAACAAATCGACGCCACGGCACAACGTTCGCATCCTCATCGTCACCCATTCAACCCACATGTGGAAGGTGGGCGCTCTGAGTAAAAAAAACAATGTCCCCCAAGCCTCGGCGCGGTCCCAAACTCCCGTAGCTGCTGCGGTCCACGTGCCGCCCAGCTCCGGACGACACCGGCACCGCCGCCGGAAGTCTCTTTGACCGCGGCCGGCCATGGCTAGCGCTGGCCGGGCCGCGTTTCGATCTGCGTAACTGCGTTGTGAAGAAAATTCCGCACCGCACAGCGATCAAACGGTGCCTAGACATGGTCAACAACACGCGACAGACCGCAATTATCGCGGGCAACGGCCCTATACTACCTGCCCGGCTGCCCCTACCGCGACCACCACCGTCCGACGACCCCCACAGAGATGTCCGGGGAAACTAAAGTACACGGACTTTGGTCTGCTAGTAGACAGCATGTTATGGAGGGAGTGACTCTACGTAATTGTACAAACCGTACTGCAGCAGCATGGTTTTCTCGTCTTTTCGTCGCAAAAAAAGCATGGTTTTTTCTCGTCTGAATTCAGACTCAGCATGCAACAGCAAATAGTGCCGGCCACATAGCAACAGCAAAGGCGTGTGCCACGCGTACAGTACGTGTTCAGCTGGTGGCCTGATTCGACCGACGCTCCCCACCCCAATGCGATCGACGGCGACCGGAGGAACGGCGGACGGTCCACGGTGGGCGCTGGAACAGAGACTGCTGCGGGCTTGCGCTTTGCGGACCTGCGGTGCGCACGGCCGCACATGCCGTGTCTCTCTCTCTCTCATCGTCGTCTTCTCGTCACTCTCGCATCCACTCCACGGGCGCTGCGTTTCAGTATTTTCCGCGGCCGCTTGACTTACGTGCCTTGAGGCTAAAAACACGTAGTATTATTCCTCTACGGACGATGAATTCAATTGCATGTGCGCTAGTACCGAGCAAATGTGGGTGTTTTGCACGCCAGCGTGTGAGCAATACTAAAATTTACGTACTTGGAAAGACTACTCCATTCTCTTTGTGCAACCACATCATTTTCACATGTCCATTCTTAATGATAGAGAATAATTCCAATCCAATTAGTATGTTGCAGTATTGTCGTCATTCCGAATATAAAGTCGACGAATGAGCACATTGAAGTCCGAAGAAGGAACACCGCGTTCGTTTATTTTTTTTCATCCACATGCACGGCCAGTCGGGCAGGTACTACTACGTACGTTCAGTTTTTTTTTTGAGCGTCTTGCCTCTCTGGCTGCAAGAAGGTTGCACATGCGCTCACGACATGCCTGTTACGTGAAAAAGAACTGTGTGACGCGCTGCAGCTTTTAATCGCTTGATTGAACCAACCGAAAGAAATGGCACTGCTAGCTATATATGACTTGGATAGGAGGAGTAGGATCGGTAAAGCTGTCAAAAGCTTTGGCCTACCTCATGTGATGCCATGTGAGGAGATTGACGACAGAGAGGTGTGGCGGTGAGAAAAAGGCTAGTACGCTGCACTGCACTGCAGCAAAACAGTACTACCTGCGCAATGAACATCGTATTTAGTACGTTTCTTGTGGTTGCTGGATACTGTAGTCCAAAGATGCTGCTGTATAATTAATAATCCTGGGTTAGTTGATGACGAGTAGCATATAAGTAGTAAGTACTACTGTGCAGTATAGTAATTTACATAGAAAGCAGCATGTTGCTTTTTTGGTTTAGTGCCTTTGTTATCAAACTACGATGCTTAAGTCACTGCTACACCCGGCCCGCTTTATTGGATGGAGCTCATCACGCTTTACAGTTCTTGTGCTATTCAACCGGGGAAAAAAAAAGGCTCGTGCTTCTCAGTCAATATATTGGAGAGCGCCGCGTACTAAAAAAAAAATCGAAGATATGGTCGTAGCCTCGTAGGCGTTGCTTGCTTAGCCCATGCTGGCCATGCACGAGAGCTTTATGCTTCTGCTAATCAGTAGTAGTAGTACTAGCAACAATACTGTAGTAATATATAAGACCCCCATATATTAACCCCAGGACCAGGCGGCCAGTGGATCAGATCAGGGTTTAGTTTAATTTATTAGGTGAATGAAAATGGCAATACCAACGACACGTCGTCTTCGTTGTGCTGTGAGGTACACGTTCGTAGCAATCATGTCGTCGTCGGTTAACTACTATAATGACGCTACGGACGCGGATCGTATCGATCGATCGTAGGATCATCCCACCCGGCCCGGCCGGGCCCTCTCATCAGCTCGATCGGGTCCAATGGAGATGGATAGCACACCGGCCAGCGATTGATTACGCAAAGCAAACTGCCTTCCCTCTCTGTCTGTCCCCTTCCCCCCCCCCCCCCCCCCCCCCCCCCCGTCAAAGAAAAAGCCAAAAAGAGGGGGTCGCTCGATAGTGGCATCGTCTGTTGGCTTCCCTCCACCGACAGGCCGGTGCGCGCGCGTGCGATCGAGGGTAGTACTACACGTTTGCTTCATGCCGGCGGCATGCTGCCCTGCCGCGCGCGCGCCGGCGGTTGATGCCTCGGAGTCGGAGTACCACACAGCAAAATGGTACGAGGACAAGCAGTGGGCGTGACGACAAATGTACTAGTAGATGTTATTGCGGGGTCAAATAAGACACGAGTCGCTAATTATTCCGCCGTGACACATGCTTGGGCGTCGTCTCTACCAGGTTTTTCTTTCCTCTCGGGTCGCGCGCGTTGCGGGTTCCTTCCTGCAGCTATGCAGGGTTTGATTGAGACGGACGTAACCCGATTTCTCGCCATCGATCGCGCCTGGCGCTGTGCCTATCGACGTCGTCACCAGAGCATGAAGTGCTGCGCTGTGCTTCTGCTCTCGGGAACACTTTTCCCTGGTTGCGTCACACACACACACACACTGCATGTGCCAGCGTGCGTGTAAGCGAAGCGAAGCAAGCCATCGCATCAGCGAATGAAATAATGGGATTGACTGATAGCTACTACTACGTGGAGCACGCGTCGTGGTGACGCAAACGCAAGCCATCAAGGGCGGCGTGCAGGGGCAGGGAACGCCCCCGATCGAGGGTCGTTGGACGGACTGTGTGCGCACGCACACGCACTCAGCCCGTCAGCCGTCTCATGATTCCGAGGGCGTACGTGCGCGCGCGATATGCTCCGGGAGAACCGGATCCCCCGAAGAAAACAGGAGATAGCATTAGATCTCCACTCCACGTGACGCGCCCTTGTTTTCCTCGTGATGGAAACAAGCGGCCATGCAGACAAACACGCGCCTCCTCCTCTCGGTCTGTGCCTTCAGTCTCTCCTGCTGGCCCTGACCGATTCATATCGATGTAGAGAGAAAAGAAAACACGAAGATGATGTTTGATTTGTTAACGACAGCGAATTAATGAGCATGCATGGGTCCTGGCCACACACTAATAGATTTGGATTTGGCTGGCGTGGTGGCCGGAAGGCCGAGCCATGCGGCGCCTCGACAACACAACAGGCGAGAGAGAGACACATCACGGTTCAGGATTTATCAACACCGGCGCCACACCTGAATCTGAATCATCGCATCGCGAAACAAGGTGCCACGCCTGCTGCGAACGAACCGGGACAGGCAGCTGTACAATACGATGGAGCGATCGACACGCAGTCAGCATCTGGGGCGCACAGAATTGAGGCCCAAATTAAGGCGAACCTGTTTGGTTTATTCTTACATTTCTTCAATGCTCGCGGATTATGGATTCATGGGCGCCGTGACCTGGCTCTTCTTCTTATTCTTCTTCTTTCATTTTTTAAGAACACCGTGACCTGGCTCTTGAAAAAGAAAAAGAAAAACAATAACTCGATCGAGCACGGGCGTTCAGGCCGAAGCATTTCTTATTAGTAGCTTCATGGCTCAACCAAATGGCGCGGTACTTGGGCAATAGCCATGAAAATGCAGCCCAGAAAGTTGCTTCGGCGTTCAGCCCATCACATTTCAAGTCTCAAAGCAAAAAAAAAAAAAAAAGCCCATCACATTTCAGGCACCACCTGCTGCTCTCCAATCTCCATCCACCGCCGCTGCTGCACTCTCAAGTGTCAGTGAAATCTAAGGCGAAGGCGCCATCCCATTCTCTGCAGATAAGGCTCCCGGCGTCGGCCTCCGCAGTCTCCCTCTCCTCCCCGCTATCCCATCCTCACCGGCACGAGCCGTCCAGTTCCAGTCCACTTCAACTCAGGTTCGGCGCACGCGACCGAGGCCGAGCCAATGGTGGCTCCCGCGACCCTCTCCCTCCGCCCCGGCGCGGCCCTCGCGCCGTCACGGGCCGCGCTGCCCCGCGCCTGCGCCGGGTTGGCGCGCGCCGCTCGGGCAACGACGCCTTTCGCCGCCGCCGCCTCCTACCCGCCGAGGCGCCTCCAGAGCGTCTGCTGCCGCGCGGTCGCCGTCGATTCCGACAAGCAAGGATCCGCCGAGCCTCCCGAGCAGGTAATCAAGCCAAACAAACGCGTCAACTGATTGACACCCTCCTGCCTGTCGCACTGCGCCACTGACACTGATTGCCGTCTTGGCGTTTGAGGACAGGAGAAGAAGCCGCAGACGTACTACTTCGTCGTGGCGAACGCCAAGTTCATGCTTGACGAGGAGGAGCACTTCCAGGAGCAGCTCGCCGAGAAGCTGCGACTTTACGGCGAGCGCGGCATGGAGCGCGACTTCTGGCTCGTCGTCGAGCCCAAGTTCCTCGACAGGTTCCCCAGCATCACCAACCGCCTCAAGCGACCTGCCGTCGCGCTCGTCTCCACCGACGGTAACTGGATTACGTAAGTGTCATGATTTCCATCCACCGGACTAATGCTAATGACGCGTGCAGCTCAGCTGACTAGTTAGGTGCCTCTGCCAATGTGCTTATGCATCACACACGGCATGCAATGCAGATGCATCTGTCTGCAATTATCGAACAGCGTTCATATCCTTGTCAAGAATTTGCTTATGTGTCCAATATGCATCTGATTGATCCTTGCCAGCTAGAGCTCACTGTAATGCGATTACATTCAGCTAGCTCTTGATGATCCTGCAACTATCCTGCAACATAGGTAGTAGTTCCATTTGCTCCTCATTCTTGAACAAGTACACCTCTGAAGTCTGAATACGTTTGTATGAATAAAAAAGGATGCTAAATGACTTCAGTTCATTCAGATTCAATTCAACTACTTCTTTTAGGAAGACTTCAGATTTTTAGCTTCTGTATCTGCTATACAGTATTTCAATGGCGAATTATCAAATTCTATATGAAATCAAACGATTCATGTCCTTGGTGCACCCTGATGTTTAGTTTAAGTGTTTTTTTAATCAAGTGATGTTTGATGTTTCTTAACATATTGGAGTAATCCTACCCCCAAATTTTATGTTAAGACTTGGTCACTTGATCCTGATGCAACCTTAGTGATTAGATGAGAAAGTAACTGAGATAAACACAATCAAATTCAGACCACAGAATATGATAATGAGATTTCATATCTGTGACTTAGTGTATTGGCATGCCCTGTTGGGTGTTGGCTTGCTGTGCTGACGTGTATAAAACAGCGCTATCATCTTTATCATGCTGTTATTAACATGACTGGTCTTACTTTTTTATTTTTGTACAATTTGACTACCCTTAGTTCATAAGCCATAAATTCATAAACGAGCCCTACCAACTTTGTATTTCTGTTATCAGTATCAGTATCTGCACCTATTTTATTATCTCTGCTGATTATTTGCTTATATATTTCTCTGGTGAAGTAGAATGCATGCAATACTTAGCCCTTAATACTCTTCACTTCACTCTCGTTTCTGTTGTCAGGTTCATGAAATTGAGGCTAGACAGAGTCTTAGCAGACCAGTTCGATGCAGAATCAGTTGAGGAGGCACTGGCTTCTAACCCTGCCGAGTTGAAATTTGATAAGCCTGAGAAATGGACAGCTCCATACCCCAAATATGAGTCTGGATGGTGGAAGCCTTTCTTGCCTCCGAATTCTAGCAATGGCACGGCCTAGAGATTAGTCGCAATCCCTATAGCAATGTAATCTTTTCATCATTCCATGTAAGTGATGAATGTAATTTCAAGCTTCACGCTGTTTCTGTAGGCCTCGAGGTTGTGCGAGTACAGTTAGTTACCCTAGTCACGAAGTTTTGGTAATACCGAGAAATATATGGTTTTGCTCTACAAATTCATGGTGTTATTAGTATCTCTTTATGGATGCACATTGCTGCGGATCATTACATTAGCCACTGCCCCAATCTACCAGGTCAAAATAACACTTCCGATCCACCCAACATACACACACACACCACCCAAAAAAAATAGTCGTAAATTACTGAATGTTTGCACTTCCGTTCCTAAAAAAACTTTGACTTGAGATCTCACGAATTTGATTGTGCCAATGCAGGGGTTAAATTACGTTACAACAACAACAACAACAACCAAGCATTTTAGTACTAAGCAAGGGTAGGATAGAGATGGAACCAACGAAATCCAACATAAACAAGACCCACAGGAAAACAACAAAAGAGGACAAATGATGGAAGACAAGCAAATCCAATATACTCAAAACAAACAATGAGAGATAAAAAAAGGAAAAGCATCCAAATATAAATGACTGACAAAACAAACCGGTGGAAGACAGAACATGGGTTAATACTAGATAGAACACGCTGGCTTATTATAGTTTATTTAAGTTCACAATAATACTAGATAAAAGTTTCATGCTCAGAATGCTTTATCAAAGCAAGGAAAGCATAACCAGATCACAATTCCTACATCAGCAGGATAAACACACCAGATAGTTAGAACATACTGAAATTATATGTCATCGCCTGCATTCTGACAACACACAATAGGACTAATTCTCAGGCCACTGAAACTAACATAAACCTACTTGTCACAAGGTACTGAGCTATTGATTGCTCCCCCTCCAATCCTTAGATATTTTGGGCCTGCAGAGGATCGAAGGGAAACCTGTGGATGAGCATTTGCAATAAATTAGCTGAAAAAATATGCATATTTATTGAAAAGAAAGCGATATGTGGCGGCATCATCATGCAAGCATGTGGGAGTTGGTTTCTTTGAATATTTAGTTAGCCTGCTGTCGTTAAGGAAAAACATTTGCTTGGCTGTTGCATCGGTCTTGAGTGTGATTCTTTGAATATTTGATCGGCTTTGCTGTCAGCAACGGAGAAAAAAAATTGATCGGTCGGTGTAGCAATGTTCACGTAATTTAGTAGGTACTCATGGAGAGGCATGGTATGTGGCATATGTGAAGCTGCGACACTGCATTTTTTGGTCGTTGCATTTGGGTAGTGCTGGTATCTCAAATGTCATCTTTCAAAACAGAATACTATACTTCTCTTTTTTCCTTTTCGAATTGTTACTGATGAGCCTGACACTCTGTTTTTTTTCTTACAAATTGTTCACATGAACACTCGAAATACTCTAAAATATGCACTGATGTGTCCCTCAAGTATATATGTACTGACTTTTCCAATTTGCCAATGTGAACAAGTAACCGCAGTGACAGAAGGACGTGAGCGAAAAATCACCAAGAAAGCGATGGAAGATGAAATTGGACGGAAGCTATCATTGTCAGCGTTCATCTTACACATAGATTAAAAAAATTGTAAATTAAATCAGGAGTAGGCCAGGGTGCATGTGGGCGTATGGCCGCTGTTTTGGTTGTTACCGGGATTCTCAAAAAACTACGAGGAGGCTGAGGCAGAGCAGAGTCAAGAGGAAGAAGAAACCCCACGGCGCGATCAAGAAAGAAGATGCGCCAAGCAGAAGAAAGAAACCATTCTACGATGGGTAGCTACAGGGTACGTACATACATGGTAGTAACACGCGGTAGCAGCGAGATGGAGGAGGCTGAGGAGGTGCCGTTATGCGCCCCACACGGTGATCCCCTGCATCATGCACTTGAACTCGCCAAAATCGACGCGTCCGTCGCGGTCGCGGTCGACGTTGCAGATCATCTCCTCGACCGTGGCGAGGTTCCTGGCCTCCGGCAGGCCGAGCTTCTTGAGCACGGCCTGAAGCTCGGCGGCGGAGATGAACCCATCGCCGTCCTCGTCGAACACGCGGAACGCCTCCTTCATGTCCCCCTCTTCGTCCACGACCTCCTCCTGCTCCGCCGCCTCCGGGATGGGGCCGAAGAGCGCGTCGCCAAGCGCGCGGTGGAGCGACTCGAAGTCGTCGAAGCGGAGCCCCGCGGCGCCGGCCGGGACGTACCCGCCGACGGCGGCCTCGAGGCCCGCGCGGTCGGCGCCGAGCCCGAGCGCGTCGAGCGCGGCGGCCATCTCGTCGAGCGTGATCTCGCCGTCGCCGTTGCGGTCGAAGAGGTCGAAGACGCGGCGCAGGCGCAGCGCGTTCAGGCTGCCGTTGCGGAGCCGGAACGACGGCGAGGGCTTCTTGGACAGCGACGGCTTCTTCGTGGTCACGGCTGCTGCTGCCGCGGGGGTCGTGCCCTCCATGTCTCGCGAGCGATGTCCCGGCCGGTGTTGGGGCTGGGCTCGGTTCGGGTTTGTGAGCGAGGATTGAATATTTTCTGGAGCGCGTGTGCTGCTGTTATTGGTGGTCACTGGGAGGCACGGCGGGTTTTATAGAAGAGAGCAAACAACAAGGCGGCGACTTGGCCTTCTCCGTGCCAATCAAATTCTTTCAATTTTGGTAGGGCCAATTGGATTGGACGCCTTCAATTCGTATTTCGACTTAAAATAACTCCATGTGGCAAGACCAGTGTCAGCACAACGGTCCCTTATTTTTTTGGCTCATGAGAAAGTCATGAATCATGAAGTTCATTCTGCACGCATAATAGCAAAACGTGAAAAATCTCCTATCCTTGCAATTGCAATACCAGGATAGTCCCGAGAACTTGCTCTAGAGAGACTAATAACCTTGGGTCCATCGGCGAGATTATCGTGATCACAGTTTGCAAATAAAAAAAGAGAGAGATTATCGTGATCACAGTTCCTTGGTGAGATTCCGTCCCTACGCTACTGTACCTTGTTGACTACCTCCGCCGGTTTGGCCCATGTGGCATGTGTGTCCCAATTATCACACCTTCTTCTCTCCTTCTGTCGAACACATCAAGGCACCGACGACGCGGTCTGCATTGCCCTATTATCATCTTGCTGATTATACTATGTCCCTACTAAACTACTCCGTATGCTACTAAACTTATGTAGTTGAGCGCACGCCGGAGTTCCGGGAGCGTGGGCGGGTGGCGACGTGCGGCCTTGAAATCCAGGGGGTGTGCCGAACACGATCCCGGCCCGACGTCGACGCGCGCACTTGCTGTCCGCAGCGCAGTACGTACACCAGAGAACCAGCGCTTAAGGGCCATATGCATCTAGCTCGCGCGTCCGCCCGGCACCGGTGGCTGCCTCTGCGCCACCGCGCGTGCGTGCACGTAGATAGACATCGCATCGCATCCTCCGGCGCCTCCAAAGTCCTGCATGCCTCACCGCGCGCCCCGGCGGTACTACCGTCGCCAACGCTGCACGGCAGCGAAGCCGTGACCGCGGCCAGTCGTACGTGGAAGGCACAACCAACCAACCAACCAACTACCGGAGATCCCGAGAGCTAGCGCGTCAACCGTTCTCGTCATCCACAGTACTACTACTAGACGAGATGAGAGGAACAAAACAACGACAAGTCTGAGACTCTGGATGGAGGCGTGAAGTCTACGCGCCGCGCTGGATAAAAAGGCGTTCCGCGTTCGTTTTCTTCTTAGACCATATACGTATACTCTTACTCTCCCCCAAGCCGAGAGAAAAGGCCGCCGATTTGAGCGGCAGAAATGTCGCCGAGGTTAAGGTACGGTCAGCGTGCAGTAGCAGCGACGACGTGTGGGATTTTCTTAGTTTGACGTCTCCAGGGATTCGGGCATCAAGCAAGGAAAAGGAGGTGCATCTGCGGCAGATTGGGGGTGAAATCGAGGAACCGCGCAAGCAGCATAAGCAGCGCTAGCCAAAAACGGACAAGCGGGCTCACATGTGGCGGTGGTAAAACGCGCGCGCGGAGAGCCGCGGCGAACCCGAGGTCACACCCACCACACACTACACGTCGGTTCCTCGGGCGTCCGGCGCGCCTGTCGTTAATACTGCATTTCTGGCCTCACAGCGCTCTGGCCGGCGGCCGGTTCACCGTCGTCGTGCCCACCAGGCCACCACGGCGCTGACCGGCTGCTTTCCTTCCTCCTCGCTCGCTCGGTCCAAGTCCAAGTCGTTCTGCGCCACTCGTGTGTGTGCGTGCGCGTGCTGTTCAACCATACTTCTAGTACGGCACTGCTACCAGACACGACCAAATACAGTACTTGCATCTGCATCGAAATGCAAAGCTCAAGACCTTATCGCTCCTCTATCATCGCACCTTCCTGAACGCGTGCACCAGTTCACACGCTCAGTAATAAGTCTGACGCGACCCGGCGAGGAAACGGAAACGCTTGTAGTACATCGTCGCAACTCTCGCAGCAGGTTCCCTTCCCTTCCTGTTCGATCGATTCACGTGACGTTTGGCCGTGTTGGACAAACTACCATATATGAAGGGATACGAAGCAGTCTGCAGCGACATGGCATTGACAGCAGCGTTAATTTAGGGGCAAGTGCTACTGCTATTTTCCTCTCGTGTGCATTATAGCAGCTTGGGCCAGTGGGCATATCACGACCGGGCGCGTGCACAGGGTGACCTAGTACAGGGGTTCGTTTGACTATTTTTATTGCGCCGTCGCCGCGGTACAGACCGGTCGCCGTCGCGCCCGTGCCCCGTCACCTAACGCCAGTGGGCAAGAAAATTACGAGGACATCTACATGGACGTGACGGCGGCGCTCGCGTGCGCGCCTTCTTGTGAAAACCACCGCGCGGGGGCGACGCGGTGTAGACGCGCGGTAGCCGCGTCGTCCTGATTGCGTGCACCCTGTTTTCTCGCCCTGTGCCGTGCCGTGGTGCGGGGTGTGGCTCAACATTTAATTGTCCCGTCGTTTATTTAATAGTTACTCCCTTAAGGTTGGAAAAAAAAACCTTTTAAGACAATAAAACGGTCTTTAAAAGTATAACTTTGACTCAATTTTTTTTATAAATAAATATTTATTATAAAATTACCATATGAATACTTTTGTGAAAGTATTTATAAAGACAAATCTTTTCAAACCTATTTATGATTTATATATGAATTTTTGATCAAAACCTTCTCTAAAACAAATTTTTTACCAACCTGAAGGGAGTACTTATTTATCTTTAAGATTAGGATAATAATTCTACTTTTTTATAGTAAAGATGTTGTTTTAACGATGATAACTAAAAAGGAGGCACTGTTTAACTGGTACTAATGGGATGATATAGAGCATTTTTTAACACTTTTGTAAATTCAAAATTGGCTCCAACACGTTTCAAATGAGTGTGTTTTTTGACAACTCTTGTATCTAGGAGCGAAATTGAAAGTGCATAAGGAGTCCCTTTACACAAACCAAACAAAGTTTATTTGTTTTGCTAGTAACACACGAAATATTGATTTTAGAAGTGAGTTTAAAGACCATTAGACATTAGATAATCTCTAAGGCCATCGCGTGTATACTTTTCTCGCCGTCGCCTCCAAAATTCAAGCGGAGTCAAAAAAAAAAATGTATGAACATTTTATCCGGAGCAAAAGTGCGAGGTCAGGATTCAGCTGCCGGCGCCGCCAGGCGGCAAAGGAAACGAGCCAATTCCTCATTTTGGTTGTTCTCACCTGGATGATGAGATATGTTTTCGTTATGATGAAGCGGTTGGATATCAGTATGATTGACTGCTTCACCTTCACCTTTTCTTTTGGGGAAGTTTGCATAGTTTTCAATGCTTTCGTTTTTTTGCAAGGACGTCAAGACGTTTTCTAATGAAATGTGTGTACGTGTACCCGCTGCAAAGCTATGATGGTTTAGATGAAATCTGGGTTGGGCTAGGCCTGCTAAGGGCTTGGTTCTGGTTTGTATTGCTGTCCGATTTGGCTAGGCCTGCTAACATTTTTTTTTCATAGATATTGTTAGTTTATTTTTATGAACATATAAGAAATAATATCATCTATAATCATGCAAGATTTGACTTTTAAACTCAAATTGCAGAAAGAGAATTAAATACTTTGAGAGAGAAATCAAGTTTAATATTCTCTGGAGAAAGTAATAATAATGTAGTAGTACTACTCCTACCGTCCCCTTCCTATATGTAAATTTTGAATTCCTCAGGAGTGTCCTTTTGAGGATTCCGTCCTTGCACTACAATACTGTGGCTCAACCCGGGCTGATTCGTAAGAAAAAGCAAAAACAAAGAGAACCTACACCCCCGCCGCACAATCTCAGATCGCAACTCCCACCGAGGACAGGCAGCTCTACATCAGTGGATCGGCGCCGCAAGCACCGGGGGCTAGCAGCTAGTGCACAGCGGTGCGCTTCCAGAAGGGGGCAGAAGCCTGCCGCTTCCTCCTCCTCCTTCTCCAGGTGAGATCCGAGCTCTCCTCCCCCCTATTTTAGCTGACCTTTAGGCTGGATGTGGAGGGGATGGTCGACCACTGCGCCGGGGTTGTGGGCTGGGATGAGTCGATCACTGCGCGCGGGACGTGGGCGGGGAGGGTTGATAAGGAGATTTCATCACAATCGGGGATGGGGACGGTCACCCAGTTCTTCCTGAAACGGTAGTCCTTCGAAACAACTCAATTGGCAGGTAGTGACGCCACCAATTCCGGGCAGGGGACCAGAGGGGGGAGGGCGGAAATCTCGGAGGAAGAGGGACGGGTAGGGGTCTCTCCATTGGCGTTGCCATATTTCTCGGTCCGCCTCTGATTCGAACTAACAGAACTGTGATGTGCAGGAATGGGCCTGTGGACGTTGCTGGAGGGTTTTCTGCTTCTCGCAAATGCACTGGCGATACTGAACGAAGACCGCTTTCTTGCTCCGAGGGGATGGAGCATGTCTGAAGTCTCAGGAAATGGCCAAACCAAATCACTGAAGGGACAGATCGTCGGCCTCATTTACGCTACACAGTTTCTTAGGATGCCCTTGATAGCTCTTAATGTTCTTATCATTGTTGTGAAGTTGGTGTCAGGCTGAGAATCATTGTCTGGTTTTGTGGTTGTGCTGGTTGGTGTTTGTTCCAGTTCCAGGGTTATGTGATAGTACTCAAAGTTGCTAATATATCTTTATGTCGATACTACTGTGTATTGTTATTACAGTTCTGGTAATTAGTCTGATCAGAAATTTTCTTCATGCCAGCAATCCCTTGTATGACTTCTGAACCGTTGTTAAAGTGTTGATCCTGGCTTGCTCAACATTTTGGTGCCCAGTGTTGTTTGATATTTGGACACTGCTTGTGGTGGGATGTTGTTGCCTCCTAATGCATGTTTAGCACAATAGACTATTCTTTTTTGTGCTTTGAACTTGTACCTGCATTTTGTCACATGTATCAATTATACATCTTTTCCTTTTTCAATGTATCCTGTTAACAATCTAGTATTTTCATGACCATTATACTATATTATTCAGCAATGCTGGCAGTACCTTTCAGTATTGTCAGATGATTAAGTGGAGAAAATGGAACAATGTTCTGTTCTTTTATATGGTGAGCTGCAGAGGGATGTAACTTTTGTTCATCCATCAGGTACACATCATTCCCATTGCTTATCAATCATTTTCATCTTCATGAATTGCAGACCTCAGTGTTTCCAAAATATATTGCCTTATGGTACTCACCTTAATTGCTGCTAATGTTTTCCAATACGATGTTGGTTCAAACCATTTTGCTCAGTTGGACTGTTTCATTAATTGTACAGATATCAGCTGTGCTATGAATATGAGAACGATCAAGCATGATTAATCTGAACTGTCTCTGTACAATATTTTTTTTCCCCTCCCGATGCATTTATCAGATTACATATATTTCCCCATCACCTAGTATGATCACATACTGCTTTACATTATTGTGCGCCAGATGATACGGCCCCTCAGTCGATATATAGAGTTACTTTACACTTTGGTTAAGGTGAGGTCTACACCAAACTCTGGTTCCACGATGAGTTTCAGTGTTGGAGAATGCTCATAATGTGGTGAGAGCTTCAAAACAAACTTGGAGATGATGAGAGAGATCAGGATCTTTAGCTCAGCCATAGCAAAGCCCTGGCCTAGGCAGGTCCGAGCCCCCGCGCCAAATGGCAAGTATGAATATAGGTGTGGTCTAGCATCAGAGAAGCGCTCTGGGTTGAATTCTTTTACATCTGGACCCCATAGTTTGGGGTCAAGATGCATCGTGGAGACAGGGATGTAGATGTTGACACCTTTTGGTATATGTACACCACCAAGTGTTAATTCCCGGAGGGCCTGCCTTGATACAAAGGCTCCTGCTGGGTACAACCGCAAGGTTTCTTGGATTACCATTGTCAACTACAATTACAAAGAAGATAAGGAAGTTAGTCCATCAATGACAAAATTAATTTGTTGATGATAATAGATTTGAATTGATAGGCTTCTAACGTACTCATATATTAAATAATCTGATGTTGATTACTAGGCGACCTGCACCTCCACTAAATTTGATTAAGACTACATTAATATTATTTTACTTTAGTCACTTTTAATTTATTTCAGAGAGAGAGGAAGCAATTATTGTAAATTATTCTACTTCAGTTCATGCATAGCAGATTACTTTGATTCAATTTAACATGTGAAGTTTGCACTAATTCCCAGTAAGCCTACCTGTTACTCACTAGATTGGCATGTCATTATAACCATTAAAGAAGGAATCAAAGCTGAATCTTCTAGAATTCACCACTGTGGTGCTCTCAAGCATTCCCCTTTCTTTTTGTCAGTTCAGAACTAAAACATTACTGAAACTGCATATGCAAATTATAATAGAGCGTACACTTTTCATTTTCTGAAGTGATTGAGAATCTAGTGGTTGGCCTCGACAGATCTCATGCACCTCTTCCCGGACACGGTCCTGCCATTCTTGGTGTAGTCCAAGGAGCATTAAACACCAAGCAGCTGTCACAGCTGTGCTCTCATATCCTGCAAAATATATGCTCTTGCAGTTGTCAACTATGAAGTTCTCCGCATCACTGAGGCCCACCTGGCTGCTGTTTGCGCTATGAAGAATTGCACTGAGTAAGTTCCTGTCTTCTCCACTTTCATTCACAATTTCCAGGATTAGCTTGCGGACTTGTTTGTGAAGCTCCCACGCCTGCTTGTTCCTTGTTCTGGGAAGGAATCTGCATGCATTCAAAATTTACATCTCATATACAGATATGAATCACTTTGGTAGACAACTATCTTAAATTTTGTGCCTGTACAAGAAATTAAGCCCTTTGTATGTTTGTGATTCCCTCCTAACCTTAGGCCAGCCATTTCAGCTAAAGCATTTGGCTTTGACACAGCCTGCTGTAGTTCTCTGATCTTTGAGAAGATTTTATTGCCTTTGATGTAGCTGCTTCCAAAGCATGTTCTAGAGATTACATCTGCAGAGTAGGCTCTTATGTCATCATCGATCTTAATGTCTGTGACTCCACCATTTGCTTCGACTCTCTGTTCCCACGATTTGAGCAGTGTTTGTGCAGAATCGGCCATCAGATCCACCATTCCCTGAGCACAGGAAATTGTTAGGATCATGGCGGCATGAAAACCGTATGTTGTCTACCTGTTTGTTGTTCTCAAATCTCTTGACTCTAACTTACTCATTAATGGGTACAGTCTGTATGAAATAAGATTGCCCCTCTGAGGACTGTAACGTGTTGCTCAGAAAGAATGCGGCACATCTGAAAGTGGTCCTAAGTAGGAAATTATACCACATTATTATCTGACTGGATCAGAGTACTGTAGCATGTCTGTTGCGAGTGGTCCTAATTAGAATATTTGTCCTGGATTATCTAGCTGGATCATAATGATGCAGTTTTTTGTGCTAGCTCTCTTATTGAACTGCTATTCTGATTTATGCCTGCAAATAAGTGAAACATGTAGACCCACAGCTTAATTGCTGAGACCCACTGAGCAAAATGCCTACATTGCCTGATCTGAAAGTGACTGAAGTCTATCCCAAGATGGCCTGTAAAAGCTATTTCTGCAAACCTGGTTTCTCAGAACGAACATGCCTGGATCAGTCAGCTGACCCAGTGAGGCACATCTGAACATGCATAATTTCAATTTTTCACATAGTTTTGTTTTGTTATTGATGTAGTTTAACAAATCATTTTATGGTACACATAATGTTGACATCATGAGACACTCGTAACCTCATACCTTGACCTTGTCCAGGAAGAACTCAGGGGCGATGATCTTCCTCTGGTGCAGCCAGGCCTTGCCGTTGGACTTGAGGATTCCGCCTCCGAAGAGGGGCTCGTGCGTCGCCTTGAGATAGGAGCTCTTGCCGAGGTCCAGCGACACGCAGAGGTTGATGTCCCGGACCACATCAGGCCGACTCACGTGAAGGAACACCGCGTTACCCATGGAGTAAGTGAAGATCGGGCCTGCATTATTTCAGTAAAACCGCACAGGTTTAAGCCAGGCTCGGTTCTAACTTCTAAGCATAGCATGACAAGCAGGTTTGGAAATCGAGTGTTCGTGTTTTGTTTTTTGTTTTTTGTTTTTTTTGTTTTTGTTTGTTTTTGTTTTTTTTTTGTTTTTGCTTCGAGAGGATCGTGATCAGGCTTCAGAAAATGTACACTTGTACAGTATCAGGTACGCTTCTGTTTTCCTTCGAACTGTTACTACTGAAAATATCAGACTGCTTCCGCGACCGCTCCACCTGACCCGTGCCCCCGTCGCGTCAGCCGAAAGCACACGTCGTTTTCATTCTGCCTAGCCGCAGACGGGGTTGGAGCAGGCGCAGGCCGCAGCCGAGCCAACCAGGGCGCGGAAGGAAACCGTCGTTCTCGCACGGGGAGCACGACGCAACGGCCCGGCCAGCCTGAGGCCGATTGATTGATTGGCTCGGCGGTGTTGGGGCACGGCACAGGAGGAAGCAACAGGTAAGAACGCACGCGCGGCCGCTGACCCGGGCCACGTGCGCGCCACCCTGCTCTCGGTACCTGGCGGCCGATATCACGCGCGCGTGAAGTTGACATGGCCCTCGCTGGGTCACGCCAGAAGCCTTTCCCCTATCGATCAACAAGTAGATAAACCTTGAAGAGGGAAGGCTACCGCAGGAAGGACAGCTCGTGGAGATAAACCAATGGCTGCTTACTCATTTACCTTTCAAAAAAAATCTTTCCCTCATTATCTTAGATGAGAGGAATGCATAATCTTACTGACATGATATGTCGGATTTGCGCGCTCTGATTCGGGAGAAAAGCAACCATATCGCGCGGTTGATAAGCTAGCTCAATTGTCACTAATTTTTTTGAAAGACCCAAGCGTCAATAATTGAAACAATGGAAGAAGTGTATCATTTCCTTGTGTGATAGCATATGCTACGGATTGGATGGGAATGGGATGCGATTGCTATTTCGTATCTACTCATTCTGTTCTTTTTTCTATTAACAATGTTTAGCTCTAATTTGAACTAAGCAGCGTGAATAGAAAAAGATCGGAAGGAGTATATAGTATATGAGTGTGAAGAATCCAGAGCAACAAAATAGTGTCCGAAAGATGCACAGTTTCGTTCCAGATGAGCTACATACAGTATATATGCTGCCACAGTACGTGGATTGTCATTAAGTGCAGATCGCGCACATGCACGCATCATCTTTAACCAGATTGTTGTTAAGTTCATGCACCAACCACCTTTTGCCGTTTTGGTGCAAAGAATACACTGTGCCCTCTACTTGGCTTACCAGCACCACCACCCGTTTCTGTTTTGTTTATAATTTTTGGTCTCTTCAATTCTCTGTGCTGCGGTTGCCCTACCGTTTACATCTGCAACTGCACTAGAGTCCAACAAAAGAACCTGTACGCCCGCTCACCTAATCTACTACTGTAGTACAGTGTACACTCCCTGCAGCTATCCAACAGAGTGTGTAACAGCGACAGGCGACAGCAGAAATAGCTTAAGCAGCCGGAGGCTGCTATATTAACGGTAGATCAGTGAGCTGTCGCTACAGCTAGAATTAGCGTGTGATCAACATCAGTATACGGAACAACCAATGGGCTCGTTTCGGATGGCTAGCTCCCCAGTTTAATACGGCTCAGCTAGCTAGAGATGTGCGCTCAGTCATCCATCATTACCGGGTCCTTGATAGAGATGATGACAGTATTCCTGGCGATGACGACGACTCTAAAACGAGATGTGGTGAAACTTCTGTCGCTGCAGAGTTGTACTACTAGTGTTCAACAGGGTTCCACAATCTCTAGTGTGTGGCCATCTTATTACTGATGCCTGGTGGACCAATTAGTGAGCGAAACATGTATCACTGCTACTGTTAATCAATCATGAACTTCTTAACCCCAGAGAGAGAGAGAGAGAGAGAGAGAGAGAGAGAGAGAGAGAGAGAGTCAATCCTGCTACCGTATGGAATTCATATTCAGGGCGAGATGACGAGGACACGAAGACAACTACCGAGCAAATTAAGCAGGGGACACACACACTTGTTATATGTGCATGTGGCACGAACGCTATATTGAAGAAGCTAATAAGCTTAGCAGCATATGCGTAGCGTACGTTACGTACCGTGCTCTTTCCTCCATTTCTCGTAGAAGGGCAGCACGGCGGGGCGGTAGTCGTGCACGATGTCGTGCCCGCCGCCGTCGCGGCGTGCCGCCACTCGGGCCGCCTTCGCGGCGGCGACCGCTTCCCTCATGTCGGCGAGATTGCCGTAAGGGAACGACGGCGGGGGCCCGCTGATGCCCTGCCTCCTGAACGCGGCGAGGACCCGCCGCGGCGCCACCCAGAGCACGTAGTAGAGGTACGTCGCGAGCCCGCACGCCGCCACGCAGAGCAGGGGCAGCAGCACCTTCGCCGCCGCCACCGCCACCGCCATGGCAACAGCGGCAGCAGCCACGGCGTCGTCCATCAGCGCTGTTGTATCTGTGATGTGTCAACCAATCAACAAGCGCGCGCTCTCTCTCTCTGTTAGTCGTCTCTCCTCTCTCTCAGCGTGATGGATTTATCCTTGCTGTTGCTGCTTGGTCGTCCTCTCTCCTCTCTCTCAGCGTGATGGATTTATCCTTACTGTTGCTGCTTGGTCGTCCTCTCTCTATCTAATGACAAGCAGATCACTAGCGGCACGCTTCTCTCTCTAGTCTATAGCGAGCGTCAGGTGTGCATGTGTTTCCTGCTGGTAAGAGGGCTTGGTAGTGTGGGTGTTATATATGCTGGGCCTGGTCAGTTAAAAAACAACTTCAATTGCTCACTAAATTTACAGCTTATATATGTTGGAGTTGCTGAAATGGGAAGATAAGGTGGTAGAGTACGTCCAAATGCCACCCTTTCATTTGACATTAACGGGACTCTAAAAAGTGGTTTATATTGAAAGGCCGGGTCGTCATACTCACATGTGTGCGCTCTCGCTCTGAGACTGTTTTTGGACCACGCCCACGCTGCGCCAGAGCTATCACACATGGTATAAAAAGGTGCACTCAAGGTCTATCCTCCCTCAGCCGATTAGTTATTTTCCAGCTAGGCACAACACAGAGAGGCTTCCCGCCTCAACTTCAACTCCCCCTCCCCTCCCCTCCCCCCATGAATCCTTCTTATACGAACGACCAAAGCTAGAGTGTTGCTTTGCCAGATTTTGCGCACGAAGAAATCGGACTAACATCGTCGTTTTCGTGCGTTCCAAAATGTAGGCTTCCTCGTCGGTGACAACCCAGCTTTTTAATTTGTTATGGAGATTTGTTATGATGTGGCATCGGTTTAATCTCCAATCAACATCAAGCTATATATAGATAGATCTCTTAGTTTACTACTATATATAAAGAGACTGTGATCCAATCCATTTCTCCAAACCCATTTGATAGGTTTCATCAAAAAAAAAATCCATTTGATAGATCTCTCAGTTTACTATAAAGGGTGGCTAAGAGACTGTGGTCCAATCCATTTGATTCAGCTAATCTCTTTCAGAGGCTCTAGCAATGCAACCACGTTCCAGCAGTGCTCGCTCGCTAGTGCATTTCTCCTTCATCCTGCTGCTGTCCGCTACTGGACAAAACTCGCCACAATTTATTTAATTTTACACATGCCGAAAGGGGTTAGGTGTTCAGATATACGACTATTGTAGTATCCAGAAAGAAACCGAGATAGGGACAAAAAAAGGAGAGGTGGCGCGCCTGTAATGGTCTGTGTGTCAACTCTGTGCCGTTGCCTGTGCGCATCGTAATCATCATTTGCTGCCGGCATGTTTGTTTATTTTTATATAATGTACCCGCATGTTTGTTGCTCGATTTCGTTTGTGTAATGTATTAGGTATAAATGAAAAGGAATGGGGGGCAAAGGATAGTGCCAGCGGAAATCTTTGCGACTACTAACGAATGCTCTATATTGTCAAATTTATGGGACGACATGGATTGAGACATTTGTTTGGGTTGATGTCTTTTTAAAGCTGACATCGTCTTAGGACTTGTTTGAGAGAGCTATGCTCTAAAAATCAACTATGCTTTACAACTTTATTATGGAGCAGCTCTGCTTTAAATTTATAGATCCAATACAAAGCGTTTGACTTAAAATTTAACTCCAGCTCTAGATATCTATAATTTTGATTGAAAAGGTCTATTATACTTCTATAAAAATCTATATTATTCTTATTATAAATCAATATATTTTATACGGTATAGGTTCCTCTGTATCTATGTGAGATTCGTTCGATTCAGAAGAAAAACGGTGAGAAAAGACAGGCCCTTATTAACTTATTTTTGAAGCCAATATCAAGTTTTCTTTTTTCCTTTTTGGTTGCCCTTATTTTTTTTTTAAAAAAAATCATGATCTGTTTGTTATCGGGCCTTCTTGAGAAGAGAAGGCTTTTCTCCCCCGACTTCGTGAGCTACAGTCGAAAACAGAAGCTCACAATTTTGTGGCGATGCGATGGGCTGGTCGGCCACCCCAATTGGGCCTTCTAGGAAGGCCTCATTCGCTCCTCCTCGTTCCTCTCAAATTTCTTTAGGGCTCCTTTTCTTTATTGAAAAAAACAGATAAAAAGCATCTGTTCCCTTTCTTTGTACAAAACAAATATCTTTCTCGATTAAAATTTAGTTAAAACATCTAAAAATATATCAAAAAGTACAGGTGTATTGTTAATGCAATAATGTATTTTTATGCAAAGTTTCATTTCCTAACGAATTGTAGCAAAGATAAAAGATAATAATGTAATTTGACCGATGAGATCTCCCACAAGCGAAAAACCGGTTGCCACTGCTGTTCGTGCGTGGATAACGTGTGTCTCCGGAGAAGAAGACACAGCACCGCCTCAAGCTTAGCATATCTCGCACGCCCCACGCAAAGCAACCACGATCACATGGTACTAGCATACAGCAGGCAAAAGCCTCCAAAAACGAATGTCTTCTTTTAAAAAAAACAGATTCAGCCATCTAGAAACGAATCGTTGCGTTACCCACGCCCACACAGATGGGTATCAGGATAGAGAGAGCTGTCGCCTATGGTATGGTATCGAAATTTTGTGGGAATTCCATCAATTCCTCAGTTCCTCTACCTCTACCGGGAGGAAAGTAAGTCGAAGTGACAAATTTTGTGGGATTCACGCACGGACGTAGTTGCAGAACTTTCGCATGCACAGCGGTGGACAGTAGCAGCCGCCCAAAGACTCGTCCCTGCAGCTGTCTACTGTAGGTGCTTGTTTCTGGAATTCCTTGTTTCTCTGGACTCCAAGCTTAAAAAACTGTTGCGTAGTACTGCCCTGACGGTGGGCTGAGTTGACCCCAATTAAAACGATCTATGAAACCTTTTTCAAGATTAGTCCTAGTCAATAATTGCAAGATCTGAATTTTTTTTACTACTCCGTATTTGAATTATTAACGCCTATTAAACATCAATAAAAAATTATAAAGGTAGTAATTTATTATTGATAAGAACTCACAGCGACCGAATGTTGACCAATTTTTAATTATTTTTAAAATTAGTTCAAATATTTTAAATTAATTATAACAAAATATATACTTTTTAAATAAAGTAGTAGTAACATTTTTCAGTCTACGGACCCATAAATTTGTCTAGGTACGTTGAATCTAGTAAACATTCGTTGGGAAAAAAGAAAAAGAAAAAAGAAATTAGAACACCAATAGAAAAATGGAAGAAAAGACCCTTTTCTCTACAGTCAGTTCAACTCCCCTTCAACGTCGCTACGCTCGGGCGAGCCAGCTCTCCTCCCATCAACGCCGCCGCCGGCGAGCGCCATGCGGCCTTCTTCCCGCATACTTGCGGCGGGCCGCCTCCTCCGCGGCTCATGGTTTGACCCCTCCCAGACCGCCGCCGCCGCTGGATGCCGGCGGCTCAACAACGGAGCCATTAATGGGCCGCGCGGGCCGATGCCTCTCCGCAGCTCTCTGCTCGGAGACTTGGGACCGAGCTGTGGTGTTGTGCGGGGGAATGGCGCCACCTTCGGTCGCCTCAGCAGCATTCTGCCGGATTTCTCTTGCCCTCCGCAGGGGGCTCAGCCTCCTCGTGATGCGGTAATCTGTGCTTACCGGACTCTGGGTGTTAGCGAGTATAGATTGGCGTAATATAGATGTTTTAGTGCCCTATAACAAAAATTTAAGTACTAATAGTGTTGCTTCTATAAAGTTGTCTTGTCTGTCAAAGGACAAAAGTAACTGCAGGGAAACATCAGTACCATATTCCTCGAAGAAACTGCTGTTATATATTCTCTTCAAGAAAGATGTTATTGTTTATGTTTCTCATCATTGATTTATACTTTAGGGATCAAAACACAGAAGTATAGCTATAACTTTTCTGCATTTGCTCTATTGCCTTTTGAATTATTGCTTATCAACATTTGGTGTTATGGGAATATTGTAGAGAGGCCGTGCATTCTCCACGTCAGCCAATGCAGTGGCAGCTGGAAAGCCCAGTAAGGACAAGGCGCAGAAAAATATCTCGAAGAAGGATGTCGATAATCAGATAGCAGATACACAGATTCTGAAAAACCTTGCAAAATACTTAATGATGAACGACAGCCCTGACTTTCGTTTCAGGGTTGTGTTGTCTTTGGGTCTCTTAGTTGGAGCAAAGGTAAAGCTACTTGTTTCAAAACGTAATCCATGTAGACATGCACTCCCTCCGTTTACATTGTTTGACATTAGAACAAACTATGTAGTTCAATTTTGATCAATATCTTTTTGTCTTAATGTCTAATAAAACTGAACAGAGGAGCATGCAGCTAAATATTATACATATCACTTTAGGTGGATGAGCCTTTTTCTTTTTATTGTATGAATTAAAAATAGCAAACCACGACATGCCAACAAAATCCCATCTGATCTTCCATTGAACTTGGCTCAAGATCAAGGACAATAGCCCAGTTTCTTATTTTTATTGGAATGCGGTGGGAATGCATTTCCTTGATACCTGTTGCAATGGCCTCCCCAACTATTTTGTTTTTCCTTTTGAAGAAAAAGGAAGGTCAATTTGGACTGTTCTGATGTTATTTTGGTAATTGAGATAGTTTATGCACAATTCTTTTATCGTTAAATATGAACACAAGGAGGAACAATGTCCCTTCAATCAGGGTATAAAAAATAGTGTCCACTTAAAAGGTGGAAGTCATTTCAACGAGCTTTCAGCTTCCTTACCTGACCCTTTATTTATAATGAACAACAGGTTATAAATGTTCAAGTGCCTTTCTTGTTTAAGCTTGCAATCGATTGGCTTGCAGCCCTTAGCGGCGCTGAAGCCTCACTGGCGTCGTTCACAGAAACTAATGCCACTCTATTGGCTCTATTTGCAAGCCCAGCAGCTGTTCTGATTGGTTATGGAATTGCACGCTCAGGAGTATCAGCATGTACAGGTAAACACATCCATTTTAAATGAATAATTTTTCTCTGCATACACTGTTTAGCATTTCCCTTGCAAAGCTATTGAAGTTACAAGAGCAAATGAGCATGTTCACATATATATCCTGGTAATCCTGATGACTGATCAATTCATAACGATTACTTTTGTGATGCTAGAACTGCGAAATGCTGTGTTCTCTAAGGTGACCTTGAGAGCCATCCGCTCGGTCTCCAGAATGGTAAGCCTTGAGCATCTTTCTCATTTGCCTATCTCAGTGATGTGGTTAAGTCACTCCAGTTGTGTCAAGAGGTTTGATGCAGCCACTCTGCGTTAATTTGCAGGGGTAAGGCTTGCCTCGTATAGTCCCAACAAATTATAACTTTGTTTTGACCAAGTCATTTATTTGTTTTTGTTATGTGATCTTGTATTCTCCTATGTACTTCCGGGCGATGAATTAAGAACTATTTTGTTTGATGAGTATGTTTTGAAGATTACTTCTGAGTTCCTCTGTCTGAAAAAAATGGTTGAATCGCCCTTGTCTGATCAATCTTTTAAAGCTATATTCGTTCTGATTAGGCATTATTAGTCATTCTACGCACACAGATTATACTTATGGTTTTTTGTTCTGAATTTATGAGCTCTTGTTATTGCAGGTATTTTCTCACTTGCATGAGCTCGATCTCCGCTATCATCTAAGGTACTTCTAGGAAGCAAAATTCATGCCTTTTTTGCTTGTCCCTCTGTTTCTTGAGAGAATGTATCATTCATTTTATTGATAATGCTTTGTGGAAAAAGAATAACAGGTAATAGAGCATATACAGATAACTTCAGAGAAGTACATGGGTAAACAATGGACACATAATGTATGTGAAAAGTGATGTGCATAAAATCCAGGGACACATTATTGCCATCATTATTGGCCTGCTTTGCTCCCAATGAGCAGTGTAGTGGTGCTCATTATATAATTAAATCCAACTAACAACAAAGCCTTTTAGTACCAAACAAATTGTTGTAGGCTAGTCGTGATATAAATAAATACGGAATAAATTCAAATATATCATATGTTTGTTAATGAAATACTTTATGACTTTCCACAGCTACACTCTGGAGATTATTTGAAGTTTTTTTTTTTGTTTCCTTACCCACTTTGTGTCTCCAGCCGACAAACTGGTGCTTTAAATCGCATAATTGATCGAGGCAGTCGTGCAATAAATTATATTCTTACAGTGATGGTGTTCAATATTGTTCCCACAATATTAGAGGTAACCATAAATTTCTTGCCCTTTTGACTGTCTCATTCTGTTGTGCATTTTTCCTGTCGATGTCATTTACACGTCAGCCTTTTATGTTACATCACATTTTTCTTGTTTTTCTTCCCATTACAGATTGGCATGGTGTCAGGTATTCTGGCCTACAGTTTTGGTTCTTCTTTTGCTTGGATTACTTCAATTTCAGTTGCTACTTATATTGCTTTCACTTTGGCTGTAACTCAGGTACAGTGAACTCCCAAGATCTTCTTGCTAACATGTTCACTTTATCATGTAGTTCCAGTTAGTCTTACTCTAGCTTTTTTGTTGCTTCTGTTGTTTTCTCACCATTCTTATGCAGTGGCGGACTAAGTTTAGGCAAGCCATGAATGCGGCTGATAATGCTTCTAGTACAGTGGCAGTTGATTCCCTTCTGAATTATGAGGTCATCCCATGATTTTTATTGGTCCGATTCTGGTCCATTTCCCTATATTTCTTCATTCTAGTTTCAAGAACTTATATTCTTGTTTTGATTGTGCACAGACCGTAAAGTACTTCAATAATGAACAATTTGAAGTCGAGAAGTACGACAAATATTTAGAAAGTGAGTACATATATGGATTCTTGGGATAAATCCCGCCTTATATTTAATGAGTTCTTCTTTTGAAAAATTACATGATCCTGAAAAATAGTGAATGATAAATAGGGCAGCCCAGTGCACATAGCTCCCGCTTGTGTAGGGTCTAAGGAAGGGTCTGACCACTTTGGGTCTTTTGTACGCAGCCTTTCCTTGTATTTCTGTTTCCAGGACTTGAATCCGTGGCATCATGCTTACAAGGCAACAGCTTTACCGCTGCGCTAGGGCTCCCCTTCAAACATAGTGAATGATACGTGAGATAATTGTGATGTACTCTCTCTGTCCCAATTTATTCGTCGTTTTATCTTGGACGTAGGAAACAAGGAGAGTGGAAAAGGTGTGGTACATGGAAAAATTGTAGGAGGATAGAATGCTAAATAAATTGAGATGGAGCATATCTTATCATCTTTTGCATCATGATGGGTGTGTTCTTTTAAATTAGCAAAATAAAGATAACAGGTTAGATTTGAATCACTGAATGGATTATGTTCAATATTAAAAAGGATTAAAAATGATAAACATTGCTTTTAAAGTGTTTGAACAAAACAGCAATTTATGCTTACTTAGATTTGATGAATCCCAGCTGACTAATGACACTGGTTGATTTTCTTAAAATAGATCTGATCTATTAACCCTTCAATTTTGTTTACAATATACTCAGATTATGAGGATGCTGCACTGAAAACCCAGAGTAGCCTTGCATACCTGAACTTTGGTCAAAATGTTATATTTAGCTCAGCTTTGTCCACAGCAATGGTTTTGAGCTCATATGGAGTGATGAGTGGTGCTCTTACTGTTGGTGATTTGGTAATATTTATATACAATCCATGACCATTTGTTTCTTGTACCATGTGATTTATGCCATTTTTTTACGTGGCTAGTCCTTTTCTGATTACCTTTAATGGATTTGTTGAAATCGATGCATACAGGTCATGGTTAATGGACTTCTCTTCCAGCTTTCATTGCCTCTGAACTTTCTCGGGAGTGTCTATCGAGAAGCTAGACAAAGCCTTATTGACATGAAGTCTATGTTTCAGTTACTTGAGGTAAAGTCTTTATAGTTAAATTTTGAGTGCAATCATATTCTAAGTACCTGCTATCTTTTCTTATGTTTTAGGAAAAACCTGGAATAAATGATGAGCCTCATGCACAACCATTGCAGTTCAAGGGAGGACGCATTGAATTTGAGAATGTGCATTTTGGGTACTTTGTTCTCTATTAGATTTTTTATACTACCGAGCACCTTTTTCATCTAAACATAAGTAGCGCTTAACTGTTCATAAATTTTAGCTAATAGCAAGTGTGTATTGCCTTTCTTGAACTTTCTTTCCAGCAGTGAATCTAGAGATCAGACAATTCTTTGCTAAGATTCATTTTAGTGATTTATGTTTTATGATCTCACTGTTATTGTGTTGTTTCATGGAATAAGCTCAGCTATTATCACCAGCAACTTCAACTAGGTCAAATTAGTATTTTCCATGGCATTTTCTTGCACAACTGATGAAATTTAGGTTTTAAAATTCTCACTAAAATGCATGCAAAGCTTTATTGGAGCACTCAAAATGTAATATTAAGAAACCTTTTGGCTCGTTATCTTTTTTTATGAATTGCATAGCTTATTATATGGAATAAACAAGAATAAAAAGCTTATCTATTAAAGAGTGGCTGAAGGTTTGATTTCTTCCAGGTATGTGCCAGAAAGGAAGATTCTTGATGGTGCTTCTTTCACGGTACCTGCAGGAAAAAGTGTGGCCATAGTTGGAACTAGTGGCAGTGGTGAAGTTATTTTCTTTACATATCAAATCCTTTTTTACTGTTTCTGTAACCAGACTGAAAATTTGAAGGTTTTATCATCTATTAAATATTATTACCAAAAGATAATTTAGGAAGGTTTATTCTGTAACTTTCAGGTTGTCTGGTTAGCTGGACTGTATCCTGTTAATAATATTTTTTGAACTGTATCCCGTTAATAATTCTGGAAGTCTTGCATTCTTGTGCATTCATCTATAGAAGAGTTTGGTTTGGTATAAGTTCTCGACTCTCGACTGGATTAACAGCAGGCTGTGGTATTTGTATGATAGTGATGGGGTGCCTTAGTTTTGGTTGTCAAAAGCTGTTTATTATTCTATTTGTTTGATGCATTATTAACACTCATGATTCTTTGGGTTGGTGAGCCATTCATTAACCAGACATTTCTCCTGCAGGAAAATCAACCATACTGAGACTTCTCTTCAGATTTTTTGATTCATCTTCAGGATCTGTAAGAACAGCGAAACATTAACCTCTTTTTTAGTTTGCAGATGATCAAGGTATTGTCCATGTCATGGCATATCCGCCTTCAGTTATGTTTGTCTGATTTACCATTCTTGTGATGTGGCAGATACGGATCGACGGGCAAGATATTCGAGGAGTGACACTAGAGAGCCTACGGAAGTGTCTTGGTGTTGTACCACAGGACACGGTAGGTCTTCTGATATTTTTATATGTGTGAATTGTACAGTTATCAAACTTACTAGAGAGTGAGTTGGAAAAAAAAACTTACCATAGAGATGGGGGAAATTTCACATTTCTTTACTTATCTTTTACATCCTACCTTTCCATTTAACATATTACTGTTGCTCTAATCGCTCAACATCTTTTGATTTTTTGTTAGACATTCAAACATGAATCATCTCAAATCACATTAGACGGGAAAAACTTTGCCAGAACCTTGATTTACATTTTTAACCATTTCACCTCTTTTGGTTTACTGTGTTTCTATTTTCCTTTTTCTTCTTTAGCTGTCCCTGTTCTTTTTTATTTTTTCCCCTTTCCTTTCATCATTTGTCTTCTCTGTTTTCCTTGTCTCTTATTTGTATTTAATCACATGGGTTTTACCTGTAGCCTACCCCCAACTTATTTGGGACTAAAAGGCTTGGTGGTTGTTATATAAAATCATTTGAGTAGATTTTAGTATTCTCTTAATAGGGCACTGCTTTAAATTAAGAGATGAAAAACAGCCGATACTAATGAAACAACGCCCCCCCCCCCCCCCCCCCCCCCCCCCCCAACCACACACACACACAAAAACACTCCAGGCTGATCTGTGGGAGGGTGTTACAACAAAACAAAGTTGTACTCAGACAAAAAACACAGAGAAGTGAGGCGACCCAACTAAACTTCTGCAAATCACAAACATGGACCCAGCGCTTCCAGCTCTGTGCTCTTGCAAGACACCATATATTTTGGTCATCTGCAAAGGTGTGCATCAAGGCACTGATGTCGGGGTTAGCACCTTCAAACACAAAATCGTTTTTGTGTTTCGAAAGCAGCCATGAGCACATGTCCACCATCGAATTGAAACCCTTCCTCCCTCTTATCTTTAGGGACGCGTTTGCTTGAACTTCTCCACCAATCTGCAAAGATCTGATCACAATCATTAAGAATACTTAGGACCTGTTTGGTTGTGACTTTTGGAGCTGTAGCTTTTTTCAAAAGTCCGAAAGCCAACCAAAGGGAGTCCCGCTTCACAACAGCTTTGACCGAACGCAGGTGAACAGCTTTTGCCGAATCCCGATCGAACTCTTTACTCGTACGGCCATCGAATACGAAACATACCGCACTCTCTCGCTCTCTTCTCTCGAATCCCTCACAAATCCCGACCGAGGTCGACGGATGTAGGTGCATTATAGAAATTTTCTTATTAAAGCTACAGTCACAATTGTTTCAACCAAACAACTTTCAGTTGTCACCACAGCTCAGAGTTCACAACCGCTTTTCCCACAGCCACATCCCACAACCAAAATTTTCACAGTTACAACTTAACCAAACAGGGCCTTAATATTTTACTTAATCCAACAGCTCATATTGTTAGTGTGAATGCAGGTGCTTTTTAATGACACAATTAAGCATAATATACAGTATGGTCGGTTATCAGCAAAAGAGGAGGAGGTACTACTTCATACCTAATTTCTTCAATTTATAGCAAAAGCATGGTCATATGAGCATGGCCATATGAGTCATCATTTGTTTGTATATAGGTGTATGATGCTGCTCGTCGTGCTGCTATCCATGATACAATCATGAATTTCCCAGACAAGTATGACACAGTGGTAGGAGAACGAGGTTTGAAGGTGAGACAATCTCGTGCGGTGTACCAAATGAGGAAACGTGGTAACATGCTTTAGTTTATATAAAACAACGTGGGGTGTATCTTCATTGCAGTTAAGTGGTGGGGAGAAACAACGTGTGTCAATTGCTCGTGTATTCTTGAAGCAACCTTCCATTCTGTGAGTGAATCTTTCCTTCCAACTGCTCTAGCCTGCCTATCTATGCCCTTTTTGGCTATAATTATTTTCATGTAATGTATGTCAGATTATGCGATGAAGCTACAAGTGCTCTTGATAGCACCACAGAAGCATCAATTTTGAATTCACTCAAGTCTTTATCTGCTGATCGCACCTCAATCTTTATTGCTCATCGACTCACAACAGCAATGCAGTGCGATGAGGTATGCACAACTGTACATCCAATGAATAATACTGGTTCAACATGTGATGACATTTCACTTGATGCGAAATTCACAGTTAATATCAGAATGAAGCTTTTGTAACTTCTTCTAGAATCTCAATATCCTTTTTGTTTCAAACACCCCCAATGAATTCAAAGTAGTGCATTCTTGTCAGATTCCTCTGTCACTTAGCCACTTTCTTTTTCAAATATGACTTTCAGATCATTGTTCTGGAGAATGGAAAGGTAGTGGAACAGGGACCACATGATTTTCTTCTGTCACAAGGTGGTCGGTATGCAGAATTATGGTCACAGCAGAACAACAGTGATGCCGCTGATGCTGCTGCAGTTAGCTTAGAGGTTTGATTGATGGTATACGTCTTCCCCTTCCCCTATGCGAGGAATATAACCACTATTCAACGAGAGCAGGTTCCACTAATCTGCGCTGTAAATGGAATAGGATTTAAAGATATGAAGTGAATGGAAAGTCCCAGTTTTGGTGATAAAATTTCCCTTAAAAAGAGAGCAGATGAGCAAATTCTCCTTTAATGTAACAGTGTAGGAGGTTTTCTTTTTTTCTTTTCTTTTTGAGGGAAATGTTTCATGTTTTTCTATGATAGGAGATTTTCATGTAATGTAACAAGGAAATAATCCCAGTAAATATTTCAATTGGTTCAACCAGTCATTTTTTATTTCATGGAATTATTAATGCCTTAGTCGTGTGTTGCTCTGATATTATTGCTTTGGAAGCAAATTCGGCCGTTATGTTTTGTTATTGAGTTTTGTTATGGTGCTTGGACGGTACCTCTCAGTACCTTTTTTTTAATTAATCCTAATCATTGATATTAAAAAATTAGTACTAGACCCACTTATTTGATACCGATCTACCACTTTAAGTATCTTTTAGTGGGTAACTTCGTATTCTTAACTGTTCGATTTGATAAAATGAACGGTTACTATTAATTTCAAGTACCGTAACAAACCACTTGGTTATTTTGGGTACCAGAAGAGTCCGCCACACTCCATGTTTTTCCCCCTTCAGAATCTAGACAAATAATGTTACATCAATTTTATCTAGCATACTATAATGGTCAAAATTGGTCTCTGCTTCACGTAGAAGGGGTTAACATGGGTATTACTGCATTTCATATTGTATACTTAAACTGGTCTTACTCTCGGATTGCCAATATGCGATTATTCTCATAGCTGCTTAATTAACATTACGTTTAATTCAGTAGACATTAAATTTAAATTATTTCCAGAGGTGATGATAGCAACAAAATTTGAGGAATTAAAAGGACTTGGTAAATTAAAATTTATACGCTACTGGATGGAAATACTGTATTTTACAGTTTTTTTCTTTACGTTTTTGCCACCACAGTGGCAAGACAGCACCAGTCACAGTATAACAAAATTGCAGGTTATAGTTGATATTGCTCCGGTTGGATCAGCATGACTTTTCAAGCAGATGATCTATCCATTACGATATGGTATGTACTTGTACAGCAGCGTCTGCCAATTTAATTCTAATTAAACTGGGCCATAACTAATTGTAATACTTACTTCAGTGCACACTCTGCGTGCGTTGTATCTAACTTTTTTGTTTTTGCTTTGTGCCGATTAGCTCTTGCCGAGAGTTATTCACACTGTAACAAGATTCCAGTTTTGAAGATGTTTCACGCTCGGGCGAGGAACAGGATGAATTCTGCTTCTAAAGGCAAGTTGCTGCTAACTTACAGCGAATGCCTCTTAGAAGCATGCTTAAAATAGCCCGTATGCTTTGCCTCTCATAAGCTCAAGTACAGTATATATACTTTTCACAATTTTGAGGTACTAGTACACTGTTTGAAATCATCCATTTGTTTCCTTCCAAATCTCCTTTTCTTTACCAAGACATCACTCCTTTCTACTTTAGCTGCATTCTTCTGTATCTGTAACAGTCATCGCAGAATGGCAACCCTTAAAAAGGCCTAGAAGATCCATGGCATTACGGTGCCTCAATATTCCAGTAAAAATTTCCATTTCAGGGTGAGACAAGTCACAATACATCGGGATCCAGCTGTAAAAATGGGATACAAGTTCAAGACAAACGCATTGCCATTGCAGCCAACAGCACCACCGTCTTCCCCTCTTGTTTTCTTCCGTACGTTCGGCTGTGGAGGACGAATGAGGGGTGCAAAGATGTCTGGAAAAGGGAAGAGGCGAAGCGCTAGACTGTTGAAGCTTGAGGAGCAGAAGAACAACGACGACTCGACCGTCTGCCTCCTTGATCCGTGGCAAATCATCCGGAACAGCATTTCCGGTTCGAGCGCCCGAGGGAAGAGAAAAAGGAATGAAGAACTCCAGGTGAATTTCGTAAGCCATCATTGGGTACTCCCAGACTTCACAGATAGGTTTAAGTGTAGCTCTGTCCTTCCGGTGTTAAATCTGACAGATGATCTCTCAGCAGGTGCAGGGAGGAGCTTCATGTAGCCACCAACCATTACCTCCAGATAATAGCAGTAGTACGAATTTTTTGGTTCTTTGTGATCTCTGTACAACTGCGTTGCCTGTGGAGACAATGTGAATTTCTCTCTGTTTTTATTTATGTTTCAGATAACTTACCAAGCCAAAGCTCGGTAGGGCAAATAATCGAGTACATCCTTGATGAACTGGAGATGTACATCCTTTCTTTCTTTTTTTTCTTTTTGCTTGTCAATCAGGCAGCACATCCTTTCCAATTCAATTTTACTTAAGATTGTTTCACACTTTTGTTTGTTCCATCTGTTTGCAGGAGGGACAGGCACGAATTGTTTGCAATGCCAGATGACATCCAGGTAATGAACGAATAAGTCTGAGTTCTCTCTTCAGAAGAGAAGACTGAAACACAAACTTGTAACGATCTTGATGAGCCTATTTTAGTGTGACAGTCTGAAACGTCCACATATTGCTCCTTGAAGGTGACAGATTATGCAGAACGGGTAAACAGGCCAGGTGACTTTGCAACACTGAGGCAGAAGAACAAGGATGGCATGTACATGGCACTGGAACACTTTGAGGTCCATATGTTTAGAGTTACACGTTTGCCTACCTCTTTTAATAGTTTTCCATGATTGAAAATGAATTAGCTAGCTCTTGGGTCTCACGGTCGTCATTGTACCATTGTAGAATGATGTTTACATGGTGTTCCAGAAAGCAATGACGATGAACAGCCAGGACACCGTGCCTTTCAGAGAGGTTGGCTTGTGTTGTGTTGACCTAATAGTTCTTAATTTAGCGCATACTATTGCATAAAGAAGCCCCTGGAGCGAAGTCACCTCCCCTCTGCAGGCCATGTCGTTGCTGAATCAAGCCAAGCATGTGTTCGTGTCCCTGAAGAACAACCAGATGTACTCGGAGTCGGAGATCGCGGCGTGGCGCCAGAGGCACCTGGACCAGCCGATGACGCCAGCAGCAAGAGAGGGGGGAGACGTCGGAGTCCCAGCACGCCGTGCCGCCGCAGCACCGAGGAAGAAGGGCGCCGCCGAGAAGAAGGCGCAGGCGAATGGCGAGAACGTTGTTGGCTACTCCTTAGACGACCAGTGCGCGCGGCAGGGAGGAGGAGGGAAGGAGACCAAGGGCACGCCACCGGGGAAGAAGACGAGAAAAGGTATGAAGCCCGCAACAAGGGAAGGGACCTTCAGGTTCATCAGACACTGAAATGTAGCTGAGAGAGACTGAGACGCAGTTCGTCGGAAATGTATCAGGCTGTGACGATGCCGGCGTGGCGGCGCGAAGAAGGCTCACCTACAGTGATGACAAAGCTGGAGGCGATCAAGCCTGGCGGGCGATGGAAATGCCTGCCCTCCAAGGCCGGCAAGTTACCCTTCAAGATGTAAGCGCACCACCTGTGTAAATTCATTTCTCCTTTCCAACTAACTGAAACTGAAGATGAGAGATGTGGTGCACGTTGTTCAGCAGCTGCAGGAGCACGCGTACCGCGAGAGCCTGCAGCGCTTCGTGCGGCACGCGGGACTCAAGGCGCGAGTGGCCGCCGAGTTCAGGAGCCTCGAGTGCGCGGCGCGCGCCAGGCACAGCCCCGCGGCGCAGTACTGGGACCCCGGTGCCGGCTTCCTCCTCCCGCACGGCTACCACAACCACGACCCGACGCAGCGGCCTCCTCTGGGCGCCACCGACCCAGCGCCGCCGTCGGCAGACCGTGCAGTTTTGCCGCCGTGCAAGCTGGAGACGGACGAGCTGCTCAAGCTCTTCTTGCTCATGGCCACGCCTGACGCCTTCTTAGAGAGAGCCAAGCAGGTGTTTGGCGACGATAATAAGCGCAAGGAGGGCGCGAGCGCGGCGAAGGGCGTGCGTAATAAGGCCAAGGCTGCGGATCACGAGAAGAACGGCGCTATGGCGCTCAAGGCTGCGGATCACGCTAAGACTGGCGCCATCGCGGCCAAGGCTGTGGATCGAGCGAAGACGAGCGCTACGGCGCCCAAGGCTGCTGATCACACGAGGACCAGCGCCGCGGCGGCAAAGGCTGCGGGTCACGCGAAGACGGGTGCCACGGCGGCAAAGGCTGCCGATCACGCAAAGACAGGCGCTGCGGCGGCAAAGGCTGCGGATCACGCGAAGACGGGCGCCACGGCAGCGGACAACGCCAGGGCCGGCGCCACGGCTGCGGAAATGTCTAGGCAGAAGAGCAGCGCTAGCGAGCCAGAGGCCGCCACTTACGGGCCGTTCGCGCCGCCCAAGTTGCTGCTCCCCGGTCGGCTGGGCTTCGGTCAGTTCGCTAGCTCCTCTTCACAGCCCTTCAAGTTGAAGCCTTCCATGTCCAATGCTTCCGGCAAGAAGATTTCCTAGTTGGAAGTTGCAGCTCCCGGCAAATCTTGAGTTACATAATTCTTTTGGTAAAAGTTACGAAATATCGGGCGATTTAGCATCTGTTTCAATGATCGCGCTTCTTCTTTCAAGTCACAGTGGACATAGCTATTTATAAAGTGCAGGCAAATTTACATACATCACTTTTTAGCAAACATATGCATTACTTTTTTTTTTTTGAGGTAACACATGCATCACTGTTGGCAAGTATTTTACATGCATCACTGATTATTCTTTTTAATTAACACGGAGCTTATTGTAAGATTGTTCTCCAGCTGAAACCAGCCCCTCTCAAAGCATTGCGCGGTAGCAAGTCCCACCTACAGGGTAAGGTAAGGTCTCTGCATTAGCTCATCTGGAGAGGCTGGCCGTCCAAAAGACGAGTTGCAGGCGCATGACCATCAACCTTTCCAGTTATCCTTGGTCTTCCTCACTTCTCTCATTGCTTCAATTGCTGATTTGGCGCCAAATTTCACCTGTGAAGTCAATCAATGTATCCTACATAAGCATCCGGAACAAATCCCTTCAAATCTAGGTGCTCTTTATCGATACGAGGTTATCCATTTCTTTACATGTCCTACTAGCACAGTAGCACTACAAAACTAGTATTGTAACAAACAAAAGTAATTAGTAAGCATGTTTGTTCACCTGTATTTCTGGGAGATCGACGCGCATGAACGTATTTATATCAAACTCGTCCCCTATAGTTGAGGGAATTGTTGGTTGATTTGCCTCACGCTGCTTTTGAGCCCACTCAAATTTCTGTTTCACCTTCTCATTGTCCGGCTCTACTGTCAGTATGAACTTTAGGTTCTTCACAGTGTACTGCAAGACAACAAATGAGAAATCAGAGTATGATATCCGTTTATCATTTTTCAGTTGACATTACCGTTAGTACTGAGAAAAGATGACACATATCATTAAATTATGTGTATGAGTGCCAATCCATCAGTTATCAAGATCGGCAAAGAGTGGAGCAGCTTATGGCAAAGACTTTTTGGTTAGCGGAGTACAAAACGATGCACAAGAGGATGCCTTGATTCACTATACAGATTCATTTAGTTAGGCTAGATTATCATGAATGAAGGCCTACTATCCCAACACTAAAAGAATCTGATCTGGAAACTAAAAATCATACCTCATGCCCACAGTAAACTCGAGTTGATTTTGGCAGTGAACCCAGTGTAACAACAAGGGACTGATACATTTGCTCTGCAGTGCCCTCAAAAAATCTCCCGCAACCGGCAATGAACTGTATTTCAGCAAGTCGTCAGTATGAAAACCGTCACCTGAGTATAAAATGCATATAAGTACTAACCAAGGTGTCCCCAGTGAAGACCGCTGGATCTTCCTGCTCTTTACTAGTAATGTAGTAGCTAATATGTCCTTTTGTGTGGCTGTTGGCAGAAACAAAACAATAGGGATCAATAATCAAAAAACAAACAAGCTTTCACAGATAAACCACAGCACATAATCCAATGAAATTTTATTAACGAGCACATTGAGTGGCAAAAAAGATTGTGCTTGGAGGCTGTATGCATTTCAGTGCAAAAAAAATGGAACTGTAAGATTGTGTGTGATTGTGTCACTCCACAGCTGGATGCAGGTTAAAGTAGAGGTAAATTATTCTAGTGATCAGTTGGTCCTTGTGGCTATTGTAGAAGGTTTAGCTTAGCTATGAAACTTGAGTTTAAAAATTGCACTTACATTTTTCTATAATAGCAAGACAATGAAACTGATTAAAAGTTAGAAGGCAATAAGGCAGCATAACAAATAGCATACCATGGTGTGTGTAGGCATAATATCTCAATGTCCTTTCCTAAGGACAACTTGGTACCATTCTCCACCTGATCAGTGCAGCCTTTCACGTTGTCTAGGGATCCTCCAAAGACCTTTATCCCTGGTACCAGCTTCCCCATCTTCTCATTTCCTCCAGCATGATCCCTACAAGCATAACCCAATTGCAGATAAAGTACCAAGTGCCACTAAACTACACTACACCTGTTCGTTTTGAAACACACCTACTATGTCGGTTATCTTCGAAAGTATTAACTACTTTGCATTGTCTATCTTATCTGAAGAAATGATGGCAGTATAATATACATTTGACGTTATAAAAACAGATGAGTGCCGGTAATTGCAAACAGACTACATTATGAACTCCAAACAATCAAGAGTATATGTCAGTCAGAACACTGGAAGTTAGTGTTCATCATTTTTCATGAAACTGTACAGTAACAGTAGACATATTTTGAGGAGTTACAGTATCTATTAGTAGTAGATAGGGCCTGTTTGATGCAGCTCCAAATCCAGATAATTCTAGGAGTTTTTTGGACCTCCTCATACCCAATTCCAGAGTTTCTTGAAGTTAGTGTTCATCATTTTTCATGAAACTGTACAGTAACAGTAGACATATTTTGAGGAGTTACAGTATCTATTAGTAGTAGATAGGGCCTGTTTGACGGAGATCCAAATCCGGATAATTCTAGGAGTTTCTTGGACCTCCTCATACCCAATTCCAGAGTTTCTTGAAGGGTCTATTAGTGAATCATTTTATTTTTATTTCAGTAAAAAGTACAAAATACTTTATTTTTAATCTTGTAAACTTGAGGTCCGCATGAATCTCAGATCTGTAACTATGCCGAAACAGGCCCTTAGTAGTATACCTTTGGGTGTAGCAGCACGAATTGTTTTTTTTTAAGCTATAAATTCATGCCCACAAATCCAGGAAAGAAAAAAAATCTCAAGGCTGTAGCTCTAGCAAGTACTGAGGTCCTGGTAAAGAAGGGAAATAAGGCGATGAACTGAATAGCTGACGGACGAAGTTCAGGAGGATATGGTATACCAGTGGTGATGCGTAGTGAGGACGAAGTCGATGTTGGCGCCGACATCACTGGCCGCCTTGAGAACCTTCTCCGGTTCCACCGGGTCAACCGCAGCAGCTTTCTTGGTGCTCTCATCCACGATTCTTAGGGGGGAGCAAAGAAAAGCAAGAACTCAAAACCTGAAACGGATCGTGGAACAACGCAAAGTAGGCGTAGTTGGCCTAAAGGAAGTAAAACTGCGATGGATGCAGTGATGCAGGCCGGTCCGTACAAGTAGGCATAGTTGTCCTCCAAGCAAGGGACCGGTACGACCTTCATCTCCAAATCCCTTATTCAACTTCTACTGTCTTCTGTCTATGCGAGATTTCTGGAGCGAACGGGTCCGGACGGGGAAACCAGGGAAGGAAGAAGGGGAAGAAGGGGACAACCAGCCAACCACTCCCGCCGCTATGGGCCGGCCCGGCAGGTTCTCGATGGGCATCCACTGTCAAGTTCACGAGGTACCCCACCAGTGCGCTTGAGGTTCCACGTACGGGTATGGCACTGGAATAGACGGTTCACGAATCACGACGTTATATCAACACATCTGTCATATGCCACCATTTTTAAGTATTTTAATTATTTAATAAAATGATATAGCTATTTTTTATAATTTAATTTAAGAAATTGGTAGTCAAAGTAATATCCTCTGTTGTTGTCGCTATCTCACAACATCGCACGACTTTCGTATTATGAAGCTTAAAATCAATATAAATCCTCTTTTTCCTTCGCTTGACGCATAGGAATATCGTCAGAGCGTGCGGCGTATGATAGCGGAGCCGGCCGTGTGCAAGCGGCAGCGCGACAGCGAAGGAGGTGATTTATTGTCAACGATGGCGACGGCCGCCCACTTAGAGGTGAGGGTTTGGACGAGGGATTGTCAATGCCCATCACCAGGCAGGCATAGAGGTTTTTCTGGAGCGGTGACGACAAAGCAAAGGCGACGGTAGCCACAAGAGCGTCCGCGACTGGATATTTAGATAGTCTCTAAAAATAAGAAATTTTTATATAAATAAACGTTGCCCTTAACATATTTATACACTGTAGATAATATAGATAAGTTTATTTACATGTTAAAAAATATGAAAATATTTATTCATACAAGTGACATACATAATATTTTAAAATCTGAGTATTGATTCGACTGCAATGATCGTTTCATATGACCGTCACGTCCTGTTTAAATGCAACATTTCGACAATGGTATAAAATATTAAAATTTACAAAAACAATGTCGTACATCTTATTTTATTTTTTTATGACAAATATCACATTACGTGAGTTTGCAAAAACATACAACAAATTATTCAAAAATAATAATAAATATTTATCTATACAAATAAAATACATAATATTATAAAATTTGATCCGACTGTACTGATCGGCTGTCACATCCTATCTAACAGTGAGTTCACTACAATTACACAAACGCAGGCATCAGGGAGGACTTTGAGATAAAAAAAAAAAGGTTGCTCAGAACCACAAGACACGTGCAACATCAAAGCATATTACTGCCTCTTATTTAATGGGAAGAAAAATTACATTGTGTTCAAGCGCTAACTTATTACAGTATATTGTGTTCAAGCGGTAACGTACTACTTCCGTTTTTTAATTGTTGATACTTTCTAATACCAATTTATACTAAAAAGTGTTAATAATAAAAAAAAATAGTATTACGGTACATTGTGTTCACGCACTGATATATTAAATTGTGTTGAAGCGCTAACATATTACAGCACATAGTGTCCAAGCGCCAATACATCGATAAACATGGCAAAATGGCACAGCAGCCACGCATATCCCTTATTCTCCGTAGTATAGGTACAGTACGATACACCGTAAATTTTGGTGCGCCGGGCGAGCCTCCTGTCCTCTACGACGTGAGACCATAATCTTCCCTCCTGATGGACAATACACCCCTTCAAGCAGATCCTGCAACGGATGGCGGGAACACCGCTCTGCCGGGCGGGCGTTTGGCCAGCGGTCCGTGCCAGGTGAGCAGCTGCCACAGATCAACCAAGTAAGATGATCGTACCAAGACCACGAAGAACGGAACGGAAGTGTCTACTCTACTAGATATTCAGTTAAAAACTTGTGTAGCTCATGCGAGTTGATAGCCATATAGATGATCGGTAGCAGTTACTTTGGCGTGGGAGCCGTCGGGGACGATGCGCCCCTCGCTCTTGAGCTTGAGGTACTCCTCGCGCGAGAACCTGGTGAACCCCCTGTATGAGTATAGTGTTACATATGCGAACATATCGATTTAGGGACGGCTGGGATCATAATATGGCCAAAAAGCACGGTGGCAACGTGAGGAGAGTACGGAGTAGGTACCATTTGCCGCTGGTTATGATCCTCTGTCTCCCGGGGAACTTGAACTTGGCCCTGCGCAGCGCCTCGTTGGCGTGCGCGGCGTGCGCGTCGCGGCAGCGCACGGAGAGCAGCACCTGCCCGATGCTGACGCGCGCGCAGGTCCCCGTGGGCTTGCCGAAGGCGCCGCGCATGCCCGTCTGCAGGCGGTCGGCGCCGGCGCAGGAGAGCATCTTGTTGATGCGGAGGACGTGGTACGGGTGCGCGCGCACGCGGAGGTGGAAGGCGTCCTTGCCCGCGTGCTTGGCCATGTACTTGTTGCACGCCGATCCGGGCCGCCTCCAGCGCCTCGCTGCTCACGTTCTCCTTCTCCCAGCTCACCAGGTGCACGCACAGCGGGAACTCGTCCACGCCGCGCTTCTTCTGCCCCACGTCGAAGATGCGGATCTTCGGGTCGGGGACGCCGCGGCAGTACCGAGACTTGGGGTAAGGCTTGTTCTTGATCTGACGGTAGCAACGCGCAGGCCCTGAAACAGCAAACCACATCGCTCGATCGGCTGATCAAGTAGACGAAATGGAAGAAGAAATGAAGAGAACATGTGAGTTGTTGGTTGCTTACTCCTGCCCATGGCGAAAAGTTGGCGGAGGCGGGAGGTGACAAGTGGAGTTGGGTTCGGGAGCTTTCGGGTTCCGGAATCCGGAGTGTGCGTGAGGGTCTGAGGGAGTAGGGGAGGAAGCCAGGTGGTGGATATAAAGAGGGAGAGAAACGACCGGTCCGGTGCGGTGCGGCGCCGGGCGGGCCAAGAAAGGTGAAGGTGTGTCGACGGGCGACCAATGGCGGTTGGCGGGAGCTTGCGTTTGGGCTGGCCGAGATGCCTAAGTGTAGGCCGTGACGGCGACGCCTCATCGGCGGCGGCTGAATCGTCGTGGGCCGGGAACGGATTCTCGTAGTCGAACGAAATCTTTCGTGGGCAAGCGCCCTACTAGCAAGCAGCCCGTGGTCGATCGTCGCCACGGATGACGCGAACGCGGCGGTGCCAGTCTGAACTGTTCGTTCGGTGCCGCCGTGCGCACGCACTGGGATTCAGGAAGCATATGAGTACTAGTACATGGCAGTAGCCGAATTTGCTTCAGTTCGCCTTCAATCCTGCCAAGCACATTCTACTTGTTCACACTAGAAATCCAGATTGCACACTGCTACTATGCAGGGAAAACCGAACGCACCTTCGATTAGATTACACGTTCTTAATTACGGCCTGCGCTTCTCCCACATTGGCCAACTCGTCGTTTACTACAAGACTGGTTTCGATTACTTGTTGCCCTATTTGGCGATTGATCGCTCCGCGGCGACTTATCAGTTTTTCACGGGACGAAATACATGGGATTGGGTATCTTGAACACGCGGTCGCCGGCGCAGTCGCCCTGCAGGTCGCTCCACTGGTCCCCGACGTTGCCGCGGATCCTGTAGCCTTCGTCCACTAGCTGCTTCCTCATCGCCGACTTGAACAGCGACGAGCTCTGCCCACGGTACTCCGGGGTTCTGAAACGGGCCACGAATTACATGTCACACCGAACTGTAATGTAAGCTCTGTTTAATACGTAATCCGGATGACGTTCTTGACGAAAATCACAGAGTGTGACCGGTCGCCGTTTTAAGAAAAGAATGACGTCGAGCAGTCAAACTGAACGTTCAGCTGTCCACGTCGATCGATGACGCAAGTACGCAACAACGGCAACGGCACCAACGTTCGCATTCAGGTCGGGAAAAAATGGAATTAAGAAGAAGCTGTTCTGTTCTTATTACATTACCTCATGATGAGCCTCTCGTACCCAGAGAAGCCCTCTGCTTCCAGGTTCTCTGCCGTGGACGAGCCGAGAGTCTCCTCGTCCCTCCCGGTGAGGAGGAACACCTTGAACCCCTTGTGCCGCAGCGTTGTGAACAGCTGGAGGACCGGCAGGATCCCCGGGCACGCCCTTCTGCTGGCCCAGTCCTTGAAGGCCAAGGGGTCGTACGCCCCGAACTGCTTGGCCTCGTAGTAGAGCAGGTTGGAGAGGCAGGTGTCGTCGACGTCGAAGACCCAGGCGTCGAGGCCGTCTGCGTCGGCGGCGGCGACCTCGTCGTCGACGTAGCCGGACGCCTGCTCCATGACGCCGGCCAGGTCCCGGAGGTACTGCCCCCGGGTCATGTACCCCCTGACGTACCCGACGCACTGCGGGGGCACCGTGCGCCACCCCCTGGCGTTGTTCGCCTCCACCATGACGCGCCAGCTCAGGCACTCGGCCTCCTCGGGCGACGACGGGATCGGCCAGAAGCACTGCCTCGCCTGGACGGAGAGGTGCGGAAGAAGCAGCAGCAGCAGGAGCGTGAGCTGCCGCCACAAGGCGAGGAGCGTCCGGGCGCCTCCCACCATCGGAGCTAGCAACGCCACGTCCCACGAGGCACGGCGGCAATGACCGGGTACGCAAACTCTGCAGGCATTATCCATGTGTAAGCTAATGGTGCCCGTGCATGATACATATGTATACGTGAACGAGCCATGAGAGATTCAGTCATGTCACCATCATAAACCAACAGTTTCAAGATGTCAAAGAAAGAAGCAAAGCAGAGTCTGAAAAAAGGAAGGATAAAAACGACGGCAGATTCAGTCATACCACCTTGCCGACGCCGGCGCCAACGCAGCTGCAAGGAGGGAGCCAGGCTGGTGCCCCCGAGTACCAAACATCATGTGCGTTTTATAGCCCACGATCGAACACGAAGGATGATGGCATGGCATGGCATGGCATGACTCACCGCCCAATGCAAAAGCAAGCGGCGAATGCCAAAAGAAAAGAAAAAAACAGAGCATCATTACGCCATGGAATTAGCAGGGATTAGGTCCGGGTGACGGCGAGTGAGAGGCCACCTCAGGGTCATTCCCCATTTGCACCGCCGGCGCCTCCTGTGCGCGCCACGTGGACCCAACTGCGCCGCCGCTGTTACGTGACGGCGACATTGCCATCGTGTGATGGCGACCTCGCCCACTTTGGCTTGCCCTTTTGCTCCTTACACTAGTACTACTGGGGCGCCTAGGCGTGCCGCCAATCAAGACAGAGCCCCGGCGGAATGAAACACAATGTGGATGTGCGCCGTGGAACAGCTAAACAAATGGCACAAAGTTTGCAGGAAACGACTTGATTCCGGAAAATGAGGCAGAAATCTCTCGCGTTCTGAGCATCCGGACATCCACAAGTTCAGGCATTTCCATGGAAACGGAACACAATTCTCTCTCAAAAAAGGCTGAGTTCATCTCTGATTGTTCCAAAAGACCAAAAAGCAGAAGTCGCTGCTGAAATTCATTTACCATGCTCCATAGTATTCAATAAAATATTTGATTGGACCCGAGTGCAGGAGTCAACGGCTCCTCGGTGCTTGATTCTAACCAGCAAGGAGGCGACCACCAACTCAGAAAGATTTGGTCGTTAATGGACGTGTTAGCACTGAGCAATTGTAACAGGAAAGGCTAAATCCCGTAGCCACTCACCAATCACCATTATTCCATTAGTGGAGGACGGATAAATAAAGGATAATAATAGCCTAATACAGTTGTCTGGAATGCACTTGAGAAACTTCAGCATGGTCCAGAGAACTAACAGCTGAATTGGATTCTTTGGGGGCAGAGAACGACAGCTACGGGATGGGAATAACGAAAAGCCTGCACCTACCTGCCAATACCATTAGTGGTGTCATAAGTCACCAATCCAGAAGGCACCCAAGGAACTTTTGCACACTAGTACTGTACATCATAACAGATTAGATAATCTATAGCCCCTAGGTGCCGATAGGAATGTCACACGAAAGAGCAACTTGGTCATAAAGGGAAAACGCAACGATTTTGCATTGAGATCGACATGCCATAACATAACTGCAGCTCTAGCCAAAAAATACTGTGACAAAGGTTAATCATCAATAATAATACCTTTGACACCAGAAGCGTATGTTAGAGAACCCGTCAGGGAAGCAAACTTCAAATTGATTTTTTCTTTTCACCCACATATATGGACACAACAGTACTCATGGCTCAAAAATGTTTACAAACATTGCATCCAGAACGAATCTTGATGGCCAGATGTCTGACGCAACAAACCATACTCGATTTACAAGAACAGGTGGACCTTGGGTTAAGAGGTTTTGCCTGTGTATGACTACCAGAATCAATACTTCAGCCAAAAAATGTTATGGAGAGAAGGTGGTCTATAAAGATCTGTCAGTTCTTCATCTTCAAAAGGTAACACGCCTCATCGTTGGGGGTACTAACTCAAAATTGCACTGAATTTAGTGTGTGCCGCTCCCAAACATGCACGGTAGGTTTAACATATGCAAAACTCATGCAGCAACCACTCTGTCCTGACAAGTAGGCTAGTGGCTCGTGAATAAGCCCCGCAAGTCGTTCCAAGTATCTGTCCTGCAAATTGTTGGAAATCACTAGAACTCATAAGAACCTGTTCATTTTTGCCCATACCAATCACAACTATTCCTTTGGATCATTTTTATTTCTTTTATCAGAAGGAATCACTAGTATTGTCACTATTAACATGCAAGTGCATAGGTCAACTTCATGTCACTGAGAAGGCCGAGAATAATCCCACAAGTAATAATAAAGAAAAGTATAGGGAAAGGAACAGGACCTACTTTCACACTATACAAGTGCAATTGATTTGAAGCCACCTTCGCTGATGCTGGTGGCAAGAGAACTGTCACCCGTCTTAATTATCTTGCCATTTTCCTGGAAATAACCAAAGTCAAAGTGCCATCAGAAAGAGTGTGTACCCTATTCTGAAGGAAGGACAACATAACTACATAAGTCCTGACAGAGTCTCAATTGGCATGAAGATAATGAGAAAATCATTCGAATCTGCTGTATTTACTTGTAGTTTCTATTCGAGTGTCCTTTTTTCCATATGGTGATGTGACATTTTAAAGAAGAGGAAAGTATCCCTACACAATCTTATAATGCACCATTATTATTCAAAGTACGGGGTATAAGAAAAACATGACTTTTATAAGATATTAAGAGGCATAACTTTTATTGGAGCAATGGGTTCACCTAGTGCCTTTTTTTAGTAGGCGCCTTTTTAATAAGTGTATGTGGTCATAATCAAGTACAAAAAAAAGTGGGGGCATGCTAATAAATATGAAGGCAGGTATTTTTTACATAATCCAGCACAAATTGTGTTAAACCTGTGCATATGAATGAGCAATGAAGATGAAATGACCAAGTTTAGGACCCAGACTTCCTTCCCTATCTATCGCTTAGATGAGGCATGGATTAGATGGCCAACTATCGCTAGAACTCTTCGAAACCCTATCTCACAGTACATTGTATATACAAAATAAGGAACACATGTTCTGTTTAGAACTGATATATAATGATGCAAAAATAAATTTTATAATTTCATAAATCTAAAAGAAATACCACTAGGAAAAATTACAATATGGGACCAATTAACTGAGACACACATGAAAAGATAGGCTAAGTCGCAAGTGTAACAACTCATTTTTTGCTAGCCTTACCATGATGTGAACAAAGCTGGGCTTAATGAGATCCAAAAGACGTTGGTAATGTGTTATCATCAAAACTGAGTTTTTGGGTGTCAAAAGCCCATTCACTGCATTAGCTACATCTTCGAGCGCATCAACATCTAATCCAGAATCGATCTCATCAAGAAGAGCTAAATCTGCTCCAATAACCTAGATTTACAAACAAACACCATCTATTAGCGATGGAAATCTATTGATGAAACGCAAAAATTGATAGAACAGTACACATTCTGAAAAGACTGGTAGAAATGTTCTCATCATGGCATAAACACCCTCTAATGGAATTTAAAAAAAAAACTACTAACTTATGAAAAATCATTTAGAACACTTAACATGTGATATACTTAAAAGGCCTAATAAAGAATTAAAAGAGTTTTCATGCACAATAACATAAATATGAGGATATTGAACTATGTAGATTTAACACCCAATACACTTAACAAGCCAGAAAGGCCCATTGAAACTCAAATGTAAACACAAGTGAAATGATACTGGTATAAAATTCATCATGATCTTACTGAAAGTTGCAATATCTCATTGCGCTTCCTTTCACCACCGCTAAACCCTTCATTGACATTGCGATCAAGGAACTTGGGGTCCATCTTTAGGGCGTCAATTTTGGGTGATACAACTGAATAAAACTGCATGACAAAACAAAGTTATGCTTTAGCCAGTTATCTGGACATTCTATAAGAAAGAGGAGAAACTATACGCTGCAATTTGGGTAAGATAAGTTCCATTTGAAATGTATATAATGAAGAACAGAAATATACACGATGTCAAGTTTGTTAATCCCTGTCATGCTTTGTTAATCCTTATCATGCCCTTCTTATAAGACATTTGTTGCCGATGGAGTAGCATTGTGAGTGTATTAAAACCAATACAACAATGTATATTCTGTCTTTGTGTTACGAAAAATTGTAAAGTTTTCAAACCTCAAGAGGCCCCAATGCTGGTAGACCAGTCTTCTCTCTGCGAGCATTTACTGCCATGAGCAGAAAATCAAAATTGCTCACTCCAGGAATCTCAATAGGTGCTTGGAAACTCATAAAAAGGCCCGCAAGAGATCTTTCCTCTGGCTCCATCTCAATCAAATCCTCACCCTTGAAGATAATGGTACCACCAGTTACCTCATAATGTGGATGGCCGACAAGAACCTGCAAAGAGAAGATGTAAATATCAACTAAATGTGTAGGTATGTTCCTTAGGAAATCAACATGGCTGAATGGGCAACTTCTAGTAGAATTTGCGAATTCTGCACGGCAGAATCAAGCTCAATTTATTCTAAGTACATGAGTAGCATGCAACTTTTTTGCAGCTCTTTATCTTGATTAAACACGGTCTCCTTTAAATCTCCAACATGGCCACATAATCCACTTAAATCATGCTAGAAAAAAATGTATCCTATTTACCATAGTTTCAATAATAACACGGCGAAATAGGTGCATCAAGGAGAAGCAGTTTACCTTTGTGAGGGTGCTCTTGCCGGACCCATTTTTCCCCATGATCGCATGAATCTATGACAAGCAAACACGGTAGGAAACGAACATCGGTCAATCCATAGCAGCAGGCACAGTGAAGCAATATACCACGACCGAACCGGAACCGGTACACTGACAGCGGAGGCGCACAAACCTCTCCCTCGCGGATGGTGAGATCGACGCCGGCAAGAATCTGCTGTCCCGTTTCCTTCACGGAGGCAGTGAGCCCGCGCACCTCGAGAAGCGGACTGCCCGACGACTCGGCCGTCGCCGCCGCGGCGGCCTGGGAGCGGCGCTTCGTTTGGAAGGAGACGGAGCTCGGGGCCGCAAGGCGACGCAGGATTGGGCGCGATGAGGAGGGCGAGAAGAGGGGTGACGAGGACGAGATCGCGGCGGCGGCGACGAGGGGTGGCGCCATGGGAAGGATGGAAGGTCAGGCTCAGGTAGGAGGAAGGAGCGTCTACGGATGCTTCGGTCGTCGCGACGCGCGGCTCCCTCCGGAGTCCGGATGACGGGCAGTCGGGCACGGCGCCGTAGGCAGACGGCAGTGGCTGTTGTTAATTGTGGGCCAGTTTTGGTTTTGTTTGTGCCGGCCTGTCCAAGCACTCCATGGGCCGCCTCCCTTGTAGTAGCAGTATCCACAACCAAGCCGGGCGCCCATTTTGATTTGAGGCGCGGACAAGGACATTGCAAGTTCGTGGGCCTACCTAGCCCACGCTTTTGTTTTCTTCCGGGACAACAGAGAGAAGCGATGCTCCGACTCTTCATGCATTTTCTGCTGCCCGGAAAAGCAAGGAAAGAAACAAATCTACTGTTACTGTTACCACCATTTAGCATGTATCGAACGAAACGCCAAAGAATTTGGGATGGAGCGGTGTTGTCCTTTTCTGCTCCCTGTGCAGGGACACGGCGGCAAAGCCGGTGGATCATGCCACCGGGTCAGTGTTTAGAATCAATGGGGTTTTTCATAGCTAAAAGTACTAATTTGTACTGATTTTATTAAAATTTATTGGGTCAGCTCACCCCAACAACTACACGTAGCTTTGCCCCTACAGGGACAACAGCGCTTAATGAAGGCTTCTGAATTCTGATGCTTGATGGTCTTTGGACAGTCCATCAGCGTTTCAAATACCAGTGGTAGATCGTACAAAGAAAAACAGCTCATTAAAAATGCTCCTAAAGCATCTTGCATTTTAAAGTCTCGGAGCTTTTTTGTTTGCGAGTGGTCTGAGTTTATTTATGTCCAGTCGAAACCGATCGAGATCATGGCAGATTAACAACTGGCCTCCATTTCTCGAACGGACACAGAGGCTTTGATGCTTTTGGAGAGCATCGAAGAAAGCTTTGCACGCGCAGTCGCAGGCATCCGGGACGCCATGGCTTGCTACGGATCGATTCATTTAGGGATCTCATTAACCAAACAATTCCTATCCAGCCCTTATAAATAAATAAAGTCCGCGATTGCCGCTGGACCCTCCTACTCCGTCTCCATGGGTCCGGAGGTTCACATTTCCCTTTTCCTTTTGCTGGCGTGCATTGCCTTTATCGAGCTTTCGAGTGACGCGATTAATCTTTCTTAGCGAGTAAGAAACTGAAAAAAAAAAAAACCTTGTGGTCAATTCATTGTCGTGCCAGCAGCAGCAGCAGTACATGGACGGCACACGAGAAGCCGGCTAGAGTAACGTCACTACGTCAGCTGATTGAAATTTTTACTGCGATGGGTTTTGACCCAGGCCGCGGAGCGCGGAGCCCACCGACGGGCAGGGGCAGAAGGGTAAATGCGGGGAGCCCTGGACACACAGTTCGGCTGCGAGGAGAGCGTGCAAGCTGCACTGAAGTACTGAACGGCTGAACTGAACCGAAGCTGTTGCGGCTCTAGCCTGTCTCGTTTAAAACGCTCCTCCTCGTCCCCCCGGCTCCGCTCCGCTGATCACCGCACCTGCGCACCGCTACCACAGCGCGCCGCATCTCCCTCCGCCTCCGCACGCAGCGTCTCCAAGGGTTCAGGCCGAGCCCCGCCGCTCTGTTGATCTGAAGATAGAACCCTTCCGGCTTCCGTCGGCGTGCGGCGGAGGTACTGCGCCGCTCTCCCTGTCTCTGCCATTCTCTGGTCTTTTCACCAAGTTTTATCTACTTGCCCTCTTTTTACCTAGTTTTACCTAGAATTCAGAATACAGTCCTACCTAGAAATTTCTGAGTTTATTGCATTTCTTAATTATTAAGAATTTCCGACACACACACACACACACACAGAGAGAGAGAGAGAGAGAGAGAGAGAGAGAGAGAGAGAGAGAGAGAGAGAGAGAGAGAGAGATGCCTTCTCGAATTGGGATAGTTGGGTTTTTCGATTCTTAATGCGCGACTCAATGAGCCGTTGCTGGTTCTGCAGTCAAAACGGGCGTTGCTCGTCCTCCACTTCTTTAGACTTCAGTTACTGTCCGCGAGATTCTCCGTGCAGTTAATAATATTTCCTCTTCGGGGGCTGGAAAATACGGTTTTGTTACGTGCAAATACTTTTTTGTTGTTGTTATTTTCTGTCGTTGGATTTCAACCACGTTTTCCACACGGTAGATTTTAATTGTTCTTAAGAAAATATGGTAAGTTTGTGGTGCACTGTGGAATCTACTAACACTGGCAGTACCATATGTCAGGCCAAAGTACCACGGTAGTTTTTTTTTTTTTGTCAGTTTTTTGGGTGACTGAAAAGGTGTGAACTACTACGGCCTACGTATTATTTGCAAAATCGTGTCTTTGACGTCGGGTTTAGAGAACTGTGTACTGACTGCCCGGTACTCGATTGTTCCCTGAAACAAAAAAAGATATGATCTTTTTATGTTGGAGATTGAATAACTCTACACTAATCAAGATCTTGTAGTTAAAACAATGGCACAATGCTGTAAACTGAAAACCCGTGCGTCCAGTTGCTGCATGTGCAGCCTCACTCTAGCTCATCTCCAACAGAAACTTACTTTTGCCGCTGCCCCTCATTCCTTAGTTCACAGTATAATTAGGCTACAGCATTTCATTTCCTTTTTTTTTTCTTTTGTTTCTTTTTGGTGCTAAAAGTTAAGGGCATTGTCTTTGCCTGTTACACTTTCTCTTTCACCCTTTTTTGGTGGCATCCTCTGATCAAGCAGGAGTAGCTTTTTTGTAGTGGCCACAGCCTTACGTGATGCACTATGGCTGTATGGGCATAAGGCTGAAGTTTTTTAATCCTAAATATGGATGAGTTCGATTATCATGCTGATTCGACCAGTAATGATTACTTGGTTAGTTCAAAACTGCAGTGGGGCTGCCGCAATCATTTTCCAGCTCGGGCTGCGAGCTTAAGCGTGCTGTGTTCAGCAGTTCTACTGCAGTTCTGTGTTTTAGCGTGCTGTCCTCTATAACTAGGTATGTTTTATTCAAGAAAGATTTGCAATATGTCTCATTTGCTCGCTTTGAGGCTAGAATGATTGTGCTTTAGCTCCATGTTACACTGTCCCCTCGTTCTCTGCTTTTGTCGATACCCTTCGGCTTTGCACACTGGCCCCACCATTACACACATTTCTTCTTGGACTTCATTTCCTTTCTTGCCGCATTTTTTGGCCGTTCTTTGAGACTATATAATGCTTGTCCCTTGTGTTGACTAGCTGTGGGTTTTCTTTATTCCCGTCATTTAACATGGCTTCGTGGTTATGGAGAAGAATCTCTTTAGTAGTTAAGTGAATGAGAAGTCCCGGTAAAGTGCTTTTCTGCTAGGCCCCTATAAAAGGTGAACAAAGCAGGCGTAGCTTACAGTTCCCACTGAGAAATTTCGCAAGATAACAACTTTTCCGCGTATTGTTTGTTTTTTTTTATTGAAAAGCATTATGCACTAGTTCGGAACCAGATCTTGTATTTCTTAGACGTTGGTGTAAATCTTTTTCCATCAAAAGTGCCACGGTATTTTTATGATGTGAGTGGTGAGCCTCTTGTGCTGTAACTGCTTCCTCACTGTGGCTTCCATAGCGCTCAGGTATGTGTGCTTCCTCACAGATAAGCACCCATGTTTGTGCTGTCTTCTGGGATTTATGCACACAATCACTTAAAACATCGTTCTTCTAGAATTTATATTTTTCAGTTTTCACAATGAAGTGCTAACAATTATGTTTTTGCTGCAGGAAAACATAAACAGATGATACTGGTGCTCGTTTAGTCATCTTGGTTGAGAATTGAGAAAAAAGCTATGGATCATTTGAACCATGGAGCTTCACTCCCTTTACTGATATGTCTGCTTCTTTTGCTGCAACTATTTTTACAGTTAGCTATGGCAGACCTGAATTCTGAGAAGCAAGCACTCCTTACTTTTGCTTCTGCAGTCTACCGTGGCAACAAGCTTAATTGGGATCAAAACATCTCACTGTGCTCATGGCATGGTGTGACATGCTCACCGGACCGATCACGCATATCTGCCCTTAGGGTACCAGCTGCTGGTTTGATTGGTACTATTCCTCCAAATACTCTTGGCAGGCTGATATCCCTCCAAGTTTTAAGTCTGAGGTCAAATCGTTTGACTGGAAGGCTTCCATCTGATGTCACTTCACTTCCTTCTTTAAATTCCATTTTCCTTCAGCATAATGAACTGTCCGGAGATCTGCCTTCCTTTTTCTCTCCAAGCCTTAATATCATTGACCTCTCTCACAACTCCTTTACAGGACAAATCCCAACAGGTTTTCAGAATCTGACCCAGTTATTTATCCTCAATTTAGCAGAAAATAATTTTTCTGGACCAATCCCTAATCTCAAACTTCCAAGCCTAAGACAACTAAATCTGAGCAACAACGAACTAAATGGTTTCATTCCTCCCTTTCTCCAAATATTTTCGAATAGCTCATTCTTAGGAAACCTTGGATTATGTGGGCCACCTTTAGCTGAATGTTCTTTTACACCTTCACCGACACCATCACAAGTTCCTTCAGTTCCACCATCACCAACACTGCCGCATCGTGGGATGATGGCAGGCAATGGCTTTATAATTGCAGCTGTTGCTGTGGGATTCGTCATATTTCTGCTAGCTGCTGGGATGTTTACTAGATGCTTTTCAAAGAGGAAGGAGAAGAAAGATGGACTGGATTACGATGGTACCAGGATGGATGGTGTAAGGAATGAAAAGCGTAAAGAGGATGTCAGTAGTGGTGTTCAGATGGCTCAGAAAAACAAGTTGGTTTTCTTGGATGGATGCAGTTACAACTTCGACCTGGAGGATTTGCTGAGAGCTTCTGCAGAAGTCCTTGGAAAAGGGAGCTATGGAACTGCCTACAAGGCTATACTTGAGGATGGAACTATTGTCGTCGTCAAGAGGTTAAAGGACGTTGTGGCAGGGAAAAAGGAATTTGAGCAGCAGATGGAGCTCATTGGGAAGGTTGGCAAACATGCTAACCTCGTACCTTTTCGTGCCTATTATTACTCGAAGGATGAAAAGCTTGTTGTTTATGAGTATAGTGCTACTGGCAGCTTCTCAGCTTTGTTGCACGGTATGTTATTTCCTTTTACTACTGCATGTTCATCAATAATGTACAAAGTTATTTATTATGCAATTAAATATTTTATTTTTTCTATATATTTTATCCAGATATCTATTGTAATAAAGGTTTAGTCGTTAATGTGCTAAAAAGGAGAAGAAAAAACACTGTCTATTGTGGGGAAATATCATCGATCAAGTCCACATGCAGTTAGCAAACTTAAATTATATTGTACATACCAAAAAAAAAGTGATATATGCTTTGTCAAATTATATGTGCGTGAAATGTTAAAGTTATAACATCGGCAAGGTATGCGCGTAGTGCATCTTCTGCATTGAGGATTTCTTGCTTTTGGGGGGGTGGGGGGGGGGGGGGGGGGGGTGTCCATTATTGCTTCATGCACCCATGGATAAGTTTGGTTGATCCTCTTAGTTAATATCTGATTTAAATAAGTATTGGCAGCAAGGTAGGTAGTACAGCGGATGAATTATAGTACATTGGGTAGGTTTTTTTTTTTTTCTTCACGGAAGTGCTGATGAACAGGTATTAAGGGCATTGCTGCGAAGACCCCATTAGATTGGAATACCAGGATGAAGATTATACTTGGAACAGCACACAGTATTGCACACATTCATTCAGAAGGCGGCTCAAAGCTCGCCCATGGCAACATCAAGTCAACCAATATCCTGCTGGATCAAGACCACAATCCTTATGTCTCAGACTATGGGCTGAGCGCTTTGATGAGTCTTCCAATCCACCCCTCCCGAATTGTTATCGGTTACCGTGCTCCAGAGACCTTTGAATCTAGGAAATTCACCCATAAATCTGACGTTTACAGCTTCGGCGTTCTCCTCATGGAGATGTTGACTGGTAAAGCCCCCCTCCAGTCACAGGGACAGGATGATTGTGTTGATCTGCCGAGGTGGGTGCACTCCGTAGTCCGAGAGGAATGGACTGCCGAAGTGTTTGATGTCCAGCTGATGAAGTATCCCAACATAGAAGATGAGCTGGTCCAGATGCTCCACATCGCCATGGCCTGCACGTCGTGGTCTCCAGACCGACGTCCGACAATGGCCGAGGTGATCAGGATGATGGAGGAGCTCCGGCGGTCTGATTCAGGGAGCCACACCTCTTCAAATGACAATTCCAAGGAACCCACTCTTCGATCTGTGTAATTCCTTGATTCGGCGTGAGCTACTGTGATTGTGTGAATCACCACATTTTCAGTCTATAATCTTGGACCCTGATTCAGAAAGTCCTGTATCGTGACATTGACAATGGCAAACCCCTGTACTGCACCTGTAGTGTACTAGTCGTGAAGCTCGCACCATTCAATATAGTCAGTATATCCTTCAGCTGTTGTGCTGCTCTTTGAGCAAATTTATCTGTACGTGATAATATTACTCAGATGCATGGGCACAAGTACCCCAGCCCCCCACGTAAAACCACAAGCTTCGCCGGAAAGAATTAGTCAGAGTTTTACACCATTGAAATTCAGGACGCGGGTTAGGATTATTTTAAAAAAAAAAAAAGGCACCGTCATTCCCAGGTAAGTGACTACCCTTGCGATAACCTCTGCTCCTGAGCAGCCCAGATATACTATGCCACGAAAGGAAAATAGGGAAGTTGGACAACGGAAATGTTGGGCAATCGCGTGCGTCTTGGAGAAGCAGATTGCACGAAAAAGGCAAATATTACAAACAGTGGGGTACATGACCAACACAATTCAAAGCATGCAACAAATTAATGAAGGCTTGATCGCTTCAAATGTGTATAAACATATAGTTAACTGATCAACCATCTTCATATTCCAAATGTCAAATGGAGCCTAGGATCCATAAAGTTTTACATGGTCAGACTGGTGTATGAGGGGCAACGTAGGCCCCAGTATAAGATTACGAAACGGGAATAAGAATTTCTCCTGCACCTGTAAAAAAGGACAGGGGAAGGAGAAAAATGAATAAACAGAGCTTCCATATCTCTGTTAAATTCAATGCACTTATCCTATCTCAACATACTGAAGAACTTCAAAAGCTTGCTGAAGGTGCAATGAATCAGAAGAACAAGTAACCTCTCTCTCTATCATATCGGTATGCAGTCAGCACACTATTTTTCGCCCACCAAATCAGCACCACTTACATATCTTGCAACAAATGAAATCAACCGAAACGGTGCACCAATGATAGGAGCGTCAGAAAATGGAACTTCAGCTGTCTCATCATCTGCTCCTGATTGCTGTACATCATCTTGATGAATCTGAATATCATCTAATAGAATTGACACTGTTTCTGCGCTCATTCTTGCTTTGTGAAATTGTTGCTCATTCAGATCAATTAGACCTTCAGCGGTACTATTGATGCTGGCCTTTTCGGTATGCTGTAATGATGTTTCTTCTATATGGTTAACGGCATACAAATTACTGGGACTGTTGTTGATTTGGCTACAGTTATTATCAGAAATAATTGCCCCTGAACTCTCCAGAACCAGGTCGCTACCCTGCAATGAGAAACAATTGTTTTTTTTGTAAATGATTATGAACTTAATAATATATATTCTTAACATAAACTCAAACAAAATTTCAATCCTTGGACAGAATATACATGGGATGATGAGATTATGCGAATGAAACTCACTACAGTAATTAGTACTGATATTCTGTCACTGCATGTATGAGATAAATAATTATAGTCACAAGTAATTTGGTATGGTATATAAATCCTTAAAGAGAAGAAATTAGATGTCATTTGAAAGGAAACAAGCATTCAGATTGTTTACTCAAATGTTACCTACTTTGCCCATTACCTCGGTGAAACCTCTGATCTGCTGATGGAGAGATGAACCGACTAAATCCTTTTGATCCATCATCTTGTATTGAGGGACCTACATTAACAGTTCTATTATACACTAGAACCTGAAGGCGAGATTTAATGCATTTTTATTTTAGTAGAGGGATAAATATTTGCTGACAACTATAGAAGCAAAAGATCAAGAAGACAGCTAAGCAATTAAACACTTAGTGTCACCACTATAAATACTAAGTGAAAATTTTACCTTTTCAGGAGCCGAGACTTCACCAAAAGAAGTCTTTGCTTCGAGTGTTTGTACTCTTGAATCCAATTCCTTTAAAATTTTTACCAATCTCTGATTTTCCTCAGCAGTATTGTTTGATGTTTCCTCCAACACCTTCACCTGCCAGGCTTTGTTATTATATACTAATATCAGAGGATATAACTAGAATAATATGTCTATACTACAAATGGCAATCACATCGGTGAAGGTCCGGTTCTGAGGTGATCACATTCTGGTAAAGAAACAAGATTTTTTTAAAAACAAATGATGTGGCAACTTAATACTGTCCAAGAAATTCATGAGTGACCCCCAAGTCACATGCTAAACTAATTATTTTCTCCTGAACGAGTTAACTGGCTACTGCATAGCCAGTTGTAATGAGCTAAAATGAAATGTCAAAATAGAATTCAGTTCCTACCTGTAACTGCAAAGCTTTATTCATTTCTTCCAGTCCGTTTAATCTTTCTTGAAAGGAAGCCTATATAAAAAGGAGCTTATCAGCTGATAGAAACAAAAATCAGCCTTCAAAGGCACGTAGAATCCAAAGTAAAATAACATTCAGAGAAGCTAGTGATCCATAAGCTAACTCTTGGTGAGATAAGGTGTCGTTGATGTTTTCAATGCACCTGACTTTATTATCCAAAGCTTCCTACATGACATTTGGGAATAAAATTTATAACAAGAGCTGATACCAAAGAAAGGATAGACATACTGGTGTTTTAGTAGCTTCGAACACCTCCAAGTAGGGTTTTTACACTAACAAGAGCTAATACACTTCAAACACCACTTCCACATGCTTTGACAGGTCAGTCTTCACTCTGTCTTCACAGCCAGATGAATATTCTTTTGATGCTTGGTGGGGGAGATTGTACAATGCAGCAATTGGTTTGCATCAGGATGGGGCCAACTCTCTCATAGTCCTTGATTCTGTGGAAGCATCGAAACACGTGTTTTTTATGGTGACACACCTAAACTTGCCTAAGCTTTGATCATGGAGACAAACGTAGGCTCTGGATGGTGGCAGGCGCTCGAGGTTTAAGCCTCTTAATGGCGCCCCTACTCAGAGACTAGCTCCCTCAGTATGTGTTCTGGTCGTTGCTCTTGTTTAGGCACGGGCGCGTTTAGTTTATGTACTAATGTGTGTGGTGTGGTGTTGTTTTATTGGGTTCCTTATCCCATTTCTTCTTAATATAATGAAACACAGCTCTCCTGTGTTTTCGAGAAGAAAACAAAATACACTTCTAAGTCTAAACATGGGCTATGATCCGTTGTGTTAGCTTATCAAGCTAAAAGATTACATTCCCTTCATCCTATTTGAAATGACGTTTTAGCTCTAGGAAGTAGGCACAGAGTTTAAAGAGAGGTAGAAAAGGTGGGTGCATAGAAAACGAGAAGGAGAGATAGAGAAAAAGTATGTATTGGAAAGAGAGAAAAGTGTATTGGGATGTGAGAACTCCATGTAATTTGGGAAAGCTTGAGGATGCTAGAATGCCTTCTAGTAGCATAGTAATAAACAAGGAAGGGGAGAAGGAGGCTTTGTTGCCTTTCACTCTTTTCCAGGCATGCTACATGTATCAGTGAACACATTTAAACAAGCTTCATGGAACCAAACATGCCCTAACTTCATGCGTAACTCAAATAAAGGTGAAATTAGCCGAAGAAGCATTAAGTACCTCCTTCTTAACCACCAAGTCATATCCATTCTGTAAACTATTGAGTTTTTCCTCCAAAAGGACCTGCAATAGAGCAGAGAAAGTTTTACATCCACAAGTCAAAATTCATTCGCCTCGATTGAAAGACACATAATCTTGACTCACATTAATTATGCCACATACGGTTGCATAAGTACAAAGAGTATACCTCATTTTGTGAATGATAACTCACTACTTCATGAAACTTTTCAAGTTCAGACTCCAAGATGTTCTGCAGGAGAAATATTAAAGCACCATTTGTTATGAGATATTTTTAGTACTTCACATATCATTTGTATTCAGCAACGAATTAATCATCAAACCAAAAATATTAGCATAAGGACATGAAAGTCATAAAAGGCAAGTTCCTGCATGTGTCCTGAAGGCCAAATGTAATATAATTTTGAGAAAGGTGGAGTTAGCATAGTACCTCAACAACTCTCAAGTAGTTTTAGCTCCAGGCACACAAATTAGGGACAATTGAGATACTGACTCTGATTTCAACTGTCTGTCTATTTGACCCTTCTTAGGGTTTGCGTGTACGACCCTGTTTTTTTCAAAGTGAACCATTTGATTGACCCTACTCTGTTTGTGCCATGTAATGGTGTTAAGTCAATGGTAAAAAGACATCTCTAACCATGCACCATTGATCCTACTTTTTAATGTTATCTACATGAATGAACAGAATTTCAACGTTGTCCACATTATCCTAGCAAACTCCCAGCAACAATTTGAATTTATATTTAAAAATGTTTTCATAGCAATTGAATATAGTTTCCTTTTAATTTCCCGTTGTAACCTGTCATCATGCCGAAAAGCTGGACTCCACCAGATTAAACATCTTTTTGAGCAGGTCATTTTGGTTGAATTGCGACAGCAAGCACCACTCTCGATTCCTCTATCTTAGATGTCTAGGCACTGAATTTCCAGACAATGAAACTTGATTTCACAGGAAAAAGGATGAATCAAGCTGGATTCCACAGCGAAGGGATTCACTCAAGTTGGGTTAGTGCTCAAGTGCTTCAATTGATACAGAAGTTTGGTTTATTATGGATCAGTTTGATCCCTCTGTAGCCATGTGCCGTGACTCTGCTGCCCTTCAGACTCATGCCAATTCCTGTATCAGCACTGCGCTGCAGCCCACCGGACCGCTGCTTGTTTGCTGATGCACAGCCAGGAGCCCACCCGCTGAGGCACACACCCATACCACTGTTTTCCTTCCCACGCCGCCACTGTTTGCCTTCCCACACCGCCACTGTTTGCCTTCCCACACCGCCACTGTTTGCCTTACAGCACCGCTCCACCGCACTGCTTGCCGAGCCTGCCCCCCTCCCCCCTTCCCCCCCCCCCCCCCCCCCCCCCCCCCCCCCGCTTTGCACCCCCGCTAGGTCTACGGGACAGAGGTGGGTCAGGGATGCGGTGAGAGAAAAAGGAGGTTGGGGGTTATGGGACAGAGGAGGGTATCTTGGTCTTTTTATATGAGTCCCTTTTATTCATAGTCTTTTGGTATTAAGCATCCAAAGGAGGGTCAAACGGCATGTTAATTTTTTAAAAAAGCAGGGTCAAATGCACAAACACTAAAAAAGGGACCAAATTTGTATGAGTCTAAAATAGGGTTAGTGGCACAATTCTCCCTAAAAGTTAAGGGTAAGGTTTTATCAGCATTTATTTATAACCATACCTTTTTAGTTCTTAATTCTTCCCTAATTCTTACATTGGGAAGAATTCAGTGACTAGGAGACAAAACTCACATTTAACGAGAACATGAGCATTCATTTAATGTACGGCATGATAGAAAACATAAGATACATCCAAAGTAGTCAAACTTGTATTAAGACATTCATATGTTTCAAAGGGAGTAGATGACAAGAGAAAACTCTATACTCTGGATAATGCTAAAGTAAAAATCACAATGGGTAGGCCCTCTCATTCCTATCATTAGTAAAGAAAAGGAAAACTGAGTGTTGGCTGTTAGTCCAATGTTATAGTATGATAAAATATGGGGAAACAGTGACGTGTGGTAGATTTTGAAAAACTATCTACTACAAAAGGTTTTGGAAAATTGTGGATATTGGGTAACTTTTGAAATGTATATTCGTCAACATAAACACTATAGTGATAGGCAAATAACAACCAGGCTTTATATATGTTCCCCATAAATAAGCAAAAGGTAAACAACAATCACCTTCCCAAGCTACCCATGTTGACAAGATGGCTAGGTATACATACCACTTTTTGAAGCCATAAACTCTTTTCATCTTCCAAATGCTTTATTGTCTCATGTAATTTGTCCTGAATGCCAATACTCACAGTTAAAAGTGGACCGAATGAGTAAGAAACATATCATACAAAGAGTTGTAGACAAAATTATGACCGATGCACTAATGAAAATGTGCAACTAAGGAGGAGCACAAGAAATGCTAACTGATAAAACAAAAAACGCATACTCAACATTAAAATGAAGAAGTCACAATTACAGGACTAACAACGAATTATGTAGTCATGGGACAGAGTGAAAGCATATGAAATTGAAGATGCAAAAGTTCGTTGTCACCTTTTGTTTACAGAAAGCTACCGTGATCAGTTGTATTGGTCAATCTATCAGATGTCTTGGAGAGGCCACTAAAAATTGCCGATATTGTGTGTTGCTTCAATATGTCCGATTGGAATATATCAGGTAACGTGTCCATATATATTGCCTGACGTAGTCATATAGCTAATATTCTGCCCAATATATTGGTCTCACTGTCTGACATGGCCTAAATGGGTGAACTAGCAAGTTTCAGGTAATTATAACTTAATTAACTAAGTAAAGTATCAGCACATAGCTAATATTCCACCCAATTTTTGGTCTTAATGTCTGACATGGCCTAAATGGGTGAACTAGCAAGTTTCAGGTAATAATAATTTAATTAAATAAGTAAAGTATTGGCGCATAGCTTCTAGATAGTTTTCTTTTCTGACTAAAAAGGATGTATAGGTTTGTCTTTTGTGACTTTTCTTAAATAAAGAAAAGCAGTGGGAGCCTCCCCTACTGTATTTAACATCAAAAAAATATTGAGCCCAATATATTGGTCTGACTGTCTGTCATGGCCTAAATGAGTGAACTAGAAAGTTTGAGGTAATAACTTAATTAAATAGGTAAAGTATCCATAATGAATGTAATGAACGTTTTTTATGGTTCTTTTATGATCTTTCGGTACCAAAAGACATGTTGCATGCTTGCACAATTCAATATCAATATCGCAAATCTGATCACATATCGAGTGATAACTGCTATACAAAAGTGCAAAGTGAGAGAAGGTTAAATGATCCACATATAGCAAGCGTAACGTAGCAACCCATGGTGAATGTAATAATGTATATGGTCTTCCAGACAAAATAAAGCATATATAATATTTGCTTGGATTAGGAAAAAGTCTTCCTAATACAAACAATGTAACTATGTGCACCGAAATAGTTATTCGGCCAAACAATGCAAAAGTGCATAGAAATTGAACTATCAAAACTAAAGAACTAGTAATGACTTACAAGCTTTGCTGCATCATTAAGTTTGTGTGTGTCAAGTTCCACACTAGATTCAGACATAGCAATGCTCCTCTGATCCACAGGAACTGCACTGTTGGCCTTGTGATTTTCCTGAGTAATGGCAGGTTCATTGTTTTGGTAGCACACAACCGCCTCTCCAAAAGAGGATGTGGTATTGGCATTTGCACCAACACTGGACGTTGCATCATCAGCATCTACACCATTATGATGTTCTGCTGGAGCTGACTCATGATTATGGTGCTGGAGATCAGCTTCTCCAGCACTAGACGTCACATCACCAGTATTCTTTCCTTGGTTTCCCTTCTTCTTCTTGTTCCTCTTTTTTTTGGCATCCATCCCTCGTCACACAGCTTGATAATTGAAATTACTCTGTGTGGTGGGTGCTACCTAATGCCAAGGAAATTGCTTTCAGCTACATTAGTTGAAGAAACATTTTTATCAGAAAATTATTCAGCTCAATGTAACCCCAACTTTGGATGGAAATTGAAAAGCCAGTTTGTTTCCAGTTTTCAGCTGATGAAATTGTACATTCTTCGTGTTTCAAATCTCTATGATGAATGCCAGAAAAAAATTCAAACAAAAGCAAAACCTCTTGCATTGATTCTAATAGCAATCCTCCACCCATGTGCAGGCATATATATCTATCTCAAGGCTAGCGGCAGCACTGAACACTATACATTTCCAACTCACAAGTCAGAACGCAAGGACCTAATTCGTAGAAACAAAAGATAAAAAAGAGTTCGGTAGGCAACAACTACCACTAATAGGCCCGAATTTGAAATAAGAATCACATATAAAACGGCTTAAGCGTCAATCCGCCCCTCCTGCAGCATTTCGTCCCTCGTTTTGTAGTTTTCCGTTTCATCCTGCAGCACAGAGAGAGAGAGAGAGAGAGAGAGAGAGAGAGAGAGAGAGAGAGAGCTTGTAGTATTGACTTCACCAGAGTTGGGGCAGCCGGAGCCGGACTTCACCTGGAGCAACAAAACGGCGGGTGCCAGCCTTCCCCGGACCCGGATCTACCGCGTCGGCGGCGGCGGTGGAGGAAGTTGGAGAGCGGATGGCGCAGAGGAGACCTTCGCGTCTCGCCTCGGCCTGCCCCTGCCTTGATCTCGAGCCTTGGAGCAGGTTGGCGCGGGCGCCAGCGTCGGATCGAGGAGGGGAAGAGAGGCACGTCGCACGCGACAGAGGGATCGAGGTTGGGAAGAGAGGCGTACGGTACAGCTTGAATAAAATCGTACCCCGGGAATTGAGTCGTTTGGGGTGTGAGTGAGAGTGCTTCGTTTTTTAAAGGTATATAAAATAATACTTTGACTATTGTACAATTATTAATATGAACCAAATTAATAAAAGTCCAATTTACTCCACTTAATATAGCTAAAGTATGAATAACCCTTAAATTAGTTTTTTTAGTTTACTCTCAAAATTATTATGTCATTTGGTTGAGGATACCCTAGTAAAATTTGTTTTTTTTCTTCATACATAAGTTAAATTTAATTATGATAAAAAATATATTTCAAAATTTTAAGCACTTTTTTACATAATCTTGTGTGTTAAACAATTAACTTTCTTTGTCAAAATGGTGAACCATCATCACATAAAATTGTACGTGTTACGTTGTCAATCATCATCACATAAAATTGTAACCTATATTTTTCACTTATATATGAAGAAATGAAAAAAAAAGTTATATTAGAAGGTGAATTGGATCAATAAACATAGCTTTGGGGTTATTAGATCACCAAAAGATTTACGAAAAGGTTCAAATAATGGATCAAAATATCCTTGGGCAGAAAAATATAAAGCACCCCCTCATGTGCAAAGCTCTCCGCAACCGCTTACGTTTTTTTTAAGTAAAGTGTATGACCAATTTCTAAACTTGTCGACTGAGGTCTCTTTACTCTCAAATGAGGATTTGACTCCCTAAACTTGTAAGGACTTAGCGATTGAAGCAAAAGGCTACGATGCATGCTGGCGGTTTTGCAGATCTAAGATGTTTTTGTGGAAAAAATGTTGTGATAAGTTATTGTATCTTTGGAACTAAGGCTTAGTTTCGTTGGAAAACTGTTGATCTATTTGCGTCAAAAATTATTTTTTATTGAATGTTTAGAACTTTTCATGCATGTTTCATATACAGTTCGATGTCTAAATTTGAGCAGTTTTTAAAGCTACTTTAGTTTTAAGCAATACTAATGTTCTCCTTTAATTATTGATGCTCCTATCTTCCAATCTTATACTTTTATGCAACAATGATTTTCTAGCAAACAATCTATATAATAGAAAATATTCAATTATCATAAAAAATGTATTGGAGGACCGGTGTAAAATAACTACACCATGACTCTGTTTGGATCCGGATGACTAATTATTAGTTCCTTATTAGTTAATGACTAATTTGTTAGTCAATTAACAATTAGTCCTATGCATGTTTAAAACTTGATTAATTATTAGTCTAGAAAGTCAATTAAAATCTATTGACAGAGTAGAAGAAACTAATGATTTTTTTTATTAATCTATAGAGTGACTTATAAGTAGTCCATCTATTAGTTCTCCTGCTATAATAACTGGAAAGCGAGGAGAGAGAGGGGAGTATTAGCAGGTTAATAAAAATATGTGATGAACGAGAAATCAGGGTTAAATCTTTGTTTTGAGAATAAAGTAGACGACACACCTCAGTAGCTCTAGAGCTGACTTACACTTTACTCTTTCTTTTTTTTTTTTTTACAACGCGTCTAGCACGCGGGGAAATAAAAGGACAGCACCAGTGGCTGCTCCAGCAAGGAGTCCGTGGGGACTCTAAAAAAAAGCGCAAGCAGGCCGTGGGCCGCGATATTATAGATACGCTCAGCGTAGCGCGGGCTACCTATAGGGAGCCCCCGTTGCCAGCCCCACCCGCCTTGTTTCCCTAAACCCTCGTCAGAGCGGCGGCAAGCCTCCGCCGCAACCTCTCTGTTTGCTCTGCTTCTCTGCCACCGCTTGAACCAAAACCACAGCTGAGCTTGGGCGAAGCGCTAGCTAGCCCAATGGCACCGGCGGACACCGGCGGTGGAGAGCAGCCGCACAAGGCGCACCGCCAGAGCAAGTCCGGCGCCAAGGCACGGAAGAAGAAGGGCAAAGGAAAGGGCGATGACGCGGGAGGCGACCAGAAGAATCCCAAGGTACGACACGAATCCGAGTAGGCGGTTGGTGTGGTCGCCCATGGATCGGGATAGCGCTGCTTCTGAGTGACTGTAGTAGGGCGACAAGCCCACAATCATGAGCATTTGAGCCGGTTAGGGGCATTCGATTTTGTTATTAGGAGAGGGAATCGTAGCGGAAATAACTGTTCGTTTTATTGAATTCTTGTGTCTTAACGATTGTTTCACGAAGCGTAATACACAAGTCCACATTTCTGGATCTTTTTTCATGAGCAAAGTTGTTTTTACTGTAATCAGTTCAACTACTTAAGGTGTCGAACCATTCCGTCTACAGTAATTAGCTTATAAATCCAGAATTGTTGATGACCTTGGGCAACCTCTCGTAATAGAAACCTATTTGTACTCAAATGGATTATGGAGAGTAGTCCACTGAGTATGATTCATGCTATTTAAAGAAAGGAGATTTGTTATGGTGCTTGAATTTAATAGCAACCGTTCATTTGATCAGATCTAATGGTTAAAATTAGAAAGGTACCAACTAAAAGGTATTTTAAGTTGTGGACCGGTATCAAAATTGGTGGGTTCCGGTACCAATTTTTAATTTTGAACGGTTAGGATTAATTCAAAAGGGCAGGTACCTAAAGGTACCTTTCAAGTACCGTAACAAAATTCTAAAGAAATACTATACCTTTTCTCCATGGGAAAGTGAACCTTTAAGAATTCATTCATGGATATTCTTAATGTGTAAATGATTCAGGAGAAAGCTTATCGGGTTCTCAATATTTTTTTGATATCTGATGTTTGGAAGCCTGCTTGTAATTTGACGACCCTGATGTTCTTTCAGGCTTTTGCTTTTCGGTCAGCTGCTAAGGCCAAGCGTCTACAAGCGCGATCAGCAGAGATTGAACAACGCCGCCTTCATGTACCAATTATGGACCGTTCAATTGGTGAACCTCCTCCTTTTGTCGTTGTAGTTCAAGGACCTCCACAGGTATACTCTTGAATTTACACAAATGATAGTCGGTTCTGTATCTTCTCATTGTTTCATTTCAAAATTCTCAGGTGGGGAAATCGCTGTTGATAAAATGTCTAGTAAAGCGCTACACCAAACAAAATCTGTCTGAAGTTCGTGGTCCCATCACTGTTGTATCAGGTAATCAACCTTTAAACATCTTATCGTGTACATCGAAAAGTAATGAACATCATCATTGTGTAGATGCCAAGCTTATTATTGTAAATTTATGTGTTTTATGTGCAGGTAAAAGCAGGAGAGTACAGTTCCTAGAATGTCCAAATGATATTAATGGAATGATTGATGCAGCTAAAATAGCTGATCTTGCATTATTACTCATCGATGGAAGCTATGGATTTGAAATGGTATGTTTCAGATTCACTATTTTCAATAGCTTCTACTCTGTTGATCTGTTTAGCTCTTCTACCAATAGTCTAGCATTCAGCAGTGTTTTTTGTTAATTAACTGGGTCAGATGTTGGCCACTTCCTACTAATGTGTGCTGTTGACTTCTTGCAATGGCTGTGTTGATATAATCATTTTTCTTTGTATATGCATGACTAAATCCAGTAATTCGTTCAAGGACTAATGGGTACCTAACAAACCCTTTTCCCAGGATACATTTGAGTTTCTCAATATCATGCAAGTGCATGGATTTCCTAAGGTGATGGGAGTGCTTACACATATTGATAATTTCAAAGATACGATAAAGCTCAGGAAAACTAAGAAGCGTCTTAAGCATCGATTCTGGGCTGAGATAAAGGAGGGAGCAAAACTATTCTACATGTCTGGTCTTGATAATGGAAAGTAAGTTGCTATCTTCTTTCAAACATCTTTCTGGTTATAACTGTACTGTCATTCCATAACCCATATGCTTGTGTTACTTATTTGATCTCACTTGGTTACAGTTACAACTTAGTTGCTAGCTTTTGCCTTCTTGCATCGTGATGTGGCATTATAATGCTTATATTAACCTGCTGATATATCATTTTTTTGAAAAAAAAATAAAAATGTTATTTTGGTTTCTAATCCCTTGCACATGATTTCTTGTAGGTACAATAAACGAGATGTCAACAATCTTGCAAGGTTCATCTCTGTTATGAAGCCTGTCCCATTGAGTTGGCGGATGGCTCATCCTTATCTGTTAGTTGATAGATTCGAAGATGTAACCCCTTCTGAAAGTGTGCGCCTCAATAAAAAGTGTGACAGAAAAATAACATTATATGGTTATCTTCGTGGTTGTAATATGAAAAGAGGGACTAAGGTAAACATTTACTGCTCCTTATCACTGGAACTTGAATTGAGCATTTGAGCTCACTTCTTTGTGCCCAGAAGTGCCAATGGATGGTAGTGTTTCTTTTGCACACAAATGCAGTTACGTGATCATAAGATTTTTGTAATAAATGGTGCAGGTCCATATCACAGGTGCAGGTGATTTCAGCTTGTCTGGGGTGACTGGATTGGCTGATCCTTGCCCTTTGCCATCAGCTGCAAAGAAGAGAGGACTGCGTGACAAGGAAAAGCTGTTCTATGCACCAATGTCTGGTCTCGGGGATCTACTTTATGACAAGGATGCAGTTTATATTAATATTAATGATCATCTTGTTCAGTTTTCAAAGAGTGATGACAATGATGCACCTAAAAAGCAAGGTATAGCTAGAGTATAAGCTATGGCTAGTCAATGCCAAGCCACACATTCATCCATTTTGGTGCTTGTTTTTGAGGTTTCTCCATATGTGCATTATTTATTTTACTGCTATATCATGTTGAAGGTGTCATGCACAAATATCCTTTCATGAAGTTTTGCTTTGAACCGTTTCCGATGATAGACTCCGAAGAGAGGCTGTCTGGTATCCTAGTAACAATGTTTTCTTTTTGTGGTAGTCCTACATCTCAACTATAAAACGACTTAATGTAGGGACCTGGAGGGAGCATGGAAATTGTCTATAAAACGTCTATATGCATTTGAATCAGAATGACCGTTGTATGTAGTGCTTCAATCGTGTATGCTATGATTGCATTAGATTAACTTCAGTTTTTCATCAAATTCCTGAGTCTCAGTTGTTAAATTTTCTAAATTCTTATGTTCTGGACTGCTGGTCTTTTATTACAGGGAAAGGCAATGACGTTGGCGTGGCCCTTGTAAAAAACCTTCAGAACACAAGATACTCCATTGATGAAAAGTTGGACCAGAGTTTTATTAGTTTATTTGGGAGACATCCTGCTGCTCAATCAATAGAGAGTAACGCTGAAGCTAATGTTATTTCGGCAAGCCAGAAAGACAAGGAAGATGCAAACTTTAAAAATGCAGGCACCATGCAGAGCAATGAACACTCTGAATGTTCTGGTGATAGTGAAGAAGACGATGACGGTGACACTCGAATAAGTGATCCTGATGTTGGCTTGAGGGAGGAAGTGGAATTCCATAATGGAAGGTTGAGACGAAGAGCTGTGTCAACTAATTTTCAAGATGATGTTGATGAGGAGGTCAATCATTTTCTCCTTGTTTCCTATCAGTCAATGCCCTTTTTCTCTTTCGATTTTTTTTTTTGCATCTTTGGTTTATGATGTCCTTCAGAGGATAAGTAGTTAGGAAATATGTAGTTTCCTTTTACAAAATATGTATTTATTTGTGATAAAGCCCAAATGTATAGGCCACTATAGCTGTGTCGAGGCCATTTGATTTAAGGGTGAAAGTGGTGATCATTTTTTAGGACTACTTGTCTAGTATGTAGATAACACTAAATATTTTCAGGCTTTGTAAGTATCTCGATCTTTTTCTTTCATAATAGGCTACTGATGAAGATGAAGATGAAAGCAATAATGAAAAATCTAGCAATGACCAGTTGTCCACAGGTTCTGTATCATCAGATGATAGTGGAGAAGCTACTGATTCAGGTAGTATCTTCAGATAGACTCATTGGGCATTTTCTTGCATCATTGACCTGTGCCACACTTGATCAGGGTTCTTTTCTTTGCAAATGTTTTCAGACCACTATGGCATGATTCTTTGCTGAAACAGTTATCTTTTCAAATGTATACAAATCATTATTGACAGTAATTTTTTCTGTCCATTTGCCTATATCAGATGGCGAAAGTGAAAATGCATCTAAGTGGAAGGAATCCTTGCTTGCTAGAACATTGTCCAGCCGCAGTGCTAATCTAATGCGACTTGTGTATGGACAACCATCTTCAAAGCTACAAAGTGTGGTATCTAAAGACAATGATAGTGAAACTGATAGCTCAGATGAAGAATTTTTTGTTCCAAAAGGACAGAAGAAGGTAACTATGTTGCATTTGGCTAACACATCAAAGAGATAATTTCAAAAAATAAAATAAAATAATGAAAGACAGTATCCTATCTTTTTAGAATGGTTATCCGATCCCATTGCTTTACCTGGTTGCTCATATTAGTTGAACATTGTATTTCTTCTAGATTTATTAGTTACGACGGATAAGGTTTGAGGAGGGAAGTTAATAAAACCCTGTTAACCTAAGACTATGCCAGTCTTTCTCTATATATTGGGGACAACAAAAGTTTCACTGGCTGAGTGCACTAATGGTTTTTGAAGTCTTCTGCCTTTAAACCTCCCTCATCTTGCTTTTTGGGTGGAGGATTCATCATTATACCTAGGCTAATTTATTTAGTCCCCAGGGTTGGAAAGAGGTGCTGCTGGCTTATCTATTTGAAATATAAACTTACAGTTTTTATTTTGTAGCAAGCAAAGAATGAATTACCAAGCTTTGATGATATCGATGCTGAGGATTGCTCGAAGTTTATCAAGGCAGAGCAAAGGGATTGGTCTAATGAACAACTTATCAATAGCATCCGTGATCGTTTTGTGACTGGAGATTGGTCAAAAGCTGCTCTCAGAGGAAAGGAGTTAAATGAAAATGGGGAGGATGAAGAAATCTATGGTGATTTTGAAGACCTTGAAACTGGTGAGGTACATAAGAGTCAGGCAGCGGAAGATGCTGAAGGACATGTTGGTGTGCGCAAAGATGATGATTTAGAAGTTGAAGAAAGAAGACTCAAGAAGCTTGCACTTAAAGCGAAATTTGATGCACAATATCTTTTAATACATGGTCACAGTTTTTATTCATGTTTTTATTTCCTCCACTTATGTCCAATCAAAATTTTCGACATGCTCTGTTTCCTTTTCAGGATTGCATAACCCATTTGTTGTTTCATTTTGAAAGTATCTCTCCTTACCATTTCACATTTGATTCCTTGACTCAATAATACATATGATGGATCTGCCTCTGATGAGGAAATTGATAACGACAAGAAGAAATTCAAAAGAGAACAGCCTAATGAAGGGGGCTACTTTGACAAAGTATATCTGGATGCACTTAGCTTGCTGATTCATTGAGGGTTTTCGCTTTATTCTTGGGTACTGATGGGCTTCCATAATTTTGCAGTTAAAGGAAGAAATGGAAATTCGCAAGCAGTTGAATATATCTGAGCTCAACGATCTGGATGAAGATACTCGAGTTGACATTGAAGGATTCAGACCTGGCACTTACATCAGATTAGAAGTGCACAATGTGCCATTCGAGCTCATTGAGCATTTTGATCCTCGCCACCCCATTCTTGTTGGGGGTATTGGCCTTGGTGAGGATAATACTGGATACATGCAGGTCAGCTGAATTTCCATTTTCTTGTCCTAGTTTCGATGTTCCATAGTTAAAAAAAATAATTGACTGATACATGTACAATGCATTGTCCATGTTTATGTCAAACAATAGATTGTTTTTTGTTCATTCCTGTGATAGTATGCATATTTCTGCATTCACCAGTCAGGAGTAGATTTTCATTCAACGCTAAGAGCTGGATAGTGATTTGATGATGACCCAGTTTGTTGATCTTGGCATACCTATAGAATATATGTATATATTTGGATCCTCCACGGTAGTTATTCATTACAAATTCGAAAAAAGGTAATGTATCTGGACTGCTTATTTAATGGACTCTGGTTACAGTGGTGTAGTTAACAGCCATGTGCTTGGAGTTGGATTTTTAGTTTGACCAATAAAATTGCGTGCTGGGTTGTTAGGTTTTTTTTTTTCTTTCATGGCATCACTGACAGTCATTTTCATAAATCAGTACGATACATCTGGCCATGCAAATTGTGTTCAAGTTATGATTGGTTTAGTAATCCGGCAGGGAATTTCTGAATTGTACAACCAGTCTATCTTGTTTGTTTTTCACATATACCTTTTTTGCCTGTCATGTAGGCTAGTTTGAAGCGTCATAGGTGGCACAGGAAAGTATTGAAAACCAGGGATCCAATCATTGTATCAATTGGATGGAGGCGCTTTCAAACAACTCCTGTATATGCAATAGAGGATCGAAATGGTCGGCATCGCATGCTCAAGTATACACCAGAGCATATGCATTGTTTTGCTATGTTTTGGGGCCCACTTGCTCCCCCCAAAAGTGGTGTATTAGCTGTCCAGAATCTTTCCAACCATCAGGTAAATTTCACTGATCTGTGTGCATTACAATCTTTCCAACAATAAATTTGATTCGCTCATCTGCTTCCATTAGTCCATGCGTGACTGGAGGGGTTGAGAAAGCATGGTAGGTTCAGTGCTTCCTCAGACTAATGCATAATTGATCCAGCATCAGTCCATTCCTGCTTTGTTTGGGTATTCTTATTTTCTTTTTAGTAGATTTATCCAACAGACAGCAAATAATTCTGGGTGACTCAACTGCTAAAAAGTTTATAACTGAAAAACAAATGAAATAACTTCCACACTTGTGTTACCGTCATCAAACCTTGACTCAGACATCATGCTATCAGAATGCTTGCGTCTCATTTGCTTGGGAAACAGTGTGACTGATTTCTCTATATTGAAAGTGGGGTGCAAACCTCATTTCTCTAAAAGGTTAATAACTATTTATAGAGACCACAGAAAGTTAAGAGTGGGCATGAATCTATTAGATAGATATGTATCATGGTGATTGGTTTGACAGGGAATGATGTTGAGAGCTAGTGCACGTTGATGCTTTCTTTTCAGCATATAATCCTGGCCCCATTCAAACATGTCCACTGATTTCGTTGTTTTTGTTTTGTGTTTTCTATTTGAGTCATTTTGTGTGTGCCCAGACTGTTATGCTTTGTTACAGTGCTTACGATCTGTTTATAACAAGCTTACCTTCTGCCCAGGTGCCATTTAGGATAACTGCAACAGGCTGGATTCAAGAATTCAACAATAGTGCCCGAATTGTGAAGAAAATCAAGCTCACAGGTGTACCATGCAAGATATTTAAGAAAACCGCTCTTGTCAAAGGGATGTTTACATCTGATTTGGAGGTTGCTAGGTTTGAAGGTGCTGCCATTCGGACTGTAAGTGGAATCCGAGGACAAGTTAAAAAGGTAACCCATCTTACTTGAATTTTGTACCACAGCAACAACATGATTTACACGCGATCTATTGTGTTATACTAGCATCTTATGAGATTCTAAATTGTCACAACAATCACCACCACCAATTCTTTTAAGAGGTTCTATACTTGTTTAGTTTTCAGAACTTTTTTCTATTATAGCAGTTCTTTCTCTTCTGCTTAACTGTTCTAGCCAGTAAATGGGCTATATATGTTAATAGTGAATTTAAGGAAACCTGTTACTTTTCTGGTTCAATGTATAACGAAAATTTCCACCCCTAGTCCACAAATAATAACCTCAGGACTATGTATTGGGATTTAAGGTAATTAAGAAGTTGCAATTAATTCGTAGTGAGAGAGAGTAGCTTGCAGGCACTACCTCAGGTTTATGCTTATTTCCAGAACTGGATTAGATTGTCTCTGCTTTTGTGCATAAGTGGCATTTTTATATGAGGTGGTGTTGAAGAGGAACTTCAGGCTTATGTGTATGGCAACAATCTGATGAATGTTGGGCTAATAGACTGTTACCATTTACATAGCAAAATGATCTTTTTATTCATGAATGTCATAAATCAGGTTGCAAAGATTGAACCGGGAGATATGCTGAAAAGAAAAGGGGAAAGCACGGAAGGAATTGCAAGGTGTACTTTTGAGGACAGAATTCTTATGAGTGACATCGTCTTCCTGCGTGCCTGGGTAAATGTTGATGTTCCCACATACTGTAACCTTGTGACTACTGCTCTGCAACCCCGAGAGCAGACATGGCAAGGCATGAGAACAACTGCTGAGCTGCGGAGGGCACATAATATACCTATTCCACACAATAAGGACTCGATTTACAAGGTTTGGAGCCGTTATTTGTTTTCCCATAGCATTTATCTTATTCGTTCCTTTTTCCTAATGCTCGTCTTCATTCTGCAGCCTATTGAGCGGAAACCGCGGAAGTTCAATCCTTTAGAGATACCTGCAAAGCTGCAGCATTTACTTCCTTTTAAATCCAAGCCAAAGCATATACCTAAGCAGAAAAAACCACCGATTGAAAAGAGAATACCAGTAGTTATGGAACCTAGTGAGAGGAGGAGCCATGCAGCTCTACAACAACTAATGCTGCTAAAACATGAGAAGGTAATATATGTTGTTTGCGCAGAAACTGATGCTATTTTCATAAGTTGATCTGATTCTTTGTTGGTTATTCTTTTTTTCTTGGATTCTTGCAGGCAAGGAAGAAGAAGATTAAGGAAGAGAAGAAGAAGAAAGCATACGAAGCAGAGAAAGCCAAGAATGAACAACTAACGAAGAAACGGCAGAGGGAAGAGAGGCGCGAGAGATATCGGGAAGAAGATAAACGGCAGAAACGTGCGCGCAGATAAGTGCAAAGGGCAGAAGAAAGGGAGAGTGGATACATAACGAACCCCAGGAAGCTTTCCTGTGGCACGTGTTCCGTTCCACATGGCATATCTCTATACTGCCGTATCGATGGGTTCAGACATTCGTTTCTGTTGGAGACCCATAACAAGATTTTAACATGGGATGAAGTCAGCTATTGGGTAGTGACGCTACCCTAGGCTCAAAGTGTGTAGTTGAGTTGACAGTTCATTTGATTCTGTACTTGGAAATGGGAGCGTGTCCTTGGGGACCGAACTGTAACCCCGTACACCTAAGAATGTTGTCATGGATCTACAGTATATGATACTTCGATTTACATTGCTTCCTTGCAAATTACATGATTTTGATGATGATATCTCACTGAAAAATCGTTGTGTTTACTGATTTTAGCCGTGGCCGCCAGTGATGTTGCCCTTGACGCTCATCTCGTCTGGCTTCGCTGCAAGTTCAGCTTGGCATCAACGTAGTACTACAAACAGAAATGACTCGTGGAATGGTTGACTGCAATTCTGAACCTTCGTTGTTCCAATTTGGCGGTGAACACAACACGGCACTTGTAAGGGCCAATGACCTGTGTTTGAGAGAGCCTCAGTTCATACTAATAAAGTAATTATATCCTTCATATAAAGATACGAGGATATTTAGGGGCCAACCAAGTGGCGTCGTGGCGAGATCAAGCAGAGTCGAGGTCAAAGTGATCGCGCCTCATGAGTCATGACTTCGTGAGAAGGGACGACACGAGACGAGAAGAGGGCGGTGGGCGGCTCAGACTGGGCGTCACGATCCCAAACACACCTGCATGTTAGTAGGCCCCGCGCTGTTTCAAACAAAAAGACGTGGGATCCTTTAATTCCGCGTCGCCCCTGTTTCAACGGCCTTGATCGCGCGAACCGCGAGTGCCGGTGCATCAGTTTATGAGTGAGCACCCACCGTCCTCGCGCGGGCCCCGCGTCGAGCCGAGAGTTGGCTGGCTGGCTCACAGCTTGCATTTGGCAGCTACCGCCGGCACAGCCGCGAACAGCTGCAGTTGGCCCTACCAGCCCCTCGGGGTCGCTGATTCCGCGGCCCAATGCGTGGGTACCACACGTCAGTAACACACGCGCACGCACCCACTACAGCGGAACCGTTCCGCGTTGGTACCTGAAGCCCCATTAAAAATCCGTCCTCGTCTTAGGTCCCAAGCACTGCTGGCATCGGCCTCTGACGCGTGGGCCCAGATCCGTGGCCGCACATGGCCGCGATTCCCACCACCGCGTCCCGAAAAGCTAAAATACCACCACACACCTGTCACTGGTCGACGAGATTTTCCCGAAACGGAGGGGACGCGCAGGCGCAAGCATGACGGTGCGAGGCTGCGAGCTGTCCTCCACCCCTCTCCAGCCACCGTCGTCTCCTCTCGCACCATGACCGCTCGTGGCTTGGACACTGCGTGGTGGGCCCTACCCCTACGGATCCCCACCTGTCATAGGAACCACCGAAAACAACGTACCGCAGCGCCGTGGCGGCAGTAAACATTTGCACATGGAATAAACGACCGCGCCGCGCAGGCGCAGCGTAGCGAGCTCAGCAGCGGAGTAGGTCGCCGTTGCCAGCCTCCCCACTAAATGCCGCCCCACACCCGTAATCCCATCGAGACTTCACTTCCGTTCGCTTAACGCCACCCTCCATTCCATCCTCCCCTCCCTTCCCCCTCTGCTGCTGCGGCTGCTGACGCCGCCACCTTCCTTTCTCCAGCCCCACGAATCTCGCGCTCCGCCGGAAGAAATCTGCACCCAGATCGACGACGGGGCGCCGCTTGATGCTCGATCTGTGACTTTCCGCTTCCGCGCCGGGCTGACGTGCGCCATGAGGGGCGTGCTGCTCGCGCTGGTCCTGGCCGCCTGCGCGGCGTCGGCGCTGGCGCAGGCGGGCGGCGGGGGCAACTCCTCCACGCCGTTCGTGCCGCGGGACGACATCCTGCTGGACTGCGGCGCGACGGACCGGGGCAACGACACCGACGGACGGCTCTGGACCGGGGACGCCGGCTCCAAGTACCTGCCGCCCAAGCTCGCCTCCGTCGCCGCGACGTCGCAGAACCCCTCGGTCCCGCAGGTGCCCTACCTCACCGCGCGGGCCTCCGCGTCGCCCTTCACCTACTCATTCCCCGTCGCCCCCGGCCGCAAGTTCCTCCGGCTCCACTTCTACCCGGCCAACTACACCGACCGGGACGCCGCCGACGCGCTCTTCTCCGTCTCCGTCGCCGTCCCGGGGGGTAAGGTCACGCTCCTCTCCAACTTCAGCGCCCTCCAGACTGCCACCGCGCTCAACTTCGACTACCTCGTCCGGGAGTTCTCCGTTAGCGTCAGCTCCCAGACGCTCGACCTCACCTTCACCCCGGAGAAGGACCACCCCAACGCCTTCGCATTCGTCAACGGCATCGAGGTCGTCTCCTCCCCCGACCTCTTCAACATCTCCACTCCCAACTTGGTCACCGGGGACGGCAACAACCAGCCATCTCCTATCGCCCCCGGCACAGCTATGCAGACCATGTACCGGCTCAACGTCGGAGGCCAGGCGATCTCCCCATCCAAGGACACCGGCGGGTTCCGGTCCTGGGATGACGACTCCCCGTACATCTACGGCGCTGGATTGGGGGTCACCTACCCTAATGACAAGGATGTCACCATTACGTATCCGGACAATTTGCCGGACTATGTGGCGCCGGTGGATGTCTACTCCACTGCCCGCTCAATGGGGCCAGACAAGAACGTCAACAGGAACTCCAAACTCCAATGGATGATGCAGGTAGATGCTGGTTTTCAGTACCTTGTAAGGCTGCATTTCTGTGAGATTCAGGACCCGATCACTAAACCCAATCAGCGGGTGTTCAACATTGACATCAACAACCAGACAGCCTTCCCGGGTGCTGATGTGATTCTTTGGGCGACCAGCGCTGGTGCTACCAGCGGTAGTGGTAGTCCAGTGTTTCAGGATTTCGTGGTAAACACATTTGGTTCAGGTCCCATGGATTTATGGGTGGCTCTCTATCCAGATGTTGAGTCAAAGCCACAATATTATGATGCTATCCTCAATGGGCTGGAGGTGTTCAAGTTACAGCTTAATAATGGGAGCCTTGCAGGACTCAACCCTATCCCAAGTGAGGAACCATCAGATGATTCCGGAGCATCCAAGAAAAAGTCAGCTGTCGGGCCTATTGTTGGTGGCGTTGTTGGTGGTTTGGTAATTCTTGCACTTGGATATTGCTTCTTTGTGATCTGCAGGCGCAAGAGGATTGCCGGGAAGGATGCAGGCATGAGTGATGGGCATTCTGGTTGGTTACCATTGTCACTTTATGGCAATTCTCATACTTCCAGCTCAGCCAAATCGCATACTACTGGTAGCTATGCTTCATCTCTGCCGTCCAACCTATGCCGCCATTTCTCTTTTGCTGAGATCAAGGCTGCAACGAACAACTTTGATGAGTCCCTTATTCTTGGCGTGGGTGGATTTGGTAAAGTTTACCGTGGAGAGATCGATGGAGGAACAACCAAGGTGGCTATCAAGCGTGGCAATCCCATGTCTGAGCAGGGTGTGCATGAGTTCCAGACTGAGATTGAAATGCTGTCCAAGCTCCGCCACCGTCATCTTGTGTCGCTGATTGGATACTGCGAGGAGAAGAATGAGATGATCCTGGTCTATGATTACATGGCTCATGGAACTCTGCGTGAGCACCTCTACAAGACCCAGAATCCGCCACTAACCTGGAGGCAACGCTTGGATATCTGCATTGGTGCAGCACGTGGGCTTCATTATCTTCACACTGGTGCAAAGCACACCATCATCCACCGTGACGTGAAGACGACAAACATCCTCCTCGATGAGAAATGGGTTGCCAAGGTTTCAGATTTTGGTCTGTCCAAGACTGGGCCATCTATGGACCACACTCATGTGAGCACAGTTGTCAAGGGCAGTTTTGGTTACCTTGATCCTGAATACTTCCGCAGGCAGCAGCTCACTGATAAATCGGATGTGTACTCATTCGGTGTCGTGCTGTTTGAGGTCCTCTGTGCACGGCCTGCATTGAACCCTACTCTTGCCAAAGAAGAAGTTAGCTTGGCGGAATGGGCATTGCACTGCCAGAAGAAGGGCATTCTGGATCAGATCGTTGATCCCTATCTGAAGGGAAAGATTGCTCCACAGTGCTTCAAGAAGTTTGCCGAAACAGCTGAGAAGTGTGTTTCTGATCAGGGCATCGACCGTCCTTCAATGGGTGATGTGCTTTGGAACTTGGAGTTTGCTCTTCAAATGCAGGAGAGCGCAGAAGAGAGCGGAAGCCTTGGCTGCGGAATGTCGGATGAAGGCACTCCGCTTATGATGCCTGGAAAGAAGGATCCGAATGACCCATCGATCGAATCAAGCACGACCACAACCACAACTACTTCTATAAGCATGGGTGATCAGAGTGTAGCGAGTATGGACTCGGACGGGTTGACGCCCAGTGCTGTCTTTTCACAGATCATGAACCCCAAGGGGCGGTGAGATAAAACTGGTTCCATCTGTTAACCTTGCCGGCGTAATTTGTTCATTCAGCACATTTTCTTGAGTTTGGTCTGTTGATGTTATCGCAAGTTATGGACCAGAAGTCAGAGAATTGTTTCATATGATAGATATTCTGCTTTGCCTTGTTTTCTCTCTCTCTCTCTCTCTCTCTCTCTCTCTCTCTCCAGTGTTGTAATGACTATACACTTGTCGTCGCTTGTATTTACCGCTGCTATTGACCCACCGTCTGTCACTGTACGAGAAAGTGATGTGCACTATCGTTGTTGTTGGGTGAACGTGTGACGTGCTGGTAGGAATGAGTCTGGATTTGTCACCATCGATAGTTCTAATTCTCCATGAGTGGATTGATTAATTGACAGATCGTTTTCAGGCTATTGACAGATTTGACAGCTGGGGTCTTCTTATAACATGTACATTTATATCTTTCAATTGTGAAATTAAGTTTGTTGGACAGCAGCCATTGACTCAGTAGGCCTTCCCGCGTAGACAATTTGATTGATGCGTCCGAACTCGTGACCGCGTCGCATTCGTAGTATCAGATATTGATTGATGGTGTCATGTGTTTAACAGCATATGACCGTTCATCTGATCTGGGAGATTGGGGAAGCTGCTCGAGTTGTTCGGCGCAATTGAGAGGCTTTTTCAGAGGAATGGATATGGGAGGCACTGTGCTAGTAGTTTCTATAGAGGAGACGAATACGTACGCTCCCTGCCAACTCTGATTGATTCAATCTGCCTGTTGCGTTGTAACGAGACTACGAATGTTAATGTGAATTCCCCATCCATCCAATGATTTCATTCGGCTCAGATCCGTGTGGCAGTTGTGCCGTTCGATCGGGTCAGACCTGCAAGAGGAACGGGTCTGAATTTGTGACGTACAGTAATATGATATATTGGGAATATCGAGTACGGACAGCCATATCCAGCTACCATCAAAAGTCGTAACTAAGAGGTGTCAACGTGACACTCACGCATGCATGCCCACTGCATCAGTTATGCGCGGAACGTCGTTAAGAGCTCGGTGCCGTCCAGTTGAACCTGAGTTCTTTTTCTTTCTTCATGAACCAGCTCTGTTGCTGACAGAGGAACATAGAAAGGAGCATGGCAAGAAACGAAGCTCCTGGACATGTGTTCTCCTAAAAAGAAGAAGAAGCTCCTCGACATGTCTGCTTGCTACTTGCAGCTGTCTCCAATCGCGACCTGGATTATGCAGCCGAGAAGATTTTTGTCACATGATGGATCGATGCAAGGCTAAATAAAATCCGGCATTGTCCAACCGAAAAAGAAAAAAAGAAAACAACCCAACCACCACCAAACAGGCGTGTGCCTAAACGGCGCTCCACGTTGTGAAGCCTGTAGTTTTCCTTTTGCCTGCTTGCATAAGCACGCAGCCTGTTTGTCTTGTCGGGATTCTTTTTTTTTTTCGGCTGTCAGCAATTAAGTGTGTGAGAGAGGACGATGCTGGGTTTGGAGGGGCTTGGGTTCCGGCTGAAAGCCTCGTGAAATTCAATATCTAGAGTTAGCCTTGACATCTTGTCATTCCTATCATGTCTTTGTTTCTTGACGTTCCACGAATTTGGTTGAGAGCACCTTGAATTGGGACTTCATGATGAGTTGTGTTTCAATGAAAATAACTCAAAAAAAAAAAATGAAAATAACTCACAGTATTTGAAGGCAGGAACCAGCGCCTCTCACACATACTCTTCCACCGATCTCCTGAAAGCAGTGGATCTGTATCCCCTTCATACACGTGATGTGTTGTGTATCCTTGACAATAAGAGTAGACATCTCATGAGCATGAGAAAGACACCGGTGACACAATGGTCTTGTCAACATTAGGGGTCCATGCATGGTCTTGTGTCGTGCTCTCTTTGTTGTTGAATTATTATTGTTAGGATAATAGTCTTAGTTTATTTTTTTAGTTAGAATAAAAAATTATTATTGTTAGGACAATATAAATCGGAGGCGTTGGCTAACAATTGAATGGATGACAATGTCGATTTCGAGCGCCTGAACACAAAGCAAATATGTTTTAAAACGGCTATTATGTAATGTCCAGCCAACGTCAGCCATATCCAGCCATATCCAGCCGTGCGGCAGTTCTGAATAGCAGTAAACAAGGGGAAGACCGCTCAACTCCTCACTGCCGCCGATCCTCGCAGACGACATCGGCTTGCTGCACGGCCACCACGACAATTGCGACATCGCGCCGCTCCACACTCGGCGAATGGTGGCTCTGTTCAAGCGGCGCCTGCTCGGGGCTTTGTAGATGTAGGACGAGGACGGAAGGAGGAAGAAGCAGAATGAGGACGCACGGGTCCAGTTGGACCAGCTCGTGCATCTTGCGTCTGCCGTAGGGGCAGTCAGGTCTTTTTTCTACGCTTCACCATGTCGGACAGCACTTAAAACTGAAAAAACAAAGTCCACGTACACAGGTAGGATGCTTTTAGGAGTGGTCATTTGGTACGCAAATGAGAGTGCGCCCTCCATTAGTATGTCAAGTACTAGGTAAAAGCCCCTCAGCGTCAGGGCTTCTTCTTCCCGAGTTTCAAGCCTGCCTGGCTGGCTGTCGATCTGATTGGGTGGCAGCTTCAGATGCTGAAGCGCTGCATGGGAAGGGCGAAGGGACGTGAGCTCTCTGGGCTGGACTACGAGGCAGGGACAAGTGGGCTGCCTTTTGGCCCACTACTCGATTTCTTCCTGCTAAACGGTGACTGAGAGACTTCATCAGAAACAAATTAAGCCGGTCTTCACATTCGCTTCACGCCGCCGTGCTCTGACGTCTAGGTTTCCAGCCGCCTGCGCCGCGGAGAGCGAAGAGAAGGCCAGCCTCACCATGGCGGACGACGAGCCGACGGAGAAGAAAGAGGAGGTCCCCGAGGTGAGGCAGCGTGTTGCCCTTTCCTCCTGCGTGGCGCATCCGGTTGGATAGGTTCGGTTCGGGTGTCGAGTAAGCCCTGGATGGGGCGGATTCGGCCATCCGTCGAAATTTGGGCTTCAATCTGCATCCACTAGTCCGGCTTGTTTGGATTTGCATTCCTGCTCTCACGTCGCAGATGTTGAATCTGTGGAAGTTTGCCGAATCGAAGGATAGGGTTGATTTCAAGTTAGTGTGCCGTTTCGTTCTATTGAGTGTGGCCGAATTGCGAATTGTTAGGTGTGCAGTGTGCTCGATGTTATATGGTCTCTTCAATGATACGCTCGAAGCCATGGTTCATGTTTTGAAATATAGAGATTATATGTCCTGCAAACTTATGTAGTTATGTATGCAGAAGTAACTATAGTTGGACAGTAGTTGACGTTTATCATAACACTTCATATCACAAACGTGTGACTGGCCAGAAATTATTTTAGTGACAACGTTTGCAACTACTCTGCAGCTTACTCCGTTCGATCCGACAAAGAAAAAGAAGAAGAAGAAGGTTGTCATCCAAGATCCATCAGATGAAGTGGATAAGTTGTCTGAAAAGACAGAGAGCTTGACAGGTGTGCCTCATGCCTACTGAAAGGAATTTTTCTAGTTTACACGGGCATTTTAGTGATATACTTTCCTTTTGTGTTTCTGCAGTCACTGAATCTGGTGAACCAAGCTTCACAGGCATGAAAAAGAAGAAGAAGAAACATGTAAGTTTATCTTTCTATCATTATTTTTCCAAATGGTCTGACCAGAAGTTATTTTTGGTTTGCTCGAGCTAATAAACTGGAAATTCAGGTGGAACTTGATCCGTCTCTTACTGAAGCTGGTGATGCTGATGAGACAGCTGGTAAATATTATGCCCACCAAATCATACTGTTTACCTTATTTGTTCCATTTCTTACTGTGCTGACCACCTGTTATCCAGGTGAACAAGTTAGAGAGGATGAAGAAGGTGAAGGTATTGTGCTTAGTGGTGCCCCCAAATACCCTTGGGATGGAACTGACAGAGATTACAAATATGAAGAGGTACTTGATGCATCCCTGTGCAATATTTGTTACTATTCTATTGGTGACGTATCCTGGTGGTACAGTGAAATCAACATAAATAGCTATTATGTTTATCTAAGGTTTTAGATAGAACCGATCATCCATGATGTGCGTTTCTAGTCTCTTTCATGCTCTGTATTGTATAATTGTTATTCAGAAATCATAATAAATAAGTTTTCCTTTTCTATCTGTTTCTTGATTTAACTGTTGCATTGTTTTCCTCGCTCATCCTTTCATTATTGTGTATTTGTTAGTTTCTTACCTGTATCCAACCATGTTCTTCCTTGGTGAAACCTTATATTCAATCTGTTTGGCCACAGCTGCTTGACAGAGTATTCAATATTCTCCGTGAAAACAATCCTGATCTTGCTGGTGACAGACGAAGAACTGTTATGAGGCCCCCTCAAGTTCTCAGGGAAGGGACAAAGAAGACTGTTTTTGTGAACTTCATGGACCTGTGCAAAACGTATGAATCCACTTCATTGCGTTATCACCTTCTGTTCATTGAATAATCAACCAGACTAAAAAGAATTTAATTTATTCTGTTTCCAGTATGCATAGACAACCCGAACATGTGATGATGTTTTTACTCGCTGAGATGGGAACAAGTGGATCTCTTGATGGACAACAGAGGTTGGTTATCAAAGGGAGATTTGCTCCAAAGAACTTCGAAGCAATACTCAGGAGATATATCAGTAAGTTACTGATATTTTATGACTCTAAATGTCACTGCTCATCCATAATAAATGTATTTATCCTTTATTTTTTATTGAAAAATAGTGCTGAGTGCTGACCTTGATCTTACTGCTCACTGTTATATCATATAGGGGAATAGTTAATATTTCTTTGTTAACTTGTCCAACTTGTGACATGCTGTGTAACTTAACCACTCAATGGAATATTCCCATTTCGTTGTGAACTTTTCTGTTCGTCCTTGTAGAGGTTCTTAATGGTTTGGTACTATAACTACAAACAGTCCATTTTAAGATACTGCAGTGTCAATGAAGTATTATCACATAGGTAGAAATGTCGTTTTATTCTCAAGGATGTGTGGACTTGCCATGTTGATTGAATTGGACTTGCTTTGTCTATATCTGTCTGAAAAGGAGGGTTTAAATGAGACCTCATGAACCCTTTTTTTTTCTCCTACTCCTTGTGTGCATTATTTGTAGCAGCAGTGAAGGTTAAGGTCAGGAACAGAAACCACTTGTATTTAGGGAGGGAGTAGAACCTTATTTTTGTTTCCTTTGTGGACAATCGGCGAACTAACTGAACTCTATTTTGTGCAAATTTTATCTTTTAGATGAATATGTCATATGCAATGGATGCAAGAGTCCGGACACCATTCTTTCCAAGGAGAATCGGCTTTTCTTCCTTCGCTGTGAACAGGTAACTGGTTACTTGTAATGTCGATATGCCCGATTGTGTCTGGTTGCAGCTTGAGGAAGTGATTATGACTGAACATCACTAGTCGTTTTATTTCTGGAATTTGCCTCTACATTTCTTTCTTCCCGCCTTATTCTCCTACTCACTTCGGCTTTTGTTATGAATAAATTAGCTTTGTGGCAGACAAAATCATGATTTACTAAGGTGTTTGGAATTTGAAAGTTCAATCTGGGCATGTTCTATCTAATCAAAAGCATCTAGGGGCATATTTGTTGCCTTTCACTGTTTTACCTGCAGTAGGGGAATATTTACTGCAAACCATGAGCAATTTGATTGTTAATTACTGCATGATGCATGTTAGTGATTTTGCCTACGATATCTTGCATAAAACCTACATTGCCTGATAGATTTCTTTGTGGCAATGGCAATATGCAATATCTGAGGCCTGTAGCTCTGTACTGGTGTTGTCAGCTGGAGCACACAATATGAAATTAAGTAGCATACCTCCATTTCAAAACAACAATTATAAAATAAAACAGGAGTAACTTTGCATCTTATTTTTTATAGGCCACTTGTGTATAATAGTACTAATAAGTGTTTAATTTGTTTACGTTGTACAGTGTGGTTCGTCAAGGTCCGTTGCTCCCATCAAGGCTGGATTTGTGGCTCAAGTGGGCCGCCGGAAGGCAGGAGCTTAAAGTTACCAATCAATCACTGCTCAGAAAGTCTTTTCCGATCGAAACAAACTAGTTATCAGGTTGACAGATTATTGTCAACTTTTCATTTGCAGACGCCGTTGAGTGGGTTTCAGATGTTTAACTGTACTTTGACTGCTGCTGTCAATTTTAATTGGAATGATGAGAGAATTTATGTTTGCGGCCCGTATTTCTTTACTTTGCTAAGTGCTTGCGTTCCCGTTTTCCCCCCTTCATAATCAATTTGTGCAATGCTGATGATTGTATCAGCTGGAGCTCTGTGAGTTGGGGCTACCAAAAACGTGTTTCTGGCATGTACCATGGCAGCCCTATCCTCCAGAATCCTGTGAACCCAAACACAGCCTCCCAAGGAAACGAGTCGGGATAAGATGATAAGCCGACGTGTCGCCGCCTCCTTCCCGCGCACCTGGCTTTCGGCCCTTCTCTTCCAAAGCCGCCACGCAGCTCCACCGACCCTTCCCTTTGCCGCTCCTCTGTTCTATTTCGGTGAGCCTACTCTACTCGCATCAGAGGAAGAGATGAGGGCCGCATCGTCCCCCGTTCCTGCTGCAGTCCTTACCGCGCCTTCTGCCGCTACCGCGGCCGTAAAGCCGCTACCTCGTGCCGTAGCATCGGCTGCTGCTGTCGTCAATGGCGGCAGCACCGGGCGGCGCGACGTGCTCACGGTGACCGGCCTCGGCGCGGCGCTGGCGATGGTCCTGGCGCCGGCTGCGCGCGCGGCGGACGAGGAGTACGTGAGCGAGACGAAAGAGGTGATCGGCAAGGTGCGGTCGACGATCAACATGGACAAGGCGGACCCGAACGTGGCGGACGCGGTGGCGGAGCTCCGGGAGCTGTCCAACTCGTGGGTGGCCAAGTACCGCCGGGAGAAATCGCTGCTGGGGCGGCCGTCCTTCCGGGAGATGTACTCGGCGCTCAACGCCGTGTCAGGCCACTACATCAGCTTCGGCCCCACGGCGCCCATCCCGGCCAAGCGCCGCGCGCGCATCCTCGAGGAGATGGACACCGCAGAGAAGGCGCTCCTCCGCGGCAGGTAGGCGAGTGAGGCGCACGACACACACGGGAGGAAGCGGCTGGTTCCCGGAAATCCTTCCTATTGCCATGTATACGACGAGTTGCGTGCTTGGACTTGGATCGGACGGGAACAGCTTGGATTTTGAGCGATGAGTTAATTTGCCATTCTGTGTATCGATCATCATGTAAGATTCTCTTTTGAATGAGCCAGCCAGCCAGCAGCTGACTTGGTGACACTGTCCATGTGGTTTAACATTCTTGGGTGTTGAATCATTCAGTTCGATCACGTTCCCTTTGTGGTTGAATAGTGCACCGATGTTCTACGTAACATTGATTCTTTCTGACCTGACCACGTAGGTTCTGTCAAATTGTTTCAATCGACTAGTGTGTCCCTGACATTTTTCAAAACAATTGGCAACGTTCAAGATGTGCAGTATTCATAAACTGGATCAAATCATCCTTCAATCAGAAACTTTGATAAGATTCTCACTTGCAATTGTTCTCTCCGTTTGATTGATAAATATAAGCACAACACAACAACAGGTTCGCACATGTACCTTTACAGTCTTGAAGAAAAGATTTACTATAGGTTTACAAACATAACTACTGGACAACAGGCAAATGGAGCAAAGATAATTTTATTCGAACTCCAGTGTAGATATCAAAATCATTGAGGAAGGGCTTCAGCCTAGCGGGCTCGGCTTTTGAAGGAATGGAGTCGGCCTCACATAACTGAACCCCACGAAATTGCTGTCGGCAGCGACAGGACTAGCCACCGGAGAGTCCAGCACCGGCATGCTCGTCCAACACTCATCGAAGTTGGCGATGCAAGTCTTGCCAGCAACGTTCGGGCGGAAGCTTGGCTGGATCTGCCGGGCCTCTAGCTTCTTCCAGTTGATTGATTTGAACCACTTATGGTTCTTTATTTCATCACTGCCCCCTGGACCACTTCCCAGTCGCCTGCCAGCTTCTTTGTGCAGTAACTGAAAAGAGTAATACGGGGTAGATAGTTTAGTTATGTCAGAATACACTGAACCTCTATGCAACTAATAAGGCAACCCCTATATCTCGGGCAACACATACACTGAACATGAGCTGTTCTAAAATACCAGCTTTGCAGTTTGTTCTGAAGCTCAAAACAACATGTTTGAATGCAGAAAGCAAGCTGGCTGAACAAAATACTTGGGATCAAGGTTAAAAGCAACAACTTACGCCTTTCAACAGAGAGTGAACTTCACTAGTCAAAAATGCAGGCAACTTTAACTTCTCCTTCACTATCTTCTGCTGAACTTTGTCTCTGTTTCCACCAATAAATGGGGGCTACAAAATATTGCAAGAGAATCAGCATAAAAGCAATGTGTTTTTTTGATTTGTTGGAACCGATTGATCATCCAACAAATAAAAAACACATTTCTAGTACTCCCTCCGTTATTTAAGAAGATAGTCACAGTTGACTTTGATCGTCAATTTTGATCATTCGTCTTATTCAAAAAAAGCATGAGAAATATTATATGTTTTGTTATGATTCGATTTATCACTAAAGGTTTTTGAAACATGACTTTTTATTTGACACATTTGAACAATTTTTTGAATAAGACGAGTGGTCAAAGTTATTAGTCAAAGTCAACTGTGACTATATTTAAACAACAAAGGGAGTAAGAAGCTTCCAATCAAACAACTCACCTTGCCCGTAAGCATTTCAAAAAGAAGTATTCCCACACTCCACCAGTCTGCAGCCTTATCATGACCTCGACCCTGAACAATCTCTGGGGCCATGTACTCAACAGTACCACACATTGAGTTTGATCTAGTGTTTTCATCAAATTCCTTTGCCACACCAAAGTCAGTCAGCATGGCCTACAAATCATAAAGATGTACCAAAAAATGAGTCAAAATATAACTCAATACATGAAGGAGCAGAATATAATACAGAGAAGAAGAGGATATTCAGAACGATCCTTACATGGCCATCAGCATCGAGTAAAATGTTCTCAGGTTTCAAATCTCTATGCATAATACCATTGGCGTGAAGGTGGGCTACGGCAGACACAATTTCAGCAGTATAGATGCGTGCTAGCTCCTCCCTACCAGATAAAAGGGAAGAAAAATTAAAAGCTAGTATAATCAAGTAAGCAAAAGTAGTACATTAGAATTAACTTACCTAAACAAACCCTGTTGGTAAAGCTGAAAGAAGAGATGGCCTCCATTTATGAAGTCCAGCACAAGATAAAGTCGGTACTTTGTCTGCCAAAAATTGTGTGGGTGTTTTATATTGGAAACAATGATATCTCAAAACTCAAAACTAGAGTACAAAAACAGAAGCAAAGAACATGCACATAAATCGCAATTGCCTACCTGAAAGGAGTACCTCAGCTGCACTATAAAGGGATGGTCCACTTTTGTCAGTATATCTCTCTCAGCTTTCATGTACTCAGCATGATTCTTCTCCAAAATCTTGTCCTTCCTCATAACTTTCATTGCATATATTTCTGAAGTACCTTTCTTTCTCACCTGATAGACTTTGCCAAATGCTCCTTGGCCAACAAGCTTCAAGACTTCAAAGTCATCAAGTCCAACACCCTCATTCTCCTTTTTTGCATCATCAAGCTCTTCATCACTAAGCTGTTCTTGGTTAATTTGCTTTTCTTTGGAAGAGCACTCTGAAAGTTCCAATGAGCTCTCTGCCTCACGTAGTGTAAGCTTGTTAAGTGGCAAAGACTGGCTGACAAGAGATGATGGACCAACAAGAGAATGAGATCGTTTGACAATGACCAGAGGGTCATTGTAAACCTCATCGTTGGACTCAGCTACAGGTGCTGGGCTATCCGGAGTGAGAATACTCACTTCTGTGGGAGTATGGACTGCAGTAGGTCCAAATACATCTGAAAAGTCAAACTCAACATTTTCAGATGGGACAACATCTGGAGGCCCCCCAGGCAGAATTATCTTCCCTCTAAAGAGCTTCGGACCTTGTGCACGAGCAGCTGTACCAGACGTTATCTCAGAAGAAACCATCTTCAAGGGCCACAGGGATCTGTGCTGATTAGGGTTGTGATGCCTAAGAATTCTTGAGCGCAATTTCAGCTATAGGCAGCTTGCCACAATTAATTCCCAGATTAACCAGGAAGATGCAGTGTGGGCAGCTGCCTAAGGAAGGCTGCCTCCACAGATTCCCGAAACAATGGAAGATGCAGGGCTGCGGACAATGGCCTTGAACAAATGGAAGTTCACGAAGACAACGGGGAAACCCAGGAACCCTGGAAGGAGGCAGGGTGGGAAGCTGCCGTTGTTTCCCGCTGAACAGGAAACTTTGGATGCCACTGTTCTTTCTGAACTCATGAGATCAACTTGTCTATGGGCTGCATGCAAAATGAACTATAGTTAGTTCACAGAAAATGGCAGCTTCCTTAATAAATATATTGATCAGTAAATAGCTAACAAATTTCTGTATTGATTGATTGTTGCACGATACCTATGCATGAAATTGGTGACACTATTCAATACACAAAGTACCAATCATAAGAGTACATTGGATAGCCCTAATATATTTGTGTTGCAATGTTCTGATTTTAATCAGGCATGATGTCGACTGTAGAGAGTATATGCTTTAAATGCAATCCTCATCTAATCAAGCTTTGCACAAGATTTCACGCAAGAAGAAAGCCGGTCCTGTACATATATCAGTTTCCTTCTCAACAACTAAAAACTACTAGCAAAATCAATTGATAAACTACTAAAAAGCAAGAAAGAATTAGATTCTATACAGGAACATGCATTGCAGGATCAGAGCTTCTCAGCATCGAAAAACTATCAAGATCAGTGAATCAACAGTCCAATGATCTAAGAGACCTTCCAGGCTCACTTGGTGTCGAACCCTTTGACACTGGTAACACACTAGGTCACATCTATGAAATCAAGGACTAAATTGTTGAAATGGTTTCCACCAAAGTTACTTTTTTTTTTTGAGCGAAACCAAAGTTACTTTTTATTAAACATAAATGATTGGTGCTCTATCAGCTTTGAAAGAACAAACATTCCAAATCTAACTCCTCAAAAATAACCAATCAAAGGCCTGCTGAAAAAGTCAACAGCTCAATTGGGCAAGGAAAACCCGAAATCAGCCATTCAATTTCATTTCAGATCGAGAAAACGACCAGTCCCACTCCCACTTCAAGGCCCGGCCAGTCGAAGCACAAAGCCGAGGCCCCGTCAAAACTGTTGTTCCCACTTCCCAATCCAGCTACACTGTTCTGTTAAGCATATCCGACGTGTCCTCCTAAAGGTTAGACCAAAGTAACCTAGGTAATAAATAAAATTCCTCAAGAGCAGATTGCCCAAACAAATCGCCATGCCAGATGCGCAAAGCCCAATCGCCTGGCTAACCTGGAGTGGAATTTCACCATCGCGTGCTAAATCCCTCGACCTATATCACCATGGCCGCAGGAACGCCACAGATCCAAAGAACAAGTAGTCCAAACAGATCTAAACACCCGCACCAAATACCAATCCCCCGCTTAAACAAAGTCGCAGCATACGACCGAGTATCTTCAGATCGGCAAGACGCAACACAATTGCTCCAATCGGAATCGAAACAGAACAGGCGCGAGATGGTAACGTCTACGAGCGGAGGGACGCGCATCGGGAGAAACGCGAACCTGACCGTGGGGGGGCGTGGGAGCCAGAGGAGGGAGGAGAAGGATTCGCGAGGGGTAACGAACGAACCTTTGAAGAAGATGGCGGGCGGCGACGGAAACGTCGGGAAGCGGCGGGGTGTTGCTCGGCGAGCTCGCGCGACCGCACGGCGGAGGAGTATATAGCAGGCAGTTTGGGGGAGCGTGGGAAGCGGGGCTCCGAGCGCGGGCGGGGGACACGTGGTGCCATGGCACTGGTGCGTTGCGTCGAGACGCGCATCGTGAAAAAAAAATACGGGCGAATATGCGGGTAGGCGCGCCGAGTGAGATTGGAGGCACCCGACGAGCCCGAACCGACGCAGGTGGTTACATTCGTTTTTGCCTCGCGCGAGTTGATTTCGGTTCCAATCTATAGCGTGAGCACTAGCCGACGAGCAATACTTTCACCAATAACTTTAATAATTTATCTTATTAAAAAATATGAAAAATCAAATATTTTATTATATTTTAATTTATTTCTGAAGCTTTTTTAATCTTAATTTTTAATTTTATATATTTAAGTTATTTTTTTAAATAAGACAAGTGATCAAAATTTTCGATCAAAATCAATAACAATAAATAAAAAAGAACAGAGAGAGTAACTATAATTTACCGCCAAGTGAAAATAAAAGCTCTAATAACTTTGGTTCGGCTTCATCCAGTTAAAAAGTCGGTTTCAAGACTTATTTGGTTCATTAACATAACATGTCATACATCTATGCCATAACTTACCAATTGGTAAAGAAATTGCTCGCCATATTTTTAATAAAGTTTGACAAGATTATAAATTAATGACAGATGGAGTTATAATATAACAAGCCAAAGTTTTGATAGAAAAACAAACAACACCACAAAAATTATGACATATCAAACTTTTGATGCGTCAATATTTAAAAATGAGGCACACCCTCACGCCGTACCGTAGCAGAAAAAACTGGAGGACCTAGAGCCGAGAAACCTTCCATTCCGGTTTGTTTTTTGGTCGTCGATGTGGACTCATTATGGATCGAGTAGCTCACATTTTTCCTTGTCTCGATCTCATTATGGATTCCTTCCTGGTTTGCTTCGGTATGCTTCTGTGGATGGATAACGGGGGTCGGCTTTTTGTGGCCACGAGCTCAAGCCAATGCGTGTGGGCACTGGCGGTCATCGTGCTTACAATCTGTATTTTATTATTAAATTTTGAGACGTGTTTGGTGAAATTTTCTAAATATTTAGTATCAATATTAAAACACTCATTAATTTAATTAATTATTTTTTAATTAAAAATAAGACGGTTTAATTGATGAGCTATCAGTCAAGCTATCTTTTTCCCTATGTATCTATTCTCTCACCCGATCCAACCTCCCTTCTTTTCTCCCACTGCGCCTCTTTCTTTTTCCGCACACATTAGTTGTGATGTCGTCTGTGAAGCCTTTAAAGGACAATCAGCCCGCGGCATACCTCCTCAAGGAAGCCGCCAAAGCTACGGACGACCCATAGTTGCATGCCATCATTGCCAACTTCAACCTCTTCGACGTCGCCTTACTCCTCCGCGACACCTCTGATGGTACCGTCTTGCGTTTTTCAGCTTTGGTGGTTTACCCCACCATCAAGGCCGCTATTTACCAACATAATACTTTACGTAATTTCTCACTTTTAAATCTTGGCACGAAAGTACAAACGCTCCCATGTTGTTGTTCTAAGTTGAGCTCTGTACCACGACTGCACGAGACGTTGGCCTCCATCCCCTCTTCATCTCTGTCCTTGCAAAGCACGACGCGGCGGTGGAGTTCGTGATCAAGTCCATGCACTTCCTACACCGGATGGCGCATCCATCTCTGAGAGAAGGTTGTTTATCGAGCCGGACCACCCCGTGACTAGCCTTTCCGAATGTTATAATGATGAGCTGTCTCTCATCCCAGAGATTAGTTGATGACTCAAAAAACGGTTTGTTTTAATTAAATTAATAAATTTTTTTAAGATTCATACTAATTTCTCAAAAGCTCCATCAGAGAACATCTCTTAAATTTTACTCTTCTTATTCATTTATAATACTTCTCAGATTTTATTTACTTACCGTTTAAGACAACCAAAAGAACTAGAAATGAACTAGTGGAATGTGTCCTAACAAAACATGAAAGAACACGGAGGAGTATTACATGTAAAAATGAGAAGAAAGATAAATCATTCGCGGAAAGAGATATAAACAGAGGATGATGCATAACGAAAATTATGGAGTCATGTATAACTCATAATTTTAAGAAGAGCAAAGAATGTTGTGAAACAACTGAATTGGCTCGGCAAATCAATCAGTCCTGCACATAAAAAATAACAGGGAGCGCAAATCAGGGTCTTTGTTTCTCTTCTGTATTTCTTACACGAGAGGGTGAGAGCTATGTCACATTGTCCATCACTTTCGATTATCCTCCATTTATAGATAGGGTGAGATGGAGCTGATCAATCTTTTCATGCTTGTGAAAGTCTTGCTCTCCATCTCCTAACCATTATTAAAAAAATGGTTACGTGAATTCGTACACGTAATGATTTTTCTTAATAAAAAAATCATTATTGAGAACCGCAATAGAGGAATAAAGCCGTTGATAAGCAATAATTGTTTCTTCAAACTCAACAACACACATTGTGAGAGTCGACCATAGTAAAAACTAGGTCCTAACACTCCTTCGGGATAACAAATATTAAATTATTTTATTTCTCTCCGTGACACACCAAGTGTCACTGCAGAATCCAACGGTAGATTTTAAACCCTAATAGTTAAATCATGTACTTGGAAGCAAAAGTAACCCTTAATCTAATAAGAGATATTGTTTAAAACACTTCTATAAATCTCCATGAAAATTTTGGTGAATTACTGAGTAATTTTATCCAATCGGGAACCCTCACCCCACAGTACAAAATTATTTATTAGCAGGAAGAAATTCAAACGAAATCCATCCAAAATCCCATGTAGCCCTAGCAATATTTTTACATGAAAATTAAGTTCACTTCAAAATGGAATTAGAGATTTAATCAAAAGTTTTGGAAAAGGTTTAGACCCCTTAAAAATTCAAACGAACTTGAAGTTAACTGGAAATTCACTAATTTTTAGAGACCGAATCAGGACTTGACCCTTAAGTGAAAGTTCCAAATAAGCCACTGAGCACACACAAAAATTTTCAAAATTTTACAAGTTAGGGAAGTATGAATTCCAATTGAATTTGAACGGGATTTTGAATTAATTACAAAAAAAAATCAAATTCAAATCACCGGTCGGTGCGGCGGCCAATCCGGCGCGCTGCGCCGCCGGCCGGCGCTCCTTTTCGCGCCAAGGCGTCACTTCCCCGCCGTAAATCCCGCGCCTGCCGTTGACGAGATCACGCAAGATCTTCTCCTCTCCTCCCCTCTTTCTCCCTCTGTCGGTGTTCGATATCACCAACGAGTGATTATTTTAGGGGAAGCGCGTTTTTGGCCCGGATGGTTCGCAAATGGACACAAGGATTTATACTGGTTCGGGCCGAATACCCTACGTCCAGTTTTGGTGGCTGCTCGTGTTATTTGCGACTGAGATTACAATGAGGGGGGTTACAAACGGAGGAGGAAGAGAGAGAATGCTTCCTGCCTCTAAAGGAGTTCGTGAGTGTTATTCGCGTGTCTGTGCGTAGAGAGCTTGGTGATCTTCGAGACTTTTTTCGTCTTCGAGACTTTGTTGGCTTTCGAGACCCCCCCCCCCCTTCTTTAATCCTCCTCCCCGTTTATATGGTGGCGTGAGGAGGACCGGTCCGTGAGTCTGACAGTAGCCGTACTCCGGTTAGGCCGAGCTGATGACGTCTTCGGAGTGGTCGCGTTGCTTCTTGTCGACGGAGTGGTCCGAGCTGTCGCTCGATGGAGTCCCGTCCGTATGGAGAAGCGCCACTGCAGGAGCCGGCTTGATGACGCCGTGGTGATGGCCGTCGCTCCGGGGCGTCCTATCGTACGAGACGGTGAGTCTCTGACAGGGGACTGTTGGAGTGACGTCCATCCCGTGGTCGGTGCACGTCGTGCGCATTTACTCTTCCGGGAGCGGTCATCGCCACCGTCCCATCCGGAGTTGGAGCTTATTAACGGCTCAACTGTCCCCGGACATCCGTTCCGTCCGGGGTGGTTGGATCGCCCAGTCTCGTCCGTCCCCGGAGGTCGGGCGAGGCGGAACTTTCGTCCGGCCTCTCGAGGTCGAGGTCGGGCGAGGCGGAACTCCCGTCTCGTCCGACCTCTCGAGGTCGAGGTTGGGCGAGGCGGAACTTTCGTCCGGCCTCTCGAGGTCGAGGTCGGGCGAGGCGGAACTCCCGTCTCGTCCGACCTCTTGAGGTCGAGGTCGGGCGAGGCGGAACTCCCGTCTCGTCCGACCTCTCGAGGTCGAGGTCGGGCGAGGCGGAACCCTCGTCCGACCCCTCGAGGTCGGAGTCGGGCGAGGCGGAACCCTCGTCCGACCCCTCGAGGTCGGAGTCGGGCGAGGCGGAACCCTCGTCCGACCCCTGGAAGTCGGGGTCGGGCGAGGCGAAACTCTTGTCAGACCTTAGAGATCGACGCTGCCTGTCCGACTCCCGAACGTCGGGGTCGGCCGAGACGGAGTGACCTCCCTCGTCCTCGGGCCTGGGTGTTATCAAAGCGAAGATGGTTTGGCTATACTGCGCGGTTTTATCCTTCCGGGCTAATACGATTAATTAGCCCAGATACCAAACCTCAACAGTAGCCCCCGAGCCTGAGAAGGAGTGAATAACTCGTTCTCAGGCTCCCGGATTGTGATGTTCTGCGATCCCGTGCGGATCTCTTTTTGCGATTCCGCTCTCCGGGTTCTCCGCTCGTCACGGATCCCCGACCGGAGATGCGGTTCGTCTTTAATCGTCTTCTCGCGCGTCTGTTCGCCAGACGGGGAGGTTGAGCCGAGCCGCACTATACCCCGGGGGCCGTAGTGCGACGCTCATCGAGCTGCTAACGGGTAGTTCAAGTGGGGCCCCGAGATCCCTTCGGGGGGATCCCGACGTAGGCCAGCTGGTGGCCGGTCCCAATATTCCCAGTCGCCGACCCATATAGTTCTCGGTTCCATTCGATAGGTTCCGAGGGCTCGTTGCCTCCTTGCGATAGGATACCCATGGGTCGGCGCGAGCCATCATTAGGCTCGACGAACCGGGACTCGAACACGGGTTGCGGTGTCCCCGGCGTCAGAGTGCACCCTGGACGCTAAACGGGGGCATCGTTTTCCGTCCCTTGCTCTGTTCGCGCCATGAGCGGCTGTCGAACCCGTTGCCGGGCCAGCCTTCGAACTCTACGCGCCGTCGGGGCGTGTTTGGGCCCAAATCTGACCGAGCAGTGGCTTAAAGTTGCTGCGCTCTGCGATCCCGTACGGATCTCTCTTTGCGATTCCGTCCTCCGAGTCCTCCGCTCGTCGCAGAGTCTCGTCCGGAGACGCGGTTCGTCTTTATTCGCCTTCCCTCGCGTCTGTTCGCCAGACGGGGAGGTTGAGCCGAGCCGCACTATACCTCGGGGGCCGTAGTGCGACGCTCATCGAGCTGCTAACGGGTAGTTCAAGTGGGGCCCCGGGATCCCTTCGGGGGGATCCCGACGTAGGCCAGCTGGTGGCCGGTCCCAATATTCCCAGTCGCCGACCCATATAGTTCTCGGTTCCATTCGATAGGTTTCGAGGGCTCGTTGCCTCCTTGCGATAGGATACCCATGGGTCGGCGCGAACCATCACTAGGCTCGACGAACCGGGACTCGAACGCGGATTTACGATGCCCTTGACGCCCGGGCGCCCAGGCGCTAGGGTATTGGCCGCTAGTGGGCCCATCGTAATCCACCCCTCACTCTAGTTACGCCCTGAGCGGCTGTCGAACCCGTCCATCGGGCCAGCCTTTGAACTCGTGGGGCCGTCGGGGCATATTTCAGCCCTTATGGACCATACCTGACTAAGTCGCGAGCCGTGCGGAAACTGAAACGGCGGGCACGACTCAGGCGTCAGGTTAGGTCGGGAGCGTTCGTCGCACCGATCGAGTCGGTCGCAATGACGCCGGTCGAACCGACCGAGGGTGGAACCCTGCACACGAAATATATATGCATATATATGTATCGATTTACTGCGGAGAGGTTCGTACGTACCCGTCGGTTTGACTTCCAGCGGGGCATCTGTCACGCGGATAGAGGCGGTCGTGGGGGCGTCGGTCGAATCAACTGGGGATGCCGTCCCGTCGGTCTGTCGTGGGGTGCACCGGGCGTTCGCCGTCGCCGGGTCGCCCTATGTCAACATCGCCCTCGACATCTTGAGCGAGGGCTTTGCCGTCGGTTATACCGACGCCGAGCTGGACACCATCGAGGTGGAGGCGGCCCCTTTCGCGCGGGAGCTTGCTGCGAGCACGGCGGAAGAAGAGGCAGGAAGCGTGCCCCCTCCTCCCCCGGCAGAATAGGAGTTAGAGTAGTTTTTAGTTTCGTACTTAGGACGGCCGAGGCCAAAAGTGCCCGGCCCTTTTGTAAATCAGAATGGAATGAACATTTTCTGACTACGGGAGGTGTTTCTAAGTACTTTTGTGAAGGTGTCGCTTCACAGAGTCGTGAGGTGCTCGACCCCCTTTTTCCTTGTCTTCGATCCTCAGAAGTCTTAGGCCGCGGGTGGCTCCAACGTTCCATCTAGCTGGTGAGCGCCGCTGCCGTAACCTTCGGGGGTCGTAGGCGTTTGCGCATTCCGACCAACTAGACTTCACGTCTTCTTCCACTCATGACTTTCCCTTCTAAGGTTCGGAGTGCGGGACGAGGGGTCGGGACCCTTGAAGAGGATAGAGTTTCGTTTACCCTTTCCTCGAAATTTTGCAAGCGAAATGGCAAAATTTTAGCAAGTGTCGAGGTGCGCGCGCGAGGCGCACCTTGCAGGTGTAGCCCCCGAGCGGGGTCCGACTCCCGGGTGACGGGGGTCGGGCGCCGCTTAGCAGAAAGGCGAAATTTTAACGAGTGCTCAGGGTGCGCGTACGGTACGCGCACCCTGAGGGTGTAGCCCCCGAGCGGGGTCCGACTCCCGCGTGACGGGGGTCGGGCGCCGCTTAGCAGAAAGGCGAAATTTTAACGAGTGCTCAGGGTGCGCGTACGGTACGCGCACCCTGAGGGTGTAGCCCCCGAGCGGGGTCCGACTCCCGCGTGACGGGGGTCGGGCGCCGCTTATCTCGATGGCGAGGAACGGTAAGACTACTACGAGTTCTAGGGATAGAAGCGACGTAGCTGTTCGATGTTCCACGCGTTGGCGAGTTCTTGTCCGTCCGCCATGCGCAACTTGTAGGAGCCGGGTCGGAGAATTTTTGAGACGATGAAGGGCCCTTCCCACGGAGGCGACAGCTTGTGGCGGTCCTTGCTGCTCTAAACACGTCGAAGGACGAGGTCGCCGACGTTGAACGCTCTTTTCCGCACGTAGCGGGAGTGGTAACGTCGCAGCGCCTGCTGGTATTTCGCCGATCGCAGGAGCGCTACGTCACGCGCCTCGTCGAGCTGATCCATGGCGTCTTCGAGGGACGTCTGGTTGCCTTCTTCGTCGTAGGCTCTGATCCTCGGGGCTCCGTAGTCGAGGTCGGTCGGTAGTACGGCTTCGGAGCCGTACACCATGAAGAAGGGGGTGAACCCCGTCGCCCGACTCGGGGATGTCCGCAAACTCCACAGAACAGCGGGGAGCTCGGCTGCCCATCGTCCGCTGAACTGTTTCAGCCGGTTGTAGATACGTGGCTTCAGGCCTTGAAGGATCAGGCCATTGGCGCGCTCGACCTGCCCGTTCGTTCGGGGGTGCGCCACGGCCGCCCAATCTACTCGGATATGGTAGTCGTCACAGAACTTAAGGAATCGCTTCCCTGTGAACTGCGTACCGTTATCCGTGATGATGGAGTTTGGGACCCCGAAGCGGTGGATTACGTCGAGGAAGAACTCGACTGCCTCTTCTGGTCGGATTCTAGTAATCAGCCGGGCCTCAACCCACTTGGTGAACTTGTCGACAGCTACCAAGAGGTGGGTGTAGCCCCCGGGTGCCTTCTTGAGTGGTCCGACCAGGTCCAATCCCCAGACCGCGAATGGCCACGTGATGGGGATGGACTGCAGCGCTTGTGCCGGCAGATGGGTCTGCCGCGCATAGAACTGGCAGCCTTCGCACGCGCGAACGATGTGCGCAGCATCGTTGACGGCGGTTGGCCAGTAGAATCCCTGTCGGAACGCGTTTCCGACGAGGGTTTTGTGCGCGGCGTGGTGACCGCAGACCCCTCCGTGAATGTCTCGCAGCAGCATCTTCCCCTGCTCGACGGGGATGCAGCGCTGCAAGATTCTGGTGAGGCTCCTTTTGTAGAGTTCTCCGTTGATGACGGTGAAGGACTTGGCGCGTCGTGCGACGCGTCGTGCCTCCGTCTTGTCGGCGGGGAGTTCTCCTTTGAGGAGTCGGTTGAGGTACGGCGTCCTCCAGTCGTCTGGAGGGCTCGTACTAGGTGCGGACCCTTCGTCGATCTCCATGACGCAGGGGTCGGGAGGCGTCACGGCCGATCCGTCCCCTTGTGCCTGGGGCGGCTCGGTGCCGACCCCCGGCGTATCTTGGGGTCGGATTGATGGTCGGCTCTGATCGTGGGCGAAGACCCCTGTCGGGACCTGTTCGCGCCCGGCTGCCATCTTGGCCAAAGAGTCGGCTTCTTCGTTTTGTCGCCTTGGGATGTGCCTGAGCTCGAGGCCGTGGAACTTATGTTCCAACTTGCGGATCTCCTTGCAGTAGGCATCCATGGTCTCGTTGTGGCAGCTAGACTCCTTCATGACCTGGCCAACGACGAGCTGGAAATCGCCCCGAACTTCGAGTCGTCGGATTCCTAATTCGTTGGCGATCTTGAGGCCGTTGACGACCGCCTCGTACTCGGCTACGTTGTTAGACGCGGGGAACGAGAGGCGGATTGCGTACCTCATGCGCACCCCCAGAGGGGAGACGAAGACGAGCCCGACCCCTGCTCCCTTTCGCATCAGCGAACCGTCGAAGTACATCACCCAATACTCCTGGTCGATAGGAGCCGTGGGTAATTGTACCTCTGTCCATTCCGCGATGAAGTCAGCCAAGGACTGGGATTTGATCGCCGTTCGGGGGGCGTATGTGATGCCCTCGCCCATCAGCTCGAGGGCCCACTTCACGGCTTTGCCCGTCGCGTCGCGGTTCTCGACGACTTCGCGCAGTGGAAAGGAGCTGACGACGGTCACCGGGTGAGACTCGAAGTAGTGTCGGAGCTTCCTTTTAGCGAGGACGACGCCATAGAGAATCTTCAAGATTTGAAGATATCGTGTCTTCGTCTCCGACAAGACTTCGCTCACGTAGTAGACCGGTCGTTGGACCTTGAGGACGTGGCCTTCTTCCGTCCGCTCTACGACGAGGGCGACGCTGACGACCTGGGTCGTTGCGGCGATGTAGAGGAGGAGAGGCTCCTTCGGGGTCGGAGGTACCAGGACTGGGGGCTTCGACAGGATGACTTTTATCTTGTCGAGTGCGTCCTGTGCCTCGGGCGTCCATTGAAACCGCTCGGATTTCTTCAGGAGCTGGTAGAGAGGGTGTACGCGTTCTCCGAGACGCGAGATGAAGCGGCTCAGAGCCGCTAAGCATCCGGTCACACGCTGTACCCCCTTCAAGTTTTGAATCGGGCCTATCCGGTTGATGGCCTCGATTTTCTCCGGATTGGCTTCGATGCCCCGCTCGGAGACGATGAATCCGAGCAACATTCCCCTCGGGACCCCGAAGACGCACTTTTCGGGGTTGAGTTTGATGTCGTTTGCTCGGAGTTTAGCGAAGGTCCGTTCCAGATCGGCGACGAGCTGGTCGGTCTTCTTGGATTTGACGACGATGTCGTCAACGTATGCTTCGACGACGTCTCCGATGAGTTCGTCGAAGCATCTGATCATGCAGCGCTGGTAGGTTGCGCCTGCATTCTTGAGCCCGAACGGCATCGTGACGTAGCAGTACGACCCGAACGGCGTGATGAAGGATGTCGCGATTTGATCGGATTCCTTCATCCGGATCTGATGGTATCCGGAATACGCATCAAGGAACCACAGAGCTTCGCACCCTGAGGTGGAATCGACTATCTGGTCTATGCGTGGCAAAGGAAAAGGATCCTTCGGGCACGCTTTGTTGAGACTAGTATAGTCAACACACATTCTCCATTTCCCATTCTTTTTTCGTACAAGGACGGGATTGGCTAACCATTCGGGGTGGTACACTTCCTTGATGAAACCGGCTGTCAATAGTTTGGCTACCTCCTCTCCGATGGCTCTGCGCTTCTCCTCGTCGAAGCGGCGCAGGCGTTGCTTTACCGGGCGGGAGTCCGGCTTGATGTGCAAGGAGTGCTCGGCGACTTCCCTCGGAATGCCAGGCATGAGGGTTTCCACGCGAAGATGTCGATGTTCGCGCGGAGGAAGTCGACGAGCACGCTTTCCTATTTGGCGGAGAGGGATGTCCCGATTTTGGCCACCTTCTCGGGGGCGTTGTCGGGGTCGAGCCGGATTTCCTTGGTGCCCTCGGCGGGCTCAAAGGATCCGGCGCTGCGGTTGGAGTCGGGGGCGTCTTCGGTGATCTGCTGCCGAATGACGGCAAGCTCCTCCGTGGACGCGATGGTGGCGGAAGCGAGCTCGCCGCTCTCCGTCTCACATTGGTAGGCGCGCTGAAAGGAAGCGCCTACTGTGATGACCCCCTTCGGCCCAGGCATCTTGAGCTTCAGGTAGGTGTAGTTGGGGATAGCCATGAACTTCGCGTAACACGGCCTCCCCAAGATGGCGTGGTACGACCCGTGGAATCCGACTACTTCGAACGTGAGGGTCTCCGTTCTGAAGTTGGTCGGTGTCCCGAAGGTGACGGGCAGGTCGATCTGCCCGAGTGGGACGGCCTGCTTCCCCGGGTCGACGCCATGGAACGGGGCTCCGGTCGGTCGGATGAGCGACCGATCGACGCCCATGGCGTCGAGCGTCTCGGCGTAGAGGATGTTGAGGCCGCTGCCTCCATCCATAAGGACTTTGGTGAGACGCTTCTTGCCGATGATGGGGTCGACTACCAGAGGGTATCGACCCGGTCGGGGGACGTGGCTGGGGTGGTCGGATCGATCGAATGTGATCGGGGCCTCCGACCACTGAAGGTAGGCTGGTGCCGCGGGCTCAGCTGCGAACACCTCGCGACGCTCGACCTTCGCGCGACGCTTTCCTCCGTGCGCCTCTGGACCTGCGAAGATCATAAGGCAACCATCGGGTTCAGGGAAACCGTCGTTACCTTCGTTGGCGTCGCCTTCGCCATCTGCTTCCTCGGGGGCTTGTCGAGGCTTGCCTCTCGGCTTGCCCTTTGGTGACCCGTGGTTCAAGAACCGCTTCAAGAGTGTGCAGTCCTTGTACAGGTGCTTGACGGGGTATTCGTGGTTGGGGCATGGACTGTTCCACTTCTTCTCGAAGTGGTCCGAGGTCTCCCCTGCCGGCGCCTTGGCGCCCTTGCGTTCGGTGGCCGCAACCATCCGTCCTTCGGACGATTGTTGCCGGTTCTTCTTCTTCTTGCGGGAGCGATTGGAGGGGCCTTCGCCGGCGTTGTCCCCCTGTTTCCCCTTTGCATCGGCTGGTTGGTTGCGATATCTAGGAGTTCCTTGGCCGTTCGAGGACTCTTGCGTCCTAGCTTGTGAACTAGGGTGCAGCAAGTGGTCCCGGACAGGAACGCCCCGATGACGTCGGCGTCGCCGATATCTGGCAGCTCATTGCACTGCCGGGAGAAGCGTCGGACGTACTCCCGAAGAGTTTCCCCCGGTTTCTGTCGACAGTTCTTTAGGTCCCAGGGATTGCCCGGGCGCGCGTAGGTCCCTTGAAAGTTACCTACGAAGACCTCCCTTAAGTCGGACCAGCTTGCGATCCGATCGGCGGGGAGGTGCTCGAGCCACGTTCTGGCCGAGTCGGCCAGGTAGAGTGGCAGGTTGCGGATGATGAATCGGTCGTCATCCGCTCCCCCGGCTCGACAGGCGAGCCGGTAGTCTTCGAGCCAGAGGCTCGGATTCGTTTCCCCAGCGTATTTTGGCACGTTGGTGGGCGGCCGAAAGCGCTGCGGAAACGGAGCGCTTCGTATGTGGGAGCTGAAGACGCGAGGACCCGGAGCGTCAGGGCTCGGGCTCCTGTCCTCGTCATCGTCGTAGCGCCCCCCTCGGCGCGGATGACGTCCTCGGCCCACCTCAGGAACGCGTTCCGGTTGTCGCCGTCGCGCTTCCAGGGTGGCGCGGGCATCGCGGTTTGCACCGAGACGTCCGCGGACGCAGGCTTTTGAGGCCTCGTCCGTCCCCGAATGTGTCTGCGGTACAGACGTGTTCGGAGTATGCGGTTTACGCGCTCGCGATCGCGAGCTCTCCGCTTGCTGTGCCGCTGCTCGCTGCAGCAGCACCTCGACTTCACGTTGAGTGCGTCGGGCTTCGGGAGTGATGGGTTCAGGGAGCTCCCGAAGCAACGCCGCTGCTGCAGCGAGGTTTTGGCTCGCCCGCGCGAAATGCGGGGGGTCGTCGCCCTCCTCCATGATGCGCTGTCGCACATCGCGCGTCATGGAGCGGGCACGTCCACCGGGCTCGGCGCGAGCGAGCTCTCGGTCGATCTCCGCCTCCTCCTGTTCCAGCTGCCGTTTGGCCTCGCGGAGTTCTTCCCGACGCGCTTCTAACTGGTCAGGCTGCACGTCGCGGGGGGGAGTTCCAGAGGCTGGCGGCAGCTGGGTGAGAGGGAGAGTATCCCTTGTACCGAGAGGGTCCTCGGTGTGTGCCATGAGGCACTCGCGCGAGGGATTGTGGCTCCCCTCGCTGTGTTCCGGGTCGGAATCTCTGTTCGCCTCGTTGAGGAGGTCGAAAAAGGATTCCGACGTGTACCCGGCCATCCCGACAAACTCGATGTTTGCGGGCTCCGGGTCACGGTATTGGACCGTGCGATGAGTTGTGGTCTCATCGATCGCGTCACCCGCCAGAGCAGGTGACGAATGGTGTGGGTCAGAGGAGTGGATTGGTGAAGCTGAGACAGCCGTTAGCACCAAGTCATCCTCCTGGGCGACGAAACTAAGACTTCCGAAACGCACAAGTGCGCCAGAAGCCCATCCGCTTACGTGGTTGGCCATCCGAACCAGTGGGATGATCGTCGAAAACGCGCTAAGCCCCCCTACCTGGCGCGCCAACTGTCGGTGTTCGATATCACCAACGAGTGATTATTTTAGGGGAAGCGCGTTTTTGGCCCGGATGGTTCGCAAATGGACACAAGGATTTATATTGGTTCGGGCCGAATACCCTACGTCCAGTTTTGGTGGCTGCTCGTGTTATTTGCGACTGAGATTACAATGAGGGGGGTTACAAACGGAGGAGGAAGAGAGAGAATGCTTCCTGCCTCTAAAGGAGTTCGTGAGTGTTATTCGCGTGTCTGTGCGTAGAGAGCTTGGTGATCTTCGAGACTTTTTTCGTCTTCGAGACTTTGTTGGCTTTCGAGACCCCCCCCCCTTCTTTAATCCTCCTCCCCTTTTATATGGTGGCGTGAGGAGGACCGGTCCGTGAGTCTGACAGTAGCCGTACTCCGGTTAGGCCGAGCTGATGACGTCTTCGGAGTGGTCGCGTTGCTTCTTGTCGACGGAGTGGTCCGAGCTGTCGCTCGATGGAGTCCCGTCCGTATGGAGAAGCGCCACTGCAGGAGCCGGCTTGATGACGCCGTGGTGATGGCCGTCGCTCCGGGGCGTCCTATCGTACGAGACGGTGAGTCTCTGACAGGGGACTGTTGGAGTGACGTCCATCCCGTGGTCGGTGCACGTCGTGCGCATTTACTCTTCCGAGAGCGGTCATCGCCACCGTCCCATCCGGAGTTGGAGCTTATTAACGGCTCAACTGTCCCCGGACATCCGTTCCGTCCGGGGTGGTTGGATCGCCCAGTCTCGTCCGTCCCCGGAGGTCGGGCGAGGCGGAACTTTCGTCCGGCCTCTCGAGGTCGAGGTCGGGCGAGGCGGAACTTTCGTCCGGCCTCTCGAGGTAGAGGTCGGGCGAGGCGGAACTCCCGTCTCGTCCGACCTCTCGAGGTCGAGGTCGGGCGAGGCGGAACCCTCGTCCGACCCCTCGAGGTCGGAGTCGGGCGAGGCGGAACTCTTGTCAGACCTTAGAGATCGGCGCTGCCTGTCCGACTCCCGAACGTCGGGGTCGGCCGAGACGGAGTGACCTCCCTCGTCCTCGGGCCTGGGTGTTATCAAAGCGAAGATGGTTTGGCTATACTGCGGGGTTTTATCCTTCCGGGCTAATACGATTAATTAGCCCAGATACCAAACCTCAACACCCTCCTTCTCCCACTCACCCGGGCACTGCCACCACGCGTGCGGCACGCCACCGCCGCTCTCCGCCATTCACCGCCGAGCTTCATCACTCCCCTCCTCTTTCTCTCTTTCCATGGCACTTTAAGAGACGCGCCGAGCCCCTCCCCACTCTCCCTTCCTTCTTCCTTCCGCAGTGCTCGCGCTCATTTTCTCCCTCCCCTGCCCGAGCGCTGTCCACCATTGCCGCTGCAGACGTCGCATGGTGAGCTCCTTCTTCTGGTGGATACCCCCGTGTCACACCATGTCTAATGTCTTTCCCTCATCCTCAAGCAGCTTCCGGTCCATCAAGCCCGTCTCCGGTTCACTCGCTCGTCGGGAACGTGAGCCTCCGCCGTCTGCTGCGAAGCGTTCCATCGCCGGCGACGCTCCGGTAAGAAAACCACCCCGTTGTGCTCCTGTCGAGTTTGCCCAGAGAGCGTAGAGGGTGTAGGACAAGGCCGTGGGCACGACCATGCACCGCCGCACCGCCCCGAGCTCGCCGGAGGTCTCTCGGCGCCGCCGGTCGCCGCGCGAAGCTTTTCGGTGGTCGCCGTCGGTCGCTGACGTTCCCCGGAGCACCCCCTCCCCGCACGCAAGCCTGGGAAACTTTCTCCTGCCTTCCCCATCGCCGGCGAGCTCGCTCCCGCCGCCAATTGCTCGCCGGAGCACCGTCGGCAGTCTCCTCTGCTTTGTCATTTTCCTTTTTTTTATTTTTGGTTTTCTATTATTTAGTCAATCTTGTAAAATGTTTTGTAAATAAAGGAAAAAATCTAAAAATGGCAAACCAAAATTTTTTGGAATCCTTGTAAAAGTCACTAATTTTCTGCTGAAACACATTTTTCAAAACCATTCATGGAACTTCCTAAATAATTAGGTGAACCTTTTCTATTTTTGAATTTTAACTGGAGTTCCAGAACAGTTATAGGGCTGAAATTTGAACCAAAACTGTCTCATGGTGGTATGCAGCCCCTATAATTTTCTCAGGATTTAATCTCAACAAATTCTATGCATGTAATTAAAAATACTCCAAGTGATAATTTAATTTATTATTTTTTAAAATACATTATGAAAGTCATCCAAAACTCCAAACCCTTAATCAAAACTTTAGATTAGGTGCTTACTGGTGTTTACATCAAATATCATGATTTTACACTAAGATTTAGTATTTAATTCTGATGTTATAAATTTAATTAACAGAAACTTTGATGAATTTTTATAAATCCAGAAAAATCATTTTAACCTCAATCAAATTTTAAATTCATAGTTCAAAGAACCTGTCAAATAAAATTTGTCTCCTGGTCAACTCTGAAGTTTCACTTTGGTCCAACTCAATGAGAATAAAAGCTTTAATAAAATGCTGAAGTCGAAAAATTAGGGTTAACCCTAAGCCTCTAAGTGGTAATGAAAACACTGTAGTAAACTATGATGAAAACACGATATTACATTATTTAAGTCATAACTCATCCTATTCATGTTGCATCATGTAGACTCTGAAGCGAATGAAGTAGCTGTCGACTCGGAGTCGTCAATCCTCGAAGAAGCAGTCAACGCCAACCCCAAAAAACCAGACAAGCCCCGGTGCACAACTAAATTTTTTAAGTTTTTTCTTTTATCAATATGTGTCGTGAATGTGCATTAGTTTTTCTAGGAGCTGATTGAAATCCTAGTTGCATCTGTCGCACATAGGAAACCCTATCGGTACTTGATATAGGTATCCATTGTAGTATGCTATGCTTAGCGGTACTTACCAGTAGAAGTCGAGTAGAGTGGACGCTGCTCGCGACTGCTAGGGTTTTATTTGTAACTCTTACATGAAACATATGACATATGGATATGGATGATCAAGGAAAGATAAAAATTTGAGGGTCAGACAGGATACAAGTAGGTCGATGCTGGACCGGATCCAGGGTGACCGTAGTCTTGTCTGATCCGTGTGACACAGTTGATTAAGTATTGAATGTACTGATCATATGCTGGGAATATGAGGCCCAGTAAACCTACATAGCCTAGTGATTGCAAAGTCGAACCTGCCCTACGGTGTCTGATTTAGAGGCGATCTGGGGTGGGCAGTTATGGAATCACTACTGAAACCGTCTGGGACGTGTGTTCTGGTGGGATGCGGCACTGCTAAGGCAGGCGTAGGAGGGAATTGAGTTTGCAGGATCTGGTGTGAACGGTTGCCACGTGCGGTCTGGGACGCGCATGTGTCGTGTGATTAGGTTTTCCCCTGCAGAGTATAAAAATCGTTTCGAACCGCTGTCGCTCTCAGTCTATGAGTTTACTTGATCTCTCTGTCACATACATTAAGATGATGAGCTATGTGGATGATGGTTAAGTTATAATGATTTTATCTTTTATTCTATTTATGATTGATTAGATCAGTGCAAACTAAAGCTACCATTCTAATCACTTAACCTGAGCTAAAACTTGACCAACAATAGTTCAGGTAATGCGAGTCCTTTTGCGAAGGTAAACCTACACTGAGTCAGCCAGCATGTCTAGGTGTCGGCCGAAGTTAGCTAAGTTGACGGGTTAGTCTTGTTGAGTTTCTTAGCAGCTCATGCTTTACGAATATGTGATTTTCAGGCGTCAATGCGTATGTTCACGATGATAGCCTGTGGAAGAGCCGCTTTCAGAGTTTGGAAAGCTTTAGTGGGAACCTTGTGAGTCGCCGCACTGAATCTTGAAGTGGCTAGTAGCATGATGACTCTGGACAAGGTTCATGCTTTTGCTTTACCATGAGAGTCGGAGTCTGTATTAGTCAAAGTCTTCCGCTTTATTTCTGTGATTTCAAAAACTCTATGATACTCTGATATAAGACTTAATTTCAATTTATGAAACAGTGATGTATTAACTTCTCTTATCTTGTAAAAGATGATGTTTATCCTGCCTGTGTTGTACCATATGTATGCTCGCTTCGCCAAGCATTGGCTAACAAGATCCTGACGAGATGCGGTATCCGTCCTAGACTGAGTTTTCCGAGGTGAGTCCGCGTCACTCTCTACTTTTCACTCTTCCTAACACATAATACTCTCTTTCTCTATTTTATTCTTTTCTTTATTTTAATATAGTACAATATTAATAATGAACACTGTAGCATATGAGATAACTGCTGTCAAGTTTTAGATAGACCGTGAAGTCAATAAACATTGCTGTTGACTCTGTGTGTTTTCTTTTTACTTCCAGTGACAGACGTCAACATAGAATACGTTTTCCCGTTCCGGCTCCGGCAATCCTCTCTCCGATCGGCTCCCAACTTCCCGACCTCGTCGTCGCCCATCGACCCGTTCCAACGATGTGCTCCTGCGCCTGCGCGCGCCTCAGCAGTCTCCCCCACCAGCTCTTCAGCCCCGCCTCGACCCCGAAGCCCTGGCCCACCACGTCCCTGCGCGGCCCATTCCCAGCCCGCCGCGCCCTCGTCGCCTGCGCAGCCTCCCCGGACGACGCGCCCGCGCCGCCTTCCAGCTTCGACTTCCTCGCGCTGAAGCGGGAGCTCGAGCAGCAGGAGGCGGCGGCGGTATCCGTGGAGGTGGAGGAAGGGGTAGGGGTTGCCATCGAGGGCGATGGCGGAGGGGACGCGGAGAAGGGTGCAGATAGTACGGGTACGCCACGGCGGCGGCGGTCTCGGAGGCAGATGGCGAAGCGGTCGGCGTTGCTCGCCAAGCAGGTGGTCAGCGTGAGTTCGGCACGGAGCCTCGGGTTCGTTTCGCAGCTCTGGGTCGACTCCGCGTCGGTATGTCCTGGCCGCTTTTGTCTGCAATGCGGCAAGCACTTGTTTTGTTTTGTTGTGTCTCGTAGCATTTCATGGTTGATTTTTACCATTTCGTACGCTTTACTACTCCTTGATGGCATGCTTATTTAATCAGCTTAACATCTTAATCAATGTCAGGTTTTGTGATCATGACAACTTGATGTGCATAGCCATAACAATTTTGTGATTGTTGGATTGCCCCCAACTCTGATATCATTGTATAAAATGTGTTAGTGACCCAGCACAGATGTAGTGTTCTTATTAAATTATCCATTCTTGATTAGTCCATATTTGCTGGGTGGCTAATCTGAATTTGTTGTTTCACACACTAATTTGGTTATATATCATGGAGCAAGGCAGCTAGCAGTGGATCATTGCCTACGATGATGTAAGTACTGTAAGTTGTGACATTTCAAGGGCGAAATGTGCCACACGTGCAGGAGGGGGGGCATTTGGGAAGCCCAACTTCCCTCCATATTTCTACGTACGAATGAGGGAGTTTATAAAAGCTGGGAGTGTTTTTGGGCATCTGTTGGAGGCTTTTCTTAGAGAAAAAAATGAATAGCTTGATTTAAGGAGAGTTTTTTACCATCTCTTGAAGATGCACTAATTTAATGATGTAGTAAGTATGAATATGTTTGCCATATGTTTGCCAGTTGAGCATAGTGAAGATCTATATCTTAGTGTGAAGTCTATGGAGAAGTTATGTTGAAACAAAATTATAAAGTATTACTCCATAGAAAAGTTTCTCTTCTGAACGCACAATGGGTATTAAGCGGTCATTGTTCCACATTGGGAATTGGAAGGATGTTAGAAATTGATGGTGCTAGGTTGTAGGCCACAGAGAGGTTTGAGTTCAGGTTTTGAGTCTGTTTCTTAGTTTCTTACAAATCGAAAGTACCTAGATATTGAATAGAATATATATTTTTTCCATTCGCATGTTACACATGCCTCCCATTTGCAACTTACCCAGATGCAGGACCAGGTAGTCCTAATTCACATGAAACAAAGCAAAAATGATGGTAAAAGATGATTTCAACACTACATTGTCCTAGGGCGAAAGCCTCAGTAGTAGATATACAACGTTTCTTGAGTCACCGCATCTTGGAGTCAACTTCCAGTAGCTGACATCTTAGCATTCACTCCAATATCAAGGAAATAGCCCAAAAGTAACTGAATTAAAAAACTGTACTGCTTGATGGTGAAGGTTTTTAATAGTACCACTACTGAAAATCATGTTTTGACTTTGAGTCTAGATGCATACACCTGTAGATTATTTTCTTAAATGAAATGGATGGACTCTGAATCATGTTTGTTCAAAAGAGGGGGGTTCAAGTTTACCATACCTTCCCCCTTTTTTGGTGCTTGTTTGATAAGAAAACCTTTCCTTGCACTGACCACCCTACAATCAGGTAACTGTTATTATGTTCAAATTTTCTCTTACACCTAGGCTGGTGTTACTATGTACCATGCCAAAACAATAAACTGTGCTAAATTTCCTTCTAATAGTCAATCTTCATGAAAAAAACCACCTTTTTTGTATTTCATTTTTTTCCCACAATGACTGTTTCCATATTTCACCCTGTTCCATTTTCTTCAGTGGGTCATTGTATTGGTTGAAGTGAGGCCAAGCTTGCTATCAGGAGAAGCTGAGAAATTCCTTTTTGAGGACATATATCAGGTGGATATGGAATGGCTGATTGCTTATCCAATATACCTTTATTCTCGTTGTCTGTAAACATAAATCCACTTACCCTTAAGAACATAAGGAAGAATAATGATGCTCTGTGTAAGGATTCCTTTTGTAGGTTGGAGATGTGATACTTGTTGAGGATGAGTCTGTGATTGAGAATGAACTTAAACTGGCTGGACTACACAGTTTGGTAAGTTAGCACTGCAAATACAAAAAGAATCCAGTAACGACATACTATTGAACCATATTCATTCTGCTAAAAACAATCAGCACTAAAACAATATTTTTAGCTCAAACTGTGATGAATGGTTTTCTTTCCATATATAATCTTCCCGCAAGGGGGAGCATTTCCTTTGAAACTGTTCACATCATCTTGTTATCTAACATGATTGTGAATTTGTGATCTTCCTTGTTAGGTGGGCTACAACGTTGTTACTTCTAGGCGGCGCAATGTTGGTAAGGTGAGTCTATGTGGTCTTTAAAGATAGGTGATCTGTTTAAATTGTTCCAGTTTGCATATAAAGAGTCTATTGAATTTGAATATTTTTAAGTTTCCCTTTCCGTATCTTAGGTGCGTGGCTTCACATTTGATATGAACTCGGGTGCTATGGAGTCTCTTGAACTTGACTCTTTTGGGCTTTCTATTGTCCCCTCTAGCTTGGTAATTCGACTCTGAACCCTGGTGAATAATCTGCTTCCATTCGGTGCAATACTGACTTCTGTTTCTAGGTAAGCACATATGGTTTATTTGTGGAAGATGTGCTCGACATTGTCTCTGATACAATCGTAGTGCATGAAGATGCTGTCTCCCGGGTTCAACGATTAACACAGGTTTGAATCACTTACTGCTTCTGATGCAATCAGTCAACTTGAAATGTTAATGAGCCTTGGAGTGGAATTGAAAAACCTTTTTGAGTGAAGTTGTCCAATGATTGGATGTTAGGGCATTTTTGGGACTCGAAACATCCGGGAACCCAGTGATGAGATTGACGAGTATGGTAGATTTGGGAGGAGGAGAAGAGCAAGTAGTAAAGGAAAGTCCCGTGGTCGAAAACTCAGTAGGAAAACGAGGGATCCGGAGGATGAATGGGAGCTGCCAATGGACTACTGACATTGAACTAGCTACATTCTTTCAGGACGAGGATACTCATCCAGTTCATTTATATTCTAGTCGGTGGCTTAGAGCCACTTTTGTGCTGCAAGCCTGCAATAGTCAATGATAGGACCATCTGTAGTTGTACATAACATAATAGAGTGGATCACGAAATGGTGGCCATTTCGACCTGGTCTTCTTTTGGTCGCTTTGTTCCGGTGGGTTAGTGAAAAGCTAAACCATCCTGTCACGTAATGATGAAGAGGCGCTTGACTTTGTTGACACTGAAAGTACTGTAGTCTCTGTAATCATCCGTTGAGTAATGCAGGAGTACCAGTATTTTGTCTCGCTTTCTGCTGCCTTGTTTTCTTTTGCTGCTAGTGGAGTGCCCCATGTTGACCTGCACTTGCGCGTGACTGACGACCTTACTATAGCTGGGCCCTACCGTTTTGGCAGGAGTACAGCAATCAACCAGATTGGCAATCACTATCCTGGTGTGAAAGCGTTCCCGGATTTTGAAGTTCTTAACTGGGGGGGATGGGGACCTGATGAACGCAGTGACGTGACAGCGTCGCATCATTCATTCGCACCAGATTTCGCTGGCCGATTTATTCACCGGCCTGCCGAAGTCAATTCTGACGGCGTTCAGCAACGATCGCCACCGTTCCACAGTGTTGGCTGTTTCTGCTGCGGATGGTGGCGCTGAGAGATGAACGGAGACGGCCGTCGCCGTAGAACCAACCACAAGTCCACAACCATGAAACTCCTTGAGCGGGAGTGGACGGTTGTGGTCAGCTAGGAGAGTACAAGAGCATGATTCTCTGCTTGCCTCTTGCGTCGTCTCCTTGTCAACTCTCCTACTATTTTCTACCCTGTGTCAGTACAGTGTTTTTTCAGTCGCGATCACTTCTCTTCCACGTGAATTCGTGGTTTCGATATCAATCTGTGAATCTGTGATAGCTGCAGCTGGACTTGGCCATCACTGATCAAAGCAGGGAGCAGATGCAGCTGTCGCCGATAAATTCCATGGGTAAGGCTGGGACGTGATGGCCCCAGCGCAAGTTGCCGGCGGCCGCTAGGATCCCAGGCAGCCTCCACGACGGCGCACATGGGTGTCCGCCCGTGCGAAGGCGAGAGGTCTCCGTCTCACCAACATTACACGCCCGCGTTATGATTATTATGACTTGAAGTCTGTATTCTGGAACTAGAAACCTCCTCAAGTAGTAGTTCAGCACTTCAGCTGCAGGCAAAGACGGTAGTGGTAGTAGTGTGTAGACCGCAAAGCCACGGTGGCTTATCTTTGGGACCTGTCCATTGCAGTTACAGGCGAGGAGGAGACAGACTCTGTTGGTGAGTGCAGCCAATCTGCCGCATGGAGTCGCATATGTTTTGACTTTGGAAAGACCTACTTGCCGGTACTACTGCACCAGTAGTACCAACGACCAAGATTCTTCCTTCACTACGAAGACGAAGACGCAGAGCTTTTTGCGGTAGCGCTGCCTACACGGACGGTCGCCGGTCACGTCAGGCGAAATCGCACGGCAAGTCCGCCGAACGAACCCAAGAACACAATCACCACGGGAGCCACACGGCCCGCCTTCGTCGTCATCGCGCCATCGCGGTCGCTACGCTCCGCAGCAGTGCCACGCGTGGGCAGGTTGCGGCCCCACACGGCTTCGGCGGCGGCAGCATCTAGAGGCCACAAGTCCAGTCAGCGCGGGGATGGCGCCGTGGCGGTAGCGGGAGGGGCAAGAAGGAGCTCGGACCGACGACCTGGTCGCCCGGCCTACCCGGCCCACAGTCAACACACCCCCGGCCGGTCAACCCATTTTTTCCTTTTATTTTACCACGCGCACGTTTGACGACGGGCGCCAGTACGCGCTGAAGTACCTTCCCACTGCCTTTTCCCGGCGGTCCCTCCCTTTCTCGCCGTGCTGTGCACACAAGCAAAGGAAGCGCGACCGGAGCAGAGTCTCCCTTCCTCTTCACCACCACACTCGGCGGCTCTGTTCACACCCGTGACGGAGCGAGCACTAAAAGCCTTCTTTGTTTGTTCTTTCCAACCCGCCAGCCGCAGTCAACTGTTCACCTCGCCGCGGGTAGGGAAGAGAGAGACTCGCTGCCCTTTTCTTTCGTGTTTCGGTCGCGTTGCGCGGTGCGTGCCGCAGGCAGAACTTCCAAGAGCGCTGGTTTGGGGGTTTGGGAAGAGGGAGAAAAGGAACAAAGGGAAGGAGACGACAGGTGAAGAGGGAACAGCGAGCTAGTTTAAGGTGAGTTCTGCTTCTCTCTCTCTCTCTCTCTCTCTCTCTCTCTGGATTCGGTACCGGTCTTCTTGGGCGAGGATTTTTCTCAGGGATAGCTTGATTCAGTCGGTAAACTCGTTATCTGACGGCGAGCTCAATGGTTTCTGAAAGTAGAAGTAGGAGATTTTGTGTTCACAATGCTCAATACTGCAGTAGATTCCCATGCGGTTGTTCACGCGTTCTGCCGACATGAAACCGCCCAGGTTTCTTCTTCGTTTCCCCTGTTTCGGCTTCCTACTTGGAGCGTTCTGTGTGTTTGTGCTTGCTACCAACTAACCATTATGCCGAGGCTAGTTCCAGTTATTCTCAGGAAAACGTGGTTACTTCCGGCAGAATAATATCGCGCCTGCTTTGTTCAAGTAGATTATTGTTAGTAGTATATTACTCTCGTGAATCGGTCAACGGGATTGGTACAATCTCTAGCTTTTGAGGCATGCAGAGATGGCAGCTCTGGATTTGTTGTTTTCTTAGTACTCCGAAAAATGCCCTCACCTAGTTGCAGATTCTGGGTTGTACTGTTTTTTTTTTTTTCGGTACAACAAAGTGCATACTAACTGCGTATTGATTTATATGTTTCAAGTGCAGAGCAGTAAATAGTGTGGATGTGGCGACCTTGCCTTTGGAACTCACTGTTTTTATTTGCATGTACTGCCACTGACTTATCACTAGCCTTTGAGTACCTTTTAATTGATCTTGTAGTCTCATTGCTTCAGTGGCTGAGGCTTAATGGAGTTTTAACCCAAGAGCAATTTTCAAATCTGACCAACGCAGCTACTCTCCGCTGTTGATGAGATCCTAATTCTTGCCTCCTTAACAAATTGGACCTGCAGGTGACTGACATCCTTGACAAGCTAACTGGTGGAAACTACAGCCAGATATAATTCTAAGCGGTGTGTGTGTGGGTGATGCCCACGACCTTTCTTTCTTGATGGCAAACACAGAAGGTTATCGCCTTGTGAGGTGCCCGAAGTGCTTTAATGTTCTCCCGGAACCAGCTAATGTTACAGTCTACAAGTGCGGGGGATGTGGCACCACTCTTCGAGGTAAATTCAGATAGCATCTGCAAGCAGAGGCAATGCTTATGTATATCATCTATTTGCTCATGACAATTCACAGAGCTTGTACTGAATCTTCTCTTCATGTCACTCTTGAGCAGCTAAAATCCGTACTAGTAGCGGACGACATGTGGCACCGAAACAAGTTCGGCAAGACTCTGACATTTTTTCAGTTGCTACCTCTGTGAGCAATGGAATGCCTCCTCGAAACAAGGATGAAGAAGCCTCTGCTGGTTCCTACATTGCTAAAACCTCAAGCACAGAGCATAACAGCAATGACACAAACAGCAATGAGAATTGTGATGTTCAGCCTGCCGAGAAGAATGCTGTGGATGTTGAAAGTACTGAGGAGAAGAAGGATCATCAGATTTTTGAAGGCCAGAGTGCCAGTTCAAATGAGGAAGGTCCTGAAGACTTGGCAGACACCAGTGCAAGTGGCACTCCATCGGATTCTGGCAAAGCGGAAAGCCCTGTAGTAGAACGATGTGTGGAGAATTCGGAGGCTTCGAAAGAAGGAGAAGATGATGGTTCAGAATGCCGTATGAATGCCTCGGAGAACAACGCACTCAATCTGGAAGATCCGGAAAGGAGCAAAGTAACCGTGAGCATTCAAGATTCTGAGCAAAACGGAGCAGAGGAACCTGAACACACGGTAAACAAGAAGAGTTATCTTGTGAGAGTGCAGTCCCGGTCTTGTGATCTCCGAGCATCCATCAACTCACTTGATTTCCACTCTGCACGGACGTCCATTCAGTCGAAAAGCTTCAGGGCCAGCGAGCCCCTTCAATCAAAGATCATGAACAGTGTGGACGAACTGAAAGGAGACCTTTCTGAACTGTTCGGCAAACCTTCAGACCGCAAGCCGAGGGCGGCGTGTCCTCCACGTCCGAAGCAGGACAGCAGCTTTAAGCCTCGTGCGGCCACTACGTCCAGCGAGCCTCTTGCAGCGTACCATCCTGCTGCCAGGCACTCTGGGCATGCCAATCGTCTAAGCAGGTCTGGCCTGGTTGCTCCTCGAGGACTGCCCTCGCCGCGGTATCGGCGGCGCATGGCTTACTCAGGCTATCCCGTTGAGCACATGGAAATGAGACCCTGTCGTCACGAGTGCTGCCACAGCTGCCGACCTCCGTGCTACAGATCCTGCAACCAAGAACCTGCAATGCACAAGCCGCCGCCGGTTAAGGAGGTAAAACGGCGGCCTCCCCCGAGACACCACTGCCGTCCTGTTCTCCGGGGATCTCCGTTCGTCATCTGCTCCAACTGCCTCAACCTAGTCCAGCTGCCGACCGACTTCACCGTGCCTAGCAGAGGAACGCGCCGGCTGCGGTGCGGTTCCTGCTCGGAGCTGCTCTCCTACTCCTACAGAGACCCTGCCCGGAAGAAGCTGCAGTCACCGTTCGGAGGCGACGAGTACAGCAGCACAGATGACTACGAAAGTCACCAGGCTGCTGATGAATACGGTCAAGTGGAACCGGTGTCATACTCTGAAGAACACGGTCGCTCGTTCGGCGTCAGCTACTCTACCAGCACCGAGGACGGCCAGCCTCTGTACGTCTCGAGGAACTCGTCGTTCAACACCGTCGATGGAAGGATGTCCAGAGACGGCAAGCTCCACCGGCTGATGGGGTACTCTTCGGCCAGCGAGCTGCTCCGGCACTCCCCTGACCTGTTCGAGAGCTTCGACGGGCGAACACCTGATGCGAGAACCCTCGACAGGAAGGGCAAGGGCGTGTGCGATGATGGTTCAGGTGAGAAGGATGCTGCAGTGAAGAAATCGAAGATGAGGAGTGGTGGCCTGCCGCTTCATGGAATACTGAAGAAGGGAATCCATGGCCTGGAATCCCTGAAGCTCCGGTCGTAGCGAGCACCCAACCGGAGGCCCGGAGCTGAGTTTTTTCTTTTTTTTGGCAGGACATGGGGCGAGGTTAGGAAAGGGGAGCTGGTAGCGGTAGGCCGGTAGCACACAAGACACGAGTGGGCTTTCCGATTGGTGTGTAAGTTTGTTCTAGCGGTAGATAGCGTTTCTGATTGGTGTGTAACTGTCTGCAGTTCGTGTGTGTAAGGGGCAATTTTGCAGCCGTATGTTGTGGTAAATGTGTATAGTACTACTACGTATTAACGATCGCTATTGATCTTTTGAATGATGATCGGCTTCTCTCATGGTTGTTCAGCTCTCTTGCTCAGTAGTAATTCTCTGAATATGTTGGCCCCACAGTCCAAGTTTAGCCACTCGGGGAAATTCAGTCTAGTACTAGTATATTAGTGGTGCAGTAAGAGAAAGTGTTGTTATACAAGTTCCTGAATGGCTGAATCCTGATCTTCCTGCTAGGTACACAACACACGCACCAAGCCACAAAAACCGACGCGTTCACCAGAGATCTGGCGAGCTGCTGCTGCGGCTACCGCGTCGCCGTCTCCGGTGCCTTACCGTCTTCGAGGGCGTCGCGGCGGTGCTTGAGCTCCCGGAACACCCGCGAGCTCTCCTCGAAGATGTGCGCGCGGCGGTCGTAGTCCGTGGGCCGGCGTCCCTCGTCCTCCCCCGCGATGGCCGCCTCCTCCAGCGACTCCAGCACCTCCGCCACCACCTCGACCTGCGGGAGCGGCAGCTCCCCGACCGCGCTCCCCGCCGACTGCGGCACGGCGGCAGGAACGGGCTCCGTCGTCCCGCTGCCGTCTCCGGCTCCGACGCGAGACGACAACCCACGACGGCGGGCGCGCAGCCGCAGCGACGGAGGGGGTGATGGAACCACGCAGCCGACCGCCGTCACACGGCCCGAGTGGCGGCCGGCGGGGCCGCGCGCGTGCGGCGTCAGCGGCCGCGCTGCTGGGGCCGACATGCAAATGTGCTGCATCTCTCTCTCTCTCTCTTGCTCTGTTGGATGGATGGATGATGCGTCTGGGAATCCGGGAGCTCGAAGCTTTGAGAGATTCCTTCCTCCTGACTGGCTGATGCTCTGCTACAGCATTAGCTGTTCTTTATCCGTGCGGGAGGGGAGCGAGAGAAGATTCCGGGCGTGCCTCGCGTAAGCGCCGCGCGACGCGTGGGGCGACCACGTGTTGGGTGGCGGCTTCGGAGGTGGCAGCGTGACGGAGCCGGACGTGGCGGGATCGGTGGACTGTTCGGCTTCGGCCGTTGCGGGTGGCCACGCGCTGCACGGAACAGGACAGGCCGTCTCCGCCCTTCTGTTTGCGCTGCGGCGGACACCATGATCCGATGGCACGCTTAGCAAAACTGTTACTATATGCTTTTCGAAAATTATTTTCTACTACGTACTACTCCCTCCGAATTTGTGTTGGAGGACGACAAGAATAAATATTCGGAGGTAATACTAATTAGGATTTGCTCTCGACTGAAGAAACAGAACTATGCAAAGCGATCCATCATCATCAGTTGAAGGATTACAATACGAGCTGTGGTTGCTCGAAGAATCATTCTGGAACAGTCCGTGTCGGGGCGTATGGAGTCCTTGCATGTGCTGCGAGTGATAACCAGTGGTGCTGCGGCAGCAAAGGAAGGAACAGATAGATGGTCCCGGCCACACCGACGCGACGACGACTATGACGCGAGAAAGGTTCGTTCATGGATCCACGTCGGCCAACGTGCGCGCACGCACGGGGTTGCCCAGATCTTCTGTGACCTTCCGAGTCGCTCGCCTACTCCTCCTCCTTTGCCCGCGCGGAAATCACACGCACTTGCTCTCTGCACGAAGCATGGCAACAAACAAGTGGAATGAAGCTGTACTTGAACCTAAGCGGACAATGGACTGCCGTCGTGTGGTGACGGATGCCCCCAGTTCCCAAACATGCCATGAGCAACTAACTGAGCTCTCTCTCTCTCTCTCTCTCTGGCGTTATCGGAAGCTGGCGTGCATAAACCCAAAGATGGCCCCTGTTTCAGGCACACCGTTTTACTAGTACTAGTTGTGGCTCCTAGTTGTCGTCGAGGATGATCTGGATCCACCCAAACTCCGTTCCGTTTGGGGTCCAGGTTGGAGCCTCGGGGGACATCACGTATTGGGATTGAGCTACCTGCCACACCACTCGGAAACACCGAGTTTGGCCGGAGAAGACGACGGTGGTGGGCCCAAGGGGGTCAACTTGGCTACGGTTACAGGCAAGCCAAGAAAAGGGCAGAACCGAAAAGCCTCTCTTCACGTCGTCGCCTCTTGCTAGTTGCTACCGTGTGGAACACCTCAGACCTCAAAGAGAGGCCATGTATATTTGTCAAGTGCCAATGCTGCTGCTAGTGGCCATAAAGAAAAAAGTAAGCAAAGAAAACCTTTCGCTCGAGGTAGTGTAGCGTGGATATTGAGTAGCATCAATGGTAGTAAATATTTATGGCAATGAATTTTCGCTCTATTTCATATAAAAATAGGAACAACTATTCTTCAAAAAAAGGAACAACTATAAAAAAATAATGAAATTACCAGTAATTTCCCAAGAAAATTTTGTACTCGGTGTAATTTAAAACAATATACCTGTTGTTTACTGGTCACAACCTAAAAATATCAATGGTACAACACATATGAAAGTAATGCTCACAAAACAAAAACATGTCATACTTCCCACAAAAGAGTCGGTTTCCCTTTTAACCGAGGACGTTGAAGGTTGTTGAGTTGCTTAAAAAAAGTGATTTTGAACTTGAACACGAGACATAACGCCGTGGGCACAATCGGAATATCTAAAAAATACAATGCAGTACACTTCATCAATGTAACAAATCAAGCATTGAATGGGCGAATATTTCGTGTTCCTTTACCCGTCCGTCATTGGCCTTATCTCTTGAACAAGGAAAAAGGAGAAAAAATGAGCTGAAAAACAAATAGCTCATCTCAGGGTATATTTGAATATAATCAATTATGATTTGAGACTGATTATAATGTACTCTCTGATTTGAGTGTCTGGCCTTTTTTTTTTGAGAAATTTGAGTATCTGACTTAGTTCCCCTGTTTTCTCATTTTCTGATTTTCCCTCTCCCAGTCCCAGGCCGCTCTCAAGGACTAAAATGCCCTCCTACCTGATTGATCCACGTCTACCTGGATCGAAACAGATCCTCTGCTCTGCGTTGGCCCGAACGGCGGCGACCAAATCCGGCTGGAATCGATTTGGCCTTCCGTTTTCCTCGGTTACGAAACCCACCAAGGGATTTCGGCACAGGCAGACGGCGGCGCACTCCGGCACGCGCGGCCTTGGGTTCGCTCTCCTCGTCCATCTTCGACGGAAGGTGAGAGCTGCTCTCTTATCGCCAATTGTCGAATCCTCCTCCCTCCTTCTCTGTAGTTGGCATTTAGGATGGATGTAGCTGGGATGGGTCGATCCAAGAGCGGGTGTGGAAGAAAATTTTGCCCTTGGGCTGGGTCGGGGACGAGGAGATTTCATCCCGATGGGATGTCGGGCAGCCGTGTCTGGCGAACGGGGTGGCTGGAGATCTCGGAGGAGAGGGGAGGAGGGGATCTCTCCGTTGACGTTACTTAGGGCGGCTATGCGACCTCACCTGTTGTCCCGTTCGCCTCTGGGCTGCTCGCATGTTGGGCTACTGATGTCTAACAGTGGCTGATTTTAGCTGTTTACTTCAAGTAAATAATAGTCGATGGAAGCTCGTGGAAATTATTGATCTAGCGTCGAGTAATAGCTTCGTGAATTGTTTGATAATCTTTTTACATAAATGGTCCTTACAGTAATACCTGAACTGATGAAGCTAAAGCTTTGATTGTCTATTTTGTTTCAATAGGTTGGAGTACTCTGTAGCTGTGGAGCTGCACATGATGCTTCCTGAAAAGGCGAGTTGGGTTCTGCATATGGTGTGCTGGAGTCATGTATCCTGCCACTGACTGGTAATTCGGGTGCTTGTTGTGGTGATGCATGAGTTGGGGGGTCTCGGTTATATATGACTACTGGTGATCCCCTGCTTCTGTCATCATCTGGAGGTGCAGATTCACCTTCAAAGCAGCAGGTTCCTGCTCGGTGTTCAGTGGCCTCATTGGGCTGTCTCTGCCGTACTGACTCGTGCTCTTCATCATTATATGAGGATTGTGACACGGCTTCTGTCAACCTTGTTGATGAAGGGGAGGCAGTGCCGAGGCTTCTTCAGGAGGATTCAGATGTGAACAGGACAACCGAGCGTTTCCAGTCTGCTGATTCACACTTCTTCCATCGTCTATCAGTGGAATGCTCTCAGAAGGAGAGGCAGAGGAAGGTTTCTTGGGGTGGTGCAATGGAGATGCAGCATTCTCCATTATCCCTTGAGATCGGAGCGGCGCCTTCCTCTCATGAGAAGCTCAATAGCTCCCAGAGAGTCAGGAACAAGAGCACACAATCTGAGGATCCATTCTCATCAGAGCATGATCCAAGGCTAATTTACATTAATGATCCTGACAGGACGAATGATCGATATGAATTTACGGGAAATGAGATCAGAACGAGCAAGTATACTTTGATTACTTTCTTGCCTAAGAATCTCTTCATACAGTTTCACCGGCTGGCTTACGTATACTTCCTGGTTATTGCTGCTCTTAACCAGCTCCCTCCGTTGGCTGTGTTTGGACGCACTGCCTCTCTTTTTCCGCTACTTTTTGTGTTGTTTGTGACTGCTATAAAAGATGGCTACGAAGACTGGAGGCGTCACAGATCTGACAGGAACGAAAATAACAGAGAGGCACTGGTTTTTCAACATGGTGATTTTCGGCCGAAGAAATGGAAAAGTATCTGTGCAGGCGAGGTTGTCAAGATTCAAGCCAATGAAACAATGCCATGTGATATGGTCCTGCTAGGTACAAGTGATCCAAATGGTATCGCTTATATCCAGACAATGAATTTAGATGGCGAGTCAAACCTAAAAACAAGGTATGCTCGCCAAGAAACTACTTTCATGATGTCTGATGGCTCATACTCAGGCCTGATCAAATGTGAGCAGCCTAACAGAAATATCTATGAGTTTACGGCTACCATGGAGTTGAACAATCATAGGATTCCACTTGGACAATCAAACATTGTTTTGCGTGGGTGCCAGCTCAAAAACACAGAATGGATTATTGGGGTAGTTGTGTATGCTGGTCAGGAGACAAAAGCTATGTTGAACAGTACAATATCTCCTTCAAAGAGCAGCAACCTAGAGAGCTATATGAACAGGGAAACTCTTTGGTTATCAGCTTTTCTCTTGATCATATGTTCAGTTGTGGCTACTGGGATGGGGGTATGGCTATTTAAAAATTCGAAAAACCTGGATGCACTACCATACTACAGGAGAAAATATTTCACATTTGGTCGGGAAAACAGGAAAGACTTCAAGTTCTATGGAATTGCTTTGGAGATATTCTTCTCTTTCCTGAGTTCTGTCATTATCTTTCAGATAATGATACCAATATCTCTTTACATCACCATGGAGCTAGTGAGGGTGGGGCAGTCATACTTCATGATTGGAGATGCAAGGATGTTCGACAGTGCTTCAGGCTCAAGATTTCAGTGTCGCTCCTTGAATATCAATGAAGATCTAGGCCAAATACGGTACATATTCTCTGACAAAACAGGTACCTTAACGCAAAACAAGATGGAATTCCAGCAAGCTAGCATCTATGGGAAGAACTATGGCAGCTCCTTACAAGTTACTAATGACTTATCTCATGAAATACGCACTACAGGCAAGGTCACTGGCCTCTGTTTTTAGTTTTGATATTGCTCTTATTTGTGACATTGCAATAACTTTATGGATCATTTAGAATATGAGTTATCAAGGAAAAATCTGAAAAGCTAGCTGTAGAGCTTGAAGATCTCATCTTAATATAGAGGAATACTGAATAACATCAAAGAGACAAATGGTTGCAACAGTAGTATTTTGTTAGATTTTGTTGTATTTTGTATCTGAATGAACGTTTCAAAATCACTCATCATACCATAGTAACTTATTGATTTCTCTTTATCCTCCGAAGACTAGAAATTTGTTGATTCCTATGGCTATGCTTCCATCATTGAATTGAACAGCAGAAATATTGTTGTGGTGTCTGTGCATTTGTTCTCTAGGACCAGTTAACATTTAATCATGTACTATCCTTGCTTAAGCTCTTCACCATGTGCAGAGTCATTGAATCAAAATGGAAAGAAGCCCAAGTCAGTAATCAATGTTGATCCGGCACTCCTGAGACTTCTGAAGCAGCCATTGGTTGGGGAGGAAAGACTTGCTGCCCATGATTTTTTCCTTACATTAGCTGCATGCAACACAGTAATTCCGGTCAGCACAGAGTGTCTCGATTTGACAAGTGAAGTAAATGAGATAGGTGCAATTGATTACCAGGGCGAATCACCAGATGAACAGGCCTTAGTAACTGCAGCTTCTGCCTACGGATATACTCTTGTGGAAAGGACAACTGGTCACATTGTTATAGATGTTCAGGGGGAGAGGATACGGTAAGCCTGGCAATATCCAATTTTTTATGGCAGCATTGTAGTTGCCACCGATACTAGTTCCAATTAGCGATCAATTAATTTTATACCTGTTGGAAATCTTTACCCTGTATTTACTAAGCAACCTTATTATTATTACAATCAGGTTGGATGTTCTTGGTCTCCATGAATTTGACAGTGTGAGGAAAAGAATGTCTGTCGTTGTAAGGCTTCCAGACAACAATGTGAAAGTTCTTGTTAAAGGGGCTGATACATCAATGCTAAGTATTTTGAAGCAGGCCATCAATGGTGGGCTTCATGATTTGCATGATAAAATTAGAGAGGCCACACAAAATCATTTGTCAGGTTATTCAACTGAGGGTCTACGAACATTAGTGATTGGTTCAAAGAACCTGACGGATGCTGAATTCACTGAATGGCAGGTAAAATATGAAGAAGCTAGCACCTCGATGCATGAGAGATCAGCAAAACTCCGTCAGGCGGCAGGTTTTGTAGAGTGTGATCTGACTCTTCTTGGTGCAACTGCAATTGAAGATAAGTTGCAGGATGGTGTTCCTGAGGCCATTGAATCCCTCCGACAGGCTGGAATCAAAGTGTGGGTTCTCACGGGAGATAAGCAGGAAACTGCTATATCTATTGGTTTGTCATGCCGACTTTTGACTGAAAACATGCATTACATTATCATAAATGGTTCCTCAGAGTTGGAATGCAGACATCTTCTAGCTGAGGCTAAAGCCAAATTTGGCATAAAGCCAGCTGATGTTGGAAGGGATTCACAAGGTATAGAAGATTTGTGCAACGTTGATGTTCGTAAATCAAGTTCTTCTAATGGTCACACACATGAAAGTACCATACAAAATTTCCAATTAACTGGAGTTGTTGCCGACGACAAGTCAGAGCGCAGCGAGAAAGCGATAAATTTTGATGATGCTGAGCTGGCACTGATAATTGATGGGAGCTCGCTTGTGTATATTCTAGAGAAAGAACTTGAATCTGAGGTTTGATTCTATCTCTCTCTCTCCTTTTTAATAAATCAGTTGAGTAAATAACTTCCACACTCCAGGAGCTCTTGTTGCTTACTACCTTAATGCACATACAATAGCTGAACATATAAACATCATGTTCAATCGCACTGCTCTCTCATTCTACATTTTTTTTGTAATTCTCATTTCACAGTTGTTTGACCTGGCAACTTCCTGTAAAGTCGTCATCTGCTGCCGTGTTGCTCCTCTACAAAAGGCTGGAATTGTTGATTTGATTAAAAGCAGAACAAGTGACATGACTCTGGCAATTGGTGATGGTGAGATACTGCATCAGCTTATTTGTTGCTATTTAGCTCTTCATATTTTCCTGCCTATTTCCTGACTAGCATAATTTTGGCAAATTGATTACCTTGAACTAGAATTGAAAAACTGCAGTAATAATAGTCTCTTTCTAGTTTTCTGCTATAATGATTGAATTGCATTGTCAACGTCAAGGCCTAAAATACTTTGTATTTATGTGACCATGTAATAATGGTGTTATATGTTTCGATCTATTTTGTTAATCATACAATTTTAATATCATAGAATACTTAAATATCGGATGCTCTGTCTGATTTTATTTTGCTATAAGGATTTATGAAAACTATTTCTCCATATGTTGTTTACTACTACCTCTTTCCAAAAATGTAAGCATTACTGGAATTATGAAAGTCAAACACTTTCAACTTAGACTGTTACCAGCAAAACTTTATTAAGATTGACAGTATACAAATGATGTTACTGGATTCATCATTTAACCAAACATCAGAATACACACATTTTTGTTTGAAACAATTTATTTCTATAAATATTGTTGATCAAAGTTGAAAAATGTTGATTTTGGTCAAAGCCAACATTTTTATATTTCCAGACGGAGGAGTAACGATTTACACAGCTTTTCCTTCGACCACACAGTAGACTGATTAATTTGTTTACTAAGGAAGAAACCAGTACTAGCTCATTTTCCTTTATATTATTTAGTTTTCATGATATATATGTTACACTTTTTTGGTTTTTCAAATGCCATAAAGTAGACTAAGTTTTGTGCTCTATTTTTTCATTTGTTGGCAGGGGCAAATGATGTTTCAATGATACAGATGGCAGATGTTGGTGTTGGGATATGCGGTCAAGAAGGTCGTCAAGCAGTGATGGCTTCAGATTTTGCCATGGGGCAGTTCCGCTTTCTGAAGAGATTACTTCTTGTACACGGTCACTGGAATTATCAGCGTATTGCATACATGATTCTGTACAACTTTTACCGGAATGCTGTCTTTGTACTGATGCTTTTCTGGTAACAACACCCCCCTCTATGCTTTTCTTATGCTGTGTTGAGCCTGTGTGTTCTATATTGAATTCTTGGTGTTGGGGATTTGGGTATTCAGGGGGAAAGGGGGTGCTAAAAAAAAGTGGGAGAACAGGAAAGTATTGACAAAGTAGTTAGTTGAATTTGATGGAACTGTTCCCAGCGTTTCTCTCATTTGGCTTTTACCATTCCTTGTCATTTAATTGTGCAGGTTTGATCTAATTGTTGATTCCTGATCTTTGTAGGTATATCCTATATACAGCTTATTCTGCAACTCTTGCACTGACAGATTGGAGTAGTGTCTTCTATTCCCTGATATACACATCGGTTCCCACTGTAGTAGTTGGTATTCTGGACAAGAACTTGAGTCATAATACACTTCTTTATCACCCAAGGCTGTATGAGGCAGGGCTTAGAAATGAGGGCTACAACTTGACTCTCTTCTGGATCACAATGCTAGATACCTTATGGCAAAGCCTTGTTCTTTTCTATGTTCCTTTCTTCACATACAATATCAGTACAATGGACATCTGGAGTTTGGGGAGCTTGTGGACAATTGCCGTGGTTATAATTGTCAATATTCATCTAGCCATGGACATTCAACGTTGGGTGCTTATAACCCATATTGCTGTGTGGGGTTCTATTGCTGCTACCTTTTTGTGCATGGTGTTAATAGATTCTATACCCGTTTTCCCTAACTACGGGTAAGTTTTGACCCACTTTTTCTCTTTTCTTGCCAGAGGCACAAACCTGAGATCCTATTTCTTATTTTTGGCAGGACAATATACAACATGGCTGCTTCATGGACTTATTGGCTGACTGTTTGTCTTATAATAGTCCTTGGGTTGCTTCCTCGGTTCCTTTGCAAAGTAGTATATCAGACCTTTTGGCCATCTGATATTCAAATTGCAAGAGAAGCTGATTTATTAAAAAAATTGCCTCAACGGTTGGGTTCAAGGCCTGAAAGTGACATCAGCTAACAACTGTTCACCCATTTGCTTTGTTAATCCAAGTTTGGGGTTCTTGATTCGTTCGTTGAACTATTTGTCAAAATTTTGGTAAGTTCTATATGTACTTCTGTATGGTTGGCTTATTGGCTTATCTTTTCTTCACTAGAAATGCTAATGATTGATTGGATACTTGTTTCTTCTGATCTCACTTTATTTGTGTTCGCACTAAGTTTAGTCCTTGTACTAGTCATATTTTCCTTAGAGCTAGTATAGTATTTGGTACTACAGTCTACAGCCAAAGATACATTTTACATCATAGCGGAAAATTCTGCGCTTGCATTGGAAGCTAGCAAATTTTCTGTGGGCATTGCTTGCAATTTTGCTAGTATTTCAGTTATTCAGTGGCTATTCTTCAAATTTAGTTAGCTGCCTTTTGTTTTACTGTACAGCTTCAGTGTGATTAATAACCTTTCAATATGCATAATTTATCAAAATTGAATTTTTATTTGGCAAACCTTGATCCTAGATTATACGTGAGACAAAAATTGGTAAGGTGTACAAACTCGGGTCGCGGAAGAGACGAGCGGCTGACAAGGGAACTGACTGTACTGGTAGGCACCAAACAGCTCCGGCCTTTGGTGGCCAGTAAAATGACAAAATGTATAGATATGGGAGAATGATATACACACTCTGTATCGTAAGGTAGAGCTTGTGGGTAGCTTGTAGTTAGAAAATAAAGAAGTACATAGATACATTCTTTTTGCACCCTCCCAATCTTTTGTACCACCTCACTGTATGTTACTAAGCATTTTCATCTTTCTTCCAGCCGCGTAAGTTTTAGGTAGTGTGGCTTCCAGTTAGAACTACGTTTTTTTACCACAATATATACAAAGGTTCACGTTGCCGAAAACATGGAAAATGGTGGATACTACATTTTGTCTTGTATTATTTGTTCGTTAGTGTTCTGCTATGTTTTGCGCGATCCGTAATCTCGAATTCACAGCCCACGCGGTGCCTGCGCCAACCGCCAACCATACTACGAGAGCCCTCCGCGCCACGGGAGAGGGCATAGGTCAATCAGATAAGCGAGAGGTACTTTTGTCCTTCTCTATTTGCCAAATCATCTTTTAGTCAGTGTATTTCGTTTAATCCATCATTATCTAACAGTCATCGAAAATAAGGACAAACAGCTTCAGTTTCAGAAGGCAGGGGCAAAATCACAAACGCCAAACATAGGGACGCTGGCAGCACTTCAAGCCTGGCGCACCATTTCACTGACGCAGATCCTTTCCAGTAATGTACATACATTAAACACGTGAACCAACCAGAGCGTAGGTCCATTAGGAATACTCACTCCGTTCTCAAATTATTGTCGTTAGAACAAGAAATCTATGTGCATTTTTAAATTAGAATTCTTGTACTAACACAATAATTTAAAACCGGAGGGAATGCAACCCAGAATCGAAGCATAAACATTTGCCTAAGTATCATTAGGTCCATCCTAAGTGAGGATACAATATGTCCAGAAAAAAAGTATTCTACTGCCAACACGCTACCGCAAGGATTACAACGACTAACCCTCTTCTCCCTCAAAGTTATCAGTACTCCCTCCGATTCATTGTGGTGAACTTTTGTAATGAGTAGTCACAATCACAACTGGACAAATAAAACCTCTTTGTCACATCATTCAACACAAGTCTCCACCTGTACATAGGGAAACTTACTCAAGCCTTAGAAGATGTCAGCCGTGAATCTAGAGGAAAACGGTACTTACTGCAATTAAGAATAAAGATTATTAAAGGGAAACAACTAAAAGATGTAACTCTGATAAGTTCAGATCCGCAGAGGGTTGTAATGAACTAATACTCAAAACAAGAGGAATGGCCTATTTTATTTTATTTTTAAAAAAGAGGAATGCTTTTTAGTATTTATTACTTTAAGTTAAAACTGCAAACGAAAACTATAAAAGAGGAATGGTTTATTTTATTTCAAAAAACAGGAATGTTTTTTAGTATGCATTGCTTCAAATTTGAGAAGAGCAGGAATGCACAATTAAGGCGTCTGTGTGTAAACAGTATAAACAAAATCAAAGATTAACTGACCACTGGTTGCGCAATGATTCAAATGTGTGGCACATGCAGTCAACACGCGCTCTCAAATGTACATTCCTAGGGACTGGAGAACAGGAACAAGCACATACCATAGCATTCCACCAGTACAGCTCCATCCAGAAAATAACCTGTCATGCACGTTTATCCTCCGGAAAGACATGCAAGTTTACCATGTCTCCAGTTCCTTTCACCGCGCTGCCTACTAGAGAAAGCCCTTCCTCATCAGCCCCATCTCCTACATCCTCCGAATATGCGAATCTGTACAGGACAGGAGCAGCACAAAACTGAATATAAGTATTGCGGATGGCTTAAATGAAAGCAGATAAAACTGAAATTCACACATGGCTTAAATGAAAGCACAAACAAACAGATCGTTGCTGGACCAGAAAGTTTATAATGTTTAACTGAGCTTAGTTGTCTGTATCAAATAGATATGTCTGAAGAATAACAAATTGAAATATGGCTGAGAATTGGAACAGGTTAATAATAAAAACTACAGCAAACGATTGAGCTCAAATGAGACGAAGTTTGTAGAAGTACCCTGTTGGATTATGAGACGGAGACCAAAGGATGCATATGATGGCGAGGAGCGCATATGAGAGGACATTCCAAAAGGCAGGGATGATCCAAGCCCTTTGCCAAAGTTCACTTAACGGATCAGTTGCATTGAAATATAGCTGATTCAAGAAGGAAACAGTCAGATCACACATAGCGTGAGTCTAGAAAAGCTTAAAAAAAATCAGACAAATCCATGACCATAAAGGTGACAATGAAACATCTAGTCATATGCTAAACTTGTTTAATACTCATAGTCTAGCATAAGAGAGAGGACCTAATAGTTGGCCTGTCATGTACTCCGCATTCACCCTTCCGCATGAAACAAGAAAGGGAAGCATGGACCACAAATATGAGCTTAGAGTTAAACAAGAAACATACCTCATAACCAATCCAAGCGATCGATATTAGTACTGAAACGGCTAAAGAATTTGTAAACTTCCGATACAACTCAAGTTTTGCCATGCTTCTCCGCAACTGTAGTGCAATCAAAGGCACATGAGTAACAGGGTATGTGAAGGAAGAAAATATCATCCTGGTGAATATGTAAAACACATATTGACACACATTGTCACAATACAGCATATAGGAAAGGGATCCCTATAGGAATAAATGACAACTGGCTACGAGTTTTGCTAAAATGTATGCACCATGCAACCATGTAGTTCCTTTCAGAAAGGCCGAAAGTACCATGATACCGATCAGATGTAACAAGCTTTCCCATACTTTATTACATGCAACAGGATCAATACAATCATAACAAACATAAAAGGGAACATATTATGGAGTAGCAAAGAGAGTAAAGTAGCTACCTGCAGCTTCTCTAAAGTTCTAGAGAGGGATGAAAATATCCAGATGATGAAGGTAGCATCAAGTACAGCAACAGGCAACACTAGGAATAATCTTGTTTTCCCAGAGAAGTCATTGATATTTCCCAGATTTTCAACAAGTTCTAGAGCTTCTGAAGCAGCAAAATAGATAAGACCAAGAGCAGCAACTCTGGATGTAATCCCACCCAATGTAGGTAGAACAACACCATAGCCCATTGAAACTACCAGCAGAAGAAGACGAGATACAGTTTTCTTCACAGCAGTGAATGTAACGGCCCACAACGTGATGCCCATAGGTCTGGTTCCCGTCGAATTGAAGTTTGTATATTCAAAATACCAGAAAGACATTTCACACATGCCAAGAGCAATAACTGCTGTAATATGGTAATGCAGCTGCAAAATCTCCCTCCACATTCGCACAAACTGAATAAACCATAAAAGTCCAAGTGCAAGATATGCAAGCGACATGAAGCCGTAAAATGTCATCATTGGGGCCATTTTACCAGGAAGATAACCCTGAGGATTTCGCCAAACAGTCCTGCCCGTAATTTTTAATCCCTTAAGGTGAGGATCGCAGAACATAAAATAGAGGTAGTACATCCCGGTTTTGTTTATCGCCACAGTTTGAGGTACCATGGAAGTTTCTTCGTTTCTACCATCAAAGAAAGTCTGGATCCTTTTAGGCCCATTGGGATTATCAGGATTTGGTCGTATAATCACTTCACCAACTTTACAATATCTCTCCTTATCAAGTTCAGGGGTGCAGCATATGGCATCAGAATGCAGGTACGAACCCCCAATTTTGTCCCTGTCCTGTATTTCAACAATTATAGCCTCCACTAATCCTGTCTTTTGCTGCATGTCATCATGCGTAGAAGCAGACTCCTGGGTCCGGCGAAATAGAACAGAGTCAAACCTGAAAGAGCAACCCATTGGATTGCAGAAATTAAATATCTGAAATTTTTATTACCATGACACTTTATATTAATCAATGCTGCTTTGCAGAGCATTTGAGAAGGAACACCTATGATGCAGATGAGTTGTGAAATGCATGCTCACGATAATCAGTGATTTGCAGAGCACACTCTAAACAAACCAAACGGAACATCACAGTACTACGATCAATGAATTCACACATAATACATACCATTCAAACAGTGCTTAAGTTTATGTTTTCATAAAATGCAAATTGTGCTCGCGAAAAGTGCTTATTTGTGCCCCTTTATAGTGCGAAAGAAAAAAAAAACACTAAAGGACCCTAAACAAGCCAAACGGGACAAGAACTAATAAACTTTGTAAGATAGTGAAACTAAGCCAAACGGGACAAGAACTAATAAACTTTGTAAGATAGTGAAACTGACTGATATAGTTAGTGTCACAAAATTTCACACACACACACAAAAAAAAAAAAAAGAGACTGATCACAGTTGTGTCCAGCTAGTCAACAGATCAGTCTACTGAATTACAATATAACTCCCACTTGATGCCTCGCATGATACCAAGAGGAGCGGCAGGGACCCAGGAATTGCGGCACACTCAAGAAGCAACCACACAGACTGCATTTCTTCGCCAATACTTCTCGCGGTCCAACAAAGCCCTCTTAGACTACTTCCGTTACACGCCATTACTGGAAAATCAGGCTCGAGATCAACGAAAAGCGCAGCGGATAACATCCTCAGCTGTTGCTCATCCTAAGTACCCCAACAACGCGCGCCCGATCGGACCGCGGAACCCTAGAGTAGAGCCCAATGACGGAGGAGAGGGTGCGCGCGCGCGCGAACGCGTACCTGATGAAGGACGCGGAGGAGTTGGACGACGGGTCCGAGGCGTAGAGCCCCTCGCTGCCGCCGTGGAAGAAGAAGGAGTTGGCCCGCGGCTTGAAGCCCCCGCCGGCGTACTCGTGGATGGACGCGTCGGCGCCACGCGCCGCCAGGGCGACGAGGGTTATCGCGAGCGCGAGGGCCTCGCCCCCGCCCGGCCGCCGCATCTCGGGGAGTGCGCGATCGGCCGCCGCCGCCGCCGCCGCCGTCACCTGTGGGCTGCTGCTGTTGCTGTTGTCGTCTCTCGGGAGCCGAATGCGGAGATGGAATGTTCGAGACTCGTCACGCTGGGACTGGGAAAGTCGGAGGATGAGATGGTTAAGGTTGGTGTGCCGGAGCCATCCTCAGAGGGGGACTGCTGTCGCTGGTGACTGATCTGCTGCGAAACGTGTCAACAAATGCTGTAGACGATGAAAGGAGTAGAGAAAAATTCTTCAAGTGGCGTGCAGGATAAGCAAAGGTCTATTAAGGACTAGTCAACGTCATCCAGTACACTGAGGCAGCTATCCGACGACTAAAAAGGTGACAAGGAAAAACAATAACGATGGTTTTTTTCCTTAAAAAATCACCAGAAAATTAGTCCCAAAATACTCATTTTTTAGGGGGTTCGTTTCACTTGGGTTCAGTTGACTCTCCCCTCTTTGTTTATTTTGTAGTAATAAGGACTATATCTAATTTGTAATCAGCTTAGAGTCAACTTCTTTGGTCTAAATCATAGAAAAGTTGTTTAATTTGTGGAAGAGATTGCTGATCGCCAAAAAGAGTGAAAGAGATTGCTGATCGTCAAATTTGTACCGCAGTTAGGTTTGATACGAGATTTATCCTTCAAAGTTGAATTCCATTGCAGATATAAGGTACATTGATGATTTGCTTCAGAATTTGGTTGAAACGCACAAATAAAAAAGTTAAAGACACAGCTGTTGAAAATCCAGAGTCATGATTTCACAGTAGAACTGATTTTCAAAAAATGTAGGTGTTAACCATGGAAATGCTCTTATCTTTTAGCCACTCGCAACGTTCGATCAGGTTTCACCAGACAAAAGAACAGTGTATCAGCTTTACGGTAGGCAGGACAGAACTGTAGTTGTGCAGTTGTGTTAAATTTATGCTCTTTGATTTGCTTTACAGGTTCATTTTGAAGAAATAAGATCGAATTGCACTTGCACCCACAGAAAGAGGTATGTTTTCTTGGAACAATTAATTATTCATTGGTAGTTGGAATAGCAGATCACCACTCGTCGGTTCTCTTGTTACAATACATGCTCATGCCAAAACACAACGGCCCATAATGAGGGAAGCGCCGGGCACCAGCAGCGCTTCAGAGCTTCATCTTCGTCTGTCAAATGGCACCAGTGGTGATCTGCTTCCGCATCTCTTCTTGAACCCCGGCTCCTCAAATCTTTGATCCTCACGCCCCGCCGTCCTCTTCCTTCCATTGCCTCCATCGTGGTAGTAGCCGGCCGGCACAGGGGCAGCGACCGGGTAGCCGCCACAGTAAGGCACAGGCACGCCGCAGTACATGTTCGGATCGGGTGCCCACGGCATGCCGCCACCGAGGAAACTCAGGAAAGGGTCGTAGCATGCCGGGCCAAACGGACCGCCGCTGTATCCAGACTGCTCGGGGTAGCCCATGGTGGCTTGTGCTGATTCCACCGTTGTCTGCTTCGTCCTTTGCTCGCGCATGGCCGGAGTCGTCGTAGCCGCGCTCTTCGACGTCGATGATGATGCGTTCCCGTCGCCGTGCTCCGAGCAGGCTGCCGTCGTGATGACTTGGCTGCGGCTCTCCTTTGACTGTGAGGTGGCCGGGCTCTGCGACGTGGCCTCTTCGTTGCTGGCGGCGGAGCTCTTCTGGTTGTCTGCGCCGGCGGCGGCGGCAGCCCTGGCGGCCAGCATGTTGGCAATGGTGACGCGCAGCGTCTGGTTGGGGATCAGGTCGTCGGCGCTAGCCCGCGCGCCGCATACGCACACGGACTTGCCTACGACGTGGCCCCTGATGCACGCGCCGCAGAAGCTGTCGAAGCAGCAGCGGCCGGTCATCACCGCGTCCGCCATCACCTTCTTGCACATCTTGCAGTGGAGCTCCGGCGGGATCCCGTCCTCGTCGTCCGGGACTATTGTGGATGCCAGCGGCGGCGCCGGTGCAAGAGGAAGATGCTGGGTGGACGCCCTTTCCGCCGCCGGGGCAAGGGGAAGATGCTGGGTGGACGCCCTTCTGAAGTCGAATCTTGGGTCGCCGTTGGTGGGGCAGTGCTGGATGAAGTGCCCCGGGACGCGGCACCTGTGGCACACGTACCCGGCCGGCGGCGGCGGCGTCCTCTGCTGCTCTTGCGCCGCACTGCGGCTGTAGCACCACCAACCTCGAGACGGACGTCGATCTTCCCACTTCACCTGCGCCGCATCGATCACCGCGCTGATGGCCCTGTCCTCGTCGTCCTGCGCTGCTGTCTTCTCTAGAGGAGGGGAGCGCGCGACCGTGATGGTCTCCGCCGGAGGCCCGCCGGCGACGCGGCGCACCAGCACCGTGGAGCCACGCGGGACCTGCGCGCCGTCGTCCGCGTACTCCTCGCCCGTCCGCGCGTCCGGCCGTGGCCGTGGCGGCTGGTCCAAAAGATCAGCCGCTTCAGGTCGGCGACGGCTTTGGTGGGCGCCGCCACGGGCACCGAGAACGTCTCCACGCCGCTCCTGCACCTGTAGTAGACGGCCATCCCGTCAGGCGCAGGAGAATACTACGCTACGGCGGTGAATCGGCAGCAGCTGGCTATAAGATCGCGTTCAAGGAAGGATCACGAGGAGATGATGGATGGACTCAACTCAAGTGATTGATGGGACGCGTGCCTTATAAAGAAGACGTTGATCGAATTCGAATCCGAGTGGGTTTCTGAATTTCCGACTCGAAGGCGAGCGCGGACGTCGGTTTCTCTACCGATTTGTTCCCGGCAAAGGTGGACCCACACGGGCACGACGACGATGAACTGGGCTGGGCTGGGCTAGGCCGAATTCGGACGGCATGGTGCGGTCGACCAGCAGAGTTTGCCCCGAGACTCTCCGTTTGTCACAGGATAATTGGTCATGTGCCATCCGTAAACGCTGCCATACCTCTCGCGTCATTACTTTATGATGCATCCCTCTCGCGTCACTATTTTCATTCTTCTCCTCTCTTTCGCACCACCATCTCATTTTTCATCATTTTCGAATTATTTTTACAGTTAAATGATACAAACAAGACTCTTTTGCCTTTGCCTTGCTCACACTAGACCAGTCCACCCCTGTTCCTCAAACCCTAGGCAGAGGCGCGGAGGCGGCGGCCCGAGGTGGCGCAGGCAACAGCGGCTCAAGGACGTGGCGCGGGCGGCGGCGGCTCAAGGTGGCCCGGGTGACGGCGGTGGCTCGAGGACGCGGCACGGGCGGCGGCGGCTCGAGGTGGCAAAGGCGAGGCGGCGGCTTGAGGACGCGGCACGGGCGACGGCGGCTCAAGGGGGCGCGGGCGTGGGCGGCGGCGGCACACGGACGCGGCGCCGCGGCCCTAGGGGACGCAGGCGACGGCAGGGCCGAGGTGCCCGGGCGGTGGCGGCCCGAGGGGGTGCGGGTGACGGCGGGCCGAGGTGGCCGGGCGGCAGTGGCCGGAGAGGGCGCGGGGCGACGGCGACATTCTATTTTTTTTTATTTTTTATGATCAAATATATTCTTCATCATCTATTAGTATTTTTTACAAGTCTTTATAATTATTTATTTCAATGTGGTTGTACAGGGACATTGCATAGGGGCAGAAGAGTCTTGTTTGTATCATTTGGCTGTAAAAATAATTCGAAAATGATGAAAAATGAGATGGTGGTGCGAAAGAGAGAAAAAGAATAAAAGTAGTGACGCGAGAGGGATGTTTGGTAAAGTAATGGCGCGAGAGGGATGCCAGCGTTTACGGATGGCACAGGAACAATTATCCCGTTTGTTACCGGTTGGTCTCACAAAAAAATAGGTTCGGGTCTTTGGGAACAAGGCTGCTGATGCTGATGAATAAATCATTTTTCAATATTTCTGTTACTCGGCACGCTTTCTCTGATGTATTTGTGCCACTAAAATTTTATTAGGCTCCTGTTAAAATGTTGGTGATCTTTTTTCTTCATCAGATTCTTGCTTTATAAGTATAATGTATCATTTTATTTCTTGGATAGCTTCATGAACTTAGGAAAATTGCCTTCTGCTTGGGTTTCTCAAGCTTGGCCAACTGACTGTTATCTCTGGTTTCCCCCTGTTGCATGATATATATAGACGGAAGGAGGGATATTATATTCTTGACCTTGAATAATCTTTGAATCACTTTCTAGATTGCTAAAATGACTTGAAGGTGAACCTAATTTTTTCATTGTTTCACCCCTATTTAACCGGTTGGTTGAGGTTGAATCCTGATTCAGTGAGCTAATCCAGACGTGACAAAGACTATGGATTGCCCAGTCATTGCCGGTGACCGTGGGTCAACGGCGACGCCTGCATGATCTCACGCTGCTTGTGTCATCGAGATGACGGCTCATGTGTGTAGAACACCTATCGTATTCTTCCTTGCTCGATCCATTTGCTAGCTAGTTCCTTCCATGCAGCTTCCCTTGCTCGCCTTTTTTGAAGCCTTCCACACTTTAATTCCTTTTACCTCCGCAGTAATAAAAGGCAAAAAAACTGGTAACCACTGTTTTTAACTAGCTTGTAGTAGTACTTGGCTAGCGCTAGCTTTAGAGTTAGGGGCCGGGCATAACTGATCGAATTGGCGGCATGGTGACCGATTAGTAGGACCATGGCGTCGTCGTCGGGTGGCGACGTGCCGGCGAACAGGGCTCCCATGGCGGCGGCGGTGAACGACGTGGTTGAGGCGCGCAGAGGCGTCGAGACGCTCAAGAGCTTCTTGCTGCAGCTGGGCGACCGCCGCGCGCCGTGGGCAGAGCGGGTGGCCGACGACGTGCTGAACAGGCTGTCGGACGCGACGTCGAAGCTGCTGGACGCCGGCGCGGCATCGGGTGGGCAGAGTCCCGCCGCCGCCCCGTCGTCGGGCCGTGCGAGGCCGCAGCGGTCTGGGAGCTCGAACGGGAACACGAGGAAACGCAGCTTCAGCAGAAGGTGAGAGGATCATCGTCTCTCCAAGTTTAAGTAACGGTGTCACGTACTACAGTAGTATCTGTTTTTTCTTCCTACTCATGTGCTTTATATGCTTATTTACTTCACTTAGATCACAACGCGCCTCTAGTCAAAGCAGGATCGTGACCACGCTGGACGATGGCCACCTATGGCGCAAGTACGGGCAGAAAGATATACAAAATTCACCCCACCCGAGGTATAGGTTAGGTGAACACTGTATGATGTTTGAGGAGCATATTCCATGAGGTAAATTTTTTGTGCAGGAGCTACTTCAGGTGCACGCACAAAACGGACCAAGGCTGCAACGCCAGGCGTTACGTCCAGGTCTGCGAGACCGACCCATCCAAGCACGTCGTCACCTACTACGGCGAGCACACGTGCAGGGATCCCTCCACGAACCCGATCGTCATGCACGCCGCCGCCGCCGGCAACCTCATCAGCTTCGCACCGGCGAGCCGCACAACCGGCGGCGCCGCTTCGTCGTCCCAGCAGATGGCAACGGACGGGAGCGCTACTCACCTGTCCACGTCGTGGTGCACGAGCCACGACGTGTTCAGCTCGTCGCCCGCCGGGTCGTCGTTCATGCAGGTGGTGGGCGAGCTCGGGGCCGTCGTCGTGGGCTCCGCCGCCGCCGTGATGTCGCCGGCAAGAACGCTTCCGGCCACGTCAGCACCGGAGAATGGTGGCATGACGTTGACTAGGACTGGTGGCGGAGGCACTGCCGGCCCCGGAAGCGTCCCCTCGTCACCGAACAGCCTCGGATTTGAGGTCGGAGATGACGACTTCTTTCGTTTGGACTTGGACGACCCGTAGCTCATATACGCATGGATTTGAAAGCAACGCGCAATATTGCGGGGTTGTTGCACTTGCATGCCTATCGTAGTTACTTTGCAGTTGCAGTAGAACGTACAGTAGGTACTCCTCTGTGTTTTGAAATGCTAACGTTCGGACAGGATATGTGCAAGTTAATTTTCAGTTTAGTGGCCTTGTCTGAACGTATCTGAGCCGATAACTGGATCAATGAGATCCAGCTACTAATATACTACTGAGTATGAAGGAACTTGTTGTACTGTAATTTCTTAGCCCTCTCTAGATCAATTAAGTGACTTGATGGAACCTAGCTGGAACAACTTGTTCTTTCTCTTTTTTTTGACACAACTTGTTCTTTATGCATACCCTACTGTAGGCATCTAAACCTATTTTAAAATGAATCTGTCTGAGCATTTGAACCAACAATAGCAAACTTGATGACCTAAATATGAAATCTGGATGTGAAAGGCACTTGAAGAACAAGTCACACTTTACTATAAAAAAAACATATGTTTGTGATTGCAATCCAACAAGTGTTGTTTATGCATAAAAAAGAAATAGGTGCAGTTTTAGAGAAACAATGGACCGTTTCATATTCATGCTTTGACTGTGTGGTTGGGAAAAGAGATCTTAACATAATATAGGAATATTGTTTTATCTTGAGCAAATATACTACAAGTGGGTCTGTTCTGCTTCTTTCTAGCAAAAGGCGTCAAGACGAGATGAACACGAGCGTCTCTATTCCCCATGAGACGACGGACCACGATTTAAAAGAAAATTATGCGTGTTTCATGTGGCCCAACCGCGCGGGTCTGTATCGCCGGCTAAGAATATACAGTACACGCATCTCCTTGCTACTGTAACGGTGACTGCCTTATTTAAACGACACTGACACTCTGACAGCGACCTATTTTAATCAACACCGTTGAGGATATGCCCGACGGAAATTTCAACTCTTAAACTTAGCCACGTAACTCTCCAAGCAAGCTACTTTAGCATTAAGCAAAGTTGCTGGAAAAGTGGGAATTACTCTTGTTACTGGTATACTATTGGCATAATAAGAAAAATAGTAGAAAATATATAAGAAAATTATATATTTTTATTATAATTTGCTTTATTAATAAAATTATACAACTATTTTACTAAAATAAAATGAGTACACATCATGCGCTGCATGGATGGAAATAACAAAAAGTACCTACCTAAATTATATAATTAAGATCTCACAGCCATATAAAAATCATGTATTTCTTAGGTATCTAAGCAGGTCGAAGGCTGGCGAACAATTAGCCGACCTCATAGGCTAATAAAAATTCATTAGTTTCTCTCACCCCACTAATAGAAATCAATTATTAGTTTGGATCAAACCAAAATTAATTCTTTAGATGAACATTTAGTTGGCACTCCAAAAGACTTGTTAAGTGACTAATTTTAGCCATCAGAATTAGTCACTGGGATACAACCATTACCTAATTGATACGGTCAACATACTGTAGCATACGTGCCTCTTTTTCTTATTAAGAAAAAAATTTAGTGTATGTGGTTTTAGTGTCCTAGATTCTTCGGAGACATTATATTTTGGTAAAACCGGACAAATGCATCAACGCGCCTAAATTCCTTGAAAAGACTATCTCCGTGCCGTTTGGTTCGGTAGAGGACTACGAGACGTTGACCTGCATCGCAAATCTCCAGGCACACCTTGTTAAAAAGAAAATCAAAACCTAACCACCACCCTCTGATGATCTGTCTGACCCACGCCACACGTGACGCCCCGGCCCCGATCCGACGGCCGAGGCTGCCGCCAACGTCGCTTTCTCCACGGGTTTGTTATTTGGAGCGAGTTGGTTTTGGTTGGTTGGGCTTTGCTTGGGCGGGACGCGCAACCGACGACTTCCCCTCGCGGCCTCGCGTGCGCCCCGCGCGGAAGCGTTCCAAGTCCTCTTCCTTCCATCTCTATCCGTATCCGTCAGTCAGGCATCAACCGGCCTTGGCTTGGTAGATCTCGGCGTCCGCCGTCCGCCCGCCTCCAATTCTTTTCTGCACGGCACGGCACGGCACGGCACGGTTGCGGAAGAGTCTTTCGCTAGGCCCGCAGATCTCTGTGTCCTGCTTGCTCTCTTCCTCGTGGGAATCTCCGCTTCCTGCGGGCGATTCATTGGATCCATTTCCTCGTCCAATCCCTCTGAAAAACCTCGCTCTCTGACCCCGCCTCCCGCCGAGCGCTCTCGATTGAATTGGCGCGAGCTTGCGCTGCGTGCTCTGATCGGAGCTAGGTGGGGGGCGCGCAGGATGAAGGGGCCGGCGTGGCGGGCGCTGCTCCTGGCGCTGGCCGTGGCGGACCTCGCGTCGGCGAGGTTCGTGGTGGAGAAGAACAGCATACAGGTGACCTCCCCCGATGAGCTCAAGGGCAAGCACGAGTGCGCCATCGGCAACTTCGGGGTGCCGCAGTACGGGGGCACCCTCCACGGCTGGGTCCAGTACCCCAAGTCCAACAGGAAGGCGTGCCAGAGCTTCGACCAGTTCGACATCTCCTTCAAACCCAAGGCCGCCGGGGGGCGCCCCAACTTCGTCCTCGTCGACCGCGGAGGTGCGGATCACTCTGTCTTGCTCCCCGCGCCACCCCCCCCCCCCCCCCCCCCCCTCTCTTTTCTTTTTTTTCGGTTTCCTGCTTCCATTCAGTTGGGTTTTGCACGCTAGTACTTAGGGAGGTTGCTACTGTTGTTAGTTTTCGGAAATCTATTTTCGATCGATTAGCTCTTCCATTGATTGCTGGTCACTTAGCTTGTAGTTGTACAGCAGGTTTTGTGGTTTTACATTTCTATTTCTGTTCCTTGGTATGCAGAATCCGTTTTCATAAGAACACCACAGTAGAAATTGCTTACTTATCCGCATAGCAACTTTTGGTTTAGCTATGCTTTGCATGTTGTTGTAGTGAAATAGATGTTATTTATCTGAGTGTAGAACAAGTACTTGAACGTTTGGGACAAAATACAAGGCTTGTCAATCATGACATGAAAATTTTCTAATCGTTTACTTCATTATATTTTCTGATGCACAGACTGCTTTTTCACAACTAAGGCATGGAATGCACAAAATGCTGGAGCTGCAGCAGTCCTTGTTGTGGATGACAAGGATGAACCTTTAATCACAATGGACAACCCAGAAGAAGGCAAAGAACACCTGGAAAACATCACTATACCCTCAGTGCTTATCAAAAAGAAATTGGGGGATCAGCTTAAGCAATCTGCAGAAAAGGGTGATATGCTCAGCGTTCTTCTGGACTGGAGGGAATCTCTTCTCCACCCCGATGAGCGTGTAGAGTATGAATTCTGGACAAACAGTAATGATGAATGTGGTCCTAAATGCGATATGCAAATGGATTTTGTGAGGAGCTTTAGAGGAACCGCCCAAATTCTTGAGAAAAAGGGTTACACACAATTTACTCCTCATTATATTACATGGTATTGTCCAGAAACATTTGTGACAAGCAAGCAATGCAAATCACAATGCATCAATCATGGAAGATATTGTGCACCTGACCCGGAGCAGGATTTCAGCGAAGGGTATGATGGAAAAGATGTCGTGATTCAAAATCTACATCAAATCTGTGTATTCAAGATTGCTAACGAGACTGGCAAGCCATGGTTATGGTGGGATTATGTGCATGATTTCGCACTTAGGTGCCCAATGAAGGATAAGAAATACACAACCGATTGTGCCCATGATGTTATTAAGTCACTTGGTATGTCTATTTCTTTAATTTTCTTTAGTAATAAGGTGTAACCAATTGTTTCTACAAAAAAAGGGTGTAACCAATTGTCTAAGCTACTGCCATTTAATCTGCTATTTACTAAATGTTCTGGTTACAGGATTGGACATGGAGAAGATAAACAAATGTGTTGGAAATCCTGATGCTGATGAGGACAATGAAATTCTGAAGGCAGAACAAGATTCCCAAGTATGAAGTTATCCATGAATACAAAACCATTCTTAACCGTTGCTACATGCTATGCATATTTGCATCAAATTCTTATTACCTAACTCTTTGCTTTAATTGTATAGATTGGTCATGATAAAAGAGGAGATGTCACAATACTACCGACCCTTGTCATCAACAATAGGCAGTACAGAGGTATGCATATTGTTTTTGTGTTCTGTCTTTTGGACTGTGGTGCTTTTTATGTCACATTTTAGATATCTTTCCCCCTTTTCAGGTAAGTTAGACAAGGTTGCTGTCCTGAAAGCAATCTGTTCAGGATTTGAGGAGACAACTGAGCCTGCTATTTGTTTGAGCGAAGGTCTGCAAATGTTTCTTTATAGTGCAGAGTTTTTCCTAGATCTCATCTGATGTGGCATTTACTTTATTTCCTTTTCTGGTTTTCTCATTTAGATATTCAAACAAATGAGTGTTTGGATAACAATGGGGGTTGCTGGCTTGACAAGGCTAATAATGTTACTGCATGCAAGGTACATTTTTTTATGCCATAGATTCTTAAGATGTTTAATCTAATCTTCTTTCTCAACTGTTGCCTGGTAAGAGTGTTCCAACTGCTTTATATGACTATGCAGGATACCTTCCGTGGGCGTGTTTGTGAGTGCCCGATCGTGAAAGGTGTAAAATTTGTTGGTGATGGATATACCCATTGTGAAGGTATTATGCGAGCTTCGTAATTACATTGACAAGTTATTTCTGTTGTGAGATTCTGTGATGGAGTTATCTTAGTTCTATTTTACTTAAGATAAAATTTCCCATACATAGTTTTGCCAATTATTGTTCTAATGATATGTTTTTTTTAAATTATTTATGTGGGCAGTGTTATTGACCTTGTGATGGCAAATCTACATGCACATGATGAATCAAAATGCAATTGATTAATTTTTTTTTTCAAATATTGATTGGACACTGCTGCCAGGACATGTAAAAGAGAACAGATGTTGTAATCAATAAGGGAAACAAATATTGTCGCCTTAGATACTCCATTGTAGTTCTGCACAGAAGCGCCTTATTATTACCAAATTTATGTTAGCCAGTACTTGATAGTACAACCTGTATTGACACTTGCCATTATCAGCTTCTGGTATTGGTAGATGTGAGATCAACAATGGAGGATGCTGGAAAGAAACTAAAGACGGGAAGACAATCTCTGCCTGCTCGGTAAGTAGATGTTCTTTTGCGATGTTGGTTTCTCTCTTTCCAGTTTGTTTGCGTTGTAAAACCTAAGATTGTGGCACTTTGCAGAATGAACAATCTGAAGGTTGCAAATGTCCAGCAGGCTTCACGGGTGATGGGAAAAAACACTGTGAAGGTATCACCATAAACTCATATTCATAATCTTGATCAATAAAGGGGCATAAATTGATCGTGTATGCCCCTAGGGACTGCTCTATTCGAGCAATGAAAGTGTTTTGGTTTGGGTTGATACCTAACAGAATTTAACACTGAAAATATAACAAAGACCCAGACAATGAGATAGTGATGAGATAAAAGGTCAGAAGGTTCAAGTCAACCTTATACCAGATGAACTATGAGCAAATACAAAATATGCTAATGGTACATATAAAAAACTAGGTAATACTTCTTCGTATGACACACTGAAATGATGCTTGCCGGAGCTTTAACTTCAAGATATTGAGCTAGGATTACTTCAGGTTTAGTTTTGATATTGGGTTTAGTTGGTTTGTTTCTTTGTAATTCCTTCGAAAAAAAGGCACTTATATAATTCCCACCCCCCTTCCCTTCTTACTTAGGTCCTAGTATGAAGGGGTGATTGTATGAATCTTTTTGTTTCCCTATAATACAAAGATGGGCAGCTGTCATGTGTAAAAAAGGGGGTGACCCAATCAAAGTTGCTGCAGCCCTCATTGAGGTCACTCAGAAAAATTTCCACCCCAGTGACCTCATCCTTGTTCTCTATCTACTTCCATTGCTATATCAAAAACTTATGGTTTTTTAGCATCCACAAGAGTAGAAATGAAACAAACACAATTATTACTTGTCTGCCAAAATGTTCAATCAACTCCAGCTTACAGAAAAAATCTCAGTGTGATTCGCCTAGTGCCTCAGGATCTCAGAATATTTAACTCACGAACTCTCAACCAAGTTGTTTTAGGTGCCATTCCAAAGCATTTCTGGTTCAACAGGGCACAAAGAGGCCCAGTGGATACTAGAAAATTGTACGATCAATAGTTTCACCATGCCACATTTTTAGTCATGTAACTGAATTTATATATTGACTTTCAAGTATTTATACAAGACCGATTTATTTGATCTTACTCCTAATTTCGTTGGTTAGCAGTGGTTCTGTATTTTTAGTTTTAAAAACTTTGAAGTTACATGGATTTTTCATTTTATCTATTTGCAGATGTTGATGAATGCAAAGAAAAACTATTCTGTCAATGCAAGGATTGCAGCTGTACGAATACATGGGGAAGCTACGAGTGCAGCTGCGGTGGAGACAATATGCTATACATGAGAGAGCATGACACTTGCATCAGTGAGTAGCCTGACTGCCAATTTTACCCATCTAGTTCTACCTATATTTTCCTTGCAAACACCTGTTTCATGGATGACAAGTGATACGCCTGCAAAATTTTTTTTTTTGGTTTGAGGAGGTCGATTTTGTACTTTTAAATGATGGAAGTAAGCTGTCTGTCATTGGTTAGTTTCTGAAATAACACAGTTATGCGCTTGAGTAAACAGTGGTTATCTTTTTAAACAGATTTATGCTTGATGTTGAAGAAATTTATATTGTAGCTTTCATGTGTGGTCCATGCAACTAAGCTATTAAACCGTATCCACGGAATTGGAATTATACTTTCCTAGGAATATTTTTTGTCTATGAAACTTTCATTGCAGTTCTATTGTTTGCTTCTAATGAAGCAGTGAAGTAGCACATCTCATATGTGATAGACTCTTGCCTCTTTACTGTTTTTATCTTTCATTTAGATCCTCTATCGATTGGTATTGCTTTATGTCAAATGGCAGTAATTATCACAGATTTGTTAATGAAATATGTGAACCTAGTTGAATAGATATTGTTGTGTCCTGGTCACTATCAGTTCTTTGGTCTCCCTTTTCCTAATTTCAGTAGTGTTGGGTTTCACTTTCATTTAATAATCTAAGTCAAGTGAAAGTGAATAGCTATTCATTTTATTTTCTCTTCATATTCACTTATCTCATGCCATTTTGTAAACTATGTTTAGGTAAAGAGGCATCAACCGCCCCGGCTGGATGGAGCTTCCTGTGGGTTATTTTCTTCGGGCTCCTTTTTGCTGGGGTTGGAGCATATGCAGTGTACAAATACAGGCTAAGGGTAAAATAACGATACTTCTCTCCTCTCTTTTGTTTTTCTTTTCATGTGGTCACACGTAAGATTTCATTAGTAGTATAACTGTGATACATTTGATACTGCCTGACTCAAATCCGCATGATCAGAGTTACATGGATTCGGAGATTCGCGCAATCATGGCCCAGTACATGCCTTTGGATAACCAAGAAGGAGCAAACCAGCATCATGTCGCGCATGCTGAGGATATCTGAAAAGCACTACTTTTTTCCAAGAGTAAACATAGGAGCATGCAACATTGCATCCACACTGCTGCATCAGTGGCCATCTACTTTGCAGAGGTCAACTGGGTGCAAGGATGCTCGTCATGCGCGAGAAAGATTTACCGTGTGATGTACTGTACTAGTAGTAGTAGCAGCAGCAGTAAGATTCTAAAGAGACATTGTTGCACACCTCTTTTCAGATACACTTTGATGAACGTAGGGGATACCATCATACTATACTAGTTTAGCCCTCTTTGGCCTCCCCTTTGTTTCTTTTTAATCCTGCGGTGGACTGTCCCATACATGCCAACATTGTGTAAATACTGTTGTTGAAACTATAGATTTTCACTTGACCTTATACACCTAAATAAAGCTTGGGACGTAAAAGAAGCACGTATCAATGCATGAGCCATTGGTTTTCTCAGTAGTACCTGTAAGTATGTCGCTGTTTTTTTATACGAACCTGTCAAACAGAGTTATCTGCTCTCAGGCCTCTACATGATTATGTTTTTTTTTTTTGGAGGAGGGGGGGGGGGGGGTATGAACTGCAGAATCTTCATACACAACTGAAATTCCCTTGCCCCTGTATAAGAACGAAGACGTGAAAAGGAGCGTGGTGATCCATTGCATGTCGGATTGCAGCATACAGGTGCTCCAAAAGGGGAGAGAGGACTTGCCAACAAAAGAAGGGCGCGCGCGTGCAGCTTTTCCATGGGAAAGCAAGCAGGGATGGGCAGCATGATAGCCCGCGCATAGTGGTATTCCTTTCTTGCTTTTGAGGGAGGGAGGGAAGGAGGGGCTATTCGAACGATTCCTTCGGCTGCTACTGCTCTGATGAGCTTGCTTTGAGACGCTCACTAACCGCTGCGCTGCCATTGACAAGTCAGGGCGGAGTTCCCAGATCAATTCTTTCCATCTGCTCGTCTTGGCCATTTTCCTACAGCTTACTACAGGTTACAGCTACACTAGTGCAGTAGTACACCAGTAGTAGGATTCGTTCCAGGAGGGGCTGCGCAACGCAAAAGGCGTCCAAATAGCCGGTGCGCTTGGCTATAGGCTTTGTCACTTGTCACGCCCAATCGTGTTGGCGAGATTTCGCTCATGTCGAGGAATGTTGTTGCTGCGGGTTTTGAGAACACCCGTGAGCATACGTGGCGTATACTACTACAATTGTGGGATTGGAGCACAGGGATTTCAATTTTTGTAGAAATACGTAATCGAGAAAAAAAATCTCACTATCGAAAATACAGTACGTAGGACTGCATCATCAATCGCAGTACTCATGGTTAGTTAGCAGTAGCCTTTCACACAGAGCGTTTATGAGTGAACCGGGGGACCTGCTTGCATCATCCACATGCGACAGATGCTGAAAGGCGCGATTCAGACTGTTCATACTACTGTTTGTTGTACGTACAGGGCGTAGCGTGCTTTCTATAGTTGGGCCCCTCCCAGCCCGGCACGCGCAGCTTTTCTCGAATTCAATTGATCGTTGCTGCCTGCTTGCCTGCCCTGCCCGTCGTCGTCGCAGGCGTTTGCCTGCCTGCGACGGCGAGCCGAGGCGAGGATTTGAGAACAGGGCTTTGCATGTGGACGGGGGGGCGCACGCAGCGCGCACGGCGGAGGGCAATGAATGTGGTGATTGTGTATTGATGGCGGCAATCAAAACGCCCCTGTGGTTTCCTGCCTACCCCTTGTGCTGTGCCCTGCGCTGCCCTGCCCTGCCCTGCCCTGCGGGACGAACTCAGACCCGAGCGCCAGGCGCCTTGGGTGCGCCGCCGGACGCGGAGCGGAGGCGAGAGAGACCGGGCGGCCATCGATCGGATTCCCTTCCCGCCCGCTGGCCGCGCGGCCATTTCGCTGCATCCGATCCGAGTGCCGGTTATTTTCGCGTAGCGCGAACCTGCGCTGCGTCGTTGCCGGGAGATCACGGCCTCACGGGGCGTCTGGTTGGTTGGTGGCCCGGTTCACGATCCGTGCAGCGCGCTGGAACGGAACACGGGAAAACGGTGTTGCTTGCTTGCTGCTGCCAGTGCCATCCGTTCGAGCGACTCGTCTAAAATCTAACGTGGACGCATCGTGCCAAGCGACAGACGCCGGAGGCGGCGCCATCAATCAATGCTGGCGCATCACCCGGGTACACGTACGGCGGCGCGTTCATGGTCGGATGGTCCAACGCCGTGAATCCATTGGTGCGCAGACTTTTTCTTCGTGACCGGAATAATGGTGGCCTGGTGGGCCGTGGGAAAGGATGTCCAAAGAATCTACTAGTACCAGTACGATCTGTAGAGTTGGCCCGTGGTACACTTCCTACCAGTATTACGATCGTGGCATGGCGGAGCCTTCTATGGACGAAACAAGCACAACATTTATTGGTGATTCATGTTCAAAACCCGCCTCACTTTGCCGGGAAAAACAGAATTCTTTCATCTTCGCCGAAATTCCAAAACGGAGCAGAGCACACTGCTCGCCGTTGCGCCTGTGTGCCAGCTCCATCGGCCAGCGCCGAGCCGAACCTGACGCGGGACGCAGGGGCACCGGGCACAGAGAGGCGCGTCCGCATCTCGCCTCAAAAGCACCGACGACGGTCGGTCCAGTTCGCCCCCGGACCGGTCCACTGCAGCCTCGAACCGGGCAGCCCGCACGACGTTCGAGGAGGAACCAGCGCACGGACGGACGGACGGGCATCCTCCTCCTTAATCTGAGCAACCGTCCGAACGGTGTGCATCTGAGCGGTGAACCTGCTCCCCAGCCGTCCGATCTACACCGTCCTCCTTGCACTGGAGCCGCAGCTTCTTGCCCCTCTACGAGAGTCTGCGCTCGCCGCGATTTCAGTTCAGTCCCCCCACGACTCCATCCCACCACTCCGCCCACTACCCTCTGCTCTCGCCCTCCCCATTCTTTCGCTTTGCGCAATGGTCTTCTCCGGCGAGGTGGCGGCGGCGACGTAGAGGGCTGCATCCTAGTAGTTCGGCAGGTGCCCATCTCCTTCTACGCCTAATACTTTGTTCGTTCTTGGAGTCGATTACTCGTAGATCCTACTCGTCAAGTTTCTTGCTTTCATTCCGCAGGAAAAAAAAAAGCGGCGCTCTCGGAGCATATTCAGCGGCCGCCTGCTTGTGCTTCCGTTCGGAGCCAAAGAAAATCCTCGCTTTCTTGGCATACTGAGTCGAAGTCGCGGCAATGCGTCCTCTCGCGCTACTCGTTCTCGCCCACCTCCTCCTCCTGGTGGCGGCGGCGGCGGTTGAGGCCAAGGGCGGCGGGGCGGGGCTGGACGACGACGTGCTGGGGCTGATCGTGTTCAAGGCCGACGTGGCGGACCCGGACGGCCGCCTCGCCACCTGGAGCGAGGACGACGCGCGGGCCTGCAACTGGGCCGGCGTCACCTGCGACGCGCGGAGTGGCCGCGTCTCCGCGCTCTCCCTCGCCGGCTTCGGCCTCTCCGGCAAGCTCGGCCGGGGCCTGCTCCGCCTCGAGGCGCTCCAGTCGCTCAGTCTCGCCCGCAACAACCTCTCCGGCGACGTCCCCGCCGAGCTTGCCCGCCTCCCGGCGCTCCAGACGCTCGACCTCAGCGCCAACGCCTTCGAGGGCGCCGTCCCGGAGGGGCTCTTCGGCCGCTGCCGCTCCCTCCGCGACGTCTCGCTCGCCGGCAACGCCTTCTCCGGCGACATCCCACGGGTCGTCGGCGCGTGTGCCACGCTCGCGTCGCTCAACCTGTCATCCAACCGCCTGGCCGGCGCGCTACCCAGCGACATCTGGTCGCTGAACGCGCTGCGCACGCTGGACCTCTCCGGCAATGCCATCACCGGTGACCTGCCTGTCGGCATCAGCAGGATGTTCAACCTGCGGGAGCTGAACCTGCGAGGCAACCGCCTGACTGGCAGCCTCCCCGACGACATTGGCGACTGCCCGCTGCTCAGGTCAGTGGATCTTGGGTCCAACTCGCTGTCCGGCAATTTACCAGAGTCTCTGCGCCGGCTCTCCACTTGCACGTACCTTGACTTGAGCTCAAACGGGTTCACTGGGAGCGTTCCAACATGGGTTGGAGAAATGGCCAGCCTTGAGGTGCTAGACTTGTCCGGGAACAAGTTGTCAGGAGAGATTCCGGGATCCATTGGTGGGCTAATGGCGTTGAAGGAGCTGAGGTTGTCGGGGAATGGGTTCACCGGTAGCTTGCCGGAGTCAATTGGTGGATGCAAGAGCCTGATACACGTTGATGTGAGTTGGAACTCGCTAACGGGTGGACTGCCTGCTTGGTTCTTCACGTCTAGCGTGCAATGGGTATCGGTGTCGGAGAACACATTGAGCGGAGAGGTATTAGTGCCTGTGAATGCTTCTTTGGAGCTCCAGGGCGTGGACTTGTCGAACAATGCCTTCTCTGGAGTCATCCCATCAGAAATCTCGAAGCTGCAGAGTTTGCAGCTGTTGAACATGTCATGGAACTCGATCTCTGGAAGTATACCGCCCAGCGTTTTGGAGATGAAGTCGCTGCAGGTTCTCGATTTAACTGCCAACCGTCTGAATGGAAGCATTCCAGCTACCATTGGAGGAGAGTCTTTGAAAGAGTTGAAGCTGGGGAAGAACTCCCTCACGGGCAAAGTCCCGCCTCAGATTGGCAATTGTGCCATGCTTGCATCACTGTAAGTATCAGCAAATGGGTGGAATTTATGCATATTGTCGAGCGTGTGATGTAAACTTTTTCTAAAATTGTCTGATACTCATTGATTTCTGTTTTGCAGGGATCTTTCACATAACGATCTAACAGGAGGAATTCCAGAAACAATGGCGAATCTCACAAATCTTCAGATTGTTGATCTTTCTCGGAACAAGCTCACTGGTGGTCTGCCGAAGCAGCTATCTAACCTTCCCCACCTTCAGCATTTCAATGTTTCACACAATCAGCTCTCTGGGGATCTCCCTCCTGGTAGTTTTTTTGACACAATTCCCTTATCATCTGTGGCTGACAATCCAGGCCTTTGTGGTGCAAAGCTCAACTCTTCCTGTCCTGGTGTCCTTCCAAAACCAATTGTGTTGAATCCAGATTCTTCATCTGATCCGCAATCACAGACTGAGCCTGTGCCTGATGGTAGCCCACGACACAAGAAAACCATACTGAGTATCTCAGCCCTTGTTGCGATTGGTGCTGCTGTCCTAATTGCTGTTGGTGTCATTACCATCACTGTTCTTAACCTTCGAGTGCGTGCCCCAGCATCTCATTCTGCTGCTGTCCTGGAACTATCAGATGGATATCTCAGCCAATCGCCCACAACTGATGTGAATGCCGGCAAGCTTGTCATGTTTGGAGGAGGAAATCCAGAATTTAGTGCCAGTACCCATGCTCTTCTGAACAAGGACTGCGAGCTTGGGCGTGGTGGTTTTGGTACTGTCTACAAGACCAATCTTCGAGATGGGCAACCTGTTGCCATCAAGAAGCTCACTGTGTCAAGTTTGGTTAAATCTCAAGTAGAATTTGAGAGAGAAGTGAAGATGCTGGGAAAACTACGTCATCGCAACCTTGTAGCGCTCAAGGGATATTACTGGACACCATCACTGCAGCTTCTTATTTATGAGTTTGTCTCTGGGGGTAACTTGCATAAACAATTGCATGAGTCATCCACCACAAACTGCCTCTCCTGGAAGGAACGGTTTGATATAATTCTTGGTATAGCAAGAAGTCTGGCTCATCTACACAGGCATGATATTATCCACTACAACCTGAAATCAAGCAACATTCTGCTTGATGGATCAGGTGAGGCCAAGGTGGGCGATTACGGACTGGCAAAGCTACTTCCAATGCTAGATCGGTACGTTTTAAGCAGCAAGGTACAGAGTGCACTTGGCTACATGGCTCCAGAGTTTGCTTGCAAAACTGTGAAGATCACAGAGAAATGTGATGTGTACGGGTTCGGCATTCTTATCCTTGAGATCCTGACAGGGAGAACACCGGTGGAGTACATGGAGGATGATGTTATTGTGCTTTGTGATGTGGTGAGGGCTGCTTTGGATGAAGGGAAGGTGGATGAGTGTGTTGATGAGAGGCTTTGTGGGAAATTTCCACCAGAGGAGGCTGTTCCAATCATGAAGCTTGGGTTGGTTTGTACATCTCAGGTTCCTTCAAATAGGCCAGAAATGTGTGAGGTGGTGAATATCTTGGAGTTGATCAGGTGCCCACAGGATAGCCCCGACACTGAATTAGGTTAAGTTCTATCTAGTATGTTGCCATTTTCATTGGATTTGCTTTTTGTCATTTTGAAATCCTTCTTTGCTTGAGAACTGATCAAATGGTGGAAGACGAAGGAAATTCTATCTAGTGGTAATTTAGATAATAGGAACTAGGTATGAACTGTCTAGTTAGTCTCTTGATGGTTATTAAGGAATGCTTATGTAACCCTATGCACTTGTGTCATGGCCTGGGACCGTTGATGTGTGTGACTTCGATCCTCATCAGTAAGGTGTATGTTGTGGATCCTCTCACATCAACTATACCAGCAAGGGCCAAGGGACCTCTTTAGGTAAAAAAATGTGATGTTAACTTGTTTCTCTCATGGCTTCTTTGTAATACCATGACTTTATCTCCATTTATGCAGTTTGTTGATAGTACTAGTACTTCTTAACCTGTCATGTATTTATTGCTACTGAGTCTTGCTGCATCTTGGAGCTTTGCTGTCGACCTTATTAGTACTATACTGAACCAACGCAACTCACATGTACTGGCATATCACATACTAACAAATCATCAGTCAGAAAGTTTGGTGTTGGGTCTTGCTTGGAGCTTTGCTGTCTGGCTTGCTTGGAATTATGTTGTGGGGCGGAGGTGCTAGCACACAATTCACTTGACCCCACCCAGATGACCAACTGTTATGTTCTTTAATTTGTACGTATAAAGAACTGAAAATGATGCATTGTTCATCTGTAATTTTCCTAGATGTACTTGTTCCTGCCTGCATTTTCTGCAAGAGTATCTTCGTTTTTTTAGTATTCTTCTCGGGGGGAGGAGATACTCTTTTTACTGTTAGATCATGGTACATGCAATAAATTAACGACGCTATTAGTGGTCCTTGGACTTGTCTCCTCGGCATACTAGCTCGGTTCCCTTGAATACCATGGCCCGTAACTGTAAGTACGGGGGATACTAGTACCATACACGGAAGATTGTGTTGTGTTGGCGCTGCATCTGGAGGTGTTTTGTTTTGCATCGACCATAATGTTTTGGTCCCCCCACGATCCAAGTAAGTATGTTCTTCGTCGGTTATCTCCAAACAACAGCAACAGGGTAATAGTAATTTTCTTAGTTTAATCTGGGAATGGGTTTGTGCTCTTAGTCGCTTTTTTGACCGTCAAAACAAGAGCCCGTGAGGAGTCAGTCCCCTTGTTTTGGATCCTTCCTGTCGTGCAAAGGTGTCCGCGAAGGAGCATCTTGCCTGCTTGCTGCTTGGAAGCGGACACGCTACTACTGCCTTCGCTTTGGCAGTCTCAGCTCCCCATCTTATTATCACTCTCTCGGAGGGTGTTTGGCATGGAATTCACTCCAAAACTCTATGGAGGAGCAGTTCTTTTTCAGTCAAACACTTAAACTCTAAAAAAGTTAGAGCAACCCAACTTCATGGAGTTGGTGGAGTCCCAGTTCATTTTTGTGGAGCACCTATTTCCCCACTCCAGAAATCCCTAATATAGACCTCCCCTCAGAGTTATAGAGTAATTATCCACCTTTGCCACTGGTTACACAGAAAACGTTTCATTCTGTTATGTTTTCCTCACCCGTCTGCCTCCCCACCCCTGCGTAGAGCTCCGTGCACCCCCCACCCCCGCGCCCGCCGCTCTGCCCCCCATCCGCGCCCGCTGCTCCGCCTCCCCCGCCCGTAGAGCACCCCCCGCCCCGCCGCTCCGCCTCCCCCGCCCGCACGCCGCCCGCCGATCCGGCCTCTCCACCCCCCCGACGCCCGCCGCTCTCCCACACCCCCGCCCGCTGCTCTCTGCCCCCAACCACCACCGGGGCTCCGCCTCCCCCGCCCGCCGCCCGCCGCTCTGCCCCCCCCCCCCCGCCGGGCGCCCGCCGCTCTGCCCACACCCCCGCCCGCTGCTCTCTGTCACCCCTCCTCCCCCCCGCCCGTCGCTCCGCCGCCCCCCCCCCCGGCCGCCGGGCGCCCGCCGCTCTGCCCACACCCCCGCCCGCTGCTCTCTGCCCCCCCACCAACAACCGGGGCTCCGCCTGCCCCGTCCGCCGCCCGCCGCTCCCCCCCCCCCCCCCCCGACGAGGCGCTCGCTCCCCGCCCCCGCGGGCTCCGCCTCCCCCGCCCGCCGCCGCCGTGCCCCCGGCCCGCCCGTCGGTCTGCCCACCCCCACGGGGCGCCGCTTTGCTCCCGCCCCCCCCTCCACCCCCCCACCCCGGCGCCGCTCTGCCCCCTACTTCAGGTTTGTGTCTTCTGCTCCATTGCATTCCTTTTCATTGTTCTGGTTTCCAGTATGACAGATCTTGTTGCCTACAGAAATGCATCTACATTTGTCAGGAAATTGAACTGGTTTCCAGTTTCTAGTGGTGCTCCATTTGTCAGGAACTGGTTTCCAGTTTCCAGTGGTGCTCCATTGTGTCTTCTGCTCCATTGCTTAGTAGTTGACATCTTTGGTTATTTTCTGGGTCTTGAATTAGATTGGATAGAGAGGCAGGGAAGAAGATGACAGATAGCTAGCGATTTTCATTTTCAGATTAGTAGTATGATTGCATTGGCATTTGTTGCATGAATGAATGGTGGTGGTCGCCATGTGGTCGTTTTGCCAGTAGAGCTACCTAGCTAGTAGTGCACTCCATGTAATGTGTAGTATGTAATGTATCATTTAACTCTCAGGTTGTTCGAATCATGATCTGAATAATTTATTTTTGTGTTCTAATCAATGACAAACTGATGTTTGGCTTGCTAACTCTGTTGTGGGGCTTCGTTGTGTTTATCATGTTGTCGATTGCAATTTCGACTTTGGTCAACATGGTTTAGAACTTCCATATGTTGATGAAGGAACAGGAACAACATGGTTTACTTTGAATCATGAATGAAAAATATCTGTCATAATCTAACATATTGTTTGCCAGAAATTGATTATAGATGCCAGAAATTGATTGGAACACCGAGGCCACACGGGTCCTTTGCCAATTGTTTGCCGAACAAGTTGAAAGAGGAAATCGCCCGAATACTCATTTCAATTCTGTTGGGTATGCTGAAATTGAGAAGGGCTTGAAAGACAGATTAGGGATAGTGGCCACAAAGGGACAAATTAAAAATAAATGGGATAAATTGAAAGAAGAATACAAGGCATGGAAGAAATTATTGATGAGGCAAACGGGAACAGGTTGGTGCCCTGTAAAGGGCACCATTGTTATGGATGATGATTGGTGGAAGAAAGCTAGAGCTGTAAGTGCTTCCTCTCTTTTTTTTTTGTTCGATTTTTTCAAACATTATGCACAATCAGATTGGTCTCTTGATTTTGTCATTATGTTACAGGATATCCCAGGATGTGGTAAATTCAGAAAATTGGGGCTACAAAATGAGGACGAGCTGCAGAGGTGTTTTGCAGATATCACAAGTATTGGTGTTGACCATTGGTCTCCTCATATGGCCAATGCATCGTCTACTGTTGGTGGTGCTGAAACGCAAGAAGATGGTGGCACTGGTCAGTCACAAGAGGACGAAGTCGGTGCTCAGTATGTTGACACCAATGAATTTGAGGAAGTGACACCTACCAATCCAAATGGGAAGAGACCACCAAGGGTTGTCCTCGATAAGGGTAAGAAGCCTAAGACTGGCACAGCCCTAATTATCCAAGAGGCAGTGACAAGCATGGCTACTTCGGCAAACTCATATGCTTTAAGCAAGGAAGGGAAGTTTACGATTACTGAAGTAATGGAGCACGTGGTTGCTTGTGGTGCTGGCTACAATTCAAATGAACATTTCATTGCATCTGAGCTGTTTGTAAAAAAGGAGCAAAGGGAGATGTTTATGACCTTGCCTGAAGATAGTAGATTCGCCTGGCTTACTAGGAAGTATAAGGCAAAATATGGAGAAGGAAACTAGAAATTGTCATGACTACTGTGTTGTGGCTTGTATCCCTTTCTTGAACTATGTGTTGGTCCTGTTTTCATGACTCATTTGTTTAATGCTAGAACCAATGTTGTCTTCTATTTTTAATAGTGATGCTTGCAGTATTTTGTTTACTAATTAAATTCATGATGTCATTTATTTTTCAGTTTTGTGTACTCATTATATTGATTGTATCTATTTCTTTGTTGTACAGATGTCTGATTCTGAGAGTGATGCTTCCAGTGATGACGGTGAGCAGTTTTTTGAAATAATATCAAAAGGAGCGAAGCTAGCTGAAATCTATTGTGATTTGTACTTGTACAAGGCAGAGCCAAGGGTGTCAATACTGAGTGGAATGGGCTGGTTGACTGAGACCTTGAATACTCCAGGAGAGTGTCATAAAATGTTGCGAATGAACAGAGAAATATTTCTTGATCTTCATGATGTCTTGGTGGAAAGGTTCGGACTACACCCATTGAAACATATGAACACTTATGAGATGCTTGCAATATTCCTTTTCACTTGTGCTGGATGTGAGTCAAATAGGAAGGGGCAAAATAGGTTCAAACACTCTGGTGAAACCATAAGTAGAAAATTCCATGAGGTGTTAGAATGTTTGATTGCAATGACTAAGGAATATTTGAGGCCAATAGATCCTAATTTCCGGACAGTTCATAAGAGAACTAGAGATGACAAAAGAGCATATCCACATTTTAAAGATTGTATTGGTGCACTTGATGGGACTCATATACGTGTCACACTTCCACCTGAAGAACAAGTGAGGTACATTGGAAAGACAGGAGTAGCAACTCAAAATGTTCTGGCTGTTTGTGATTTTGATATGCGCTTCACTTATGTCGCTGCTGGTCAACCGGGTTCTACTCATGATACAAGTGTTCTATATCACGCAATGGAAACTGATAGAAAAGAGTTCCCACACCCTCCACGAGGTATAATAATTCATGTTTGGGTTAACTGTTCGTATGTCTCATTGTATTTCTTTTCTGTAACTAATGTTTGAATTCCACGTGTAGGTAAATACTATGTCGTTGATGCTGGCTATCCTAACAGACCGGGATATCTAGCTCCCTACAAGGGTGAAAGGTACCACTTACCGGAGTAGCATCGAGGTATGGAACCTAACACTCCAAGGGAGAAGTTCAATCGCATGCATTCATCTATCCGCAATGTTGCAGAGAGGTCGTTTGGACTATGGAAAATGAAATGGCAAATTCTTTATAAGATGCCTGGTTATTCAATGCTCACTCAAATGAAGGTTGTGGCTGTCGGGAACATTCAAGTGGCGATGTCGACTTTGCTAACTGTGATAGGGACCCTGATTATGTACCTACAATCCCGGATAGCTACGACAAATATACAGTGTCGACCCATGCATCCGATTCTTCTACTGGTGAATCTAGTATTCAAACAATGGACATGTTTCGTGATAATGTAGCAACATCTCTTTCACTTGCGTGGAATGTGTGAGTGAAAGTGATCTTCTTTGCGTAGTAAACTATGAACTTGTAATAATTTAGGGTCTAAAAGATTTGCATTTCAGTTGGTCAAATATCATGGACTTGTAATATTTTGGAGTCATTTCGTCGTTGGAAAATGGAGACTATTATATGTTTATGTTTGATATAATTGTTGCTTGAGATACTTGACTGAAAATGTGTTACAAATATAGACACAATCATGGCAAATTTTGCGAAATCAAAATTTAAAATTTGACACAATATCAAAATCAAATTAATTTTTTATTAAGTTTTAAAATAATTATTATATTCTTTAAAAAAGTCTTTTCAAATAATATACGTTTCATTATATGTGCTTAAGTTACATCCAAAGGTAAAAATGTCCTTACACCCTCGCTACCATGTAACTTGGAGCTGAAGACAACCTTGTAGCCAAACACATCAATATACAGCTCCAACTCCACAGCAGAGCAGCTGCTTCCTGAGTACTGGAGTGAAGCTGCTCTGTCGTGGAGCAGAGCCATGCCAAACATCCCCTTAGTCTAAATGTCTACTACTAGCAGCACTGTTGGTGAATAATCATTGCCTAATCTGAAGAAACAGGGGGCTTGAGGTCATCTGGACCGAAATGCGACAGCGCTGAGTGGAAGACAGTTCAGGAAAGACGAAAGAGCAGTTTTGGTCCTGTTCTTGTGTCCTTCATGTTTCACTTCACCCACCTACTGGATAGTAAGTACTTGTACTTTACTTTTGATGAAGCGAAACGCAGCCAGAGCGGGAGAAGCAGAGGGGGTGGGAAGGGCCATGAGTCGCTTTTTGACCGTGCACTGAGCTGCTGCGTCCAGGAATCGAAGTGCTCACTTTAGGAAAATCTTGAACCATGATTGCTCGCATGGAACGGGAATCCAAGACGGGTGATTGTTTAGGACCGGCGGTGTTCATGTAATTGTGCGTGCTAGTAATAATCCCTATCACGTTGCGGTTACCTGTTTAAAGCCTGAAAGCGATAAAACGAGCAACAGAAAAAAAAAAGAAAAAAAGGTTGGCTGGTTGGTGACGGCGGGCGCTTTTTTATTTGAACTTTGAAGACGAGGGTATTTTCGTTTGTGCGTGGGGACGTAGGGTTCTCGCGGATTGGCCGATTGGTACTACGATGCAGCTTTGTGGTCCACAGCGCCACTGCTCATTGCCGCTTCAGAGCTTTGCTCGGTGAAATGGAGCGATTTGATTGAGGTCCGAACCTTTGCAGGTGGAGGCGGTAGCGGCGAGGAGAAACTATTCTTTTTTTCTGTGCAGGAGTTTCAAGGGTGAATTGGATTGATACGAAATCAACACTGGTATTGAAATCTGTTACTTTTCTTCTTGAGCAAATGAAACCCTGGTATCGAGTGACGAGCCGTTGTATCATCATGGCCAGTGTTGCACAACAGGCCACAGTATCTGCTGGGTCTGCTCAGTGGTCCGCCCATCATGGGCCTTTTCTCCTCGTAGTAGCAAGGAACGAGCGAGGACTCACAAATGAAGTACAAGGCTTGGCATGGGCTACGTTGCTCCAAAATCAACAGCTGCAACGAGCGAGGAATCGAAGTGAACTAGGCTTCCGGTTGTAAAGACAAGCAATCTCGGCCTGCTACTTGCAAAAATCTTTGCGCAACAGTTCAGCCTAAGCAAAAAAATCTCGGCCTTACTACCGGCTTTGCTCCGGGGGGTGAATGGCGCGTCGCGTCGCGTCGCACGACAGCCTCTCGTCCTGTCGCCAAACCCCATCTGCTCCTCCCCGGCTCCCGTCCGCCACACGCCCATCCATGGCTTCCCTCTACCACCACCAGTCCTCCTCCCTCCCGCTCTCCTCGCCACACCATCTCTCTGTGGCCGACAGTCCTCGCGCGCCTTCGCCAGCCTCCCGTCTCTCGGTCCCGCCCTTGGCGTGCCAGTGCAAGACGACGCCGCGAGACCATGACGCCGACGTCCTCCGCGCGCTCCAGTCCAACGGTAACGGCAGCCTCCTCCACCACAGCGAACAAGTCCTCGATGACTCGTTCTCCGACGGACCTGTGGCTGACGACGACGACCTCGGCGGCGGCGGTGGCGGGAGGAGCTCGCGGCGGCTCCGGGCGCGGGACTGCGCGGAGCGGATCATGGCCCTGCCCGTGGAGGAGCGGGTGAAGGTGCTCGACCTCCTGCAGCGCGACGACGCGGCGCTCACCGTCTCCGACTACAACGACATACTCTCCGCGCTGGCGCGGGCGGGCGACCACGCCTCGGCTGTCGCGCTGTTCCGCGCGATGCCGGACCCCGACGCCCACTCCTTCGCCACCGCCGTGCGGTGCCTCTGCTTGCAGGGCTTGCCCGACGAGGGCAGGCGGGCGCTCGACGACATGGTGGCGCGTGGGTTCAGACCCAGCGTGGCCACCTTCTCCGCCGTGGTCGGGTGCCTCTGCAAGCGCGGCCGCGTCACCAAGGCCATGGAGGTGTTCGACGTCATGCGCGCGGTCGGGTGCGAGCCCACCATCCGCACGTACAACAGCCTCGTCGGGGGGCTCTGCTACGTCGGCCGGCTCGAGGAGGCGCTCGAGTTGCTCAACAGGCTCAAGGACTCGCCAGAGACCCCCGCGGACATCTACACGTACACCATCGTGCTCGACGGGTTCTGCAAGGTCGGGCGCACGGAGGAGGCCATGGCCATCTACCACGAGGCTGTCGCGAGGGGCCTGTCGCCGACGATATTCACCTACAACGCGCTCCTCAACGGCCACTGCAAGGAAGGGAACCCGCTGAGGGCGTACGGACTGCTCATGGAGATGTGCGGCAGCAGCACGGGAGGAGGAGGCGGAGGAGCCTGCTGCCCGCCGGACAAGATCAGCTTCAGCATCGTGCTGCCGGCGCTGCTGCGCGCCGGCGAGGTCGCCGCGGCGTGGCAGACGTACAAGCGGATGGAGCGCGCCGGGTTCGAGGCCGACGGGCGCGCGCTGGACACGCTGGCGCGAGGCCTGTGCCGGCGGTGCGCTGCGGACGCCTCCGCGCTCGGCGATGCCAGGGAGGTGTTCGCGAGGCTGGCGGCGTCGGGGCACCAGCCCGTGTCGTACACGTACTGCCTCATGGCGCAGGCGCTGGCGCGCGGCGGCGAGGTGGACGCGGCCCTCGCGCTCCTGGAGGAGATGGTGCGCAAGGGGTACGCGCTCCGGAAGCGCGCGTACACGGACGTGGTGCGCGCCCTCTGCGACAGGGGAAGGGCGCGCGACGCGATTCGGGTGCTGGTGATGGTCATCCTGCGAGACTTCGTGCCCGGGCGGAACGCGTTCGACGCGCTCCTGGGCGAGCTCGCCCGGCAAGGGAGGTGGACGGACGCCATGGCCGTGTACGCCGCCGCGGTGAAGCGCGGCGTCGTTGTCTCGTGGAAGCAGCATCTCGGCAAGGAGGCGCTCGCGATGGAGCAGCTGGGCGTTCCGCAGTGAGAGCCTCCAACTCAACTCGTCTCAGTCCTCAATTGTCGGCACGATGTCAACATTTCCCAGTGATGGGTGAGATTGGAACGAACGGAGCTACATTGGGCACGCAAAGAATTTGGTGTTCTTCTGAAAGATTCCGCAAAACGTTTGAACTCCGGAGGCAGATATCAAATCACGCGACTGTATAATCTGTAAGTAGTTACTCTATACAACATGATGGAAGTGGTAAAGGCCATGGATTGTCATTCTTAAGACCTGCATTTGCTTAAACTAGTTGCATTTTTGCAATCCTCCACAATAGCATAATATATAAAAACTGTTAGTAAGTGATATATTTCCATTGGGCATCCTGTGTGACGCCAACAAGCAAAGCTAAAACACACAGCACTTTATTTATGGACGGCGCCAGTTCAAAAGAAAGAAAAGAACAGCAAAGCACAACACAGTGTACCAACAACATGGCCATGGCGCGCGTGCTCATCTCAGGGGAAACAGAAGCTGCAGGCAGGAAACAGGGGAACTGCATTCTTGATCACCGATGAACCTCATTTGCTGCTACCGAGTAAATCCAAGAGCAGCTAGCTCTACTCCTTCGGCACCTGCTCGATGACCCGAGGCCCCCTCCTTCCTTTTACACGCTCCCCCTCCCTCCTCTTCTTCCCGTGCCTCTCCTTCCCCGTCCCCGGGAACGGCGGCAGTATCAGGGACTCCTTCTGCGCGGGCACGAACTCTCTGAGGTCCTCCTCGCGGACGCCGAGCCCGGCGGCGAGCTCCGGGCCGAGCATCGTGCGGAGCACGGAGGTGGCGCCGACCAGGAACTGCGGGCGGTTGCGGCGCGCCGAGGTGGTGAACCCGAAGAACTCGAACGGCCCGGCCCGTGACGCCACCTGGCAGAACGGGAAGTAGCGCGGGATCCAGAACACGTCGCCGGCGCGCACCGCCGCGCTCGTCGCCAGCGACCCGTTCGGGAACACCACCTGGATCACGCCCTCGCCGCCTAGCACCACGCCGTACTCCGTCGCCCGAGGGTTCACGTGCGGCGCCAGCATCGATCCCTGCCACAGAACAAAACAAACATGGATCACGCACGCATCTGAATTAAATCCGCAGCCAGTTGAGTGCAAATGGAGGAGAAGCATTTTCAGGGCTTCATCGTACGTACGGCAGTGAGGTTGACGAGGTAGACGCCGATGTCGGAGTGTTTGAGGGGCTCGTAGTCGTGCTTGTCGACGGCAATGGTCCAGCCGTACGTGTTCCGGAACCCCGGCTCATGGTCGTACAGGTTGAACGGCTCCGGCGCGCTCCCCTTCTTCTTGTCTTTCTTGTTCGCCGCCGGCGATCCTCCGAACCCAACGAACATGTTGAGCAGCTTCCTCAACGACCACGGGTCTCCGTTGCCGCACGCGTCGTCTCCATCTTCTTCTCCCCTGCCCCATGCCCTCCAGGCGCCAGCCTCACTGCACCGCGCTCCCCTGTCCCGCGCGCCGCTCCCGTCTCTCTGCCCACGTTGCTCCTCCTCGTCGCTCCCCGGCTCCGCCTCGTAGTACAGGATGGGGCCCCGGGTTTGTGCCAGCAAGACGCTTTCCACTTCCTCGGGGGTGGACTGAAATGTACAGGGACATGAAAGCAATCAGGCATATGCATCAGTTTAGGTTGCGACCTTACGTAATTTCGCATATGCACAAAATCTTGTAATTTCGTTGCTTCTCAAGTAATGAAATTCCAGGGCGTGAGCCCTGTTGTGGAAAAAAATATGCATTGCTTGGGAGATACTGCAGTAAGTATTTGTGATTTGTGAGTACTAGCTAGCTAGCTTACATTGAAGGCAACTGCAAGTGTCTTCCGCTCAAAACCGGCGAGCACCGGCGTCTGGCGCCCTGCGCCACCGAGGAAGAAGGCCTACAAACATTGCATCAACGGCTGGTCATTAGTAGATGCTAAACAACATCACGGTCACGGCAAATCAGTGCAGGGGCAGTAACTGAGACCTGATAAGGAGGGCCGAAGCCGAGGCCATCGCTGGCGTCGATGCTGCATATGAGGTGCAGCCTCTGGCCTTTGCCGGTGTTGACCATGTAGAAGGTGGAGCCGGCGTCGATGTGGACGACATCGCCCATCTTCAGTTTCTTCTCCACCAGCTCGTCCTTGTAGATCCACGCGACTTTCACACCCCCTGCCCATGAATCCACGGATTTAACCACATATCCGTGATGAACGCCAAGAAGCTCTCGCGATCGCGATATATATCAACAACTCCTTCGATCCCATGTGCAATAATCAACGCTGCACACACACACACAAAAAAAAAACGTACCTCGCTGCACGAAGATGGTGAGGGCGGAGTCGAGGTACTGCGGCACGAACAGCGTCTTGGGCTCCATGTTGATGAAGCCGATGTGCATGAGCCCCTCGCGGAACGACGCCGGCTGGCCGCGCACCACGTGCACCTGCCCGCCCTCCGACTCCACCACCTTATCCACCCTGTCCAGCACGAACATCCCCCTGCCGCCGCCCTTGCCTTCCTCCTCCGGCTCCGGCCGCCACTCCCCTTCCCCCTTCTCCCACCACGCCCTCTCGCCGTGCCGCGGCGCCGCCGCAAAGGCCGAGCGCGGCGGGACGAGGAGGAGGAGCGCCACCAGCAGCAGTTGCACCATCGTCGTCTTCATCGCCGCACTTACGGGCCCGCGATCCATCGTCTCTCGTTTTTTTGCGGCAGTCTACCACTACTACTACGTCCGGCTAGGTAGCGTTTGCCTGCTCTGCTCTGTCGATCGCTTCTTCTCTCCCCTTCTTCATCCTTGCATATAGCGGCGCGCGACGGCCGACGGGTGGAACGGGAGGGCGGCGCACGTGTCGTCGTGCATGGCGCGAGGCCCATGTGTTCCACGTAGCGCGCGACTGGCTGACGAGGCGGTTTGGTTGGCGCGAGGTCAGAGCTGCCGCGCGCGCTGCTTCCCAACTGTCAAGACAAGCCGCCCGAAAGAAATCAGAGAGCGCAGGGCATGTCGTGCTTTTTTTTTTTTAAATACAGCTTTTTGATTTGAGACACAATTTAATAACACTGTGTTTGGTTGTTGATATAAATTTGGATCGAAAATTTGTTAAAAAATATGATTTAATCACCGTTTTGGCTAGAAGACACAGGGTCAAAATTGGAAAGATATGACACGTAGGCAAGCCGTTGCTTCAAAATCTAGAGGAAAAAAACCGAACCAAAATAGTAACAATGTTTTTTTAAGCTAAATAGTAACAATGTTTGTCTTGGCTACCATTGCGCGGAGGGAGTACCGCTTACTAATTGAATCAGCATTGGCTAGTGATTCAGTGAAGTAACCCAAACACACCGAGAGGCAGGGGTTATAAATGACCATACATGTATCACAACAGTTAGATCACACATCATCAGGGAAATCAGCATCGTTCTGACTCCTCAAGTGAATTGGGCCATTTTAACTTGCCCAGTGACCCAGATACCCCGTCGCCTCTCCTCTCGTTCCATCATCTGAGACCAACCATTTCCCAGCCTCCGACCGCACGCCACCGTTACCGCGGCCGCATCGAAAGAGCGCGACTTGTTTCACCCGTCCCCGTGGGCGGTCACATGCACGCACACCCCTGCCTCCCAGATCCCACTTCACAGTACAATACACGACGGCTCTACCCGTCCCCAAACCATACCCGAAAGCCACACGAGCCACGGAACACACCCGCAGCAGCGCTCGGCGCTCGCCCCTCTCCTATCCATCACCATTCCGGCGCCAACGCTCTGACTCTCTCGCGCGCGTGCCGGCCCGGGACAACCCAGAGCGAGAGAGAGGCAACGCGGGGCGGCAGGACGCAATGCAGCAGCCGGAGGCCGCCGATCCGCCGGGGCGGGCGGCCTTCCCGCCGCTGCCGACCGCCGCGCGCCCGGGGTCGCACCACCGCCGAGCCAGATCTGAGGTCGCATTCCGCCTCCTGGACGACCTCGACCTCGGCGGCGGCGGCGGACCCGGCGGCGACGGCCTGGACGAGATCGGCTCCGAGGATGACCTCTTCTCCACTTTCATGGACATCGAGAAGATCTCCGCCGCCGGCCCCACCGCGGGCTCCGACCGCGACCGCGCCGCCGAGAGCTCGTCGCCGCCGCGCCCCAAGCACCGGCACAGCAGCTCCGTCGACGGCTCCGGGCTCTTCTTCTCCCCTGGCAGCGGCGGAGGCTCCGCGGCGTCGCTGGCTGAGGTCCTGGAGGCTAAGAAGGCCATGAGCCCCGATCAGCTCGCCGAGCTCGCCGCCATCGATCCTAAGCGCGCCAAGAGGTACCCCCTCCTCGATCTCCCTCCCCTCTTCTACCAATCCCCTTACAACCTCATGCTCGGCATTGTGACTGGGGTCTGGGCTCACTTGCCGAGTGATTTGACTTTTTTTTTTCCCACCGAACGACGTTGCCTAGTGATTTTACATGCTCAGTTTTCCTCGGGAAGAGAAATGCTGTTTGTACAGTACAGTCTACCTGTCTACGTATCCATCCTTTCGTTTCTGGGGGGCGGCGATCTAGCTGAGGCTGCACGGACAATTATGCGTGCATACTTTCTCATGGAAACGTCTGCAGGTTGAAGAAAAGATTCGCATTTGCAGTCTTTTGCACCTTGTTTGTTACTTGTGCGCAGTGTGGATATAGATCATAGATGGCATTGATTGGTTTGTGGGGACGTTGGGCCCTGGGAGTTAAGGTGGTCGCGATCTTTAGCGCTCGGTTGGTGGGATTATGGATAGGTATTTGTTTCTGTGAGAGTGACCCATGTTTTTTTTCCGCCTCCTGTTGGATGTTTGGGGGTTGATGATTATTATTAGGAAAAGCTGAAAAGGTGTTGGGCTAAGCGGGTAACTCAAGGTTACATATTCTGTGGACTTCTGGTTGTAGTTTGAGGATTTGCTGCAGACGTCCAATATGTAAGCTGGATGGTTTGAGGATTATAGTGTCTAGTTACAGCACTTATGGAAGGTGTCAGTGGTGAATGTTTGTCCTTACTCCTTAGGCGAAATAGATAAGAAAATTAAGCTCATTGGACTTGGGGTCCTGCCAAACTCTCAGAACTAATTGGCTAGATTGATAATCAAGTCAGAGACAACACCCATGAAATGCTATCCAACCAATTCAGAGAAAGGAGCTGACTCGTGTCTTTGACACCTATGCACTTTTTTATGTCTTCTAAAGTCTTGTGCTTCGGAATTACTCTGCACCACCACCACCACCACCACCACCTCTTCATCTATAGAGTTCTCTGGTTGTTTTACTGGTGCCAATTCGTTGACTTGTAGATTGTAATACAGCATAAAACTAGAATCATAGTGTTGAATATATTATGGATAGATGCATTGCAGTGAGTACTCAAATATGAAACAGTTGACATGAGGATGTATATACAAAAATTTACCCACTGACTGAACTATTCTACCTGTATCTTCTATTAATCAATAGCACTCATGCCTTTTTTTTAAATTTAAGTGGAACGCTAGAACTTCGTAGATTCTATATTTATAGCAGAAAAGAGGAGTAGCTAATGATTCTTGCATTAATGCTATATACCTAGAGCATTTGTTTTGGTAGTGTTGTATAAATTCTACATAACCATTTTGTATCCTTTTCATGCAGGATTCTAGCTAATAGGCAATCAGCAGCCAGGTCGAAAGAAAGAAAGGCTCGTTATATAACAGAACTTGAGCGGAAAGTTCAAACACTTCAGACTGAAGCCACCACTCTCTCTGCACAGCTCACACTATTTCAGGTACCTTTCCACCTGTTTTTTGTTTCATGGATATCAGGCCATGTTTTGGTTTCCTATTATTGGGAAAAAAATTGCCATTTTCTAAGGCAAAAAAAAACTGTTCTTTCCAATCATTTTATCATTGATGAATATATCCGGACACAAACCAAATTGCATATTGTTTGCTTGTTGCTTAATAATTTTTTGGTGCACTTGTCGAACAATGCCTAGTTATATGGACCAGAACTGTTGCACATGCTGTGATTAAATATCGTTTGTTGTCTGTGAACAGTTTGAAAAACTGAATGTTGATGATCTGTGTGCGAGTTAAAATTGCGCTTATTATTACCTTTGACTTCCATCCTCTGGTTATGGCTATATCTTATTCTGTTGAATACCGAAGTTATGTATAGTTTATTGGTTTGCTATGCTGTTGCATCAAAGTGCTGGATGACCTTTTTACATGCTTCCACCAAAATGTGCAGAGAGACACGACTGGACTTTCTACAGAAAATGCAGAGCTCAAGATAAGGTTGCAGGCCATGGAGCAACAGGCTCAACTTCGTGATGGTGAGGCATTTTCTGACTACAATTCTTTTGTGAAGCTACCTCTTTAAATTTATTTTTCTTGTTGGACTTATTAATGCATTTGACTCCTATAGCTTTTCTCCCCTCCCGCTAGGACTATTAATAGGGTCAAATGCGGTCATTTCTGATGCCTCTGAAGAGCTAGTATACCTTAAGATATGGAATATGATGCTAATGTATTGTCATATATTGTCCAAAAATATATATTGTCATGCATACTACTCCAAATAAAACAAAGTGATGACTGGAGATTGATATATTTTGCAGCTCTGAATGATGCACTGAAGCAGGAGTTGGAGAGGCTAAAACTTGCAACTGGTGAGGTGACAAATTCGAATGAGACATACAACATGAGGTTTCAGCATGTTCCATACAACTCTTCCTTCTTTCCGCTCTCCCAGCAAAACACAGCGCATCGTCAAGGTGGTGCCCAGTTGGCACCTGCCTTCCCCCCACCTCATCCGAATGTGCCAAACCACCAGATGCTATCCCACCCAAACACACTGCAAGACATAATGCAGCAGGATTCTATCGGGCGTTTCCAAGGTTTGGACATTGGAAAGGGACCTCTAGTTGTGAAGTCAGAGAGCAGCTCGATCTCTGCCAGCGAAAGCAGCAGCAACTTCTAACGAGATCTTCCCATCAACCCTGCATTTTAATTAGATTTCATTGTTCATAGTCTGACATCCGTGTTGCTTCCAGTTCTGTAAGGTTAATTTTTATTCAATTCGTTCAATTTAGTCAAAAATGTTTGTAATCACTGGCTGATCAATTCCTTTGTATGATGGACTCATGGAGCCTGTTTTGGTTTCATTTTCCCGTGTGCTTAATCAGGACATTTGGATTGGGATGTTATAATAGTGCTATTGGCTTTAGCAGTGTGGACCTCTTCATGGATTCTCTCGTTGGGAACTAACGTATTCTCTGCAATTTATCTTGCACTGTATACTCCGATTGGGTGAAAAGAAATGACGTTGCCTTGTAGTGTTTTTAATAGCTCTCGCATGATGGTGGCGTAACAAAACACCGTTTTCTTTGAAAGGAAATATGAACATAATCAATGCAAAGAAAAAAAAGTAAATATGAGCATATGGCAATGCATTTTACTAGTGATATAAAGCTCCACTTTGCCACAACAATTCATTGAAGAATATACTATGCGCCCGACGTTCAACCTGTACTGGTGGTCTGACTCCTGTCCTACTGGTGATCTAGGTGCCTAATGACTTGTTGCAATCTTGTTTTTTTTCTTCTGCTTGCCCGTTGGATGAACCAGCCGGACGGACCTTAGTTGGATGACCTGGGTCCTACCTGTAGCACTCCTCTTTATTAAAATGTTTAGAAACAAATACATATGTAGTGTATGGTATTTTGAAATGACGACTTTTGAAGGAGCAGGGAAGATGAAACAAATCCAATCACATTAAATACATACAGTATATTTTATAGTTTACAAAAAGAAAATTTGTTGTACTAACACACGCTGGCCTAGACCCGTCCACGGCCTGACCGAGGCAATGGTACATTCTGTAGCAATGGAGGAAATGTGTTGGACTGTTGGTTAACCGCAGAGTGTCGTCATGAAGTGGTGACAGCATGAACTCTCCAGGAACTTGAAAGCTTGTCATCATTACCTGAAGAATGCACATTATCGACAGTTACATTTGCCTCGGACAGGCTCGTGGGCGCGTCTAGCCGGCGTTGGGTTGGAAACCAGCAAGGCCGCGCCATGGTAGCATCTCTAAGAAGAGAATCGGCTCGGGCTGTGCCACGTCGGAAACAAGCCTGACTTTGACTCTGACACGCGTCGCATAAGAGTCCTAAGAGGCCCCCGCCCCCGGCGTCCGAGTCTGATGGGATCCTGCACGTCCAGGCCTATAAAACCAACCAGGGCTCTATCCATCGATCGAACGAAAACAATCTGTTCTGATCGGCAAGATGAACATGGCGACGTTGTGGCTCCTGCTCGTCGTCGGCTTCGCGCTTCTCTTCCCATCATCGATCTGCGCCGCCGGCGCCGCAGGACCGGTGGTCAAGACGACGCCGACCCAATGTCGTCTCCACCTTCCGCTGCCCGACGGAGTCACCGGTGCCGAGAGCCTCGCGTTCGACCGCAGGGGCGAGGGGCCCTACGCCGGCGTGTCCGACGGACGCGTGTTGAAGTGGGGCGGCAGCGCCCACGGCTGGACCACCTTCGCGTACAGCGCAAACTACAGGAAGATCCCGCTCTGCACGGCGTCCGCGGTGCCCGTCGAAGCAGACCGAGAGCATGTGCGGGCGTCCGCTGGGCTTGCAGTTCCATGCCAACACCGGCGATCTCTACATCGCCGACGCGTACTTGGGTCTGATGAAGGTCGGGGCGGACGGCGGCGAGGCCCAGGTGCTGGCGACCCGAGCGGACGGTGACGACGACGCGCCGTTCCACTTCGTGAACGGGCTGGACGTGGACCAGGCCACCGGTGATGTCTACTTCACGGATAGCAGCGTCACGTACCCGCGCCGGTTCAACACGGAGATCATGATGAACGCCGAAGCGACGGGACGGTTGCTTAAGTACGACGCGCGCAGCAAGAGGGTCACCGGGCTCAAAGCCGACCTGCCTTACCCCAACGGAGTGGCGGTCAGCAGCGACAAGACACACGTGGTGGTGGCGCACACGGTGCCTTGTCAGGTGTGCAGGTACTGGATCAAGGGGCCCAAGGCCGGGCAGTACGAGCTCATGACGGACTTGCCGGGCTACCCCGACAACGTGAGGCGCGACGCCAGGGGAGGCTTCTGGGTGGCGCTCAACCAGGAGAAGATGCGGCTCAACGCCACGACGGCGGCTCCAGTTAAGCACCTGGTAGGCGTCCGGCTCGATGCGGATGGCTTGGAGGTGGAGGAGCTGACGGCGGCCAAGGGGGTGACGCTCAGCGACGTCGCGGAGAAGGATGGACAACTGTGGTTAGGCTCGGTGGAGCTCGACTACATCGGCCAAGTTTATTAATTACTAGATCTATCAATGTGAATAATTAGAATGTTATTATTTATTGTTACGATATGAGTACTACTCAATGAGTTTTGTATTTAAATTTCTGTTCGGAGCAGAAATGTCATTTGGTTAGGTATTTGGATCATTCAATCTGGCTCTTTTGGTTCATTATAAGCTACAAAATGTCGATAATATATGACCTAGGGACTGTTAGGTATTGGTTAGTTGAAAAAGAGCTTCTTGAGGTGAGATTGTAAAAATTGTTTTCATTTTTAAAGCGAGCAACGCCTTGAATTTCAGTATCACCATTGGATATAAAATACTAGCTACTTTGAGGGCTCATTTGTGCTTGTAATGGTCTGACAAGAACAAAAGAAGTGCCCTGCAATGTAATCTAAAACTGAAGCTGTTCTTCAATGCCAATAGTTCTGGAATTTGATCCCTCCGATAGGTCAATGAAAAAAAAAATCTTAGGAACATTGTAATCACTGAATAGTAGTATATTTTAGTATAGGGACAATCTTAGAAATATGCAGAAGGAACTAGTTAGTTTCAGACGAGGTTTTCAGCCATTTTTCTCAGTTCGGTAGTGTTTCAGAGCTGTATTTCTTCAGTTCTTAGCTTTCCAATCCTTTTTTCTTTTGACACCTTAGCCTTTCAGTCTTAGCAACAGAGCAAGCATGCAGCAGGCGAACGAGCGTCGGTACCTGACACCGTGCGGCGCCGGAGAAGCGCTCGCTGGGGCGAGGACCGGTTAATGGGCCGTGGGCTTCACGCGCTGAGGCACTGTTTCCGTGCAGACTGTGCGGACGAGTTGCTAGCCGTAGGATTTGATGGGGCGCAAACGGACGACGCAGAGCGCGACCGCTCGCCCCCGACTCGCTTTGCCGCACTGTCTCCGAAAATCCCCACCATCTCTTCCCGTATTTCAGGCGCGGCGGCGGCGGCGGCGACGACGACGTCGAGATGGCGGGGGCCGTTTCGCGTAACGACGAGCTGGTGATCAAGTCCCCCAACGATCAACGCGCCTACCGCATCCTTCGTCTCGAGAACGGCCTCTGCGCCCTCCTTATCCACGACCCTGAGATCTACGCCGGCAGTTACCCGGACCCTCATGCCTCCAATCCAGACAAAGATGAGGACATGAGTGAGGATGACGAAGATGATGATGATGATGATGATGAGGATGACGATAACGAGGATTATAGTGACGAGGACGGAGAGGGTGAAGGCAATGAAGGGGAGGAGGACGACGATGGAGAAGAGGATGGGAGCGAGCCGAGAAGAAGGAAAGAGAAGGGTGGCGCTGAGTCAGTCGTTAAGAAGGTAACGTTGGGTTTTGCTTTTACTTCTCCATTACTTTGTTAACTTGAATTAGCGTGGTGGCGTTATTAGTTACTGGGTCTACTTAGCATGGTTCAGTGACATTTGGGAAGGATCGGTTAAGTGTGTCATAGCTGTTGGAATAAGCATTATATGTTCATTGTGTATTTGTGTTGGGACATGGCATCAGTAGGTTTGTGCCCTTAAGCTGTCAAGAGTTATTTTTAGAAGTTGTAACAATGCAAACATCACAAATTAAGAGGTTGATGCAGACCTATGGTGCATCAGAATTCACAAAGGTTTTATTTATTTTATTTGCATTTATTTACTTTGTCGATTTGTCCAGGTTGGGATTCTAGTTCATGCTGAGATTTACAGTTTTATTCCTTTTCTTCTCACAAAATGACACACTGCATGTCAGGCCGCCGCTGCAATGTGTGTTGGAATGGGGAGTTTTGCTGACCCTCCTAAGGCACAAGGTTTAGCACATTTTCTCGGTATGAAATCTCTCTTTTCTATTTTGCATATCTTACACTGCTTGCTCATGCATTGAGGTTCAGAACTGAACTCCTCTTCCTTTTGAATCTATCTGACAGTTGGATCCTATCCTATATCCTCAGCTGTTATTAGATCTAATTTTTAATTAACAAATCTGGTGAATACCCATACTTTCGTGTTGTCATAAAAGAGTGCTACTGTTTTTCAGAGCACATGCTTTTTATGGGGAGTTCCGAATTTCCAGACGAAAATGAGGTTCGTTTTTGCTCCTTCCTTCATTTTGCCAGGCAACATCTGGTTTTGGCTGTAACTGAGAAAGGTTTGCGTGTTTAGACTATCAGTTCTTATTTATGTTACCATCATGTGTTCTGTTTCGATCTACTTTTTTTTTTCCCGAAACAATCTACTGTTAGCAATTTCGATCTTGCTGTAATAGGAACAACCCGCTCTGCTGTATTTCCAAATGTCATTTGATTTTATCACTTAATTAGAATACCCAAAATTCACTAGAGCGCATGGCTACCAAAATATCAATCATAGTAGCCATTGTAATGACCTTCTGGCAAATTGTATCATCAGATTGAGATGATGAACCTAACTGCTCTTCTCCATTCCTTGTTTTTGTCCGAAAAGCTTTGTTATATATATGATTTTGTACTCCATTTCTTCCTTAACTTTTTCAAATTTGCTGCTAGATACCCCTTATTATTTATTGAATTATGTTTGAAGTCTCTCCATATGAACAATTGACTTCTGATCGAATAATCATTATGCATTACTCATCTTTTACAAGGATAAACTGTAACGGAAGGAATACTCCCTGTCCTAAATGCTGATTTATTTATCATTCTCATTCTAGCCCTCAAGACTTTTCTCAAATTATTTGTCATTCTCACTTCCCAAATGCACCTTTCTCTCTATATATCTTTATCTCTTCTGTGCAACACCTTTTCCACCTTTCCTTAGTACCCGTGCCCAAATCTAAAATGTCAAAAAATTTGGGACAGATTGCTAAAAACATTTGAGCTTTGTACTATATTGATTTGGAAATCTGAAATGTATTTCTTTTCAAGCATTAGTGCATGTCACACATAGCTGCTGTAGTAATCCATATGTTTGACATATGAATACAACTTGAGCAGCTAAAGCCCATATGAATACAATGTGCTGTGGAGTTGTGGTTATGGAGATTCATTGCACTTCTGCATTTTATTTGGTTCTCATTCAACACTCCTTTGGCGCTTTATGATTTCTTACCTTTTACAACATACTACATATATGAGCAATTTTGAAATCTTTCTTATGTAGTATGACAGTTACCTGTCTAAACATGGTGGTGCATCCAATGCTTTCACTGAAACTGAATACACATGCTACCATTTTGAGGTCAAACGCGAGTATCTAAAGGGAGCTTTAGACAGGTAATTGTCATCCATTCACTGTTGCTGTTCTTCATTTTACTTTTTTTTATTTTATATGAATTTTGTACAATTTAACATATTATACATTTCCGATTTCATTATTAGATTTTCTCAGTTCTTTGTATCGCCGCTTGTTAAAGCTGAAGCAATGGATCGTGAGATATTAGCGGTGGACTCAGGTATGTGGTTTAATTTTATTCTTGTAAACTACCGCTACTTTTTTGGCTATTTTAATTACCATTTGACATCACATTTGCTGTTGTGTGTTCAACTATTTTGCATCAGAATTTAACCAAGTTCTCCAAAGCGATAGCTGTCGCCTTTACCAGCTGCAGTCCCACACTTGTTCTGAAGGGCATCCTTTGAACAGATTTACCTGGGGTATGTTCATCAGCTAGACATATATATGTATGTGTTCAGCTAGATTTTTTTTACGTAAATAAGTTTGGATTGGGGCTGAACTTTTGACAATGTCCTGTAGGAAACAAGAAAAGCTTGGTGGATGCAATGGGAAGCGGAATCAATCTAAGGGAAGAGATTTTAAACATGTACATGAGAAATTACCATGGAGGGGCAATGAAGTTGGTTATAATTGGAGGAGGTGAGACAATGAGTTTATATAGCTACACCAAATTCCAGACTGGTTAATGGTAGCAGAAGTTCACTCTAACTTGTGTAGTTGTGCTTTTGAGTTCTATTTGAACTACAGTAATGATTTGGCTACAATCATATCCGTGAGTTCATGCTTCTGCCCTTTAATTATTTAATGTTTTTTATGGTGCATTATTTCAGAGCCCCTTGACATTCTGGAATGCTGGACCCTGGAGTTATTTAGCAAGGTTAAATCTGGTCCTCTGTTGGATATAAGTCCGAAGACTGACATTCCATTTTGGAAATCAGGGAAACTATATAGATTAGATGCTGTTAGAGATATTCACAGCCTGTGCTTGTCATGGACACTTCCTTGCTTACACAAGGAATACATGAAGAAACCCGAAGATTACTTGGCACATCTCCTTGGTCATGGTATGCAACACCTATACTTTTTTTTTTCACTTCTGAAGTTCTCAAGCTGTTATAAGAAAAGACAGAATACAATCTTTCCATTTCCACCATCATCGGATTCCTCATGACTTTCGTCATACGACAATATGTTCTGTTTGGTTAAAGGCCTCGCCCAATCTGCCTCAACCAGGTAGCAATCTCAGCCCTAAGTGCTCAAAATCGAGTGCCTGAGGTTGCAGCCTGGCCCAGGCAGATTTTTCAGGGCTGATTCTGATCCAAACAGGTTTATCGCCTGGTTCAAGTTGATGCTGTTAAGATTGTTGCAATGCTTATTACTGCCCCCGTGTTCCTTTTTAGTTTTTCCGTACGGTATATTAGCACTTTGAAATTATTTATTAACAATAAATATTGTTTAGGACTGAATCATTTTGCATTCTTACAAAGATCTTTGTGTCGTGAAATCACATTATAAGGACAGTATCCTTTGTTGACATTGTCTAGTTTAATTTGATTCTGATTAGAATGACAATAGATAAAAGTTCTCTATCTGCTGTGGTTAGTAATTGATCCATGTTTTATATTACAGAGGGCAAGGGAAGTTTACTCTATTTCCTGAAAGCTAAAGGTTGGGCGAACTCATTGAGTGCTGGTGTTGGCACTGGAGGATCACAACGGTCATCATATGCCTATATCTTTGAAATGTCTGTCCGCCTTACTGATTCTGGACTGAAAAATGTATGCATTCTATCCAATGTTTCTCATTCTGTGCATATTTTGTAAGACATATTTCTTTTCTTTTATGAAAGTGCCTTAGTTGCTTTTTTGTAAACTGCACCCTACAAACTTCACAAAAAAGCTCCAATAAAGCGGCCCTTATTTTGCACAAGTTAGTCATTTTTAGTAGAAAATTGCTAGCAAAGATGCATGAATATTCAATTGATTTTTATGGTGCATGAACTTCTGCCATCTATTTGGCATGCAAACATTTTAGGGACAAATATTCTTGTGTAATTCTTTGAGTGCGTTAAGTTTGTCTCTACTCATCGAATGTCCCGATAATGTTTTCACTTATAGAGCTGGTTGAAATATTTGCTTGGCATACTAAGGTGGATCGACACTGGTCTATATAAAATTCCTCAAACGTATCTTACTCGTTCTTGTGTGATAAATATGTATGTTCCAATCAACGTTGCATTTTGTTATGTGACATAATCTTTGGCGTAATCCCTTTGGGCCAACAGGAAACTATTTCATTTTTTTTTTATAAAAAAAGTTAGATAGAGCAGGGGAAGCCCCCACTTTCAGCTTTATTACGAAAGGAGACCTTAAGGGTCAGAAACAACTGGGCCAGCAAGAGAAGTGAAAGAAAGATGATTTAACTATCTATACAATTCTAAGAGTATGAGGAAAGAATTTTGTTTGTCTGACTGCATTCTGTGCGCTTGCAGTTCTGATTCTTTGAGGAAGCTGGTTTTCCAGCTATTAAAGGTCGCCGACTTGTTTTGAAAATGACATTGTTTCTTTCCTTCCAAATGCTCCAAGCCCTTATGATCAGAATTTCCATGAAGAATTGATGGTGCTTTTGTTCTTTCCCGGTGGTTATCATGGAGTATGATCCCAGGTGTGGCTGCCATTGAATATTAGTGATCCCAGCACGCCCTGCTGAATGGGCAGTTGAAGAAAAGATGCATGGCTGTCTCTTCACTGTGTTGTGGGCAGAGCACACAAGAATAGCCATCGTTATGTATCTTGAGCTTTTTCCTCCTCTGGATGTTGCTAGTATTTAGCCTGTCCATGAGTAGAAGCCATGTGAAGACACGTATTTTTTTGCAGCACTTGGATTTCGAGATCCACAGGAGAGGCTGTGGAGGGTGACAGTGTATTTCATTTTCTCTCCTTATACAAAAGGATTCAGATTTTCTAAGCGGACAAGGATAGTCTCAAGGTGTTACTTATGATTATGTAGCTGGGTTAAGTGGGTTCCTGTATTTTGGACCGTAAAGCATAGCACATGCATCATGTCTAGGGACATTAGGTGTACTCATGATGTTATTTGTAGACTTGATCACCACTTATACATTCATGCTTGTGCTGCGAGTTTTCTTTGTTATCTTTTGTTTATTAGCAGATTGCTAATTCGTTACCTTCCAAATTACGGCCTTGATTTTATGACTTTTGCAGGTATTTGACGTAATTGGTGCTGTCTACCAATATATAAAGTTACTTAAGCAATCTGAGCCACAGGAATGGATTTTTAAGGAACTTCAGGATATTGGTTACATGGAGTTCAGATTTGCAGAAGAACAACCTCCAGATGATTATGCAGTTGATCTTGCAGGTCTTAACATCTTCATACTTGTTTCTCTTTACTTTATATGGTGTATGTCTAGTGCCATGTTTACTCAGTCCTTTTCTTTTCAGAAAATATGCTATTTTATTCTGAAAAACACATTGTTTGTGGAGAGTATATTTATGAGGACTGGGATCCAGAATTGGTCAAGCATGCGTTGAGCTTCTTCCATCCAGATAACATGAGAGTTGACATACTAAGTAAATCATTTGATAAACAATCCAAAGGTAATCGCTCATCATGCTAAGTTTTTTTTGGTATATAGTTAGCATAACTCACTCATCTCCAATCAGCAGTGACATGCTTTTTTCAGCTATATCTTTGTAGGCTATATACCATCTGTAACACTGTATTTATCTCATCCTTAACCCTTGTATATAGTTTTTACCCCAAATAACATCCTGCTGGGTTTGGTGTTTTCTACTTTGATGTCTACATTGAATCGCACATCAACAATAGCTATATTTTCTCTCGAAAAAACCTGTTAGGGCCTCAATTAAACTTCCATCTTCATGCTTGATCGCCTCATGATGTTGCAGTTTTAACTTTGTTGTTACATGCAGGTATTCGAACTGAGCCATGGTTTGGTTCGCAGTACATTGAGGAGGACATCTCATCAGCTTTGATTGAAAGTTGGCGAAATCCTGTACAAATAGATGCTGATTTACATTTACCTAGGAAGAATGAGTTTATCCCGGGGGACTTCACTCTAAGAAATGCCAACACCCCTAAAACCTCAATTGATGATAATCCTCGTTGCATTGTAGATGAACCATTCATAAAGCTCTGGTACAAGATGGACAGGACATTTAATGTCCCTCGTGCCAACACTTACTTTTTAGTTTCTGTCAAAGATGGCTGTAGCAGCCTTGAAAATTCTGTCCTGACAGACCTCTTCGTAAACCTTCTGAAAGATGAGCTTAATGAGGTCCTTTATCAGGTGAGTATTTTGTTGATTTCTTAAAACTTCCCTGAGAATCTGCTCCTGTGCTTACATTGAACCTGAAATTCACCTCCAGATTATGGATATGCATGATGCATATAATTCATTTTGTGGTTACATTCATTTTCTTTTGGCTCCTTTTGATCTATTTAAATTGAATCATATGACCGACAAAGAATTGTACTTGATATCGTGTAAGTAGGATGCTCCAAACTAGTTATATATCTCCATGCTTATGTGACTATCCTTTGTGCTAGATGCACTTTGTCGCCTCTGTAAAGCCTATATTTTTTTTTTACCCAACCATATTCGCTTTTGCTCTGCAATTGATTTATCACTCACTTTTTCAGGCTTATGTGGCTAAACTGGAGACTTCATTATCTGTTGTTGGTAGCAAGCTTGAGTTAAAGCTTTATGGTTACAATGACAAGCTTCCAATCCTCCTCTGCAACATCCTGTCTGCTTCTCAATCCTTTGCTCCAAAGACTGATAGGTTTGAGGTAATTTATTTTGTGAAGTAAAGCTCTTTGAAATCTGCCTATCAGAATGTAAAACAAATGTTTCTGTATTCTGAGGCCTTTTTTTTTGAGGGATTGAATTCTGGGGCTTGTTATGTTTGTTCTAGTTTTGTTGTGTAAACATTTTTGTAAAAAACTTATGCAACAAATGGCTTGTATTGATGATAGTCGTATTACTTATTAGCACAGTTCTTTTCAGTAACCACAATATTATTTTGTTTGGATATTGAAAGGCATGACTTTGGCCAACACTCTACTGGTGAGATTGGTTAGAGCAATGTGCTCTGGGAGCTCGAACTCCCGTCCGATCCAGAGTCGCGGCACCAACTTCTTAAGAGAAAAAAGTCAGGAGGATGTCTCCCCCTGATCGAGAAAAAAAGAAAGGAACTACTTTGGAATATTGTGCGTTGTAGTACGGTTAAAACATTGAACAATTGAATTCAGAAATCCTGCTGAAAAGGGAGTTTTCAATATTCCTGTTAGTCAACACGTTTTCTTTGCTGAATATTTGCTACCAGTTAAAATGCGAGTGTTTTTGTTCAGAAAAAAATGGGTCTTTTTTTTTTCTTAATCAGTTTGTTGCTTTATCTCGTGGAGCATAGGATCTTGAACTTGGGGAAAGTTGCCTTTTGCTTGGGCCTGGTTATCTTCCAGTGCACTAGAATTGCCAGTTTCTGTGGCCTAAACACTTATTAAACCAGCTCGGTCGAGGCTTTGCTTAGGTTTCTCATACTTGGCCACCGAATGCTGTAATATTTTCCCCTGTTGAATGACAGGGAGGGAGGGATGTTATTGTTTGATGACCTTGAATAATCTTTGAATCACTTTCTGGTTTGTCAAAATATTGCATATATTTTTGTTTGCATCTTATGTCACTCATTAATTCTGGAAGACTTTAAAAATATGATTTCCAGATAGGTACTATCAATGTACCTTAATATTTTATGTTAATGCTTCATTATGCATTCACTAGGTCATCAAGGAGGACTTGGAAAGAGCTTACAAGAACACTAATATGAAGCCTATGAGTCATTCTACCTACTTGAGGCTGCAAGTTTTGCGTGAAGTATTCTGGGATGTCGATGAAAAGTTAGAAGTTCTTATGAAACTGACATTTTCTGATCTTGTAGCGTTTGTACCCAAGCTCCTTTCTCAGGTTCTAGTACTACAAAATACCCCTTCATTAGTTTTTTTGGTTTTCGTCAGCAGTTATTGATGCTAAAATGCATGCTTACAGTCTCTTCTCTCTCCTCTCTCTCTGCATGTGTGCAGTTGCACATTGAGGGACTTTGTCATGGTAACCTGTCGGAAGAGGAGGCAATGAATATATCAAAAATATTCTGCAGTACTCTATCAGCTGAGGCACTGCCAGAGGACGCTAGGCATGGGGAAAGAATTATTTGTATCCCTAATGGTGCAAACTTTATCCGAAATGTCCGCGTGAAGAATGATCTTGAAGAAAATTCTGTGGTTGAGGTAGGAATGTATCTGAATTCTGATGCTATATACTAAACACCTTGAACCTCTTTTGCTTGCTTTCATTACATGTAATTTTACATTTTCAATTATAAGGTACCGTTATCGATGGCTTGAGGCTTGAATTAGCTTTTGTGTAATATGTCTGCTGTGACCAATGTAATTTGATGATTTCGAAATGACCTGAGCAGAATGACAAAGGGATTATAAGCCTATAACTGTGAAAAAACATTCACAGAAGAGTTGGGACATATGTCATTTATGCATGGGATGACATTTTCCAGTTACATGCTTTTTGAGATGATACTGGGCAATGTTTCCTGTGAGGGGATAAATTTTGAGAGGCAGCCAGGCTGTAAACATGACATTGTTTCTTATTTGCTTATCGGTATTAAGTAATATGGTTCTGATGCATCGTTATTCTTGTCAGGTTTATTTCCCAATTGAGCAAGATATTGGAAAGGAGGCAACAAGGCTCAGAGCTATTACGGATCTTTTCAGCAGCATTATTGAAGAACCTTGCTTTGATCAGCTAAGGTAGGAGATTGTGCTTTGTTTAGATGATGTATAATAACTAATGTTATCCTAGTCTGCAATGCAATATTATGAAAGTTCAGTTTACATCATTTTTTTCGTATACTTAGTATATGTGTTAACTGTCTGTGCTAACTTTATGTTCTGATAATAGAACGAAGGAGCAACTTGGCTATACTGTGGACTCTAGTCCTCGGATGACTTACCGGATGCTGGCCTATTGTTTCCGGGTTATGTCTTCCAAATATAGCCCTGTGTACTTACAAAGTCGGATTGATAACTTTATCAATGGTCTATCTGTTTTGCTGGTATGCTTCAGTCTCATTTTGCAGGATATCTTCTTCCCTTGTATATTTTATTACTTGTGCCTGACAAAGAGTTCAGGCTAATCTGCCATTCTGTTTAGCCATTAAATTTCTAAATGGCATCACCATATTCAAGTTCTCTTCAACCTTGGTATAACTGCATTTTAGTTCATGTGATATTTTTTTTCCTGGTAACACTGCAAAAATATCTCAAGGCACTTGCTATTTAATTGTGCTTAATGTTTCTGTTCTATGAAGGGGAGCCCTGGCGCAGCGGTAAAGCTGTTGCCTTGTGAGTTGTGACCATGAGGTTATGGGTTCAAGTTCTGGAAACAGCCTCGTACAAATATAGGGAAAGGCTGCGTACAATATACCCAAAGTAGTCGGACCCTTCCCCGGACCCTGCGCAAGGGGGAGTTATGTGCACCGGGCTGCCTTTTAGTGTTTCCGTTCTATATTGAGAATATTAAGTGGTTGTGGAATTCAATTTTCTACATTTTGTTGCATCCATTGATCTTTTTTTGTTTTCGATAGCAAATGCATACCATAACTTCTGAAGGTTGGAATTAATTAAGTTCTGGTCAATTTTTACTCGTCTTATATCTTGGTAGGATCAACTCGATGAAGAGACTTTTGAGCACCACAGGAGTGGTTTAATAGCCGATAAACTGGAAAAAGATCCTTCCCTTAGCTATCAAACTGGTGATCTTTGGTCTCAGATTGTGGATAAAAGGTATAATTTATTTTTCTATGTATCTTGCTTTGAATATGAATTTTGAATTGGTTTAACAATCAATGGAAGAAAGACCGAGAGATACAAAGTCTTTTGAGAGTGAAGCATCTATAAAATTGTGGTTATACCAAGCATCACAAATCAATGATGCATGCCTTATACAGATAGAGTTTGATTTGTTTGTGTGCAAAACAATCACAAATGGTCAAAAAGTATCATTGGATGTCATGCTCACAAGAAAAGAACAAATCTCTGGTCCTATAAAGAGAATACTGTGTCAGTAGGGTATGAATCATGAAAACTTTTGTTGGGATTTTATGCCGAATGGACTGTGAGTGAGAGCTTATAACACCGCCATCCAGCAGGCCAAGGTCATCCACTGCTGTTACAACTGCTGCGCCTGTACTTCTGCAGCTATATGCTCACACAATGGCCATAAACAGCATGAGTGTCACCAACTGATGGGGTGGGGTTGAAGTTTACCTCCATGGTTGAGCTTGCAGTGGCGGAAAGAATATAACAGTTGTGGCAGCTGGAGCCGGGGTAACTATCCATAACAGTTTGAGATAGAAAAAGAGAATTCTCAGATCACTCAAAAAATCCGGATGGCATTGTGCTTCCCCTAATTTCATGTTTCAGCGCTGAGATTGCTATGTTAAGGATGGCTACTTCTCATAGTTTTGGATGCATGCGGTCATAATTGCAAAATGTAAAACCTTGCCAGGATTGAAAATATTCTAGTCTATGGGCTTACCGTTGGTACATTGAAATTCTTGTGATTTGTAACTTTCGGCCTTAAAATGCACCACTGTATGCATGCTCTTTACCAAACATCTTGTATTAACTGTGTTTTAATCCTCCAAATTATATTGTGTACATCCAGGTACATGTTTGACATGCCAAAACTGGAAGCTGAAGAGCTTAGGACAGTTCGGAAGAATGATGTTATTGCTTGGTACAATACATACATAAGACCAGCATCCCCAAAGCGTAGACGACTAGCAGTCCATGTGTATGGTTGCAACTCAGACATTGCCGAGGCTGCCAAACTGCAGGAGCAGTCATGGACTGTAATTGATGATGTCAAATCCCTAAAGGTATCGTCTCAGTTTTATTCAAGCCTCTGCTGAAGGAATGAGAATAAATCAGTTGTTCAAGGATGGTGGTGCATACCACAGGAAATCTTTAAAACTTGGATCTGTGGCAATGCATATTAGTGATTGAAACTTAGGTATGGTAAGTCCAGAAGAGTACAAAGAGCGTTCATGGACCTCATGGTGACTTTCAGACCTCTTCAAGGTTTCATCAATATGTTCAGGTCACCTGCGCGCTAGTGAATATACTTTATTTTGTCCTACAGCCAGTGGAAATGAACAGTTTTGTGGCATTTTTACCATTCATTGTCGAAGGGCACAAATGTTGATAATTTATTACTTGGGTACAGTGCTCTCTGTGGAGCTTACAATTTCTATTTTTTAAAACAAACAAATTATTTCTTCTAATGTATGCCAATATTATTATTTTATTCTACATTTGGTGTGGTGTGATTCATAAAATAGACGATAGGTCATTTGGTATTCTGACACTCAAACTTAAATAGACGATAGTTTGCCCCATTATGGATTGTGGATTGCACAATTTGAATTGTCACTGACAGTGGGCCACAACGACTATCCAAAATATTCTTGCCACAATCGCTGGATTGTGCAATCTAGGTCTCCAAATTGCACAATCTGCTTTCACAATCTGAGTCTTTGTTTCCTGATTGCAGAATCCTGGGGTAAACAAAGGGGGCCTTAGTGATTTGATGCTGAATTTTACTTTTTTGTATGTAGAGTACAGAAGTATATATTGATCGTTCAGTACTTAAAATAACATGTGTGGTGGTTATGATTGATACTTAAAAATGGGTGGGAAATTGTCTGTAGAACACTGAGATTTGGTGTGTTCGTACACAACACACTCAAATTTTGAATCGTCAGCAGTGCACTCTATATTTGTAGATATGATTTTCTACTACAAAATGATTATTTTTACCCATCAGCCTTGCTTGGAATCAGTCAGGAGGAATAAATTTTGGATTAAAATGCATGCGAAGTTTGCATTTCAACAAATAATGAAAGTTGTACACATATGATGCAATGAGTGTCATGGTAGCAACGGAACCTAGTGTTAAAAAAACAGTGTATCTGGAAACAGAGCTGAACCAGTGTATTTTCAGCAGAGATTTCTGTTCGTCGTACTTATTAAGCTGTGTTACATTCCCCTAAGCAAGAAGGCTTGAAATGTCATTAATGATTTAGATGAAAAATACAGCATTTATGCAAAGTATTAAGAATTTAAATGCAATGCAAAGAAAATACTGGGCATGACTAGCCATAATAGTGTGCAACAAAGTTCTTGAGATGAGCTAATGAAAATGACAAAGGTAAGTGCGCTGTCACTTCAAATAACATAAGAACAACAAACAGCATAGTTTGGATGAGCTAATTAACTAATGACAAAAATGAATGGGAAGGAAGTGGTCGAAGCTGGCGCTGCTTCCATGCTGCAGGCAGCACGCAATACAGAATGGAGGCTGGGAAGCTGAGGAGGACTGGACCTGATTTCCTCCCACTTGAAGCATGAAGATTTGGGTCTTGTTTGGTACCGCTCCCATCGACTTCGCTCCCACGAACCTCCTCTGACACAAGCCCCTGTACCTACACTGTAGCTAGGAGCGATTTTGGTTTGCGACGCGAGTTTGAACTAGGAGTAGACGGAGCTACGTTTTGCAGCTTCACCGCTCCGGCTCGCGACGTTCTTTTGACAGGCACAGTAGCAGGAGCGGGAGCAGAGGGAGCTGAACCAAACTCAACCTTAATTTAGTGGTGTTTGGTAAACTTTCTGTTCATAGGCTTACACCCTTTTGATGCTTATCTAGATATCAAAGTGGTTATGAGTAGCCATAGTTGCAACTTGATCATCGAAAGTTGATATTTCCTCGCGACGCCATAAATCAGTTGCTAGGAGATATGGAAAGAGCTGAAAGCTTCTTTCAGGAGGATACTTGATCCATGACTGCACCTGCATACTCCGCAGATTCATGCCAAGCATATACTCACGTTTGGTCGTGATGCACCTGTCGACTATGTCAATGTCACCCAACAAGAAGTAAGCGAGAAGGGGAAGGGATGGGTCCGATCTTTGCGAGAGGACGACCGATTTGCGAGAGGGTTCGCAGGTGATGACCATGGCATTCGATTGCTAATTCTTTGAGGCTGAATGTTGTGAGCCCAGACAGATGAAGCTCAAAACGGGCCTCGATAAGGCCCACTGACTGATCATTCCAAAACGCCAGCCCAAAAAGAAAAGACAAATACGCTGAGCTGCCACTCCCACTAGTAAAACCCAGACCCAAAATGTCAAGTGCGGCCACCAGATTCCTCCTGACGAGGTCGCTGCTCCCACTCCCAGTCCCCCTCGTGACCAAGTGGCGGCGAGGCCGGCCTAGCATTCGCGCGACGAGGACCTTCGCGATGGCGGCCTCGGGGTTCGACGGCGGCGACGCGTTCCGGTTGTCGGACGAGCCGGGCGCCGGCGTGCTCAAGTTGCTCAAGGGCGACATCACCCAGTGGTCAGTCGACGGCGCCACCGACGCCATCGTACGCTCCATCCCGTTCTTCCTTCTCTTTTTAACGATTAGGCGCGGTTGGATATACGTGTGGTAGTTTGGATAGATTTTAGCGATTAGGCGCGGCATGGTGGCGCGATTAGGCCATTAGGCGCGGCATAGCGTTACTGCGACGGCGCCGGAAGGTTGCGAGGCGTGGGAGCGAGCTCCAAAGTGCGTACGGTCGCGTGCGAGTGAGAAAACAAGGGAACATATGCTTTCTGATCCAATGGCACATAGTTCGTCAACTGAAGAAGTACTGCTACTTCTCAGTCTCCTGAAGTATGGAAGGGCCTAATCTCGGAATTTGGCGTACAGGGTTAGCCCCCTGTTCTTTAGGGATGAAAGGGATCTAGTGGGTTAGATACAGTTTCTGAAGTTTTTCTAATCTGCATCAGTTGATTCTCCGAACAATGGATGCATCACTTAAACCATATTTGGACAGAAGATGATACTATATTCTTTTGCTATACTCTTCACTCACTAAGTCACTATCTTTTGCTTGTTGAAAAACCTATGAACTGCAAGGGCAGAAGAAAAAAAAAAACTTTCATGGTGTCTCTATTTTTAATCTGGTCTATGTGGTCTTATTCACAAAGAAATTTCTGCCTGGGAATTATGATCCGTGTTTTCAGTGTACTCGCGGCGTTACCTAGATGGAGTGGCATGATAATTCAGAGCCTCATTCGTTCATAGCATGGACACTGCCTAATTCTGTTAATATGCTTCTTAAATGGGCAGGCATGTTGCTGGTGCTCCATGAGGCCAATCGCTGTAAACTTTGTATATGCTAGAAGAACTCAATCATTTCAAATTCATTGTTCCTTTAATAAGCTCTTTTTTTCTACAGGGTTCTACTTCCAAATATTCATGTAGAATAGTTCATGATGCCTCATTTGTGCTGTGAAGCAGGGTGCTGTTTTGTTTTATGGACTGCTTTACCTGTCTTTCATTTTAAGTATGTTGGCAATAAGGAAGCTAACTGGCACTTACTTTGGTAGGTTAATGCTGCTAATGAACGTATGTTAGGAGGTGGAGGTGTTGATGGAGGTAACTAGTCATGACATTGTTTTGAGAACTGTTGGGTTCAACTTATCATTGATTGGCTCACTCATTTGAACTTACAATTTCTATCTCAGCTATTCACCGAGCTGCTGGACCAGAACTTGTACAAGCATGCCGTAAAGTGCCAGAGGTCAAACCTGGAGTTCGTTGCCCTACTGGAGAAGCTAGGATTACTCCGTTAGTACATTCTTTGATTCACTTTGATTATGAAAACAACTGGGATCCCTACACACTATTTATCTCTTTATATAAATGTGAACAGAGCTTTCAAGCTTCCTGTTTCCCGAGTTATACACACTGTCGGGCCAATATATGATGTGGACAAGAAGCCTGAGGTTTTATTAAAGAATGCTTATGAGTAAATCCACTTTCCGTCACAAAAAAAGTCCTTTTTTAATTTTAAATGAACTGATATGTCAAGAAAGAAGTATTCTGAAAACTGAACTGCATCCATTGCAGGAATAGCTTGAAGCTTGCTAAAGATAATGCCATTCAGTACATTGCATTTCCTGCTATATCTTGTGGTGTTTTCCGGTATGTGCCAAGTGTTAGTTACTTAGTTTTCATTACACTGCTAAGCTTTTGTGCTCTGTGTTTTTTCACTTGTTCAATTTACATTTACAGTAACTTTAACATGATTTGACTATGCAGCTATCCCCCCAAGGAAGCGTCGAAAATAGCTATTTCAACTGCAAACCAGTTCTCGAAGGATATTAAAGAGGCAAGCAATAGTCTTCTTCAAAGCTTTTATAATAGACTACATATTTCTGTATTCCACATGGATTTTGGAGTCAAAATACGTGTGCCATTTCTACACCTAATATAGCAACAACCCGCTTATGAATTGGTCTCAGTATGTGCAAATGTATGGATAATCTCCCATATTTGGGTGGTAGTGGTTCACTGTATTCGTAGTCAATGTGGTTTCATAATTCTTTTTCTAAATGTGTTATACTTCTATGACTTACGTTGATTATACATATGATTATTTGATATGAACTTTGTTTGCAGGTTCATTTTGTCCTCTTTTCAGATGATATTTACAGTATTTGGAGTGAGACTGCCCAGGAGATGCTTCCGCCGTTTGGCAAATGAATGATCGATCAAGCAGTTCCAGATGCTGCTGCAGCTGGCTGTTTCAGTATGAGTATGAGTGTACCTTTTTTTTTTTTTGCTAAATTAGTTACGCTGTGTTTCAGTATGTGTATGTATGAACATAGATTATGGGCACAATTGATGGTGTTAAATGGCATATAAATTTGGTTGTACCGAGGAAGCACTTTCCAAGGGTTCAATGTTGTCTGATAAGTTGAATAAGACTGACGCTATGACAATTGGGGGAATTGCTCATTTGACCCTGTTTTCAGAACGCTTTGCGTATTTGATCCCGTTTTTCAGTTTTCGCGGATTTGACCCTACTTTTCAAAAACGAAGCTGCCGTCTGACCTTGTTCTGTTATCTGAATGTAACGGTGTGAAATCAGGGGTAAGAAGACATTTGTGTCCTTGCTTATTTGACCCTGTTTTAAAGATGACATTGCTATTTTGACCCTGTTTTGTTATTTGAGAACCTGGACAGCTAAAAGTAAGGATTATGTAGTAAACAAATAGCAAAATTATAAACAATCTAATTATCAAATGCGATAAAAAATTAGCATAAATTTTATAGGAATAACTTAAGAAAATAATACATGACCACCGCACAAATATAAGACATAACATTATCAGCATACCAAATATAAGACATAACATTATCAGCACACAAATATAATGCACATCAAACTCAGCAACTACTTAGTACATGTCCAAGGCACATATCATATGCAACAAAATAAGTCATACAAGTTCAATAACTCCTTGCAACATGTCCAACGCACATATCAGGTGTAACAAAGTTAAATAACTCCTCAGCACATGTCCAAGACACATATCATGTGCAACAAAATCAACAATATTACATCATCGAGAGAAAAAGAGCTCAATAAACAGTTAAGCACCGAACCATGCAGCCATCCTCCCTCCTCGTCCTCTCACAGCCCTTCCCCTTCCCCTTCCCCTTCCTCTTGCAGCCGTAAATGACGGATTTTTCATGTGACTTGCACTTGAAGAAGGCGCAGCACTAGAAGAAGCATGTGCAGTAGAAGAAGCAGGTGCACTTCATAATGGAATTAAATAGATTAGAAAGACGAAGAATCCATCAAAAATAAGGTAAATGGTGTTGAATTATACAACTTACTTAGACATGTGTGTACCACTTGAATTATTACTTTCTTGTGTAGAAGCAAATTGAGAGGATGCAATGTTCCTTTTTTCCTTAGCTGTAAGCCCTCCTGGACAATAGTTCGCAGTATGGCCAAATTGTTGACATTCTGGACATCTTCTTTTTTTTGGATGCAACCTCATCACCAGGCTTCATTCTAACCACTCTTGGTCTTCCCGGTTTCCTCCTCAACTTTGGCTTCATGACTTTGTAGCCTAGGTCGTGCTCTGGCCATAGATGCTTTGATGTCATTGGATTGAAAACCCCTGCATATGTGGCTCTAAACTTCTGAATAGAGTAATATTCATCCACAAAGTCATCCATCACCACTTGTCTACTTTGCTTCGCAAGGAAAGCCAAAGCATGGTCACAAGGCTTCCCACTTACTTGCCAAGCCCTGGAGCTACAAGTTTTATGATCCAAACTGACTGCATGTGTAATGCCAGATGCAGTAACTTCAGCTGATCCATCCCCACATCTCAAAACCTCAAGGTCATTGACAGCCTTAGATCGAGCAATTAGTGTTCTAATAATTTTTGGGATGATTGTACCCTTCATTTTCCTAGCAATCCTACTTCTCACATCAAACTTGGTTATAATCATTTGTCTAATCTTATCAAGCATATCCACAATTAGCAGTCCTTTGGTATGTGCCACCCAACTGTTGAATGATTCTGAGAGGTTGTTATTAATGTAATCTACTTTGCTTAGTTCAGAAAATTTACTTCTACTCCAGATATGGGAATGATTTTGATCCAACCAAGTCATTGCTTTAGGACTCACCTCCTCAATTTTACTCATGTGATAGTCATATCGCTCACTCCTACAGGTCTTGGCAGCAGCCCACATGTTCTGAGAATACACAGTTCCATGAAATTGTCTCTTCATGTTCTTCCAAAGATGTCTCATGCACTCCCTGTGTTCTACTCCTGCATACACTTCACTTACTGCAGTCCCAATTCCTTTTCCTGCCATTAGAAATGAATACAATTTAAGTTGAATATGTAGGAACACACAAAATACAATAGAAGAGTAAATTCAAGTATCATAATTACCTGTAACAGTGCTAATGACCAATCCAACAGGATTACCAATAGCTTTCTTGACATTGTTGACAAACCATTTCCAGCTATCAACAGACTCTGCCTCGATCGCCCCATAAGCCACTGAAAATAGCCAGTTGTGCCCATTCACAGCAACAGCTGCTGCTAACTGACCTCTAGATCTGCCAGTCAAGTGGGTAGAGTCCATGGCAATATATGGTCGACATCCTACTAGGAAATCATCAATGCATGGTTTGAGAGCAACAAAGAATCTTCTAAAACATGCATTCCCTTCATGCTCTTCTGTATCCAACTCAGCAACACTTCCAGGAAGACATCTAAGTAGCTCGGCCTTATAAGAAGGAAGCAAGTCATAGCTGTCATCCCACTTACCATTGATCATGTCCTCAGCCTTACGTTTACCCCTAAAAACTGTGTGATATGAGACTTCCATTTTGTACTTCTTCTGAATCTTTTTCTTCAACTCCCTTGGTTTCATTGCCGGATTATCCACTAAAAACTCCACCGACCTGTCAGCTACCCAGCTTGATGTAGCCATTGTGTCACCACACCTATTGATAGAAGTACAAGTGTGGGGTGGACCAACAGATTTAACCTGTATGAAAAAAATCACATTAAATGGGTTCATAAAATCGGATATCAAGTAGTGAATGCATAAACTATTATGAGCTCGTATATACCTTGCACCCTGTATACTTCTTGCTAGTATTGGCAAAAAAATACCCACTCACATCCCGTGTCAGCCTTCTTGCACTTCGCTCTAAATCTTTCCTTAATTTTCTTCACAGTAGTGAATGCATAATCATACAAAATGATGTGATGTGTTACTGCTGATTTGCACTGATCAACGTCTGGAAACATCATACCCACATCAATGCAAGGATCAGCAACATCATATGGAAAAGCAGGGATATCATCATCGTCATCATGATCAGAGATTTCAATGTCAGGAGAATAATCAGAGTCATAATCAGAGTCAGATGATGCAGCTAGCTCAGAGTCATAACTACTGTCACTGAGTGCAGCCAATGAATCACAGTCAGAATATGTGTCTTCCTCATCAACCCCTATAGCTTCATCATCATCATGCATACGTCTTTTTTTAGCTCTCTTTGTACTACTAACTTTCTTAGCTGCCTTACTCTCTACATGTTTTCTCATTTCTACTTCACTATGTGGCTCCAATGGCAGCTGCATAATAGGTACAGATGAAGTACTATGAATGTTTCTCACTCTAGGATGAAACATTCGTTTCGTCGGTGACGATTGCAATGGCCCCTCAAAATTAGATATTTCAGCATCGATGTGTGCTACTCCAATATCAACATTCAAAGTCAGCCACTCAGTCAATTGTTCATCAAACCTGATGTCAACATTATCATAGACAAGTGCGCGAGACAAAGAAATATATTGGTTACTGCCCCAGTCATATTCTGCTCCTATAAACTTAACTAAGTCATCCAATGTAAATTTAGAAATATCAACCATTGTTCTTAAATTCTGGCTGCTGAAATATCGTCTTCGTCCATCATCTGACAAGCTGAAATACGCCTTCATTCTAACATCAACAGTCATGTTGTTGTGATTCATCCTACAAATCACAACAAATTGACCACCGTAAGCTAACGGATCTGCTAATTGCTCTTTACTTACATTGAGTTAACAAGAAAGATTGAAAGTACCTCACTGATTCTGAGAGGCAGATAGCCGATGGCCAGTAGATCGTCGTCGGAACATGCCGGCTTGCGCTGTGCCAGCCCCCTCACCCGCCGCCCGCCTCTGCCCGCCTCCTGCGCGCGCCACACTTTTGCCCACCTCACCCGCCGCCCACCTCTGTCTGGCGCGCCACGCGCCCTGCCTCCCCACGCGCGCCTCACCCGCCGCCGCCCGCTTCTCTGCCTGACGCGCCACGCCCGCCTCTGCCTGCCGCGCCACGCGCCAGCCTCCCCGAGCGAGCCTGCCCGCGCGCTAGCCCGCCACGCGCCCGGCTCTGCTGCAGCCCGCCCGCCCGCGCTGCCTCGGCGCGCCCGCCCGCCCACCCGCGCGCTCGCCTGCCGACCGCCGACGCCCTTCGCCAGATCTAGCCACCGACCGACAGAGAGAAGGTAAGGGTGAGAAAAATGAGTGAAGGGAGAGAGGGGCTGGCGGGTACTAGAATGAGTTAGGGGTATTTTAGACATTCAATGATATAATTTATTTATTAAATAAATTTTTTAATTAAAAGCTAACCGAAGATAACGGTACAACATAACAGGGTCAGACGGCAGCTTCATTTTTGAAAAGTAGGGTCAAATCCGCGAAAACTGAAAAACGGGGTCAAATGCGCAAAGCGTTCTAAAAATAGGGTCAAATGAGTAATTCCCCCATGACAATTTGAAAAGAGGTTCACAAACTCAATGTATGAACTGATGGCAATTTGGCCGTGTGGCTAGAGATGTACTCCTTCCATGTTGTAAAAAAAACTCGTTTAGTACAACGACACGGTCTTTAAAACTTAATTTTCTCTATTTTTTAATAAAAATATTAATTAAAAAATAATATATAAATATTTTTATGAAAGTATTCTTAAAGACAAATCTATTTTATGATTTTATCTTTTTAAATCTAATAACTTAAAAATTATTCATGATTTATATTCCTAATATTTGATCAAAATCTTGTCCTAAACGAGTTTCTTTACCAACCTGGAGGGAGTAAGTGGTTGGATTCCTGATAATTAACGTAAAGAGTACTTCCTCTATTTTCAAATTAGTGTCGTTAGGATAACAACCTTTTTTTTTGCGAATAGCTAAAGTAGTTATCCTAATAGCAATACTAAAAACCAGAGGGAGTACTGACTCATAATGCTACAAGTTGCTTCAAAAAATTGGCCGGCATACAAACTCTGGCTAGAGACCAGACATGAAGTTAGCAAAGCAAGAGGTGCAATTCAATCTTGAATCATTTACCGCTCCCATTGTCCCTAGTCCCTATTATACAAACATATACAGGTTTATTATTGTCCTCGAAGTCACTGCATCAATTGCTGGGTGTTAACAACTCGTAGTTCTGTTTGTAGTAAAACCAGACTCACTAAAGAGCTGCAATTTTCTATCTTCTTGTTCAAGACCTGACTCCTAATTCCATGGCATGTACGATGTTGAAGAGTTCAAACCAAGTTACTCGTCTTTATCTCTGGCAAAGCTTCTCGGTAGTCTACTGATCACATTTTCATCAACTATTTTGTAGTGCCTTGATATATTCCGGTGAACCATCCCAGCGTACCTGTCCACATGCCTTTGATACTTATTGTACAATGCAGGTATTGTGACCAAGGCGATGGTTCCTGTCATCCATGTATAGTACAAAATATAACTCAAATTCAGACTAAGATGAACCAGACGAACCAACATATATAATATGCATGTTCCAAATTGAGTGATGCACAAAGTGTGTCTAAAGAATGTATACAGGGCATACCTATATATGCAAGAGTGATAGAAGAGCAGAAATTACCAACAACAGATAACAGCCACAGGACAAGCACAACCTGCAAAATGTTTTTCATCTCAAAAACTGCAGGTATATCACATAACAAACGAACAGAAACAATGGCATGATAGATAACCTGGAAAAAGAGTCGGAAGTCCTTGCCAAGAGTAATGTCATGCGCTATCATGAGCATGTTGTTCATCTTAACACGGAATGAGGCTGCGGCGTTGCTAACCATCTCCTCTGATAAAACTAACTCAGGTAGTGGCCTAGGCTGCCTGCAAAAAACCAACCAGTATAAACTAAAGAAAACCATAGATAGGGAATTAAATCCAAACCTTAATATAATGTGAGGAGGACTCATGCAGCTTACCTATTTAGTATCTCAGCTATTTTAACTCGAATGAACTGCACAACTATCAAAATGAGCAATATATCACAACAAATTGTCAAGAATGACAGTCCAGATTTCTCAAACAATAACCAAGCCATAGTAGCACCAAATATAACACCAAATGTGACACGGCCCCGCCGCCATAAGATGATATCAGCAGCTGAAATACAACAACAAAACCTTTTAGCCCTAAGCAAGTTGGGGAAGGCTAGAGATGAAACTCACAATTACTAGCAAGAGCCAGCAAGAAAACTCATAGAAAGTATGATAACACATAAAAGAAAAGGAGAAAAAGAAATAAAGGGAAAAAAGTTGTTCTAAAAAAAGGTGAGGCCAATTGGTTTCTTGAAATATTAGGACAAATAGATGACTATCTGCACTTTAGAAAATAATGATAGCAGAACAGAGCATTTGGAAACTTCAAATGGAAATGAAGTAATGCCAAATATGCTACCATCAACTCATCATTGCCCTACATTTCATACAGTTACCAATAGTCGTTTTTCAGTTTAAGTTATGCTATTAGCATGACCGTATCAATGGAACAAGAACCCCCAAATAAAAGGCTGTTTGTTAAGATGTCTTTTAAGAAGTGTCACTATTCTTATGAGTAAGGGATGGTTAGCCCAGCTAGAGCATCTATCCACATTCACAGATTCGAAATGGAAATAGAGTGAAATGAACATTAAAGCTGAGACAGTAGATAGCATGAAGATAAGATGATCAACAAAATTCGCGTCAACAGAGATCATGTACAGCAGTGATTGAATGTCACTCCCTACCAACATATGGCAACATCGACACATCAAAGAAGGAAAGATTCATGATTATTCAGATTTTGTGCAATAGGCATTTCACTCCAGATTGAGTTCATAATCGATACACATCATCTAGGACGCTAGCAAAAACAACACCATTTAATCCTGATCCTCTGCCAGTAATTAGCATCTAAGCACAAAACACAATCTAAAGTTCTGAACTAACCGATCTTAGCTAGCGCATCCTTACTAGTAACTTGCCACTTGCACATGTCCTGTTCCACTGCCCCTGCAAATCAGAAACTAAAATTGACACCATTTCTGAATCCTGCCACTAGCCCACTACACTGCTACAGCTAAGCACATACGCTTGAGTTGACCTGAGCTAAAACGCCGGGACTGCAAAATTGAACACCCGTATCTCGAGGGAACCATAACACACCGTAACCACCTCGCGTATCCCCGTTCCCGGCACTACAGGTTCAATTCACGACGCGAATCAGAATCAGAGTACGAGAATTGTGGAGCAGAACGACGAACCTTTCCCGCCGCCGGCGATTTGGTGAACGGAGAGTCGGCACCCGCCGCTGGAGCTGCAGGGGTCGGCAGAGCCTTCGATCCCGCCGTTGGCGGCCTCCGCCGCGCCGGGGGCGTCCATGCGGGAACCGGGACTTCACGCCGGAGCCGCGCCACAGGAGCGAGGAGCGATCAAGAGCTCTAGGTCGAGGGAATACTCCGGGAAAAAAGGTCGCGAAGACGAGGGGTAGCCGGGGGTTGTTCTTTGTTCCACGATGCGGTAGTCAGCACGAAGGCCCTGCCTTTTCATTTCTTCTTGATGTTTTTTATTATTATTATTCTGTCCGTTAATTATTTTGGTTTGTGATGATTAATTGGGCCGTCACATTATCCTTTCGGCGGAGCGACGTGGCGGGTGTAGGATCTTAATCGGACGGCTTCGATTTTAACTGGTTATAAAAAACCCACAGGGCCCTCTGCAGGAAAATTTAATATTCACAATTCCAATCCTAATCATCTCGTTACATTTTAGAACTCCTAATCCTCTCGTTACATTCCAATCCTTTGGGGACACTTCTTATATGCTAGTATGTACTGTAAGAATGAAGAAAAACCTTTTGTATTAGCACAATAAGGAAAAACCTTTATCCTTGCCACAAAAAGAAAAAGAAAGACCTTTACAAGCCACAATTTTTTTGTTCAGCTTTTCCAACTTTACCTGCCAAATTGTTTTAAAAAAGAAAAACTTTACCTTGCCAAAGGGCCTCTAAGGAACGGGTGGAGTGGAACACTACGGCCCAGCGACATAGCTGACGTAGTTTGGGCTAGGGAAACGTTTGGGCCGACTCATCGTCTTGTGGGTTTATACCAACATGTTTTTCTTCATTTTAGAAGCATCTTGGAGATCGCTGCAAAGCATAGTGAGGGCTTACAATACAACGTAAATCTGGACTTTTTTTGTTCTCTTTTGTTTTTTCTATCTACAATTATTTAGTATTTTTTTTCTATGAGGACAGGTATGTATGTATGTATATTTAGTGGCTTATGTCCCTCTTAACAAGCAAAATAAAAAAGACAAATCACTACTAGTATTTTTGCTCGCTTCTGCTTCTGCCTCCGTTTTTCTGGTTCAGATCGATCCGGATGAGCCGATAAGGACAAGGGCGTTAGGCGGTTGGGTTGGAACGGAAATCCAGACGCGTCCACACGCCTCCTTCGGCGTCAGCGCTCAGCGGCCGGCAGGTCGCCAGGGGCGTGACTGAAGACGCCGGCCATAGCTTAGCACTAGCACCTCTCGACACCGTGACGCCGCACCGCACTGGCTTGGAAAGAAGGGCGTGGCGTGCATCTCGCCATTCTTGGCCGGTTGCGCCTTGGAAGAAGCTCGGGAAGGAAGGACGGACGTTTGACGTTTTCTTCTCGTCGATCCGGCCCACCACCGTCTATAATATCCTGTGGAATCTCCTCTCTCTTCGTTCGGCCGCCCGGCCGGCTAACATGCCAGCAGATGCGGTGCCAGCGTGGACACGATCGGGACGCGCGGCTAGCTAGCTCGGAGGTGCCCGCGCCCCCCCCCCCCCCCCCCCCCCCCCCCCCGGGTAGCCGGGAACGAAACGCGACTCGCGTGTTGGCGTGGGCCGACGCGCCGCGCGCAGTCGCCCTCGCGCTCGCGCGCGCACCCGTGCGTGCGTGCTGCGCGTGGTCGTGCCCCCGCCTGTATAGTATATGGATTATGGACGCACATGGTATTGTACAGGACGCACAGCGCCTGGGCGCGGACACGCATTTCACAGATCGCGATCGCGCCGCCGATAAGGATACGGTCGGCAGACGACATCGATCGAAACCGGGGTATCGCGTCGCGCGGCGGCCGTATTGGACCGTATAGCCGTCGCACGTGTTGTGGCCGTGCGTGCGTACCCGGCGGCGTGCAGCGGTACAGCCTCCGCCGGCCGCCGCGAGGCCGTAGCCGCGACCATTCTAACTGACAAAGCGTGCGTTCCTAGCCCGCCGCCGTTGACACGGGCGGGGGGTCGGATGAGATGGGATGAGGGGCATGTGGTCATAGGCCTGGCGGCTAACCGAAACCCGTGGCGGAATAACGCCTGCGGGCAAGCAGGGGGCACACGCTACCTGCTTGCTGGTTGCATTGGGGATGATTGGGGGGGGGGGGGGGGGGGGGGGGGGGGGGGGGTGGCGGGGGGAGAATTTTCCACGCACTCTGGTCCAGTCAAATTTAGCAGGACCCCGTCGTCGACGTCGCTTGCCATATGGCCATTATCTCATAGTCATACTACGAGTATACGAGTAATAATACTGCTACAGTATCGTATTGGTTAGTAGTATGCGTACTACTACACAACACCACTGCGAACAAGGAGCGGGCCAACGTTAACCTGTGGGTGGCCGTCCCAAACCATTTTTTTTTCTTTTTGACACCGTGGCCTTTCAGAGTGAAGTAGGACTACTATTACTGGGAAACAAACACCACACGGAGGGGTTGGGATTGGGAAGGTCGCGTGCGGGCGCGTATGCTGCCGTGATGAACTGCCACCAGCGGACCAGCCCACTCGCTGCAGCAGCCCAACACTCACTGAGGTCACTGTGACTGATGCATATCCATGGGGCGCGGGCCACCCCATTCCCGTGTGGATGCGGTTGGACCGAACAGGGGTCAAAAACGTCAAACCCACGTAGAGAAGGCTGGGCCCCTTTCGTAGACGTCCCCGGCCCCACCACCGCCCTTGGCGACGCGGCACACAACGCGGTGACGGTCCAAGCCGAGGCCACGGGCGGCGGACACGTGGCCACCACCACAGCGGCGGGGGCGCACACCCGCACTTCCCCTTCGAAATCCTGGTCCTGGATAGGGACGGCCGCCCCGTCTGGCTCCTGCAGCCAAAGCTGCCCCTGCTCGGGTTCGGCTCGTCGTGGGGGTTGGTTCGGTCGGTTCACACCCGCAGGTTTCCTTCCGCAGCTCACGCGCGCGTCGGACCTACCTACTCGCTCATCAGTCGTCACACCCGGCCAGCTAGGGAAGGGAACCTGAGCGCCACACCCACACTCAACCTCGGCTGTCCGGTCCCGGCTGTGACGGCTCCGCCCGAGGCCGGAAACCAAAACCCCAGCTGCGGCGGCGGGCGGGCGGGCGGAGGAGGAGGAAAACCAAGGAGAAGAAGAAGGAAATAAAATTTCCCCAAACCTCTCTCCCCCGTTTCTCTCCACCGCGTACATGCCGAGGTAGCGCGCGCCCGCGTGTGCGCACTCGTGAGAGGATGGCGGCGGGAGGGCGGGGAACGCTGGCAGCGGCGCCGCCGCCGGGCAGGCCCGACGCCGGGGCCGTCGCGGCCGCGGAGGCGGCGGCGGCCGAGGTGGTTCGCCGCGTGCGGCCCACGGAGGCGTCCGAGCGCCGCCGCGCCGAGGTCATCGACTACGCGCAGAGGCTCATCGGGGCCGCGCTCGGCTGCGAGGTCCGTACCGTCGTTTCGCCCCGTTCCGCCCTGTGCTGCTGCGCTCCTTCGTGTTTTTTTCTTCCCTCTTGTTCGATTCGAGTCGGGGTTTTCGTCAGCAGGTTGGGTAATTCGTCATGGAGGACTGATTCCGTGATCGATTAGCGCCTCTCGTTTCGTACGCACCGACCTCATCGCCCAGACACTGTGTCTTGGGATCCTCGTGCCGTTCTTTTTTATTACAGTATCACACCTGCCCGTACCAGTAGTTTTTCGTTGGAAACAAAAGACAGGCTTTCTCTGGTGAAGAGTTAGGTTGATTTTCGTTTTTTGGCTTACAGTACTGGTTTGCTCTCGATTTGTTTTAGTTTCGGTCGGCTTCCATCGCTTTCCATGGGATTTCACGGGCCTATCGTGTGCAGGAAGGGGGATCAGATTACCCTTTGATTATTGAGTTTTCTTCGTACGGATCGGGATTATACGCTTAAACTAATTGCTCGCGGCGGCTCGTACCTATCCCAATCCATCATCTTTTTTTTTTTTTCTTTCTTTCGTTTTGGTTGTTATGAGCTGGCATGGTTTAGGTGACGAAATTGGGGATCATTTGTTACCGTTTCGCCTCGATTAGGATGAAACCGTGACGGTAAATTCCGTGCTTTAGACGAAAGAGTGATTGGGAACTGATCTACTTAAGTACTTCGGGGGGCTTTTTAGCCCAGGACACGTTTCTACAGGCGTTCTTTTTTCTCAGGAAAACTGAGGTCACGTTTCTGTGCTGGCCGATTACAACGTTTCGTCTTTCTTGAAGCATTCAAAAGCTTCCCTTTCTGTGGGTACAGAATGTTCCTGTGGCCTCATCCTCGCGAACATTGCGTCAGATTAAAAAGGCACAGTTTCCACACGCAACGCAATCCATCTTTTACTCGCACTAGATATTATCTGTTGAGCTTTTTGCAGGACAAAGCAGAAACAACAAAACTTCCGTGCTGACCTGCAAGTAAGAAAGAACACAGTTTTGGCTTTATTAATCCTTGTGTTTCTGCCCGTGACTGCCTGCTTAACTGGCATGCACGGATGCACCAGCATCAGTGTACGCTTCCTGATGTGTAGTACTACTACTCTTCTGCTACGTGCCTAATAGTTTGGCCACTCATGAATGCGGTAGTGGAAGCTTCCTCGCATGGTGACTCTGCATTAGAGGATTTGACCGAGCAGGATTGAGACTCCCGGCACCGACAGCTGTCTCCCAACATTTGCATTCAATTCTGCTGCCATATTCCTAGTAGGACTCAGTTCCACTGTTGAGAAGTTCAGCGGGTCCGTTTTTCTTCTTAATACTAGCACTTCGATTAGTCGTACTCTGAGGTTTGCTGTGGACTCATTCGTGCGTTTTCTCGTTCCCTGCATGTGGTAGATCTGGACAACGGGTCCCCGTTCGCTGATATTATTTCAATCCCTTCTAATGTGTGTGGTGTAACAGATTCCTCTGTATTGTTAGCTGTGTTTGCTTACAAACGCGTGGCTCTCTGTAGTCTACAGCCATTAGTGCTCTGGAATATGGTAGGAGTCATGTTGTAGTGTTTAATCCTAGCCTTTGTCAATTAATATGGGCTTCATCCCTGGTAAAAGTTGGCATGGTGAAGATAATGTCTTTGCTGAATCTGTATTATTGAATACATACCCATAGTGTGACTTCTTTTTCTGTGATGCCAAAATCCGGAACCAAGTCAAATGAGGATCGATTCAAACTATGAAATGAAATTGTCTCCTTACTTCTTGATGACTTTTCTTGACTTTGGACACCTAAGTTAATTGACTGAAATATCACTAGGTTACTGGCTTATTGCACTATTACTTGTTTCTTCATAGGTCCTGTTGAGGACCTGAAATATTTCCATTTTCAGATTTTGTAGTCCTATCTTAAGAGACAAACTGCATTCCTGCCAACAGTTTGTAGTTTGTACTCCCTCCGTTCGCTATTGGCTGTCATTTGGACCACCGATTTCAGCCTGCACACAGTACAAATTTCTTGTCGGAAATGACAGGTAAATCTGAACGGAGGGAGTACTCCTCTTGGAGATGCAAGTTATAGCATAACACATCTTGTCATGAATTGTGACATTGACAGTATTGTTTTGTGATCAGAGACTACCTTTTTATCTCATAGTGGACTATTTTCTGCTGAACCTGTCGATCACTGTTTTTATCTCAGGTCTTTGCATATGGATCGGTTCCATTGAAAACTTACCTTCCTGATGGAGATATTGATCTAACTATACTTGGAAATGCATCTCATGACAGTACTTTGGTTAATGATGTCTACTGTGTTCTTGAATCAGAGGGGCAGAATATTGATGCTGAATTTAAAGTGAAGAATTTAGATCGAATCAATGCGGAGGTTTGCTCCTGTTTATACTTCCTTTACGTTCATTCATCTATATGATTGTGATGCAACCAATGATATTTAATCTGATCTCTAATTTGGTATTTTCATTTCTGCTTTGAAAAGGGGCTTATATGTTTGACATTTGATTTTAAACTATATTTACTTCTTGTGTTTCTTCTTGACAAGTTACTTCTGTTTTGCCTACCAATTGAAAATTTGTAATGTTCATCAATCCAGGTCAGGCTCATTAAATGCACTATTGAAGATATAATAGTTGATATCTCATTCAACCAAACTGGTGGGATCTGTGCACTGTGTTTCCTTGAGATGGTATGATAATGCACTGTATTTGTACTCTATTCCATTTTAGAGTCTTTATTGTAAATAGGAATTCTTCTTATTGAAGTACATTTAATGCCCAACTATGGTTTCTTATACTGTTTGTGTACTTTTTTTTTGAACTACTGTGCCATATTATGGGTTACTAAATAGTTGTTCCTTCTTTAGGTTGACCGTAAAGTTGGAAAAAACCATCTATTTAAAAATAGCATCATATTAATCAAGGCATGGTGCTATTATGAAAGTCGCCTACTAGGAGCTCATCATGGACTAATCTCTACTTATGCTCTGGAAATACTTATACTTTACATATTCAATCTATTCCACAAGTCTCTCCATGGCCCTCTTGAGGTATATGTTGTATAAAAATTCTTATTTCAGACATAATGTTTACCCCTTAGACACAAAGAGCTCATGTTTTTGTTATTTCTCTGTGTTTTCATATTTGTAGGTTTTATATAGATTTCTGGAATATTTTAGCAAGTTTGACTGGGACAACTATTGCTTAAGTTTGAATGGTCCTGTTGCTTTGTCATCTTTGCCAAATTTAACAGGTGGGATATCATGCAATCATTTGGCTTGGTAATCAGTTGATGCCCGTTCTGTTATTTAATCCTAAAATCCATTCGTTTGCAGTTGAAGCTACTGGGACTCGTACTGATGACTTATTATTTGACAAAGATTTCCTTAAGTGTTCGGTGGATGAAGTATTAGTACCTCCGAGAGGATCTGGTCAGTCTGGCGCATGCTATACGAGATTTCGTCCTAAACATTTGAATATAATTGATCCCCTGAAGGAGTACAACAATCTGGGAAGAAGTGTTAACAGAGGTCTGATATTAGCTAAAATTTGTCTAATTTTCTGTGTTTAAGTTCTCTTCTGCAGCATCTTATTTCCTTCCATCAGAAAAAAGTTAACAAACTTTCTGAAGCATCGTAATCTGATATGTTATTTGCTGCTGAGGCATGTAAGGGTATAACATGCATAGAGAACATACATGGCTTCTAATTTTGTTAACTTTTATAATTGTAATTTTTGCAGCTAGCTTTCATCGTATCCGTATAGCTTTAACATATGGTGCTCGAAAGCTTGGTCAAATTCTCATGTTACAGTCAGAAGTCCTTCCTAATGAATTTTATGGATTTTTCAAGAACACTTTGGCTAGGAATGGAAGAGGATTTAGGCCAGATGTTGGTAGCACTGGTGCATGTCATCGTTCTTTTGGTAATGGAAAGCATAGTTTGGGACAGATATCCAGTATGAGTATTTCTTACAGGAACAGAGATGAGAACAATGCTCACCGTGATCTTTCAAAGAGCCTGAGTGGTAGCGGCTCATATGTTACAAATGGACCTACTCATTTTAGTAGTTGTTTTCCAGGGGAACCCAACATTGCACCAAGTACTGATCAAAGGTCATCTCATATTGCCGTTCATCATGAACCAAAACAATACTCGTTTTACCAAGAGAGTAGTAATGGTGGCAGTGAAAATCGTGGCATGGACTATTACGTTGACCATGAAACGGAGCAGTTATCTTATTGCGCTGCTAAAACCTGTGTAGATGATCGATCATTGATACATTCACGGCTTGCTGTGAACAACCAACTGCCTACATTAAATTCATATGCCAATGTCAACAATCTTGTCACTGACGAGAAAAGTTGGAATTCTATTCAGGTGAAAAAACAGCAACTTCCTCCCTTATCATTGAGGTTGCCAGATCTATCAGGGGATCTGGATTTGCAGTTTAGATGCCTGCGTCATATTCAGTACCATCTAGAATACTTGTTTGATGCTTTCTTGAAGTCTGTTCAAGAGGCTTCTTCTGACTATAAGTTTCAGAAGCCCCCCTTTCACATTCCTACCCTTAATATCTTGTTGGATGCAGACGCTGCATTGCCAGAGCTGTTGGTTTCATCTGCGGAATGTAATGAAATGAAATTATCTCCTGTCTCTTGTTCTCATAGCACAGAAGGTGTTTCTCAGCATTCACAGGATGAGGACTCATGGGATGTGGTTTGCCAGCAGAATATCTCATTGCTTTCTGGAGCTGATATTCCATCTAGTGGACTCTCGCCCTCTTCTTCGTATGTTGATTCAGATTCCTCTGTTTCGTGGTGTTACAGTTCTGAGGATAGCCCTTTGATGCATGGAACTGACACCTGCTCTCCTAGGAAGGTAAGGAGTGGTGTATATCTGCATCTGATCCTTTGTATGCTTGTAGTGAGTATTAATTATTCAACGTTTTAAACACATGGTGGTCTATATCTGCATCTGATCCTTTGTATGCTTGTAGTGAGTATTAATTATTCAACGTTTTAAACACATGGTGGTGTATATCTTTATCTGATCCTTTGTATGCTTGTAGTGAGTATTAATTATTCAACGTTTTAAACACATGGTACTATATTTCGGTTAGCGAATCTGTTCAGGAATCAGGATCATCCTACTTTAAAGTTTTAAAAAAAGGGTTTTTTTTCATAGAATATGCAGGAGAGCAGCGTATCTTTGTATTAAGTAAAAAAAGTTAAATTCGATTTGCCCATTTTTGTTGTTACAAACTTCAGCTGAACTCTCAAAAATTTGTATGCAACTGACAGGTTTATTTCTTTATATTTAATGCAGAGCTATGATACTTACAAGGAGCAATTGGCACCTTCAAGAGAGGATGGGAAAATACTGACAACTCATGCAGTGCAGATTGGAAGCAACAAATCCTCAGCTCCAGGAGGAAGTTTTATCCCTCACGAGGAGCAAGTTGCACTACCTGGTAGAATCAAGGAAGTAATGATAGGTCAACCGGTGAAGGTACTGGGGTACATTCACTCGGACAAGAAGGCTATTGAAAAGCTCAGTTGTGATCCTCAAAAGGAATTTGTTAGGCATGACGCTAAAACAAGACAAATAACAAAGTATCACGGGAGTGTTTGCTTGAACATGAACACCTTGCAAAACCAACAAGATGACACTGACAGGGAATTTGCACAAACACCCAGTACACTGAGGCAGGTGCCTAAATACGAACCATTTAATAGCGTCGTAGCTACTGCTAAGGATTGTACTAGTGCAAGCAGGAACTTGCCAAGAAAGCAGAACTGTGGCACTGGAATAGACGATGGGATACTTGCCTGGCAAGCAAGGCGTCTACCAAGTTATGAGCCATCGAAGCTGCAAAACCGACACCGTGGTAGGTTTTGCCCAAAGAACCGTTCAGCTACAAAGCAAAGTTCTAATAATCAAAAGGCACACCTATCTTTTGTAACAGGCAGAGAGCACGTACAATGTAACAGTGCGGTAAGCATTCTGAATGGCAGAGAAAGGGAGGTCAATTCAGAAAAGTTTGATGAGAATGGATATGAGCTATGGCCATTGTTGCCAAAGGTGCCTCCTTTTCATAGCATCAACATTCAGGAGAGGCCTCCATTATCTGATACTTCTATTACATCCTTTCCAATCATAGACGGTCAACCATTGGAGACTATTGAGTTTGGATCATTGGGGCCTTTTGCACTGGCCTTATCGAAGTCAAAGAAAGTCACTAACACACACAGTGGTCGTAAGGTGTTGACAGATGCCGCATCAGTGGTACAAAGGTCCAGTATTGGTCCAAGACACAGCAGGTGATTTCAGGATATTAATTGGCCCGTAGAATTAGATGCAGTCTACAGGCTTCATTCTTTCAAATATCTGAGCCGTAAAACTGAACATATAAATATGACCAGAAATGTGGTACCAGCTTTCTTAAATATATAACATTTTTAGGGACGGCTAAACTAATTCAAATTGTACTAGATTTGTTGTCCTAAATTTCTTATATATTTAATATTAATAACTGGTGCATGGTAATATAGGGAACTTCTGCCATCAAATACCACTAAGTTTCTTTACTATTCATAGTCACACTGGGTACAATATAGTTTGCGTGCAAATTGCTACAATATTATTTTATCGCAAAAGGTTACAGATTAATCTTATAGTAAGCAAACTGAATTTTTTTTTTGAGAGAGAGGAAAGCATACTGATCATTGCGTTTCACACTTTCAGGTCACCAGAATTTTGCAGAGGAAGCGAAGATGAATTTCCACCTCTTAATGCTGTGGTCCGGTGAGACTTGACGTACATAGAGGAAACAACTGATCATAGAGTTAGAAAGCGAAAGGAGCTGACCAGTTGAGCGTTGTGCAGAATTTTCTTTGGAGCATAGATATCTTCAGGGTTGTAAATCCTATCTATAAAATTCCATTGCTAAACCCTTTTTTTTTTCTATAGCTCACCGAAGTACTAGCGTTTTAGGAGTAATTATACAGCTTATATATTTAGTGTAACTTCAAAAAATAAATTGTTCGGTATAACATGGAGTAAAGTTAGCTGCAAATGCGCAGGTTCATATCATGTGTCTTTTCTTGCAGTCTTTTTCTTTACTTGTGTGTACATTATACATTCTCTTGAAGGGATTGGTACTTACTTGCAGCTTGCATATGATTCGTCAACTTAGCTGTACGACACATGGATCTTGAACTCGTCGAACTCAAAACGGGTCTATAAGCAGGAGGCATTGCGAAAGAACATCAGAAACCTGGTGGGGCTGCTGCAACGCTCTCCTGAAATTCCGTCTTCTGAGACTGAGATGCAGGCCTCAAGTTTCAGACCTTAAGATTGCTTGGACTTGGACGTTCGAAAAGAAGTTTTACTAGTACTAGTACCAAACTCCTATTCCCTAAAATCGAGTACCTTTTTCACACCCTTCAGATTGAAAGTAGAAGAATCACAAAGAATCTTGTCATTGTACCTACGTCAACGAGCAAGAATTCCGTATCCAAGCGCTGAATCCCACGCCGGTACGGCTACTGTCTGTCACTGATCGCAGCAACAGTGCAACAGCAAGGACGAGCAGCACAGTCCAGCGGAGTAGCGGACCCCGTCGAAAGCCCTTTCCAATCGCTCTAGGAATCATGGTGCAGCTTTCCTTGAAGCTTTTCTTTTTTCTTTTATGTGCAGAGATGATCTCTCTGAAAGCTCAAACTGGTCGGTCGCCTTTTGCTTCGTCCTCGCCACAACGCTGCACTACAGGGGAGAGGGGACGGCATGGCATGGGCCCTGCAGCCCTGCTGTGATTGCGATCTCCACCCTTTTTCCCGCGTGCTTTCCTCCACGGACGCGCGCGATCGCGGCGAAGCTTTTGTTGTGCTTGTGCTCCTTCGTGCTCAGCCATGGGAAAAAGCTGACAGCTCGAGCTCGATCCCACGCGGCGCCCGGCCCGGGAATGGTCTATGCGAACTGATTGGCTGAAGATGCTAGTAGCTGCAGGCAGAAACGTAGTACGTACGTACGTACGTACGCGTGACGATGGCCATGACCGATGATGTGTAGTGCCTGTCTTGGTCTCGGATCGCCTGACAGAACAGAAGGTCGCCATTGGAGCTCCATAGCGTTCGTAGCTGGGGCACTATTGCAAGCTGTGTTTAGCGGGGTAGGGTACTACCACCGATGATATGATGCTGCTAGTGGGCCGGTGCCGCGAGGGGCTGTTTAACCTTTTCTCCTTTCCGTACTAATCTCACCTACCTGCTGCAGTGTGGTGTGAGGACCGGGCTCTGGCCAATCGACACAAGATCTTCAAAAGAAAAAAAGGAAATTCCACTGGAGGAGCCTGGAGGGGATCGATCAACAACAGCTCGGCTCGCATTGATCGTCCAGTGCCTCGAGCTGGAAAGGCAGGATTCGCTTCGCTTTTTTGGAAACTAAAGCGCGGGGTATAGCGTGGAGTGCGCCTATCGGTTACGCGCGTGCCTCCCGCTCCACATTCCTTCAACAACCTGCTGCTACATAGCCCTGGTAATGGGTTGGGACCCGCCCCGCACCCAACCCACCCCAAAGTAATAGCTGCTTATCTTTTAAACCCAACCCCATCCGTTGATGAGGTTCTTTCTTCCAACCCACCCCAACCCGTAATTAAATTTGGAGCCAACCCAACCCATCAGACGGATTGAACCCATGAGTCATAGTAGACTATCATTATATAGTGTATACACACAGTATATATTAAATTTAAAAAAATCAAAAAAAAAATTATGAATACTTTAATAAAATTAAAGATTTCTGCAGCCCAAAGACACTAGCAGCTAGCAATCTCTAAATACTGTAAAAAATGAACATAGCAATTTATATTAGTTGCTTAGAAAACAAATAGAACTATCTTGTCATCAGTCAGCTATGTCTTATAGCAACAAATAGAAGTAATTTGTTAAACCAATTTCTTTTATAACTTCTGTTTGTCCTAGAAATAATTGTAGAATTACAGCAGATAAATAAAATTTTATATTTGCAACCAAATTTTATGCTAAGATTAATTCATCAGTATACATCAAAAGAAACAATTTATGGCAAATTACCTGCACTATTGCTACACGTAGCTCATTAAATAGTTAGATTAGTCATTCCATCTACTGAAGAAAGAGCGGAGCCAAAGAGACAAAAAAAAGAAGGGGCGAATTGGTCTATACGAGAGCTTTGACGGCAGGAAGGAGTAGCTGGCAACCAGCAGGAGGAAAGAAAGCATCGGGAATATGAACTAATTAGCTCTCGTACCAACTAGTACCCAGTCGTCGAAGCTGCAAGCCGCCGGTGTCAGTGTGCTGCCCGTCGTGGCCACCAATCAATCGCCGGAGTCGTGCCGCAGGCGCCCGTGTGCTGTCCGCTGCGGCCGCCAATCGCCGGGGCCGCCGGAGCCAGAGCCGCGCTGCAAGTGCCTGTGGGATGCCCGCCGCGGCAGCCAATCGCTGGGTCGCCATCAATCGCCGGCATCGTTGACGCCGGAGCGGACGCTGGAGCACTGCAGACGCCCGTAGGATGCTTGCCAGGGCCGCCGACACCGGAGCCGCGCTACAGGCGTCCGTGGGATGGCCGCCACGGCAGGGCTGCCACCAATCGCCGGCGTCGGGGCCTCTGCCTCAGCTAGGGTTCGTTGTTGTAGACTGATGAGGAACCCGTGTCGTCCACCCGTGGGGAGAACCCATTCCGACCCGCATTCGCTACGAACCTAACCCCATCCAACCCGTTAGATTGTGCAACCCGTGAGAACCCTTCCAGCGTCGACCCATTTCTAAACCCAACCAAAAAATCCAAATCAACCCGACCCACTAGCAGGGCTACTGCTACGGAGAACCGATCGACACAAGAAAACCCGATACACTTGCTGCACCAAAGTGTGGCGATGATATTCTGTCCAGGCAATATAAACTATGAACACGTACTGCAACTGCAAGTCGTCGATCGAGAAAGCGCTGTCTCTAGGATATCGATCACAGCTCACACGATAGTATACTACAATACAATTATGTTAAGCGATCCGCTAGACATTGCGAACTGGGATCGTCAGTATTCAGTACTACCTTGTAACTAATAGTAAGTGACCAATCACTGTTTCTGGTGGCTTGATGATGACGACGGCTGCTGCGCGCCGGCGACGTGCTTGGCGAGGAGGTGGACCCAGACGCGGCGGAAGGCTGCGACGACGGCGGGGTGGTGCTCGGTGGCGTTGAGCGCAAGGTAGCACGCGAGCAGCTCCTCGAGGTCCTCGGTGGCCCGGATGCCGTTGGCGGCCACCATCTCCGCCATGCTCTCCGCCAGCTCCCGCTCCGGGTCCGACGACGTCTTCACCACCACCAGGCTCTCGTACAGCCACCGCCTTCGCCGCCTCGCGCCGCCGTGCTGGTGCTGCGACGGAGACGACGACGAGGGCTTCTGGTCGCTGGTATCGCGACGGCGGCGGCGCCGCCGGTGTGCGACTGGCGGTTTCACGTGGAACCCGCGCGCCCGGGTCGACGGCGTGGTGGCGGCCGAGGTCGTGCACGTGGCGCTGCTGACGCTGACGCTGACGCCGAAGCCGTCGTCCGAGGAGGCGGCGTTGTCGTGCCTCGTCGTGACGATGGGTCGCAGCTTCAGCTCGGGCGTCCCCGGCGGCGCGTCGAGGCCGCCGAGCCGCCGGCGCTCCCCCGCGCGGCGGTGCACCACGTCCACGCGGACGTCCAGGGCCGCCGCCGCGTCAGCAACGACCTCGCACGGGACCCGCCGCCCTCCTCCGTCCTGGCGCGCGCGGTCCGCGCTCGGGAAGTAGTACGACGCCCTGTTCGGGGACACCGCTGACTCCGCCGACGACGGCGGCGGCGGCGGAGCCACCTGGCATTGCCCGCCCGGACAATCATCGCCGTTCGCGGCGGACACCGGCGCCGTCGTCCTAGCGGCGCCGTCCGCCACGCCAGCCGGCGGCGAAGAACCTCCTCCTCTGCTGGGGCATTGCTTCTTCTTGTTGCTGCTGTTCTTTCTCCTCCTGAGCTTCTGGAACCAGGAGGGCGCTAGCATGGCCTCGGGAGTAGGCAGGCAGGGGACACACAGAGACACAGACCCGCTGGAGCAGCGCCAAGACACAGGGGATCGGAGTTGGTGTGCTGCGCGTGCGCGCGCCGGCGGCGGCGTCCGTGGGTGGACTGACTGTGAGCTGGGAAGATGGCGTAGTAGTAGTAGATCGGTTGGCAGTTGAGGAGGCGGGCGGCTTCGGGAGGCGCACCGTCGCAGAGAGAGAGTTATATGTTGGGAACTGGGATTTTCGCAAGCAACCGAACTTCTCAGTCCACGTGTGTCAGCAATGGAACTGAAAGTGTAAAAAACCTGTAGAGAGGTTATTTCAAAAAAAAAGAAAATCAACGGAGGTGTGAAATAATCTTAGTGCTACTATAGTCCAAAATTGCATGCGTGCAACCCGCACTGTCTGTCGACGGACAAAGCAGAGAAGAAGGTTGCAAAGGTCAAAGTTATGGGTCTACTACTAGTACGTTACAGGGCAGGCTTTGTCCGTCGCTCCCCGCGCGTCCGTCCCTCCCTGGTCCCAAATAGAAGAAAAAACTTGAGCCGCAACGCCGCGAAAAATGTTTTTAAGTACGGGCGGCGAACGTACGTGCCCGGGCAGCCTGGCAGCCTCGGTGACGGTGATCCCCTGCTAGTATGGCGACGACACCGCGGGCACAGTACTACCAGCAGTCCAGCACTAGTACTGTGATTAAATTGTTGGTACCTCCGCACGCCATGACGAACGAAACAGCAGCCCGCGATCGGGCTGACGGTCGGTGAACGACATGATATTTATGGTTTTGTTCACGGCAGCTCCGCGCCGCGCGACGAGGTCGGACGGAGGCGTCTGTTTTGCTCCTGCTCGTGTTGTTGCCTTGCTGGAAGGCTTGGAACGCGCCGCACCAGTCCAAACTCCCGGCTCTTTGTCCGGGGGGCTGGTCCCTGGAATTCAGCCGACACGCACGGACAGCGCCGGCAGATGAAGCCAGGCCGCGCGCCCTCGTCAACAGATCCTCAGCAGCAGTGCCCGATAGATTTGCTGCCTCTGCGCTCTGCCTGCGACTGCCTGGGTGGAGCGGCGCGGGGACGGACGATGGGACTCCCTGCGACTCTGCCATGCCTTTCGGCGCTAGTTGTACTGTACAAGTAGTATGCTCGCCCTTGTGGCATTCAGAGCCGCCCTATTCCGTCGTCTTGCACTCGTAGTAGGACTGTAGTAGGAGTAAGTACGTACTACTCGCATAACTACCGCACGTGTACAAGTAGTACACCATGAAATTCCGTCTTGTCGAACACGTAGTACTGCTCGCATTGTCGTCGAGGAGTTCGTCCTGTTTGGTACATGCCGAATACGTAGTAGTATAATCACCCTGTATAAATACGTACGTTGATTGTCACGTCAGTGCGGACCAAGCGGTTGCGTGCGTGCAGAGAAAAAGGGAAAGGGAGCTCGCTCTCTCTTCAAACCCCGGGCCCGGGAGAGAAACAGAAGATGGCGGGATCGATCTGTGCCGGTGACAGCGTGCCTCGCTTTACCCGGGCACGGGCATCGAACGGCGATGGCGGACCAGCACCGTCCACCATTTCCACACCGCCCCGCCCCGCCCCGCCCCGCTGGACCAGCAGTGCACGATACGTGCATTCGCCCCAAGCTACACGCCTACTATGGCAGTACAAGTAACTAACATCCCCTATGGGTGCGTTTGGTTGAAGGGAGAGAATGGGACAGAGAGGGATGGGATAGACTTGTCCCTTAATTCATAGTGTTTGGTTGGAAGACAGAGGATAAGGATAGAGAATATTTCCTTGATATGCTGTACAGGTCGATTCCCCGAAAACGGACGGACCAATCCATCCGTGACTCGCTCTCCCCCGTCTCACCTCCTCCCAGATCTCACTGCGAGCCGTCGGTTGCTCCCTCCCCGCACCCCCGACAGCGCGCACCCGGCCGCTCGACCGCCCTCCGTCCGCCCGCTCGCCCTCCATCGCCCTCCGTCCGCGCGCTCGCCCGTCGCCCATCCGGCCGCCCGCTCGCCCTCCGTCGCCCTCCGTCCGCGCGCAGGGCCAGCACGCCCACACCCCCGCCCGAGCGTCGCCCGCTCGGAACGCCTGACAGCGCGCACCCGCCTGGCCGCCCTCCATCGCCCACCCGGCCGCTCGACCTCCGTCGCCCGCGCATCGGCACGCCCGCACCCCCGCCCGGCCGCCCGCCCTCCGTCACCCGCCCCTCCGCCCTCCGTCGCCCACCCGACCGCTCGCCCTCCGTCGCCCGCCCGCCGCCACGCCCGCACCCCCGCCCGAGCGTCGCTCGGCCGGCCGCCCGCCCTCCTTCTCCTGCCCGCGCATCCTCCCCCTCTTTCCTTCCCCGCTTCTACTCCCAAGTCCGCCGATCTTACCATTTTCCCCCGTGCCTAATCATCCCCGCTCCCCAGCAGCTCTCATCCGGGTTCCCACCTCGCCGGTCTCTGATCCATCCTGTTCACGCCGTGCGACGGAGATTAGCTCCCTGTACTTCTTGCTGTTTGTGAATCACCGTAAGTATCTCTTGCCTCCTCGCTGTTTATCTCCTTTGCACGAAATGAGACTATGATGGTTGACCTTGTTGAGTAGTACAGGGGAAAATGAATTTGGCTGGCTCTGTAGATAATCAGAAATTGGGAGATGGTCTAGAAGGGGAAACATATGTGTGATTAGTTACCCCCCTGCATATGGTTTGGTTGAAGTTTGGAGCTTAATCTAGCTGCTGTTGTTTGCATCAATTGGGAATTTTTTTTCCCATTTGATTGGTATTGAGGGCAGCAAGAATTTGTTTGTGCAGGAAGATGGTTTGATCGAAGACAAAGCCGTATTATGCTTGTTTGGGTTGGTAGTTGGCATCCATTTCAAAAGTCCAATGTGGTGTCCATATGTGTATTGCTAGCAATTTCTAAATTAGTTGTATTTCTGAGGGCAGTGCGCAGATACAAAAACTGATGCCAATTTTTTTATATTATTATTGCTTATAAATAATGATGTGTTCATAAAATAGGGGGTAATCTCACTCAGGGTAAGTGTATCATGTTGTCCTTCTTTATCCATCCAACCAAACAAAACAGGGGATGAGTCTATCCCTGACACTCGTCCTTCCAACCAAACAGAATAGGAGACGAATCTATCCTTCCTATCCAGAGATGACTTAATCCCATCCCTCCTAACGCTCAATCAAACGCACCCTATATGTAGTATAACCACCCTCCCATGGCCCACGGGGGCGTGGTCTCGTCGATCGTTCCTGGTCCTTTCGTGCTTGCTTGATTTCATTCTGCGCTTTTTCTTGCCCCCTGTGCATACATACTCCGGGGGCTGCAGGTTGCAGACGCGTGCGTGGACACTGATTCAGGGAGTAGTAGCTGATGGCAGTGACGGGGCGGTGACACCGTGAGAGCGAAGTTGCTAGCCATAGCTAGGTACAGTACTGACGCGATGCGGATGCCGCAAAGAAAGAAAATCTTGCTCTCATCATTTCGGCACTCACCGCCCCCTGAGGCTGACTAGTAGGAGTACTTGATTATGACCACCACCAACAGCAACGTGGTTTTCTGTACGGCATGTGATTAGTTGCCTTTCCTTCTATAAATAATCAGGCCAATATGGCAATGTGCACCGGTACACCACGAAGGGTTGCCTATTCTCACTCCTGTCCCGGCATTCACATGCCCAATAATAGGTTTAATTTGTTGAGGATAACAGGCTCAAAACTTCCTGTTTCCAGAAGACGACAAAGGAATTCGTGCAGAAAAAAAAAAGCAACTCACGAATTCTTAATAATGGCGACGTCGTCGAGGAGAGTCGCCGCCGTGGCCATGGTGTGGCTGGTGGCGGTGGTGGTAGCGGCGGCCGGCGTCGTCGCGGCGGCGTCCTCCTCCGAGTCCGAGACGACGACGGACGGGCCCGGGCCGAAGCTGGGGTGCTTCTGCGACTGCATGAAGAACCGGTGCATGACGCTGGGCGGCGCGGCCGACAAGTTCGCCTGCGCGACCGCCTGCAACCAGGCCTGCATCCAGATCAGCCAGCCGGGCCAGACCAAGGACGACGACTTCTGCGGCTTCTAGCTAGTACTCCCTCCGTTCCGAAATAATTGTCACTTTCGATTTCCGTGCATAACCTAGTATTGTTTGTCTTATTCAAAAAATTTATATAAATAATAAAAATTTTAACTCACATATAAAATATGCTTTATACTCTATCAAATAATAATAGTATAATTCATAGTTGCATAAATTTTTTAAATAAGACGAAAGGTTAAAATTAAGACCTCAAAAGCTAGAATGACATTTATTTCGAAACGGAGGGAGTATAAATAAGCAGGTTTCGGGCCGACGGCGTTGCAAGTCCGGCCTGGTACCGCCGGCCCGTTCGGTGAGGAAGGCGTATGAGAGCAATCACGCGTTGTGTCGACGTAGTGTGTGCATATGCGAGCGAGCGTGTTTAAGCTGACTGACAATCACGTACGAGTTCTGTCGATTTGTTTTTAAAATTTTATTTGATCAACTAATTAACCATGAAACCTGCGAACGAACCATGCTTCTTGGATTCAGCCTTCCAATTAAGGGCGAGCGAGACGCGAACGAACGCGAGCAAACACCAATCCGCACGCGCGCGGCGCGGCCATCCAAAACTGATCTGAATGTCGTCTGGCGCTCCGGCGTAGGCGGTTGCCGGCAACTCGGGTCGGCCGGGTTTTCCGGTGCGGAAGCTTTGTTATCGTCACGAGAAAGCGACGACGGCCGCTCCCACAGCCAAAACAAACCCATACGTCGCTGTTTGCGTCAGGCCTGCGAACGTCAAACCGTCCCTAAACCAAACCACAAGAATAAACAAAGCACCGCGCGTGATCCCTCCCGGGCATAGCACACCGCGTTACCGTCCCTTAGGGCGGCATTTCCTGTTCTCTCGGACGCTCGGCTCGCTCAACTGCTTCTCAGCTCTCAGGTCACAAAATGTCGGTTGCCACGTCCAATTCTTGCAGATATTCTAGACAATTCTTTCTGACGTTGTAATCTGTACGTACTGCTCTAGCGACAACAGTGGTCTCGTCCGATCAAATAATATTATCACTCAATTTTTTCAGTAGTGGTAGTAGAGTTGAGTGTAATGATTTGCGGTGTGGTGGACGTCGTAATAGGACGCATGCCTATCTTGATATCTTGTGCTCGTCAAGGGCGATTGGATGGATACGGCTCATTGATGTGTGGCATTCCGAGTTGCGACGATCGATGCCCACGAGGAGATAGCGCGGATAGGCGGCGTTGCGGCTCGTCTGTTCTTGGCGGCGGGGCCGTTCGCTGCGTTTGATTCGGGTGAAAGAAATTTCCAAAAAGGTGCGACCTTTATTATTTAGGAGGACCTTAGTAGTAGTAGTAGTACTATTCTAATTTCTAGACGCGTCAGAGACTCTGAGTTCAACACTCTCGTTCTGATTTTCACCCGGTTTCGTTTCGGCATCGTGCTGTGGTACAGCTGCACGTCTCGATCTGCATTTGTTTTTTGGCTTCTGGGCCTGTAAAATACTACTACTACTACAGGAAACTCCTTTTCGAAATATAAATGCAGCGATATCTCTTCTGCCGTTTTCTCCAAGTTCTGGTGCAGAGGAGTAGGGGGTAGGGTTCATTGATTGAGATTAATGGCGTTACCAATAACGCTTCATAGTCCTCCGCGCTAGGACAACCGATATGATATGGCTTCGGTGGATTGGAGTCGTTATAGGAGGCCGCTGCAAGTCTTCCCCTGTCCGGCGCCTCTGCTTAATTTCTCCTTGCCGTGCGTCTTTCTGAAACGTTTCCCTGCGCTGCGCGCTACTTGTGGGATGGAAGCGCAGTGACTGATCCATGGAGGCAATCTGCTGGAGGAGCTTTCATGGAGCCATACCGGCACTATAGGTGATGGATGGACCCCTCTCGTGCTGTCACTACTGTCTACTGCTACTAGCATTGTATCAGCAGCGAATCCTTTTGGTTTGGTTTCTTCCTTCGAGCTGGTTGGTAAGGGGAAAAAGATTGATTACATTGTTAGGCTATACTATACTGTATATATGCATATATAGGTGGGGGGGGGGGGGGGGGGGGAGGATTTCGTTTTTTAATTCCCGTATAAGTATGTTCTGTGTATGTGGTTCATCGATCGGTTGCCATCGGTTCCTTGTGCGTATGGGACTGGTGGCCCATCCAATCCTCGCCGCATCAAGGAGATGCTCGCAGGGACAGCATTGCTTGGCTTGGACCTACCAAGAACTACACAGGCGAGGAATCTCAATCTAGTAGTACTAGGAGGAACATACATCGTCATGTTCGGTTGCAACATTGAAAGCCGCGCCAGCAGCTGGTTGCATAGTTAACGGATGGTTAACTGCGGCTGCGTTCTCCTTCTTACTGAATAGTACTACAAAAAACTGGGGTGAAAAAGGGGTAGACGAATTCAGTTCTCAAAGATTGGGGCGGGCGGGGCGGGCACACTGATGAGTGAAGAACGACGCTTTTTCATGGCTCTGGTGGTGTAGTACTGGTAGTACGCGTCTAAAAAGGAGGGAGAGAGGGAGACCACATGCATTTGTCCGTAGTTTCACATGGCGTGCTGCCTCTCCATTCCCCCCAAGACACTTACCTTTTTGGATTGCAACAACACCACAACATCCTTCTCACATCGCCTTCCATAGATGTGCTTATCGAGTAGTAACAGCTAGTAGTAGTTCGATGTGACCTGGTGATGAGTAGGAATATATTTTTTTCTTCTTGGGCTCATCTTATTTTCGCTCGATTTTTGGATTCGTTCAGTCTGTTGTTCTGCACTTCTTGCATCGGGTATGTCCGTTTTCTTTTGACAGGGAAGGGATAGAGCGAGAGCGAGTAGTACAGTAGTGATGAGTCTGCAGCTTCATGAACACGTGGATGGTCGTCCTTCCCTGGTCTGGGTTCCCCTCTCCCCATCGCCCATCGGTGGTAACACAGGGCGGGCTCCACCGTCTTTAACCATGGCATGTGTCTGTCTTTTGCCTTGTCTGGTCGGCTAGTCCTGCTCCTGCCTGCTGTTCCATCCCCATCTGCCTGTTGAGTTGAGTTCATGCCTCAATTCCATGCTCCGTTTTTCTTGGTTTTTGGAGTTGGAGGTAGCTTTTCCTTCTTACCTTTAATTATTGGAAGGCTTTTCGTTTGGTTTTTTTTTTTTTGGTACCACGGCGCGTTGGTAAGATTTTGGTTTCCCTTGAAACAGGAGCGGAAAGCTGAAGACGAGTGTACCCTATCCTATGTATAGAGAAGGTTGAGGCATCCCCGGGAAATGGATCTCGAATTCGGGAGAGGCCTGAGACCCCCGCAGGTAACGCGTGTTCTTGCGCAATCTAACCGCTTGTTCATGGGACAGTGGAGCAATGCTTGCTGAATCAGTACTACAGTAGTTCGGTTTGGGTTCTTGCTTACAGAGGGACTCATGGAAGACCACCTTGCTCCTGGCGTACCAGAGCTTGGGAGTGGTTTATGGCGACCTGAGCATTTCTCCGTTGTACGTGTACAAGAGCACCTTCGCCGAGGACATCCAGCACTCGGAGACGAACGAGGAGATCTTCGGCGTCCTCTCGTTCGTCTTCTGGACGCTCACCTTGGTCCCTCTCATCAAGTACGTCTCCATTGTTCTTCGAGCCGACGACAATGGCGAGGGTAAGCACCATGGTTCCACTTGCAGGCTATGCTTGCTGATAAGATTACAAGTTTTTTTTTTTAATTTATGCTCTGCTGTCTGCTCTGCAATCTTGCAGGAGGAACATTTGCTCTGTACTCGCTAATTTGCAGGCACGCAAATGTGAGCCTTCTCCCAAACAGGCAAATTGCTGATGAGGAGCTTTCTACATATAAATTGGAGCGCCCGCCTGATACGACCGACAAGTCCCGCATCAAGCTGCGGCTTGAGAAGCACAGGAAGCTCCGCCTCGCTCTCCTGATCATGGTGATGATTGGCACATGCATGGTTATTGGGGACGGCGTTCTCACGCCAGCTATATCTGGTATCCCATTAGCCCTCTTTGCGCTGCTGTTTTTTCTGTTTCTACAGATTTAGGTTACTTACTTTGGCTTTTGCGTAAAACTGTTGCAGTATTCTCAGCAGTTTCAGGGCTCGAATTTTCCTTGTCCAAGGATCACCGTGAATGTGAGTTTTACATGGAAACTTTCATGGGGCATATGGACATCTGTCAAAGCTCTGGTCTCTCTGTTATTGACTTTTTCATTCCTTTAGCGAAAAATATTCTGATTTGGTAACTGGGACTTCGGCTATAGTCAACTCCTGGCCCCTTCTAGGTTGAAGATTCATACTCGTACTGTGAGAATTAAGGAGCAGTGTTTGTTCCACAAGACTACTGCATATGTCTTGCCTTAGTGTTCCAATTACATGCTAGTTCATGATACGGTGGTTAGCAACAGGGAAAATGTCAATACATTGTTATGTTAATTAAGTGGCTAATAGCTATACACTGGTTTTTCCTACCTAATGAAAAGATAATTCCACCTCTTTTTTTCCCTCTACTTTCAAATGGGTCAAACTCTTGGGGTTGGGAAACAGAAATGGTTAGTGGCCAAATTCTTGTAAATTGTCAACTATGATATCATGATTGCCAGTTTACATTCTCTGTTGGGCCTAATTAGTTTCTTCTACTTGCAGATGCAGTCATTCCAATAACCTGTGTCATATTAGCATTCCTGTTCGCACTCCAGCACTATGGCACACATCGGGTCGGGTTTCTCTTCGCCCCAATAGTTATAGCTTGGCTGTTCTGCATGAGTGCTGTTGGACTTTATAATATCATCCATTGGAATCCTCACATCTACCAAGCTCTGAATCCTTTTTACATGTTCAAGTTCCTAAAGAAGACTAGAAAATATGGTTGGATGTCACTTGGCGGAATCTTGCTCTGCATGACAGGTAAAATCTAGGGTGCTTCGAAATATATATATATCAGAGATATATACATATAAGTACCTTCATTCTGTTTGATTTTTTTTAGATAAATAGAATTGAATGGAATCAAGTTCCTTTCTTCAGTCTGTTCCAGTTATTGATATGGAAAAGCTTGGCTGTTGGCTAATAGTTGAACATGCTAATGACACAGGATCCGAAGCAATGTTTGCCGATCTTGGACACTTCTCATATAGTGCAATCCAGGTAATGTTGTTAATCCTACAAGAGCATTCATCATGTTTTACTTTTCAGAGCAACTTTTTATTCTGAATCATTTGGTTTGACACTTTTTGTGCAGCTTGCTTTTACTTGTTTAGTTTACCCTGCGCTGATTCTAGCATACATGGGTCAAGCTGCTTACTTATCAAAACATCACGACTTCTACTCGAGCTCCCAGGTTGGATTTTACATCGCAGTTCCAGGTTTGTGTTGTCATTGGCTCATGTACTGTCATGACTGAATCCGTTTTTGTTACTGAAACTGGCAGAATAAATCTCTGTTACGTGTTATTGAAATTTTCTTTGGTGCTAACTTCAGATAAGATTAGATGGCCTGTTCTTGTACTGGCGATTTTGGCATCCGTGGTCGGAAGTCAAGCAATCATCAGCGGAACGTTCTCAATTATCAATCAGAGCCAGTCGCTAAGCTGCTTCCCTCGAGTAAAAGTCGTGCACACTTCTGAGAAGATACACGGCCAAATATACATCCCTGAGATCAATTGGCTGCTCATGATACTATGCATCGCTGTAACTGTTGGTTTCAGAGACACGAAGCACATGGGTAATGCTTCCGGTGAGTTCTGCTGCTTGACATCAGACTTATATTCCACCAGCGTAAAATTTCCCAATGCGATTGAAAATCAGACTTCCCTTGAGTTTTCTGCAGGTCTTGCGGTGATCACAGTGATGCTGGTAACCACGTTCCTGACGTCTCTGGTGATCGTCCTGTGCTGGCACCGGCCGCCGATCCTGGCCCTGGCCTTCCTTCTCCTGTTCGGGTCCATCGAGGCGCTCTACTTCTCGGCGTCGCTGATCAAGTTCCGGGAGGGCGCGTGGCTCCCGATCATGCTGGCGCTGATCCTGATGTCCGTCATGTTCGTGTGGCACTACACGACCATCAAGAAGTATGAGTTCGACCTGCACAACAAGGTGACCCTGGAGTGGCTGCTGGCGCTGGGAGACAGGCTGGGCATGGTCCGCGTCCCGGGCATCGGGCTGGTGTACACGGACCTGACGTCTGGCGTCCCCGCCAACTTCTCCCGGTTCGTGACGAACCTGCCAGCGTTCCACGAGGTGCTGGTGTTCGTGTGCGTGAAGGCGGTGCCAGTGCCGCACGTGTTCCCGGCGGAGCGGTACCTGGTCGGCCGCGTCGGCCCGCCGGGCCACCGCTCGTACCGGTGCATCGTGCGGTACGGGTACCGCGACGTGCACCAGGACGTGGACTCGTTCGAGGAGGAGCTGGTCGAGAGCCTGGCCGCCTTCGTGAGGCTGGACGCGGCGTTCCGGTGCAGCAGCGAGCAGGAGGAGCTGGAGCTGGAGGCGGAACGCGAGCAGCGGCTCACCGTGGTCGCGAGCAGTGGCAACCCGCTCCGGGACCGCGCGAGCTACTACGACATGCAGGACAGCATCCAGCACTCGGCCGCGTCCACCGTGGAGGAGATGCGCCCTGCCGCCGCGACGGACTCGGAAGCCGCGAGTGCGAGCTCGGCGGCGGGGACCAATCACAAGCGGGTGAGGTTCTTCGTCGACAGCTACGTGTCGAGCCCGGAGGACAAGCGCGTGGCGGAGGAGCTGGAGGCGCTGGCGGCGGCGCGTGAGTCCGGCACCGCGTTCATCCTGGGGCACTCGCACGTGCAGTGCAAGCCCGGGTCGTCGATGCTCAAGCGCCTGGCCGTCGACGTCGGCTACAACTTCCTGAGTCGCAACTGCCGCGGCCCGGACGTCGCGCTAAGGGTGCCGCCGGCGTCGCTGCTCGAGGTCGGAATGGTGTACGTGCTCTGACTGAGAATCGACGCGACGGTGCTCGTGCCCACCCTTCTCTTGTAACGCAAGGAGGCCGTTTTGTGTAGCTGCTACTTGTATTGATTTGCTGCGTCGTGCTGGAATGGTTCCTGGATGGCGCATCAGTCCTGCTGTACATAAAAACCGAGTATGAGTAACGCTAGAAAGAAATGCGAGCATTTGATGCACCAATCTTCATGCCTCCTCTTTAGCGTTTGTGTTCATGCACTTTGCTTCTTGTAGTAGTAAATCCTGGACTTATTGCTTGAACACGTTGGTCGTTGAAGTTAGGACTTGGGCACTTTGGCGAACCGCGTGTGCTTCAAAGGTGGCTACAAAATTCATTCCCCGGTGGCCGTCAACGGGAATTTCTTCGGAGCCCCCGTTTCAACGCAAAAGATTGTTTGGGGGGCTATAATGTTCCGGCACAGAAGAAGAGATTGTTTCAACGAGCGCAGGCTCGTGAGCAAATTCCTTTGCCATTGAAAGATGACTTAATTCCTTATTCATCTTTCAAAGTTCCTTATTTACCGTCAAATTTAAATTTTGATGTCTCTTATGCTACTTTCATCAACCTTTTTTACTTTTGTCACCCGAAACCTATTAGTTTTTCACTGACCATGCTACCCATATGTCTCTACTACCAATGGCCGAGAACAATTATTTTTGTGTATTTCTGCTGCGAACACTATTGCATTTATTGTCGTATATGTGCACTAATGTCTTTATATTGTGTTTTTTCCCCAAAAAAAATTGCATGCAATGATCTTTCACAAGTAAAATAAGTGCTATTCTAGTACATTTTCATCTTTAAATATGTCATTTGACACTATTGAAGGGTTTGAATCGGCAAACATGGCACGTGAGGCATCAAAACATAAAATGCGATGGCAGATAAAAAAATTTAAAATTTTCAATGGCAAATAAAGAACAACGTTATCTTTCAACGGCATAGAAGAAATTTTCTTTAGCTTAGATGGTTAGGTTCCTTCATCCTTATAGTGAAACTAACTCATTTAGATTCAAATTATAGATTTAACACGGGTGATATATTTACGACTAATTGTTTCAACACGTAAATGTTCTGATATGTGAACAAATATTTTCAAAACAATGGTAATTTAGGAGTAGGATTTCGCTTCAAAATTACTGTGTATTCTAAAACTAATAGTGTTCAACAACAAAATACATAAATGAGCAGTGTCCTACGATCAACTTTCATTAAATAGTTAGAACAATGCCTTAAAAAATAGTTAGAACAATGACAATATATCAACACACTATATTTATAGAACTATTACTATAAATAAAGGGACCTCCTATATAACACTCAAGTGCCGGATAAGGGTTCTAGCACTCAGCCCACCAACGACCCGTAACGGGAGCCGCGTCTTCTTCCTCCTTGGCGTGCCGCGGCCCTCCGCCCCATCGTCACCATGCCCGACAATGGCGAGGACGCCCACTCCCTCCTCCCTACCATCTTCTTCTTCTTCCTCCCGGTGTGACTATCACGAACCGTCCAATTCACATTCAAGTTTATCGAATTGACTCGCCGTCCATGAACGTTATGCGAGTACACAACCCCATAAAAAGGAATATAAACCCCGTAGTCTCCCGACATGCTTCTTAAGCAATGTCCAAGATCCAAGCACGTCGGTACAACAACGATTGATACATCGCATAGGTCACAAGGTTCGGTTACATCAGTCCTAAAGTAATATTACAAACCATAGGTTCGGTTAAAATGCGGAAGCGATCCTAATTAATAGAGCGGCCGCAGCGGCGGCAAAGATAAAACAACAAAGGATCGCTATCGCGATGCCCAGCCCACGAACATCGCAAATCACGAGCACACGAATGTCCGGACTACTCCTCGCCCTTGCCGGCATCGACGGGGACAATGTAGCCGAACATCAACTCATCCTCACTTGTAAAAACTTAAGCAACAAACATTGAGTACGAAGTTACTCGCAAGACTTACCCTGTTGTGAGAATTATTTCCTGACTCCAAGGATAATGCAATATGGTAGTAGCAAGGAAGTAAGCCATAAGGATAGACTTGATTACTTAAAGCTGCGCTAAGCATATGTGAATAAGCATAAAGTAAAAGACTCTGCGGGCATAAACACCTACTAAACCCATGACCATAAGTACCATATAACCATAAATCAAGTTTACCATCAATCATAATCCATTTCTCATTATGTTATGTGTCAACTCTACGATATTATCCAAAGGACACTGAGCTTGATCATAACCGAGACCACGGCGATTCGAACTGATTATACACCCTGCAGGGGAGTCCAACTGTACCCACACGACTGAGGATCATACGGCTCATGCAACCCGCTAAAGTTACCACGGCCTCGCAGGCATACGTGAGTCCCTCGTTCCACGCACCGTGCAGTCATCGGTCAAACGTTGGTACGCAGTGAGATACTCAGCTTGTCTTATCATTATATTCGACATGTGGTATGAACGGAAAGTGCTCAGACCAAGAATAACACGGTCGGGTCCTAGGTCAACCTAGACGGGACCTACGACACACAAGACCTCCACGTCTTGCTGCACTCCTATTCCACCGTCTGGATTTCAGTTTAACACTTTCAACTTTTATCAACATATGAACTCGCCACAAGTCCATAAGTAACTAGGGTGAATCCTATACATGCGAGTGGGACTTACCACTCGACTTCTACCGTTAATCTAAGCATGGCTAAGCATTCAATGACTCGAACGTAGACTCACTACCCAGTTGACAAGGTGACATAATCAACATCAAGGAGGGGTAACATGCAACAATAATAGGATTTTCCGTCATTACCACTATTGCCCGACTAATGCAACCCTATACGTAAACAAATATATTAACTATAAATATTTACTTAGGATAGCAATATGAGGTGCTTGCCTTCAGCAACAACAGTGGTGTTCTCCTCAGTGACCTGATCAGTTTCTGGTGCTCCTCCCTTAGTAGCACCCACGTCACTCTCTGACGGATCATACTCTATAAAGTAAAACGCATCAGTATGAGAAAGATATGCCATAATAACATGATGCAAACAAAAGATGTGATATGGTGCAGAGAGGTAGCTACTAAGACTACGAACTCAATACAAACAGAAACACGTCAAAACAGAGGTCTACTGCTCAAGTTATGTTGAAAACAGCCTCCAATACCAGATGTTTGGCAAAGGTTTTGGGTTAAGTTGAGCTTCCAAGATTTTGTTAAGAATCTAACAAGTTTCTGTTATTAAAACTTAGAAAATCAAGCAAAGGTACTAAAAACAAGATAAATCGAGAAACCAGATACAAGAACTAGAATGTTACTGAAATGAGGTTTAGAACAGGTATCATCAATTTTGGTTGACATGCACAATGTATTTTAGAAAGCAGTAATTTTAAATGGCAGTTTGGAGATTAATTATAGGTATACATAGAATCTTGTCAAGGTTAAATTCTAGGAAACATTATAGGAGGTTTTGCATGCCAAGACACACTACTGGTGCAAGTTTTGGTTCTAGGAAAGTTCTGGAACTCCAGTATTAGATTAGGACAAGAACATCTTACCTATTTATTTAGGAAGTTTCATGGGCTTTCATGAAAAAGTGTTTCAGTAGATTTTTTAGAGCATTTCATAAGGAGTTTAGGGAATTTTGGTTTAACATTTTTAGAGCTTGAATCGATTTATTATGCATTTTACAAAATCGGCCAAAACAATACCAAAGGTCATTAAGAATCCCAGAACAGGGGGTTCTGCTTGTCATGACATACTTCTGACACAAGTTCCAACTCTAGGAGAGTTCTGAAACTCCAGAAGTAAAGCAAAAATAAAACGGGGGTTCTGTTTATCATGACATGCTTCTGACATAAGTTCCAACTCTAAAAGAGTTTTGGAACCTCAGAAGTGAAACACAAACAGATCAGAGAATTCTGTTTGACATGACATACTTCTGACACAGTTTCAACTTTAGAAGAGTTCGGGAACTTCAGAAGTACAACAAAAATAGAACAGGGGCGTTCTGCTTGTCATGACATACTTCTGGCACAGTTCTAACTTTAGAAGAGTTCTGGAACTCCAGAAGTAAAGCAAAAACAGAACAAGAGCGGTGGAAGTTCAACGTCAGCGATGCGCGCGGCGGAGGAGGGGTTTTAGGGTTCGATTGAGATGTCTGGGAGCATCACCGTGTCACATGGAGCCGATTAGACGGTGATGAAGATCACGTGGACGACCGGAGACTGGTCGACGACGAGCAGCTCACGGTGGCGACAATGGTGGCAGAGGCGGCGCGGCGAGTTCTTCCTCACCGACGGCTTCCTGTGGGCAAAACCTTGTCATTAAGAAGCGCAAGGACGAGAACCAAGATGGTACATGAGAGGATGAATTCGAAGCTCGAATGCCGGCTACGATGCTCTCGGCAGAAGGTTGAAGAAGATGGTTTTCCCGGCGAGTGGGTGACCAGAGGGGGTACCGCTGCTCTAAGAGCTGGGGGGGGGAGGGTGAGAGGAGGTTATATAGCAAGGCGTCGCCTCTAGGAGTCGCCCGTGGCGGGCTGTCCTCGTGAGGGGGTTGCGGGGTGGCAATGGCAGCGAATGAGCGTGCGCGTGGGGAAGAGAGAAATGTGTGTGGCAGTGGCGCGTCAGGAGTGTTGCGTGGAGAGACAGAGGAGTCCGTCGTGCTGCTTTTGTCGCTTGCCGTCGTCCTATTCGCGCGCTGAAGGGGGTAGAGAGGGAGGAGGAGGGAGCCGGATTTTCCGGCATGATGGGACAGAAGAGAAGGAACAGAGAGGTTCTGGCGTCTGCTGCGGCCTGCAGCGCTGCGGTTGGCCACCGCGGCGGTGCGGCAGGCGCGGCGCGCCGACCTAATTTTTTTGAATTTTGCAATATTTGAAATCTCCTTTCTAAATTTAACTGAATCTGCACTTTAGGGGCTCCAAAAATTATGAAAATTTTGTGGGCACTTAGGACATTATTTGAAACAACTTTTATTTTAGGAAGGAGTCCTGATTCAGCTTCTAAAATTTTACAATTTTTCAACTTAGACTAAATTTGTTTGAATTTTTAAGGGGGTTAAACCTTTTTTTTTCTCGAAAACGCAGGAGAGCTGCGCTTCATTATATTAAGAAGAAAAGATGGGGAAAGAACCCCTTACAGCACACACCCACCCAAAATTACAACTAAAACTAAAAACTAAACAACTAAAAAGAGGATTACATTCGCGCCCGTGTTAAATAAGGCAACCCGACCTAAGAACACCTACGCAGGTACACTAATCTGTTGACCGCGGGGCAGTCAAGAGGGATAAACCTCGAGCGCCTGCCATTTCCCACAAACAGCGCTCCTCAGCTGTCAAGTTAAGAAGCTCTGCTAGATTGGGTGATATGCCATCGAACACACACCGATTTCGGTGCTTCCAGAGCATCCAAGCGCCTAAGACCAACAAAGAATTGACTCCTTTTTTCATTAGGCCAGCAGCTGATCTATCTACCTGTTCCCACCACAAATCAAAGGACATTTCTGCAATCTGTGGTGCTAAGATTTCCAAACCAACCTGTTGCAGCAACTGAAACCAGAACTGTCGGGCGAAAACACAAGAAATCAAAAGATGATTGATATTTTCCTCCTCTTGCGCACAAAGCGGGCAGACCGTAGGGTGAGGAAGACCACGCTTAGCTAAGCGATCCGCAGTCCAGCATCGATCATGAGTGACGAACCAAAGAAAGAATTTGCACTTAGTTGGAGCCCATGATTTCCAAATTCGCTCACAGGGGCCAAACTGTATGGAACCGAAGAAGAATGACTCATAAGTGCTTTTAGCTGAATACTGTCCATTAGAAGTCAAGCGCCAAAGGTGTGAGTCCTCAATATCCGGCTGCAGTTCAAGATCATGAAGAATGTCCCAAAGCTGTAGGTACTCCAATATTACTTCAACTGAAAGCACTCCTTTGATGTCCAATACCCAGGTTCGATTAGAGAGAGCATCATAGACTGAGCGCCGCTGCACCCTTCTCTTTGGTATGACTGAGAAGAGATGCGGGGCTAGGTCTGCTATGCATTTTCCTTGTAACCATTTGTCAGTCCAGAATAGCGTATTAACGCCGTTCCCCACAACTGATGTGATTGCAATTGAGAAGAAGGTTTGAACCTGTTCCGGGACAGTGATGGTGAAAACCGACCATGGGCGTTGAGGTTCCGTTTTCTGAAGCCAAAGCCATCTCATCTTCAAAGCCCACCCAAGAAATTTGAGGTTAGAAATACCAAGTCCTCCGAGATCCAAGGGTCGGCACACTTTATCCCAAGCGACTAAACAGTGACCTCCCCTTGCCTCTTCACGACCTTTCCAAAGAAATCCTCGGAGAATTTTATTTAATGCCTTTATTGCCCACGCTGGGAGATCAACTGCCATCAGGAGGTAGATAAGCATCCCAATGAGTACAAACTGAATCTGAACTTTTCTTCCAGCTTTTGTCATTAAATTTGCTTTCCACCCTGGTAGCTGATCAGCTATGCGATCAATTATGGGTTGAATCTGCGCCTTTGTGAGCTTTTTGATAGATAGGGGCAGTCCCAGATAACGACAAGGAAAATTCATTATCTCACATGGTAACAATTGCTGAACTGTGTTAATCTCCAAATCCCCACAGCTTATTGGTAGCACATTACTCTTTTGTAGATTTGTTTTGAGCCCAGATGCCTCTCCAAAAAGTTCAAGAATATCCATAGTGATGGAAATATCCCCTGCCTCTGGACGTATAAAGAGAACCACATCATCTGCATATAGGGAGATACGATGGTGCAAAGCCCGTCGTGAGAGGGGCTGTAGTAGTCCATCATCAGCGGCCTTGGACACCATATATCCCAACATGTCCATTACCAAAATAAAGAGCATTGGGGATAGAGGGTCGCCTTGACGCAACCCTCGCCGGTGCAATATTCGATCACCCGGGAGCCCATTTAGAAGGACCTGTGTTGACGAAGAAGAAAGCAATCCACAAATAATATCCCGCCAAATAGGTCCAAAACCCAGCTTTTGTAGAACTTCAAGAAGGAAAGGCCAGGAGACTGAATCAAAAGCTTTGGATATATCCAGCTTCAAAAGGATACGGGGCTGTCTTTGCTGGTGTAAAAACTTCAATGTTTGTTGAACCAACATAAAGTTGTCCTGTATGAAACGGCCTTTTATGAAAGCGCTTTGCTTGGGAGAGACCATTTGCTGCAACTTAGGAGCCAGTCTGTTTGCCAATGTTTTTGTGATCAGCTTGGCAAAGCTATGAACCAAGCTTATAGGCCAAAAATCCTTGGGTTGCTCAGCCTCCTCTTTTTTAGGGAGAAGGGTAATATAGGCTGTATTAAGAGGACCAAAACCGCAGAATTTTCTGCTCCAGATTGCTGATACTGCTGCCATAATATCATGCTTAATTAAGGGCCAGCAAGTTTTATAGAAACGACCAGTAAAACCGTCAGGTCCTGGTGCCTTATCTGAGGGGAGTTTCCTTATTATGGACCATATCTCCTCCTCTGTGAGAGGCACCTCCAAATCAGACAGATCATATGCCGGAATCTCTAGTGAATCCAAGTTAACCGTATGATTTCTGTGCACATTTGTTCCAAGCAGATTGCCATAAAAGCCATCAATAATCCTTGCCTTGTCACCGTGCTCTGTATACATCTGATCATCTGACACTAATCTACCAATAAAATTCTTCCGTTTTCTGTGACGGGCATGGAGGTGGAAGAGCTTTGTATTGGCATCTCCATCTTTCAGCCAGCCAATCCGAGAACGAAGGCGAGCAATTGTCCGTGAGAGAGAGGCTAACGCAAGACAATGCTTTTGAGATTATTTTTCAGCCATATCTCCTGTGTGGAAAGAACCCTCATGTCTTGCGCAATTTCCAATTGATGGAGAATTTCACGAGCAAGTGAGAGCTGTGAGGTGACGTGACCTACTTTCTTCTCACTCCAGCTTTGTAAACATCTTGTGGCTGCCTTGAACTTCAGATCGAGAGTGGAAAAAGGGCAATTCCCAGCCGGGACAGATTCCCAAGCTGTCACCACCGTTTCCTGAAAACCATCTAGCTTAGGCCAAAAAGATTCAAAATGGAAATGTCGCCGACCAGTTTTGTTGTCACGAAGGCCAAGCAATAGAGGGCAGTGATCTAAGTCTTGTGAAGCTAAACTTTGCAGCAAACAATTTGGGAACATCCCCTCCCAATCGACCGTGCACAGAACTCTGTCCAATTTGACCAAGGTAGGAGAATTTTGTTGGTTTGACCAAGTAAATTTTCTACCATGGAGGGGGATTTCTTTGAGAGAGAGATCATCAATAAGCCGCCTAAAGCGCCCCATCATGGCTCTGTTACAGTTATCATTGTTTTTATCCTCCACCTTATAAATAAGATTAAAGTCTCCAACTAGTACCCATGGTCCAGGACAGGCAGCCCGGATGTCCCGCAGTTCTTGAAGAAATTGGACTTTTCCCTCAGAACTCTGAGGTCCATAAACACATGTGAGCCACCAAGATGGCCCATTACTCGGACCGAACTGAATTGAGACACAATTTGCGTCAACGCGGATGACGCCTGTACTGCCCACATGGTGCCGCCATGCAACTAGAATACCTCCGCTCGAACCAACTGCAGGGAGTTCAATATGATTCGTGAACTCAGACCCAAGAGCAGAGAGAAGTACTTGTTGACTCATGGCTGCAATTTTTGTTTCTTGAATGCATACAATATCCGACCGAGAAGAATCGGTGAGAGTTCGCACCGAGTCCTGCCGTCCAGAAGAGTTGAGACCACGCACATTCCAATTTAAAATTTTAACTGGATTCATTGTTAACAAGAAAAAGTCGACCACACACAAAGAAACCAACGCCGCTACCATCAGCAATCACTGCCATTGTCTGGATCAAACTCCACAGGGAGTGACCAGCTGAACAATGCAGCCAAAGCTTCAATATGCTTATCAGAAAGAGGCTTCCCGAAAAGTTTGGCACAATCATCTTGTGCTTGTTGATTAATACCATCAGTTTCCCCAATGATATCAAGAGTGCGCAGCATCTTCTTTTTGGACCTTCTTGCTACCAGATCCTCATGCTGGTATTCGACTTGAGCCCCTGCAAGACGCCGACTTCGTCGTGGTGTTTGCGGTGTTTCCCTGGGAGTTTTGATCTTTCTGCGGTTTATGTTAGGAACCGGGCTGGAAAGAACAGCAACAATGTGACGGGAGAGCTTGTTGATGAAATCCTTCCTTATAGTTTGAGCATGTGCAGCAGTGGCCGCAGTTGGAGATTCTTGGAGAGCTACTGCACCATCAGCCATTGCGTGTTGTTGAGCCTCAGTGTCCGTGGGGCTGGTATGTTCCTGAAGAAGCTCTACTGAATGAGCCTCAATAGCAGGATTGGGTGTACCCGCTAGAGGCTGAACAGGAGCTTGTAAAGGAGACATACGCTGAGCAGCATCAGACTCTTGAACACCTTGCAGGGATGAAAGAATAGGCCCAGTGTCTCTCTTTTGAGTCGAAATATCAGGCCCATCACTCTGTGGCTCTCCTAGCCCATCTGGAACAGAGGCACCATCAGCCTGATTAGAGTGATAGCTTGATTCCTGGAGGGTCGGATCTGCAAAGTCTTGATCTGTAAATTTGGCCAGGGTTGGAGATATCATAGAGAGCTCCACACGATGATTTGCTTCGTCATTAAAACTTGCATCGGACGATGGAACAGCTAGCTGGGTCTCGAGAGTTTCACCGGCGGCCGACAAATGATTTATGTGCGCCTCCTTGAGAATCACCTCCAGGGTCTCGTCACCCGAAGCGTTCACCTCGGAAGCCACCATCGTGCTGTTGCGGTGTGAATTTACAGGGCCCAGCCGATCTCGGATAGGACGTCGTGTGCTGGTAGCATCATCATCAGCTAACGGTCCAGCATCTGGCGGAGATCGGTACCGACGTCGCCGTCTTGCCGGAGTATCGCTGTCACCGTCCTCTCCCCCAGAGGATGGCGGGGAAGGGATAGTTACATCTTCTGGCCGGAGAGTAATCGAAAATTGCACCTCAACAGGATAAGACAGTACCCTTTTGACTGGGGGCACCTCCTGTACAGCCGTCGGGGGCTCAACAACCCAGAGTTCCTTCATCGAGGGAAGGGAGGAAGGATCCATGCACCATGCCGAGCAACAGAAAGATGATAGATCTTGTAACTCCAGCGTCTCTGGCTGCACCTGCTGGACCCAAGCATAAGGACTAAGGAAATGTTCCACAGTTGATGTTTCCCACACATGAGCTGGAATACCGCGAAGCTTGACGTCAATCAGGAACGGGAGAGCACGACCCACTGCACCAGCCAGGCGAGACCAACGCTGACATAGCAGACTGAAAGCAGCAGATCGAATAGGTTGTCTCACCATTAGAAGTCGCTCAATTGAAGTATCATCTGGAAGGACGAGTAGGTAGGCAGCTGGGGATGCCCGACGTAGTACCAAGGTTGAAGCCTGGACATCCAATTTCTGAGCCAAAACCAAAGAAACATCTGAAACTGAAGGCATGGGAGCTTCACTGACAACAGTTATGATCACAGCCCGACCAAGATCCTGCTCTGCCCTACCAACGCGCTCAGTCCAGTCGATGATGCACGGAGGGACTCGAGAAACTTGGCGGGAAGACGATAGCATGTCCTGAGATTGCACTTCCTGTGGAGGACCCGCATTAGATGGAGGAATAGAGTCGTCACGAACCGGCCTCCGTCGATTGCGACGGCGTCTGCGACGAGGGCGCCGAGCTGCATCCTGAACATCCGCCGGACAGTGTGCAGACTCACCGATGTAGGAGGCAGGTACGGTGGGAGCTTGCAACCCGAGTCAGTGGTAGCTTCCTGTGCCGGCATTATACGCCGCCACACTGAGACACGCGTCGAGGAGACGTGCGCACTAGAGAGGTTGGACGCCTCCCCTGTTCTTGAGTTCCCGGGCAAAACCCTCTTCGGAGAGATTCGCCGCCACACACTGGTACGTGCCGAGGCATTCACTGCACCACCTTTTCCGGCGGAAACAGGGCAAACATAAGAACGGTGGCCCAAGGAATGGCAGCGGAAACAACGAGTACTCCGGCGGCACTGGGCGGCGAAGTGACCCGAGGAAAGGCAGTTGAAGCATCTTCCCGTCAGGTCAGCAGGGACAGGCCGGCGAGAATGAAGTTGAGCGAGCCTTCGGTGGCGTCGACGCGAGCTCCGTGACTCAGCCTTCCTCCAACCATCAGAGTCGGGGAGGGAATCACGGCTCAACGCAGCGCCGCCGGCTTGTACCGTGGGACGTCGAGGAAGAGCCTCCTTCACCCCCGCCTGGACGGATAGCTTCTTCTCCATGGCTGCCGACATCGCTGCCGAAGGCACCACGGAGCTGGAGAGGACCACGTCGCGAAAGGACGGTGGCGGCGACTTAAGGGGGTTAAACCTTATCAAAAAATTCCGATAAAATCTCTAAAATTCTATTTTAATGTGAAGTTAATTAATATGTAAAAGCGTTGGTATGGTTTCATTACAAAAATAGAAGATTTTGCAAAGCAATAAAAGTTACCCGCAAATGAACAAAAATGCTACCCGGATCCAAAACTCCTCATTAACAGAAAACGGTCTAAAATCAAAATCAAGGTCAGTGAGCTCATTTCTATCTGAACAAAGGACTAGAATTTGAGGATGTGAATGTGACGCTCCCACCGTGACCGACCTCCCTCGTCTCCAGCGGCTTGCACCGCCACACTAGCCACTTGGGCTCGCTGCCATGCTAACCTCTCTAACCCTTGCGCCCTCATCGCGTACCCCGCCACCGCCCTCCTACCTTCCTGCGGTCGACGACGCCATCGTCGCCACCTACCGCCGGGTCAGCGGCCGCCGCCCCCAGAGCCCCTTCTATGTCTGGGGAGGGGTGGAGGGAGAGTCGCGTACACGCACATTAAGGATTCTCCAATAAGTCGTGGCGATGATGCGATGAGTTCACGCGGCGGTATCCCGTCGGGCTGCGGTGGAAGACGTCGACGTTGCCGTTGGATATAGCCTCTCACAAATCTCAAACACTGGCAGCCAAGAGTGTCATATAGGAATCACGATAAATAAAGGGTGTCAAAACATATAAAGCTCCGTCTACTGATCGGAAGCGCGCATAACGTCACTTGGTTCGGTCTACGGCCCATTCCAACTATTGGGCCACTCCATTATCCACTTGAATGAACACCCGACTGTTCTCATCTCTCTCATCTCCACATCTCCGTTCATCTCATCCCATCCAATCCGATCCCAGTCTCTCCGATTCTCCCATCACTTCAGCAGCGGTTGAGTTGAACCAGCCAGCCAAGCAACCCACCTGCTTGCAAGTTGCCGCTACGCCTTCCGCCCCAGCCAGCCCCTCCAGGATCCGGCAGCAGCTCGGATCCCGCCCCAATGGCGACCGCGTGCCCACCGGTCTCACTGCCGTCCACGTCCCTCCTCCGCGGCGGAAGGAGGTCCGCCCGCGCCTGGCCCTCGCGCCGGTTGCCCTCCGCCGTCCGCTGCAGCGTCGTTGGAGGTGAGCGCCGCCCGCCGCCTTCTCCTCCGCTTGAGCTTCTGCTTGGGGTCTGAGGGTTAACTTATGCTTGTCCATTTTTTTTTTTTTTTTTTTGTCTTGGTGCTGTTTCAGAAGCGGTGGCGGAGGAGTCGGCAGTCGGGACGGCGCAGGAGCCGCTGCTGGTGAGCGCCATCAGGGGGAAGAAGGTTGATCGGCCGCCGGTCTGGCTTATGAGGCAGGCCGGGAGGTACATGAAGGTAGGTCCACCTTGTTACATCAAACACTTTACGACATCTCACATCTGCGTCGTGTTCATCGTTAGCATTCCAAATTCGCAGTTAGAGGGGTTATACACATTGCTTGCTGTTATTTGTGTCCCAACAAAGGGTTGAAGATGTTATGTGATAGATAAAATTACTGAACTGAATGAATGTGATAGTTTGCGGTTTGAAAAGTGAAATGCTAAATGTATGGATGGTCCTAGGATAAGGTGTGTTTTGTTCGTTGCAGAACATTGTCATGCAAGCATAGATGTGCCATAAATTTAATGGTTAGTGTTTGGTTGTCTGCCACAATGCTACCCCACATGGCCACATGTCACTCACTTAAATCTTTGCCAAAAATTTGGTGACCAATTTATTCGACTCATTTTTGACAAACTTTGGCTATCAACCAAACAGGCCCCGCAGATAAGGGCTGTGGCAGTATGGTATAAATCGTTATCACAACTTTTTTAATGCAAAAATCTTGCAGAGTAGGTATCCCATGGTTTGAATTTTGTTTTGTGGAAAGCATGCATAGATTGCATGCTATTGTTATCTTTGTTTGAAATTTAGCTAGGGCTGTTTGAAAAAAAAAAATCAAACTGGATGGTTCTTTTCAATGGAACTCTTCAGTGTGCAATCTTTGGGTATCACTCTTCCTAATGAATCTTTTGCCACTTCAATTTTTTTGACAGAGCTATCAATTGCTCTGTGAGCGGTATCCGTCATTCCGTGAAAGATCAGAAAACGTTGACCTAGTTGTCGAGATCTCACTGCAACCATGGAAGGTTTTCAAGCCTGATGGGGTAAGCTACAGAATTTGTCCTTTTTCTGCCATATTTGGCCATTATCTCAGAGCAGAATGTATTTGAGATGTTGTATACCTGTAAGATCTCTTGTTCACTTATTGATATCAGGCTTGTTTTTGTCACTTGCTTTTGAGTAGGTTATCTTGTTCTCGGATATCCTTACTCCACTTCCGGGGATGAACATACCTTTTGACATTGTGAAAGGAAAAGGTCCAGTGATTTATGATCCCTTGAGGACAGCAGCTGCCGTGAACGAAGTCAGAGAATTTGTTCCTGGGGAGTGGGTGCCTTATGTAGGGCAGGCTCTAAATTTGTTGCGAGAAGAGGTTAGTTTTCATTTCAGCAATATTTGGAAATATGCAGCCATCTGGACATTCAAAAGTAGTGGAAGTTGGTAGTTCAAATATACTTTTGTGGCCCACCCACAACCTCTTTCATTCCAAGCTTTAAATTCTAATTGGTTAATCCTCTAAATTCCACTGAATATATTATATTCTTATGGCTTTTAAGTATCTTAATTTTCAGGCGTGTTTATAATATAGCTAATAAGGGATTCAAGGAAACCTCATATTAGGAAGACCATGAAGTTGGAGTTTAATGTTGCACATGCTTGGCTTGAAATTATTAATTGAAAATATTGGCATATCCATTTGTGGGCATCTGTGATACTTTTATTTTCTCGGTATCACTCCATTCTGCCCTTTTAATGGCTTTGAATATTCTGGACATGGCCTTACAGAATATTGGAGATTCTTTCTATTTTTCCTTCAGTCTACAGCAATAAGATTTATTTACTTATCATTTGGGGAAAATAACGGATGCGTTTGGCTATGAATCGTCTACTAGACTTGTCATCAATGTTGAGCGTCAACTCAGTGGGCATAGTAAATGGTATATCTAAATATCCAGGTTTTAAAATGGTTGCAGAATAGTTTAATTTGAATGGCAGATACCAATCAATCTGAATCCTTAGTTTGTTAGAAACCAATTTTTACATGGCCTTTACTTTTCAGTGTGCAGTTTTAAAATGAAAAATGGGATATCATTCTTTCCAGCAGTTGTTTTGCATTTGTAGAAGTGACTCCGTTGTTTCTGTCCCAGGTTAAAAATGAAGCTGCTGTGCTAGGTTTTGTTGGAGCCCCCTTTACATTGGCATCTTATTGTGTGGAAGGAGGTTCATCAAAGAACTTTACAATGATAAAGAAATTGGCCTTCTCAGAACCAGCGGTATTGAAAACATCTTTGTCCCACATGAATTTCTGTTCTATAGCTTTTCTTAAAATTAATAGCTTGCTGATAGTATTCTTGGCTGCTAGCATGATGTCCCAGTAGTCTAGTCGACCTATATCTCAAAAAGTACTGTAAATAACAATATTATACTTCAGTATCATGAACCATGTTACAAATTTGCTTTGTTATTCAATTCATTGTTTTTCCCTGATAATGTAAGTCTTCTTGAACTAATTTTGACAATTGCTTCTATATCTGTAGATCCTACATAATTTGCTACAAAAATTCACGACATCTATGGCTAATTACATTAAATACCAAGCGGACAATGGAGCTCAAGCTGTCCAAATTTTTGATTCATGGGCTACTGAACTAAGCCCAGCTGATTTTGAGGAGTTTAGCCTGCCTTATTTGAAGCAGATCGTGGATAGTGTTAAGGAAACACATCCAGACTTACCTCTGATTCTATATGCGAGTGGATCTGGAGGCTTGCTTGAGAGGCTTCCTTTGACTGGTGTCGATGTTGTTAGCTTGGACTGGACCGTTGACATGGCTGAGGGCAGGAAAAGATTGGGATCGAACATAGCAGTTCAAGGTAATGTGGACCCTGGTGTTCTTTTTGGGTCGAAAGAGTTCATTAGCAAACGGATTCACGACACGGTGCAGAAGGCTGGTAACGTTGGACATGTATTGAACCTTGGTCATGGCATTAAGGTTGGAACTCCGGAAGAAAATGTAGCACACTTTTTTGAGGTTGCAAAAGGACTGAGATACTGAACGTATGCTTTTTCTCCCCATCGGCAGAAGTTGTAGATTCACTGGTTGAGGATAGATGCAAAAAGCCATGTGTAGCATAGAGTATTTTGAACACATCATTTGTGATTGATTCTGAATGTTGCATTTCTAGTTGTGACTCATTGTAATCTTGTAAGCATATTTAGTTTAGTAGCAATGAAGTACCTACTTGTCTATATACCATGATAATAGCAGTTTATTTCCGATTCATTGTAATCTTGTAAGGGGCCTTCTTTTGTTTCATTTCTGTTTTTTTAAGAAAAAATCTTACCATTTTTTTAGGTCTACACCAATTTGTTTGGGACTAAAATGGCTTGGTGGTGTTGTTGAAGTGATTGTCTGATTTCAGGCCGTCAGGCTAATGTAGTTGGTTTGTTTGCCATCAACTTCTTTGGAGCGCGCTTTTCTTGATATTTATTTGAAATGGAATTTGTATATGATATTTTTTGGTATAGCAGACAATAAAAGACGGGTTAGTGCTTGTGAACCGATACCCAAGAACCAGGTACAGCGCATGAACCGATACCGAAGTTGCGTGTTGAAGCAATTTTTCTCTTCGTTTCCACAACAAAACTAAAGAAAAGTTATGACATCTAAGGCTGCTACTAGCAGCTGTTGATGCAGTAGAGGCACTGTCGTTAACGCTATAACTACTGTTCCCTTCGTCCTAAATTTTTTATTTTCAACCATCGTTCCAAATTATTTGATTTTTTTGTTTTTTAATATATCTTTTTCTTTTTCTAATACATCTATCTCTATCTCTCTTTTTTTTCAGTATATCTGATATATTCTTTTTTTTTAATTTTTATGTCAAGAACTAGAAATACAATAAATTTAGGACGGAACGAATAGCAAATTTTGCCACTTTGAAGCAAATGCACGATCGAGTAGGCTGAACAGTTTACAGCGTGCAGGTGAAGAATCATTCAGGAAACAGGACATCGGAGGCCTGCCCCACCAGATGGATAGGGCTGATGGAGCATAAACAATGCCAACAGGGAAGGAACCACCGCAAGCGTTAAAAATTCCCCACATCCGGTAGGCCGTAGTAGGTCAAGCTCCTCCCCTTTTCTTCTCAATTCACTAGATTAGTATTGCATCGACTTCCGCGCATCCCTTTTTAGAATGGCTGCAATTGTTAAATAATGGTTTGCTTATTTAAGTCATACCGCTTCGGCTAGAAGCGTCGGTTAGGTGGAGTAGTGGTCATCCAGTTAGGATTAGGAACACTTTCTACTTCTGTGGCCTACTTATCAGACCCCTTCTTCAGCTCTACAGTACTACTATCTTCTTTTGGCGCGGTGCATCGTTTTATAAGCCTGCCTGATGAATGGTGGTAAGTGGAAAGTCTACGATATGACGCACTGTTTAAGGACAGTAACGCAGGTCTTGTTCGGTTCCTGGCGAGATGCTTATCCTTGCTCTGGGTCGTTCCTGTTGCAGGGGATAGATAAAACCACGCCACCCGGGCCCGGCCATGCTTATCTCTGCTCTCATCTCTCAGTTGATCGTGCTCCTGCGTGCTGCCGATAAAATAAAATTTAGCGCAAGTTTTGTTCCATTTGTTTGTAGCTTTGGCGCGGGGGATAGATTAAAGCTTGTCTCGGCGCTCTAATCCGAAAGCTTAGCTTGATGTATATCTCCATCCGGATTTGGATGATGCTGCACCGATAATGCTCACAGCATATAAAAAGTATATAAAGCAGCTGTAAAGTAAAGGTGATCATACTTTATCAAACTCGATTGCAACTCGCACAGAAAGTTGACACACATAAAAAAAAAGTATGAATTTGCAATTTTCGTAACACTGTCCCATTTGGTGTTAATTTTCACCTCATATATTTCTCTGTCTCTTATTGGAATCAGAGCATATGGATAATTCTCTAATTCTGTGAACTTGTCTTTGAATGCACATGAACGAACGAGCGAACGAACGAACAGGAGTAGAAGTAATTAAGCAGGCATCTGGTGCTGTTCCAAGTCTGGCAAGGCTAGGTAGTATAGTAGTAGTAGTGGTCGCACCACGGGCGCCGAGCGAGCGTGACGCGCCGCCGTGCCTACCTCTTCTACTGCCCTGGAAAGAAAAGCGGGAAGCTGTCGCTGTCCCGTGCGTGCCGTTGCGTAGGGAATGTGAATGTGAACGAGAGAGGGGGATGGGATGCGATGCGAGGGAGGGGAGCGGAGCGGAGCCGGAGCTGAGTGGGTTTGACGTCGCTTTCCGCGGCGAAATACGTACTAGTACTCATCTATCTCAGCCCAGACGACGACAGAGCCGCTGGTCCCTCGTCTTGGACCGCTGTCGTTCCTTTCCCGTCTCTTGTTTTTTTTTTTTTTTTGTTTTGTTTTGGTTGTAATCCGCTCGGTTCTGTGCATCTCCATCCACCCACCTACTATCTTGGGCAACGGGACGAAGCAGCTGGGAAGATTAATTTAATCCGCTGAAAAATCGATTAATCCTTGATCAACTCTTGGTGGTACTAGTAATAAACTAACGGCTGTCCTGGAAAATCCTAATAATGTGGACGTATGAAGAGGACGACGTATTTGTTCCCTTCCTCTGTGCAGTTCTTCTGAAAGCGAGCGAGCGAGCTAGCGAGCGAGCGAGAGAGGCAATATATCCTTATACCATACTGTATTGTGTGGACACGGCGGCATGGTAGAGGCCTATCAATTGACCATGATGGTTACACAGTTCCCGCAAACAAGGCCGTCCACTGCTATGTACAATGTATGTGACGAACGCAGGCAAATATTTCCATTATAATATGTATGATGAACTCAGCAAATGTGATATATAAAGAAAAAGGCAAAGTCAATAAAGGAGTTGTTTGCATACTGGACACATATTTTGGGTTTTATTGGGTGTAGTAGTCTTTCAGCAATTTCCTTTGGGCTGGCGGAGAGACGTCTCCGGCCGGACCGTCACAAATTCATCAGTTCCACAGACGACGTCGTAGCTGCTCCGTCTCTGTGCGTCATGTGCAGTGCCCAGAGGCACACGCAGACGCAGCTAAGTCTACTCATGAGCGACGGCAAGTAAACAAATGCCCCTTTTTTTTTTTTTGCATCTGGTAAGAATAAGATGCGTGAAGAAGAGATGACATTCTGCGTGGCAAAAGAGAGTATCCGCCTCCGATCCGGTTGCTGTCCTGTCAGAGAGACCCCGCGGAGAGGGCGGTTTGGGTTCTGTTCGAAAATGGCCGGAGGTCGAGGACGCCGAAAATCTGGGCATCGCGTGCTGACCTTTGTTTTCTCTGTGGATGACACGGCATGTAATGCCCGTTTCTAATTTTGAGAGATATATGGAGCTTTTAATTCGATCTGACATATACAACATCACCTGCTAGTGCTAGCGAGCAAAAGGCAGCGCTGCTCCACTGTAACAAAGTTTTGTAGAACTGTAGTAGTACTAACAGCAACTCTAACTACTCTTTTAATTAAATCTCTAAATTAAAATTTAGAAAGTAATTAAAAAAATATCTTTCCAAACGTAGCCTCCTCAATTTCTATATTTAGAGACTAAATTAGAGCTTTCAAAAGATTAAAACAACTTCATATTAATAAATGTCTTATTAAAAGAATTTAAACACAATTTATAATTTTTCATATTAAATCATTTTTTAAATAAAATAAATAGTAAAATTGATGTTAGAAGTTGGTGACGTCAATATTTAGAAACCGAAGAGAGTGATTACGAGTGGGTCCTGAGAAACGAATTTTTTTTTTCCAAGTAAATGACACACCATTTCTGAGTGCTGCCAAGCCGGCGGGGCCCCTTGCAAAAGAAAAACAAAAGAAAGAAAGAAAGAAAGAAAGCCAGCGGGGCGCTCCTTCCAGTTCCAGTCCGCCTCCCCAGCACGGAAACGATCCCTATCCGACGGGAGCGCCGCCTATAATTCCTTCCTTCACCCCCCCACCGAATCACTCTCCTCTGCTGCTGCTATTGACTTCTTGTACCGGCACCGGCCGCTGCAGAGCTCAAAAACTCGCATCTCATCCGACCGCTTCCTCCTCCTCCGCCTCCCTACTCCAATCTCCCATTGTTTTCTGTATGAATCTCCCCTGACCCCTGACTCAGAGGAGAGAATAGAGAGCTTTCATTTGGGGCTGCTGCTCTGTCGTCACCACAGTTCATTACTAGTAGTTCCGGCGTCTTCCGCATCCCAGATATCCGGGATCCAGAGATCCAGGTACTTGCTTTGCCTCTTCCCTCCCGGGCCGGGTTGTATGTTTCCTTTAGATTTATTTCTTTGTGCCTGCACCGTTTAGACGTGGTTCGTCAGTCATGGAGAAACTAGTAGTTGGTTAGATTGTTGGAGCGTACCCTTAGTTCTTCTGCACCAAGAATCTTTGTTGGAGCAATAGAACCGAACAAACATGTCCGTATATAAGCTCACAATAGGACGGACACTGGCCACTGGGCAAACCAACTGGTACAGGGAAATCTTATGGAACTCGTCTAGTTAGTAGTGGGAGCATATATGGACGAGATTCCAAAGCTAAATACTAGTAAACAGTGCAACAATAAGCAGTATTATACTGTAACCCAACACTGAACAGTACAAGAAGTCGTCTAGTACAGTAGTACTGAACTGTAGTATATGTTTGGTGCAGGAGGACATGCCTGATTCGTTTGCCAGTGTCCTTTTCTGGTGTATAATGGGTAGGAGTATCATTTACTGTAGCAGAGATCCCAGATAGGCTGTCTGTTAATCCATAAGTACACATTGCTTGGCTGCTGGTACATGCAGAATCTGGTATGCATGCTTGTACATTCATACCGTATCGTGTAAGGCCTCGTTATCAAAGGATAAACACGATTTTGGACAGTAAATTGCCTCCCATATTGTTTTTTATATCTCATTATTTTTACTATTGAATTAGTCTGTATCTAACTGTTCTTCCCCTTACCAGCAGTTTTTGAGCTTCCGTAAAGTCACTCAGAAAATATCAAGGGATGCTGGAAGATGTGCTTGCATGTTAAAGAGTTACCTAGTGTGGAAGTTGGCAAGGTAGCCCAGAACATTTATAACTTGCTTGACCTTGATGACATCAAAGCACAAGCATATGCACAACAACAGCTCCATGTGCACGCTCACAGCGGGGCTAGAAGCAGCTCAACCATCATGTTAGAGTACCATCTTGGTGGAGACGGTTGAAATTATTAGTCATCTACGTGCTCGGTGCTCACCATAATTGATAATCATCACCTCCTCAAGTCTTGAAATCACTAGTTTTCTGGTGCTAATACTTCTCTGACAAGATGATGGACAAAGGGAACATTCTGATGCAGAAATATGAGATTGGAAAGTTACTTGGTCAAGGGAGTTTTGCTAAAGTGTACCATGCTCGCAGTGTTGATACTTCACAAAGTGTTGCCATCAAGGTGATTGACAAGGAGAAGGTCTTGAAGTCTGGTCTTATGGACCAAATAAATCGAGAGATTTCGGTGATGAAGTTGGTTAGACATCCAAATATTGTCCAAATGCATGAGGTGATGGCTACAAAAACCAAGATCTATTTTGTGCTGGAGTATGTCAAGGGAGGAGAACTGTTCAGCAAGGTTCGGCGTGGAAGGCTGAAAGAAGATACTGCTCGCAAGTACTTCCAACAGCTGATCAGTGCTATTGACTTTTGTCACAGTAGAGGGGTATCTCACCGTGACCTCAAGCCCGAAAATCTTCTTCTTGATGAGAATCGCAATTTAAAGGTATCAGATTTTGGTTTGAGCGCACTTCCACATTGCAAGAGACAGGATGGATTACTCCACACGAGTTGTGGTACTCCTGCATATGTTGCTCCGGAGGTGATTAACAACAAAGGATACGATGGTGTAAAAGCTGATATCTGGGCTTGTGGAGTGATCCTCTATGTATTGTTAGCAGGATATCTCCCTTTTCAACAGAAAAATGTCATGGACATGTACAAGAAAATTTGCAAAGCAGAACTCAAATGGCCAAGCTGGTTTTCTTCAGATGTTCAGAAGCTTTTGCGGCGCATTCTTCATCCAAATCCTAGTTCACGGATCTCTATTGCTGAAATCATGGAAAATCCTTGGTTTAAAACTGGCCTTGATTCAAGACTACTTGACAATAGCATGCATCCGATAGAACGTGTTTTACATGCTGACATGGATTTGCCTTTAAACTCTTTGAATGGTGTTACAGTTGAGGATAAACAAGAATCAGAAAAAGTTGCAAACTTGAATGCTTTTGACATCATTTCTCTTTCGAGGGGATTTGATCTCTCTGGTATGTTTGAGGATAATTCTGACAAGGGAGAGTCCAAATTCACATCTAACAATACAGCTTCGACAATCATCACAAAGCTAGAGGATATTGCAAAGAGCTTGCGACTAAAGCTTACAAAGAAGGATGGTGGGTTGTTGAAGATGGAAGGTTCGAAACCAGGAAGAAAAGGTGTGATGTCTGTGAATGCTGAGATATTGCAGATCGCACCAAATTTTCATTTGGTGGAGATCAAGAAAACCAACGGTGATACGCTTGAGTATCAGAAGGTTCAACAAGAAATGCGACCAGCACTGAAAGATATTGTGTGGGCTTGGCAAGGTGAACAACCCGAGCAACAGAATCAATGACCTTAGTTCTGATTGGCAAGTTGACTTTAGTAGAAATTATGACACACCGCATTTACTGGATCAATAATGTAAACTTTGTTATTCATTACGTTGGAATTATAATTATGCCTCTGTTTACGACTCAACTGAAATATGTTTTCTATTTCTGAAGAAACCTTTCCATAAAGTAGAGTTTTTTTATGATAGAGATTTGGATGTTTGTAAGAAGTAGGTACACCAATTAAGACTGATAATCTATATATGCACAGTAGAGTTCCTGCTATTTGCAGGGTGAACACCTTTAAAAAAGGAGTGTAGCGAGGTGAACGTGTACATTTTTCGGTCGGGTAAGATACCACAAAATTAGTGCTGCACTTGTGTACGCCATTCAATCCTTTGAGGAAGGATGTGGTGCTACTGTTACACAGCGACCAGCGAGCCACAGCCACGTCACACGAAGGATTTTGTTTGTGAACATAACGAAAAAAATATATAGTTAGTACTAGTAAACTGTACGTGCGTTGCAACGGGAGCTCAAAAATATTATAACATTGACTGTGTTCGTATTCAATCAAAATCACTTAATCTTTTTACATTACAATCATCTTGGTTAAAAAGTTCTAGGACGTTGATATCGAGTACATATTTATGCAAAATACCACCTATTTTTCGTAACAAAATAAATAGATTATTATCATATATATCTCTCTCCAGCACTATTTTTTGTGATCAGTCTTGTGTATTTGCAGTAAATTGCTATGGATTTTAATCTCTATCACATCAAATTGGTGTAAGATATAAATTTGTATTAAAGTTTTACAAGTTATATTATTAATAAGATATGCATGAAATTTATTAATAGATCCAATTACTGCTAAGTGACAATTTAAATATTATTCTCCGACCTTCTCTTCTCTCTCACCCGTCAGCTCTCCCAGATGGCCACACGCCTTCATCTCTCTCTTGTCAACCTTCTCTCTTCCTCCCCAGTCTCAACGCTCTCTGCAATTTGTATCTCCCCACCTCTCTCTCTCTCTCTCTCTCTCTCTCTCTCCGGGGCGAGCTTCCTACGCTCTATATATCCACATGAGAGTATGTAGCGACTTTTTGTCCTCTGGTGACTTTACGACACAATGAACATCATTGACTCAACAAAATTATTAAATAATAGAGATATTTAATAATGCATTTTTAATTATTTTTATCTATTTACATAATTTTGTCTGAAAAGATAACATTTTTCAAGTTGAAAAGTTATGCAAGCAACCAAGTATTATTTTATTGAAAATCACATACATAAAAAATACAGCAATGAATTCATGTAAAAATTCAAATCCCCAATCTTATGTATTGAAATAAAAACGTTTGTTTGAGCCTTAGAAACTTGACGAGTAAATGTTGTCTTTCCGCGACAGACCGATGGTAGACATGTCAGTATGTTACGCTTAGTAACATTAATAAATAGCAAAGATAATAGCTAGAATGTTCTCTAAATTTATTATATATTTAGAAAATAGAAGGGTCATTTTGTAAAAGACAACCAAACCTTATCTCCATCCCCATCCCTATCCGTAAATCTCTCCTCTCGTCTTCCTTGTTCCTCCCACAGTTCCACTCCCACCGCTGCTCAATCTCTTCTCAAACTTCTTTCACTTTACGCCGGATCGTGGAGCTACCTCCTCAACATGACTCCTGACCTCTTACACTACTTCACACCTGATTACAGATAAGTTCTCTTTTGACCTGCTTCAACCTCAAAGCTTCTTCCATGACAGGCCAAGAGATTGTAGGAGGGGCTCCATTGTCCGGCGCACCTGCAAGAAGTCTACTGCTCGCCGCAGGCAACCCTTGACTACTCTTTTGATTAGTTGATCTGCCTTTTTTTTATTCTTGCATGTGTTCTTACTCGTTTTGTTTCTTGAGCATTTTGGTTGCAGTCGTAGAACTCGATCTTGGCTCGGTTCCCTACATGGACTCTGCCTTGCAGAACCTTCTTTTGATTTTGTGCTTTTTGCCGCATATGGTCTCCACGTTTCCTTTTTGGTCCGGTAGGAGCGTTGTTTTCGTACCATGGAGCATGGACTCTGTTTCCGCTAGAGTCTTTGTTTGGCAAGAGGCTCCCCATGCAGACGGACATCAGGACAGGCTAGCAGGTTTAGACATGTGGGTCCATGCTAATTAGGATGACAGTGTGAATCGAAATTGTGGATGGATGATAACAATAACTTTAATATGTGTATATATATAGAGAGAGATTGTCGTAGGGGAAACTGGGAAAACACTAAAAAGTAGCGCAAAAAGAACGTCGACAGCAGGGTTCGAACCTGCGCGGGCGAAGCCCAACAGATTTCAAGTCTGTCTCCTTAACCACTCGGACATATCGACACTTGTTAGAGGAATCAGAAAAATATTAAATGACTGTTTTTACTCCTGCCTGAAGACAAGGTTCGCTACCATTGCCTTATAAATTGCGTGAACGATTAAAATGATGTATACACACTTTGAAATAACTAAGCAGCCACCAGAATGATAAAAACATATGACCAATTCATATAGATTTAATAGCTAGCGTACAGTCAGAGGACTGTAAAACTCTACTCTAAATAGCAGGCAAGCAGCTGCGGGTTACATTCAATAGGAGCAATAGCATTTTAAATACAACACCACGATAACCTTTTGGGCACAATTAATCACTCAAAAGGACTCCCTCTTCTTCTTGCTCTTAGATTGCTTTGCCAAGAGAACTGAAAGTCCATTCAATGCAAATTTCTTTCTTTTTCCTGAAACTCTTTTGCGAGTGGCCACATCTTCCCTGCACAAAACACCACTCCTGTTCAGAATCTGACCAAGTGAGATATTTGGTGTGTCGCTTGTTTTGTCGTCCCACACACTCTTGTCATACTCGTCAGGTCCCATCAGCTTCATACTCAATATCTGCCCAATTGACAGTGTTGGCTTGAAGGATCTATCTGAAACTGAAACATCATCAGCAACGATATCCATGGTGTGTGAATCTTTACGACGGTAAGCTGCAACATTTTTGAACTTTGGCGAGCCACCAATAGATCGCTTCCTGTGTCCATTTTCAGATTTCCACCTGCGAAGAATCTCTTCAATTGCAAACTTCCCATGGTTTGCTGCTTCTACTCTCTTTAGGGCATCTTGTAGTGCCTTCTTGCATTCCTCAACCTCTATTTTGGCATCCTCAAGCCTCTTAACCGATTCAGACTCTGAATTGTTAGCTATCTCCACCTGCAGCATGGCATGTTCTTCTCTTTTCCTTAAGATTTCATCGGCTTCACAGGCTTTGGAAAACAGAGTAAAGTACTCCTCTGATGAGAGAGTCACTCCATCAGCAGCATCATTACCTTCCGAAGCACTTGCACTGCTCAGCAGAGCTTTGATCTCAGCAAGTGCAAGAGATTCTGCTGCTCTCGCAGCTTCTTCCATCTTCTTGGCTGCAATGCATCTGATCTCGGCTGTGTTAATGCTAGCCTTTGCCTGCTCAATTTCTGCAGCCAATACCATAGCTTCTGCCTTTGAATCATTTGCCATGCTTTTGAGCTGCTGCACCTCAGACGTCATCTTTTTTATCTCAATGAAAATATCTGCAGGGTCTTTGCGTCTCTGCTGCAGATCCTTCAGAGTTTCTAACTTCTGTGTCGTCTGATCCAGCTCCTCCTCCAAAGAAGAAATCAAGTAAGTATTGGCAGAAAGCTTTTCTCGGGCTCTCTCGAGCAGGATTTGCTCCTTCGTTATGCTGTTGCGCAATAACTCAACAGCAGCCCTCACTGCAGCCAAATCACTTGTAGTTCTGTTTAGGCTTTCTTTTGCCTGCTCAAGTTCCACAGAAACTGAATATGATGCCGGCTGCTTGGAATTTTCTTCAATGCATTCCATATCCACATCCACGCCGATCTTTTCAGGTTGCTGCTCCTGCTCCTCAGCTTCTACCACAGAAACTTGATTGGTTTCTTCAGCCTTCACAACAACTTCAGATGTTTCAGTGGTTTCTTTGTGTATCTTCAGCTTCAGTACAGCTATGATTTTCTTGGTCGACTCCAGTTCCTTCAACACATCAAGGGTCTCCCTTTCTTTGATGGCAAGCTCATTCTCAAGCTGTATAGTCTGCTGCTCTACTCTGGTAGCTTCATCAATCTCTTCATGGTGCTCATGTTTCTGCAGGTAGAAACGAGGAAAAAGACTATTAGACGCCACATTGAGAAACGAGGATAAAGACATTTGAATGCTAAAAATAGGAAAACGAAACAAATCTCGCAATGCAGGGATACACTTTAAAGTCTTCAATAACTAACAGAAATGTTCAGAACAAGGCAGCACAAAACTGATTCCACGGCATCCTCCGAAAGCACGTTTTTGCAACTCAGAAGCCGCGTTATAATTGTTACAGTATCAGCGGAACTAAGCGACGATCCACTTAGGAACCCCACAGTGCGAAATACTGTCACTGTGAGTATATACACCTGCAAATGAGCAATGCAGCCTAACGGGATGCTCGAGCAGGAACGGAGGAAAAGCACCACGGCGGTAGGTTCATGCCATAATCACTCGAGGGGGCCAACAAATTAGGCGAAACTGACATGTAATTAACGCTGCGCTCATTGATTACCAACCACCGCCAACGTCCAGCAGTGCAAGAGCGCCATGCGGAAGAGACACATCGATACAGGCAAGGATCAACTGAGTAAGCAAAGCAAGCAATGCATCAACCAACGGTTCGAGCATTTGGCAGGAATGACATTCACAGTGACGGAAGAAGAGAAGGAGCAAAAAAAAAAAAGGCGTTCGTCACCTTTGAGGAGGGCGCGAAGATGCGCCTGACGAGGTCCGCGCTCCAGGCGGCGCCACCGCCGAAGCGGTCGACGGCCTCCCGAACCGACTCGAACGGCGCCGAGGTGTCGATCTCCGCTCTGCCGCAGCCACCCGCCGCGACGGCGGCTGGAGCCGGCGGGCATTCGGCCTCGGAGGTCATGGGAAGGCGGCAGGCGTGGTGGACTGGCTAGGAGAGGATAGGTGGTGGACCGAGGGCGAGGAGTGAATGAGGAACTGAGGATAGGTGGCGGACCGAGGGCGAGGAGTAGGAGCTCGGGAAGACGGGAAAAGTGCGTGGCTTTATGCCCGGTAAGCGAGACGTTGACCGCTCGCTCGAACTAGGAGCCGTTGGCTTGGCCCTCGTTGTGCTTGTGCCCTCGCACCGCACGCACCGAGCAGATTAGACACTGCTTCCGAAAACTAGTGTGGGCATTAACGGTCGAGCACGACGAAGCTGGTGGGTGGGTGGGTGGGCGGGCGGTGATGGTGCTCTCTCTGACAGTCTGACGACGGAGAGGGAGAAGAGGCGCAGAAAAAGCCGAAGAATCAGCTAGACGCCCGTTGCTAGCACGCACACGCACCGCCCTCCAAGAACTACTATAGTACTACGCACGGGGATCGGACGGTCGGAGTGAACTCGGGCGGCGGGCGGGCAGTCCCTCACCGGCGCGGATCACGAGAAACCGGCCCGCTCTGGAAGAAGTATTACTACTCCCTGTCCGTTCGCTTGGGCACAGAAATTTAAGGAAGAAAAAATAAGATATGTACATAAAAAATAAGAAAACATAGAGATAAAAATGTACATTGAAAAGAAAAAATGTATTAGAAAGTAAAGAAAAATAGTTAATTTGAAATAAATATAAGATTTTAGATGAAAAATAATTTGGGACGAAGTTAGTACGTCCGTGGCTCCGTGTCAACGTTTGGGTCTGGCTTCTTCCCTGTCCTCTCGTGAATCAGACCAAAACAATCCAAGAGAAGAGGACGGCACGCGCCTGTGGACTGTTACAAAGATCCGAACGGGGATACAGTAAAACCTATACTTATCGCGAGCATTATGGTAATCGACATTTTGACACTGAATCAGTGGCACTTGACTAAAATAAGGAGTTGTCCGTTGTGCGAAGAGGTGGCTGGGCTCGTCTTGGTTTGGTGGCGCTCCTACTTGAGCGTAGTGGTCCGAGTTTTGCAGCTGCGTGCCGGGTCGCTCGCTGGGGACTGGCCAGTGCCCCATTGGGCATGGCAAATGGGTCTGGCGTACGTGTTTGACCGTTGAGAGAAGCAAGAAAGGCCTCTAGTACATCTGGGATTTGGAGGCTGGATTCTCGGGGCATATATGGGCTCCGAATATTGTCAAAGGCACAAACGATTTCAGCCCATGAAACAAGCAGATTTTGTAAACTTTTTTTTTAAAAAAATGTTTTGCGGGAAACAAAGCATAAGCTTCAAAGTGCAAAGTGAACGTAGTGCTTTTTCCTTATTCCCATCTTCTACTTCTGTCCAAAATGCATTCTAAATTTGATTGATAAAATCTTGTTTCCATGTTCGACTAATAAATGTTTGTACAAAACAAATCATTTTATATATTCTTGTTTTTCTTTTTGAAACACAGTAGATGCTCACGAATCTCTTAATAGTCTAAAATGTGTGCGTTTCGCTGCAAGATAGCCGCGCCACGTCATCCACAAAATTACAGCCGTCCGATCGCTCTACGGGTGAATCTGGATCGTTCAATCTGCTCCGTACTTTTTACATCCGGGCCCTTCCAAAAACAAGCAATTAAATTCGGCCCTTCCACCTCACCATGAGCCTTCTTACTTCTAGGCCCTTCGTAAATAGAAAAATATTTTTTAACCTTCCGTCGGTGCTTCGAGGGTTCACTGGAAGTGAACAGACATATCCCCTCCTCTCTAGAATTTTCACCACATATATAAATGAATGATCATAGTAATAAACAAAAGGGAAAAGAAGAAAGAGTTGACTGCTCCGTTGAGATCTCAGCTTCAGAAGAAGGTAAACCTCTCTCTCCCTAATCCTCTTTCTCTCGATCTGTTGATGGTGACCGCTCCTCCTCCACGATCCTCCTCTCAACTGCTCCCCCAAGCTCGTCGTCACGACCCGCTGCTCGTAGGTCTCCTCCGTTCCGTCCCTCACCTGATCCTCCTCTCAGTTGTTCCCCCAGTTCGTTGTCACGACCCGCCCCACGTAGGTCCTCTTCGTTCCAGGAACCCTTCCTGACCACGTGCGCCACCGAGAGATCCTAGATCTCGGCCTCCCCATGACAAGCATTGGGCATGAGTTCCAATGGAAGCTACTGCGGCATGTCAGCATGACATCTCTCGCCAATCCTTTTCAACCAACATACTGTTTTGCAGTTTAGAAAATAGTTGCATTAGGCGATTTCTGAATATTAAACTTTTACATCCACCGGCACTGGATTATGAAGCTTCTAGTCCATTGCAGCAGACCTTAGCACGCAAGGCATGCTAGGTGTTTGATGAAATGCAAACAACAATTTTTGTGTTGCCGCTGACATCATGTTCAACTTTTGTGCTGCATTATTTAGCTAGGGACTGACGAGTGGGGAGTCTATAATGGTGCTCTGTCGTCCTGCTTGCCTGTTTTTGTTTTTATGCCATTTTGCATTTGGGATTCCAAGCTTTTCCCATTCATGGTGTAGAGATTCTGAAAAAAGCATTGCCTTGCACTATTGCATCTACATCAAGGTCACCATCACCACGACATGTTTCAATCCAGACATATTGTTACTAAACGATGATGCATTGACCTTTTTCCTTTTTTTTTAAATAACAGATTATAGGTGCATTGACCTGATGACCATTGTTTATGTTTGATATTTTGGTCTTTTGCAATGGAATTAACTTAACTGACTTAGATTCACTACTAGATGATATAAAACTAGGAAAACTAGGAAAACATATTTTGGTGTGTCTATATGTTTTTTTTATATATATAAAAATTTAGGTCAGTTTCACTTATAAAGTTATTAGCTTCATTTGTTGTTTATTTAAAACTGGTTTGACAAATATTTGCAGGTAATCAAGACTAGGATCACAACATCATCAAAATAATCTTACTAAGGTAACATACAAATAATCATCTATTTCCTGTCATTTTTGTTAATGTTTTTTCTTCATCCACGTTCATTTTTTAGTATTACATGATATTTTACTATTATATATTTTGTGCATTGTAACTAACATTTTTAAATTATACAAATTATAGAAATGGCTAGACCACGAAATAACAAACGTAAATTATCAAATATTGATGTAAATAAAGATCAGTCTAAGGAAAATAGATGTAAACGACGTAGCCTTAATATACAGAAAAAGTATTCATACTTGACAATTCCAGAGGGAACAATTTACCTATCTCCTGAATATATACAATATCTAAAGAATACCAATACTGAAAGATCATACTTTGGAGTAGCAACTTGTACATGTAAATATTGCGGTGCCTTATTTTGGCCTCAAGAGAGCTTAAAACGTGCAAAAAAATAGAAAGAAAAAGAATTGATTTATACAAATTGTTGTAAGCAAGGAAAGATTGTAATCCCTCCATTTAAAGAGCCTCCAGAGTTTTTATCAAATCTTTTAAAATACAATGGAGATAATCGGTCGAGACATTTCGTTCATAAAATCCGACAGTACAATAGCCTTTTCGCATTTACTTCCATGGCTGCTAATATAGACAAATCAATCAACCATGGAGAAGGATCATATGTATTTCGTATTAATGGTCAAATACACCATCGTATTGGATGTTTGCTTCCAAAACCAAATAACATGCCTAAATTTGCTGAGTTGTATATATATGACACGGAAAATGAAATATCAAATAGAATGCGTGCTTTAAAATCGGATGAAAACAATGTAGATGATATAGATCCTGCAATAGTGAAAGGATTAATGCAAATGTTAGATACATATAATCCAGTGGTGAAAAAGTTTCGTTTTGCTCGAGATTTATTAAAAGAAAATAATGGCATAGACATAAGCATTCGTATAATTGGAGCTGAGAAAAGAGACCCTATTCAATATGAAATGCCAACTACCGATGATCTTGCAATAGTAGTAGTAGGAGATTTAACATTAGATAACTACAAATGTGACATTATAGTTTACAAAAAAGAGCATGGTCTGCAGGAAATATCTATTTTACATCCAGCACTCTTAGCATTACAATACCCATTACTATTTCCATATGGTGAAGAGGTTATCTACTTGGTATCTATTATCAAAACACAAACGATGAAAAAAAGAGACAACGTAACAAAGTAAGCATGCATGAATTTTTCAAATATCATGTACACTATCGACCAGGACAACCAAATCCATATTTATGCTACGGACAGTTATCAAAGCAAATAATAGGTTACAATTTATATCTAGAAATCAAAATAAATTACGAGTTGAATATTTACAAGGAATAGCTGATGCAATTGAAAAGGGATTAATTAAAGGAGACCAAATTGGCAAGAAAATAATCCTACCATCAAGTCACACAGGATGTAGACGATACATGCTTCAAAATTATCATGACGGCATTGCTATATGTCGTGTATATGGACCCCCAGATTTATTTATAACTTTCACATGTAATCCAAAATGGGCAGAAATAGAATCGATGCTATTAGAAGGTCAAAAATACAACGATAGAGCAGATATCATAGTACGGGTTTTTCATATGAAATTAGATTCACTACTAGATGATATAAAACTAGGAAAACTATTTGGACACACCAATGCAATACTATACTCAATAGAATTTCAGAAATTTGGTCTACCACATGTCCATATTTTAGTGTGGCTAGATAAAAAAAATATTGACATAACTATTGATACAATTAATCATTTTATCTCAGCTGAAATACCTGATCCAAAACAAGATCCATTGGGTTATGCTCTTGTTGCTGAACATATGGTACATGGACCATGTGGCGACAAAATTCCAAATTGCCCATGCATGAAAAAGGGAAAATGCTCAAAATTTTATCCAAAACAGTTTCAGGAAGAAACAACATTTGATGAAAATGGCTTTACATTATATAGACGCCATGATACCGGTATTTATATTAGAAAAAATGAATACAACTTAGACTATAGATGGGTTGTTCCATATAATATACACTTATTAAAAAAATATCAAGCTCACATAAATGTGGAATATTGTAATAGAAGTAGAATATTAAAATATTATGCAAATATGTAAATAATAGAGCAAAAGTTATTTTTGAACAGATAAAAACAGGAAATTCTATGGCTATAGATGAAAACGTCGAGGAAATTTATGAAATAAAAGAATATTTAGAATGTAGATACATATGTGAACTAGATGCATTATGGAGATTACTTGGCTTTGAAATACACAGTCATACACCCTCTGTTCAACGTCTGCCTGTCCATCTTCCATTCATGAATAATGTTATATATAAGGAAAATGCCAAACTAAAAAATATATTAGAAAATCCAGACACTCAAAAAACAATGCTAACTGAATGGTTCACAGCAAACAAAAACTATATAGAAGCAAGATATCTAACATATTGCGAGTTCTCAACACAATATACATGGGATGCTAAAAATAAAAGATGGAGTAAACGCACACATGGTAGAAAAATTGGACGTTTATATTATGTTCATCCCATGGAAGGAGAAAGATTTTACTTAAGGATGTTATTAATGATAGTAAAGGGGGCACAAATCTATGATGATATTAAAACCTACAAAGGAATTGTGTATAAAACATTCAAAGATGCTTGTATTGCTCGTGGTTTACTCAACAATGATAATGAATGGTATTTGACCTTTAATGAAGCTGCATCATGGGCATCATCATATCAGTTAAGACAACTATTTATCACAATGCTAATATTTTATGGCATACAAAATGAATGAGATTTCTTTGAGAAAAAATAGAAGTTAATGGTTGACGATTATATACGTCAATTAGAACATAAATATTTTCCAATGCACTACACCATTACTGATGCTGAGTTACGAGACATGTTACGTACTGATTTTGAATATATACTTTCTAAGAATGGTGCACATATTAATATGTTCAATTTACCATCAAAAACATTTTCAGACATAAACATAGATAATAACAGATTAATTGGAGAAGAATTAAGTTATGATATTGATAAATTAGAAGAAGAAGCAAATAACTTATATATGTTTATGAACAATGATCAAAAAAATGCTTTTCATACTATTGTACATACAGTCTTAGATAATAAGCCAGGTTTCTATTTTGTATCGGGATATGGTGGCACAGGAAAAACATATTTATGGAATACAATTGTGTACTACTTAAGAGCTTGAAAAAAAATAGTTTTAACTGTAGCATCATCTGGAGTTGCATCGCTATTATTACCAAATGGCAGAACAGCACATTCAAGATTTAAGATACCAATTGATATAGATGATACTTCGACTTGTGATATAAAACGTGGAACAATACTTGCAGAACTACTTATACAAACATCATTAATTTATTTGGGATGAAGCAATGATGACAAATAGACAATGTTTTAAAGCACTTGATAGGTCACTTAAAGATATCCAAAGTCAAATATATGCCACTGCAAATGAATATCCCTTTGGTGGTAAAGTAGTTGTCTTAGGAGGAGATATACGACAAATTCTACCGGTAATTGAAGGTGGATCCAGAGCACAAATAATTGATGCTACAATTATAAAATCATATTTATGGAGTCATATTAACATACTAAAATTAACAGAAAATATGAGGCTTAAAAATAATTGCAAAAATTCAAATCAATACATTGAATTACAAAATTTTAACAGCTGAATATTAAACATAGGAAATGGATTAATACCAGCAACAAAATGTGAAAACGAACAAGAGCCAACATGGATTACTATACCACGTGATTTACTCATATATACCGATGGACCAAAAATTCGAGCAATTGTGAACACTGTCTATTCAGATTTACTAAACAACTATTTGAATGTAGAATATCTAAAAGAGAGGGCAATACTAAGCCCTACAAATGAAGTGATTGATGACATAAATTCATATATATTAACACTAATCCTAGGCAAAAAAAAAAAGTATATTTAAGTGCAGATAGCATTTCTAAATGTTTTGATACTTGCAGTGGTGTAGATGTGTTGTACCCAATCGAATATCTAAATAATTTAAATGCAAATAACTTTCCTCAACACAGATTAGTACTAAAAGTTGGTGCCCCAATAATGTTACTTAGAAATCTAAACCAAAGTATTGGTTTATGTAATGGCACTAGACTCATAGTAACAAACCTTGGTGATAATGTAATTGAAGCAATTATCATAACCGGTTCAAATATTGGTGATAAGGTATATATACCAAGAGTAAACTTAACTACTAGAGGAGCTAAATGGCCATTTTTACTGAATCGACGACAATTTCCCATAAAAGTTCGCTATGCGATGACAATAAACAAAAGCCAAGGCCAGACTCTAAATAATGTGGGAATATATTTGAAAAAACCTGTATTCACCCATGGACAGTTATATGTAGCAGTATCACGTGTTACAACAAAACAAGGACTTAAAATATTAATTGAAAATGAAGATGGAACTTGTGATGACAAAACGAAGAATATAGTTTACCATGAAATTTTAATTACTTATAGCTGTTATATTGTAGATGAGTACCAAGTTATTATCCGAGATCAATCCTCCTGGGTTCTCTTGCGTGATATGTGTAAGAATTTCAAGGATGTGGGAATTCTATGGCTCAAAAGACGATGAAGGTCTCAAACATCCTGATCTGGTCGTTATTGATGAAAAGGTAAACACCAAACTCTATTTCAAGTTTGATATTGAATATTCATTTACTCTTCTCAAAAACTTATTTCATTATTGGAACTACTGATTTAGAAATTATTTTTGATATTTGTATCACAGAACAACGCTATGTATATGGAGATACCAGCTGAAACTGCTCTAGTATTGAGAAATAAGCTTGAAGAAGGAAAAGTTGTAATCATGAGGAAATTTCTGGTGGAAAAAGCAAGAGACATTTATAAAGTGGTGTCAGGTGCATATATGATTAAACTAAACAGAAGGACCGAGATTATTCCAGTGGATCCAGAGCCTCCAGCATTCCCAAAATATGTATTTACACTCACCCCCTTTGAAGACCTCGAACAGCACAAAAATAAGACTCATAAATTCCTAGGTAATATAAAAATATATGTTTTGTTTCTTTCAATTATATAAGAATCAAATTTTATATTTCTGTATCATTCTATTTCAGATGTTATTGGACAAATTTCTGCAGTTTCCATTGCAGTAAAGGTTCACACAAAAGCAGGGAAAACTAAAATGAAAAGAATAATCAAATTGAAAAACCTTAGGTAAATAAATAGTACAGTACTGTTTACTTTTAATACATATTAGATTCTGATTGCATGGTCTCTTTTTTAACTATAGTGGATAGATTGTTGAGCTATCGCTACGGGGAACAAGAGCTATAGAATTTAATGGTGAAATTGAAACTATTATCGCAGTCTTTGTTGGAACTCTTTATAAAGGATATAGGGGAATGCAATCGTTTTTAAGTGGCACAACTGCATGCCGCTGGTGCATCAACAATGCAGATATTCCAGAGATTGAAGAATTTTTACAATGTATGTGACTCATGTAACTTTTAATTTTTTATCTTATCCAACCATTAGCTATTTATTACTCTATAATATTCCAACCCAAGATAAGCAACCACAATAATTATACCCGCAGGTTACCGGAACAGGAAATACAACCTGTTCAGCATATTGAACTAAAAGATGACGAAGGCACCCATCAGACCATACAAAAGACTCTTGATGAACTAAGAGACCTAGACCCTTTTGAGAATCTTGTAAGGAAGAATCTACATTATTTTTCATATCTGTTCACAATTCCATTTAATGAAATGTAATTCTTCTCGACAGGGCCAAACATTTGAGTGTACTGTCACAGTTACAAAATTATGTGAAGGTGAGACCTGGTACTATCCAGCATGTAGATTGTGTTACTCAAGGTTTCTTACCAACAGGTTTTCCTTCAAGTGTACCACAGATAATTGCAAAAGTACTACCTTTGATAACACGTATGCTCTCTCTCTCTCTCATATTAATTCTCATATATATATATATATATATATATCTTTTTTCTTCTCCTTTTACAGATATAAACTTTGCTTAATCTGTAGTGATGGAACATCTGAACTTGAATTCGTCGTTTTTGACCAAAGAGCTCAGTTTCTTATTGGGAAACCAATAAGTGAGTTAGAGAAAAAGTATGGCATATTTGAAATACCCCTAGAAGTACAAGCCTTGGTTGGACAAACATTTACATTCATTGTCCGGATTTCTGCAAAGAGAAGCATCGAGAATCCAACTCCTTCTTTTGAAATAATCAGAACCAAAAAAACACATGGAAAGCAATTAGATGCACCACCTTTCCAAGTACCACGAGAAAATAACAGTTCCAAGGGTGAATCATCTATCAAGATAAACCGCAGACCATTGATTCCAATAAAGTCAAATCAAATTGCAGAAGAGGTAACTTGAAATTTACTACACATCTAATCTAAAATAAATAACTATATTGCATTAAACTTTGTAAAAAACTTTTGTCTTTCAATTTTACAGAATACATCAAAAACTTTCATTCAAAATGATAGTCAGCTTGACCCAATGGGATATTGAAAGTTCAGAATAAGTGCAAACTGTTATGTTGCTGTTTATTATTGAAAAACACAATTCTGTTTAATGTGTTTAATTTTCTTAAGCAGTACTCACCCACAAATTACTATGTTCTATTATAATATTCTTTTTTATTAAAAAGGTATTGCTCCTTTACATACCACTTTAATCTCTAAGGCCTGTATTTTATTATAGTGATGACACCAACATAAATAAATCAAGGGCGAAAAGATCATTTCCTGATAAAGAAGGTTCAACAGTACCCAAAAAGCAAAAGCACTAAGGTATAACTCCTGACTTCTGTTTCCTTTTTTTTTTTTTTTTTGAACTGTGGACCTTTCGCCGCTATCTGCCGCGTCCATGGCTTGCAGTTCAGTATTAATGGACGAGTCTCTACGGCCCAAATCCAAATCCACCCCTGCCAACCATCTCAAAGCTGCAGCATCCCGTCCTCGCCCTCTTTATATCAAGCTTGACCTGGTGGAGCCGTGGGGCTAAGCTGACATGCACCACATCGAGCTTGCCGTCAACATCCCTATTAATATACCCTACTACAACAAAACAACCTGAAATCTATTCGTCACTATTTTTGCTTCAGTTTTTCAATCAAAGCGATCATAATTGAGTTAAAGAGATAAATGAGAATTTAGATGAACTTATCACTGAGAATTCAAATGAAAAGCATATAGTGCCAATACGTGTGTAATAATGCTTCATCTGTGCTTACTATAAATCCAAATAGGGTTGTGCAGGTTAGGCATTTATTCTAATAACAACCATAATAGACGCCCATCTTGCTTTGCAAAAATCTAGCATGCTATTTTTTGAGCTTTGACAAAATTGGCCCTGCTACAATCGCAGTCAATGATTAAAGATAAAGTTCATCTATCTTCATTTATCTTCAGTAAAAACACATATATTACATACTTGAAACCTAGCACTTACTTACTGCCAATCTGTATAATACATAAAGGCTATACAGATTATGAATAATTATTAGTTCTCACTTCTCATATGATGTATACTACTCCATACTTCTTGGTTCAAAAATTTGTCACTATTTTGTAACTCCAATAGTTAAAAGGTATTTTAGGAATGAAAAAAAATAGTGTATACTGACATCTATAGTGCCCAACATCTGATAATTCGTAAATTAACACAATATGAGTATTCAAATGTTGTTGACCTCACAATCCTGATTTCCTATTGATTCCTTTACTATTAAAAGAGCCGCTACATCTCTATTAGCAAATCAATGGATATTTAAAAAGTTGCTGACCTCACAATCATGATTTCCTAATTATTCCTTTACTGTCAAAAGAGCCTCTACATCTCTATTAGCAAATCAATAGAAACTATAATTTTTGTAACATACTAAAAGTTTGGGCTTTAAATGGCGTCAAAGTCTGTATTGCTATATGCTACTATTTGAATATGAGACTGCAAGTGATATATATATATATATTTTTAATTGTGCAGGTTATATGGGTATTGCTATAACCTCAACACGCCTGGAAGTCAACTTTTTTTGTCCATGTCTAACTGTTTAGAAATGATGATCAAACATTTCATATTTTGCACAGATTTATCACAACTCATTCGACTAGCTCCAAGAATAGAGTTGTTATTAAATCTGTGGTATTTTGGTGTAAATATATGTTCAATCCTCAACTCTTTTAGCTTAGCTCATCACTCACGACTGATAGACTTGTTACAACACTTTTGTCTAACATATGTAATATAATCAAATATTCAACAACTATGTCGTTTACAATCTGCGAAGACTTCAATTATACAACATTACAACAAGATAACAACGGGTTAATCCGTAAAATACAACTTCAGCGCAGCAACGCTGCGCAATTTTTCTAGTCTATATCTCTATGAACATCAACTAGGGACTGAACACATCAGTTATATATTATAATTTGTTGCTTTCACATTACACCACTATATTGTTTTTTAACTCTTATGCTTATATCCTGTTACATTGTGATGAAGCTTACTGCAGTGTCATGAAGGAAATAGGAAAATGTACAAAATGGGGTGCGTTTCAATGGGAATTGGTTCAACAAACCCTGGAAATGGGAAATCATGAACTCAGCTCGTTGAACTTCCGCGTTTCTGGATCTTAAATATTAACGCTGGTTTGTACGATGAACCTGTTGGGTGCACATGCACCAACGCTTAATAAAGCACTACTTAGTTTACAATAAAACGATCGAAATTTCACAATATATTCAGTTTGCGTGATTATGTTGATCCAAAGATATGCACCCCCAGTAGTCTCTCTCTCGCTTTTGGCGTGTTATCCTAACACAATCTTTAATCAAGAGTGATACAATCATAACTCAATTAACATAATGTTCTATTACACACCCACGGTGTGGGGAACTTGTTGTATTTATATCTTGGTGTCGTCTTTGACTAAATTATACTCCCCCTAGTTTAAAGATAACTTTGACCAATTCTTATTCAAAACTAATTTAAATGTGTAAAATTAAAAAATATATTTTAAAAATCTTTTATGATAAATCAAATTATAACAAAATATAGTATGACATTTTTTATACTTTTTTTGAATAAAATGAATAGTAAAGCTGACGGTTCAAGTGTAAATGCCGACAACCATATTATTTAAAAACGAAGGGAGTATATCTGTCGATTTCGTAGAATTGACTCTAATAAAACACAATTTTAGAATAAAGGGAGGAGAAGTTTGGCAGTGGGCTGGCTGGGCCGCGAGGTGTTGCCGCCATCAAGACTGATACTAGAATAGAATATTGAGTAACGAAGCAGCAAGTACGGGGAACTAGCTGGGAGTTAGTTTCTGGTAGGTCAATCGGATCACCTTCATCTCAAGCCCGCCGAGCAAAACCGGGCGGCTCCTGCGATCAGTTGCCGGCGTTCGTCATGCAATAGCAGCAGATCAGGTCGGTTAGTTAATTAGTTCGGCAGCTACAAGCTTCTTCTCACACTCTACACGCCATTCATCTCGATTTTTCCTACCTACCGCTGCAGCAGGAAATCCTGAAGCAAGCGTCGCACGCCAAGTCAAACTTCGTCACACACTATCAACTGACGAATGCATCTCTCTGTCCCGTTTCATTTTTTTAAGAAATAAAACTTTAGGCATCGGCAGCTCTAGCTACGCAGTTTGCTTGCTATACTGACTACTGAGTCGTGACGGCGTCAACTCTGAGTCGCTATATAAGCGCATCTGCACTAGCTTGTCCCCAGCATACTCGAATCAGTAAACAGAGCTCGATCAGCATACTAACCACCGGCCGGTTAATTAGTTATCTAATTAACGTGCCGCGGAAGCTTGTTGTGTTAAGGTAGGGGTACCACAGGGCATGGCTGCTTCTTCGGCTCGTTGCTTCGCGTCTGTCGCGGCAATGGTGGCGTTTGCTCTACTAGTCGCCACGCCAAGCGGCGCGCAGCTGCTTGACCCGCACTTCTACGACAAGGCGTGCCCGGCGGCGCTGCCCACCATCAAGAGGATCGTGGAGGAGGCCGTCGCGGTGGAGCCGCGCATGGGCGCCTCGCTCCTGCGCTTGCACTTTCACGACTGCTTCGTCAACGTGATCCTCCTTATTTGCACTTCCTGCATTTCATCCATGCATTTTTTTGTGTACACACAGCCACACACGATGATTTACTTAATAAAAAAAATGATAATGATGTGTTATGATATTCATTCGATTCAAGGGGTGTGACGGGTCCATCCTGCTGGACGACACGCCGTTCTTCACCGGCGAGAAGAACGCCGCGCCGAACGCGAACTCGGTCCGTGGCTTCGAGGTGATCGACCGCATCAAGGCCGCCGTCAACGACGCATGCAGGGGCAACGTCGTCTCCTGCGCCGACATCGTCGCCGTCGCGGCCCGGGACTCCATCGTCGCGGTAAGGTCATCCGTCGCCTGCTCTCTAGTCTCTCTCTACTCCTTCATATGCACGCAATTCAAAACTAGCACTACAAACCAGAGATGAGATTGATTAGTAGATTATTTTCGATAACTTTGCTGCATTGCGTGTGCGTGCGTGCAGCTGGGCGGGCCGTCGTACGACGTGCCGCTGGGTCGGCGGGACTCGCGGACGGCGAGCCAGGCGGCGGCGAACACCAGCATCCCGGCGCCGACCTTCAACCTACCCCGCCTCGCCTCCAGCTTCGCGGCGCAGGGCCTCTCCGTGCAGGACCTCGTCGCGCTCTCGGGCGGCCACACGCTGGGCTTCTCCAGGTGCACCAACTTCCGGGACCGCCTCTACAACGAGACCGCCACGCTGGAGGGCTCCCTCGCCGCCTCACTGAGGGCGGCCTGCCCGCGCACTCCCGGCAACGGCGACGACAACCTCGCGCCGCTCGACCCCACGCCGGCGCGCTTCGACGGCGCGTACTTCGGGTCCCTGCTGCGGCGCGGCGGGCTGCTGCACTCGGACCAGCAGCTGCTCGTCCCCGGCGGCACCGACGCGCTCGTCAGGTTCTACGCCGCCAACCCCGACGCGTTCAGGAGGGACTTCGCGGGCGCCATGGTCAGGATGGCCAGCATCAGCCCGCTCACCGGGACCAGCGGCGAGATCCGATACGACTGCAGGAAAGTTAACTACTGATAATGATCCTGAAGTTCACTGTGCTTGTTGCGCTTCGAGCGCCAGAGCTGGTCCTGCAATCTGTGCATCGTCGTGCCAACTGTCCAAGGGGGTGCTAATTAAAAACTATAAAGTTCTCGTCGCGTCATCTGCGTTTATTTATTTTAGTTTGCTTAGCTTGTTACCAAGAGTGATCCAACAACGTGTAGGTTCGTTTGTTGTGTACGTTGTTCACATTTGATTGTATGGGTTTTGCATTGCAAGGGATACAAAATAGTGTTTCATTCGGGCGGTGTTTTCTTTCTAGTGATTTTTTTACTCTGTTTAATGATTCGTGAGTGGTCTATTAACCTGTACACTCTCAAGTAGTACCTCTTTTCATTAATTTGAACTAGTAAGCATCAATAATTTAATAATTTAAAAATAGAGAGAGTATTAAATAACTGCATACCTATAGATTGGTTTGAGTGTGATAAATCATTTTTGCGTTCTGTATGCATGTCAAACCATGGTTTACAAAACTGGTAAAACCGGAGCAGTCCAGTTTCTAAAACTTATAGGTTTATTCTAAAAATCGAGCCATGTTACTGTAGTAAAAATATTTTCGGTCGGCTTCCTTGGTTTATCGATATGGTTTCCTCGATTCGGTTTTTGGCAGGTTTTTCGGTAATTGAAACCCTGATGTCAACAAGTCAGCAACAACAGGGTATGTTTGACTTTGATGTTGAAGATGTGAAAAGAATGTTCCTTACACGCATTGTAAGCTTAGCAGTCACAAGTTTTATATTTCGACGACAACTTTGCCGTTGGTTTGGTTTTGGTAGGCGTAACAACAACATGCATGGGTACATACATAAGCGAGACGGGAAGGGAGAGAGACTTCATCATCCAAGAAGTCATGGTGTCAGGTCTTCAGCTCAACTTATTGATGACAGAGTGCCATCTAATGTCATCATGCATCAAAACAAATAATCGGAAAATACAATATACAGAACCAGATACTATTACGTTGTATAATAAGCTTTCACGTTGCAGTAGACTTATTATTGGACTCCCCTGTACTACGCCGGGCGGCCAAAACGAAACGTTCCAGGGTGCGCCACACCTGGCACGATTCTCATTACCATCAATCAGTTCACTCTGGAGCAGGTGAGTCTGATCTGCCCCTGGTTCCCGGTGAGCACGCCGATGCTTCCCATGCGCACCATGGCGGCGGCGAAGTCGGATCGGAACTGGCCAGCGTTGGTGGCGTAGGTGCGGACGAGCGCGTCTGTGGCGCCGCCGCTGAAGAGCTGCTGGTCGGAGTGGAGCACGCCGCGCTGCGACAGCAGGCCGCCGAAGAAGGCGCCGTCGAACGCGTTGGGCGTCGCCGGGTCCATCGGCGCCAGGTTGCCGTCGCCGCCGGACTGCGGGCAGGTCACGCGGAGCGAGGCCGCCTCCGACGCGTTCAGGTTCGGCTCGCCGTAGAGGCGGCTCCGGAAGTTGGTGCACTGCGCCTGGCCGACCGTGTGGGCTCCTGCACGAGAACGTACGTGTACGTCAAGGACGCTCCTGTATGTGTGTGGGTCACTACGTTTGTAACTTGGCGGCATTGCGAGTCATTTCAGTCAACGAAGCATGTGAAGTACTACTAGTAGTTACTAGCATGCACACCTGACAGTGCAACCATGTCGGTGGTCGTGAGCCCCTTCCTGGCAAAGCCGCTGATGAGGTTGGGGAGGTTGGCGCTCGGAGTAGGGAGATCGCTGTTGGCCAGACTGAGGCTCGCGGTGGTGGAATCCCGCCGCCCCATCAGCACGGTGTACGGAGGCCCCCCAAGCTGCAAAAGGCCGGAAAACCAAGCTTGATAAACACGCTCGGAGGAGGGAGATCCTGCAGTTCAGCAGCGATCGATGAATCGGTCGGTCTCATATATATATATATATATATATATATATATATATATGCACGTACGGTGACTGTGGAGTCTCGCGCTGCGACGGCGAGGATGTCGGCGCAGGAGACGGTCTGCGGGCAGACGGCCTCGACCTGCGCCTTGATGCTGTCGACGACGTTGAACCCCCGCAGCGAGCCCCTGTTGGGTAAGGAGCCCTGCTCCCCGGTGAAGTTGGCCGTGTCGGCGAGCAGCACCGACGCGTCGCATCCCTGGACGAAGCAGTCGTGGAAGTGGAGCCTGATGAGCGACGCCCCCATGCGCGGGTCCCTGGTCACCGCCGCCGTCACGGCGCTCCGGATCGTCGGCAACGCCCTCGGGCACGACGCGTCGTAGAAGGTCGCCGACAGCTGCTGCTGCTGCTGCGCCGACGCCACCGCGGCCAAGCACAGCAGCAGCAGGATGACATGACCAGGAATGAAATTAGCGAGAGATGCTGCTTTAGCCTTAGCCATGGTGTGTCGGTTCAGTATCCTCTCGACGACGACGACGACGACGACGCCGCGTATATATCAGCTACCGGCCGGGTCTCCGTCTCGCGTCTCCCCCACACAGACTACTACACTGGCGAGGCGAGTTATCCTGCAGAGTGGAGTGGACTGGTGCCGCGTTGATTACCGTACGCCGTCTCCTCGCGTGAGCTGCTGCTAGCTAGCGGAAAAACAAGGACAAAATGCCCCAATGCTAGCTGCTGTCCTTTACCTCTGCTTCATCGATTCTCTGTCCTGCCCTGCAGGCGATGCATCGCCGTTACGACAGCGTTGGCGACCAAAATTAACATTACGGAAGAACAGAAGAATCAACGTGTAATTAACTCCTTAATTGTGAAGCCTGCTAGGCCGCGAATGATCGACTCCTCCTCCTAGTATACTAACAGTGCATGTCTACTCCATCTATTATTAAAATTATTATCATTACAATAATAATTTGGTTATCTTGTATCGTAACTATGTTATTATATAACATATATACTTTTTTTATTTTGCAAAGGTTATATAACATATATACGGAAAGAACGTGTGCGCGCAGTCCAATTTAGCGCATGATAGCGATCCCTTAACGTACCAAGTATCCCGCTGAAAATTGGTAGGGAACCACATGCGCGTGTCTATCTGAATTGATGATATCTACGTGCTAACACACGAATAAAACTGTCGTTTCATATATCTTTCCGTATGCAATTTGCTGTAGCCATACAAACCCGTCAGTTTCCGTCTCTTTCTGTCCCCTGCAGCTAGGCTGCCATGTGCCAGGTCGATCGGCGATCAGCAGTCCCATTAACGACGAACATCACTGATCACATTTAGCTGGACAGCTTAACAAGAAAAGCAAGACGCCATAGATCGGTAAGGACCCGACCTACTCCTGTGCTTGCTTGCATGGCGGCACATGCGTGGATGGGATCGATGGGCGTATCGCCGTCGGCGTCGGCGCCAATGGGTGCCCACCCCAAACCTGTACCGCTTGATTGCGTCGTAAAGCGCCATGACAACCTCTGCTCATCCAAAGGATTCAAGAACGGGAACGGGGAAACATACTTTGCTTAATTTCCCCCCGTGATTCTCATCATCATCGTGTAGTAACTGCGATGCGCGCTGTCATATTCCTCCTCCTCAAGCAAAAATCGGGCCTTAGTTCTCTGGCCCAATACCTTATAGCCCATCAAACAAACAAAATCAGTTCCTGGCCCAGTAACCACTCAACCGACACTCCGTCTTATCACACATTCACAGGTTGACACAGTTGCTGAGTCCCCTTCCGCCACGCCGTCGCCGATGGCCGCCGCCGCGACGTCGTCGTGGCTTCTCCGCAGACCAATCTCCTCCGCTATCAGACTGAGGCGCGCGAGCCCTAGACCCCTGCGCTCCGCCCTCTGGTATTCCTCCTCCGCTTCCACCTGCGCCACCGACGCGCCGCCGCCGTCTCCCTCTCCTGACACTTGTGCCGGCGATGGTGGCGGCGGGATGAGGTGGGAGTCCACTTGGAAGAAGAGGGTCGTGCTCCGCGTCGGCTACGTAGGCACCGAGTTTCGAGGTTGTATTCATTTCCTCCCCCGGGAACGGGTTAAATTTGATCTGTTGTTTTGAGGGATTGAAATGCGATGGGCTTTTTTTTTTCTCCGCAGGTCTCCAGAAACAGAGGGAGCTCAGCGTGGACTCGAGTAAGCACTAGACTTTTACGCTCCTACTTTGTGTGTTCTGAGTTCTTAATTTTGATAAATTTGTTTTTTGGGGGGCCTGCCTAGTGCAATTCCACACACAAACATTGCAAGTGGTATGTGTGCTGGTTGTGCACGGTAGCTTAGTAATGTTACTCCGTTGCTGCATGGAAGTAGGTCCGTACAATTGAACTCCAATGCTTGCCAGTTGTTTCGAAAGCCCTTGTATAGCGATGTTTTATAATCCTACAACAAACGATGATTGCGAAAGGTTGTACCTATCTGCCATGGCTGAGAGCACAACTATATCATTCACCATGAGCAAATAGGCTAATAGAAAATCATGAAGCTCTTTAAGTTATCCCTGCTCCTTTCTTGGATGTTCCTAAATGACACCGTACCTGATTATTTTTGCCAGTTTTGTTGTTCTGACTCAGCAGCAGCAGATCTCGATTGATCCCTCTGATCTCATTCTGCAGCCATTGAGTCAGTCTTAGAGTCTGCCATTTTCAAGGCAGGGGGCATTCTTGAGAGTAATTATGGAAAACTGCAAAAGGTGGGGTGGGAGAGGAGCAGCAGAACAGATAAAGGGGTAGGCCTCTAACAATTTACCTATTGAATTTGTTATGATAATTATGTTTTTTTGTTGTCTAACAAAGCTTGTATACATGCTTAGAATTAATTAATTTCAGGTCCACTCATTGGCCACGATGATCTCCCTTAAAATGGAGATACCTGATAGGGCGTGGGAGAATGATCCTGATGGAATTGCTCTTGCTAGTTTCATCAACTCAAATTTACCAAAGAGTGTCAGGGTTTTTAGTATCTTGCCTGCGCAAAGGTAAATTGTTTTCTTAGTTTTACCGAAGAAACAACTGACACAATATCAGTCATTGAATTATTCCTAAATCACTTTTGTGCTCATGACATGGTGTGCGTTGAATTTTAGGAATTTTGATGTAAGGAGGGAGTGCTTATACAGGGAATACTTTTATCTTCTACCTGCTGATATTATTGGAATTAAAGATGGTTGTAGCTTGGAAGAAGCACAAGAGCACTTGTCAGAGTTCAACAGCATTCTGAAAACCTTTGAGGTACATGCCTATTTTCTCTAATAAATCTGCTTGGTTTATTTTGTGCAGAATTCTGCAAAACAAATGGGCCTCTTTCATCAATTCTATTATAAGAGACACATGTTTTGGGAGAATTTAAGCACAGATAAGTCATGATGATATAGTTCATTAAAGCATGAGTTTGTATGGATAAATTTGCAAATTGACAATTGCTCAGTTGGTTAGAGCCTCCAGATGTGAGTCTTCCCACCAGGGTTCAAATCCCCGTCTGCACAATTTATGGAACAAACAAACCACTCCACTTGTATCCCGTTTACTCGGTCTGATTCGACATGTTGTGGGTGGGCCCTCATGCAAGGGTTGAGGCCTGAACCACAGGGTAGCCCATGTTGTGAGCGGGCCCTCATGCTGGGGTTAAGGCCTTAACCACAGGGTAGCCTGGGTGAGACCAGGTTTGTGGATTTTCTCGACCGGAGAAGGTCCTGGGGGCCACCAGTCAAGTTTTCTGTATGGATAAATTACATGAGGGTCATAAAATTTGTCCAGCTGATTCACGAACCTGAGCCTTGAATTTAATCGGCATATACCTGAATTGCTAAGGTCTGCCAGCAATCTCTCAATACACAGATAAATGACTTCCAGTTCCTTTCAGACCAAAGTGAATGTGCAGAAATAAGATTTATGTGACAGTAATAAAGTGGGGACAGCTAGTTTAATGTACTCTCTGCATAACAGTTCCAAGACAACTACTGCCTAGACCTGATGCAAATTTATAGAACCTTTGCCCAAAGGATAGTGAAGGTTCTTAACCCTTTTCAATATGCAATCCAAATAGATGCTGAAGATTTTCTCGTTTTGAATATGCTCCCTTTCGTCCCAAAATTTATGTTGGGTATAGCATTGGTGCAAATAGTACCCTGAATTGCCTTAAATATTTGTTAGTATTATACAATACTAATAAAAAAAAATGTGATCTTGCTTATCCAATTGTGTGTACTGCTTCACAATGCTGTCTCTCCTACTTGTAGGGTAACCATCCATTTCATAATTACACTGCCCGTGCCAAGTATAGAAAGGTTCTAGCAGGAAGCCACAGAAGGGTCAAAGGAATGAGTTCGACCTTAAAGCCTATGTCCACTGAAATGGGTAATGAGGAAAGCTCTGACGAGAGCACGACTCCAGATCTGCATGAAGACCTGACTATTTCATCAATCGATTCTAATGGATTAGAATACAATGATATGAAGGACGTTTCTGAACTTTATGAGAACAGAGTCCAGATTCAAGCTAGGTGGCTGCATGAACCTGATGAAAGCGATAGATTAAGTGCTTCACATTTCAGAGATATCATCACCTGTTCCTGTGGCGAGTTACAAGGGTCATCAGGAATTCAGTTTGTAGAATTGACCATATGTGGAGCATCTTTCATGCTGCATCAGGTATGTGAAATATGTCACAAAGCCATTACTAATGTGATGTTTTTCTGTGATTGATAAGAGAACCAAATTCCACAAGATTATTTCGAAAGGGTAAGTTTGTTGTTAGGAGTATGATATGATCCTTAGATCATTTGTAGTAACTCCACCAAAGCCTTCCAACATGACATACTTGCAGGAAGGGTCTACTAGCTAACAATAACTAAACGTTGTTGCTGGCTTGATTCTTGCATCAGCTCCTGCAGGCTTGGTTACTGTTACTTCTTTGGTGCACCTGCTCTATTGGTTGTTAGTGGCCAATTACTAATATTGTTTTATGCACGCAGCAGTTAAATTTTCACAGCAGTGCTTATTCTTTTCCTTGACTGCAGATCCGGAAGATGGTTGGAACTGCAGTGGCAGTGAAGCGTGGATTATTACCCAAAGACATCATAGATCTGTCCCTTGCAAAGTTTTCTAGAATCGTCCTACCAATAGCCCCTTCAGAAGTTCTGATCCTTAAAGATAACAGTTTCCACACAAAGAACCGGGAAGGAAGAGTTGTCCGCCCAGGAATCGAGTCGTTGAACAAATCAGTGGAGGTTAAGAAGGGGGTCCAGGAATTCTACAGGGCGGCTATCGTGCCTGAGCTAGTAAAATTCTTGGATCCATCTTTGCCTCCTTGGAAAAAATGGGTGGAGAACCTTGACCAGTTCACCGGCATACCAGATTCACAGTTGGATGAAGTCAGGGAAGCCTATAGAGTATGGAAGGATGCTTATGACCAGGTAAAGATGGCTCGAAAGAGCGGTAGCAGCTTCTAACTTTTCTTCACTACCAAGATGCTCGACGAATGAACGGGATTGAATTCATGACGATGTATTTTCTCTTCCCACCGTTTCCACCATCACCATTTTTGGAGGAGTCGTAGTGTTAGTTGTTTCAGGTTCCATACAGAGCAATTATATCAGACCAAAACGACAACCTGCGGATTGGAAGGACTACTTATCGACTGGTCTAGTGGGCAACCGACCTTCTCTGTTAACTAGACTAGTAGATTATAGTACTACCAGTAGTACATCAGCCCCACTGCACATCTGGATGTAGTTCACTACTCACGTTCCCTGGAGCCAAACAACCCTGCAGTTGATCATCAGACGTCGTTTGTCCATCCAGAGTTCATATCATTCGTACGGTTCCATTCCAGACAACGGACGCACAGTTCATTTTCTGTGATGGTTTCACGTGGGATGATCCCGGCCGGCCCGGCGCTTGTATTAACTGAACGTCTCCTCAGTCCGTCAGCATACGAATGACGGGTGCAGTGCAGCGGAGCAGAGCAGAGCAGAGCAGTGCAGTGCAGAGCTCCGCTCCCTAATTGTCGCCTCACGCGCAACAAAACAGGCTGCGCTCGCGCGTCTGGCCAAGACAGGCTGATCGTCATCTATCTGGGGGCGATGGAGGAGGACGACGCGCGCGATTCCCTCTCGTGAGGCCGCTCTGGATGGAGCTGGAGGTATTGTGTTGTGTGGTTGGTCTGGCTCTGGCGCCCAGGTGAAGGCACGGCGCGGCGCCGCCCCCCCCCGCCCCCCCCCCCCCCCCCCCCCCCCCCCCCGCCCCGCGCGGCGTGGGGAGGCGACAAGGCTAGCTGACCGGTCGCGTTGGCTGCCTCCGTCCTCGGGTTGGCTGTACTGGACTGGACACCGCCGTGCCCGCATCTCTCATCTCTGTATTGTATGATGAACTGGCCCGCGCGCGGCGTGGACGACATGACGTGCTCTGCCGCCTCCATCCGCGCTTGCGCCCGGCCGGTCGGTTGTCCCTTGTTCGCGGGCGACTTGGATGGATCGTCGATCTGTCACGAGAGCGTTGTAGCGACGCGCTGATATGATGCGCAGCTACGTACGAACATGCATATACTAACCTATAGCAGTGGGGATGGGGATGGCTCTTGTTGGCTGCGTGCTCCCCCCGTGTTCCCCAAAGAAATGGCACACACGGGCGGAGCAGCTCGCCTGGGATCTCGTCTCGTGTGGTCTCAGCTCAGTACGACGGACGGATGGTGGCAGATTGGCAATCGAATCCGTCCATCTCTCTGCTGCTGGGACGACGACGACGACGTGCGTGGTGGTGGTGGTGGTGGTGGGGGAGGGCGCGTGGGTGAGAGCGACGGCGCCGCGTCTCTCTCTCTGGTTTGTTGCGAACGAGGAATGACCGCGCCCCGATCTCTGGGGCTTGGATCCCATTGGTCGACTTCCTGCCTTCTTGGAATCCGTGGCTACTCTCTCTCTCTCTCTCTCTCTCTCTCTCTCTCTCTCTCTACCAGATCACATGCATTCCGGTCCATGATCTGATCGACGACGCGTGAAGTTTTTGGGCTCCATGTTTTGCATTTCGGAGGCACTGTTTCAGAGTGATGTAATAAGCCAATGGGGACTGCGCCCTGCCGAAATTTCCTTGCATTTTTTGCCTTTATTGCCTTAGGCTACATATAATAAACTATCAGGCCGGGGCCCCTAGTGCACCACCACCACCACCACTACTACTACTACTACACAGGGATACTAGTAATTAGCTAGAGGTCCGGTGCTACTTCACCGGCTAGCTACGCGCTTCTTCCTTCACCGGATCAAGAGCTAAAGCATCTCGCGACCGGTAGAAGAGATCGAGATTATATTATAACAGGAGGGCGAGGAGGGAATTTATAAGAGAGATTGAGGAAGAATAAGCAGGAACAGATTATGCAACTGTGCTGATGAGAGAGAGAGATGCTCCATCATCATCATCGATCAGGACGCGGTTGTGTTGAGACGAAGACGACGGAGGCTGCTGGAGTTGTTTGCCTGCGCTGCTCGATCTGCGCTAAAATACCTCACTCCTCGTCGTGCTCGCTGCTGCCCTCGGAGCAGTTCCTTATGGCCTGCAGGACGGCCTGCTTCACGACATGCTCGTCCACGTTCTCCACCACGTTCTGCACGGCACAGAGTCGTATATGCCAAAATCACACATCTCGTCCACGGATGCTTGAAAACAAGAAGCACGAGATTGAATTTGGTTAGTACCTCCCCTCCAACCGCTTCGAGGCGGAAGCTATCGTCCGCGCACGACGCGGTGGCCTCGAGGACGCTGAGTCCCAGCTCGTCGAAGGCTTCGAGGACGGAGACGAGCAGCCCAGGGCAGGTCTTGTCGGAGAACACGTTGATGAGGAATCCGCCGCCGCCGCCGCCTTCGCCGCCGTGCCCTCCTCCTCGTCCTCCTAGGGTTTCCACGGTCACCTACGTACATCGAAATTTCGCCCATCATCATTGGTCCGTCGGTCAAAGCTTAACTGTATAATGCGCAGACAAGCGCGAGAGATCAAAAGCAGTAGGCCATGCGAGTCGTTGATGCTACTACGTACAACATACGTACCATACGGCCCTACTGTGAATACTGATGACGACTCAACACACACGGACCTCGCGCTCATTGATTGGTTGTTGTGGCATGTGAACTGCTGGGTACGAACACGATTACTGCTTTTAGTAATACTGCTACGAAACAAAGCATCGTGTTTTCGTGTGTGCATATATGATGCATGATGGGTCCTCATTTCTGTGGCTTTATCTGTATATAAACCCTTACAGTGTATCACCTGCCATATAGACTACAATAACTAACTACCTTTATATTTAGGCGTATAGAAATAATTTATCAATAATCGACGTTTTCTTGTTGTTGTTGTTGTACCGTCGGGTAGGAGGAGTTCTGTCGGAGCGCGTTCTGCGCGCAGGCGATCTCCTGGTTCAGCCTCACAACCTTCTGCTTCAGCTCCTTGATGTACTCCGACGCGTCCATGATTATAGACGTGTTGCTCAACTGTACATGTATATATCAAGAGGACTCATCAGTTCATTTTATAAGGGCGCGAAAAAAGAAAGAGAAGAGAAGAAGATAGACTGCTGCAAAAGGGAGATGTGCATTGAATTTCGATACATAAAAGAACAGAGCAAATCAAAGGGTAATAAGCACGATGAGGAAGAAGCAGAAGAAGGCCGGTGATGGCGGCTGTACTACGTACAGCATGGGAGTGGGTGATGGAGCGCAGGATCTTGAGCTTCTCCTGAAGAGCAGCCGCCGTCTTCTTGCGTTCCCTTGACATCATCTCCCGCGCGCGGTCCCTCCTCTCGCACAGCGATTGATGAGAGAGCGCGAGCCCAGTTAATGGAAGCGAAAGAAAGAGGGTGGGATAGTTGTGGGATCGAGCAAGCAGCACGTTAGCTTAAATGTTGCTGGAGGACCAAGAAGCCTCGCTTATCTATATAATAGTGATGTGCTGTGGTCTTCCGGCCCTGTGTGGTGGGGCAGTGGCCGCGCTCACGTGATCTTGTTGTTGTTCTGTTGTTATCCTCTCCTACTAGCTTCACACGTAGTGGTACATATATATATTCTCCTCTCTTCGTCTCTGGAGTGAAGTGAATTGAAACGGGAAAAACCAAGGGAAGAAGCCAAATCTCTACTACATCTGTGTTCTGAAATTTTATAACCATTGATTTTTAACGTAATCATATCTTTGAACGCCTGTTTCATTCAAAAATTAGTTCAAATATATAAAATTTTAACTTTTTTTTTCAAAAACCTATGGTGATAAAATGGATCATGATAAAATATGTAATATCTATATCAAACTTTTCTTTGAATAACATAAACTTTGACAAATTATATATGACGAACATATATCTAGCATGCCACATGTTCGTCCTATATAATTTGATAATGTTCGTCATATATAATTTATCAAAGTTTATGTTGCCGGTTGTCCGCCTACTGAAAGGTACAAGAGGGGAGGATGATAAGGTAATACTAGTGTACCTAATAGGAGGAATTTGCTACACGCGACAAGATCAGTATTTTTGTAGGTTTTGCTAGACAGACGTGTGTGCGTCGGATATACAGTTCGGCCGCCAGTAGTCCAGTCCTCAGTGCGGTGGTGCCGCCAGTGTGCACACATTTCGTGTTTGCGCTACGCTGCTTTCAAACTTTTTTCTTGTTGACGTTATTAATTTTGGGAGAGCTAGAGCTGAACTCACCCATCAAGTCATCAACGAAATACCCCTCCTACGAAGTAGTACGTTCCGCGTTCCATAAAAAAAGAGCCACGCCAGTCATTATCCAAGGACGACGCGGACGAGATCGAGGACACTCACTAGTCTACCACCAACTTGTGTGGGTTACTACCAAATCTGGAGAAGATATTTACGTACTCGCTCGTACTTCGGATGCTCCTCAGCGCAGCAAATATCTTCTATCCAAAGCAGTGGAGATCGAGGGGATCTCATATGCATCGTCAACATGCATGAGGCTAGGCACCATTTACCAAACATTCTCTCCTCGTCTTGCTTATTACTCCGCCCTTTTGCCGTTACTCGGACTCGTCAATTTGCTCGCAAGCTTTGGAATTAAGCAGCAAAGAGCTCTGCCACTTCGGGCGCGCGCGTCGTGTTGTTTGCATGCGTGTGCATCAAGCTGGCGAGAGAACCCTTTTGTTTGCTTCCTCGCAACTTGGACCCTCTCGCAGAGAGGTGACGAGGAGGAGGACGAGCTCCATATAATAAGTTGTTTATTTATAGTTGAGATACATATATATAAGGCCTCCTTGGCCATCGCCGCCGCCGGAGAGGCTGCATGCAGGCAGAGACCGAGAGGTGGCTCATACGAGACGAAGCTAGCGGGCACGAGAGCGCGCGAGAGATACAATTCCGAGAGAGCTCGATCACATGCATATGCATGCGTGTGAGCTGTATTTGTGACGTCGTCGTCGCCGCGGGCGGTGTTTGGGCGTGCGTGCAGTAGAGCGTGGGGCAACGCGCGGGGGGGACGATGGGGGGAGCGAGGGAATCTACTTGTGATTCACGAGTCCTGATGAACATGCATACGGGCCGGGACGGGGCACCTCTCGATCTCAGCCATCTGATCACCTGCGCGCAGATACGTCGTCGTCGTTGCCCAGAGTACACTAAGCAACAATGGCGGCGGCGTCAGCGGAGAGCTGGAGGATGGGAAGCAGAGCGCGACAGTAAGGACGACATATGCACTGATGAAGATGCTTATAGCTAGAGATGACTGTTCAAGAAAAACGATCCGACTGTAAGGAAGATAATACTGCTACTTAAGGGAGATCTCTTATTAATATTGGTGCCTTATATACGTTTGGATGATTAATAATTTGGTACGATCGACTCTATATATATATATATATATATATATATATATATATATATATTTCTAGAGAATTCGTTTCGGAGCTTTTCTTGGGCATAGCTGGATTCTCTTGTCACCCGGCCGGTAGAACAGCACCACGGCAGTTTATATATAGGATATCATCACGATCGATAATTCCAGCTAGGGCGTGTGTGTCTGTCTGTGTGTGTGTGTGTTTTCCTTTGTTTGTTTCGCAGGAGATGAGGAGCGATCATTCATGATGAGCTGTGCAGCGAGAGAGCACGCACGGAAGGCTCCAAAGGAAATGCTCTCACGGGGGGGAGATCTTGCCTTGTCCTCTGCTCTCTCGCGTGTACGTTGGCGCCGAGCACACACGTGCCGGTCGCTACAAAACGGTTGGCAGAAGGGAGGAGAGGTGATGAGGAAATTCTAGTGTTGTATTTGAGTTAGCGCCCCGTTTGTTGTGTTGCGGTAGGGGGACAGACGAGTACTGGAAGTATAGTAGCAGTCGTCTAGCTAATCCGATCGCGGTGTGAGACACTGTGGACACACGATTATCATATAGGGGTGTAAAGGGTGTATTTAATGGAGCGCTCCAAACCTTTTTATTTTGTTCAAAAAACTAGTTTATTTTCCTCGACTAAAGAGGTTCGAAGATAAACCTAATGTACCTATAGTTTCACCCCTATCATCATGTATATATATTCCTCCTCTCTTTCTTCTAGTACTATATACACGACATAAAACAATTTTGTATGGACAAAATTTGAACGCTGAGATTTTTTATTTAGTTCATCAAACCTTTTTTCTGCAAATTTGGAACAATTTGATGAAGTTTTGTCTGCAGTGTGTTGGTATGTTGTTACGACGCGTTTTTAAATACCTATAAATACTAATATTGGCTTTTACCCTTTTTTTTAGGTTTTGTGCCTCAATTGTGCTTTTTAGATTATTCTAGAGATCACATATATATACACCTAGTTATGGGTGTGAGCGAATTATGAAGAAATATTCTGTGCAATACACTTCCTTTTTCTCGCTTCATAAATATCTAACACGGTTGATTTTTTAGCATTGTATTTTACCATTTGTCTTATTCAAAACCACATATGTTGAATATGTAGGGTACGTCATGGAGTATATTGCACGGTACACATATTATGAATAATCACACGTACGGTCACCGCGGTTTAAGTATACGGGTCACGGCGCCTTGTCCTTGTCCTGGCACACATGGTGGGGATGGATGGATCAGATCAATTCATCCTGTGCCGCGCGCAGCCCGCCTGCACACGTTCACCTCACGCGCGCGCGCGCGTGCGAACGGCGAACACATGAGTACGTGAAGCGCGATCGACCACATCCGTCCCGTGACTGTATACTCCCATTAAGTCTCAGGTGCCACGTACGTACGAATGCATACTCCCGTGTCCGCGGCCGTGCGCTACCAGCACCTGTGTATATACGACTAGTACTACGTGTGCTGCGCCCGTGTACGTACGTGGGGGTGTGGTGTGGCCGCGCGCGCACGCACGCTCGATCACGCGACCGAGACGTACACGTACTATACGTGTCGTCCCGCCATGCATGGGCATGGGTGCAGCATTTGGCATGTGTCGTGGGCTATCGGCCGTGCCACGAGCGAGGATGATGCATGCATTGCATGTCGTCGTCACAAGGGGGCTCTCTCTCGTTCGCTCCCGGCCTGTTTCGTTGTACACTCGCTCGCTCGCTCGTTCACTTCCACTGTAACAACAAAATTTCACTACCATCATTGTACATCCACCCTCGTAATGGCGGAAGGGAACCTCATATCATAAATCCTGTTACGTTGCACATGCTGATGTGAGCTCTGGAAGAAGCTTTAATTAGCCCCACTCTAATTAAGAAGCCCTATTAGCAAGCTAGCCTTGCATAAGTATAGTTTAAGTCAAGCCTCAACTTGTACAATTCTGTAGTATATAGTAAGAGCGCTAGTACTAATTATAGGTGTTCAGCTAGTAGATCATTCGTATGCAAAAGGTCCCAAACTGGCTAATCAAATGTCGTTTCTTATTAATTAACCATATCACTTCACACATTTAGGCAAGTTCCAATATTGGACCATGACAGATGTGTGTCAAGAAGCTCTTGTATCCTTTCGCGTGGTGTTGTCTTTTTTTTTTCTCCTCCAATTTCTTGAGAATCTTTGGCTAGCTTCGACGACGCGCAACAGATGATGTTCAATATATATATATATATATATATATATATATATATATATATATATATAATGCAACTGAAAATAAACTATATCTTCCCCCATCGTGTAACAATCATCGATCGAACGGTACAAAGCCTTCGATGCAGATAATAATGGCATGAGAATATATAAAGATTCATTCATTCATCTAGTTGGAGCATGTGGATCAGTGTCATCATGCTAGCTGGTGTGGTATTGCCATTTCATACTGTGCTACACAGTAAGAACTATTACGCAGTATGTACTTACCATGCATATCGAACAAAAGATATTATTGGATGAGATAACCGAACTGACCGTCTCAAAGAGAGAGAAACGGAGGATCGGAGGACGCTCGCGATTGGCTGGTGCTACTGCTACCCCAATTGATTGCAGGGTGTGTGTGTGTGGTACTGTTGCGATGCCTGTACATGCGGATGGAGCTGGGGCATGCATGGGTCAGGTTGTGACAGAGATGCAGCAGGGTTCTGAGCTGATGTTTGGCTGCATGGAATTTTGACAAACATCTCGTGAACTCGGACTGTTGTTGAGGTTTTTGTTGTGTGTGGCACAGATTGTCAAGTACTCTCGCAATTTTGGCCGATATATATCCTCGCAAGCTAATAGCCAGACCTTTTGTCTTGCACTGGCTTGCATGAAATGGACTTGTCTTGTTTTCTTGTCATATTTTTTCCCTTTTTATTTTTGGTATTGTATATATAGACGTAGTAGATCCTCGCAAAAAAAAAAGACGGTGTTATTACGCGACCAAGAGCTAAAGGAAGGCAAAATTATTTCTGATGCTTATCTTCAAAACTAACGATCGACACCTCGTAACATATATATTGGCTCTAGTAGTATATGCAATAATTCATCAAGAAGGCCCTATATATGGACAGAGAGATGAGGTGACAAATAATGCAATTTGCATGAAAAAAAAGATGAACTGTGCGCTTGTTTTTGTCCACATATAGCAATTTTGTTTCAGCTGTCAACAAAATGTTTGCCCTAGCTACATGTCGCGGTCTCAATGCAAGTCTCTTAGTAATTCACATGTATACCGATGCTGAATATACTGTATATAAACCAGGCCAGACCTAGAGTATGCACCCATAATTAAACAAGGAACTCCCATTCCAAGCAACAGTATCTTTTTGCCAGCACATTGTCTCGTGTACGCATACGTACGTGCCAAATTAAGACAACCTCGATCTCGTCGGCGTATGGTATCCCTCCTCCGTGGCCAAAGTTAGAAGGGCGTATTGGCTGGGGGACACAATTCAATCACGGGTTTAGCGGGACACGATTCGATCGAAAATTTGTTAGGAGATATGATTTATAACTGTTTGGCTGGAGGACACGGGGACTCACATTTACTAAGAAGAAACATTCATAAAGAACAAAGTACTCCCAACCTAAGCAGACCTAGAACTGGACCTGACTTGGACCTAATCTAGGTAACCCGGACCTAGCCATACCCTAACACACGCAATGCCTCTGAGCTCCCTCATTACCCCTTTTCTTCTCTATCGCAACCTTCCTCGCTTTTTATTTCTTCTCCCTGTGCATGACCAGAAGAGGGCAACACAGTCTTTTTTTATGGGCCAAGTGGGTCTCTGTATCCCCAATCAAACTACGATTGAATCGTGTCTCCCATCAAACTTTCATCATGTCCTAAGGTCAAAACCGTTATTAAATTGCGTCCCCAACCAAAAAAAACCCAAGTTAGAAACACCCCGAGGGCCTCTTTTCACGCCGACGCACCAATCGAGAGATGTGAACACAAACACACACATTTACACTCTACAGGACCATATATACGACGAATCAAGATCACAAATCAGCAGTTCACATGAACGCACACAACAATAAGCTGGTAGTAGTGTATAGTAGCTCAATCGATCGAGGGCTACAGATATAGCCCTGCGTGCATGCATGCATGCATCGTCGTATCGTCCTAGGTGGCTGTACTACGGTGTAGTAGGAGTCTCTAGGATTCCCCGCCGGCCGGGGGCTGAGATGAGCCTGAGCCTGAGCCTGAGCCTGAGCGCGGCACGGCACGGCATGCAGGGCAGGCAAACTAGCTCCCAAAGCTCACGTGACGGCGATCTCTCGGTCGGTCAGTCGATCACCGAGCCGATGAGGAGACCGACGAGAGCAACAACAAAGGCCGGAGTGGTGTGTTTTTGCCTCTTTGCATGTTCTCCAGCCCCGGAAGTACACTCACGTGCGATTGGCAGAACCTAGCGCTATATATACGTACGTGCTGCATGCCGAGCACTCAATATAATGCAAGCTAGTAGCTAGCTACTAGCGTGCGTCAAATTTAAGTATATATGAATGGTCGTCGAGTGATATTTGTTGCTCTCTCTCTCTCCCTCGATCATCTCTCTCTTCTCTCTCCTCTCTGCTGGTTGATGATGACGAGGTTGTGTGTGTGTATATATATATATATATATATATATATATATATATATAACCAAATCAAAAACTATCTATAGCTTCGTTGGTTGCTGTTGCAGGAGCAAATAAAATAGGACTGCAAGTCTGCAATGTTCTAATTCTCTTCATTATTTGTGCTACAGTGCTACAGTGAAAATTTTAATTGGTGGTGGTACGTCACGAGATGGATTGATCTGACTTGATTAATTAGATTTAGTTGAAATAAGAAAGAATATTGCCAGGATCGTTTGGGTCTTGCTTTGTAATCACAGGGGTAGAGCAGCACACGGCCAGGATCGCGGTGAGCCGGAGACGGAAGGATACAGATGCCATGAATCAAGCTTGCCGTAGCCACATGCTCGAATAAGAATAGGACGAACCGGCAGAGGAGACGGACCGGCGATGCGTGCAAAGGGGAATCGACGACAAAAGAACGCGAATCGCTGATGAAGCCGAAGCGGCGCTAGTTATTGCGACGTCGGAGAACTCAGCAGGCCTTCATCACTCGGCCGCGGTGCTGTTTCCCTAGTTACATGGGCCACGAGTCGAGCCACGGCCTATGTGGCCCGACCGTTGGATCGGCCCCCGTGTATGCATGGCGGCGCTCGGGGACAAGAGGGGGCCTCCTCTCTCGTCTGTTGTGTTGGCTTGTTGGCAGGGAGAGCCCTGCCATGCGTTGCGCGCATATTATCCCAGCTGAGCATCGATCGTCTCGTCGCCTTGCGTCCATTCTCATAACAATGCACAGAGCGGCATGCATGCATGCTGCCCCGCCTTGGCGTTTAGGTAGGTAACCCGCTTATTATTGTCCGCTGGATATATGCACGGATATACCTCTACGTTTTAATTTATTAATTATTAAAAAACGATACATATGTACATGGAATCTCTACTATTCAAACGGATTAACAGGAGATGGTAGTACATTCATAAATTTTAGTACTGTAATTATTTTCTCGTTAAAGACAAAAAAAAAACGATTCTACTAGGACAGGTACTACTAGTACACACTTCACTGTACCGTTCCAACTCCGGGGGAGGGAGAGAGAACTTGGCACCCAAGTCCCAGCCCGGCAAGGAATGAACGAAGACGGGCTCCAATGTGGAGCGAATTAAGCGGCAGCATGGCAATTAGCCCCAATATCTCCAGGGCTCTGTTATAAGTAGTAGGTACTGACGCTCCATCCGCTCTGCTGTGTCTGTGTCACAGAATCCTACTCCTACGGATCACTCAAGACTCTACTGCAGTCAAAGGCGATTTGGATGGAAAATACGGTTCAGAATGACAGTACTATATATACGTTAAAAACGGGAACAAAACAAAACAATAGTCTTGCGCATCCGGGGAATCGAACCCCGGTCAGTACCGTGGGAGGGTACTATGATACCACTACACCAGATGCGCTTTGCGGTTATGCTTACAAAATTATTTTACATAAATGCTGAAATCTCGGCTCTGGCGTAGGGAACACTGCACTGCTGGTTTGCATCATAGAAGCAAAAACTTGATAATTAGAGTTCAGTTCCCGCAGCTGCACACTGATCCATGCCCATCATCAGCTTGTGGTGGAAATCCAGATCGTCATCTTGATTTGTATATACTGCTGTCTGTGTTTTCATTTGCTGGGTGATCCCATCTCGCGCCTAGCTAGTAGCTCCCCACCACAACCACAAAATAAAGCAAAAGAGCACCAAAAACGAGTGCTTCCCCGTACCAACCAAACCCATCCGATCCGATGATTGTCAGTACTGGCTGGCCTTTCCAGTGCGACACATTTGCCAATCAGTGCGCGGGCTATATATACCAAATTAAAAGACGTGTGATGCATGATCTCCGCATCGTCACGCACACACTGACACACACGTACTAGTAGCTAGTAGTAGTTGCCAAGCCTGGCGCTATCAAGGTCGACGAGGCAACGTGCAATCGCATCCCGGCTACTATAAATATTGTTTGCGTCCTTATCTTATCCTACGAGGAGAGAAATGAAAGAGCTACTTACTGCTACTACATTCGTTTTTTTAATGTTAATACTTTTTAATACAAATTTATATTATAAAATATTAATAATTAAAAAAACAGAGGTAGTAATAATTATTACTATTACCACCTCCGCGTCGGACCTGACAAGGGAAAGAGTACGTCTCCATCGGTGGTCAATGTAATTTCCGTGCGTCAGTTACTTAATTTGACTAATTAAATGCTACGTTGTAGTATGATTCACACTCATCAGGTAGTAGTGGTAGTAGTGTGCATATATATGTGTTCCAAAAAGAGGGACGAGTAACTGGTAGAGACACGGACAGGGGGCCGGGTTCTTAAGTGGTGATCACTTTGCTCTCTCGTATAAGGTTGTGCCGGTGGCACTGATGTCATCCTACTAGCAAGCATGCTTTATTAGGTGTGCTAGGTCTATCTAATCAAAGGCTCCAAGTTTATGCGAGCGTGCTTATGGATCGAGAAGCTTGTGAGTGTGTATATGGTGTCTACATTCAATGTACTTGGCTGTTGTTTGACAGCACATCAGCATCCTATTACGAGTTCCAAATTTACTACTGTAAGTCCATATCCATGTTTTATAGTGTGATCACAACGCCTTTAATTTCCCAAGGTCCAAACCAAAAAAATATAACAATGCTACCGCTGTTTCCAATTTCTTGCCTCTTTTTTTTGGATAAAACAATTTCATGAGCCCGTTTCTCTCCTTTTGTTTTTGGTTGTTTAATTTAATTTACTCTTGCTGCCCAATTGGTGTTGTTGGGCTTAGACTTTTGCACATAGGTTGCAAAATCTCTCATCTCATGAACCCTTTGTTTCTTATTCTTCGACATTTTGCTTGATATATATACTTGTCCAAAAAGGAAAATATTTCTGAAGATTACAGATCAGGTGGGAAAAGGTTTGCGCCATTAATGCGGTGGTGCCGCTTATCGTACAATGATGCAAACTGATTCTCTGGTAGTTAGGAAATAAAGTATATTAGTGATGTCTGAGCAAGCATCCTCGGGGGTTGTTTCCATTATCTATCACACAGACACACCTCTATCTTTAATGATGGACACTTACACAAAAGAGTGAGGACCGACAACTCTGTGGATTTCCAACTAGTCGGAGCTGTGCACACACTTCTCTTCTTCTGACACCTGAATACGACTAACTACTGTTGTGCTGCATGTTCTGATTGTTTATTTTCGATGAGACGGAGTGGCTCATCCATGCACATTTTCCTTACATTTACGAGGAAATTTAAATTGAAGTAGGGTTATGATAACGTAGAGTAAAAAAAGAGTAGCTTTACATATCCAGTCTGTTTATGCTAACAAAGGATCTTAATTTTAGAACGCTGGAAAGTATATGAATATGGTAATAAAAATGTATATGCAAAACAGAGGATTGCTTGAGAAAGCTTTGTTGGAATATATGTTAGGATGGGTCGTAGGAAGAGACATGGCACTCTTGGTTTTATCCCAGGCAGGGAGAAACATGGCACGTTTCAGTCACTAGCAAGCGGTGAGTACAGAGGAGGAACGGCAACAACAATAAAAATACGGAGGGAGGAATACAAGTAAAAAAAAAATCTAATAATGTGACATCATTTCATCTTTTTGAGATGCAATTATTGTATGTATATACACAAATTGCTACTCAATGATTAGGAATTGCATCGTCGTGTATACACAAATGGGATGTGACCTTTATTTGAATTATGTGTTTAGTATCCACCTCACGACAACAAAACCATATTTGCGTGCTGATTGTGAGCGTCATCGTTGTTTGTTCCCTAATCGTTGTCAGCCTCACTCTTGCCTGATTGCAATCCATCTATTTCTTTAAGGGAAGCATTGCCGTGTCAGTTGATTCGCACCACTGCACACCTTACCGGATATTATATGGTGACCAGCACAAAGGAAGAGAGGATGCATTTTGGCGACGCAACCTCGATCAGGTGAGAAGAATGTGTGTGATAGAAAGATGAAGGGAGTCGATAATTTCAGTCGCCTCAAAATAGGAGGTTCTACCTTTGATCTAGATCGGAATATTATAACTTATATTTTTCTTCTATAGTCTATAGATTAATTTTTTTAAAAACAAATCTTACAAAAAACAGATCCATTACGAAACAAATCAGACGACGCCCCTCACATTGATTCAACTGAAACTTGAAGTAGTATGTGTGGTTGTTTATGCAATTAACCCATAATTTAAAGTACTGGCAACTGAAAATTAGTTCATGAAAGATTAAAGAGATGGACATGTTTTTACATAAAAAAGGAGCATTTGGAACCGTGTACGTTTGCGTCTTTGCAAAGATTACTCTTTTAGTCTTTCACAGAGGAAAATTTGTTCGATGAACGGTCATGTGCACGAGGAAGAAAACCGATTTATTTTATTAAAAGACGTGGCGGAAGGAACAATTAAGTCATATTTGGATCCATGAGACTAATTGTTAATTCCTTATTAGTTGGGTAGCATGGACTAATAGAAAAACCACATGAACTAATTGTTAGCCTATCTTTTTTAAAGGTCCATAGACAAAACATGTAATTAGCTAACTAGCCCAGGGATCTAAACATGGCCTTAAAGAAGCAATGGAACTTTTCCATTCCATGTGCCTGAGCAGTTTTTTTGAGCTTCTCTGATTAATTCAAATCCTAATTATTTTGTTGGAATAATGTGACAGCTCCACATTTTCCCTGTGATTTCAAATGCTGTTTTTACTACCTTCTTTACATATTTAAATGGGTTTATAATTTATACTAACTATCACCACCACATACACATAAACACAAAAGGAGAGGAAAGACAAAGGGCAAAATAAAACTAAAAAAATGATAGCCCTTTTTTTATTTGAACAACTGGCTACAAAGAAGTAGAGAACCAATTAAAAGAAAACACCTGACGTGAGCATGCATGGGAGTAGGTTTCGGCAGTAGGGAAGCCGCGTCCACTACAATCATCTTGCTATCAACAAAGACATCACTTATAGTTCAAACTTGGCTTATCACAAATCATTTAAATCAAATAAATTAACTAAATATACTAAATAGACCGAAAAATATTCTAAACTTGAACATGGCATACCAAGCACTGTGTGTGGAGAGTAGAAAAAGTTTAGAGGAGAAATAGAAAAAAAATTTAACATGTGTGCCGAGTGCCGTGAAAAACATTTGGCACATTGTCTTTACGAGTGTATAATAGGGACACTCGACAAACACCTAACGGGGTTAACCCCAAACCGTCATGGCGGATATTTGTCGAGTACCTGTTGGTTTGCCGAGTGTCTGTTCCCTAGGCACTCGGCAAACACTCTATTTGCCGTGTGTTTTTTTATGCCGAGTGTTTTTGTATTGGCACTGGGTAAATCTGTTGTTTGTCGAGTGTCCGATGGTATACACTCAGTAAACTATTTTGACACTCGGTAAATTATGGAATTCCGGTAGTGGATTTAAATCTGGATTGAAATTTCTCCACAAGTAACCTTACCAATTTCAGTTAATGACGATCACTTTCTTTAAAAAAAACGTTAATTATGATCACCGTACAAATGAATATCCCACTTTTTCAAGCCTCTCCAACAAAATTTTGAACATCAAAATTGTGGTCTCCCAAATTTTTGCTCTTAAGAAGTTACGTTGAAATTACTATTCACCATTGTACCATGCATCAAAGAAACCCAGAACAGAAAATGTAACCAAGAACAAAAGCCATATAAGTCATGTCACGCCGAAATAGTTTGCTTGCTTTTGTTCATGTGTACAGTGACTCTGTCCAGGTACAATGAACCAGGTAGGAGTGGAGTATGCTTTAGGTACTCTCGTTAAAAATAGACCAGCTTCTTTTGTTCTTTCTGCTTCCTAACCGTTGTTGTGAACCCATAATTCATAGGGATCCTAATTCATAACGAAAAAAGGTCCAGGTTCTGATTCTAATTTAGCGAGAATTCCCGTTGTAAATCATAACAGAGTCACATATATGATATTTTATTTTAATTTGTAATAAGTTCGTATTCTAAAAATCTGCTGACGAATACTGTTCCACTGAACGGGAACAGATATTGCCTTTCCAAAAATCTTTTTTTCGCAGTGTGCACACCACCTTATAAACCTGCCTCCCTCACTCGTCCATTTTACTTCCACAACCCCCTCCCCAACCTCCGGCCTGCACCCCAAACACCGATCACAATTCAGCCGTTGTAATTAATTTGAGGAGGAAGGGAATAATTAGTCGCTCCTAAATAACTTGAATCTTGTTCGTAGATAGGAGCCCTGGGGGCGATGATGCAGCAAGGGACCAGGAATGCCGTCAGGAGGTTCTCCAGGCTCGCCGCGGCGGCCGAGACGGCGACGGCCGCCACAGCGCCAAGAATGCCGGCGTTCGACCACGTGCCTCTGCCCTACGACGGCCCGAGCGCCGTTGAGATCGCGCGCAAGCGCGCCGAGTTCCTCAGCCCGTCCCTGTTCCACTTCTATTCCAAGCCCGTACGTCGTCGAACACACACCGCGCGCGCGCGTGCCAGTTCTTTATTAATTTCTCCAGGTGTAACGAAATAAACGTGTGATACCAGTTCAATGATGATCTTGTTGGTGCAGCTGAACATCGTGGAGGGGAAGATGCAGTACCTGTACGATGAGCACGGGCGGCGGTACCTGGACGCGTTCGCCGGCATCGCCACCGTGTGCTGCGGCCACAGCCACCCGGAGATCCTGGACACGATCACTGCGCAGGCCAGGCGCCTGCAGCACTCCACCGTGCTCTACCTCAACCACGCCATCGCGGACTTCGCCGAGGCGCTGGCCTCCAAGATGCCCGGCGATCTCAAGGCACACACACACTGCTCTTTAATTGTGCCGGTTCTGCTGCAGTTGTGAACCTTCATAAACGCCCGCTGGCCATTCGTACGTCGTCGTTTCTTGATGGCGCGCGTTTTTTTTTTTTTTTGTTTTCCTTGTCTGCTCCGTGTAGGTCGTCTTCTTCACCAACTCCGGCACGGAGGCCAACGAGCTCGCCATCATGATGGCGCGGTTGTACACCGGCAGCCACGACATTATATCGCTCCGCAACTCGTATCACGGCAACGCGGCCGGGACCATGGGCGCCACCGCGCAGAAGAACTGGAAGTTCAACGTTGTTCAGGTGCGCGATCATGCATGGGTAATGAGGAAAATTTCCTCGAATCCAACAACAAGCTTGCCGGGTCTCTCTGATCTCGTTGATCTTTGACGTGTCACTGAAGAGCGGAGTGCACCACGCCGTTAACCCGGACCCCTACAGAGGCGCGTTCGGCGCCGACGCCGAGAAGTACGTGCGAGACGTGCAGGAGATCATCGATTTCGGCACCACCGGCCACGTCGCCGGCTTCATTTCCGAAGCCATACAGGTACGCCGACGCAGCGTTGTACACTACTTCAATCCTCACTCGCTAGCAATAAAAGTACTAGTGCAGCACTAGTGCAGCGAGTGGACTCGATCACTTGACGTCACAGAAAGCAAGCAGTACGCTAAGAAAAAAAAAGTTGTCGATCGCGTGTGTGGTGTGGGCGCGCAGGGCGTCGGTGGAATCGTGGAGCTGTCGCCGGGGTACCTGCCGCTGGCGTACGAGAAGGTCCGCAAGGCCGGCGGGCTGTGCATCGCCGACGAGGTCCAGGCGGGCTTCGCCCGCGTCGGCAGCCACTTCTGGGGGTTCGAGACCCACGGCATCGTCCCGGACATAGTGACCATGGCAAAGGTGGACATCCATATCGCAATAATACGGTTACTGCTTTTTTCATGCCGTGCCGTGCCGTGCGGTGCCATGGTACACTTGGCTTTAACCATCCCTGCTGTCCTGCAGGGCATCGGCAACGGCATCCCGCTGGGCGCCGTGGTGACCACGCCGGAGATCGCGCAGGTGCTGACCCGGCGCTGCTACTTCAACACGTTCGGCGGCAACCCGCTTTGCACCGCCGGCGGCCTCGCCGTACTCAGGGTGCTCGAGAAGGAGAGGCTTCAGGAGAACGCCTTCATCGTCGGATCCTACCTCAAGGACCGCCTCCGCGGTCTCCAGGAGAAGCACGAGAGTGCGTGCCCTTCTGCCTGCCTGCTTGCCTGTATATCTGACAGCAATCTCTCTTGACATATGTTTGTTTGCGCGCCTGTTCTTTTGTAGTCATTGGCGACGTCAGGGGGACGGGTTTCATGCTCGGCGTCGAGCTCGTGACCCACCGGGAGCTGAAAACGCCGGCGAAAAATGAGATCTGCCACGCTATGGAGCACATGAAAGGTACTAGTACATTAGATTAGAGTACTGCAGGTTTTTCACTTCCCAAATAGACGGGACTCGATCGGATTCCTGGAGAGTACTCGTATTAAGCAAGCGATCGATGTGTTTCTTCTGTTCGTCTCATTGTTGTTGTGCAGAGATGGGCGTCCTGGTTGGGAAAGGCGGGTTCTACGGCAACGTCTTCAGGATCACTCCTCCTCTCTGCTTCACCAAGGAAGATGCTGGTACCTTAATCTTCTGATGAATGAATTTCTAACTAAGCATAATGGTTTAAGGTTTTCTTGATACTCGACGGAATTAACTGTGCACTGCTCGCAATTTGTACGATAAATGCAGATTTCTTTGTTGAAGTGATGGACATTGCGCTGTCCAAGCTCTGAACTCTGTGGAAGCTGTGTCTCCAGAAGAAATTGGGATGATGGCATACTATATCGGGAAGGGGGATGCTCGCACACGTTAGGTGCTGTACCCGTGTATCTGAAGTAGTATCTAGATTGCAGTCTATCCTGATGAGAGGGAAAGAAGACTGCAGGCTGTAATGCTTGAGAAACAAAAAAGTGGCAAACATGCAATGGACGAGCAAATGACATGGGCTTAATCTTCAACTTTCATACTAAGCACACATTTCTGGAGAATTGTTCTCGATGGAAAAAAAAAGAGTTAAAAAAATACCGCACATCCATAGAACAATCAGCGCGGAAAGGCCAAAGCAGATAGTACTACCAACTTTTCCAACAAGGCAGCAGCCCATCAACCACCTCGCACCGCCCGATTCAGAACACGCGCGCCGGATCAGCCCATTACCAACCTCCCGTCTTTCCGCTCTCCCTTTTCCGGCTTTCCCAGTTCAACACCCGCCCCCACTTCTTTCTCTCTTCCTCACATCACATTCGCCAGCCGCCGCTTCCTCCCTCCCACATTCGCCATTTCGCCAGCAGCCGCACAGCAGACCTAGTCGGAGACGGACCTGAGATGGCGATGGCTCTGCGCCGCCTCGGGGGCGCTTCCGGATCGCCGTCGCTGGCCTCGTGCGCGGCCGCCGCCGCGCTGCTGCTCCGCCACCCGGCGCTGACCCGCCCGATCTCCACCGGCTTCCGCGAGGAGCGCGACACCTTCGGGCCCATCCGCGTCCCCAACGACAAGTGCGCGGTTCTTCCCCCTCCTCACCAAATGCCTAGGAGGCTTTGATTCGCCCTGTCCTGCCTCCCGCGTCACGTGTCGCGTTTGTTTTGGTCTGCTTGTGTCGCGAACCATTAGATTGATCTGATGCTTCTGTTTGGGGGCAGGCTTTGGGGCGCGCAGACGCAGAGGTCGTTGCAGAACTTCGACATTGGCGGGGAGCGCGAGCGGATGCCTGTGCCCATCATCCGCGCCTTTGGGATGCTCAAAAAGTGTGCCGCTAAGGTATAAAGCTAGACAGTTGTTTCGTTACTGCTGATGGATGGTTCTGGTTACATCTGCCTTGAGGGTACTGCATGATTGTAAAAGTACTTATGTGTTCCATTGGACTGGAAAGTTGTAACAAATAATACTTGATGAGACCGAACTTGCTTTTCTGATCTATAAACAATTGGGTTGTTCTTATGAATTTATTTTAGAGTACAATACCGCCATTATGGAGTTTTCCTATTAGCTTTATGACTTGTTTGTAAAAATTACATAGCAGCAGAAAACTAATGTCTTATGTTGTCAGTTTTTAGTATGATGTAACTTTTTTGGTATCAGTTAATTGAATACTATGTTGATGACCATCTCACGATTGTTCAACCAATTTTGTATTACAATGGTGATGACAATCAGAGACCACATATTGAACTCTTCTATATACTTCCATCATTTCACTTGAGTGTCCTTATATGATGCTTTATATTTGACTTTACAAGGTGAATATGGAGTATGGCCTTGACCCAACAATAGGGAAGGCGATAATGCAGGCAGCTGAGGAGGTTGCAGAGGGAAAGTTTGATGATCACTTCCCACTTGTTATCTGGCAAACTGGCAGTGGCACACAAAGCAACATGAATGCCAATGAGGTTCATGTCCTACACTTGCAATACGTTCATGATAAATTTTGTATTCAACATGTCAACAATAAGTTACTATTACTTTGTTGGTAATTATCATCTCAGCAAAAGAATGACTTGGTTAATGATCTCTTTTCACTTCCAAACTGTGGGTGATGGACGAAATCTATCTCACTGTTATTACTCTGTTGATTGGTTATATTCAACACATCATCATATTAGCCTGTTAGCTAATTTTTATGTGAACACTTGTATTCATTCTATCTTCATGCTCTGTGCTATATTGTTTATGATCTGTTTCCCAATTTAGGTGATCGCAAATAGGGCAGCTGAGATTCTTGGACATAAGCGTGGTGAGAAGTTTGTACACCCTAATGACCATGTGAATAGGTCACAATCCTCGAATGATACTTTTCCTACTGTAAGCTGTAACTATTTGTTTAATCATTTGTTTTCTACCCCTCTTGTGACCTCTGCCAATGTTATTATTCATGTAATTGACATTCCAGGTTATGCACATAGCAGCAGCTGTTGAGATCAATTCAAGGTTTATCCCAAGCTTGCAGCAGTTGCATAAATCACTTCATTCAAAGGTGACATTTTTTTTAAAGATAACTTTTCTATCATGGTAACCTCTAAAACCAGATTAGTTATAATATGTGGTAATCGACTTCCTAAATCACAATTTTATTGATGTCTCCGCTACTTCATTCGAGCCATTGTACTTCACGTTGTACTCATTTATTTTAGTATCAGGCTTAGATTCAGGACAGAATATTATAAAACATAGAAGATCGTCTAGATCAAGGTGGATCCTACAATACTGTAGCAACCCAGACCCACTAAAGCCCCATTGTTAAAGAAAAAAAATGGCAACCATGCTTTCATTAGGTTGAGGCATACCCATTGGATCAGCTCAGAAAAAAAAATCGTATTTGATAGGATGCAAAGTATCTCTTACATGTTTGCATTCTGTGTTTGGGCTTTTCAGGCCATAGGGTTGAGCGGCGTGGTGCAGCTTTTCCTGTACCTTTTAAATTTCTTTTAAGGTTTGAGGAATGCGGATATACATTTTTGTCCTGTAGCATTAATCTAACTTATATGCTTCTAAATAGTGTACCTTTCAGATCATCTTAATTCACATAAAATTGTAGATCAACTTTTTTGCCAGTTAAGATTAATCAAATTAACCTGTCACCTTACATTATCAGTGCTGGTGACTGCATTTGTTTTCCCTTGACAATGAGAAAAACGGATGAATAAATATTGTTTTGCTAATTGAATCATAAGGTTAAATGCTGTAGTGCTGTGCTTAGTGGAACGAGTAAATAAACCCCATAGAGCAAGTATGTTTCAGTCGAACACTCGAATTCAAATGTTGGTTCCCTCAAATTTTAATGTATGGTTTGCAAGAAAGAGTAGCATATTGTATTGTTCATTTATTGTATGGTAAATATGCTGTCCTAATAAACTTCATTACCTGTCCCTACAGTCTGTTGAGTTTCAAGACATAGTTAAAATTGGACGTACGCATACCCAAGATGCCACCCCGTTGACTCTTGGCCAAGAGTTCAGTGGTTATGCTACACAGGTAGGATTTGTTCCAGCATCCATTGTTTGCATTTTTTTTTATCTTGACAAATAAATTTATGATGCAGGTCAAGTATGGAATTGACCGAATTAACTGTACATTACCACGCATGTACCAGGTAATATGCTAGTGTTCATTCCCTTCTCAAATGCATGTATAATGAAAATTTACCGACCATTTTCCTTGATGAACAGCTTGCTCAAGGTGGAACTGCGGTTGGAACTGGCTTAAATACTAAGAAAGGGTACCTTTGAACTTGATTCCTTGTGGAGAAATTTTATGTAATCTATCATAAAAAATCTTATGGCTATAGTCAGATTAATTTGTAATCTAATATAGTTTAGCTACTATCTAGTTTCTAATGCCACTTTAGTCATTGAAAAACATTTTATATTACTTATCAACAAAGTGATGAGTCATGAAGATTTTGAGAATTGTCATACATGTGAAATGATCTTATATCCGGTTAACCATTAACCATTACTATGTGTTATGATGCTTAATTTAAGATGAAAACTAACAGAAAGTTTACTTCCTTGCATTAGTCAAGATCATTGATCATGCTATTTCTCATTTATTATGTTTGTGTCATCTCAGATTTGATGTCAAAATTGCTGATGCAGTGGCCGAGGAAACAGATCTACCTTTTGTGACAGCTGAGAACAAGTTTGAAGCTTTGGTTAGTGATTATATGCATACAATTGTTGGTTATGGTGTAGGTTATGCAGAATTTCCTTACATAATTTGAATGTTTATTGCATTCTAGCCTAAATGTTTGCTTATTGTGGTTCGCTTGGTCTATCTTCTAATATTTCTATATGTTCTCACCTATTATTCTTCCTATTATTTTTTCTTTTAAGTAGGCAGCGCATGATGCTTTTGTTGAGAGCAGTGGTGCTGTGAATACAATTTCTGCATCTCTTATGAAAATAGCAAACGACATACGCTTGCTTGGAAGGTTATTATGCCAATACTATGTTTTTCGTATGGCAATTTTTATATTATTTTGGGAACTGTTCTCAGTATTTTCAACACAAATACAGTGGCCCTCGATGTGGTCTTGGTGAACTTATCCTACCAGAAAATGAGCCTGGAAGCAGCATTATGCCTGTAAGCAGACTGTTGCTGCTCTTCGTGATTGTTTTAGTACAGTTATGAATAAAAATTGAAAATACTATCTTTGAGACTCGGTTTTGATCTTTTCTTTTTTATTTTTCAGGGAAAAGTCAATCCTACCCAATGTGAGGCTCTGACCATGGTCTGTGCTCAGGTACAACATACCTTATTATAATGACCCCCCTAAAAAAACCCTTATTATAATGATCCACATATGTTGCTGAGACTTTCTTGTTTGCCTTATGCTTTTGATGAACCGATATTACAAGTCCAGAAAACCCCTGAGTTATATCTAATTGGTTGACGAGTCAGTTTCTCCAGTCTTGTATAATTATGTTATTAAGTGGTTCCAACATCTATCTATCATATCCTTGTCTGTTTCCATTGTTTTCCTGATCTGGACCCCCTATCTTCATCTCTTCATTATACTTTTGTCAGTTTGTGATTTCCTTCTGTATGGATCAACAGTTTTTATGAAAGATTATAGAGTGTAATCATTTGAATTTTGAATTGTTTATACATTGCTTTACCCTAGAATTGAATACATGATAAGCAACTATCTGAAATATTGACTGATGTTCAGTTATATTTTGTACCTGAATGGGGCAGCTACTGATCACATTGTCTTTATTCATAATCCACGCTCTAGTATACAATGCTATTTTCTTTCTTTATCTAAAGTTTAAACATTGTTTGAGTCTGGTATTGCAGGTCATGGGTAACCATGTTGGTGTTACTGTTGGTGGTTCAAATGGGCATTTTGAACTAAATGTTTTCAAGCCTATGATTGCGGCCGGATTACTTCGAGTATGATGTCTATACTTCAATATTTTTAATTACCGTGGATTTTTTTTAACGACCACCATATCTAATATTTGTACTGTGAGTTGGTAGCTTATGTGTTCTGTTATTTTTCAAGTGGTAAGAGTGACTGAGTTAGACTTAACTCATTCACCATTCATTTGTTTGACAGTCATTGAGATTGTTAGGGGATGCATCTGTTTCCTTCGAGAAAAACTGTGTCAGTGGAATCCAAGCAAACCGTGAGAGGATTTCACAACTACTGCACGAGGTAACTGTCTGTTACACAATTACCTAGTCTAAGGCACTTGCACATATCTTTTGTGCATAGTTTGTTACTAATTTATCTGCCTTTTTGTCCAGTCTCTGATGTTGGTTACATCTTTGAACCCGGTAAGTATAGTAAAATTTTACATCAACTACCTCTGTTTTTAGTTATATATAAATAGACATGTAAATCATGCTTAATTTTTGAATGAATGCAGAAAATTGGCTATGACAATGCTGCGGCTGTTGCGAAGAAAGCTCACAAAGAAGGAACTACATTGAAGGTGATTATTGCTTAAATTTATTTTATGTGCATCAGATTAGCTTTACAGTAACATTTGCCCAGCATATGTTAATGTCTTATCTGGTCAACATAACTTTTTAATTCCATTATATATCTTAAACTTCTTGTTTTCTGTTTGGATAATATGGGTTCATTCTCGTTACTCTGGTCCATTTTTGTCACCTGTTTTGTGTCGTCATGGAAATTGTAATTTCTGTCTGTGTATGCTTTTCACTTTCCTTGGTATATTTTACCATAACTATTCTTCACCTTCTTATTTTCCAGAAAGCTGCATTGGACCTTGGAGTATTGACAGAAGAAGAATTTCATGAACTTGTTGTTCCAGAGAAAATGATTTACCCTTCTGATTGACATGCTAGCTATTTTTCTTTGAAGCATTCTGGTTGCCACGTCCAAATACCTGTGGTTGCCTGTGATGTCACACTTCATTATTCTAGTCCATCCGTTAGTAAAGCACATAAAATTTGATATCCGTGTTCATCATTCCATGCTGGAGATGATTTTGCACTGTTGATGGTGCATACGAAAACAGAATTGTTTTCCTGCTCAAACAGGATAAGGTACGTTGATTAATTGTTAGAGATGCCGTTCATTTCTCACACATAAGAAAACATTTTTTTTTTGTCCCAGATATCAAACTTTATGTAATAAATGATATGGGTACATGTATGTAGATAGTTTTATAATTCATCTTGACAAGAAGTGAAGGAAGCAAGATGCATGAACCATGAATATAAAGTCCAGTGTTTTCTTTGTGTTTTGAAGTTGTTTTCAAACTAGTGGAGTCGCTATTGAAACGATGTTAGCATGACTAGTGCATATTATACTCCATCCGTTTTTAGTTGTTGTTAGTCGACTTCTTACATCAATTTTGGCCCTTCACCTTATTTAAAAAATGATAATATTACATATTTGTTATGATAAATATTATATATTTGTTATAATTTGAATCAGGGTATGCATTTCTCTATATTTCTGCTCTGAGAAACCGCTCAAACCGCATGAAAAGTCGGTTAAATCTAAAATTGTTGGATTCTGAACTGTTTCTGTTACACCGCCGCAGTCGGTATTCACGGTTCAAACGGTCGTTTCGTTAGGAGCTGTTTGGATGCCTGGTTCAGGCACATTTTTCAGGTCAACAACTATACAAGCGTTTGGGCTGAATTGCGTCGCAGCTGGATAGGGTGGGTCGCTCACTCGCGCTCCAGCACGACATAGCGCGTGGAGACTTTTGGTTTTTATGTATTACTAATTGATTTCACGCGGGAAAGATTAATCACTATGTCCTGTGGGAAAGGGAGCAACTTCTCGCGGAGTCCGGTAATCGAACACTGCTGATTTTTGTTTTAGCAAAATCTAGTCACTAACCTGTGAGTCTCTAAAAGGAAAAACATTCAATGGCTTGATGCACCACCCAGCCCATTACCATAGAATGATAATAGGCCAACCCATCACATAGCTAAAGGCCCACTAGTACCATCGCGAAACCCTAGCCCTCTAGTATAAAAGTCAGTCGCGCCGCATAGAAGTAACCCTTGAACCCCCGAGGCGCCTCCACCGCCACACACGCAACCCAGGTAAGGAGGAGGAGAGGACCAGCGGCGCCGGCGGCGGAGATGGTTGCCCTCAAGCTGCAGAAGCGGCTTGCCGCCAGCGTGCTTAAGTGCGGAAAGGGCAAGGTCTGGCTCGACCCCAATGAAGTCAGCGAGATCTCCATGGCGAACTCCCGTGAGTAACGCCACCTTCCCCTTTCATTCCCGTCCTCCTGAGTTCGATGCCACCTCGTTGGTGTAGGCGACGCCCTTAGATCTGGTATTAGAGTGCTGATCCGCGGGAGGTTGTGTTATGAGCTTGCTGTTGATGGGGTCCTAGGGAATTTTCGTTGAATTTTGGCGCAATTTATATCTGATTCGCTGTAATAGGGTATCTTGTATCGATATGTTTATGGGTTTGTCTAGGAGCTCTCTAGAAACGTGCTTGCTTTTGTGGATTATGTAGGTTGTCTAGGCAATCAAGAGGGCCTTATCTTCTTTTATCTCGCTTAAAGTGTAAAAATGGTAATTGTGGAGTCACTAGTTTCCTTGCTTGGGTTGAACCGTGTTTGTTTTGTCGGAAGCATAATGTAATACTTGCTTGCTAATGCTGGTGGATTGATGGTGATGTTGGTGATAGATGGTATCCTTGCTCGTTTAGTAAAGCTTCTGTGCATTGCAAGCAATCGGTAGTGTTCTACACTTAGCATAGGCAGCTGTAGCTTGTGGTGTCTACTTTGGTTGTTTCTGATTACAAGAGGCTGTTCATGAACGACAATTATGACCTAATAGGGCACAACATGACACTTATAAAACATTGCAGATCTGAAGTTTGTAATACCCTTTGTCAGTGCATATAGATTCAGGATCTTCTGCTCTAAATATTCTAATTTTTTTATGCACAGTAATTAAACCTAATGATCTTCACTGTACATGCAACAGTGACATCCAATACGAGCCATCTTATCATCTTTAATTCCTGTTTAGTTGTTATGAATCCAGAAGTATCTTGTAGTTGATGAATGTGCCGTCGTACTAGTCTTGCCTACATTATCTGATTCTGTGGTCTCCCAAATGTTGTCCTGTATTGTTGTTGGTTGCATGTTTCTCTTTTTATTAGGTACAATGGTACAGATTTTTGATGTGCTGTTTCTTTGATCTTGCAGGCCAGAACATCCGCAAGTTGGTGAAGGATGGGTTCATCATCAAGAAGCCCCAGAAGATCCACTCTAGGTCTCGGGCACGCAGAGCACATGAGGCCAAGCAGAAGGGACGCCACTCCGGATATGGTATATTGATGTGGGGTTCTTTAGTATTGTTGTGTATGAGTGTTGATGCTTACCTTTCTATTTGTTGTCAGGTAAACGTAAGGGTACCAGGGAGGCTAGGCTTCCAACCAAGATCCTGTGGATGAGGAGGATGCGTGTGCTGAGGCGTCTGCTACGCAAGTACCGTGAAGCCAAGAAGATTGACAAGCACATGTATCATTCCATGTACATGAAGGTCAAGGGTAATGCGTTCAAGAACAAGCGTGTGCTCATGGAAAGCATCCACAAGTCCAAGGCTGAGAAGGCAAGAGAGAAGACGCTTTCTGACCAGTTTGAAGCGAAGCGTGCCAAGAGCAAGGCAAGCCGCGAGAGAAAGATTGCCAGGAGGGAGGAGAGGCTTGCTCAGGTTGGAATAGTTTTTTATTCTTGGATGCACTAATGTTTTATGATATTTTGTATATTAGATATTCGAGATAATGTAGTGAATATTTGTCACTGGCTTAGAGATTTTACCAGTGTGACATAGGCTTATTTACTTAGCTGTTTTTTATTTGTAAGCAGTGTATTTATTGTTGGCTGACCTATAAATATTTTGTATTTACTGTTGGCTGATCTTGTCATTCTTTTGTTCAAACAGGGCCCGAGAGAACAGGCTCCACCTGCAGCAGCTGCTCCTGCTCAAACTGCAGCGTAAGCATCTTCAAACTTCTTTCTGAAAGTGTACAACTGCAGAGTTTTAACTTATCTCCGACAACCTTCCTTTATTGCAGGGCACCAAAGAAAGCAAAGAAGTGAAGACCAGGCGGTGAGCATTCTGATGTTTGCCGAATGAAACCAGTCTAGTGTTAGAATTTTGAAGTACGGACTGTTTTGTTGACTGCTAAGAATGTTTCATGCTACTGAATGTAGTAATACTTATGTGAAGTTTCTTTCGTTAAGAGCTGGTGATGTTGTTACCATTTGTCCTCATGTGTCTCCTGTGATGCGTCTAATTGGTGAATTTGGAAAATACTTCGATTTGCTATTGTGCTTAAAGAGTTTTCTATTATTGACGATCTTATATGCTATAGGTTGTCGCGCTTCAATTCTTATATGGGTAGATCGCTGTTCTTGGCTATTGGCTACACACGAACAAGCAGTTCTTGGCTAGTACTTGTTTGGCCTTTTTTCTTTGCATCACGAAGGCGATGGTGGCGATCTTAATCTGATAGCCGGGTTTTCATTGTGCAGACCATTCATATTCGGCTTGTTGAGCTTATGAATCATATTATACTTGTGTATAGAAAATTGACAACCCAAAACTAATATATACTTCCAGTTGGGAGCAATTCACTTTGGAATTTTCTATTACAGTACTACGAACGTTTATGTAACTTGGTTAGGTTCCATGTGGGGCCTGCTCATCTACTTAGATTTTCTTAATTTTAAGATCAATTACATTGTAGCGATCTTTGGGAGGTGCGCATTTTGCTTATAATAGTGTATTATAAGTAGTGTACTAGTACTACACTTATATGTTCTCGTCAGCCGTTGCTGTAGAAATTCACAACTTCTCTGTCAGCCGAAGCGAATATATATGCACTGCAGCGTTGCTGTTGCAGAACAAGCCGCCCCAACGCCAAGCAGCCAAGCCACAGGCTGACACTGACAGGCATCTCCTCTCTCCTGCCGGCAGTACTTGCAGCCAAAGTGTCAAACCCGACCGGCAGAGCACTGAATCCCTGCTGGGAGATACTCTTACTACAATAGTAGAAGCGAAATGCCTAGGCGGTATCTCAAATCGGACGGCACCGGCGGCAGAGATGCTGACGCGGTCCGTCCTCCGGCAGCGTCGGATTCATGGTGGTGGAGCCGGCAGGGGCCGGCCGTCAAGCTGGCCATCGCCGGCAACGCCGCCGTCGTCGTGCTCTTCTTCGCTGCCATCGTGTGGCGACTCTTCTTCGCGGATAGGGTAGGTCAAGAAGCAGGCGCCGCCGCCGTGTCTCCGGAGGGAGCCGATGCCGGCAGCGGCAGCGCGTCCTCCGGCGCGAGCACGCCGTGCGCGTCGCCTCGTCGGGCGGTTGGTCCAGGGAAGGAGGACCTGCTGGCGCTGCCGGTGTTCGTCGTGCAGGGCTTGTCCGCGTCCGACGAGGAGGGCGCCGGCGAAGGAAGGAAGGTGGAGTGCGCGGTGTGCATAAGCGAGCTCAGGGACGGCGACACCGGACGACTCCTGCCGCGGTGCGGCCACCGGTTCCACGCCGCGTGTGTTGACAGGTGGTTCCGCTCGCAAGTCACCTGCCCGCTCTGCCGCGCCACCGTGACGGACGGCGGCCCCGGCCAGAACGACTCCAAGGTGGCGCCCATTGTGTGAGATTAGAATTAGCCCATGTGTGTCCTGCTCTTGTTACAGTGTTTTCATACCACTACTAGCAAACAGCCATATATGTAAATATATGTTTTGAATATCTTCTCGATGTACAAGGCCCCGTATGAAAAATACTTACGGCAGTGGTGTTTGAAATGTGGGGTCCGTGCAAACTGTTTTGTTGTAATATTTGGAGCATTCAGCAATTCTAAAGCTTGGTGCATTGCAGCAATTAGTGGGACGAATCAATTCATCGTCATTCCCTACTTTTATACTTTATAATTATTAAGTCACAAGTAGCATGAGTATAGTGAACCATTATCACTGACACAACGTCAACACATGGAGAGTGCAACAAATGGCATACAATATTAAGAAGGAAATCTGACAACTTTTGTAGTAGTTATTATAAGCTAAGCCGCCATTCTAATCTTGCGCTGGCACTGACGATTAATTTAGCCATGTTATTGCAAATTGATTGGTCTTAGAAGCACAAAAAATTTTATTGACGAGTACAGGTCCAAGGCCACAGGGTCATTAACTAGAAATAGCATACCACTGACCTTTTCTCTTTGCACCTCGAATGGAAGCCAATAATTTCAAATTGTTTTGAGGACGTTGATATTCTTTGATCAGTATGGCGCCGCTGGTAGAATTTTAGACCTCCAGCAGTCCTCATAGAGCGGATGTCTGTCTTTCTTTCTTTAGCTTGTGACTGTGTTACGCCTAACAATTGTAGCATCGTCAACGGAGGAGAATGAAACCATTTTTAATTAGGTTCCAAAGATAGAGAAATACAACATGATGCAAGTTCATCTGTTATGAGCAACAACAGTGAATACATGCTTCCAAAGGGAAGAGAGTTTGGAATGCCAGGTGCTGCTATATTAGGGGAAGGGACAATTACAGAGAGGAGCGGTAGATGGACTCCCCCGGATGATGGATATCTCAAGGTGAATGTGGACGGTGTCTTTATCGAACAAACAGGTGAAGCAGGGATGGGTATAATCTGCAGAGACAGGTTGGGACAGGTCCGCTTTTCATCCTGGCGAGTCCTCTTCCGTTGTGCGTCAGCAGTTGAGCGGAGGCAGCGGCTTGTGTGGAGGGACTACGACTGGCTTCTCAATGGGCGCACCAGCCTATTATCCTTGAATCAGACTGTTCACGAGTGGTCGGAGATTGGCTTCTATGTTAAGCAAGCAAAGGAGTTCATGCTGTTGTTGCAAGATGTTAATGTGAGACATACTAAACGCGAGTGCAATGAGGCGGCGCGTTTGTTGGCGCAATTAGCTAGAAGAAAAGTCCATACAGCTTGCTGGTTGGAGCAAGTTCCTACCTGTATCCAACAGCAAGTCATTCATGATTGTAACTATCTCTACTAGTTAATGAAAGCTCGCGTTTACCTCAAAAAAAAAAAAAACAGTGAATACATGCTACTCATATTACTCAAGCTGATGCTTCTTCCAATGAAGATAAGAAGTGAGAAGCAAACCAAACATAGCTCAAGTGCTCAACTGGTCAGGTTCCTTGAGAGGTGAGAGCTACCCACTGGGTTCAAGCACCAGATTTTGGTGATCGACGATATCCCCATTGGCAATGAGGCACATGTGGTGATCGATTTTTTTACAATCCTAAGTGATTTCTATTTCTATTTTTTTTTTAATTTTTTCATAGGGACTTATTTATTTCTTATATATCAAAGATCAATCGGCTAAGTATTTCGAAGTTGTTTATTAGACGTAGCTTGTGGGTGCATGTTCATGGAGGTGTCAGTCTATATCCTGTTTCACGCTATGTGGAGTATGATACCATCAATTGTCATTTGTACTCCCGTCCTAAATTACTTATCTTTCTATTAATCAATATTTATTTCAAATTACTTGTCTTTTTCGCTTCTCAATATGTCTTTCTCTTCTCTCAATACATTTCTATCTATATATCTCTCATTCTCGTTTACTATGCACCTATCTTATTTTCTTTTTTTTAATCTTCATGTTTATAGCTAAAACTGTAAATAATATGGGACGGAGGGAGTAGTTCTCTGAATCTAATTGCATCCACTTGGGCAATCTGTATTCTAGTTTAAGTAAGTCAACTCTCATATAAAATTCACAAGTGCGTGACTATCCTTTCTTTGCATAGGAAAAAACATATAATGTAAGGAACGTGCAAATGTTCATCTGAATTGTTAATAACTATTCCACAAATCAAACTTGAAAACTCATCAAGAGGCAATACATTATGTCCCACCTTTCAGTGGGTTTTTGTTTGGAGCAACTTGGTTATATAACACCTGAGCTCTAAGGTAAACTAGCTAGTATGTGCAGTTAGAATAATGAAGAGTAAGATAATCAGTACTTAAGACTAAAGCATAATAAATGAACAAATAAAAAGAAAATTAAAAAATAAGAAGGATTTTGAAAGCACACTGCTGTCTGCTGTGTGTGCCACACTGCCACTTATGTCAACGTGGGTGGCCGGCCGGCCGAGTCCACCTACTGGCCGAGTACGAGCACAAGTGTCGTCCGATGGACTCCACACGCCGGCTGTTGTTTGCCTCTAGCACTCGTTCCATTCCTTTTTTTTAAATTTTTTTTGGAGCTTTTCCGAGACTGGTGAGGTGATGCCAAGACCGCTGGGGTTCAGGTGGTGCGGCAATAAGTCCAATACGATCAAAATTTTGCGCTTTCTGTAGTATTCATTTTTTTTAAAAAAAACTGTGTAGTATTCAGTTACTGATGATAGCTTTCCAAAAGAAAAAAAAAATTACTGATCATAACATCCATTTGGCCGAAAAACGAAAAATGGAAGCACAACTAGTTAATTTCATCGCAAAAAAGCACAATTAGTTAATGTCATCCTGATTCGCCGCAGGAATAATAGACAAACGGTTCCGTATATAATGCGCCTCTCCGGCTCAATTGTTTGTTAATGACTGCAGCATTTGGTCTTGCATCGATCTTCTCCTTGTCATGCTGACCTAACTCATCGCTACGCTGGCGTGCAATGCTTGAGTACTAGTACTATGGGCCGCAACAAGGTGCCTACACAGCCTGTTTTTACTACAAAGTAACTGACGTTTTTATACTTGCTTTGGTCATTTCGGCAATGATAGGCTATATGATGTGGAAATGGTAGACAACTTATTACTTTAGTTCAACATGTATATGATGTATCGGTCAGTTGATTGTCCACGATTCTTTAAAAAAAAAAAGGGAATCAGTGTACGACCTTTACTTTTAAAGTTATCCCTTTACCATTTATCTTATTAAATAATTAGTTTAAATATGTAAAATTATAAATCATGTATCAAATACCTCTAATACTGAAGAACATTATTGATGAGGACATCACACCTATGAATGCACACAATCCTTCTCCTGCTATTACACATAAAGGTCCAATCACTAGAGCTCGCTCTCGACAACTTAATCTAGACGTGAGCTCGTTACTTAACACTCCATTACGCATTGTCGAGGACATATTACTACCTAATAATTTTATTATGATTAGAAATTATGGAGAGGACAGAGGAACGATGGGAGACCAGATAGGAGTCGTCCAAGGACGTCCAAACCAAGTCGGAGTCCCAGCCCATGTTGACTTCGAATCCAATTCAGAGTCCAGGAGCATCCTGTACTAAAATGGACGCCCAGGTCGCATACGGACTCCGTTTTAGGTGATCTACCATTTTATAGAAAGAGGACAAGATTATTTTTCCAATGGGATTGGTTTCATGTCCAAATTTCTTTAGAGTCTATGGGAATCATCGAAATATTGGACAGTTCAGAATGTGTCACGGTGCTGCGACACCGACTTTGGCTGGTTGACCTTGTACTGAGTTAGAGTCCATTAGGGTTGTGTCCAGGGGACTTGCACGTCCAAATTCCTTTATATCCATCCGTCACCCCACCATTAGGGTTTGTGTTTTGCTTAGATTATTCCTGTTAAAAACAGAGTCGCCGTTTCATCGGTTTGTGAGACACTAACTTTGTGAGTTTAATCTTCATTTGCAATTTGGTTGCTTTCTACTTCGTTCTTGCTTGTGTTCTTCGATTCGAAGGCAAAGACTAGCCTTCTCGATGAGGTCATCCGTGGTCATATGAGTGATAACCAAAGAAGACATGGTGCTGTGATTGCGGGGTTCGGAACGTGCCGTTCGGAAGCTGGATCGATTTGTGTCGCGACTCCGCCCAAATCGTTGATTATCAGAACCTGTAGGACGATCGAGATCCCGTTCCCATCAAGTGGTAATCAAAGCTTCAGGTGTTCCTCAGGTTCACCATTGTTTATCCTAGTTCCTTGTTTTCGTTCCGTCCTATAGTCCATAAAAAGCCAAAAACAGAATTGTAGTTTTAGATTAAATCCTGTCCAAAACCGTGTTTAGCCTCTACATATTTTAATTTCAGAGTCCGTAGTGTTGAGTTTGTGTCCTTAATCAAGTCTTTTTGTTGGTTTAGATAACGTCTCATCACAGGTTGTTTTGCTTCTGCCGTCTTGTGTCAAACCCTAGCTGTCAATTTTTTTTCCATCCAGATCTCACCATTTCGTTTGTTGTGTCTGATCTGTTATTCACTAGATTCACACGGGTTGATCATCCATCACTAATTTTCACCTTATCCAGAGCTTCCGCAGCAAAATTCTACCCTTTTTTTTTTGCAACCCTAGTTTGTTTCAACTCCAGAAAAGAAAATGCCCGATATAGAGTTTAGTTCAGCCATTATACCATTTTGATTAGAAAATTTATGTGGTTAGCTTTCACATGTCTTGAGTTGAGAAAAAGAAATAATATAAAAAAGAACAGAAGTATTATGATTCCTTCTAGTGTTAAAAAAAAGGAAAAGAAAAGAAAAGAAACGAATTGATAAACTTTTGTTGGAACACTCAGTGTTGTTTTATGTTTGTGCTAAATTCAATTTTCTTTGCTATTAATCTTTGTTGCTGTTTTCATACGCATGTTTTTTTGACCACGTATCATAACTGTCATAGGACGCTTTAGGCTAGCAACTAGGACCAATACTTTGGACATTTATTCAATATTACCATCTATTTTTGATTTGTGTTCCACTTACATATATATTGGCCTTTCAAGTTCCAATTAAACTTTCTGAACAGGCACAAATTCTTAACCTTGTAATCGCCGGATCACTTCTTCAAGGTATCTCTGCTTTATGTTGACCAAGATCTTTCAAGAACTTATTTTGAAACTTCCTTGTTGTAATCTGATAGTGCCACCATCCTAATACGGTAGTTGATAGGGATAACCTTTGTCTATCTTCTTCTGTGTTTTTGTTCTTTTTTATCATATCAGGCGGCGACGATTCGACAGTTACAGTAGACTTCAACGAGTGTGTCAGCCAGGGCGAGTTGAAAGGAGCAATCGACAAGGCGCTAGAGGCCATAGACGAGAAGATCTCTGCAGCTGTGACGAAAAACTTCTGCAGCTGTGACGAAAAACTTCGTTGACTTGAATATAGGTCCAGCTCTTGAGGGCTTCACCACTCAGTTGGCCGCTATCTCGTCGCGCCTTGATGCATTCGAGAGGCGTCCACCAGCGGGCAGCAACGACGACCAAGATGACGACGACAACGGGTAACAACAATAACAATCACCCTTCGCACTCATGATGATCCTTTTGCTAAAGTAAAATTTTCCATACCGTCATTTTCTGATTTGTATGATATTAAGAAATATCTTGATTGGGAGATGACCATAGACCAGAAATTTAGTTCCCACCTAGTTTCTGAACAACATCGGGTTCGACAAGCTACTAGTGAGTTTAAGGACTTTGCTATTATTTAGTGGATTGGTCTAGCTGCTGTAGGACGTTTACCTACCACTTGAAATGCTTTGAAAACAGCCATGTGTGATAGTTTTGTACCACCTTCTTTTCAGCGAGATATGCGTTTTAAACTGCAGCGCTTAGAGCAAGGTAGTAATTCTGTACAAAGTTATTATACTGAGCTGCAAAAGGGTATGATGCGTTGTGGGGTGGTTGAGAATAATAAGGATAAAGTATGTTGTTTTATGGGGGTTTGAGGCGTAACATTCAGGACATCGTTGACTATAAAAGATTTAACAATATCAACCAGTTGTTCCACCTAGCTATGCTTGCAAAGAAAGAATTGCAGGGACGACAGAAAGCAGCGAGGACAAGAACCAGCCACTACTTCCCACCTAGCACGACTACATCTACGGGAGCAACACAGTCTTCATCAAGCTTTCGTCTACCTCCTGCACCAGTGAGCACGTGACCTACCACTACAGCACCGCCTCCCACGACACACCCTGCAGATTTTTCTAAATCTTCTGTGTAGGGTCCAGCGAAGAATCCTCTTTCCACCACATCCATGGCACGCACGACTTACATTCAGTGTCATCGCTGCCTTGGACTTGGCCACGTGCAGCGTGACTTCCAAGCAAACGAGCCTACATCGTCACTAATGATGGAGGTTATGTGAGTACCTCCGACATAGAAAACAATGGTGACGATGATGCTGATGCTACAGACGGTGCTACGAATTCCTTAGTCCTCAACAGCACCGACATGTCTTATCGAGCCATCGTTGTCCAGCGGGTCCTCAATACTTAGGTAACTCAACCTGATCAGCTACAACGTCATAACTTGTTTTAGATTGAGTTCGTGATCAAGAATAGGCGAGCAAGGGTGATTATTGATGGGGGCAGCTGCAACAACTTGGTCAGCTCAAATATGGTCAAAAAGCTTGGCTTGACAACATGACCATATCTATATCATATTCAGTGGTTGAATGACTCAGATAAAGCTAAAGTAACACAATCTTATCACGTTCCTTTTTTCCTTGGTGGTTATAGTGATTATGTGAATTGTGATGTTATCCCTATGCGAACATGCTCTCTTTTATTGGGTTATGCTTGGGAACATGATAATAATGCTTTGCACCATGATCGTAGTAACAAATACACTTTTATGCATAACGGAAAGAAAATTACTTTGTTACCTACGACACTTGCTGCAATCATTGAATCTGATAGGGAGAGGGCTACTAATGCTAAACAACAATCTCATGCTAAACCTGAAATCAACAAGATATAACTTTGAAAGTTCCTATTCATGCTTGCTATAAAATCTGACCCTACTGAAATTTATGATGGTATTGCTATATGTTATGTTTTAGTGTACAAGGATGCTTTATTTTCTATTGATAATTTACCTTGCATATTGTCACCTGCGGTTACAAATCGTTTGCAGGAGTTTCGATATGTTTTTTCTAATGAGATACCGCCAGGACTGCCACCCAATCGTGGGATTGAGCACCAGATTGACTTGATTCCTGGTGTGAGTTTGCCGAACCGTGCGGCGTACTGAACCAACCCTGATTAGACAAACGAAATTCAGCGCCAAGTCCAAGATCTTTTGGACCCCGGGTACATACATGAGAGCCTTAGTCCTTGCGCTGTTCCTGTTCTTTTGGTTCCTAAGAAAGATGGTTCGTGATACATGTGTGTAGATTGTAGAGCCATAAACAACATTAGTATACAATATCGTTATCCTATTCCTAGGCTAGATGACATACTTGATGAGTTGTGTGGTGCTATAGTTTCACTAAAATTGACTTGCGTAGTGGTTCCCACCAGATTAGAATGAAACTCGGTGTTGAATGGAAAGCTACATTTAAAATCAAGTTTGGGTTGTATGAATGGTTAGTCATGTCTTTTGGTTTAACTAATACACTTAGCACTTTTATGAGATTAATGCATGAAGATTTTACGTTCATTCATTGATAAATTTGTGGTAGTTTACTTTGATGATATCCTGATTTATAGTAAGTATATGGCTGAACATATGGATCATCTGCGTGTTGTTTTCTCTGCCTTATGTGATGCACGTTTGTTTGGTAACCTCCACAAGTGCATCTTTTGCATCGATCGAGTCTCTTTTCTTAGCTATGTTGTGACTCCACGAGGCATTAAGGTTGATAAGGCTAAGGAGAAGGTGATTGATAGTTGGTCTACGCCCACAACGGTTTCGCAAGTGAGGAGTTTTCTTGGCCTAGCGGAATTTTATCACCGTTTTGTCAAAGAATTCAACACCACCGCTATGTCACTGATTGAGTTGACAAAGAAGGGCGTTGCTTTTCATTGAGGGCCATTCTTGAGAGAAGAGGATTGAGGACAACTCCTTTTCAAGAGGGGGAGGATGATGAGGACATCACACCCATAGATACACACAATCCTTCTCCTGCTATTACACATGAAGATCCAATCACTAGAGCACGCTCCCGACAATTTAATCTAGAGGTGAGCTCGTTCCTTAACACTTTATTACGTATTCTCGAGGATATATTACTACTTAATAATTTTATTATGATTAGAAATCATGGAGAGAACAGAGGAACGATGGGAGACCAGATAGGACTCGTCCAAGGATTTTCAAACCAAGTCAGAGTCTCAGCCCACGTTGACTTCGAATCCAATTCAGAGTCCAGGAGCAGCCTGTACTAAAATGGACATCCAGGTTGCATACGGACTCCGTTTTAGGTGATATACCACTCCATGGAAAGAGGACGAGATTATCTTTCGAATGGGACTGATCCCACGTTCAAATTCCTTTAGAGTCCATAGAAATCATAGAAACATTAGAAAGTCCAGAATCTGTCAGGATGCTGCGACATCGACTTTGGGCCGGTTGGCCTTGTATCGAGTTAGAGTCCATTAGGGTTGTGTCCAAGGGACTTTTACATCCCAAATTCCTTTATATCCATCCATCACCCCACTATTAGGGTTTGAGTTTTGCTTAGATTATTTCTGATAAAAACAGTGACGCTGTTTCATCGGTTTGTGAGACCCCAACTTTGTGAGTTTAATCTTCATTTGCAATTTTGTTGCTTTCTACTTCGTTCTTGCTTGTATTCGTCGATTCGCAGGCAAAGACTAGCCTTCTCAGCGAAGTCATCCGTGTTCACGCGGGTGGTAACCAGAGAAGAAATGGTGCTGAGATTACGAGGTTTGGAACGTGCCGTTCGGAAGCCGGATTGATTTGTGTTGCAACTCCGTCCAAATCATTGATTATCAGAACCTGTAGAAAGATCGGGACCCCGTTCCCATCAATTATAACAACATAAATGATAATATTTATCACACTTTTTAAAATAAGACATGTTGTTAAAAGTCAATGGTATCAGCAATTTAAAACCGAATGTAGTAGTTCTCTCTTACTTAGTACTCCAATTCAGGTATCTTAACTTCTTATAAGTCAACTTCCTCCAAAATAGCAACAAGCAAGTAGCTCTTTTTTTTTTATATATGGAACAAGCAAGTAGCTCTAGAATTCAATGGCCCATACAAAACTTTAGCAGTGTCGTAGTCACCGGCCGGCCAACTTGCATTTCTTTTTGTTCCAGAAAATACTAAGGGGAGGAACATATGCACACGGTCATTAATTGGAACTAATGCAAAAGCGTACGCAGTTGGGATGGGAGTTCCAGCATCCTAGGAAACTTTGTTTACTTCAACTAGTTCTACAAAATGTAGGAGTATTTAAGAAGTCAGGCTTTGTGCAAGTTGATTATTCTAAGAGCTTAAACAAACTAAAGGGAAAAAAAAGCATAGTGTATAAAATGAATGTTTTGTTTGAGACTTTCGACGATGGACATCTCAACATTTATCAACAGTATCTGACAAACAAACATACTCCATCACCATTGGAATGAAGATGTCAACAGCATGTCCTTGTAATTACGTAAGCAACTGATTTAGTTATGTACGTTGATATCATAATTGTAGTACAAAAAAAGATAATTGTACTAGAAAAGAAATGTCATTAGCAGGTCGTTATAATTACTCAAGCGTGGCTCAACTACAAGCCCATCTATACATGTTGACTGCAAACTTAGTCTCGTGTCAATTTCTAATAACTGCACGGTATTATGAAATTAATATCTTCATCTTTCTTCAATTTTGTTGGGTTTCTGTATCAAAATATTTTTTTATATAACTTGGGCTATCAATAACCTTGTAATGGTTGTCTACTTTTAAAATTGTAAGAGCAAGTGTGCGGGCAAACAGCAAGCTATATAACTTCGGCTATCAGTAATATATCTCTGATTCATCTTGGCTCTGGATGAGTGCTGGTGTGGTAGCATACTTAGTTTAATACAAGCAAGTGGAACGGCCCACTAGCCTATCCTACTTTGGTTAAGGTGATTGGAGATTGCTCAATCTGAAAAGACATTGATTAAAAATTCCAATATAACATAATCCTTGGCATGAACAATCCAGTGAAAATTGATCAAAGTAGTGCAATATTCTCATAGAGACTACAAGGATTGTGTGGCCCTTCTGTCGAATCCTCATAATATGTGTTGGATCACATGTCCCTCAACATGAAGAAACTGTCAGCTCAAGAAGACTACGACCGTCCAATGCATATGAATTGTGATTGCCAGCTTGATGGACCGTGGAGATGGTTTAAGAGAAAAGGTTTGCCTCATATATTTGCCGTGTTCAAGTTGTGAGAGGTTGAGGGAGCGAGTGAGAAGCAGCCAATACTAACACAAAGGGAGAAACAAGAGGGGACAATCGCAAACTGGAACAAGGAATTTCCCTATTCTTATGAGGATAAGGACTTTAAGGTGTTAAACCCCATGTAAAAAACATGAAAGTGCTCTTGCAAAAATGCCCCTAATTTTTTTCTTGAAATTGCAAAACACACGTAGGGCTTGTGACACTTTCTTATGGCCTCAGGCTGGGCGTTCCTTATTGTCGGATTTTATTCAGTGGCGAGTAATAGCTACTCTGCTTCAATGAGAAAGAAACAGGCGAGAGAATCAGCTATTCTGCTTCAATGAGAAAGAAACAGCAAGAGAATCAGAAACCATTTACTGACAGCCAAGATGTTCAATAATTCTAGTTACCAAAACACCCAGGTTCAGCACCATAGAGATGGGTGCATATACAATTTTTTTATTAACTGCTATACGGTCCGCCACACCTTAGGTACTCAGATCCCATCCTTCATTCCTCCAAAGACAAAGTTTAGAATTTCACCACAAATTCTATAAGAAGAATCAAGCAGTTATTGTGGCTAATCCATCGCAAGTGGCACAGTCTTCACCTGCACGTAGGGAAAGCAGAAGTTGATCAAAATACTTCTATCACATGGAAGTTGTATTAGCTCATGGCCATATATCCAATGCTAACATGCTTTCAAGTAGTCTAAAGATTCTGTGACCAAGGAGAATAGTTAACAGTACGTACCAGTTCGCGGAACTTCAATATGTAGAACATTTCGAGGTAGCGCCTTGTCTCCCGCCTCTCAAGCTTAGAGACATACTTCCAGAAACCATACACCCCAGCCAATGTCATCAACCTCTCAGAATAAATGGTCCATGTGTACCTACGCATGCATCACAAAGAAAATAAGTACCACACAAGACCATGCAAAAACTGAAGATATGAACTACACTAAAACAGTAATGGCCACACTAACTTCTCAAAAATTCGTTGAAGGCCTGCTTCAGATACTTTCACCCAGTGGTTGGGGTCTTGTTTGCATTGCTCAAAGAAATCAGCCATCAGATTTGCAGCTTGCTCAGGGTGATATGGGTCAATATGGAAACCTGAGACACCATGCTCTATAATCTCAGCTGGCCCTCCATGGCGTGTTGCAAATGTAGGAAGTCCACAGGTCATGGCCTCAACAACAGTAAGACCAAAAGCTTCATAAAATGCTGGCTGTCGTTAACATGACAAGTTTAAGTCAATATATCACAACATGGACCATCCATGTACATGTATGTTACAATTCAGAGATATACCTGTACAAATGCGCCATGAGTATCAGCTATGTAGCGATAGAGCTCACCATTACGAGCCCTGTTTGTCTGAGAAGAGATCCAACGGAACTGCCCGAATAAATTATATTTCTTAATGAGTTCGTGCATCTTCTCTATCTCTGCAATTTCTTCTCTGTCTTTGGATTTCTTGACATCATTGTAGCCAGCAACAGCAACAAGGTTTACCAACTCTCTCAGTTTACTGCATTTAGCAAATGCTTCAACCAGTCCAGTTATATTCTTAACCCGGTCCAGTCTTGCCATGGAGAAGAGGATGGGCTTTGACCGATCATCCAGATGACCACTGCAAATAGAACCAATAGTCATGCCAATGTGTATTGCATTATCCCATTCTTCATGGTGAATAATCACAAAACAACAAATAGCAACTCATCAGTAACATTTTCAGAAGTTCAAATTAGAAGAAAATACTACAGAAAACGTCCATATTAACTCCTGACATACTGCACGTAGAAAACAAGAAGACAGAAAGTACTCACATGTGCTCCTCATTTTGTTTTGGGTCATAAATCAAACTTTCAATTGATCCATGAAGAGAAGTGAGTCTCTTTTCCTTGTCAGTGTATGGAAAATATATGGACATGTCAGCACCAGGAGAGACTATATTGAACTTCGGGTCAAAAACATCAATCCCATGGACAACACGGTACAGACCAGGAAGAGTAAAAGCCGTATGGCTCTCATACTGTCCAACAGTGTTTTTGCTGAGAAAAAGGAAAAAGGAATAAGCATGTAAAAATGATGGATAGCTATTTTAAATAATCCATATATAATCAGAATCCAAACAAGATTAATTCATAAACATGTGAATTGAGGATGTCGAACTTGTAACAATTACTATTTGTTATCAATAACAGAGAAATAGTTGCATGCATGTGAAAACAACATGACCTCATATGCTTCTATGTGCAAACTTATCAATTCACTGATGCTGAAGTAACAAAAGAAATTGCAACAGGGTGGCAGAAGAGAAGAAAACCTTCCAGCAATTTCTTGGTACGTGCTGGTGATAATAAAATCAGCATTGTTCATAGCGATTATATCAGCAGTGAACTGACAAGAAAAATGATACTTCTCATCAAACTGCTTCCAGTAGATGTCCGAATCTGGATATTTTGTTTTTTCCAGAGCATGAGCAATATTGCACTGCATGGTATATGCCATTATAATTAGCAAAGAGACAACTGCAAGTGCAACACTAAGTATATTTAACAAAGCATACCTGGGTAATTCCCAGCTTGTAAGATAGCAGTGACGCTACAAGATTACCATCACTGTAGTTTCCAATAATGAAGTCTGGAGTGCCCTGTAATTCAGCAGCAATTTCACCAGCAGCATCCTGTATAAATAAAAAGCATCAGTACCTTTTATCAAATGGAGAATAATACTGATGCCATTGTACTGCAGTGGGAAATGTCATGTAAGATTGAAAAAATAACTCAAGACCTTTTTTTGCAATATGTACCAAAAATGATACCCGACCAGATAATTCACAATTTACACTATACCATGCAAGTCATGAGGCACTTCCTTCAGAACTGCTTTTATTCTCCAGCTCTATTTACAAAGTACTCCCTCCGTTCACTTTTATCTGACATTGAGAGAACTAAAACTAGTTCTCCCAACATCAAATAATAGTGAACAGGAGGGAGTAAAAGCCACGAGAAACTAATGATTATCACCTCAGCAAATTTCTCCAAGTATGGCCAGACATCAAATCTTGATATCCATTTCTTGAGTATCCCATTTTCATTTCTGAAGGGAACTCTTAATATGTAAGTATGATGTGTTCCACTTATCCTCTCAAGCCGCTGATTACAAGTTGTCCCTTTTGCATCTGGTATCAACCGAGTAACCTTCACCACATAAGAAAATGAATTATTATAAATGAATTAAGCACTTCTTCTGCCCATAAAGACGTCAAAATTGTGCAGGTAGGAAGTGGAATAAAAATAAACTTACAATGAGAATTTTAGGAGTGACATCAAGCCCCTGTTTCTTTAAACGAAGAACCATTTCATTCTCCAATGCACGAACCTGGTCCAGTATATACACGATCTGGATAGCAGCAAAATAAACTCGTGACATGAGATACGGATAAGGATGCCAAAGAACTGATCTGTTAACATGCCATGTTCTCAGTTTACCTGTCCTCCTGTGTCTGGCATGCCTAATACATTAGCTTGACCGAAGTATCCATGAGGGGACACCACAACAACATTAAAGATCATGGGAATTCTCCCCAAAAATGTCTCCAGCGTAGCTGGATCAGGCGCTTGAAGAACATCCAGAAGGAGATGAATCATTTCCAAAACATGCTCAGCTGTATCACCCCAGCCTTTCTCCAAGCCCCATTCTTGAAATCTGAATATTATAGTAAAATTATCACGTTGTAAATCTAACCATGTTTCTCGAATGTACAACAGACAGAGATAGTATACACCAGTTCAGCTAAGCCAGGTCAATGGTATGCCAACATTACAAGCATAATAGGCTTATACAAGCAAGGTTAAGTGCCTGTTTAAAAGAACTAATTATATATACATATCAACATGAACTTAAACTAGTGTTCATCCAACGGTCATTTCTATATGGGCTATACCAACCAGATAACCCTAAAAGCATATAGTGCCAAATGCCTTATTACTACTCTAAAAGAAGGCAGGAGCTTTCAGCTCAATATGATAAGCCAAACTTACTGATTAGCAAATTGTGAGTACGGTGTGTCAGCTGGGAGCTTTGACAAGTGCTCCTCAGCTCTGGTCAGCACAGACTGAAGCCTCCCTAGGCCCTGTATCCTATCGTTTAACATCATCACCTATAATCACACAGGTATAACCATCAATAATAATGCCCTACACAACATCAGGTCAAACCTTCCTTTTCTATAGCTGTTGAGAAACTCACATGTCCCTTGTGCCGGTGGCCACGAAGGAAATCCAGCAGAGGTTCCAAGCAATCCCTGTTGCGGAACATGATCGAAGACAAATGCCTGTTGAGAAACTGCACACCATTTCCAATAGAGGACGACCGATTGGGGCGTGGGACTGAAGCATTGAATGGCTCGAAGTCGAGCTCAAGAACGTATGGATCGTTGTGCCTGCACGAATACAGTCATAAGGTGACGGGGACAACAATGCTCAAAACAGGGTCCCGAATGAATCACTGAGTACATCAGTCTGTAATGTAATTACAGTATATCCAGAAAGTTTAGAATGTATTATTCTATTCACAAACATTCGTGATCTAAAATTACGGCCATTGAATTTGCTACTCAATTAGAATGGCAGCTTACTAAACAGAGCAATAAACTGACTTTTACTGCTCGAAAGCTCAATTCAAGTCGACTCCGATGTGTTGGCTGGGGCCAAATCCCGCAACAAGTACTAAATCAGGAGATGCGGAGACCCAAAGCCGCCTAACCACGAAAAGAGGACCTAAATAAAACCTGAACTGAACGTCATCATACACTGGAGAGGAACCAAACAGATAGCCACAAGATTGCCGCGAAAGCGAAGCAGAGGATAGGGACAGGGGAGGAAGCAGCACGTACTGGCCATCGACGAGCTCCTCCTTGAAGCGGAGATACTCCGAGACGGTGAGCTGCTCGACGCTGAGCTCGTGCACGTTGACCCGGACGAACTCCCACACCCCCGGGCGCGGGCGCACCGCGATGGCCACGAACGGCGGCAGCACGATCGCCTCCTGCGGAATAGTGGGAATTCCAGGCAAAAGGCGGCGGGGACGCGTCTCAGCACAGCGAAACAACCTCCACGGAAGTCGAAACAGGAAGGACACAAAAAAAAAAAAAGTCCCCGCGAGTCCGCGAAGCAGTGCGCGGTATGCGGGCGGAGGGAAAAGCTTACCTGCGCGGAGCGGAGGACGTCGAGGAAGGGTCCCTCGGCGAGGGCGCGAACACTGGAGGACTGGACCTCGTCGAGCGCGTCGAGGATGTGGTGCGGCTGCAGGATGCACTTACCCTTGTTCACGTACCTGCCGTGGCAGCAGAACAACCGCCGAAAAAAAAAAAGCAAAATCAGAGACAGTTGAGGAGGCGGAAGCGGAACGATCAGCGGCCGGGCGAGGTGCGGTGCTTACTTGAGGAGGAGGGCGACGAGCTCGTTGCGGTGCGCGTGGAGGGTGTCCTCGACGCGGTCGCGGATGCTCGGGGTGCGGTCCAGCTTCGGGGCCGACATGGCTGCCGGGGCGCTCTCTCTCTCTCTCTCTCTCCTCTCTCTCTCTGGCGCGCGCAGCTGCGAGGTCGCGGGCGGGGGCGACGGCGAGTGCTGCGCTGCGGTGGCAGTGGCTGGCGTGTGTGGTGGCGCTGGCGGAGGCGAGAACAGGAGAAACCAGGACGGAGATGTCCCCAAGTTTTTTATTATGGAGAGCCAGCCACTCGTGAAACTGCAGGGTGTGCAGCGTGCTGCCGTGGGACGTGTAGCACGGACGTGCTTCCAAAATTCCGAACGGAAAGGCTGCTCGTCGCGCCACTTCCCCGTGGGACCCACGCGTTTGTATCGACGCCACGTGCCGGTGAATCTATAGCGCGCGTCAGTCACCTAACGCTAGCCGTCCCTGCGGTTTGGTGCCGCTCGCGGCCTCGACAGAAGGCGAGCCAGGTCAGGCAGGGCAGGCAAATGAGGGCAACCACGGTTGCGTGGCGTCTAGAAGGAACGTTTCTGACGACACTGACCTGTGGGTGCCGGTATGTCAGTCTCCCGGACCGGACCGGACGGAATGTTCCGTTACTAGCACGGAAGAAAGAAGAAGGTTGGATGTCGTGGATGGAGACGCGAGCAAAGGCGCGGTACTTTTTCGCCCCCTCCGTCCGCGCGCGCGGGAGGGGAAGGGGCTCGCACTGTCAATGACGGACCCCATTGAAAAGTGTGCTCCGTGCAGATATACGAATGCGCACCTACTGAACGCGGCGTTTCGTGGTGTGGCGAACCAAGCGTCGAAGCAGCGGGACGGTTCCGTCTCCCTTTTCTCCTCCCTATCACTCTACCTTTTTATTGTCTTGGGGGTCCCTCTGGCCGCGAGCCCGCGCGGGCGACATGGGACGTCGAGACGCTTCTGAGAAGACCACAGCACGCCGAAACGACGGGGGAGGAATGGCAAGTGGAAGTCTCGTGCCGCGCCGCGTGGCGTATCGCCAATCGCCGTCCTGACAAACGGGCCGGGATCGGTACGGACCGGCCTGGTACCGGAAACGCAAACGCGACGGCCTCACGCTTCATCTCTGTATCGACAGCAAGGACACGTACCACTACCCCCCGTAGTCCCGCGTGTCTTGTATACCACGTAGTCACGTACTATACTTTGGTAGTAGTACTCCTAGAAAGGTATCTCGGGTATCGGAGACGAGGCAGCCTTCGTAGCCACGTAAGTACACACTTGTACAGAAGTAGACATGTATAAAGCATATATAATACATCTACCAGCACGTGCTTCCAATTAAGCTGCAACTACAAGTCTACAACTATACTGACTACTGTAGCTCCAATAACCTTTCTCCTGATTTAAATTTTTAATGGTCAGTTCAATTTTTAAACACCATGATCATCATTTTTTAAGGTATGGTCACATATGAGAAGAGGCGGGAGTCTCAACAGCAAAACTTTCATGAGTTCATGGCAAATATCGTTTGAAACTTTAGCTACTCAGAATCATAATAGTCCACCTTATCGTAACTGGCAGATCTAGCTCCATGTTAAATTACTTGATTAGCTTGACGAGATTGATAGTTACAAAGAAATCCACCCAGCACGATTTCGCGATCAAGCTTTTCAATGTGTCCGATCGGATGAGCTATACTGCGTAACGCTTATGTTGTTTCTGCTGTTTGGCCTTTTCTTTTCCTTTCACGTTTCTCTATTCTATTCTCTGGCTTTCATCTCACAGGCGCAGCGCAGCCTATAGTGCTATTGGAAGTAGCTCCTCCGATCAGGCGCAATCTCTCTGGGTGGATGTCCATGTGTGTTTTCTCCTTAAGAAAGAAAAAACTCCAAAAAGAAATAAACAGCACATCGAGATCAACCCATTCTGGACAGCATTTAAGTTCAGCATAAAATCATGCTCATATGTCACGGATGCTTAATTATTTACTTTATGTGTATGCGTCATGGGCACAGAGTTTAGGCTAGAGTTTTTCTCTTCGTAACTGTCTGCATACATGATTTGGTTTCGATTGAATGTGGGTTTACTAATCCTACTTGTTCAACGCACCTCTGAGTTAAAAAAAAAAATGTACGCGTCATGCCACTATTCCATTTAAACCGATTATGTCCGCTCCTTTCGAGAATATGGCCAATAAGATGTTATTAATCTGTTTTATCATCGTGCATGAATTACAAACAATTGTATAGAATATTCTCATTTCTGGGGGAATCTTTAGAATATACCATCCAAGATATGAAGAACCAAGATAAAATTTCCAGGGCTTTATCAACTCCATCTCCATTTCAGGTCCCTTTTCTGTTAGGCGAGCAAGAATCCTTTCCCTTGGATGAGCATTAATAAGAAAGACACACGTAATTGCACACCGTTTTCTTCACGACACTCTTGATACAGAAGCCAATCCCCTTTTCTCTCGGTGATTATCTATCAGCCCCTCAGATTTGGAAAACCCGGTACCATTACGTCAGGGAAATTGAGATCGAAACGTTCTAATTTCGACCAGATTCAAGCTCCTTTGACAACATGGACATGGCGCGACGGTTCCAATAAAGAGGCAACGGAATGGCACCCAGCGAATCAGATCGGAACTGCTCCATCATCATTGCCATCTTCTCTTGTCCAAAGCCTAAAGCATTCACCTACTAGTAACTACTATGACTGAATCTAATTATTAGGGGAAAAAGCTATCATTTTACAAGAAATTTAAGGATTTGATAGGATTAAATCATGTGTTCCAAAAGGCTATTATAGAAAAATTTCGTGTAGGGCTAAAATCATCTAAAAATTCTATAATTTCCTCGTCCCATCTAAAAAGCCTTGCGCGACGCTGGGAAAGAAAATGAAATTACGGGGCCGGCTCGCCAAAGCAATCGCTACAAGGGCGAACACGTGCGTGCGTCACGGCCATGCGTCGGTGTCGCTTCGTCATCCAGCCGCCTGTTCTTCGGAGGAGGCGTACGTTTTCCTTCCTTCGGCTGGCCGGTGCACAAGTAGATCGTCTCGCTCTCGTCATAGAGAAGGGATCGCAAATTCTCTGATCAGAGGCTGCCATCAGGCAATCCAGGCGTCGAGATCGAGTCACGCTAATAAATGTCTGAAGCAGATGTCTTCTGGACAACTGGACCAATCAAAATTCAAAAGGAGACATTATAGAGTGGAGGATCTGGTCGTCTTATTCTCCCTTCTCTCTGTGTGTGTTTTGGTGAAAGCAGGGGACGAGCATGACGCGCGCTCGTTGCGGCGGATGATAGGATCGTGAGTCGGAATGCCGTGGAGTTATATCCGGATTCGCGTCGGTCCGTAACGCATTGAATAGCAAATCACCTTCGCACTTTTGGCTTCCCTCCAAAAAAAAAAAAAAAAAAAAAAACTTCGCACTTTTGGCTTCACGTCACTTTTTTTCTTAATGCTTGGCTTCACGTGACTGATAAGTGTGATCAAGCTTTGTAATGAGAAAAAAAATTGAGGAAAAGAGAGAGAGATCGTCAGAAAAGAGCCTTTTGCTATTATAATACTTTTAAGATATGGTTTCTCTAAAATAGTACTCATATTGTGGGCTTCTCTAAAATAATATTTTTATTATTGTGATAACGTTATAATAATATTATGAGGTATTTTCAACCATTATAATTTTCTTTATATTTTCAGGCACTTCATATGACCAAACTACCCCTCTATTTTATTCCTAGGAAACACATGTGTCCATCACTTTCACCGGTATATTTTTTAATAAAGTTTTGCATAAGATGCCTGAAACACTCCCTCTGAACAACTTCTGAAAACACATGCTTTACTGCATTTTTCAATCCTTTACAAGCATCAGTACATATAGCTAGCGAAGGAAGATCTCCTACAACCTTGTGCAATTGAGACATAAACCAAATCCAATTATCTTCTGTTTCTGAGTCTATATCCAAATTCAACTGGATACATCCAATTGTGACCATCCACACCAGTTGCTACAGCTAAATGCCCATTCCATCTACCATTAAGTGCAGTGACGTCAACACCAAGCCAGGGCCTACAACGTGAATGATAACCCTCGATACAGGGACCAAGCGCACAAAAGAACCTGTGAAAATGAAGCTTGCCATCAATTGTTTACAATCAATCTCAACAATAGTATCCGGTGATTTCTCCATGACCTCTGCCTTCCAATTATGGAGCAACTGAAAACCCTCTTCCCATGTACCATACAACTCCTTCTCAGACTTTTGTAGTCGTGCTTAGATGAAGGTGTAGTCGTACTTAGAAGCAACCCACTTAGATGAAGGTGTAGTCGTGCTTCTTCTACCGCTAGACGTACATGTGTGCACATCATTTAACAATGTGACCTGCAGAAACATGTCATTATAATGTATAATATAATAATTTAGATAAATATAAAATACTATGTGAAATTATGAAAATGTTAATTTAGAATATTTTACCATAACAGTAGCATTGTCTGTCTGCTTGCGTCCAACAATGGACCAAGGGCAATCACCATCCTTACAGTACCCTCTATATATCTTTTTGGTTGTTGCCTGGATGCCCAATTCAAATTCTTTATTTATAGCATCCTGTCTCATAGCCAATCTAAATTCCTCCATAGAAGGGTACAAAGTGCCCAAAGCCATGGACGATTATTCTTATCATACATCATCACTGTCTCCTCTAGAATATAATCATCAACTGGCATTGATGCATCTTGGGCACCCTCTAGATTTGAGATTCCAGAAGCCGTAGCAACATTGTAGGATCTAAGACACCGACTAGAGGGGGGGGGTGAATATGCGGTTTTCAAATTTAATTGCAACTTGATCAAATTAATACGGAAATAAAAAGCAACGGATCAAGAGCAAGATAAGAAGCTATTTCTAGGTTGATAATTGAGCAAAGATTTGCAATCCGAAATAAATCAATTTCTAGTAAGATAAGCACAAGAGCAACCGAAATAAATCAAACACTAGAAATTTAAACAAGCCTAAGTTGAATCTAGTGAGGGGTTTGCAATCCTAGGGTGATGTGCAACAAGATAAACTTCTAGGAAATTAAAGCTCAAAAGTAAAGGGACAAGGAGAGACACAAATTTAACCCCTGGTGTCGATGACTTGCCGGTCACCCCTAATCTACGTTGAGGTGGACTTAAGCCTTTGATTTGCTCCTCTATCAAGCTTGTACTTCTCCAACAAGAAGGGCTCACAAAGAGCAACTTGACCTTGAGCCAAATCAATACCTCGAGCCACTCCAAACCTCATTCCACTAAGGTTGCCCTTTGCCGCTCCGGCGAGGTGAGCACCACACCTCTCACAACAATCAACCGGGCCTCCTTCACAATCTTCTTGAAGGGCTCACGATTGCTCCACCACCAAGCCGTCTAGGAGGCGGCAACCTCCAAGAGTAACAAGTCGATGACGCTTGCTTGGAGAATCACTAGTGCCACAAAGCTCAAAGCAATGAAATCAAGCACTCGATCCTCTCACACTCTCTATGGATCAACAAGGGGTCAAGAGTGAGAGAGGAAGGCTCAAGAGTATGTAGTATGCAGTGGAAATGGCCAAGAGAGATGCCATGCACGAGATGGGGAAGTATTTATACCCCTCACATGAAAAACTAGCCGTTATTGGCTTTCTGCGCAGCTGGCGGTCAGACCGTGGTGGTTGGCAACGTTCATTTTTGTAATAAATGCATAGAGGAAGAATTTTAAATTTGGAGCTGGCGGTCAGACCGCGGGCCTAACAGTCAGACCGTCAGAGGAGCCCGAAACAACCAGTCTCTGGAGTGACGCTAGCGGTCAGACTGTCAGAGGAGCCTGAAACAAGCAGTCTCTGGAGTGACCCTGACGGTCAGACTGTCCCTTTGGTGGTCAGACCGCCAGAGGGGCTCAGAGGAGAGACAGTCTTTGAGGGGTACTGGCGGTCAGACCAAGCCTCTGGCGGTCAGATCGCCATACCCTGATTCAGCATACTTGATTTTCTCATTTTCTAGGATTTTGATAGGAATTTCTCTCAACAATTTCCTTCTTTTTCAAGAAAAATTTCAAGGACACTTTTGCGGTTAATTGGTAAGAAAATTGAGCAAAAAAGTGACAATCTATAGATGCTCCAAGCAAATGACAACCGACCTCTCTTAATAGTACGGTGCTAATCTAAAATCCGGTCATTTTCTCCTCTAATCACCTTATTACCGGTAAAAGAAAAAACCTATTGATTATACCTTTGCCTTGCGCCATCCGTTCTCCTATTTGTGTGAGCTCGATAGTCTATTTGTTGTCATTTCACAAAGCGGGTTCAAATATTCAATAATTTCTAACAAGGAGTCAAGTAGCGCATTAATCCACAAATATGGATTTCCATTAATTACCAAAACCACAATTAAGAGCCTAGATGCTTCAATCTCCCCCTTTTTGGTAATTGATGACACCACTTGAAATGATAATAAATTAAAGAACAAGGTGAACTCCCCCTAAGTGTGTGCATGTGTAAAAGAGGAAATTTCGGTGGAGTGTACCTTGTTTGTTGAATGTGAGGAATTAGATAAAATAAGAATATAACCATGAAACGTAGCCAATAGATATTGTTCTCAAATCTCACAATAATAGAGATAGAATCCTCATTCATCGTATAACCATGAATCATAGATGGATATTCTCTTCAATCAATCGCAATAATCGAGATGAGAGTCTTCAATCATCATAAAACCATGACCATTGAAATGTGATGAACTAGAAAATAGATAAGCACAATGGTTCATTATCACAATACAAACCAAGTTCAAATAGCACCAAAATTCAAATAAAGAGCGAAAAGCACGTAGAGTCTCATAGAAACATAGGTCAAAATAAAGAAGGCAAATGCAATGCATGAGATCAATTCCACATGGAGTTTTCTAACTTGCTTCACTTCTTGTCTTGATCTTCAATTTTCTCACTTTCCTCATTTTCTCATTTTCTCCCCCTTTGGCATCAAATTGCCAAAAACACTAGAACGGGTAGTGATCATCAAAATCCGGAAGAGGAGGAGGATACGGTCCCGGTGGTGGCGGAGGACGAGGATACATCTGGTAAAAGTAGTCACTGAAGGTTTGGAACTCCTGGTGATGGGCGGTGAACTCATTCCTCAAACTGGTGACATTGGTATGCAAAGTCTGAAATTGAGTGGTGAGTGCACCAATATCATTGCGCAAATTTCCCATAGTCTGAGTCATGTCACCAAACTGAGCCATCATAGGCTGGTGATACTGCTCATGGAAGGTGGAATAGAATGTAGTCATTCCAGCCTGGATGCCCTGCTGAATAGAAGACTGAATCTGGGGCATGTACCGGGCCATAAAGTCTGGCGGAGGACCATACTCAGGTGGAGGAGGTGGAGGAGGTGGCATATCATGATGACCAACATCTTCTGCAGCCGCACTTTCTGCACCAACTGGATGTACAGGAGCAAGAATATTTGGACTCATTAGAAAAGGCTTGTACTCTTTGTGTGGGGTATGACAGTTCTGTGTAAAAAATGTTGTCTTGCTAAGAATCAAAGACATGATATAGGGAGCATAATAGAGATTCTTCTGCACAGTTACGGACACGGTCTCAATGGTCTCAAGAAAAATCTCACTACATCCATTTTTCTACCTGTCATGATATTGTGGATGAAGTTCCAATGAGCAAACGTATGGCCTCCGTGTTGCCACTCTTAGGATACACTGTCTTCAGCACAATGTTATTGATAACTGCTGGAATGACTTTCAAGCCCGAGATAGTGTTAATCTTAGTATTTGGGCCTTCGTAGTATTGAAGCCTCAAATTCTCCGCCAAATGTGGATCACCATAAACATCAGTTCCAGCCTTAAGATCATTATAATCAAGCTGATTAACTGCAGCAAATTCAGAAAAATTGGTAGTGTACGTGTTCCTACCGGTGATCCACTAAATCTCATTAGCTTCCCAATCAAACTCAGCTCTGGCATAGAACCGACGAATAATGGTCTCATTCCAGTTGCATCTGTAGCTAGCAAAGTCATAAAGACCCACGGCTTGAAACAATTGAATAGTGGGGCGAAGTGTATCATATGAATTTACAAAGGCCCAATCAATCCATTGATGTTGAAACACGGGTTTCTTCACTAGATGACCATAGAATGCATCATGTTACACTTTGCTATAAAACTATGAAGAAGGAGAGTTATTTGCACCTAGATAACCCGATACCTTCCTAACATTGTAGTACTCCTCTGCGGTCCACACTCTTCTTTCTCCGTGAAACTGAAGGGGATCAAAGTCATCATCCTCATCACTCACATTGCCCATGTGAGCATCGTGTTGCCCGTGAACGGAGAAGAAGTCACATCATCAGTGTGAGAAGGTTCATATGTGTCATCATTTGAATTATGATCGGAGTCGGATGGCACCTGCTTCTTCTTTTTGCTTGTGTTTGGGGGTCCCTAAAGTTTGCGGATTGCTCGTTTCTTTCGTCCACTGTCAATCAACAAGAATGATGTATATGTGTGAGTCATAATCATCATTCATTTATGAACACCAATAGCCAGAATTCACTTTCTCTATTCTTCTATGTAGATATGTGATAGAATTGATCATGTCGTGAATACGCTGTATAAGAAATGAATCATCTTCTGTCTGCCCCTGGCGGTCTGACCAGGACCCTGGCGGTCTGACCGTGGGTACTGTTCACAGAACAGTAAACTCGAAATTTGATCCTCAGGTTCATGTATAAGCTGATGGAATCAACCAACCAAACGGAGGACATATGTAATATAGAGCATAAGAAACCAATCCATGCCATTTAATCGAGAAATCCATGGTTGAGACTTGAATCCCCAACTTCATGCCATAACAAACCCTAGAGAGAAATCCATGGTGAAAAACTGGATCGAGAAAAATACCGAGGAAACATGGTGGAGGAGCCTCCGGTAAGACCGGGGACGCTCTCGGTCGGACCGGGAATGATGAGGATGATGCTCCCTTGATGGAGGTCCTTTTCACATGAGAGAGAGAGAGAGAGCTTTGAGGTGTGGAGAGGAAGGGGTATGTGGAGAGGAAGATAAGGCACAAAAGGAGATGGACCCCGCAACGGTGCGCCCCTGGCGGTCTGACCGTAGGGGCCGTGGTCTGACCGCGGGGACGAACCAGAGGACTTGTTCTGCATTGGCGCGCAGCGGTCAGACCCCCCGACTCACGGTCTGACCGTAAGGGTCACTTAGAGGGGTATGCCCTCTGTTCTGCTCCTGCGGTCTGACCGTGACCTTCGCGGTCTGACCGCCAGACACTAAAACTGAAGCTCTGAATTTTGTTGAATATTTTCTGAAGAAATCCTTCCATCCATTCAAATCTTGCTAAGTTAATTCCATACTTTTTCCTAATGATCCAAAGTGATAACTCCAAAGATATATGATCTCAAAAATATGAGTAAAAACCATGAATCAACAATTAAACGAGATTGAAACACTGATTAAGCAAGGAATTCAATTGATTCAAAACCATAAAAGTGAGGATTTTTGCAAATGAGGTGAAAAACATGATTTGATTGCAAAAAGGGGATTGTATGAGTTTAGAGGACTTTTATGAACCATTACATGTGAAGTATATGGCTCCGAAAAGCAAAACTCACTTGATGCCATAATGTGACTAGAACGGTCATATCGGTTTAAAGAGTCGAGACTCAAACTCAATAACTTTCAGTAGAGTGATCAATTAAAAAAGTTTTGAATACCAAAAAAGTTCATGAGAATGAGTTGCATAAGTTTGGTAAAGAACTCGAACTCAAAAACTCACTAGATCAAAATCTATGGAATAATTCGAGTTAAATTCAAAAAAGAGAAAAAGTGATCTTCATGAGACCTCAAAAATGGTAACTTTTTCATAGAAGCTTGAAAATGAGATAACTCTTTTGCAAAACATTCAAGATATATAAGAGAACATTTTCCAACCAAGAAACTTGAAAACCATACGATATTTTTTAGATTTTGACTTTTTGACCAAAAGAGGCTTTTGAGAACTATTATGGCATCATCCTTGATATATTCACATTTTAGGTTAGCAACATACATAAATGAGTGTAGTGCTCCCCCTAAATGTGGCAAAGAGCGATTAAACGAGAAGAATCAAACAAATACTATAGGACCCAAAAGAAATCCAAGCATGGACACTGTCTCAAGCAACATTGGAAATGTCAATAATGTTGAGCTCACTTCTTAATTTACAAAAGCGGGTTTCATCAAGTGGCTTGGTAAAGATATCCGTTAATTGCTCTTCGGTCCTCACTCCCTCCATCACAATGTCACCTTTGCTCACATGATCTCTCAAGAAGTGATGACGGATATCAATATGTTTGGTTCTTTTGTGTTGGACAGGATTTGTGGCTATTTTTATGGCACTCTCATTGTCACACAAAAGTGGTATGTAATCGAATTTCACTCCATAGTCCAAAAGTGTTTGTTTCATCCAAAGGAGTTGAGCACAACAATTTCCCGCGGATACATATTCCGCTTCGGTGGTGGATAGGGCAACGGAGTTTTGTTTCTTGGATGACCATGAGACAAGGGATCTACCAAGGAGTTGACAAGTCCCCGAGGTGCTCTTTCTATCGATTTTGCAACCGGCATAATCGGAGTCTGAATAGCCAATTAATATGAATTGAGCACCTTTAGGAAACCATAGGCCCAAACTTGGAGAGTGTTTCAAGTATCTCAAATGCGCTTCACGACGACCAAATGACATTCTTTTGGAGAAGCTTGAAACCGTGCACACATGCAAACACTAAACATAATATCGGGCCTAGATGCGGTGAGATAAAGCAAACTCCCAATCATAGAGCGATACAACTTCAAATCAACCGATTTACCTCCCTCATCTTGATCAAAATGAGCATTTGTGGCCATAGGAGTTTTGATTGGCTTTGAATTATCCATGCCAAATCTCTTAAGAAGATCATTCAAATACTTACTTTGACAAATAAAAGTTCCATCTTTTGTTTGCTTTACTTAAAGACCAAGAAAATAGGTCAATTCACCAATCATAGAATCTCAAATTCGTGAGACATTATTTTTTCAAAATTCTTCACAAAAATCTTGATTGGTTGATCCAAATATGATATCATCAACATAAATTTGACATATAAATAGATCTTCTCCAATCTTCTTAGTAAATAAGGTGGTGTCCGCCTTTCCAATCATGAAACCCTTGGAGACTAGAAAATCCCGGAGTCTCTCATATCAAGCCCGTGGTGTTTGTTTAAGACCATAGAGAGCTTTAGATAGCTTGTACACATGATTTGGCCTCTTGATATCCTCAAAACCGGACGGTTGCTCGACAAATACTAGTTCATTGATCTTGTCATTTAAGAAGGCACTCTTCACATCCATTTGATATAGTTTGATATTGTGTGATAAAGCATATGCAAGTAAGATTCTAATGGCCTCAAGTCTTGCAACCGGTGCAAAAGTCTCATCAAATTCCAATCCTTCAACTTGAGAATATCCTTGTGCAACCAATCTTGCCTTGTTTCTCACAACAATTTCATTTTCATCTTGCTTGTTCTGAAATACCCATTTGGTGCCAATGACATTATAATTGTTTGGCCTCTCAACCAATTCCCATACTTCATTCCGGGCAAAATTATTCAACTCTTCATGCATGGCATTTACCCAATCCGGATCACTTAGGGCCTCTTCAACTTGAGTCGGTTCATCAAAAGAGACAAAGGAATAGTGTTCACAAAATGAAGCAAGACGTGACCTTGTTTGAACACCTTTATGTATCTCTCCAACAATTTGATCAACAGGGTGATTTTTAGCAATACCATGATGAACTTTAAGGTGAGTCATAGGATCTTGTGTTGAGCTTGTGGAAGAATCATTTTTCGGTTGATGATTAAAATCGTACGGTTGCTCATCCAGGATTACTTTGGGGTGATTTTTCATCTTTGTCTTCATCATTGGCTTGAGTTTGATTATTTGATTTTGAAGAAGGTTGATTGGCTTGAAATGGAGGTGATGGATCATCTTCTTGATCTTCTTCATCTTTAGGCTTGACGTCACTAATAGTCATATTTTTCATGGCTTTTCTCAACCCTTCATTTTCAACATCATCTAAATTTTCTTGTTCATCTTGAGATCCATTAGTTTCATCGAACTCAACATCACTTGTCCTCAACTAAGCCCGTGCTTTGATTGTAGACACGATAAGCCTTGCTATTTGATGAATAGCCCAATAAGAAACCTTCATCACACTTGCTTTGAAATTTTGACAATTTTGCACCTTTCCTCAAGATATAGCATTTGCATCCAAATACACGAAAATATGAGATGTTTGGCTTTCTTCCAATAAGGAGCTCATATGGAGTCTTCTTCAACAACCTATGGCAATACAATCTATTTGACGCATGAGAAGCGGTGTTTATTGCCTTGGCCCAAAAGCTATCGGAAACATTATATTCCGCAAGCAATGATCTTGCCATCTCTATTAATGTCCGATTTTTCTTTTCAGCTACTCCATTTTGCTCCGGAGTATACTTGGCCGAAAATTCATGCTTGACTCCCTTCTCATCACAAAAATACTCAATCTTAAAATTTTTGAATTCGGTGCCATTGTCACTTCTAATTTTCTTGATGTAGAACTCAAATTCATTTTCAGCTTTCTTTGCAAAACTCTTGAAAATGTTGAACACATTTGTCTTGTCATGCAAAAAGAACACCCATGTGTATCTTGAATAGTCATCCACAATCACAAGACAATAACTATTACCACCAATGCTTCTATATGTTGTAGGGCCAAATAAATCCATATGCAACAATTTCAAAGGCCTAGAGGTAGACATGACACTTTTGGTGGGATGGGTATTTGCAACTTGTTTTCCGGCTTGACAAGCATTACACAACTTATTCTTCTCAAATACCACCTCATCATTTAATCCAACGACCAAGTCATGCTTCACCAACCGTTTGAGTTGATTCATTCCAACATGAGCAAGTCTTCTATGCCATAGTCACCTTTTTGATGACTTTGTGAATAAACATGTACTTAAACTTGCATCACTTGATGAAAAATCCACAAGATAGAGGTTCCCATAGCGAAATCCTTTGAACACCAACTCATCACTCTTGATGCTTGTAATCATACCGTCCGTGGGAGAGAACTTGCATATAAGATCAAGATCACACAATTGAGCCACTGAGAGAAGGTTGAATGTAACACCCTAATTTTCCAGATTTCGAATTGCTATTAAAAATGGCTTAGACATAGCGGTGTGTCCCATTTTATTTTATTGCAAAGGATTATTTTCTAAATAATTTAAATTGCTATAGAATAATAAGGTGATTGTGCATTCATGCTGAGTAGTATTGCATTAGGTTTTATTGATTTGTGGAGTGCGGCTTGATTAAATTAATTGAGTGTTTAGCTAAAATAATCTAGGTTTATTAGAAAATAAAAAGAAAAAAATTTCCTTCTCCCCCTGGGCCAGCCAGTCAGTGGCCCAGCTAGCCGGCCCAGTTCCCCAGCCCCGCGCGCCCCGCTCGGCCAGCCCAGCGCAGCATCGCTCGCCCGCGCCGCTCGGCCCAGCTCGCTCGCACGCGTCGCGCCGGCCCGCTCCACGCCGCGCACGCCGCCTTGGGGCCGCCTCCGCGCCCGCATGGCCCAGCAAGGCCAGCAGCGCGCCCCGCCCACTGTTCCTCTTCTCCGCGACGCACCGTACGACTCCCGTAACGCTCGCCGCCGCAACGCGTGCCAATAACCCCCCCTACCCCATTAAACGGGATCCTCGCTTCTCCCTCTCGCTTTTCCTCCACAGCAGCGCCGCCTCGCGAGCACCGTTTCGACCGCGCGCCGTCGCCGTTGCTCCGCCGAACCACGCCGTCGTCGACCGTCGCCGTCGGTCATCGCCGGCGACCATTGACCCCACGCCGGCCGTCTCGCTACCGCGCCGCTCCCGCCAAGCCTTGGACCGGAGCAAATCGAGCCCCGGAGCGTTGCCACAACCCCGCCAAACCCTCGCCGACGATCGTCGCTGTCGCCCGATCGCCGTCGATAAACCCTCGGTGAGAATCCCCGTGCTCCGCGCTCCATTGCTCGCGCCTTTGAGATCCGTGCACCGTAGCGTTAGATCGAGGCACGCCACCCCTCGCCGGCCATGGCGCCGCCGCACGCCGCCGCCCCGCCACCTGCCGCGCCGCTTCGAGCGCCGTCGGATCCAGATCCGACGGCTGAGGATAGATCCTCCCGCGCTGCGCTGCGAACCGGGTCCACGGACCCGTAGACCGTACTATTTACTGTAGCATAGACCTGGCTCAAGGATTTTATAATATAAAAATAATTCAAAAATCAGAAAATCATTCCCGCCGTGTAGATCTTACAGTTAGGCCCCTCTAGTTAGCAGTATTTACGTATTAGTCCTTGTGTACTGTTTGTAGGTTTTAGATTTAATTTTTTATAATTACGAATAGGTCGCTGATAGCTCTGTTTTTGGCAGATTAACCCTAGTAACTTTAGGAGGTCGTAACTTTTGATTTCTAGCTCCGTTTTTAGCGGTTCTCGCGGCCACATTCTCACAATTTCGAGTAGAATCTATTAGAATTGTTTGTTTACTATTTTGTACCTGTTTGATGTACTGTTTTTCCTAATTATTGACTGTAGCCTTATTTGATTTATTGTTCCGGCAGTAGAAGGACAGTCTGACCAGCAGAACTTCCAAGATCAGGAGTTTGGGCAGTACATTCAGCAGCCGCCACCTCCGCAGGTCTACTTCCTGCAGCCACCGTTTGAACAGCAGCAGTATTTCCCTCCGCCACCTTTTCCATCGCAGTACTATTACCAGACCGGAGAGCCAGGCAAGTGTCCTTGACCATAATACGCCTATTCTTTCTATCTGTCACTTTTATGCATGCAAGTTAATATGAATCCTATGGTCATGTCCTTCCTGATTTACCTTGTCGCTTGTGGTTGGGTATTAATATTGGGTAATTCATGCTTAGTTCTGCTATAAATTGGGATGATTAAACAATGTATCTTATTGTTAATCTTGATTAATGCTCAACTTCAACTAAGAATCACCATGGGGATGGTAATCGTTAGCAACATGGCATAGGAGGTCCCGACAGGTAGTTGTAGATGATGATGTGGGTTTACACAGGTGTTCTGTGTAGTATCCAGTAGGGGATTGTGGTGGTTCCTGTTCGGGATCATTTTTACCGTTTTATGGAATGCGTAACCATGACAACAGCACAAATCACAAGTTGATTATGGAAAACTTGATTAAGTAGTTTATTGTTTCCTTGGTACCACTGCGATCAAGGGAAGGGTACGGACACGTAGTCCAGACCTAGGGGATGTGTAGGCGGGTAACCTACACTACCCATGGCGCAAGAGGGGGTTGCCATGGAAATAGGAAGCTTTCACGCCAGCGAAACCTTAGCGGGATTGCAGGCGGCCTAGGAATCACTTTCGAAAGATCATGCGGTGGTCTCTTGGCTTCACACCTTAGGAAGTGTGGGGTACAGTTGTGCACATCTGCAAGTTTTAAACTGTCTAGGTACCCGCGCTTGCGGTCATGAGCGATATGGACACTTCCATAATAGATAGCATGATTTGGTTGGGATCTGATGGGGTACACAGGTCCGGGATAGTACTAATGGGTATATAACACTGAGGTGCAGGCGGGTAGCCTGTGATTTGTTTGAGGCAGGGTAACCTCACGGTTGACACTTGGATAACTTGTCATTGTGCATCAGAGTGCACATGGATATATTCACCTAGTAATAGGTTGCTAAAATATGAATTAGACATAGGTTGCTTCTTGCTTAAACCTATGTAAGCCTTCCTTTTTGTTGAGCCACTCATATCATATTTTCCTATACTTGCGGAGTACATTTGTACTCACCCTTGCCATACATAAATTTTTGCTGTTCAGAGGATGCACCCGAGGCAGGCTTCTTCGGTGGAGACTCTTCTTCCTAGGCAGGCGCTTCCCCCGTCCGACTGCTGTGGTGTCGTGGGGCCTTCGTTCGCTAGCTCCCGTCCGTTGTCGCATTTAGCCCTTGTGAGGCATTTTTGTACTTTTGACTCGAACTATGTAATAAAGACGTGGAATACTTTGTACTACTTTATTTATGTCTCTCGTGTAATAAAATTCTTGGGCACACTTAAGGTCGGTTTATTTTCATGAATGAAACCGGGTGTGACATTGAAGCTAAGTGATTCAACTAACAACACATTTGAAATTGACAAATCATTTGAAATTGCAATTTTGTCCAATCCTTGCACTTTGCCTTTGCTATTATCTCCAAAAGTGATCTTGTCACAACCGATGCTTCATCATCAAATAAGGTGAACATTTTTCCATTGCCGGTCATGTGTTGAGTGCAACCACTATCAAGCACCCAATGTCTTCCACGGGACTTGTAATTCACCTACAAAACAAGATTAGTTTGTTTTAGTACCCAAACTTGTTTGGGTCCTTGGATGTTAGTCACCAAGGCCTTAGGTACCCATATGGCCTTTTTCTTTGTGCCATTCCTAGAGGTGTTACCATTAAAAGCATGCACATCATTCTTAGTTCTATCAACAAACATGGCATAAACAACACCGTCGAAATTTTTCTTAAGCACATAGAAAGCATCAATAGAAGCAAGAGACACATTCTTACAACCGGTGCAATCCTTTTCAAGATGACCGGTGTTTTTGCACTTAGCACAATACAAGCCACATTCTTTCATGAAAGTGATCTTTTTATCAACAAAAGCACTTTTGTTCTTCTTAGGTATATACCCAAGTCCCTCATGCTTGAGAGTAAACCTTTGGCATTCTCACATCTTGTTATAGGAGTTTTCACCCCTATGACATTTAGCAAGAGCATTAACAAGAGAATCAACAGTTTCCCTTAATTCAACATTCTCAATAATAAGCAAGGGATTACAAGCATTTGACATATCCATGCAAGAATCAACATTAGAGGAGTAAGGCATGGCAAGCATGTCATCACAAGAGGTAGATATGCTAGTCTTAGAAATATGTTCAACACATGGCAAGCACTCAAGCATATCATAAGAAACACCAACATCAACCTTCACTTTGTCGGTACACGCAATGAGAGAGTCATGAGCTTTCTTAAGCCTTTCATGATCTTCATTAAGATTCTCATGAGAAGTCTTTAGCTCCTCATATGACTCCTCCAAACATGAGTATTTTTTCTTAAGATCTCTATATTTACCCTTCACATTTCCTAGCAAATCATCAAGGTTACTCACCATCTCAACAAGATCATCATAGGTAAATGTATCATCATCACATACCTTCGATTCACGTTTTGCCATAAGACAACGAGGTGTGTCGAAAAGAGATGGAGCCTCCTTGATAGCAATACCGACGAGACCCTTCTTGGAAGGTTGAGCATCATCATCATCATCATCATCATCGGAATCGGAATCGGAGCTAGCATCCGAATCCCACTCAACATAGCAAGCTTTGCCATTTTTTCTCTTGTAGTACTTCTTGATTACTCTCTTCTTGCCCTCATACTTCTTGTTCTTGCTTGATTCTTTTTCTTCTTTTTCCTCTTTGTTTTTGCAATTTGTGGAGATGTGACCTATTTTTCCACACTCAAAGCATTTCTTTTTAGCAAAGGGGTTCTTGTTTGATGGCCTTCCACTTCTATTGAATCCCCCTTTCTTCTTCATAAACTTCTTGAATTTTCTTACCATCAAGGCAAGTTCTTCATCGGTGCTATTTTCACTTTCATCATCATCATCATCTTTTGATGTCTTCGCTTTGAGTGCAATGCCCTTCTTTTTCTCATCAACATTGCCATTATGAAGTTCTTCTTGGGATTGCTTGAACATATCATGAGTGAGAATTTTCCCAAGAACTTCGGTGGGCTTTGTATCCTTCAAATTTGATCTCACAAGCAAGGTCACAATTGTCTCATATTTTGGTGGCAAGGCTCTAAGAAATTTATGAGAGATATCCACATTTGATACCTTGACATCAAGACCCTTCAATTCATTCACAATATTGTTCAATCTAGTGAACATGTCGTCAACTTTTTCATTTGGCAACATGGTGAATTTCTCAAATTTGCCCTTAAAGATGAATAGCTTAGCTTCTTTGACGATAGTAGTGCCTTCATGAGCTTCCATGAGTGCCACCCACTTTTCACTTGTGGTTTCTAGCTTGCACACATGGTTGAACTCATTAATTGATAGAGCACCATAAAACATTCATGGCTTAGATCATTTGCAAGAATGAGCTCTTGTTCAATATCGGTTGGATTGCTTGGATCAAGAACAACAAGACCATCATCAATAATTCTCCAAATTAAACCGCCCATAGCCTTGAGATAACGAGTCATACGAGTCTTCTAATAATCATAATTTGACCCGTCAAAGAACGGAGACTTCCCAAGGTGATTGCTAGCCATTGTGTCACTCCCGGATGATCAAATCCACACAAATATGGGAGTATCGGCTCTGATACCACTTGTAGGATCTAAGACACCGATTAGAGAGGGGGTGAATAGTCAGTTTTTAAATTTAATTGCAACTTGATCAAATTAATACGGAAATAAAAAGCAACGGATCAAGAGCAAGATAAGAAGCTATTTCTAGGTTGATAATTGAGCAAAGATTTGCAATCCGAAATAAATTAATTTCTAGTAAGATAAGCACAAGAGCAACCGAAATAAATCAAACACTAGAAACAAGCAGTCTCTAGAGTGATGCTGGCGGTCAGACCGTCCCTTTGGCGGTTAGACCGTCAGAGAAGCCTGAAACAAGCAGTCTCTGGAGTGACCCTGGCGGTCAGACCGTCCCTTTGGTGATCAAACCGCCAGAGAGGCTCAGAGGAGAGACAGTCTCTGAGGGGTACTGGCGGTCAGACCAAGCCTCTGGCGGTCAGACCGCCATACCCTGATTCAGCACACTTGATTTTCTCATTTTCTAGGATTTTGATAGAAATTTCTCTCAACAATTTTTTTCTTTTTTAAGGGAAATTTCAAGGACACTTTTGCAGTTAATTGGTAAGGAAATTGAGCAAAAAAGTGGCAATCTATAGATGCTCTAAGAAAATGACAACCGACCCCTCTTAATAGTACGACGCTAATCTAAAATCTGATCATTTTCTTCTCTAATCACCTTATGACCGGTAAAAGAAAAAACCTATTGATTATACCTTTGCCTTGCGCCAACCGTTGTCCTATTTGTGTGAGCTCGACAGTATATTTGTTGCCATTTCACAAAGCGGACTCAAATATTCAATAATTTCTAACAAGGACTCAAGTAGCGCATTAATCCATAAATATGGATTGTCATTAATTACCAAAACCACAATTAAGGGCCTAGATGCTTCAAACATGATCCATTGAATTCGAGTCAGGCTCTCTAGCCATTTGTTCTGCTAGCTCATCTACCCTCGTCAATCCGAGAAGTGCAGATACATGTTGCTCATTGCAGAGTTCTACTCTTCCTTCTTCCTCCTTTTCTTCTTCAATTTGTATTGAATCCCAGTCAACCAAAAAAGTTGTTGGCTGTTCCAAAGTAACAGAACACTATACCACCGCTGAACTACAATCAGAATTCATACCAAGCCTGGTGGAGTGTCATAAATAGAATGAATTAGCAGACGTGCTTAAAAATTTTAGCTAGGTTTTATGCAGTGCAACATTCAAATATTTATGCAAATACGTACCCTACAGTATCCTGGTTCACGTTGGAATAAATCTCAAGTGTTTCCTCCCTTTCCATAGCGTAAGCTTAGATAAATATCTGACAAATGTTACATATTTTAATCATCCTCCGTAGTCCAATGTCAATATTTGTCTAGGAATTTCAGAACTTGATTCACACTTTATGAGATAAATTGAGCCAATCAGTGATGTTGTGAACACAACATGACACGAACGATCTATTGCATTACAAATTGCCTCACCTTTCTAATTGAGATGCCTGGTCGCCACCAGAGGGATGGAGCGAAAAGGGCGTCTGCCCTTGATGTGCGAGACAGGGTGATGACGCGCGGCGCGTGCGGAGCCGGGCACAGGAGCGCCGTCAGGATGACCTTGTCGTGCTGCTGCCAACTTGGTCGCGATCGCCACCAGCAACGTCTGGGTCACTGCCGCCTCTAGGACTTCGGGTCTGCTGCTGACGCGCTAAACAGAGAGAAGCACGGGAGGAAGAGGAGAGATATAAAGAAGAAAAAGACTACAGGTCCGACTCCTATAAAGAACCGATACCGATCGGACAGAAAATAAAATAGAGGGGTAATTTGGTTAGTTAAAGTATGTAGAAATATAAATTAAATTAAGATGGTTATAAATACATCATAATACTATTATAAAGTTGTCATAATAATAAAAATATTATTTTAAAGAAGCCCACGATACGGATATTATTTTGAAGAAACCGTATCTTAAGAGTATTATAATAGCAAAAGGCTCGTCAGAAAATCCCAATGGGCCTTGGTGCTAGGTGGGGGCCTAAGCGCAACTCAAACAGGCCTGGCAAGTGATACCACCGCACCTTCCGTCGCGTACTCACCAACCATCGTGCTCCCACAGCAGCTTCCACGAGCAAGAAAGACATCCCCAATTGGGGCCGAATGGGGTCGGAAAAAGGAAGAAAAAACAAACAAACAAATAAAGAAGGGAAGGCGCTACCACCATCGCCTCCTTCCCTTCCCTTCCCCGCTCGCAGATCTCCTCCGTCCGGGCCGACCGACGGCGACCACCATGAAGTCCTACTCCGGCGACCGGTCCTCCTCCTCGCGCCCCACCACCACCACCTCCTTCGACTCCTACCAGTTCGACTTCGGCATCAACGCTTCCCGCTCCTCCTCCGGCGGCTCCCGCCCGCTCCGCGACCAGCGCCCGGGCGCGACCACGGTCAACGCCTCCTCTCAGAGGCCTGGTGCCACCGCCGCATGGTCCCACCAGCCCGCCTCCGGCGCCAAGCCGGCCTGGACCCACCAGCCGGCCCCCGCGGCGGCGAAGGCTCCGGCCCCCGGATCCGGGCCGACCTCCATGGTCGGTGACATCTTCGGCAAGAGCTGGTCCTCCGCCGCGCCGTCGTCTGGGCTCGGCATCCCGCAGGCCAACAACCCCGGCCTCTTCAGCGACCTCCTCGGCTCCGCGCTCGGGGGCTCGTCCCGCGCGCAGTCCAACGCGCCGCTCAGATCCGCCGCGCCGCAGACGTCCAGGCCGGCCGGTGCCAACTCCAATGCGGGTGGCAGCAGCGCTCCCTTCTCGATGGGCGGCGTGGCGAGCTCGCTTCCGAAAACGACTGGGGCGCCGATGGGCACCGGTGGTGCTGCATACGGCGTCGGTGGACGGCCGATGAAGCCAGCGGGCATGGCGTCCACTGCCGCGGCGCAGCCGATGGGGCAGAGGAAGGATCCGTTTGGTTCGATAGATCCATTTGCGGCGAAGCCAGGGTCCATGAATGCGGCGAAGCAGTCTAGCTCAGTCAAGCCGGATCAGGGATTCGGGGCGTTCCAGGGCGTAAGTTCTAGCTCGGACTCCGGATTCGGGAGCTTCCAGAGCGCCGATGCTGGATTCGGTGGGTTCCAAAGCTCCAGTGCCGCGAAGCCTTCCAGCTTTGCACCTCCGCCAGCTCCAGCTCCAGCGCCTGCCCCGGTTAACTCTGGGGCAGATCCTTTGGATACTCTGTTTGCCTCCACCACCACAGCTGCACCCGCTGCTGCTGCTGCGAGTAATGGAGGTGCTGCGGGTGACATGTTTGGTGAAATGGATGGTTGGGTGGACGTGGAGGCAGATTTTGGTGGTGGTGACAGCGGTGCCACAACCACAGAGCTGGAAGGGCTCCCACCCCCGCCATCTGGGTTAACAGTATCAGCTGCCAAGTCTAAAGGGTTGGATAGCTACAAAGGAGGGCAGTACGCTGATGCCATCAAGTGGTTGTCTTGGGCCGTTGTGCTCATCGAAAAATCAGGAAAAACTGCTGACATTGTGGACGTGTTGTCTTCAAGGGCATCCTCTTATAAGGAGGTTGGCGAGTACAAGAAGGCCATAGCTGATTGCACAAAGGTATTGCAGACTCAGAATGCATTCTTTAATCTATGTTGTATCCTTTTCTGGCACATTATTGTTCATAATTTGCGAGACTTAGATTAAATGATCCTTCAAAAAGGCACTCCTATTTGTGAATTTCACTGGTCCTATCTCCGTTGCAGGTCCTGGAGAAAGACAAGGAGAATGTGTCGGTCTTGGTGCAGCGTGCTCTCCTATACGAGAGCACTGAGAAATATAGGCTTGGTGCAGAGGACCTGCGTTTGGTTCTGAAGATTGACCCTGCAAACCGGCTTGCCAGGAGTACAATTCATCGCTTGAACAAGTTGGCTGACTAGGGATGTCTTTCTGGCAGCCTGTTGTATTATTGTACTACCACTGTACACCATCCTTGACATGAGATTTGTGAGTTTTTAAGTTTTTATATTCTTATGGCGTTGGGGGAATAATTTGCAATTATATTGTTATCAAGTATGCAATCACATATTTACATACACAACATTCTTTATTTGTATAATATATCATGTATCACACCTGTCTTGAAAGTTATTTTATACTTCCTCTATCCACTTTTGATATGCATATTTAGTCTGGGAACAAAGAGCAAGGAGCAATTTTGTAGCTGCAGTAATGCCTCGAACTTCCTTCTAACCATGTCTACTAGTGATTCATTGTTGTATTCATTCACTACCCAGGCCGATAATTGCTTGTTGCATTAACTAATAGACAGTCAAGAGGCCAATTGCACACGAAATGAACAAACATGAATGTCAATTGTGGACAGTTTTATTTTAGTAATATGTAGATCAAAGGTGGATGGAGGGAGTACTTAAATTCTTTGTTGTGCTCCAAAATGTCAAATTTTCAATGGAAAACTATTAAGCAGAAGATGTATTGACTACATAAAGATAAAACTATGCCACTTGTCATGCAATCCGTGCTTTGCATGTCTTGTTAAATTTCTGGAGTTTTGTTGAATGGATATTGTCTTGCTAAATCTGTGGAGTTGTTTTGTGGAATGTTAGCGTACATGATCCATTTCCTGCATACATGATCAGTTGTTTTGTGTCATTGCCGTCCTTTCCACATTATTTGATGACGGTTGGCCTGCTGGATATGAAATATTTGAAGCTGATGGTTATTATAGTTCCTCTATTGTTTAGTTCATTTCGGCCCTTTCTATGGACGAGCAAAGTGTAATAGTGCCTTGAGATAACATTATCTTTTGATCAGCAAAAATGATAGTAATACTTTTCGATCAGCAAAGGTATCTTTATTCTGAATGAACATGTAATGTTTCACATAACAGTTGTCTCTTACCACATCTTTTTTGTTTGGATTTCTTTCGACCTGAATCTCCAGAGGTCAGATGCATATCAATTTGAGCAATATATGCTCCTAATTGTGCAGAATTATGATTTTGTCCAGTGTTGTACAATAACGGTCGAATGGCCTTGTTATGATGATCAGGCAGTAGTACTACATTTGTGTAGAATTGCTCTGATGTTTGCAAAACTGGAGGACTTCCAAAGACTCAAGGTCATCAACTATTTCCTTATTGAGTCAATGGACCGTTCCCTATGCTACTCTCAGGTACAGCGTATCATGGTTGGTTGTTTCGCAAGATGATAATACTCCTCGATGAGTTCTCCTTATTAAGGACAAATTACCGTTTTAATGAAGCAAAGCACGGGAGCTGGACTGTTGGTAACTGTCTGGATCATTGATAATTGGACTAAATGCGAACTCTCTTAGGTCCCAAAATACTTATCTTTAGCCATCTCATCTTTTTCCCAAAATATTTGACTCTCTTACTTTCCAAAGCACCTTTTTCTCATTACGAATGATTTCTATCTTTATCTTTGTCTTTGTCATCCTTGTTTTCTATACACCCACCCTTAAACTCTTCTTAATTTCTCGTAACCATACCTAAAATGTCATCTGTACTGGGACAGAGGGAATACAGGAGCTGCCCTGATGGGTGCGTTCCATACTCCCATGGCACAAAAGCTTATAACAACTGCGTTTCTTTGATCATCCATTTGGGAATTTCTGTTTTGTTTTAACATTGCATGGATAAATAATAAGCATATTTTCTTGTTATTAGTTTTAGTTGGTGTCAACAAGACGTAGAATAGTGGATGTGAAAGATACATGTAAAGTTCCTGAATCTATAAAATTATTTATCATAATTTTTTAAATAAGATAAATGGTTAAATTAAAGAAATGTGGTTTATATCTATTATAAATATATGGAGATACGCATAGTCGTCTCTCGTCTGTGCGTTCTATACATTACTAGCTTCTGCTGCTTCTTTTTACGGTTATTACAGCTTCTCAAGCTCATACCTGGCGCGCTCGTGCCACGCGGGTGCCCTATAGCAGTAATGCGATTTGTCCGTCATAAACACAGGGCTTTGACCTTGATAAAGAATGAGTAGTATCCGATCACATCAGCAAAGACCAACGACCTGAAAGATATTTTAATTTTACTCTCTACTTTTCTTCCTTGGACGGCTAGATTTTTTTTAGAATAGGGAACATATCGGACGGCTAGATACCGAATCCAATCGGGTCGGTGGTGCTAGTTGCCTCGTTGGCGAAGCGTTCTTGTTGGAGCGGACGGTCGCACTACGACCAGCCCGCCGTCCGTTCTCCTCCAAGCTTACCCGAATTCATACGTCCTTGTTCATGCTTTGGCTGATTGTGATTGCCGCCGACGCAGTGCGTGATGTGTCCACGACGACAATGGTGGTAATCTGCTTTGGGGATCCCGCGACTGTGCTGTAACCATATTCCGGTTATTTTAAAAACCTTTTCTCTACATCAAAATATGAGTTGATAATGATCCGTCACCATTTTATCTTATAATTCATATTTTGTATATCCGAGACTATAAAAATATATATTTAATATGTTTAATAAATATATTTTAAATAGTTTTATTTCTAATAAAAATTTGTTAGTCCGTGACAATGCACGGGATGAAACTAATATACATTAGTAAAGCTTCGGGTATTAGCACTAGCATATGTACTAGTGAAACATATTGGTAACAATTACAGTAACATCTATGAATATGTAACCATACCATGAAAGGAACGTGCATCTTAACGACAAATTTTATGACAATTGACGTGTCTTTTTTTCCCCTTATCTCTTGACCAAAAGCACAAATAGAAAGTGGTCGCACATGGAATGGCAAATGTGATCGTGCTGGGCATCTTTCCTTCTGGTTGGTGATGGTCAGAATAGGGCAATTAATGGAAACAGACTTATAGTTGGATTACATGAAAAAGACCCGCAGGCTATGTTCTCTAGAAGAAGGACCATCAAACACTGCACTGCATCTAGACGATTAAATCCATTTTCCAAAACGTAGTATAATCCGAAGCAGGAGTTCCTGAACACTTTCTGAATGGGCATTCTGAAACGGCAGCACTGAGATGCCCAGCTCTCACGAGTAAGGCGTGCAATGCAGACTCGCGCACGCTTTACCTGAGGCGACGAGCTGAGCTGAGCTGGATGTAGTCCAAGTGGAGCGAATCGCTAGAATCCAGTCCGCCACGCCATCCTCGTCGCACGGAAACCAGAGAAAAAAAATTCCACGGAAAAAACCACTTCCCAAAATCTCAAGACGGGAAATAGAAGCGGAGACCGGCGAGCTCCGTGGTCGCTCCCCCCCGCCCCCCCGAGAGCAGAACACCCAACCCATCGTCCCCTGTTCTTCTTTTTTTTTCATTTCACCACGGCCGCGGCCTTTGTGTGGCCTCCGTCTCGTGTTATCCCTTCCCTTCTTCCGCCTCCACCTCTTCCACCTTCCTCCCCACTCGGGCCTCGGCAAAGCCCCTACCTGCGCCCCCTACCTGCGCCCCCCGCCGCCGCGCGTGCTCGCCCAAATCGCATCCCGCACCGGAGGTCGACGACGACCACCGTGATACCGCCCCCGCTGGCCTCTGCGCCGCCGATGAGATTGCCCCGCGCCGCGCCATGCAGAGACCGCCGCCCGCCGTGTCAGGTGAACCACCCCCGTGTTTCAAGTCGGGAGCCCGGTGCCGCCGTGGCTAGGGTTGCCCTTCGATTTTTGGTTCGTCTCTTCATCGCTTTGTTTTCTTCTTCTCGTGTGGGCGTGCAGCCTCGTCGCTGGAGTGCGTGAGCGTGAGCTCGTGCAGCAGGGCCGCCTCGTGGAAGGGGGCCGGGAGGCCCTACGAATGCAGCGTCCTCTCGAGCGCCTGGAACGCGCCGCGCGCGCTCACGGGCGCGCTCGCCAGCACCGCGCAGTGCTCCTCCTGCGTCCACGCCGAGGCCGGGGCCGGGTGGAGGCGGCGCGGGCGGTCACGACGGAGTAACAACTCGGTGCGTTGCTGCTTCTTCTCTGCTCATGTTATTTGTTGGCGCCTTGATGTGTTTCGTATATTGCTTACTTAGAGCCAACTTAGCCGGAGTGGTGTTTTAATAACCCTTTTTTGTAGACTTAGTGAAGCTGACGAACAATTCACGATTGTTTTTCAACTACTAGTAGCAAACTGTATGTAAATTAAAATGGACCTCTCTAGCCTGAGGATCATGCTGGAGTAAGATTCACGAACTTCGATTTGTGCTTGTTGTTTCATAATATGTTTGTGCGTCTACTACCTGGCTGGATAGCACCTAGCATGATCGATTTTAAACATCTACTAGCAGGATCCATTAAATTAATCCATTTGCATTTAGAAGTAGAAATGCTTTTTTTTTATTTCTCTCTATTTTTATGGGAGTTTTTGGTGCTGATAGAGTATATCTTGAATTAGTTTAAGAAATGTCTCAAGTTAATAAAAAGGCTTTTCAGGAATATTGGATTTAGATCATAGCTCATTTGTGGCTGGCCGCGCGCGTATTTATTAGTGCCAGTGCAATTGTTCTCCCCAGCACAATGCACTTATTCTTTTGTGGTTGTTATATTTAATTTTGGTACTATCAAACTGACTGTATTTTCTGTTATCAAAGTTACTATCAATCTGCCTGATTTGCGAATGCGCAAGTAAAATGACCTTTGCCACTGTCGTCAATTTAACTCAAACGCAACCTGGAATTTATGTGCATGCATTACATCAATTTTTTGAGGTTCCAGACAAAACAACTCATGAGTCAGTTATATATTTTAGTTTATCCTTCCTCCATTATTCAAGCATGTCTAACCACCCCAATGACATTTGAATTCTTTGGTTTGGCCTCTTTTGCCTCAATAATCGACACATCCTATGTACTGTTACCTTTTAGCTTGCCATCTGGGTTCCATGACAATTGTCTTGTTACACGAACGTTTTTTTTTTAATGGACTGAACTAGGTGGACCCTGAACCCAGGTGGTGCGGCTGCGCCAACAAGCTCACAAGCAGCATCTACACGGCAAGGGCAAAGTTTGAGAAGTGGATAAGAACTTTGATCTATTGCTTAATCCAAATGCTTGACCAATAGCCCTTCATAAAAAGAGAGCTACCATCCCTAACAGTCTCTTCCTAACTCTGAATCTAAATCTTGTCTCTAGTGACAACATGCAAATCAAATCTTAACAAATGACGAATGGAATAGCTTACAAGATAATAGAGGCTGACCTTTGAGCTGCTGTTTTGGCATTAACTACTCCTGGACGTTTGTATGACCATGGCAGTCTGTTTGTTTTCACCTCATGCTGAAATAATGTTGTGTCATGCATGTTATGCATATCGTATGGCCATGGCAGTCTGTTTGCTTTCACCTCATGCCGAAATAATGTTGTGGCATGCATGTTATGCATATTACCTTTTCAGTTTCTACATTCTCATGACCATTGTCTATATAAAAGTAGCAGTTAATATTTTCTTCTTAATACTTGTCTTTAATTTTTTTTTTTCAGTTACACACCTTGGCTGAAGACATCAATAAAGGGAAATTGGTCTATAATCCATCTGCTGTTTATGCCAAAAACAGTTTTGTCAGATCTTGGTCCACCCATGTGGATCCAACATGGAGAACTTACTGCTGTTCACCATCTGAAACTTTCAACATCTCCCCAGAGACTTTGTGGCAGGTGTCATTAAATCAAATAATGGACTTTTTAATTTTTTTCTTTCGTGCATTTTAATAGAAGAATATGCTGCAGTTTGTGAGTTCGATCTATCAAATTTTGTAGTTTTGTATGCTGTTTGTGAGTCAGCCTTTTCATTTTACATTAAAAGCAACACGTCTAGCCTTACCACAGATATCCTAGATGCTAGAATATGCCAGAAAGAAGGAATCATTCTGTCTATGGTTGACCACGTCATTAATTTCTGTTCCATAGTGCCTGGAGATGTTGCTGTTAGGAAAAAAAAAGAAGGAATGAATGGGTATGCTCCAGTACTTTTGAACCATTTTTTTAACATAGTGCCCTCCATCTTTGTAGAAAAAAAGAACGAAATAAATTAGATCTATAAAATTACAGAAATTTTGGCCCGAGCACAATAAGGTCAATGTAAAGCCATGGTAGTTTTTTGCAACATGGTTTTGCAGTTTTGCTCTGAGTTTGGATCACGTATTTAAGGTGAAATTCTACCTTTTTCAAGTGTAAACATTTGTCCTTCTGCAATGAAAGATCCAACTAATGCTAGTGTTCCATACACAAACTATATTCGGCTATCGTTGTATCCAGTCTGACTTTATTCTGCAATTACTTAACAGGACCTCAAACCATTTGTTTCATATCTTCAACCTGAAGAGTTAAACTATGTGCATGACGCGTTGAAGGTAATTTATAAATGATCTTCCTTCCATGATGTTAACAAAGAAATGCCTTTCTCTGGCTGTTTGGCTGGCTAGATCATTGTAATTCATTGATTATTGCAGTTGGCATATGAAGCACACAATGGACAAAAGCGTCGAAGTGGAGAACCATTCATTATCCATCCTGTTGAAGTTGCTTGTATTCTTGGAGAGCATGTGAGTATTAATATCGTTGACACTGGTGTTGTATTCGTGAGTTAGCCTTGTGACTAATTGCAATGAAGTTAGGTTTGGTTCTTCTCTGTTCTCAGTTGACATAATTACAACTTTATTGCAAAATCATGGTGCTGCAGTTTCCTTAGTTCTCCCTAATATGTACAGTTGTACACAATGGACTAAGTTGTATTCTGAACAATTTACATAACTAGGAACTTGACTGGGAATCAATTGCTGCTGGTTTATTGCATGACACCGTTGAAGATACAGATAATGTTACCTTTGAAAGAATAGAAAATGAGTTTGGAGCAACTGTGCGCCGTATTGTTGAAGGGGAGACAAAGGTACACTATTTGTGACTCAATATCTTTATATTCAACTACGTATTGTTGCAATTTATGATATGTTTTCTGGATTCCAGAAGAAATGCAATGCAACAGACCTGCTATGATGTGAATACAGGTATCTAAGTTGGGAAAACTTCAGTGCAAAAGTGAGAGTAGTTCAAAACAAGATCTTAAAGCAGAAGACTTAAGGCAGATGTTTCTTGCCATGACAGAAGAGGTACCTCTTTTTGCTATCCATTTAGAATGTAGAAGGGGAAACATTACTTTAACTGTACACTCAAGAAATAAAAAATTAAACCTTCTGTAGGTTCGTGTGATCATTGTCAAACTGGCAGATAGGTTGCACAACATGCGTACTCTCTCACATATGCCACAGCATAAACAGGTGAATGCTCTATCCATCGATATAAGATGTAGCTGTAGCTTATTGCCACTCTAAACACCACTCTTTGCAGTATGCCATCGCAATGGAGACACTGCAAGTCTTTGCCCCCCTTGCAAAACTTCTTGGGATGTATCGAATCAAGGTATGTTCTCATCATGTTGCCTTAGGAGTTAGGACCCATTTGAACACAAAAAGATACTCCCTCCTTTCATAAATAATTGAGGTTGTTGACTTCTTACAACAACGTTGAGCATTCGTCTTATTCAAAAAATGTTCAAATGTGTAAAATTATTAGTTGTGGTTCAAATAACTTTAGAGACAAACTAAATCATAGCAAAATAAATGATATTTAACACACTTTTTTGAATAAGACAAATGGTCACAAAAGAGTATGTAAAAAGTCAACAGCGTCAATTATTTATGAACGGAGGGAGTATCTGATTTTTTCTCTTATCCTTTTGATAAGAATGTTTCTTTTACTTTTTTTTTTCTTCATGTATTTTTGTAATTGATGGTTTGAATCCTCTAGTTAGTTATCAATTTGTGAAGTCGATGAGAAAATCCTTGACCTTTCTACACTGCTACTCCTGAATTATTGTTTGAGCATTGTATTACTAGTTAGATGTGTGATCCCTCTCTTACACTTCGGAAGTCGTCATGGCAGATCCTGTTGTATCCTGAGAAATCAGGTCTTATTTTTGTCTCATTGTTCTTTTTTTTGTTCTTGAAAAATCAGATTTTTGTTGTCTCAAAAGCTTGCTGATACCTCTTTTAAAAAATAATTCTTACGTTTTCACCCTTATCAGCAATAATAGTCCGCCCCCTGATCTTTTAATTAGATCCCGAATCCTCTGTGGACAGTTTTAATCATGATCATGCTTGTCAAGTTTGAAAAAGACAAATCGCAAAATAGGGATGAAATAAAGTCTGATGCTTGTCATTTATGATTAGAATATGTGATCTTACACAGTTACACTGATAGTGGTGATAATGTGAAAAATGGGCACCTTTGCATATTGCAGTGTACTGTTAGCTGTAGATCCATGGAGTTTCTTTTTTTAAGAGAGTATCTGTGTATTTACTAATAAAAATATTCCTATGTGCTAATATTTACTTCCCAATTTTTCCTTCTATCTGACCGGTAGCTCTTTTCTCTTGTAGTCTGAGTTGGAGTACTTATCCTTCATGTATGTGAACCCCACTGGTTTCGCAGAATTAAGGAAAAGAGTTGAAGACTTGTACAAGGCCCATGAACAAGAGTTGGAAGAGGTGCTGTGTTTCCGTTGAAACTTGTCATTTATGATTAAGAATTGACTCAATTCATGTTTTTGCATTTACAATGGATGGCATTACATTGTAATTTCCAAATCCAGGCAAATAGTATTTTAAGGAAAAAGATTGCTGAGGATCAGTTTCTCGATCTTGTGAGCGTTGAAACCGAAGTGCGCTCGGTTTACAAAGAACTGTACAGGTGAGGCATGCCATCTCATTAAACTGAAACTGCTACTGGCTTGAGATTTGAGACTGTCTTGACAAAGATGGGATTTCTTCTTTAATGAGCAAGGTTGCCAACGTTTTTAATACTGGCTCACTATTGTTTTTAACTCATTTTCAATGGGATCAGACAGTTCGCATTTCCATCACACATTTAGTAATTAAATCCTTACTGTCACCACACACTCGTTTACTGAATTATCTATCTTACTAGTTAAACTTTAAACCAAAGATCAGTCGAATCATATTTTTGTTATATTATATACTTGGTTTTTTGTTGTAACTTGCATGTAACATTTACTTGTTTTGGGGATTATTTATTGTTTGACTCAATTTTCAGCATTTACAAAACCACACTCAAATCCAAGAGTTGGGTAAATGAAGTAAACCAGGTAGCTCAGGTACGGTTTTATGATGACATGTTTGTTAACTTAGTTATATCGTACTTTTGAATATCTTTTATTTTCAAAATAATAGCCTTACCTATTATTTGCTCAGCTGCGGATCATCATAAAACCAAAATCCTGCAATGGTGTTGGGCCATTATGCACCGCGCAACAGGTATTGATACTTTCAGATAAATATTGCACATAGATCACATATTTTTCATTGATATTCAAATATTTTAGTACAATGCAGATTTGCTACCATGTTCTTGGCCTTGTTCATGGCATCTGGACACCCATTCCTCAAGCTGTGAGTTCATTTTTTTCCTTACTCAATATGTTCTTTTTTCGTCCACCATTTTCTTATGATCAATTATGCCAATAGGTTAAGGATTACATTGCAACTCCAAAACCAAATGGCTACCAGAGCCTACACACGACAGTGATACCATTTCTTAATGAGAGTATGTTCCATTTGGAGGTTCAGGTAATATTACTACTCACTTGTTATGTTTAACTGGGAGACCTCTACCAAAGTTTATTGTCATCCTGTTCCTAGTGATGACTTATGTATAAAGTTCTTTTCATCCTGTTGCTAGTGATGACTTATATATAAAGTTCTAATTGTATTGCAGATAAGAACAGAAGATATGGATTTGATAGCAGAAAGAGGCATTGCTGCACATTACAGTGGAAGGGGGTTGGTTTCTGGACCTGTACGCCCTGGGATATCAAGTGGAAGGAACTCCAAGGGGAAAGTTATCTGCCTGAACAACCCAGGCTTTGCTCTGAGGGTATATATGTTATCTAATAGTTAGATAAAATCTTGTTAATGTTTTAAAATTTTACTCTGCGTTAGTGTTATTACAAGCATGAGTTCGGGAAGGCTTGAGAAATGTTTGAGTAACTTACCATATTTTTTAGATTGGTTGGCTCAATGCGATCCGCGAATGGCAAGAAGAGTTTGTTGGTAATATGAGTTCTAGAGAATTTGTTGATACCATCACTCGAGATCTTCTGGGAAGCCGTGTCTTTGTATTCACACCTAAAGGCGAGGTGAGATATTGAACTTATTACTAGCATGGACCTGTTAGAGTTGGGCTAAATGTGTTGTCATTCGCAGATTAAAAACCTTCCCAAGGGAGCCACTGTGGTTGATTATGCTTATCTAATCCATACTGAAATTGGCAACAAAATGATAGCAGCGAAGGTCAGTTACCAGAATGACAATACATTCTAATGTAATACCTTCAGTATCCTCATATGCTTTATTTTCAGGTGAATGGCAATCTAGTTTCACCAATCCATGTATTGGCAAATGCTGAAGTAGTAGAGATTATAACTTATGATGTATGTATTTCTCTCTTAAATTGCATGGTCTATCTATGTTATAGATTTGTGACAAGATTGCAATTTCTAGATACAAATATATAAGGTGCAGCATATGCCCTTTTTTTATGGAGTAAATAAATCTGTTAAAAGACAATGGGTACATTCTTATTGACCCATTTATGCACTTAAAACTTGTTCTCCTGCTATTACTTCAATACAACATATGACCACATAACTGAATTTTACATAGCTGTAGAACCAAATATTTGAACTTCAAAATTTGAACGTGTGCATTCTGACTGATCCATCAAGTCGAATGCATATGTATATGCATCTTGCATCTCCACAGATCAAATGTTGCTTGTTCTTTCCTTGGGGGACCATATTGTGCTTTCCACCTCTGTGTAATTGGACAAGGCCAGCCCATGCTCACACCCACCTATCACCTGCATCAGTTTAGAGCTTTCACGAAACCACCTTGGTCATCCAGTCTTTCCCAGTCTCACTGCATTGATGAAGTGAGCCAAGCAATATAGGTCAATGGCTCTGTTTTCCATGGAGATTTTATTAAGAATTCGATTACGCAAGGGACCTTATATCAATATTCTTAACCACATTACAAGGCTACCGACATAGATAACAGCATAAAGGTGTGTTTATTGTATTGTGACTGCTAAGCATTCGCTGCCTCTAAAGTAATGCTTTAATGGTATAGAATTTGGATTTACGCATGGATTTCAATTACTCCCTCCAATCTTTTTTTCTTGTTGTTGCTTAGCACAAATTCACTTGAGCAGTGACAATAAAAAATATATCAGAGGGATTATATCCTTCTGTGTACCAATGTGTGCTTTATTTCATTATCCTGGATCCACTAGGATAATTTAAGCAGAACAATTGCAATAGCAGTAATAAATACGTCCATGAGCATCTGTTTTAATTCAAGATATTTTCTCCCTGTTTCAGAAATTGTCTAGCAAGTATGCATTCCAGCGTCACCAGCAGTGGCTACAACACGCAAAAACTCGCAGTGCTAGGCACAAAATTATGAAAGTAAGTGTTACTGTAATTCAAATTAATTTTCTACATTATTATTGATTGTAATAACCATTGTTTTGTTTGTCCAGTTTTTAAGGGAGCAAGCAGCTCTTTCCGCGGCTGAAATTACTGCAGATGCAGTAAATAACTTTGTTGCGGATCTTGAAGATGACAGTGACAGTGAGTCATCGGTTCAGAGCACCAAGACTGAGGATTTTAATATTAACTGGGAGAAGATTTTAAGTTCCAATAATAAGTCATCATTTGGCAGCAAAAGTGGTGATGGATTTTTTCCTGTTAGTAATGTTTATCCAAAGGTCAACGGGAAGCAAAACAAAACAGTTAAGGAACTTGGTATTAAAATTAATGGTCATTCTTCAATTCAAGGGAATAACTTCAGGGAGTTCATGCAACCTGGTGATTCCACCTATATGGAAGTATTCCCTGGTTTGGATCGCTGGAAATCCGGTAAAATTTCTGTTTGGCATAATGTGGAAGGCAACTCGATCCAATGGCTTTGCATAGCCTGTGTTGATCGGAAAGGTGATCTTTTGCTATATAGCTGTTGCATTAAACAGAAATTTTAAACTGGTCTTCTTTCCTCTGTTCACTTGAATAATAGTATACTAACATAATCATATATTATTACTCTCTCTACTTTTTCTTCATATTTATGCCTTGCCTTCTAACATACTGATTTGATGTTTCTCAAAAAAAAAAAAAACTGATTTTACTATTGTGCCAATTGTTTCTCACATCTTCAATTTTCGGTCCATCTGTTATGTTGCTGTTTAGCTTTCATTAATAATTTCAGTAAAATCACATGAATTTATTTGTGGCATTCACAGGTATGATGGCCGAAGTTACCTCGGCTTTGACAGCCTGTGGAATTACCATATGTACTTGTGTGGTAGGTCAATGGGAAAATTAACTCGAATTTATGTAAATGGAAATAGTTATTATGCCATACTTTATGCAATCACCAATCAATTATTCTTTTTCTCGAAATTCATGTTTTTTTCAAGTTTTTATTTGAATATTAAAAGATGTCAGCAACCTATATATATTGCTCTTAACTCTACATTTGTTTTCCAGGCAGAAGTTAATAAAAGGAAGGGAATGGGTGTAATGCTGTTCCAGTTTGAGGGAAACTATGAAAATCTGGTATGCTCTCCAACTTTCTTAGTTCAGTTGTCATCTAAGTATGTTCTTGTACATGAGTATTCTGCTTAAATGATCTCTGGAATCACAGGTCAGTGCGTGCTCAAGTGTTGACATGATACTTGGTGTTCTTGGTTGGTCTGTGGGATGTAGCTGGTGTCCATTGGGTGTTCTTGAATGCTAGGGGATACCAAGATGGAGATAATAGTGAAAGCACCAAGGTGGCTTAGAAATTTTGTTAAGGCCAGATTTTAGCTTGAGACAGTGGAACCCTTTATACTTTGTCAAAGACGACAAGAGTGAGGGCAAGCAAACTGGCGGGGCAGAGCGAGTGTACATAGCGGCAAAAAAGTAGGGTACTGTTAGTGAAAGGATCGATTGGATTATTAAAAATGAAGATAAAGATTATTAAAGGTCAATTTTCACTTATCCCCCCTTCTATGGTTGCATATGTAGTTATGTTTAAGTGTGCAGCTAGAATTTTGGCCTGGAACGCTAATGTCCCAAATTTTGTCCCTTTTTTGTTACACTTTCCAATGCCCTATAAATCGTCTGTGTAGCTTTATTTTGCAAAGGGGGATATTTGACCGTAGTTATTGGTAGAACAGCACTTGTCAATAGTTTGTCGTTTGTTACAGTAGCAATAGTAGATTAAGAGGAAAGTAAATAGGAATGAGAGTTGTAAGCTTCATGGTGTACCTCCTTTTTTCTGTTAAAAAGAGTTGGTAACATATCGTTGAATAATACTTACATCTCTCTCTGCGTTATGTCGTCAGAAGTACGACTTGGTTTATAATTCAACTGAAAGGTCGCCCATCCCCCTCAAATCTTAAATAGAGGGAACTATTATTGATCACATCTCTTATTAATTTGCTATAAATTCCTCAAAAATAATATTTCACTAAATTACCTTGAAATGGATCTAACTCTTATTATCTTTTTTTTTTCTGTTGATGAATTCTAAGAAATAGAAAGCGTCGACAAGAATTTGTACTAGAATTTTAACAATTAAAAAAACGAATGTAGTACTAAGTAGTACTTTATTTTAAAATTGTCATCGTTTACTAACATCATTTTTTCTTTCTGAAAAAGGAAAAAGACTATCATCATATTTTACCATTAGTTATTTAAAAAACTAATTTAAATATACAAAATTATAAGTTAGAGTTTAAATATTTTTAGTGATAAGTAAATTATAAAATATGTTATTCATAAAAATTTTATGTAAGTCAAACGGTTAAGATCAACGGAGACAACAATTTTGAAACAGATGGACTATTAACTTAGGGTATCATAATCTTAGTACTTTGAAAAATTATGCATTGGGGAGCAAAGTTTCTTCGTAAGAGAGCAGGCAAATAGAATGCCCGCAATCAGGTGCTATTCGGCCCGGACGGTGAACAACCATCAAATCCTGATCTGACACATTACTAAGACGCTCTTCACGAGGTTCCTGTCAAAGCCTGCACGGCCCACGAAAAGCGATAGGGTAATTGGGCCCAGAGGCGCGTGGTTCGGATTTGGGATTTGAAACCCAAAGCTGCAGGCTGCCGCCAGATTGTCGGACTGGATCGCTTGCCTCCTACGCTACCGTGCTATAGCCTATAACTACGCACAGATCGCCGATCCCCCCAGCCCTCTCGAGGTCTTGGCCATCGCCTTCCTGTTCTGTTCCTCAACGGACGCCGCCTCCTCCCTGTTTCTCAACCGACGCCGCCGCCTCCCTGTTCCTGCCCCGTCCTTGTGCGACCTGCTTGCTACTGCGCGCCGATGGAGGTGCCCCTCTCCTTTGTAGACTTCTTTGCCGGTGGCGGGAAATGCTCTCTGATGGCGGCGCATTCTCCGTGCCGCGCCGCATCCCTGGAGCCGGAGTACAAGCCGGCGGGTGCTTGCTGGAGGGAAGACGGATCGCCGGAGCACGCCCCGTCGACGATTCTGCGGTTGGGTCCGAAGGTTCCGTGTCCTCCACGGCGCGCGGGCGCGGCGTCCCCGATCTACTCGCCGTCGTCCAGCACTTCGCGCGACGCCATGTATCGGGAGTATGTGCCGGGGTCACCAGAGTACACGCCGGTGAGCCGTTTCTGGAAGGCGAGGTCACCGGACTACGCGCCGGCGTCAACACCAACGATCGGCACGACCTCCGCGGACTACACGCCGGCGTCGCCCGAGTACAAGCCGGTGAGCAGTTTCTGGAAGACGAGGTCACCGGACTACGTGCCGTCGTCAACACCAACGATCGGCACGACCTCCGCGGACTACGCGCCGGCGTCGCCCGAGTATAAGCCGGTGAGCAGTTTCTGGAAGGCGAGGTCACCGGACTACGCGCCGTCGTCAACACCGACTACCGGCCCGGCGTTGGCAGATGGTACGCCAGCATCACCAGAGTACAAGCCGGTGAGCAGTATTTGGTGGGCCGGGGGGTCACCGGACTACAGGCCATTAACAAGGGAAATCCGCGATGCTTCCTTGTTCTACGCACCGGATTCCCCGGAGTACACGCCGGTGAGCGCTTATTACTGGAGGCCTTCGCGCTCTCCGCGTCGCCGCAGCGCGTTCTCGCCGGAGTACACCCCTCAGAAGCCTCGGGGGCGCGCGCCGTCACCAGACTACAACCCAAGCACGCCGCTACCATCTTCGCCACAGGTGTCCGACGCGGAGTCGTATACGCCTCTGCCACGTCGCCACCGCCATCATCCATACCAGAGGAGCAGCACTAGCACGTGTGCCTTGCGTGCCGATCGCATCGGTGGCGCCCGGCGCCATCTTCCATTCCATGGATACTAGGGAGTAGAGACTCTACGGAATCTTCTTCCTGTGTAATTCTACCCTTGTAAATCGTGATGTCAAAGCAATGACAACCTATTATTATTCGCAAATTTTTGTATTGAAATGTACAGTAAAAGTGTCGTTGCATTATTACATTTGGTTTGCTTTTCCTGTTTTCCCAGATCGATGATAACTTCGTAATTTCTGTCATTGATCTCCTAGTATAAACGAATTACTTCATCTCGTCAGCGGCACAACAGAGTCGCAGTCGCTGCACTTGCACTTGCACTATACGATGGCAGCTTTGCTATGTTTGCATTGCGGTATTCATTTCGGTAATAAATGTCAGCACGTTACGTCAATCCTCAATGTATCCAATATTGAACGGATAATTCCTGTTAAAATGTACTGCACATTCAATTCTTCCAAACTATGACAGGCCAATTCTGACCATATCAAGAAGCACGGATGGAAAGATAAGAGAATTGGTTAAACTAACTGCAGTATGAAACGAGCGTTGGTTCACACGAAATCACAACGGCTGTTTCAATATCTGTCAGCAGACCAATTTGCACCCATCATATACATCAAAGCTCCAGGAACAGATTGCAAGTTTGGAAGAGCCGACTTCCCCTCAAAAAAAAAAAAAAAAGGTCTGCCAGTCTTCTTTCACATAGAATTATTTGGTTTCCATAAATATTCATCTCATCCGACTCACAATTATCAGTTTCCTTCTTACACTATCCAACATAACTTCTGCTGCTCTACCGAACTTTACCTCAATGATAGGCACAGCCATGACCATACGAAATTAGCTTTGCTGAGCATAGCACAGAGCCTATTTCACTGGTAAAAACACTGAAAAGTACAGTGGATGACATTCGACCAAAATTTAGCAGGTCCTGGAACATGTGTACAAATAACATAGAGCCCTTAAACGTCCTGGAACTGAGGTAACAATAACATAGAACTCTCGGGCTCAAAGACCTATATAGCTGACTAGCTGAAAACCACATAGATATCATGCAACAGCTTAAACCTTGAAGCCTCTGCTGTTCCTCCTGCCCCTTGCCTTCTCAAACTTCCTCCCCTTTGAGCGGACGTAAGGCTTGGTGTGGCTGTGTGGAACACCAGGTGCAGGACCAAAGTGCTTCACGGCTTCCCTAGCATTCTTAGGCCCCCTCAAAAGAACCTGTTAAAAGATAATTATTACTTACAGGATTTGACCTGACCAATACGTATGCATGGTACCCAACAAAATCGCGATAAGATCAATTACTAGCTCTAGTTATATTTTTTTCTTTGTGGAATATTTATGTTGTACATTTCTTTTTTTACTTGCGTGATGAACTTCTTCGACAAATTATTGTGCATTGCAGCTCAGTGGTTTGACTGGTCTCAGTTTAAGAACAATAAATAATCTTTTTCTTTTGTTCAGTATATACCACAAAGATAGTAAGAATATAACTAAAGCTCAATGGTTCAAATCTGAGGACAAAAAAAAGCTTGCAAAAAAAATCAAGCCTCAAATTCATGCAATTCCTTCATATCCAAAATAAAAAAACACAACCATAAGTAACTGTAAAGAGACAAAACATACTGTCCAAAAAGTAAACATATCAGTGATTAACTGGTGGCATCAGACAATAAGCAGAGTATTGGTCTACATATTGCATTCAGTGTGTAGGATAAGATCATCCATCATCTGCCACACAACAATCAAATCGACACTTTAAACCACGCTGATTAAAACCTAGCACAATCTACAACATTAGTACAAGAAAAAGAGATACATCAAAATTTTAGTTAGACCATTTGGCACCAAAGCAACCTTGTCACAATGCAATGGGCTGGTAAGACAACCATCTAGATCTATGCACCTGCTACGCCTCCTTGGCCTTAAGAAAGCTTCCAAGAAAAAAAAATGATGCAGATGCATGATAAAATTTAAGCAACTTGTTGATGATATGTAGATCTTGAAGATCACCAGAAACCAAAAGGATAGGCAGGCAAAATAACTTGTCCTCACTTTCAGATGCATTCCCATAAAAGAACACATAACCGTGCAGACACTCAACATGGCATCAGATTCTGACCGCCCGTCTGCTTAGTTCTCATCATCGAGAGATAACAAGTCTTGTAGAGCTAGTTTGAATTAAAATAAACTTTAAGTTTCTATGCTAACTATCATTTGTGAGCAATCAGGCTTAGGATATAGCATAAATAATTTTTAATAACACAATGCAGAACCTTCAGCAGTATGACATTCCACCCAATATACTGAACAAAAGAAAAAAAGATTCTAGCAGCAGAGCAAAATTCAAATTATAAATCAGTCAGCAACTAATTATAATTCAAAAATATACTGAATGGATCTCGCTACAGGCATTCTAAGAGAGCCCACTGGATTAAGGAAGTAAGTTTTAAGACCATGGCATCTTTTGTATTCATAAATATATTCTAAAATGTAGGCATGAGAAATTAGAGTTGGACAGTTGCAATTACCGTGTTCTGACCCAGAGGTGCACGGAGCGCAAGCTGATCAAAGGTGAGGCACTCGCCGCCAGCGTTCACAATCCGGGCCCTTGCCGTCTCGGTGAACCTGAGCGCGGTCACCTTCATTGCCGGCACCTCGTAGACCCTCTTGTCGTCGGTCACGGTGCCCACGATCACTGCAATCTGGTTCTCCTGCACTCTCGCAAACACGAACCATGTCACAAAATGCAAACAAAATTAAAACACACCGCAAACAAACCGAGTATAGATCGAACAGCAACCTTTCCCTCCATGAATTTCACGAGGCGGCGGAGCGAGAGCGGCGGGCGGTTGGTCTTGCTCATGAAGAGCCGCTTCAAAATCACGGCGTTGAAGCTGCTCTTCGTCCTGCGCACCAGGAAGCGGTACAGCTGCAACCACACGCAGATCGGGACTTGACTCTCGACAGACAATAATCCGAGAAAACAAGAACGACCATACAATGAGATCAGGGGCCCGAGTGGAGCTTACCTTGACAAGGAGCTTGAGGTAGACATCGTCGGACTTGGGCGCGGTGCGCTTAGTCTTCTTGTTCCGGCCACCGGCGACAAGGTCGATACCCTGCGAGGAGGGATGAGTCAATTAGAGTCCATGGTCCCGGGCCTCGACGAGCCGACGAGGGACGAGAGGTTACCATGGCGGCGTGCGGTGAGAAGCGGCGGCGGCGGGAGCGGGTTCTAGGGTTTTCGAAGTCGAGCCGAGAGAGTGAGGCTTATATAGTGAGGTGGCTGGTGCGGGGAATGGTCCGGGCTTTGTGCCGTCCGACCGAGCTGACCGACCCATTTTCCAGTTCGCCTATTGGGTTTGGGTCATGTTGCCGCCCGACCTGCTCGCCCATCACCCAGCATCAGTGCAGAAATCGTTCATTTCAGTTCAAAGCTTAAAGGCTTAAAGCCGGGGTTTCTTCCATTCAAATGCATTTAAAAAAAGAGAGAGAGAAAAGGGACCGTTCTCCTTTTCTGAAATATATTTTTGCGAAAAAAGGTTCGGTGATCTCTGTTTTCCTTAGCCAGAACATGCCAAGAGACAAAAATGACCTTGATTATCGGTAATTCAATATGCGAGCGGTAAATATTGTTTAGCTTTAGCTACAAGTAGTCGTCACCTACCTTTTGGACGAAATCAAACATGAATTTTGAAACACAGAATACACATAAAAAAAAGTTACATGTTAATTCGTCAGAATAATGATTAGTGAAGGAGCTAATAAAAACTGTAAAATACAGAGGGTATGACATTCAAAACTCTGTTAAAATTCACGTGAAAACTGTGATCTAACTCGTATAATGTCTAAATTTCACAAACTGTATCCAAGGAAGAGTTTAAACATCTATTTTACATATACGTATTGGTCCATAATCAGAAGTTCAGAACGGACCACAAAAACTTTGCAACCATTTATTTGAATTAGATCTACCTTCAATAGCATGGTGTTATCTACATATAGCAAATGCTTTGAACTATCGCCTCTTGAAAATTTTATTCATCTTCCACTTCTTCATCAGAATCCTGCATAATTTGGTTTGTCTTGGCTCTCTTACGTGGTGCTAATATTTTTTCATCTTCTTCATCAGATTCGAGACCCCGAACAGTTGCACTGGACCTAATGTCTTCATCAGCATTTGCTTCAACTGGAAGGTCTGGACCTTCTGCATCTTCATCAGGCTCGTTTTCAGATGATGCAGCAGAGGATGGAGCATCATCCTCTTCCTGCTGTTCTTCTCCAGAATTCTCCGTTTGATTTACTTTAATCTGGAAATCTCTTGCTACACTGCGCTTGGCATGCCTCAGAAGATTCACCTTCGTGAGTTTGCTTAGCTGGATAAGATACTTCTCATAATCTTCAATCTGGAAAATAAGATCAGGGATACATTTGCTTTCTCTTCTAATCTTGGCAAGGGTCCCCTTTTTGGATGTTTGCTGATTCTGCAATTAGAGAAGAAATGAAAGGAGAACAAGTTCAATCAAAACTGAGGCCATAGCAGCCACAGGCATTAATGATATATTTGCAAAGCAAAATAAACCTTCTGCTCTGATGAAGATACAAAAGCATAGAGCGGACCAGTGAGCCTCCTGCATGTTACTTCTGCAAGATTCTGAAATTTGAGACTTGGGATAGATGGTGTGCATCCTTTAGGTACAATCTGAGATTTTGACATGCGAGTCAAGAGCTTGTAGAACCTTGCGGTCAGTTTCAGAAACTGTTCAGCTTGAGTATCTGAGAATAAAAAAGTTCTCAGGGCATACGAAATGGACTAAAACCAGTCTGTTTTACAGTATGAATTATGGTATGTAACAACCAACCTTTAAGACTCATATTATGTGCAAAAGAAGAGAGGATATGAACTACTAATCCTGATCTTGAGTAAAGTGCTTCCTCCAGATCCAGCCTGTGAATTTTTTCATCTGCTGACTGATCTCCATTAACATCATAGCCTGATGTTAGTATTGCTTTAAGCTTACTAAGACCCCAGTCCAATTCGGTAAGAGATGATTCGACAATTTGAAGAAAGATAGCAGCAAGTGAATTCCTTGTTTTACAATTGATGATACGGAATGTATTGGAAGAATCTCTTGAGCCCTCATCTCCAGAGGTAACTGATTTATCCAACTCATCGGCCATCTCATACAAAAGAAACATGTCATCTGGAGCTGGCGTAAGATGGACAGCGAGTTTTACCACCTCTCGTGCAATACTAGGACTCTGTATACTTTTCAGTTTACATAGATCTGCAGCCCAATTTCCAACAAGATACCTTTGTTCGGGATGCAGTTTCCTTGACATGCCCAAAATCAATTCAGTTACAACCTACAGAAATGAACGAGAACTTTTAGATTCCAAATTAATGTTCAGACATCTGATGAATTCTCCATACTTTATACGACAAATATAAATTGTTTCAAAACTTCTGACCACAAGGTGGCCAACAGGGTATTTATTTATTTATTGAGAATCACCGACAGGCAACAGGGTATGTATGAAACTAGGTACCTGTGTGGGTATTGACAATTAATAAAACACAACCATATAAACTGCTGTCATAATGCATACATGATATTTACTCTTTATATAAGTGATAATCCTAGCTCAACAAATATGTTACTTTCAAGTCAAAATCACAGAAACAGATATACCTCACATTCACGTAAAAGTGATTGGGAAATAATGCGAGTGTATAACTTCATCAATAAGTTCAGAAACACATGAGCATTTCTTGTGCTTTGATCTCCCATCATGGTGGCATCATTCTTGTCAAGAAGCTCATCAGCATCCATCATGCCTTCTAAATGTGGAGGAGCCGAAGATATCATAACCTCAATAAGATCACCAGAATGATCTCCGGAATCATGGGGCCTCAGGAGTTCTTTAAGGAATGAAAGTGCCAAATATAATTGATCTTTCTTGTTTTCACTGTTTTTCTTTCCTTGGGTCAGGTTCCTTTTGACTCCATTTTCTTGCTCTGAGTCAAACATTACGCACCATATGAGCTGAATTACTGGCTGGATTAGTTTCTTTACATCTTCGCCCTGCATTATTCTCATATTCCTAATAATATCCCAACTTTCCTTTGCTGCGTGCGATTTGAACAGTTCAAAATAAGCTTTCAGTATAAGAGACACCATACTTGAGCCCTGCTTCCATTTTGTTTGGCTAGGGCGCTGACTACACTTGTTAGAGCTATCAACATTGCACTGCTTGACACAGAGTACTGCAAGTTGGTATAAACTTGAATCCACAAATCTACCACTCTTTTCATTAAGTTTATGCATGGAACCATTTAAATTTTCACTGGGATCAGTGGTGTTGTCGCTGGCATTAGCTCTTCTCCGTGCAATCTTGTCCCTACTGTTGCTTATTTTCCGCTCAAAACAATTGTAAGCACAAACAAGCTCAAGTATTTCTTTTTCTATAATTCCCTTTGACTCATCAGGGGCTTTATCTAGTTTTGAAGCCACAAAATCAATAAAAACTTCGATGATTCCAAGCATAGCAAAGTTATGAAAGTGACCCATTTCTGAAGCTGAAGAAAGAGAGCTGGCCTCTTGGCTTTGTCCTTGTTGGTCTGAGATCACCCAATTACCATGGATTGTAAGCACAAAAGCACTCTCAAATAGCATTCTTAAGTTCAAACTAGTTTACGCTAGCTGTATCAAGTATGACAAACCTTCCATGAAGGATCTTCTTAAATAGTTTTGGATACTTGATAAAGCTTTCATGAACAAGCCCCTTGATAATGCTTGCCGAGCCTGTAGACAGCTTGGGTTACTAAAATTTAGAATAAGACTAGAATGTGAAGAATATGATCAAAGCCTTTATATGTGGATGTCAGGAGGAAATCACACCTCATTATCTTGAGAAGGAGCAAAACCAAAGCAGTTCCAATGTGCATCACGTGGTCGCTCACATTTAATGATTTGCTGAACTCGCAAAATGCTTGAGATACATGATAGCAGGCAATCCAGAGGTTCGACAATGCATATTTTTGCATCTTCGACTTTGAAGCATGAATCAATTTTAAGGGGCCTTTCTGCATCCTAAGACGAAGTTGGTCAACAAGAACGACTACACTTTTAAGGGTGTCGTTAACAGGGGTACCATTTGAGACACCAAGAAACAGAAGTGGCAAATGGGCATGGTAACCTGTCAGGGAGACTGACCTCTGTGTAATACTTTTGGAAGTGAGGCCAGAGGAAATCAAGGACACTGTCGGCAACAGCTGGATCAGAGATAACAATTTGTTTGAGACCCTCATACAAGACCCTTTTGACATTAGCCTGCAAGAGCAAATTACCTATGCTGGGAACCAAATGTCTTGATAGAGATTAGGGACAAAAACATTAGCAGGGATAGAATAAATATGCAAACCATTGATACCTGTTGTGAGAAACATCTGCGAAGCAGTCCACTTAGTTCGTGAAAGAGACCTCCACCAAACTCGACATGCATTTCTGGATGCTGGCTAGAGCTTGGCTGGCTTGATGAGTCCTCACACGAATTATCATTTTTCCTCATGTTCTCTGTGATAATCAACTCAACTATAGCATTTGCAGCTGCCACTCGGACCATATCTTCCCTCTTAAACATGGCCTTTCTTACAACCAAGATTATGTAATCCTGCAAAAATAAACTCCAGAAGAATCATTAAGTTTTCGTTTACATGTAAAACAATAACACATTGTCAAGGATAAAGACCTTCAGATCACGGTTCAATCTTGCGAGTGGCAAGATGCAACTGATCAGACCAGTTGATATTTTGTCATTCATGAAAGCAAAATAATCCAGCAACTCCTTCAGGTGCACAACATACTGCAGCATTGGGATCAGATGACTCCGAATCAAGGCTCCAAGCAACCTGTAGTACAAAGATGGCACAACCATTTATTGGCTCGTAGGATTTTTTTTTTTCAAAAAATGTAGACAATATATTATGCCTCGCAAATTATAACCAGGATTTCTAACCTGAGAATCGGTGCACTTTGTTGGGGTTTTGCCGATAGAATCCTGAACTTGCATTGTTCAATTATCTGAGGCCAAGCAGATAAAATTGAAAAGACAACATCATATCTAATGGACCAAGAGGCAAATGTGAATTCACAGCTGACTCTACAATACAAAAGCATGAAAGATCATACTAATATTGTTTCATACCTCGGTCCGTGCCATTGCATGAATATCAAACAATGACATGAGCATACTAACACCTATATCTTCTGTGCTCATCACCCCTTTATCTAAGCTGTCTTCCTTCCTTGAGTCACCATCTGAGACTTCTAGCAAGAGAAAACCCACCTGAACGATGCTCGGCACAACTTGCTCCCTCCCACCATTGCCCTCGTCGACCTGCATATAAGAGAAGCCGTTTTTGCAACGCACACTTAGGTGCATTGAACATGTGAATGGATGCATATGGATTTTGTGCTGTCTAGAATCCCTTACAGCTTTCAGCAATGCATTCTCAACACAATGAGCAGCCCGAGCACATTCTTCTTTCAGACAATCCGGCAACCATTTGCAGCGCCTAACAGACACACGCCACTGAGTCAGCACAAATTTCCTAAACCAAGACTTCGAAGAGGTCTTCTCAAAAAAAAAAAAAAAAAAAAGACTTCGAAGAGGTGCAACAATTCCTCACCTTGACAACCGGTAATCCCTGCGGGACAACACCACCGCGTCGCGGAGCACACCCACGGCACCCACGTTAAACCTCCGCACGCGCGCCACGAACAGAAGCACTGCCACCGCAAATCCGCTGAGAGCACCTGCGGCATCGGCCTTGACTGCGGCCAAGACCTCCCTTGCCAGCGCGGAATCCTGCTTGACCGCGAATGCCACATGCATCAGCACCGTACCCTCGACCTGCCGCGCAATGGACGGCGGCGCGCGCACGCGGGCGCCACTGCGGCTGCCGAAGAAGCGGAGGATCCCGGTGAGGACTACGCGAGGGTGGAGCGGCTTGGAGGCGATGAGGAGGAGCTGGTACGCGAGAGCGGGAAGGTCCTGCGCGTCAGCACTGGGGAGGAGGGAAATGATCTTGGTGAGGAAGACGGGTACACGGGTGCGGTAAGCCGGCGGTAAGTCGCGGAGGAGAGATGCGACGGCGAGGAGGGTAGCCGACGGCCAGCTAGGCGCGGAGAGGAGGGCGAAGAAGAAGGCGGCGGCGATGGAGGGTGACGGCGAGAGGGAAAGGAGCCGCGGGAGTATGGCGAGGTGGTTCGCGGGGGAGGCTGCGGAGAGCGATGAGAGGAGGGCGTCGAGGGCGTCGGGAGGGAGGTCCGGGAGGAGGGCCGCCGCGGCCGATGGGTCGCGTGTGGCGAGGTGGAGAACGGAATCTGCAGTGGGAGGCGGCAGGGGTTGCTGCGATGAGGCCTGGCTGCCCAGCGCGGCTGACATCGCCGGAGGTGGACGGCGGCCGGGGAATGGTTTGGATGTTCGGGCGGGAAGCCGGTGGGCTCTCCCTCGCTTTTTTTCCTGGAAAACAAGAGGCGAGGGCAGAGAACGAGGCGTCTTGTGGTACAAGACACTCACACGATATGGGCTGGCCCATGTGAGCTATTGAGATACGGTCCAAGCGTACATGTTTTCGCAATTGTTGTTTTCTCTTTTTGGAACAATGAGTAGCTGCTATTTCAAGTAAAACAAACATGAAAGGTATTTTGTGTGGCGTGAATTACACCAGCTCTCTCACATGGACATGTGTACTTCCTTAGAGCACAAATTTCGAAGGCTTATTTATGCTCTTTGACTTTCACTTTATTTAATAAGTAAAGAGAAAATTTAATTTACTATAAGCAAAAATTAGCTAGCTTTATTTGTTTTGCTGTAGAAAGATTTTTCTTAACCTACAACCTGAGCAAATTAAACTTGCTCAATTTTCCAATACCAAAGGAGCCCATTTTTTTAATTGGTGTTGGGTCTTCTTTTTATTTCAATTTTTTTTATAAGATGATGGACATTATATATTAGTATATGAAACTTGCACCGTGACAATATAATAATAGTAAATCACGATCAAATTAGAATTGTCAATGTGTGCCGTAAGTTGACTACTAGCAGTTTTATCTAAGAGATGTAATCAACTATTCTGAGCACTTTTAAAATTTTGGCACCGTTGATTTTCAGCATCGTCAACTTTGGGCATACGATTATTTTTCAGAGAATTTAAATGTGTTTTATTATAAGAGTCCGTTTGGTTCCCTTCATTTGATGGAATTGATCTCTATAATAAACTAGTCTATTTACCTTGCATTTTAACTTTCCACCACTCTCCAAAGTTCACTTTTAGTCCTATGTCAAATTCATAGGATGAAAGGTGGAAAATAAATTCTATATATCACCATGTTATGTTTGCACTCTCTAACTTTATTCTATTCTATTTCAAATATATAATTAACTCAAATATATAACTAAATTAAAATGAATTTAATTCCAACATCTAAACGGTCCTTAAAAAGAGCCTGGTAAAGCAATACTTTATAAAACACTATCCACGTAAACCAAGCCGGTGAAGAGGTGTGGCACACTCGTATTCTTCTTGCTTATGCTACAGTGGCACAGTGCGGTAATCAAGAGGTGGCACGAGCTGTGCCAAACGTACAGGATGACGTGACATATTTGGGACACGTCACTCGTTTAGTGTTGTGAAATATAAAATTCAGCTGCACGTAATTAACAAGTTGTGGAACGAGAGACGTCAGAATTCAAAGCGGACGACAGAGACTCGAACGACACACGTACCCACGAGTCTCCGGTCTCCGAAGACACGAGAGGACGACGGAAGCTGACCGGGAGTGGCGCGCGAAGAGAGGCTCGACGCCGTCGATCCCGTAGTCCACTCTCTGCGTCCCCCTCTCGACACGTCTCTTTAGTTGACACGTTACCGTGGCAGCCGTCTCGTGTCCGCGCGAGATCAAACAGAGTAGCAGTACTATGTGCTGTATATATACAGCAATAATTATAATAATCGCGCGTGCTAGTACTACGCTACAGGACGCCCTTAGCTAATCAGTCAGCTCATCAGCAATCGATCAACGTCGCCGTCGAGGACGACGACAACACACCTCGCCTCGCTTTCCCGTCGTCGTCCGGAAATTTTGAAGCCTTTTTGTTTCACGGCCAGCGCACGGCGACGTGTCTGCTCTGGAACGTTTCCTGGGACGCGATCGACCCTCTGCATGGCATCATATATACGTCTTTGGTCTCCCGGGCCCGGCCGGCCGCGCGAGATCTCATTTCATCTGCCTCTTCCGTGCCGCCGTCGTCATCGCCATTCGGTTCTGTCCCGGCCGTATTCGGTTCAGCGGTGCTCGGGTCCTGTTAATTACTACCTCTTTTTTTAATTATTTATATTTTTTAAATATAAATTTGTATTAAAAAGTATTAAAATATATATATAACCGGTTACCGAAACAGGTATGGGTTTGGTGTCAGCAGCTGCTGCGGTGATTCTTTCCTCGCGGTCGCGGCGGCGGCGGCGTGCTTAAATTAGGTAGCCGGGGACGAGAAGCGAGCGCGCACGTGGCGTGGCGTGGAGAGCGTTAACGTGGCGTGGCGTGGAGAGCTTAACGCTTCTCTCCGGCGACGACACACGCTGTTTTGTCCGTTTCCGGTACCCAACAAAAAGCAAAGAGCTCAAGGATTAAGGCCGAACAGGCGGCGTAATAATATGTAGCACATCTCGATAGAGTAGTGTTCGTGATGGACTTCGCCGCTGATCATTCATGCAACTCTATGTCAATAATGTCACTATTGAATAGTACAGTACTACGTACACAGTATTGATAAAATGCCGACCGACAAACCGGTAGCCCGTGGGGTCGATCGGTCCGGTCCCTTGCGCAATACAGCATATAGTACACTACTCATCAGTGCGTCTCGGCCTAACTTAACCGCCACCTCAGTCAGAGGCTTCTCCGTCCGTCCCTCCCTCCCTCCTCTCCTCGCGCCGGCTCGCGGAAGAGTAGCAGCAGTTCGCAGCTAGGTTGCGAGGAACGAGCTAGCAACAATGGCCGATCCAAGCTTCTTCGTCGGAATCCTAGGTCAGTTTATCGTCGATCCTGTTTTCTTTGCTCCGGTCCTTATTTAATGAACGCCCGAGTTCTTCGTCATTATCGACCCTGATGACGGCGTTGTTTAATCCCTCTCTGCCTGACGCAGGGAACATCATCTCCATCCTCGTCTTCACATCGCCGATGTAAGCCTTTTTTTTTTCCGCCGATGCATTTTTTAATTATCTGTTGTACTTGCTTGCGCATGCTTGATTATTGTTGTTGTCACGATAAGAGATCGGAGTCTCTGATTTCCGGCGCCGACGGGCGGATGATCGGATGGTTTGATTAATTTCTCAGCAAGACGTTCCGGCGGATCGTGAAGAAGCGGAGCACGGAGGACTTCAAGTGGCTGCCCTACGCGACCACCCTGCTCAGCACCTCGCTCTGGACCTTCTACGGCCTCCTCAAGCCCGGCGGCCTCCTCGTCGTCACCGTCAACGGCGCCGGAGCGGCTCTGCAGGCTACATACGTCACGCTATTCCTCGTATACGCTCCAAGGGAAACCAAGGTACCATTAATACGTACGGTATATATATATTCGATGCGTGCCATGCATATCATCAGATTATTACTATTACTCTAGCAGTGAACGGACGCCATGGCGCCGCCCGGGCCGGCCAGCCTTATTCGAAGTTTGAATTGAATGATCACAAAGGATTTGCTCTGAATCAATGTCTCTGTTCTGTGGGTAATTTTCAGATGAAGGTGCTGAAGGTGGTGCTGGCCATGAACGTTGGCTTCCTCGCCGCCGTCGTCCTGGTGACGCTGCTTGCGCTGCACGGCGGCGCGCGGCTGCTCGCCGTGGGAGTGCTGTGCGCCGCGCTGACGATTGGGATGTATGCAGCGCCGCTCGGCGCGATGGTAAGTAAGATCAACCCCCGTCATCACTTCCAGCTGAACCTCTACAACAAAACTGGAAGCGGATACGTACATGTGTACATCCAATGAGTGCCCGTAGACGAAAAGATATGGCAAAGATAAACACTACCATCTCCATTTTTAACCCGTCCCTGTCCCTGAAGTGTGTTTGGTCTGGCGTCATTTTCATCAGAAACAAATTTTTTTTGATAATGTCACTTTCATCAGTTATGGTATACAGCATTCGTTCTTGAACCTGACCACCTATCTAATAAATCGGCACACACCCATACGTTTCATCTGTAGGCTATACTATTGATGATGCTGACCATCTTCCAGAGAATTCATACAAATAAATACTATACATAGTGATAAAGTTGCGCGCAAAGGTTTTCAGTTAATCGAGTTTTAAAAAGGGACCTCTCTCGCAAACAGGGGACCTAAAAATGCTCAGGAAATTCAGACTGAAAAACTTTGCTAACCATTATTCGTGCATGCAGCGGTCGGTGGTGAGGACTCGGAGCGTGGAGTTCATGCCCTTCTCCCTGTCCTTCTTCCTCTTCCTCAACGGCGGCGTCTGGAGCGTCTACTCCGTGCTCGTCAAGGACTATTTCATCGGAGTGCGTCCCTGCTGCAGCGAATTACATACCATAAATACAGTATGTTAAAACGAGCAACAAACTAACCGAACCTTTATTTGTGACTTTGCACTGCGCAAATCAGGTCCCCAACTCCATCGGCTTCATCCTTGGCACGGGGCAGCTGGTGCTGTACATGGTGTACCGGAAGAAGAAGCCGGCAGCGAAGAGCGCCGACGAGGAGGAAGGGGTGGCGCAGCTGATGGGGCAGGTGGAGATGGCGGGGCGGCGGCCGCCGCTGCACAAGGGGTTCAGCATGCCCAAGCCGCTGGTCGGCGGGCCGCTGTGGTCAGCGCGCGACGGCGGGTTCGTCGGAAGCGTCATCAAGTCGCTCTCCGCCACACCCGTCGAGCTACACTCCGTACTGCAGCAGCATGGCGTTGGGTTTGAGGCAGTCAAGAAGGACGACGACGTCGAGGCCGCCAACCGCTGATCGTGATGCTGGTCTCATCTCGATCGCTTCCCGATGAAGAGCATGATGCGGCATGCAGGACTCGCAGGTCGCAGGAGCAGAAGCATGGTAGGAGTGTACAAAGACGCAGATGGTTTTTGTAACAAGAGTTATGCCTGTGAATGATAGTATAATGTTCTTGGCGGAAATTATAATAGGTTTAAAAATATTTTTTTAGAATAAATCAATAATTTCAGCGATAAAGATAAATCAATAATTAACGATATACTACTTTACTTGGTCCGGTAGAAAATTAGCAACTAGTAGTAGTAGTACATGTTTTCCGCCGGGCTTGGCAGCGTGCGTTTGGGTGCTTGCTGCACGGGACCGCATGCTGCTAGGTGCTCGCAACATACATCAAATTGATGATCAGCAGTACCATTGATCAGATCACAATGAGAACTTCTTTAGACTTGTATGTGTAAATAATGATATAGATGATAATTTGTCAAAATTTAGTACATGACCTCTCACTAGAAACAAAAAATAAAATTGACTCAATGTCATGTCATTAGAAAGTTGTCGATATTGACTCAGTGTATATCTAGCGTATAAACTTTCAATACACACCATATCACAATTGAGTCACTGCTATGTCAATCTCTATTTTTCTATCCAGTTGGTTGCAAAAGTCAAAATCTCGCTCTGAGGCTCTTGATCTCAATCTCATGCGTATAAATAGATACCAAGCTGATCATTAATCAATCGCCCACACCATCTAGATCTATTAGCAAACCTAAAATCAAAACATACTAATAAACTATTTAGAAGCAATGGCAACCAAGATACTTGCCTTGTTTACTCTCCTCGTCTTTTCTGTGAATGTAGCTTCTGCATTCACTTTTTCGCATACTCCTCCCTATCCATAGCTATAGAGGTCAACAACTCTTACACTTAGTATAACCCGTTCGAACAGGCCTTTGTGGCTACAATCAGTCAACAACAACAGTTCTGATCACAATAGATATTTCAACAAATACTACAACAAGCGGTGCAATAGCAAATAGTGCAGCACGTACAACAGCAACGAGTGCAACAACAACTACAACAAGTGCTACAAAATCAGTTCATACAACATGTACAATAACAACAGTTCCTACGATAGATGCAACAACAATAATTACAACATGTGCAACAGCAACAACAACTATAACATGTGCAACAATACAAGTTGGTGCAACAAGCGCAACAAAATCAACAATTGCAGCAGCTGCAACAACATATACTGAAACAAGGGTTGAACCAACAAATACTCCAACAGGTGCGGCAACAACAGCTACCATTTGCGTTCGACGCACTGGCCACAACAAACCCCGCGGCATATTGGCAATAATTTTCTTTGAATGTTGCTTTCTTTTAGATTACTTGAGACTTGTACTTCAAATAATATCTACACACGCTTGTACTTGTGACGCATGAGAATAAAATATTGATTTTGCATTTATTAATTTTATATATGCCATTCAACTCAGAATTAAAAGATAAAAAAAATTGAGATACAATTAAGAATATAAGACATGAAGCTCAGTTGAAAAAAAATTCATAACATGATGCGGTAGATGTGACTGATGCCATTCAACAGGTGGAGATGGCGGGGCGGCGGCCGCTGCTGCACAAGGGGCTCAGCGTGCCAAGCCGTTGGTCGGCGGGGCCGCTGTGGTCGCCGTGCGACGAAGGGTTCGTTGGGAGCGTCATCAAGTTGCTCTTCGACACACCCATCGAGTTACACTTCGTCCCATTGGCGGATCTACAGTAGTAGCATGGGCGGACAGCTGTCCCCCCAAAATTTTTGCAAAAATATCGCTTATATATACTTGTTATTTTGACATATATAGCATTTCAGCCCAATAGCAGGAGTTAAAGGCCCAAACTAAGTTCACACAGCCCACAAACCTGGCAGCCGCCACCAGCCAGCAGTCCAAACGATAAGTTACGGCCGCAAGGCACAAATCGTTCTATCGTTCGTTCGCTTTGCATTCGTCGCCTTGCCCTCGACGCCTCCGCTTCGTATAATCATATTCCTATTCAACTCCGCCGTCTTCCCCGCAGGCCGCAGCTGCAGCGCCTTGCCCTCGCCTCGCCGGTCGCCACGGCGGCGGCGCAGCACCGCCCCTATTGCTGTGGCTGTGCTCGCTACGTGCTCGTGCCCCCCGATCGCGATCTCCTACAGCATCAGTGCTCTTTTTTGGTCTGCATCGTGATCTTTTTTGGTCTGCATCAGTGCATTTTTATTTCCTATTCTGAATCGTAGTCAGCCAGCTGCAGGTAAAATACTAATTTGTGTTTTTGTTTCTTGATTGATTTGATTTGATGCATTGCACTAGTAAGTCAAATATTTAGATAGATATATTTCTTTAAATTAGCAGTGAATGAAGAGGAACGCTTTATCTGCTTTATGGAGTGCTCATGCTGAAAAATCAAAAAAAGTCTTATCATCAACACTGTCATCAACACTGAATGATCAGCCACAGCCTGAGCCTAATATTGATAGTGGTACAACACCCACACTTGTAATTGAACTGCAGCTCAACAACAACAAGAGACTCAGACTCGAGAGCAACAGCAGCAGGGAGTTTATGATGTTGATCGTCTTCCACATGATCCTGGGAAGAGGATATCCATTGTTCAATATGCAGCAAATATAGCAAGATGCTGTGAGAAGAGGGTATATTTCAAAAGGGCCGTGTCAGCCAAAGACATATAATTTTCCAAAGAGAAAAGTTGGAGGTGAGCGCCGTTTCCCTGTGTCATGGTTCGACAAGTATGACTGGATTGAGTATAGCATTGAAAAAGATGCTATCTTCTGCTTTGTTTGTTATTTGTGTGCGGATACAACTAGTTATGTTGGTGGTGATGCTTTTATTAATAGTGGATTTAGAAGTTGGAACAGACTTGATAAACTTGATGGGCATGTTGGTGGCGTTAGGAGTATCCGTAATAAGGCTCTTGAAAAATTTAATTTATTCATCAGACCAAATGCATCAATCAGAAGCTCTTATGTTAAGCATAGCATAGATGAGAAAGTTCAATACAAGGCTCGCTTAACCTATTCAATTGCATGCTTGGGGTTTCTTTTGTGTTAGGGGCTGCCTTGTCGGGGACATGATGAAAGGATGACATCAAGCAGTATGGGAAATTTTAAGGAGCTCTTGAACTGGATGTGTGAACTCGTTGAAGAAATTGGAAATGTGGTTTTATCAAATGCTCCACAAAATTGTCAAATGACTGCTCATTCCATACAAGCAGAGATCATTAATTGTTGTGCCAAAGAAACTAGCAAGCTTATCATTGAAGACCTTGGAGATGACTACTTTGGAATCATGGCTGAGGAATCTAGTGACATATACCAAAATGAACAGCTTGCTCTTTGCATACGATATGTTGATAAAAAGGGTAGGGTTGTTGAGAGATTTCTTGGCATGGTTCATGTCGAGGACACTACTTCTTCAACATTAAAAGATGCAATAGTCTCTCTGCTGATAGACAATAATTTGACATTATCCAAATGGTAAATAAAGTTAGTAATGAAGATAAAAATATTAAGTTATTATATTTATTCAAATTCAAACCTGCTATTGAGCTCTTGAAGTTGCATATCAATGACACTTATGAACATTTCAACATGGAAACGATGATAATTCTTTACTTTCACAAAGTATCGCTTGGGCCTGCCCACGGGCACATAGAAGGCTTCCATATCAGGAACTTTGATACGATTTTTTGTACAAAAGGAAGTGACATCCTTGACAAAAGTCTCCCATTCTTCATCCTCCCGTAGAGCATGCAAATGAAACTTAGTGGTCTCAATAAGTTCGACGGCATTAATAATATCTTGATCTTTTCTTTGCAAAGCTTGGCACAACTCATTCGTGTAACCAAATATTGTAAGCAATAAGTGTGGTATAAACACAAAGTCAACAATAAGTGTGGTATAAACACAAAGTCAAATGACTCAATTACCACCAAGCAAGTTTGAGCTTTCAAACGTTCGGACTGAGATTTGTCTTTCCCAATCTGATTAAGAACTTTACGGAGTGTAGGATACAAAGCAATAACACGTGAAATGGTCTTGTAATGAGTTCCCCATCGAGTATCACCTGGCCTTCCCAAACCCACTTCTTGATTTAAGCCTTGTCCAGTTTCAATTTCACCTAATTCTAAGCCTTCCAATACTTGCTGGGCTTGAGCTTCTCTAAGCATGTGATGTTTTCTACAAGAAATACCAACAACATTTAACAGATTTGAGAGATGATCAAAAAATGCCACACAATCATCATTTTGTTTAGCAACAGCAACAAGAGTTAATTGTAGTTGGTGCACAAAGCAATGTATGTAGTGAGCAGAAGGACACTCCTCACTGATTCTAGTTTTCAGTCCATTGATTTCTCCCTTCATGTTACTAGCTCCGTCGTACCCTTGACCACTTCTTCATTTTTAGTCATTTGACACTGTTGTAATGCAGGTTCGATGAGGTGAATACAGAGCTTCTGACTTGTATGGTATCATTGAATCCAGCAAACTCATTTGCCTCTTTTGACAAGGAAAAAATTCTAAAACTTGCAAAATTCTATCCTAAAGAATTTTCAAGTGCAGATTTGGTTCAACTTTCTTCACAGCTCAATATGTTTATTATTGAGATGCGGCGTGACTCAAGGTTTCACGAAGCAAATAGTCTTAGTGAGCTATCTATCAAACTTGTTGAGACAAATAAGCACGAGCATTTTAAACTTGTTTATTTATTGCTGAAATTTGTTCTCATCCTTCCTGTGGCTACTGCAAGTGTTGAGAGAGTATTTGCAGCTATGAACTTTGTGAAGACCAAACTACGAAACAAGATGGGGAATCAATATTTGAATGATTGTTTGGTCACATTCATTGAGAGAGATTTGTTTCGCCAAGTAAGTGATGAGGATATTATCAAACATTTTCAAGCTATGAAAACGCATCATGTGAAGCTATGAGAAACATGTACGTATTTTCTTTCAACAATAATATACTTTTCACGTTATAATTTGCTAATTTGGTGATTTTTTAATATTATTTGACTTTAACTAGATCAATTTTTTTGAACTGTCTACTCGCAAAAAAAAAATTTTGAGCTGTCCCCCACGATTGAAATCCTAGATCCGCCCCTGCTTCGTCCTACACCAGCACAGCGACGGGTTCGAGGCTGTCAAAAAGGAAAACGACGTCGAGCCGCCAACCATTGATCATGATGCTGGTCTCGTCTCGATCGCTCGCCCCAACGAGGAGCGCGGGGCCGCAGGACCCGCCAGTTGCAGGAGCATGACCATGGTAGCACTGTAGAGACGCAGGTGGTGTTTGTAACAGAGTTCCCGTGTGTGTGGATGATCGTGTAGCGTTTTTGGCAAAAATTATAATAGGTTTGAAAAATGTAAGCATATACGTACTCTGTTTTTACTTGGTTCAGCATAGAATCAATAACTAGTAGTTGTACAGTTTTTTCACCGGGCTTGGCAACGTTTGGGTGCGCGCTGCACGGGGCCGCTCAGAGCGCTTGCTACTTGGTGCATACAAAAAATTGCTACATCAACAATACTATATGTTCAGATCACAACGAGAACTTTTTTACACTTATATGTGTAACTAACGATATATTAGATGCTAATTGGTCAATTTTAGTTGACTACGTATCAATAGAAGAAAAGACAAAGTTGACTCAATGTCATATCATTAGAAAACTGTCGAATTTGACTCAATGCCAACATTAAAAAAGACCAAATTTCTGTTAGTAAATATATATCTAATGCAAAATCTTCCGACACACATCACGTCAGAATTAAGTCAGAGCGCTTGCTACTTGGTGCATACAGGAAATTGATGCATCAACAATACCATGTGATCAGATCACAACGAGAACTTTTCACACTTGTATGTGTAACTAGCGATATATTAGATGCTAATTTGTCAAATTTTAGTTGATTACGTGTCAATAGAAGAAAAGAAAATTTGACTCAACGTCATATCATTAGAAAACTGTCGAATTTGACTCAATGCCATGTCATTAAAAAAGACCAAATTTCTGTTAGTAAATATATATCTAATGTAAAACCTTCCGACACACACTACGTCAGAATTAAGTCAGAGCGCTTGCTACTTGGTGCATACAGAAAATTGATGCATCAACAATACCATGTGATTAGATCACAACGAGAACTTTTCCACACTTGTATGTGTAACTAGCGATATATTAGATGCTAATTTGTCAAATTTTAGTTGATTACATGTCAATAGAAGAAAAGACAAAATTGACTCAATGCGACATCATTAGAAAATTGTCGAATATGACTCAATGCCATGTCATTAAAAAAGGCTAAATTTCTATTAATAAATATATATCTAATGCAAAACCTTCCAACACATACCACGTCAGAATTGAGTCAGTTTTATGTCAATCTCTATCTTTCTATCCAGTTGATTTAACAAAAGGACAAAATCTTACTCTGAGACTCTTGATCCCTCATGTGTATAAATATGCATCAAGCGGGTCATTAATCAATCACCCACACCATCTAGATCCAGTAGCAAATCCAAAATCAAAACACACTAGTAAACTATTCAAAAGCAATGGCAACCAAGATACTTGCCTTGTTTGCTCTCCTCGCTCTTTCAGCGAGCGTAGCTTCCGCATTCACTTTTCCGCAATACCCCCCCCTGTCGATAGCTCTAGAGGCCAACAACCTTTATGCCCAGTATAATCCACTACAACAAGCCTTTGTGGCTGCGACCTTCTCACCATTACTCGCTACAATTAGTCAGCAACAACAGTTCTGGCCGCAACAAATATTCCAACAACAAATACTACAGCAAGCAGTGCAGCAACAAATATTGCAGCAAGTACAACAACAGCAAGTATTCCAGCAGGTGCAGCAACAACAACAACTGCAGCATGTGCAACAAAATCAGTTGATACAACATATACAACAACAACAGTTTCTACAACAGGTGCAACAACAACAACAATTACAACATGTGCAGCACCAACAACAACTACAACAGGTGCAACAATACCAGTTGATCCAACATGTACAACAAAACCAACAGCTGCAGCAGGTGCAACAACAACAGATACTGGAACAAGAACTCAATCAACAAATACTCCAACAGGTGCAGCAGCAACAGCTATCATTTGTGTTCAATGCACTTGCCACAACAAACCCCTCTGTATATTGGCAACAATTTTCTCCGAATGTTGCTTTTTTCTAGATTACTTGAAACTTGTACTTCGAATAATAGCTTCACAGACTTGTACTTGTGACGCATGAGAATAATATATTGATTCTGCATTTGCCAATTGTTATATGCCAGTCAACTTAGAATTAAAAGTTAAAAAATTAAGATACAATTAAGAATATAAAACATGGAGCTTAGTTGACGAATATTCGTGATATGATGCGGTAGAGGTGACCGATACATTCAACAGGTGGAGATGGCGGGATGACGGCCGCCTCTGCACAAGGGGCTTGGCGTGCCCAAGCCATTGGTCGGCGGGCCGCTGTGGTCGCCGCATGACGGCAGGTTAATTGGGAGCGTCGTCAAGTCGCTCTCCGTCACACCCGTTGAGCTGTATTCCATCCTGCATCAGTACGGCGGCGGGTTCGAGGCCACTAACCACTGATCGTGATGATGGTCTCTTCTTGATCGCTCGCGTCGATGAAAAGCGCGGTGCCGCAGGACCCGTCGGTCGCATGAGTATGGCATGATTGCAGTATGCGAGTATGGCATGATTGCAGTGTACAGAGACGTAGGTGGAGTTTGTGACAGAGTTTTCATGTGTTTTTGACAGAAACTATAATAGGTCTAAAAAAATTCTTAGATTAAATGAATAATTAACCATATACGTAGTATGTAACTTGGTTCAGCAGAGAATCAGTAACTAGTAGTAGTACAAGTTTTTCTACCAGGCTTGGCAGCGTTTGGGTGTGCGCTCCACTGGGCCGCTGGGAGCGCTTGCTAGCGGATGCATACAGAAAATTGATGTATCGGCAATACCATGTAATCAGATCACGATAGAAACCTTTTCAGACTTGTATGTGTAACTAATGATATATAAAATATTAATTTATTAAATTTTAGTGTGATTATGTGTCACTAGAAAAAGTGATTTTTGTCCACAAGACAATTAATAAATGCGACTTGGTTTATGGGACACTACAAAACTTAATTTTGTCTCTTGAACACTACAAAATTATGATATTTGTCTACAACACACTCCAAGCAAGGAAATACACTATTTTAAACTTTTTTATCTCTGTTCAAAATAAATTACTACAAGAGAATTGACATAAAAATAAAATATTGTGTTCACTATACATGTGAATTTTTATGAATTTTTCTCTAATTGTTCACGTAGTTTTGGTTGTCAAAATAAATATTAATTTTGTACCAAACTTATGAAAACAATCAAAATAGAATCAATTGAAAAACCATAGATATTATAAAATTTTTGTCAAATTTTAAGTAATGAAAATTTTTGTATTGAAATAAAACATTTAAAAAGCATCTATTTTCATGTTTGAATGTGTTGTAGAATATTACAATTTCATAGTATTCAAAAGACAAAGTCGAGTTTTGTTATATCTTACAGACCAAACTGCGTTTATTGAGTATTCTGTGGATAAATATTCCTAAAAAAAATTGATTCAACGCCATGTCACTAGGAAAAGGCCAAAATTGACTCAATTCCATATCACTAAAAACAATCAAATTTCTGTTAGTAAGTATATCTAGTATAGTATCTTCCAACACACACCACATCAGAATTGAGTCAGTGCTATGTCAATCTTTATCTTTCTATCTAGTTGGTTTAGCAAAGGGCCAAAATTTTACTCTAAGGCTCTCGGTCTCTCACGTGTATAAATAGATATCAAGCGGATCATTAATCAATCACCCACACCGTTCTGATCTAGTAGCAAACCCAAAATCAAAACACATTAGTAAACTATTCAGAAGCAATGGCAACCAAGATGTTTGCCTTGTTTGCTCTCCTCGCCCTTTTGGTGAGCGTAGCTTCCGCATTCACTTTTCCGCAATACTCTCCCCTATCGATAGCTTTAGAGACCAACAACCCCTATGCCCAGTATAATCCACTACAACAAGCCTTTGTTGCTGCGAGCTTCTCACCATTACTAGCTACAATCAATCAACAACAACAACAGTTCTGGCCGCAACAGATATTCGAACAACAAATACTACAACAGACACTACGACAACAAATATTTCAACAAGTACAACAACAACAAGTGTTACAACAGGTGCAGCAGCAACGACAACTGCAACAAGTGCAACAAAATCAGTTGATACAACATGTACAACAACAACAGTTCCTACAACAGGTGCAACAACAACAACAATTACAATATGTGCAGCAGCAACAACAACTACAACAGACACAACAATACCAGTTGGTCCAACATGTGCAGCATCAACAACAACTACAACAGGTACAACAATACCAACTGGTCCAACATGTGCAACAAAACCAACAATTGCAGCAGGTGCAACAACAACAGATACTGGAACAAGTGTTGAACCAACAAATACTCCAACAGGTGCAGCAGCAACAGCTACCATCTGCGTTCAACGCACTGGCCACAACAAACCCCGCTGCATATTGGCAACAATTTTCCCCGAATGTTGCTTTCATTTAGATTAATTGAGACTTGTACTCCGAATAATAGCTTCACAGACTTGTACTTGTGATGCATGAGAATAATCCATTAAATTTGCATTTCTCAATCGTGTATATATGACATTTAATTTAGAACTAAAAGTAAAAAAAAGATATAATTAAAAATATAAGACATGGAGTTCAGTCGACAAATGTTCGTAATATGGTGTCGTAGGGGTGGCTGATGCAAGGATGACCAACGTCGCCGTTTCTGGTAGTCGCTTGCCCTCATTTTTGGTAGGACACGAACGGGCTGCAAATTTAGTGGGCTGCAGTTCTTTCGGCTACTATGTTCTAATTAACGGGTTCGGCCGACAACGATAGTCAAGTAGGCCGCTTAGAACAAGCCTCCAATATGGAACGGAACGAAGTAGTATTCTCTGTAGCTGCAGCCACACAGGACGCCCTCATCTGGAGAAAAACGCTGCATAGTTTTCTTTCTCCCGAGCGCGATAGGATCCAACCCTACTGGGCTACTGGTTGCTCCATTCATCATTCAACCTAGCCGCGCGCTAGCTACCTCTCGTCCGGCCGGGCCGGGTACGGTACATAAAGATCGAGCTTGACGGCGACTGCTACGCTAAACGATATGCAGCTTGGCCTCATCTACTATCCCAAGTTGCCGGCGGGTGACCTTGCTTTCCTTCCTTGCTGGAATCTGGTAAAACACATCCTCCACATCGCACGCGCGGACTAGAGATACAATGGTCCACATCCTTGCAGTATATAGATAACATAGTCACATAGAGCCTGTATAACTACAAAGCTTGCGTGCATCAATTTGTCAGCTTACAAAAAGGCACCATTAGGTATGTATCGTTGTTTAGCCGACGGTTCTATATTATGGCATACAACATTATCCCAAATCGAGCACGTTTTACTGTTATTTGAAAACAATCTTTGTTATTTTGTAATTCTTTCTCTGTTTATAACAAAGAAAACGTGCATACAAAGTTTGCTTTAAGCTACGTAAACATTGGATGGTATACTGATTTATCTCTTGACGGACCGAGAGCTCGATCAGCTGGTTATTACATTCCTGATGGTATGGAACTGATGCCACCTGATTTTGTGGCTCCAAAGTTAATAGGGACAATTTAATTACTATACGTCACTGCAAATACGCCTAATCGTCGTGACGTCGTCCATGGTTATTCTTTTGCCTAAATTTCTCTTTCTTATTATATATCAGAGATAACATATTAGAAGCATTTGCAATGACGACATACAACATTATTCCAAGTTCACATGGGAAATTGTTCATGCTTCTTGGTACACTACTGGAAACAGGTGCTTTGCCGAGGGCCAAAGGCACTCGGCAAAGACTCAAAAACTCTCGGCAAAAATGTTAACGTGCGTAACCGACGGCAAACTCCGCACGGCTTATCGGCTGACGGCAAAGCACGCTTTGCCGAGGGCCAAAACGCGGGCTCTCGGCATATCATTTGCCGAGAGCCAAACCCGCGCACGGCAAAGCTTTGGGCCCCGCAGACCACCCCGCGGTACGCCCCGCCGACTAACGGCACCTTTGCCGTGAGCCAAACGGAACAGCCCACGGCAAATATCTCCCGTTTGCCGTGAGCTCTCCTGGCGGCCGACGGTAAAGTCGGTAATTTTGCCGTGAGCCCTTCTTCGACCCACGGCAAAGAGTGGTCTTTTTGCCGTGGGCCTTCTGGAGCTCTCGGCAAAGGGATGTGCCCAGATGCACAGTTTAGGGTCACTTTGCCGAGAGCCCCAGAAAGCCCACGGCAAAGTGACCATAATTTTCTGTTTTTTTTTTAATTATTTAATTCCAGACATTTACATCATCAAAAATATATCCAGAAAGTACAAAATATCACATAGATTACCCAATATCAACAATTCTCACAATATATCATCAATTCTCACAATATATCACCAATTCTCACAATATATCACCATTTCTCACAATATACCACCATATAACACCAAATATAACCATATAGCACCAAAACTCATCACAAATCACCACAAATCACATATTGACCATACGAACACCATAACTCATCATAATTCAGCAACACAAGTTAATAAACAAGTGTAAGTACAAGTTCAAGTGGTTTCTATATAAATAAAAGTTCAAGTTCAAGTCCAAGTCCTACAACAACAAAAAGAAAGTGACAAAATGCACACAGCACTCACGGAGGCGGAAACTGTGATCCCTGTGAGTCGTGGATCTCTTCATTTGATGCTGCTCCGGAACGTCCAGTCTGCATAGAGAAGAAAAAATATTTGTGAGACATACACAACAGAGGAGACCAAAAAGAAGAAGAAAATGAAGTAAAAGCACTCATACCCCAGGAGGTGTATGAGGAGATGGAGGTGGAGGTGGCTGGAACATCGGGATCTGCAGCGGCGGTGCACCACCCATCTGGCTCAGCATCTGCATGTAGCGCATCATGTGCTCCATCTGGTGCTGCTGGGCCGCCATCGTCGCCGCCATCTCCTCCCTCTGCCTCCTCTCTTGTTCGAGCTGGGCCTACAACATGTCACTCAAATATTACAATGCAAAGATACGAATTTAAGAGTCATGTAGCGATAAATGAAACACAACTAACCTTGAGTGCATCCACCTGGTGCTGCGTCGTGGTCGGCCGTGGACGTACGGCTGGGGTCGAGCTCGTACTCCTCGCTCGAAGCTGCGAGAGAGTAGGAGTGCTTGACGTGTCAAGCGTGCCGTGGCCCATCATGTAGCGTCCGTGCTTCTTGCCACCTCCCGCCAGCATGACAACCTCTCCATCAAGGTCCTGAGTGCTAGGGTCGTACTCAGGACCATGGATCTTCTTTGCCACGTCGGTGTACTGACTTATGCGGCTGTGGACGCTCGCGTTGCTGTAGGCCTCAGGTGGGTCCTCCGAGTTGTAGTCGATGTCGGCGGTGGCCTTACCCTTGTGGGACAGAACCCAAGCCTTGAACTGTCCACATGGTTGGCCACCGTGCGACGCCGACTGCGCAAAAAGAGCAAGATGGTTAGAAAGTATGCATAATTGAGCACTACAATACAGAAATTAAGTCACGTACCCATCTTTCCCCGTACTCCTCAAGGCTAAGGTTGCCTTGATGGTGTGGTGCACCTGTCATCAGCAAACGTCGGTCTCGAGCGGCGTTGTGTGCCTCCAACCACTCGGGGGAACACCATTTGTCCACCATCACTTCCCAGCACCGGACATGCGCGGCGCACCAGCTCGGAACTACCTACACGTCATTAAGAATATATACTTATAAGAAGATCAAATTTAATGCGCATACTATTAGAGTACATACATCATTATTAACGTTTTGCATGTACCTGCAGGTATTGCTGCCGAGTGAGCGTCATCTGTCGAGCTTGCTTTTTCGTGACCTTCTCACCAAGGTACGAACCGTGGAAGGTCACGATCGCCTGGATCCGCGCCTCGTGGTGCATGTCCGTGACCAGCTTCGGGCAGGCGGCGTTGGCCACAACAGCTGCCCTATCCTCGTAACCCTCCTGGCATCTGAAGAAATCCTATACACATTGACAACATGTATGCAGTCATTAATCCAAAAAAGACTAGTAAAGCGATGTATTGACCCTTGTAGGGAGAGGAATACTTACCCACAGCTCGCCGGTGACCCGCGCCGCCTTGTTAGCGAACACCCTGCCATCCCGATCTGCTCGATCAGGGACGACCTTGTAGTGCTCCCAAGTGTAGACCGGTTCCGTCACTCCGGCATGCGTCACCAAGCCAGGAAAGTGGGCCTTCAACAGAAGGCCCAATATGCCGTTCACCTTGCGCGCGTGACAACCTGGCGCCACTTTCCTCCAATACCTGCCCAAGTGAATCAGAAAGATTATTAGTTTCGAGTCCAATTCTTAAAATAGAAAATGAAGTGGAAACATTTAAAGTTAGTTACCTATCTCCAGAGGGTCGAATCATCGGTCGTCTCTCAGGAGGGATCGGACGATCCGGTAGTCTGGAAGGACCTCGCAGCCACACCGGCGGAACAGAGTTACTGCAACTCCCTGTCGCCTGCTCTCCCTCCTCCTCCTCGTCCTCCTCCCCCTCCTCGTGCTCCTCGTGCTCCTCCTCCCCCCCCCCTCCCCTGCTCGCCCTCCTCTGAGGACTGCTGCTCCTCCGCCTCCTGCTCCTCCTCGTACTCTGGATCAGGCGACGGCTCTCGAAAAGAAGGACGGCTCTTCCTGCTCATCCCTCGGCTCATGCTCCCCTCCGACTGATCAGCTCGCTGTCCCCTTATCTTTTGGTACAATGAGCGCACGTTCCTCATGCCGCCCACCATCTTTGAACAATTACCTGCAATACAATTCAACAAAATAATAAGCATGAGGTAAACAAAATAATAAGCATGATGTATATAATCTGAGAAAAACAAAGTAAACAAAACATAATATATTTGCATTATGTAGCATTACATGTTTTAGAAGTAGTCATCATAATCGGGTTTGGCAGGATCATAAGTGTCATCATCACTATCAGCCATGTCCATATATTCCTCGATATGAACCGGGGCTTGGACGACCCGTGTACATCCACTCACGGTCTTCTCGATCCATTCATCCGTGAACGAACCGGGGCTTGGACGACCCGTGTACATCCACTCACGGTCATCCATCCTCTTAACATATATATCAACAAGTGATGTAACCATTCAACTGAATATACACGATGTTCCTACTACCTAATAGGTAAGGATAGGTCCTAATCCCACCCAAAGACGCGTAGATGAGGTCAGTTTTCCATGGCTACCCCTATCCGAGATAGAATTTCGACAGCACCTCCCGCTGTTCTCCAAATACACGTCCACAAAGAGAGAGTGTGTATCCGGAGAACAACGGGAAGATGGTGCCGAAACTCTGTCTCGGATCGGGGTAGACCATGAAAACTGACCTCATCTACGAGTCCTCGGGCTGTCCATAACGTGGACAATTCGAAACAGATACAGTTATAGATATGCAAACATGTGCATATCTTCAACCCTATCTCTTTCGAACGGGAGACGCCTAACTCGGTTTCGTGATCTACGAACATTAAAAGACACGAGGTTCTTTTATGACTCACCTAGCTCTCAGGCGAAGTGAAGCGTCGACGATGGTGCACACGGCCGCTCCTGTCAAAAACAGGACCAAAATAATGTCAATTGTAATTTTTAATATATCCAGGTGAATAGGTTTTAAAAACCTATTTACGTGAACCACTAATTATGACAAAATGAGCAACATGCGAATCCACCTGAGACTAAGATGAAAAATGCAATTCCTTGAAAAACCAAAAAGTCATTGTTACTAAGATGAAGTCATAGCAATCCCATAGGCTAGCAGAGTTTTTTTTGTCCCCAGGAAAAGCTCAAGCATTGAGCTTGGGGGCACTCTGCCGCGAGGGGGTGTTGGCTGTCCTCCTGCCGCGGGGGTGGGGGGCGCGGCGGGGGCTCGGCTGGCCGGGAGGGGCGCCGGGGGGCCTCGGCCGCGGGGGCTGGGCCGGCCGAGAGGGGCCCCCGGGGGGGGTGGGGGGGCCGGCGGAGGCGCTCCACCGGCCGGGAGGGGCGCGCGGGGGGGGGGGGGGGGGGGGGGCGGGGCCTCCGCCGGTTAACGGGACGGGCGGCCCCCGGGGGGGGGGGCCGGGCGGCCTCCGCCGGTTCCGGGAGGGGCGGGCGCCCGGCCCCCGGGGGGGGGGTGGCGCCCCGACGGCCGGGAGGGCGCGCCGCCCCGGGGGGGGGGGCCTCTCAGGGCGCGCCGCCGGCGGGGGGAGGGGGGGGCCTCTCAGGGCGCGCCGCCGGGGGGGGGGCGCTCCGGCGGCCGGGAGGGCGCGCCGCGGGCCGGGGGGGGGGGGCCTCCGGCGGCCGGGAGGGGCGCGCCGCCCCCGGGGGGGGGGGGCGCGCGCGGGAGGGGAGCTCAGTACCTCGCGGGGATGGGCGTGCTCGGACGGAAGAAAAACGGTCAGCAGCGCGCGGTATATGTAGCCACTTTGCCGTGTGCAAGAAAAACGCTCGGCAAACTAGATCTAGCTCTCGGCAAAAGAGGTTTGCCGTGAGCCCACAAAACTCTCGGCAAACGTCGATCTAGCCCTCGGCAAACAAATTCTGATTTAAAATAAAAACGTTACGACATTTGCCGAGAGTCTGACGGAGGCTCACGGCAAAAAGGAGATATTTGCCGTGAGCTTTACCTAAATGCTCACGGCAAATATATTTTTCAGTAAATATAATAAATGCTGTATAAATTTTAAAATTACCAAAAATATCATAAAAATTTTCAAAAATTCACATGATACACTATTTCATGTCTATTGCCCATTAAAAATATTTGAAGTCAAACTCCACATGCGGTGTCGCTTTGACTCCCAATTCTCATGCATTACTCTCAACTCTCTCTACTTCTTCGGAGATTTTTCGTTTTCTAAACGTCGTACATAGCCATTTCCTCCAAACTGCTTTAATTTTTTACCATAACCTCAGTGTTTGCTATCATGATGTCTCGACAAATTTCATGATTTTTTAACTTCATTTCCTTTTATTAGAATTTTAACACTTTTGAACAACGTGTTATCGGACATGTTTCGTGCATAATATGTTCAAATTTTTCTTTCATAGCCTGGATTAAAACATTATTGGATTAACAAATCACGATTATAATTTTTCTATTCATTTTCATTATTGTCACAAAGACTTGTAGTTCAAATTTGACTCTTGTCCAAAAAATCAGTTAAATGAAATTAATGCACTAAATATAGCAAACAGCATGTAAAATAAAAACAATTTAACATGACATACAAAATAACATATCACTACACAAGAAAAAATCTTGAGTGGAGAAAAGGAAAAAGTACAAACCTATTTGCCGACGGTCAGCACAAAACACACGGTAAAAACCATTTTTGCCGTGAGTCTTCCACAGACCCTCGGCAAACGTGACCTTTTGCCGAGAGCCCGACAGAGGACTCTCGGCAAAGGGGTAACGCCGTTACCCAACCCGACGGCGGCCGCTGCACGGGGCCAGGGATGGGCACTTTGCCGAGAGCCGCCCGTGGACGCTCGGCATACAGGTATCTTTGCCGTGCGTTTCTTATTTTGCTCTCGGCAAATTGTTAGTATACCGAGTGTGTTTTTGTGCCGTGAGTTTTCTTGGGTGCCCACGGTAAAGGTGTCCCTATGCCGAGTGGCCGTGGTTTTGCCCTCGGCATAGTTGCGGCGCTCGGCATATTACGCGTTTCCGGTAGTGGTATATGGAGTTCTCCATTTGTATGGTGTTGTGTCGCTCATTAAGATCAACAATATCCACGCGAGGCACCAGATGCAAACTATATTATTACTCACGTTATTTGTTCACAAACAACCTACACAAGATAACAACACACAGGAGCAGCACGCAATGACAATACAAGCTTAGTATATATAGTACTACGAGCTTCTTCTTAGAAGCATGCATGTTTGGTGCGGACATGACAGCAGGTGATTAAGTTCACACGTACATGAGATGGATGCGACACAAAAGTAAATAAGCAGCTACGACATTAGACCCGCTGCTACACACATGCATATTGATTTGGTAGTATATATTTAGCTATTTATCTTCCTTTTGGCGTCGTCCATGATGCATGGATATAGCCAGATCGATCGAGAGCACGCAGGTCTACGAGATCATGGAGAAGGTCGGCGCGGCAAGTTGGAGGATCCCACCGATGATCCCGCCGACGAGGCCGACGACGGCTCCAATGAGCCCACCAAGGTCGGCGAGCCCACCACTCCCGCTCCCGGTGCTGCCGCCGAGGACGAGCTTCAGGGGCGCCGTCAGCGTCCCCTTGACGCCGGCCAGGGACGCGTCGCACGCGGCCAGCGGGGTGGTCACGACGACATTGCACTGGTTGCCCAGCAGCACGGAGAGCATGTCCGTGGCGACGCTGTCCAGGCTGATGAGGAAAGCTCCGGCGCCGTCCGCCGTCGCGCCGGACACCACCTTGCCGCTGCACACCAGCTGCAGGCCAGCGTCTGGAACGACACGTCAACAAAACAAGGGAAACGAGTTATTGGATCGTCGTCGTTTATATAATGAGAGAACCGTTCGGTTGTATAGTGACTTAGTGAGAACGATAAAGTGATCTTGCTATAATATGTGTGTGTCCTTACTAGGGAAGACCGGCGCCGCCGTGGTTCCAACGGAGCTGCCGGTGCTGCACGGCACCACGCCGGAGATGCGGACGCTGGTGCTGGCGCTCGCAGTCGTAGCTGCGTCCGCACCGTGCGGCACCACCATCAAGCCGACTGCGGCCACGACGACGAGGACAGCGGCGAGGACAAGGCTCTTCTTCGGCGCCATTTCAGCAGCTGGTACGTGTGTGTTTCTGTGCGGGCGCTCTCTCTTTGTTCGTGTGGAGTGTACTGAGAGATGATCAGGCTACGTTGTTCTGCCGCTGATGAGTTCGTGCCGCTGCATGGATCCGCTACTTATAGGCGTGTTCCGACGCCAAGTTGCTGCACGCGTGCTTGCAGAGTTCGAGCAGAACACGCAGCTGTCCACGTCGATCGACCGGAGCATATGCCTCCCACCTCCGCGCGCATGGGATGGATGGAAACAAGTTGGCTAGCTGGTCCAGCGACTAGAAAATCCCGGGCGATCGAGATCGACGGACGATCGCGCGCCAAAGCCAGAGAGCTTAGCTAGATCGAGCGTCTGCGATTAGTAATAATACAGGGTGGATCAGTGGAGCGCGCAAAGGGGAGGCACATGGAGCTAGCTAGAGCTAGGGGTGCGTGGTCCAGTCGTCTTTCGTTTGGGCGTGCTCGTGCTCCCAGTCCCAGACTCCCAGCCTTGGGCGCGGAATTGCTCTGGTTCACATGCCGTACAGTGCCAAGGAGATGGGAATCGGAGCAACAGAGACGCGACGTCGCAGTCTGATGTGCACTGCGTCGTCCCATGCTAAGCTTTGTGCTAAATAAACTACGCTACCGGCGTTTGCATTGGTTTATGTTTGATAGTACTTGTTATTACTATTCCGTCTTTATATATCTAATCTATGTTTGGTGTTTATATGTTGATACTGTTAGAGCAACTCTAACCACTCTTTAAATTAAGTTTCTAAACTAAAATTTAGGAAGTAATTAAAAAAAATAGTTCACCAACCGTTCTCTATACTTAGTCTTCTAAACTTAGCAACTTACTAAACAAACTCTCTCACTTCTATATTTAGAGACCAAATTAGAGCTTTTAAAAGATCAAAACAACTTCATATATGGGCTGACCGAAGAAAATTGCATATGTGATAAATATTTTATATAGATTTGACAACTTATACTGAGAGTTGTTGGAGTATATAAGTTTTTTTACTCCTAACACTTATTTACGAACTTGTTAAAGCAGTCTTTTAGAAGTAAAAATTTTAAAGATTGATCGGAGATGCTCTTAGCACAGTAAGCGAAAGCCGTTGCCATCCTTGTATGCTTAATTGAAGCACCTAGTTATTACTAACAAGCATTAGTTTTTTGTATAAAGATGTCAAAGCGGTGGATTCCAGCAGGAATATTGCAGCCATGAACAAAGAAATAATCCACTCTACAGATATACAACAAGTATATACTTTATCAATCAGTATCATGATGAGACTTAATTAAAAGTTTTTGACTATCAACAATATAGTCTCACATAATCTTATATTACAATTCCCTTAACTTTTACTATATACTTTATTATCTAGCTTAATTTCATAGCTTTTATCTTTTATCATTACATTTTTGTCAATTCAAACAACATGATTTGAACACATATATTAAAGATTAAAGATTATTTCAAACGAAATTTCGATATAAACTACTTTGTTGTTACATTAAATACGGTACTTCAGAAAGCAAATCTAGTACAGTATTTGAAATTACGCACTTTTTAAAAATATGATTGGCAACGATATAAGGACCACAACGATATCAACATAATAACCATATATCTAATTGATCACATGGATATGATGTTGCGCGTCCTTTCAAATGACGGGGGAGTTGAAGGACCTTGCTACACGTACCAACAAATTACCTGCGAAGCTATAGTGACTACGAAACAAAACCTCCCTGATAAAGCTGCTGGCCCAATCTCTTTTCTTGACCTGCCAAAGCGAGTCTTTTGTCTCTTCCTCCTCCGATCCTTCAACTCTTCACTAGATCAAAAATTGTGAACGGGAAGGTAGATCGAGCAGACGAGCAACACACTCATCACCCTTGCGGCCACCATGCATGACAGCATGAGGGTTCGGACCAGGATGTCTGTACAATTCTTAGATTTGTCATTCTTAGATGTGGAATCATAAAACACAAACGATATGTCATTCTCAGATATTTAGTCTTAATTTCCTCTTTCTGAATATGGTGTGTCATTCTTATCAATGCTGGTTGAAGCCGGTAACTTTTGTGAACTTTGCACATGAGCTCGTGTGTCTCAAACTCTGGAGCCGTTATTTTTGGCCTTGCTATTGCTCTTATCAATTCACGTATCGTCTGAGTCTCAGATTCTTCAGGTCTGTACAGTTCAAAATCCTACAATTTCAGGATGCTGTTTAGAATATTCACCATATTTCTCTTCCACAATGAGAGCCATCAGATCAAGATGTTTTCTCTGTAAATATCACTACCTCTGTACTGTAATATTTATTCCTGATCAGTTGACAGCTCGATCTGCCGCTGAGGCCAAAGTCAGGCTCTCACATTTTTTTTTAATTGACGCTTGCATTGTATTAGGGCAATTTTCTCTTTGCTCATCACCAAACACAACTGATTATTGAGAAATAAGAATGTCTCGGACTAAACTCAAACAATACATGTATTTGACCCAGAGTAAGTTTAATATGGCAATTGGCATTATGAACAGATATAGGTCATTGTAGAAGACGCTACTCACCTCTGAGCTCCGACGAGCTCTCTCTTGGGCTCAAAACTCAAGCGTCAACACTGTCCATTGCATACCCAGCTATCAGCCATGCTCAAGCTCAACATAAAGAACTGAAGATGACAACCACGGAGCTTTTATAAATCTAAGTGCTGAGTAAAACCAAAAATGCAGCTGCGACAGCTTCTTACTCGTGGCGGCACAATTGAACAGCTCCTCCAGAGGTCTAGCAAGGAACGAGACCTCCCAAGAATGCATTCTGGGTCGCTAGCCAAGTGCAGAGCACCTTGCTTGTTTTTCCTGCTTCAGAGATGCACCACGATCCGCGCACCATGCCCCCAACTTCTGAGCTTAATTACGAAAAAGATTCTAAAACGCGCCTAATCTAGGCCCCTAAATCCCCTTTGAAATTCAGAGGTTGATAGCCGGCGGCGGCGGTGCGGTCTCCCGGCTTAGGTTGAGAACTTGAGAAACAGCTCCTTTCCATAATATTTGCACATTACCCCCTGATTTGGATTGCGACTATTAAGCGCGATCCATATTAGGGTGTAATTGCAAATATCTGGACCGATCCCATAAAGCCTCCTGGTTTCGGGTACCCATCCCGGCCCATTGTTTGTCGCTCGCACCGGTGGCTTCCACACCACATCACAAGATCCTGTAATCACGGCGGCCATGGCGAACACCTCCCGTCTGCCCACCTCGTGCATCCTCCCGACGGGCGGCATCAACGCCGGTAGCAGAAGTCCAGCCGTGGCCACCTTTGGATGTTCTACCGAAGGCAGCAGGAGCCGCCTGAGAAGCGGCGTCGGGCATGTCCTGTGCCGCTCCTCCTCCACTGCGGGAGCCCAAGGGGGCAGGAGGATGGAAGACTACAACACCACCATGAAGAAGATGATGCGCAACCCCTACGAGTACCACCATGATCTCGGTATCTCTCGACCCATTATTTGCCTCCTTTCAAATGCAGTGCCTCCCTACCCTGAATCCCCTGGTAGCTATCGGCATTGGAAATGGCTATGTGCCTTAATTTGCGATGAATGCATTTTCGTGTTCATGGATGGTCATGGTATTTTTGTTTCTCGCGACTGGTACTCGTACTATTGTGGTCATAGTAATGCTGGAAAATTGATGCGCTTTGAGCGAAATTGCATTTTGCTGCATAGCTTTTTGCAACAAGCTCTTTTTTGCCAAATAACTTTCTAAATTACCACTTCGGATAATCCTAAGACTGAATTTTGTGGGAGTTGTTGTATTGCTTTTCTGACAGGTATATGAAGGGTTATGGCCTGGTACCCTGAATATTTAGTACTTTGGCAGTTAAAGGTATTTTGGTGGTGTAGTTATCCTGCTCATCCATGTTTCATTGAATGTATTAGTAGGAACAGTCCTATTTTGGCTTTTACATTTCACTATGCATTTTATATGCTCGGTAACTAGCTAATTACAGCCACTGTACTCTGTAATCTCCAAGCAAAATAGGAGAGCATAACTGCTGCTGCATAAAAGGGTGATATGAACATCGGTGTCCTCTTTCACCATTAAACCAATTAGATTTGGATATTGTTGTTGTATGAAAATACAGACATATGAGGGTCTGTATAGACCGCCCTTTGTGAGTTCGGCCGGGGGCTGAACACGCTGCTGTTTACCAGGGAAAAATCAAATAAAAGCGAATAAAAGGCAAAACAAACACCCGGAGGTTTTTTACCCCGGTTCAGGCCGCGCGGAGGCTAATAACCCTACGTCCTGCATTTCTTGTATTTCATATTCGCATGTAGCAGTACATGGGGTGTATATCCCAGCTCTCATGGAGTAGAACTGGAGGAGGAAGAAGGAGAGTTGTCTGTCGAAAAATTTCCGGGGAGACCCCTCTCCTCTGGAGCCCGGGGCTCCTCTCTTATTGTCGTGTCTTGGATCCTTGTCAAAGTAGTGGGGTCCGCCTGCTTTACTGCATTGCAGAGCAGCCAGTCCCCTTTGCCTATGCGCACACGCTAGGGAGTGAAGAAAGAGAGAGAAGGGGATGGGTCATGTCCCATCATATCTCCTTGTGGTCCCCCTATTGGATCTTTTGTGCACCGGTGATCCTAAGAACCCCCGATTACATATCACCGACAGCAGCCCCCGGCCTTGTCGTCAGGTGTAGGGTTTTCCAGAAACGAGCCTGGCGATAAGGCCTAATCTCGTTGGAGTTGTCGATGGTGCGCAATTCTCGTCACGTAGTTGTTTCCTTGCACACAGCGTCTCCGCGCCATGCTTATTTCTTCATCGCCGCACCGGTGCAGAAAGGTGGTCAGCACGGGGCATAGTCATAGAATGGTCGCGATCAGAATCAGACTTGAGTAGAGCGGGCCACCAGGGTGGACTAGATTACGATCGTACTAGACAATCGGCTTGGTTGAGACCGTGTAGGACAACCACTTCCCGCCGGAGCGAGCCACCAGAGTGGGTTTGGTTGCGATTGTGTTGGACAATTGGCTTGTTTGCGACTGTGCAAGACAGCCACTCCCCGCCGGAGCGAGCCACCGGAGTGTGTTTAATTGCGATCGTGCTGGGACAATCGGCTTTGTTGCGACTGTGCAGGACAGCCACTCCCCGCTGGAGCGAGCCACCGGAGTGGGTTTGATTGTGATGGTGCTGGGACAATCGGCTTTGTTGTGACTGTGCAGGACAGCCTCTGTCTGCCGGAGCGAGCCACCGAAGTGGGTTTGGTTGCGATTGTGTTGGACAATCGGCTTGTTTGCGACTGTGCAGGACAGCCACTTCCCGCCGGAGCGAGCCACCGGAGTGGGTTTGGTTGCGATTGTGTTGGACAATCGGCTTGTTTGCGACTGTGCAGGACATCCACTTCCCGCCAGAGAGAGCCACCGGAGTGGGTTTAATTGCGATCGTGCCGGGACAATCGATGTTGTGACTGTGCAGGACAGCCATCCCCCGCCGGAGCGAGCCACCGGAGTGGGTTTAATTGCGATCGTGCCGAGACAATCGGCTTTGTTGTGACTGTGTAGGACAGCCACTCCCCGCCGGAGCGAGCCACCGGAGTGGGTTTAATTGCGATCGTGCTGGGACAAGCGGCTTTGTTGTGACCGTGCAGGACAACCACTTCCCGCCGGAGCGAGCCACCCGAAGTGGGTTTAATTGCGATCGTGCCGGGACAATCAACTTTGTTGTGACTGTGCAGGACAGCCACTCCCCACTGGAGCGAGCCACCGGAGTGTGTTTAATTGCAATCGTGCTGGGACAATCGGCTTTGTTGCGACTATGCAGGACAGCCACTCCCCACCGGAGTGAGCCACCGGAGTGTGTTTAATTGCGATCGTGCTGGGACAATCGGCTTTGTTGCGACTATGTAGGACAGCCACTCCCCGCCGGAGCGGGTTTAATTGCGATTTTTTTCTTTTGGACCAAAAGGATGGCATGGATGATCTTTTGTGTAGTCTGGTAGCGAGTCTTGACATCACGGAGCACTTGTCTTGGCTGTTGAAAATTCCTTTAATACGGGGATGGAGCCCCCGGGTCGGCCGGTGACGCAGTGGCCGGATGAGCCTTAGCCCCCGAGTTGGCTGTTGGTGATAGACGAAGATGTTAGCGCCAGCCGGGAGGCTTTGCCGAAATTCATATGTCTGCGCCCGCGTCATGAGGAATAAACGGCGTTGGACGCGCCAGCTCGATGGTGCGCCGCTGCGTGTATGTGCCCACGTCTGCGGGACGAGGTACGGGGATCTGCAAGTCGCTGGCCTGCTGATTCTCTGATTCGCATCATCCGTTTATGTTCGGTGCATGTCTCCATCCGCTGCCGCGCTACTGACCCTGTGGGTCTTGTGGTGCGCATCGCTCAAGACATCTTGGTGTGGTGAACTGACGCAGGGTCTTCACATCATATATGCTTCGAGGATGCCTTGCATATTGGGCCACAAAGCCCCCGAGCTAGGCACACGTGGGGTCAAGTCGGGGCCAACGTATTTCGTGGCACGCACTGAATGGTAGTGCCGTTACTGCTGTTAGAATCGTCATTGCCATCGTTTTTTGTGGCTTCTGAGGGGGCGTCGCTCTTTTGCGGATGTTGGGGCCGAAACACCCATGCTTGTCGTGCGAGAAAAAGCGACATCCAGCGGATGGTGCCTTCCTGTGTCCGGACATGTCGCAACGCAAGGCTGCATACCCACGCTGTAGTGCAGCTCAGGTTGCGCTTGTTGGCCCCGTTCGTCGAGCCAGATCATCAAGTTGGGGCGGCGCCCAGACAGCTCCCGGGATACGATGGCAGCTCCGCTGGCTCAGAGCCCGTGTCGTGATAGTTTCGTCGCGCACAGCGAGCAGCGGCCAAACTTCGTTGTCGCTTTAATTGTCATCCTGTTTTGTGCCATAGAGGACAGGAAGAAAGAAAAACATTAATTGTTAGTTTAAACGCATGTATGTGTGCACACCATCTTTTAATAGGTTCCGGTTTCTGAGCAGCTGTTGCTTTCCGGGCTGGTCGTGCGTCGACTCTAGCGCTATCGGGCAATATTCGCGGGCCGGCGCGTCCATCCCGGGACGCCGCCGTGCATCGTCCCGGGGTGCCACCGCTCGTCTTCCTGTGACAGTTATGTGGGTGTAGCAAGCTGGCATAGCTCTGTATTACATTGTCAGCTGCCTCGAAAAGCAAGCTCACAGAAGCGCGTGCAGCCAGAACCAGCCTGCCTCCAACAGCCTGAGCGGCGCCGGGCGCACCGAGGGAGAGGTGGATGCTGCTTCACGTGCTAGTGTAGTCCGAGCCTCCAAGGTGGAATCGGATGGAACCTCGAGGGTCCCACCTTGGCTACGTCGATGAACTGCCGGACGGGAGGTGCTCGCCTCAACCAGGTCGTTGCGCCGCCGAGCTGTCGGACCGGAGGAGCCCACCTCGGCCCTGTCGTTGCGCCGCCAGGACGGCGGAGCCGTCACAGGCGCGTGCCGTCGGGCCATTAGGTCTCCGGGGCCTCGCCCATGCGTTGCCTCGGCATTGCCGCCGCTTCGCCGGGTTGACGGAAGCCCCTCGCCGAGCCTTGCTCGTGCTGTCGGGTCGCCGGTCGATGGAGTCATGCCGCATTTGTGCCGACGGGTCAACGGAGTCGCGCCACGTTCGTGCCGCCGAGTTGTCGTGCCGATTGGCGCCGCATGAGCTGGACTAGCATCAGGACACCGTGTTGTGCCGTCCCGGGACGCTGTCGGGGTTCACGCTCGGACGTGTTGGCCATCGTGTCGTACCGGGACACCGCCGTGCGTTGTCCCGGCACGCCACCAGAGCACGATCCGTGGGCCAGCACGTCATCTCGGGATGCCGCCGTGCATCGTCCCAGGGCGCCCAAGCTCGGTTCACGGGCTAGCGCCTCGCTATGGCCCCGCTACGGGATGTCGTTCGGGCTGCTGGTCACCGGGTCGCGGCCTCCATGTTGGGGCAGTGGTGAGTTGGGCGTCGCTCGAGTGGCAGCCCCGGTTGCGCCATGGTCGTCGGAGAGCACGGCAAGAACTCAGAGAGGCTAGTGCTGGAGACAGAGGTTGTGCGAGCTGGGCAGTGCGTCCCTGATGCTCTCACATGCCCATAGTGATACGGGCCCCACTTGCTCTGCTTTGCGTGGAGAGCAAGGGGAGTTTTCCCTTAAACTTGCAGCTGCGGGTCCCTTTGTCATGTCTGCCTTTTGACCACGCGGTGGAGGAGATTACACATGCACTCTGTTGCTTTCAAGTGGATGTAGAAAGAAGATAAAAAGCATGCACAACTTTTCAGCAATAGAGTGTGTCAAAAGTAGCCTCGAGTAAACTGAGAGACCATTAGAGATTAAACATGAAGTCTTATAAAAATAAAGGAATAAAGAATGAGATTAAGAGGTCTAAAGTGAGAAAAAAGTAGGTTTTCTCCGATGAAAAATAATTTAAGGATGCGTTGATATCCTTAAAGGAGCGGTAAAAGAGGTGCTTGGTATCCAACGTGGTTAGGAAACACGGCTTCAGCAGCCTGCCGCTTCCGCCGCCTTCACGAGGCGTAGGGTGCTGCTTGTCCCAACGCATAGCCAGATAATTAGAGAAAAATCAGCGGTTCAAAAGCTTCACAGCTCCAGACCGTTGAACTGATAAATGAAAAGATTGGTTAAGCACTGGATTTCCAAGTTGAAAGGAAGATTAAAGATAAATAACGAAAAATCTCTCTGCAGAAACGGCGACAAGGAGCCGAAATCAGAAAACAGAGCGCCTCAGCCCCCTACCTGGCACGCCAAATGTCGTTGTATGAAAATACAGACATATAAGGGTCTGTATAGACTGCCCTTTGTGAGTTTGGCCGGGGGCTGAACACGCTGCTGTTTACCGGGGAAAAATCAAATAAAAGCGAATAAAAGGCGAAACAAACACCCGGAGGTTTTTTACCTAGGTTTAGGTCGCCCGGAGGCTAATAACCCTACGTCTTGCATTTCTTGTATTTCATATTCACATGTAGCAGTACATGGGGTGTAAATCCCAGCTCTCATGGTGCAGAACTGGAGGAGGAAAAAGGAGAGTTGTCTGTCAAAAAATATCCGGGGAGAGCCCTCTCCTCTGGAGCCCGGGCTCCTCTCTTATTGTCATGTCTTGGATCCTTGTCAAAGTAGTGGGGTCCGCTTGCTTTACTGCATTGCAGAGCAGCCAGTCCCCTTTGCCCATGCGCACATGCCAAGGAGTGAAGAAAGAGAGAGAAGGGGATGGGCCATGTCTCATCATGTCTCCTTATGGTCCCCTATTGAATCTTCTGCTTCCCAGTGATCCTGAGAACCCCTGATTACATATCACCGACAGATATCTATCTTTAACTTATACTAAGTTACTGCTCATGAGGTAATAATTGATTATAATAAAATGAAATGACCAATTAAAGAATTAATTCTTACTTGTGGAACACAGGTATGAATTTTGCTGTCATAACTGATAACCTGATTGTTGGCTCACAACCTCAGAAGCCTGAAGATATTGATCACTTGAAAAATGAAGAGAATGTAGCCTACATTCTTTGTTTACAGCAGGACAAGGACATTGACTATTGGGGCATTGATTTCCAAGCTGTTGTCGATAGGTGCAAAGAACTGGGCATTCACCACATCAGAAGACCAGTGAGATATTTATCCATTGAGCTTGTATATTTTTATTTGATAAATGATAATCTAATACAAATGTGATTTGCAGCCATTTAGCATCTGGCCTCTTGTGTATGCTTATAGTTGCTTGGTTGCAGGCAGTTGACTTTGATCCAGATTCGTTGAGGTCGCAGTTGCCAAAGGCAGTTTCTGCTTTAGAATGGGCTATATCACAAGGCAAAGGGCGAGTTTACGTCCACTGCACTGCTGGACTTGGAAGAGCACCTGCAGTTGCCATTGCTTACATGTTTTGGTTCGAGAATATGGATGTAAGTTTGTTTCAGCTCATGCTGTACAGACTGTTATAAATCAACTCTTACGATCTATCACTTATTAAAGGAACTTACTATCTATCATTACATGCAGCTTAACACAGCTTATGACAAGTTAACCTCTATAAGGCCCTGCGGACCCAATAAAAGAGCTATTCGTGCTGCAACCTACGATCTAGCTAAGAATGATCCGAGGAAAGAACCTTTTGAGAGTCTGCCAGAGCATGCCTTTGGGGGAGTTGCAAATTGGGAGAGGAAATTAATTCAGGAACGGGTCCGTGCTCTTCGTGAAGCTTAAGTGGGAAAATGAGGACGTCTTGACGATAAACATTTCCAGGTGAATAGCGACATATGCTGTGTTACAGACTATATACAGAGTAGGAGAGTAATAGTATTTCCATATTGATGGCTTTCTCTACAGGTCAGACTGTAACACTATGTAAGCACCAGAACCAGACTACCCTACAGCCAAGTCATTTCAAGGCAAGTCATTCCGAGTACAGCTTTTCTCATGACAAGTGATAGGCTTCACTGCCAGAATATTGGGTGCTGAAAATGAAGATATTTGATCCGGCCATGTACATGCAGAATAAATCATACTCCCTCCGTTTGGATTTAGTTGACATTGTTTTGTTCAAACGGAGGTAGTATAAATAATGATGTGTCAGACTTATGGCATCACAATAAATTTTCCTTCATTGGGAGTATCATGGAGATTCATTTGAGAAATAATCCAGTACAGTTGAATCAGACTTTGTACTGTATATGGATAGTACTGCTTATGATAATCTCGTATATGCATTTTGTTGCGAATACCATACATACATGTCAAATGCTTCTGTTTATGCACACTAGTTACATATGTGAATTCTGCTCCAAGAACCTGGTTGATCTATGGAATTTCAAAAATAATAACTGCTTCGAGATCGCTACAATCCTAAGCATAGTGTTGTTGCCTATTAGGCATCATATCGTCATGAAAAACATGATTTGCAGATGGTTATTGTGCAAATGAACAACTGACAGGATATTGACCAGTTCAGCATTGCGGAATAAAGAACTGAACATGCTATAAGACGAACTTTTTGTACAGTCCAGATCCAGATGAAAGCTCAAGCACAGTCAGTATGGTCTGTGTGTGTTTGGAATCAAACTTCAGAATTCATCCCACGAAGAGACCAGCCCATTGAAAAAAGGAAAAGCACGTCACCAACACCCAGTGATCTCATGCCAATTCTATTCTTTCCCCGTTGTAATACTAGCCCTGATCACAGAAACATATAGAACTGGCATTTTTCTATATGTGAATTATCATGTCAAAAGAATGGAGGAACATACTAGCACGGGGAATGCAGAATTATCAAATCAGGGCTAGCTCTAACATAGTAGAAACAAAGCTAGCTCCAACATAGTAGAAACAAAGCTGCTGCAAAATGGTGCTGCTTTACATTTTCCTGCATATTATTTAAATAAATATTGTATTTGATAGGACATATTGCTTTGTCTTATGAGAAAGTACCTACTTGGCTGCTTCATACCTGATTGCGACCTTAAAGGAATACTACCAACGCTGGGGCAATCTTGAACGACCATAGAGAGGCAGAGTGGCAGACATCACAATGCAAACCCAGAAAATCAGCAGATGACTGCTGTCTGCCTAGGCACCAAGCGCTTGTTGCAAACTATTTCCAGACTCAAGACCAATTATCGGCACATAAAAAAAAAACCGAGCCAGGTGATGCCTTCAAAGTGTGTAGATAGGAAACACAATTCTTAATCCTCTTACAAGTAGAACAACACCCGAAAAAAAAAGATCCTAAAGAGTTATCATCCCACTAAAAAGTAATATATACCCCTCCATAATCACTATCAGACACTTCCATATTATTCAGATCACCTTGCACCAGCAACTTGATTGTCTCGTACAATTGAATCACCTGTTCTTGGTCTCTCAACACTCTAAAACAGCAAGGCCAGTGCGGTGCAGGTACACAGAAGTGTCGGGGCAACAAAAAATCACCTGAAAATGAAGCAAATTTGTAGCAAATCTTCCACTATATTCCTATATTGTTTGATACAGGGCTAGAATATTAAAATATATTTCTTTTTCTATGAAAAAAAGTGAACGTATTTTTTTCTTGTTTCATTTTTGTATGACGGGACGTGAATGATCGTGTCAAGACTTAAGCAGGAAAAGACGTCGTATCATTCCTTTAGCCAGCTGTAATTTGCCAAGTGAGAAGGAGAACTGCAGGCTACAGGTGCAAGCTCCAAGAGGCAGCAGCAGCAGCAGCCAAATATTGGATATCTGATGAAAAATGTCTTGGTGCCACGATCCAAAACTTTGCTAAAACTTTCAGCTTTTCATTCCTCTTTGTAAAGGGAACACAAGGACTCAAGAATGCTGTTTCAATCTTCAACAACGAGAAATGAGATGTTGCCACCGCCAAACGTTTATAATTCTGTGTTACCAACCGTTTAAAGTATTTATGAACTAATTATCAACGCATCAAGTGCTGGATGGTGAACATTGCATGAACTAGATGCATCCCATAGCAACACAGGAAGTTGAAGCAAACACTATCAAGCATCTGCTAGATTATACAGTACCATACATCTGACAGATTACAGTTGGACACTTTCGCCTCAAAAACCTGCTAGTAATACTACAAACAAAACTCAATCTTCGACACACCATCCACTGGACACAGCAGTAGAGGAAACCCAAACACCACGCGACGCCCTGAGTGGACCTATGCACATGGCAAGTTATTAACACGGACACAACACAACATCAAGAGCTTTCGACATTGTCTACTCTCTACAAAGGCCATACATACATCCATATAATAGTAGTTGATGGAAAACAGTACAGTACTTATAGTGGCATCTACATTATATCATGGTAGAGGTAGGGTAAACACAGCCTGAAACTTCTCGCCGCGATCCTCCTGATGCGTTCTCTCCTTCTCTACCTTGTGAAGTAGATGCTGGTCAAGGAGCAAAAAGGAGTGTGGAGCATGTCAGAGGCTCACACTTCGAAGTTCGGAGGGAGGCTAGTCGTCCCAGGTGGTGTTCCCCTCTCATATGTCTCTGAAGATGATTTCCTTCTGAAGCGACCACCTAATGAATTCAGTCCTAAAGGTTAGACAAGATTCAATCATAGAATGCAAAAGCTGATTATGCTTACGAAGATACATTCTTAAAAAGATACACTCGTAGCGTGTGAAACCAGCACAACTCATCACTGCTCACTGTTGCAAAGAGTTGTTACAGTAATAAAGTGCAAAGTGGAATATGCAAAATCACGACGACGTTAATCATTCTCAATTTGGAATCAAGACACTGAAATTATTTCAAGTATCATTGTGTGATACTAATGGATGAAATTGAACCGTTCGATTATGTTTCAGATTGAAATATCTTATTTTGTTTATTTTTTTCTTTTTCTTTAACCTGAAATATCTTATTTCTGAAGAAAGATTATGCTTCACGAACTGCCAAAGAAGACAGTCAATCCAGATTAAATATCAGTTTGAGAACAGTCTTTTTTTTTTTTGGTAAATAGCATATTCTATTGTGATTCTTACTAATTCTCTGACGGCTGTAAATGGTGGCTGACTGGCAGTATCTAGTGTCTATTAAGTTCATGAGCAACAAGACCACTTCTTATGTACATGATGAGTCAAACCACCAGCCAGCAATACTTAATAAAGATAAAGCAGGTCTATACTGATACGTATCGCAGAAAAGCATAGCTGTTATCAGATATTTTTATATCTATTATTAGATTTTCTATAAACAAATACAGTATATACGTCACCATAGTCAATCTTTATGAACAAATGTTTATTGTAATGGTCACCATAGTCGCTACTCGCTACCCCACGACAACACCTATGATAGCTACGTTTATTTGATTGTTGCTACACTTGAGGCACAAAATGATAACCTATCAAATACTACTAGTTAACACGATAATATCCAGACCCCATCCACGACAGCGACCCGATAGCTAAAAAGCACTAACAAGGTCGAAATGTCCAAAACGCCCCTGCCCCGGTACGGCGCATCTAGACGCTTCCGAACTGGACGACAAAGCCACGCAAGCTGCCACCCATCACGTTCCAATCAGGCAGGGGTCCACGGCTCGCAATGACAAAACTACCCCTACGGACAAGTGAATTAATGCAAGAGAATGGACAGGCGAGGTTTCCGGGGCACTCACCGGCTCCTGCGAACGGCGATATGGGCGGCGTGGACCCGGCGGGCGACGCCGGCGGCGTGTTGGCCGCGCTCCTCGGCGACGACGGGTACCCCGCGGGGCGCTTGATCATGATGCTGCGAGTGACCTTCACCGGCGTCTCCTCGCCGCCCGACGCTGGCGACGGCGGGACGAACGACGCCGCAGGATCCCCGGCCGGATCTGCGTGCCAGGAACGCGATCAGAAACCAGTCAGATACGAAGGTGTACAGCGCGGCGAACCGCCAGTGGTGTCGGCGTGATTTCTCGTGCGCACTTACCATTGATCTTGACGGCGGCGGGGCGCGCGACCTGCTTGCGGAGGCGGCCGAGGCCGGTCTCCGGGCGGGGCCCCGCGACGGTGTCGTCCCACAGCTTATCCAGGAGTCCCATCTCCGCACCGTCGTAATCAAACAACTGACCCTGCTGGCTGAGACTGACTGAGAGAACACGAAATCCCCGGCAGTCTAGCTTTTCCCCCACCCAACACTTTCGGATCTGAAGCGAAGCGAGGAGAAGAAATGGAAGCTGAGCAGGGCAGGTCGTATTTATAGCGCAGCCGGGGCGTTGCGCCGGTCACCGATCCTGTCGTGGACACGGTTCATGGACCTACGTACGGATGCAAGTGGGGCCACCAGCGAGAGGTGCACACCAGTCGTGGCGCGCTTGCGGTGGACGGAAGGGAGGACGTGGCGCGAGGTGGACGGGCGTGGATAAGATCGATGGGGGCGAGCACGTGGGGTGGCCCACATGCCGGCCTGTGCGGTGGAGCCAGCTGGATATTTTCGGATGGTCGTCACGTGACGGACGAGCCTGCCGGTCCATCCCGGTACTAATAAAAGGAGCCGTGGTCGGGTGGGGGACGCATGAGTAACGACACTTTGGAGGGAAGGGAAGTGTTGGTACGCGAGAGACAGCTTCTGCCGTGTGGGGGTCACGTAAGCCGTGTTGTGTGGAAAAGATATTTCGCACTAGTAGACGAGTCGGCCACGATCACGAACGATAATGATCGAGTAATCGAGAAATTTTGACTGAGCGGCTCATGATATGGCGTGTTGTTAATCGTCGTCGTCCTGCGTATGAATAGATCGCGCGATAAAAAGGACTTCACCGTACGCAGCATCCGCAGCCGGCAGCCACGCAGCCTCGGATCACAAGTCACAAGTACTAATAATAGCTTCTCTTTGAGACGCCGTATATAGACGGACGACAACAATGCCGAACGCCGTTACTGCCTATGCTAATGGTACCATCAACGACTCTTTGCTCTCGTTATTGGCAGAATGGGCAACGACGTAGCAACCCCCGGCATATGGAATGGCAACGCGACGATACAGGGCACAGCAAGTGCACTGGTTTATCCATATAGGCCGATTAGGATTCAGCTCAGGCCCTTTTAAGGCCTTGTCGCATAACAGCCCACCAGAGCCAACGGTTTCCGCTCAAAAAAAAAAAAAAAAAAAGATCCAACGGACGGTCCTGGGCTCCTGGCAAGGCGCGCAGGCGCAGCCCCTCCCGTTAGGCTCTCGCACTCTCGTTTTCCGAAGCTCAAACCCTATACCAGGGACACAGTCCCAACGCTCAACGCAGCGCCGCCGTCCCCTGCCTCTCCCTCCGTCGGACCTCCTCCCGTGCCCCCACCGGCGAGCACCTCACTGAAAACGATGAAGAAGCCCGGTATGGTTCGTGGCAAGTCTGCGTCAGGGCCCCCGGGGAAGAGGCAGCGCCGGGGTCCGCGCCTCCCCACGGCTATGCGCCGTGAGATCGATGCCATGGGGCACAACCCTGCCCGCTGCTCTGACGAAGAGGAGGGGTCCGACTCGGGGGCCGAGGACCTTTACGAGTACGAGGAAGGGGTGCCCGAGGAGGAGGCCCGCAAGAACGGCCGCTACGACGCCGTCGACAACTACGAGTACGAGTTCGACAGCGATGCCTCCAACGCGGTACGATGAGGACTCTCTCTCTCTCTCTCTCTCTCTCTCTCTCTCTCTCTCTTATGGTCTTTTGGGTTTTGTTGCGGAGTGGCGAATTTCGGCACGAATTCTGCAGGAGCAACTCCATTTTGTATGAGTTGGTGTCTTGGAGCAAAAAATGATGAGATGTTGGCAGCGCTCATGCTACTCTTTGAGTTGGCAAAGTCATGACATTTAATTGATTTGTGTATGTGTTCTAGGATGAGGATGTGCCCTCTGATGAAGGTGATGATATGGACGAAGATGACGATGACGACAGCGATGATGAGGAGAAGCAGATAAGGATACTCCAGGAGACGACTGGAATGCCTAGAGCAGCCTTTGATGGTAATTTTTATCCTTGCGCATTTCATATGGATATTCTTCAGAGGCATTGCATGCATAGTCTAATTTGGATTTAAGGCTCGCTTGAAAAGGGTGTTGTTTTCTGTGAACTGTACCTGCTGAGCAATTTTGTAGCTGTCTTGAACAAGAAGTAGTGAATGTAGCTAAATGTCTGAAAATTTTATCGAAATAATAACTCTTCATCTTTCTATGGAAGGTTAACAGCCTGAAGCATTTTCTTTTCCCAAACAGGAAAGAAGAATAAACAGCCACTGGAGCTGCCTTTGCAGGCAGGAAATGGAGATGCTCCTGTCACAATTAGTGATCTCTTGGAAACTATCCCGGATAAGTCTGGCTATAGCAAGATACGTAAGAGACTGCAGCAGCAGGTGAAAACGCCAAAGGTTCTGTCAGCCCCTCTTCCAAAATCAGAGAGGGAGAAGCTGGAACGTGGGGCTGCGTACGTTCATTCCAAGAACGAGGTGACCAAGTTTGAGGGCCAAGTGAAGAGGAACCGGGAAGCTTCTACATTGTACTTTGAAAATGATGTCAACTTGGGTGTGCACACCGTGGGGGCAATTGCTAGTGAATTTAAGCCAAGGACTAAGTTTGAGAAGGAGATGGACCAGATTTTTCACAGTAAAGAAATGATGGAAGCACACAAGAATGACGGTGCAAAAATCCTGGAGCTTAATAAGGTATGTGATGCCCTCATTGTGCTTCATCAATTCAGTTGAACTTAACTAGGTACTGTAACGGCACTAATTGCAATGTATTCTCTTACCGAATTTGTTTACTTTTAAAATGTCTAGTATGTTCCAAACCCTGAAGCTTCTTTCCTAATACAATGAATTAATGTGTAGGTTGATGTAGAAGATGTGATAGAACGCCAAAATCGTCTTGCTAAGATGCGCAGCCTTCTGTTCCGTCATGAGATAAAAGCAAAACGAATGAAAAAGATCAAATCCAGGACATATCATCGGATATTGAAGAAAGATAAATTGAAGGCAGCATCAGCAGATTTGGATATAGATCCAGAAGCTGCCAAAGATAATGCTGAGAAACAAGAACGCAAACGCATAGAGGTAAATCTTTGTATTTCTGTCTCAATTTTGTTAGATGATTTCAAGGAATGCCTCCTAGATAACAGTTTTAACTCAAAACTATTCACAGGAAAGGATGACACTGAAGCACAAAAATACATCAAGATGGGCACGTCGTATTAAGAAGCGTGGATTAGATGTTCAAGATGAAGGCACTAAAGCCGCTATTGCAGCTCAACTGCAGGAACATGCTCTTCTGACTAGGAAAATGAATTCCATGAAAGATGTTTCTAGTAGCAGTGATGAAAGTTCAGATGATGATGACGAAGATTGCGAGTCAGAAGCAAAGTTTTTGAATAGAGGAAAAGAAAAAATTATGAGAATTCTTGAAGAAGATAATGAAATACCAAAATCTGGAGTCTTTTCATTGCCTTTCATGGTGCGCTTCTATTAGCCTGACCTTTGTGCCTTTGTTTATATTGTTGCTAGCATTAGCTGTGATTGTTGTCCCCCTCCCCCATTCATATCATTTTTCTGTTTATTTAAAGGAGCGTGCTATTAAAAAACATGATGAAGCAACAAATGAGGAAGCACAACAAATTCTTAAAGAATGTGATGAATCTTTAAGAAAGTTGGAGGATGGTGACTCTGAACAGCATGGAGATTCAGTGAAGGTGAACGGTAGAAGAACTTTTGGGCCTGTTAAAAATATACGCATTGACGTAAATAAGAATAAAAAACTAGAAGATTCTGACAAGAACAGTGATAGTGAGTATGATTCCGACTCAGCCCAGCATTTGGACAACAATGAAGTAACTAGGAAGCAAAATGAGGTCAGACTTGGGACTGCACTACTAGATGATGATTCACAGAATGCCATGTTCAAGGTTAGATTTTCTTGAATTAGACTACTTGTCATTTCATTTGTATGACACAATACTTATGCATAGTCATTGTATTATGTAGAGTTTTGATGATATTATCAAGAATCCAGGCCCCAAAACAACCTTTGAAATTGGAATGCTAGCTGATAATTCATGGAAGAAGGTACTTATACTTTGGGTTGCGTCAGTGGTTGATGTTTGTCCATATTATATTGTCTCAGTTCTTGTTATATTGCACTTTTGTTTTCGCCAGGTCAGGAGTAGCAATGGAAATGAGAATAGTAGCATTAATGGCTTAATTAAAAAAACCAAATCACAGGGCCCTTCTTCTGTAGATCAAAACACTAAGGTTTGCCTTAATTATGGTTTATTCTTATAGCTGATCCACTTGATGACTTTCACTTATTTGTTTTCCACCTTGTTTTTGAGTAGCAACGGGACCACAATTCTGATTCAGATTCTGAAGAAGAAATGGTTGAGGGCTTCTTGACCGTCTCGGATGCGAAGGAAAGTTATGAACTTCCATCACAAGCTGATCTCGTACGTCAAGCTTTTGCTGGTGATGATGTTGAAGCTGAGTTTGAAAAGGTAAAAAAGGAATTTTTGAATGAAGAGAATCCTGAACCTGAAAAGCCTGCTCTTGTTCCTGGTTGGGGTCAATGGACGGACATCCAACAGAAAAAAGGACTTCCTTCATGGATGGTAAAAGAACATGAAACTGCTAAAAGGAATAGAGAAGAAGCCCTGAAAAGGAGGAAGGACTCCAAGCTAAAGCATGTTATTATTTCTGAGCATTTAGATAAGAAGGTAAAAATATTTAATTATGAACAGAACATAATCATATCAGTTTATTGTTTTAGTATATGTATACCTTTTTCATTTCGTTACATCTCTTGACCAGGTATATCTGGAAGCCATGATCCTTCATCCTTCATGCTTATATCAGACTAAGATTTTATTTTAGAAATTCTTAAAAAAGCAATAATTTGATTTCTTTGTCCTCTGCAGACTGAAAAGCTTTTGCCAAGGTGTTTGCCTTTCCCGTACACCTCCAAAGAGGCATATGAGCAGAGCATCCGTATGCCTATTGGACCTGATTACAACCCAGTAATATCAGTTTCTGCTCTGAATCGTCCTGCGGTGAGTGGAACTGTTTAAAAGTTTCAAACATGTATAAAAATAAGATTAACGACACATCCAATTAATTAAGTGGTTTGCTGATTTACTAATCTTGCCTTGGTCAATTTGCACTCTGAAATGCTGGGCACAATCGTAAATAGCATGTTTATATGTTCTATCTTAAATGATAACTTTCTCTTTTACTTAAATAATCAACATGATTCTAGTTTTGTATTGACCAGTACATTGAATTCATGTAACTTTATTAACATATATACTTCTACTTTTTCACTGTATCTCACGCCCTTTCAGATTGTTAAGAAGCCTGGTGTTGTCATTAAGCCTATTCAGTATGAAGAGGTTGATCCCCATGAAAAGCAGGATGGACCCAAACGAGTCATTCAGAGAGTAACTCCAAATCCAAATGTTAAGAAATCTTCTGCAAAACAAACAAAGGTGACAAGGTCGCACAAGAAAAAATAATCAGACCAGTTGCTTCAATAGGATCTTGACTTGCTTCATGTGGCAAGAAGCGATTACTAATCGAAGATAGCTCAACTGGGTTTTGTACATGGGTTTCTTTTCACGGGATCGAGCTTCAGCATGACCCAAGGAGCGGGTGGAAAGTTGAGCACCGTCATTTCGACCCTCTTTTAGTTTATTTAAGGTTGTTGACCTTGGTCCCAAGGAGATAAATTTTGATAGACCTAAGTTACTCTTTTACCGTTAACAAAAGTTGTTATTTTTTCCTACAGATCGTTCCAATGATAATGATCTTATTTCTCAAATAATAGTTGTATTCTAGTTATGGAGGTCTGGGATGGATTCAATAAACCACCAGTGGAATCACCCTACGTGTTTGAAGCTCATTATCTAGTTGTCAATAAAATCTGTTGCTTTGTCTGACTGGACAGAGTTTTAGATCAGTGCTTACGAAATGAAGATTTGTTTCACTCTTAGCTGATGAATGAAATTATTTGGTTCTCTTTCAAATAAAAATACTCTTTATCTCGTAAAAGGATTACATAAATAACTCAACATTTCCGCACTTGAATTCAAATGTCAGCACCACTGTCGCGAAGGGTTGGTGACAAACGAGGGTTCTGGTGAAAACCGAATGGTTGGTGAGGTTCCACCACCTTCCCTTCGTCTCCAATCAACCGTCTCCTCATCCACAACAAACATCCACCTCCCCTGACTCCCGCATCTCACCAACCATGGCCGCCTCCGACTCCGATGCTGGCGCCGGCGCCCAGCCGCGCGACGACACGACCCTCCCCTTCGCCTCCTTCTCTCTCTCCCTCTCCCTCCGCGCGCCGACCGCTCCCACCCTCGCTTCCATCCCCTCTACCATCCACCTCCCCACCCAAATCTCCACTCTCGCAGTCTGCCTCCACCCCTCCTCCGCATCGGCACCGTCCTCCTCGCGGCGCACTACCCGCCTCAACTCCGCCGCCTCGTCCGTCCTCTCCCCGCTTCCAGCCTCCACGCCGGGCCTCTCCCGTTCCTTCCCCTCCGGCGCGCCGGCTGCCGCGGGGCGCCGCCGCACGCTCGTCTGGTTCCGCGCTGACCTCCGCCTCCACGACCACGAGCCGCTCCACGCTGCTGTGGGGGCCTCTTCCTCCCTCCTCCCCGTCTTCGTCTTCGACCCGCGGGACTTCGGCAAGTCGCCCTCGGGCTTCGACCGCACCGGCCCGTACCGCGCCAACTTCCTGCTGGACTCTGTCGCTGATTTACGGCGGAGCCTCCGCTCGCGCGGAGGGGACCTGGTGGTGCGGGTGGGGAGGCCCGAGGTGGTTATCCCCGAGCTTGCACGTGCGGCGGGCGCGGAGGCCGTGTACGCGCATGGTGAGGTGTCACGGGACGAGTGCCGCGCTGAGGAGAGGGTGCGCAAGGCGGTGGAGAAGGATGGCGTCGACGTTAAGTACTTCTGGGGTAGTACCCTGTACCACGTCGAGGACCTGCCTTTCCGGCTCGAGGACATGCCATCCAACTATGGCGGGTTCCGGGAGGCAGTTAAGGGCTTGGAAGTCAGGAAAGTGCTGGAAGCGCCCGAGGAGGTCAAGTGTGTGCCCATGAAGAATGTGCTCGAGCCTGGTGACATACCCACACTCGGTGAGCTCGGACTCACAGCACCGCCAGCTATGGCACAGGTTAGTCACTTAGTCGCGTACAGAGGTGGATGATAATTGTATTGCACGTTTATATCTTTAAATAAGTTTAGCATCTGGGTTTTCTTTAGCATTTATGTCAGTTCATTGGATAATTTATGGTTACAAAAGGGATTTAGGTACCAATATTAGTTCTTTCATTCATGTCGATGGTTATTTTGCTTGCTGTCTTAGTATTTTGTTTGCTTTCAATTGTGGTAAGATTACACATGTAATGCTAGCCCAGTGCGCCCCCCTCCCACTCCCCCTTTTTTTGATAGGCCAAATGTGTGCTTGGTGAGCTAGTACGCAATCAAATGCTTTTCTGAATTTTGGTGTTTCGCACATTGATGTCCACTTTGGAACACTGGAAATGAATTACATAGATTGCTTGTGTATTTGGTCTCTTTCTTCTGATGCTATGCTTCTTTGCAGCCTGATTGATTTTTGGACACCTCAAACCTGTAATGTGGGACTGTTACAAGTTCTTTGCATAGATTATGTACTGGGACATCTTAAAGGGACAGTGCCATTTGCCAGAAAGGGAAATGATGACACTGATTTTAAGATGTTCTTATCTGAATATTTCTTTTTTTGTTGAACCATATCTTATATTATGCTGTAACATTTAGCTCACTTGCCTGGCAGTGTTTTCTTGTCGTAAAATGAATTTTCCTTTAATTACCACGTACATATGAATCTGTAGCTCATGCTGGTCTTAAAATCCACTGTGTGTTACATTCTTTCTTATCTTAAAACTCGTTCTTGATTTGTTTAGGACACAAAACGTGCTGTCGATTCAACTCTCATTGGTGGTGAGGCAGAAGCTCTGGAGAGGTTGAAGAAGTTTGCTGCAGAATGCAGTATGCAGCCAAAAAAAGTTAGCAAGGATAGTACTCGAGATAGCATATATGGTGCTAATTTCTCTTGCAAAATTTCACCTTGGCTTGCCACAGGGTGCCTCTCGCCACGGTTCATGTATGAGGAGTTGAAGAAGCATGCTACAAGGTAGAGGTTGCTGGACAGATTCATTGTTATGTCACTGTTAAATTTATCTTTATGTGCTGCTAACGGTTGCCCCCTCCCCAGAGCAATTCCAAATGGGTCAAAACCCAGCAGCGGTGATGGCTCATCCGATGCTGGAACAAATTGGCTAATGTTTGAATTGCTGTGGAGAGATTTCTTCAGGTATCTATTGCTATGGTGATGGCCCATTCAATATTTTGCATTGCAGCTGATGCCAAAGAGGAAAACTAATTATAACTAAAAAAAACATATATTGTCTCATAGGCACAAGATTACCTCCACTCTTGTAGTCTTGTCCATGCTTGCAAGGGAAACCTGATATTTGCACCAATTCTACTAATTGTACCATACTAATTCATCAAACTATCATTGAGCTACCTAGTAGTACCTCACAAAAGATTTATGATGCATATGAATATTACGGAAAAAGGTCAGATCAGCAAGTAAAAATGAAATTTGCATCCATTTCATAAGCCACATTGATATATTTGTACTCTTAAGATATTAATTAACATTTGAAGGGTAATAATGAACACATGCACATGCACGACAAATCTTTCTTCAGAAGATTCTCCGTTTGGATATTGAAGAACTGCATGACGAAACAATTTCAGTGCATATTTTGTAGCAGTAGTATATGCTTGCTGTCCCCAATAGTTACCACTCAAATACTGCAGTGTTATTTTTAATGCGAAGAAGTAATTGCTATGATTTGAACAAGATGGCCAATAGTCTGATGAACTGAGGACTTGGGTTTCTCAGGTTCATTACAAAGAAGTACAGTTCTGCACAGAAGACTTCTGAGGTTGTGCCTGCCACTGGTTGCACCCCAGCCCCTGCGCTTGCATGAAACATAGTTAGAAAAGCCGACGGTAGGCTACTTTTTGGTTGGTGAACTTGTGCAAACTTTTGGACGGTATTTGATATCGTTTTCCCCAATAAATTGTTGCCGCTGAAAGTAAGCTCTGCCTGCTTTTTGTTCCTTGATCTCCAAAATGTCTTTGTATCTGTCGACATTGCTCTTATCATTGTTCAGTTGATGTTATTCTGAGTAACCTTTAATTCTTGCATTATTTTCTTTGATGACTACAGGATCTGCCCATAGATACTTCCAATAGACAAAGTGTTACTGTTTAACTGAGCTGATTTGAATGTCACTATGTTATGCTTGGAGCAGCTCCCAGCTTTACAAGACACAAAGATTGTCACAAATTAGTCGATCCAGATAAAAAGTTGAGGTGCATAAAAAATGCTGATTAAACAAATGTTAAAAACATAAGGTGAAGCAACATGAAGCTACTTCAAAGTTATCACATCCGGACAATTGGTATGCTAAGTTACAATCATTACTGGTCACTATATAGAATGCAATCCCATACTACAACGTACAAATCCACATGAGAAGACTCGGACATTATCTGCTTCTTTTTCTGCTAAAATAGAGGAATGATAAAATATTGGAAAAAGGGTATTGAAAACATACTCACGTACTATAAAGATTAACAAGGTGTAGTAAAAGCAAAAGTCTATTCGCGGTAGACAAATTAGCCATTGTTGTTATTACTAAGGGGGGTCTTTGAAATGGAGGATTTTGAAAATAGAAGAATAGGAAAACAAAGATTAGACTTGTACATTACTACCTCCGTTTTATTTTGTCGACCTTTTCTAATACAGACTTGTACACAAGATTAGACTTATACGTTACTACCTCCGTTTTATTTTGTTGACCTTTTCTAATACAAACTTGTACGTTACTATCTCCGTTTTTATTTCGTTGACCGGGTCAATAAAATAAAAACGGAGGTAGCACTTCCAATCCTGCAGAATCTTAAGATGTAGAAAAAAATTCTTTTATAGTGTATGGATGCAACACAGAAAAAAAACCCAAGAATTAGAGGAGAGATAGACAAAGGAATTTTTTATGAGGCTTGACCTCTTCTTAGAAATTCTACAAAATTTACATGGAGGAAGCTATCTCATGTGAATTTTACAGGAGTTTTGAAGTCTTAATCCAATGTTTCAAAGGTTTCAATAAAAAATAGTTTGTACAGTTTAAATCTTATAAAATTTCTTTGTTTTTCTTTTGCACCAAAGGGAGTAGGGACCCTAACACTTTTAAGCCTTCTTTCAAACAAAGGAAAAGTAGAGAAAAATTGAGGAAATGAATCAAAGAAAATGTTCATATTTGTCTGTTTTGGATCAAATAATTGGATTATAAGAATTTTGGAGGATAGGAAAATTTCCTCCACATTTTAGAGGAATTCTAGCATGAGGCCTAGGCCTCATGTTTCCACTCCTTCAAAACTTTCATGACATAATGCTTCTCTCTCTCTCTCTCTCTCCTCTCTCTTACTAATGAACATTTTTCATGTATTGTATTTGTAGTGTATCCAACACTTTGTATGAATAATTATTGTGTCATTCTTGCATGACAATCCTATATTTTTCATTTTCTGCATTTTAAGAAATCATGCGATCAAAGTAGCCCCGCGTGGTACACGTCCAGAGCTGTGCCTCAGACATCTTGAGTAAGAATCACATGGAATCAGAGAAACTCAGAGATCTTCCCTTGTAGTAGATCTAAAGTGTCTTTCCTCCCTAATTTTCTACTAATACCATGTTAATGTATCGGCTTGACAAGCCTGGAGAGTTCCCACTTGTGCTTGTGCAGGAGTGAGCCGTCTAGTTCCATTGCCTCTTTGCCCTCGAGTCATCGACCTTCGTGTGTGATCTACCGCTCCTCCGGTCCTGCCACGTGACTCTCTCGACACTCATTCACACTCCCACGGTCCCACCTCTCCTTTCTCCTCACCTCCGCTCTAAAAACATGTTCAGCTTTTCGCCCACACCACTATCCCACGAGTGACGGAGTGAGCCGCGCAGAAGAGCAGAGAGATCTCGCACATCGCATCGGCAATGGCGGGCGCAGCCGACGACTACTACGCCGGCCCAAGGGGGGCGCCGCACGGGCTGCTGCTGGCGGTGGTGGTAGGCCTGGTGGTGGCAGCCCCGCTCTTCCTCGGCGACGGCGGGGAGGCGCTGACGGAGGCGGTGGCGGAGCTCCTCAGCCCCGTGGGCCTGCTCCTCCTCCCCGTTTGCCTGCTCCTCCTGATCCGCCTCCTCTCCTCCGACCGCGGCGCGGCGGCGCTGGCCGACGTCTTCGCCTTCGGCGGGTCCCCCGACGCCGTGCACCGCGTGGGCGGGTCGCCCATCGGCGTCGCGCTCTTGCTCCTCCTCATCCTCGCCCTCCTCTACTACCGCACCGCGCTCTTCGGCAGCGACGGCGGTGACGACGAGTAGATAGACTGCGCACTGCGCAGGCAGGCGGGCGGGCGGGCTCGATCTCCGGCCGGCGCCTTGGGTCCGCGTAGTCCGGGTTTGTAATGCGAGGTTCACGAGGGGTGTGGGTGTAAAAGTGCATGTGTAGATCGTGATCCATGTCATGTAGTACTATGTTTTGTTTTCATCGGTTTGTGATGAGCGCTGCTGAAACCTGAAGCTTCTGTGCTGCCTCTCGCTCGCGCCATGTGATTTGCTAGCTTGGACTCTTCTGCCTGCTGCTGCATCTGCCCATCTACCCATAGGCGAGCACTGTTTTACCCACTGTAGCACAAAAACCTGTTAATTTGAGATTTCACCTTCACAGCATAGCTGTAGCACGATTTGACGCCGAGGGTAAACTTTGGTCGGTGGGCTCACTTTTGGGCTTTTGGCCCGTAGACGGTGTGCCGCCGGCCAAGCTCAGAACCAGTGTACTTTTGCCAGTAGTTCATGGGTATTCCGCCCGGACAATTGAGGAAGAAAATTCACCCAGGCTAGGGATTCGTGAGAGAGATTATGACATGTGTGCTGTGTTAAATTTTTTTTCTATCCACTGTGTACTGTAGCATTAAGATAGCTCATACTCCCTCTGTGTTTCACTAGAAGTGTCCATCACGCTTTTTGATTAATTAATTTTTTTTAACTATAACTAATTATATATAAAAATATTAATATTTTATAATGAGTATTATATATTATTAGATTAATCTTTAAATATTTTTATAATAAATTTATTAAAAAAATCTAAATATTATTAATATTTTCTATAAATTTGATCAAAGTTGAGAATGTTTTACTGACACGTATTCCAATCAGAGTAGTATATAAACATTACTAGCAGTACCAAATTACTACTAGCATTAATATGATTGATATTTTCAGCATTGTGATTGTACATACCAATGAGTGCCGTCAGACCGTATGAAATGGCGCAGGTTTGGCAATAAGATCTATCAGAACAGAGCAGCAGTTGTTCCTGAGATGATCTAGTCCGCCAATTGCCATCACGTCGTGCAGATTAGCAGGGGATTCAAGGAAATCCAAGCACGTTTCCTTGAGACCTCGACACTGGCGTTGTTCAGCCAGTGCAAGGATGGTTACCAGCGTGATCACGTTGATGTATCCACCGCAACCTGTCTTCGCATAACAGTTTCAGCCCCGAGAGCTCGTACGCATCCGCCGCCATAAGCAAGTCACGGCCATATCGTCGTCGTCCGCCCGTGTGCTCACTTCCTCGTCCTCTTCTTCAACCCCCGGCATCTCGTCACTGTAAACGAAGTTAAGTAATAGCTCGATCACTTTGGGTTCCATGTCGTCTATGCGCAATACTGTAACACTGGAGCTGGAGGTCATGCCGGCCTCCTCTACGCGGCTGAAAAGCTGATCCCTGAAGACTCTGGATCTTGCTGCAAGCACACAATGATGCGCTGCAAACGTCCCGTTTCCAACCTGAAATGTGACGTCAGCGCCCTCTCCGGACAGGAGCAGCCGGGCCAAGTCTTGGTGTATATCAGACGGCGGCGGCAGAGACGACACCGACCACGAGAACGAAGCGACGCTCGGGGTGTCCCCGTCCGTGTTGTTGGCATCAACCTCAAGTGACGCGAGCTTAGCAATCAGCCCTTTCAGGACGGTCGGGCAGATGCTAGTTAGATCGTCCAGGCCGCCGTTTGCCATTACCACCCGCAGATTATCGGGGGAGTTGAGGAAGTCTAAGCACGCGTCCTTCAGCCCTGAACAGTTGCGCTCCTCGGCCAGTGCCAGGATGGTGGCCACCGTGTCCGTCTCGATGGACCTGCAGAGCTTATCCTCAGACATGAGCCTCAGCCTTCGCAGGTCGTATCTATCCGCTGCCACGAGCAGGTGCAGCCACAGGGACAAACAGACGTCTTCTTCATCCTCATCCTCCTCCATCCCCGGCACCGAGTCAGTGTAAATGAAACTAAGCAGAAGCTGAAACACCTGCGGTTCGACGTCGTCCACACGAATGACGAGACCGGCGGCGGTCGTTCCCTCCTTCATGGGACCAAACAGCAGCGCCTTGAAGATGGCGGACCGGGCCGCGAGCACGCACCGGTGGGCGGCGAATGTCTCGGCGCCGACCTGGAACGTCACGTCGGTGCCTTCCTTTGAGACGAGGAGGCTGCCGAGTTGCTTCTGAATATCAGGCGGTGGCACCACCATCGCGACCACCGGCGGCGGCGCGGCGTCCTCAGTGGCAACAACTTTAAACGATGGAGATGTCGCACCTGATGGTGAAGCCGTCGTTAGCGAGATGCTTCGATTTCTCAAAGACCGTCGTGCTGATTAGAGAGCCCAGGCTCCAAGCATAAGCATGTCGACTGCAGAATCCGAGAGCATTCCTTGAATCTGAGAGCATCGACGAGTCCAGCTTCTGGTCTTGATGAACGAAGCTGAACCCGTACTCCACCTTCACAGGGCTCGACAACGTTGCTCTGATCAAGGACGAGGTAAAAGGACAGGTAGCCGGAGTCCTCTGCTTCGTAGCCGTCAGGGTAATACTTGATACGCCATCCGTAGCCTCCGACTCTGAACAGGCGAGATTCGATGCACTCGCCGTTGGGGGTGTGCTTCTTAGTGCTCGAGTACCCGCGGACCACGAGCAGGTGGTACCCAGCGTGCGGGACGGGGGTGATGACCGGGGCGGATCCCGGCGGCGGCCCGTCGTCTCCGACGACGACGGACACACCGGCGACCGACATGGCGGACCTAATAGCACTGAGATGAACACGAACAGCTTCTCTAGTCAGGAGTCAGGACCACTAGCGCCACTCGCTCGAATATGTATGAACCTTTAGTTGGAGGGGACGGGAACTTGGAGAGTCAGGAGTGGAGGTCACTAGGATTCGGTCTCCTCGCAGACGCAGATTTGCCGCGTTCTTACGAATGAGCTCCTCGTCTTCTTCAGTTATTATCATCACGCAGCACGCAAGTGTTTAAGGTCTCACATTTGCGTTCCGGGAAACGAGAAGGCAAGTACGCATCACGTGTCGAACGGCGGCGACGAGCACGAGCCGACGAGTCAACAACGAGTGGTGAACGAACAGAGGAGCCTGCTGACGATGGACAAATCATGGCAAATGCTGGACCCCTCGACTGCGGGAAATCATAGCCCAGTATAGTGTTTCAGTCCAGCCGAGAAACATGGGCCTCCAGCCACCGTGAGCCACCTGCCCAGGCCTCGGTGTCAAAGATAAGACCCTTATCTTACAATGCCATTTGGCGCGACTGCGGCCATCCACATCAGACAAGAGCCGCTGAGCTGTCGTCTATCTCCTCCGCTAGTTCCTCCTCCTTCCTTGCAAAGCCCCAGCCAGCCGCCACCGCGAGCCGCTCTTGCCATCAACCCAAAATCACGCACGTACGTATCCACGCCGACGAGAGCTTAAAGGACGACCCATGGCCGCCACCTCCGTCGCGGCATCTCTGTCCGTTGCCCGGGGGCTCGGGAAGCCGCTCGCGCCTGCCGGCGGCGCCGGCGCCTCGTCGCTGCGCGTGTCACGGCGCAGGGCGGCGGCCATCGTCGTCGTCCGGGCGTCGGCGCAGCAACAGCCCCCGAAGGAGTGGGTCGCCGCCGCGGCCATGGCAGCGGCGCTGGTGCTCCCTGAGGTCGCGGAGGCCGCGCAGCCGGGGCTGTCGCCGTCGCTCAAGAACTTCCTCCTCAGCATCCTCTCCGGCGGGGTCGTGCTCGTCGCCATCGTCGGCGCTGTCATCGCCGTCTCCAACTTCGACCCCGTCAAGCGGCGCTGATCTCGTCGGCCGGCGAAGCCCTGCCTTCCTATCGGCCTATGTACTGAGAGAGCACTCTTGATGCCTCCTCGATCTCGTCTGAGTGGAGTGTGTTTTCCGAATAGACAGGGTATGATGTCACGTGTCGAGCTTTTGTCGTGTATAAATTTCATTTCTATGTGTGCATAATCGTATCAGCTGATGACAAGATTCAACTATATAATCCATCATGTGCAATTCGATGTAGCTGTCGATGATCCAAAGTTATACAATCTCCTACTGCACGAGCAGCAGTTAACACAAATGAACTCCATCCCAAACTCAGCGGATCCTGCTCCATTCACGAGTATATCGAGTAACTAACTCGCCGAACGGCAGCAAGCGATCAGTTTTATCGGACACCTGATTGCATGTCTCATTGTCTTACACGACCTCAGCGATGCTTTTAGTACATAATTGTACTAGTTGTTTTCTAGTAGAGTAAGGTGCATTAGAGTTTCCTAAACTATTTGTGTTGTGTCATTTGGGTCTATAAATTCTTAAAATGACTATTCAGATTCTTAAATTATTCGTATTGTGTTATTTAGGTCCATAAACTTTCAGAAGCGAACATCTAAGTCACTAATTTATTTTTAAAGTGCATCACAGGTCACTAAACTATTCGTAATGTGTCATTTAGGTCCATAAATCTCAAACTGACTATCTGGATTCCTAAACTATTTTTACTTTATTAAATGAGGTCCAAATCTATTTTTATTGTACCAAGTTAGGTCCATTTTTCTTTTTGAAAAATCATATGAGAATAAAAAACTAAAGTGTCTCTAACCGGGTGGTTAGGGCGTTCAAGTGGCACTTTCAAGTACTAGGTTCAATCTCTCACGACGTGAAGTTTTAATTGAGTTTGAAAAATCTACATGTAATAGTCTACATCTAAACATAGATTAAGGAGCGATCTAAACTTACATCAGTCACGGATCCCAAGACCCTTGTTATAAGGGTAAAGTAAAGAAAGTTCAGGATTTTTTTCGACCTACGTAAGAAAGTCTTTTTCTTAACAAAATATCCAGAGGATGGAGCTATCTTGCCCTACGGGTCTAGTTTTTTTTTTTAAAAAAAATTCATGATCATGTATATTATGCATTGAGATAAAAAAAGTTTATAACAGTTTTCTCTCGTGCTATATTGTTTTGAGACTATCAATTTTGAGTTGCAGTGTTTATTGACGAAAACCAATTTTTTAAAAGTGTCATACAACAAAATTTGCTTTTCTAATAATCATAATATATTTTGAACTTTCAAATGGGATTTGGACCTTATTCGACACAACAAAAATAGTTTAGGGACCCAGATGATCAGTTTAAGAGTTTATGGACCTAAATGACATATTGTGAATAGTTTAGGGGCCTCTAGTGTATTCTACTCTAAAAATTATAACATGATTGTTCCAACATGGATTAGTACTTATGTATCTTACACGTGAAGTCAGGGTTCAACTTTTTGTTTTTATCATAAAAAAAAGAATCAGAAGAAATTGACATAAAACTATTTTTTATCATAGTACACGAGTTTGGTTTTAATAACCGAACTGGACCTTTCGCTGAAGATGGTAAAAAACTGATATGTTTTCATTGGTTTTGAAAATTCTGATCATATTTTTCTGGTGCATGTGCAACATACTTGCGTACTAATCCATACTAGAACACTCACGTCATATTTTTTGTCTTCATATAACATTTGAATCTAATTTGACTAGTTTAGGGACTTAGATGGTTATTTTAAAAGTTTATGAACCTAAATGACACAACACGAATACTTTAAAGACCACCTATACACTTTACTCTTTGTAAAAATTTTGATAACAAGTAAAACCATGGGGCCACTTCCAAATGCCAGGTCTGGTCGTTAGGACCACCCCGTGCCTGCGTTCCATTAAGGAAAATCAAGATAATCAAAAAGTCACAAAAGCAAGCTTCTTCGCTAAAACTACTCTTCTAGGGTTTTATGGCCTGAGTTCACTGGACTTTTCCGTCTTTAGGACAGGGATTCAAGGATGGAAGCATGCTCGGCGGAGATTGCAGATCATGGCGGGGCAGCGGGGTGCTACCGACGGGTGTGGCGGAGGAAGATAATTGGACGGGTAAGTTTCCAACGACATGGTGACTGTTGAGCAAGTAGGAAAGATGGTACAAAGGGGCGGCTCAACAAGAGCCTACTCCATCTACCCAGGGGATGTGTGTGGATAGTGGGGGGGGGGGGAGGGATAGACTCATCGAGTTCCCAAGGGTAGGAGCGTTGATGTCGGGGAAGATAGAGATGTACATTGTGGCAACGCAGAAAAAAGGGGTGTGTGTGGGTTTGGGGGGTTCAGAAATGTCATAGTGAAATTCATATCAAAATTTTCATATTTTTTTAAAAAATATTGACATAGAAATAGACACTCACACTCCCTATAAGTATTTTAAATTGTTGGATTAGTGTTTTGAAAATGTAAAATCTGGTGTCACGTCTCGTGCTGGGCCATTAGGATTCCTTACCCACGTGGTCGCTAATGGGCTCGGTGATGTATGTGTCCCACACACGGTATGAGCGATGGTGGGCCGTTTACTTAGGTGGTCTGCTCTCTCTGCCGAATTTGGGCTTGCCGACACGGAAGCAATCTTCGTGTTTCATCGTTCGAGTGGTCGTAAACCCTCGTCTCCTCCTCCCCATCTCCTCCCCGCAGCTCTCGGACACGCGGCCGCGCAAACCCTAGTAGACTCGAGCCGCCCCTTCCGGCCATCGCGTTTCCTGGTACAGATTTCACCTTCTATCTTCCCTCCCGATTCAGCGCACCACAACTGCTGGTTCCGTCTACTTCTTAACCCCCCCCCCCCCCCCCCCCCCCCTCTTTTTTTTATGTGCTGTAGGAGTGCGGAGATGCAGATGCGTCATGAGCGTATTGCTGATTGATTTTTGTTTGGTTGCAGGAGAGGCGATGTCGGGCAGGCGCTGGAGCAAAACCATCTACGTCGGGAACCTCCCCGGTGACATCCGGGAGAGGGAGCTGGAGGATCTCTTCTACAAGGTCGGGAGTTCTCTCTATATTTTTTATTTTTCTTGTTAATTTTACTAATAAGGTTTGTTGATGTGGTAGTCTTGGCTATGTTTGCTATATCCACGACAGAGTAGATTCTATGGTCTTTATTATGCTATTTTACGTCCAACAATGCACTGGGTTGCGTTGCTACGACGGTGGTTATGCCAATAATAAAAGGGATCCCATAATAAAACTACAAAGGCTTGTTGGTTTGGGGAATCTTGTGGTACCTGTCATATTCTTCGTACGTCTCTCTATAATGATTTAAGACATCTAATGGAGGACTGTTGTGGCAGTCATTCATTTTAAGGTTTTGTGCATTTGTGCTATGGTGTACATCATATATCTGTCATGCATTTTTAAGGTTTGTGATTTTGTGGTAAGAGCTAACATTATATACCTCGTTAATGCAGTATGGGAGAATCGTTGACATTGACTTGAAGGTCCCCCCAAGGCCCCCTGGTTATGCTTTTGTTGAGGCAAGATACATCTGATTTTTCAAGCAACATGGCTGTCCCCCTCCCCCATCTCAATGGACTGGGGTGTTGGGTGTTGGTAAAGTCAGAAACAATGATTTAATGTGTTTCATGAATCATGCAGTTTGAACATGCTCGTGATGCTGAGGATGCAATTGCTGGACGGGATGGTTACAACTTTGATGGACACCGCCTAAGAGTAAGCTGATCAGTGCTTTGGTGACCTATTGATTTATTTAACCCTGCTGTCTTCAATTGGTTATACCCTCTTCTGTTGGCAGGTGGAACTTGCGCACGGTGGGAGAGGGAATGCTTCCTCATATGACCGTTCAGGCGGCTTTGGTGGTGGTGGTGGTGGACCACATCGGGGTGTTTCTAGGCATTCAGACTATCGTGGTACCTTTTTTATGAGAAAATTTATATTTACTTAGAGTTAATCTGTCTGTAAATCTAATCTGAAATATTGCTACAGTCCTTGTTACTGGACTGCCTTCATCTGCATCATGGCAAGATCTAAAGGTTCGCATTGAACCTTTGTTTCCCTTGAGCTGTTTATTGCTTTGTTCGGCCTCAAGGCATGCTATATTGACATCACATTAATATTTTATTTCTCTTATCCAGGACCATATGAGGAAGGCTGGTGATGTGTGTTTCTCTGAAGTGTATCGTGAGGGTGGTGGTAAGTTGCATTCTAAATCTCAGCTTCTGCATTCAGCCTAGTGTTATTTATTAAATGCTCATTAGGTATCTTTTGAACCACCTTTATCACACTATAAGTACTGGTATTGATAGCATTGTGTCTAATGCTTCCTTGTCAAATCGACAAAATGAAAAGTTCAATTCGTTTTGCTCAGTATCTGATATCTATCTCCCAGACGTTCCGTGTCCCATTCCTGTTTAGACTAGGACTAGGGCTTTGACCTCTTCCTATGCTAGGGCACACAAATTTTCTGTGACAGAATACTTCATGTCCTGTGCTGTATGTCTAAATGCTCCTTGGCATAATACTTCACACCATCCTATTGTTTTAAACCTATAGTTCTATGTTGCTACAGGGACCATCGGAATTGTGGACTATACAAACTATGATGATATGAAATATGCTGTAAGTTCATATTTTATATACTTCCATGCATCCTTGTGAAATTGAGTCATTTATATGTGTGAAACTTCGATTCTGTAGTTTTTTTTCCCTGTACTCTTTAATATCATTGAAATGAAAATTGATTGTATCACTACTTCAGTCTGGTTCGAGCACTGTTTTTGATGCTTCTAATTTTACTCTGGCTTTGAAAACTGCCTGTAGATAAAGAAACTGGATGATACTGAATTCAAGAATTCCTTTGGGCGAGCTTATATAAGGGTATGCATTGTTTTTTCAAAAGCTGGGAGTTACTTCTGTAGTCAACAATGTGACATATATTTACTATAGGTGAAGGAGTATGATGGTAAACGCGGGCGTTCCTACAGCAGAAGCCCAAGTGGTAGCTACAGCAGAAGCAGGAGCCGTAGCCCAAGGTATGTAGCCATAATTTGATGTCCGAGGGTAATTTGTTGATGTCTCAACCATTATATTCTGCAGCAAATCTCCTAGAGGCCGCCGCTCTGCCTCTAGATCCCGTTCGAGGTCTGTTTCTTCCCGTTCAAGGTCAGCATCAAAAGGACGCTCTCCATCGAGGTAACATACTAGGATCTAATTTTTTATCCTTGAACCCTTAATTAAATAATTTCCCCCTTGAATGTAATATGTCTATGTTTGTATCATAATCTTCTCTGTTATTTGAATAATTGATTAATGTCTTTGTTTCAAATATTGCATCTTTCTCCTATGGAGAAGTGATGTTCACGTATTTGCATAGATGCCTCGATCTACTAGTATTTGGGGCCTGTTTGGCACAGCTCTAACTCCAAGATCCATACTGGAGTTGAAGATGATAATGCAAATTATAGTGTTTTAGAGATTATTTGTACTTTAAAACAAAAACAAAAATGACTTAGCAAAAGACTTTAATATTTTCACAGCTCCAGCTCCATAGAGATCCAGAGAATTTCTCGATCTGAGCATGCCGTCTCTGTTATAGATACTGCACTCCTTGCATGTAGCACTCTTGTGCTATCAATGAAGTTTAAGCAAACACAATTATGCCCTCAAGCATACATGTGCTGATAATGTTTTGGTATACAACCTGATTGCTTATAGAACGTCTCAAGTTCTCATGAAAATATGAACTGCTTAGTATGTTATGTGTTTGCTTTTTGAAGACTCGATTATCTTTTACTGGGATTGTGTGATGATCGGATTGCACATTAGGATATTGAGGATGTCATTTTTCTCGATTTGCTACAAATTCAGTTGGTTTTGATGAGGTATGGCCGTTAATTGAGAGCTTTTATCGAAAGTTAGATCATCTAATATTTACCTAATGTACTGTAACTGATTACCATCAGAGATTGGGCATAGCGCATTATTTGGAATACTGGACATAAGAGCGTTAAGGATTGATGATCTGGATTATGGTGGTACAATGAGACTAGGGACGTACTGGGAGTTCAATGCTCGGGGAATTGAGTTTTCTTCCTACCTCGGGCACACTTCAGATGGTTTCTGTAGCTCATATGCACTCTTAACATAACAAGTTTTCATTATTGCATACGTTGGACTTATGAAACTGAATGCTTCTATTTTACATGAGCTTTTGTCGCTTTCGTTCGGCTGGGCGAGGCATGATGGCTTTTGGAATTTGGAATCAAGTTGTTAAAGATGCATTTTGGATATTGAATTCAGTTATTTCTGGAACCTTTTGCAGATCTCCAGCAAGATCCAAATCCCCTATTGCTTCTGTAAGTGCTGTTCATTATATTCTAACATTACCTTTTTTTTTTTTGCTTAATTTTTGTCTGCTGAAATGTCTGTGCAGCCGGCTAATGGTGAAGCAGCAAGCCCCAAAAAACACAGCCCTAGCAGGAGCCCATCTGGCTCACGCTCTCCTGATGTAAGATTATTTGGTTCTCTGCATTTGCTGAGTTTTATCGCTGTTGGTTTGGTAACAGTAATTCAATTCACACTTGCAGGCAAAACCTGAATAAAACTTCTTTGGTGAGGTGAGGTATGGCAGATGAAGTGGCGATGTGGATACTAGATATCCTCAATGTTGTTCTGAGTATTGTCACCATCATAGCAACTGGTTTCTAGATTCCGTGATTTAGCTGTGAAATTGTATCCATGGGAACTTTTATTTGGATTTATCGTTGTGTAGCCAAAATAACGGCTCTGGTTCTTTGGTCATTGTTGATTGTTAAAATTGTGGGTCATCTGTATCGATGTCGGTTTTTCTGGACCTCAGGCCATTCTTTCCGTTATCTTTTTAGTTTCGTTCGTATGGCTGTATCTATCAACTCTTGTGTTTTGCAAGTTGTTTTCTATATCCAACTCGCAATTGGCACAAACGTGAGGTTACCAAAAAAACAGGATATGCGGATATAAGCTTACTGCTATGCCATTCGTTTGGTTGACTTGAGCAGAAAAGCTGAGAAATGGGCACTTGTTTCCTTGAGATCTATTTGATGTCAATATGTTATTAGGGTTTAGAAATCCAAATTTTATCTAAGATAGGTGCTTTGGCGAACCTCGGTGTCTCTGCCTGTCGGTGCTGAGCCTCGGTGCCTCTGCCTGTAGCTTGTCCAACACCTTTCAGCATTGTAGCGATGAACGGTAGTTGGATTGTGGCATTTCGTGCTACTAGTGGTTTAGAATAATAGTGGTTGGAAGGTCGTTCCCAGTGGCGCAGACATTACGGTTTTACAGTGGACCGGCCGTCACTGATTTTACAAGTACGATTCAGGAAAATTACAGCACATAGTTAAAAACAACTACCACTTGCCAGTCCAATTATTCATTGTGGGCTAGTGGCGTCCTGCCCTTGCCCTAGGTTCAACTTGTGCGCGTTTGCCAAAAAATAAGAAGAAGAAAACAATGCAGAGAGCGCACCACGTAATCGCTACTAAAAGTGTTCAAATTGTTCAATCTGTCATGGAGTACAGTAATACGAAAAAATAATGTGCTTTCATTTATTCGGTATAGTTCTTTACTCTCTCTCTCTCTCTCTCTCCGTGCGTGGTTTTTAAGTTGTTATTATAGTTAAGCAACAGTTAAATTACAGCTTTGAGCTAGTGCATTAGTGCTTAACTGCTTATATAACATCTGCAATCAGATTCGGAGAAGACAAGGATCCAATTCAAAGACAGGAAAAAGAGGGGCGGTCCACCACGCGGCTCTCTCGAAGCACCGCACCGCACGCCATCGTCACCAATGGAAAAAGCGGTAGAGGAGCCCTCTCTTCCTCCGTCAACCTGCTCTGCCGGACACGGCTCTCCAGCACGCCAACTCCATACAAAATTGGAATGTACATAAAAGAAAGATGAAAGAGAGTATGTGACGAAGAAAGGGCCACTAACAAATTAGAAATTTAGAATGATAAATATTTGAAGATATGTATATACTATGTGAGGGAGTAAGTATCATCCTAACATGAAAAATTGAACTATTATAGAGTATAAGCGCTATGTACGAAACAACATAACTTTTTTAATTAAATACTACTGTAATTATATAAACTTTATTTCAGCTCTAAGCTAAGTTTATATCACGAGAATATAAAAATATATAAATAACATTTAAAAGTCAAACAAATAGAGCGTCTCCTTCCTCCTCTCACAGAGACAGAGGGTAGCACCACATCGACTCTCCAGCACCGCCGCAGGACAGCCAAGACGGTGGAGGCAGGGCATCTCAGCGCCTCGTTGGTGCGGCCAGCGCCGTCTTCTCCATGTGAGAACCGAGGTCTCCTCCCCAGTCCTCCTCTAGAAAATCCTCCTTCCTTTTCGTAGCTGCCATTTAGACTGGATGTAGCGGTTATGGGTCGATCCTTGCACGGGGGAGGGGGCGGAAGCGGAAGCGGGGAGATTTCATCCCAAGGATGATACGAGGATCGTGAAGAGAATTTTCGTCTCTTGGAGGAGATGGGTCCCTTTGGGGGATTTATGAGTGGAAAAAATTAACAACTCCGTCTCTTTACTGCATTAGGTAGGGGGGCTGCCCTACCTGCCCAGTTCAATCGGCCTCTGATTTACTGCTCACTTTCAAGAAGAATAGATAGTACTATAACGCATGCGCTGCAGGGGCCATTGAGGTTTGTTACACTGAGTTATGTACTTGTTTCATTGGTATGTGCTCCCCAACTTCTGGGGTACACAAATTGATCTCTCTTTGTAACTGGAGCGTTAGATTTTTCAACTAATAATTAAGCTCTTGCCTTATAGTATGGTAGGTTTTCCAAGTGCATAGATTTTGTGCTGGTTAATTTTGTTTGAAGACTTTTATCCTGAAACATTGGGAGCATGTACCTATTGGAAGGAGTTGCTAATTACCTCAATTATTACATGGTAGTTGTGTTGTTTGGAAGTATCCAATAGTGTTCGTGTGACCAATTGTTACCTTTGCTGAACCAAATGGAATGTGATAATGAAAAGAGGAAACTTCATGATCCGTTCTTGCATTTTCTGTTGTGGAAAATTGTGGAAAGTGTAATTATGTTAAGATACGGAACATGTTGTCTTCATAGTGAAATTATACCAGAGGAACATAGCTGCTGGTTGTAGATATTGAGTACAAATGTTCCTCAATCCTTACGCTCTTGCCTGCTGATAATTTTATTGAAAACCAAATAATCTCAAATTTTGTTGTTGTTATGCTCTATAAATTTAATTAAATGTTTCTTTTTATTTTAATAGGGAACGATCAGCATGCCCTGCATAGAAGTGTCACAGAAAACTAGTCGTGCCCCCTTAGTACAGAAGTATAAATGAAGATTTGCCACTCAGTTTCTGAATCATTCTTTCCTCTAGCTTGTTGAAGAACCAGGCTGCAATTCTGGTTAGAGTGCAACGACAGAACTTTAGCCCACACTACTGTCGCTGACAGGATGGCACTGAAAAATGTGATCCGGTTTAGTTTGGTTCTACTGCATGTGAGCAGATGTTTGGGTCGATCAGGGAAAATGTTTTCTCCTGAATTTGTGTCAGTGTCAAAGTCATTACCAAGCTGGCCTATTTTGAGTGCAGGGACATCTGTTACTGCTTCACTTGTTCTGTCTCTGTTTCTAATCTTTGAGCATCTCTGTGCATACCATCAACCTGAGGTAATTTTCTTTCATTCATATGTATAATTTACTAGAATAATTATATATAAAATATCTTGTATGGCTGTCGACAACATATATCATGGAGTTTCAACTATCTGTTCTGGTATTTTCATCTATTCCTCTTATTCACTCAGTTAATGAATTTGCACATTGCAGGAGCAGAAATTTTTGATTGGTCTTATCCTAATGGTTCCAGTTTATGCTGTTCAATCAGTAAGTTGATACTAAGTTAGAATAATTTGTTTCTCTTCTTGAACTTTCTTTTGGCTCTTGCACTTGTTATAATAATTGATCTCTTTTTTTGCTTAGTTTTGTTGGCATCCGTATTTATTGGTGCAACTATATCATTTATTACTTTTTTTTTCCAGTTCTTATCGTTACTGAATTCAAATGTGGCATTCATCTGTGAACTGATGCGGGATTGTTACGAGGCGTTCGCCATGTATTGCTTTGAGAGATATTTGATAGCCTGCTTAGGTGAGTATTTGGATCTCTGTGTGAAAATCTATTGATCTAATTCCTTACTGAAGATCTGAACAAAATACAATACTTACTGATTAGTAGAAGATTCTCATGATGTTTCATTATCTTAAGCCGTCTGTTATAGCAGATAGAAGTTAATGGATTCTACATTGCATATTTTATTGTGCTCTGTATTGTTGTGTGCTGGATAGGTCTGCTACATTCATTTATGGCAACATATAGGGATGCCCATCTTTCAATACATAGACGTTGAAGAATTTATAACTATGTTACTTGCTGTGTATTGTGGCCCTTTACGAGATAAGCCATATTTATTCAGAATCGATAGAGTGCCTTCATGTTTATGTAAAGTAAATATACCTGAGCATGTTTCTTTGGCTATATAGCTTTCAATCTACTATAACGTCACTTAAGCTCTACCCTTCCTGTACACACTATGCAAGAAATAGTCCGTCACTGTTTTAGAGTAGGTCCGTTTATAAAGGAATATGACTTGAGTTTTTTCATGTGGAATGACATTAATATTATTTGCACTCTTCAACTATTGGGATTACGTAGTGTTGAGATTTGGTCAAATATTTAAGAAATTGACGAAGCACCTCATTCTGTTCCCTGTTTCTATTTTTTCAGTGCATGGGCCTGCTTAATTTGAATTAGTATGATGTCCTCAAGATTAGGGAATTCCTGTTCAGCTTTGATTATTTCTTTTGTCTATATTTTTTATTTGACCAGAAGTTTTTCGTTATTGAAGGTGGGGAGGAAAGTACCATTAGGTTTATGGAGGGTCAGCTTGATATCGATGATAGCTCGCCTTTGCTAGATGTTGATTATGATTATGGCATTGTGAAGCATCCTTTCCCATTGAGCTGTTTTATGAGAAATTGGTACCTTGGTCCTGACTTCTACAATGCCGTGAAGATTGGGATTGTGCAATATGTATGTACACATGAAGGTGTCTTTTGTCTAAATTACTGAACCCTCTTTCAATCTGCTCTGATCAATTACGTGCTTTTCTAATTCTCATAGATGATACTCAAGCCTATCTGTGCTGTACTGGCAATTTTTTTGCAACTCCTGGGAATCTATGGTGAAGGGAAGTTTTCATGGAAATATGGGTAGGAGTCAATTTAATTGCTTTTACTTGTATCCTTGTATACGTCACTGATAGCTAGTCATTCATGCTTAAATCTGCCCTGAGACATGGATGATGACTAAAAAGTTCATCTATTTCCATTCTCATAAAGTTTACCGATCTATTGCAGGTATCCATATTTAGCTGTTGTCCTAAATTTCAGCCAGACATGGGCACTGTATTGCCTTATACAGTTCTATACTGCTACCAAGGAGAAGCTGGAACCTATTAAGCCCCTATCCAAGTTTCTAACATTCAAATCTATTGTATTTTTGACCTGGTGGCAAGGCATTGCTGTTGCATTTCTCTTCTCAACTGGACTTTTCAAAGGACATTTAGCACAAAGATTACAAACACGTATCCAGGATTACATTATATGCCTTGAGGTATGTTTTTATCTTGCTATTTTTCTATCTACAATCATGGTTTTACTATATAACCGTTCTTGGTTGGTTTATTATGTTCGAACAATTTATCTATTTGATTCAATAGATTGTGCTAGCTTTACTTTCTTTATTGGTAACTAATATATGTCCATTAGGTAGCTTAGTGAAAAACTCTAGAATAGTGCTAAACTTATGTCCAAATAAGTTGTGCTTACATTTCTTTTGTACTTTCAGCAAAAGAAAATTATCTTTAGAATGGATGCTGGTTCGTTTTTTAAATATAAATTGGTGGAGATCTGTTCATATCAATTAATACACATGTTTGCTGTGGTAATGGGAATGTTTTACTTTTTTACACATGTGTGTTCGTCATCTTCTGTTCAGCATTGAGGATACTATTGATATTAGACTATTTTAGTCGGTTCTGAAACTCTTGTTGGGAAGTGTTGTCTAAGCTCATTCTTGTTGCGGCAGATGGGTATTGCGGCAGTGGTCCATTTGAAAGTATTTCCAGCTCAACCTTACAGGCGTGGGGAGAGATGTGTTCCCAATGTTGCTGTAATGTCTGATTATGCATCTCTGGGAGCTCCAGATCCTGAAGAAGATTCTGGGGTAGACAGTTTAACAATCTTGCGAACTCCTCCTCGTGATGCCAAAGACCGGAGGTTGAGTTTTCCACAGAGTGTTCGTGATGTTGTATTAGGGAGCAGTGAAATCGTATGTTTCTGATGTTGAAGCCTTTTGTACTTGACATATATAATACGCATCCACAATCCTTAGTTGATCCATTTTTTATTTATTTATCTTTCAGATGGTTGATGATGTCAAGTATACAGTTTCACATGTGGTGGAACCTATGGAGCGGAGTTTTACAAAGATAAATCGGACAATCCATCAAATCTCAGAAAACGTCAAACAGCTTGAGAGGCAAAAGAGGAAGGCAAAGGATGATAGCCATCTTATTCCCCTGGAGCCATGGTCAGAGGAATTTTCAGAAGCTCATGATCATGCTGCAGGTGGTAGTTGCAGTGACAGTGGATTAGCTAAGACAAGGTACAACAGAAATTCAAAAAGGTCATCATCGAGAAAGTCATTTGAGTTCAGGTTTGGCAGCTGTTTTTAGCAGCCAGATGGTGTTAATTTTTATTTTGAGCAACAAAGAGGGGTTTTAACCGTTAATCATAGGAGTTTACACAACATAACGAAGGAAAATCAACAGCAATTCTGAGCCTTGAAGGCTAGTAGTTGGCAGGAGGTGGGTTGATGATACCTTCTGTTCCGGCCCCTACTTCCTGTTGTTTATAGCTGACCCTGGCTCTGTCGCTTTCAAGAGGCAGTAGTTACATGAGGATTTATTTTTGTTTTTATGAGAGCGGCCTTGTTTAGACTTTTAGTACAGTCAAAGACCTGATGTAACCCTAAACTTTCTTCTTTGAAATAACAGTCATTGGAGGCGGACATTGTATTTACCAAGTGATGAATGTCTTTTCAAGTCAGCGAAGCAATAAAATATTTTTATTATTGTTGAATTACCGATCCTTTCCATCAGATGAAAATGCGTCAAGTTGATGATTGCAAATCTTCAGTTGTACCATGGTTTCCTTATAATTGTCATGCTTAAACTATATCTTTCTTTCATCAAAGTCTCAATTCGTCAGAATTGCAATTTCGAGATTCGTATCATATGAATAAGAAACCGTTTTATGAAAAGAGATGGAAATTGAGACCCACTTCCAGAATTATTGCAATTGGTTCTTTTATGCTTCATGTACCATCTATTGTTTTAGCTTGTTGATGTCCATCACTAGTATGCTGAATTATAGTTATTGCATAAAGAGATCAGAGAACGTACGTATCATGATGTACTATATTACAGTAGTAGTATTTGGACAGAAGTACAATTATATAGAGTTACGTTCAAGACGAAAGTTCATCCGCACAAAGCAGAGTCACAACTCACAACAAAGTTAGAAGCCTAGGCAGCTGCCATCGCCATCTAAGCACCCATCATCATGTGATAAGCGACTTGTGGACCTGAATTTCTGCATCATCATGCTTCCTCATGCGCTCGCTGGTTTACTGGCTTGAAACCATCCGGTGGACTTTGCCCGCCTTCTGCCGCTGCCGCTTGGCATGTGGAGAGAATCGCATCCCTCCCCTGTCTTGGGCCGGGCCGGGCCGGGCCGAAGCGAGGGCGCCAGGCTAGCAGTAGCAGGCGTAGATGTCCGTGGCGTTTGCGGCAGAGACACAAACGTTGGACAAAACCACCGTCAACTCGGTTGAAGAAGAGTCCCAAACGCAGACGTCCGATGGTCCGAGTCTGATTCAGCCCCTACCCGTCCAGGCCTATAAAACCAAGCTCAAGGCTCCGTTCCAACGACCAAAAAAACAATCTACTCTGATCAACGAGATGGCGCGTACTACTAGTAACCTAGCAATGTTGTCGATTCTTCTTGTCGTCGGCTTCATGGTCATTTTCCCATCGTCCTGTGCTGCCACACGGCCGATCAAGATCACACGGCCGATCAAGACGACGTTGACGCAGTGGAGCTTCCACCTCCCTTTGCCTGACGGCGTCACCGGCGCCGAGAGCCTCGCCTTCGATCGCAGAGGCGAGGGGCCCTACGCCGGCGTCTCCGACGGGCGTGTGTTGAAGTGGAGCGGAAGCGGCCTCGGCTGGACCACCTTTGCGCACAGCAGCAACTACAGGAAGATCCCGCTCTGCACGGCGTCCGCGGTGCCGTCGGAGCAAACCGAGAGCATGTGCGGGCGCCCACTGGGCCTGCAGTTCTACGACAAGACCGGTGACCTCTACATCGCCGACGCGTACTTAGGCCTGATGAGGGTTGGGCCGGACGGCGGCGAGACCGAGGTGCTGGCGACCCGAGCGGACGACGACGGCGCACCGTTCCACTTCGTCAACGGGCTGGACGTGGACCAAGCTAGCGGTGACGTCTACTTCACAGACAGCAGCTCCACGTACCCACGCCGGTTCAACACGGAGATCATGATGAACGCCGAGTCGACGGGGCGGCTGCTCAGGTACGACGCGCGCAGCAAGAAGGTTGCCGTGCTCAGGGCCGACTTGCCCTACCCCAACGGCGTGGCGGTCAGCAGCGACGGCACGTACGTTGTGGTGGCGCACACGGTGCCGTGCCAGGCCTTTAGGTACTGGATCAAGGGCCCCAAGGCCGGACAGTACGAGCTCATGGCGGACCTGCCGGGATACCCCGATAACGTGAGGCGTGACGCGAGGGGAGGCTTCTGGGTGGCGCTCAACCAGGAGAAGGCGCGGCTCAACGCCACAGTGGCTCCTGTGAAGCACCTGGTCGGCGTCCGGCTCGACGCGGACGGCGCGGAGGTGGAGGAGCTGACGGCGGCAAAGGGCGTGACACTCAGCGACATCGCGGAGAAGGACGGTCAGCTGTGGTTAGGCTCGGTGGAGCTCGACTACGTTGGCCTAGTTCGTTAGGTTGCTCAAAGGTACTAGTGGTTAAGTAGATGATTTGTTAGGTTCGAACTATCTACATTAGGAGATAGCCGCGAGAGTAGTTTTGTATAAGAAACAGTTTACGAAGAGAATTTAAATTTGTATGATAGAAGGCCCATTGTCCTCCTGATGCTAGTTAATTTGCGCCAGTTTGCACTACAGTCATTTTTTTTTCTTTTCTGGAAATACAAGGCAAATACACGAGAACAAAAAGAGAGAGAGAGAGAGAGAGAGAGAGAGAGAGAGAGAGAGAGAGAGAGAGAGAGAGAGAGAGAGAGAGCTACACGAGAATAAACTCGGCCAAGGTTCCGAACCAGAGATCCAGTTCTGATCCCACCATCCGCGTACGCGCTTCGCATGGCACAATCTCCCTCACGGTACCTAACCTTTGTGTACATGCGGGCAGTCAGGGAGGCAAGACGATAACTGTGTGCTGTGTGGACTGTGGTGTACCGTCTCCCCGGTGTACCTGGGATTGGTCGCCTTTGCATAATTATTTTTGTTACGATAATAAGTTTAACTTGTTTTTAAAGATTGGAACTATATTATCTTGAGATATAGTATACCAATAATTTAAAAACTTGAGGGGCATTTTAGCCCCCAATGCATTTTCATCGCTTGATTTGACGTTGTAAATATTTTTATTTGAGATATTTTGCATTGCCTCTCCAGAGTCCAAACCAACATGATCGGAATACGTTAAGGCTACCGTGTCCAAGTCACACGATTGTTTGGTCGAACCTGTAAGTAGATCCAAACCTTCAAGGAAATGGAAAAGACTTTCCCTTTCACAGGTCGCATCAGAACGATTTGGAATCTAGTAGTAGTAGCTACCTGAGGTTGAACAAATCCATCGCATGGGGTTTCCCTCAAAAAAAAAAAAAACATCACATGGGGGTGGGCACATTCATGCTTCTGGGATTTGTCACATGTAGAGGAGAGATCATAACGTTATTTAAATAAAGACGAATCCAAACGCAAGCTAGAGAGCACCATCTCCAATGTGTGAGCACGTGCAGACATGTCATGCGAGTGCCAAACAATGTGCAGATCTCGAGCCGAGTACAAGACGTAGCGATGGCATCGACCATCGATGTCAAGGCACATTGGGATGGATCGCAAGCGATACTATTGGAACGGCTCGTCTCTTTCGTTTGCATTTCGAAGCAAGCAAGCAAAGAAAACACTGGTTACAACCAAGGCACAACTCGGAAGACACACAGTTCAGTTAGAATTTCAAGTTGAAAGCAATCAAGGGAAATTGTTATTCCTTCGGTTCTTCAATATTTGTGACCACTGACTTTTACCTCTATATTGGACCATTCATATTATTAAAAACAATTAATATCACATATTTTATTAATTTAATTTATCACTAAAGAAATTTTAAAAATGACCTATATTTTAGAGTAAGAAATACATTTATTATTATTTTGCCCATTTGAACTAAATATTATGAATATTTAAAAAATCAAAAGTTAACAGCATCAATTATGAATATTTAAAACGGATGGATCACATACGTTTGAATTACAATTAAAATTTAAATGTCGAGAATATAAAATTTAGACTGACCACGAACTAAAATGTGCCTGGTGTAAAACAGTCAAAATAATTTAGGGAATTGATTCATATTGAGAATAATCGACATACCACACGGTTAATGGTATTTATGATAATGATGGTTAAGGAATCACTAGGCACACAGATGCTTGTCATCAGCTTATCAACTGCTAGCTTAAAACATCAAGCAAATTGCATTTTGACATAGTTGGAGAAAAAATCTAATAGTAATTTTACTACAAAAAAAAAACTCCAGTTGATATGTTACGCAAAATTCTCTTTTCAACAGAATAAAATGAAAAAAAAAATCATGAGTCATCAGTTCAGTGCTTGGTGCATCTGTTCAATTAGCTATGCGTTACAACTTTCCTGATATACGATACATGTTAAAATACTCCATTCAAAATATCATTTAATGAGACTCTTCACTTGGGAATCTGCATAAACCAGAGAAAGCAGCTTTCCGGATAAGAGGGTGAATGTCCCCAACGAAAACATCTTCATCTAGCATTGCAATGTGAGACCAAATCTGCAGAAAATTTGTGATCAATATAACATTTTCAAACAACTCAAGTACAGTTCATAAAAGCAAGAGCTGTTTTATTTCTTTATGTGCCTAATTGTTTATCACATGCTCGGAGGCATACAAAGCTTGCAAGCTATCATATCCAATTGACCCAAATATTTCTTGTAAGTATTTAAACTTCCAGAAAGAGAACAATACTAACCTCAGTGGCATATTGGCGGGAAAATGACTTGAGATAACCCAGTGTACAAAGACACCATTGCTCAAGCTCCCCAACATTGTAGCCATTTTTTGCGTTTTGACCATTGGGTTCACTGTAAAAATACAAAGAATGGCAAATATAGATCCTAGAATTCGATGGCAAAAATATAGCTACTAGAAATGGTACTCCTCCTGTCCCAGTACATGAGTGTCCAGCTCCATATTATTTCCTATGAATCTGGACAGGTACATGTTCAAATATATTGGAGATGCCATGCACCTAGTATAGAGCTCGAAATGCTTATATACTGGAACAGAGGGAATATCATTAAGTATGGCAAATATAGCTCCTAGAGCTGGCATTACTGTGGATTGATACTGGCTCTTGGCATATCGCTCAACACGCCAGATGTAAATTGCTAAATCCAGCTCAGAAGCTATCAATTCATCTAACAACAAATGATTTTGACTCATCTCCGATCTCTACTGGAAACTGAATTTTGTGCAGTATGCAGAAGAATGTACTAAAAAATTGTGGTCATGCGTAGAACATGAAGAGCAAAGCACACCAAAATTACCAAGTAAATATCCATACCAGCCTACCATAACATTATTATTCCATGAGAATAGGGTCTAAAGTTCAAAACTTTTAATAGTTTGTTTTCTCCTCTGATGTGACAGTAAACCAGAAAAGGCAGTTATGCTGATAACAGTAAGCCAAACTGAATATTAGACTGACCTGTTGTTATCTGCCCCATTTTCATTGTCTATCTCCATTGTTGCTGTTTCAGGATTGTGAGTTGCAAAATTTACATTCAGATCTCCAGCGCGTAGATTCGGAATCTCTCCATCAGCAGAAACAGGTGGCAAACGTTCAGTGAGCACACCAACAAAGCTCTTAAATAGTAACTTGAGCAACTCCTGTCAAATGAAATGGATAAAGTACTTTTAGAGGTGAACGGTGGTCAACTCTATGATGGCAAAGCATAATAATACAAAATATTGAAATATCATAAACAACTTTTATAAATCAAATAATAACGATAATAAGAAAAGTGCACCTTGCTTTCCGCTAGAGCCCGAACAAGGAGGGCTCCCTTTGCTTCTAAGGATTCTTCAGTGCTTATTTCCTCTTGTTTTGCCTTGTCAGCATGTACTTGGAGTCGCCTTAGCCTACCTGGTCTTTCAGCTGATGCAGGTTGCCCCTCTACAACCTCAAGTACTGATTTAGCCTCCTCCAATTCTTTTATGGCTTTCGCACTAACCTCTTTGGCAGCATGAATACCTTTCTTGAGTGACTGAATTTCCTTCCGAAGGTCAGTTATCCGATTGTATGTTTTACTAACAGCATTTCTAAGAATCTGAATGGAGCAACATTTCAGTCAGTTACATTCAAACAAAAATATGATGAGCTGACTATAACAATAAGTTGGAAGAAATAAATATGGGGCAAGATGTTACAACAAACATGAATCGTCATAAATAACAAACACCATTATATTTACAGCCGCTTTGACAAAATAACGAAAATGTGTCCATCTCTTGAAATATATTTCTTGTAAAGTTCCTATTAAATTATGTTTTGGGTAAATGAGCATTCTCAAAATAAGTAAATAAATATAAGGATAAAGTATGTACCTCCCATGGACGATCAGAAACATGAAACTGATCAACATTGGCAGGAGAAAAAACCCATTTGACTATAGCCAAATTGGATAGCAGGCGGTAGCCCATCATTCTATCAATAGCAACAGCAGTCATCTGGGTACTGTTCTTCCAGTAAGAACCAACTTCATCCATCAACAACAACTGTATTTCCTCATTTGGACATAACATAGAGATTATTTGACCGTATCTCTCCAAGACAGTGATAAGATGGGTGAAACTTTTCGAGCCAATGTCAAGAAGTGTCTGACTAACAACAGTGAGGGCAAATTCAGCACCATTTGTTGGAATTATTTGTTCTTCCACCCATGAAGTAATATCCCGTACAGTCTTCTTTCCTCTAATCATGCCAACAAGCTCCTTAGAAAATCTATGGCCATCAGTGTTTTCATTGCTTCCATCACTATGGTACTTGAAGTTAGGCCCGGCTTTTGGGGGTAACAGTTCTTCCAACTCTGCAGCATCCTCGATACTCTGCAAAAGATTTTGCGAGAATCCTAATGAAATAAATGCAGTTTCATGAACAGAAATAAGCATGAAATGTTAAATGTCAACATAATGCCAAAAGAGGCCCCTCACTATAGAAGTAATGGCTAATATCACAAGACTAACCTGCTTGATTTTTTCGAAGTAGGACAAGCGTATTTCTCTTTCCAACACTTCCTGAACAAAAACACGTTGAGGAGCCCATTTTGGAAGGTCCTTAACATAAGACCACTCTTGCCATGGCCAAATAAATTGAAAATTTGACCTGTCGAGGTAGAGAATGACCATTACTCTTCCATTACAACACCACAAATTGTTTGATAAGAAGCACAAAACTAGTTATCTTCTGCGACTGTTTCACCCAGCAAATTGTATTGCCAATGTATGTAAAATGTTTCAGTTTAATGATTACAAGCACAAAATTTCAGTTATGAAAAAAGTTACCCAGAAAACTGTATTATTAATGCATTGTGCAATTATGCATCACTAACAATTAAAGAATGTGCAGAGGTGACAAGTCAGCTCCTGTTTTCAACATCTTGAAGAAGAATGTACTAGGAAATATGCCACATATGCCAATGAGATAATACATTAGCTAACAGTGAATTAATGTTAAGCAATACAAAGTATAAGCCTTAATAATAAAACAAATGAAATGGTGATCAACTTACAGGTGATGTGAAAACCATAAGATAAGTCTGGTCCGGCACTCCATATCCATATTACTAATTCTATCAAAAAGAGCATGCACTGCTCCTACCACAACTGAAGGGAATGCACCTGGCAATGCCTGAAAGAAAGCTTTGCACAATTAGGCATGTTTTCAATTAGACCAGCTTCCTGTACGGTTTAAGAAAACTGGTGGCTAAGATCCTAGCAGCAAGAACTGAGAAATTCCACAAGGGCAAAAAACACAAGTTCCCATCTTAATTCAATACAAACCTGGTACGATGCTTATATAACACCCCATACAGAATATAGAGGAAAAATAATAATAATAAGAGAAAAGAGAGGTTAAAAAAGAAAGAGATGTTTAACTAACTCCATGAATTATATAAATATAATGAAAATTAGATTGGGGCATCATTTGCTTTGTAAACATAAAAAATCCATCTACTTCCTGGTAACCTAGGCACACTGACAGTAGCTCAGTTGGTTAAAGCCTCCAAGGTGTGAGGCTACCCACCAGGATTTCAAATCCTGGTGCATAATTTGTGGAATAAAAAAAATCTACTCGCTGCGTCCCATTTACTCGGTTGATCAGACCTAAGGGGGTGGGCCCTCATGTATGGGGTGGGCCCTCATGTATGGGGTGGGCTTAAAGCATGGGTTAGGCCTGAACCATAGGAGGCGGATCCCTGAAGGTGGGACCAAGGTTCGTGGATTTTTCTCGGCCCCTGCTTGTCAGGTGCTTCTTTCTTAATTGAATACCATGGGGGCATCTTACCCCCAGGGCCAAGTTTTTTTTTTCCTGGTAAACTAGTTCACCAAGGCCTGCATATAGTTAAATTGCATCATATTCTATCCTAAGCTTAAAAAATTCATTGACAACTCTCGATGGTTGCACATAGTCAGCTGGAGCTCCATAGTCCAAAAAAACTTGACCTGCGGGGTATGACGGCCCCGGGCATTGCTTTAAGAGAAGATCTCTCACGTAGATCAAGAAAAACACCGAACCTCCTTTCCTCTACAGTCACTGGAGTGCCGCTTGGACGCCTTAGCCACTACACTAAGAGTCCTTTGGCGCCTCCAAAGTCCAAAATGTGTTAATCCATTACAATCTCCTAATTTACTAAACATGTTCCCATGATAGCAGAGCTGGGTTATGAAACTTTTAAGGGTCATTTAGCTGTATGATTGTACACTAATATGGTAGTATACATCTAAATCTCACATAAAGCGTTGACCTAAAAAATTGAAAGAAGTTGCAGAACTATGCATAGTGATTTCACAGTGATGAATGAAGACATGAATCATACTTGAAAAACATACAGAACTGACATCTTGAGGCGCATAAGTAATCATAATTTTCACAACAAAATTTTATTTAGTATCATGTAAATGTAAGCAATTATGAAACTAGAACCTGGTATATAGACATCATTAAGAAATTAGCTAAAAGATGGTAAATGCTTAACATTTTTAAAATTTGTGATAAAAGCTGGCAAAGAAATGAGTATATTAAGTTGCTCAAAAGTTTGGACAGAAAGGCTTGGTTGTTGTTGTAAAAGTTGCTCAAAAGTAAAGAAATACTACTATTCTATTCTCTTTTTGCTGTCGTTTCAGACAAATTTTGAGCTCATAACTATATTTTGCTGGTCTGGACGACAGCAAAAGAACAATACAGTGACTGTTTTACCACACAACGGAGCAAAATTAATTGCATGAACCATTTACCAATGACTCAATAACTTTGTCAAAGGTGGCATAATAAGTTTACAACAAACAACAACAACAACAACCAAGCCTTTTAGTCCCAAACAAGTTGGGATAGGCTAGAGATGAAACCTTGGAGATCCATACAAACAAGATCCAAAGAACAACAAAGAATACCAAAGATGAAAGACCATAAAAAAAAAGAAATAACCAACCAAAGACATATAGTATCATATAACTGATGCTCGACCATAAGATACAAGAAGTATTGAAGCATGAAAGAAATACCTTGCAAAGGTCTATGATAACCAATGTGTAGTAAATTGGCTTGAAAGGTGGATTCGGCAACAATAATAGCTGCAAGAGATAGTATAAGAAAACATTATATAAGGAAAAACAATTCACAGATACTTCTCAAAATGCAATACAACATGCACAAATTTTACAGCATGTATCCTATGGAAGCACTGTTAAAAGAAGCAGAAATGCATTGTGCAGCAAATAGTCTCTAAGTCCTAGATTCTCGAATAGATGATGATTTTTGGATAATGGTCCTAAGTTTGAAAATGATATTAGAAGTATAGTTTTGGTTGCAAATAGATGTTCATTGAGTAGTCAAAACAATCATTTCTTTCAAATATCCCTATTGTGCTACATATAGGCACAGAGATAGGAACTCAATCAATAAGAAAACTATAAAAATTACATGTTAACTCCTTTCCTGTTCTATAGAAATTACAGTATAGAAAAATGAAGGTAGTTACAAAGAAATTGTAGAAACTGGTATTAACATTATTATTACATCAAGCCCCCAATGTGATATATATTACCTGTGAAAATATGGTCTCAGCCATCAGGTACTCATAGCGAAATGAGACAGGCAGGCTGACCAGATAGAATGCACATTCTTTCCGACTATCTTTCAAAAAAAAATATAAGCAAGATGGAATCAGTAAGCAAGCTAAAATAATAAAATCAAACAGGCTAATATCAAACACATAGGTTCAATTGTAGCAGTACAATTCAGAAATAGGTAAGTTGTGGGATCCATGCATTCCAACTATGGAACTGTAAAATTAGGCGTTTCAAAAAAAAAAAAAAAAAAACAGATTGACCACATAAAAAATAGTCAATACAAAGATACTTCACAATGAAAACTGTGTACAGAATGACATAAAAACAAAGCCTCGCCCAATTCTTACACATGAGACTGGAAAGTCATGACCAGTCTATTTATTCCATGACAAAAAAAGGTAGTATGATCCAAATGCCAACGTGGTTAGCACTCATCACAAATGAAACTTTGTCACTAGCAATGAAGGTTCTGTACAGCTTATACTCCGAGGGCAGGCATTAGCCTCAGGCTCTAAAATTCAGTTATTTAAATAATTCAGACCATAGATATAGAAGCAAAGGGATAATATTACTATCTATATGGAGGGAAAAACCTACATTAAAACCAGTAAGGCATATAACTAAAATACATTGAGAAAAATACAAATGTGAGGTATTTAAAACATGGCAACAATAAAATAGCTTGAATTAAGAAAAAATGCAAGTTGTCCGTGCTGACCATCCATTGAAGAAAAGCAGCACATCCAATATACATTCTTCAACAACAAACCGATCTACAGGTTGCATATTCTGCGAACCAACAATAGCTTATTAGATGTGCAAAACAGAGCATATTTGTCACATGGACATGTATAGTTACAATATCTTATCGGCAGAATATAACTATGGCGAGTGAAAGCTTTAGAGATGGAGACACACAGAGCTTAGAGTGTCACTAAGTACAACTAAAGATAATACAGATACATTGGTAACTTGTGAAAACTTCCATCGTATCATGACTTTCGTGTCCAGGTCACAGAAATACATTTTTCGCAAAATTTGCTGGACTATCCATGTTTGGAGGATGAAAAAGAAAAGTCATCATGGTATTTTGTATTAATGTCCAAGAAAGAACAGCTTTATTAGGCCAAATATTAGCAGTCATGACATAATAACTACAACCTAAATGGACATATTTCTACTTCACATTTTGCAGCAGTTTCAGCTTTCAGGTATTTGGAGGATATACGTAACTATGACTGTAACTTAAAAAAGGAACAAGTCCATTTTACTCCCTCATATTACGGACAAAATCTGAATAACCCCCTCAACTATCCTTTGGTTTGTTTTACCCACACTACTTCTTATCCCGGTTCATTTTACACCTTTGAGCGGGTTTTTAATCCCCCCTTTGCTCACGTGGACCAGGATTTAGGTGGCACTGTCCCCTCAGCTCATACATATGATCAATGACGTGAATGGGGAGGCGCGCAGACATCTTTTACGTCGCCCCTGCTTCGCATGGGCTCCACGCTGGACCCCGAACCAGTGCACCATAGACTTGCAGCTTGGGGCTAGTGGTGAGCCTAGATAGGGATTAGGGCGATGCAGGAGTCGCTAGTGCGCCTTCCCGCTCACGTCATCGATCACATTGTGAGCTATGAGAGCAATCTCACCCAAATTCCGGTCCATGTCGGTAAAGGGGGAATAAAAAACCGCTCAAAGGTGTAAAATGAACCAGGATAAGAAAAAGTGGGGGACCAAACAAAGCAAAGGATATTTGAGGGTGTTATTTAGACTTTGCCCATAATACGAGGGAGTAAAATGGACTTCTTCCTTTAAAAAATGAACCATTGGCAAATTCTATTTCAGTTTAGATACATACAGAAAACATGTTCGTAAATCATGAGCTTGCGAAACTACCTCGGTTTTATTTGTAGGGAAGATATGAAGTCTACGAAGTCGTTGAGGATATTTCAAATCGGCTTCATGTTTCTCCTGACCTTTTATTATTTCAGAAGATGACTGCGAAAGAGTAGGCGTTGGACAACTAATTGGGGAAACACGGTGAGATTTCCCATCCACCAACTGAGCTTCAAATGACAAGTGGGGTTTTGGAACTGCAATAGAAGTAGTAACACTTTCCTTCACAATAAGTCTAATAACCAAGAAATATCTTGGATAGAAATAAATCTATCATGCAGAAGAACAGTCATTTCAGGATTCGACCACCATATAAAGGGATTTACTAACAGATGCAATAAATTATATATACAAAGAAACATCAGTTTTTTTCCTCGAATTCGCAGGAGAGCTGTGTATGTTTCTATTTAGAGAGAAAAGAAAACTGTGCCGTACAAATCACACCACATCACTCCGGACTCAGCTGCGAGGGGTTGAGAATACAATGCAACGGTGTTTTCTTATGTAAAAAGAAAAATAAAAAACAAGGCGTGACCCAACCACAGAGAGCGGCCAAGAAACGACAGTTTGCATATCATACAATATAAGATGCAACTCAAACAGATAGTTTTCAGTAAGAAATTTTAAGGCTTTTGTGCATACCACTTTTAACTCTCCATCCATTTCGTGAAAGAGCTTGAATGCGCTCCCACAGATCTTCCATGAAATCCTGCAAAAATAATTTTTTGTAATGGACTAAACTGCTATATAAAACATAAATGAATGAGAACATAAACAAGTATGTGTTTCATGTACTAAGAATATTAGCGTTACCTTTTTGTTAGGAGAGTGGCCTTCATCTGTCTCAAAGACTGAGAAAGCAATATCATCAAAATGTCTTCTGATGCCTATGTAAGACTGTATGCCAACCAAGACTCTCTCAAATTCATCTGGAACTTGCTGCATGGTATAGTTCATAAGCACATGTAATCATTCAGTTCCCATCTATAAACAGGCATTTTGTCTATTAGAGAGAGAATTTTGGTGAGCCCCAACAGCAAATATAGTTAGATGCAAAGAGTGCATGATGAACTATTTTAAAATTTCCCAAACCAGTCGCATGCACACTTGCAATATTTGGTTGATGTACCCACCCAACCTTCCAAAATATTGAACATGTACATCCTATGAGTGCAAAAGGAAGCTTGATGATGTAACACAGCGGCAAGTATACAGTACAACTAATAAACACAGAACAAAAGATGAAGGTACTTAAATTATTCATATTGCATAAAAGTTGATGGAGGTAAATTTATATAAGCTATGAATTATCAAAGTTACCTCAAACAATTCTTGACCACCCCATGGAAGGGAAGCCAAGATGCAATATACATAAAAGTCAGCACGTGGTTGCCATGATGGATTTCCAGTCTCCTCATCTAATATAGTCGCAGCAGATGATACTAGTATCTCAAACACCTCAATGATAGAACTTGGAGCGACAACTTTGCTGCACATCTACATAGCAAAACATAAGATAAACAGTTAAAACAATGAGGTAAATAAATATGGACAACGGTAGATACGCGTATGGCGTTCAATAAGCATTTGCACCATCCCTAAATAAAATACATGTGTATATGTCATTCAAAACTACAAGACAACTTGCTTGGGATTAAAAGGCGTATGTGTCATTCAAAACAAAATAGCATGCAGACAATTAAACTACAAGCACCATGAGTTACAACATAGAGAAAACAACCATCAAGGGTATTAAGACAACAGAATAAAATCAGAGCAAAGAGCTGCATTTACTTACCAGGCCACTAAGAAATCGCAGCAATATCCTGATTCTGTCTCGATTTTCATTATGCAAAGCATCCTGCCATGAAGAGTTCAGTTAGTCGTAAAGCTAGGATGATATTTAAGAAGGAACCAAAAAGTAGTTTCCCAATGAGGCAATGATTAACTGAAATAGAATCCAGGTTTTGCCCAAAAAAAAAACTACTACAGTAATATTACATCTTTATAATTCTTAAATACTAGCCGAATGCCCGTGCGTTACGGATCAAATATACTTTATTACAAACAATAAAATAGATCATAGAATGAAATTAAATTCATCTATAATCATGAAATTTTAAAAGAAGGTCAGCAAACCCATCCTTCACATCCACTCGGTGAGCCTCGAGTCGGACTCAGCGCGCTCCACCGCGCTGTCGGTCCTGACCATCCTCTCTATCTTTCCGGCCCATGGACGCCTCGTGCTCCATCCCCCGCGAACTCTCCCTAGGCACGGTGGTGTCCAGCACGTCGAACAATATCTAGTGGAAGTTGAACCAGCCGGCTATGCAGGACACAAGGCTCGAAGAGTCCAGGTCGGCGTCCTTATCGGTCATGGTGACCAGGTGTGGGCGCAGCGCGCGGACGGCGGCGAGGGGGGGGGGGGGGTATTTAGCGGAGCCAGTGAGACGAAGCGATAGGAGAGGTAGCAGCGATGCGGCGTAAGGTGAAGCAGATGAACGGTGGCGGCGGCTGTGCGACCTGAGGTACAACGGCAGCATGGAGTCCTCGCTCGCTGGACAGCGGCGTATGACATCGGATGGTCAATTGCTGGCAGAGCACAGTGTCAGAATCCACACTGCCGTGACAAGACGTGAGATTTTATTTTCTTTGTGATGCAGTGGCGTGAGAATCTTGGATGAGTACGAGGCTTTTGGATCGTAATAAAGCAGATCTCCTACGCACTGATTAACTCCTCAAGGACGTGGCTGGACGGTGAACAGAAATTCAGCACGTGCAGACTCATGGGCACACATGTCACGTTTAGTACATTTAATAAGTAGTAGAGATTATCAGAGAATAAAGTAACATGTTGAACTAAGGTTAAGGCACTGTTATGTAGTGCAGAAATAAGGGGCATACCTGCAAGTTGGCCTGTGTGGTATCTACAATAGACTTGGCGAAGTCATCATTCTCTAAGTTTATCAAACCAATCTGATATTAGAAAGAAAACGCAGGGAATCACAGAGTTAGCTTGATTAAATAAGAACTATGTGATTCATATTTTGTTCCTACGACAAATCGTCAATGCATCATAAAATGAACTCTAACAGTATGCCCAAAACTTCAGTGAAACAGAAATACATGGCGATACAAGAATGTAATGAGACCGATTTTGTTCGGCGCTCTTTGATCCGATTAATGAAAATTAGCTACCCTGGCCCACCCCTCAAGAAAACAAGAAATGGAAACTCAGTATACCAACAATGCACCCAAACTGTGTCGCACGAATACCTGGATAAGCTACAAACAAAGTCATGCCAATGAAATGAAACAGACCAATATTATTACATCGGTATACAAAAGTGAGCAAGCGGGAGCTACGTGTATTGGGCTGCCCTTTTTTATACAAAAGTGACTGAGATGCATTCCGCATAGTCAGATCTCCGTGTAAGTATATGCAAATACCACCTTGAACGTTTGCTCCACAGTAAATTGTAAAGGATGAGAAATGAATACAATTGGAATTGGCACTACAAGCTCGAAGAGAATTGAGGAGATACCTTATAACTATATTATACAGAAACAGGCAAACATGAGATAAAAACGAATTCCTGATGTACAAATGAAACAGCATATGGTAAGTTATGTCATTTCCACTGTGCGCAAGCAAAATAAGCCAGAGCTAACGGCATAAGAAGTTAAGAAGTATAGTGAACTTTGATATCCTCTCCCACAATATTCCCATCCACAATCATGTTACCCACATCATGGACCCATTTATGTAGTGCCACTATAACTAGTGACCCAAACACAATCTATAGTAGCCTAACTTCATTAAAATAACTCCTAATGCTTAAAAAATCGAAAAGACAACGGGTATATTAAAGTATATAATACTGCAACATTTCATACATAATTTTAGCAAAAAGACACATAACATGGCAGTAAAATACAAGCTTTAAGTAAATATTTTGCATACCAAAACTCCGAAAAAAGGAATCTTGTGAGGCAATTGTTCAGCACACTGCAGGAGAAACTGCTCAAAAAAAGAAAATGCTCTCAGTTTGCAATAGAAGGCACTTCAGTCATAAAAAATAGCATAACTCATGGGTTCAAAATAAAAAAGTAGCAATGTTGTCAAGGCTCAAGATCCTGATACAGATTACTCTTACAACCCCATTAAGGTAGCATGACATGGTCCTGTACTAGGGTAAATATTTGTAGGATTAGGTTGCAGCTTCTGGTAAAAGGATAGATATTTTGCAGGACTAAACTGCATCTTCTTTTTATCCTTTTATGGCACATAAATCTAACCAAATATTACTTTGTAAATTGACGTTTGAACTTCTAAATTCTCTTTATCAATTTTAATAGGAGCAAAGCTAAGCTAAATAAAAATATGTGGTTAGTAAGTTAGTTTAAGTAAATTTTTAATGAATCACTTTAGTTTATAACTATGTGCAAACCTGCACAGATAAGTTCACTTAGCACAATCTGCTTCGCAATGTTGTTTCCTTTTGCAGCAGTCTTGGAAACTGCTCGCAACCATGTGGCTTGCTTACACAATTTTCCCATTTACAACCCAGTTAGCTATCCACATTTCGTAATTGAACTGCATATTGTAGATTGCTAATTGCAGGATTGTAAATAGGAACAAAATTACGCCAGTATGTGAACGAACAGCACTGTGTACAAACCTCAAATATAGCATCTTTGGAGTGCTCGTATTCTCGACTGAGTGCAGTATAACAAGTTTCCTGTGGAGAAAAAGTTTGATAAGACCAAATGTCAATTAGTAAATAAAAAAAGGCTTTTGCACGCAGCCTTTCCCTGCATTTCTACAAGAGGCTATTTCGAGGAATTGAACCCGTGACCTCATGGTCACAAGGCAACAGCTTTACTGATGCGCTCCCCTTCACATCACTATATAACTTTCATGGTCAAAGATAATAAGTAATAAAACACGAAAAATTTATCGCTATCTTCAACTCACAGTCCACAAGTTGCAACAATGATATGACGGTGTACATATGCGACAAAACAACCAGGAGGAATGTGTTAGCTATGTGTTGTGCATAAATTTGAAACGTTCCCTTTTTATGCACCCTAGTTACATTATTCTATGTTTTGGTAATGAAACCATTTAGGTCCAAATGGAATTCCTTTTTTTTAAGAAACTCCAACTGATGCCCTAAAAGTTTAAAAGGTAAAGAAGTAACATAACTGGATTGGATAAGCCACATATTCACTCATTTTACCATGCACTCAATTACAAATTCACTTATACAATGTCATATTCAGAAGCACAGTAAACCGTTTGGAAAGATAGGTTTTGTAGCCTAGTTAGCAAAATTCTGTAGTGGCATGTGTTTGTGGATAAAAGATGGTTCCAACAGAAATTTCAGCTAACCGAAGAGGAGGGATTGTTCCAGGGCTAGTGAGCACAGGAAAAGCAATCGAAGCACACTTTAATGGGAATGTGATCTGCCTGCAGAACACAGTGTTTTGCAGTTTTGCTATTACTGTATCTACTAACCGTTTAGTGTAACTTAAAGCTCATTTTTTTACCAGCTCAAAGCGTAGAGGTTCCATACACACTGAAACCTAGGTCTCACTCGTGCGAGTAAATGGAAGCGAGAACTAGGGTTTTGAGCTCCCCTCCCACTCCGAACAGAAGAATTGACAACTAAACACGACATGTCCACGGTGGGAACAGCACATTCCCAACCAAATCGGCAAGCCGATAACCTAACCTAGAGTTCGGGCAACGACGGCGCGCCGGGGCGGGGGAGAAGAAATCAGCGGGCGGGATGGGTAAAGGGCGCTCACTATGTGCTCCTTGTGGTCGGCGGAGCCTCCGTACTCGGGGCACCGGTCGCCGATGCGTAGCAGCAGCGTCCTCCAGCCCGCGCTCATGGCGTCCGCGGCGGCGAGGCGGGCGGCGGGCCGGGGTGAAGTGAGAGGTTTCGGGTGCGTGGGGACGGAGGCGGCTCGAAGGTTTTGGGTTGGGGCGCGGGCTTTGCCCCGTTTGGAACCGATTCCTACCGGCTTTCATTGGATTACACACGAGCCGTCCCAAACAGCTGGGTTCTAACACAGATGGTTGGAGCTTTTTAATTGAAAATTCGAGGGTTATTTTTCTTTTTCCGGATAAAATTTTAGGGTTATTTCACAATTCAATTTCAATCATATGTAGCGGATCATAGTGGTAATATAAAATTATTATATTAATAAAATTTTCTTATCTCAAATTAGGAGCATGTGAAATTGTGATTTAAAAACCAAGTTATATAATCTAAGGTGAGAAACAAAGAGAGCTTTATCTAGTGTAGCTCTATAACACTTTATCACCCTCCTTCAGCCTGCTATGCTGACCACCGTCACACTAACCTATCATCTGTAACACTTTATCACTAGCTTTATTTAGTTTCGTTAATATTCCCGCTACCATGCTAACTCATCGACACAAGATGCTCAAATCCTCTCAAAACCCCCCCACCCCCACCCCCTTCTCCATCATTGTAATTAGTGATGCTCATACATTCTACGAGACCGGTCAACGGAAGATAGGTTTGAACGTAAAACTCATAAACTTGTTAACGCTCTGATTTAGCTCTGTTAAAGAAAAGGGCCAAGCTAAGTCTAGCTTTTAACTTATTAGCCTAACAGTTGATATGTAAAGGTAGATCATTAATAAATTATGTTATATCTGTCTATTCATTAATTATAAACATGAATATATAAAATAATTATAGAGATGACATAATGACATAAATAATTTGTATAATAATATATGTAAATATTATTTTTATCTAATAATAAGCTAATTTGAGTTTTGTTTCTGGTCGAGCCGAACTTACTTTCTGACTCGTTAGTTATAACAAGCCGGCTCAACTAAGCTCGTTATACTAATGAGCTAGACCGAGCCTAATCAAGCCTGCATTTTGAAATATTAGTAGTTCATAAACCCGCACGCTGCTGCAATTTTTTTCGTGTAATTTTAACTGACATAGAATATGACAAAAAAAGGTCACGCTTGTTTTCACATCAAGGTCAATTATTTAATTTTGATCGTGAGACAATACCTTTTAACTATGTTTACAATTTTTATGTAACCAAATAAATAATGATGCACTAATGATAAGTGGTTTGATTCATTTTTTTAAAAAAATTGTGATTTCAACTTTTAGTGTGATTTTTACACTATTTACCAAGAAGTAAATGAACAGTGCAAGATCTTTAGACTAATTGTACTATTGTGGTTTTTGTTGACCATGTTAATCTGACGATTGACGTGTGTTGATAATATGGTGTGAGAAAATTAATAGTAAGCAACGGTTATTAGATAAAGGTAGATTGTAAATTAGCCTTGGATAGTATATATATTATTTTTAGTTACGTAAGAGATACCCTACGATAATTTTATTATCTACTTCTTTTGTTTTAAAAATTATGTCATTCCCATGGAAAATTTGAACTAGTACAAATGATTTCTATAGAACAATATAACTTCTTAAATGAAGAGTTTATAATTATATAAATTTTGTATACAGTGAAAATAGAAAAATACATGAATAGTGCTATTCTTCTTGACCCTAGGCGATAAGTCTTATTTGTTCACCTGATAATTCTTTTAATAAACGAGAAAAGACGTAAATTGTGATTAATGATCGGCGATAGCTATTATGTTTTCTATATAAATAGATTATAATTTATAAATAATTATAATTATTAAACATTTAAAAGTTTATAATTTAAAAAACTTATGAATAAATATGACTATATGAATAAATTATTTAATGATTATATTCTATTTGCATAATTAATTTTATAATCCCTGCCAAATAGATTTTAATAAATAATATGAATGTTTATGCTGAGATTTCTTCAATAATTAATTCGTAAAGTCTTCACCTTAGGTGAACAAAAATATTTCTAAAAAGGGAGTTTTTCTATTTTTGAAAGTAGTTACTCCCACTTTTGTATACGGCGTATAAAATACAGTAACATTTAACAGGTCAAACAAATACGGTCTCCTTCCTTCCTCCTCTTTTCAGCGAGGGTAGCACCACCACATCGACGACTCGAACGGTGAAGGCAGGCACCTCAGCGCCTCGTTGGTGCGGTTTCAGCGTCGTCTCCTCGGACCTCAGGTGAGAGCCGAGGTCTCCTCCCCAATCCTCTAGGAAACCTCCTTCTTCCTTTTCGTAAACTGCCATTTACGCTAGATGTAGCGGTGATGGGTCGTTTCCTCCACGGAGGAGGGCGCGGGGCCGGGGAGATTTCATCCCAAGGATGGTATGAGGATTGGGAAGCGAATTTTCGTCTCCCCGGAGGAGAGGGGTGTCTTTGCTGGCATTAGGTAGGGCGGCTGCCCTACCTTGCCCTACTGTTCCGTCCGCCTCTGCCTCGCTTCTATGTTGCTTGGTTTCCACGGAGTCTAGGCTACTGTCTGCAGTCTCTGGTTGGATTTTTTTGGGCCGGGGTGGTGGTTAACCTGAGAGATTCGCTGTTTCGCATGATGCAATTGCTGTCTCGGAGCCTATAGGGGGTACAGGCCCTCGGGCAAACGGCTGGTGGCGCTGGTCGGTGTTGTACAGGCCCTCGGGCAAATGGCTGGTGTTCAAAAGTCGGGCAGCGTGTTGGGTTTTGATCTTGGTCGTGATGGTACAGTGCTTTAAGTAATTGTGTTTTGACGGTGGAACTGTTCAGTTCATCAAGTTATGTTCGTTGTTTCTGTCACGGGGCATTTTTTGCACTTGTGAGTTATGTACTTATGTTCATGGCTAGTACCTCTTTGATGAAGCTTATGAAGTTGGCTTCAATGTCACCTGCAAGTGCTAGTTTCCACGTGCTTTGAGTGAGCAAATTTCTCTATTGGGACTTGGGACCTGGAACGTATCGTTTTGATGTCACTTGCTATTGGCACTTGTTCTCCTGCTAGCATTGCTTGCATGGCAGCAAACCTTATTAAATTGTGCTTTTTATGGCATTAACAAGCTTGCAACTAATTTTATTTAACGAGGAAATTCTCATTTTCCCCCTAGTATTACATGTGAGATGATATTATTCATGATAGGGCTTAAATAGGATTGCAAGATACAGTAAGGCGTAATTGCATCAGTTATTGTTGTTTATTCTGTATAATGCCTTTTTTTCAATGCATATTGTAACGACTTTTAACAAATAATTTTAGATTTGCTCTAATTGTGACAGATGGAGCCACTCGATCTCGAAGACTATGGTGACCAGCCTTCTTCAGAAGCTTCTCTAGCTTCAGATGTACCATATGATGACTTTCCAGTATGTCTAGTTGGAATTGAGCACCAGGTAGAAATCCCCAACCTGGCCACAGAGGATGAGCGTCGTGAGCTCATGTCGAGTTCATTCCATGGTTATAGTTACCCTATTGTAGTTGGGTTAGCTTTACCCATTATGTGGGTATCTCCAAGTGAGGTTGCCATGGAGGAAAAGGACATGCAAATGCAAAAAGTGTTGGAAACTGAAGCAGGGCTTGACGGTGAAGACAAGCAAAATCAGATTATCTCAATTTATCCTGCCAGCAATGATGTAATAAAATGTGATCCAAATTTTCAGGATCCACTCACAGTGGTGCCTGTAGTCCAGATTGAATCAGACAGTAACAAAGTAAACAATGGGAAGTGGGCTCCTTGCCCCACTAATGAAGGGCTCGACATCACCATCAATCCTATGATGCAGCAAGGTGAAACCAAACCATTAAATCCATTGCCTTATTCACCCACTGCAGTTTGGAGTGACCTTGAGTCGGAGCTATTTCTCCTTGGCCTTTATATTTTTGGCAAGAATCTGAATGTGCTAAGCAGATTCTTGGTTAATAAGTCTGTTGGAGATGTGCTTTCATACTATTATGGAAAGTTCTACAAAAGTGATGCGTATAAAAGATGGGCAGACTGTAGAAAGGCAAAAACTAGAAGATGCATTCTTGGGGAACGTATTTTTCAAGGATCACGGTTGCAAGAACTTATATCACGACTGAAGTCTAAGATTCCCAAAGAAGCTCATGATTCATTGATCGAGGTATGTTGCACTAGTATGAGTAGCAGAATTTTTCTAACTTCTTGCCTTCTCATTGTAGTCAACTGATAAGTTGGACATTGAAATGGCTGATATGGTATTATGTTATGGAATTTCAATATTGAAATTATCATCAGAATCTGCTCAGTTGGACACTCTATTTTGATATTAATTTATTTTGCACCTTTTTCTTGTTCTGTTGATTTATATAAATTAAAATATTCCCCCATCCAGTTTCCAGTGGCTTGAAATGTTTCGCTAGTGCTTTTATCTCGTTGAGTGACCAACGTGTGGATAGTTATCTGGACTATTGTTCTGACTGAACCTCAATAACAAACTTTAATGCTCTCAAATCTTCTGTATACTGTTAGCCATTACAATTCTTTGTTTTGATTTAACCTTCGTGGATTTTTTTTTATATATAAATAGTTTGGCATCGCTTAAACTGCAGGATCATGGATAAGTATACAACAGTAAAGGTTATGACTATCCAGACACAATTTTAATTTGAAATAGCAATTTGGCAGAAGAATACATGAGATTTTTTAAGGATGTTGATTCTGTTACGCATGACAATATGATTTATATTGCTTTCACATGTTGCAGGTTTTCAAATTTTTTAGTGACAGTCAAACATCTTTTGAGGAATTTGTCTTTGCTCTGAAATCCACTGTTGGGACAGAAGCTTTTGTGGAGGCTGTTGGGATTGGTAAAGGGAAGCATGATTTGACCGGATTTGTTACGGACCAATCTAAACAAAATAACCCCGACTTGCCTTCTGGCAAAGATTGTTCGTCACTTGCTTCAGAAGATATAATCAAGTTCTTAACTGGTGATTTCAGAAGAAGTAAGACAAGATCAAATGATATTTTTTGGGAAGCTGTGTGGCCACGTTTGCTTGCAAAAGGGTGGCACTCGGAGCAGCCAAAGGATGTCAGCACAACCAAGAATTGCCTTGTATTTCTTGTGCCAGGCATAAAAAGGTTCTCTAGGAGTAAACTCACTAAAGGCACACATTATTTTGATTCTGTCAGCGATGTCCTTAAGAAAGTGGCAGCAGATCCTGTTCTTCTTGAGTTGGAGGCTGATGGAACTAAAAATGGTTTTCCTGCTGAAAGCAATGGCTGTATCACAGATCTGAAGCTGAACCAAGATAGCCCTTTAGATGGATATCAGGAGCTTCCAAAGTTCACGATAATTGATACTAGCCTGGTTGAAGGTGAAGAGCCCTTTAAAGTAAGGGAGCTGAGGAACTTACCTGCAGATGCAAACATTAACTTTGTCCTTTCACATCATTTACCTAATATGGCGAGTGACAGTTCCTCAGAGGAGCAAGATGCAACTGATGTATTGCCAAATGACAAAGGAGAATCTAGGCGGTTCACAGCTGACACTAATGAAATTGAAATGGCTTCAGAAGGTTCCTTGCAAAGCATGATGACTGCTAATGGTCATTCTTCTAATGACAGAGATGGCAAAATTGATTTGACAAACACCTATGGTCTGAAAACAAAAACTGACAGGCGCAAGTATTTGTCACCAGTATCAAAGCGCAGAAAATTAGCTAATTATAGTACTGAACAGATGAGCCGACAAGCTTTTCCTTTCTCAAAAGGTGATGATCATGAGAAAGAGAAAATCAAGCATCCACCAACTTTGTCAAAACCCACTGTTGCTGACACTTTCCAGACCAAAACAATGGCGCATTGTTCGACAAAAGAGAAGCCGTTGAAGCAGAAAATGGGTGCAAAGAACTCAGTTACCAATAATGGGCCAGATGAGAAAACCAGTGTGGTGAAATTAGTAGAGAACGAGTCATATGACTGTAAGGAAGATGCAGTGGCTGAAGTCCACTCAAAGATCAGTGTCGATGAGACAAGGCTTGCCAAAGAAAAAGCTCAGGTTAGTGCTGTGAACAACTTGAATAAGAAGGAGACACCTGACATTGCTATGGCAAGTGGAAGCAAACACATATCATCTGAGAATCATGGTGTTATGAAGGCTGATGAAGCTACCTCCATTTCAAACAGCAACTTGGCTAATGTTGCTTCGGAGGAAACAGAAAGAAGACCTCCTAACCCACAACCTGAACCTGCAAATCCTCGGAGGCATGGAACCAGAAACAGGCCTCCCACTGCAAAAGCCTTAGAAGCTGTTGCCTTTGGACTTCTTGGAAGTGGGAAGAGGAAGGGTGATCCAAACACAGCGGTAAACCGGCCTTCTCAGCGAGCTCGCAAAGCCACTAAAGAGTCGGGTTCTATGGCTGCCATTGGTGATGCAGAGAAGTCCATTCGAGCCACTAAAGGCTCAGGTTCTATGGCTGGCAGTGGTGCTTCAGAGAAGTTCACACCAGCCACTAAAGGCTCAGGTTCTATGGCTGCCAGTGCTGACCCAGAGAAGTCCAGTATGGATGCAGAGGCACAACAATGAGCGAGATTTTGTGCATAATTGGCGACTATCAAGCAACTTTTATGGCCTTCAACTAAAATTATCTTGGGCATCTGATTGACCGTACCCTTGTCTATTTTTTGCCATGCAGCATGCCCTGAAAGCCAGGGTTTTATAGGTGCGCGATCACCTTTTATGGGAGACCCAATCCCTAGTTTTTCGTTTAGTTTATAGAGTATGTGCTACTGAGGCTTCCCAAGCATATTGTACTGGTGAGATAGAAGAAAGGTGCCGCGCTGGCTAACTCAGTTATGCGCTTACTAGAATTATCTTCTCGTGCATCCTATTTGCAGTCATCTTAGTTTTCTCTACAGAGCAAAGTTTTATGCCTCGAAGTAATACGTCATGTCGTGTGAATGAGCTAATGCATCGTCTTTTCACAGCTCGCTTGACCCATTCTTTTTTTTTTTTTGGAGATAGGAATATAATACATATGCACCAAGACTACGGATTTTTAATTTTGTATTTCACGTAGAAGTCGTAGGTGATGTAATCTTTTTTTTCTCGTGGAATATCTAAAGCATGTTTAAGCAGAGCGTCAGTTTTACTCGCAGAGCACCAGACGGTTGCGGATCATCTCCCTGTACAATGATGCTTGCTCGGGCTGTCGTGCCGTTATGCCCACCGATTCTTACCAAATCCACATTTGCACTGCTTAATGTCTCTGTTTCACCGTAGACTTTGTTATGAACAATGACACGGTAAACATAACAATGACTTCTATTTTTATAATAATATTTATTAAAATATGATTTTTTAAACTTAAACGTGACTTTTATTACACATAACATATATACTTTTTCTAAATTATTTGTCAAGATAAATAAATCTATTCATATGATTTTTTTAAACTAATAACTTAAAAATTATTAATAATTTATATTTTTAATATTGGACTAAACATTTGTTCAAAATGAACTCTTCTGTGAAACAAAGACGATGGGAGTACGTTGCAGCCAATGCAGATCAGACGTCCCTTATTTTCGTTCACTGAATAATGGAAATGTTCCAGATGGTCACAAAAAATGATTTCTTATTTACGATTTGACGAGAAGAGTTTGGTACGTACACCTCAATCAACGAGGCTCCCAACGCTGTACAAGTACAGGTACATTGCAAGGATGTGAAGCATAGCCAGCCAGAAATTTAAGAATGGTTGCTTTCGTGCGTTATTATAATCCGCCAGGCGCCTTTCAACACTACAATTACAATGAAGGTGCCCCAGCAGCAAAATGAAGGTGCACATTAGAAGAATTAGCAAAACTATAATCCAGCCGACCGGCAAAGTGAGCGAGGAGCTGAGATTAGTGGGCTCCTGCATGCGAATCATGAGCCACATTCTGTTGGACCGACGCCAGCTGAAGCTGCTTAATTTGTTGACCCAATCGTAGCTGCACACTCACTTGGCTTATACTAGGATCAGCTCTTAATATCTCCTCTTCAGCTTGTTTTGCAATTTCCATCGCATCACTTTCAAGTTAGAAAAGTGGAGACAAGAGATCAGATTAGAAGCATTTAAGTTGTTTATTGGGTTTGGATAGGATGGTTTAGTTACCGAATCAAAATTTCTGGTGGCATTGAGACTTGGACTTGAAGCAGCACCCGTCCTTGCAAGTAGTGCAGCATAAGATGTTCAAGGGACATTTTCTGCATAAGACATGAATTTGGTGGTACAGGTTAATTACCATTCTCGGGGAAAAGTACTCCAAAACTGACATGATGTTTCCCTACAGAGAAACTAACATGGTGTGCCCATTTCTGATGAATTGCAGTCCCAGTTAAGTGTAATCATGAACCAGCAGATACATAGAATCTGGCTATTTGTGCATCTTCGTGTGAAGTTCTTTGCAGTTACATTTACCAATATGGTCAGTTATCAGAATACCATCCAAGTGAGAATTAGCTAGTTATGGTTAGTTCATCCGAAGGACATGGTTTACCTTTGAAAACTGAGACGAAATTATATGAGACACAATGGCTTCTGCATTCTGTTGGCGTGGGATATCCTCTGCATTTCTTCTATTGCTGTTCTTCGGAGTCCTTTCCTGATCCGTTTTGGGGTTCACTGAGTAGGAGGGATCTGCAATTCATGTACTTAGAAGCACTCCAGAGGGTTTAACATAGGGTTCCATTAACTGCAACGGACATGATTGCATAATTTTGAGAATAGTAGCACTTATCACTATTACTCGCTCTATTTCAAACAACATGCCATTTTAGTTGTCCTAAGTCAAACATTTCTATCTTTGATCAACAATTTCTATTATGGAAGTATTTCTGATGGTGAATCAAAGATAGAACGTTTGACTTAGGACAAAGCTAGAACAATAATAAAAAAGTCTGAACAAAACTAGTTTGAAACTTTAAATCTTTTTTTGATTGTTGACGCTTGCTAGTTCAAAACAGATGGCATGGACAGGGAATATGCTACTGCTAGCTTGCCAATAAATTTTTGGAATGTCCGGTAAAATACATGAACTTAAAAATAATTCAAAAATTGTAGTAGATGCAAAGGATGATGCAAGTAAATAAAAGAAATACCATTAATGCATGTTCAGTCCAGGGTCAGTTCCAGATGGTAGGTACAGTGTACAGTACTCAATTTTAATTGTTGCTGACTACCTATGTGTATGAAAACTTCAGCAACTTGATGGTGAGCCTTTTGTATTTGATGCCGGACAGTTTCTCCGATGTCATGTGCTGCACTAACACTCAATAAAGGATATACCTACAACAACAAAACAATATCTCCCCTCAAAAAAAAATCATAACAAAATCAGATAAGACTCCCATAGTTCGTCTGCTTCTGATTCTGTTGTCTAGATGGTTTTTGCAAATCATCATTGTGTTACTACAGAAATCAAGATTTCTTCAGCAACAAATTAATCCACAATGATGAATACCTCAATATGCACATCAAGATACAATGAAGTCCCAGCTTTTCTTCCCCTCAACCGATGGCATCCCTAGCAAAGTCAGGAATTTCATAATCATGCTATCATGGGCATTTTGGTTGTAAAAGATATAAAACTGACCAATGCGAATTGAATTTCAGGGAGTAACTACCTTTACACCATCAACTTTCAATATAGTTTCCTTGATCGGTTGTAGAAGTGAAGGATCGACAGCAGCATCAACTAGTTCCAGTATACTGCATTAGAAAGCAGCAGGTTAAGCACGGTCAAGAAACAACATGCACTATAAAGTCTAAAAGAAGAAGAGAGAAGTGGGGTGGGGTGGGGGTGGGGGGGCACCTTCTATATTGAATTGTTAAAGGATAAATTATATTTAAAATTTGAAAAGTTGATTATTATTGCAGTCAATGAGAAAAATCAGATGCAGCTGAACTAGATAAGAAAAGGAATGATCTTCTCCATGGGGAGAGAATATTAGCATGTGGAATAATGTGTTTAAAAAATTACCGAAACCTGTCCGCCTATCCCTAGGTTAATGTTTCTGGAGGTATGGAATATGTTTTATTTTTTTTTTACAAGGCAGGAAAACAGATGTTGTCTTGAATGCGGAATACGGATCACAGTGAGATATCTGAAAATTTCCCTTATTAACTGCATGATAGGATCTTATCTAGGAACGAAAAGATCCTTGAGGACAAGATCACAGTTTCATAAGACTGGTTGAGCTGAAGTGATGATCCAGCTTGCCACAACAAAACCATAGCAAAGGTTACCTCTCATATCCAGTCTGAAAACCAGCCTTAAGAATCATGCCTGAGACGAAAATTCCAGCTAGTGGATCAAGAAGAGGCAACCCAAGAATGGAGCCACCTGCAAACAGTCAGATGAAGACAGTAAAAAACACGTTTCTGCTATAGCACAACTGTTTCCCAAACCAGTAGGTGAAAAAAACCCTTAAGCTCATAACATTTTCAGGTGACATTCACAAACCAACACCTTCTCTAAATATGTAAATAAATACTCCCTCAGTCCCCTTTTAATGACATTCTAGCCTCCACAGTATGCCCCCAGTTATTTGGCATTCTCGCTTCCCAATACACCTTTCTCTCCTCCCAATACATCTTTTTTTCTCAAAAATGCAGGAGAGCTGCGTTTCATTATATTAAGAAGAAAAAGGGATTAGAACCCCAGTACACAACACACACCACCATCACCATTATGGTTTACATTTGTGTCGATTTCTTACAAAAAAAAGGACAACCACCGAAACTAACTCTAACCACCGGGGAGGGGAACTAATAGGTAAGATAACCCGCGCGCCCCTGCCAACGCCCATAACCGACGTTCCTCCACAGCCAAGACCAAGACCTCAGTGATACTTGGAGCTATCCCTTCAAAGACACAGTGGTTACGATGTTTCCAAATCATCCAAGATCCTAACATGATAAGTGAATTCAGCCCATCTTTGATCAACCGATTTTGCCGCTGCACTTGTCTTCTCCCATCAGCCAATAAAGGAAGACTCAGTCAGTTGTAACGTATGAAGATGCCGGAGAAAAATAAAACAAAATTGTTTTGTAAAGTACACAAGAGACCAAAAGGTGATTAATGTTCTCCTCATCCTGGTCACACAAGAGGCACCGATCTGGATGAGGGAGCCCTCTTTGTGTGAGGCGATCGGCAGTTCAACGTCGGTCGTGTGATACGAGCCACATGAAGAAACTACACTTCGCTGGCGCCCAAGTCCTCCATATCCTCTCCCAAGGCTCAAAAATGATAGAACCCAGGAAAAGGGATTCATACGCAGATTTGGCGGAATATGTCCACAAGAAGATAATTTCCAAATATGTGAATCTTCCTAATCTGGCTGAAGTTCCAGATTATATAAAATGTCCCAGATTTGTAGATATCCAACAATCGCACCCACAGTGAGTGCTCCATGAATGTCCAAGACCCATGCACGACCTATGATAGCTTCTTGTACTGTGCGGTTCTTTGCTATCCTTTTTGGATAGTAGCTAAAAGATTAGGGGCAAGGTCTGCAATTTGTTGTCCATGGAGCCACCGATCAGTACAGAAAAATGTCCGGCTCCATCAGCAACTTCCAACCGAACAGCCACTGAAAATAGAGCATGGACCTGATCAGGCACTTGCAAAGAGAGCCCTTACCAGGGTCATTGTGGTTCTGTTTTTTGCAGCCACAGCCACCTTACCCTCAGTGCCCAATTAAGATTCTTCAGATTCGTGATCCCAAGACCTCCAAGTTCCAGAGGTCGGCACACGGTGTCCCAAGCCACAAGACAATGTCCTCCTTTCGCCTGCTTATTACCTCTCCACAAGAATCTGTGTTGTATTTTGACAATCGCCTTAATGGCCCATTGCGGAAAATCTAAAGCCATTTGAATGGGGACAGTGTACAGAGCTAAACGTCATTTAAATGGGATGGAGGAAGTAACACACTATCACAATATTGTACCCGGAACTCTAATCAAAATAGGCAGAACTCCTTTAGAATTAAAATTGTATGCATTCCTTCCTTCTCAAAATGCATGGCAACAATGAGCTAACTATTTCATATTAACAAACATAACACCAAATTTCCTCGTGAAATGGAAGTACTAGCATTAGCCAAAACTCTTACCTACCCCCACTAGGGCAACAAAAGACGAAATAGCATCAGAACGGTGGTGCCATGCGTTAGCTTTCATCAGCCCACTTCCTTCCTTTTCCCCAGCTCTTTTCGTGATCCAATAGAGCCTACAATTCAAAAGAAGTAAAACACAAGTTCACACTTCAGAACCTTAGTGTGAGATTTTTCAAAATGGTAATTCATTAGCCATAAAAATGAGCAAGACAGTAAACTACAGGTAAAAAATTTAAGGCAATGCTGCTAAGAATCAGATAGGTCCTCTTCAAGATGCTACATATTCATACAGATAAGTAATTCAAGCTACAAAAAATTTCTATCAATGAGATAAACAATATTCCTTTCAACAAACAGTAAGTCATACGTTAAATGACGTCAGCAATCCGATTTAAAAAGCTCTTTGGCATTACCATGGTAGGCAAAGCTCCCCACTTACCCTTCTTTCACACATATTGCTAAAGTTGTCATGCTCAGAGCGAGGACTGGATGTTCCAAATCTATTCCATGATGATGGCCACCATTACCATGGTTGTGATGGGCATGCAACGGTTTGCCAATTATATCCGGGGAAGAAGATATAACTCCCTGCACAAACATAATACGTGAATTCTAAACAATCATATACCACCTACCACTGTCAAAATAATTAAACAAGAAAATCACACTACTGAACACTCAAACATGTATTACTTGTCTACTGGGTTAGTCAAATAGCCAGTAATGTGTACTACATTTCTTTTGAAAATTACAAGACTTCTTTAATCCAAACTGAGATTTAACCCCATTCACAATTTTATTGAAATAACAAAACTTACAAAGAAATTTAGTTTGTCCTACCATTCAAAAGTACAGGTTAACTCTAAAAAAACTGTAAACGAGAAGTAACGGACCTGAAGAACTTCGAAAGCATGCCAAGCAATCCCACCTGAAGTAACCAACAACATAGTTGAAATTCCAAGAGCTCCTAAGCTCTCAAACTTTCCATGACCTGAAAGAAATTAGACCTATAAATAATCAGACATGGAATATGTCTGGTTTCAACTAAAATGTAAGTACAATCCATTCACCAGTCAAACGCTGTGGCACACATTACGTCCTAGACATTACGTCCAGCAGCTCCAAAAATATGCTTCTGGTTTCTCAAGTTTGGAAGGGATCTGACGGTTGGATCTCCCAAAAGTCAACCAGAAAAAGTGATGAAAAGCTTGTTAAGGGATAAGAGTCATAGTAGGATACGTTATAGAGTCCTATTAGTATAAGTATTAGAGTCCTTTTCCTATTTCTATATTGAATCCATGTAACTCATATATAAAGTCCCCAATGGGGACTATATAACGTATCCTACTATGGCTCTTATCCCTTAACAAAGCTCAAACAAACAGGTTACTCTGTATCTCCCAAACTTCATCATGAACTCTTCTAAACCTTAGGGTAGCTATGATATCTGATTGGATCCATGGAATGTAGTAATAACTAACATGTGAATCAGTTCAAGAATGCACTTTCCTACTTACTGACAATATCTTTTTTGGACCAATGGATGACACTATCTCATTCAATACTTTATTTATTTCTATTAGCCACAAGGGATAGCCTCTAAACTCTATTTTTAGAATACAACACAGAGGGCATCTAGAACCAGGCACCACAAGTGAAGAACTGCTGCCTGCTAAGATATTGTAGCTGTTGTTTATAGGCGGCAGGGTTTGTCAGTGTGTTGCTCAGATCCCTGTCGTCTGTCTGTAGGCGAATGGGTTCACTGTTCACCAATGGCCAGAGTGTTAAACACGTAAAGCAGTACCAGCTGCCCATAGGCAGCAGAGTTTGCTGTGGCCAATGTGTTGATCACGTATTGCAAAACTGCTGTTGTTTCTGAAGTACCAGAAGAAGCTGCCGCTGCAATATCAGCAGGAACTGCTGCAGCTGCAATGTCTCACAGCACTGCTGCTGCATGATCACTTCTGATGAGGGCAAGATGGACGTCGTGAATGCATGCTTCAGCGTGAAGTATTACAGGTAGGGGTGATTGATTCTCGGAGACGTCGTCGGTGGGAAGTACCGTAAAGTTTTGTACGAGGTAGCAGCATTCACGGAAGGTGCAAGGAGAACAACTGGGCCATCATTGCTGTGATTTTTCTGGGTGAAATAATTTCCCAATTTGCTAGGTATGGATGCTACTGGTGGACTAATGACTGGTGCATATATCATTTGTGTGGCCTTGGGCTTACTGAGGACTTCCCAGGATTTGGGTGGTCGTGGCTTACTGTGGACTTCCCAGGCAGGATTTAATTCTGTTTAACTCTGAAGGAAGTCTGTGATAAGTTAATAGGAACTTCACCATTCAGAAAGATAGAGGCGAAAAGTGTGAATCAGTGTACGTAGGAACTTGCCTATTCTTCTTGCATAAAAGGTAGCATATACACTAGAACATGTATGTAGTTGCAGTAATGCAGACTAATAACAGAGACAATAACTTTCATGTCGAATCAATTTAACACCTCATGTAAATCTAGAGACTAGAGGTTATGGTCATATGCAGAAAATTGCGGTGTTTCAGTAATATTGACAGTCACAGTCAACAACGATACGTGAGACTACACCCATAGGCACACCAATGATACAACACTACATAACATTTGACATTGTCTTAACAAGGGTCACACATGATACCCCAACTAAAACAGCATGTAAATGAACAATCACTCACAGGAGGACTTTGAGACTGACCATACGGATGCTCCGTGTCTCTAGGAGCCTTAGCAGCCTTGTACGACAGCAGAGCCACGCCGCTAAGCACCTGCTCACCCAAAACCGCGCACAATTAGAATTAGCACCAAGCCACCAAACTAAACAACACTCCGCACGCGCGTTCTAGGGACGTACAATGTCCGAGAGGGAGTGGGCGGCATCCGCGATGATAGCGGTGCTGCCGGAGAGGTAGCCGGTGACGGCCTTCCCGGCAGTGAGGGCGACGTCGGAGGCGAGGCCTAGTCGGAAGATCCTCTCGGACGCCTCACCCCCGCCCTTGCCGTGGTGGTGCGAGTGGCCCAGGTGGCCGCGGGTCGGGACGAGCCAGTGCGGAACGCCGGCTTGCTCCGCGGGCGAGGCGGAAGGGGCCAGTGAGCGGCGAGCGGCAGCGGGGTGCGGCCCCCGGCGAGAGGATGCGGCGCGGGCCGCGCCCGCGACGAGGCGGGCGAAGCGGAAGCCCATTTGCGCGGCAGGGGAAGTCAGTCCCTCTGGCCTCTGTTTTTTGTGATCTGTTCTGGGATTTCCGGATCCTTCGGCTCGGGGCTGCGTGACGCGTGAGCGATGACGCTGCTGGCCTGTTTGCACACACAGCAAGGGGAGACGGCCCCGTCCCGATAGCTTCAGAAGTACTATAGCCAGCTGCCCAGCTTGCCACAGTTGGCGCTCTCTTTGCATTGCCTTTTGTCCTATAATTCTCCTTTCAAATTATAAGTGGATTCTATTCTATTAGTCCAGGATCAACTTATGCTTGAGTGTCCCACAGAAAGACTGAAGTAAATTCAATTTTGATACAAGCAATGAAATTGAACTAAAGTTTTATCCTCATGACAACAATTAGTGTTGCTTAGAAGTCTAATTTAGCTCCATGAAAGAAGGATTAAAGAATTTGACAAGCATGAAGAATTAATGGAAAATATGTCTCATGCGTTATATTTGTAGCTCAAATTTAGAGTTTTGACTCCTAGTTATAGAGCATAGATTCCTCGTAAAAAAGTATAAAGCATAAACATAGTTGTTAAATGAAAACCGCACTAAAGGTACGTTTGTTAAATATAAAAAACATGATATTAGAAGTATTAGGTGGCTAGCGAGAATTCGACGATAGCCTATACATCAATACTGCACGTACTTTCTAAAACATAGTAAACATCAATTTTATTACTAATCAATGGTAGTGAGATTTATTCTTTCATGTTCCTCCACCATTATTACCTCATTTTACTTAACACCTACCAAAAAATCCTCTCAAACATACAGGTCAGTCTGGTGGAGCCCACATGTCATAGACATATCAATGGCATGTAAGGCAAGTTTTTTTTCAGTGACATACAAGAGAATTTGCCAACAAAATATCTCTTACAACTTCAGATACTCTAGTAAAAAATTATAATTTCAGAACGAATTTCAGTTATCGCTTATCAGGCTGAAAAAGAACCATGCTCAGCATTGTTGAAACCGAAGGAATGTTACATAACAGATCCAATATATTCCAGGAATTACCACCCATCATTATACCAACAAATTCAGATAGCATTAAGTAAAGAATCAATTCGTTGCTGCTTTTATTTTGTCATGATCTCAGCTGTTAGTTCTATTTCACAATATACAGGTGGGGTTAATATTATCTAAGAAATTAGACTTGCGTTCCTTTACACCATATACACGTATTACAGTTGCTATATCTACTTCCGTCAAATTGGCTTCAACCCTGAACGACAATTCAATTTCGCCAAAATCTGCAGAACTTCAACTGCAACGTAGCTTTCTTTGTCTATTTACTCTAGCCAAATTCTCTGAAACTGCCCGAGTTAAATTTTGATCCTCAAATCTAGCATCAAGACTGAACCTGGAAAAAAAAAAAAGCCCATGGTAATGAGTAGAAGCTGAATGGATCAACTAGCTGCCATCATGAGAACATGTTCAAGAAAGAAAATATATGATGGTAACACTTGAACGTTAATTCACCAATTCAACACTGGCAATCATACACAATACAAGAACATGTATCAGGCTACATACTTGGGGTCCAGAGTTAATCTCTGGATTTCTCTGACAGCAGAACTTGCTGCATATAAGGAGATCTTTTTTATCTGTACCATTAATAACAAAACCTGTAAGGTTTTCATTTTTATGGAGATCGTAAGGAACAGTCTATATGAAATTACTGTGTCAGAACATGGTTACCTCAAGCATCTTCAGTTTTGCGTCATGACCATTTGGCAGACAGCGGATCTCTTCAGCCATCCGAACAGACTCTGGCAAACTCTCCGGTGACAAAAAGTCAAGAGACAATTGAACCGTAGACTGAACCATTTCAATAGGACAAAAACATAAGCATTTCAACTTGGCTAGTATATTAAGTACTATGCAAGTTCAGATACAGAAGCAAAGAAAATAGCATCAAGCCTACAATGCCCTTTTAAGGGGGAAAAAAAGGTAAATTCAGTGAATCTCTCCAGGGGAGTACAGAATATATTCTACTAATAAGGACCAGATTTCACCAGGGCAGTTATTGAATATCAAATGAGCAGTACAGATTAGAGCAACCAAGGGCAGCCAATCTGTCTAACAAAATAAGCTCACAAGAGTCACTATAACAGCTGGAACCAGAATCTTAGGATGTGTTATGCACCGCTCTTGCTCTGCACATCTGACACGAAGACCTGTAGCAAGGAGCGTTTTTTCTCTCTAACCAAACTGAATGGGGAGTGGACAGAGCTGGCTTTTTTGAGCTTTGCTGCTCCCAGGAACACGCCTGACATGTTACAGGAGGTGGAGCGGAGCGGTGAGGAGCCAAACCAAACTCACCCTTAGTCTCATTGTATTGCTTCTTCAGCATATATAATAACAGTAACTCTCTTGCCCTATTTCCAAGCACTGCTGGCACAGAATGTACTTCGTTGTTTGTTTTGGTTTCACACCTGAACCATATGCAAAACACTAGATCTAGTGCCTAAACTTAAACCAAAAATAAATGTCACGTAAAATTGGTCTATTTTGTTCAGTTCTACAGAGTGATTGCTGAAATGGACACAAGCATATTAGACAAATTTATTAAAAAAACTTTGAAGATGGAAGTATATCCAGGCAGTTGGTGCCCAAAGTAAGAAATTTGCAGGACAATAAAAAGGCAATTTTAGCCGTAATATTACCTACATTTTAGCTTGCACATTACAAATATCTTCATAAAAAAACAAAAAGAGAGACAGAAATGTGCACAAGAAGGGGAAATCTGAGGAGGTAACGCATACCTGGAGATTTTTCACTTGGAAAGGACAGCCAGCTGGAATAAAAACAGCCTCGCCTATATGCTGGTGGAATGTCCAGGGTTCAATTCCTAAGAGAATATCCAAACAGAAGTTTTCATGAAGCAAGTCTCAGTGAATGATAAGGAGAATTTAATTTATTCAGTCAAAAAAGGAGAATATAAATTCTAGCATTACTCCAAAGGGGGATGATGTACTCTACAGCATGCAGTGAATAAATCAAAGTGTTATTTTTCAACTCCCAAGAAGGAAATTCAGCTAGTAGATGTTTAATAGGAAATCTGTACTGTGCTTTATTGAATAACTGAGAACTTGAATACATTATCATCTGCAGCAACTATATCATCTGCGCTGCAGTTTTATATATATATGTATGAATTATAAATTATAGAAGGGATCACACGATGAAGAATAATACTAGTATACTGTAGTTCTTGGCACGCACCATATTGATCCTTCAGTATCTTTTTGTGATAGTTGTTGAGATATACAGCTTGATCGTAAATAGCATGACTGACCTGCATCAAAAAACATGTATCCTGAATCACCTAATACAAAGATATTTCAAGCAAAAAATTTGCATAAAAAACAAAAGATTCCTTACAGAGGGCACTGCTCTACTATCTGAAAGTTCGTCCCAGTGAGCAACCAAATATTCATTCAGCTTTGGAAGATCATGCCTGCAGAATACATCCCAGAGAGCACCAGACTGAGCGCCTAGGGAACTCTTAGTTATTGGCTCCATGGAAAGCTCCGTGAAATGTGATGAACTAGACAGGTTAGCAGGACCGCATTCAGAACCACTGTTAGCTTGTATACGCAACATGGAAGCATGCCTTTCATCGTAAGAGTTCGGAATTGTATGTTCTGATGCTTGTTCTCCTGTATCTAGATCCAAAATTTCATCCGAAGCATGAACATTCTCATGCATGCTTGTACCATTAACAATCCTTTCAGGTCGCTCAGTTTGTATATCCTGAGAAGATAGGTTATGCCCTTCAGCTGTATGCATTAGCATGTGAACCTACACGAGATCTGTAGGATTAGCTGCATTCTAAATTTCCAATAGTGAATGACCCAATATTTTTGACAAAATGAACAAAAATTTGAAGTGAAAAGTGTAAGGCAAAACTTACCGCATCCCCCATGTTAATCATTAGATTTGTTACCGAATCACCTTTCCCAATTTCTTGACGACATCCATGCACAACTAGCAGCTTCATCCCTACTTCAGGCGGTAGGGCATCTAGCGGTAGCTTGGCAGCAAGATTTAATAAACCCCATCTAGGATGAATAAAATCAACTAATGGGAAGTTAACAATGAATTCTGGTCTTTGGCATAACAGGAACTCCTCTAGAACACTGGGTTGGGGCCACTCTTTCAGTTTCAGCATCGAATGGCCACCCCTCCCCATACTGCCATCTGAATAACCTTTGATAAATTGTTTTAGTTCAATATTCACCTGAATAAACATAGCATGATGGCATGTATATTATTTCGAGGATCACAGTAGATCAAATATACGCTGTCTACAAAAGTTTTCCAAACGTTCAATTCGATAATGATTCCGCTTCTATAAAGTCATTTGTAATATGAGACATGGATGGTCAAAAAAGTTGGCGAAGTGTCTTCTTTTTACAAATAAACTTCTTGCCAGAGTAATATTAAAAAAGAACAGATCAGCATTAGCAATATAACTAATATAACAGCACTGGGGCACTCCACAAGAATTACAAATAGAAAGAAAACAAACAAGTAGACAAGGCTGCAATTCTCATGTCTTACCTCACTTTGATTTGAGCAGTCCACAGCTTTGACTTTGACATCTTCATCCATTTTTTCATCCATAATCTCCTGTATACCCCTCCAAATACTCAAAGGGTCCCAGCTTGATGACAAAGAAGGCTCAAATGCTTTTCTGATAATAATAGGCTCTCCTTTTATCCAGTGCTTACGAAAGTGAGAGATGCCTGCATATTTCAAATCTTCCAATACAGGAGAGTACAGATAATTCCCATCAATGCCATCACTGTTTGAGCATTTCAAGAGACCAAATTCTTGCTGACCAGACAACTCCGATGTGCTGCCATCACTGCAGCACAAACATCCATCCTCTAGATCATGTATTTTGCAGCTAGTAACCATTTCTTCCGAACATTTTACAAGTTTAGCAATCCAATTTATTTTGAATATCCGCCTTAATACCATCTTGGAAGAGCCACAACCACCAGCCTCATGTGGCCCACAAGTGATGCTGCCATCATTGCTGACTTTCCACGTAGGGAATAAAGATCTAATATCGATATAATTTAGATCAATTGGCCGACATAATGACTTATCATATACATTTTCAGCAGACGGTTCCAATCTTGCTCTTTTACTATAAGAATCTTTACTTCTGTCTTCAATACAACCGTCAGTATAATCTCCTCTAGCAATGTTGGGTCGAGACTGCCTTATGTCACGACAGCAGTCAAGGCATAAATCATACAAACATTTTGGACAGTGTCGGTGATAATCAAACACGGGGACTTTGCAGAAGTCACTGCGCCAGGAAAAATTCAAGGTATCAGTAGACTGACAAATTTTAAGAAAGACTTTTTTTAAAAAAAAAACAACCATACCAGCACATTTGTTCATCAGAATTCATCTTTGCTCTGAGGACATCTGTCTTCGGTCCTAACACCAACAAATATGGTATGATAACGAAAGATGCGTGCTAAGTTACAGATGGAATCAGCACATAAGGTGCCAGGAAAATGAAGTACCAGAAGATCTTGTTTCAACGCCTATTTCGAAGCACTGGTCAGAATAAATCTGCTTTAGCAAAGGAAGAACACAAGCCAAAAGGCTATGCAGATACCTCAACTTGTCTACAACTGATATTTCTTGCACCCTAGCCTTAAAAGCATAGAAAATTAACCGTTACATTAGGGAAAAGTTGGCACACAATAAAGTCAAATATGCAGTGGTGGAGATGGACAAACTTGAGAATAGTTAAGTACCTTTATTAAGTTGTCTCCTTGTAAGCAAACTCTGCAGTTACAAATGCCACGGCATGCAGGGCAAACCTTTCGAACATCGTCTACTGGAATGTCCGAATACCTAGATTAAATTATGTTAGTGCCAACAATAAATGTCATCTAGCATTCTAGTAACTGAACATGAACCAATGCTTGTACCCAATATGTTAAGATACATTGACAATTATGAATTATTGTTTGCAAACAGATTTAATCATGACACTGCCAAGAGCAGTCTAAACAGTCAAAATTTACTAAGGTGTTGATTAAAATTCATAGGTTTGAGTTTGACTGCATGAGACACCTCTTGTGGCTGCAGGTAGTACTTTGGAAAATACATCTCCATGTGAAGAGCTTATTCATACAAAAAAAAAAAAAAAAACAAAATATTTACACGAGACTGAAGAGGAAATTATTTTCTAAGACCGTGAACTCACAAAAGTTTTTTTAAAATTTCTTTCAGTTTCTGTCTTTAAGGACTAAGGTGCACATTTAGACGACACTGCCATAGCTTGCTAGCAAAGGTTTAACAGCCATCAGCCCTTAATGGTGAGGAACCGGTTTTTGTGCCCCAAACTACTACACACTCCTCCTATCGAGGTAGCAGAAATACACTCAATTTTGTAACTGAACTGATCAGAGACGCTGACGCACTGCCACACAACATACCATTTGGCAATGCAACCGGTGCAGTAGCCTCTCCTGTCGCAGCTAGTACACCAAATTACATCTCCTTCCTTCCGGCACTGGTGGCACCGCTGTGCCCCCGCGGCCGCACTTCCGCCAGGTAGCCATGCCGTCGAGCTTCTCCCGACCAGCGCCTGTCGTCACAGGACGCAGTCAGAATGAGCGCAATCCATCCACAATATGATGCACATGGCACGATGGAGTGCCGCCAAATAATTGGGAGGGAGACTCACCGCCGCTGTGCGCTCGCCGCTGTAAGCATCGCCCAGGGGCAGCCCGTCATCGTACGGTCCCCTCCGGGCCTGCACCGGCACCGGCTCCGCCACGTAGACCGTCTCCCCGGAGACCCTACCGTAGAAGGGCCTAGCGACCGCCATCGGAGGATCGGCGGCGGCGTATGAGGCGGCGGGGAAGGGGAATCCCGCGGCGGCTGCGGCGGCGTTGGAAGAGGAGGTGGACCTGCGGAGCGAGGCGCGTAGCGCCGAGGAGGCGGAGCGCTTCTTGGCCTGGACGTAGTGCTTCTCGCAGACGGTCTTGTCGGGCATGGACGCGGCGCTGCAGCGCCACTGCTTGCCGTCGGAGCGCTTGCACCGGAGCTCCTCCGGCACGGTGGCCATCCCCGCCCACGGCCCGGGTCACCGCCGCGGTGGGGGAGGGGGATCTACCTAGGGTTTGGCTGCGGCGGGGAGGGGACAGACGGGGGTAAAGCGTGTAGCGGTGGTGGTGATGGTGGTGGTGCTCGGGTTTAAGTGGTGGTGGTTGGGCTCCTCGCGGAGGGGTGGTGGCCTGTAATTTGAGGGGGAGCGGAGCCGTCCCGTGCCGTGCCGTGCAGTGCGCACCTCGGGTGGGCTGCGCTGCAAGTCTCCATCCATCTTCTCTCGCCTCTGCCTGCCTCTGCAGATGCCTTCTCGTCTCTTGCTTTCTCTCTCCTGTTGCAGTCCTGCTCCTGCGGCGGGTTTGCTGCTACGCGAGGCTTTTTGGCTGCAGAATAACTTCACTTCCTATTCCGTGGTGGCCTGCCTGCGTGGGCGCTTGCGCGCTGCTGCTGTTGGTGGGTGTTGCAGCAGACTTTCAGTGCCGGGCGAGAGCGTGAGGTCCTGAGGTGAGGGGAGACGAGGCGAGCCACTGGACAACGCGGCGCAGGGCTTACGGTTCTAGTACCCCTACTGCTACACGTGCTTTGCTTGCTTGCAGGTGAAGAAGCCAAGGGTGGTTTGGTTATTTTGCTAGGAGTTGCAGTTGCAGGGAGAGGAGACGGGCCCGCGCAGCGGGGAGAAAGAAGGCAGCAGTTGCAGACGCGGAGGCAAGCCGCGCGATTCTGTGCGGGTTACGGCGTTTTGTTGACTCGGACGTCCCGTCGTTGCGAAGAGGAACTGAGGGGAGCGCAGGAAACAAGACGGAGATGCTGCGGGTGCTCGCTCCCTCTCGCAAGCGGCCTGTGAGCGTCGGCCCCGTCCCCACCTCTAGCATTTCCAACGCATATCATTTTTTTTCTCCTCCTTTTTCTTCCACAGCTTATTTTTTTATCTCTTGTTTTGTGTTGATCTATAGGTTTCATCTGTGGACTACTCACTAAAAGACGTGATTATTATTGTTGTTGTAAGAACAAGTTTAAAATACTAGTAAAATTTGAGATAGATATTTTTTTTTCTTTTTGCACGGGCCTGGATTTTGCCCGTGAGACTGGGCCTATGGGCCTAGTTACCCAAGGCAGAGAATCGCTTCTGTCGATCAAATCGTTCTTTTTTGGTCCACGTGCAAAAAAAAATGTCGATCGCAGGTGCTAACAGATTGTCTGACACATCATCCCACGTACAAGATGGGCCGGGCCCTTTTATGTTTTCCAAACAGTGACAAGTTGATGATGACCACCACGTTTCATTATAAAAGGAATTTAGTAAGTTAAATAATAATGAAAAGAGAGGATAAACGAAACTACTACTCCCTTACATATAAATCTCATTCATCGGGTTTACCTTTTTTTCTTACTGCGGCTGCGGCTGCATCTTCTTCTTTTTCTTTTTCCGAGAAAGCTGCAACTTCTTCCACGTGCTATAGTGATTTTTACTACTACACAGCAACAGCAAGTGTAGCCGAACAGCTAGATCAACATAGCTGCTGCAGCAGCTATTATCTGATTACTTTCTTATACAGAACTTTTTTGTTTGTAACTAGAACTGAAAAGGAAACCGATCGCTCCCTTATTTATGAATTATGCAGCCACATCAATGTTTTGTGATGTCGAGTAAATATGTGTTCCAGCGTACGGTGCGCATTGGGCCTCTGCATTCAGTTGTGCCGTTGTGCAGTGATACTGGGCTGTATTTAGTGGGCCGACCGTACACGGGCCAGAACCAAAGTGATGGAAAAGTGCGGCGGTGCTTAGCGTGACCCGGCCCAAATGAACGCGCCAGCGTCTTCAACTTCAACCAGTCGTTTCCTCTCATTCCGAAACTGCAAAGTTGGTAATGGCAAAAGGTGAAATCCTGTCATCACGAGCTAATAAAGACCCCTGACCGCTGTAAAGAAGAGGAAAAAAAAAACCCTGAGGAATGCAGATGATCCAAGAGTGCCAAGTGCCAACAACCACTGGTCCCCGAGCAAAATTAAAATTAAAATAAAATAAAAATGCGCAGCGGCCGGAGACATGACTTGGGACGTAACGTTAGCACAGCACAGGTCCGACGATCCACGGCCGGAGCGCGAACTCATGGACCGTCAGAGTCAGGGTCAAGAGCTGGCGTTTGCGTCCCAGATTCTTCATGTGTCAGTGTGAGCCTCAGACGGCACAAATACCATTCGTGATTCGTGCTAGCCACGGTCCTAGCTAGAAGAGACAAAGGTAGAGTTTCGTTCTGTCGCACCTGATGAGACGATCGATCATCGAGAGATGAACTTGTTCAAACCTGCTCAGCTAATTTTTAAACTAGCACGAGTATCTTAATAATGTCCTCCATGTCTGTATTAGACTATTTAGTAGTCTGTATGACAGTACGCATACTGTCATAAAGTAGTACAGCACGAGAAATTGAATAATGTTGTACTAGTCCAGATAAAATTAAAAAGGCGCAGGCAGTACAAACTAAAGCATTATTATTGTACCGCGCGGTACGTGCTGCATGAATCGACTTATTATCGAAATTAATATCATCGATCGTCATCAGAGAGGCTAGTTAGCTGTAGTCGTAGTTGCGTCGCGGAAACAATCACGACCGGCTAGCACCTCACGACGACGGAGATAAGCCCAGTGCGCGATTTCGTCACACCCCTAACCAGAGAATTTTTAGACCGCAACGACGCAACGCAACGCAACTGCCAAAAAAGTTAGACATGACTCCCAGAGAATAGACGCCGATCGATAAATTTTTCAAAAGGATTGGACGCAGAAACCGTCTGGGCCAAAAGACGAGAAAATACTGCCGGGCATCGTCGCATTGCCCCTGCTAGCGCGATTAGACCAGAAAATAGTGCAGCAGTGCTGCTAGGCCATTTCGCCTGATATGATATGGGATGGCCTGCCTGACCTGTCTCATCACCTTCATCAGTCATCAGAATGCCTGCCTGATGAAGGGACCTGCTGTCTCCCCCACCCTCCGATCCTGCGCGCCAAGCCAATGTGCTGATGATCTGACGGCGGTTTTTGGTTGTCAACCCCTAGCGCACGTAGGCGCGCTATTACCGCACCTGATCACGAAAAAATGTAATCCTGAACAGCGAACGAGATACACGTGTGTCGCAAAAGCAGCCGGCGGGGACAAACGGGGGTGGTCGATCGTAATCCTCACTCACATCACCCCGCCGGTCAACTCGCGCGCTTTTCGCCTAACGCTCGGACGCAAAAACACACAGCAGGAGTGCCGTGCTGCTGCTGTTGATGATGATGATGATGAGAAGGTTGATTAGTATTAATCTATTGGTAGTAGCCTCGGGCCTCCACTGATGATGGCCCTGGGGCGAGCATTGTTGCTTTGCTTCTCCTCGTGTCTTTTGTGATGAAGCCATCTGCATGCGTTAAACGAGGAGGAGACGGAACCAAAATGAGTTCGCGGTTCGCGCTGGCCGCTGGCTGCGCGCTCGGCCGGCGAGAGGAGGAGGAGGAGGAGGGAGGAAGCTGCCAAACATAACTGTTTGGTGGCGCGGTGATGAGCGGCCACCTCTCTCTGTTCCTGAATCCCTGCGCGCGCGCGCGCGCGTCGCCGGCAGGTTTGGCTGACAGTGTCGCCGTGGAAGGCAGAACAGTTGAGTGACCAGCTCGAGTCGACTGGCGTAACCACCACCACCAGCAGCATCCAGATCCAGTAGCGCCACGGAAATTGTCTACGCCTATGGACCGGTCGGTTCACTCAGGTGGCTGCTGCTGATTTAGATTGGATTGGGTTGGACTGTTGGACGGGACGACACGAGACCTAATCAAAACAACAAAACAAAAGGGATCACGATATCGATGATCCTGCGCTCGATGATGGTGGTGCGTGCGTGCTCAAGGCTCCCAGCAGCCTCAGACGGTGGAGGCTTGTCATCGACTTATCGTCGTAGCACGACAAAAAAAGAAAAGTGCATGAAGCATTGCAACGGAACACTGCCACGCACCACCGCGCCATAGAGGAAGAGAAGAGATCATCGCAGGATCAGCAAACAGGAGAGCCCGCGCCCGCCCACATTCGTGGGAGGGAGAGCAACGGAGCGAGGAAGTCAAGGAGGTTGCCGCTTGCCAGGAGGCGTGCAGTGACAGTCGTGAAGCTGAAACTGAAACAGGGCTGAAGCTGAAACAATCAGTCGGCGTGGCGGCCGGATTCCCCGCGAGCACAGAGCACAGAGCACAGAAGAACGTGTCACGGCGCCGGAAAAGACTGCGAGTGCCTCCCTCTCGTCCCTTCCGGCTGCTGCGCAAAGCCGCACACCAGAAACATGAGATTTTATTTTATTTTATTTCTCCCCTCACTCTTGCGGCGAACGGGCAGAGAATTAAACGTGAGAAATTTCGACGGAACGGACGAACCCCCTCAAGCGTCCGTCGGCGAGCGAGCAGCCAATTTAGTATTCACCGTTTTCCCACAATCTGGTCCTCAGTCCGGGTCCGGCACGCAACACAAGCAAAGCGGGTAAGTTTGGAGAGGAAATCCACACATCTTCGGTTGATATGGGCAGTGGGCACCGAACTGGTTTTACAGAGATTTTTTTTTTTTTTGATACTTCATTGGTTTTTCGCCGCCAGCCAGCGAAAAAGCAGCCTTGTTTGGGTAATGGTATTAGTAGTACAGTTACGTACTAGGAGTATGGGAGCGAGAATGTCTTCGCTGGAGCCGACCACAATCCCGTCCATGCCGCGCCGCTGTGTAAAGGCACGGCGATGCCGTGGCGTCTGTTGGAAAAAACGGGAGGCACCTACACGTGACGTATAGTACGTAGTAGGAGTACAAAGCTTTCGCCGACATGCGTGCGAGGCGTCCCCAGGCACCCAAGGACCAGGTCGCGCGCCCGTGCGCAGAAAAATGGCACCAGTGGAAAGGTACTCCTAAGTCGGAGGCGGCACTGGAATTCGCCAGACGGACGGGGCGGGGTCGTCTGACAATTCACAGAGCTCAAGGAAAGCAGGCAGCCGCCGCGCGCGCGTGCGTCCGCAATGCGAGACCCGCGCGCGGAAGGCTGCCGGAGCCCGGCGGTTGGCACGCGCCTGCGCGAACTCGTCGCTGCGTGCCTCGACGGCCGTGCGCACCAACCGCCAGAGTACCATGCGTATGCGCGGGAGAAAAGAGAGAGAGCCACACCTACCGCATCCTACAGTAGAGCAGCACGAGCGGTACCAGTCGTCGGGATTCCAGGAAGCCAGCGACGAACATTATTCTGAACGTGGCGGACCAGGTCAGAGCCGCGCCAAAGCTGCAGTTGCGGAAAACCAACGGCTCTGCGTGACGTGAGTGATCGATCAGCGTCAGCCAGCACGCGCAGAAACAGACGAGGAAAGCGTTCGTACACGTGTGTCGCGCCCCGAGAGATCACGATCACGATCGAGTTCGCCGCCTCCCGTCTACTACTACGTACTTCCGGATTCTGATCACCCGCGCCGATCCTTCGCGTTTCGCCGTCGTCAGTACAGTACAGTCAATGACGGCCGCCGCTTCCGCCTGCTTACTGTTACACGCCGCCAGCTTACCGTCATCGCTCTGCATTAGAGTAAGGAGGCCGCCGGCGACGGCCGAAAATGCGCGACGTGCTGCCCGCCCCCCGTCTTTTTCTGGCCCCCTGGTGTTGGTGTTCGATCCGATCGACCGCCTATAGTACTAGAATACTACACGCACATGCAATGAAACCGAGAGATCACGGTTCCAGCGCCGCGTTGCCCGCGTACCGGCTCCGGAACCTCTCCTCTGTAGCGCGGCGACGACTGTTTGCCTCGTTGAATTATTGCAGCAGCGCGACATGTCACCTGACTCGCCTCATAAATGCGGCAGTAACGGACGTGATGTGTAGGAGAGGCGTGCCCGCCGCTCCCTCTCAATCGTTTCCGATCGTCTCCAAACAAGCACAAAAAAACCTCACGAAAGACGACGGTAACAAGAACTCTTCCGTCCGTTCGCGCGACGCGCGCCGAAGTTAGGAAGAGGGAGAGGCGTCCAAAACAGATTCGCGCGCAGCCAGGCGCAGCCAAACCGCCGCCTTTTTTTTTTTTCGCTTCCGTTGCTCAAAAACTCAAAGCGCGCGCGCGCGCTCGATCCGATCCCTACACCTCGGCACCACAGCTCGCGTAACCAAACCTCCATTATTAACAAGCTCATCTTCTAGAATGACATCACGGTTCATTAGCGACCGGCGATCGATCGAGCAACAGGCCTCGATGACACGCGCGATGCGCACACAACACACAACACATGCCCGTCGAGGTCACGAAAGGGCCAAAATTAGCAGCAACGTGCCGCAACTTGCGAAATAATACCAGTAGTACTAGGAGATAAGCTCTAATACTAGTAGTAACACACTTACACACAAGCTGCTAATAATACGCCTGAATTATGGAGCCGCGGAGACGTCACTCACTCACCGTGGTGGTGGCAACAGGACGAGGAAACGGACGTCTTATCCGATCAGGGAGGGGGACGCAAAAAAGGCTGCGGGAGAGGACGATGATGATAAGGCAAAGCAGCAGCAGCAGCAGCAGCAGCAGCACAGCACTCGCGGCTGGCTGTGGATGAGCGAGGACGAAGCTCTGCTTCAGAGCTGTACCTGTGCGAGCTGTGCCGCCTGCTTCCGGCCCCCCGTTCCGCGCTGCGCTGGCCCCCGAAGGAGACTGCCACTTGCATATGCCCTCAAAGCAGCAGACGCGGGCAGTGGCGAGGAAAAGGCCGAGCCGTCCACGTCTATCTTCTGTCGCTCGCGCGGCGCTTGCTGCGTTTCTACTGCCCCTCTTCGTCTCGGTTACGGCTTTACACCAGCAAGGAAAGTAGGAGTAGTTTTCGGAGCCTTATCGAGATCGCAGGGGCCAACAAAAGGAGGAGGCAATAATGGTGTTTCTTTTCCTTTTCTTTTGTAAACGAAGACGCTGACAGTGAGCGCTTGCCTTGCCGCTTGCACAGCGCAGAAGACTAGCAGAGCCCCGTGGTGGTGCAGTGCAGGCCAGCGCGCCATCATGATCTCTCTTCCTCGCTCTCGTCCACCTCTCCAGGATCGAATTTGTGGCGACCGATGATGTCATCTTCCTGCCCAACCCCAACATGGACCGAGGCCCACCACCAGCGTAATCAGTGTGTACTAGTCCGTCCGATCCGATCCGTGTCCTGTGCTCACCGCTCTCGTTAGCGTCAAACCATCCTCCATAATCCATATCCACCATCAACGGTTTGGAACAAGGCGTCTCAAATTGAACTAAGTAGATATGTGTCAAAATAGTCGTAGTTCCTTACTAAAATTAACTTCATTAATTAGTAGAGAACTACACATTTTCCTCATCATCGTCAATGCCTATACGACCAGAGAAGCCAGTCAAATTAGCTTGTTATTAGTAGTACTAGTTGGCTTAGCAAGATTGTGCAGAGTCTTGGTTGCCAAAGCAAACAAAGCCTCAAGTCCCCGCGCCCCCCTCCCCCCCATTCCAAGATGACGCGAAGGCTGAGACGCTAGGTATATACTAGTACTCCCGATATGAAGGAAAGAGGGAAGACATTGGAGGGTTAGGTAGATGTGTGGATAGGCTTATGAGATGCAAATTCCTCTTTGAATTTTAAGGCATTTTTGATAGAAAAACTTCATGGTAAAAGTTTCCCCAAACGGGGGCTTTATTGTCGTGATCTAATCCGTTCTGTTTGAATTTAAAATCCTCCGAGTGACATAGAACCCCATGTCGTTGTAATGATAGTTAAATTGTTGCTTTTTTTTTTTGACCATATATACGGACTGGCTTCCGTGATGGAAGTCCACCTTGAATATCAATGTATTTTGGTACAAGTTGAAATTGGTCAGGGCTTGATTACCGTGGTGATTCTTCTCCGTATCTACCGTGAAGTCCCCCTGACTAGTTATATAAGAGTCAAATTCTTGAACTTTTCATGTGTCTATTGAGAGCTTATAAATGTTAGCGTCCACTTTTAATTTCAATGCACGTATTCTGGTACAAGTTGAAATAGAACACCTATATTCGTACTTCTGGTACCATGACAAGTCTTGCTGATTTTTTTGTGCTCGTAAGCTTCTCTGATAGGAACTCACCTTGAATTTTGATGTATTTTTGTCGTATAAGTTTCATGGTACCAGTTGAAATAGAAAACATTTCATTCTGTGGTCCAGACTAGGGCCTTATTATCGTGCACATAAGGGCACCTCGGTCATTTCTCCCTGCTTTTTACTATTTCTAGATAAAAAATAATTTTTAATCACCGTAGGTGTTTCTAAGACAAGACCAAAGCTACAGAATGTCTCTCAGACAACATAAGATATTATAGAGTCCTGTGACCAAACCAGGTTTTATTGACGTCAGGTAGACAAAAAGTTCCCTTCTTTAACCGTACTGTAATGATATGGCATCTCCAAAGTTAGCTAGTATAATTGTTCTCATTTTTTTTTCTTTGGTGCATGGGCTTAACTATGAGATGGAAGCTTGTCCAGAAATACTTAGGTATAATAAATTGACAGAGGAAAACTATCTCTCTGTTCCCAAAACCAGGGCTTGATTATCTTTCAGCTATGTTCTCAAAATAAAAAAGAAGACAGGTTATCTTTCAGCTAGTAAGAGTTTGACTGTTGCAGCAGCACCCAGCGGCCAGCCCACAGGGTAACGGCAGCTAGAAGAATAGTCATGGGCCTCCTAATTAAACACTACAGTTGAATCCATTTGAACTGACCGATGGCCCTACGTGTCAGTGTCCCCATTTCCCTGGGTCCCCCACGGCCACAGATCCTTCTCCTCCCCGCCCCAACTATAAGACGGGCGGATGCGGCCTCCTGCCTCCCGCGTCAGAAAGCCACACGCTGAGAGAGTTCCCGAGGCAGCCGAGCAGAGAGCCACCCACCAGCCGAGCAAAGAGCCTCCCATGGCGTCAGGACAGGCGGCGCCCGCCGCCGTGCAGATGCAGGTGAGCACAGCACGAGACACAACAAACGTGATCGACGATGCGTTCCCCCTCGAGTTTGTAGCTAGCCTAGTTCACCAATTGAGTTTTTTCGTTTCGTTCCCAGACCGTGGTGCTGAAGGTGTCCATCCACTGCCATGGCTGCAAGAAGAAGGTCAGGAAGGTGCTCAGGAGCCTCGAAGGTGCGTGTGTAGCTTAACTTACCCACATCTCATCTGTTTAACTTCCTTCTTCTCTCTGTTTTTTTGAACGTCTTTACCGAGCCGAGCCGTGGCGGTCGTTTCATTTCAGGCGTGCACAACGTCGTGGTGGACTCCGCGCAGCACAAGGTGACGGTGACGGGGACCGTGGACGCCGACACGCTCGTCAAGAGGCTGTACAAGTCCGGCAAGCAGGCCTTGTTATTGGACCCGCACGCCGCGCCGGCCAGCAAGCAGCCCGAGGCCGCGCCCGCGCCCGCGCCGCCGCCAGCGACGACGGAGGCGGCGGCTCCTGCCGCTGCCGGTGATGGCGCGAAGGATGCCGTGGCTGCGGACAAGAAGCCGGAGGAGCCCGTGAAGCAAGTTGAGGCCCCCGAGAAGAAGCCGGAGCAGGCTGACTCAGAGAAGAAGAAGCCGGAAGCAGAGTCGTCGTCGAAGGAGGAGGAGAAGGCGAAACCGAGTGGCGAGGCGAAGAAGGACGGCGGCGAGAGCGAGGCGGCCGAGCCGACGAAGGCCAAGGCCGCCGAGCCGGCGAAGGAAGCCGCCAAGGAGGTCGGCGGCAATGACGAGGGCGAGCCGAAGAAGAGCAAGAGCAAGGCGCCCGAGGACGCCGCCGCCGGCGACGCAAAGAAGGCGCCCGTCGTCGCCGCCACGGCCGAGAGGACCCTGTCCGCACCGCCGCCGAAATACGCGTACGACGCGTACGAGCAGCACTACTACTACCCGCCACAGCCGGTGCTGAGCTACCACGCAGCGCAGCCGAGGCAGAGCGTATCCTACTACGCGCCGCAGCCGCAGGCGGCGGCGGCGTACTCCATGCAGCAGCCGCAGCCGGGGTACTCCTCCATGCCACCGCCGCGCCGGGCGTACTCCATGGAAGAGCCCCTGCCGCAGCAGCAGGAACCAATGCGGCAGTGGTCGCCGTCGTACCTCTACATGCCGTATCCCCACTCGGCGCCGGAGTCGTACTACCACCAGAACCAGGATTACTACGGCCCGCCCGGGTCGCAGGCGCCGCCGCCGCTGCAGGACTCGTACCGCATGTTCGACGACGAGAACCCCAACGCCTGTAGCGTCATGTGAGTTCACCGCCCGCCGGCCGCCTTTGGCCGGATGGCTTGGTCTCCGGGGTAAGTAGGTGGGGTGGGGAGCGGCGGCTTCCTCGCAGTAGAGAGAGAGAGAGAGAGAGAGACCTCCTGTGGTTGTAGGTAGAGTAGCCTGTTACTCTCTTCCACTAAAGAGGTCAAAGGCTCTGCTTCACAGAGGCTTTTCATTTCTTTATTAATCTCTGTTACTGTTCTAATTAAGCCATTAGAGCATGTAATTATACGTGACACGCTTTTACTTGTAGTTAAATTAAATCTACACCTCCTCTCCTCTCCTCTCTTGTCCGGCTATACTAGGATGTGTATATATAAACTACTATAATAGTTGTACTGGCTACTATATGTAACAGATTTTGTTATCGTAGAAAAAAAAAAGCGTCCGCTCGTTCTAAAGAATATCCTTGCCGATGCTCTTCATTTTGTGATGTGCTGAGGTCTGCCATGGCGCTTGCCTTCATATATAAACTGGGGATTTTTATACATGCCTGGTGGCTGTGATCGGTTTTCCAATTGGCAATAAGCTCCATTTTGCTCCTTTCCGGAAAAGGCAAAAATGTGTATCTTCTCCTCAAAAGTATGTAGTATATTCTCTATAGCTGGGCTTGGTCCTTCTCAGATAGTATCAGATACTGGTATTCCATTATGAATCAAAACTTGCAATAACGTCTCTTGGAGTCGCCTATAAGCCCATTCTGCTCAATATATTATATCCGCGTCCTTAATATGAATATATGAGCTAAAATTCATAAATAAAAACTCCAAAAAGGCAACGGATATTACGTCATCGAGTGTGATCCCAACCGGAGTCCATCCACAACATAGATTTACTCCTCGGTGGTGACCTCTACGCCATAACGGTGATGCGAGCACGATAACGATCCTTCATTAAAAATTTTTAATGGCGAGAGGGGAGGGGTGAACTCAACTCCTTCTGAAGAGGAGGGGGGGGGGGGGCCAGGCCAGCAGGCCAAGCTGGCCGGTTTGTTTGAAGGGCTTTTGAATACGGGAGGGTGGAGCTTGTCCACATGTCAATGATTCATCCCCGCGTGCCTCAGCCTGGCTAAAAGCATGATTATATATTTAAATATAAGTATGTTAATAGTATATAAGAAAATGTGTCAGGTCACTAATCTCACCTTTCAGTTCTTATTATGCAAAATTATAATCATGTAGTATAGTAGTAGGTTGATGAGCATGCATGATAAAAAAAGCGGAGTGGTGGGCAAATCAGAAATCGGAGTGGTGGGCCCTGGACCGTACCAGATATTAGTAGAAGATTATCAGCGGCCTAAGCCGATAGGGCCCACCTCTCACTTAACTAATTGTTATAAATTGTGCATTTGGGGTTTAATGAAGGGGGAAGAAGTAGGGCATTCTCCACTGTGGCTGTGGGTGGGGCTTGGTGGGGGAAGAAGATGTGGCATGCTTATTGCTTAGGTAGATGAGGTCACTGGACAGCACTGGTTTTGGTGGTACGTTGAGTGTCAATGACTCGAAAGCATGTATGGCCCCTGCTGCTGCCTGTGGGTTTGGTTTGGTAATGCTTGGCCTCTATCGTCTCTACTCTACGCAACAACAACTAGTACTAGTACTATTCCTCCCTCCCGTCCCGGTGTTGACAACAACTCTGTGAGTGAGTACTATTTTTTTTTTTTGATAATCTTATTAACTAACGCAGGAGGGACGACGATCGACACACATGCTTGTGTGGCCGCTTTGTTTGCTTTTCCTGACAGTTAGCTCTTCTCTGGCGCTTTGTGTGGTGGAGCTCAATCTGAAGAGAGACCTCTGTTTGATTAGTGCTAACTTTGGTTTCGGAGGAGAGTCAATCCGTAACCGTACCTGAAAAAAACTGCTAGTACGCTGTTTCGTTTCCTTTCGGTGCAGCAACGGCTGCACATGGCATGTCATGCACCAAAACAACTGCAAAAAGATTCTCCGGTATGGTTTTATACGTACTTCTCTGAATTATGTACTATGAAATGATGAGCGGTGTACCACTACCACTCCCCCCACCCCCACCAAAAAAAAAAAAATCGTAAGGAATAGTACCAAAATCTGTGCTAGCTTAGCCTTGGCGACACGTACGCCGCCAGTGCGTGAAAAAATCTCGTCGCATAGATTTTAGATAGGATTAGAGCTACAAGCTTGCACTATCATCTTTAGCGCACACCGTGTAGTAGAACTCAGTGCATTATGCTGATGCTAAAAAAAAAATCGCCGATGCAGATATGTTATTCTTTAATTTTCTGATGGTGTTTTTTTTTTCCTTTCTTTTTGAGCAATGAGGTCTTTTGGTTTCGTGCAACACTGACACTGATTCAATCACTACCAACAGCGACAGCGTTTTCGGTCTGGAACACACTGGCGCCGGACGAAACCTAATTCTTGGAGGAGGGAGCGAGGGGAAGTGGGGCGATGATCGAGAAAGGGATAGCGTGTGTGTGGTTGGTTGGTGCGATAGCTCGCCACGACGGATGCCGGTCGCGGCCGCGCGCGCCACTGCTCCCGTTTTTTCGCCGCCATGAAAATCCTCCATTTTTCTTTCAGAAATCACAGTTCGTTTCCGGCCTGGACACGCGCCTACGTGGAAGTGAAGACATCAACCATGGGCCAGGTCCAGGAGGACGACGACGATGGGATCCTCCAACTCCAACGGTGCTGGCTAATAGGGCCGGACGCGCGCACGCACTCGATCGCTTTCCCTGGCAGCAGTGGACGAGCTCGACGTCGTCGGGATTATTCCTCGGGACGAACGGCGCTGGCCATGAGGCACCGAACGAGTCCGTCCAGCTCAGGTCTAGCTCGCGCAAGATTCCCCCAGAGATATCCTTCTTGTTGGAGCTAGCCTTTGAAGGGCTACCAGTACACAGAGACAATCATTCATTCATTCATCGGCAATGGCGGTTCCGGCACTTTAATTTTGGCTTTATTAAGGAAAAAAGCTAGGTTCATATATGCAAAAAGGCTTTTTTTTTTTGAGGCTCTGTTCTGGAGCTTTCGGTTAACTACCATGGCAGGTCTAATTAAGAGGTTGCTACTGGTTCTAGTTTCTTCGTAGAATGCTAGTAGTAATAAGGTAGCAGAAGAATATCTCTGATTCTTTCATGGCTGCATGCTAACCACCGCATCACATTATGGATCTGCGAAAGTAAACTTTTGAGTAGTAGTCGTTCCTTCGCCGTCCAATGCTGCTGCTGCATCTTGGCTCACTGGGGCTGGCAGTTGTAGCACGGTCCAACTGCTAGTCCACTGTATGACCGTTAGATTAGATGGGGTGCACACGCCTTGTTTAGCATCTAGCTAGTACTACAGACTAAGTAACCAAAAATTATTACGGCTAGTATATATATAATATAGTTCTAGGTGGCGGGTTGTTTGGCTTCAATTTTCTTAGACCTATGATTTTTTTTTTGGGATACACTGAACAAACACATTTAATGATTCTGTAGATGGAGCTAGAGTTGTCTCTTCCATTGGTTTTACCACCAAAAGGACGATACTTTCAAAGGACTATGACTTGAGATCAGTATTGGATGAAAGGCTACGGCTGACCAAACATGAAAAAGTACCTCGTTTTGGAATGTGCCACAAGCCTAACACCTACTAATAATCGAAGAGAACAAAGAACAAGAACCAACCGGTGGAAGAAAAATGTTTAGGGCGTAGGGACAAAATGACCAGAATGATTTGCCATGTGCTCTACTACCAATCGGTCCCTCCCTCCCTCCCTCCCAATGTATGCCTTGCTCTGTACCTGCACGTAGGGGCCCTTTGTGTGTACTAAAAAGCCGTTCGCGATTCTTCAAAGCTTGAAATATCGCCATCATCTTCACTGTGATCCAAATATATAACCCGTGTCCCGTGGCGCATCATCCCTGTCAGGAAGTCGCACTGCCTGACACAAGTCAATTTGTTGTCTGCCTTTGCCATGTGGAGAACAGTTTTCTCAGTTGTTACACATAGTTCAATAGTGCATTGCTTTCTTGCTTTTATGATTCATTCGTGTGGTGACGGATCGTGCTAATAACGGGGGGTAATAACTGTGCTAATCCAGGCGGATTAGCTACGACATCTGTCATTCAGGAAAGATCTCGTGGCTGTTAAGAGAAATTTTGTGTAGTAAGTGGTGGTGCAGACTTTTCCTTGTCCGTCCGAGAGGGCTCTCGATGGAAAGTTGGTATAGCGAGTATTTCAGTAACGAGTTGGAAGTCTAAGCAATATGTCACCAACAACAATGCTGACATTTCTAAAAGAAAAAAGAAAAAACTCCGGATTTCTGACCGGCAGTTTTGTGTCTGCATCATCCCTATCCGATTCCTGTTCGGCTAAAACTCGCCCTGGTTGGAAACACCGCCGTCTCATCTCTCACTTCATGAACAATTTTCTGAAGAACCTACGCGGCGGCACAATTTTCTGAACAAGTTTCTGAAAGAAAACTACTACTAGTACTATCAAATCCATCCAACAAAGCGCGCGCGAGAGAGGGAGAGAGAGCAATCAGGTAACACGTCACCTGTGCATTAAGAAAACAAATAAATCGAGGAACAGTTCGCGTGATGGGGCTCGACACACAGGCTGGAAACTTTTGGTTGGAGAGGGAGATCCTTTCAGATGCTGAATCGGACGGGATGGGCACGCGCGTTCCAGAACGAGAAGTGTGTCAGGTAGGTCAAGGACTTTACACCGCAAAGAGCCGCAAGCCTGACATGGAGCTGCGTAGGCAGTGATAGCATGACAGCTAGCTGTCTTCTTCTTCTTCTTCCTCCGTCCAAGTACCACTATACCTTAACAATTGGCAAAGGCGCCTTTTTTAAAGGAGATCTCTTGTACTAACCATTGAATGAGAGCCCTCGGGTTCTGTCTGAGAGTTTCGGTCGCCGCCTTGCCCTGTCCCCAACAAGTGATGATGTCTTAACCAGAAGCAAGATCAGGGTCGAAACGGAAGAGAACGAAGGGTGCCTTAGCTTATTTTTCGCGACAACAAATGATGAAGACACATGGTTTTCGCGCGCACTGGAAAGGATGAACGTTAGTTGTTGTTGGGTGCGCTCTGTTGCAAGATCAGCATATGGGAGTGAGATACTACTGTAGTATGGTATAGTGTGGGGAGCCAGATCCAGATGCATGCCACGTTGTTGCGTGTACGTCTTCTTGTGCTCGCGCATCAGTTAACGTCAGCAGCGACGACCTAGAGGGGGCCGGCTGGCCGGCCGGGCGATGGAGGCATATGCGCATGCGCGCGGGTGGGAGGTAGACGGGAGGAGGCTTCCCGGCCGGCGACCTTTCCATCCGCAAACCGCCGCCGCCGCAGCCGGCCGCGTTGCGTTGACGTTGTCAAACACCAATGAGCGCGCGCGCCGTTTCACTGCGGCGTTTCTCGGCCGAGAGAGAGACAAAGGTAGATAATGTTAGTTAAACCGCTCGTCTCTCAGTCTTCTTGTGGCAGAATTAACAGCTAAGCTGCGCTTTAATTAGGATATAGTATATTATTAGGTTATGCCTGGCATCAGTGTCATGTGCTTCTGTGTACTTATATATATAGCGAAGTTAGGAGTAGACCGTACTAACATCACATTTGTGGAATAATTTTTGTTGCCAATGGATGGCTGAACTAATGATCCAGTATTTTTCAATTGCAATTTGTGCTTGGAAACCCCTCCTGGCTCCTGCCTGCTGCCTACTATAGCCAGTAGTGGGTTCAGACGATTCATCACTTAGAAAGGGGGATTATTTAGTGGAGATCGTCATGGAAGAGAGGGACTAAAATAAAGCGGGGGAACGAAAGTGACGGCTGTACTTGCTGTCTGGTCGATCGTAGTGGTGGCAAAGTTGCAGCAGGTGGTGGTTCATCAAGTCACGCACGGCCTCAACACGGGCATGCAGTAAAAGAATGCACTAGTACTACAAGTGTGTGGCAATGCTGCGTCGGTTTCTGGTAAAAAAAAAATTTCTACCAAAATTCCATGCCACGACCTAGTAGTATAGTACTACTACTAGTAGAAGACGATCAGTAGGTGTCCTAGAATTATCTTTTGAACCATGCCGAACCAGCTGCATGGAGCTGTTCATTTGTCATGGAAGAATCAGATCAGATCGGATGACGATGCGCCTGAATCTTCTTCAGTGCGCGCGACCTGGTGACTTGTTCGTCTCGTCCCTACTTTTCCCTTCGCCGCGCTGATCGACTTCACTAGGTAGCGCGACGAACTGTTTACGAGAGGCCGGCCGACTTCACGTCCAGTCATCCACCTTGGAGACTTTTTTTTTTCCCGCGAGGGAAAAATCGTTACAGTAGTAGCTAAAAAGTCGTGAGTGAAAAAAAAAAAATCCAACAACAAGACGTTTCTGCAAATAATGAACCACGGAAAAAAAAACATGTCGCGATTTTGCGCCGTCGTTTTCGCCGCAATAATCCGACATGATTTTTTTTCTCCAAGGACCATGATATGATGCCGCCGTGACGGCGCGATTCATGCGTCGATCTCCGCGCATTCAACATACTAGTACTGTATATGCAGGTGTAGTGAACGCGAGTGCTCTGCATCACTCACTCAGGCCGATCAAGCTGGTCCCGTATTGGTGGGTTCGGTGTGAAAATGGTGTCCACTTCTCCAGGACCTTATCTTTCGGGAGAGAAGAAATTTTCTCCATGACTTTTCCTTCAATCAAACGTAGTAGTAAATGCAATTTCGTTGTCTACAATACTATGCTGCATCAAACATTCACTAATTGGAGTGAACTCTGAAAACTAACCCGATCCCGATTCCCGAACCAGAGTACTAGCCGCCGTAGCGGGAGTGTGGAACGAGTCTCCAGTCAAGGTTCCAAAAACCACTGAAACCCGGGTGGTTTTCACGGTTTCAACGAAACCGCTCCGGCTCGGTTTTACGGTTAGCGGTTTTTTAAATTTAAATTTGATGTAAATTTTGAAAATTTAAAAAAATTATAAAAAAATATGTAAAAAAAACTAGATGATAAATGAGGAATTATGATGGATGAAGAAGTTAAAAAAACTTTGTTTAGATGGATCAAATAAATTAAACAAGATAAAAAGGAAAGAAAAAATAAAAATAATTATCTTATATGTACTCAACTCCACCTTCCCAATCTTATTTACTTGTAAAAGCATGTGCTCTACGTGTTATGTAATACTATATTAATTTATTAGAAAAGATCATATAAAATTTTCATTAATTCACCTAATTTATATGTCCTCTTTCGAAACTGTGATTGTTAGTCCAACCGAACAGTTTACCGCAAATCGAACGGTTACCGCTCAAAAACCGGGGTTTCCGGTTCAAATCACGTTTATACTATGTAATCATTATGTATTTATATTTATATATTTGTTATTTACATATTTACGTGTTGTGTATTATACTAGATCAACTTCTTAGGAAAGATGATACAAATTTATTTCACCCGATTTACGTATTCTGTCAAAATCGTGATTTTTAGTCAAACCAGAAGATTTACCGTATAAACCGAAAAGTTACCGCTCGAAAATCACAGTTTCTGATTTAAATCATGTTTAAAATTAATTTTTAAAATTTAAGCGGTTTCAGAAACAGTTACCGTGATTTTTACGGGTTTTATCCAACGGGTGCGGAGGGATATCCACGGTAAAAGCCATAAGTGAAACCTTGGGCTCCACGTCGTCGGAGATTGAGCTCCGAAAATATTTGGGTGCTAGAGGCGGAATTATCCATCGGGATCGGGACGCGGGTGGTGGAAGATTGGGGCGATGGAGCGTCGAGACAACGATATGCCGCCACCGTTGACCAAGGGAAGGACAGTGAGGAATAGGCGGTACAGGCAGGCACAGGGAGCGTCATGGCTACTGTACATGTACATCAGGTACTAGCCGAGAGCAGCGACACGGTACTACTGGGCTTCTGTTCAGCTGTTGGTGCCTAAAAAGCCCAATACTATAATGGGCCGAACATGAAATCCACGCTGAAATACGTAGCGGCCCACTTTGAGCCGTGGGCTTGACTTGCGCAAAACTTGGCAGTTGCAACAGCTCACCACCAGCGCTTTGAAATGTTTCCTGTTTCTACACGCAATTATAGATTCAGAAGAGGCTATAGTAGAACGATGCTGATTACTGTAAAAGAAAAAGACGAACGATACGCTTGATTACAAATCCCTCTGTTTTTACTGAGTTCGAAACGTGCGAATGGATAAATGTGTGATCTATTGTAAGTGATATCGTAAATATGAGCGTCAACTTCCAAAGAAAACTCTTTTTCCACAACCTTGGATTGGATAGTGTGTATGAGTGGTCTTTATTTGAAAGATATATCTGGCGCTCAAACTTCAGTCAGTCTGGTACACCTGCTTTATTTCTTAGGGTTATATTTGGTGCTACTCCTACAATATTATCGGCTCTAGAAAGGCAATAAAATGTTTTGATTTTGGCGGATCATCGTAACAATAAGAGAAACGACGCCGTGTGCAACTTGCACTTCAATCCAGTTGGGGTGTGAAATTTTGTAACTGTGTAACATGCAGCAGCACTTTGGTTACGACACCTGTGATCCAGGGCATGAAACTGATGCTAACGGGGTGTTTGAATCCTTTAGACTAATAATTAGTCCATTGAATGCTAATTAAAACTAATTACAGTAATCCTAGTTAATAGATGAGAAGAGTCCATTTATCCTAATTATTGTATGATTAGCTAATATTTACCGTTGCACATTTTTAACTAATTGTAAACTAATTAGAATTAATTGGGCTATACACAACAATTAGTTATAGAGTATACAATTAGTTTGTAATTAAATTGATATTTAAATATCGATACTAATAATTAGTCACTCGAATCCAAACAAGGCCTTAACACGGTCAGGTTTGCACCCTGTAGTAGTAGTACACAGTTACCAAATTTCAGAGGAGCGACGGTTAGGTTTGATTCATGCTAAATTTCTTTTTTTATTCTATAAATCAACGGCTCAGATTTAGTTTCTAAAAGATAATAAAACAAAAGCCCCAGATAGTAAATAGGAGGATGTAGACTAAAAAAGGAAAAACATTCAAACTCAACTCTCACATATGAGGGGCACAACTATTAAAACACTAGAAACTAAAGAGAGAGAAAAAGAAACACAGTCTAAGTTTCAACTAGATTCCAAAACTTCTATCCAAAGCTCAAAAGAAAAAACTTTCTTCCTCTTCGTACAGCAAAGATAATAGTGAAAACCTAAACATCTTCCAGAGTCCGCTACTAAATACATCATTAAAAGTGCCAACCGGAAGTCAGACTCCCACCGTGGATTGGCCAAAGATCATCACATTTTGAGCATATCTCTACACAAGAGGAGCCGAACTTTCTTTGCCAATCGCTCTGCCGTTTGCCCTTTTGCTGGCTTCAGGGTGTTCCTAGAACTAGAACGTATTGGGCTTAGACCCTTGCACTACGCACGACGCGTGCCACTGGCGCGGCATGTTCCCACCGTGCACACGTCGACCCAACGGAGGCCACCAGCCGAACCAGCGGCCCTTGACGTCTCCAACGACGCCGTTGTCGACGTCGCTGCTCTGTTCGCCACCCAGGACAACTGCCCGCCATGCATAGCATGGCTAGAAGCCACCCTTGCGGTGCGCCACGCGCCACCATGACCAGTTACATCTTAAACGCAAACAAACCAGCAAGGCCTATCTTGTTTGTAGTAGCTACGGAAAAAGGGCCCATACCCACGGGAGGCTTTTCGATAGTTGTAGGACAGATCTCGTGTTCTCGATCGGAAATCTCGACAACAACTTATCGAAACCGATTCGCTTACACGGCACTCGTGGCAGATTTACACCTGTCGTCTGCGCTGAAAGGGAAATGCGTAAGATGTACGAAAAGTGCGTGTGGCAGGTCGATCCACCGGTGAGCCAATTCCAGGGCCACCGGAGCTTAATTAAGTACATTTTACCCAGAATGGTCATTTCAGGTACAACCAACTGGGTAGAGCAAGCAATCGAATTCCCCAGACGCGCACCCACCTGGCAACTCCTCCATCTTGCAGAGCAAAGCCCGGGAAAAACTTTTAATTTGGCAAATAAACTATCAACGTCGGGACCGGTAGCTAGCTTTAGCTTACCAAGCTGCTCTGTCCGTTTCCAGAGAGAAAGAGAAGAGTAGTAAGGTGCAAGCACATGACCCGAGTCACCCGACACCATGTACTAGTTGTATAAATAAATCTGGCAAGGTCACACGTTCATCCATCCACAGCGGTCAGCAGCTGTTTCCTATGCTGAAGCTCGAGGTCGTCGTCGAATCGAACAGCATGGCGTCATCAGCGTCCCTGCTCTCGTTCCTCCTGCTGCTAGCAGCACTACTATGCTCTTCTTCTTGCAGCTTGGCGGCAGTGCCCGCGGTCGACGACCCGACGTGCCCTCCGGCGCGGTCGCTGCCGATCGTGGCCGCCAACTACGGCGGGCCTCAGTGCGCGCCGACGCCGCCGCGCGTTCCGGTCGAAGTGTTCCCCTACGACGTGGACCCGCTGAAGTTCGCGCTCAACCTGGAGTTCACCGAGGCCGAGTTCTTCCTGCACGCCGCGTTCGGCGAGGGGCTGGACAAGTTCGCACCCGACCTGGCCATGGGCGGGCCGCCGCCCGTGGGCGCGCGCAAGGCCGACCTCGACGAGGTCACGTGGAGGGTCATCGCGGAGTTTGGGCTCCAGGAAGTCGGCCACATCAGGTTAATATAATAAGCAGAGCAACCTGCTGCATGAGTTTTCTTTTCTTTCCACATATAGTTAGTTAGTTATAATGCATCTTAATTATGAATGGTCTTCTTCTTAATAACTACTATTATGCAGGGCCATTGAGAGGACCATTGGCGGGATCCCTCGCCCCCTGATCGACCTTAGCCCGCAAAGCTTCGCCAAGCTGATGGACAAGGCGCTCGGATACCGTCTCGACCCGCCCTTCGACCCTTACAAAAACAGCCTCAACTTCCTGCTGGCCTGCTACGTGATCCCCTACCTGGGCATCAACGGCTACGTCGGCACCAACCCCATCATCGACGGCTACGAATCCAAGAAGCTCCTCGCCGGCCTGCTGGGCGTGGAGGCCGCCCAGGACGCGACGTTCCGCGCGCTCCTCTTCCGGCACCTCGGCGAGACCGTGCCGCCGTACAAGAACATCACGGTGGCCGAGTTCACGAACCGGGTGTCCGCGCTGCGCAACGGGATGAGTCGCTGCGGCGTCAAGGACGAGGGGCTCACCGTGCCCCAGGAGCTCGGCGCCGAGCGCGCCATGTGCACCAACGTGCTCTCCGCCGACGGCGACTCGCTCTCCTACTCGAGGACGCCCAAAGAGCTGCTCAGGATCCTCTACCTCACCGGCAACGAGCACAAGCCCGGCGGGTTCTACCCCAAGGGCGCCAACGGGAAGATCGCGAGGGACCTCCTCCCGCCCAAGTCCGGTTAATCATCCCTCTCATTCCTAAGGGGTTTAGAGGAGGATTAATTTCCTAACAAGTCAGTTATAGATTGAATCCCCTTCAATCCCTACCACCGTGTTGTTGATTTTTGGTGTTCTTGTTCGTGTGTGTAATAAAGGAGCTACGTAGTACGTACACGGCGCGCTTTTTGTGGGTGTTCTTGCTCGTGTGTAATAAGGGAGCTGCACAGCTCATGGCATACGCTCTCCATTTCAAATAATACAAGGTTTATAATGTTGCAATTGAATTTGGCTCAACTGAAACATAGTGTTTTTATTATCATTGTCAAGTAGTAATAAGGCAGTTTTGTATAATCCCGAAATTTCAGAAACTATAAGTATCGGTAGAACAAAAAGCAAGATATACTGCTTGAATCTCAGCCTTCCTCTCTGCCACAGCCTGTCCAAGGAGCTGTCAGCGTCACCCTGTTTACACATGTGAAATCAGAACAGATTCATTAATTGAAGGATACCAGAACAGAGCATGGATCAAAAAGGGCCGAGTGCCACATAGATACAACCATGTGGCACAACCAGTACCAAACTATTGTTGAGACATGGTTATTAAACCAAACAGCCCACTATACAGCAATTCAAGCCAGCAAAAGTATGAATTCGTAAGTACCCTCCGTCTCAAATAATTTTTTTTCTAGCCTTCAACGTTGTTTCAATTACTTGTCTTTTTTGTTTTTTAATACAAATTTCTCTTCTTTTAATGCATCTTTATTTCTATTTTTTTTCATTATCTATACACCTATTTTATTTTTTTTCTTAATCTTTATGATCGGAACTACAAAGATAAATAATAGGGAGGAAGTAATATAGTTAAGAATATGGATTAAAAAACTGCAACTTTGTATTCCTCATAACCATAGAATAACATACCACTTAAATGATATATGTTTGTAATCAACGAAAGTTGATAAAATGTGTGAAGATGAAACAAAATGTTCTCATTTGGTTTCATTTCTAGTTTCATACTTTTAAAAGCAATGTACACTGGTTTCTTCCTATTAAATCCAACTTAACTATTTCATAATAAATAAAAAGTCACATCATCATTTTTATTTACGAAAAATATCCATAAAACCTTTTATTGAGATTAACCTAATTAACCTGAACTCCGAAACAAAGCTAACCCAATCGAAACCCTTACTCCACCAATTGAGTACTCGCCGGAGTCTAGAACGAGTCTCGATGTCTCCAGAGATGAAGAAGCATCACATGTAGGAGAGAGAGGGGGGAGAGAGGATTTGGGTGCAATAGGCTCTTGACACACTCGACTGTTAGATTATACTAGCGTAAGTGGGTCGTACCTGTAAGACTATAAAGAAATTTAAAACAAAAAATATAATATGTTTAAAAATAAAATAAAAATATGAATTATTAAAAATAAAGGAACCTCAATAGAAACCCATATGTCTAATTTTTTAAAATTACATTGCTTAATGCACTAGGTTAATAAGTCTTAACGCAATAGAAGGGTATGACGCTAGGGAATTAACTCTATACCTAACCCCAACAGCAACGTGCTTACGGCGGCAGTCCTAATTCCTTTTTCGATTCAAATTTTATATATTTTATGTGAACATCAATATTTTTAATATTTACGTTGTTACATTTTTAATATTTTACAAGTGAAACATACGAATCATTACAATGGAACATTTTAGAATACTAAAGTTGGAATTTAAAGTTATTTTTAAAAAAATCTAAGTTGAACTTTTTGAAAGAAAAATAATTTGTGAGATGTCATTTTGTACGATTAATTGTAAAGAACATCATGGTTCAAACAGATTAAAAAACAAAGTGATGATTTGATAGAAAGATCAATTTGAAATATGAATATCGAATTTTTCATACCGACAAATATCATACACATGGCGGCATAGGTGGCTGGGAGTGGTGTCCACGAGGTCCCAATTGAGGGAGGAGCCTCAGCCGTTCAACTCTTGAGTACGTGTGTATCGCTACAAGTTTGGAGATTACAACATGAGGTTGTTGGTGGGAGAGGGACATCTGTTATCTTGGAAATCAGTTCCTACCCAATTTGAAACACCGATACCTTTTTTCTAAATTCTGCACCGAACAACATCAAAATTTATGCACATAAGAGAACCAAAACTCGTTCTTGTAAGGCTTAAAAAAAAAGAAACTCGTTCGTGTCTCTTCCTCCTCCCTGTCGCCTCGCATCGGCAGTTTTCTAGGAACTGAAGGGAAATGAAGCGGCGGTGGCGACGAACCTTAGGCGGTGCGCATGTGGCAGTCGGAAATGAAGCGGCCGGCTTTAGCGCCGCACAAGGCACAAGCGCGACGTGATTGATGCTTCCACACGGCCGTCGGTGCGCTCATGTCCGAACGATGGCGCATGGGTACCGAAACTGCTGTTCAGCTGTTGGTGTGTGTGCCTACAAAGCCCAGTTACTAAAATGGGCTAAAAATAAAAGTCATTCTTATTTTGAGCCGTGGGCTGGGCTTGTACAAGACTTGGGGAATTTCAACAACTCATCACCAGCGCTTGGGAAAAAGAATGTCTGCGTCCTGTTTCAATACGACGATTATTAGTATTAGGTTCCGACTTCAGAGGCTAGTTGAACGATGCTTGATTAATAAAGCACGATGCTTGATTTGGATGCGTCCCGGTCGCAATGCATAGCTTCCATCCCAAGAGAGAGTTATCCTGACGATGACCCGTTTCTGAGTTGAATTGCGTCCAGACTCGGTCAGCGAGTTAGTTGATGCATAATGTGCTCGACTTAATTGTAGGTAGGGAAAGGGCGCGCGATATCAATGGGAACGATGCTTTCAATAATTGTAGGGCAGATTTTGTTCTCGGGATATCTTCGCAACAAACAAAACAATCAACTGAAATCAAATCACTTACGGACGGTACTCTCGTGACAACACAGTAGGTTATAGTAGTATCTATCTATCCTGAAAGAGAAATACATACGTACTGTAAGCTGTAAGGAAAAATGCGTGACAGGACGCAACGGAATCCACTGGGTAATCCAATTTCTTTCTTTTTTTTTTTGAATAGGGGTAATCCAATTTCAAGGCCCCTGAAAGGCCGAAAGGGAATCCGCTGAAGTACATTTTGTCATTTTACCCCGAACGGATCGTCACAGTTCGGGTACGGCAAGCAATCCAATTCCCAGATGCGCAACTCCTCTATCTTGCAGAACCTGGAGAACGTTGGCAACGATCAACGTCGAGAACGGTAGCTAGCTGCTCTGCTCGTTTCCAGAATTCAGAAAGAAGACAAGAAGAGACGAGTAGGTGCCTACTGCCGAATGACCGGGCACCAAGTTTTCTAGTACTACGCTAGCTATAAATCTAGGAAGCCACATTATATCATTGTTCATCTATCCAGGGCAGTTTTATCATTTCGATGCTAAAGCTTGGAGTTGGAGGAGGTCAGAATCGAACATGGCGTCGTCTCCGCCGTCGTTGCTGCTCTTCTTGCTCCTCCTCGTGCTAGTCGCAACACTACGCTCTTGCAGCGCGGCATTGCCCGGGCACGCCGCGGTCGACCCGACGACCTGCCCTCCGGAGCGGGGGGCGCCGTCGTCGGCGCTGGCTCTGTCCACCAACTACGACGGGCCTGCAGAGTGCCGGCCGCCGCCGCCGCACGTTCCGGTGGCCGTGTTCCCCTACGACGTGGACCCGGTGAAGTTCGCGTTGAACCTGGAGTTCACAGAGGCCGAGTTCTTCCTGCACGCGGCGTTCGGCGTGGGGCTGGACCGGATCGCGCCGGGCTTGGCGATGGGAGGGCCGCCGCCGGTGGGCGCGCGGAAGGCCCGCCTCGACAAGGTGACGTGGCGGGTCGTCGCGGAGTTTGGGCTCCAGGAAGTCGGCCACATCAGGGCCATTGAGAGGACCGTCGGCGCGATCCCTCGGCCGCTGATCGACCTCAGCGCGCACAACTTCGCCAGGGTGATGGACGAGGCGTTCGGGTACCGTCTCGACCCGCCGTTCGACCCGTACATCGACAGCCTCAACTTCCTGCTCGCCTCCTACGTGATCCCTTACCTGGGCATCAACGGCTATGTCGGCACCAACGCCATCATCGACGGCTACGAATCCAAGAAGGTAAACCACTTGGCTTTCCATTCCATTACACATTACAGCAAGCTTAATCGGTTGGCAGGCGGCAGCTCACGCGATCGATGTGCTGGCAGCTCGTCGCCAGTCTGCTGGGCGTGGAGGCGGGGCAGGACGCGGTGTTCCGCTCGCTCCTCTTCGAATGCCTCGGCGAGACCGTGCCGCCGTACCGGAACATCACGGTGGCCGAGTTCACGGACCGGGTGTCCGCGCTGCGCAACCGGCTGGGGCGGTGCGGCGTCAAGGACGAGGGACTCACCGTGCCCAGGGAGCTCGGCGCCGAGGGCGCCATCTGCACCAACGTGCTCTCCGCCGACAGGGACTCGCTCTCCTACCCGCGGACGCCAGAAGAGCTGCTCAGGATCCTGTATCTCACCGGCGACGAGCACGTGCCCGGCGGGTTCTACCCGGAGGGCGCCAACGGGAGGATCGCAAGGGAGCTCCTTGCTAAACCGCATCGCCATAATTAACGAAGCCAATGAAAATTACCATCGTGTCTCAGGATAGTGAACATACTAGTTTGGAATTTCGTTGGCTTACATGTTCGTATAGGGGAGCTGCACCGCTCATGCGTGCACACGCTGACCCATTTGAAATAAGTAGTACAAGGTACGAATGTTACAATTGAATTTGGATCAACTGGTGAATGGTGCCAATAGATATCAATTGAATATGGAACTCTTATTTGCCGCAAAGGAGTTCGAACCCAAACACGTTCCAGTTCAGATAACATTGTAAGCACAGCAAAACATCACCCGCTCCAATTTCTACACATAACGTTGGTTAATCCACTTTTTAAGAGAAAAAAACTCAAGATATTATTCATGAAGGGGGCAACTGTTCAGTGATTCAATTCATAAATAAAGCAACAAGATGCACACAATGAAAAGGATTGAGTCAGTAATTGTAATCTAAGAAACAAGATGCACAATGATTATAGGACGAACCCAACAATAGATATCAAATCTTAGATTTCAAGGTACCAACTTAAGTCACAGCATTGAATTTTAACGGTACATAGACATGAAATCAAAACATGGCTAAGGCAGGATCATAAGAGTCAACTCTTGGTGAACTAAAAGCATGATCTACTGCTTGATCTCAGCCTTCCTCTTCTGCCACAGCCTGTCCAAGGAGCTGTCGGCATCACCCTGTTTACATGTGAAATCAGAACAGATTAATTGAAGGATACCAGAACATAGCATGGATTGCAAATCCAGAATCAAGATGAGCAAATGAATCAAAGGGTGAGCAGAATAGAATGAATTACAGCTAGTATAAAACTGTACTTCTTATGCTAAACCCACATTAGAGGGATTCCTAAACAGATATGCACATTAGGTGAGTTCCTAAAAAATATAGAGGGACAGTGAGTTAAATCAATCTTTATAGGTGAGGGAAGAGTTATAATGGATATATAACTATAAGGATATTCACTATCTAAAATGAGAATGATGTCTGGAATTTTTGAACACAATGCATATGGTTCCATGAGAACAACAATCTTAATATGAACATTTAACATTCAATTAAACTGCATGCAGCAATGAATTTGACAGACTAATCAAAATAAAATAATTAGAACAATGACTGCAAGAATGAGATGATCACCTGAGCACGAACAAACCCAGAGAGAGCAAATGTGGTGAATTGGCCGTTGTACAGCCCATTCTCATCGACGTGCCCAATGTTGATCTGGACAGAGGCATGGTCCTTTGCGGTGATGATCCTGTTGGTGGCAGAGCTGCAAGAAAAATATTGGCAAATGTTTAGCCCACCCTCACATACAATGCATTGACGCACAACTTCACGAATCATTAGTCACTGGAGGAGAAACGTACCACTTCCTGGGGACGTAGAGGTCCACCGTCTTACCCTCCTCGTTCTGCATGGTGGCTGTGGGAACTGACTACAGCAACAGCTACTGCACCACACATAACAAAGCAATCAGACTATATTTTCAGGGAACTGAAGTAATAAATATTGCTAACAACCAGTTCCAGAAAAATAAAGAACACTGCTTGTTACTCATAGCTTCACAAAAAAATACTGAAGTGACGAAATCACGACTCTCAAACGAACCATGCAGGAGTTACTTTCAAGCACAATTATATGCTAGCCCTATCAGATCCGGAACATATGGTCAATCTTCCCGCAAACATCGCGTAGAACTAGTCGCCTGCAGCTATTTCACAAAGGAATATCTCGAGAACCCTAGATAGTAGATGGCTTGAGTTTTAAAAAATATAAACGATGCTACTTGAAATGCTAGAACCCAATACAGATGAATTGCACGAAAGCTAACCCTTGCCAAGCACATCATCAGCGGAACAGCGTAAAAGGCAGAGCTCGTGAAGAGATAGATCGCTAGGGGCACGGAGGAAGACGGGGACACGCACCTTGATCTCCAGAAGGGAAGCGAAGACCCAAGTGAGCTGCGGCGGCGGCGTGAGGGGGTTCGTGATGAGAGAGACCTGGCACGATTTATAGGTGGTAAGAGCTCACAAAAACCCTAGCGTTCAGCTATGGGTCCACCTGCAGCGTCACGATCCTCAGGTTGGGCCATTCCGAGGGCCTTCATAACCTATCAGCAGTGAAGTTAACCAAGCCCAGCATGGAAAACAGCCCACGTAAGGCCCCTCAAGCCATTCCATTCCCTCCTCTCGGCGACCCGGACGGACCCAAACCGAACCGGAGCAGAGCGCGGCGAAAGGCGGCGGGCGGCGGCGGCCATGGAGCTGTCGATGAGCGGCTCCTCTCTGCGGACGTTCGGCCGCTGCGTGACCTGCCTCGCGCGCACCGGCTCCGAGGTCGTCCTACAGGCCCACCCGGCCAAGGTACCCCTCTCGCCCTCTCATTTCCTCGCCTCCTCCCTTTCCTCGGCCGGCGTGTCCGATTCTTTACGAGTTCTCTTCTCGCAGCTGGAGCTGCACACGCTCAACAGCTCGCGGTCGGCATACGCATCGGTCTCCCTTGCGCGGGACTTCTTCGACAACTTCAGCCTCCCCGCCTCCACGACACGGACGCCGTCACCCACGCTGCTCCAGTGCAGCGTCCTCCTCAAGTCCGTGCTCGCCGTCCTCCGCACGCCGCACGCAGCGCTCAACAGCCTCGTGGTGTCCCTCCCCGACCCTGACGCGCCCAAGCTCCAGTTCACTCTCCACTGCCTCAACGGTAATTTGACTGTGAATTTCCTTATAGTTGGCGTGCTTTTCTCCGCGTTTCCCGCCATTTTACCAGTTTTGGCGGTGCTCCTTCAGCTCATCGTCAAAGTGCCTTTTGATTCTGGTCTACCTGAATTTTTTCGAGCCCCATGGCGTGTCGATTGTTTGATCTGAGCTTATGGTTCTCACGAACTCCTCTGTGAAGGTGTGATTAAGACTTACCGAATCGCTTGCAATGCTGAGCCTGAGGCGCAGACGCTGGCGCTCGACCGGGGCAGGTTCCCTAGTCGCCTGGTCATCCGGCCGCGGGAACTTGCACGCCTGCTCTCCAACTTCCAGTCTTCACTGCAGGAGCTCACGATCATTGCTACCGACGCTGCGGTGGGACTGCCAGATGTCGATGGGGACGTTGGGGGCAAGGCTGTTGAGCTCAGGAGCTACATTGACCCAACAAAAGGTGGTTCATGTGTGCCATGGGTTGCACTTATGTTTTCTTTTTCTAGTATTTTTTGTTCGATTGGTTGTGGAGGCAAGGTTTTTTATTTTTTTATTTTATCTGGTTGTGAATTCTACTGTACGGGATTGCAGATGATTGCGACACAAGGTTGCACACACAGTTGTGGATTGATCCTACAGAAGAGTTTGAGGAATATGTACATGCCGGTAATCCAGTGGATGTTACCCTTGGATTGAAAGAACTGAAGGTGATTTACAATCAGTCTTTTTCTCTTTGAATAAGATATAAATGCAAGGACATTGTTCCTTTGCATAGAAGATTATTTTTGTAGGAGTGACAAGGAGTCCTGGAAAACAGACTTTCATCTGTGTTGAAACTTGCATTGGAACTCTTACTATAGCCAATAGAGTGATCTATGATCAGTTTTTTTTTTTTTTGAATGAGTAATAAATGGGAACACCCTGTGCCTTTAATTTCATATAAGATGAGTTTTGTAGAAGCATAAATGAATTCCGGAATAATGTGCTTTAATCTATGTTGACACTTGCATTACACCTATTACTATTCCAATATAATGATAATATGATTAGTATTTTACTCTTGCAATGGAAAAAAATGAGAATACACTGTACCTTTATATCGGTGTAGTAAATTATTTTTGTAATAGCAGCATTGGATGCTGGAAAACATGCATTGTAATTCTTGCTATTTCTGACTGTACATGAAAAAAAATCTTACTATCTCTGACACAAGATAGAAGTTGGTTTTCTAGGTATTTGTTAGCTGTTCATACTTACCAAAAAGATATTGATTGATGGTAAGTGGTATACTCAGATGTTTGGATCCATAATGTTTGCCAATTTTGCCTGTAGTGGACTTATTCAATGGTCAACTGATTTCTCATCACAAATATTCACATATTTTTTGTTTTATTTTCCCCTCAATTTAGGCTTTTTTGACATTTTGTGAAGGATGCGAGTTTGACATTCTCTTATTCTTTGAGAAGGCTGGCGAGTAAGTACTCATAGAGACTGAATTTGGATTTTGTTTGTCAAATGATTCTGGTGAACTCTATTTTCAATTCCAGGCCTGTCATGTTGGTTCCAAGATTCGGATTGGATGATGGGTCAACTTCTGATTTTGATGCTACTCTAATTCTTGCCACTATGACTGTATCACAACTAGTTGACAGCAATGGTGCCCAGCAGCAAACTACTTCTGCACAGAACGTAGAAGAACCAAGAGCTGCTGCTGCTACAACATCACTGGCTCCCGAAAATGTCTCAAACCATACTAAAATATGGTCAGAGCTTTCAGGTGTGTATGTTTATGGTGAAGTTGCATTGTACCATTGGTCGTCAAACAACAGGCATACTTTCCTGTGCTGAACTATGTGCACTACTGTGGTCTGATGGGTACCGAGGCAGGACCATAGGACCTGCAGATCATGATGACCACTTTTGGTAACGCCAACTGCCAATATCAGATCATAGTGCCTTGTTTTAGCCAAACTATGTTATGATTAAAATTTTCTTCCAGCTCTGGATCCTAGCATTATCCTGTTTCTATATCATGAATAAAAGGTAATTAAACATAAACAGCACTTCTTAAGCAGGTACTCCCAAAAGCTTTGAAGCTAACAGGGAAATTCATGCCCAGGAGGAGAGAATGAATCACACATCAATGCTGCCGAATGATATAAATGCTCCCCGCAAGCCACCAGTCGCTGATAGTGCAAACAATACGTATCCTACAAGTCACTACGCTTAATCTTTGCTAATTTGTATTGGATGATATAGTCTGTGCTGCACGATCGTGGAATCTGCACTTTCTATCTGTTATATTTCTTTCTGAATTATTCACTTAGCTAATCAGCATATGTTATCAAGGTAGACCTGGTGCTATTTCATCATTCTGTTGTTAAAAGAATTCATTTTATCTGTTCTCTAAGGAAATCAAAACTGGACATGTTCTTTATTTAAATCATCAGTGTCCCAGGATATGAACCTTTCCTGCCCCATGTTATAAGGATCTAGACAGAACACCACCTATAGGTTAAATGGCTATCGACTGCTTTAGCCAATTAAAATGTTGGATGCCTTTTTTGCAAAATAAAAGTATTATGTGACACCTTTCAGAACAGTGTTGACTTTATGCTTTGTGTAAAATTACAACATGCTAGTGGCATAGCTGAATTATGTATTTTACTTGAAAAAAATGCTAGTATATCGTGTCAATCTGATGAATTATGTCGTACCCGGACAACGTGTAGGAAAATAGTTGCTGAGAAAGCAACATGATGGATCTGAATATCTGAGTTAGTATGCCAGTTAAGATTGCAATCATTTGTATTTGTCTTGATTCAAATGTTCCGTTTGTTTTTAATCATTTGTCAGTATATGTAAGATCTTGTCAGTATATGTAAGATCTTGTGGGCTCTCAGATTTTTCTGCTTTGCGTTTCCTTAATTATCTATCTTTTAGTTTGTACCGAGGGGTGCAGCCTTTGCAGATGGATCACTTGGCAGTACATCCTGGTTAATAATTGGAACAAAACATCTGTTGATCAGATTATTAGTTATTACTAATGCATTTTAATTGCCACTGGACTTACAATTAACTTGTTTTTATATTTTTACAGAAGTCGTCAGTGAGAATACTCGGTCACAGCATCACCCAAGCAATTGGGTAGGTGCTGATGATAATGATGATGACAATGAAGAAGATGAAGAACTTTTGGTCCAAACAACACCTCACTACATGGATTAAGGATAAAGGCTGAATTTGAAATTTGTAAGTAGATATCAGCCTTGCCTTAGTGGATGATTAAAGAATAGTTGAAGACTTTATTTTTGCTCTTAGTTCCGGACTTCTGGTAAGGTGGAAATTAAAATTTCAACTAATTTCAGACTCTTATATCTAAAAATTTTGATTTCTGTTTTCAGTATGAGTTCCCTTTCTTTCATGGTATAGAGAAGAGTTGAAGTTTATTTCTTCTGATTTGCTTAAGTGTTTTTTTTAATTACTTGAAACATGGAAGTACATTTCACATATGAGCCTCGTGCATGGTGAACACGTTAAGGAATAGTAGAAAGCTATCTACATGCTAACAAGTTTAACTCTATTCATTTTTATTTCCATTTCTTTCATGGCATGCTGACTTGCTTAAATGGCCTTCTTTTTTTTAGTTGTGTCTAGGTATCTACTTGTTCATGTGCGCCTCTGCATAAATATACGTGCGTGCGAGCACATGTGCACCTGTGCAGGCTTCCATCATCGCATCACTGCGTAGTGCAGGAACCATGGGTTTTATTGCTGATTCTATTCCCATTTCCCAATATATCTCCGAACATGCAGAATGGCCATCATCACTTGTCAAGCTCTATTATGTATGACAAATTATGGTTGTTTACTGCCGTGCCTGTAGCAATGTGATTAAACAACATGCTGTCTTAGCTTTACCTGGCCTTGGAAGACGGTGAAAGAAACTGAGATCTGGCATGGAAACTGCTTCCTTTTACTAATGTTAATTTTGGTTCATCCAAGCATCCTATATCCTGCCATGTTCATGCACTCGCCTGAATGATATTAGAGTCTGTTGCTACTACTATTTTCCATTTTCTGGGGATCAAGGTAGTTAATCCCTTGTTCTTCGTTTGACCTGATGAAAATGACCATAGTTGTACCATATTACAGTATTTACAGCTGATTAGTCTGAGTCCGATGGTATATAATTTTCAAATGCAGTTTCAGTGGATATGTCCTGCTTGGTCTAAATACTTCTACTAGTTTCTTGGCAAGCTAGATACCATACAACATTTGTAAAGAGTTTTCTTTAGCAATCTTTTATCTCACTGTAGATTACTGCCGCCAGAAGGCATATATTATCATCTCTGTTAATCACATTAGAAGTAGCGTTGTTTTTTTTTTTTTCCCTTTTTGGGCGATCCAACGCGTTGTCTAGATTAACAAATGGGAATCAACCTTCAGCTGGAATCGCGCGCAAGACTGCTAGATGTTTGTGCCATGCCACGCGACCACTCTGATCCCTGTTCTTATGCATTCACGTTACCGTCCTTTATTTATCAGTCCTGCATGATGCTGATGGCGTTTGGCCTCTTGACCCGGATCATTCTGCAGGTATCTCGTTGTCTCCGCAACAATCCTTTTTCTGCCGTTCCCGTTTTCCACCACAGCGGCACACCCTGGAGCTGGAGGTCTGCTTTCAGCTTTCAAGAGCAAGAGCGCGGTTCCTCTGTTCCACAGGACAGTCACTGGCTGCCGCCGCTGCGCGATATCAAGGTTCCACTCTCTCCGCCCATCATGTTCTGGCCACAGCACTGGCAGCTGCTTCTAGTCGCCGCATTCGTCCTCGTGTCGTCCGCAACGCTGGCAGAGGTCAGCAGCCCGTGGCGCATGGCGGCGGAGCCGGAGTTATCCGCGGCGTCCGACGACGAGTCGTGCTGGGGCTCCCGGGAGGAGTGTCCCGTCGTGTACGACGACGACGGCAGCACCGCCGCCGCGGGGCTTGGCCGGCATCAGCAGCCGCAGGAATACCACGTCGCGGCCTCCCTCCTGCCGACGCCGTACTACATCAGCTACAGCGCAATGACGCCGGACTCGGTGCCGTGCTCCGTGCCGGGCTCGTCCTACTACAACTGCCAGCCGGCGGGCGCCGACGGCGCCGACGCCAACCCTTACACCCGCGGCTGCTCCGCTATCACCCAGTGCCGCGGTTAGCTGCACTGCCCCCGGCCCTACGTTTCTCTCTTCTCGTCTAGTCTCTGCTCCATGTGTGGGGGGCCGTTCCTTGCTGTGAAAGAGTACTGTTGATATCTCTCTCGTCTGGCCATGGTGGCGGCCATTCGGCCACATTATTTTATTTGGTTCTGTGTTTACCCTGCTGCTATTCTCGTTTCTCCATGAGTGGAACCAATTAAAGGGGATGAGAAGATTAAACTGGTGGTGTTGTGCCTTTTCATCTGCTCAGCTCCAGTGTTGTGATCCCATACCGTGGCTATCTTCGTATCTGTTAAATGGAGCTTTATTTAGACTTGAAATTTTGTTTGGGAGTCCAACCCCATTTCCATCTATGAACATGCAAATTTTTAGAATTTTTTTAAACTTTTAAACATGTTTTTGAATGGGGTTTCTAACTTTCCATCTAGATGGTGGTTTGCACTAGATATTTACACTCCCCGCAGGGGCGGGGATTTCATAGCTTAGCATAAAGAGAAAATACCCTGTGGAAAATTAGAAAAAGAATCAGTAAATCAGAAAAATTAAATTCCTGCTCTAAATTCAGAAAAACAAAATCATAAATGTGTTTAAAAATTGAGGAAAATTATCTGCACATTCCAAAATCATGCTGCAGAAATCATGCTGTACAAATTCAGAAAAAAATCGAAAATGTGCTTAAAAATTCAGGAAAAATATCTATACATTCCAAAATCATTATGCAGCAGCTAAATCATGCACCAGCGCCACAAATATGCATTTTAAAATCATTCTCCAGCAGTTAATTCATGCATGAGACTAAAAAATGAACGTTCCAAATCAAACTATAGTAGCTAAACCATGAGCCAACGCCATAAGAATACTATCAACTAGTTCACTCCACGCCACTAGCACTACAATTATTTGCACATTCCAAATGTGGTTTACACCATCCACAAAACTCTATTACACAGCTAAATTGAGGAGTGGAATAGCCTGATGGACCCCATTTTACATCTCATCTTCATCAGCTCCCAAGTAGCAGTTGTACTCATATAATCATTTTACCATCTCCTATGCATCAGCTAAATCAAGCCTCCTATGCATCAGCTATGCAGATTCTGAAATGAAGAAGTGGCAATAGAGATTGATTAGACTGATGATCAAAGCAACGGGTTATGCATCATCTAAATCAAGCCTCCTATGCATCAGCTTCCTGAACTGAACCTACTGAAGTGCATGTGAATGAGAACAACCCATTGCATAACAGAACTAGAAAAAGCAATATGTACCTCCAATCCAATACCAAACACGAGAACCTTTGGGGTATGAGCTGTTGCAGAACAGACAATTTTACTCAAACATGTGTATGTCCTGCAATTTGTAAGTAACATCCATCTCAGAAGAGAAGCAAGAACAGAACAACATTTTGGAGTCTTAGAATCTACTAGCAGGAACAAAACCAAGATATTGATGCACTTTATTTCTGCAGACAATTACTATGTGCTGAGCATCGTATCGGTTAAAATGAGTATCAATTACAAACTCAACATTCTAACTTGATCGAACTGACTGCAGTACCTTGGTGCTGCCATGAATTCTTTTGCAACTGTCATAAAACAATTCAACATTGAATAGAATTATACCGGAAAATGAACAATTGTTGACTTGACAAGTTGAGTGTTGAAGCGGAAATCATAGAACGTGCTAGTATTTCTCTCTACTTGTTTGCACTCCAGTAAAAAGGGTTAGACTGAATCACTGAACCTCGATTTTCAGGGGGAAAAAAAAAGAAATTGGGCTAATTTTGCATAGTTTGATACTTTTACAATTGGGCTAATCAGTGAACAAAATCAACACGTTCGAGTCTTAAATATTCAACACACAAGAGTGATAGCAAGAACAATACCTCAGTTCATGGAGTTACTTACAAATTGCAGGACATACACATGGTTACCATACACGCAAAATCTATTGTTTTTGTAAAAAAAAATTGTTCACTCAAATACATGCCATTTGCCAGCCCGTGTTTCAACATATATATTCTCTGCATGAGAAACTTCTTTATATGTGCGGAGGAGTTAGCACATTGTTATTTAGGGAGAGTAGTCAGGCATCGGAGACCTGGAGAGAAGAAAGATTAGGTATCTGGCCCTATGCGTTCATCCTGTACAGAGAGAGCTTACCCTTGCTATCCGGGAGGCGTCGGCGTCGGCGTCGGGAGGCGGAGGCGGAGGCGGAGGAGGAGGTGGGTGCGTCCGGAAGGCAGCAGCATCGGGGAGGCGAGGGCGGAGCCGGAGGAGGAGGAGCCGACGGGCGAGGACGCGGCGGGTGAGTCGGTGGGGACGAGACGCCCGGCCGTCCGAGACGTTTTTTCCACCACGTGAAAACCGGTGGACGCGTGGCTAAATTCGCTCGCGGTGGTGTTCTAAACGGTCGCACCGATTTCCGCGTGGCAGATATCCGCGCGTGAGTCCGCCCCGCCTGCCCCGCCTCAACCTTTTCTCAGAGACCTAAACCCCTTTTTCCTTCATAATCAACCACAGAATCGCTGTTCCCTTCCATCTGATCGAGAAACAAATGGCAACACCAATGACGTCCACTACCCACAGCGTTGCCGTCTTGCTCCTCATCGCCATCCTCTTGTGCCAGTGGCATGTCGCCGCCGCCATCCTCCAGTGCCAATGCAACGGTCATCATATCTCTTCTTGATCCATCTAGATACCGTCGATGTTGAAGTAGCATTGATTCTTTTTTTTACTGTTCGTTTGACGAGTGATTTGTCTGGCGCTGCGTTTCATGCATGCAGGCACGAACGGGTGCCGCGGGCTCGGCGTCAACTACGGCACGGTCGCCGACGACCTGCCATCGGCGGAGCGATCCGTCGAGCTCCTCCGCGCGGCGGGCGCGGGCGCGGTGAAGATCTACGACACTAACCCTACCATCCTGGGTGCGCTCGCGGGGACGGGGATTCCGGTCTCCGTGATGGTGCCGAACGAGGCGATCCCCTCGCTGGCGGCGTCGCAGGCCGCCGCGGACGCGTGGGTCGCGGCCAACGTCGCGCCGCACCACCCGGCGACGCGGGTGGCATACCTGCTCGTCGGCAACGAGGTGCTCTCCAATCACGCCATCGCGGATTCCACGTGGCGGAGCATCGTGCCAGCGATGGCCAACCTCCGCCGCGCCCTCCGCGCGCACGGGCTCGGCAGGGTCAGGCTCGGGACTACGCTCGCCATGGACGCCCTCGCGGCGTCGTACCCGCCGTCGGCCGGCGCGTTCCGCGAGGATATCGCCGACTCCGTCATGCGCCCGCTGCTCCGGTTCCTCAACTCTTCCCGCAGCTACTACTTCGTCGACGCGTACCCCTACTTCGCGTGGGCGGCGAACCGCGAGTCCATCTCGCTGGACTACGCGCTCTTCCAGGGCCCCGCGAGCAACCACTACGTCGACCCGGGCACGGGGCTCACCTACACCAACCTGCTCGACCAAATGCTCGACGCGGTCGTCGCCGCCATGACCAAGCTCGGGTACGGCGGCGTGAAGCTGGCCGTTGCGGAGACCGGGTGGCCGAGCGGCGGCGACGCGGGCGAGGCCGGCGCCAACATCCGCAACGCCGCCATATACAATCGCAATCTCGCCGCCCGGATGTCCCAGAACCCTGGCACGCCCGCTCGCCCAGGGATCAAGATGCCGGTGTTCCTCTTCTCGCTGTACAATGAGAACCAGAAGCCCGGGGCGGGAACCGAGCGCCACTGGGGGCTGTACTACTCGAACGAGACCAAGGTCTACGCGATCGACCTCACCGGCAACCCGCCGGCTGGGACGTACGCGCCGCTCCCGCCCGCGGATGACCAGGATGGCGCGCCGGTGTGGTGCGTGTTGGCTGGCGGCAAGGTGAAGGACGAGAAGGCAGTGGAGGACGCCGTGACGTATGCCTGCCAGCAGGGGAGTGGGACGTGCAACGCCATCCAGGACGGCGGCGCATGCCACGAACCCAACACGCTCGAGGCGCACGCGAGCTACGCGTTCAATGCCTACTGGCAGCAGTTCAGGGCGGCTGGGGGCACCTGCTTCTTCAATGGCCTCGCGGAGACCACCACCAAAGATCCAAGTGAGTCGATCTAATTAAGCTCTTCTTTTGCTTAAAATTGGATTAACAAGTACGCAGTAATAGACTTGTAGTGCCTATATTTTAAATACAATTAATTAATTGGATTTGTCATGGTTTATTGATGAATTCTGTTAGCATTGCTGTAAATAGCAAAATTATTGGTCAAAGGACGAACAGTCTCAGCTTACTTCCATGTTGCAGTGGATATCTGCCATGTTCTAGTAATCTACATGGTCACAGTGAGCATCTCATGCGTGAAATTTTCCTCAAACAATTCGCTTTTTGGCAAACAGCACAGCTTTGTTTCAGTTGCCCATCCGCATTCAGTAGAAGCTTATATACTGTAGTAGGAGGAGAAAGAAGTCATTCGTATTTCTCTCATGTGTCAGTCCCATTCATATTTCTCCCCTGAGGATCAAATTATTCATTGTCTATTGTTTTAGCCAGAGACATGCAATTCACTTTATGCGTTTCGGTGTCATTTATGTTTTGTATGCAAAACAACAACAACAACAAAAAAGTCCCCTTGATCTGTCCTTACACTATTATCATTTTTTTTTTCAGGCCATGAATCATGCAAATTCACCAGCTCCCTGGACTAGCTGCGAAGGAGGACAGAAATGGATTGGATTAGCGAGTAACAAGGCCATCGCATGGATGCCCTTATATTTCTTTTAAATTTAGTACTGTATCGAGTAGCAAGCTAAGCATCACCGTACGTGCTTTTGTGTCATGCTCTCAGTTTAGTTGTACGCTTGATTTTTTTTTCTTTGGGCCAAGTTTTTCCTATAGAGGTATAAACAACAAATCCCATTTCCTTTTTTTTTTCTGTCCCTGCTCGAAATCTTTCATTGCACCCAGGGACGTGCAAATGTTTGTTGTCGTCGGACCAGGCAACTAGTCAGTGTAGTTCGCTCCGCAACCATCGGTGAAGCTAAGAGCCTGTTTGGCATGGCTCTGCTCCAAAACTCCATGGCAGAGCTAGCTGGAGCCAGCCAAACACCTCAAATCCAAAACTCTCCGGAGCGGCAGCTCCATGTGGATCAGGTGGAGCTCCAGTTCATTTTAGTGGAGTACCTCTTTTTCAGCTCCAGGGGCAGTGGAGTTGTATAGAGTCGTGGAGTTGAAGAAAAATTACCCACCAATGCCACTCGTTACATAAAAAACGTTTCGTTTCTATTCCTCCCCCCCCCCACCCCGATCCCTCTCTCTTCTCCCGTAGCTTCTTCTATCGTAACGCACAGCTCCAACCCTAGCCGCGCACGGTGAAGGGAGCCGCCGCGCCCGGCCAGAGAAGGGCGCCGCCGCGCCCGCTCGTCAACGCAGCCGCCAGCCCAGCGCCCTTCCCGCCCGGCGCCCTGCCCGCCCATCCCTGGAGGTCCTCGTCGCGCCGCCCTGCAGGGACGTCCTACCCGGCCGGCGCCCAGCCCACCCAGCGACGTCGACGCCTCCGACCGTCCCTCCGCCCAGCACCCTGCGCCCCTGCCCGTAGAGCCTGCGCCTCTCTGCTCCATTGACGAAGGTGAGATTTGAGCACAAGAGAAAGCCAATTTTGTTTCATTACTGCATCTACTAACTGGTAAATCACGGTACTGTGCGAATTTGTTTTCATCATCCGTTCATATTACAGTGACTTTGTACCAATTGCTTATGTTTGTTTGGTCATCTACTGAAATCATGGTACGAATTGTTTCTGTGAGCCAAGTGACTTGAGCCTCAATTAGCCTCTCAGAGTACTGTCTTCATGGCTACCTATGTACTGAATTGTGTCTTTTGAATTCAGCAACTAGTGGATTTATTTTTTTTCCAATATGTGTGTACTGATGTGATAACTTACTCAATTATCCTTATGTTCATATGGTCTTGTGAGATGTATTAGATGCCAGAAATTGATTGGAATGTTGAGACCACTCGGGTGCTTTGCCAATTGTTTGCCGAACAAGTTGCTAGAGGGAATCGTCCAAACACTCATTTGAACTCAGTAGGCTATGCTGAGGTTGAAAAAGGTTTGAAAGATAGATTAGGTATTGTGGCTACAAAGCAACAAATCAAAAATAAATGGGACAAGCTGAAAGAAGACTTCAAGGCATGGAAGAAATTATTGTTGAGGCAGACAGGGACAGGTTGGTGCCCTGTAAAAGGCACAATTGTCATGGATGAAGAGTGGTGGAAGAAAGCTAGAGCTGTAAGTGGTTGACTTTACTTATGTTTTACGTATGTGTGAAAATTTGAACTCTTGGTTCTTATACTGCTTTATATGGTGGAGTAGGATATTCCAGGTTGTGGTAAATTCAAGAAAATGGGCCTCCAAAATGTTGATGAACTTGAGCGGTGTTTTGGTGACATTACTAGTTTTGGGATGGATCACTGGAATCCTCATATGGCCACTGGTTCATCTATTGGTGGCACTCAAACAAATCCAACTCAAGAGGAAGAAGTCGGTAGAGAGACACAAGATGACGAAGCTGGTGGTCGGTACCATGACACTAATGAGTTTGAACAAGTGTCTCCTACCAACCCAAATGGCAAAAGGCCACTAAGGCCGGTTGATGATAAAGGAAAAAAACCTAAGACAGCAACAGCTGTACTAATCCAAGAGGCAGTGTCAAGTCTCGCCACTTCAGCCAACTCATATGCGTCCAATAAAAAGGGAATGTACACTATTGCAGAAGTGATGGATCAGGTTGTTGTTGTGGTGCCAACTATGGAAGCAATGAACATTTCATTGCTTCTGAACTGTTTGTGAAAAAAGAGCAGAGGGAAATGTTCATGACACTGCCTACTGAAAATAGGAAAGAATGGCTTACTAGGAAGTACAATGCCAAATATGGGAATTAGCTATGTTCATGGCTAAAGTGCCTTCCTTTGTATACTAGTTTTTTTCTCTTCTGAGAGTACTGTGTGACTGTTGTCATAGCTATGTTCATGTTGTCATTTCTTTCTACTTATTATCCAATGTGTGACTGTTATGACTCTTTTCATTAAGGATGAATCAATGGGTTCATGTTGTCATTTCTTTCTACTTATTATATCCAATGTATTGTTGTTGGTCCTCATAATTGTTGTCTGCTGTTTATAATGATAAGTAAAGTATTCTCTTGCAACTCATGTTTTGAATTCTTTTGTACAGATGCCTGACATTGAGAGTGATGCATCTAGTGATGCTTCTAGTGATTCTTCTAGTGATGATGGTGCTGCATTCTTTGATATAATCACCACAGCTGCTAAGCTTGCAGATATATATTGTGATTTGTACTTGTACAAGGCAGATCCAAGGGTGTCAATTCTAAGTGGAATGGGCTGGTTGCAAGAAATAATGAGTACTCCAGGGGAATGCCACAATATGCTGCGGATGAACAATGAAACCTTTCTTGATCTTCATGATGTACTGGTTGAGAGGTATGGTTTACACCCATCCAAACATATGAACACATATGAGATGCTTGCAATATTTCTATTCATATGTGGTGGCTGTGAATCAAATAGAAAGGGTCAAAATAGGTTCAAACACTCCGGAGAAACTATTAGTAGAAAGTTTCATGAGGTGCTAGAATCTGTGATCAATATGGCTGAACACTATTTGAGACCCACAGATCGAAACTTTCGCACTACTCACAAAAGGATCACTAATGATAGAATAGCATATCCTCACTTTAAAAATTGCATTGGTGCTCTTGATGGAACCCATGTTCGTGTGTCTCTCTCACCGGAAGAGTTAGTGCGGTACATTGGAAAGACGGGGATTGCAACTCAAAATGTGCTTGCTGTGGTAGATTTTGACTTGAGATTTACATATGTTTCTGCTGGACAACAGGGATCTTATCATGATACAAGTGTTTTGTATCATGCCATAGAGAAAGACAAAATGAACTTTCCACATCCTCCATTAGGTACAATCACTTTTTCTACTAACTTCAATATTCTTCATTTTCCTTAATTCTTCTATAAATTGTCATTTCTAATCACAGTACAATGATCATGTAGGTAAGTACTATGTTGTTGATGCCGGTTACCCTAACCGTCCAGGATACCTAGCTCCATATAAGGGTGAAAGGTACCACTTACCGGAATGGCATAGAGGTATGGAACCTAATACCCCCAAAGAGAAATTCAATCGGGTACATGCACGTGTGCGTAATCATGTTGAGAGAGCATTTGGCATATGGAAAAATAAATGGCCAATCCTTTACAAAATGCCTGGTTATTCAATGCTCACACAAAAGAAGATTGTTGCTGCTACCATGGTTATCCACAACTTCATTCGTGAGCATTCATGTGTCGATGCGGATTTTGCTAATTATGATAGGGATCCTGACTTTGTGGCTACAATCCCTGATAGATATAACAAGTATATTGTGCCACAAAGTGCCTCCGATGAGTCAACTTCCGAAGAAAGTGTTCTTACGATGGATGCTTTTCGTGATTCTATGGCTACAGCTATTTCGCTTGCGTGGAATGCATGAAACATTCATGTACTAGTTGGACGATAAACTCTGTTCGAACCATGATCTTTATTTTTGTATGCAACTTCTTTATTTTTGTAAGGAGCTGCATTATCTCGAGTGATGGAATGGAATAATTATGTCTGCAATGTATTGTCGAGAGGTTATTATGTACTTCATATTTTATTCATTTCAATCACAACATAATGTTTTCATCATTTTTTATATCCAAATAGTGAGCGCATGTATCAAAGTAATATCGTAGGCTCAACTTGGAAACGCGATGGCGCATTTGTAAAAAGAATTCATTTTCCTGTAATTCTTACAATTGAAAATTTATTAATATATCCTTTAAAATACATAATACTAACCAAGGGCATCTATGTCTTTTCATTCTTAAAATCAACCTCCCTGGAGCTGTACTCAAACTTCTAGCCAAACACCCTGAAAAACTGCTCCAGCTCCACTGCGTCACTGCTCCACCTGGAGTTTTGGAGCAGAGCTGCTCTCAAGTGGAGCAGAGCCATGCCAAACAGGCTCTAAGTGGCCAGAGAAAAATTGAAATAAGAGCGATTAGTTTCTTTTTTCATATGCTAGGATTAATGGTATGAAAAAAGATACTTCCAACAAACCAGTAGAGTATGTACGCAACTTGTCACCTTTTTTTTTTTAAGTTACGCAACGTGTCACGTTTCGCTCAACGAACTTTTAGATAAGAAAATTCAATCCAATGTGATGATATCTCCTGTGTTACTCAGGATGAAGCAGTTTATCCCAGGCAGGATTTCAAATTTCATATCTCAAAACCTTTCGGACGGTGCTGGTTGCCAGTTTCCCGTCCGGCTAATCTCTAGCGCTGATTTTGAATTTGAACTTGGGTTGCCAATTGCCATCTGATTACCACCCAAGACGCCAGGGAAAAGCGAAGAAGGCGTCTCATCACCGGGTCAGATTTACTACACGTGCTGGTGGACTGTAATTTTCGTTATCACAAAGGTAACAAGTACTACTACCTCCAACGTTTATCATACTGCGCCAAATCACACACGATTTGAATCACAAATTTTACAAGCAACTCAGGGACGAAAATGCCACGCTTGATTCGACAACATTTTTTAATTATTATTTTAGTTTTCTGCCAAAGAAACATTTTGTAGAATTAGAAGACTGAGCACCAGATTTTTTTATATATTTTCTGAAAAAAGTTGAGCATCACAGACAGTCTCTTTTTATGCGAGAATGTCTCATATACTTAATTGGATCAATGTAAATTAATTAAACTCCATGTCTAATGTTTGTAAGTGAGTTTTGTTCTAGATTAAGTAATAGAACAATTGGTAAATATAAAATTAATATATTATTCTTATGAGTCATAAGTGCAAGGAATCTATTATTGACCGAAAGTATAAGTCTAAATTAATTCAAAAAAGAAAGCAGCACTAGGGAAAATTGCTAGCAATTGACAACAGTGTTTCTTATAGCGAGTGTGTTGAGCACAAATGACACTAATTGTTGTTGCTATACCTGTTGTAGTATTTGTTGATTCTGTACTTATTCAAAATCTGTTGTTGTTACACATGTTGCAGTTGTTGGTTCCGTTGCACATGTTGTACTAATTGGTATATTGCACCTGTTGGAACTGTTGCTGTTACTGCACCTATTGTAATTGTTGGTGTTGTACGAATTACAGCAACTGGTTTTGTTGCACCTGTTACAGCTGTTGTTGGACCTGTTGTAGTGCATATTGTTCTTGTACTTGTTGTAATATTTGTTATTACATTAGCTGTTGTAGTATTTGTTGTTGGAATATCATGTGTGATCATGACTGTTGCTGAATGATCATTGACAAAGCTGGTGATATGCTCGCAGCTACAATGGATTGTACTGGGTATATAAATTGTTGATCTCTAGAGCTATCGATAGAGGGGAGTATTTTTGAAAGGTAAATACGGAAGTGGGACTCATCGAAATGGCGAGGAACACAAACAGGGCAAGTATCTTGGTTGTCATCGCTTCTGATATTGTACTAGTGTGTTTTGATTTCTCGGGTGGCCACTTAGGTTTGATTTTATATGATTGATTGATTAATGATTCACTTAATACCTATTCATACACATGGGACATAAAAAACTCCAATAATACTTTGGATTTTTGCTAAGCTAACTAGATAGAATGATAGAGATTGACATGATAATAAATTAATCCAGATATAAACTGTGTTGGAAAGTTTTGTAGGACGATGATATGGGTTTGAGTCAACTTTGACTTTTTACATGGACATGACATTCAGTCAATTTTGACCTTTTTTCTTATCTCTACTACTATTAGTTTGGGTTAGATCATCTGTGCGCTCTGCTTAATCCGCCGCGGCATGTCAAAGTATAAAACCTGCCACGACATAAAAAACGGAAGAGAAAAAAACGGATAAACAAATTGCCATGGATATCCTGTCCCCCGTTTGGTCTTGTAGCCCAACACACCTACGACAGCCTCAGCGAAAAGTAGAAAGAGAAAGAGAAAAAAATACAAAATACTATACATTGATGAAGTAAAACGGCAGGTATCACAGGACACGAACACCTTTGCACATCGATGAAGAACCGCGGGTGGGGGGGGGGGGGGGGGGGGGGGGGGGGGGAGGGGGGCGTCCGGCCGAGGGGAGGACGACCTAGAGCGGCGACCTTGTCCGGCGACCTGCACTGTTGAGTTTGCACCTCCAATCTCTTCACCGGCGATGGATGCTGAGGAACGGAGTCGAGTTGATACGTTGAACCGTCCGCGTTGGAGATGTCAGGTTGTATAATATTAGTACTGACGATAGATTTCCTCAGAATCACAAACTTTTGTTTAATTTTTTATTTCTCTACTACTTATTATTTTTGTAATGGTCGTCCGTGCATCCACCGTGCGGAATAAGACTTTGCCGTAGCTGGGTCGAACTCATCTTCGTTGGACTCTTCGCCGCGCTCCTCCCTCAAACCCGCGCCGATGACGATGGCGAGTACCCGCGCCGCATCGCCGTCGGAGCCACGACTCGCGCTACTGCCGAGGTCACGGATGCCACCGTCCGTCAAGGGGCCGCCGTAGCCGAGCTGCTCTGCCTGCGCCGCCGCCGCTCCGCCTCCAAGACACTCAATGCCACCGTTCCGCTCCGCCGTTGTCCGCCGAGGGGCTCTCGAGGAACCGGACGCCGCTGTTCGCCGAGTGGCTGCCGTCGCGGAGCTGCTCCGCCTGCGCCGCTGCGGCCCCGCCTCCAAGACACCGAGGAGCCGCGCCGTCCGAACATTGGGTGACGAGGGGAAGGCAAAGCATATATGCCGGCCAACCACCGGTGCACCTCCACTCTCGATCTTGTGATTTGCAGACCTGAGCCCTCATTAGGCTTGTTTTGCATCAGATTTGGGGCAGGAGTCTGGGGAGGGCAAGGGTTCGTCGTCGGTGCTGGCACCCGCGGACTAGACAGCAGCGGCGAGACCGAGGGACGAGGAAAGGCTAAGGTCTAGATCTCCCTCTGGCATGCGTGTGTCGGCGCAGGTCCCTGCTCATGTATCGATCTGTTCTTTTTTGTGGTTGCGGCAGCTATTTCCTGGTGGTAGGCTACGAGCTCCAGAGGATGCTGAGGCACCCAAGGCAGCTGCCATTAGCGGCGTGGCAGGGACGCTGCCTGTCACGGCTGGTCTGCAGTGGCTGACCGGCGCCATGGACAAGCTTGAGGCAGGTGCAGTCCAATGTGGCAAGTGGAAATCAGCGCTGATCCCTTATTGTTTCAAAGGAAAAATAATAGAGGTAACACTGGATTATCTTACCCCAAAGGCCCGAACAACATAGAAAAATCTACAATAAGCAGCTAGCACCAAAATATTTTCAAGTGCTTTGATCAAGTACTCTTGATATATTTCAGTTCCTAAAGAGTAAGTATTGTGTTTTGTTAGCTGCTTCTGATTTCCTTTTTGACTGCAAGATGCATACTTAAGTATAATTGATCATATAATAAAAATGTAATAGTTGTTGTCTAGACAGTAAAAGTGATCTTATTGTGACTTGTGTGTTATTGCGAGCGTTTCTTGTGTGTGATGCGCCGAGAAAAAAATAATCAGATAGTAAGTGGCTATATTGCAAGGTATCTTTGATCATACCCTGTACATATTATCTTATCAAGATAATAAATGAAAAGAAGTCTATGACATTCATCTATCTTGGTAATATGAATGTTTGAGTTGACAAGTTTTCTTTTCTTTTTGCATGTTAATTTACCATGTCAAAGCCTAGCGAAAGTTATGATGCTCATATGACAAATGGAAATGTTACGATGCTCAGCGAAAAGGTAGGGACATTTTCAGGTAATGATTAGTCTTTTTGGAGAACAGTTGGACTGTCTGAGCTTTAGAACCTGTTTGGGGAAAAATTTTAATTTTACCCAAAAAAGATCATGTTTTTACAAGTACTTGTAGGTCTATTGTTTAATCTTGGTAATGACCTGAAGGAGGATGCAATGCTATGGGAGACCTGAGAGTATGTAGGATGTGATTGAGTAAGTGAACAACAATTGACATGAGCTGTACGAGAATACAATGCTTAGTACATTTGAGGGTATGAAGGATGGCATCAAGCAAGTGATAAATAAATAATTTAATCCAGTAATATTGTCATCTCCCTGTTGCCTTTTGCGGATGGTTTTATTTGTCATATGAGCATCGATTCAGATAGGGAAGGATGATGGTCGTAAATGTAAAAGAAGTTATATTATTATATTTGCTTCTTAGTCAAGACGAATGGAGTGTTTCAGTTCTGAACAGGTATCAAATTGTAATATCTTTTGTTTTAATATAGAATGTGTGCATCGGTGCATGCTGGGATGCAAATGAAATTACCACACATAATTATTGTACCGATGTTATACATCTTTTGTATTATATGTTTGGTAAATACCTTTTCATTAGATCTTGGTTTACTCATAGCAACCCATGATACTCGCCTATAAACCTAATGTATATATAATAGATAAAACACTTACGCGAAGAAGGTTCCTAATCGACAAACTAACATACGATGGAAATGCAAGTAAATCAATTATACCTACGGACATAAAAAATTATCTTAATCGAATCAAAGAACAATTTGCTTGATAGATATAAAAAAGTGTACTCCTATATTATATTTAATATGTTCATAAATTTATTTTATTTTATTTTTATATAAATTATGAAATGAAGGATGTGCTTTTTTTAGATGTAAAAAAATTAAAAAACAACCCGTAGCAACGCACGGGCATGTTACTAGTAATATAATATATCTGAAATGTAGTATGCTTGAGAGAATTAATATTATTACTTATGTAAGAGGAATTATTACGAGTGTAATTTTATTTGTAACAAGATACATTTGCACCAGTGATATTAATTTTGTGAGCAAATAAAATACTCCCTCCTTTTTTATTTGTGTGTCGTTCCCGACCGCTTCGATTAAATTAAGGAAACAAAAAACCTGCCTCCCCGTCGTCAGCTCCCCAGCTTCCAGCATCCTGGCGTCCGGCCTCATCTCCCTAGTGCCCGAGGTCCCCGGCGCCCGGCCTCCCCAGCTCTCTACCTCCCTTCCACTGCACGGCCCCTCCTCTGCCTCTCCACAACGATGACGCCTCCCCAGCGCCTGGCCACCCCATCGCAACGCTGCCTCGCCGTCGGAATCGCGGCCCTCGCCGAGTCTGCCAAATCCTCAAGAATTGAGATGGCCGTGAAGGTGCCGACGCTGGTGCACCGTTCCGCAGCAAAAGAAAGTCAGCATTTGGAGCGAATGCATTGGCGACTCACGTCGCCGGTTTGGATGGAGTGGCGAACAGCGCGGCAGCGGTAGTGGCAGTGGGGAGGGAGGTCAACTTTGTAGGTGCCAGCAACGTCACAAACTCGACATCCTCATGCACATGGGCACCATCATCTTCGCCATCCTTTAGGTTGGTGAACCCTCATCTCTCTCGCTCACCACATGTTCGACATATTGCCAAAGTCACCTCCTCGTGTGTATTTAGTGCTGATGCTGCTGTTGGACCATGTGTTGATGCTGCTGTTAGACCACGTGTGTATTCTTCAAATAACCTTTTTTTTGTGTATGACTGTTTGCCATAGCCGAAAAATTCATGTTATGGTTGTCAGAACTCTTGAAACAATTTTAGAAACATGTCGAGTTGATTTGGGTGCCTCCAGCTCACATTTTAAAAGTGCACATCCATTTATATGGCATTGCACATTAATGATCTCACCTTTCTTGACAGTTTTATTTCCTTCCCCTGCATTGCAATTGATGCTTATAAGTTCCTTGCATTAGAGTTTTGCACAAACAATGTTTTTACTGCATTGAAGAATGAGGATCAATGGTCATCGTACATGGCCTGAAAAAAAACACTTCAGAATTGAGAGTTTCAGAAACAAAGACAGTTAAGAATTCAATGTTCTGAAAAAATGCAGTACTAGTAATATACAAGCATATTAAGTTCTAGAATAATGAAAGGATTAATGTTTTGTTAGTTTCTTTACTTAGTTCTGCGTCGAATAAGTGTATGGCTCTTAATTTTCATACGATAATGAATGTTAATGTTTCTTTATCTTTGGATAATAACACAATTGCCGGTGTTTGTTACCGCTGGCTAGTGATTATCATGGGATGCACGTTTTTAGGACCGAATGGTTCGTAAGAGGATACAAGGATTTATACTGGTTTAGGCAATCGTGCCCTACGTCCAGTCTTGAGCTGCTCGTGTTACTTGCGCTGTTTGTAGCAGGGGATTACAAACGGGCAAGAGAGGGGCGGTATCCCAGGTTTCTAAGTGAATGAAGGTGCGTGGTTCAGCGTTTTTCCTCTCCTCCCTTGCAAAATCCCAGTCTTCCCCTTTTATACTGTAAGGGGTGAGACATGGGATGCGTGGTTGTGGCCATACGCTCAAAGTCAAGCTCGCCGACACTCCCTGGGCTCCGGGGTTGTTGCTGTGGATGGTGTCATCAGTATGGCAGCGCCCCTCCGATCGGGAGTGTCCGTCAATATGGAGTGTCCCATCCGTCTGGGGGGATGACTTTCGACGGGGGACGGTGGAGCGGCGTCGGTCGTCATCGTCCTTGCACCCGTCGTTGTTACTCACGAATGTCCCATCCCAGTAGAGGAGTGGGCTTGGTCACGTGTTGTCGGAACAGTGACAGTTCTTCGGCCGGTGTGCGTCGTGCGCACTTACTCCCCCACTTGCTTGAGTAGTCCTTATCCTCACCTATGCATGGACGTGGGAGTTACAGGTATTTATTGCCCAACCGCCACCGTCCTGCATATCCGTGGCGTGGTAGGCGGTTCGTCCGGCCCTGGGGTCGGGCGAGGTGGCGCCTCGTGCGGTCTCCCGACCCCGACGCGGTGAGGTCGAGCGTATCGGTCGAGTTGTGGAAAATCCGACCCCTATTCGAGGAGGTTGGGCGAGGCGGAGTTCGTCCGTGGACCCGAGCCTCCGAGTGTCTCTATGGCACAGGGGTCGGGCGAGGTGGAGATTGTTTCGCCTCCTTCGTGCTGTTAAGACCGTTGGTCGTTAATGCTGATCGCTTCTGGTATCGACCTTCGTCAGTAGCCCCCGAGTGAGGTCTGACCCCTGCGCAAAGGGGTCAGGCGTCGCTCAAATCGGAAGGGGAAGGTTTATTTCGCGAGCATAAGCTTGCTTTCTGCCTCATTGAGCCGACGTGTCCTGTGATCCCGTATTGGATCTCTTTCTGCAATTCTGTCCCCCGAGACCTCCGCTCGTTGCGGTGGTCCGTCCGAGGGCACGGTTCGACTTGTGTCGTCCTTCCTGCGTGTCCGTTCGTCGGTCGAGGAGGTTAATCTGTACCACGCTTTACCCCGGGGGCCGAAGCATGGCGCTCGTCGAGCTGATAGCGGGTCAGTTCAAGTGAAGCCCCGGGGCCCTTCGGGGAGGCCCCGATGGACAAGCTGGTGGTCGACTCCAATCTTCTCAGTTGCCGTCCTATTTGGTACCCGGAAGCCGTTCGATAGGCTCCGAGGGCTCGCTGCCTTTCTGTTGTGAAATACCCAGGGGTCGGTACGAACCGCGACTTAAACGCTGATCATGATGCCCTTGGCGCTCGGGCGTCAGGGTACTGGCCGCTAGCGGGCCCATCTCTTTCCACCCCTCAATCTGTTTTCGCTCTGAGCGACTGTCGAACTCGTTCGCTGGGCCAGCCTTGTAACTCTTTGGGCCATCGGGACGTATTTCAGCCCATATCCTTACCTACCTATATTAATTCGGGGCAGAGGCGCCTGCTGTGACAGGACGTGCCGTAGTGTTGGTCTTCGGGCCGTGTGGGCGCAGGTGCGTCTGTTCGCGCCGATCGAGGCGGTCGCGTGGGCTTTGTTCGCATCGATTAGGGGGAAAGCGCCCTGCGGGCGAGAGGATATACAATCGTACCTCGCGTCCTCGTTCGCCTTCACCCATTAGTTTGTCGCTTCGCCTTCTCGCTCGTGCTTCTTGTGCTTTTCTGCCCCCAAGTCCTCCTTTGCTCGCCCTCCACCTCCGCGGGTCCTCGTACTCGTGCGTTCTTCATTCCCTGAAATGGCGAGCTGGTGGAAGTTTGATGTGCGGGGCGTGCGCCTGGATGGCCTGGTGAAGCGCGGTCTTCTCCGCGCACGGACGGAGGCGGGGGAGTGGCTGCTCCCCGGTGAGGAGATGGCTCCGGCGCTGGCGGACGGCTACGTCGTGTCGGTCGTGCACTTTCACGAGCGCGGACTTGGCGTCCCCGCGCACCGCTTCTTACAGGGCTGCTCCACTACTACGGCTTGGAGCTTCAGCATCTGAACTCCAACGGGATCCAGCACATCGCCGTCTTCGTGGCGTTGTGCGAGGGGTTCCTGAGGATCGACCCCCACTTCGAGCTCTGGAAGTACTTCTTCGACGTTTCCTTCCAGACGAAGGACGGGGGCCTGCTTCCATCGGGTGCGCAAGCATCCACCTTCGCGGCGAGCGCGCCTAGGCGTACATCCCGTTGCGGCTGAAGACCTCCAACAGAGGCATGGGCAATGGTTCTACCTAAAGAATGATGCCGTCGGCCCTCTGCCGGAGTTCACGGGGCGTGTCTTCGAAGCGGCGCCAGAGGTCTGGAAGTGGGGGCCATGGAGAAGAAGGGAGGAGGTTGGCCGACCTCCTGGGCGCGATCGGGACCCTGAGGGCCCGAGGAGTGCGTGGAGCCGGAGTTGTCGCGGCGTTCCATGCCCGACGGGTGCTGCCACTCATGGCACGCCCGCTCCGGCTATGTTAGATGGGGCACGGCTCAGAGTTTTTCGGATCGGCGATGTCCCTTGAGCCCCTCTCCGATTCGGAGTTGAGGCAACACTTGAGGGACACCCTCGCGCCCGAGGATGCCGATGCTCCGCTTGACGGGCATCTTGCGATGCGCCCCGGAGCCGGGAGCATCCAACTGGTAAGTTACCGCACCCTTCCCCTGTGACTTCTCTTTGTTGGCCTTGTCGTTGATTCGGGTTGCTTTTTTGGATTTGGCAGCCGAATCTTGCTTTCCGGCCTTCCCTCGCCCCTATCCCGGAGGATGCGGACACGAGGGCGGTGAACCGCCTCGCGCCCGAGGAGCAAAAGAGGAAGAAGGGCGCCTTGGCGGTGAAGAAAGCGAAGAGGCTTCGAGAGCGGCTGCACCAGGGTCAACGCCATCAGGGGTCCGATGAGGAGGACGATGACGTGGTGGAAATCCCCCGCCCTAGTCAAGAAGGGCAGGGATCGAGCGAGCCGCGCCCGCAGACGTTGGACAAGGCCGGAGCCTCGGAGGTCGGAGGCGGTGTTGAGCTCCTCCTTGTCCGACCCCTCCGCGCGGCCAGCCCCGGAAGAGGGGTTGCCGGTACCATCGAAGGTGCTGGCATCTGATCCGTTGGGGCTAACGCGGTCGGGTCCGCCGACTGCCGAGCCCTTGGGTCGGGTGGAGACGCCGAGGCCCGCCTTGGGCGAGAAGCGACCGTGCCCCGTAGAGGAGCAAGCGGGGCCGACTCCGAAGCGACGCCGTCCCACGGTCAGAGGGTAAGTACGTGGTGCCCCTAGTCTTTCCTCTTTTCCTGGTTTCACTCATTGTCTTGTTTTTGTGCAGGGTCGGGGGGCAGGTGACTGCGCTGCAGACGGCACCGAGGAAGGCCCTGACACGCCGGAGGACTGAGGGCGCTTCAAATGCGGGCAACAGCGGTGCGTCAGAGCCCCTACGCTCGTCGGGGGTGGAGTCCTGGTCGGTAGCGGGGCAGCCCCAGAAGCAGGCGGCGACGGTGGAGGAGCCAGAGATTGTGCTGGTGGAGCCGGAGACCGTCCTGGTCGGGCCCCTAGCACAGGCGGGCGCGGCAACGGCCGTCCCGCCGGAGATGTCGACGGAGGCGGTGGAGGAGGCTCCGGTGGTCGTGCCAGAGCTGGTCATTTTTGGGTCTTCGGCGGAGGCGGTGGAGGAGGACTTGGCAGCAATCATCCCAGTGGAGGCGCCACGAATGGCGGTCCCTGGGACATCGGGGAGCGACGCCGGCGATGATTCGGCGGGCGTGGCGACGTCGACGGCTCTCCCGATCGAAGGATCGGTGCCCGAGGACACCTCGGAGCCGGAGTCCATGGAGCAGGTCCAAGGGGAAATGCTGTCCGCGGTGTTTGTCTTGGACTCCGCCGTGGCCTCACTGCAGGGCCGCCTTGCGGCGGGCTATCAAGCGCACGGGCGGTCAAGGAGCAGTTCGCTGCTGCTCATGGTGCGGCGGCAGACGCCCTCGCCCGGGAACAGGCGCGCTGGGCCGTCTCTAGGAAGCAGAGGGTCGGCTCCTCGTCGTGCTCGAGGAGTCGCACGAGCGAGGGGGGAGCTTGAGGCACTGCGCCGGGTCCGCGACGACGTCACCGTGCTGGCAGTGGAGAGGACCAGGCAGGTGGATGCGGCGAGGGTGACCCTCGCTCGTCTTAGGTCGGCACTCCAGGAGGAGACGAAGGCCAGGGAGGACGCCGAGGGGGTGATGGCCAACCTGGCAGCGGAGCTGACCCGGAGCCGTGCCGCGGTCGAGAGGCTCCAGGGGGAGGTGACAAGTACGCCGCGTTCTTTGTTTCTGCTTTCTTCTTCCTTGGTAGTGCAAGATGATCCAGCTTATCGCGGACTAACCATTATGTGATTCGTGTAGCGCTCACCGAGAGGCTGGCGGCGGGCACGAAGGAGCTATCGGAACTCCAAAGCGACTTCAAGTGGGAAGCCAAGGAGCACGACATGCTGCGGGTCGCCGTCGGGGTGGCGCTTTCTGACCTCGGGGTCGCGCCAGAGGTGGGGTCCCGCGTGATCGAGTGACGATGCGGGGGACATGAGGCGCGAGGGAGCTCAATGGCAGCGGACGTGCTGCGCTGCGGCGTGCTCCGAGCTTTCGCGATCGTGCGGTCGCATTATTCCGACATCGCGCTGGAGCTGATGAGCAAGGGGTTCGTGTTCGGCTACTCCGACGCCGAGCTGGATGACATCGAGGGAGAGGTGGCTCCCCTGACGCAGGCCCTGGCTGCAAGGATAGAGGAGGAGGATGGCCCCCCGCCCCAGTAGATAAAGTAGGTAGATTAGTTTGTATGCAGGATGGCCGAGGCTGAAGTGCCCGGAGCTTTTGAGAATCAAAAGAACAATTCAAATGCTTTTGGCCATCAAGGCGCGCTCGTAAAAATGGTTATTACGAATTAATGAAAGCGTTCATCCCCCTTCTCCTTTGTTTGTAAAGCCCGAGAATCGCCAGCCACGGATAGGGTCGGCGTTCGGCCTTGCTGGTGAGTGTCGTTACCGTAGCCCCCAGAGGCTATACGTACTTTGCAGTCCGACCAACTCGACTTCATACTTTCCTCATCTATGACCTTTTCTTCTCGGGTTCTAAACGCTGGATGGGGGGCCGAGGCCTAGGCAAGCATAAGTTATAGATAAGATCGGCATTTGGTCTTGCCGGTGAGCGTCGTGGCCATAGCCTCTGAGGGCTGTAGAAGTTTCGCGGTCCGACCGGTTTGACCTCATACTTTTCCTATCTTCCACTTATTCTTTCACATAGATTTGGCAAATGAACAGTAGATAGCATGGGTCAGGACGCTCACGCGATGCGCGCACCCTGCAAGTATAGCCCCCGAGCGAGGTCCAACTCCCGTGCAGTAGGGGTCGGGCGTCGCTTGTTTCGGGGGGTGCGATCAATAAATCGACTACGAGTTCAGGGGTGAAAGGGACGTAGCTGTTCGATGTTCTAGGCGCTGGCGATCTCTTGTCCATCCGCAGTCTGCAGCTTATAAGTGCCGGGTCAGAGGATCTTCGAGACAATGTAGGGACCTTCCCATGGCGGTGACAGCTTGTGACGGTCCTTGTTACTCCTGGCATGACATTGAACGCTCTTTCCTGCATATTCCGGCTGTGGTATCGACGTAGCGCCTGCTGGTACTTTGCCGATTGAAGAAGCGCCATGTCTCGTGCCTCGTCGAGTTGATCCATCGCATCCTCGAGGGACGTCTGGTTCCCTTCGTTGTCGTACGCCTTAACCCTCGGCACGCCGTAGTCGAGGTCTGTCGGTAGGACAGCTTCAGAGCCGTATACCATGAAGAAGGGGGTGAACCCTGTCGCCCGGCTAGGGGTCGTTCGTAGGCTCCAAATCACTGCAGGGAGCTTAGCTGCCACCGACTGCTGAATTGTTTCAGTTAATTGTGGATCCGGGGCTTTAGTCCTTGGAGGATCATGTCGTTTGCGCGCTCGACCTGCCCGTTTGTGCGGGGTGCGCCACGGCTGCCCAATCCACTCAGATGTGGTAGTCGTCACAGAACTTGAGGAACCGTTTCCTCGTGAACTGCGTACAATTGTCCGTGATGATGGAGTTTGGTACACCAAAGCGGTGGATAATATCGAGGAAGAATTCAGCCGTTTCTTCTGGTCGGATCCTCACAACTGGTCAGGCCTCGTCCCACTTGGTAAACTTGTCGACCGCCACCAACAAGTGGGTGTAGCCCCCGGTTGCTTTCTTTAGAGGTCCGACCAGGTCTAATCCCCAGACCGCAAATGGCCACGTGACGAGGATGGTCTGCAGTGCTTGCGCCGGCACGTGAGTCTGCCGGACGTAGAACTGGCAGCCCTCGTAGGTGCGCACAATCTGCGTGGCATCGTTGACCGCCGTTGGCCAGTAGAATCCCTGCCGGAACGCGTTTCCCATAAGGGTCTTGTGCACGACATGATGACCACAGACCCCACCATGGATGTCTCGCAGTAGCTGTTTTCCCTGTTCGATCGGGATGCAGTGCTGCAGGATCTTGGTGAGACTTTTCTTGTAGAGCTCTCCATCAATGATGACAAAGGATTTGGCATGACGGGCGATGAGCCGAGGGTCCGTCTTGTCCGCGGGGAGTTCTCCTTTGAGGAGGCAGTCGAGGTACGGCGTCCTCCAATCGGTTGGAGGATCTGCCCCCTACGTGGGCACTCCATCAATCTCCATGACGCTAGGGTCTGGAGGGTTTGAAGCTGGTCCGACCCCCTTTCCCGGGTGTGACCCGGTATCGGCCCCTTTTGGGTCTTTGAGCCGGACCGACGGTTGACTCTGGTCGTGGACGAAGACCCCAGGCGGGATCTGCTCTCGTCCGGCCGCCATCTTTGCTAAGGAGTTAGCCTCTTCGTTCAGCCGCCTTGGGATATGCTTGAGCTCGAGACCATGGAACTTGTGCTCTAGTTTGCGAACTTCCTGGTAGTATGCATCCATGGTGTCATTGCGGCAGCTGGACTCCTTCATGACTTGCCGACGATGAGTTGGGACTCACCCCGAATCTCAAGTCGTCGAATCCCTAGCTCGTCGGTGATTTTGAGCCCATTGATGAGCGCCTCGTATTCGGCCATGTTGTTGGAAGCAGGAAACAGCAAGCGGACTGTGTACTTCATATGCACCCCCAAGGGGGAGACAAAGACCAGTCTGACCCCTGCTCCCTTGCGCATCAGCAGGCCGTCGAAGTATAACACCCAGCACTCTTGGTCGACTGGGGCCGTAGGTAGCTGGATTTCGGTCCATTCGGCCACGAAATCGACCAATATCTAGGACTTGATCGCCGTTCGGGGGGCGTACTTAATCCCTTCGCCTATCAACTCGAGCGCCCACTTTGCAACCTTCCCGTTGCGTCGCGGTTCTCCACGACCTCGCACAGGGGGAAGGAGCTGGCCACAGTCACTGGATGTGACTCGAAGTAGTGTCGGAGCTTTTTTTTGGCGATGATGACGTCATAAAGGATCTTCCGTATCTGAAGATATCGGGTCTACGTGTCAAACAATACCTCACTCACATAGTAAACCGGACGCTGGACCCTGAGGGTGTGACCTTCCTCCCTATATTCTACAACCAAGGTGGCGTTGACGACCTGGGTCATCGCGGTGATGTAGAGAAGGAGTGGCTCTTCAGGGGTCGGGGGCATCAGGATCGACGGCTTCATCAGGATAGCTTTTATCCTCTTCAGGAGCTGGTAGAGGGGATGTACACGCTCTCCGAGGCGTGAGATGAAACGGCTCAATGCCGCCAAGCACCCGGTCACACGTTGTACTCCCTTCAAGTTCTGGATTGGGCCCATCCGATTGATGGCCATGATTTTCTCCAGGTTGGCTTCGATGCCACGCTTGGAGATGACGAATCCGAGCAGCATCCCCCTCGGGACCCCGAGAACGCATTTCTCGGGGTTGAGCTTGATGTCGTTTGCTCGGAGCTTGGTGAAGGTCCGTTCCAAGTCAGTCACGAGCTGGTCGGTCTTCTTGGACTTGACTACGATGTCGTCCACATACGCTTCAATAATGTCTCCGATGAGCTTGTGTCACACCCGGTTTCATGAAAATAAACCGAGTTCAAGTGTGCCCAGGAATTTTATCACACGAGAGACAGATATAAAGTAGTACAAAGTATTCCACGTCTTTATTACATAGTTCGAGTCAAAAATACAAAAATGCCTCACAAAGGCTAAATGCGACAGCGGACGGAGCTAGCGGACGAAGGCCCCACAACGCCACAGCAGTCGAACGGGGGAAGCGCCTGCCTAGGAAGAAGAGTCTCCACCGAAGAAGCCTGCCTCGGGTGCATCCTCTGAACAGCAAAAATCGTGTATGGCAAGGGTGAGTACAATTTATTTGCATAAATTATACTCCGCGAGTGTAGGAAAATATGACATGAATGGCTCAACAAAGAGGAAGGCTTACATAAGTTTAAGCAAGAAGCAACCTATGTCTAATTCATATTTTAGCAACCTATTACTAGGTGAATATATCTATGTGTACACCGATGCACATTGATAAGTTACCCACTTGCCAACCATGAGGCTACCCTGCCTCAAACCAAGTCACAGGCTACCCGCCCGCACCTTAGTGCTATATACCCATCAATACTATCCCAGACCTGTGTACCCCACCAGATCCCAACCAAACCATGCTATCCATTATGGAAGTGTCCATGCTGCTCATGACCGTGAGCACGGCTATCTAGACAGTTTAAAACTCTGCAGAGGTGCACAACTGTACCCACAAGTCGGTGATTTCGTCACCCGTCAGTGACTATGTCTCCGTGTTACCCCACACTTCCTAAGGTGTGAAGCCAAGAGACCACCGCATAATCTTTCAAAAGTGACTCCTAGGCCACCTGCAATCCCGCTAAGGTTTCGCTGGCGTAGAAACTTCCTGTTTCCACGGCAACCCCCTCTTGCGCCATGGGTACTGTAGGTTACCCACCTACACATCCCCTAGTTCTAGACTACCTGTCCGAACCCTTCCCTTGATTGCAGTGGTACAAAGAAATCAACAAACTACTTAATCAAGTTTTCCATATTCAACTTGTGATTTTTGCTGTTGTCATGGTTACGCATTCCATAAAGCGGTAAAAGTGATCCCGAACAGGAACCACCACAATCCCCTACTGGATACTACACAGAACCCCTGTGTAAACCCACATCATCATCCATAACCACCTGTCGGGACCTCCTATGCCATGTTGCTAACGATTACCATCCCATGGTGATTCTTAGTTAAAGTTGAGCATTAATCAAAATTAACAATAAGATACATTATTTAATCATCCCAAATTATAGCAACACTAAGCATGAACTACCCAATAATAATACCCAACCACAGGCGACAAGTTAAATCAGGAAGGACATGACAATAGGATTCATATTAATTTGCATGCATTAAAATGACAGATAGAAAGAATAGGCGCATTATGGTCAAGGACACTTGCCTGGCTCTCCTGTCTGGTAAAAGTACTGCGGTGGAAAAGGTGGCGGAGGGAAATATTGCTGCTGGTCAAACGACGGCTGCAGGAAGTAGACCTGCGGAGGTGGCAGCTGCTGAATGTACTGCCCAAACTCCTGGTCTTGGAAATTCAACTGGTCGGACTGTCCTTCTACCGCCGGAACAATACATCAAACAAGGCCACAGTCAATAATTAAGAAAAACAGTACATCAAACAGGTACAAAATAGTAAACAAACAATTCTAATAGATTCTACTCGAAATGGTGAGAACGTGGCCGCGAGAACCGCTAAAAACGGAGCTATGAATCAAAAGTTACGACCTTCTAAAGCTAAGGGGGTTAAATCTGCTAAAACAGAGCTACCAGGGACCTATTCGTAATTACAGAAAACTAAAACTAACCTTACAAACAGTACTGACGGACTATTCTATATATACCGCTAACAATAGGGACCTAACTGTAAAATATACACGACTGGAATGATTTTCTGATTTTACTGAATAATTTTTATATTGTAAACTTCGTGAGCCGGGTCTACGGTACAGTAACAAGCACGGTCCACGGGTCAGTGGACGCGGCTCATAGCGCGGCGCGTGGGGATTGAATCCCTGCCGTCGGATGTGGATCCGACGGCGCGCGGCGGTCGAAGCGGCGCGGTCCTATTGCCAGCCGCCGGATCTAGATCCGACGGTGCGCGCGCGGGGCGACAGCGTGACAGCGGCGGGGCGGCGGCGAGCGGCGGCGCCATGGCCGGTGAGGGGAGCGGCGCACGCGATCTAGCGCTAGGGTTCATGATTCTCAACGCCGGCTGCACTAAAAGCTAGAGCGGGAGACGGGGGTCCTCACCGAGGGCTTCTCGACGGCGATCGGCCGACGGAGGCGACGGGCGACGAGCGGCAGCGGCGTCGGAAGTTCGGCGGGGTCGTGGCGGCGCTACCGAAGGCTTCTCAGCTCGATCCGAGGCTCGACGGGAGAGGCTCGGTGGCGAGAAGGTCGGCACGAGGTCGGTGGTCGCCGGGGATGACCGACGGTGACGGTCGACGACGGCGCGCGATGGCGGGGATTCGGCGGCGGCGTGCGACGGTTGTGGTGCTCGCGAGGCAGCGTCGATGTGGAGGAAAAGCAAGAGGGAGAAGCGGGGATCCCGTTTAATGGGGTAGGGGGACCTAATGGTACGCGTTACGGCGGCGAGCGTTACGGGAGTCGTACGGTGCGCGGCGGAGAAGAGGAACAGCGGGCGGGGCGGGCGCGTGCAAGCACGGCCGAGCGGCGCGGGCGAGCGGCGCGACGCGCTGGGCCGACGCGCGGAGCTGGGCTAGGCCGAGCGGGACTGGGCCGAGCGGGCGGCAGGCCGGCTGGGCCGAGCGGCGCGCTGGCGCGGGGCTGGGGGACTGGGCTGGCTGGCTGGCTGGCTGGCCCAGTAAAGTGAAAATCTTGATTTATTTGCTATTAGTTAGATTAATTCCTTTTAACTAAATCACTTAAATAAATTAATCAAGCCGCACTCAACAAATCAATAAAAATCTAATGCAACCTATCCAGCATGAATGCACAATCACCTTAATATTCTATAGCAATTTAAATTATTTAGAAAATAATCTTTTGCAATTAAAAATAAAATGGGTCACACCGCTATGTCTAAACAAGATTTTATTAAACTTCTAAATCCTGGAATTAGGGTGTTACAGCTCGTCGAAACATCTGATCATGCACCGCTGATATGTTGTGTCTGCATTTTTTAGCTCGAACGACATCGCGACATAGTAGTACGAGCTGAACGGTGTGATGAAGGCTGTCGCAGGTTGGTTGGACTCCTTCATGGGGATTTGATGGTATCCGGAATATGCATCAAGAAAACAGAGAGTTTCGCACCCGAAGGTTGAGTCGATGATCTCGTCTATGCGCGGCAAAGGAAACAGATCCTTTGGACACGGTTTGTTTAAACTGGTATAATCAACACACATTCTCCAATTCCCATTCTTTTTTCATACAAGAACAGGATTGGCTAACCACTCGGGGTGATACACCTCCTTGATGAAGCCGACCGCCAGCAATTTGGCGATTTCCTCTCCGATTGCCCTGCGTTTTTCTTCGTCGAAGCGGCGCAGTCGTTGCTTCACCGGTCGGGACCCCGGCTTGATATGCAAGGAGTGCTCGGCGACTTCCCTCGGGATGTCGGGCATGTCTGAGGGTTTCCATGTGAAGATGTCGATGTTCAAGCGGAGGAAGTCAACGAGCGCGCTTTCCTATTTGGGGAAGAGGGAGGTCCCGATCTTTGCCACCTTTTCCTTGGCATTGTCGGGGTCGAGCCGGATCTCCTTGACCTCCTCGGTGGGCTCAAAGGACCCTGTGCTGCGGGTGGAGTCGGGCGCTTCCTTAGTAACTTGCTTCTGTAGACGCAATGGTTGCGGAGGCGAGTTCGCCCCCCTCCGTTTTGCACTGGTAGGCATGCTGGAAAACACCGACAGTGATCACCCCCATCGGCCTCGGCATCTTGAGCTTCAGGTAGGTGTAGTTGGGGACGGTCATGAACTTCGCGTAACATGGTCGCCCCAAGATGGCATGATAGGACCCGTGGAAGCCAACCACCTCCAACATGAGTCTGTTCAGAAGTTGGCTGGAGTCCCGAACGTGACAAGCAAATCAATTTGCCCGAGGAAAACAACTTGTTTCCCAGGGACGATGCCGTGGAAGGGCGCTCCGGTGGGTCGGGTGAGCGACCGGCCGATACCCATGGCGTCGAGTGTCTCCACGTAGAGGATGTGGAGGCCGCTGCCTCCATCCATGAGCACCTTGGTGAGGCGTTTCTTGCCGATGATGGGGTCTACCACCTGCGGGTATCGGCCAGGCCATGGGACATGCCTGGGGTGGTCGGATCGATCGAACGTGATTGGTGCCTCTGACCATCGAAGGAACGTCGGCGTCACGGGCTCGGCCGTGAACACCTCGTGGCGCTCGAGCTTCGCGCGGCGCTTACTCCCGTGCACTTTCGATCCGGCGAAGATCATGAGGCACCCGTCAGTTTCCGGGAAACCATCGTTGCCGTTGCGGGCGTCGTCGCCGTCGTTAGCGCCGCCGGGGGCCTGTCTGGGCTTACCTTTCGGCTTACGCTTCTTGGCCTCCTGGGTCAGGAACCGCTTCATGAGCGAGCAGTCCTTGTAGAGGTGCTTCACGGGATATTCGTGGTTGGGACACGGTCCGTTCCACTTCTTTTCGAAGTGATCCGACGTGTCCGCTGCTAGTGCCTTGGCACTTTTTCGGTCAGCGGCCGTGACCATCCGTTCGTCGGATGAGCGCTGTCGGTTCTTCTTCTTCTTGTTGGGACGGTCGGAGGGGCCCTCGCCGGCGGCCTCGTCCCGCTTGCCTTTGGTTTCCAGGGAGCGATCGAAGATCGCACCCACTGCTTCTTCACCAGAAGCGTGGCTGGTCGTGATGTCTAGGAGCTCCTTGGCTGTTCGCGGGCTCTTGCGCCCCAGTTTGTGAACCAGGTTGCGGCAAGTGGTCTCGGGCAGGAACGCTCTGATGATGTCGGCGTCGCCTACGTCCGACAGGTAGTTGCATTGCCGGGAGAAGCGTTGGACGTACTCCCGGAGTGTCTCTCTCGGTTTCTGCCGGCAGGTCCCAGGGGTTGCTTGGGCGCGCGTAGCTCCCCTGGAAGTTTCCCACGAAGACCTCCCTTAAGTCGGACCAGCTCGCGATCCGATCTACAGGAAGGTGTTCGAGCCATGCCCTGGCCGAGTCGGCCAGGTAGAGAGGCAGGTTGCAGATGATGAAGTAATCATCGTCCGCGCCCCCAGCTCGGCAGGCGAGGTGGTAGTCCTCGAGCCAGAGACTCGGGTTGGTTTCCCTGTGTACTTCGGTACGTTAGTTGGAGGCCGGAAGCATCATGGAAACGCCGTGCCCCGAATGTGAGAACTAAAGACCCGCGGTCCCGAGACGTCCGGGCTCGGGGTCCTGTCCTCACCTCATCGTGGCGCCCACCTCGACGTGGGTGGCGGGCTCGACCCGCCCCGGAACCGTACTCCGGTTGGCGCTATCGCGCCTCCAGGGTGGTGCGAGCGTCACGGTTTGCCCCCAGGCGATTGCGGACGAACGCCCTTGACGCTCCGTTCGTCCTAGAGGGTGTCTGCTGGACAGACACGTTCTGGGCGCGCGGTTCGCGAAGCCGCAACTGTGAGCTCTCCGCCTGCTGCGCCGTCGCGCGCTCTAGCAGTGTCTCAACTTCGTGTTGAGTGTGTCGAGCCTCACACGTGGCGGGCTTAGGGAGCCCCCAGAGCAATGCTGCCGCCGCGGCGAGGTTTTGGCTGGCCCGCGCTTCGCGGGTACCCGTCGCCTTCCTCGGCGATCCGCTGGCGCATGTTGCGTGCCGCGGAGCGAGCACGTCCTCCAGCCCCGCATCGAGCGAGCTCGCGGTCAATCTCCACTGCTCTTGCTCCAATTGTCGTTTAGCCTCTCGGAGCTCCTCCCTCCGCGCTTGTAACTGCTAATGCAGTACGTCGTAGGAAGGAGTTCTGCTTCCCGCGACCGTGGGGGTCATGGGGCGGTCGTTCTCCGGGTTAGGGAGGTCCTCCAAATGCGCCATGAGGCATTCGCGAGAAGGATTATGACTCCCCTCGTTGTGTTCCGCACCGGAATGTCTGTTTGCCTCATCGAGAAGGTCAAAGAAAGATTCCGACGCATATCCTGCCAACCCTACGAACTCGATGTCCGCGGTGCACAGGCCTTTCCGTGACGACACGCGGGACGTCACGTGTTCGCAGGCGCTGGTCTGGCTTGGCGAAAGGGTTGCGTGCGGGCCCTCGCGGGAGGGCTTCGGGGAGCATGATCCTTTGCCGAGCAGTTGCGCTTCTCCGTCCGCTGATGCGGACGACGTGCAACGGGAATCAGGAGCGACGATTGGCGGAGTCGGTGCATCGACCAGCGCCAAGTTGCCCTCCGGTGTGTCAACGAAGCTGGGGCTCCCAAAACACATGATCGTGCCGGGAGCCCATCCGTTCGTGTGGTTGGCCATCCGAACTTGAGTGGGTGATTGTCAAAAACTCACAAGAGCTCCCCTACCTGGCGCGTCAACTGTCGATGTTTGTTACCACCGGCTAGTGATTATCGTGGGATGCGCGCTTTTAGGATCGGATGGTTCGTAAGAGGATATAAGGATTTATACTGGTTCAGGCAATCGTGCTCTACGTCCAGTCTCGAGCTGCTCGTGTTACTTGCGCTGTTTGTAGCAGGGGATTACAAACGGGCGAGAGAGGGGCGGTATCCCAGGTCTCTAGGTGAATAAAGGTGCGTGGTTCAACGTTTTTCCTCTCCTCCCTTGCGAAATCCTAGTCTTCCCCTTTTATACTGCAAGGAGTGAGACGTGGGACGTGGTGGTCGTGAGAGAGAGAGAGAGAGAGAGACTATGGAGTGGTGGTTGTGGCCGTACGCTCTAAGTCAAGCTCGCCGGCGCTCCCTGGGCTCCGGGATTGTTGCTGTGGATGGCATCATCGGTGTGGCGGCGCCCCTCCGATCGGGAGTGTCCGTCAATCTGCTGTGTCCCATCTGTATGGGGGGATGACTTTGGCGGGGTCGGCAGAGTGGCGTCGGTCGTCATCGTCCTCGCGCCCGTCGGGTTGTTACTCACGAATGTCCCATCCCAGTAGGGAAGTGGGCTTGGTCATGTGTCGTCGGAACAGTGACAGTCCTTCGGTCGGTGTGCGTCGTGCGCATTTACTTCCTCACTTGCTTGAGTAGTCATTATCCTCACCTGTCCATGGACGTGGGAGTTACAGGTATTTATTGTCTAACCGCCACCGTCCTGCCTATCCGTGGCGTGGTAGGCGGTTCGTCCCGACCTCAGGTCGGGCGAGGCGGAGCCTCGTGCGGTCTCTCGACCCCGACGCGGTGAGGTCGAGCGCATCGGTCGAGTTGTGGGTAATCCGACCCCTATTCGGGGAGGTCGGGCGAGACGGAGATCGTCCGTGGACCCGAGCCTCCGAGTGTCTCTATGGCACAGGGGTGGGGCGAGGCGGAGATTGTTTCGCCTCCTTCATGCTGTTAAGACCGCGGGTCATTAATGCTGATCGCCTCTAGTATTGACCTTCAACAACAATCTTAAATGTTTGAATGCCACATTCCTAATTAAATGTTTTGTTAATTCATCATATTGTAACAGGGTGGTGCAAGGAGCGCCAAGTCGTAAGAGAAAATCACCTTGTTCAGACATTATCATGTTCCAATCTCCATTGAGTAGAATGAATGCAGTTCAGAAAAATTCATTACTGAAAGGCTTGCAACATAAAAATCATTGAATTACAAAATTCTCACCGAAGGCACCCGAATAGAAATTTCATTGAATTGAAGGTCCAAAAACATTTCTTAAAATCATCTCATTCAATAGCTATGCTGTTGTCTACAATGTAAAGTGGGCAGAAAAATAATCTCCCAATCCGTTACCAAATGCAGAATGTAAACTGACAATTTTTAGTCAGAATTTCATAGCACTTACAACCTGGACCAGAATTTCATCATTTCAGCAACAAAAATAAATTACATGAACTTTTATTCGTTCAGTTTTGTAATTGTCTGCTGCACCGAAGCAGCATCGTAGTTGAGCTGTAATGGCAAAAGTCCTTGTCTTTCCAACATTTCTTTTCGGATGTGTGGGATGTTGTAATTGTTTCCACCATCCAGCTTCATTATTTCACTCATACAGCCATGCAGGGTTAAAAAAATACGATTGGCTTTTGATGGTGAATAATCTTCAAATGTTGTATTAACTGCCGCTACGAGTTCTTAGGTATTTTTAGCACCACTTTTGTACTGGATAGATTGTATAGAGTTGAAGAAACCAAGATCTAAGATGTTTAGGTCTGGAGAATTTGGTGGCTGTGATATGAGTCTCCTATCGAATTCACCTAGTTTGGCAGCTTCACAGAACAATGTATCATTGCAAGCTACATGGGATGGTGCATTGTCTTGCTGTATATATATAGGCTTATTGATGTATTCTCTCGGCCACTTATCACGAATAGCTGGCAGCACCTTATCAATTAAGAATTCCCGGTTCACTTTCTTGTTAATTGAGCCAATAGGCTTCATCTCGATTGTCCCTGCAACTCGATTTTTACTCGATCTCTTAGCAGCTTTATTAACCACAAATGAAAAGCATCCTATTTTCCATTAAAGGTACAGTTTCCTTGAGAATCAAACCTGGGACGTGAAAAGGCACACAAGACCGTCAGCTTGGGAATAAAATTCTTATTCTTGCAAGTTCTTGCTGGTTCATCTGGAGCCTTATAGTACTTTTGCACCCTTCGGGTAAGATTGAACCACTTTTCATCAATGAAGACATAATCAAAGAGTCCTTTAAAGAAAGGATTATGGGGTAAACTTCTGGGATCCAACGTGGATACACACCACTTGAGACGCTTCTTTTTATTCTCGTTTGACAGGAATGGCTATAAGGAGTTTGAAATGTGCATGATTTTACCTTCTCGCTTCATTCAATGCAGCTTGCTTTTACTGACCCCGAGCTCCTTGGACACATCTTCAAGAGTGGTGCGGCTCAAAATAGGTAGCGCACGAAGCTTTGAAAGGTCAACTTCCTTCTTCTTTCGGCCACATTTAGATCTTTTGTTTGAAAGATTAACAACTTCTCCTCTATCTATGCATTCTTTCCCATCATGTCATATACGCTGCAATGTGCGGACATTCAAAGAGAATTTTGCAGCAACTTCTCCAACCTCATGTCCCTCCAGCTCCCCATTCATTGATCTTGCCAGGAGGGTTTCAAAAGCAGTGTTTCGTATGTGAAGAGGGATTTCTTTTCTGTCTGCTCTTCTTTGTTGCATTCAATTGAGTTGTTGAAGTACTCATTTCCTCTTGTATTTCTGCACTTGCTTCTATTTTACTCTTGCTTCTATTTCTGTACTCGCTTCTGGTTCTACATTTAAATCAATGTTCAATCTTTCTCCGGAAGGTGACAAATTCAGATTAATTTCCAAGAAAGGGGACCTTCTCTGTAGATATGGACTCTTTTTACTTCTTTGACAATGTTGTACTACCCTGTAGGAACACATTCACATAGGTTAATAGTAATAAAAGTCATGGAGCTTGACGTCTAGAAAAGAGCAAATACAAAAAAAAGGGGGATTTATTTTGCCAACCTAGGAGAATGTGTATATGATGTTCCTGCCTTTGGAGAAAGCATCATTTTGAACCGAGAACATTACCCTCTCATGATATATCAAGTAAATGGAACTACCAGAACGGCCAAATTTATTTTGGATCTGTACTCATTAATTATAACTTGTTTATACAACTAATATAATGGTGCTTGGCTGCACAACTTATTGATATTATGTTCGTGACTGAACTTAAGCAAAGCAGACAAGGAAGCATTCCCTTGTTCTCGTGTCAAAGCAAGATGAACATCTTCAGACCATACTGCTACCTACAATCTCCAATGAGCTTCTAATCTTTTCCTTCTGTCGGTAGTATCATGAGTGCAAGTAAAGTGAAAATTAGAACAGGCTTGTTAGATTCACTAGTTGGGGCAGTACGATCTGGACCGAAAGGTTCAAGCTTGCTGGATTAAGGCCAACGAAGATCTAGCAAGGTTAAGTCAAAACCACAAAGCTCCTTGTTGCTTGGCTGTTCAGCAAACCTGAAATAGGCACAGCACAAAATAGTTTCAGTTCTTAATCCTGTTCCTGAATGTACCACCATCACACTGCAGATATAGGCATATACTCCGTGAACTAAACCTTGTTGCCTTATTTGAAGAAATTGCAGGAATTAGTACCGAGATTGCAAGCATCGATTTTGATTCAGTCCCACGGTGACCAAGTAAAGGGGAAGGGGAGGTGGTGGCTCACCTCGCGCTGGGCATGCGGCAAGGCAATACTTGACGAGGAGAGGCCGCGGCAGTCATCCGGCCAGCGGCATCGACGAAGGAGCTGCCGCGCTTCATCCAACATGCCACCACGGACCGCCACATGGCCGCGAGCAGCAGCTCTAGATCTTGCTCGTCCTCGCCATGGCCGCGAGGAGAGCAGCAGCTCCAGAGCATGGCCACGTGGCGGCGGGCCCAACGCCATCGCTCCTCCTTGTCGACCCTGTTCGCGCCTCACTGTAGGCACTCACCAGGTGGCGGTGATAAAGATGAAGATGTTGTTTGAACTCTGGGTTTCGGACAGCTTTTTCTACTAGCGACGACAGCTAAAAAACACTTCGTGTTTCTTATAGCGGCGACAGACGAATAAAATCAGAGGAAGTATATTAGTTAGGTCGTTGCAACGAAATTTGACAAGAAAATGTCAATTTTCCTATTGTGAGAAAGTTCTCGGCAGATCCCACACGCGCGCGATTGGGCTCGTGGGCTCTCTCTCTCTCCGTTGTATGGCCCATCGAAACAACTACCACCAAAGCCCACGGCAAATGGCACCACTCCGCTCACACCCCCTCGACCAGTTATCCACACGGTTGCGTCTCGCTCCCCGGAGCTCGCAGGCGGCGGCAGTCAAGCACCACTACCATGGCCTCTGCCTCCGCTTTTCCCTCCCTCCGCCTCCCCACCCCGTCCCCTTCCCCCTCTGCTTCTTCCCCTTCGTTCGCGCTGCCCCTGCTCCGGCAGGCGCGTGGCGCAGTGCTCGTGGCACGGGCTGCTGCTGGGCCGGCGGGCTCTTCATCGCCGCTCTTCAACCCCAGGGGAGACCCGTTTCTGTCCACGCTTGCTGCCGCCTCCCCGGAGCAGCTGGCGGCCGCAGCTGGTGGCGAGCGCCGCGGCGAGGACCACCTGCCGTTCCTTGAGGTCTTCCAGAACGCCAAACTCATGGCATCTCCTGCGCAGGTGAGGGACCTCATGATTAGCGTGCTCGAATGGGCGGAGCGTGGGTTATAGAGCTAATTCTGTATGATGTGATGCTCTTGTCAGCAAAGTTGGGAAACCGTAACAGACTATATCTTGTCGCTTATCTCTAAGTGCTGACCGTAACTGATCGAATAACATAAATATATCAGCTGTGAAAGTGTGAATTAATGTTTCTATTTGTAGTTTTGATTTTCTTTTTATTTATTTCTCGAATGATTGAGGTGCACATACTCGCCTTGATCTTAGCTTATGAATTTCTAGCATTTTTTGAAGTACACTCTAGTACTCTACCTGACAATTTCTACTTGTCTTTTCTAACTATAAGGTGGAGCGTTCAAGCACTTCTTACAGTGAACACAGACCTAGAAGGCCTCCTCCTGATTTGCCATCGTTGCTTCTTCATGGACGTATTGTTTACATTGGCATGCCGGTATGATTCTATGTAAAAAAAAAATCATGGTTCCTTATGAACGTTAGTTTTCTGTAGAAAAATGTTCTTTAGTTTGATCATTGTGTGAATTGTCTCGATTCTACATTTATGGAAAACCCCAAAATGAATCTTATCTTCCTATTTGTATAACAAATTCTATTTTATATATTTAATAATTTTTCCCCCATAGAAAACTGTAACAAAATTTCCTTGGTATTTAAGACAATGGTGTATTTATACCTTGCAGTCTTACTATAACGATGCCTTCTATATGTTTGCTATTTTTTTTAATAGCTGTAACCACATGATATTCTCCCTTTTGCATTCGTAGTTGGTGCCAGCAGTTACGGAGCTTGTGGTTGCTCAGTTGATGTATCTTGAATGGATGAACAGCAAAGAACCTGTTTATATATACATAAATTCGACAGGGACAGCCCGTGATGATGGTGAACCTGTAAGCAATCTTGTTCCATTGATGACATGCAGTCCATTTTTCCATAACATTGTGATTAAGGATGTACTCTAGTCAGTATTATTTATCATGTCAGGCTAAATGGTTGCGCTAGCATCAGGTCACTAGTATGACACCATTAGTCCAATTGTTCTGTTTTCCTCCCTGTACTATCAGGTTGGCATGGAGAGTGAAGGTTTTGCCATCTACGATGCAATGATGCGAATGAAAACTGAGGTGCTGTATTTTTATGCTTACCTTCTGCAGCTCCGTAACTCAATATAAATCTTGTGGCACTGACTTACTTCGTGGAAACCTTGTTGAAAACTTTTATGGCTCAATACTTACAAATGGTTAACCATTCCTACTTTGGTTTGAGTTTGTTAACAGTCGTTCTTTTGATAATTTTTTTTGAACTGGATGGAGCTTTTAAACACTAAAGAGGAACAATTCATTTTCATATTTCTTTATTTACTTATTTGTCCAATAAGAGTGGCCATAAAGTTAGTCCTTGCTGATGATTGGTGTCTTAAACGTCAAGATTTTGTAGCATGTAAATTTGATTATCTATGATGCGAAGTTTTAGAGAATTTCCTATTCGGCATTTATGTTTTTCATGGCGAACTTACTGCCACACAGATCCACACACTTTGCATAGGAGCTGCGGCAGGTCATGCTTGTCTTGTCCTTGCAGCAGGAAAGAAAGGCAAGCGCTATATGTTTCCACATGCCAAAGGTAGTACCTTGCCAACTTTGTTGTTGCTGGATTTATTACTTATTGGGAATCTCTCTATTTTGTTAATTGTTTCCTGCTAATATCAGAAATGTACCTCCATGTCAGCTATGATTCAGCAACCACGTATTCCTTCATATGGGATGATGCAAGCTTCTGATGTTGTCATCCGTGCGAAGGAGGTATGAGTGATCTCATTTCGCATTTCTTTCTATTCTAGAATACCATCCTATTTCAGTGTTCTCATACATGTCATAGAGTTGCATATGGTTTGCTTTGAGTACTCTTGGTTTAGCAAAAATTGAACACTCTAGTTTTAGATTCACAACTTAAATCACATCTTTATTTGCTTTTGTAGGTCGTGCACAACAGGAACACCTTGGTCAAACTTTTATCAAGGCATACAGGAAATGTATGGACAACTTATTTCATACTCCCTCTGTCCCAATGATCTAGTCGTTGTGGGGGTTTGGCATGGGACTTAAGGCAGGTAGAAACGACAGTGCGCGCCTAGGAGCAGGCGCTGTGGGAGCTACCATTGTGGTGAGAGAAAGAGAGAGTGAGAGTCAATTGTGTGGCCAGGGGAGGCTTTCCTTTACTTTTTCCCCTCCGACTCACGGGGTCTGGTTACCTATGCCTAGCCTGTCGTACTGTTGCAAGACTACAACGACATGTTCACTGGGACGAAGTTTGATCCTAAAACGACTAGATCATGGGGACGGAGGGAGTATTTCTTATTATACTCTGTGCATTACATTCAGCCAGAACTTAGAAATCTTTTCTCTATTATTATGTCAGCCACCAGAGAAAATAGATAAGGTAATGAGAGGTCCGTTTTACATGGATTCCTTGAAGGCAAAAGAGTTTGGGGTCATTGATAAGGTATTATTCTTTCTTTCTTTCTTTATCCTGAATTTTGTAGCCATAATATCTTCTCAGTTGTTGGCATATGTGACTTGAGTGGAGAATTTTTATTATTATTCAGGCAGCATTGTAAGATTACACACAATATAGATATACAACATACGCGATTTGAGTGGAGAATTGTTATTTCTTACTCAGGCAGCATTGTAAGATTACACACAATATAGATATACAACATACGCGATTTGAGTGGAGAATTGTTATTTCTTACTCAGGCAGCATTGTAGGATTACACACAATATAGATATACCATATAAAAGGCTTGGTTGTTGTTGTTGTATAGATATATACCATATATGTGTTTGAATGTGAGGACTTTCTGAAATGCCTATTTATTCTAGTGTGTGAAAACATTTTACGGCCTTTAATTTGTTTGAACCTGTAACTTCTTAAACTTGTATTGTCAGATTCTCTGGCGCGGTCAGGAGAAGTATATGGCTGACATGCTCTCCGCGGATGAGTGGGACAAAGTTGCTGGAGTCAGGCGTCCTGATTTAATGTGATGTTGTACATCGGACATTTAGTAAGTTTTTCACTGTCTTGTAGATGCAGTTGTATTAATATGCATTTTAGCACAAAGTTTTGTTTCGTCACAAAAGTTGTAATAATATGCATTTTAATAGAAAGTTGGATTTGGCATAATGCAGGTTAGGCCTCGAAGCTTGCATGGGATAAAACAGTCGTCAGGGAGCAATTATGCTTGACTGATGATGTGGAGACGGCTGAAAAGAGCTGGGGGAGTTTGTACTAGATAAAAGTGTAGTTAGAGCTTCGTCTGTCTGGGTATTGAACGTAGTCTGATGAGAGCTTCGTCCCATTTTTGTTTTATCAGTTCCTGTCCAGATTTTGATATTTAGTGTTAGTATATAGTCAAATGTTTTGATGAGCCCAAATGGGTAAGCTACTCGAACTCAAAATATTATTGGCACGATTTGACCACGATGTAGCATAGGAAATGTTGTCCTTGAAACTTCCTTGTCTATTATATTTACTTATGCTCAGGACTTCAGAAAATCTGATGTTTCGTGATGTGATGATTGTAAATATAGGTTGCCCGTATTGGCTCAAATAATAATAATAAAAAGATTCTGCTTATTATGCTGTTGTGTTCTTTTTCGTTGGGATACTGCTGACGACGCCCTGATAGTTTAGTTCTTTTGTTCGAACAAGGGTTGATGTTTCTTGACTACTACAGCATTAGTTTCTAAATTATTGGAGTAGGAGTAACATGTACCATCAAGTGTTGGGGTATATACCTCCGTGAAAAGGAGCATGTACCATCAAGTATAGAAGTATAGATTCCAAATTCGACTGCAGTCAAACGGTCATTTTTCGGTCAAATTGCCGAGGACGTCTGGAATATGCAACATGCTCTCTTTTTCGATTCGAAACCGAGATGATGATCAGAAGTTGACCAGCTTTTCATCTCAACCTGTTTTTGTTTTTTCTTTTAGCAAACTTCATCTCGAGCTAATTGATCGGCTTGTCTCAGCCCACACACGTACGTAACCTGCCACGTTCATCTCTTGAACAATCTGGCCCAATAATAGAATTGGGCGTAAACCCTAGCCCACCACATTCTCCCAACCAAAAGCAATCCAGACCGCTCATGCTCCAGATACCCAATCGTGACCGTTCACTTTCGGAGCCCGGGGAATAATTAGCTACTACACCGCCCGCTAGGAGTTTTTCCCTCTCTTGAAGCGCCGTCGTCTCCCCTCGTCTCCGAGCTCTCGTCTCCGGCGGCAGCAGCGGCAGAGAGATGGTGAAGGGTCGCACGGGTCAGCGCGTGAGGCTCTACGTCCGGGGCACCATCCTCGGATACAAGAGGTGAGCACTCAAACGATCGGGCATTCGATCAGCGGGAGCGGGGATTCCCTTCTGCTCGTTCTTCCTTGGCGGCGTTCATTAATGGAGGGGAGGTTCATGGTCGAAATGCAGGTCCAAGTCGAACCAGTACGAGAACACTTCGCTGGTTCAGGTCGAGGGGGTGAACACCAAGGAGGACGTGGCGTGGTACTGCGGCAAGCGGATGGCCTACATCTACAAGGCCAAGACCAAGAGCAACGGCACGCACTACCGCTGCATCTGGGGCAAGGTCACCCGTCCTCACGGCAACTCCGGCGTTGTCCGCGCCAAGTTCAAGTCCAACCTGCCGCCGGAGTCCATGGTGAGCAATACTGTCCTCCCGAGTGCCCATTCATAGCAACCCTACACCTCATGTAGTATTCTGTGCTAATCTGTCGTGGTGTTTCCTTTGCTTCAGGGTCGGAAGGTCAGGGTCTTCATGTACCCCAGCAACATCTAATGGTTAGTATCGACTGCAACCTACCTAATTTACTGTTATCGGATGGTTATTGAGCATGCGGCTTCTGTCATATGATTAGCAATTGAGTACTTTTAAGTGTTTTAAAGTAAGTACTCGGTACTAATTTATCGGTTTCTAGCAAATTCCCAATGCAAGTGCCTGGTGTTATCATTGAAGGAACACTTGGAACGCACGTGGGGTGCATTACCATTCTGTCTTTGTGAAGACGTATGGTTTTCAAAGGGATGGATGGAATGGAAGAACGGAGATATATTTCTTTCATTGACTGTAGTGTCATGCCATTTATGCATATGAAATTTTGTCAAACAAGCACCCAATTGTTGAAGTTTAGAAGTGTCATCACATGCAGTAGACTCTGTTCTTGTAGCACTGCTCTGCTTGGCTCTAGTTATTATCAGTTCTATATGATTAGTAGGAATTTGGCATTATGAAATTGACTGTTGAACTAATAGTATTTGGGAGGAACACACCACCACCACCTAACATACTAAATCAAATGATTTGGGCGGTGTTTATTCTATACAGTTTTGTTGAAGCTCACTCAGTTTTAGCAGATTGAACGAAATGCTATAATGATAACTTTGTTTCCACATGATTTGTTCAATGTTGCTTTGGCTACTTGTTTTGACATGTGAGCTGATTGCGACTTGAATGAATTCCATTTTTATGCCTTAGCTTTAGTTCCCCCAATTTGTGCATTAGCTTTAGTTCCAATCCCCAATGAACGGGCATAAATTATTAACTTGTCCAAATGCCTGTAAAAATTTTCTAGTTTGACAATCTGCTGCCAATTGTGTGTTTCAAGTTTTGATTCACGAATGCTTAATGTACTCCAAATTTAAATTTTGCACAAACCAACCTCATGATTTAAAATCTGGGGGTAGTGGTTATTTGCACTCTCCTGGATGGCCTAATGTTGACATTGTTTCCATCAAATGCAGGTAATTTCAAGGTGTGGAACAGGATCGTGCTTGTCTGCTAGATTTTATTTTGAGCTAAAAGATTATGCTTGTAAGAAACCTATTCAACTCAAGAGTTAGCCAATCTGTTTTTTCGAGAACTCTTTGTGAAGTTCTCTGTAGTTTTGATGTTGTGGACCTCCGAAACTATTATAAAATGGTGTTATAACTTGGATGTTTGTCTGTGTTTGGTCATCATATTTTCCTGCACTTGCAATTTGAGTAACTATTTTTTATTCCAGCCAACTGAAATCTCCTTTGAGTTCGTGAATGTGGGCAAATATGTATTGTTTGTGTGGATATTTAGGCCTTGTTAGATTGTTCCCTTTAACACAGGGATTGTATGGTATTGAAGCTCTGGCAAGTTCGGGGTGGATATTTAGGCCTTGTTCGGTTGTTCCCCTTCACATTCCACTTCAATCTCACCCTAACCAAAAAAACACTTAGTGGTGTAAGCAATGTCAACACCAGGTTTCACCTTTGAACCTATTTAGTTCACCAAAATGAAAAAAATCTAGGTTGTGCCGATCTGGAGCTTGATAGTTTAGCCATTTCACCACCACTGAGGATGTGGCGGTCTGGATTTTCCAGCAGAGCTAGGAATATAAATTGATAAATTAGATACATGCTATTATAATGTTATACTTCTTTGAAAATCAAATATGTTAATGCAATTCAGAAAATCTTTTTGCCATAGTAATTTTGTTAACATTTTAAAGTGTCACTGCAAACTTTTTAGACCAACTGCCCTATTAAAAGGATATAAGAGTGTGCTAGCGAACAAAGAAGGGCAAAATTGTAGAAAATTTCACATAATGACGTTCTTCCAAAGAATTTAATTGTGATGGCACTAACCCAAACTCATGAATTGCTCAAAACAGATAAACTTGTAAACTATGATACCTTTTGGGTTTAAATTTTATAAGCAAATTCAATCTAATCTTTGAAGGTCCTATTTGGACCATTTCAGTTTCTTAAAACTGTTTTTTTATAAACTGAAATGCCTTCAAACGATCATTTTCTCTTCTAGTTTCTGCAAACCAGATTATGATTTTGGTTAACCTCCCCTCGCCCTCCCACAAAGAAAAAATTGCTAACATAGCTGTTCTTAATTTTTACTCGACAAAAAACCACTAATCTTAGTATTATTTTTCTTTTGGATAAGTTCAATGTTTTGTTATCGCCTCACCCTTTTTGTGGAGAGAGGCCTGAACATTAATAACTGAGTAGTATAAAAAGCTAGAATCGAGTCTCTTGAAACCATTCTCTAATCAATCCCACAAAAAAAAAAAAAAGAGAAGGGATGGAAACGAGACTTAGGTTTGTCGTGGCATCTGCCCATCAAAGTTTTGAGTCCCATCACAAAGTAGCCCATTAACTTCTTTTTTTTAAAAAAAAGAAGAAAGTCCAATTTACTCCCATCAAATATAATCAAAATCTGGATATCCCATAAATTATCTTTTTCGTTTAGTTTATTCTCAAAATTATATCATTTGGTTTGGTTTATCTCTTAGTGAATTTTGTCTTTCTTGGTTTTTCCGTACATGATTGAATTTTATTTCGAAATTTTACGTGATAATGATTGACATCATACTGGATGTTAGAAAAATACTTTACAAAATTTTAATTGTCATTTTTAATAGAGAAGGACATTTAATAGTAACGCAGTCATTGTGAAAAAAATAATGTTTACATTTTTAAATATATTTTTAAAATATACACTATGATGTCCACTAGTATTCCATAGAATTTCAAATTAAAATTCAACTTATTTATGAAAAAAAAATTTTTTAGGGGTGAACTAAACCAAATGACATAATGTTGAGAGTAAACTAAACAACAAAAGAGATATTCAGATTTTCTCCTTTTTTTTTAAAAAAAATGATAGGAATCTCAAGATAATTTTAGCTAGTCCTTTAAAGGTGCTCGTTAGGGTAAATATAAGTGTGTATGTTCAGAGTGTTGACTGCGTGTGTACATAACAAATGCTAACGTAGTGGTGTATGTGTGTTTGAAAAACAAAAGAAAAAAATAGATTTGCGCGTAGTGACGTATGTGTGTTTGCAAAAACAAAAAAAATTAAAATTGCGAAATCCCTAAATATGGCTAGAATTTATATTCTCATTTTTTTGCACGCACCGAGTCCAATCAACAAGGGAGCATCAGTTTAGACTGGGCCTGATCCTATGTTGGGCTAATACGGTCTTCCTTTGTTTGCGCCCCAAAACGTTCTCTCGCCTCACCGCCCGTCGGCCGGTTCGTCTTCGCTGATTCTCCCTTCGCGCCCGCTCGAAAAGTTTCCCCAACCGGAAGTCTAAGATCCCACCTGCCTTAGCAGCATGGCGGAGCAGCAGATGGAGGAGGCGTCGACGGCGTCTCCTGCCACGCCGTTCCAGCTTCAGTTCGACAAGCCCATCCCCTTCCAGGTATCATCTCGCTCCCTGTCTCGCCTCCCCTTCTACGCAAAATGTTGTGCGAGCTCGTCTCGATGCTTACCAAATCGAGCCAACATGAGCTGAGGTTCGGACTTTCGGAGTAATGGGGTACTGCGGTGCAGCGCTGGTTTGGTATAATAGTTATCTGATTGTCTCATGATTATTGACTAAACGAGGATGGAAGTGTGAATGGGGTGTATCCAGGGCTAGCCCCTTAGGGTGCGTGTCAAGGTTTGATGAAAAATTCTAGGAGTGTATATCTGCTTATTGTTGTCAGTGCGCTCGGTCACCTATGTAACCTGCACATTTGACCTGATTGCTGCTCTGCTGAGGTTTGCTTGAGGTTTTGCAGAGCTGATTCATTTGACCTACGCATGAGTGGGAAAGTTCCATATTACTGTATTGAGATAAATAATTTTGCTTTTTTTTTTTGTTACTGATTTCAGCTTCGAGTACAAAGTTGTTGCAAACTGTCTGTTTTTTTGGATTTCCTCATGCTTAATTCACATCTGTAAATGATTACAATGTCATTGTTCAATATCAATCAAATAGCAATAGAAAAAAACTAATATTCAGAACACGGACAAATAAGTTGTTGTCCTGTTGATGCTGAATGCCACTTTTTTGCCGCTTTATATGCATTTATATGTTTTTGAAATGACGGAAACGGAGTCCAGCTTCAATTAGTTATTGTTTAATTAATGTAGTTATCTGCGCTAAATGTGGCATCTGGATGACATAACTACACTTCACTACTTGTAGATAAAAATGGCTGAGTGGAACCCAGAGAAGGACTTACTTGCTATGGTCACTGATGACTCAAAAGTTCTCCTGCACCGGTTCAATTGGCAAAGGCTGTGGATAATCTCCCCAGGTTTCTATCCTTCCATATTTCCATTCTTTTTTTAAGATAAGTCTATTTTACTTCTTGAACTTTCTAGAACATTTGATTAACCCCCCAAATCCAAATTTACTTTTCTTATCCCCTAATCTTTGATTACAGTTGTTGTTAGCATTACTTCTTATTTTGTTCCCCTAAAGAAGCATATTCTGTATGCACCTTGCCTTTTCAATAATTAAGCACAAAAATTGGGGGCGATTTTCATATATTTCTACTAAGTTGTATGCTTGTTATTTAGTTAGTAGTTAAAAGCTGATTATGTTTGCCATTTTACAAGCAAGGTATTTATAATTTACAGGGAAGTGCATAACATCTGTTTGCTGGAGTCCTGATGGTAAAACAATTGCACTTGGCACAGAAGATGGTTTGGTTCTTTTGCATGATGTTGAGGTATGTACATTGATAATGACTTCAAATTTTTTTTATGCCTTTTATGGTAAATTTTTTTTTATGCCTTTTATGAGTGGAATTTTGAAGAGATAATGGGGGGCAATGGCTCCAAGACTTCTGCCCCATATATTATTGCATATAGGGGCATGTGAGAACTCTGCTTAGTAATGTATGCCACTGATTCTGACTATCTTTGCCAATAGCAGGATTACTTGGCTGCATGCTTGGGTCCTTAGTGGTACCTACTAGTTCTCTGTCTATATGTACTCTCAAATTTTTTTTTTTTGGGGTCAAACATGTCGAGCTGGAGAATCTGACACTATGATTCTTTGCTTGTCAATTGAGCATAGTGTCTTACCCTCTTTTGACAGTATGTTAAACCTGAAGTCTAATTTTGTTATAACTCTTTATATACTTCCTAGCAGCTAAAAGAACTTAGTAAAAACACATTCTATGTATCAAATTCTGCCCAATTTTTCATTTTCATTTTCTAATATTTTGTGATGATTGTAGACCCAATATTCCATTTCCAGTTACTATACCATTACCATTTTATGATGATTGCAGAATGGGAAGTTGCTAAGAGCTGTAAAACCCCATGATGTTGCCATTATATGTTTAAATTGGTCAGAAGATGATCCACTGTCAAGGGTATGCTACTGTGTTTATTAATAGTTGGATCTCATCACAATAACAAGGATACGTAAGATAACTGCAGAAACTGTGTATAACAAACATTGTTGAATATCAAAATGGTTTTCAACTAGAAAAGTCTCATTAGTGAGTTTTCTGCTAATTTTCTTCAGGCTGACAAGGATGACCTGTTATCCTATGAAGACCATACCGCACGTTTCTTTCCTCCTGCTCCTGTTATGCCTAGAATACGTGGACTGAACTCTGGAGATTCTGCTCTTGCGGATGAGAATGAAGAAGCTGTTCAGGAATTTTCTAGTGCTTCCTGTCAGCGTTTTAACATACTGTCAAGTGGTGGCAAAGATGGTTGCATTTGCTTCAGTATTTTTGGAATACTTCCCATCAGAAAGATAGTAAGTAAACATGAGAACCTTGTGCTTTATCGACATTTGAACCTGATGAAAGCTTATCGATCATGCATGTTTTCTGATTACGAAGTTCCATTTGGTCGGTTCCCAGATACCTTTGTACCTAACAGGAAACATGACATTAATCCATAGTGCTAGAGCATCACTCTTGCTTAATACCTTTTGTTTTGTGCTCTGTGCTAAGCCATGTGGGGAAGACAGTTAAAAAAAAACTATGTAAGTTGTTTTTGTCATGTTACCAAGTTGGAAATAATAATTGACATCGCATTAAGAAAAAGTTTGTTATGATGCTTATATTTTAAAAAGAAAAAAAAAAGGTATTCTCTCAGGTTTGGTCATGGTTTATCATTGGCAGAACAACCACTGGGTTTTTTTTTATCGAAAACGCAGGAGAGCTGCGTTTCATCACTGGGTTTTACAAAATAGCTACGTATCATTAGTATTTTAAAAATCGACATCTCTACTAACCATCTTTTTTATTATGTGGTTGAAGTATTAACTCTATGTTTAAAATCTAAACTCATTCAAGCAAGTCCCTGATTCTTGTGGTGTAATCCCTTTTCTTTACTGCCATTTGTTAGTTGTATATCTATTAGTCCATTGTATAGGGGGCTTTCTGCATATTTGTACACACCTGACCCTGTATATATTCGGGCCTAGTCCCTCTATAATGAATACAAGTGCTATTCATAACATGGTGTCAGAGCCGGTTTAGGGTTAGTTTTCTCTCTCCAACCCTAGGCATCGTTCCTGGCGTTGCACTTGCGCCAATTTTTCCATTTTTTTTCGGATTCTTCTCCTTGTGGATCCGTTCTCGTGGGGATTTCATCGCCGTCTTCTCCGTCGGAGGCTGCCGTCAAACTTGGGCTGTCGGATCCGGCCGTTGTCGTCGAGTTCCTTCCCGTCGGCCGCTGGTTCTCGGGGCGCCGCCGTTTCTTTCGAGTCCGGCCGCCGGGCGTCGTTGCCGCTGCCGCTGGTTCTCGGGCTGCCGCCGTCTCTTTCGGGTCAGGCCGCCGGGCGTCGTCGCCGCCGCTCCGAGCCTCACGCAAGGCCGCGCCGCCATCCCTTGGCTCCGCGGGCGCCACCATCCCTCTGTCGGGCGCCGCCGCTTCGCGGGATCGGGTCGCCGTCGCGGTTCCCGGCTCGGGTCGTCGTCGCCGTTCCCTGCTCGGGTCGCCGCCGCCGCCGCCGCTGTCTCTCTCCAGGCCGCTGCCGCCGGTTCGTGGCCTCCGTCTCTGTTTTTCGGTTTGTTTTCCTTGCCCTCTGTGCTCTCACGTGAGTTAGGGTTTGGGTTAAAAAAAAAAAAAAAAGAGGACTACCTTTTCCTGTTTTATTTTCTTTGCGGACATTTGTGGCTGACCTTTAGTCGCCGCCGCCGTTTTTATTCAGGAGGTAGGGTACTCGTAAGAAGAAAAAAAAAAAAGAAAAGAAAAAAAAAGAAAAGAGGACTACCTTTTCCTGTTTTATTTTCTTTGCGGACATTTGTGGCTGACCTTTAGTCGCCGCCGCCGTTTTCATTCAGGAGGTAGGGTACTCGTAAAAAAAAAAAAAAAAATCGCGCCGCTTTCTTTCCGCTGCTCTTGCTGTTCGTTGTGTCATTCTCATGGCACTCTCTTCGTCCTCCCCGTCGTCATCGTCTGTTGTATCTTCAGTGCCTCGGTGTCCGGTGATTTTTGATGGCACGAACTATCGTGACTGGGTGCCTCGCATGCGTCTGAACATGCGGGGCTTGCGCGTTTGGGAGTTTCTCACTGGTGATCTTCGTTGTCCGTCTCACCCTACTCTTCCAACGCTTGTGATTCCAGAGAAGGCTACAGCTGATGAGAAGAAGAAATTGACAGATGCGTATGATGATCGTTATGCTACTTTTGAGTCTGAGTTTGCTGCTTATCAGGCTTGGGTGAATGAGGATGCTCGTGCTTCTGCTATTCTTGTTGCTAGTATGGAGGAGCGTTTTTCTGCTGATATTCTTGAGCTCGACACTGCAGCTAAGATGTGGACTTTTCTCCGTACTCGATATGCGCCTACTGGTCAGTCTACCTATCTTGCTGCTATACGTCAGGAGCAGTTGCTACGTCAGGGGGATGCGACTGTGGATGAGTTCTTTGATCAGATGTCTGTTGTTTGGCGTCAGTTGGATTCTCTCTGTCCTCAGTTAGCTTCTAGCACATGTGCCTCCTGCAAAGCCCAAGAGGATGCCCTTGCTCTACGCCGCACCTACGACTTCCTGACTCGGCTTCGTGATGAGTTTGAGCCTCTTCGTGCTCAGTTGCTTGCTCGTCATCCTTGTGTTCCGTTGATGGAGGCTCTCACTGCTATTCGTAATGAAGAGATGCGTCTTCGTGCTGCCGGTTTGTTGCAGACTTCTTCTGTTTTGGCTCCTCGTTCTGCTCCTCGCACCACCTCTCCACCACAGGTGCCTTCTTCTACGGTGTCTTCTACGAGTGGAGGGGGTGGTGGTCTGCACTGTGCTTACTGTGGAAAGGATGGACATGTGGAGGCTTATTGTTTTCGGAAGAAAAAGGAGAAGGCTCGTGCTCGCCGCTCTTCACAGGGTGCTGGTAGTTCTGATACTGGAGGCTCTCAGAGGAGTTCAGCTGGTTCTGATGCACAGGAGATCGTCAGGTTGCTCAGTCGCCTTGTTGCCTCGTCGTCCTCAGGCGCTGCTGGTTCTGTGACACTACCCGCTGCACTTACAGGTTCTGCTACTGCTTCTCAGTCTTCCACTGAGGGACCATCATCTACTTCTGCTTCAGGTACTCCATGGGTTCTTGATTCTGGTGCTTCTTTTCATATGACTCCTGATCGAACCCATCTTGCTTCTATTTGTCCTTCTTCCTGTTCCTCTACTGTTTACACAGCCGATGGATCTCCTCTCTCTGTTTTAGGTCGAGGCACTCTTTTATCTAACTCTTTTTCTGTTCCAAATGTGTCATACGTTCCCGATCTGACCATGCAGCTCATGTCGGCTGGCCAAATCACTGATCATGATTGTCGTGTTATTCTTGATCCTGACTTCTGTTATGTTCAGGATCGTCGCACGGATCGTCTGGTTGGTTTTGGCCCTCGTCGTCATGATTCACAGCGTCTTTGGGAGCTTGACTGGCTTCGTCTTCCTTCCGCTGCGCGTGCTAGTCTTGTTGGCTCTGCTTTGGCTGCTTCGTCCACCTCGTCGTTTGCTCAGTGGCATCATCGTCTTGGTCACATCAGTGGCTCGCGTCTTTCTAGTTTGATTACTCGTGGTCTTTTAGGTTCCGTTTCCGGTCGTCATGAGTCTTTACATCAGTGTCAGGGTTGTCGATTAGGGAAGCAGACACAGTTACCCTATCATTCTAGTGCGTCGGTGTCGCAGCGTCCTTTTGATCTTGTTCACTCTGATGTATGGGGTCCGGCTCCCTTTGTTTCCAAAGGGGGTCATAAATATTATATCATTTTTATAGATGACTTTTCGCGCCACACGTGGATTTATTTCATGAAACATCGGAGTGAGGCCTTGTCTATCTACCGGACTTTTGCTGCTATGGTTCGCACTCATTTTAACACTCCTATTCGTGTTTTTCGTGCTGACTCTGCAGGAGAGTACCTCTCTGCCGCTCTTCGCCAGGTTCTTTCTGAGCAAGGTACTCTTGCTCAGTTTTCTTGTCCTGGTGCTCAGTTTTCTTAATGGTGAGTTGCGTGAGGAGGTTTATATGCAGCCACCACCGGGGTATTATGTGCCTGAGGGTATGGTTTGTCATCTTCGCCGCTCTCTCTATGGCCTCAAGCAGGCTCCTCGTGCTTGGTTTCAGCGTTTTGCTTCTGTGGTCATTGCTGCTGGCTTTACTGCCAGCAATCATGATCCAGCGCTGTTTGTGCACACTTCCACTCGTGGTCGGACGCTTCTCCTTCTGTATGTTGATGACATGATCATCACTGGAGATGATTCTGAGTATATTGCATTCGTCAAAACACGTCTTAGTGAGCAGTTTCTTATGTCTGATTTGGGTCCTATGCGTTATTTTCTAGGGATTGAGGTCACTTCTACATCTAAGGGTTTCTTTTTATCCCAAGAAAAATATGTTCAGGACCTTCTTGATCGTGCTGCTCTTACTGATCATCGTGTTGTTGCGACTCCCATAGAGCTTAATGTTCACCTTCGTGCCTCCGATGGTGTTCCCCTTGATGATCCTACTCGTTATCGTCATATTGTTGGGAGTCTTGTATACCTTGGTGTCACCCGTCCTGACATTTCCTATGCTGTGCATATTCTGAGTCAGTTTGTTTCTGCACCCACTAGTGTTCACTATAGTCACCTTCTTCGTGTCTTACGCTATCTTCGTAGTACTATATCTCGTCGTCTTTTTTTTTCTCGGTCTAGCTCTTTGCAGCTTCAAGCTTATTCTGATGCTACTTGGGCTAGCGATCCTTCTGATCGTCGCTCTCTTTCTGCTTTTTGTGTTTTTCTTGGTGGTTCCCTCATTGCTTGGAAGACTAAGAAGCAGACAGCGGTATCTCGTTCGAGTGCAGAGGCTGAGTTACGGGCTATGGCTCTTGTGACAGCGGAGGTTACTTGGTTACGATGGTTACTTGAGGATTTTGGTGTTTCTGTTTCAGCGCCGACTCCTCTTTTGTCTGACAGTACAGGTGCTATCAGTATTGCTCGTGAACCGGTGAAGCATGATCTTGTTAAACATATTGGTGTTGATGCTTCTTATACACGTGCACAGGTTCAGGATGGTGTTATTGCTCTTCGATATGTGCCTTCAGAGTTGCAGTTGGCTGATTTTCTTACAAAGGCACAGACTCGAGCTCAGCATGATTTTTATCTCTCCAAACTCAGTGTTGTTGATCCACCATGAGTTTGAGGGGGGGGTGTTAGTTGTATATCTATTAGTCCATTGTATAGGGGGCTTTCTGCATATTTGTACACACCTGACCCTGTATATATTCGGGCCTAGTCCCTCTATAATGAATACAAGTGCTATTCATAACACCATTATATGGTTATGTATAGGTCTTATGTTTGCGTTTGCCACGTGTGCAGAAGCCAGTGGTGTAACATAATGAGAGCTGTGAGATTTTACATCTTGTACACGTTTCAATTTTGTGTCAAGTTTTTATGCAGTATGAAGTACTGAGTTTGTGGACATTTCAGTGACTGTCGTGTAATCTTTTTTTAATCATTTTTTTAATGAATGCCGTAGTTTTGTTAGCTGGATCATTGTTCCATGGTCACTAGTTTTCTGTATATGACATTTCAGAACTTAAATAAGATTCCAGTCCATGTCCAATTCTCGGGAAAACGAAGTTGTTACCAACTCCAGGATGCTTCAATAAGCAAGGTCATTGACTCTTCATTTCGAATGCATATGTTAATTGTGAAGACTACTGGCACCAAATGTTTTGAGTGACCATGTCCAAACAAAAAAGAAAAAAATGTAGTGACAGCACCATCTCCGCATAATAATACATGTGAAACCCTGGTAGCTCACTGTTTGTTTTATCAGGTCTCTTTATCAAGTAACCTTAAAAATTTGGTTCTTCAGTGCTCCGGGAAGCTTATTGATACTGACAACCGTTCTTGCAGTAAAGATACTTCTGTTGGGTTACATTGTCTGCACCTGGACACTTCTATATTTTTCAATAGGTGACTTAACAGTTCTGCTGAAGTGTACTTCCTACTATCCTTGTTTTGAAACCATTATCAGTTCTGCTGTTGTATGCTATCTCAAATTTAATATTAATATCCACATAGAGTGATAGAATTAGGAATCTGTTTATGGTCTCATCCACTCTCTTGGGAGAATACAATTCTACTTCACAGCTACTACCTCCATCTTTATTGTTGTCGTTAGGACATAGTCATTACTTTAAATTTGAACTAACAACCTTGTCCTAACGACAACAAAAAATAATGGAGTATTAGTTGCTTACAGATGGACGCCAACAGCAAAGCCTTTTAGTTTTCCCTGAAAAAGAAGAGAAAAAGAAAAATAAACAAAGCCTTTTAGTCCAAGCAAATTGGATCGGCTAGATATGAAATCCAGAAGAATCTGGAAGAATTCGTTAAAAAAAAAAGAAGAATCTGGAAAAACTAGCAAAAAAAAAAAGGTAAAACCAAGCAGAAACACAGTATTACACACTATAGTTGCATTGAAAAAAGTTTGTTGGAGGCTGATACCCTAAGTCACAGTTACGGTAGTGGATTTGTAATTTCTACCTGCTCCTATAAAGCTCTTTGTTGATGTTTCCAACCCTCCAGACACCTCAGGCTGTTGTTTGTTTCACCATAAGCATAATATTTTTGCTCAATGCGTAAGGAGTTTAACATTTGTCCTGTGAACTAATTTCATAAAATGCATGAAAGAAAAAATGAGCTGCACCAGGTGTCCCAACAAGCTTCAAGCATTCAAGATCTGGTGGAAGTTGTCCGTGTGTCCATATCTTTGATGTCTCAACGGTGGTCAAGTGCTATGAAATTGTTTCATGAGAAATTTAGTGCCTTGCCTTCTCTCATAGTTGCACATGGTAAGGTTAATTTCTCTCATGGCATGATCACCAAAAATCCTGTACTTTTATTCTGTCCTCATACGTGAAATTTTTTGGGTGCTTACAGGTGCGGAATCTAGCTCTGAGGATGAGTTTCTGAGCCTTTTATTTGGCATACGTACAAGCCCAGCACTGCATCAGTTCTTAGCCAGTTCACTCGGCGAAGCGGTATTTGTTGCTAGCACCACCCATTCTATAAATTGTTTCCTGAGACAATCTTCCTGAGCTTGTCATATCATATATGAATAGGGTCTGAAGCGGGTGGCCAAGACTATTGACAGTGCTGGGAGAGAAATTCGTGGTGTTGTCAGCAAGCACCTTCAGGTCAGCTACTATGCCATGGCCTGCAGAAAAATGTATCATAATTTTATGTGCCATTTTTTTATTCCTTCATGGATACTATAGAGTTTCTTATCTCTCTGGCTCTGCTATGTTCAGTAAATGAATGGTGATCTTAATAATTTCATATTTACCTCGTGACTTATACTGAACATATCTTCCTGCAAAATTAGTATCAATTTCCTTCATGGAAATAAAATTTAAAAATGATGTGGTTCTCTAAATTCTCCTTTGGCCGTACTGCATGTTGCTCATACTCCTACCCTTTCTCTGTTTCTATTATGAAAATGGAACTAATTTTATTTATACTCATGCTCTTTATTTACAGCCTGCAGTCGAAATTATTTCATTCAGACTTGCAGAACTAAGAGGCCTTGCAAGATGGCGTTCGCGATTTCTGAACATCGGGTTAGATGAAAAGCTTATTGATGGTGTAACTGAGAGTATAGGGATGCTAGTTGTTCAAGTTGAGCGCTTTTCAGGGGTTGCAGCTACTATTGTTTATCTGGTACCTTTCCCTGTCTTATATTTCGTAATTATTTTTCATCACTTAAAAATGGCTATCCTATTGGCTCTGTTTACCTTTTATTGTTTGGGTAAAGCATTTATCATATAGTAGTTTTTTTTTTTAAAGGGTGTGTGTGTGTGGAGGATTCTTTTGAGCTAGGTACCTTGTCAAATCAAACCTGAGGTTTTGATCCAGTTAAATAAGGGGGCCTGCTTATAGCATTTACACATAAGGTGTGCTTTTGTTAGCATCATTGCTGATTGATCAATTCTATACAGGACATTACTTTCTTTGCTGTATGGTTTCCTCTATGCAGTTATGGATATTGATAATACCTCTAGGCCTTATTCTATATTTCTATAGTAACCTCCATTTGCTAATCTGTGTCTCAGTTTCAAAATTTCTTTACCTGGATTTTGAAGTGTGTGAAGATATTATTAAATGAGCCAACTGATCAAGTTCCAGCAGCGAACAGGTTAGGCACTTATTTTCTGTTACTCGCTTCATTCATAAATCAGGAACCATATTTTGTTATTAATTACACTGTTACACAAATATCATCCTTTGTAGTGAACTTGTGGTGATTTTTCTGAAGTTTCTTCTTGATAAGGATCCAATCAAACAGCTACTGGAAGCAGATGAGAGTTTTGAGTGTGATATGTAAGTAGCATACTAATTTCTCATTTCTATTTGCTATGTAAGTATATCATCCATCGCTGATGCTCTACCTTGTTATGCACAATATGTCAAAACCTGCAGTTGAGGCTAATTTATAATTCATAAATGCCAGTTACTCACATGAACTGAATAAGTTTCATTTTTTTACTGTTTTTATTTATACTTGGCATTGAATCCATTTTCTTGAAGAGTATGATCTAATAAATCTTTAGTCCAAAACAGTCAAAGTGATCACAAATTCCTAAATGTAACTGTTGTTTGATCTTTTTTTGTGTGTGTTAATTAATTGTATTCAACATGCGTTTTCAGGGATACCAGAAAACATATTGAGCAACTAGTAGTTTTTGAAGGGTTTACAGACACTCAATTCTTGGAAAGAAGTTGGGCAAAACAATTTAACGAACTGGAGGAGAGGTCAAATCATTTTATCACTTGTGAAGTCCTTACTTATAATTACTTTTAAATCTCTTGCATGCTGCTTAAGCATAGCTGTACCATTGCTAGAACAGAGATTATGTACTGCATTTTAATTTTTTGTTGTCATCCATTTCAGCTTGAAGGAAGCTTTCTTGATGCCATTTACCACTATCTCATCACAATACACTGTCAAGGATTGCTTCCTCTTTATCCTTTAACAGCATCAGTTTCATTGCAATCAACCCATATGCCAACATCAATATCATTCTACAAGGTTCATATTCTCTTTGGTGTTTTGTGCAACACACTAGCATGATCATAGAGTCAATCATACTAACTTATGTACAAGCTTTGCATGAATTATGCTATTGCTTTTTCATGATCTCATTACTACAAATAGCAGGATGAAGATTCACTGCATGATAGGTCCTTATACAGCTTGATTGACTACTTATGCTTCAAAATACCTGATGGATCATTAAATACAAGAAATTGGATCGGTATGATAAAGGACTCCGTGACAGTTCTGCCTTAAGAACAAGGTCACTTTCTGGTTTTCTGTTGCGTATGTCTGACGAATATGAGTGTGTTGACCTGTCTCTTTATAAGGTATTCCTTGTTGTATCTATTGACGAAATATGCTATCTTTGTATACCATACTTGGCATAGCTTACGAAAGAGATGATTTATCTATTTTGAAAACAGGATAACCAAGTAGTTTTACTACTCAGTGAACGGTCCTGTTCAGATAGTCTTGGAAGATCTTGGATGGTGATGGTGCAGACAGACGACTATTCTTTTACACCACTCACAACAAATGTTTACAGTATGCAAGAACTAGTGGTAATAATCCTACTTAATATTTTCTATGTTGGTTTAAACTCATAACTTCAACTGATCAAAATAAGATGACTGTATGTTTTACCGTAACCAGAACTTTAAGTTTTACATGGGCAACAACTTATTTCAGGCTACGTCTACTTTACTCACTTTTTTTCCTCTTTTTTTTCTTTTCTGGCAAACAGTAATATCATTGCTTCTTTCCTGTAATGAAACTGGTAGGCATTGGACGTCCAACTCGACACAAGTTTTAGGAAAGTTTGTAGCATACCTCACACGGTATCTACTCCACTGGCAGTCAGTGGTATGTTGAACATGAACTTTTTATGATAACTATAGTTGTTGTTCATTTTACATTATGCGTGACTGCTGGTACTCACTTTTCTAATTGTTTCAAGCAGCATCAAGAGGAGTTGCTTGTGTCTTCTCATCTAGAAGGCATGTCATGGTTTACATCCTTAGACGAGGATGAGGACGAGGAAGAGGATGGAGTTCCTGATATGTTGTGATAGTTATATCGTTTCCATCAGCTTAATCTCACCATTTCAGTTAAATGATACTGTCTTGCGCTGGAAAGAAATGCAATCCTGCTATCTTGCTGAAGGAGGGACTAAATTCAATTTCTGCTGCTTCGAGCAACAGTCTTTTGGGCAGGAGAGTACATACATCTCATGCTCTAGTCGCGACTGGTTCGGAATCAAGCCTAGTAGCTGGTGAACCATCTGCTGCTCCTTTTGTTGGAATCTAATGTCGGCAGGGCACTTCATTTATATATGCTAAACAGCTTTTGATTTGGAGACGGTTTCGTGCTGCGATAAATATTGTAGCTGCTCCTATCTCTGAACTCTGATCGTATTATTAGAGTACTCATGTTACAAATGTTAGTGCAAAGCTTCGATGCTGATGGGCCAAAAGGTTGCATCGTTAACCTTGATGATCATTAAGACTGGCATTATGTAAAATCAGGACACATTATTGTTATTATGTGGGCTCATCTTGTATCTTTTAACCTTCTTTAACAGAGAGGTATAAGATGTAAATCTTTTTTTTCATTAGTAGGTCAGTTTATTTAATTTTCTTTTATTTTTTTGGGAAAATATATGTCAAGAATTGCGTTGTTATATTTCAAGTTGTAAGGCATTTTGTACGTCAGTCTATTTCGGAGGTCCACAACATCAAAACTACAGAGAACTTCACAAAGAGTTCTCACAAACTCTTGACCTGAATAGATTCCTTACAAGGGTAATCTTTTAGCTCAAAATAAAATCTAGCAGACAAGCACGATCCTGTTCCACACCTTGAAATTACCTGCATTTGATGGAAACAATGTCAACATTAGGCCATCCAGGAGAGTGCAAATAACCACTACCTCCAGAGTTTAAATCATGAGGTTGGTTCGTGCAAAAATTTAAATTTGGAGTACATTAAGCATTCGTGAATCAAAACTTGGAACACACAATTGGCAGCAGATTGTCAAATAGAAAATTTTTACAGGCATTTGGACAAGTTAATAATTTATGCCCGTTCATTGGGGATCGGAACTAAAGCTAATGCCCAAATTGGGAGAACTAAAGCTAATGCATAAAAATGGAATTCATTCAAGTCGCAATCAGCTCACATGTCAAAACAAGTAGCCGAAGCAACACTGAACAAATCATGTGGAAACAAAGTTATCATTATAGCATTTCGTTCAATCTGCTAAAACTGAGTGAGCTTCAACAAAACCATTAGAATAAACACCGCCCAAGTCATTTGATTTAGTATGTTAGGTGATGGTGGTGTCTTCCTCCCAAATACTATTAGTTTCAACAGTCAATTTCATAATGCCAAATTCCTACTAATCATATAGAACTGATAATAACTAGAGCCAAGCAGAGCAGTGCTACAAGAACAGAGTCTACTGCATGTGATGACACTTCTAAACTTCAACAATTGGGTGCTTGTTTGACAAAATTTCATATGCATAAATGGCATGACACTACAGTCAATGAAAGAAATATATCTCCGTTCTTCCATTCCATCCATCCCTTTGAAAACCATACGTCTTCACAAAGACAGAATGGTAATGCACCCCACGTGCGTTCCAAGTGTTCCTTCAATGATAACACCGGGCACTTGCATTGGGAATTTGCTAGAAACCGATAAATTAGTACCGAGTACTTACTTTAAAACACTTAAAAGTACTCAATTGCTAATCATATGACAGAAGCCGCATGCTCAATAACCATCCGATAACAGTAAATTAGGTAGGTTGCAGTCGATACTAACCATTAGATGTTGCTGGGGTACATGAAGACCCTGACCTTCCGACCCTGAAGCAAAGGAAACACCACGACAGATTAGCACAGAATACTACATGAGGTGTAGGGTTGCTATGAATGGGCACTCGGGAGGACAGTATTGCTCACCATGGACTCCGGCGGCAGGTTGGACTTGAACTTGGCGCGGACAACGCCGGAGTTGCCGTGAGGACGGGTGACCTTGCCCCAGATGCAGCGGTAGTGCGTGCCGTTGCTCTTGGTCTTGGCCTTGTAGATGTAGGCCATCCGCTTGCCGCAGTACCACGCCACGTCCTCCTTGGTGTTCACCCCCTCGACCTGAACCAGCGAAGTGTTCTCGTACTGGTTCGACTTGGACCTGCATTTCGACCATGAACCTCCCCTCCATTAATGAACGCCGCCAAGGAAGAACGAGCAGAAGGGAATCCCCGCTCCCGCTGATCGAATGCCCGATCGTTTGAGTGCTCACCTCTTGTATCCGAGGATGGTGCCCCGGACGTAGAGCCTCACGCGCTGACCCGTGCGACCCTTCACCATCTCGCTGCCGCTGCTTCTGCCGCCGGAGACGAGAGCTCAGAGACGAGGAGAGACGACGGCGCTTCAAGAGAGGGAAGAACTCGTAGCGGGCGGTGCAGTAGCTAAGTATTCCCCGGGCTCCAAAAGTGAACGGTCACGATTGGATATCTGGACATGGGCGGTCTGGATTGCTTTTGGTTGGGAGAATGTGGTGGGCTAGGGTTTACGCCCAATTCTGTTATTGGGCCAGATAGTTCGAGAGATGAACGTGGCAGGTTACGTACGTGTGTGGGCTGAGACAAGCCGATACGGTACCCACTAAAATGGTGGGAAGAAATTTCTGTGCGAACCGGCCGTATAACCCTTCCGGTGTAAATCACCAACAATGATTAATAAATGTACATGAGACAAATGTTATTGCTTATAATTTTTTTGTGATGAGCTTATAAATTAATTTAATAATTATATATTTAATTTATTACTAATGAAAAATTACACCTTGGTAATTCTAATAATATCATTTTTTATTTGAGTTACATTTTGAATTTTTTATATTATCATTCCAATCATGTTAGACTACTGAAATTATGCTTTACCATGACTATTTAATATATTAAACTTATCTTATTTTATTGGAGCCTCGCGAGATAACAAACTGTTCTTTAGCTTTAGAAGCTCGGTTCGTTAAGGTAACGAACTGAAAAAATGGTTCGGTTTGGTTTGTTTATAATACGAACTCGAACTGAACTAAGTCCGAGCTTACTTCAAACCCAATCAAGCTACGAGCCTCGAGTTTTTTTGCCATGCATAGCTCCAGGCCATCCGCAGTAGGCCGGAAGCTCGGGGCAGCTCGCGCTCGTCCGACCGTATCGGTTACTCGGCTTCCGAGTCGGGGGACTTTAGATTTTAAATGATGACATTGGTTGGGTAACCTTCGGTGAAAAAGAACACAGAGCGAGGGTTGGAATACACAAGGTTACGCACCGTAACCCCCTCTCTGCGTAAAAAAATTTAAATCATGTGGACCTAGAATCGATTCGGTGGTGCGGAAGTGGAGATCAGAGTATAATCAACGATTTTAAGTGGGGTGAGTAGAAAGTTCAGGTACCTGAAAGGTCCGAGACCATAAAAAATTTGATCAGTTGTAACGTCATAAAAAAGAAATGTATTGTACTACTACTAGTTTACTTTTTTGCTAGAATCGCACCCTTAGAGCATGAATTATAGTTGATTTTAAGCTAGCCTTTTACTTAGATGAATGAGAGAGAAAAGAGAGAGAAGAAATGTTGGCTACTAGTTCACAGTTAGTATATGCACAGGACCAATTTGTGAGAGAAGGAGGTGGGACATAATATGAATTATGAGTAGACAACTATTATATGAGTGGGCTCAAACGTTGGCTATGAGAGAGTATTAGTCAATTGCGTGCTCTACTATTTCCTCCGTTATAAAAAAAATAGTTTATAACAATGACACGATCTTCAAAACATAATTTTAACTTTAATTTTTAATAACAATATTTATTAAAATAATAATATATAATTTATTTTCGTGAAAATATTTTTAGAGATAAATCTATTAATATGATTATTATATTTTTTTAAATATAATAATTTAAAAATTTTTTATGATTTATTTTTCTAATGTTTAATCAGAATTTTGTCTCGAACTGTATTTTTTAACACTGAAGGAAGTATAAGCCTTGCTCTTAGGAGCCTAAACCAGAATCCCAGCCATTGATTAGCTCTATCGACATCCCAAATTGCGCGCACGGCGTCGAACTCGGAATCGACAGCACAGTCTCACCTGTCCTCCGCTTGCCGTGCAATTGGTGGTCGCGGCGGCGGCCTTATTATATTCTGCCTTCCGTGTGCTAATACAGAAGTAACCCAACGCATCCTTCGGTTCTGTTTTCTTCTTCGCTTCCTTTTGTCTTCCTCTTCGCGTCCCCTTCTCGTGCCTCCTTTCTCGCGTGTTCTCGTCTCGCCGGCGCGAGATGGTCGACACGAGGCGGAGCGCGGCGGCCAAGAGGCCGGCGGGGCAGGGGGAGTCGGAGGAGGTCAAGAGTTCGTCGCCGGCGCCAGCGCCAGCGGACCAGGCGGCGGCGGCGGCGGCAGCGGGACCGGGGGACGAGGTCGCGGCGGCGCAGCCCCCGAAGCGGGCCAAGGTCTGGATCTCCCTCCGGCGTGCGTGTGGTCGCGCAGGTCCCGGGTCATGCTTCGGCGTGTTGATCTGTTTTTTTTTTTTGTTGTTGCGGCGGTTGTTTTGATGGTGGTAGGTTGCGAGCCCGGAGGCCGACGGCCCAAAGGAGGTGACGGAGGATGCGGAGGTAGCCGAGGCTGCTGCCGCCGCTGGCGGCGTGGCGGGGACGCTGCCCGACACGGCTGGCCTGCAGGCGCTGACCGGCGCGATGGACAAGCTTGAGGCCCTCTGTAGGAGCCGTTGCCTATCCCTTGTGTTGTTTCAGTTGAAGCCTTGTAGTATAATGGTTTTCCCTTTCGCTGTAGGGCATAAACATGGAGCTGGAGCTACCAATAAGGATTTATCTGCAAAGATAATGAGGGCCAAAGATTTGTCAGCATCTGTCGTGGGGATGTTGAATAAAGGACTGCCCGCAGCCACCAACAGGAGGCAGGAGCCTTGGTGTCGACTAATCTCCCAATATTCTGCGGTATGTCTTTTTCTAAAACATGTTCCTTACAACTCTTTAGGCTGCTTGCGTCGGATGAGACCTTACTAAGATGTTCATGCTGATTATACGGTGTAGTTATTTTAAAACCTCGCCTTCTCACTTTGAATGAGAATCGCCATCTGCTCCGATTCATGTGCATCATACTGCTCCCTAAAAGTTAATTCAACGTGTTGTTTCATCTTATAGCCAGGTTTCTAAGTTGTCAAGCTATACCAAGTCCCTAGAGGGCTGACTTATTGACTAATTGTGATTAGTCATTGTAGGACAGAGCATGCAATGTACTAAGAATCTTAAGCGTTCTTGCACATATGTTTTGTGTACAATATAAATTAAGAATGATGTTCTGTTACTTGTTTGAGACCAACATAGTTCCTGATGATTTTTGTTGCTTGCAATTGGTAAGCAATGCGAAACTTTCGTGCTAAAAACTCCACAATTAGCTAATCTAATAGATTATGAGTCATTTGGAGCCAAATCGACCAAGGCCATGCCTTAACAACATTGCCCACACTTATGTCTTCATGTTCTGAAACTACACATATTTGTATGTCAATGAAACTTAATTTTGTATATGACAGTAGCCAAAACATGCTATTGTTCCAGGTCACATATCAACCCATGTTAGGTTACAGATCTGATGTATCACTGGTAGTCTGTTACAGCAAGATAATGAGCTAAATTTACTTTTGAAATCTTTCCTATGGTTGATATTGATGGCATATTTTCATCATCGCATCTTACATGAATCTCATCAGTGTTTTTATTCCAAGTCTAAATAATTTCTGCGCATCTCATTTGTATTGTTTTATTAATTGAATCTGCTCCTTGCTAGATATTATGTGTCATTTTTACTAGGGAACATATTGTGAACTGAGGTTACTTTTGATATCTTTATGCCTATACCCTGTGTTGATTTAGATCTTTTGTTTTTACTTGTTTACTGTTTCAGACTTTCAGTCAGTCCATTAAGTAGTTCATGAATCATTTTATTATCTGGCAACTATGTTCTTGCTATTTGTTGAACCTTTTATCCCTTTTTTTTATGAGACACATAGTAGTCACATTCTAGACTAAAAGGCTTGGTTGTTGTTGTAGTAGTAGTAGTCACATTCTTGAGCTTTCTGAAAAATGGAACTGTTGAATTTTGTGTTTATAAAATTATTCAATCAAGTCAGGTGCATACACTAATTCTCTTGAAATATCCTGTGCACATGTGAGTTTATGTAAATACATGTATTTAAGTTTGGAGTCCAATTATAATTACTGCATCCATATTTGAATTGTTGACACCAATGACTTTTGATTTTATGTTTGACCATTCATCGTATTTAAAATGGTCAAAGATGACATTAACCGTCAACCGTGTCAACAATTTAAAAAACAGAGGTAGTACCCAACTCCATTCCTTATTGCTATTAGAATGATAATAGCTAAAGATGGTCCTAACAGGTTCAACATATACTGGAATCTTTCATTCTAATTCTTTTTACTTGTTTGTTTTGCCCAGCATCCTTCCCTTCCTATTTATGCATCTCATTTCACTATTGGTTTTGGACCGCATAATGATTTGGCACTGGGCGGATCATCTGCTCCCTCTGCTGTTTGCAGACTGAAGCAGGTTAAGGTAATATGAAATTGTCTTTTGGATAATTCTACTGCCCCGCATGAATTCTTATCTGATCAAACCTTCGTTTCATTATGACGTCTTGTATTAGCGAGGTGCACTTCTTGAGATCCAAGACTTCAGATTTGTTCGTGTAAATGGAAAACCTGTGGATAAGGCTGCCAAAATTACTTTGAATGGAGGTGACGAAATTGTGTTCCGTTCACCTGTGAGACATGCTTATGTATCCTTTCCTATTTTCCAACTGCTTTATCTAGTGCATAGCTTACTCTTTTTTGAGGCTTGCGCAGAGGAAGAAGCTTGATTTAATATGCTTATGAGCGATGATTATACAAGTAAAATCCTGTATTGAAGGTCCTTAATGTTATGGTAGATCTTTGAGCAACTTAAGCAGGAGAAGTCAAGTACTCCTATATTAATCTCTGCATGTAGTAGCATACAGCAGGGGCAACACTCGCATTTCAAAGATACCCCGGATCATTTATCATCTAAAAGACCTAAAGTATCGACAATTTACTTTAGTAAGGGCCCATCTCCTTTCAGGCCTAATGGTGAGTCTTTTTATATCGTTGCTTCTTTCGAAACTGTTATGTGTGAGTCCCTAAATTAATTTTACAGCAGTTGATCATGATGTGCTCATAATGTTACAGATGTAGTGAGTGTTGTTACTTGGGTCTTCAAAGGCTTGCAGTAGATTTTGCTCACTAATTGATCAACCTTACCGTTATTAAAAAAAGAAAGATGCTAATGTAAACATTGGTGCAGGAGCGTCAGCAGATCCAGTTCTACTTAATTTATGTAAAACTACAGAGGAGCAGAGCCATTTTAACTCCGAAGAAAATATACCGTCTGGTCGGTGTCAACTACAAATAGAGGATCTAAAGAATGCAACAGTCGAACCACGTGACATTTCGGAGTCTTTTGATAATTTCCCATATTATCTAAGGTAAGCATGTATTTAGCAATCCAGTTTATGATAAGTTTCTTATATGTTACAAGACATTTGTTTTATCATATGGAACATTGCTATGGAACTCCTCTTATATGGGAAATTGAGTTTGTGAATCATTTGGCTGTTTGCACCTTTCTTTAAACTGTTGATAGGACTTGGTTTTTGTTTTTAATCTTGCATATGTTTTTGTCCTAGGAAGTGTAAGCTTTTTCCTATAATTCGCATGTTCAATAAGGCTTGCAATAATTCCTGTGATCTTTTGGGCTACAGCCTTTGCGAGTTGGTTTTTATTCATACCATGTGTTTTAGTTACTTTTCTTTGTTAAGGAGAAAATCTGACATCACTACTTCAGTCTATGTTACACGGTTGACTAAGCGACTTCCCTTGTTATATTACATTTGTTATTTTATTACACAATTGTTTCTTGAAGGTTATGACAATGAAGACCAAAAATATCACAATCTGTTTATACTTATCAAAAGTAATAACACTCTTATACTGCGTATCATTGCAGTAGACTAATTGAATGTACTGTCTCTGGTCTGGTTTACTTTCCTTTTAAGATATGGACAGAGCCTCCACACACACATTTGAACAGTACTTTATCTGTATACTTGTAACTCCAAAATTATATCATGATAGGAATACTTTTGATGATGAATTTGTTTGATATCTTCCTCTAGTCACCTGATTCTTCTAAATAATTTGAACTAATCATATTTCTGTTAAATCTATTTTCTTTACCAAACTTGGTACATATGTCCAGTTTAAGAGCTGTTTCCTAATAATGTTTTGTCCTCACAGTGAGCACACCAAAGGAGATCTACTGTCATCGGCATATGTACACTTACATTGTAAGGATTATATCAAGTTTACAAAAGATATATCTTCGCTTAGTCAACGGGTGCTGCTATCTGGTCCAACTGGTATGCCTATGTGCAAGATTTTTTTGACTGAATATGTACAAGATTTTTTTTGTGACTGAATATGTGCTAGCTTGGTATTGTGCTGTTTTAACACCTACAGTTAAATTTTATTGTGTTCTATTAAATATGATAACTTCTCTGTAGGAACTGAGATCTATCAAGAGTACTTGTTGAAGGCACTTGCAAAACATTTTGGTGCTAGGCTGCTAGTCATAGATTCTTCCATGCTATTTGGTGTAAGATCCAGTGCAATTACTACTATCATTTTTTCTGTGTTCTTTTTATTCTGACAATCCTAGTAATGTTTGAAACCCATAGTTTTGACATTAATGCCTGCCATCTTCTTATTTGACATTAATGCCTGCCATCTTCTTATTTGATCATTCTGTGTCATGGGCAGCCTATTAGGGATCTTGGGCCAGGTATGCTACAGTAGCCTGACCCGGTACTGTAGCGGAGGCAACTGTAGCAGCGACTAGGGTTAGGTTGTTCCCTCTTCTGTATAAGGAGAGGTTAGGGAGTCATTAGGATTAGGCAAGAACAGATTGGATCTAGTATCCCCTACCTATCCCTGCCCTTGTGATGCGGCCGCGCTGCTTGGGTTCAGGGGCAATTAATCTAGGCTCATGACATTCTGTCAATGCCAATGGTCTTAATCATCTTCCAGCATTCTGTTTGGGAAAACAGGGTGTGCACATTAAGAGGACTATGTATGTCAGCTTGTACTCGGTTCTCATCTCATTTTTTTTCGCTCTCCAGGGGCAGACTTCCAAAGAATCAGATTCGTACAAAAAGGGTAAGAATCAGACTTCTACAATGAGTTGAAATCTAAGATAATTTCATTTAAAAGTCTGGTCATTTTCTTCTGTCCGTAATACAATACAATCTTAATGGACTTGCATTTATCCGTGACCTAGTTGCAAGAACTAGTAGTAGCACCAAAGCGGATGGAAGAATTTTATTTGTGTACAAAGTTGCCTAGTTGGCACAGTGATATCCCATTGTTGCCTAAATAAATTGATCTGTTATTTATTCTTATTGTTTATTCAGGTGATAGAGTTAGATACATTGGTTCGTTACAATCATCAGGCATTATCTTTGATGGACAGAGGTACAACTTACTAATATCAGTTCTAGATGCACTTCTCACAAATAAATATGAAGTAATAAGTCATCTATTTTCTTGGAACTTTCCTGAATTGTGGTTTTGCTTAACAAAGGACTTGCCATCTATCATTTAGACCTGACTTAAATTTGTGAAGTTGGCAAAGATATGGACTTATGTTACTGAGATAGAATACACTCTCAGACTTGTTACACTTTTTACCTGTACGACTATTTCTTAACGTATGAAGCCCTGCCTCTGGCTTTCGTTAAATTCTTCAATTTGCAGCCCTCCAGGTTTTGGCTCACTGGGCGAAATATTTCTCCCTTTTGAGGAAAATAGAACATCAAAGGTTGGTGTAAGATTTGATAAACCAATTCCAGGAAGCAATGATCTTGGAGGCAATTGTGAAGTTGATCATGGTCTTTTTTGTCCAGGTTAGTACTTGCTGATTTCCTGAATTTATAAACAACATAATGTCTGCAGTTACTGTTAATTGTTTTCATAGTTAGTGCCACACATTCAGTTCACTTCTATATATAACGTCTCTATCCATTACCCTTTCAGTTGATTCTTTGTGCCTGGACAGTCCAGGATGGGAAGATAGGTCCAAACGTCCCTTTGATGTGATAGTGGAGGTTTAAAATATGCAAATTAGATTTGTTCATAATATTTTATGCTTTTTCCCATTTCTTGACACTGAATGGCTGTTCTGCAGTTTATCTCAGAAGAAATTCAGAATGGTCCTTTGATACTTTTCCTGAAGGATACAGAGAATATATGTGGGAATAATGATTCCTATTATGGTTTGAAGAATAAGCTTAAAAGTTTTCCAGGTGGTGTTTTTATAGTTGGATCTCAGGTCCAGTCTGACAATCGCAAAGAGAAGGTACTGTTTGTCAATCCTGTTTATATTAAGTTGAATATTATGCTCCTTTTTAGGCCTGTCCTATTCTCTTATCAATTATCACTTGAACCTTATGAAATGGTATGTCACTATGCAGACAAATGCTGGTTCTCTTTTTCTTTCAAAATTCCTCTACAGTCAAGCTATAATTGACATTGCATTACAGGTAACATATAGTTATTGTGACTATCAAAACATTATATTTCTTTTAATAATTAATATTTTATTTATGGTAAATCTACTCTAGAAGTTGGCCATATGTGGACACCATAACCATATGATCAAACTAGCTAGTCTGGGTATTTCCAATTTCAAATATGCTGGGCATATATCAATACTCATTCATACTAGTTTGAGAAGCCTTCATGCTGTTGTATACCATCTGTAGTCTGGACTGCAGAAACATTTCTTTATTTCATACTCAAGACAACCATTTTGGCACTTTGTTACCCTTCTAAGGATTTAGATTGTTTCTAATATTTTCTCCTCGCTTTTCCAGTTGATTTTTATTGTTAAACTAGGTATAGTGATTTGTACTAATCATATATTTGTTCACTATATTGGTGCTTCCTCTTACTAACCTAATGCAAGGAAATTCAGGATATTGATCATATTGATCGAGCAGTTGGCAAAAATAAAGAAACTTCAAAGGCAATAAGGCATCTAAATAAGCTTTTCCCCTATAAAGTGACAATCCAGGCACCACAAGTATGTTATTTTAAGTTATTCCAAGAGGATAGTTAATTGAAATAGATCACATGAGCATGTTGAAATATTGAACACATACAGGATGAAGTGGAGCTTTCGCGGTGGAATCAGATGTTAAATCGAGACATTGAAGTTCTTAAAGGAAAAACAAACATTTCAAAATTACGCTCTGTAAGTTGTAGTGTTTAAAAACAATTTCTATTTAACTACTATGTCTTATTTACTAATTTTAGTGGTTGTATGGTTTTCGTGATTGTCATGGGAATGCCTTCTCTTTTTCTTCCCTCTGTGTATTTGAATAGAACACTTATATTGTTTGTGTATATTATAAACGTATGGTGAATCTGTTAGGTTTTACTTTGGTTAGTCAAGTGCATTGCTATCTTGATTTCAATTCTAAATTTGTGTTATACGTGGAAATTCTATGAAAAACTAGAGGTCTTTGACTTTTAAAATCATCATGAATTTTGCTTTAATGTATTGCTACATCTTGGACTCATTATTCCTGGAACGTATTTTCCTTGTCCTTAACTACTCCCTCCGTCCCCATTTAGTTGTGATTCTAGGATCCTGTAGTTGTCCCCTTTTATTTGTGATTCTCGCTTCCCAATACACCTCTCTCTTCCCAATACATCTCTATCTCTCTCTTTCTCGTTTTCTGTGCACCTACTTTATTCTCATTTTCTTAATCTTTGTGCCCGGAGCTAGAACTGCAAATAAATGGGACGGAGGGAGTACAATTATTCGTTTCTTTACTGTCCTCCTGCAATTGCTTTCAGTTTCTAACAAGGGTTGGGCTGGAATGCGCTGATCTTGAGACAGTATGCGTTAAGGATCGTATCCTCACAAATGATTGTAAGAGCCATTTGTATTCATGCTCCTCAAGTATTTTAATTTGTCCAATGGCATGATGGGCTCTTTGTTTTTCAGGCATTGATAAAATAATTGGTTTTGCTTTGAGCCATCAACTTAAGAACGGTGCAAGTCCTTTGAGTAATGCGCAATTTGTCATCTCTAGCGAAAGGTTTCGATCTAAGATTTTGTGCTTCACCACTTGCTTAATCACTTCTCTTGCACACTAGGAATGATTTTTTTTCCAATATTTACGATTGCAGCCTTAAGCTTGGAATTGACATGTTGGAAAATATTCAATCTGACATGAGGAGCAGCAAAAAAAGAAAGTCATTAAAGGTTAATTGTACTTTCTTTCACTTTATCAAGGCTGGGTATTTGTCCCTCTTCATTGAGCTCTTTATATAAGACTAAGCAACTATCAGATATATCACCCAGGAAAAAAAAAGTACAGATTTATTTTGTGGCTATGCTGATCTTTGTGCGCTTAGAAAATTGTTTTAGTGCATCGTGCTCGTGCTGTGCCTACACCAACTTGTTTGGGGTAAAAAGCTTGGTTGTTTGTTTGTCATCATGCTCGTGCTTACTGTTCCCTCTAACATGTCAGGATATTGCAACGGAGAATGAATTTGAGAAGAGGCTTCTTACTGATGTTATTCCTCCACATGAAATTGGTGTCACCTTTGAGGACATCGGAGCATTGGAAAGTGTCAAGGATACTCTGAAGGAGTTAGTGATGCTTCCATTACAAAGACCTGAACTTTTTTCCAAAGGTCACCTTATGAAGGTATTTTATTGTATAATATTTTTTGATATTTCAGAGTTTCATGTGCAAAATTTCTGTTAATATTTTAAGCAAATGAAGAACCACCTACAAAATGGACCAGTTTGCTCATTTATGATTCTTTGGGTGTCACTTGGCAAAGCAAGACACCAAATAGTGTAACAATTAACAAGAACACACAGCAAAATATATTAAAAGAGTGATTAAGTTATTACAAGTTTCTTAGTTAAAAGTCAGAGTGTGGAAGCGGACTTTTAAAACCAAGTACGAAAGTGGAAGCTAAATATTTACATCTCGATGATACATATCTTACAAGCACATCAGCCCATAGACATGTGCATTCTTCTCAATCATGGACGGTGAAGCGAGAACCCATTCAAAAGAAGATTCCCTTGAAGCCCATAGACTTGTTTATATTGTATTACTTGTCCTTTTTTTTTTTTGCCTTGAATGATGCCAAGTAAAATCGAGCTACCGAATGGGGCAAATTTGATCAAGACACAACTACTAATCCATTTGGTGGGTGAGCTGTGGACTTTGGCCTCCGGATATACCCATTTACTCTCATGGAACATGGATTGTAGCATACATCAGTTGAGCGTAATAAAGACGTTTGTATCAAGTTGGAATAAGAAAGAGGGGACGGATGACATTTTTTAATTTTTAATTTTTTGGATTGTTGTGAGTTTATGACTGATATTAGGATATGGTAGAATATTTCATTTCTCCTTCAGCTGGTAGCAAACTGATTCTGTTGTTTATGTTACACCAATAATGTAAAGAGACATTATTTTAGAATTTTATTTGATGGCAATCTGACTTCATTATTTTCTTTTGTACACCAGCCATGTAAAGGAATATTACTTTTTGGTCCACCTGGTACGGGAAAGACTATGCTTGCTAAGGCTGTGGCAACAGAGGCTGGTGCCAATTTCATAAACATATCAATGTCCAGCATCTCTTCAAAGGTACTGCATTAATTAGGCTAGATTAGTCTATGATTTCTTCCATCTTGTTATTCGGCATTTGCATTTGTATCTCATATTCACATATTTTTGCAGTGGCTTGGTGAAGGTGAAAAATTTGTGAAAGCTGTGTTTTCACTGGCAAGTAAAATTGCTCCAAGTGTGATTTTCGTGGATGAGGTAAGTTAGTTATTAACATAGAATTGTAATTAATTAACGTTTTGATTTATTTGCACTTTATTAAGGCACTATCATAGAAGTCTGCTGTCAATCCCATAGTGGCGGCATCCTTTGTTGCTTCAACTCATTCTTTTTCTAGGTTGATGGCATGTTAGGAAGGCGTGAGAACCCTGGAGAACATGAAGCCATGCGTAAAATGAAAAATGAGTTTATGGTGAACTGGGATGGTCTGAGAACAAAAGAGAAAGAACGTGTATTAGTACTTGCTGCCACTAATAGACCATTTGATCTAGACGAGGCTGTTGTCAGGAGGCTTCCTAGGAGGTATGGTTATCATGTTTTATGCTCATGTACTCTACTACTACTAAATAATTTATTGTCTTCATAGTCTTATCAGAAAATCTTTTTTCTAGGTTGATGGTGAATTTGCCGGATTCACCAAATAGGAGAAAAATTCTTAGTGTGATACTAGCCAAAGAAGATTTGGCTGATGATGTTGATCTTGACGCTGTTGCTAACTTAACAGAAGGGTACTCGGGTAGTGATCTCAAGGTATCTTACTACCCATGAATTCTGAATATATACATGTGTTATGAACTTATTGATGTTTGCTGTTAAACTTGTGGTTGCAATTATTTGCAGAATCTGTGTATTACTGCTGCACATCGTCCTATTAGAGAGATCCTTGAAAAGGAAAAGAAGGTTAGGCTAATCCGGTTCTCATATATCAATTAGCAGTAAAACTCCAGCGAAAAAAAACAGTTTAATTATGGGAATATATTTTCTAAATTCTGATTATATTCAACATATTGTGATTGATAATAACATGGTTTAATATGAAATGCAATCCTCACATAAGTTCTCCACCTGCAGGAAAAAGCATTAGCAGAAGCAGAAAGTAGACCATTGACCCCATCACTTTCTGGCAATGATATCCGTGCCTTAAGAATGAGTGATTTCGTACATGCGCATGAACAGGTACGATTTATGAGTAACATTGTTTTTTGTGACCTGTTTAATTTGATACAGCCCAGCTTGTAATGTAATCACATCAGGTTTTCGCCTTATGACGCATTTACATTGTCTGCATTTGCGGCGTTAAGTACACTCTACCTTTGCTGACACTGCATGCCTTTCTCGTAGGTTTGCGCGAGTGTTTCCTCAGATTCCAGTAACATGAACGAGCTTATTCAGTGGAATGATCTATATGGAGACGGTGGGTCAAGGAAGAAGACAACACTAAGCTACTTTATGTAGCTGATGATGATGATGTACATGCCACAAGCCTTACCACAAAGCAAACAAAGATCTGAGGTCCAGATGGAGTGCTGAGTTGATCCCGTACAGTTGAAAATTAACTGTGCCTATCTGCAACGCACTGTACTGTACGGTAATTAATGATTTGATCTGAGCATAATTGAAGAGTACAGTATGCTGCTGCCCTCACCCAGGGCATGCAGTCTGCGTTAGGAAGGCCGGTGGTCTGGTTTGCAGTTTCGCTGCAGGGGACTCCAGCACTATGGCCTCCATCAGAACGCACGGATGCTATTAGCTGTCCTGAAGGCTGAAGCCATCAACGGGGCAGTTTCATCCACCATCCATCTTGTCACCTTTCCTTTTAATGGAAATGAAACAATTCATTATTAAGACAGATTTTGAGCCTGTGCAATTGTACAGTATTAGCATCGGTTCAGTCAACTTATTATTGTGATCAATGTGAAATCTCAATTTATTAACATGTCACATGATTCTTTATACTACCTATTATCATCTTGTCAAAGTTACAATATTGTACGAGTCGTATGCCCTGTGTTAGGCCACGCCACATATCAATATACAAGCTCCGTAGTTTAGTTCTTGACATTTGTAATTTTGAATAAACTCAACAATTAAAAACTCGAGGTTTGTGTGTGGTTTTGGTTGGGCATGGCGGCGTTAAGATATTTTACTTTATTCTGTGAAGACATGATACGATACTGAGTCTTGGTGTGCTCAACGTAGGAAATGGTTTCTTTAGCTGCTGGTTTGTGGCGCCTGACTACGCAATTCCTTTCTCTATTCTTCTGTGCTAGCCTAGTAGACTTTGCGTCTGTTTGTTTACTTAGCAGATTATATAATCTGAATTATAATCACAGATTATATGTTCATTAAAAATGATATGAGTAATGAGTCTTTTGCATCAAATAAGTTGAAAGAAGCTTCTCTTGTGGATTATTGAATTATATAATTACAATGTTATATTATATAACTTTGGAAAATAAACTGTTTATTTGTTTACCTTCTAAATTGTAATCTATAAATTATATAATGTGGACTGATTATAATCTCAAACAGCTCAACTGTCATTGGCAAACGAAAAGAAAAGATGAGAGAGACTTTGCCCATTAGGCATGGCAGCATACTGGGCATGGCAGCATGAGCTAATCTGAACCTTCAAAGTCAAAACACAAATACCCTAAATTCTAAATGTGTGGTTCAAAATAGGTGACTGATGTTTTTGCAAAGTATCAGTTAATAGTGGTATGGGAAAAACTGTACTCATAATGTTTTCGTCACATTGCTAGGACAACAAAACTGTTCGTAACTACTGAATCCTCTAGTATTAGTTAGTAATACTAATTCACATGGTACGGTTGATGAGGCCGTGCACAAGCACGAGCGCCATGACGATGGCGCGGTCCGCGCCGGGCTCCACGGCCAGGGTGAGCACGTCGGCGCCGAGCGCGACCCCCGCAGGCGTCGTCTTCCTCCTCACCTCCGCCACGGCGAGCCCCGTCACGCCGTCCACGATCCTGGCGGCGCGCGCCGGCTCGATCCTCCCGTCGTCCATCTTGTAGTAGTGCACGGCGTTCGACGCGTCGTCTCCCCTGCTGCTACTGACGAGCTCGCACGTGCAGCTCGACGGCCCCCGCCACGCCCACGCCCTCACCACCTTGAACCACGGCCGCCGCCGCCGCCGTTCCTGCTGCTCGCACCTGTACCCGTCCCACCTCCGCCCGAACCCAAGCTTCTGTGTGCATACAGTAAGATCGAAATCAAACTTGAGTATATCAGATTAATTAGCTAGATGATTTCTTGCACGTTTATTAGTTATACTTTTCCTGTAAGTAGTGCTTCCAGCGTTGGTAAAAACTAATTAAAAAGATGATACGGATTAGGATCACTTATTACCTTCTTGAGTATCTGTAGGACGACGTTGCCCGCGAGGTCCATGAGGCAGACGTCGGCGGCGCTGCGGGCGCCGTAGTTGTCGACGCGGTAGACGATGGTCCCGGTGGAGTCGTAGACGGTGCAGCCGCTGCCGTGGAGCACCAGCGACTTCATCCAGATGGTGAACACCTCCCGCTGGTCAGCTGGTGGCTTCGCAGTCGTCTCAGCACCGGCCGGCCCAAGCTTCTTCTTCTGCTGCAACAACAGCTGCGGTTGAGACGACGACGACGACGAGAAGGCGGCAGAGTGCACCCTGACCATTGCGCTCCACAGTTTGAACCTGCTGCGCATTCTCTTAGTGCAACTCAAACGTACTGTTATGTGTGTTGACGAGAAACAACAACGATCGAGTTGTTTGTGTGTGATCTCTGTCTGGGGTTTGCAAAACGAACTGTTCCTCCCGTTTATATATATAAAAAAAACACAGGAGAGGAATGAAGAGAGCATTGCACTTTTTCCACTTTTAAAAAAAGTGTAGTCGCTGTAGCCTTGTTGTGTGGGCGATGATGTGTAAGGCAGGTCCAGGTTTTACAAAACTAGATTAGATATATGTTCTTTTTGGGTAGATAGTCACTGTCGTCGGCTGTAATATACTCATGATCAGTAGTAGGTCTCATGAGCTCATGCTTATCAGGATGTCGTCTTTACTCTTTAATTAGTCAAAGCTTCTACGTTTCTGGTTGATCTGCACGCGCAATCTCATAAACTAACAAAAAGGAAGCCAAAATACTACTATACGTATTACGTGCTATCACGGATTCACAGCCAAGTATTTGCATGTGCTTCTGAGAAAAACGCGAGTGCCGTGATGATGGTGATGCACTAGTTAGATTTCTCTACCTGTTCAAAGGAGCGGACGGACAAATGTGGCCACCTGTTTCCTTATACTAATTACGAGTAATTAAGGCACGTCATTGTGGCCGGTCATATGCCACACTATTATTCTTCATTTTGTGTTCGAGTACTTACTGCGCGTGCCTGAACAACAATCAACCAGGGTTTACAAAACCGATGCGGTTTTCAGAAAAACCGGAATGTCTGGTTACATCGGACAACGGGTTACTGCAAAACCGAGCAAATTACTGTAGTGAATTTAAACAGTTTATTAATTTTTTTTTATAAACAGATCTGTTTTTTTATTTCAGTTTTCTTGATAAAAACGATAAGGTGAACCTTGCAATCAACAGTAATATACTACCTCCGTTTTTTAATTGTTGACTTTTTTTTAGTATACATTTATAGTAGAAAGTATTAATAATTAAAAAATAGAGTTAGTAATACTTAGGACATATACAAAGATATTTAATACTCGCAAATAAAATAAAAATTGACCTGACAGTTTGCATGCAAAAAAGAGAGATTAGGTGATAGCCGTTTCTTCATGAAGCAACATCTCTCTTACACATGTTCCAACTCGTAGAGACCTCTTGCACAATCATTGTATGAGTAGTTGTTTCTCTAATCTAATCACATACTCCCACTAATATTTATTATTAACAGTAAAAAACATTCCATTGTATTAAATGGTGCTTTTACATTGAAATATATGCGGAGAGACATTAGGACTCTCCTTTGTATTTTTTTTGACCTTTAGAGGCTCGCCCCGACAAGCACGCTCAATTAAGAACTAAAGAATTAATCAATGATTCATGTTATTTGTTGAGAAACGTCAGATCCTATTAGTTCCAGTTCTACAAGCAAAGAAACAGGTTGAAACATGCAAGAAATTTCCTAAATGACAACATTTGTGACAATATGGGGGCATGTGCCCCGCTTGGTTTGACTTTTAGTTATAATCAAATCCATGATTTAATGGTTAATATCTCACATCTAGTGGAGCTATCTAAATGAAGAACGTGCCAAATTTCAGATCATTTGAGAAATTTTCTATTGAATACTCCCTTTGTTTATTTAAGTAAGCATTATTCTAGATAGTCAAACTTTCTAAAACTTACAGGCTATATGTCTTCTCATCGCGATGGATTGATCAGAAAACTTGGATAATTGCCCCTTTGTGAGTTTATCAGTTCTTCTATAATTCACAAGCCTCTCAGCTGTAACAAAATAGTCTTTTGCAAAAAAAAAAGTTGTGACAAAATAGCGCATGTTAGATTGTGTTACTACTCCGTTCACATTTTGCTTTCGTCTCTGACAGAAAACTTGTACTAGCAGTAGGTCATTTTCGTTTCTCTAATGACATCTTAAAATAAACGGAGGGAATAGGTTTTAGTCCAATCTAGGATGAAGTGCTGCTGTATTGAGTTGTCATGATTATGCGGCATGTCTCATGGTAATCTAAAGCAACTAGCACTACCGAAAACCGGACCTTTGCCGAGTGTAATTCTTTGGGCACTCGACAAATGCTTTGCCGAGTGTGTTCTGAGCTTCGCCGAGTGCCCCTGGCACACGGGCAACGTTGGCGAATCCGGTAGTGTTGATTGTAAGCAACTTATGTTAAAACGCAAGTGGTTATTTATGATTTCTCTAGATTAAATGGCCTAAATAAAAATAATAGATGCAGGACACTTGAGATGTGTGTCGACGAACCGAACACTCCCAACCTCAATGCCACAAGTTAATTACGCTTATCCAGGAAGGATAGGGGGGAAAATGTTGAAGCTAATGAGCCACATGTATTTAAGCATGCCAATGCCAAGATAGTCTCTTGCTCATGTCACATCTTGTCCTAGTCTGCATAGTTCTAGCCACATGATGCACGCGAAAAGACAGAAAGTACATGTATTATGGTGCTGTTGACGGACTCTTGCACTTTTGCGGCAATAAATATGCGCAAAGTAAACTTAGGAACCATGCATAATTAGTGGAAGCCAGCTGAGATCATTCTGACCACGGGATAATGACAATATATGCAAACCGTGCCGCGGCCTAACACAATAACCATAATCCGGGTTGGTCTCTGCTAGTTAGTAGACATGCACTGTATATTCTTCGTGTCATCATCCTGCAGTACAGAGATATCGTAGGAACAACTTTTCATTCCATTCTTCTTTTAACATTTAAATCATGTGTGTCCTTTTTGCAATTATACTACTCTTGTTTCATGGTAATTAGATTACTCTTGTTTTAATTTCCACATATATCTTCAGGTTCAGGTGCTTTTGATTATTCAGTGCTCTTCTGAAGAATTAAGAGGCAAATTAAGAATCCTGTTATTAGTACAATCAATAGGCAAAGAATGTATTTTTTTAGGGAATCAATAGGCAAAGAGTTGAGTGGATCCGGTTTAGTGCGTTAAGACTTAGGACAGAAGTACTATGGTGTCCTTGCTTGACGGTTTAGTGCGTTAGGATTCCGCGTCATAAACGTCAATGACCGTAATCAAGTTGCTGATATGTTCTTTCGAAAAAAGGTAAATCAAGTTGCTCCTGCTACCTTAACCAGAAGTGCATCCCAGCCCTGGAACAGATTGCACATTGCAGCATATAGAACATGGTGCTGGTTTTTATTTATTTATTTATTTATTTTTATTGAGTGAAAGAACATGGTGGTGGTACATAGGCTTTGGCAAGCCCCCTTTTTATTTTCAGTCCAGCCCAAGCTGCCAAGCCTCACGACTGATCTGGCCTGTTAGGCCCGTCGAGCTGTCACTATTCGAGAGGCCCAGTATATCTCCATCCATAAAATACTTTAGATCTAGTCCATATATATAAATTCACCATCAATGTGCTAGCTAGGTACTATACCGATCCTCCGTCTCAGCCCTCAGGTAGCATGTTACTTGTGATTTTGGATTTGATGTTTTGATGTACTCCCTCTATATACAAATATTTGTTTGAACTAACCAATCAACGTCAATTATATGCACACAGAGGAGTACTTATTTTCACATTGACATGCTAAAGTATAAGTGATGAGTTCACCACTCCCTATCAGTTTTAGATGCAATCAGTTGTAATGCTCCATATATGCATGGAATAGGGTCACCAGTCTAAATCCAAAATCCTAGCGAGAGCATGATTTATTAAAATATAAATTGCTGATGCTTATTATTGCATGTTACGGTTTGCAAATGTCTTTACATGAGGGAGAGTGTTGAAGCATGAATGAACTATATATCTTTCTTATTAATTTAGATTTTTAGGTGTAACTGATAGGTGTATATTGTAACTTCATATCACTGGAAACATGACGATCTTGATTTGTGCTTCTTTGCAGAAGTTTGCCATAAGAATTCATAAGTTTTGCAAACCGTAGAGTTTGATTAATAAATTCAAGAGAAATTGTTACTTCATTAAACATTGCACACAACACAATCTCAGACAGAACTAACATATAAACGTGAGACAGAGCCTCCTAACATAACCGAATTAACCTTCAAAATGGGTATTGCTTCACCACACTTCATTATTACACACTCTTACTTTATCCATGTGGATAGATGGAAAGTGGTTGCAAAGAAACCATCATACGACAACCACATCTATATATACAACAGCCCACATCTATATATACATGTGGATAGATGGAAAGTGGTTGCAAAGAAACCATCATACGACAACCACATCTATATATACAACAGCCCACAGTCTATATTTTCCTATATCCCATATATTATAGTCTAAGGATTGAGGGAAATAAAAATATTTTTGAAGCAGTGTTATTCCTCCATTTCTGTAAACCCCAAAACATTCTAGAATAAAAAAACTTGATCATAGATTGATTTCTAACTTTAACGTAAGCATGTTTTTTCAGATTGAGAAGAAGAAGCAAAGTCATGGGAGATCAAGGTTTTACTATAAAATGTTGAGCTATGCAATACATGAATACAATGTTCACGAGTGATATTCTAATATGTTAAAACAAACTGTTCCTGCACGATGGATTTTGGCCAAAGCAAATTCCTTCATTTGAACTCTCATCCCTTAAGTGACAGCACAATATGTCATTCTTAAATTATCTCCGTTGTTATGATAATTGCCTGCCACCCACCCAGCCCCTGGCTCTATCTAGAGCGCACATGCCTCTGGCACTAACAAATCTCGGATACTATAGAAATTTCTAAAAAGAAGAAAAATATTCAGGAAAAATAAAAGGTGTTCTGAAAGTTCTTATAAAACAGAAAAAATATATGAGAAAAATTCAGAAAAATGTAACATGAAAGAGTGTCGTAACATGAGCCATAAACATTATAACCTCATGAAAAATTTGAGTTTTCATTACTACAATTATCATGAAAAATTATTTTCACACTAAAAAAGCATCCTACAACAACTAAATAGTGCACCAATATCTAAAAAATCCTTCAAGTAGCTCGCACAGGTTTATCAAATTACCCGTACATTCCAATTGTGCTTCATTCCATCCACAAAAATTTATCATGGTACAAGACATGCATAAGCTCCAAAACATTGAAAATGTACTTGGCAGCCTCTCAATTGCAACAACCAAGCGAATATATTAGTTCCAAACAATTATTACACTTCTTGTGAATAAAGAACTAAAAGTACAGTTATTCAAGATTAATTACTGCTACATATACATCCATTTACCAACTGTCACCATTTATTAGACTGGGGACTCATTGTTGCATTGCAGTTTAAACTATTGTATTCAACAAAATATCAGGAGAAAATTATTCCCCTGCAACATAATCTCATGTTGAAATTATCAGTAATTAATAATAAACAAATTATGGTGATAATTGAATTTTATTGTAATTAGCAGTAATGAGAACATGTTGTAGTAATTTAAACAATTGCAATAGCTCATTATAATAAACATATAGCTACAAATTTGAAATTCTGGTGAAAAATACCTAATATTGCCACAAATAATCAAGATGTGGCAGGTGTAGCTTTTATTGCAATAGTTCAATACAACAATTGAACAATAAATAAATGGTTGTGATAATTGAATTTTGTTGCAATGATTCACGAGTTGTTGCGATAACAATAATAAACTTATCGCTAAAAATTTGAAATTATGGTGAAAAATACCTAATATTGCAACAAATAATCAAGACCTGGCAATAGTGTAGATTTTTTGCAACGATTTCTCATTTGTGGGAAAATTTTCGTTACATTATTGATGAATCCTTGTAGTGGGCCTCTTCCTTCCTATTCTATCCTTTATCTTCTAGCTAACCAAAAAAAATGAACTTAAGATGACTGAAGCAAGAAAAAAGGGAAAATGAAAAGGTTTAAGCAAATGGAAAAATTGCTACATACAGAACTACTCCCTCCATCCATAGAAGAATGTATTTATCACTTTTTGAAAAATCAAACTTTTCAACTTTGATCAAATATGTTTAATAAATTAATTAATATTTATGACAAGTATTATATATCGTTAGATTCCCAATCTGTGATCACTATATTTTATAATAAATGTATTAGAAGGTCTAAATGACGCTAATATTTTAAATTTGTCTGGCACGCTTCCCAAACAAACATTATTTTGTGGTGGAGGTAGTAGGTTATAAGAAATTATGTAATATGTAATGCCACCAAATTGAGTACAGACTAGCTTAACTTAAAAAAAAAGGAGAGAGAGTGCAGACTGCTAAAGCCTAAAGAATGCAATACTAGTTTTGTTACATGATTACATCTGATTGATATCCATGGGAAGAAAGATATTGCATAAATGATCAAGGTAGGGGGAGATTTAAATCTATGGGAGTCGGGTAGTGAGAATCTCTATCACAATAGTATTGAGTATCTCTTAGTAGAGAAGAACAGCTCACCGAGAATCTCTATCACAATAGAAACCTCCTTTTTCGGAGAAACATATGTAGATGAACAACTCTCAGTTGGCATGAATTTCATAGCTAGAGGCCAAATTAATATCAATCATGGATTCCTCATGAGTCATGATGAATAGCAACCTAGAGCTAATGCAAATTGTTTATTTGTGGTGATGTTGCAAATCATTTATTTTCTAGATCTTGGTGACGATGCAAATCGCTTATTTTTTTAGCTCTTGGCCATTATTCATCATGAGAAATCCATGATTGATATTAATTTGGCCTCTACCTTTGAAGTTCATGCTGACCGAGTTGTTCTTCTGACATATGTTTCTCTGAAACAGGAGATTGCTGATGATGTACAAATCGTTTATTTGTACCTCTAGGCCATTATTCGTCATGAGGAATTCAAGATGTTAATTTGGCGTATAGCTTTGAAGTTCATGCTGGCTGACTGGATCTTCAACATATGTTTCTCCAAAAAGAGGAGGTTTCTGATAGTGAACAAATTTTCTAGCTATTTATAGCTCTAGGTCATTATTTGTCATGAGAAATTCACATATTTGAAAACAATTTTTGTGGTTCTTGAATATTCTACATTTAAAGTAGCAAGGTTAATTTTTAACAGGTGTTTGTTTTCATAGTTCATCACGACCTATTGTAATTAGCAGTAATGAGAACATGTTATAGTAATTTAAAAAATTGCAATAGCTCATTATAATAAACATATCGCTACAAATTTGAAATTATGGTGAAAAATACCTAATATTGCCACAAATAATCAAGATGTGGCAGGTGTAGCTTTTATTGCAATAGCTCATTACAACAATTGAACAATAAATAAATTGTGGTGATAATTGAATTTTGTTGCAATGATTCATGAGTTGTTGCGATAACAATAATAAACTTATCGCTACAAATTTGAAATTGTGGTGAAAAATACCTAATATTGCAACAAATAATCAAGACCTGGCAATAGTGTAGATTTTTTGCAACGATTTCTCATTTGTGGGAAAATTTTTGTTACATTATTGATGAATCCTTGTAGTGGGCCTCTTCCTTCCTATTCTATCCTTTATGTTCTAACTAAAGAAAAAAATGAACTTAAGATGACTGAAGCAAGAAAAAAGGGAAAAAAAAAGGTTTAAGCAAATGGAAAAATTGCTACATACAGAACTACTCCCTCCATCCATAGAAGAATGTATTTCTCACTTTTTGAAAAATCAAACTTTTCAACTTTGATCAAATATGTTCAATAAATTAATTAATATTTATGACAAATATTATATATCGTTAGATTCCTAATTTGGATCACTATATTTTATAATAAATGTATTAGAAGGTCTAAATGACACTAATATTTTAAATTATGTGGTACTGAAAGTGCATCTAGACCCCCTAAGTGGGTTTTGGTGGTTAATGACAATAAAATTAAAGAGCTAATCATATCTTGAGTAATTGTGCAGTAAAAGTGTATGCATATGAAGAAAAGATGGCACATGACCTAGAAAGGATGCCCCTCAATTTGTTAAAAAATTGAAGGTTCAAAAGAACATCAAAATGAGGGAGAAATGTAAGAAGATTGAGTCTAATCTTTGTTTTTCTCTTCTAGGCGTGTCGTACTATAAAGGGGGGGGGTGCAAAACCAAGTGGATGGACGAATCGAATGCTCAAAATAATTAAAATCCAACTTTCGGACCTGAAGCTTCAGGCCGGAACTCCGGCAACACGGGGGTCCGGCAACCTGCCGGACCTTCGGACCGTTCAAATGGTATCGACTGCCTAAAGCTACTGGCCAGATATCCGGCCATCCACTGGAACTCCGGTGTCTCGGAAGTCCGGCAATCTGCCGGACCTCCGGACTGTTCGAACGGTATCGAGTGACTGAAGCTACTGGCCGGATGTCCGATCAATCACCGGAACTCCGGACCTTCGAAGTCCTGTAATTTGCCAGAACTCCGAGCATTCTGTAACCATACCCTAACGGCTAGTTGCTATGGGTTACGGGTATAAATACCCCTTCGTCTCCAACACTCAATCTCTCTTGCCTACACACGAAAAACACCCTCTTGAGCTCTCTCCTTCTCTCTCACACCCTACTAAGGCTTGCAAGCAAAGATTTGAGCTAGGGTTTGCTAATGAGAGAGGTTGAAAGGTTGAGAGCACTCCATTTTCCACTCTTGAGCATTTGAGGAGTATTCAAAGCTTGGTCTTTGACCTATTACTCTTGGAGATTCATCCCCTAGACGACTAGAGGTCGTCCGGGAGCTCCCAAATTTGTGTGGTGACGTCTCGAAAAGTTTGTATTGCCCCTCCTCACAAGAGGAATTTGCTAGTGAAGAATCAAGTTTGACCTTCGTGGTTGCTTGGAGAGAAAAAGGGTTTAAAGAGACCCGGTTCTTTGTGGACCTCTCAACGGAAACGTAGGCTTCTTTGTGGAGCTGAACTTCGGGAAACAAATCTTGTGTCTCTATGTGCTTTTCTCTCTTTTAGCTAACTTGTGCTTGTTCTTCATTTACTCTAGTTATTTACTTCGATCTATGCATATACGTGCTTATAACCTATTTAGCCTGTCAGTTTCTGTCCTTACATATCTAGGCTTATTTTCAGTTCAAACAGTTTCTCAGATACCTGCTCAGTTTGTGAATTCCACATTACCAGGTTTTGCCTCAGTTTCGGCACTTTACTGAAACTCCGACGCACCGGATATCCGGCACTTTGCTGGAAGTCCGGGCAACTGATTCAGATTGCTGAGTGCTATTTCGCAGGAAGATTATAAATCGCCTATTCACCCCCCCTCTAGGCAACTTTCAGGCATGCTTCCCAAACAAACATTCTTTTGTGGTGGAGGTAGTAGGTGTCGTAGTTCGTTACTGCCGACTAGTAAGTTTATCGTGGGATGCACGTTTTGGGATTTCGATGATTCGCAAGAGGACACAAGGGTTATACTGGTTTGGGCAACGATGCCCTACGTCCAGTTTCTGATCTGCTCGTGTTACTTGCGGCAAAGCTTGTAGTAGGGGTTACAAGCGAGCGAGAGAGGGAAAGTTTCCCAAGTCTCTAAGTGTGGATTGTGGGTCGTGCGTGTGTGCCTGACTTAGACTTGAGTGGGCTTGTGAGCCTCGTCAGCCTTCTAAGTGAGTTCGTGAGCCTTGTAAGCGTGTTCTAAGTGAGTTTGTGAGCCTTGTAAGCGTGTTCTAAGTGAGTTCAGCTCCTTTTTCCCCTTTGTCCTGGCTTCCTCCTCCTTATATACCGTGAAGAGAGGAGGTCCAGGTCTACCATGCGGGTCGTGGCCGTACGCCCAAGTTGGGTTGCGCCATGACGGATGACGCCCGTGGCATGGCGGTGCCTCTTCCGTACGATGGTATGGCGCGTATCGTCAATCACGGGTGTCCCGTCCCGTATGGAGGAACACTGCTGTTAGCGCTGGCGGGGCGACGCCGTAGTCGTGGCCATCATTCGGGGACGTCCCGTCGCAATGGGGCGATGAGTCCCTGACAGGTGCTGTAGCAACGGCGGCCATCCTTTGGACGGTGCATGTCGTGTGCATTTAATGCCCACTTGCCTGAGCGATCGACGGCTCTACCTGTCAGCGAGCGTGGGTGTGTCGGGCATTTATTGCCCAACCGTCACCGTCCCGCCTACCCGTGGTGTGGCGGGCGATTCGCCCGACCCTAGGGTCGGGCGAGGCGAAGACGCGTCCGCTCGACCCCAACGAAGGCGGGGTCGAGCGTGCTTCCCGTAAGTGGAGGATCGGACCCCTCCCTGAGGGGGTCGGGCGAGGCGGAGATTGCCTGTTGGCACGGTCTGTCGGGTGTCCGAACGGCACGGGGGCCGGCTGAAGCGGGAATTGCTTATGCCTTGATCACATTTGTTAGGGCCGAGGGTCATTAAGATTAACCACATCTGGTATTGACCCTCAACAGTAGCCCCTGAGTGAGGCCTGATCTCCATGTGAAAGGGAGTCTGGGGTCACTCACATCGGGAGTCGAAGACTTGCGATGGCAGGCCCGCTTTAGACCTTGTCGAGTTTTCGTGTTCTGCGATCCCGTAATGGATCTCTTTTTGCGATTCCGTTTCCGAGACTCCAGCTCGTTGCGGTGGTCCGATCGTGGACATGGTTCGACTTATATCGTTCCTCCAACGCGTCCGTTCGCCAGACGAGGAGGTTGAGCCGGGCCACGCTTTACCACGGAGGCCGAAGCGTGACGCTCGTCGAGCTGCAAACGGGTGAGTTCGAGTGAGGCCCAGGACCCCTTCGGGGGGAGCCTCGGTGGACCAGCTAGTGGTCGACCTCAATATTCCTGGTTGCTGTCCTAATCTGGTACCCGGATGCCGTTTGCTAGGCTCTGACGGCTCGTTGCCTTTCTGCGGTGAAATACCCATGGGTCGACAAGAATCGAGACTCAAATGCGGACCGAGATGCCCTTGGCGCTCGTGCGCCAGGGTATTGACCGCTAGCGGGCCCATCTCTATCCACCCCTCACTCTGTTTTCGCCCTGAGCGGCTGTCGAACCCGTTCGTTGGGCCAGCCTTCGAACTCTTTGGGCCGTCGAGGCATATTCAGCCCAAGCTCCCTCTTGCCAAAATTTATTTTGTGGCAGTGGTGCAGTGGAGGCGCTTGCCGCGACGGGGCGTGCGTCAGGGATTTTAGTCTTCGAGGCTCATGAGCACACGCGCGTGTGCGCTCGACCCCGCCGAGCGGGCGGCCACGTGGGTCCCGCCTGCAGCGACTGGAGGTAGGCGCCACGCGGGCGGGAGTAAATGCTGCTCTGCGAGGCGGCAGCGCGGGCCTGCTGGCAGCGTGCGGGGGGATAGGGAGTCGAGACGACGGAGTCGCGTCCGCGCGGAGCAAGGTGGTCAGGCAGGCCCCGCCTGCAGCGGTTAGGGATGATGCCAAGAGGGCGGGATATTTCCCGCGCTGCGCGAGGCGGTTATGCGGGCTCGCTTGCAGCGACCGGGGCGAGAGGAAGTCGGGAAGGCGGAGCGGCGTCTGCGCCGGGCGAGGTGGTCGGCGGGCCTCGCTCACAGCGAGAGGAAGGCGCCAGGCGGATGAGGGGTATAAGTATGCACCTCGCATGACCATTCGTCGCCATTCGTCACTCGCGTCCCTTTACCTCCCGCGCCATCTTGCTCTCTTGTTCTTTGCCTTGCATTCTTCCGCGCTCGCGCATTCCCTTTCTTCCTTCTTCTCGTTTTTCCCGCGTTCCTCGCTCGCTTTCCATGGCCACCTGGTGGAAATCCGACATCCGGGGGGTGCGCCTTGATGGTCTGGTCAAACGCGGCCTTCTCGTTGCCCGGACGAAGGCGAGGGAGCGGCTGCTCCTGGGCGACGAGGAGACGCCCGCGCCGGCGAATGGGTATGTGGTGTCCTTCGCCCATTTCCACAAGCGCTGGCTGGACGTCCCCGTGCATTCTTTCTTGCGGGGGCTCCTCCACTACTACGGCCACGAGCTCCAGCACCTCAACCCCAACGGAATCCAGCACATCGCCGCCTTCATGGCGTTGTGCGAAGGCTATTTGGGGATCGCCCCCCACTTTGATTTGTGGCAGTACTTCTTCGCCATCTCGCTCCAGACGAAGGAAGGGACCCCACTCCCGATCGGCTGCGCCAACATCCACCTCCGCGGGGAGCTCACCGGCTCCTACATCCCCCTGCAGCTGCGAAGCTCTCACAGGGGCTAGCACGGGCAGTGGTTCTACCTCAAGAACGACACTGCCGGGCCCCTGTCGGAATTTACCGGGCGCACGTTCGGAACGGCGCGAGGCGTGGAAGTGGGGACCGCCATCCAAGGAGCGGAGGCAGCTGGACGACGCCATCGATGCCGTGCGGCAGCTGCGGGCTCGAGGGGTGCGTGGTGCCGGAGTCATCGCCGCGTTCCATGCCCGACGGGTGCTGCCGCTGATGACGCGACGGCTCTGGCTCTGGAAAATGGGTCCCGGCTAGGATCTCTCCGGGTCAGCGATGTCGGCCGAGCCCATCTCGGAGTCGGAGCTGAAGCAGTGGCTCTGGGAGTCTTTTGCCGTCGAGAACATTGAGGACTCGCTGGACGACCACCCTCCGATGCGCCTGGCGCCTTCCTCTCGCTGCGAGTAGGGCCCGCCTGGCCACCTCGACCTGCGCGGACGCCGCTTCGCCTTCCCAACTCCCTCTCGCCCCGGTCGCTGCAAGCAGGCCCGCATAACCGCCTCGCGCAGCGCGGGAAATATCCCGCCCTCTTGGCATCATCCCCAACCGCGGGCAGCGCTGCCACCTTGCGCAGAGCAGCATTTACTCCCGCCCGTGTGGCGCCTACCTCCAGTCGCTGCAGGCGGGACCCACGTGGCCGCCCGCTCGGCGGGGTCGAGCGCACGCGCGCGTGTGCTCATGAGCCCCGAAGACTAAAATCCCTGCCGCACGTCCCGTCGCGGCAGGCGCCTCCGCTGCACCACTGCCACGAAATAAATTTTGGCAGGAGGGAGCTTGGGCTGAAATATGCTCCGACGGCCCAAAGAGTTCGAAGGATGGCCCAGCAAACGGGTTCGACAGCCGCTCAGGGCGAAAACAGAGCGAGGGGTGGATAGAGATGGGCCCGCTAGCGGCCAATACCCTGGCGCACGAGCGCCAAGGGCATCTCAGTCCGTGTTCGAGTCCCGGTTCTCGTCGACCCATGGGTATTTCACCGTAGAAAGGCAATGAGCCCTCGGAGCCTAGCGAATAGCATCCGAGTACCAGATTGGGACGGCAACCAGGAACATTAAGGTCGACCACCAGCTGGTCTATCAAGGCTCCCCCCAAAGGGACTTCGGGCCTCACTCGAACTCACCCGTTTGCAGCTCGACAAGCGTCACGCTTCAGCCTCGTGGTAAAGCGTGGCTCGGCTCAACCTCATCCTCTGGCGAATGGACGCGCTGGAGGAACGATATAAGTCGAACCGTGTCCAACGTTTGGACTACCGCAACGAGTGGGAGTCTCGAAAATGGAATCGCAAAAAGAGATCCATTACGGGATCGCAGAACACGGAAACTCGACAAGGTCTAAAGCGGGCCTGCCGTCACAAGTCTTCCACTCCTGATGTGAGTGACCCCAGACTCCCTTTCACATGGAGATCAAGCCTCACTTGGGGGCTACTGTTGAGGGTCAATACCAGAGGTGGTTAATCTTAATGACCCTCGGCCCTAACAAACGTGATCAAGGCATAAGCAATTCCCGCTTCAGCCGGCCCCCGTACCGTACGGACACCCGACAGACCGTGCCAACAGGCGATCTCCGTCTCGCCTGACCCCCTTAAGGAGGAGTCGGATCCTCCATGTACGGGAAGCACGCTCGACCCCGCCTTCGTTGGGGTCGAGCTGACGCGTCTCCACCTCGCCTGACCCCAGGGTCGAGCGAATCGCCCGCCGCACCACGGGTAGGCGGGACGGTGACGGTTGGGCAATAAATGCCTGACACACCCAAGCTCGCTGACAGGTAGAGCCGTCGATCGCTCAGGCAAGTGGGCGTTAAATGAACATGATGTGCACCATCCAAAGGATGGCCGCCGCTGCTACAGCACCTGTCAGGGACTCATTGCCCCATTGCGACGGGACGTCCCCGAACGACGGCCACAACTATGACGTCGCCCCGCCAGCGCTAACAGCAGTGTTCCTCCATACAGGATTGGACACCTGCGATTGATGATACGTGCCATACCATCGTACAGGAGAGGCACCGCCACGCCACGAGCGTCATCCGTCATGGCGCAGCCCAATTTGGGCGTACGACCACGACCCGCATGGTGGACCTGGGCCTCCTTTCTTCACGGTATATAAGGAGGAGGAAGCCAGGACGGAGGGGGAAAAAGGGAGCTGAACTCACTTAGAACATGCTTACAAGGCTCACGAACTCACTTAGAACACGCTTACAAGGCTCACGAACTCACTTAGAAGGCTGACGGGGCTCACAAGCCACTCAAGTCTAAGTCAGGCATACACGCACGACCCACAATCCACACTTAGAGACTTGGGAAACTTTCCCTCTCTCGCCCGCTTGTAACCCCTACTACAAGCTTTACCGCAAGTAACACAAGCAGATCAGAAACTGGACGTAGGGCATCATTGCCCGAACCAGTATAACCCTTGTGTCCTCTTGCGAACCATCGAAACCCCAAAAACGCGCATCCCGCGATAAACTTACTAGTTGGTAGTAACAAACTCCGACAAGTAGTATAATACTTAGTTAACTATTACATGAAAACTTGTTTCTTTCATCTAATAATGATAGCTTCGTCATGATCACGACGTTGTAGGTAGGTTCCTCATTGTCGTCAATGAGGGGGAGGACGATATCCTCTCCGAATGGAGGTAGGTCATCGAATTGATTGTAGTCTTCCTCATCAATAACATCCTCAACACCAACAATATTTCTTTTTCCTTGTAGAATGATATGACGCTCCTCTTTATTACAAGGATTTGGATGCTTAATATAGAAGACCTGTGTGACATCTTTGGCAAGCACAAATGGTTGTTCTCTATAGCCGACAAATTTGAAATCGATGATTGTCATACCGTAGTTGTCGATCTTTAGTCCATGTGGTAGTACAATCCATTGACAACAAAACAGAGGGACCTTTAATTTTTCTCCATACTAAAGTTCCCATATCTCATCTATGAAGCCATAGTAGGTCTTCTTTTTCCCATCACAATCATAGACATCAATGTGAACACCGTTATTTTGGTTACAACTTTTGGTGTCTTGCGTCCTTGTGTAAAATGTATAGCCGTTAATGTCATACGCTTGATATGTATGGATCGTAGTTGACGGCCCGTTAGTTAGCATTTTCAATAGTATCTCACCTGCACTCTTTTCATTGTTGTGAACCATTTCCATCATATGTAATCGCAGCCAAGTGTCGAAATTATCTCTGTGCTCCTTTGCAATCCAGTCCTCTGACTTTTTTGGATTTTTGGTTCGTAGCATTTGTACGTGCTTGTTGACATATGGGCCCACCACTACTGACTGTTGAAAAATGCAAAAATGTGCTTGGATGAATGAAACATAGTCGTTGACATTGATTGTTTTGTGTCCTCGTGTTCCTTTCCTTTTTAGTCGCTCCTCATGTCTTAATATGGGCAAACCTATTGATTTTAGATCCATATAGTCAACGGCAAACTCAATAACCTCATCTGTTGCCCAGCCTTGTGCCATGGAACCTTCTGGACGACCTCGGTTACGGACATACTTTTTGAGAACCGTCATGAATCTTTCAAATGGATACATCTAATGCAAAAACATAGGACCAAGGTATTTCATCTCATGAACAAAGTGCGTGAGAAGATGCGGCATTGAGTCAAAAAAGGAAGGAGGAAAAATAGTCTCAAGGTTGCACATAGTAGTGATCAAATCATCCTGTAACTTTGTTAGCTTCCTCGGATCAATGACCTTTTAAGAGATTGCACTGATAAATGAGCAAAGTCTTATTATTGTATCTCAGACCTTGTCTGATAGAATACCTCTAATTGCAACAGCCAGTAGTTGAACCATCATCGTATGACAATCATGGGACTTCTTGAACCGGAACTTTAGTGTATTCATGTTCACCAGTATTTTGACATTGGCAGAGTAACCGGTTGAAACTTTTATCCCATGCAAGCAACTGTATAGGCTCATCTTTTCTTATTTACTAAGGGTGTAGCAAGCTGTTGGAAGTTTCTTTGACCAATTTTCGAGGACTGTACGATGGAGATACTTTCTGATTTTCATATCCTCTAGGTCCAAACGTGCTTTCAGTGTGTCTTTTATTTTGCCAGATATATTAAGCAAGGTATCAACCACTGCCTCACATACATTCTTCTCCACGTGCATGACATCAATTGCATGACGGACCATTAAGTCTTTCCAATACGGAAGGTTCCAAAATATAGATCTCTTTTTGAACAAACTATCAGGCGGAGCGTTTGTACTTTCTTTTCCCTTTCTAAGGACAACATTCAGATTTTGTACCATCTTGAATACTTGTTTCCCATCACGAATCTTAGGAGCTTGACGATTCTCGACTGTGCCATCAAAAGCTGTTCTATTTCTTCTATATGGGTGATCTGCACGTAGAAACCTACAGTGACCCATGTATACCACTTTCTTACAGTTTTTTAACCATATGCCACCAGTTTCATTCATACACCATATGCACCCATTGTATCCTTTTGTGAGCTGTCCTGATATGCTACCAAGAGCCAGCAAATCTTGGATCGTTACAAAAAGCATAGCATGTAGAGTAAAAATATCTTTTTTGTATTTATCCCATACTCGTATACCATCGTTCCATAGTACAAGAAGATCATCATCCAATGGTTTTAGATATACATCAATGTCATTACCGACTTGAGTCGGTCTGCTTATCAGCAAAGGCATCATAAGAAACTTACGCTTCATACACAGCCATGATGGAAGATTGTAGATACATAGTATCACAGGCCAAGTACTATGTATGTGTCCTATGTCTCCAAATGGATTCATCCCATCCGTACTCAACCCCAATCTTATATTTCTTAATTCAGCTTTAAAGTTCTTGTATTTGTTCTCAAAGTTCCTCCATTGAATTCCATCAGTCGGGTGTCGAAGCTTTCCATCTTTCTTACGCCCTTTCTCGTGCCATTGCATCAACTTAGCATTTGCTTTGTTAGCAAATAACCGCTTTAGACGAGGTATTATTGAAAAATACTAAGCAACCTTAGCAGGTGTTCTTTTAGCCCTATTGTTCTCACCCATATCATCTCCATCAATATGTTCACTGTTGGACTTGTAGCGTGATGAACCACAAACACGACATTCCTCCAAATTTGCATCATCTTTGTGAAATAACATGCAGTCATTCCGACATGCATGTATTTTTTCTATTTTCAGTCCTAATGGACAAACAATGTTCTTAGCTTGATATGTGTTTTGAGGCATAACATTGGTAGGAAGAAAATCCTTTAAAAATTATAACAATACAGTAAAACTTTTATCGGACCAACAGTTGCTTAGCTTCATTTACAGCAATATGAGAACAACATGCAACTTGTTGTATTCTTTCTTACAACCCAAGTACTGGGTGTCTCATAGTCTTCTTTCATCTTTAAAAGCTTTTGAAATTCACTTTCACTAGAGAAATCATCCTCCAAAGTACGCAACATTTCATCAAGGTCATCAACATCATTGTGCAACGTTTTATCTAGGACATCAACATCATTGTGCAACGTTTCATCTACGTCATCAACATCATTTTTGCCTCTCTACTATCACATGCTCACTATCCATGTCTGACCAATATGTAATAGGATTATTCTCTTGCAAATTCTCCTCAGCTTCACCATGTTTAGTCCAACATAAATATCCATACATAAAACCCTTTGTAATCAAGTGTGTACAAATCTCTTCTATATCTGAAAACTTCTTCAAGTTTTTATAATCTTAGTCCAACATAACTATCCATACATAAAACCCCTTGTAATCAAGTGTGTACGAATCTCTTCTATATCTGAAAACTTCTTCAAGTTTTTATAATCACGACGGACAACATATATAATGAATGTCAGACTTATTTTTTGGCTTTTTGTATGTTGTGGCGTCTTTAAAAAAAGTTTCCAATCCAACAAGAAAGCGTTTAGTAAGAGTGCTACCATCATACATCCACGATCGATCCATCTAGTACATTAGAATTATTAGCATCATAAAAAAATTAATTATATATATACATATATATATATATTCATCGTGAAAATTACATAAGATCTTTATTCCTTCATGTTTGATTGTCGAGCTTCGTATAGGGGTGGGCTCGACTGATCGGACCCACCGTGTAATGGTTCTCGCTGCCTCTTTCGACTACTAGGCGATCGTATCATCAACTCCTAAAAAAGGTGAGATCACAGAATCTCAATCAAACTTATTGCTTTTAAACCAAAATTCACAATTATACAATAATTACTAACAAAATTACATCTATTTTTCATTACTACAAATAGCAATAGTATAATATTACTAATAATTTAGTAGTAACAACTTAACAACCATATAATAATTCAAGCTTTTAAACCAAAATTATATATATTCAAAATTTATAGTTCAACATTTTTTAATACATTTCGTTTAACACAAAACGTTCGAATGAGCCTACAAAGGCTGTAGTTACCTGCTGCTATGGCAGCCTATTATTCATTTATTATTATTATTATTATTATTATTATTATTATTATTATTATTATTCATTTATCGCTTCTTATACAGTATTTTGTGCAGCTATAGCCTTTGTAGCCTTATTCGATCAGGGCCACAGTGAAGAAGATCGAGCTAAAAGTGGAACAGCAAAAATATGCATGAACGACATATATTTATTAAAAAAAAAATTGAAGGAGTACCCATTCAGTCAACTTGAGCAATATCGAGATAAAGCAATCTTCAATTAATAAGCAATCTTAGAGAGTAATATAGATCAATATTTCAATGTAAGTAATCTTAGAGAGTACAGAGCAAGCACTAAGTGTAGAGAGCTCGATCCACTAACCATAGATGTTAAAACCGGGTACTAATCTTAGAGAGCAAAAGTCATCGAAATAAGAAGGAAGAGCGCTTCACTAACCGTAGACAGCTTTAGATAGGTTGATTTTTTTCTGAATTTTGAATTATCCACCCGCAACAATGGAGCTAGCTCCTGTCCCCGACCAGCAATGTCCTCCTCGGTTTGGAGGAGGAAAAAGCACCGTTTATATACTATGTATATTATCTATACCGGTTCATAACAGAAATCGGTACAGAACCGGTATTGAAAATGTATTTATACCGGTTTGGAAATATACGGCATTGATGAAGAGGTATATTTGATGGTTTTTATAGTAGTGGAACCTCCTATCGGTCAATTTCTAGCTCAAATGGTTGCAAGAACACTTGAACTATTCCCAAAAAAATTGTTGTGATTTTTGAAGTTTTTGAAGACCACCTTTTAAATTTTTGGAGAAAGAACATAAAGCCAGCGCCCTTCTTTGAGAGAAAACGGAGGCAGCCAGAAGATAGAGCGTTTCCTCCGGTCCGAGTAGATTTTTTTACTTCCTGTGAAATGTACGCAACCTATTTCCCTTCCGGACGAAAAGAAAAATGTACAGACCAATTCCTTTCCAGAGGAAACTATTCCTGTGAAACTTCCTTTGATTTTACTGTGTTCCAAACAGCCCCTAAAATTTCTTCAGCTATTACTCTCTGCACTCATTTTACTTGACGTCATTGATTTTAATTGTTACTTTTAATCATTCGTTTATTAAAAAAAACATGCATGTTAATTTTGTAACCAATTATAATAAAAAACATTTAAGCTATTTTTTTAAAAAAATAAAATGATTGATCAACAATAAAGCCATAGAGAAACACATCCCATATATGCATCCTTTCATTATAGGATTCGTCTTTTTTACCGTGTGTCAGGAGCAACGGTCCTGTTCGTCGAACGCTCGATAAAAACAACTCGGTAAAGTTTTTTTTTCACTCAGTAAAGATCGGGTTTCAGGTAGTGTTCCATTACTACATCTACGAACACATAACTCCATTATTAGCTTCAAATAACGTGCTATTAATGATTAAAGCCACATAGTATTAGCTACGAAGACATGAACGGAGGACTATGAGGTGTGTGGACCTGTGGGTTCCTCATTCTTTTTGTCCTCTGCTGGTGGACTCGATCGTTTGCCCTATATATACGCCCCTTCCCAACCGCGACGAGTGGCAGCGGCAGGCAACACCACAACAAGCTAGTAGCTTAGTAGAAGTCGCTTGTAGTAGCTTCTGAAAGATTTAACAGTGTCATCATGAACTTGAGTAGTACTGCTAGCAGCTACGGCATGGTCATGGACGATTATTTTTACCAGCCGCTCCTCTTGTCCGTCCTGGCCGTGGCGCTGCTGCAGCTAGTGAAGCTCGCCCTGCGGCAGTCGTCGGCAGCGGCGCGGCTGCCGCCGGGCCCGTGGGAACTGCCGGTGATCGGCGGCATGCACCACCTAGTGAACGTGCTGCCGCACCGCGCGCTGCGTAACCTTGCGGCCGTCCACGGCCCGCTGATGATGCTGCGACTAGGCCAGACGCCGCTGGTGGTGGTGTCGTCCAAAGAGACGGCCCGCGCCGTGCTCAAAACCCACGACACCAACTTCGCCACCCGGCCCAAGCTCCTCGCCGGCGAGATCGTCGGGTACGAGTGGATCGACATCCTCTTCGCTCCGTCCGGCGACTACTGGCGCAAGCTCCGGCAGCTCTGCGCCGCCGAGATACTCAGCCCCAAGCGGGTGCTCTCGTTCCGCCACATCAGGGAGGACGAGGTGAGTGAGAGCACTGCATGCAGCACGGGGCAGAGAAGAACTGTTTAAATTAATATTACTAAAAAAAGCGTATCCACTCGTATGAAAGAGTAAACAAAACACCTGAGACTGACACATTTATGGCACGCATCGATATGACGCACGTGTGACAGGTGATGCTGCGCGTGGAGGAAATCCGCGCTGCGGGTCCGTCGACCCCGGTGAACCTGAGCCTGATGTTCCACAGCATAACGAACAGTATCGTGTCGCGCGCGACGTTCGGTAAGAAGCGGCCAAACGCGGCGGAGTTCCTGGCGGCGACCAAGGCCGTGGTGGGCCTCGCCAGCGGGTTCAACGTCCCGGACCTGTTCCCGGCGTGGACCGGCGTGCTGGCCCGGCTCACCGGCATGACGCGCAGCCTGAAGGAGATCCACAGGACGGTGGACACCATCCTGCAGGAGATCATCGACGAGCGCAAGGCCGTCCGCGAGGACAAGATCAAAACTACTGGGGCGGTCGAGAACGTCGACGAGAACCTCGTCGATGTGCTCATCGGACTGCAGGAGAAAGGCGGATTCGGGTTCCAGCTCACTAACAGCATCATCAAGGCTATCATACTGGTAACTTACTACTACTAACAAGTAGTGAGCATTGATTATTATATATGATATTGATGGAGACACTATCACAGGACATGTTCGCCGGCGGGACCGGGACGTCGGGGTCGGCGATGGAGTGGGCGATGTCGGAGCTGATACGGAACCCGGCGGTGATGAAGAAGCTCCAGGAGGAGATCCGGGACGCGTTCCGTGGCAAGGCGACGGTGACGGAGGCCGACGTGCAGAACCTCCGGTACCCGAAGCTGGTGATCAAGGAGGCGCTGCGCCTGCACCCGCCGGCGCCGATGCTGGTGCCGCGCGAGAGCATCGAGGCGTGCGAGCTGGACGGGTACACCATCCCGGCCAAATCGCGCGTCGTCATCAACGCGTGGGCCATCGGCCGCGACCCGAGGTACTGGGGGGACCGCGCCGACGAGTTCTGGCCGGAGCGGTTCGAGGACGGCGCCGTCGACTTCACCGGAGGCAGCTACGAGTTCCTGCCGTTCGGGTCCGGCCGCAGGATGTGCCCCGGGTTCAACTACGGACTCGCCAGCATGGAGCTCGCGCTCGTCGGACTGCTCTACCACTTCGACTGGGCGCTGCCGGAGGGTGTAAAGGAGGTCGACATGGAAGAGGCGCCGGGGCTCGGCGTGCGCCGCCGCACGCCGCTCATTCTCCGTGCCACACCGTACGTGCCCGTCCCGGCCACCGCCACTGCCACCGTCGCCTAGTCGTATACACAATGTCTTGCTTGCGGCTCGGCGCCTATACATATAGCTCTATCACCGTGCCGTGTATACCACGTCGTCGCACGCCCAAGCTATGCATGCATGCGCGCCATGCGCACCAGGCTTGTATCCATCCCTTGTACTTTCAATTCTATATAGTCCCATAAGTACACGTCATGTAGTCGGACACTATTTCCCATTGCCAAATTTCACTCGAAGACTTTAGTTTTATATGTTAAATATTAACATTGCGATTGAGTACAATCGTATGTTGTATTTTTTTAGCATAAATGACACATATCAACTGTTTGGGTGCTGAACAATGACCGATGACAGTACTGACAATTATTAATATTATTAGCCCGTTTGCGATAGCTATGATATAGTGCGATTGATTTTCATGAATCCTAATAATTTTCAAGCGCATGAAAATTGGGTGTCCACTAAACGTTTACAGGCCATAGATCTTGATCTAGAGGCAACAAGTTGTTCGTTGTTTCATAGGATTATATATTTTCTATAGAAAAGAATATGTGAATTTTTTAGTTGTTAGATCTCGATCTAAGGGCTATAAATGTTGAGTCGAAGGACTCTCTCAACTGTTAAAAGCCTAAAAAATTAGCAAACCCCTTTAATTTGTATTTGCCTGAAATTTTAACACCTATTTGCAATATACGTGCTTTTTGGTTTAGTCGAAATCAAACCTAATTACTTTGAAAAAAAATCGAACCAATTTTACTTTGGTGTTGCATGTTATGATAATTTCTTTTAATTCTTAGACAATTTTCTCAAGATGTGAATCAGATGATGTTATTTATACACCTGTCCAATAACATAAACTTGTTTGCTATTGATAATCGAAAGTTATCCATACGACGGAGAAGGGTGTATTATTTACATTATTACATATGATCCGACGATATTCCGACAAGCATGCATGCATCAATCCTGGCACATCTCTTCTCCACACAAAAGCTGTGGTTCACAAATTGGCACGGAAACTCCTTTGCCTTTTTTTGGGAAGGAAAAATGAAACGGAAAGGGGAAGGAAGCTCTACTTGCAAGACCATGCACAAAATATCTTGGGCAGTACAATCAATAAACCATACGCGATAGCTTTTGACATTTGTATAACTTTTATCGTAAGGATGCGCGCGCGTGTGTGTGTTTGTATATGTACCACTAACTAATCCAGACATCCCATGAAAAAAAAAAAAAACTAATCCAGACATCCATGATGAAAAAAAAACTGGAGCAGTACATAAATTAAGATTTTGTATACGAACTACAAAGTGAACCGTGTGATATCCAGCACATTTTCCATTATTTTCTTACTTAAATTTTATTTAATTGTTTTTGCAAGGGAAATTTTATTTAAATTTGACAGTGATCAAGTAAATACTGGTTCTTATCTAGCTAGCTATATCCACAACACTCAGCCACAGGACTAACGAACCAATGGCAATAAAAACACAGGAGGGACTGACCGCCCTCGTGTTTTCGTAAATAAAAGAAGAAGGAGAAGCTAGTTATTTGAATGATCGATCTGCGGGCCTCTGCCTTTGGGGCAAGACGATCTAGTAGCTGATAAATGGACCACATAATCTGTACCCACGTGAATTGGATTTCCATGGCAAGTACAGTATATGCTGATATCGGCCAAATATGATTTCAGAATTATAAGATGGGGGATTCAAAAAAAAAAATTGCAGCAATAATTTATGAAGATTTATTCACTGTCGTTTTGCTAAATCTCCTTGAAATGGTTCATGCTAAACGGCATCAATGGCATGCTTGAGAGATCAGCTTATTTGGATTTGGGTGGGGAGGTTTTTAGTGTTGAGATATACATATGGACCGACCCGCGCTGACATGGAGGGCGACAATTTACTCATTTTTTTGTTAGTAGTATTTTGTTTAATATTCTGCTACTAATTGAAAAGGAAAAGCACACTCATCATGTGTCCCTACCCCATGCACCTAGATTGTGATATGAGATATGGAGCGACCTGACAGGGAGGGAGGGCGACAATTATCACTCATTATTAAACTTATAGGACATGCACCACCGTACAGGGAGCTAGTATCAATTGTTGGGGCTGTGTTGCTACTCCCGACGCAGAGCTGTAACTACAGCAGCAAGAGAACGGCCACAGCCACAGGCGAAGCTGGGTTTGATCACTGACCGGAGGAGTACGTGCACCACCGGCACTATATTGGGACCCCAAAAAAAAAAAGAAAAGAAAAAGAAATTTCAGTTACCATTGCCTATTTTCACCTCATCATATATATACTATATATGCACACCTAAACCTATATTTTCAGTAACAGAGATCTTTGCTTTTCCTCTCGTCCACTGGAACGACCGCTTTGAGAATGAGAAGAAGCAGCTCTCTCTCATCGTCGTCAGGTTTACACAGGAAGATGTTGTGTGTGTGCTTCAGTGACGATTCAGTCCCTTTCAGGAAGAAACAGACCCCGTAACCGCAACTCATCTGACTCCAATTACATCAGTAAGTCAGGGACATATATCAAGGCTTTTGCCATAAGAAATCTGCCGGTACTGGTGTTCGTTGTCGGTTTCCATTTTCTAGGTCGGTCCCCGGGCCCGAAGATACCCAGTCTAGTTCCAAATTGCCACCGCGCCGCGTACGTCCGAATCAACTGCTCTCTCAACCGCCGCGCGGTCCACCCTCTTCCCATCAGCAAGTCGTGTTGTGTGGCGCGCAAGGCCAGGGACCGGCTGGACCGCTGGAGGATGCACGTGTCATATTTATTTGTTTATTTTTTTAAGAGAAGAAGGATACTCGATGTTTAGTTTACTCAATGTAAAGAGAGCTTTGTTTATTACACGGACATAAAAATACGTTTCTAATTAAGTTTCTAACACAAACTAGTAAGATAATTTGTTGAACATAAAGTACCTACAGGGCCTGCAAACGCAGCACTGAGATAGTATGCTTGATTTTGTTTTGCAAATTGTGCAAACTCTGCTATTTTGTTCGACATTCAACAATGTACTCCAGAATCTTTCTTGAATCAACAGCATTCGTCAAGATTAATTGTCCAACAAAACCATTTTTTTTTTTGCGAGGGAACAAAACCACATATTTGACCTCACCACATCAACGCTCATCAAGATTGTTAACATAAATTAAATTGGAACCGGACGCAAAAAGTTACCACGTTCGAAAGAAACTGAAGTCTGTACACAGGAACTAAAAGAAACTAGGATAAGGCAAGCTGATGCTTTTCTAAAAAGAAAATCCTGATCCCTCAGTTGGACCACCGTCAGCCCAGAACCAAGCCGGAAACGATGAGCAACAAACTAGCGAAACTACTTTATCAAAAAAAAAAAAAGAAAGAAAGAAAAGAAAACCACACACACACACACACTAGCGAAACTACTTTACTGTCATGAGAAAGTTGATCCAGAATGTAGTCTGTAGATTAACAACATTAAAAGGGTAGTATCAAAAAGAGTGCGACATGCTTATACTGTGAGCAGTCGCCGAAGCTGAATACGAGCTCTACACTTATAAGAATTTCAAAAAGGAAACACCTCGCTAGTTCACACCTCCATTCTAGTATTGTTGTTTCAGACAAAACAAAAGTAGAAACAAACTAAAAATGAACTGGTTTTTTCAACAAAAAAAAAAAAGAACGGTTGCACATGTAACCGCACATATATACAATTCAATTACTAAATGAATGCATATAATCATTTCATATTTACGAATAGGACCTCCATGGCTGACACAGCGTGATTTACTTCCAGCTTAGCTTCTATGACAGTTCACATTGTGAGGCCACCATTCCGTACCAGCTTGTCTTAAGAGGATGATACAACTCGGCCCTTTAGTCGGCCCAATATAACTCCACAGCAAGCAATAGCTACAGGTTTCTCTGGGGCTGAGAATCAGATAATATTACGAAATACAAATTATCCATTGCTCCAAAATTATCCAGCAAACCAGCTAATTAAATGCCACACACACACCATATTCACGCAATTATACTCATCGCAAAAATCGCAATGAAAGTACATATGGCTAAAGAGGCCTAGAACAGAGGGAAAAAGTGCTACAGATGTGATCCAAAGTTAGATTATAGCCTTTCAAATTTCTTTCCAGGACTGATTCAGTGCAACTCACTTGTTCTACAACTGGGAAGTACAAAACCATTATACTGCAAAAGGCCCAAATAGCTCAGATACATTAACTCATTCTCCAGAAAAACAGAACACAATGGCTTTACACGAGTAGGACTGCATTGATGCAACCATCATTCTCTGGATTGTTAGTAACTTGGGCATATTTACCTGCACCACAGCAAATAATGGTTAATGAAACCTGAATAAGGTAAAGAAAAATAAACAGATCATCCTAGTGATATCATACCCCAAACAACTTTTCCAGCTGGGGTCACAAGACCAAGTTCACTCACATTAACCTGAAAGTGGAAGACCCTGATTAATCTTTGAAGATGATTCTCTGAACTAGGCAAGCGGTGTTTGAGAAGATGTATAAACATGAAAACTTGAGTGGTAAAGCGATCCTTGAAGCAAAACACACATCATACCTCAATGATGGTACCCTTTGTCATGACACCAAGGGATGTATACATTGGACCGTTCGGATTTTTCTTCACTGATATGATGTCAAGGTTAAATGTGCACTTCAACTCCGGATGCGTCACATGAGCTTTGGTGAAACGCAAACCAGTCGGACGTATAAACCGCTCATACTTCGGAGGCTTCCTTGTAAATCCAGGACCAACAAATGTTGCTTTGGTAACCATTCTCTTCCACTGCTTTGCTGCACAAGTTGATAAATATTAGTAGTTGTTTATGAATATAACTTTTCCTCATTATTTGGAAGATTTTAATGTTGATTCACAGTAAAGGTCCAAAAAAGTGATTTCATGGCTGCACCTCAACAAATACCAGATAGGGGGCCTATCACAAGAAGATATTATTTATTATCACTCTGGGTTACAAAGATGACCTCTTGCCATGTTCACCTTAGATGTCACACTCACAGGTAAAACGAGGCATGCGTTCTAGTGAAGCATTTTTTGCATAAACAGAGCTATCCTGGCAGAATTTATTCAGTAGAGAAATAGTTATATGGAAGGAACATTTCCACATAACAAAATTTTTCTGCCAACATTTGAGAGCTTACAAGTCATAAGAAAAATTCTGCCAGTACTTACTTTTCCGTTTGCCGGTCCTTAGGACTTTAAACATCTCTTCTTCTGCCACAGGTCTGACCTGAAGAGACAATAGTTGCAATTGCATTAGGTAGACAAAGGGCACATTGCTACTGTAATAGTTATGATTTCCCAATTCTATTAACATCACACTAAGCTTTATTGTTCTAAGATTTGACGTAAGGCTACTTGGTATCCATTGCAGGTTCGGTGGTACTGATAACAAAACTGACCTTTGGCAAAGGAACATCCCATTTTCCAGCCTTTTCCTTTCTCTTTTGTTTAACAGTGTTGCTAAGAACCTGAGTGGCAATGAAACAAAAGTAGTCAGGTATCCCATAAAATTCACATTAAATTAAAGGAAAGACTCCTCACTCAAACATGGTAAAAGAAAACACAAAGGATGAGTACTTTTGCTCGTTGTGTCTGATCACGATCAAGCAGATAAGGAGGGAGAGCTCCTTCCTGAACATCCTCAACCTTATTCCTCGTGGTTGACTCATCATGCATTTTAAGGCTGCAGCAGTAAAGTGCATACAGATTAAAAGCCCAAATATTCAGAATTCAGAAATCATGAGCCTAATCCTGGATAGTGCAGTTTGAGTTCCAAAATTCAATATGAAATAATCAACAGCATTACTGTATTGGATCCAGTAATCCTACAGATTAAAAGCCAAAAAACATAAACCTAAATTTATATGTCAAATCAATGTACTAATTCCGAAGATCATGAGCCTAACTCTGCATAGTGCAGTTTGAGTTCCAAAACTCAGTGTGAAATAATCAACATTACTGCATTGGATCCAGTAATCAGGAGCATCTATGCAAAACTACAAATTGAACTTGAATCATGTTGGTAGCTTCATGAACACATTGGGTTAAAAAAACATTTGTAAAACAGCTGTCAATGCTCCATTTGAGCAGATAATCACTTACGTCTTCTTCATCTGTGCCTTCTCAGCATAACGCTTCTTGGCGAACCTCTTGCCCTTGGCACCAAGCAGCTGCACCGCCACAAAATCGAACAAACACAAACGCAGGCATTATCACAAGAGCCATACCAAAAACCACCGCACGAACAACAGAGGAAGGGACGCAAAATTGTCCGATCAGGGGTGGCACCCGTCACTCACGTTTCTAGCCTGCTGCGAGCGCTTCTTAACCTCACGCGCCTCGCGCTTGCGCTTCCGCTCCTCATAGTCTGGGCGCCGCCCATGACGCTTCTGGTGCAGTTCTATGTGGTCTCCCTGCGGCTGTAGCAGCACAATCCCCAGCACGGAGAAATCAGCAGAAAATTCAATACATAAAAATCACCAAAACAATAGAAGAGAAACTCATATGTAATCAGCATTCGGAACGGATCAGCTCATGAGTCGAAAGGATTGTAGGCAGAGGCGAGGAGCACTTACCATGGCGGCGAAACCCTAGAGGCGCCGGGTTCAGGGGAGGTGGAAGGAAGAAAGGGAGAAGCGGCCGTTGCGGCGTCCGGCGGTGTGATATCGGTACGTGAGTGAGAGTTGCGTGACTTGACATACAGTGGGCTGGGCCTCTGAGTTGCAATGGGCCGCGGGGGTGCTCCGGCAAGAAATGTTTATAGCTTAGACCCCAAATTATTGCAAAAATATTTTTTGTTGTCTGTGTACGAGGACCTATTTAGAAATTGCCAATTTCTCCGAGAGGTGAGGACTAGGAGCCTGGAGCTGGAGGCCGTCTCCTCCCCTCCGTTGCTCTTCCCCTCCGTCTACTCCGGAAAGCGAAATTTCCCCGCAGTCGGTTTCATTCTCTCCTCCCTCCCCGCGAGCTCAAACCACTGCCTCCCCTCTGTTGCTAGGTTTTGCATCATGTGCATGCTCCCTTCCTAACCACTGCCTTACATGGCTGTTGCCTCCTCCGACAGGCAATGACCGCCGCCGCCGGGGATCTCCTCAACCGCCGCCGCAAGCGCGATCTCGACGACTCCCCCCTGCCTCGCCACTTCCACGGCCCGCAGCGCCGCTGCCGCATCCCCCTCAGCTTCTGCTTCGGCGCCTCCTTCCCCCAGCTCCCGCCAGAGGCGAGGGCCCTCGTGTTCAACATGGGCAACTACGTCTCCAGTCTCTTCGGCGGCCGGTCCAGTGATGATGGACTGGGGGTGTACAAACGCTGGGTTAGCGGATCGCGGGAAGCGCGGGATCTCACGGTGGCCACGACAGAGGACGCTGGAACGACGGCGCATTTGGTCAGCCGGAAATTCGGGGATCCGAGGAAGGCCGCCTTGGAGGCGGTGCCACGTCCGTGGAAGAAGACGAAACCATACTACAAGGAGGCGCTCGAAGGAACGAGGAAGTATGACAGCAGGTTGGAGGAACTAGAGTTCGAGGTGAATCTTCATGAGCAGAAATTGTCTGAGCTGCGGAAGACGGACCAGGCTCCCAGGGAGGTAATTTTTTCTTTAACCTTTCTAATTTGCTATAGTGTCATGCTGGGTTTATAGTTTGCTGCTGTTGTGCTGGATACAATGGGAGATAATCGGTGGTAAGGTTTCGATATTGTGCCAAAATAATTAGGTTTCATGTAATTAGACTTTGGAACACATGCCTTTTAGTCGTTGATGATTTCTTTAAAACACATTCATAATTCAACCTCCATTAGCATTTTGACTTTGATGAGGAAAAAAAAAAGAGATGCTAGTACCCCTCCATTGAAGACAAGTCGAGTGGGACTTTAAAAAACAACGTGTATTTGAATGATTAAACCCGTTTTTAATGTTTAAAAGTTTGGAAGACGACCATTAATTGTTTAGATTCGTGAAGGATAAATAGCAAGCCCATCTAAAGAGCCATTTGCTCTTTTGAGAGAGTATTTGATTACCAAGCCAATTTCTTAGTATCTTGTACTTCATCTTTACTGTTGGATTCATCTTTCATTGTTCTACTAGGAACATTTGGAACCCTATAAACCTCTTACTGACGAGGAGGAAGATGAAGTTCATGATTGTTTGTATGGTAGTGGTCCAAGGTACTTTTGACAACTCTGCTTGCATGAAATTTGATTCTTAATATAATATACCTTCTATAAGCTAACTGACTGACTTGTTTTCTTTATCAGTAGCAAAGTCTTAGTGTCGCATGAATCTTCAAACATTGAGATTAGTAAAGAGAAATTCCGGTGCTTGAGACCTGGTGGCTGGCTAAATGATGAGGTAGTTAATATTCATTTCAAATATGCTAAACAGATTTCACTTCTTTCTATCCTTTACATAATGAATGATGACTCAATAAATTTCTGTACTTAGATGGCAATGATTTTCTTTAACTGTAGGTCATTAACCTGTACCTTGAATTGTTGAAGGAGAGGGAAAAGAGAGAACCGACAAGGTTTTTGAAATGCCATTTCTTTAATACGTTCTTTTATAAGAAGGTTAGATTGTATGATTTTTTCATATCACCTTAAACATCTACACAATTTTTCCACCCCTTTTATGTACCTATATTGGCATGTTTTTAGGATTTATTTTATCTGCTTGGGTTTGTTAGGTTTTTTTATTACTTGATTTGGACCTGTCTTGTTGTGTAGAATCTGATCTCACTCTTTTAGTACAATCCTTGTTTCATGCAATTATCTGCTGTAGCTATATTGTAGGAAAATTGCATTTCGAGATTCACCCTGGTTTTAGTTAAGAAATGTCTTAATTACTACTCCCTCCGTCCATCTTTCATGTACATATTTCAGCAGGACACAGTGACCAAGATGAAGTCTGTTGCTGCATAAATAAACTTAATCAGCATTAAAACGGCCACCGTAATGCCTCGTTTCTCCTACTCAGCCACCTTGCATCCCGGACTGGATGCATGAAGACTAACCAGGCAAAGAGCCATTCATGCAAATGCCATACTAATTGGTGCATGCAAACGCCACACTAATTGCTGTATTAATTAGCACCTAGGCCAAATGCCATGCGCACGGGAGACGATGACTAGCACGGTGCCGAGTACAAATACATAGATTGATTCTGGACTTTTTATTTTCGGAAATATGTAGATCAAAATTGGACAGAGGGAGTAGTATTTTGTACTGTAACAGTGTCGAAACTCTATCTTGGTTTTATTTCAGTTAGACTGTTTCAAATTATTGTTCATCTTGATGAAACTTTGTAATAGTATCATTCATAATATATTTATATCTTTGATTTTCATTTTTTACTTGAATATACTATGATATGAATGTTTATTATCCTTTTTGACCTCCTGAAATTTTCCTTAGCTTTCTTGTGGCAAAAATGGATATGACTACAAATCTGTTAAAAGATGGACTACCCACAGGAAGTTGGGTTATGAGCTCATTGAATGCGATAAGGTAAAGTGGATGCTGCATTCTTTATTCTTTCTGTTGATCTGTTTCCATCCTTAACTCTGAGTTGATGTTAGATAAGAAATTTCTTTGCAGATATTTGTCCCTGTGCATAAAGACATACATTGGTGTTTAGCAATCATAGACATGAAGGAAAATACATTCCAGTATCTTGATTCTCTTGGAGGCACGGATAGTAATGTGGCACGAGTCCTGGTACGGATAAATTATGATACCTAAGAAAATTCCACTTTGGCAGCCAGAAAATGTGCCTGTTTGCTATGTTTAATGCATAAGAAATTTTCCCAGCGAAGTCGTTAGTTATACAACTGGTACATTTCCACATATTTCATGTCCTCTTATTGATGTATCTTTCAAATTTCTCAATTTGTTGTGATGCCTGAATGAGAAAGCCTGATGGCTAAGGACTTTTAGAACATCTGTTATGCCCTAGTTGTGGAGACCTGAATCCATGCTTTTTTTTTTACTTTCCTAAATAATAGCAAAAACTTAGTTGGGTATGTTGGTAGACTTTAGCTTTATTAAGTTTCATATTCTTTTTATAAATAGATCTGAAGAGTTACGTTGCTACACATGTGTATACTATACAGGCTCGATATATTGCTGATGAAGTGAAGGACAAAAGTAACAAAATGATCGACACTAGTTCTTGGCATGAAGAGCTAGTTGATTATATTCCTTTACAACAGAATGGGTATGTTTTGTTATACTAATGATTATTTCCTGTTTAATCGATTATCGAGTAATAAATTGTCAGTATGTGCAACCCTCATGCCATGACTTATGATTCCCTGATGCAATGCATCTAATGGAAATTTGGACGAGGTTGGTCCACAAGTTAGTAGTCTATGGAATTGTTTAGTGCCAACTGAAGTTCCATCTTTAAAATCATGTGTTAGACAAGAAAGGGAGCCTAAAGCATCCTTTTCATTTTTTTGTTTTACTATTTCTTAAAATTCTCATTTTATCATTTGCATGAATTGTTGGAGGCAAAATTATATTGTATGATATATGCTATAGTAAAATTTCCTTCTACATTTTTCTTTCAGAATTATCCATTCTAGTTTGATGCCTATCTAAAATGTTTCCAAAATTGTATCAAAATTTCTTTCCACTAGATATGCGGCTTTGCTTGGAGTCCATGTTTAGATGAATGGCCATATGAAGAGTATTCTTTAAATCAAGTACCAATAGTGAATTTATATTACATAACGATGCTAAACTAAATTTTACTTGACGCAAACAATTTTCTATTGCAACAAGTGAAATAAGTCAACACAAACATCTTTTGCTGCAACAGGTGGGACTGTGGTATGTTTATGCTCAAGTATATTGATTTTCATAGCAGAGGACTGAACCTATCTTTCAGTCAGGTGGGCAAACTTATATTGCACTGTTGAACTCTCGTGTCTGCTATCACTCACATACATTTGTTAACCTGACCCTAGTATATACACATGTACTCTGTTTGGCTTGATTATATATGCAGTACGGTGCTTATATATAACAATCGCTTAAAATCTGCAGGAACACATGGAATATTTTAGGAAAAGGACAGTGAAGGAAATCTTAAGATTAAGAGCTGACTGATTGGTACACATGATTCTCTTTTGGATTCGAAGCTTATTTCTTGAATAGATATATTTTTGAGACTTAGAATAGAAGCTGACAGATTGTGGGATTTTTTTAGCATGTAAATCCATCATTGGATAATTTTCGCGGTGACAGTATCATATACTAATTACTATTGTCTCTGAGGAGCTGGATAATGTGAGAGCTGATAATTGCTGCCCCGCTGGCATCCAATTGACGAGGGATTTACTGGGTGAAGTGCTAACGATGAAGATGTAGTAGCACACTGATGCTGTCTCCCTTCGTTTTATAGTTTATTTTAGATTAATGTGCTAGATAGTTCCTTTTCTGTATGGTTTTTGTTTTTTGATAAATTTTCTGCATGGTTGTAGCCATGTCACTTTATATATGGAGCTTTCGTGTGGCATTAATTGATACCTTTCTTAAGTGGTACTGGATGTGATGGTGACATGGTTTGGGCCAAAGCGAAAACCAAGGGAGCTCTTGGCCTTAGGCCAACTTATTTGGCGAGCTCGAGCTCGACCCTTGGCCGGTTTTCACATCGACGGCACGAAAATTGCAGTGAACAAAAAAACATATCTGCATCTGTATCAACCCAATAAAACTAAAAATTCCTAAGAAAGCAGCATGACAAAGAAAAAAAAACACCGTAACCTACTTATAGCCACAGGCAACAAAAGAAGAAAAACTTGCTGAAATGACCTCTGACGCAAGCATCAGGCATGATAAAAGTTTATCAAATCATATGGTCCGCAGATTTTGCTCAAGCTGCATAGCACTTCAAAGGGGCACGGGAAAGTTCAATCATGACAAAAAAGAACTCTAATTTGTAAGGTCCATGATAGCTGATACGATGTCTTCGTCAGAAGCCTTGAGAGCCTTGACAGCCCTGGGGCGAGACACCGATTCCTGGGTCATCACTCGCTCCACATCCTTGGGCTCGACGCCAGTCTCGTCAACCTCCTCCTCGTTGTAGTCCTCCTGGCCCACACCGGAGCTCTCAGGCTTTAGCATCATCTGGCTCAGGTCCAGGGCCTTGAACTGTTCCCCAGCCTGCGTCTGCAGCTGGGAGCTGAGGTCCTCGATCTTGGCCTCACCGAAGATAACATATGTGTCTGAGTTTGGGCTCTTGAATACGTCTGGCTTAGAGATGACGAACAATATCTGTAAGAAACAAGTAGGTTAGCTTAAATGTAAGCAGCATAAGTAACTTTAAAGTCTACAAATGAATATGGAAACTCACGTTCTTGCTTTTCTTAACAGTGACACGGCTAACACCGGTGATGGGCTTCATGCCAAGATTCAGCATTGCCTTTCAGCTTTTCTTCTCACTCCTGCTTTGCTTTGATTTGCCAGTGCCATCAACTTCTTGCCCTGAAGATAACTCAATGAGATAAAAGCTAGTAAGAACACAGTTGCCAAAATTGTTGCGCAAACATAACATTCAGCAACTCAAATTGAAAACTGTACAAAAGCATATGACAGGTTAAACTTGAGGCATCAATTTTTTTTTTGCTACATTTCCTTGCCAACTATAGGTTGAGACCTGAGTAAAAAAGCAATGCAACACCCTTGCCTATGCTAGGGCACAAAAACTGTGTACGATGACAATTGATATGGTTGGCATTTCGTAGGTATACGTACAACTTCATTCACTTCCCTAGCGTGTAACCAAGCTAAGCATAATCTCAAATTGCACATATCCAATCTTTGTGCTGGATACAAATGTTCCCCTCCAAAAAATAGAGTGACTACTAAAATAAACAAAAACATGTGCATGTCAAGCAACCTCAGGCAATAAACAACATATGCATCACAAGAACAAGGGCAAAATGTCAAAGAGTTCAAGAGACTTCCAGCTATACAAGGTTTAAAAACCTATATATTCGTCCCATGTTCTAACATGCTTAGTGTTTCACAGTAAATGATCCAAATACAAAATCATAGTATTTCTCAGTATGTTCAAGTCCTATGTTACTTGATAGTGCCTAATCCTCAACAAAGTCACAGGAATAGACAAAAAGCCAAAATGTAGTAAGCAAGAAACAACCATACAGAATACTAAATTTAGAATCAATCTCAAGATGATTCGCGAGTGTGCAACAATATATAGGTTTACAAAATCAGAGATAATATTTCATATTTTCAGGCAAATGGAAGTATCAATCTCAAGATCATTCGCGAGTGTGCAACAATATCTACAAGAAACAATCCAGCATATAAACCTTACATGTGATCCTGGAAACATCAAACCACACCCATGAACTAACAAACCCTTTAAGCACTGATTAACAAACTCAAATCCCTGGTCAACAACTTACCATCTACTTCCTCATCATCCTTGTCATCATCTTCATCGTCGTCATCGTCATCATCATCATCACCCTCAACAACGACCTCCTCTGCCTGTCAGAGACATAAAAAGGCAAGTTCTTCAGGAGTCACCCAAAACCAAGGAGTAGCTAATGTTGATATCATCATTCAGGAAACTCGAAGATAACCGCAGGCACTAAACCCAAGATTAATACCGCCAACCATTTCCACCAGATCAAAAACAACAACTTAACCAATGCAACTTCATATGATTCGACCAGAAACTAGCTATTTAGGGTTAACAGATCTACAGGTACCAACATAACTCTATCACGAGGGATCACGAATTCCACTTCAGATTGAATGCCATTTCGGGCGGGAGGTAACGGGATCTTTCGTCTCAATCTCACCTTGTTCTTCTTCTCCTCAAGCTTCTGCTGCTCGATCTAGGCGGCGAGCTCCTCAGCAGTCTGGGCCGTCATCTTGGGGTTTCGGTGGTGCGGAGAGGTGGCGGCGGCGCGGCAAAAACCCTAGAGCAGGACTCGGAATGGGGGAGATTGAGGAAGGGGCCTTGCAGTTATTTATTCAGGTTGGTCACATCAAAACCCCTCAAGAAGTCTTAAATTACAATTACACACCCCGGGTTAGTGGACAGGTGGAGTTGGACAGTGAGTGATCGAAGCATTTCTGCATGAACTGCTCAGTTTCGCTGGAGCCCTTCCTCTGTGACTATGGAACACTTTAAGATCTTATATTTGCATAACGCACACTGAAATTTAATTTTTCAGCCCCAACACATCGTGGCTCTTATTTTACCATTTTTTAGGCTGCACACTCCAAAATTTTGTGAAATCAATTTTTTGAACGTGCAACATGTAAAATCTAAATTTATAATGTGCGTCCAAATACACTACAGTCTTAAGAGTGTTCCGCGGACAATTTTGCCCAATAACAATGGTATGACAATAAGTTGAAGTTTACCCAGATTTAGACAATGACACCCTTTAATTTGTTCACGAAATCATCCAATCCAAGCAACACACATGTAAAAAGGCGATGAGGTCCAGCTAAATAGCAGTGACACTTTTCTGCAAACAAAATAACCGGCTTGGCTGAAATTTCTCTAGATAAGAATTTCATTACTCCAGACCCTTTTCATATGAATCTGGAAATAATAAGAAATCTTTTGTCATGTCAGCATAACATAAACATAATTGCCGGTTTAGTTGTATGAAATATTGTGTCGTGCTCGCTCATCTGTTGGTAGGTAGGTCCCTGTTACTTCTTTGACTTACTAGACCACAGATTTTGTAGTTGACAGTTCATATCATTCAAGCTATAACAGGGTGCGGAATTGGACATTGTTTCCTCTCAAAAGCGACCCTTCTAATCCTGTCTCGGTCGGTGACCGACTGACAGGCATCAAATAGATTCCTCGGTTCTACTACTAGAATACCAGTAGAGAGGCGCAGTAGGTGCCTAAAATCAGGTACTACCGAGATCAGTGCATATAGGCGGCTAAATACCCATCCACATCCAGTGGTCCAATGTTATGAGAGGAAGAGTTTCTTTTGAAGAGCTCCAGCAACTTTATTAGTCACGCCTCAACACGCTTTCTCATGTTGTACTGTAGTACTGTGCTAGGTTGATACAATATCTCTATTCTTTCTCTCTTTTTTGTGTTTTTTGATGGACGTCTCTGGACTTTTGTAAAGCACGTTGTTTTTGTTACGTCAATCTCTGCGCTACCCCTTGAACAGATGTGAGATGTATACTGAATGCAGACTCCGTTACATTACATTGCTGAATTGACCGGATCCCAACAAACAGTTTAGTTCCTGGATTCCTAAGCAACTGTGCAAATTCACACGCCAAAAGCACAAATCTGGAGCTTTCTGCTGTTGAATCAACCAGGCAAATGAAAACACAGCAGCCAAGAAACACATCTCTGCTCTCTTGCTGCAGTTTCCATTCAGGGAGAGCCGGAGGCCAGGCACGCCTCCCAGAACTTGCGATCCTCCTCTCGCCTCCTCGCCGCCGCCACTGTGGGATCGTCGTCATCGCCAGCGCGTTCGCGTTCCGTCGTCTTCGTAGTCCCGCCAGCCAGAACGAAGCAACAGCCGCTGCTCTGTGCTCTCTTGCCTGCACAGGACGGCGGCGACGCCTCCGCCGCTCACTTCTTCCACCACTGCATCATCACCTTCTTTTCTTCCAACGCCATCCACACGGCTGCGGCTGCCACACACGTCCTCGTCGATCACTACCACCAGCTCCGCCGTCGGGCGGCAGCACGAGGCCGCCACGCGCTCCTCCCTGCCGCCGCCGGGGTGGCTCCTCTTCTTGCACGGAAGCTGCGGCGATCGCACGAACGAGGGCGGTGAGTGGGACGACGGTTCTGCTGGTGGCGCTTCTTCCACCAGCGGAAGGCGGCGAGGGGCTACTAAGCGCGGCTGCTGTAGCACCTGCACGGTGGCTATCTGATCAAGAATATCCCTCGAAGAATGCAGAGTTCTTCTGTTTTGAGGCACCTTGCGGTATTTATAGTGGAATGGAAAGAATTAAATCCTCTAACAATGCTATCACCACGTGACATTGCTATTGTAACCATTCATTTTCAATCTGTGGTCATAAATTAACATAACATTAATTATTTATTTTTAACACAAGGGAATATTTTATAGGTGATTCGAAGAAAAATTAGGAACCGTAGATCTAAAAATGAATGATAAGCTTGGGTTGGGGCTGGCACCGGGTGACGGCAAAGTGACAAATTTTGGATCTCGTTTTGCGGGATCAATCATTTCTTAATGTTGGAGATCCATTGTATAGCACTTCAAATTATTCGAGCCAAAGTGACAAATTTTGGATGTACGTCAGCTTTGTATTTTGAGGTAGTATTATTGTAACTTAGGCATCATATTGCTGTTACTGTTAGTGATGGGTTCTTAAATTGTTGTATATTACTTGTGTTGGACGCGGGGCATCTGCCTGCCTTTGCAATGTCCCCTTATATTATAGCAAGCTACAATTTGGTCTCAAGATGATCAGGACCCTACCATCGGTGGCACGTCCGTGTTACGTGTCCCATTAGTTGAGCACTGCTTTATGAATGTCTACTTAGTACACTATTATCTTATTTTTTTTAATTATTAATACTTTTTAGTATAAATGTATATTAAAAAATATTAATAATTAAAAATCGGAGGTAGTAAAATATTAGCTGGACAAGTATTTACGTACGGTGCACAAAAAGCATGACGCTGACAGGGCATCATCACGTGCATGCAATGTGTGCATGTGACCCAATCCAGTGCATTGCATAGGACTCCTTCTAGAAGGCCAGCCACACTTCGCGCAAGTCCCGGCTTCCAGAGGGAAGGAAAGCGACGCCCACGATTAGCATATAGTCTTGGCTCGGCTTCGGAATTCCCTTCGGAGTTCATGCTCAGTAACTGTCTCTAATTCGGTTTGCTGACATAAAGAGGGCATTTGGTCTAGTGGTATGATTCTCGCTTTGGGTGCGAGAGGTCCCGAGTTCGATTCTCGGAATGCCCCTGTTTTTTTTTTTTTTTTTGCCTTTTATCATTCCTTACACTAAATAAACTTTCAAATATCTACTTTTGTGCATGAGTAGTCATAATATTATTCATGGTCATAGCTCATCGATCTCGTTCCAGCCTGTGTAAAAAACTTTGGGTAGTTTTATGAGGCTTCTCCAGACCCCGGCTCCTGAATCAGTGTAAAGCACTACTGCTATTGTGCTACAACGATCCTCATTTCTCAAACTCTTCTGAATTCGGATGGCAACATCACCAATATGGCGCCTGCTGGAGCCCAGGGCAAGGCAGACAGGGCACAAACCTAGTGAAGTCGTGGGCACAGACGACAACCAGCTCCAGCAAACAAAGCAGCAAGCACTGCAATCACACCAATATCAACAACAGCAAGCATTTAATAGAAACAACAAAAGGAAAAAAAAAAAAGCAACAAGCAAACACTACCATATACTACCATCCACAGACGGGAAATAGATATGGAACAAAACGTTCAGATAGCACGCTCCAGAAAGCACATGGTATGTTCACGGAACAATATGTAACACAGATTCAGGCGAGTTTAATAAGTTCATCGACATGTTCTGCATACAGTTCTGAATGAGCAATACGATGATCACAGAGATCAGGTGCTTTTATTTTAGAATGCCTGCAGTAGCGGTCTATTGGTGATGGTACGAGACGATGATCAGCCCTGGAGTCCAATGATCCCTGCAGTTACGAAATGCACCAAGAAAGAGAATCACTTCGTTTTTCTGTGATGCGTGTGTACAACAGCAACACGAAGCTAATTTCTAGGAGAATTGTACAACCAGTGAACGTACCACAGGCAACCCTGCCACCAGCATTTCCAGTGGTCTTGCTGAGCTCATGCCCACCTGAATAGACAAACCCCCAAAGGAAAAATGTTAGCCTTGTCATCATAATTAAGCAAGTTGTGACATATTAGAGATGACGAACTACTACACAAACTTGTTATTCATATAACTCAGAATCACTGTGCGAATAGATTTTTTCAGATAAATTGCTCTACTAGATAGATCCATGTATCTCAGAAAACGGAGGAAAGCCACCACGTCCATCTGCCCACAAATAGCACAAGTGTAAACAATGACTAGAAGCATTACCCTTGCCAAGATCATCAGGATCAGCATGAACAACAACAGCCCTGCCGATGATTGAGTTTGGTCCAGTCAGTGGAATCTGCCAAACAACATTATCGAGATTCAGATAAGAATCCTAGTTAACATATGAACAAAAAAGATACTGGGAACATTGAAGAAGTAAATGATTACCTGACAGTCAGTAACATTGATGTTAGCAACACCTGGTTGCATAAAATTAAACTCAGTGAGGAAACACTATATTTACATGACTTAAAAATTGAATTATGGATTAGACACATGAGTAACTCAGTTTTATAAGTACGGGCAGTACCATCCACAACAAGAATGGAACAGATCAGAAAAAGAAGGGCAAACAGATCATTACCATCTGGTCCAGCAGTCACATTTCCAAGGTCACCAGCATGGCGGATCTCATCTTCTGGCGCTCCATGCTCCTTGCCAGAAGGATTGTAGTGTGGGCCTACATCATGAAACAAGTTCACAAATAAATGGACAACTCAACTATACACATATTAGCACTCATTCTGGCCACATAAGCAAACAAACGAAAGTAAGAAACAATATATACCAGTGGACATGCAGCCATTTGTGGTGTCACCAAACGCATGGACATGGAATCCATGGAGACCAGGCTTGACGCCGGAGACACTTCCGGTAACAGTTGTTGGGCCTAAATAAAACAGACAAGTGAATGTTTACAATTCAGACAGTGCAGTTCAACATAGAAAAATAGATCATCAAATAAGTAGTGACTTACCATCTCCCTCCTGGGTAAAGAAGATGGTACCCTTGACACCCTCGCTGCTACCCAGCACAGCAACAGCCTTCACCATTGTTTATGTGTTCTGTCAACAAATCCAAATTCAAAAAAGAATTTCAGACCATATGACAAAGATAACAAGAAATGGTAAGGTAATCTGGTCGCCCAGAGAATTTTAGTGGTTGCTCCCATAATATAACATTGCATCTAGAAGTACTAAATAAAACACTATCTGTAAAAGACCCAACACTGTCAAAAGCAGGCACATGTCATTTCTGCATAGTTTTATCTACAACTACTGCATGGCCTCATCCTCCAGCTCTGTAGTATACAATTAAAATTTAAAACCAATACTTCACTATATACAATGTTGCAACGGCAGATTCTGTACTGGCTAAAAATCATGGGCAGGGTTTAATAATTTTGGGACTTTATTTAATTATTAATAAATGGCTAAAAATCTAAATAATTGAATTTCAATTATTAAAATCTGGAAAATTTGTATAAAAACCCCAGAGTGTACCCTTACTTGAGAAGTGTATAAAATGACAATTAGGGTTGTTTAGGTATTATTAACTTGTTTAGCATGGTGTTTAGGTTAAGTTGCTTATCGATCAATTTAACTCTTTAAAATTGTTCATAGACCACTTTAATTCATCGAAGAAAGTGTTAATTAATGCTTTCACCTCTCTACTTGCATCATGTAGACGCCGACGTGAACAAGGTAGCCGTCGAGGTTGAGCCCAAGTTTTCTGAAGAGCCAGCTACTGCAGACCAGGAGGAGGATCCACAAGGCAAGCCCCGGTGCACTACCGTTTTTGAAAGTTTTTCTTTATAACAGCAGTATATGTGAGTCATGTGATGTGCATTAGGTTGACGGAGTTGGATGAAACCCCAGATGCATAAGTTTCCAGTAGTGCCTACTATGGAATATTGGTACAGCTAGCTCGATGTAGATGCTATGCTTAGTAATATCATATGGTAGAAGACGAGCAGAGGGGACACTGGTCGAGGAGTTGTCTGAAACTTCTAGCCCCTTTATGAAGGGCTTGTGGTGAGTTCATATTTTCAGACAGGGAATGGTAGGATGACAACAAAACATGGGTTCTGTGTGCGGTAGCCCTGTTTGATCCGTGTGGCACAGTTGGCTGAGTATTGGATGTACTGTTCACATGCTGGAGCTATGGGACCCAGTAAACCTAGGTAGTTTAGTGATGGCAAAGTAGAACCTACCTTACAGTGTCTGATCGGAGGCGGGCTGGGGTGGACAGTGTGAGAACTCCACAAGACCGTCCGGGACGGGTGATCTAGTGGGATGCGGCGCTGTTGAGGTAGCGTAAGAGGGAATTAGCTTTGCCAGATTTGGTGTGAATGGTTGCCGCGTGTGGTCCAGGACGCGCACGTGTCGTGTGACCAGGTTAACCCTGCAGGTGTAAATTGTTTCGAACCGTTGTCGCTCTCAGTCTACGAGTTTGCTTGACCTCTCTGTCACATATGATAAGAATGGAACAATGAGAATAATGATGAATGATGTTGTGATGAATGTTATGATCATTGTTGGTCAAACATGTTTGATTAGCCATAATGCTCACTACAGTTTATTTTCAAAACTCAATCTGAGCTAAAACTTGAAAATTAGGGAGCTACTAATTAGAGCGTGTCTTTTGCACTTACCCCTACCCCGAGTCAGCCTTGCATGTCTAGGAGTCGGCTGTAGACAGCCACGTTGACGGGTCAGTCTTGCTGAGCTTCTTAGAAGCTCATGCGTTGCGATTGTGGTTTATAGGTTGTGCAGAATCCTTCGGCGGTAGTGATGGCTACCCTTGGGAGGAGGCAGCCTTGGATGGGATAGTTTCCAGTGAGAGCAGATCGAGTAGCCGCGGCTTATGTGTGGCTAGTAGCAATGTGCCGTTGGGCAAGATACTTACTTTTGCTTAGATCCGTAGAGTCCGAGTCTGTAATCTTATCTTTCGCTTCCGCAGTAAACGGTGTTGTTTTCGCAGTTGTATCTAGAACTTATCGTGTGTAACTGAATTCACTGTAATATAACCACTCATGTAATATTTTTCTTCTGCCTGTAAATCGTTCTGTTTTCTGTCTGTGTTGTATCCTGTGAGCACTCGTTTCGTCGAGTATGCACAGAATAGATTTCGGGAAGAGGGACCTCCCCCATTTCTGGGACGGTCCGCCACAGTCTTGTCTTAAACTCTATTTTTTTAACGCGGATTATCTCCCTCGACCAACGTGCCCCTTTGGATACGCAATCAGGAAATGCGACGCGAGAGCGAAAGTGCGCTTGCTTCTATGAAAGCAATCAATGTTGTACGTAGTACTACCTTTGTTTTTCTCTCTCTCTCTCTCTCTCTGCCTCCTGCTCCTGGTCAAAACGATAATCTGCTTTTCTTGGCGTTGGAACTTGGAAGACAGGTGAGTCTAGCTCTTCCAGAATCAACAGATTCAGTAGAATATTAAGGAAAAGGAAAAGGAAGGATACAAACCTGGAAGTTCACCGGCGGTATGTCCGTCCGTTTCTGGTTTTCACCGGCCCAACGAACGCGCGGTACTCAGTCTCACACATTCTGCTCCTCTGTGCTGCCTGCTGCGCGCAACGGCGCGAGGAGACGCACGGCACCCGCAGTTTTTTTTCTCAAATAATATTAATTTAATTATTAATTTCAAATATGGGGTCGATTTAGAAATATTGTAGAAATAGAAGCCAGTCGGGTACCGGAGGATCGATAAGGGGCCTATCGGCACCGTGAAAACCGATATGCTCTATCGGTTTTCCGGTCTCCGACTACCTGTCGCGTCCGTTGCCACATGGGCTATCGGGCGACGAAAGGCCTATCGGTAATTGGATTACCGACAGGCTGCCGCAGGCCTGGCCCAGTCGGGCCCTGACGGACCCGATATGTGTCACTAGTCGGTAATCGGGGGACCGACTAGGTAAGCTAGTCGGTTTTCGGGTGACCGATAGGTCCCCCTATTTGGCCCGCCGCTTCATTTGCGTCGCGTCGCGCGTTAGAGAGAGAGAGAGAGAGAGCGGCGACGGCGAGGCGAGCGCGCGCGGGGAGAGCGGGGAGAGCGGGAGAGAGGCGCGCGGGCAGAGGAGGAGGCGCGGCGCGGGGAGAGCCGGGCGGCCTGCGCTCGCGGGAGAAGAAGAAGAAGAAGAAGGAGGAGGAGGAGGAGGAGGAGGAGGAAGAAAAGGAAAGTCCACGTAAGATTAGAAGTAAGTATAATATTTTTTTAGATTAAGTAGAATAATAGTTTATGTAGAATACAAGTTTAGTTTTGTAATGATTATTTAGATAGTGATTTTGTTTATATTATTATCTTCTAAGTTCATAAAATCTATATTATATACGTATAATATATATAGAGCATACGGAAAAAAATTTTGACGTTGCTATAATTATTATGAAATTAGATAGTAAATAAAGGGTAGCTAAAAATATTTTTGTTGTCAGGATGTCCAGTGTCGTCAGATTCAGAATATTTTATGGGGAAGGAGAAATTAGACATTGTGAATATGGTATAGATTTGAATGAATTTTCATATATGGACGGTTGGTTTAATGGACCCTGTGAGGTGACTAGAGTGGAAGTGTGGAAATGGTTGCAAGAATTGTTGAACATCCCGTTACATGATCGGTTAGTGGTGAAAGTTTTAATTCCTAAGATATACGAAGGGGTATACAAATGGGAGCTATTTGAGATTAAAAACACAACAAGTTGGCGGAAGTTCGTATATATGGGTATTTAGAAAAAGTTTGATCACGTGCTGCTTGTTCAACATGACTCAAGGTGCACATCGAAAGGGCATGAGGAAGTAGATGAAAGTTATGTCCATGTTTCAAACAATTTAGCAATCGGTGAGACCACCGAGTAAAATATTGAAGTTGAGAATAATAGTAGCAGAGAACAGATTAATCAGACGCACGATGAGGTGGGAGGAGGCCGGATGGAAATGATGGTTGTAGATTGTGGAGAAGAGAATGAGGTTATTGTAGATGAGATGCAGAGGGATGATGATGAGTATGAAACTTTTGTTGAGACACAGGCCGGGTGGAAGGAGGGTGATGAAGAGCCAGAGGACTGGATTGATATGGACAACATGACATGTGATGATGGTCAGAAGTCAGCCTGGGAATATGATGCTGTAGAAGTGAGGGAGGGCCAGATGTTTCGTGATAAGGGGGACTTGCAAATGGCGGTGAAGCGGTGAGCGTATTCTGAGAAGAAGCAGTTCAGGGTGATAATTTCAAACACAACAACATATGATGTAAAGTGCATTGCTCCAGACTACACGTGGCGTGTTCATGGGTACCTACCAAAGAATGAGACATCATTTGTTGTCTCTATTGTGATACCTCACTCGTGTATGTTGAGAAATACTCTTCTGAAACATAGGAATATGACAGCAAAATTTGTTGCTGATGTACTGTATTAAGAGATAGTACAAAAGACTACAATATCTCCCTTTGCTATCATGTATAGTATACAGAATAGATATGAGTATGACATATCGTATGATATGGCATGGAGGGCGAAACAGAAAGCATGGAAAGAAGGTTTGGCACTTACGAGGATTCATATCATAATCTTCCTGCATTACTTGAAGTTATTTAAGCTCGAAACGCAGGGACTGTAATTGCATGGTACGACTTTGTCAATGCAGATGGTAACAAGGTACTTCAACGTGCTTTCTGGTCATTTGGATACATGATTGCAGCGTTTAGATACTGCCGATCCGTGCTATGTGTGGATGGTACATTCTTGACCGGCAAGTATACAGGGCAAATCCTTACTGCTATTAGGGTTGATGGAGAGAATCAGATTGTGCCAATTGCATTTGCATTTATGGAGCACGAGAGGACTGAAACTTGGTTGTGGTTCTTTCGGTGGCTTAAGGGAGCTGTTGTTAGAAATAGGCCAGATGTTTGCATCATACATGATCGAAATGCTGGTCTATTATCAGCAATTGATATGTTACAAACGAATAGTACGGACGAAGCATTTTGGTCAGATTTACATAGTCGTTGGTGCATGAGACATTTGGCTGCAAACTTTCACCGACAATTTAAGAGCAAACGTCTGATGAATATGTTCAAGCAGCTATGCAAACAGAACCGACGTTCAAAATTTAATAAACTGTTACAGGAGCTTGATAGATTAACTAGCAATCAAATAAAGGAATTAAGAGATATGGCTCTGCTAGGTTATGATGCAGAGGCACTTCATTTGGATCCTCTTCCTAATGAAGCACACAACGTGACACGAAGGCGGAAGGGGGAAAGAACAGTGAGTTGTTTCTCGGACTGGATTAAGGAGGAGTCAATAAAGAAATGGTCATTGATATAAGATACAGATGGATTCCGTTATGGTATAATGATAACTAATCTCGTAGAGGTTTATAATTAGGTTATGAAAGGTACACGAAGCCTTCCACTTGTAGCTATCGTTGAGGGTATCACACGTGGTACACAAATATATCTGCAAGAGCGGTATGCTCAAGCAATGTTGAACATGTGCAACCATCAAGTACTGTACTCCTCTAAAATCATAGAGTATATGAAAGAAAAAAGTGAGAAAGGTGACAGATATTTGGTTCGGAGGACAGGTAACAGAGAACTAGTTTTTCAGGTGCTGTTACGCGGCAAGAGCGGACTTGGCATTGCTCGTGCTGAAGTAACAATGGAATGCATATTGTGGCCTCATTTGAACAAATGTGCGTGCACATGTAATAGCCAAAGTTGCTGCATTTATCCTGCTCTCATGTCTTCACCGTTTGTGCTAATTGAAACATTGATACCCATAATTTTGTGTCACCATACTACTTCAAAAAAGCAGTGGAGGCTACATGACGTGGTGAGTTACTTTGTTGGAGAGTTGTCTCTGACTTCACACGGCCACCACAGGGAGAACCAGCTTGGATCCTGCATCCAAGCAAACGAGTTATAATGAAGGGTCGTCGCAAAATGCGCTGAATTAGGAATGACATGGATACCAGTCAGGCACGTGGGGGTCGCAAAGAATGCATAGTTTGTGGAGGTAACTACCTACGAAAGGATTGCAACTTGTACATAGTGGAAAGGAGACCTGACGGCGCGGATGTGCGACGTGTTCCAATGCGGAGGGGCGACCGCATGGAAAGAGGAGGACCATCTACTTAACTCTGTCATGGGTACTATGTATTATGTCGTATTGTAAGATGTACTATTTTTATTTGTAACATGTGTAGTAAGTGTTATGTCATATTGTAAGATGTACCATTTTTATTTGTAACATGTGTAGTAAGTGTTATGTCATATTATAAGATATACTACTTTATTTGTAACATGTGTAGTAAGTGTTATGTCATATTATGAGATGTACTATTTGTATCATATTGTAAGATGTCATGTTTTATGTTGTTATTAAATATTGTCAATTTTTCTTAAAGGCATTGAGTTGATCGATCCGGTAATTGATTCCAAACATCGCTCTAACTCCGAGACTGGTGATCTTTACGATCCCCTTCGACTACGGAACTTCGACGACGTTTAGATAGTGGACGACCGATGGGTTCCGAGGTAACCTACTAATTCAGAAAATATTGTTTGTTACACATTACACTTCATTTTGAAACAATGTTGTATTGTTCATAGGTTACAGGTATGTGGATTACTACCACTCGCGCGGATGTTGGACCCCAGGGGTAGGAGGTCTCCTCGGTTTCCCGCTGACCGTGCACTACTCACTGCTTTGGTGGACCGTTGGCGACCAGAAACCCACACGTTTCACCTACCAGTGGGTGAGATGGCTCCGACTCCACAAGACGTGTCCATGCTATTAGGTCTCCCTCTGGCAGGGGATGTGGTTTTCCCTCCTCCGGTGCAAGCAACATGGAAGCATGATATCTTGCACCGATTTCACGACGTCCTTCCTGAACAAGATCAACTACAGGTTAACGATAACCATGGACCTACGAAGGTATGGCTGCAGCAGTTTCGAGTAGAGGCGTTGACTGTAGATGCGGAGGATTGGAGAGTGCAGCGACATTTAGAGGCCTACCTTCTGTGGTTATTTGGTTGGGTCCTGTTCACGAGCACGCACCAGGACACCGTTGACAAGCGTTTGATAGGCATCGCCCAGATCATTGCTGACATAGACGTGGCACATATGCCCCAATTTAGTTGGGGCTCTGCCGTGCTGGCTGCGACCTACAGAGCGTTGTGTGATGGTGATAGACGTAGGAGTAGTGCTGGATCACTTACTGGATGTCCTTCTGTGACACCCCGCCTTAATAATCTATGTCAAGTTGATAAACCATTCCATAATGTAAAGCATAAGGAATTGAAAACTCCATCTAATGCATGGGATTAGGGAACAACAACCGGGTCCAGTTAGAACTGTCGAAAATTTAATTAAGTCAAAACCCTAATCGCCGCAGGGGTTAAAACCATGGGTATTCAAACTTCCACAAAACACCACCTATATTTTTACATAACAATTAACTACACATTAAAATAGAAGTTTGGGAATTTTATTAGAATCTTTGGAAAAGGTTTGAACCATTTTAAAATTCCAACAATTATAAACCAAGTTGAAAATTCATAAACTTTTGGGAGCCGATTCAGTCAAACTTCCTATAATGAAAGTTGTTCCAAATAATTCACTTAGATCACACAAAAATTTTTAAAAATTTTCGAGCTCGGGAAGTGTGCCTTACAACCGAATTAAATTACAGCTTTAAAAAAAAAAATACTTTTCTGCTGTGCCGGACGGGCACAGTACTGCCGTCCGACACAGCGCGGCAGAGCCGCCGGCGCGGCTTTGGCTGCTGCCGCGACTTCACTCCCCCTGCCACTCCCCCTCTGCCGCCCATGCCTCGCCGCTTCCCTCCTCCTCTCTCTCTCATTTATCCCACTGCCCCGCCGCCTGCGCCGCCCGGCCAGCGGCGCCGCCCGGCAGCCCACTGCCGCCGCCTGCCGAGCCTGCCGCCGCCGCCCCCTGCCTCCTCCTCCATCCCCTAATGCCTCCCCTCTCCTCTATAAAACAAGCAAGTCCCCTCCTCCTTCCCCCCCCCCCCCCTGCGCCCTCTATTCCTCTCCCGCGCGAGCCGCCGACCGCCGTCCGGCCAACCGCCACCGAACGCACGCGCCGATCAAATTCGCCGCGCTCGGTCACACCCAACCACTCCCGAGCATTCCTACCCCTTCTATAACTACTCCAGCACCCCTCTGCGCCATTTCGACCGCCAATTTCACTTCATCGCTTCTCTGGACGCCGTTGAGTCGCCGCCGCCACCGGAGGACCGCCATTGCCGCACCTCTGGAATTCCCGAGCACCGGTGAGCCAATTCTCGATTCCTTCTACCAGCGAGGTCCTCGTGCTTCCTTCTATCCATTTTCATCGGTTGTCGGTGCTTCGGTGGAGCAGAGTCGCCGGAACCGCCGTGCCCTCGTCGGAGCTCCGCCGCCGCCGCCACCTCACCGTCGACAATCCGATTCCGACCGTTTCGGTCAACCCTGACGTGCCCCGCGTCATCCTCGAGCTTCCCTGTTGCTCACCCCGGCCTCGGTTCACCTTCCCCGACCGTTGAATCGCCGGAACACCGCCGCCACCATCGCCGCCGTCGGTCGCTCGCCGCCGGCCTAGCTCCGGTGAGCCCCCGCCCCTCTCCGTCATCCAGACAGCTGCACTGGTCGCGCTGAGCGTGTAGGGCAACTCCATTTCCCCGGCCGCCGACCGCTCCGGCGAGAACCGCCGGCGAATCCCCGTCGGGAGCCGCCCTGGCGCGCGCCGGCCACTGTTCTATTGCCCTGACATGTGGGTCCCGCGTCGGTTCAGATTTAATCCAATTCCAGAGAACTTGTAAAATCCGTATAAAACAGAATACTGATCCAAAAATAGCAAACCAAATTTTTTTCGAACCCTCATGAAAAACACTAAATTTCTGTTAAAACACTTTTTATAATACAGTCACATATTTTCAGTAATAACTAAAATACTCTCTTCTGTTTATAAATTTTAATTCAAATTCTAGAGTAAGGCTAAGGCTGATATTTCACCCAAAATTGCTCCCTGGCATCACACACCCCCCTGAAAAATTGTGAGGGTTTTAGGAGCACAAAGTTGTATGTAACATTTTAACAATACTCCAATCTGCCTACTAAAATACCCATTTTTAAAATACAGTGTAAAAGTCACCAAAAAGGTTAGGTCCCAAAATAAAAGTTGTAGATCTGAATCTCAGGAATTTCCATATAAAAGTTTACAATTTATCTCTAAGGTTTACTATGCCATTCTGATTTTATAAGATGTAAAAACAGGAACTTCGATGAATTTTTGTAAAATCTGGGAAAATCATCTAGGCCCCAACCAAAGCTCAAAATTCTTATTTCAGAGAGTACAATCAACTAAAAATAATATGAAGCTATGATAAAAATTTTCATTTTTAACCCTAATTAATAGCCGAAGTTAATTAAGCAAGTGGGCCCCGCCGAAAAATGTCGAACCTAACCCTGAACCCTAACTATGAAAACCTAATTAAACCTTAATAAAATCTTTACAACACATTTTATTAAATTTTACTACTGCATTTTCATCATATAGGGACCGACTCAGAAGTTCAGGCGGAGGACGCGAATCCAGAGGAAGCGCCCGTCGGATCTAACTGCTCGTGCGAGTGCACTAACTTTTCTGCAGACCAAGGCAAGCCCCGGTGCACACCTATGTTTTACAAGTTTTATTTTTGTCACTATGATTGTAGGGATTGTTTGTGCATTAGGTTTCTAGGAAATTGTCGTGAAACCCTAGTTGCATGACTTAATAGGATTCCTACGGTTCAATTGGTAGAGCCACCGATAGAATGCCGTGCTTAAAGAATTAGGTGCGCGGTAGCATTCGAGTAGTATGGAGACTACTCATGTTTAATTAAAGAAGAAAAGGAGTATGGATTAAGTTATCGTGATGTGACTAAAAGTTGAGCACCCTGTCGGGTGCGGTTGCATTGGACAAGTTTGAGGTGTGTACCGAGTGCATACTGGTATATGGGAACCAGGAAACCGATGTAGCTCATCGTGCTTTGTTGGACAATTGGCCATCCCTTTTTCTGGGTGAACGGACCAGTATGGTGGATGAATTCGCTTTTGATTTTCTTGGGCATGTGCTAGTGGGAAAGGCTTGGGGCCGTACAGGGACGCAGGGCGTCGCCTGGAGGACCATGTCCTTGGAGGGATGGATATTGAGCCAACACTGTCGCAATGTTGCGAAAGGTAGCCACGTGTGACTCTGTTGAGTGTGCACGTGTCGTGTCATTCGGGTTTCTCCTGCAGGATGTAAATCAATTATAATTGCCGCTCCTCGCGGATAAGAGTAGCACTTGCTCCTTTCCACCGCAACGATATGGAAATGATTGGCTGTGATGAAAATGGTTATTACACTCTGTTTGTTGTATCGAACTCTCGATTGTTTAGAATAGTAGCACATTTAGTAAAGTATTATAATGACTACTGTCAATTTGGCTAAAATTTGAAAATAGACTATACGGGCTGTTTACGCAAAAACCCGGTCAACCCCCACAAAATACCCCCTGCATTCTAGGAGTCGGTCATTAGATGGCCACGTTGACGGGTAAGCCTTGCTGAGTATTAGTTGCTCAGGCTTTGTTGAATTATATTTTTGCAGGTGTTTCTTCCAACTTTGGTTGTGTTGGTTGGGAAGGGGATGCACCCTCGGAGTGGACCTTCGAGTGGGTTCCCGCTTCGCCGACCTATGAAGATTAAGCACCCGTGGGCTGGTGTGCTTAATTGTATCGTCGAGTTGTAATTATTAGCTTCCGCTGACTATCGTTTGTTTTTGAACTACGCTTCCGCACTTAAAATATTTGAACCAACTCTGTAATATTAAGAATTTATGCACTCTCTAAATCATCTTACGTGTTCCTGTTAATTATTGTACTGTAAGGGTCATTGCTTCGGCAAGTGGCTCCCCAAAATGATCCTGGATGAGCAAACCGTACGATTTATCGGACGGGGTTGCGACACCTTCGTTGCTGATGTTGTGGTGTTACGAGCGCTTCGACATCGGACGACCTATTTTTTTCGTGTACGATCCATACGACGATGACCTGTACACGGATGAGGACGATGAGATGGACAGGCCTACAATGGGATCCTTATGGTGTACGTGAAAGGTAACTAAATTATATTTTAATTATAGTTAATTTGTCGTATATTAGAGTTTGTAACTAATATATTTATCATAATGCAGATGACTTGGGCGACAGGCACCGTCCGCAGGGGGTATCCAAACTACGTCCTTGCATTTGATCAGCTTAGAGCTGATCGTGTCCGGTGGACGCCATTCAGTCCACTGGAGGTCCAAAGGCGTGCGCCTCGCGCGTTGTCGTCCCTATGCACTCGTGATCAGCACATATGGTTGACGAAGCGACACCTTGTGTACGACATCGTTGTCGAGCCATACGCCGTCAACCGAGTGATGCGTCAGTTTAGACTATTCCAGACGTTTCCCATTCCCCGACCACCCGTCCTTTGTGACCATATGTAAGTATGATTTACTTTGCAAACCGTATCATTATCGATAAGGAGTTTCTTTTTCAACCTGTAGAGAGTATACAGTAAGACATTGTAAATATCATTGTAGGGTGACTAGGAAAGGCCAGGGCCTCGCTTACGAAGATTCATGGGCCACGAAGATGTTGCCTTGGATTCAGCAGTGGGCTGATGCTGCTGAGGACGTTTGGGTCCCCGCTGGCCCTTTCGTGGAGGAAGCGTATGTTCGGTACTTACAGTGGTACACGTCCAGAACACGCATTCATTGTCACCCGGTGCCAGCGGAGATTGTGGACCATGATGCTGACATCACAGACACGTTCGCTCCGCAGCCGGGTTCGACGTACCACATGCTGGTACATACTTTCCATTGAGCTATATTTTCTGTGTGTCATGTGTCATACTCATATTCGTATGTAACATACATATAGTCCGAAACATGTGCGGAGGTCGCATCAGAACTTGAGGGGTACGACGGCGGTGCGAAGCGAACCCTCCTAGGTTCGATGCGCGGGAGATGGCAGCAGCACTAGCTCACCTTGCACGGCGCTGCAGGGACGCCCTTCGATGCTCATCATGTTCTCAGTCCTACGACGTGCGTCCGCGGTCCCAGCCAGGTTGGATTCAACCTCGCACTCGCCTATATTTCTGCAATTTGTTTTCAAATGAAACATAGTTTCTAAATTATAAATTGAAATTATATTATCTTATAAAAAATTACTGGTTCCGTCGAACCTGCCCCTGCAGCACTGTCATTCCGTTCTCAAGAACCCTCTTCTTCTCGGCATAACTTCGACGCCGGCCCGTCTCATTTTCACGAGGGCGGTCCATCTCAGTTTCAGGAGCCCGGCCCATCTCATTTTCAAGAGTCCGTCCCATCTCATTTTACGAACCCGGGCCATCTCATTTTCACGAGCCCGGCCCGTCCCATTTCCTCACCGATGCATCAGCCATCCCTTTTGGGACCGGTTTTATTCCGACACCAGGTTACCAGGCCCAGCAGGTTCATCTTTTCTTTCCCGCATTCCATTCATATAATATTTTGAAATACCCCTTCATTAAGTGAAACTAATAATACTCTTATTGTAGGTGCCTACACAAGGAACGTCACGGCCTCCATTTCCGATGAGATGACGTCGTGGACCAACGTGGAAGTGGAGGGTTATTCACAGATGCCCGGAGCTCCTGTACCAAGTCAGCCCACGCAGCAGGAGGAGTCGACCCCTTTGGAGGGTCCTAGGACTCGCCACGCACCGGAGCACCTCACTTACCGACACAGCAGATTAGGCACCAGAAGACGTGGCGTCGTGATGGTTGAATGTTCAGATATCTGTTGTACTATATTTATGTGTCACTATAATTATGTTCTACTATGCTTATGATGCATTATAATTAGATGTATTATCAGATATCTATTACGTATTTCAGTCCTTCCATCTCCGACATACGCTCCCACATAGCGTCAGGAAATCCAATAAAGTCTGTCTCTGATACCCTATTTAATGCCACTAAAACATGTCGGCCATGAACACTCCGATACCCTATTCGGTCCTCCGATCTCCGACATGCGCTCCCACATAGCGTCAGGGAATCCAATAAAGTCTGTCTCTGAAACGCTATTTAATGCCACTAAAACGTGTCGGCCATGAACACTCCGATACCCTATTCGGTCCTCTGATCTCTGACATGTGCTCCTACATAGCACTAGGAAATCCAATAAAGTCTGTCTCTGAAATACTATTTAATGCCGCTGAAACGTGTCGGCCATGACCACTCCGATACCCTATTCGGTCCTCCGATATCCGACATGTGCTCCCACATAGCGCTAGGGAATCCAAAGTGTTGCGCCCCGCCTCTATATATCATGCCGTGCCCTCTTCTTCATGCATATACAAAGTTCAAACTACCCAACTTCATCAATGGCTAGTAGAGGTCGTGGTCGTGGAGGTCGGGGGGCCGTTCCAACCCCTCCTCCGATCGGCGAACCAACATGGTTTAGTGAACCAAAACTAGAGTTCCCTCTAGAATTCAAGTCTGAATTCAGTCCAGGCAGTCCTCTGCGGCCATATGATGCTACGAAGGAGAAATGGCCCAAGTGTAAACATGGTGCTGATGCTGTCGTGCAAACGATGGACTACGGCGAGGATAGTGGTCGCTCTTTTTTTCGCTGTCCATACGGAGCGGTAACTATGAATTTCTATTTTACTTTCACATCTAACTCTTTTTATTATGCAATAACACTCCTTTTCATGGACATATTACTTTTTTCACAGTCGTATGATGATGACGACAATTGCGGATGGACTGCATGAGTTGATCCAGAGGCAATCTATCCATATCGGCACTTCATCACCTATCTGGAAGACAAAATCTTCGACCTCACCCAGCTGCTAAATGCTCCGACTCCTGAACCATCCAATGAAGATCTTGTCATTTCCATCGCTGACGATGATGACATGATATGGTGCGAGGTCTCGTATTGTAAATACCCACATCACAAGCCTGAACCTACTAAACCTCCATCGCAACAGCGCCCTTCCTCGTCTTCTCATTTTCACTAGCTCTAAGTCTGCTACTAATAATCGACAATACCCTGTACTTACCGTAGTGTTCAAGGGAATGTATTGTACTTGTATCTCACTCTTTATCGAACAAGTAATGTATCTTTGCAATTTTAATACTCCGCATATATGCTTTCTTATTTTAATAATATTTTTTCTCACTATAATGTGCAATAAAATAATCGTATTGCCCAATACATATACACAACGTACACATAAAATGTATAAACGAAAATATTTCTTTCAATAAACATTGCATGATTATTTTTTTCGATGAACATTGCATAATTCGACATGGGATAACTAAAATAGGAACCTGTCGGTCGTCTGATTACCGATAGGCCTATCGGTTTTCCGGCTGCCGATAGGCCTATCGGTAATCAGACGACCGATATGCCCCTTTCGGTCTTTAACGTGCCGGACAGGCCGCAACAGGACACAAACCCTAGGGGCCGGGGACCTGTCGGTCTTTAGTGTACCGATAGGTACCTGTCGGATATCTCTCCCCCTGATTTCTCAGCTCCTACGCGCCACGTCGACGCCTCGTCATCGCCACATAGCCTATCGGTTTTCAGGGAACCAACAGGTCCCTTGTCGGTCCTCCGATAACAGACTGGCTTCTATTTCTGCAATATTTCTAAATCAACCCCCATATTTGAAATTAATAATTAAATTAATATTATTTGAGAAAAAAAACGCACCCGCACCGCGAGCCGTCGAAAACATGTTCTTGTTTCCCGTCCGCCTTCCTTCGCAACAAAAAAGCGTTTGGTGGCATTTAGTAGGTTCGCAAAACAATAGTGGATGATGGACGATGGAATCTCCCATTGCAGCTATATGTAATACTCTCGTCGTCCCCATATTACTTATCTTTTTAAGCTTCATTATTTGTTTTAAATTACTTATATTTTTTTTATTCTCAATACACCTTTTTTCTCAATACTTCTCTATTTTTATCTCTCTCTTTTCTAGTTTTTCATGTACCTACTTTATTTTTTTTTCTTAATCTTCGTGCATAAAATTAAAATTGTATCTAATTTAGGACGGAGAGAATAGTACTGTACTTATGAAGTGTAGTGCCACTCTTACGCTACTAGTGGCAATAAATTGCACTTTTTTCTCATCCAACACTTTTGGCAATAAGTGGATGCTGCATTCTTTATTCTTTCTGTTGATCTGTTTCCATCCTTTTCTCTGAGTTGATGTTAGATAAGAAATTTCTTTGCAGATATTTGTCCCTGTGCATAAAGACATACATTGGTGTTTAGCAATCATAAACATGAAGGAAAATACATTCCAGTATCTTGATTCTCTTGGAGGCACGGATAGTAATGTGGCAGGAGTCCTGGTACGGATAAATTATGATACCTAAGAAAATTCCACTTTGGCAGCCAGAAAATGTGCCTGTTTGCTATGTTTAATGCATAAGAAATTTTCCCAGCGAAGTCGTTACTTATACAGCTGGTACATTTCCACATATTTCATGTCCTCTTATTGATGTATTCTTCAAATTTCTCAATTTGTTGTGATGCCTGAATGAGAAAGCCTGATGGCTAAGGACTTTTAGAACATCTGTTATGCCTTAGTTGTGGAGACCTGAATCCTTGCTTTTTTTTTTTTTTACTTTCCTAAATAATAGCAAAAACTTAGTTGGGTATGTTGGTAGACTTTAGCTTTTTTAAGTTTCATATTTTTTTTATAAATAGATCTGAAGAGTTACATTGCTAAACATGTGTATACTATACAGGCTCGATATATTGCTGATGAAGTGAAGGACAAAAGTAACAAAATGATCGACACTAGTTCTTGGCATGAAGAGCTAGTTGGTTATATTCCTTTACAGCAGAATGGGTATGTTTTGTTATACTAATGATTATTTCCTGTTTAATCATATCGATTATCGAGTAATAAATTGTCAGTACGTGCAACCCTCATGCCATGACTTATGATTCCCTGATGCAATGCATCTAATGGAAATTTGGACGAGGTTGGTCCACAAGTTAGTAGTCTATGGAATTGTTTAGTGCCAACTGAAGTTCCATCTTTAAAATCATGTGTTAGACAAGAAAGGGAGCCTAAAGCATCCTTTTCATTTTTTTGTTTTACCATTTCTCAAAATTCTCATTTTATCATTTGCATGAATTGTTGGAGGCAAAATTATATTGTATGATACATGCTATAGTAAAATTTCCTTCTACATTCTTCTTTCAGAATTATCCATTCTAGTTTGATGCCTATCTAAAATGTTTCCAAAATTGTATCAAAATTTATTTCCACTAGATATTCGGCTTTGCTTGGAGTCCATGTTTAGATGAATGGCCATATGAAGAGTATTCTTTAAATCAAGTACCAATAGTGGATTTATATTACATAAAGATGCTAAACTAAATTTTACTTGACGCAAACAATTTTCTATTGCAGCAAGTGAAATAAGTCAACACAAACATCTTTTGCTGCAACAGGTGGGACTGTGGTATGTTTATGCTCAAGTATATTGATTTTCATAGCAGAGGACTGAACCTATCTTTCAGTCAGGTGGGCAAACTTATATTGCACTGTTGAACTCTCGTGTCTGCTATCACTCACATACATTTGTTAACCTGACCCTAGTATATACACATGTACTCTGTTTGGCTTGATTATATATGCAGTACGGTGCTTATATATAACAATCGCTTAAAATCTGCAGGAACACATGGAATATTTTAGGACAAGGACAGTGAGGGAAATCTTAAGATTAAGAGCTGACTGATTGGTACACATGATTCTCTTTTGGATTCGAAGCTTATTTCTTGAATAGATATATTTTTGAGACTTAGAATAGAAGCTGACAGATTGTGGGATTTTTTTAGCATGTAAATCCATCATTGGATAATTTTCGCGGTAACAGTATCATATACTAATTACTATTGTCTCTGAGGAGCTGGATAATGTGAGAGCTGATAATTGCTACCCCGCTGGCATCCAATTGACGAGGGATTTTACTGGGTGAAATGCTAACGATGAAGATGTAGTAGCACACTGATAATGTTTCCCTTCGTTTTATAGTTTATTTTAGATTAATGTGCTAGATAGTTCCTTTTATGTATGGTTTTTTTTTTTTGATAAATTTTCTGCATGGCTGTAGCCATGTCACTTTATATATGGAACTTTCGTGTGGCATTAATTGATGCCTTTCTTAAGTGGTACTGGATGTGATGGTGACATGGTTTGGGCCAAAGCGAAAACCAAGGGAGCTCTTGGCCTTAGGCCAACTTATTTGGCGAGCTCGAGCTCGACTCTTGGCCTCCGAGCAATTCATGGCTAAAACTTTTCTTTTGTTTCAAAGAACATGGCTGAAACTCTTATGCCTTTTATACATTGGCAAAAAAGGCTGATGAACCATGTATGCAGAGAAATATGGAGATGCGGGGTATCGATCCCCTCCTCGTGCCTCTCGCATGCTAAGCGAGCGCTCTACCATCTGAGCTACATCCCCTTCCGAGAATAAAAATGATGAGTACGTTATCTAGTCGTAACATGCAGCACATATTATCGACAATTTATAGCTTGTACGAAACCAAAAGACGCAAGATTCAACATAACTGTAACAAAATCATGATAGAAATTTGTAATACAAATGCTTATTGAGTACTACTGATACGTAATAATAAGTAATAACGATATTGTAACTAACATTGAAAAAATTAATAATTAATGAACTAGGCCGACGTAATCAGGCTCCACCGAGCCTAACCACAGTTGTCCGTCCTTGTCCGCGACGTCGCTGAGGGTCACGCCCTTGGCTGCTGTCAGCTCCTCCACCTCCACGCCGTCTGCATCCAGCCGGACGCCCACCAGGTGCTTGACGGGAGCCGCCGTGGCGTCGAGCCGTGCCTTCTCCTGGTTGAGCGCCACCCAGAAGCCTCCCCTGGAGTCGCGCCTCACGTTGTCGGGGTAGGCCGGCAGGTCCGCCATGAAATCGTACTGTCCGGCCTTGGCGCCCTTGATCCAGTACTTGAACGTCTGGCACGGCACCGTGTGCGCCACCACCACATACGTGCCGTCGCTGCTAACTGCCACGCCGTTGGGGTAGGGCAGGTCGGGCCTTGAGCACGACGACCTGCTTGCTGCGCGCATCGTACTTGAGCAGCCGTCCCGTCGAGTCGGCGTTCATCGTGATCTCCGTGTTGAACCGGCGCGGATACGTGCCACTGCTGTCCGTGAAGTAGACGTCACCGGTGGCCTGGTCCACCTCCAGCCCGTTGACGAAGTGGAACGGCGCGCCGTCGTCGTCCGCTCGGGTCGCCACACCTCGGTCTCGCCGCCGTCTGGCCCGACCTTCATGAGGCCTAGGTACGCATCGGCGATGTAGAGGTCGCCGGTCTTGTCGTAGAACTGCAGGCCCAGTGGACGCCCGCACGTGCTCTCGGTTTGATCTGAAGGCACCGCCTTCGCCGTACAAAGCGGGATCTTCATGGAGTTGGCGTTGTGTGCGAAGGTGGTCCAGCCGAGGCCGCTGCCGCTCCACTTCAACACGCGCCCATCGGAGACGCCGGCGTAGGGCCCCTCGCCCCTGTGGTCGAACGCGAGGCTCTCGGCGCCGGTGACGCCTTAGGCAAAGGGAGGTGGAAGCTCCACTGCGTCGGTGCCGTCTTGATCGGCCGTGGGCGGCGCAGGACGATGGGAAAAGGAGCGCCATGCCGACGACAAGAAGAATCGACGACGACATCGCTAGGTTACTAGTAGTACGCGCCATCTCGTTGATCAGAGAGTAGACTGTTGTTTTAGGTCGATGGAATCGACGACTGCTTGTTTTAGGTTACTAGTAGTACGCGCCATCGACCGATTATTTTTTTTTTAGAGGCGCCACCTTGGCGCGGCGCGGGCTTCATTGAAGGCCAGTTCGAACCCGACCGCCTAGACGCGTCCATGGGCCTGTCTAAGCCAAAGATTCAAATAATCGCAGAGTCCATCGGATGCAGCTTCCCTGCTCCCTTAAGCCACGACGAGATGCACAAACCTCGCATCCTTAGTCCTTGTTTGGTTAAATTATAGCTGTAAAAATTTTATCTTAGGCTGTGGCTATGAAAAAAGCAGCTATAAACTGTAAGTTGTGGAGAAAGTTGAAAGTCGTTTGGTTGAAACAGCTGTGACTATAGCTTTGAGAGGAAAATGTTTGTATTACTCACGAATGTTCGAGGGACTGTTTATATGTAAAAAATCATCGTATTATCCACTACTTCACATAAATTTGATCTTTATATTTAATAAATTAGTTTTTTTAAAATAGTATCTATCATTAACATATTGTTAATAATACAATGACTACAACGCTATACAACTTCAACACATGACGACGTCCATTTGACTTTTTGCTACAAGAATCCCGCAGGACCGCTCGCTGTGCCCCGTCGCTGTAGGTCCTCAGCCTCCCACGGGCCGTGCGCTCACCGTGGCCGGCGCAGGTCCTACGCCTCCTGCGAGTCGTGCGGTCGTCGTGCCTCACTGCAGGTCTCCCATTTCCCGCGAGCTCGCCAGACTCCGCCGCAACTACCGCGCCTCTCGCATGAGCTCGATCCGTCGGGATCCGGGAGAAGAAAGCGAGACAGTTATGGACAAGGAGAAAGAGTCCTTCGTCTGTTCAGAAGGAGAAAGAAAACTTCATTTCTCTGTTAACGAGTTCGGTTTGCTTATAGAAAAGCTATCCGATCTGTGTTCGCCCAGAGTCCTTTTACAAGTCAATCCCCTTTCATTAGATTTCTAATTTTTAACAAAAGCTATGGCTCTAAAAAGCTTAACCAAACAGGGCTTTATTCTTGAAGATGCTGCCAACCCATACTTGACCAGTATTAGCAAGTACTCCCGAGATCTCGAATTGTTGTTGCTACTAGGACAACAAATTTAATTTACTTTTAAATTAGAATTGAAGGAAAAAAAAAGAGGTCACATAGGCTCTCCAAAAATAGGTCCATAAGAGATTTTAAATCCTTTCCATTCTTAAATACCTCCAAAGGTAGAAACACAGTTGAAGCCAGTTTCTATAAACTCAGTCCGGCCATTTTACACTGTAGCGCACAACCATCATACCACAGATTGCAGCGTGTGTCCAACAACAGCTATTTACAAGGTGCCTTATTTTGAGCAATTGTTGATCTTTCTCAACACGTCGTATGCTAATTGATGCAATAGAAAGTGGGACAAGTCTAATTAGTTCATTAACATTGTCAAAGTTGAAATCCAAAACTGTTTTTACTGAAGCAAGACCATCCATGCCCTTTTTGTCTTGACTCCCAGTAGCAGAGACAATCGCAAGCTGTGATTTGCGAGTTGCATCGAATGCATTGTTCACATCATTGATCTTAATACGACCACACAAAAAAAAAGCAAACAATCATTAGATCAAAATATCACAATTCATTGATGCCTATCATCAGTAAAAGATCTATCAAAGGTCTCAAATATTGGAAAGCTTATTGACATGAACGTAAAGGCAAACGATTAACTAAACCTGAAACATGCTAAACTTTCTTACAAGAGAAAAATGGAAATATACTACAGTTTTGAGCTCCTAGTTTGGTCGACATCAAAGTGTATGGGTAGCAAATTATGGTTTGTTGCTCCCATATGTCATTACGACATCAATGACATGTGCAATGTCATTGATGCAATGACATGTATCAAATTGCTCCAATTTAATTTTTAGAAATATGACTTTCTATAAAAAAAATTGCATCAAAACTTTCATTCACATTTATATTATGGTGTAATGAGATCGTTGTCTTGTATAATTCTACAACATCTTTTTTTCATGAATTACGGATGCACAGCTGAGCATTGTGGAGCGTGCCACTAGAGCTAGTCATCTCAAAATATCTTGCATTAAGTTTACACACATATGTGTAAACGATACACATATCATATCTTAAAAAGAAAATTAACGGTAGAGGTCATGCAGGAAAATAAGAAATCTGTCGCCATGTACTTCATTATTTCTTATCCATCGTTCTATGCATTTTTAAGTACATATTACTATATATCGATGCAACACCTGCTGGGTTACAATTGAATATCTTGATGTGCTAGAAACATTGGGAAGCTTCAAAAGATGCTTTAGGGGCACGCATAAAAGTCGAATGGATGGACTAGCTAGTTTTAGTACTACTCTCACAATCTGGGGGTGGGTGTCTTCCGCATATGATCCCACTTCGATTAAGCATGCTTAATTACCTATGCTACTAATATTTGTACAATATGGGACATCAAATCAGAGTGGCGCAGTGGAAGCGTGGTGGGCCCATAACCCACAGGTCCTAGCATCGAAACCTGGTTCTGATAATTTCAGTCGGGCTTCCCGCAACTTTGTTTTAACCTTTTAGTCCGTCTCCTATAATATTGGAAGGAAGCCATCACATGCTTTGGTAGTGCGCATGTCAGTTTTTCCCTTGACAACCCTAGTCTACATTTCGCCCTCGCGTAATGAAGAAGTTAGGTTCAGTTACTAATCAAGGAATACGCACCCTTTTTTCTGCCCCTTTTTTTTAGAGAGAGAACACAGGAAAGGCCTTTTGCCTTTCACTGATGTAGTCATGGATACTTCGGGAAGCGTCTCTGTTTCGTGCGGCCAGGCAAATGAAGAAGAGATGGATCGAATTAGGACACCGCCATAGATCCATCCAATGAATAGTTTATCATTACCGCCTGGATCAGTGCGCATAATTAATCTCCCCCAAACAGAAAAGCGCAGTAGAGTTAATTGTTAATTAAGAGAGAGAAGAAGATGCAATGATAGACAGGAATGGGGGTTGTTCTCCCATATTCTGGAACTCTAAAAAAATAGAAAAGAAGAGAAACTAGATGGAGACAAGGGCTCTTTTATTGATCGGAGAGTAAACTAATCAATGTGACATACAAGAGTACATACGTACAAGGATGCACATCTAGATTCTCCAATCTTGGAAGAACGGCTGCCATCAAGGTGTGGGGCCAACAACAAAAGGCTAGAATTCTACTCATGTCACCACAGACGACGACGAATTCGACACCAACTTTACGCGTACGCGCAAACCACACTCAGGAGACACACGCTATAGCCACCTCTCTGAGCGCACGCACGCACTCGGCTGGGACGCGTCTACTTGTACCGTGTTGGGGCTGCACGCGCGATACATATATATACACATGTAGGTTACATCTAATAAATTCGTACGTAGAACGTAGTAAAAATAACAAGGGAACTAATAATCCAACAAACAATGAGCAGCAAATGGTTATTATTAGGTCAGTTGTCCATGCGCATATGACTCTCTGCTGTGATCCATCGCATTAATTCGTTCATTCTTCCTTCGATATCAGACGACCTCTATGGCCGTTGGTGCCACGATCGGCATCGCCGGTGGCGGCAGTGACGGCATCCTCTCCAGCGGCGTCAGCGGTGACGACGGTGGCGGCGGCAGGATATCGACGACGACGACGTCGTCGTCGTTGTTGTTGTTGTTGTTGGCGGCGGCGTCATCGTCGACCTTCGCCACCGCCTCTCCGTCGTCGTGGTGTATGATCTGCAGCTCCTGCTGGTCCTTGACCTCGTCGGCAGCTGCCGCCTGCTGCTGCTGCACGACCTGGAACTCCGACACGGCGCCGTTCTTCTTCGGGTTGCGGTACCTGAAGTAGAGCGCCATCTGCGCCAGGCCGAAGAGCAGCCCCAGCACGTTCGGCACCTGCACCACATCACACGCATGATCCATTACCATTTATTAATAGTCAATATTCAGGTTATATTATAACTGATGACAATTCTTTTCAAAACGAAAATACAATATCTATCGCGTGGCTACATACATCGAACTTTAGTCACGCGCTCGTGCATGTGTGCATGCATATGCATTACTTTTCCTTTTGCAAAAGGCACACTAATTAATAAATGTGTGTTATGCCTGTATACGCGGAGCGTGGAGTGTGATCTTTTCGTCAGAGGTTATGTAGCCGGGCAACACCTGGGCTTTGGAGATGTGACACAGGCGCTAAAGTCACTAACACCTGTGCTTCACTATATGCATGGTTAACGAAAAGAGCAGCATATATAAAGGCAAGAGATAAAAGCTAGCTAGCTAGCTAGGGATGATTGAAAGTAGTTTGTAAAAGAAAAAACGAAATCAAATTATTGATGACAAGAGCAAGAGATCGAGTGATGTGAGTAGTACACGTACCGCGATGAAGAAGTCTTTCATGAGGAGGCCGTACAGGAACCAGACGACGGCGCTGATGGTGAGGAAGAAGGAGAGACAGAAGGGCATGAACTCCACGCTCTTGGTTCGGATCACTTGCCTCTGTTAATTTGCATTATTAGTGAGCATACGTTGTTATATCATTATCTCCACTAGCATGAGCTTAATTAATTAATTAGCGACGACAGAGAGATACTATATAGTAGTAGCGCGTGATCGTGCGTGTGCTTACGATGATTGCGAGAGGAGCGACGAAGACGGCAAAGGCGAAGGCGGCGCCGATTCCTCCGGCGATGGTGACGCGGCGGCTGCCCTGGACGCAGAACTGAAGGAACGCGACCATGCCCCCGTACAGAGCCACGTTCATGGCGCACAACAGTTTTACGGTGAAAGCCTGCAAACCAATCATCCACCCAATTAATAGAGAAGATGAGATATATATAGACATATATATATATATATATATATATATATATATATATAATAGCCATTCCCAAATTAAAAGCTATAGAGCATGCTACACAATTCAGCAAATTAATTACTAGGTAGTATATATACCATTGCTTCCTTGGGCGCGTAGACGAGGTAGATGACGAGGTAGACGGACTGGACGACGCAGGAGATGGCGTTGATGGAGAGGAGGAGCACGTCCATGGTGAGCAGCGCGTAGTAAAGCCACAGCATTGCGCTCAGCAGCGCCATCACGTAAGGCACCGACTGGAACGACTCCGTCGACTTCTTCTTGTACACGCGGTAGAACGTAGGCCTGTTTTTTTTTGCGTTTTCATATCAGAGTACAGTCAGGTATACTTATATATAACAGTACGTGTAGTTTAAATTGAAGACATAGGAGCTATAAATTTGATGAACAAGCAAGTATACTCACAGTGGTGCAAGGGTGACTAGAAATGATATGATGTTGCCTGCAAGACGGACAAAAAGGAAAAAAAAAAAGGGTTTATTTTCAATATTACAAACGAAAACCACGGCTAATAAACTCTATCTGAGCATGACTGCATGCATGGAATGTAGTAGTATACAGGATCAATGGTGAGATTATATACCTAGTATCCCCACGGAAAAGACCACCGCGTGCGAAACAGCAAACATCTTGGAAATTATCAATTAGTTCGAGGAGATCGACCTCCCTCCTGATGCTTGTTGCTCCTATAAACAGAAGAAGCTGTTTAATTGAGAGAGCAACGGGGAGATCTCTTTCTCTGTCTCTGTATCTCTCTCTCTTTGGAAGAGCTAAGTGACAAGGCTTGTCTTGCTTCTACTTGGCCTCGATCTAGCTCTCCCTTCACCTCACACAGGTTTCCTTCTTGGCCACCCCCTGGGTATTTATAGTAGGTCTGGCCAAGGGTGCCGCCATCAGTTAAAATATCCCCATCAGTGGAGAGAGAGGAGGAGAGAGTTCTCTACTTCAGTTCATCTAGCTCGCCTCAATTATCAGACGCGACGATGAGCTTTGCCCGCTTCGAGTGCATGCACACGTGTGGCCGAGCGCACTCATCCTCATCACGGCTTTGGGGGTGGCTTATGTGTCTGGGTAGCCTGCCACACATCACCGAGGCGTCGTTTAGGTTGACACATGGGTATTTACTGTATCATTTACATGTTTGCACATGTGTCGACGTTTTCGGACATCTCTCGTTATTGTTCGATCCTGATATAACAATACCACACTCCTACTTCTCCTGACCATCTTGCTTATTAGCTCTCTCAACGTGATCCTCGATCGACATACTTACGCGGAGGATAACTATTGTAAACATTTCATAATAAGACAATAATCTTGAACTCTGTACATGTGTGCATATGCATGAGAATGAAGAGAGTGTTATTAAGATCTTTTCTCATTTCATAATATGTGACCCTTCAATAATCCTTTTAAGTTGAAGTTAAATATCTTGGAACACTACTATAAAACAGGTTTAAAGTGTTGACAACACTGTTCACTGTAGTGTCGCGAACACCGACACTCTACTAGTACTAGTGCTTGTCGGGGTGGTGGACTAGATTATATCTATCTTTAGGCCCTGTTTGGATCCAGGTGACTAATTATTAGTCCTGACTAATTGTTAGACGAACGGCTAAAACAATTAGTTAAAACATGTTTGAAATCCTAACTAATTGGTATTCTATAGAACTGATTTATTCATTGCTTCCAATTAGCATCTATTAGCAGGGCGGGAGGAAATTGTTTTTCATTGGCTCATTAGCCTCTAAATTAGCCAGCTTGTTCGTAGGTCGAGAGACTAATTTTTATCCGGCTAACAATTAGCCAGGAGGATCCAACAGGACTTTAAACAAGTAATTTTGTAAAAAAAAAACTATAATAAGGAAGTGTATGCCGATGTAAAATCTCATTAATCAGTTTTAGTTCCTAATATAAATAACTTTCATCATTAGGACAACAGTTTTAGTTCCTAGAATGAATTAAAGTCATTAGACTAATTAATGGTAACAATTTAAGATATAGAGGGAGAGGAGAGTAGCTTGAATTCCAATATATATGTCCCTCTCATTTTTTACTTTGTTGCAGCTTCTGCAACCACATCTTGGTTGCTTAGAGAAGATTTTTGTTTCTTTAACCGTAACACTTTGGCAAACACGCATCTGGGGATGATCCCCATATCTAGACGTTGAATTTCCAACTGGTGAGAGTAACAATCGGTCTAGAAAGTGGTTAGATACAAGTCCTAGTGCTAGTCGTAGTTATTCTAGGGCAAGCCTCACAAATTAAAAAAGGTTACAATCATATGGGAGTAGAAAGAAAAAATTAGGTCACACCTTTTACCAAAGCGTATTACGTTGGTAAACGGTCGTTTACCCCTTTGGACCACATTCATGCAAATGCACGAAGCTGCGAGCGTGTGTCAATGACCATGCATCCATCTGTGTGGTCCTACGCTCTACGTGGTGGGGCGCGTCAAAAAGCGTGGTAATTTTTTTTTATATTTTTTACGAGGGAAAAAGAGCACGCCGTAATTAAGCAAGCAAGCAAAAGCACCGAGCCGTAAAAACGCATACCACACACGTCGTTAGGGCGCGAGGCGATCAGCGCACCGTCCACGTGGGCAGCCTATGTTAGGCCACGGACGATCTCCGCCGTTGAGAGTAGGTCCGTGCCGCCGGCCAGCCGTGAGCTGGCTCGCTAGCTGTGCCCTTTTTCTTTTTAATTTTATCAGACCTCAAATTATTTTGCCATGCATCGTGCGGCAAGGGCACATATCTGGCAGCCTGTGAGAGCACATCGTAATAAACAGATAATTCTTTGAGAGAAAAGCAAGTGAAGATCCATCGATGAATAGGGATCGGATTTGATGATCATGCATGACTAAAAGCAGTGCAGATAACGGAAATATATTAGATACGTGTATTGTATTTGGTGTACATATACACAACTCATTGTGAGTGATCAAATTACTATATATGTATGTCTAAAATCATGTAATATATATATATTTGGGAGAGAGTTCTAAATTTTAATATTCTAGACCAACATCCTATGGCCGTGTCAATGATTTGTGGCACATGTGTACTTAATATTTCCCCTAGATAACATTAATCTATGAGATATTTTTGTGGCCATGAAAAAAGACTAATATACCTTCGTTTTTTAATTGTTACTCCTTTTTAATATGAATTTATTCTTAAAAAAACGTTAACAATTAAAAAATAGAGGTAGTAATAAGGTGGCTCTGTGTATATATAATGACCTTGGACACTTTGCATAAGAATGTGGCCCCGCATTGGCTAGTCAAATTAATAAACCGTGTCATCGTCATGAGCAACCTGAGTTAGCATCACCATCAAAACGGAACGGAAGGCCATCTTCCTCGCAGTGTAGCTTTCGCGCTGCGTATGCGTCTCTTTCTTCTATCTCTTTGCCTTCCATCCAGATGTCACTAGAACACTGGGATATCCAAGAGATAAAGAGCCTATCCTATTGCATATCGGCTGCTCAACTGATTAGCGTCCAAGTACTGCGTAGTTAATTTAATTGTCAAGCTAGAGAGCACTATCTACATACGAAAATGAAAGTATGAGACATATCTATGGCTCAATGGCTGCTAATGAACATGATCGATGAAAAATGACAGTTACAGTTACTGAGATACAGTGCAATCAGACCATCAGTTATTTTGTTGCAAGCATTGCTTATTAATATATACGTCCTTCTCCATCGATATCGATTAGCGTGAGTAGCACGCATCATCGATCTGCACAATAGGATTCAGTGCGCGCAATTTAAACACGGGTGCTAGCTAGCATATATAGAAAGCATCAGGGAATAAGTTTGATTAGTGTCTGAGTGGTACACGTGTGGCAGCAGAAGGCATCACAACTGGTCTCCTGAATGCAAAGGCAAAAGATACCTCTCCTCGCTCATGGTCTGCACGCGCTAATGGCTAGTGATCTCTACTGTAGCATGATAATACAAGTATGGTTTAGATTAGAGTATAGTGCATAGCAGGTATCTAACTTGTTGAGGTGTGTCATCTAGGTCTTCTCAATTTATAAAACGCGGATCGAACACCCTAAAGTTGTCAAGATGTGTCATCTAGGTCTCCAAACTTGCTATATGATTTATAACCATCTATTTAGATCTCCAAACTTGTTCTAGCGTGTCATCTAGGTCCTCTAACTTGCTAATTAGTTTACTTATGATTCAAATAATTTTAAATAGCATTAATATGCCTACTTGATATCTCTATCATTATCATATATCTCTCTTAATCACAGATTATTAAAGTTAAACACTAGGTCAAAAATGAAAAATATATTACTGAGATTTTTCTATTTTGCAATGGTGTTTATTTTTAAGAATCTTAATTTTGCTTTTTTAAAAATGATGTTAACTTCGATAACATGATAAAAGTACAAAGGAAAATCCTCTTTCTCAATCGACTGAAATCCGGTCGGGTTTCGGGCGACAAAGAAACATAGAGGGTAACAACTGAGCATGGGCAGTGCGTAATGAATGACGGTGCGGCGGCAAAGGCACTGCCGTGTCGTGAAAGGCGGTTATCACCTGTGGTGACAGCGGTCGTCGACTTAAAGGGTTGGAGGTGTGTTTGGTGCTCCATTGCTTACAGATATAGCTTCGTGACATCGGCGGCACGCGACAACTGGTGGTCGGAGGTAGCAGTTGATTGAAGTTTCAAAGAGCCCCTCATGCAAATGATGAGTTTCTACACTTAATAGTGATTGAGAGTGATACATGGTCATGATAGAGATATTAGGTAGGCATATTATTGTTAATTAAAATTATTTAGATTGTTAGTAAACTAATTAGCAAGTTAGATGACTTAGACGACACACTGAGACAAGTTTGGTGATCTAAATAGATTATGATAAACCATAGTAAGTTTGAGGACCTAAATGACATACCTTGACAAGTTTAGGGTGATATATTCGCGTTTTGAGAGTTGAGGGATCTAGGTGACACACCTCGATAAGTTTAGATACTGGTTATGCACTTTACTCTTTAGATTAACTACACTGAGATCTCTAGCGAGTGGTAATCTATTTGGGGCGTGCGCCACACTATTGGCAGTGTATCGTGTGGAATTTGAACCGCCAGCAAGGGGTTGGCATTGAGGACATTTTGACTGACCAATGCAAGGTCTCTATATATAGGGTTTAGGGTGTCTTTATTTACCTATATGTCTGTTGGCATGAGGGTAAAAACTGGAATAAGGGACAAATATATAATTTTGTTGATGAATATCAGAAAGCATATGGTGTGTGCTTCTGAGCTGCATATACGACATAAGTACCATAGAGACAAGATCCCTCGCATGAAAAAAAAAAGTGTACCATGAAGATGTAGATCAGTATCTGAATATACTTTTTTTTTGTAATTTCTTGGTTTTTCAGAGTGCTTGTGTAAAATGAAGATGTACTCATTTATAAAATTAATTCTCCTTTTGCAAAAAAAAATAATAAACAACAAAAAAGTAGGAAAATAGAATTTTGAAGACATGAATAGGACAAATCCGTCACAGGTAGAGAAACTCAAATGTGTAATTGGTGGCAATAATGAGGCTCAATCTGTTCTATGGTAGTGCGCTTGTTATAATAAATGGGATAGAGAACTCACTTTCGGCCTTATCTATTATACAGCCAAGCCTTTCCTCCTAACTGAACATAGCAAGGATTTTGTGATCTGAGTGGCATAACTTTGGCACAATCTCTTAGCTAAACATACAGTAGGAGAATATATATAAAGTGGAACCAGTTTCTCAAATTTAGTTTATCTACTCTCAATTAGAGTTCAGATAAAGATAGAGGGTAGAGGGGAAGATAGAATAAAATATATAATAGATGATTTTTCTTTTGCGAACGGTATGTATAACAGATGAATTTTGATCACACAGTAGGAGAATATATAGCTCTACTTCATCTAAGCCCTTGACCGACCATGAACTTCATCTAAGCCCAGAGATCACAATGATAAAGAAGAAGATTATACAAACGGATACAGCATTGCTCGGCTATTCTCATACTCACTCTGGTTCTTATTTTTGTTAATGTGTTAATGCAAATTTTGACTAACAAATCATCAATAATTAAAATTTAGAAGGGAACTAAAAATCGAAAGGAACTAGTTACCGGGAGACATTTGTTGATACAATCGTCGTTGGTCGCATCAGAATGGAACTATAGCGAAGCAACAAGGTGAATATAATGTGGTTTTTTATCAATCACTTCCCCCACTAGGAATGTCATCGGCATTGTCCTCTCTTACATTAGGCAGTAGAACATCATCTGTTGACACATATGTTTGGGGCTTTCCAAAACAAATACAAAAGGCACATGGTAACCTAACAGATAGATGAATATCATACACAGCATGCACACACATGAATGTATGATTCTGATCACGTATGTGCAATAAATTATCTGGATTACCTAGTTTAATTAGGATGAATAAAGTCATTTGATCGAGCGGTACGTGTCTCCATGGTTTAAGCTGCAGTCGACTGGCAGTGCTGCACACAGCACATCATGTTGACTATAAGTATATTTATGTCGTCATGTCGTTTAGTCATTGGCAGCGGCTGCATGCACTTGTTGTAGTAGTGTGTCAAAAGTCAGCTAGCTAAAATACAGTATGTAGTTTCAGTATAACAGAACAGAACTGTATAATAACGGCTTTTAGTATATCACACGTACGCATGGGTTCATAACTGGCATGCATCGTCCTAGACATAGGCAGGCATGAGCATACAGATTTGTGATGGTCTGGCGTCCTACAAAGATGGTAGCTAGTTCCGTTAAAAATATTGCTGATCCATTTTTTTTTGACGTTTAGGACAACACAAAAATGGTCTAGCAAAGAACTAAAAGTACTTGTCTAAACATCTGAAATTCATAATGGATAAAGTCATATTAATTGTCAAAATGTTACCAGATCCATATGTTAAAAACAACATGATGCAGAGAGTTATAATTCATTGGAATAATTTATTATACAAATTACTATTCAGGATATATCATAATCTTGTAGGTTTCATATCAAAAACCTAAATACTCACTCCTTTTTTTACATTGTTGATGTCGTTGACTTTGACCGTCAACTTTGACCATTCATCTTATTAAAAAAATTTGTTCAAACATATAAAATTAAAAGTTATGTCTGAAGAGCTTTTAGTGATAAATCGAATCAGAACAAAAATTAATATTTTTTATATTTTTTTAAATAAAATAAATAGTCAAAATTGATGGTCAAAGTCAACGGTGACAATAATTTAGAAAAGAAAAAAATAATGATGATAGGAGAGAATAGAGTAATATGATCGTAAGTAAATAAATAATCCTACAATATTGGCTATAGTTAGCAATATAAGAATAATAATATATATTCTATGCTAGCGTTAAAAACTTCAAAAAGAAAAATCAAATCGCAAAATGGGAAATCGTGCATCAAAAGGAGGTCCGTGTTCAAGCTTCCAAGTTCCGACAGGAAACATATAAGATGAGTCCCTTACGTACAACAAATCCATCTTTTAGCGGTATATATCTGGATATGTGGCGCTGCTTGCTGGTCTATGTCATGTCAATTGTCAAGATGTGCTTTCAATAATCCCAACATTGTGCTTTCGAAAGAAAGAAAGAAAAGGAATCTGGATCAGCATCATCCACTATAGCTAGGGTAGCCATTTAATAGGTGTTGTACTTGTATGCTATGCAACACATTTGCATTAATAGGAGGCAAAGGCATTAGCTAGTGCATCACCCCTCCCAGCCGACATGCATCGCGAGCTGGACACGGGGCTCAGCCACCACGCATCAGCGACTAGATAATTTCGGGTGTGAGTGTGTTGTCTTATTCAGCTCGTCGTACCATTCTGTAAGTGTTGTTTTGATGAAGGGAGAAATTTTTTCATTCTTCTCGTCCAGACAAGAGAACTAGTTTATTTTAAACTAAAGTACTACTGCTCCATTTTTAAATTATTATTGTTAAGATGGATATTGTTCTCTAATACAGAGGGAATGAAAATGGATATTCATGCAATCTTTGCAAGAGAAAAAGACTACTGTATATATGTTATACTCCGACGACCGAAAGGGGTATGACTGATCAAAACACACTTTTTGGTGACAGGCACCGCCACGGATTAAAGTTTTTTTTTCCCCTCTGATCTGGTCGAGTTACTAGAGGCATCTATCTATGTCGAGATCTTTTTTGATGCGCGTGCGTGTGCGCGCTTTTAAACGTGTGCATCCGCCATCCGCGCCCGAACTGCATGGTATCGAACGTACTATTCGATTATTAGTATTTAGTATACTAAGTCTCAAGAGAAGATCAACACATAATCAATCATTAAAGTCCCCACCACCACCGCCACTAAGAAAAAAAGTCGCAATTATTAAAGCGATAAAGCCATCGTGAATAATAATGCTGCAAGCTCTCCAAGTAGTAGGCTAGGGATTCCTTTGGGCCTCTGCTCTGGTACGTTAATTACGTTTACGTCCATGCCATGCATGAAGTTTGAGGCGGTGTAGTGTGGTGGTCTACTCAACATACCATCCATAATACTCTGTTTCTGGAACGTTCGGGAATCTCATATTGTTTTCACTAGAAATTAAATTACTAAAAGGCCAAGACACGAAGGTTGTTCGCGTGTTGTACAAAAGTGCCTGGGAGGCAGCCGGCGGCCGATCTTCGATCGTCTTGTTGGTCGGTCAACACGGCCGAATCTATGTCGCCATCAAATGGCTCCGAGAAGGCAGGTAGGATATGATGGATCCTCTGTCGTCGGTCGTCAAAACGATGCATGCAGTTTAATTCCTTTTCCCGTGACGTGAACTGATGAGTAATTATAACGAGCATATATAGCTTGGGATGATCAGTTCGTCATCTCCTGCTCCTTAGTATACTACTCAAAAAGGAGTCAACAATTAAGCAAAGGTACTCAAGTGCCTATAGGTAGCTTTGACCTTGGGTTGCTCTGGCTCAATGCGCTATCTCTGTCGAGTCCTAACACCACTTAATTCGCCGGACCGGCCGGTACTGGCCGCCGTCGTACGTACGTTGAACGGCAGGCAATCGGCGACACGATCTAGCATGATCTGCGTGAAAGCATCATAGGGTACGTGTATACAGATGATCTAGCATGATCTGTGACATCTGTGACCGCTAATTAACGTAGAGTGTTCTGAATGGTGGTTAGAATGCTTATAATCAATACTCACTCCATTCTTAAATGTAAGATTTCTGGCTTTGATCAAATTCTACAATTAAAAATCATAACAAAATATATAATATTTTTATATAATTTTTAATAAGATGAATGTTCAGAGTTATCGGTCAAATTCAACAGCGATAGAAAAAAAAAATAGAGGGAGTACCTCACACGACAAGGGGTTGAATTTTTTAGCAAAAAGAAAAAACCAACCAATCATCACTACTAATTGCCCTTTGTTATATCATGCGTCAAACATGAGATAGCAGTATGATTCTTTTTTACTAAAGCTAACATGAATGCAACATTCACTACAAGAGAAATAATCTTTCTCAACAGTTTGCTCATTAGTGCCCAACAGTTTTAGTGTATTAGTTAAGTGTATTTCATAACTGTAAGCAATGACTTTGTGGGGGATAACATTGTTGGGGATTTGCAAAAACTGTTAGGAATATATGAATTTAGAGGTTTGTTATGGTGCTTGGAATTAACAGCAATCGTTCATTTGATCAGATATAACGGTTAAGAATATAGAGGTACCTACTAAAAGGTACTTAAAGTGGTGGACCGATACCAAAATGAGTAGGCCCGGTACCAAATTCTATCAATGATTAAGATTAATTTAAAAGGAGAGGTATCAAGAGGTACCTTCTAAGCACCATAACAAAACTCATGAATTTATAGTAGAAAAACTATCGGTCGTTACTACAAATTATGAAGGAAGTGAGGAGACCGTTGGTCATGTTGAACTAACTGTCCGTAAACATACCATATCTTGTAGTGATTACAAATGAGACAAATGCAGAAACATGTCAGTTTTACATTAGGATTTCTGATTCTAATCATTCCATGAAAAGGCTTAAACCCTAGGCAAACCCCTCGAAATCGAGGGAACAACCCGATCACCATCTCAGCCATCGAGGTTGAGGAGTGTGTAAGGAGAACGTACGTGAGAGATCGCGAGGTGGGTAAGAGGATCTCATCTTGCCGCCGTCGCTGGAGAGAGTGGGACGAGGCATGTTTCTCGTGGCCGTCGTCGCCAAGCTTCCAGCGCCACCAAGCTTTACACGTGAGGCCAGGCCGGCCTTTCACCACCGTAGCCACCATCGTCGGAGGCAGAGAAGCCGCACCAGCCTGAGGAATCCTTCTCCTTCTCTTGGCGTCACCAGTCCGAAGAAGAGAGACAACTATACCTACGCACGTGGGCTGCAATTGGAACTATTGGGTCACTTAATTAGAGCCCCACCATGAAAATATGGAATCCCTTTCCAGCCAGCCAGCCCATTAGCAGAAAGGCCTTTTTACTATAGGACTGAACAAGAACTAAGCGATCCTCAGAAAATTGTACAACGGCCAACGCAAAGCTAAACGAAGGTGTCAGAAGTCATCCATTTTTTTTTAATTCCTGACGTTTAGGACAACAAAAATGGCCTACCAAGAACTAAAAGTGAATGTCCCGGCCGGACCAGTACAGTATCATAATTTAACCCCTTTCTAGCTAGTCCAATTTGGTGTACTACGCGTACTCTGTAAGATTTGCAGAAACTCCGATTAAGTTGTGCAGTCCACACAACTGAACTTTATATAATATCTGTTGTCCGAAATGACTTTAATTTAAGCCCGCTCCTTAGGACGACAACTACGGCCATACTCAAATACTACTAGTCAAATTTAATAAGCCTTCTTTCAGCCGGGCCGTATAAGCTAGGTGCAACAGGATCGGAGAGGAATTTATATACAAATAAGAACGATGATTTCGGCTTCACGGCAACGCAGGTTGCCCTTTCCATCGAATGTATCGTACAAGCACCGCCGTACCTCTTACATGCATTTTATACTACAATGCAGTAGCTATATAAACCCATGCCATCTCTCACCCATTCATCAACCAAACTAAAAACATACTCTACTGCAAAGCAGCAATCGACAGGCCTGATCAACTATGGCCATCTCCTCCAAGACATTATTGTTCCTTGCCGCCGTCCTGTTCTGTGCCGGCTGCTTCTGCAGCGGTGTTTTAGCTGCTCGCGAGCTGAGCGATGACGACGACTCGGCCATGATGGCGAGACACGAGCAGTGGATGGCGCAGTACGGCCGCGTCTACAAGGATGACGCTGAGAAGGCTCAGCGGTTCGAGGTGTTCAAGGCCAACGTCAAGTACATTGAGGCGTTCAACACCGAGAATATTCGCAAATTCTGGCTTGGTGTCAACCAGTTCGCCGACCTCACCAACGAGGAGTTTAGGGCAACCAAGACCAACAAGGGATTCAAGCCAAGCACGGTGAAGGTTCCTACCGGATTTAGGTATGAAAATGTTAGCGATGACACACTTCCGGAGAGCATTGACTGGAGGACCAAGGGTGCAGTCACACCCATCAAGAATCAAGGCCAATGTGGTAGTGTGTATATCTTGCACAATGCACATTTTCCAATATTTCATTTCAAAGACGTTATTAATTAATTGTGTCATGTCCTATGCGCAACTTGTTTTCAAATGATGATGCAGGTTGTTGTTGGGCCTTCTCAGCGGTGGCTGCCATGGAGGGTATAGTCAAGATCAGTACCGGCAAACTCATCTCACTATCGGAGCAAGAGTTGGTGGACTGCGATGTCCATGGTGAGGACCAAGGCTGTGAGGGTGGTTTGATGGATGATGCCTTCGAGTTCATCATCAAGAACGGCGGGCTCACCACTGAGTCCAGCTACCCCTACACAGCAGCTGATGGTACATGCAAGAGCGGATCTAACAGTGCCGCGTCAATCAAGGGCTACGAGGATGTACCTGCCAACAATGAGGCCGCTCTCAAGAAGGCGGTGGCGAACCAACCTGTGTCTGTGGCGGTGGACGGAGGAGACATGACGTTTCAATTCTACTCTGGCGGTGTGATGACCGGCTCATGCGGCACTGATTTGGATCACGGGATTGCAGCCATTGGTTATGGACAGACAAGTGATGGCACAAAGTACTGGCTAATGAAGAACTCATGGGGCACGACGTGGGGTGAGGACGGTTACTTGAGAATGGAAAGGGATATTTCGGACAAGAAGGGCATGTGTGGTCTCGCCATGGAGCCTTCCTATCCCACCGTGTAGGCAAGTCATCGTTTATCTACCTCCACTTATGTAAACATATATACTGAATAATGAGTAGTTGTGGCCCCTTGTATAGTCCTGTCATATGTCTCTGTAAACTAAGCAGTGGAATGATCCACTTGTGTATGCATCTCCATATTCATTACCAAGTATCATGTAAACAAGATCGATATATGTAATGATTAATCAAAGGTTGAGCCCTTTTACCAAGCCTAGCAACACGATACGATCTGATACACCGCTCGTTATTTTTTATTATCAGATTTTTAAAATAAGATAACAGGAAAGAAAATTCATGACTTTTACTTGAAATAAGCTAGCTAGCTACATCCGTCTTGTTACAAATATCTGTACCATGTCTGTCCTCTCACCATGAAAAAGACACCATCAAAAGTTCAGATGATTAACTATATTATTGATCGACTACTACTTCCACATTTAAATTGTTCCCGCGGTAGACACATTTAACCGCAACTCTAATCATTCATTTTATTAAAAAAAATATAATAAGCATATTTTATTATAATTTGTATTATAATTAAATAAATTTAAACCACAACTTGTAATTTTGTATGCTTGAACATTTTTTAAAATAACATGGATGGTCAAAGTTGTTGATGTTAGAAGTCAACAGTTAAATCTCCAGCCGTAGTAAGCAATGTATCTTGCATTATCATCAAATCATCCTTGGTAACAAAGTATAATAAAATTTACTTGGCGCACAATGTCGCACAGCTGGAGTAGCTCAGTTGGTTAGAGCGTGTGGCTGTTAACCACAAGGTCGGAGGTTCAAGCCCTCCCTCTAGCGATGGGTTGGGTACGAATTTTTTATCTATATTTTATTCTTCTCATTTTCTTCTCAAGCTGATTTTCTGCTCACGAATTCATTTTGTGCTGGGTCCGCGACTGTATCAATCCATCATCAACATGAACATCGCATTCCATGCTATCGTCACCACGACCAATCTCCCACAAAAATCAGCACCCGATCGAAGCATATCATTCATTCGCGTATATGCACACGCCAGCAACTTACATGTACGTACAGGAGAATAGGAGATCACGAGATGGAATGGCGCCTGCGGCGCTGGAAGAGCACCTTGGCGTCGGCGGTGGCCTTGGCACCGAGCTTCTGCAGCCCGGGTTCAGCGGCGGGCCGCATGCTGAAGAGCCTGCTGAGGCTGCGCGCGAACCCACGGAGCAGGCGGTTGGCGGGGCCGACGCGCACCAGCTCCCGCTTCATGCTGACGTGGTCCTTCTCGAGGTCCGTGAGCCGCATCCGCATGCGCGCCACCTCGAGCTTGAGCTCCCTGTTCTCGCGCCGCACGGACGCGTAGTTGTCCCGCGGCGACATGGCGCCGCTGCCCACCCCGCTGCCGGACCGCACGGCGCCCACCCCGTGAGCCGCCGCCGCGGCCGCCGCGCACCCGAAGAAGAGAGCCGTTTCGTGCCCGCCACCGGACATGCTGCCGCCGCAGCCGCCGCCGGACGAGGAGGACTGGTGGAGCGCGTTCCGCAGGCGCAGCTGCTCGAAGTAGAGCACCTGCACGGCCATCTGCACCGGCAACCGCTCGTTCTGCGCCGCGTGGCTGCACGCGTCCGGCGTCAGGCGCTGGCAGTCGATCGCCTTGCACAGACGGTACCGCTCCGCCTCCTTCACGTTCGGGTGCACCTGTACACGGAAGAAGCCACAGGTTAAATAATAACTAGAATCAAAAAGCGGGAGATCGAAACGAGTCGGGTCGCGATCGAGTAATGCAGTGCAGTGCCTTGAGGAAAATGTCGACGGCGCGGTAGAGCCCGTCCGTGACGACGCGGGCGTGGTCCGGGAGCAGCTCGGCGAGCGAGATGAACTTGGATGGGAGGAGGTTGGAGTCGAGCGCCACCTCGGCGAGGTAGCTGTCGAGCAGCTTGGCGGCCTTCACAAGGAGGCTCTGCTTCGGCGAGCGCGGGCTCTCGTCGTACTCGAACCCGCCGCCGCCGTCCAGCTCCTCCCCGTTGTTGTTGCCGTCCTCGCCGTCGAGGTTGTTGAGGAACACCGCGAAGATGCGCGCCACCACGTCGGTGTCGTACAGCCCGTGAAACTGTTGCTGCGGCGCCGGAGCCGTCGGGGCGGCGATGAGGATGTCCTCCAGGATGGCCTGGTCCAGCTGCGCGCCGATCCGCCTCTCGAGGTCCGCGCGGCAGATGCTCGACGCGGACACCGCCATGGCCGTCTTGAGGAGCCCCGACAGGAAGGCCATCGGCACGGGGCTCTTCTTCTTGGACTGCGCAGGGAGCAGGCCCACGATGGCCTCGACGACGGCGCGCTGCTTCTTCACGGCGTCGGCGTCCTCCACTCCACCGCCGCCGCATTTCGCCGCCGCGCCACTGACGTCCCTGCTGGCCGCCATGAGCCCGTGCAGCGAGCTCTGCGCGTAGTTGATGAGGATCCGGGTGACCGTCTCCTGCCTCAGCCCCTTGGCCTTCACGGCGGAGAGCAGCCGCTGGAACAGGTCGAGCCCGAGTCCGGCGACCGACTTGCCCCACCACTCGGCGCCCCCGCCCGTCGGGGAGTCGTCCAGCTCGAAGCCGCTGCAGACCGGCGGCTTATTCGTCGTCTGGTGGTCCAGCTTGGACAGCCCCGACGCGAGCTGCTCCCTGCACACGTTCCCCGCCACAGCGGCGACGAGGCGCGGCACGAGCCCGATGTCCTCCGCGGCGGGCATCAGCGCCTCGCAGCTGTGGAGGACCGCCACGCAGCCGGCGGTGCTGGGCAACACCGACTCGCGGATGAACGACTCCGCGCGGAGCTCCAGGTTCTTGTCGGAGAAGGCCTCCGTCATCTGCAGGTAGTGCGCCGCGCACCGCAGCGCCGCCACGTTGGACACCGTCACCTCCACGTGCACGCCGTAGCAGAACTTGGCGGCCAGCTCGAACGCCGCCGCGCCGCCGGGCGTGCCGTGCAGGCTCAGACGCAGCAGCTTCGCGTCCTTGGACTCCGCCACCAGCCGACGGATCTTGCCGCTCCGGGAGACCAGCGGGAACTGCGCCAACAGCTATGCCATGGGCATTAGCACATCGTGTGTTTTGTTCGCTACTATGCCGTTGCCACCGGAGTACGGAGTTGCTTACCTTGTGGAGAGCGAAGGTGGACGTGCCCACTTCCACGGTGAGGTCGCTCGAGACGTCGGTCGGAGGCCTGCAACAAAGAGTCAGTTAGTACGTTTGAAGTTAGTCAGAGTTGGCACTCTCAACACGAGATCCGAGGAGGATTGAAGAAGCAGAATGAGTGAGTTACCACTCATTGGCGTGCCGGGTGATGAGGCTTGTTGGCCGGAACGTCCTCTTGCCGGAGATGCTCTGCTTCAGCTCTGTCACAGTCGCCACGCCCATCTCTCTTTTTTTTTCTCTCTCTCTGTGCTTAGGATGGGCGTCACCGCGTCAGGACTCAGAAGGACAGTAGTGCACGCCGCGAGCTTTTGAAGACAGCGGCGAGTGTGTGGTGTGGGAGTGCGTGCAGAAAGCTACTAGAATCAGCACGCCAGCAGAGTGAAACCTGCATGAAATCCGATGCCCACGGGCAGTTAAAAGGCTTCTCGGTCTCGGGCAAATACTACTCCTACCAAGCTGCTAGTAAGCCATGGATGGCCTTTGATGATGGCGGCGCAGACCGAAAGCCATTTCAGACGGGATCAGTCATGAGCTGTGCATTGTTTGGAAGAAAACAAAGAAGGAAATGGTTGGGGGGGGGGGGGGGGTGGGGTGGAGCGGCAACAGCATCATATAGAGCCTTTTTTTTTGGTAGGGATGTTATTATGCCTCGTCGTCTAGGCTCCTTTTTACATCTGGTTCTTTGTCCTAATGACGGCTCAGTCACCGAAGCGGAAACTGCCGGGACAACAGGTAATCATATGTTTCACGGCTATGTGTTGGGAATGGGATAGATAGGATTCTTGAACAATCATCAACCGTGTGTCCTAATTCTCAACCATCGTCAGACACAGTTTGCCGCCTGTGGTTTCAGTTATTTGGGTCTCTCACAATTTAAAGGTAATCTGTCTTGTTCTATAATAATTCAGCGATTTTTTAACTGTAAAGTTCACGTCCAAAAGATTACTATTCCTATGTTTTTCCCACCATCTTTATTGGTATTCGAATTGTGAGAGGTTCTTATGCTAACAGAATGCAAATGCCACTACTTTGGCTATGTCGTGTATATATATATACATTTGTTAGTTGATCTTGATAGCCTCTATGAACAATCTATCACTGCCTTTGATCAAAAGAAACAGAATAAATTCGGTGCCCTCCTCAGAGCAGTTTTTTAAGCCTTTGTAGCTAGGGAATCCTGTGGCAAACAACAACCTGTATACACACTTGCAGTTTTGCTGTAGTATTGCACACGAGTAGTTCTTCCAGCTAATAATTATTTTGATTGTAAAGCTGATCTGGCTGAATGTGCACACAGTGGCCCAAATAAATAACAAACAACTTTAGGCAGTGGCTCTGCAGAGAGCGGGTCTTATGCAATGCGTTTATTTTCTGACCGTTTGTCAAATGTGTGGCAAACGTTGTAGAGGCTATCAACCTTCTGCTTATATGGACTATACTTTGATGTTCAAAATTTCTTAAGGTGGCAGGGCTAAAATAAGGACCATACCGATCCCATCACTGGCGACCGAGAATCTCGATTCCACTTTGAGAGGCGTCGATCCTATCGCCCAAAAATGAAAAGAAAAAAAGGGGGGGAAAGTTAAACAATTTTATACATTTCCATAGAGAGGATTGATACTATCTCAGTTCCCTTTCGATAGAGAGATCTTAGTTGTCGACATTACATATGCAATGCAATGACCCGCTAGCTAGCTGGATTCCCGTGGACCAGCAGCAGCGGCAATGGCGCCATGATAGTGAATGACTAAGCCAGGGATTTTAATAAGGCAAAAGCGTGGATCAAAAGTATAGGCTTAAGGCAAAAGAGAAGCAAAGGCGCAGGGCGAGAGTTAATTAAGCCAAATTATAAGGAACGGTTAGGTACACTCTTTGGCAGCCAAATTGGCTGGAAAGCTCAGCGTGCCGGTGCTGGCATAGTACAAGTTAACTGTTTAAGTGAGGAGCGCTAATAATAATATTAGTCATAGAGCCAGTATTTAATAACTTAAGTAGTGCCTGTTGGTGATTAGTAAGTAATAGCATTCCGTTTTGCCAAAGTCAGGCAGGTAATCATGTAGGGACGGAGATTTGAAGCATCTTGGTGTCCTTAGAAATGCGCTAGCTCTTCCCATGCATCTCCCTAGCTAGAGCGCTATCCGTGCACTACATAAATTTCTTTCATAGTGGTCGTAAGTAGTACTACTGTATAGTACCAAATAACCTTCTTCCTTTTTTTGCTCCAAATTAACTACTGTATAGTACTACTGAGAGGATAGCACTTCAGTTCAGATCGACGACGACGCCGTTTTGCGACGCATTAGGAACCTTCGTTGAACCTCTCCGGCCGTGGGCATGCTGATGACAGTGATCCATTTATTTGCCTGTCGTTACTAGTACGTACTACGTAGTATCTTTCTGAAGCTCATCATCATGGGCGACGCCGATGGCCGAGACGCTTGTTTAGCGTTTATTACTACGAGTATACTACAGTTTTGGTGCTGGGAAAAGCGAGGTAGCCGGACGCGCTGCGGTGGCTTTGCTTGCTTGGTAGCGCAAAAGGGATCGGAGCCGAGAGAGAGGGCAGAACGTGGTCTGCGCGATACGCTTTGGCCTTTTCATCATCGCCTCGCGAGGCTGGTGCTGCCCACATGAATACCACCATCATCATCACATCCCTGCCCTGCTTTTGGCTGGCTCTGCTCTGCCGTTCTCCACAAGGGAGTAGAAAGACTAGCTAGAGCCATGCAAGAAGCTGGGTTCTGATTCTGATATGCGTTCGCCTCGTCTCGCCCGCCACCCGAGAAGAAAGTCGAGACTTCAAAAGTCTTTGGTCCTTGACAATTGTCACAATCGTTTTTTCGACAAAATTCGATGCTAATACTAAAAGATAGAAACAAAAGTTGATGCGTGAACAATCTGGAGGCGCTGGGCCTCATGGCCGAAGCCTTGGCGAGGTAGATAAGGGGAAGACACTAAAGCCTGGTGCAGGGATCAACTGTCAAAGACACGAAGCCCAGTCCAACCAGACGAGTCAACCGGGCCGATGCGTCCCACAGCATTGGACAAAACGCAAACAATAATCGCCAGGCAGACCAGAGGCTGTCGAAATGATCCATAACAGACGGAAGTATCCGAACGCGGCTCATCAGATTGCAACCGGAAACCAATTGCACTTCCAGCTAACGTTTGTTTCGCATGCGTACTGTACTGTATGTATACCAGTACCAGTAGACGTCTTCTACGCTAGATTGCCAGCCTTGATTTTGCACCTTACAGATTTGAAGTTTACCCATCATGTTGAGTTTAGCTGACATGATGCTAGCCTGAACTGAATTTCCGACCATGGGCAGAGATGACGAGGATAGTAATATGCTTTGCCTTAATACGGGCTTGTTGAGGCTCAGGTACACGTCATCTCAATTCCTGCTATGACCCTCCCATCCACATGATGCGAAAGGGAGATCAAATCTCGAGCCATGAGTTCGCAAGTGGTGCGTGAACCGGGCAGCTTCTCCCTACCATGAGTTAGTACTCAGTAGCAACACGGCCGGTTTTCACATGGCACGAAAATTGCAGGGAACAAAGAAAACATATCTGCATCTGTATCAACCCAATAAAACTAAAAGTTCCAAAGAAAGCAGCACGAGAAAAGAAAAGAAAAAACACCGTAACCTATTTATAGCCACAGGCAACAAAAGAAGAAAAACTTGCTGAAATGACCTCTGACGCAAGCATCAAGCATGATAAAGTTTATCAAATCATATGGTCCGCAGATTTTGCTCAAGCTGCATAGCACTTCAAAGGGGCACGGGAAAGTTCAATCATGACATAAAAAAGAACTATAAGTTGTAAGGTCCATGATAGCTGATACGATGTCTCCGCTAGAAGCCTTGAGAGCCTTGACAGCCCTGGGGAGAGACACCGATGCCTGGGTCATCACCAGCTCCACATCCTTGGGCTCGACGCCAGTCTCGTCAACCTCCTCCTTGTTGTAGTCCTCCTGGCCAACACAGGAGCTCTCAGGCGTTGGCATCATCTGGCTCAGGTCCGGGCCTTGAACTGTTCCACAGCCTGCGTCTGCAGCTGGGAGCTGAGGTCCTCGATCTTGGCCTCACCGAAGATAACATATGTGTCTGAGTTTGGGCCCTTGAATACGTCTGGCTTAGAGATGACGAACAATATCTGCAAGAAACAAGTAGGTTAGCTTAAATGTAAGCAGCATAAGCAACTTTAAAGTCTGCAAATGAATATGGAGACTCATGTTCTTGCTTTTCTTAATAGTGACACGACTGACACCAGTGATGGGCTTCATGCCAAGCTTCAGCATTGCCTTTTGGCTTTTCTTCTCACTCCTGCTTTGCTTTGATTTGCCAGTGCCATCAACTTCTTGCCCTGAAGATAACCCAATGAGATAAAAGCTAGTAAGAACACAGTTGCCAAATTTGTTGCGCAAAACATAACATTCAACAACTCAAATTGAAAACGGTATAAAAGCTTACGACAGGTTAAACTTGAGGCATCAATTTTTTTTGCTACATTTCCTTGCCAACTATAGGTTGAGACCTGAGTAAAAAAGCAATGCAACACCCTTGCCTATGCCAGGGCACAAAAACTGTGTACGATGACAATTGATATGATTGGCATTTAGTAGGTATACGTACAACTTCATTCACTTCCCTCGTGTGTAACCAAGCTAAGCATAATCTCAAATTGCATATATCCAATCTTTGTGCTGGATACAAATGTTCCCTACAAAAAAAACAGAGTGGCTACTAAAATAAACAAAAACATGTGCATGCCATGCAACCTCAGGCAATAAACAACATATGCATCACAAGAACAAGGGCAAAATGTCAAAGAGTTCAAGACACTTCCAGCTATACAAGGTTTAAAAACCTATATATTAGTCCCATGTTCTAACATGCTTAGTGTTTCTCAGTAAATGATCCAAATACAAAATTACAGTATTTCTCAATATGTTCAAGTCCTATTAATTTATATGTTACTTGATAGTGCCTAATTCTCAACAAAATCACAGGAATAGAAAAAGCCAAAATGTAGTAAGCAAGAAACAACCATACAGAATACTAAATTCAAAATCAATCTCAAGATGATTCGCGAGTGTGCAACAATATATAGGTTTACAAAATCAGAGATAATATTCCATATTTTCAGGCAAATGGAAGTATCAATCTCAAGATGATTCGCGAGTGTGCAACAATATCTACAAGAAACAATCCAGCATATAAACTTTACATGTGATCCTGGAAACATCAAACCACACCCATGAACTAACAAACCCTTTAATCACTAATTCACAAACTCAAATCCCTGGTCAACAACTTACCATCTACTTCCTCATCATCCTTGTCATCATCTTCATCGTCGTCATCATCATCATCATCATCATCATCATCCTCAACGACGACCTCCTCTGCCTGTCAGAGACATAAAAAGGCAAGTTCTTCAGGAGTCACCCAAAACCAAAGAGTAGCTAATGTTGATATCGTCATTCAGGAAAATCGAAGATAACTGTAGGCACTAAACCCAAGATTAATACCGCCAACCATTTCCACCAGATCATAAACAACAACTGAACCAATGCAACTTCATATGATTCGACCAGAAACTAGCTATTTAGGGTTAACAGATCTACAGGTACCAATAACTCTATCACGAGGGGTCACGAATTCACTTCAGATTGAATGCCATTTCGGGGGGGAGGTAAAGGATCTTCCGTCTCAATCTCACCTCGTTCTTCTTCTCCTCAAGCTTCTGCTGCTCGATCTGGGCGGCGAGCTCCTCAGCAGACGAGGCCGTCATCTTGGGGTTTCGGTGGTGCGGAGAGGTGGCGGCGGCGGCGCGGCAAAAACCCTAGAGCAGCACTCGAAATGGGGGAGATTGAGGAAGGGGCCATGTAGTTATTTATTCAGGTTGGATCACATCAAAACCCCTCAAGAAGTTTTAAATTACAATTACACACCCTGGGTTAGTGGACAGGTGGAGTTGGATAGTGGGTGGCCGAAGCATTTCCGCATGAACTGCTCAGTTTCGCTGGAGCCCTTCCTTTGTGACTATGGAACACTTTAAGATCGTATATTTGCATAACGCACACTGAAATTTAATTTTTCAGCCCCAAAACATCGTGGCTCTTATTTTACCATTTTTTAGGCTGCACACTCCAAAATTTTGTGAAATCAATTTTTTGAATGTGCAACATGTAAAATCTAAATTTATAATGTGCGTCCAAATACACTACAGTCTTAGAGTGTTCCGCAAACAATTTTGCCCAATAACAATGGTATGACAATAAGTTGAAGTTTACCCATATTTAGACAATGACACCCTTTAATTTGCTCACGAAATCATCCAATCCAAGCAACACACATCTAAAAAGGCGATGAGGTCCAGCTAAATAGCAGTGACACTTTTCTACAAACTAAATAATCGGCTTGGCTGAAATTTCTCTAGATAGGAATTTCATTACTCCAGACGCTTTTCATATGAATCTGGAAATAATAAGAAATCTTTTGTCATGTCAGCATAACATAAACATAATTGCCGGTTTAGTTGAATGAAATCGTGTGCCATGCTCGCTCATCTGTTGGTAGGTAGGTCTCTGTTACTTCTTTGACTTACTAGACCACAGGATTTGTAGTTGACAGTTCATATCATTCAAGCTGTAATAGGGTGCGGAATTGGACATCGTTTCCTCTCAAAAGAGACCCTTCTAATCCTGTCTCAGTCGGTGACCGACTGATAGGCATCAAATAGATTCCTCGGTTCTACTACTAGAATACCAGTAGAGAGGCGCAGTAGGTGCCTGAAATCAGGTACTACCAAGATCAGTGCATATAGGCGGCTAAATGCCCATCCATATCCAGTGGGTCCAATGATATGAGAGGAAGAGTTTCTTTCGAAGAGCTCCAGTGACTTTATTAGTCACGCCTCAACACGCTTTACTCATGTTGTATTGTAGTACTATACTAGGTCGATACAGTATCTCTATTCTTTCTCTCTTTTTTGTGTTTTTTGATGGACGTCTCTGGACTTTCGTAAAGCACGTTGTTTTTGTTGCGTCAATCTCTACGCTACCCCTTGAACAGATGTGAGATGTATACTGAACGCAGACTCCGTTACATTACATTGCTGAATTGACTGGATCCCAACAAACAGTTTAGTTCTTGGATTCCTAAGCAACTGTGCAAATTCACACGCCAAAAGCACAAATCTGGAGCTTTCTGTTGTTGAATCAACCAGGCAAATGAAAACACAGCAGCCAAGAAACACATCTCTGCTCTCTTGCTGCAGTTTCGGTTCAGGGAGAGCCGGAGGCCAGGCACGCCTCCCAGAACTTGCGATCCTCCTCTCGCCTCCTCGCCGCCGCCACTGTGGAATCGTCGTCATCGCCAGCGCGTTCGCGTTCCATCGTCTTCGTAGTCCCGCCAGCCAGAACGAAGCAACAGCCGCTGCCTGTGCTCTCTTGCCTACAAAGGACGGTACGACGTCTCCGCCGCTCACTTCTTCCACCACTGCATCATCACCTTCTTTTCTTCCACCGCCATCCACGCGGCTGCGGCTGCCACACAGGTCCTCGTTGATCACTACCACCAGCTCCGCCGTCGGGCAGCAACACGAGGCCGCCACGCGCTCCTCCTTGCCGCCGCCGGGGCAGCTCCTCTTCTTGCACGGAAGCTGCGGCGACCTCACGAACGAGGGCGGTGAGCGGGACGACGGTTCTGCTGGTGGCGCTTCTTCCACCAGCGGAAGGCGGCGAGGGGCTACTAAGCGCGGCTGCTGTAGCACCTGCACGGTGGCCATCTGATCAAGAATATCCCTCGAAGAAAGCAGAGTTCTTCTGTTTTGAGGCACCTTGCGGTATTTATAGTGGAATGGAAAGAATTAAATCCTCTAACAATGCTATCACCACGTGACATTGCTATTATAACCATTCATTTTCAATCTGTGGTCATAAATTAACATAACATTAATTATTTATTTTTAACACAAGGGAATATTTTATTAGGTGATTTGAAGAAAAATTAGGAACCGTAGATCTAAAAATGAATGATAAGCTTGTGTTGGGGCCGGCACCGGGTGACGGCAAAGTGACAAATTTTGGATCTCATTTTGCGGGATCAATCATTTCTTAATGTTGGAGATCCATTGCATGGCACTTCAAATTATTCCAGCCGAAGTGACAAATTTTGGATGTACATCAGCTTTGTATTTTGAGGTAGTATTATTGTAACTTAGGCATCATATTGCTGTTACTGTTAGTGATGGGTTCTTAAACTGTTGTATACTACTTGGGTTGGACGCGGGCATCTGCCTGCCTTTGCAATGTCCCCTTGTATTATAGCAAGCTACAATTTGGTCTCAGGAACAAAACGTTCAGATAGCACGCTCCAGAAAGCACATGGTATGTTCACGGAACAATATGTAACACAGATTCAGGCGAGTTTAATAAGTTCATCGACATGTTCTGCATACAGTTCTGAATGAGCAATACGATGATCACAGAGATCAGGTGCTTTTATTTTAGAATGCCTGCAGTAGCGGTCTATTGGTGATGGTACGAGACGATGATCAGCCCTGGAGTCCAATGATCCCTGCAGTTACGAAATGCACCAAGAAAGAGAATCACTTCGTTTTTCTGTGATGCGTGTGTACAACAGCAACACGAAGCTAATTTCTAGGAGAATTGTACAACCAGTGAACGTACCACAGGCAACCCTGCCACCAGCATTTCCAGTGGTCTTGCTGAGCTCATGCCCACCTGAATAGACAAACCCCCAAAGGAAAAATGTTAGCCTTGTCATCATAATTAAGCAAGTTGTGACATATTAGAGATGACGAACTACTACACAAACTTGTTATTCATATAACTCAGAATCACTGTGCGAATAGATTTTTTCAGATAAATTGCTCTACTAGATAGATCCATGTATCTCAGAAAACGGAGGAAAGCCACCACGTCCATCTGCCCACAAATAGCACAAGTGTAAACAATGACTAGAAGCATTACCCTTGCCAAGATCATCAGGATCAGCATGAACAACAACAGCCCTGCCGATGATTGAGTTTGGTCCAGTCAGTGGAATCTGCCAAACAACATTATCGAGATTCAGATAAGAATCCTAGTTAACATATGAACAAAAAAGATACTGGGAACATTGAAGAAGTAAATGATTACCTGACAGTCAGTAACATTGATGTTAGCAACACCTGGTTGCATAAAATTAAACTCAGTGAGGAAAATGCTATATTTACATGACTTAAAAATTGAATTATGGATTAGACACATGAGTAATTCAGTTTTATAAGTACGGGCAGTACCATCCACAACAAGAATGGAACAGATCAGAAAAAGGAAGGGCAAACAGATCATTACCATCTGGTCCAGCAGTCACATTTCCAAAGTCACCAGCATGGCGGATCTCATCTTCTGGCGCTCCATGCTCCTTGCCAGCAGGATTGTAGTGTGGGCCTACATCATGAAACAAGTTCACAAATAAATGGACAACTCAACTATACACATATTAGCACTCATTCTGGCCACATAAGCAAACAAACAAAAGTAAGAAACAATATATACCAGTGGACATGCAGCCATTTGTGGTGTCACCAAGCGCATGGACATGGAATCCATGGAGACCAGGCTTGAGGCCAGAGACACTTCCGGTAACAGTTGTTGGGCCTAAATAAAACAGACAAGTGAATGTTTACAATTCAGACAGTGCAGTTCAACATAGAAAAATAGATCATCAAATAAGTAGTGACTTACCATCTCCCTCCTGGGTAAAGAAGATGGTACCCTTGACACCCTCGCTGCTACCCAGCACAGCAACAGCCTTCACCATTGTTTATGTGTTCTGTCAACAAATCCAAATTCAAAAAAGAATTTCAGACCATATGGCAAAGATAACAAGCAATGGTAAGGTAATCTGGTCGCCCAGAGAATTTTAGTGGTTGCTTCCATAATATAACATTGCATCTAGAAGTACTAAATAAGACACTATCTGTAAAAGACCCAACACTGTCAAAAGCAGGCACATGTCATTTCTGCATAGTTTTATCTACAACTACTGCATGGCCTAATCCTCCAGCTCTGTAGTATACAATTAAAATTTAAAACCAACACTTCACTATAGACAATGTTGCAACGGCAGATTCTGTACTGGTTATACTGGAAGTCACACAGGCCCATAAACAGTGGATTTCAATCAAGAGCAAAGACTAACAACATTTTGAAAGGAAAAAAAAAAAAACTACAACTTTTTTTTTGAAGACAAAACCCCACAACTTTGGGAATCACTACTGTACTGTTGGGTATCTTTTCATCAAATATCAGTGAGCTCAACATGTCATCCGTTGGACCCGATATACCAAATCTGCATGCTCCGCTCTGCCTAAATATACCATCGAACTTACAAAAATACATACATGTAGAATACAAACAACGTCACTTTGGAATAAGATCTGGATAAATCAATCACCGCAGGCAAAGCCACACGATAGCCAAATCACAATGTAACGTCTGACTGATGCTCTAGTCCCCTCGAAGCGGTTAAACCTTCGACCAAATCACCAAAAAGAGGGCGCCGATCGAGCCCCTCTTCTGAAACATTAGAAGCATAGATGAAGCGGGGAAATGAAAAAACGGAGGCACGAGTCGCACCAACCCACCGATCTAGGATCCAGCTAGAGGCCGCTCCGGCGGATCCGGGAGTGGGGCACCACTGATCGAACCAGAATAACTAGTAGGTTTTGGGTCAAGCAGTGTACCTCAGGCAACCCCCGCGGCGAGGAAGTGAAGGGAAGACGGCGACGGCGTGGGAATCTGGCGGCGACGGCGTGGGAATCTGGCGCTTCTGGAAGGTTCCCAAGCGGGGGTGGGCGTGGACTGTGGACTCCGGGGTGGTTGGAGGTGGAAGTGGTGTGGGACGAGATTTGTCATCAAGTTGCGTTGCAATGCCGCAGCGATCGGCGGCTTCCAGCCAATAGGATAATGCCTTGTATTCCGCCTTTTTTATGAAGGCCGCCTTTTCTTTTTCAGATTTGCTGAGTAATTCGTACGAGTACTATGAGATTTTACAGATACCTCAATCATATTTTACTTATGTAGCTGAAAAATTTTATAATTGAAATTAAAATTTTTAGTTATTTTTTTACAAGATAAAACATTTACTAGTTGTTATTGTTACGTGAATAAATTTCTTATGTATTTTTATGATCATATCATATGGAACAAATGAAGCATATGTCTAAAACATTATTTATTTAAGTTAGAATAATTATTTATTGAAGATGGAACACTTTTTATATTCAACAAAATATTTTCTAAATAACTAATAAACCTGAAAAATCTAGACAGTTAGATAGACGTCTAATGGTTGAAAAAAGTGACCGAGAGATTAGAAAAATCTTAATAGCAAGAGAAGGAGGCAGACCCTTTCACTTTCAACCACAATCTCTACTACTATATAATTTTCTACCGGTCGTCCGTGCACAATGAGCCGCGGAATAAGACCCAAGCCCGTAACCGCGTCAAACTGTACCCGCGCCGCTCCCTCCTTCCTCAAGTACCCGCGCCGCGCTGATGACGAGCCCCCACGACCCGAGGAGCCATACGTCACCGAGCGTCCACATCGTCGTTGGAGCCACGCTGCCGCCGAGATCCCGGACGCCACCGTCCGTAAAGGGGCGGCCGAGGACTCGTGAGTTGCGCCGCCGCCGAGGGGCCGCCGTCGCGCCACCGGCACCCGTTCTTCCGTCGCAGAGCTTCTCTGTCCGCGCCGAGGGGCCGCGGTCGTCGATCTGCTCTTCTCTCGCCTCGCCGCCTCACCTCCACGACGCAGGTCGCCGTGGAAGCCCAGGCCCCCGAAGACGGCCAGGCTGCGACGCAGTCGCAGCAACAGCCGCTGGTGGTTCGCGCAGGTCTTCGGCGAGCGCGCTGCCAGCGAGGACGTGCAGGCTGCCACGCTCGATCGTGGGGCTCTCTGGGGCCGGGGCGTGCTAGCGGGCTGTGCTAGCGGGCCGAGGCAAGCACTCGGTAAGCGCCACCTTCCGCGTCGCGTCCGCTCCCATCCCCCCCCCCCTCCTCCCCCCCGGCTCTCCGGATCCGCGGGGATCAAGTTCTAGCACCACCAATTTCTGATTATTTCGCTGTTTTTTTTTTGGCATGTTGTGTAATTTGGTGGTGGGAATGGAAGACGGTGTACAAGGGGCGGAAGAAGAAGACTATCGAATACTTCGCCGTCAAGAGCGTCGACAAGTCCCAGCGCTCCAAGGTCCTTAATGAGGTCAGCGCCCTTCTCCATGCGTGAATCGTGGCCACCGTGATTGAGTTGGTAGATCTTCGGTTTCTCCTGGTCAGGTGTAGGCTCTTTAATCTTTGCGCGAGGACTTTGGTGTAGCTTGGTCAGTTGTGTCCTTTTTGCTTCACTTAAATTGCTCATCACTTAAATTGCTGTGTCATAAGATTCAGAATATACCTGTTATTTCCCTTACAAAGAAGAATTCATTCTTTGTTCTTGAGCAATGAATATTTGCAGGTGCAGGTATGACAATGAAAAACTTAATGATATGGAAGAAACATGATATATATGGTATGACTGTTCGTTGGACCAAAAACTTTACTTTACCTTGTGCACTTTGTTTAAGATAATGCTGTTTGACCTAGAATAATGCTGTGTCATAAGATTCAGAATATACCTGTTATTTCCCTTACAAAGAAGAATTCATTCTTTGTTCTTGAGCAATGAATATCTGCAGGTATGACAATGAAAAACTTAATGATATGGCAGAAACATGGTATATATGGTATGACTGTTCGTTGGACCAAAAACTTGCCCCTCTGATAGTCACTCCTTCAAAGGAACCTCCCAATAAACTTAGCACATGGCTAGCAGTCCAGCTTATTATTTCTACCTTACCATACAAAATCATCTGTGTGTGTAATCAGAAAATCCGCACTGTACTAATCATCAACCAGATTTGAAAATGTAATCAAGTATAAATCATAAGGTTCTAATAAAAAATGCAGAATGTTGAGGCCATACATGACTAAAACAAAAGAGGTCAACATAAGATAGCAGTAGCAGAACAACTACGTGTCTGGAGAACCTAGGTTAGTTCATTTATAGCACCCTATGTATAACAAAAGGCTAAAATAGTTCATTACTTTTAGTATATTAGCACTTTCACATAAAGATATTTGGACCTCTCTATTTTTCTTTCCAAGAGTTAACAGTAACACACAAACAAGAATTTTTGCATGAACTTGAAGAAACCTCGTACCCTACAAAGTCATCTCAGACTAAAAAGAGGATGTTTCACAAGTAATAAATTCAGGCATACTGTATAAAATAAAAAAATAGAGGTCACAGAAGAAAAATATCCACCAGAATCAAAAAGTATCTTAATACTCCATTCCCTTTACCAAAAAGTATCCACCAGAATCAAATAGGCAATCACTTTCCTTGAGTTGGTAGATCTTCGGTTTCTCCTGGTCAGGTGTAGGCTCTTTAATCTTTGCGCGAGGACTTTGGTGTAGCTTGGTCAGTTGCTGTCCTTTGTGCTTCACTTAAATTGCTGACATCCATTCCTACTGATTTCACATTTTCCAGTGCTATATTAAATATATGACGATCTTAGAAGATACTTTACCTTGTGCACTTTGTTTAAGATAATGTTGTTTGACCTAGAATAATGCTGTGTCATAAGATTCAGAATATACCTGTTATTTCCCTTACAAAGAAGAATTCATTTTGTGTCGCCTATTTTGCTCCTAGATGCCCATTCGCGCAAGCACTTGGTGTGGTAAGATGTTGCGGACTAGGAGATCGATTTATCGAGCATTAGTTTAGAATGTCACGTTTCTGGAAGCATGATTATAGCCTTATAGGGCTGTTTTGAAAGCCTGCAGAATTCATTTCTTTGACAAGTTCTGTTACTTATACCATCAGTGCCTTTTCACTTATATTTGCAGGTCCGGATGCTAAATTCTTTGGACCATACCAATGTCCTGAAATTGGCTAATCATATTCTTCCATTCAATAGTATGAAGTCCTGAAAAGACCAACAAAACCAACCAACAAAAGAGAAGTGCTGAACCCAAAATAAAAACCAGAGAAATATGAGGTGAAATATATGGTGGTAAAATTTAATCAAGGTCTGTTTCAGCTTTTATATGACCTTATTTAGAGTCCATTCAATAGTATGGTTCAAATTAAAGGATTAAGTTGGTTTATTCATTGCTATTGGTTTGGAACAATAATAGTTGATTCATTCAGAAAATGGTCAAGCTGTACATAGCTTGCTGCTGATTTTTCTTAGCTTCTCGGTGGTAGGGGTCTCCCTTGCCGTTTTTATACTAAAAAAAGGATTATCAAACTGTCTTGTTTGTTGTGCAGTAGTTTCCTCCACCTGAAATTGCTCTTATCTGAATTTGGGTGAGGATTCAAAAATTTGTGAGCAGGTATTCTTAAGACTGAAAGCCAAGTGAGAAGGGCTTTTTTTGTTGCTTGTTAAACTGAATGTGAAACTTAAAAGAAATTTCGACAATCACTTTCTTGCTTATTGTGCAGTGTGCATTTTGGTTTCTTCCACCTGAAATTGCTCTTATCTGAACTTGGGTGAGGATTCAAAAATCTGTGAGCAGGTAATCTTAAGACTGAAAGGCAAGTGAGCAGGGATTTTTTTTCTGTGGCTTGTTAAACTCCATGTGAAACTTAAGAGAAATTTCGACAATCACTTTCTTGCCTGTTAAACTGAATCATTCTTTGACACAAGCAGTCTTGGATGTTGCAGAGACACAAGCGATACATTTCTGAAGTCTGATAGCATGACACAACGATATGATTTGCCTTTGCAGTTGCAACTCTGTTACATGTCGTTGCATGGCTGGTGTTCTGAAGTTGCATCGTTGTAAACGGCTCCTGCTGATGAAACATGAAGGGTCCTTGCATCATGGTGTGTTGTTTGTTATAAACTGCTGCTGCTGATGAAGCATGAAGAATTCTAACATCAGTGTGTGTTCTTAGCTTAGACTGGTAGAAGAATATAGGTTCATCCCTCTTGAGCCAATTTGTTTTTGTATGGATATATATGATTGGTTCAGTCATGCTAGACAGTCTTAAGTTCAGTTTGACTGATCTGGCATCTTGACAATGACTTCGAGTATGCCTGTTTGGGAGTGTCCATGTTCAACTTACCACATGACCATCCCAGCACATTACTGTTCTTAAGTCATTTTTGTCTTCCACTTCCCAGGTATGAAACATCTGCACACTTTTGGTTAGTGTTGGAATATTGCGATGGTGGAGACCTAAAGGTTTGCTTGAGCAGGTATCTTGCTAAAAATTTTAATTAATGTATACAATTCTCAGTTTTAAAAGGATATTAGGATACACAATGCATGTCATTTATATTTCAACTTTGAGCTTTTAATAACAAATATTAATTACATAGCTTTTATGTTGCATATATATTAGAGTAGAGGGTATGTACTCACCTGAAAAAAAAAGGATGTCAACACATGGTCAACAAACTATAGACAATTAGATATGTAGATTTGTCGTAGATAGATGTATGGATAGCTTCTAATTTTCACAAGAGCCATTGTGTGGCAAAGCAGTAGCTTTCACAGATCACATCAATGTTCAAATAGTTAAGCATGTGTTCTAAAGATAGAGCATTGAAACTGCAATTAAGTTCTGAACATCCAATCTTCCCACTGGTTCTTTTACTCCTTGTCCTTGTTGTTATTTGTTGTACAGCTCCGCAGATTGGAAGTTTGGAGCTGAACAATTTGAAAAGTTGCTCTCCGACAAAGTTGTGGTTCATTGTAAGCTCTCTTCAGTCTTTGCTATCAGCTACTAATTTTGTATCGGTACTTCGCCACAAATCTATTATATTGTTCTTCCTCTACGGATGGTTTGGCATTTTATAGCATGGTATAAATGCCAACTCACAGAATTCAGTGGTGTACAACTGCTACAACTGAGATTTTCAGTTGAGGCCACAATGGTAGTGCTATGGAGCCAAACGACATTCTAGAAAACAGTCATGGTCCTTTTGGAGATGTAACAAACATCGTCGAAAGAAATGGTAATTATTGTAACATTTCATGTGACTTGAGCCCAATAAAAGTTTAAATCAATTAAGATTTAATGCAAAAATTAATTAAAAAGGGGAATTAAGAAAATTTTGGGAAATTATTAAAAAGAAATTAAGATCATTACTTCAATTTGAGGTTTAAAAATAATTATTACAAAGGGAATTAATACATTGCTCCAAATTGAGGTTTGAACATTTAAAATAAATGCACTAAATAAAAAAAAGCTAGGCAGAAATTAAATTTTAAAGTGAAAAACAAAAATTCAAATTTATTTGAATTCTGACATCAAATTGGACCTGAGTGTAAATTTCTGACTAGTCCTGTGCCTTTTTGAAATATTCCCTCAATCAGTCTGGACCTGTGCGCAAATTCCTGAAAGTTCTATGCCATTCTGAAAGTTTTCCTGAAGCAATTGGACCTCTATCGGAATTCCTGAGAACGGTGGGCTTTTCTGCAAAACTCCCCGGCCCACGGCCCACTCGTCAGCCGCCCGCGCTCTCCCGCTCCTTTCTTCTCCCGCCCGCTCCTTCTCTCTCCTCGCGCCCGCCTCCCCACGCCCGACCGCGCGCAGGGCTCGCGCGCCACCTGCCGCGCACGGCCTGCGCACGCGCGCGCGTGGCGCCCGCGCGGGTCGAGCGGCGCGCGGGATGACGCCTCGGCCTCTCCGTTCTATTCCTTCGCGTGCGCTTCCCTCCCTCGTCTCCTCCAACGCCCGCGCTCTCTCTTCTCTCTCTCTGTCTCGCCGGGGTAGACGAGCGCCGCCGAGCAGCCCCGCCGCCCCGCCGAGCCTCGCACTCCCCACAATCCGCCGCAACACTTCAAGAATCAACGCGCCCGAGGCTTGGCTATTTTTTCCCCGTGCTCGACCACCGCCTTTTCTCACCGACGTCGCCGGATTTGTCGCCGCCGCCGCCGCCATTAATCCTCGGCCGAGGTAGCCGCCAGGTGAAATCCTTGTTACGGTAAGCGTCGATACTCCTTCTCCCCACCCCTAGCTCCGCCGTGTTGCAGGGAGTGGTTCCGGCTAAGCCAGCCGCGCCGGCGAGCGCTGCCGCGCCGCCGCGCCATCGCCGCCGCCCGGTCGAGCCGCCGCCTTTCGCCGTCGCCACTCCAGCACCCCCCACGGGCCCCACCTGGGTCAAACGAGGTCGCTGGGCTATGCTCGTGCTCGTGGTGGCCTCACCTTCGCGAGCCGTCGCCGGCAGCCCCGCCGCCCGCCGCCGGCCGGCTCGGCCAGTGACAGTAACCCTAGCGGTTACTGTTACATTGGTTTAATAATCCTTTTAAATCGGCTGCAATCTTCCAAAAATTCCAGAAAATTCATTTTAGCTCAGAAAAATGCAAATCCAAATGTTTTAGGACCATGAGAAATTCTAGTATTTATTAAAAATATAAAACTTCATTGTGTGAAAATTAATATTTTTGGCATTTATTTAATTACTAAAAATAGGCCTAAAACCCTAATTAAATAGTTAAAAATCATTAAACTGCGAGGAAAATTTATAGAACCCTAGATTTAACCCTAGTTAGTTTTATTGTGTCATAGCAAACACTTTGAGTCATTAGCACCTTCTGAATCAGTACAATTTATTTTGGCCTAGGTCAAATTATCGACTAAACCCTAATTACTAAATCGCTAGCGACTGCTTCATAAATTCTGGCCAAGGTTTAATTCCTACTAATATTAACTTCATTTTTGCATCATGTAGACGCAACGTGAACGAAGTAGCCGTCGAGGCAGACCCAGGTTTTTCTGAAGACACCCCTGTCGCAGACTCCGAAGACTATTCACAAGGCAAGCCCCGGTGCACTACCGTCTTTAAACTTTCTCTTTTATAACAAGTATTGTAGATCATGTGATGTGCATTTAGGTTAATAGGAGTTGAATGAAACCCTAGATGCATGTGTTCCAGTAGTACCCAGTTTGGAATATTGGTACAGGTAGCTCGATGTAGCCGCTATGCTTAGGTCTACTCTTCGGTAGAAGTCGAGCAGATTGGACCCTGCTCGCGATATGATAGGAATTGAGTGAAACCCCCACCTTACTGCAGAACTATTTGTTTAGTCAAGGTTTAATTGGGAAGAAATCGGGGTCAGGCAGAGAATGTTAGGAAGCAACAGACCGGGGTTCTGTGTGCTGTAGCTCTGTCTGATCCGTGGGGCACAGTTGATTGAGTATTGAACGTACTGTTCACATGCTGGAACTATGGGAACCAGTAAACCTAGGTAGCCTAGAGAAGGCAAAGCTGAACCTACCTTACGGTGTCTGATTGACGGCGGTCTGGGGTGGACAGTGTGTGAACTCCACAGGCACCGTCCGGGACGGTGACCTGGTGGGACGCGGCACTGTTAAGGTAGCGTAAGAGGGAATTAGCTTTGCCAGATCTGGTGCGAACGGTTGCCACGTGCGGTCCGGGACGCGCACGTGTCGTGTGACCAGGTTAACCCTGCAGGTGTAAATCGTTTCGAACCGCTGATACTCTCAGTCTAGAGTATTACTCGATCTCTCTGTCGCATACGATAACAAGTGAACAAAAGTGAGATTATATTTTGATTGAAATGTTTGTGTTATTTAATGTTTGACAACTTGATTGTTTAGCTACGGTGCCTACTAAAGTTTATTTTTCTAAAACTTAATTTTTTTGAGCTAAAACTTGAAAGTAGGAATTTAATTTAGTAAGCGTGTCTTTTGCAAATTATCCTACCCCTGTGTCAGCCGTGCATGTCTAGGTGTCGGCTGTAGTCAGCCTGTTGACGGGTTAGTCTTGCTGAGCTTCTTAGAAGCTCACGCTTTGCGACTTGTGGTTTTCAGGAGGTTTCGATGCGACCGGTGGTTTTGGTGGCCAGCAGTGGGAGGAGTCGTCTCCTGGTTGGGGTAGCTTTCAGTGGGAGCCGCTCGATTAGTTGCTGCTTTGTGTGTGTGGCTAGTAGCAAGGTGCCGTTGGGCAAGGCCCTTGCTTTTGCTTAGAGTCAGAGTCGGAGTCTGTACCTCTAACTTTCGTTTCCGCTGTATTGTGAAAACCAGGTTGAATTCAAACTCTGTAATCCACTCATGTAATATTTCTTTCTACCCTTAATTGTGCTTTTTACTGCCTGTGTTGTACTCTGTGAACGTTCGCTTCGACGAACGTCGCCCAGAATGGATCCCGGGAGGAGGATCTCCCCTGTTTCAGGGGCGGTCCGCCACAATTATAGTATTGACAAATCACGGATTGCACCATTTATGCATGTTGATTATTCACTATATACCAATATATATTACAGCTCCGAAGCAAGGTTTAACGGAACAACAAAGGGAGGCCAAACGTGCAAGAGACAGAGCCAGATATGCTAAAATGAATCCAATTCAAAAGAGGGCCAGGCGTGACTGCTTGCCAGTGGCAAAAAATACAGACATCATGTTAGCAGGTGAATGTGGAACATTATTTGTGGTCTATTATTTTATTATGCATTATGTTTAGCACAACGTGCATCATAACTCCATCATTTTATACATTATATAATGTGCAGCAACACCGGCCAATGTTGATGAGCAAATAATTTCCATCACTGTAAATCTGCAATTGCCAGGTTTATGTTTGTTTCAGTGCAACAAACCTATTCTATTATATTTATTTCAATTCAACAAAGAACTTCTATTATGTGCACAATCCAGAGAAATCCTATAATAATTATTTCTAACACATTGCAGCATCACGAACTCATGAGACCGAGGAAATCATGGAGTTAGTTGAGCCTTCACATCTGCAAACTCTAGGTTGGTGTGTTCATCTTTCTTTTAGATGGTCAAATAATTTAGGTGTGCAGCATAATCTATAATGTTTCCAACTGTGTGCAGCATCGAAGAGTCGTGGGGATAAAGTAATAATTTCTTTGACTAGCCTTCACATCTTCAGTGTCCAGGTTTGAACAAGACCATTGGGACATAACTAAATTCCCTAATTGTTCTTGTTTAGAAATTCATTTGTATTTTCTTTGTTAGGAATTCATGATACGGTAATGTTTGATTTAACTACTACCGATGAAATGCCATGTCCAGGTTCACCCTCTCTAACAATTGTGCACTATAGCTTTGTCTTCTTTTTGTCAGTATACCGATGATGACATTTCGATGTGATTTGCAGCAACACCAATACAAGACTTTGTTAATATGAACAGCAATAAACCTAGCCAGGTTGGACATAACCGTCCCAAACGGCTGTTTACTGAATCCCAAAGGGAGGTATCACGTAAGCGAGATCGAGAGCGTTATGCTAGAATGACTCCAGAGCAACGGCAAGCCAGGAGGTTGTCTCAGACGACATCTGGCAATAGGAATTCAAAAAGGTCCCGTCGGCACAAGAGGAATGAGCCTTTGTGTTTTGATTCCATTGCTATGGAAAATCCACATTTTGTCCCTGACATTGCACAAGATGACAACCTTGAAGATGATGCCTGGAAAGGTAACTGGAGCGATAACACGTCAATTTTTTTTATGTTAATATTCCTATTTAACAGGTTGAGATTGAACCAATCTCAACTTAATGTGCAGGCAACTCAATTGCAGATCCTACGGGGATCAACATTGGCACATCCAGTGACATTGCTGGTACCTACAATCCCTCTCTTATATGAAAAAAAATAACATCCTTAGCATAAGGCATCTCTTCTAATAAACTTAATCTGTAGGAGACCCATCTCCTCAATCTATGGACCTCACCATGCAACTATGCACTACAGTTATGCAAGTACCAATGGGAGATAACGGTATTGATAAAATCGCTTTGCTTTTACTATTCATTCAATCATCTACTTATCTCTTCTATTTGATTATTCATTTAATCATTAAGTACCATATTTGAATAAATGGTTCGTGTATGCCTTCCGTAGGTGATGATGAGGGAGTTGTGTACGAAGAGGACACAGAGTATGAGGACGACTACAATTTTACTGCCCAAGGTAAATTTATATGATTTTCAATTATTCGTCTTCTAAATAATGTTACAAATATTAACTATTCATACACAACACATTAACTTTTGATCCTAATAATATTGTAGAAGAGAACAATGACACGGTTACAGAGCCTAACCCACAAGTTTCCATTGTCGAGACGAGCGTTAGCGAGCCTGATCCATACGACATAGTCTATTCTAACCTACCCAAAGATGTACACATATTAAAGCCTGTTGATGATTGTGTAAAGTGCGGTGCCAAAAGGTTTCAGTATGAACCTAAGGGCTTTTGCTGTCGTGATGGTAAGGTGGAGGTAGCCAGTCAAGATACGCCGTCTGAGCTGATGAAGTTGTGGACTTTTTCAGATACTAACGCTCGACATTTTCGTGATCACGTCAGATGGTTCAATAGCCACTTCTCGTTCACCTCCCTGTATTGCAGTCTCGATGAGGAAACCACAAACTTGAAGAAGCACCCGATCTACACATTTTGAGCCCATGGTCAAATGTACCATAAATCCGGTCATTTGGTAAAGAGAGTGGACTGGAACCGAGACATTTAGAGCTTTACTTCTATGACGACGATCCTGCACTGGAATATCGCTATCGATGCTGTCGTAAAGACCTGGAGAAGAAGGATAAAGAGGTTATCACAATGTTGGTTGATATCCTTAAAGGAAATCCATATTCTAACAGCCTTAGGACCATGGGTCAGGTTAATGATATAAATGACTATCGTATAACACTCAACCTTGACCATCAGCTTGACCAGAGAACTTACAACCGACCAACATCTTCAGAGGTTGCAGCTGTTTGGGTTGAGGGGAGAGATCGACTACGCCATTTTGATCGAGGCGTCTGTCTACAAGGAAAGAATCGAGAGATCTACAACATCCGCTCTTATCAATCAGCCTATGATGCTTTATCATATCCTTTATTCTTTCCTTGGGGGGAACCTGGATGGCACACTAATATACCTAAGGTTGGCTTTACGTATGATGAGGTGCTAGCAGAATCTGCTCGACGTAGAGCCAATGGCGGCGACAATGATGATGATGGAGGTTAGTTTTGTTAATTTTATTACCAGCACATTTTAAGATCAAACACTTGTCAGGTTATAAGTATAAAATATATAATAATGTACAACATTAAATATGCTAACTCCAGGTTCAGGAGGTTCCAAGATGACTATTACCATCCGTGATTACTATTGTTATAAGTTTCAAATACGCCGAGGCATATTCAACCCAATCTTGCATGGAAAGCGCCTATTTCAACAGTTTGCCGTAGATACATACATAAAGATCGAAAGCAATAGATTAGATTACATACGGAGCCATCAGATGGAATTACGAGCTGACCTATATCAAGGTTTGTGGGACAGTTTCAATGCTGGAGAAGTTAGGGCGGCAGCTGTTGGGAAACGAACCGTTCTGTCCACTTCGTTTATCGGAGATCCTAGGGACAAGCGGAAGCGTTTTATGGATGCTATGGCATTAGTACAAAAATACGGGAAACCAGATATCTTTCTTACAATGACGTGCAACCCAAATTGGACGGAAGTCACCGAAAACCTCTACGAAGGCCAAACCCCTCAAGATCGTCCTGATCTCATTGTGCGTGTATTCAGAGCAAAGCTAGAAGAATTGAAGGACAAGCTATTCAAGAAACACATACTTGGTAGGGTGAGGGCATATATGTATGTTGTGGAGTTCCAGAAGAGGGGCTTACCTCATGCCCATTTCCTCCTGATCATGGAAGGGAAATATAAGCTGACATGTCCAGAGCAATATGATCGTCTGATCTGTGCTGAGCTTCCAGACAAGACGCAGTACCCGCTTCTTTATAGTATGGTCACCAAACATATGATGCATGGCCCATGCGGTGACCTCAACCGTGACTGTCCATGCACAAAGGGTCTTCCGGCATGCAGAAATCATTATCCAAGACCTTATAACAAAGCAACTGTACAAGGCAAGGACTCCTACCCATTGTATCGAAGACGTCAGAATGGACGTAAGGAGATGGTTAGGAAGCATTTGTTGGACAATAGGTGGGTAGTGCCATATAATCCTCATCTCACCCAATACTTCAACTGTCACATTAATGTTGAAGCATGTGGGAGCATTAAGGCAGTGAAGTATCTATTCAAATATATATACAAAGGGCATGATCATGCATCAATTAACATGGGTGAGGCAGACTACTCCAATAACAATGTAGATGTTGATGAAATTAAGCTGTATAGGGATGCACGGTGGGTGACCCCTCCTGAAGCATTATGGAGGATTTATGGTTTTGATCTCAGCCAGAACAGTCCGCCTGTGATGTAACTACAGCTTCATCTACCTGGAATGCACATGGTGTCCTTCCATAATAGTCGAGGCATAGAGAGAGTGTTGAAGTGTCAGGGTGCTGATAAATCAATGCTCACCGAGTACTTTGAGGCAAACAGGAAATATGAATGGTGTCGCAATATATTGTACAAAGACTTCCCAGAGCATTTTACTTGGCAAACTGGTAAAGGACAAAAACTATGGCAAAAGAGGGTGCGCGAGGGCCGTAGTCAAATCGGTAGGATAGTCCAGGCTCATCCATCCGAGGGGGAACGCTATTATCTTCGTGTCCTCCTAAATCATGTAGCTGGAGCAACTTCGTACGAACATCTGAGGACCTATGATGGAGAAACATGGCCAACTTTCCGTGAGGCTGCAGAAAAACGGGGTCTTATTGATGGAGATGATTCCTGGCACGATGCTCTGACCGAAGCCACGAATTATGCAATGCCTTATGCATTGAGAAGGTTATTTGCGACTATACTGGTTTTTGGTGAACCCAACGACGTGCGTGGGCTTTGGGATAAACACTTCGAGGCAATGTCAGAAGACTACCAACGTCATAATCCCAGCAAAACAATGGTTGAACAATTGGTTCTCATTGACATCAAGGACATGTTGCAATCAATGGGAAAGGACATACGAGCGTTCCCTCTACCCGCTATTGATGATTCTCAAGTCGCGGCAAAAGATCTTCCTCAAGAGATCTATGAGGAGTTAACGGTTGAGCTCAATGATTATGATAGAGCTTTGGCAGATGCTCTAAACGCCGAGCAATGAGCAGCGTACAACCAGATTTTATCTGCCATCGATAACGGAAATGGCGGTCTATTTTTTATTGACGGTCCTGGTGGAACTGGAAAAACTTTTCTGTACAGGGCACTACTCTTAACGGTACGTGCCCAAGGTAAAATTGCTATTGCGACGGCAACGTCTGGAGTTGCAGCTTCCATAATGCCTGGTGGAAGAACCGCACACTCGCGATTTAAGATAGCACTAAATATTGACGATGGTGGTTTCTGTAGTTTCACCAAGCAGAGCGGTACTGCCAAACTATTACGTGATGCTTCCCTTATCCTTTGGGATGAGGCGTCTATGACTAAGAGGCAGGCAGTGGAGGCACTAGACAATAGTTTGCGTGATACATTGGAGCAACCAGATGTGCCATTTGGAGGGAAGACAATTGTTTTTGGCGGGGACTTCCGGCAAACTCTACCTGTCATCCGAAAGGGATCTAGGGCTCAGATCGTGGATGCGTCGTTGTGCAGGTCACATCTTTGGGAATCCATGCAACAGCTAAAGCTTGTTCGCAACATGAGGGCACGGAAGGATCTGTGGTTTGCTGATTACTTGCTACGTATCGGTGGTGGTATAGAGCGGACAAATAGTGATGGTGAGGTAGAGCTTCCTGAAGACATATGTGTGCCTTGCACTGGAGTGGACGCAGACCTAGATAAATTGATACAACATGTTTTTCCAATGCTCGAAGTGAATACGCATGACCCCAACTACATCACATCGAGGGCAATCTTATCTACGCGTAATGATTGTGTGGATAGGATTAATATGAAGATGATCAATATTTTCCAAGGGGAGGAGAGAATATATCACAGCTTTGACACCGCAGTTGATGACCCTCATAATTACTATCCAACTGATTTCCTAAACACTCTTACGCCTAGCGGTCTACCTCCACACGTTCTGAAATTAAAGAGGAACTGTCCGGTCATTCTATTGAGGAACATTGACCCAGCGAATGGACTGTGCAATGGAACAAGGCTGGTGGTCCGTGATTTCCAGAAGAATGTAATTGACGCTGAAATTGTGCTAGGGCAACATGCGGGAAAGCGGCTGTTCCTACCAAGGATACCTCTATGTCCCTCGGATGACGAGATATTCCCTTTTCAGTTCAAAAGGAAACAGTTCCCTATTAGGTTAAGTTTTGCCATGACAGTTAACAAAGCGCAGGGACAAACTATCCCAAACGTGGGTATCTATCTACCAGAGCCGGTATTCTCCCATGGTCAGTTGTACGTTGCTCTGTCTAGGGCCACAGCAAGACAGAATGTGAAAATTCTTGCCTTCCCTCCTAATGGCCGCACCAAAAATGTCAAGAAGGATAAGGCCTCCAAAAGCTTGAAAACCAAGAAAAGCGATGAAAATGGTGATGATAGAGAAACCGGGATGCATATTAAGGGTGCCACGTATATAAAGAATATTGTATATCATGAAGTCCTAACGTCATAGTGTGGATTTTTTTTATTTTAGAAAAGTGATTACTGCTATGTTCACAAAATTTCTTGACGTGTGTAGTGTGATTACAAAAAAAGTCTGACATGCCTAATTGGTGTTTGTACATAATACACTCTATGTTTGGGATCTGCTTGAACCTAACTCATCACTTTTCGTAGTACAAAATTGAAGTCATTTAGTATGTGTATCGATGATTTCTTGACTCAATGACAGTACAATGTATGGTCTAAACTTTTCATTTCTACTTAGAATTCAAGTTCATGCTTGTAGACTTTGGCTTTTTCTATTTATGTTCTATTATTAGGGTTATTAGGAAATGTTCAACTGTGGTAGAAATAATGTGAATATAGTAAATCTGTATTTCTAGTTAAATGCCATGATCATTATTTTAGCACACGTTGTGATATTCCTGTGGAATACTGACAGTTCTCATGATACTACAGCATTCACATTCACAACAAGAACAACCACCTGGGGATGCGTGGAAGTCTGAGACACCTCCATCGCAGAAGAGATCTGAGGCTATTACTTCCTCCCTGAACTATATTGGCGGCACAATAAAAAGTGCACTTGAAGTATGCTCAGGCTTTTCTTTTTTATTTACGAAAAAGAGAATTAATTGATTGAGGCAAGTTAAAGGCAAGTTCTTATTATGCAAAACTAAATGGAATTGTACCTATTCTTATGGAGCTGATCAAATTATTTCTTTGTTTGTCATAAATAACTATGGGGCATGTTCTTTAGATTTTTATTTCCTTCCTTAATCTTACATTCCTACTTATTCCGCTCTTCCATTTCTATTTACAGATGAGGTCTACTCAGTAGCTTGCAGTCCTATGGATGCATCACTTGTGGCTTCTGGAGGCAAAAGATGACACAGGATTCCTGTGGAGGATTGGATCACCAGAGGCTGTTTTGGAGCTAACCGGTACGGTTTCTTTTCTTTCCTTTTTGCTTTAGTTTGTATGAGTTATTCAGTCAAATATATCGTCACAGCATGACCTCCAATATCTATACAAGCTTGAACTTCCATTCCTTATCATCTTTCTTGATGAAAAACATAGTCATTATTCTTGTGAGTCATGTGCTCAGTTAACTGTGAACCAAAATTATTTTACATAAGTTATTTACACATCTATATGCTTTTTAAATATATTGCAGCAAAGAAATTCGTGAACTGTTGATTCATGCTTGGCTTCATATCCAGAAACTCATGCATTGGTTGTCTCTAATCAGGACACAGTGACACAGTTAGTGCAATAGCTTTCAGTTCTGATGGAAATCTATGGCATGTGGAAGTTTTGATGGGAAGATAAATGTGTTGAATACGGCTTTACAAACTCTTCAGGCTACTCTTGAAGGCTCTGGATCAGGTTTCGAGGTGAGATGTTTCTGGTTCGTTTTGCTCATTTAATTGAACTTGTTTACGTCGTGAAACCCTTGTTTTTCTCATCACGAAATACATCATTACATGTTTATCTGTAGTGGCTTAAATGGCATCCACAAGGACATTTGATAATTGCCGGATCAGAAGACTGTAATGTATGGATGTGGAATGCTGATCGTAACGCTATTCTGAATACTTATGCTGGCCATAGTAGCACCGTGACATGTGGCGATTTTACTCCAGATGGTACCTTTATAATTCCTGATCACTTTTTATTTTCTTATCATGCTATTGTAATGGGTCACATATGTAGTTGTGTAACTTGGGTCAGTTAACTGGTCTGCTGATAAAATTGTGACCTCATGTGTTAGCATGAATCTTTACTCCCTATCTGTTACCATATTTGTTCAGTCGTCCTTGTGGAGGTTCTTCGTATCTGCTATGTTATAAAAGAGAATATGGGTGATGGTTTGGAATAGTTAAAATTTTTAAGTTCAGTTGATTTGAATCTGGAAATGTACCTTGCAATTATATTTGTTATTGAAGCAATGCAGTTGTATAAATGCTCTGAACATACCTGTTCCGTTTAAGGTAAACTTATTTGTACTGGATCGGATGATGCATCATTGCGGATATGGGATCCAAAAACTGCACAAAGCAGACATGTCATTCGAGGTATGTGATCAACCACATAATTATTTTTTATCTTCTCAGTCAGCTATGCACAATCAATATTTGATCATTTGTCTCCCCTGTTACAGGTCATGGCTGTCACACCGATGGACTGAAATGCTTATCAGTTACTTTGGACTCCCAAACAATTGTTAGTGGCTCAAAGGATAACTCTGTGCACATTGTGCATATAAACTCGGGCCAGGTATCTAGAATACTATGATTGAAGACAATCTTCCTCTTTTGATGCTTCACATGCTGCGAGAGATTGCAATGGGGCATGACCTGAAGAAGTTTCTTGGTGTATGTTCCTGACCCTCTTTAAGTGGCATTTTGCTTCATGCTGATTGTGATCTAAAGATCGTTTGACTGTTTTCCTGTGTTCCTCAGGTGATCGTGGGGCTCTGGATCCTCTCTTCAATTGGAAGCTGCTTTGACTTCCTCACCTTGGTCTATCTTGGTATGGCCTGTCTTTGATCACGCTCAATTCTTTTTTCAACCATTGAGTTTGTGGAATCTGGTTAACTAATGAGTTGGAAATTTTGAACAGCCGTCCTTATGCTCCACACGGTGCCATTGTTGTATGACAAGTACCAGGACAAGGTGGACCACTTCGCCGGGAGGGCACACGTGGAGGCCCGCAAGCAGTATGAGGTGCTGGACGCCAAGGTCCTGAGCAAGATCCCCAGGGGTCCGGCGAAGAAGCAGAACTAGGTTCCGTAACCCCGAAGGCTGCTGGCTGGCCTCGTGGGGTTTGTGGTTTCCTGTATTAATTCCACGATAGTATTATGCGTCTCCTGGCCACATTTTGCAGCTGGGATCCTTCTTTTTCCACTGCATGGGCTTGCTATGCAGGTGGTGTTGCTGCTGCTTGTGTTTGGTGTCAGTTTATTGTGTCAACTGAAATAGTATGTATGTAATGTCTAAACGAGACTCAGAAAAATGCTGGAATGCTGTGTTTCTGCTGCCATCAGCGGCTTTGTGGATATGGATGGTAAATAAGCGCTCGTGTTACTAACAGCAGTGTGTTCCCTCATTGATCAAAGAGTATGAATTCTGTGAACAGTGCGTCGGTTGTGTGTTGTGGTGTGCATCCTGGTTAGTGCTGCCACTCCACGTTCCGTTGCTGGCAGCTGGACTAAGTACAAATGGGCAGTGATATTTCTTTTTCAATTGCATAATTATGCCCATAACATCTTTAGTTATTTTGACAGGGTACTATATCATGTTTTACAAGGCTATACGGGAGGCCTATCCTGAAATTCAAATTATTTCAAACTGTAATGGCTTAATTGAGCAACTTAACCATCCCGCAGATTTATATGATTACCACGTAAAGTATTTACTTTTTAGTTTTTCTCATTTCTATTGGTCTAGATAACTCCCTGTTTGTCTTTGTCAGATAACCAAACTTTTGCATTATCCTTTCTTTTAGAAAACATTAGACTGACAGGTCAGAAAATAAATAACTAATATAAAATTACTAAAAATATGCAAATCTCGTGGCAAAGAAAAAAATAAAGGCATTATTAGGTTGACAGGTCAGAAAACTTAAAATTCAACATAGTGTAAGCACAATCTACTAACAAGCTCCAAAACAATGTGACTCACTAATCGTACGGTGCTCAAAGGTATATCGACCCATCCGATGATGTAGGTTAATTTGGACTATTTATCGAGGAATGTGAAGATGGACGGCCAGGATCGTCGCGGCCAGAATACAATCCTAACGCTTGCGATCAAACCTCAGTATGTGTCTGCACTTCAACACTTCCTCTCTTCCTCTCTCCGTCTCCATTGCTATCATCACAGCGGCAATGCGTGAGCGAGCACGAGGTCGTGACGGCGGTGGCTAAGATGGATCGGAATGGCAATTTAATCCGCAAATCTGATACCGAACGAGTTTTGCACTCGACTGGTGTAGGTGCGCGTGAAATTTTTCACCGGTGGATGGCAGCCACACGCCACCACACAGTCACCGTACGGATGTGGGTTTCACTTTTCACCCATGGTTGCCCGACGGGCCCTCGAAACAGCCCAATATGAGTTTTACAGCCCAATCGGCCGTCCACTTACCCATACCAACCCATTAAACCTACTGATCTCTGCTTAAAAAGAATTAAACCTACTGATCTTTATTAGTAGATAGAAGAGGCAAGATGTGCTAAAAAAGAATAAAAGAGACAAGACCTCTTGTGAAAGTCACCAGAATTAATACAACAATATCAGGATTATGATATGAAAGAAGAAGGACCAAAATGACTTTACATTCCTCTACCAAAATTGATGTATCGTAGTCCTGGTGCTAAAATAATGATTATAATAAAGGGGCAAATATGAATATAATATCAACAGTGTATGGATCATCTGGAGAAACCAGTTCACTATACTATCATCAAGGGGGAAAACTAAAATATAAGATAAACCTATAAAACATTATCAGTACAGATAGACACTATCACAAATCGCAGAGAAAAAAAATTGGACAAGAAACCAAGCATAGATTATTTAACTGGAAACATTCAATTTGGGTCAAAAAGATCTTCTCACACAGTAAGCATTTAATTTGATTTATCCAAATACTGCTAAACAACGGTTGTTGTACAGTAAGAATCATCACAATTATATTCCATTCTTCCAAGCTCAAAATGTGAAATGCTTATGGTTTTTGAATATTAGAAACAAACAACTGATGTAAGGCAACACAAGCAGAAGTAGAGTAATCAAATAAAATGAACGGTGATGCATTTTACTCAACTATCTCAATGGGGACAATCAACAAAATGAAAGAACGAACCAGTTTGAAGCATAGTACTTTGTTTAGATTATTTTGAGCGAGAAAAATACTTTCCACTGCATATTTGGTCATGAATCCAAAAGAAAGAACAGAATATCCAACATAGACAGAACAACTATGATAAATCTGTCCCTACTTAAAACCAACTGCATAATTTTTTTGTCTGAAAGTACAAATGGTCTGCAGAGATTCCTTTTGTTTTTTTTTCTCAGAGCAGCCTTCTTTAATCTATCATGCCATGCAAACACTAACAAATGGACAGGTTTCAAGCCAAAAGTAAAGTTAGTTAGGTGTGACAACGATGTACTTATCTTTTTCTATTAAATAGTAATATGTACGACCATCCAAACAGGGTGTTTAAGAGTTTTGATCCCAGAGAGATCAGGGGACCATTGATGCATCATAGTGATGCCATCTACATAAGTTCTCCCAATTGCATTGAATGCCCAGTTCCACGAGGGTCCAGGTTACAAGAACAGCACATAACAATGAGATAACACAATAATTCTGTTAGCTATCTCAAGGTATGCTAAAATTAGCCTGTATTGACAGATCGCCATGACAACTTCTAACTCGTTCTCGCAGGGCTTGGCTGTTCCCTTTTTCAATGTTGTCAGTTGTTACTCGTGACAGCTCTCGAGATGGTAGCTCTCACCACATATAAGGTTTTGCACTTTTAACTCTCGAGAGGACGGCCAGCTTGGGCAACTCCAAAAGTCGTAAGTATGTAGTAGGCGTATAGTACTAACCGTATCGACAGAAGAACCAAAATGGTTAGCGTTGCCAAACACAAGTCAACCAGCAGGCACGGACCCCAACACTACGCAACTGAATTCCACAGCAGAACTGATAACCCCTAGCAGAAGCAAACAGAAGTACGAAAAACAAATCACAAAGACGAGAAACTGCTCCCCACGACGCTCAATTAATACCATCTTCGCTGAGCCCGCAGCCACGCACCCGTGACTTCCTCTCTCTCTCTCTGCAAGCAATCACTCCCTCTCTCTCTCTCGCCAAGTACCAAGCAGCGCCGCCCCTCCATGCTCCCTGCTCCAATGGCAGCGCGCCGCCCTTTTCCCCTCTCTCTTCCGCTTCTCTCAGATCTGTGGAGGAAGCTCAGCTTCGTGCCATTGGAGGAAGCGGTGTGACCCGTGGCTTCGATTGATGTTGGATCAGCTCACTCAGGTGGGTCACATGTTCTCGACGTCCCGCCCATAGCAGCTGCTTCTCCATCTCCTTCCCCGTTGCGTTGTCCGAGCGCCGCCGGTTCGTTTCTGGGACAGCGCGGATCCTCGGTGGACGTCACAGGTCGTCGACGACGGCGGACGGCCCGGCTCCTCGCATGCGGGTCGGGGCTCCTCGGCAGCGGCGCGGGTCCTCTGCCGAGGCGGGCTCCTCGGCGACGGCTTGGCGAGGCTCGACGTTTTGGGCACTTGTCGTCACCAGCCGAGACGATTTTGGTGCGGCTTTTTGATGGATGAAGACGAAGGAGAACAACCCGGATACGGAAATCTCTACTACGCGCGGGGTGGCAGCTGGCAGGTCCTGCGACACGAGACGGGGCCGGCGAAATAATTTTGCACGGATGCACCGAGGACTCGGATTTGAACAGGTTCTGATTTGAACAGGACTCGGATGCATCAGCCTATAAATATATCCAGCAATCTCTATTTGATCCTATTAAATCCTCAACGTGCTCGACTTCCAAGTTTTTTTCTTGCCATGAAGGTTCCTTGTTTGGTTCAGGCTGGTGGGCTTGTCTCGTCGCTCCCAGAAGACGAGACTACGACTAAGATTGAGCGGCATCATGACGAACATGCAGGTATCTGCTATTTAGTTTCCTCATCTCAATGCATGTATTAAATAATAAATTGAGGACTTAGGATCATGTCTACAATATATTACTTTTTCTGTAAATAGTTAGTCCTGATCATGCCTCGTAGATGTCTTGAGGTTGTATATTTTAGAACTTGGAAGTTAGGATCACTTTTTGCTTAAACATTCCATCAATTGTGCAATATGCATGTGTACTTTGCTAATTTAGTTGGCTGTGTATCATGAGTTATTCAAATTGTTTGTTTTAAAGTGTTTGCTTTAATTACTTCACATGATATTGAGCTATTTATTATTAATAGTGATTTAGTGATTTATATTACAACTTCAATTCCATGATTCTAGTGGTTTAACCGTAACATGTTGCAACAGTCGAAAAGGATCTGACGCAACCTACTGTACATAATAAACCTAAGAAGTCTGCATCAATATGCATCGTGCGTGAAGGTAATTTTTGTCTTTTATGCAACTTTACCTATGAATAAATTATTTTAATGGAATACAGAGGCTTTATATCTATGGTGATATGATTCCTATACAGATTATATCTGTACCAAACATGATCGTGAGATAATTGATGTGTTACGAAAGACACGGGCTTCTGGAGAAGAGGTGCTTGTGGAGATTGCAATGACAATGATATCGTAGAACGAAGATTTCTAGATTGCTTATTTCAAAAAGAAGGAAAACTAGCATATTTGAACGATGAGGTAAGAAATTTCTTCAAAGTATTAATATTTACTTCAACATTTCAATGGCTAATACTAAAATTCCAATTATAGGTCCTAATTGCTTACACAAACTTGATGAAAGCTGAGGATAATCTGAAAAATAGGAATGATGGTACGGTGGTCATGGAGAAAACTTTTATTTCCGCCATGCTGAAACGGGACGGTGCCGATCAGATTCAAATTGATGATAGCGACGAGGTAGAAACCAGCACTATGAAACGGAGGATCTCACTCTACACGGATCACGACATGGTGAGTATAACTTTTCAAATATTTGTTGAGAAAAATATTTGCATCCACTAACAAAGCACAAATGCTATAAATAACTATTTTATTTAGGTGTTTCTTCCGATAAATATCGTCAACAAACACTGGTACCTTGCTGTGATTAACACAAAGAGGAAAGAGATACAAATACTTGATTCCACAGGTCCGAAATACCGCACAGAATTGAAAACTACTGTAAGTTACGCCATTTTATTACCTATATCTTAATAATCATAGACCTCCTTATTTTAATTAATTAATTAATTCTTTTTATATATCCAACTAGCTGAATGGACTTCAAAAACATATTGACATACTATCACAGCAGAAAGAGCTCCCAAATAAAAAATGGCCAGACCTTCAAGTTGCCTCATGGCCATACACAGAGATATTCGATGAATCGATGCAGACAAATGAGTATGAACCATGAACTATCTATATACTTACTAAAATTTATTAAACATGTTTGATATTCATTTTAATATTGCAGTTGTTCATGCGGTCTTTTCATGTTGAATTATATGGAATATTGGGATGGCGATGCGTTGACCGACAACTTCAACCAAGTAAGTCATATTTAGAAGCAAACATATGATGCATGTGAAAATTCTAAGTTATTTGTTTTAACATTTACATTGTCAATATAAATATTGTACAGGATGACATGACGTACTTCAGGATAAAGTTAGCTGCAATCTTACTAACATCAGATTTGAATAAGCTCAACAGACGCCCACGTTATATTGAAAGCAGAGACCACGAGATTGGAAGTGAATCCGATGTCATTGAATTAGTAAATGATAACAATAAAAAGAGAAAAAGATATGAGTCAGAAAGGGTTGTGGATTATAATGTTGAAAAGGATCAAAACATATTTGTCACATCCCAAAAAGTTTCAATCTTTTGTCCTTTTGATATTGAGCTCACTGATTCAATCATTTGAATTCGACCTTTTCCTGTTTTGAATTGGGTCAGGGTTTTGAAGTTTTCGTCGTTTTCGCAAAAACCTAGTCGTGCTTTCAAGAGGCGTTTTTTTTCTTAACAAAACTACCCCAATGTTTTTGCATAACAATTAACTACACATTAAAATAAAATTTTGGAGATTTTATGAAAATTTTTGGTAAAGGTTTAAACCCTTTTAAAAATTCCAACAAATCTGAACTAAGTTGAAAATTCATAGACCTTTAGAAGCTGAATCAGTGCATCTTCCTTTAAGAAAAGTTTTTCCAAATAATTCTTTTAGTTGACAGAAAAAGTTTCAAAAATTCTTGAGCTCGGGAGCTAGGGTTTTTCCTTTATCTCAAGAGGGAGGGTAATTGGATTAATTGAAAAATTAATTCTGACAATAGGCTGACGGTGAACAGTACCTCCGCAGCCAACCACCGCCGGCCGACCGCCCCGGCCAATCTCCCGCGCCGCGCCATCACTCCTCCTCATCAGTGAATCTCTCCAAGAGATTTTCCTCCCCATTTCCATTTCCTATCTCTGCCCCCTCTCTCTCTCTCCTCTCTCTCTCCACTGGCGCTGTCTTTTCTCCGCTCAGGCACGACATCGCCACTGCCGAGCGCCATCGCCTTCAGGCGCCAATCGCCGGCCACCGCTCCCTTCACCAATTCGTGTGCGCCCCGGCTCTCTCCCTCCCTTGGCTCAGCTTCCCCTCGAGTACAAAGCCGAAGCACCAGCTCTCCGCTCGCTCCCCTTCTTCTTCCTCCCTGCCGCGCGCCACAGAACACCACCGCCATTGCCGCCCGAGCCACTCGCACATCGATGGCTCGCCTCAGCACTCCCCAAGCCACGCCACCGTGCCCGGAAGATCCCCCTCGACCCACTGAAACTCTCCAAACACCAAGAGCCCCTGCCGTGCACTAATTCCTCCGGAACGCCACCGCCCCTGTTCTTCGGCCGAAATCTCACCGACGGCCACGATTCTTCAAAATTCCTCACCGTGGTACAACGATTCTCAAATTCCTCTTGCCGGCTAATTCTTCTAGTCCTTGCGCACCCATTTGACAAGTATTGATCGCAGCTCATCGCCAGTGAGGAAGGAACACCTCGCGCCACCCGTCGGCCGCCATTGAAGCCGCCTCGGAGCTTCACGTTGCCGACCCCTTTCCCCTCTCTCCCGTGGACTTAATCCTCTTCAAACCCGTGCTTTGAATCAAGGTGAAGCTCCACGACCGCTCCATCCCCCTCCTAGCCACCTCCTCCGGCGAGGGTCCAACCGGAGCACCGCCACGGCCATACTTCCCCTGTTTCTGTTACTCTTCCATTCAATTTTCTATTTTCCTTTTATTTAGCCAGAAGTTGCATAGTGTGTAGAGAATCATGGAAAATTCTACAAATTACAAAAAAAATTTTATTTGAATCCTTGAATAATGAATTAATTTTCTGTTAAAGCACTTTTTCAAAAATGTCCCTGGAATTTCTTCAATAATTCAATGTATTATTTCTGTTGTTGATTTTTATTTGAAGATCCAGAAGGTTTCTAGGGTTGATTTTTGTACCATAATTTTATCTTGCCATGATGCATCTCCTGCATTTTTACCAGAATTTTTCATGAGCATTTGTGCATGCATGTCATTGTTAATATCCCCAAAACCCTAGATTAGTTACCTTTGTCTAAAGTACATTAGGCCAGTCGCCCAAAAGCCCAAGACCTTTAACAAAACTTTAGTTTAGATGCTCAGTAGAAGATATATAAAGTTTCATGATTTTTGCATAAGTTTTAATACATGTTTCTGATTTTATAAGTTTGGAAAACAGAACATTGTTTAATTTTTAGTAAATTCATAGAAGCTCAACTTGACCCCAAACCAGAGCCAAAAGTCTTAGTTTAGAGCCTACTTTAAACTAAAAATGGTCCCATGCCTATAACTTAACTTTGAATTTCACCAGAAAAGTCGTTACGACTTTTACGGCACCGTTACGGTATTCCCAATGTCGTAAACGGGCAACGACCATCGGAGGGCTCGTGTTCCTGTTAACGCGAGTCAAAACCACTCAAACTTAGTCTCGTAGTAACCCAAGCCACTTAGTAAAGCTAGTACATGAGATGTGTTTTGGGAATTTTTCCTGGAGATGACATCCGTGTGCCACCCGATATCGGAACCGGAAACCCGGGAACCAGGAAAACTCGTAACCGGAATCGGTAAAACTGTTTAGGTCATAACTTGAGCTGTAGAACTCCGATTGATTTTGTTATTTTTGCATTGTGTTCATAGACTCAGTAGCTACCTCTCTGCATCATATCGCATTATTTGTGCATCATGGCATACATCTTATCGACGTGTTTTTACTTTATAGCTTACGAACCGCCAGAGAGTGACGCGGGTGCTGCTACGGGAGAAGCACCAGAGGTTGATCCAGCTGCTGAGGAAGATAACACCGCTGCTGTTGAAGGCAAGCACCTCATATTGCTACCCTAAGTAATTTACTTAATGATTAATATGAATGCTTACGTATAGGAATGCATAAAGTCGGCTTAGTAGTAACATTGGGAAAACCTATTATTGTTGCATGTACCCCTCCTTGGTATTGAATATGTCACCTTGTCAACCTGGGTAGAGTGTCTTTGTTCGAGTCACGAAATGCTTAGCCATGCTTAGATAACACGGTAGAAGTCGAGTGGTAAGTCCCACTCGCACGTATAGGATTTATCCTGGTTACTTATGAACTTGTGGCAAGTTCATATGATGGTAAAAGTTGGAAAGTGTTAAAAACTGAAATCCGGACGGTGGGATAGGAGTGCAGCAAGACATGGAGGTCTTGTGTGCCGTAGGCCCCGTCTGGGTTGACCTAGGACCCGGCCGTGTTATTCTTGGCCTGAGCACTTTCCGTTCATACCACATGTCCGATATAATGGTAAGACAAGCTGAGTATCTCACTGCGTACCAACGTTTGGCCGATGACTGCACGGTGTGTGGAACGAGGGAGTCATGGGTGCCTGCGAGGCCGTGATACTCGACGAGGGACTCACGTGTGCCTGCGAGGCCGTGGTTACTCGGCACTGTGTGGATTTTCCAACCGTGTGGGCACGAGTGTGAAAAAGGTTGACATGAGTACCCCCTTGTGTAACTTTAGCGGGTTGCATGAGCCGTATGGTCCTCAGTCGTGTGGGTACAGTTGGACTCCCCTGCAGGGTGTAAAATCGGTTAGAATCCGCCGCGGTCACGGTTATGATCAAGCTCAGTGTCCTTTGGATAATATCGTAGAGTTGTCACATAACATGATGGGAATTGGGATATTGTTGATGGAATTGGAATATGGTTGTTGGTATCCATGGTTCGGATAGAACATGGATGATGGTATGTACATGGTTTATGGTTACATGGTACTTAGGGATTGGGTTTATAGTAGTTGTTCATGCCCGCAGAGTCTTTTACTTTATGCTTATTCATATATGCTTAGTTTCTGCTTTAAGCAATCGAGTCCATTCCTATACCTTATTTACCTTGCTACAGCCTCATTGCATTATCCTTGGAGTCGAGAAATAATTCCCACAACAGGGTAAGACTTGCGAGTACCTTCGTACTCAACGTTTGTTGCTTAAGTTTTTGCAGGTGAGTATGAGTTGGTCTTCGGCTACTTTGTCTCCGCCGATGCCGGCGAGGGCGAGGTGTAGTCAAGACATGCGAGTGACCGTGATTTGTGATGTTCGTGGGCTGGGCATCGCAATCCTGTGCTGTTTTCTTGCTGCAACCGCTGCGACTATCGTATTCCTTAGAATTGCTTCCGCTCTTTAATTTGTTAGTTTCAAGACTTATGATGAACCTTGGTATGTAAGAATATTTTTAATTAATGTTATTAATGAATGTGACCTATGTAATGTATCACCTGTGACATTGCCAACGTGCTTGGATCTTGGGCGTTGCTTGAGAAGCATGTCGGGGGACTGCCGGGTTTATATTCTCTTTTATCGGGTTGAGTTCTCGCATACCATACATGGGCCGTGAGTCAACTTGGTAAACTTGAATGTAAATTGGTCGGGTCTCTCACAATATTGATAGACAATCTAACCCCAGATGAGGTTATGCGATTACTGGATGCTGATGAAGACCTGGTGGACATTCCAATGAGCAAAGAAGATCTGATAGACATCGTTTGCGACGTGATCATAGTCATCAGTGATGTCGCCTTATTGGAGTAAGCTTCTTTCCAGATCATCCATATATTAGCAAACTATAATTTATTTAGTTAGCAGTGGAGATGTTTTATACCGAGTTATTACTAAAAATATAATATATTTGCCTCTGCTACAGGACAAAGTGGGTGCGAAGCTACAGCCCCTATCCAATATCAATAAGTTTGAAACAGATCCAAGATTTCTTATGTTTGGATCGGCAGATGTCCAACGATCTATTCAATATGGGAGTTCGGATTCTAGCACATAAAGATCACCAAAGTTTGAGGAGAGCTAACAAGAAGGTCACAAATCATTACATGGACTTTCAGTTCAGTGTGAGTAAAAGACCATATTAATTTGTGGTAAATACATATTATATTATTGTAGATCTAATAATTTGTTTTTATTCAATCTATGCATAACGAATAGTAACATCAATATGAATTACTATACCTAAAAAATAAAATCTTTATTATTCTTTTTCGTTTCTATATAGGCAAGATCTGAATTTGGGCGTGACCCACGGTTTCGTAAAGAGCTTAACGTTGAAGAACTATCCAAAACATTAAAAAGCTGGCCTTCCCTATACTATGATATATCATATTGCAGATACGTAAGTCTCTTGAACGCTATTATCGTTATACACTCTAAATTAACAAATTTATAATGTATAATACCTATTAACGTGTGCAGATATTTTTGCCATATGGGGTATTAGGACCATCAGTGCTCTTTGTACTAGACATGCAAGAAGAAACATTATGGATGTTTGATCCAACCCCAGTTCAGGTTTGGTACCAAGATATACTATACAAAAGGTTTGTACAAAAGATTATGAATTTTAACAAAAACTTTAAACGTGCAATGTCACATCTGCGTCTGAGATGGGGGAACCCGAATTTATTTATGTGGAAACATAAGCCTATAGAAGATACTTCAATACTAGACACACTCGGGTAAATAATTCTATTATCATCGCTAATTCAATTTTGTTTATTAATTTCCTAAGTCTAACATGACTTAACATTCACTCTAATCAGGTGCTTATCTGGTGACATAATTCTACAAATCATGTCCGGCTTTGATGGTACACAGAAACCAAAAACAATTTGTACGGTAAGTACAATTAATCATATATATAAGTGTATAAAAGTTGTTGCATAAACTCAGCATGTATAATACATTGAAACACTTATATAGGATGGGAGGATACTACGAAGAAGGTTTTTGATCGATCTACTAACATATGATGGAAATTTAAGTAAATCGATAATACCTGCCAGCATACGAGATCATCTTAACCGGATTAAAGGAAATAATGATAGATAGATAGATAGATAGATAGATAGATAGATAGATAGATAGATAGCATATATGTGTTTAGCATATCATCACCGTCTGAATGTGCTCTATGTTGAGATGTGGCAATATGCCCGATAATTTTGTTTAAATCATCTAATATAATAGGATCATTTATTTTAATATATATTTTAAGCTAAAAATGTTGCTTTGTCATGAATCCGTAGCAACGTACGGTCATCAACTATTAATCTTATACCTATTGTCCGTGCGTCCTCGCCGTCGCCGTCTTCCCTTCACTTCCTCGCCGTGGGGGTTGCCTGAGGTACACTGCTTGACCCAAAACCTACTAGTTATTCTGGTTCGATCAGTGGTGCCCCACTCCCGGATCCGCCGGAGCGGCCTCTAGCTGGATCCTAGATCGATGGGTTGGTGCGACTCGTGCCTCCGTTTTTTCATTTCCTCGCTTCATCTATGCTTCTAATGTTTCAGAAGAGGGGCTCGATCGGCGCCCTCTTTTTGGTGATTTGGTCGAAGGTTTAGCCGCTTCGAGGGGACTAGAGCATCAGTTAGACGTTACGTTGTGATTTGGCTATCGTGTGGCTTTGCCTGCGGTGATTGATTTATCCAGATCTTATTCCAAAGTGACGTTAATGAAGATGTAGATTATTCATTCAATCATTAAATTTTAGCTATGAAACATCTTTAAAATATCTTATAAGTGCAATATTTTTTAATATATATATTACAATATTAATGATTTATTGACAATAAAAACTTGTTTTATGTTAATATAATAAATTTCAGTGGTAATTAGATAATAGATTCTATGTGTACAAAATTGAATAAATATTAACTTAATTTGTACGAATGCATACAGATTTCTCAATAGAATCAAATTTCTATGAATTGAAAAATTTGTTATGTAACATTCTAATCCAGTGACGCGGAGTGCTGCTAAACAGCTTCTAATCCAGCGTCTCTGATCTGCCTCTGAATAACCTTGCTCGTCGTCTCCTTCCCTTCTGTAGCCGACGTCCTCATCCCCGATTTACTCCTTGTCGTCTTGTCTGATGTACTGATGAGACCGAATGCAATGGCGAGCTTCTCACTGTGACGGCTCAGCATCTGCTCCTTCAGCTCATCATCCACATCATGCAGATTATTTGGGACTATCAGTGAGAAGCTCGCCATTGCATTCGGTCTCATCAGTACACCAGACAAGACGACGCTGCGGATCATAAAAAACCTGCGAGTGTGCAATGATTGCCACACCGCTATCAAGTTCATCTCCAAGGTCGTGGACAGGGAGATCATAGTGCGAGATGTGACGAGGTTTCATCATTTTAGAGATGGCCTCTGCTCGTGTAAAGATTATTGGTAAGAAACAAATATCATAAGTTGAATGGGACTAATTAATGTTTTCATTGTTCATATATCTCAAAGTCCAGCCGACATCACAAGCCATATGGTGACACTCCACAACACAACTCATACACGTTCACTGATAGTCAATGAGATGGGAAGCAAATATACCCAAACCAGCAATAAACTTGTTAACACACCAACATGCCAATTTGTTTCCTGTCATCAGTAAATGAAGAATTGTAACATGTCAGCTCACCAAAACTGTGTCAATCATAATTCTGAGCAAAGTAAAAATTTATAATTCCTAGTTACAGAGTCCAGAAGGTGATCTATTCCAGAGCAGACAGGTCATCCTTCAATGTTGCCAGGAAATTGCTCATCGAAATTGACCTCATTCAGGGCCTACATCAACACCATTCTTTGCTAAGAATTCCTTTGCCTCCGCAATATCCTGCAAATAATATGCTCAAATAAGTGAGAATAAATGAAGCATGTAGTTAGCATTTTTTTCTATGAACACTATGTAGACCCAACATAACACAAAGGGGTCTCAACAATAAAAATTTAATGTCTAGTGTAAAACACCTAACCTGTTGTAGCAGTATAGCTTCTTGAGGACAAGTTGGGAAAAATATAAGTCCGAATCCAACCATAAAAAGGCCGTAACATCCAAGACCCACTACCAAGTAGATTGGAAGCTGAAACAACATAAGAATAAAGTTCAAAAGAAAAAAAAAAAGGAAAAGTAAATTAGTCCCTCTGCATTTAAATGCTTGACCTTCCAACAATGATATTTAGCTTGTTTCTGGTTTATTATTCCTCTGGTCAGGAATACCAAGTACTGGAGGGAGTATTAATCACCTTGTATTATTTATGAAATTAACAAGTGACAAATTGATGATACTAACCAGCCAAGTATAACTTCGAGGAACAGTCGATGTTTCAAGGAGGGCAATCCAGACAGCTGAGATTGCTACAAGCACTGCAATAATCTTGAATATGTGCTTCATTTGGGAAATGCAGGTTCTTTCCTCCTATAAAAGAGAAGGAAGTACGCCACAATAAATACAGCTGCATGCTATGGAAATTTGATCATTTGTTTTTTCTGAAAAGCCAAGCTGTTGTAATACAGCTTGATGGAGAACCATCCATGTTAGCAGATCAACCCTTTCAAAGAAGCAGAGAAGGAAAATAGTTCAAATACACCTCTATCGTGTATCCATCGGATGCACCTGCTTGAATGTTACCTAAGCATGTAGTACATTATTATGGATTTTTTTTATTTCATCAATAGATTGAACTCACTCTGTATCATGAACTGAATATGTGTTTGTTTATGCTTACCAGCACTGATTCAGCTCATGGAACAATAAATTAGTTCAGGAAGAACTCATGGAATGGTGTTCCCTAGAAATTTTGTCTTGCAGTAGAGATAAAGAATAATCAAAGACAACTAGTGACAAAGTTATCAGAGGAACTGTCTTTGCATCAACTCAATTCTGAATCAACCGTCATGATATTCGATGAAATACCACATATCAGATTGCTGACAGCGCATAGATTGTTCTGAATCTAACTAGCAGCACAACGGTACATCAGAGGCGGACCGACCAATAGGGCGAGGTAGGGCGGCCGCCATACCTAACGCCAACGGAAAGAAACGTCCTCCCCTCTACGGAGATCTCCGGACCCCGTTCGCTAGACGCAGCTGCATCCCATCCACGGCAGGACCTTCTTCCGCCCCCGGGCTGGGATCAACCAATCCCCGCTACAACTAGCCTAAATGTCAACTACGCGAGGGAGGAAGATTCGAGGATTGGGGACGAGAGGTCAGCTCTCACCTTCCGTCGAAGCTGGACGAGGAGGGCAAACGCAAACCCAGCTGCCAAGTTGTGCCCCGTTCTGGCGGCGCGTGTCCGCCCAGTAAATCGGGGATGAGGACGTCGGCTACAGAAGGGAAGGAGACGACGAGCAAGGTTATTCAGAGGCAGATCAGAGACGCTGGATTAGAAGCTGTTTAGCAGCACTCCGCGTCACTGGATTAGAATGTTACATATCAAAATTTTCAATTCATAGAAATTTGATTCTATTGAGAAATTTGTATGCGTTCGTACAAATTAAGTTAATATTTATTCAATTTTGTACACATAGAATCTATTATCTAATTACCACTGAAATTTATTATATTAACATAAAACAAGTTTTTATTGTCAATAAATCATTAATATTGTAATATATATATTAAAAAATATTGCACTTATAAGATATTTTAAAGATGTTTCATAGCTAAAATTTAATGATTGAATGAATAATCTACATCTTCATTAACGTCACTTTGGAATAAGATCTGGATAAATCAATCACCGCAGGCAAAGCCACACGATAGCCAAATCACAACGTAACGTCTGACTGATGCTCTAGTCCCCTCGAAGCGGTTAAACCTTCGACCAAATCACCAAAAAGAGGGCGCCGATCGAGCCCCTCTTCTGAAACATTAGAAGCATAGATGAAGCGGGGAAATGAAAAAACGGAGGCACGAGTCGCACCAACCCACCGATCTAGGATCCAGCTAGAGGCCGCTCCGGCGGATCCGGGAGTGGGGCACCACTGATCGAACCAGAATAACTAGTATGTTTTGGGTCAAGCAGTGTACCTCAGGCAACCCCCGCGGCGAGGAAGTGAAGGGAAGACGGCGACGGCGTGGGAATCTGGCGCTTCTGGAAGGTTCCCAAGCGGGGGTGGGCGTGGACTGTGGACTGCGGGGTGGTTGGAGGTGGAAGTGGTGTGGGACGAGATTTGTCATCAAGTTGCGTTGCAATGCCGCAGCGATCGGCGGCTTCCAGCCAATAGGATAATGCCTTGTATTCCGCCTTTTTTATGAAGGCCGCCTTTTCTTTTTCAGATTTGCTGAGTAATTCGTACGAATACTATGAGATTTTACAGATACCTCAATCATATTTTACTTATGTAGCTGAAAAATTTTATAATTGAAATTAAAATTTTTAGTTCCTTTTTTACAAGATAAAACATTTACTAGTTGTTATTGTTACGTGAATAAATTTCTTATGTATTTTTATGATCATATCATATGGAACAAATGAAGCATATGTCTAAAACATGATTTATTTAAGTTAGAATAATTATTTATTGAAGATGGAACACTTTCTATATTCAACAAATATTTTCTAAATAACTAATAAACCTGAAAAATCTAGACAGTTAGATAGACGTCTAATGGTTGAAAAAAATGACCGAGAGATTAGAAAAATCTTAATAGCAAGAGAAGGAGGCAGACCCTTTCACTTTCAACCACGATCTACTCAGAATTGTGCAGAGGGGCTGTAGATACCATGTTCATTGAAAAATCATTGCCAGGAGGCGCTAGATGCCCGCCAAAATAAATGGAGGCAACGAATTGCGCTTCCAAAAGTTTGAAACCACTGCAATCAATTGCTATTTAAGCAGCCCTAGCCTTGCATGGCTCATTGTTCTCCATTTCCCCTTTACTTCCTTTTTTTTATAAGAACAGCTCTACAATACTTCCTCATCTCTCTCATCCTCCTCGTCCTCGATCTGCTTAGTCCATCACCATCAGATGAAGACAATCCACGTGTGCAGGCTGAAACGAAATGGGCCTTGAAAAACCAGATGGGGGCTTTCTCCCTTTGGGCCCAGCAAAATAAAGTAGCCCACCAACCACGAGTCTTTTTTTATATCATAGCCACCATGAGTTTAGTTGGCCATGTCAAACTTTATCTTCATTTTTTTTCCTAGAAAAAGTATTTTTAATCTTCCTTGAAATTTCAATTTCCCTTCTTCTATTATAAAACCGGGTAGAACGACTCCTCCAATTTTGAAAATTGTTTGTGTTTTCCTCCCTTAATAGTTTTAGACGAAATAGTCCATTCCATCATTTTCGAGATACGCAAAAATTCTGAAAACTTTAGAAAAATTATATTTTGAGCGGCATTTTTGTACCGTGAAATCTCTTTACGTACACTTTATCCTACATATTAAAAATGAAACTGTCGTCTAAAACTTGAAAGGTAAATAGTAGTACTTTTCCCGCATATTATCCTCTAGTACTAGCTGCTCCCTTCTGATATTAAAAACAAAGTAGTTTAGAACAATGACACGTTCTTTAAAACATGACTGACTTCAATTGTTAATAAAAATATTTATTAAAAAATAACATATGTATATTTTTCTAAAAATATTTTTAAGATGAATCTACTCATATAATTTTTATATTTTCAAATATAATGATTTAAAACTTATTCATAATTTATATTCTTATTGTTTGATTGAAATCTTTGTAGCGCTCCGCTTAAATTCTAGACTCAAAAGAATTAAAGTCAATTCAAGAAATTACAATTAATCGTTCGTTAAAAATTTATTAATTGTCAGAAAGAATTTTGTAAACTTACAAAATGCTCGCGAGATTTTGAATCTAGTCTAAACCGTTTTAATTCAAATTCAAATTTCAGATTCCACTTTTGCTCCCAATTTAATTCTTTCCAAATCCTGAAATTTAATTGTGGGTTAATTCAAATTCCAGAGAAAAAATTGTTGAATTTTGAACTCCTCACCTATTCCATCACCAGTGGGACCCACTAGACAGCAGGCCCCACTGGTTAGCCTCCCTCTCCCTTCTTTCTCTCTGTTCTCTCCTCTCTGTGCTCACTCTCTCTCTTCCTTCTCTCCCGTGCACGACGCACACGCTTTCATGCGCGCGCTACCACGGCAGACTCGCCGCCACCTGCCACACGCGCAGCTTGCCGCAGCGACGCCGAGCGCGCGTGTCGCCCATTCCGCGCGCGCGCACCGCGGTTAAATACCGCCTCGGCCCGTCCATCGCCGTTCTCTCGCTCTCCCTTTTTCTTCTTCTCCGGTTCTTCTCCGTCGAACAATCCATGGCGCCGCGTTCCATTTTCCTCAAATTCGACAAATCCCTTACGCAAATTCGGAGCACCAGAGGATCCCGCCCTCGTTCGGAGCTCAAACCACCTCCAGTCGCCTGGGGTCACCGGATTTCGAGGAGCGCCGCCGCCATTTCTGCGTCGAAGCAGGGGAGCTTTAGTGAGCTCCGCTTTTCCTTCGCGCCCGAGCTAATCTTGGTGATTTTGGCACTTCCCGAGGCCCTACGCGGCTTTCTGACATCGCCGCCTTTCGTCTCGCAGCGTTGGTCGCCGCGTACGCGTCGCTTTTCGTCGGAGTTCACCGTCGCAGGGGAGCCGCACCGGTGAGAACCCCCCTTCGCTTCGCGTTTACGCTCGTTTTTTTGCCATTCGTGGTCCTTGGAGCACGGCGCAGCTCTCACCGCGGGCCACTTCCTAGGGGGAGTTCTCCATGCCAGGAACGGGGCTCGTCACTGGCCGCCGCAGAGCTTGTCACCACCGACCGCCCTCCGGTGAGAGCCCTAGCCATTATCCCCCCTCCCTAGCTCCACCGCGTTGCGTAGAAGCTGTAGGGCAAGGTGGGGCGAACAGCCGTGCGCCGTAGTGCTGCCGCACCATGGCCGCCGCCGTGGCTGCGCCGCCGCTCGTCACCGTCGTCTCGCCGGAGCTCACAGCCGGTCAAGAACCAATCAAATCGAGTCAGCGCGTCGAGCTCGTGCCGCCGGTGCTCTTCGCGCGGTCAGCCGTCGCCTGTAGCGCCACCACCGTCGCCGGCCAGAGTTAGGGCAAAAGCCCTAGCTAGGGTTTCCCCTTTTTAAATTTTTGACTAATTGTTAATTCGGGTGAGATTTTAATAAATTACATAAAATTGAATTTAACTCAGAAAAATAAAAACACAACTGTTCTGGAACCAGTGAAAAATGTAGTTCTATGAAAAATATAAAACTTCATGGTAGGGTTTAATAATTTTGGGACTTTATTTAATTATTAATAAATGGCCAAAAATCTAAATAATTAAATTTCAATTATTAAATGTGGCAGACCACCCCTGAAACAGGGAAGGTCCCCCCTCCCGGGATCCATTCTGGACGATGTTCGTCGAAGCGAACATTCATAGAGTACAACACAGATAGTAAAAAGCACGGTTTACAGATAAAAAAAATATTACATGAGTATTTATTACAGAGTCTTCAGTTTCACACGAAGCAGTTTTCATAATAGCGGAAACTAAAGATAGAGGTACAGACTCCGACTCCGACACTAAGCAAAAGCAAGGGCCTTACCCAACGACACCTTGCTACTAGCCACACACAGACAGCGGCTATTCAATCTGCTCCCACCGAAAACTACCCCAGCCAATAGCCGACTCCTCCCAGAACTGCCCATCGCTGCCTCCGACCGCATCAGACCCACCTGAAAGCCACAAGTCACAAAGCGTGAGCTTCTAAGAAGCTCAGCAAGACTGACCCGTCAACGAGGCTGTCTACAGCCGACACCTAGACATGCACGGCTGATTCTGGGTAGGATAGTTACAAAAGGGACACGCTTTACTAAGTAGCTTCCTACTTTCAAATTTTAGCTCAATTTAAGTTCAAGAATAGTAACTTTAGTGTGCACTATGACTAAACAATAATGTTGAGAAACAGTGATTAGTATAACATCACAACCGTAAACATCATTCTTCTTCTGTTCACTTCTTAACGTATGCGACAGAGAGATTGAGTAGACTCTAGACTGAGAGTGTTAGCGTTCGAAACGTTGTACACCTGCAGGGTTAACCTGGTCAGACGACACGTGCGCGTCCCGGACCGCACGTGGCAACCGTTCGCACCAGATTTGGCAAAGCTAATTCGCTCTTACGCTACCTCAACAGTGCCGCGTCCCACCAGATCACCCGTCCCGGACAGTATCTATGGAGTTCACACACTGTCCACCCCAGCCCGCCGCCAATCAGACACCGTAAAGTAGGTTCAGCTTTGCCGTCTCTAGGCTATCTAGGTTTACTGGTTCCCATAGTTCCAGCATGTGAGCAGTACATTCAATACTCAACCAACTATGCCACACGGTCAAACAGCGCTACTGCACACAGAACCCCCGTCTGCTGCATACCTATCAGTCCCTATCTGACCCCGGTTTCTTTCCATGAAAACTGAATTCGCTACAAGCTCCTTAGCAAGAGGTGGAAGTTTCAATCAACTCCTATCATATCGCGGGCAGTGTCCGATCTACCCGACTTCTACCGCAGAAAATTCCTAAGCATAGCAGCTACATCGGGGTACTTGTACCAATATTCCAGAATAGGCACTACTGGAAACATATGTATCTAGGGTTTCATACAACTCCTATCGACCTAAATGCACATCACATGACTCACATTCACTGTGGTAAAAGGAATATTTTAAAAGCAGTAGTGCACCGGGGCTTGCCTTGTGGATAGTCTTCCTGGTCTATGACGACGGGGTCTTCGAAAAACTCGGGGTCCACCTCGATGGCTATCTCGTTCACGTTGGCGCAAATGGAGAGGTGATATTAGCAATTAAAAATTTCCTGCAAACTCCAATAGTTGCTAGCGCATTAAGGAAAAAAAATTATGGTTTTGCCAAGGAATGATTTTTGACCTCATCCAAATTAATGTTTTAAGTAGTACCAAAACAACCCTAACCAATGCTATCGCAACACCATTAAGTAGCCAGGGTTAAACCTAGGGTTTATACCAATTTTCCAAATTTTAATAGTTGCAAATTAATTAAATAGTGTTTTTGGCCATTTATTATTAATTAAATAAATCTCAAAATTATTAATTGTAAATAATGAAATTTTATATTTTTCTTAAAAACTACATTTTTCTCTGATCACAGAACAATTCGAATTATATTTTTTTCTGAGATAGTATTAATTTTATATGAATTAATTAAGCTCTAGCCGATTAAATAGAATTTCTAGACAAAAGAAAAAGAAATAGCCCTAGCTAGGGCTTGCGCCCTAGCCCGAGTGGCGGCGTGTGCTGGCGCTACCGGCGCCGGCGGCCGGCGGCGAGCACACCAGCGGAATCAGCATCGTGCGGGGGCTCATTTAACTATGCTTCGACCCTCGGGGAGCACCGGACGGCGGCAGCGCGAGCACGGCAGCGGCCACGGCGCGGCGACGCTGCAGCGCCCGTCGGCGTGCCGGGCCTTGCCCCAAAGACTCGGCACAACGAGACTAAGTCGAAATGAAAGTTAACGGCCGAGGTTCTCACCAAGAAACGCTCAGCAGCGACGAGCTCCACGACAGCCGGCGACGAGCCCTGTTCCCGTTGATTGAGAACTGCCCCTGGACAACGACCGGTGGTGAGAGCTTCGCCGTGCGATGAGGACCACGAATGGCAAGGAAAAGAGCTCTACCCTCGAAGCGCTAGGGGGTCCTCACCAGAGCGGCTCCTCGGCGGCGGTGAAATCCGACGGTTAACAGCGTATTTCCGGCGAAGTCCGTCACCAAAGGCAGTCGGGGGCCCGGAAATGGAGAGGGAGATATCGGTTGCGTTGATTTGCGAAGGAAACAGTGAGCTTGGGCGAGCGCGATGGCACGGCTGCGCGGTGCGGTCGGCTCGACGGAGAAACAGAGAGGGCGAAACAGAGAAGAGAGCGGGCGGGGGAAGGAGAAGGAGCAGCGGCCGAGGCGAAGCTTTAAACCGCAGGGCGGGTGCGCGCTGGGCGAGCCGCGAGTTCTCTACCCGGGCGAGCTTGTGGAACGGCGCGCGCGTGCGGGAAAAGGAGGGGGGGGGGCAAAGTGAGAGAGAAGAGGGAAGGAAGGAGGCTGCCCGGTGGGGCCCACTGTCCAGTGGGGCCCACTGGTGATGGATTTTTCAGAAAAACCCACAATTTTGTGGAAATTTAACAAGAGCCCAGAAAAATTAATTTCTAGAATTACATTAAAGTTTGAATTTGAATTTTAAAGGTTTCAACTTAAAATTTAAATTTCGACTAGCTTTTATTTTTGCGAGAATTTCTTAGCAAGCTTTATAATATTTCTCGAACCAATAAAAAAATTTCTTTTTCAGAAATTACCAGAAATTTTTATTACACACTTAAATCTTTAAATTTGGCATTTTCTTTTTAATTGATTAAATTCCTTTTTGAACCTGGTGAATAAAGCGAAGCGCTACATTAAAGTCTGGAAAAGTTGTATAAAAACCTCAGAGTGAACCCTTGACTTGAGAAGTGTATAAAATGACAATTAGGGTAGTTTAGGTATTATTAACTTGTTTAGCATGGTGTTTAGGTTAAGTTGCTTATCGATCAATTTAATTCTTTAAAATTGTTCATCGACCACTTTAATTCATCGAGAAAGTGTTAAATAATGGTTTCACCTCTCTACTTGCATCATGTAGACGCCAACGTGAACGAGGTAACCGTCGAGGTTGAGCCTGAGTTTTCTGAACAGCCAACTACGGCAGACCAGGAGGAGCATCCACAAGACAAGTCCCGGTGCACTACCGTTTTTGAAAGTTTTTCTTTATAATAGTAGTATATGTGAGTCATGTGATGTGCATTAGATTGATGGAGTTGGATGAAATTCTAGATGCATAAGTTTTCAGTAGTGCCTACTATGGAATATTGGTACAGCTAGCTCGATATAGATGCTATGCTTAGTAATATTATGCGGTAGAAGTCGAGCAGAGGGGACACTGCTCGAGGAGTTGTCTGAAACTTCTATCCTGTTTATGAAGGGCTTGTGGCGAGTTCATATTTTCATGGACAGAAACTGGGGTCAGATAGGGAATGGTAGGATCTGGCAACAGAACATGGGTTCTATGTGCGGTAGCCCTGTTTGATCCGTGCGGCACAGTTGGCTGAGTATTGAATGTAGTGTTCACATGCTGGAGCTATAGGATCCAATAAACCTAGATAGTCTAGTGATGGCAAAGTTGAACCTACCTTACACTGTCTGATCGGAGGCGGGCTGGGGTGGACAGTGTGAGAACTCCACAGATCCGTTCGGGACGGGTGATCTGGTGGGATCCGGCGCTGTTGAGGTAGCGTAAGAGGGAATAGCTTTGCCAGATCTGGTGTGAACGGTTGCGGCGTGCGGTCCAGGACGCGTACGTGTCGTGTGACCAGGTTAACCCTGCAGGTGTAAATCATTTCGAACCGTTGTCGCTCTCAGTTTACGTGTTTGCTTGACCTCTCTGTCGCATATGATAAGAATAAAACAATGAGAATAATGATGAATGATGTTGTGATGAATGTTATAATCATTGTTTGTCAAACATGTTTGATTAGCCATAATGCTCACTACAGTTTATTTTCAAAACTCAATCTGAGCTAAAACTTGAAAATTAGGGAGCTACTAATTAGAGCGTGTCTTTTTCACTTACCCCTACCCCGAGTCAGCCTTGCATGTCCAGGAGTCGGCTGTAGACAGCCACGTTGACGGGTCAGTCTTGCTAAGCTTCTTAGAAACTCACGCATTGCGATTGTGGTTTACAGGTGGTGCAGAATCCTTTGACGGTAGCAACGGCTACCCTTGGGAGGAGGCAACCCCGGATGGGGTAGTTTCCAAAGGGAGCAGATCGAGTAGCCGCGGCTTGTGTGTGGCTAGTAGCAATGTGCCGTTGGGCAAGACACTTGCTTTTGCTTAAATCCGTAGAGTCGGAGTCTGTAATCTTATCTTTCGCTTCCGCAGTAAACGGTGTTGTTTTCGCAGTTGTATCCGAAACTTATCGTGTGTAATTGAATTCTCTGTAATATAACCACTCATGTAATATTTTTCTTCTACCTGTAAATCATTCTATTTTCTATCTGTGTTGTATCCTGTAAGCACTCGCTTCGTCGAATATCCTCATAATAGATCCCTGGAAGAGTGACCTCCCCCGTTTCTGAGGCGGTCCGCCGCAGCCTTGTCTTAAACTCTATTTTTTGTAACACGGAGTATCTCCCTCGACCAACGTGCCCCTTTGGATACGCAATCAAAAAATGCGACGCAAAAGCGAAAGTGCGCTTGCTTCTATGAAAGCAATTAATGCTATATGTAGTACTACCCTTTTTTTTTCTCTCTCTCTTTGGCTTCTGCTCCTGGTCAAAACGATAATCTGCTTTTCTTGGCGTTGGAACCAAAGTTCAAAAGACCGTTAGAAACCGAGCGGTTTTCACGGTTTCTGACGAAACTACTCTGGCTTGATTTTTGCTGTTAGCGGTTTTTTGAATTTGAATTTAATGTAAATTTTAAAATTTTGAAAAATTTATAAAAAATTTAAGAAAACTAGATGAAAATAAGGAATTATGATGGAGGAAGAAGTTAAGAAAACTTTGTTTAGATGGATCAAATAAATCAAACAAGATAAAAAGAGAAAAAAATAAAAACAATTATCTTATGTACTAACTCTACCCCCCAACCTTATTTACTTGTAAAAGCATGTGCTCTACATGTATGTAATACTATATTAACTTATTTGAAAAGGTCATGTAAATTTTTCATTAATTTCACCCAATTTACATGTCCTCTTCCGAAAACCGTGATTTTTAGTCCAATCGAACGGTTACCGCTCGAAAACCACGGCTTCCGGTTCAAATCACGTTTATACTATGTGATCATTATGTATTTATATTTATATATTTGTTATTTACATGTTTACGTGTTGTGTATTATACTAGAACAACTTTTTAAGAAATATGATGTAAATTTTTTCATTAATTTCACCCGATTTACGTATCCTGTTAAAATCGTGGTTTTCAGTCAAACCGAACGGTTTACCATACAAATCGAGCAGTTATCGCTCGAAAACCACGGTTTTTATTCAAATCACGTTTAAAATTTGGATTTTGAAATTTAAACGGTTTCGGGAGCGATTACCGCGGGTTTAGTCAAACCGGTCCGCAGCGGTATCCACGGTAGAAGCGATAAGTGAAACCTTGTTTGGAACTTGGAAGAGAGGTGAGTCTAGCTCTTCCAGAATCAACAGTAGAATATTAAGGAAAAGGAAAAGGAAGGATGCAAACCTGGAAGTTCACCGGCGGTATGTCCGTCCGTTCCTGGTTTTCACCGGCCCAACGAACGCGCGGTACGGAGAGAATAGTACTGTACTTATGTGTAGTGCCACTCTTTTAGACACGCTACTAGTGGCAATAAATTGCAATTTTTTCTCATCCAACATAATACTACAGTACTAGTACAATTCAAAATTGCATGGCGCAATATATAGTATTACTATGCTTTTTGATGAACATGGCGGAGGGAACTGGGCTGTTTCGTAACACGCGTTCAAAGATACTAGCAACATTGACCGGTCATCGGGAGCAGCTGTGACTGTGGGCCTGTTTGAGTTGAGAGACAGCCCTTGGTGCGTACCCGGGGGTCCTCCTCCGCAGCTGCGCAGGCCGGGTGCCCGAGTCCGCCGGGACAAGACGTCAACACCGCGTTCGGCTCTTCTCTTCGTATCCTTGTCCACCTAAAAAATCATCTTCCTGAGAGCTAGTACTTCCACGACACCCGCACGTGCCCATGTCTCCGAGCGGTTTCACGACCCAAACGGCAACAACAGACGGAGAATTGGGAAGTGTCCTCTGTTTGAAAATAGTACTCCTGATCATGATCAGAGCACTGCTAGTAGTACGATCCTGTAGTGCTCAAAACGGGGACTGGTCGAAGAAACCAGCAGCCCTCCACGCGTTGCCGACGGCACGGCACGGCACGGCAAACGGCGGGCAGCCAAACGCTTGTGAGGACGCATGCCGCTCCGGGTTCCGCATTTTTTTTTCGTGCGGCACGCGCCGGCCGGCCACCGCGGCAGGACGACGAATATCACCTTTCCGAAGCAACGGGATAAATAGGAGTCTATCGAAAGACGAACAAGACTACAAGTAGTACTACGTGGATCCGTACTACGTAATAGTACTACAGTACAGGTACAGTTGTATATAGAAAAAGGGAAAATGAATTCGCAATAGTACGTGGGATTTCACTTTTCGCCAGACCTGACCGGCCATAGACAGAAAAAGGAAATCCACGGTCATTCTCATCAGGGCCCCTCGGCCTGCCTACCTCACGAGGAGTACGGTGCGGGAAAAGTCTCTCTCTCTCTCTCTCTCTCTCTCTCCGCGTTCTTTCTTGTGCTTGACTCGCACTCACTCACTCGGGAGCTGGGGTGGTGGCGTGGTGCAAGCGCAAGGACACCAAAACCAAACCACCCCTTCCCGAACATGATTGCGAAGCAGATTGTGTAATCAGTCCCTTTGCCTCACTGAGTCACAGATAAACATATTATCTGCGCAGCGAGCGGAGACAGCGACCTGACGTGTCATGATGAGTCTGAACCAAACCACGAACGAGCGTGGTCTACACCGCCCACCTCCCGTTCTTGCTTGCTTGCTGCTCCTATCTAGTTAATTCCCTTTCCCTCCCTTTCCGCGAGGGCAATCAGCCGCGCCCCCGCCCCATTTATTAGTAGTGGTAGTTTATTAATTGTGGATTAGTTAAGTGATTGGATCATTGGATGTGAGTGAATAATGAACGAGTGGGTGGACAGGTAGGTACTATAGGTGGTGCCTGGTGCGCGTGTGGATCAGTGGATGGATAGATGCTAATCTCTTTCAGCCAGCCAGCCAACCTCTCGCACAAAGCCAAGCCACCTGCACGATCCGACCGGAGGAGAGGAGGACGAACAGGTTTTGTATTGTACTGCCCCGACCCAAGCGGAACCGTAGTCCGTGGCGTAGCCTATCATCACCTCACCTGCCCACGGTTCCATCTTCTCCGTTCCGCAGCCGCAGCCATTTCCCTCCCACCTGTTCCGACGCGCCGACCGCCCCGCCCGTCACCACCACCACCTACCCCTCCTCCTCGTTCCGAGAGTAAATACAGTAATAATCAGAGGTCTACCTCTCTCTCTCTCTCTCTCTCTCTCTCTCCTTTCGTGTGATTGCGTTTCGTTCTTGGGCGAATCGTTTCCGCCTTCATTCTTGGCTTCCTTCTTCCTCGCGTTTAGTACTAGTTAGTTTTTGGAAATCAAGGATCCGTCTGCAATTACTACTTAGCAGCGCAATTTGGCCTCCCACGCTCGAGGGAACCCGTTGGTTGGATTTTTGGTGTCTATTGGTTGGTTCCCGTCGGCTGCTGCGCGCTCCAGCGTCAAAGATTAATTCGGGGCCGGCCCGGCTCCACTCCACCACACATCCGCGCCTCGTTGTTCGGTTCGACTGCGGATTCCTGCCTTGGCGACCGACGCCATGGGAGCACACGAACCGTTGAATAACTGAGGTTAGTTTGGTTCCTCTTCCCTTTTAAGCTTTCTGCAGACCAAACGATGGTGAAACATCGTAATAAGTGTTCTAACCACAGTAGATTTTGTGCTCGCAGATGTCAGATTTGGCGCGGTGAGCTGCTGTGATCGTGGTGGGGTCGTGCGTGCCCAGGAGCAGATAGATTCCTTCGACCGGTTTGCCGAACGGAAGGAGGAGGGTGGAGGTAGGATGTCGTTCAGGAGCCTGATCCAGGACATGCGGGACGAGTTCGGGAGCATCTCGCGGCATAGCCTGCGGTCCCGCTCGCACCGGTCCGCCGCCGGCGGCGGCGGCCATGCCGCGCAGGGGGCGGCGGCCGCCGACCCGCTGGACGCGATGGAGCAGAGCAGCTGGGCGCAGCTGCCTCCCGAGCTCCTGCGCGAGGTGCTCGTCAGGATCGAGGCGTCCGAGGCCTGGTGGCCGGCGCGCAGGGACGTCGTGTCGTGCGCCGGCGTCTGCCGGACATGGAGGGGCATCATGAAGGAGGCCGTGCGCGTCCCGGAGACGTCCGGAAAACTCACCTTCCCCATCTCGCTCAAGCAGGTCTGCGGTTTCCCCATCGTTCTGCTCTGCTTGTTTCGTTACCATTATCATTAGATTAGATGTTTGCTGCTGCTGTTCCTGTGACTATTCGTTGCCGTCTTGTTTTACCAGTCAGAACCCGTGTGAATATGAATTTCTTTGGTCGAGTGGTTAAGGAATGATGAGTGTTTTATTTATGAGGTTGTTACGTTGCTTGGAATTAACAGCAACCGTTTATTTTATCAGATCTAACGGTTAAAAATATAGAGCTAACTACTAAAAGATTCTCAAAGTGGTGGACCGGTAATAAAATAGGTGGGGCCAGTATCAATTTTTTAATATCAAACGATTAGGATTAATTTAAAAGTAAAGGTACCTCTCGGTACCTTTTAAGCACCATAATAAAACTCTATTTAATTGTTGCTTGTGTTTTTGGACCATCTCTTTCCACACGAGGTATGTTGAGGATATACTACGTATTTCAAATGAAAACAGTAGAGGTGATAAAAAAATTTGAAAACAGTAGAGGGTTGTTGAGAAAACGAACCCTGTCATTACAGAATACGTTATCTTCGTGATTGTGAAAGATCAGGTGAGAAAATGCTACGCGTGGTTTGCTTATACTTTGTAATGTGATGTTTTGACAACTTTAGCATGAAATTCTGACATCAGCAGTATACTTTTGTAACTTAGGTATTTTTTCTTTGCATGGATGATTAGTAAATATACCGTTATAACCATGATATGCAGCCTGGCCCAAGGGAAGGTACAATGAAATGTTTTATCAGGAGGAACCGGACTACACAGACATATTATCTATATCTTGGACTCACCGAAGGTATGATTTTTATCCATCCGCAATTAGTATGACAAAGCTTTGCTGGACATAAAATAGATTTGTACCCACTACTTTGGAATATTTCGTTTTGCAGCCCTCGCTGATGATGGAAAGTTCCTACTAGCTGCACGCAAATGCCGAAAGCCCACATGCACAGACTACCTGATTTCTCTGGATAAGGGTGACATGTCAAAGGGAAGCAGCACCTATATTGGCAAGCTGAGGTCATCTTTCAATATTTATATCTGAATGCTTTTTAAGCTATATTTGGTGACAGATTCTTTGATACATATATAAACAATGACATTTAGTTCTTTGGATGTTGTTTTAGCTAAAGTATCAAATGTTTTATCCTTGATCACTATGGATGTCTTCTGAGAATATTTTTTATTTTATTTTTGTTATTTTCAATTTATTTTGCACTGCCGAACTCAAACATCAACTGATCATCAATATTACAACAAATAATATGCACTTCACTCTGTATATTGTGCATGGGGAGAAGTTGATGCCTGTATTGTTTTATTGAAAGTTTGAAACAAAACATAGCTATACAACAGGAAAGAATCATTTAATTGATTCTCTCTCTCTCTCTCTCTCTCTCTCTCACTCCCTCTCTTTTTTAACAGATCAAACTTTCTTGGAACAAAGTTCACTGTCTATGATGCTTATCCACCATATGATGGTGCTGTGGTTTCAAAGAGTCGATCTGCACGTGTGGTTGGTTTGAACCAGGTTTCGCCAAGAGTTCCTGCTGGGAATTATCCAGTTTCACATATTTCTTATGAGCTAAATGTTCTGGGTTCCAGGTATGGCAAATCCTTGTTCCGACAACTTAAGTAAATCTTAATTGTTGTTTGATTTGTCTGCCTTGACTATGAACTCCTGGTGTGTGAATTTGGGCTGGCATTTTTGTCGTGATAGTTGAAACTGTTATGGTGGATCACTAGCATTATTTGTATATTATTTGTTTATTAAAAGTAAAAGATGGTTGGAGCGTCCTTTAGAAAAAAGTTTTTGTAAGATCCATATCATATCAATTTTGTTCATTAGCAGAACTATTTGGATTATGGTTGATACAACTTAATAATACTAAATTTGCTTCTACTTTTATATGAGATGCGTGAGAATATGAATATAACTGCCTGTTGCTTGCTTGTTGCAGAGGTCCAAGAAGGATGAACTGCATTATGGATTCCATCCTGGCATCAGCTGTTAAGGAAGGAGGGAGAGCTCCAACACAGACTGAGTTTCCTCTTAGCAGCCTTGACTCTTTCCCCTCAATTCCATTTTTCAGATCTAAATCAGCTCGGATAGATAGTACTTCACAATCGTCCCCAGATAAGGAGAGACTGGTGTTGAAGAACAAGTCTCCTAGGTGGCATGAACAACTGCAGTGTTGGTGCCTCAATTTTCGAGGGCGTGTCACAGTTGCCTCGGTGAAAAATTTTCAGTTGGTGGCGTCTGGTGAAAACACTCCTGATAACCAAGAGAGTGACAAGGTGGTTCTCCAGTTTGGAAAGATTGGAAAGGACTTATTCACCATGGACTACAGTTATCCAGTTTCGGCTTTTCAATCTTTTGCAATTTGTCTGAGCAGTTTCGACACAAAAATAGCCTGTGAATGAGTCAAGGTGATTTTCTCTCTTCTACTTTCATATAGTACTTGTATACTACGGGCATGCAGTTGGCTATGGCATAAAGCGGCCCCATGGAGTAATTCCACACGTGACAATCTATGGGCACTAGCATAGTGATTTTAACCCTTTTAACAAATGAACTAATTTAGCTTGCTGAAAGTATGTCTAACCTTCTTAGGGCTGCACATTTGAGACTTTAGTTGATGCAATCTCCATTTTAGAGCTATAGACTCGTCAATGAAATATGTTCCATGATAGACTACAACATGCATTTTCTACTGTTGAAGCTGAAGTACTCCATAGTTGCTACAACAAAGACCGTATTACACGTTCTTTTAAAGCAAAATTTGTGATTAGCTGCATACTTACTTTTAAAATGAAAATTTTGACCTCTGCACTTTTAACTCTAATGAAGTCTTTGGCTTACGCCTATTCTACCTGCAGGTCTGGACGATGGATGGCAGATGGAAGGTGAAAGGGGGACAAACGGTTGATGTTGAAGCAGGAGAATTGGATATGGATAATCATATAGCCTGAAATTTGGAATGATTATGATGTTGCTGCATAAATGGCTATCTAGTTGGTCCTGGCTTGTGTCGCCAGCTAGTTTATATTTTTACATAATTAATTAAATACACGTACATTCTATATTTTGCCATTGATGGCAAGTTTAGAGTGTCTTCCTTTCCAATTCCCATGGAAACCGGATTAGTTTGTGACAATAGGAGGCATCGTATTATAGATGTATTCAGTTTCCTCAGTTACGGATCAGAAGGCTGTCTTTTCTATGAGTTAGTCATTCAGATTCCAAATGCAGCTAGATACAATTATTGCAGCAGAAATGTCTCGTCCTGATCCTTGTTGAATAGTAATGAAACAATAATACATCATCATCATCATCGGAATAGCGAATATATTCCCTTTTCTAAAACATCATCGTCGCCATGACATTATAATGTAACATATTTATCCATCTCTATTATTTGCTATGATGTTTTCATGCACGGGAAATAATAATGCGTGTTGCACAAAAAAAATGAGTGCTAAATTTTAGTCATCTGAAATTTGAGATATTTTTTTCACTTGACGTCTTGAGTTGTTGGATCTAGCGCATGATTTATAAAACAAAAATGAATTTCTATTGTCAATACAAATATAAATTTGATGTGTATTGAAAAATCAAAATATTACAAGATCCTTATCCTTACAAACAGAATTCAAAACGAAACGAAATCCTTCTCTCCCCTAACTTGACCCATGAACAGAAGCTCGCCTAATGCGCTAGAAATCTGTAAAAAAAGTGGGAAGGATGGAGTATTTTTGTAGCATTTCAACTTCGAATACAATACAGTATCTCAATTTAAAGATTGAAAATGATACAGTTCAGTAACACAACTCTTCCACCCAAATGGTATCGGGTCACCAATCACCATAGCGCTCAGCGGAAATTTACCGCTTAATCCTACTAAATGGACTGCTATACACACTACTGATGCATTGACGCTTTGACACTAGCAATTTACAGATTTACACGCACATAATGAACATATCAATCAATGTACATCAAGGAAGGCGCGATAACGCCGCAGTGCCGCAGTGTCCCTCACACGGACTGCATCTGTCTGGCTTCGCTCTCCGCCTCGCGGCGATCGGACGACGACGGCACGGTGAGCCGCTCACCGCCGTCGGCGGGCAGGTCGTCCTTGTGGACCTCCTCCTCAGGGGATTCCAGGGCGCGCACGAACTGCACGAACAGCGGCCAGTGAGACGGCGAGAAGAACTCGGCGCCCATCCGCTGGTACGTGAACTGGCACGGCCGGGTGCGCTCCGCGGAGAGCAGTGCGCCCCAGACGCCGGTATCGGCGAGCGGCGCGCTCTCCGCGGTGAACAGCGTCCCGTGCTCCTGGCAGGCGTCCTTGATACGGGCCAGGCGCTCCTCCACCGCGGAGCTCGACCCGACGGCGCAACGCGCGTTTATCGTGCACCCGTGCCGTGCGAACATCTCCGCGACGGGGCCGTACCCGCCGTGGAACCCCGCCGTGGCCGCGGTGGCGCGCGAGCCGTGCGGGAGGAGCGGCACGCCGGCGGACAACCGGACGGGCTTACCGTTACCGCCACGGAAGGACCTCGACGCGGCGGCCAGGACGCGGTCGCCGTGCGCCAGGAGCTCCCCCGCGTACCAGGACAGGAAGAACTCGCCGTACGCGGTCTTCCACGACCCGCCGTTCTCCCTAAAGAACTCCGGCGACTCGTCGTCGTACCGCGGGCCGTCGTGCGGACCCGACAGGCCCCACAGCGGCTGCCCGGAGGACTCCGCGTGCCGCTTCAGCCGACCCAGCGTGTACTTGTCGTAGCACTGGAACTCGCCGGGGCCGGCGTAGTCGTCGCTGCCGGTGCTCTCCGGCGGGTACGACGGGTACCGGAGCTCGCCGTTGGGACCCAGGCTCACAGTCACTTCCTGGAGTTAGTGAACAGAATCGATCTGTCAAATGAAGAGCCCTTGTACGTTTCTGCTGACATTGGAAAGGGAAAAAGAGGGAAGCGTGTTCTGCGTACCGTAACGGTAGATCCCATGAACTCTGAAAACGCGTCGCGGAAGCTGCGGAAGAACGCCTCGTACGCCTCGAGAGGCGACCTGCCGCCGGCGAGCACCGGAAGTTCGTCGACGGCGAAAGAGAGGCACCCCTCGCGGCGGTGCCCGGACCGGTCGGTGAAGAAGACGTCCGGGTCCGCGGTCGCGGCGTCCGCGACCCACCCCGGGAGCGCGGCGCCGTCGGTGTGTAGCGAGACGCGGAGACCGAGCCCGGCGTCGCGGACCATGCCGGCGACGGCGAGGTACCCGGCCCACTCGATCGAGTCCCCGGCGGCGGGCTGCGCGACGGCCCAGGACACCGGCAGCTCGACGCCGTCGACGTCGAGCAGCTTGAGCGCGCGCAGCGCCGCCGACACGGCCCGCGGGCGGCACACCGAGCGGCCGTCGGAGGAGGCCACAACGTCCTTGGGTAGGCCGACGAACAGCCTCACCTCCGGCGCGCCATCGTCGTCAGCCCCGACGACGACGGCCTCCTCCTTGGTCCCCGCTTCGGATACCTGGGCCGCCCGCGCCGCGCCCAGCCGCGCACGGACCGCGCTGCCAGCATCACGCCGTGACGCGCCGAGACGCACGACGGCCGGCCGCCGCAGGCCGTGTGCAGCCCGCGACGCCGCCGTCCCGGCGCAGCGCCACCTCGCCGACGCCGGGGACGCCCGTTGCATCAGCAATGTCTCCATTGATTTGATACAGTAGCTGGCTGCTGCTGTGGCTACAGTCTGTCCTCGTCAGCGGATTGAGACGTCGCGTTTGCTTAATTGATTCGATTGGTGGTTTGAGTACTGAGGTTTCATTTCGTTTCATTATTTTTGCCGCCCGTATTTATGGACGAGCAGGCCAAGAGGGTGTGCCACGTAGCAGTGCGAGCCAGCACCAGCAACCGCAATAATGTAGAGCGTCAGTCATAATTTCCGCAGGATTTTCCTGCGCCGTTTGGTTTCGTCACGCCAATTGACGTGTGGGGACTTACTCGGACTGTCTCGTTGCGCCGCCCAACTCCGCCGCATCACTGACGTGAGGGGGCCGCCTAGACATTGCCTTGAGGCACAGTAGTAGTACTACTAGTCTGATAGTCTCGGTCATCTCGGCATCGGCAGGTGGTGAACGAAACGAACTCGTGGAGAAGGTGTCCCGGGCCACAGAGGAGAGGAACCGCGAAGCAGCCACGCCACGCAGGAGCGGATCTGCTCTGTGGAACTGGACGGCTGGCGTGCGGGCCCGCGTCGCCAATCCAGAAAGTAGCTGACGAGGCGGCGTGAAGGTGTGTGTGGCCGGCGCGGATCGTAGGCTCGTTCAGGGTCGCGGATCCACGAGTCCGGACCGTATCTTCCACGTGTGACTGCCGCTGAGCGCCAACCGATCCGAGGATGGCGGTGGTCGGCGCGGTTGGTTTGGCGCGGCCGTATTTGATTCCCATTTTGCCGGTCTTTGGACCGTGGAACAAATTCGAAGGCGTCAGTTTCGAATCTCACTGACGTCGGAGTACTGGTTACAACTTTTAGACGTTTCAGGAATACATATTTACGCTCAGGATGTACATTAAGCTAGCCTCTACTGTATTCAAAAAGAATTATTAATGGATGTGATTTGGGCCTAGCAAGGGTTGTGTGAGTAGTATTATACTATTAGTCCTTCAAAGTTTAAACTTACTATACATAAGATTAAAGGAAAATGATATAAGTTCGACACCTATCAAGACTACACCACAGTCAGAAAGACAAACTGCTGTCAAGATTAAAATCAATGTTGGTGCTGATTTATTTGATGTGATCATAGATGACAAAGGCAATGCACTATTCTCGTGAGCATATGTTGCGCATGCGAGTATTTATCCGTAGTTGCCTGAACCTCCAGTATTTCCCGTGTGAATCTATTAGGAAATGAATGAACCAGACAGACAACTCTTGCAGAGATATTGCTCATATCCACCATGGCATATACTAATGGTGTCGCACACTGGTTGCAACAACGGCTTATTCCTTAATACTAGAAATTACAGTATTCCTTACTTCAAAATTCATAGAAATTTCACGACAGGAATTAGCAATCCAATCCCAAGGCATTATTATGTAGCAAACCAATCGGAATGACAATGCGTATTGGGCGAGAAGAAATTCCGTAGGTGATGTAGCTCTTTTCTATGTGGCTACATTAGACATAACAAATTCGGCCACGGACAACTATAAAGCTACCCTCAATTTTTTAAATCAATCATAATATTATCAACAGGTAAAAAATTGAAATAGAGTATCGAACCAGTATGTCCAATCGACTTAGTCAACCAATATGAGCTCACATACATAGAAGAGTATGTTTGTTTCGGGACCAAACAAGCAATTCGCTGCAACGGACAGGCCAGAAGCATCAAAAGTTCTGCGCGGCGCTGGATCCAGCCGTTCAGACTAGCAGCAAACAAAAAACGAGAGCCTCAGATTAGCATTTTGGCACATTAATCTTGGCCACCAGCAACACGGGTAAAAGTCTTACCCGAAGCGCAAAATTTGTTACCGAGGCTCATGCCTTATGCTGTCATCACAGGCAATGCACACGAATCAGATGGAACATTGTAACAAGCAACAAAAACAGTATGGAGGAGCAAACAAAACAAAGCCAAAGTATCTCGGAAGGAGAGAAGAAAGATCCGATTGGAGAAACGGGAGGGAAGAACGGAGGAGATAAGAAACACAAGGAAACTGTATCCCGGTGGTGCGGAAAAAGCAGAGCATTGGAGACAGATCCGGGCTCCAGACAGAATAAGACAGTGAACAAAAAATACAGGCATCATAGAAATAGTGATCCATCCCAAATTACTAACTCCAACACCAGTTGTTTCGTCAAATTCCATTTAGGTTTCTGACACATCACATAAGCACCAGTTGTAAACTGCTCTAGATAACAAACTCTGCTACACCCATAAATTCCTTCTTTTCAAAACCATAGAAAAAGAGTTGCTAGCTGACAGGTTCCTCAATGCTTCTTTGCCTTAGCGTGAGCTTGCAGAGCCACTTCACTGTTGAATGTCCTAAAGAAAAGCAACAAAGACAGTAACAACACGTCACATTTTGATTAAACTATTTCTGAGTGAAGAAAATATTGGCATTAACTTACTTGCTGCACGAGCTACATGAGATCGACCCTGCAGATTTCGGGGACTTTGACTTGTCATTGTTTGCAGGGGTCTTGCTTGCTTGCTTTGCTGGGTGTGGAGTTGCCACATGGGTGCTCTTCTTGCCACCTACTCAACGAAATGTGATGTAAAAATTCATATTACCACACACCCCATTGGAATAGGAACTGTTAGCAGAAGCAACAATGACAAACCTGTCTTCTGGCCTGCTGGTGTGACAATCTTAGCTTTCTTATCAGAAGCAGGTGTTTTCAAAGCATTTTCAGCCACTCTCTTCTTGCCTACCTCTGGCTGCACCACATTATATATCTTCCTGATGAGAAGGCATTGAAATGAAATGAACCCTCTTGCCTAGGTTAAATCCTACAAGTACGTACCTTCTTAGGAGTTTCTTCATCATCCTCATCACTCTCATCTTCACTTGAATCATCCTCGTCACTTGAACCCTAGGTACATACAAATGTCGTCAGTACGGGGCAATTGTCCTTTAATCAACATGTGAACCTAAAGAATTTTATCATCCTTCAACTCACATCATCATCACCCTCCTCATCAGGAGATAAATCATCATCCTCATCAGAATCATCCGTCTCATATTCATCGCTGTCATCATTGTTCATTGTCTTCTCCACAACAGCATTTGCTTTTGAGGCTGTAACGCCTACCTTCACACCTTTCTGCGACTCCTTTGCTTGAACTTTGCCTTGAGAAAGGAGTAGATATTACTCAGACATAATATCTCAACAGGAAGAGAATGATATTGCAACTGAGTACCCATTATTCAACATAGCTAATGAAAGAGAATTACTACCATTTTGCATGAGTACTGCTTTGTGTATCTCCTCCTCCTCCTCTTCATCTGAAACCACATATCATATAGATCAATTATTAAGTCGTTATCTCAGTGCAGAAACAAAAACTAGCTAAAGGTTACTATTCCTTACCTTCCTCTTCTTCCGAATCAAAATCCATTGTGTGCCAGGTCAAGGAAACGTATACTCAAGAAAAAAAAAAGAACAATATAGCAAAACAAACATCATGAGATTATTACATTAATTCAAAACTTTCAAGGATATTCATCTCCACCAGCTGGCTGAAGAACCTTGTAACCAGAGAAGAACACACTAGCAGCTTTTGAGGTGTGTGACAATTCAAACTCCTTCTCAAATACCAGATCGAATTGGACCTGAGGGTACTTCTCAGTGGAGAGGGTTCCAATGGCTAGCTTCTTGCCATCAACTTTGACATACATCATAGCATTATCATTTGATTTCTTTGATTCGCCAATAGCAGCCTGCAGAGACGAAGTAGCACAAAAATAAGGCAAGATGGGAATCAAATGGAGGGTAGCGACTCGTGGAGATACTAGTGAATGAGACGTGCAAACCTGAGAAAGATGCAGCACGTAGTCATCTCCAGGCACACACTTCACAGTCGCTCCAGGCTTGACTTCTAAACCTGGACAAGATTCAACCCTTCAATGAGAAAATCCAATATTCTACCAATGGTCGGCAACTCAAAAGTAACCAGTAAATACACAAACCAAAATATTGTGAAACCCTAAGACGCGCAGACTAGAATCCATTCGAATGTGAAGGGAATGGGGGGTAAGCCAAGACAAAAAAGAGCATGGAACATGTCTTTTTTGTTGAGCACTGGTAGAGAAGACTCGCATAATAATCAAAGGTGAATTTGCATCTGATTATCTTAAACGACGCATTGCAACCACAGAAAAGATAGATAATCCTAACAAACTAGAGGAACGCAATTGAAAAATGTGTACCCTACGGGACGGCGTCACCGTCAGATCGAATGCGCCCGCAAGAGAATACATGAAGAGGGAGGAAGGGACGGTGAGAGAGGTTACCCCAGAACTCCATCAGTGGAGGATAAGAGGCGTCGACGGCGGCTGAGCAGCTGTGGCGGCGACGGGGTGTAGGGCTAGGGTTTAAGCCGCCGAAGGGGAATGGAACGGGTTGGTGAAGTGGACTCGGCTAGGCTTTTAAAAGGCACAGGGCGCGTCTAAATGGGCTGGGTGCAAACAAAATAAGCCTAAGTTCGCGGATCACTGGAGGAGAAAAGAAGCGCAAGGAAGCGGTGTTCCGCGGTGGTGCGGAAAGAGAACGGCAGCGGGCCTTTTTTCCTTTTCTGAGGGGAGAAAACGGCGGCGGGTTCCGCTGGCTGAAGTTAGGGTTCGGGTAAGGGCAGAGAAGAGCGCTGGGCTCCGACGGGCCACATTTCGTGGTGGATCTATTCGCTGAGAAAACCTCGGCCCATGGGCTTGCAAACAAAGCGTAAAATTGCTTTGTTCGATTGATTTTGGTCGCAAAAGAGGTCAGCGTCAACTGACGCCACGTGATCCATCCATCATCCATCCATCGCGTCGTCGCCTCCGCGCCGTGTCACAGCCCCGAGCCACACCGCCGGATTCTCCCCCTGCCACCGCCACAAACTCTGTCCCCACTCAGCGGCACACCGTCCGCCCCTCAGCTCTCCGCCTACCGCATTCCGTCGAAACACCTCCGCCCGCCGGCGGCCCCGGCGCGCGCGGCAGCCATGGCCGCGCTCCTCCTCTCCCCAACCCGCCTCAACGCTGCCGCAGTGAGCACTACAGCTTCCAGCTCCGCTCGCCCCGCTCCCCATTTCCTTTCCTTCCACACCGCCTCCCGGCTTCGCAGCTGCGGGGGCCCGCTCCTCGCCTCCGCCACTGGGTCGCCGGCCCCGGCCGTGGCGGAGCAGCCGTTCCGCGCGCTGCCGGCCTCCGAGACCACGGTCCTCGTCACGGGCGCCACAGGCTACATCGGCCGCTACGTCGTCCGGGAGCTCCTCCGCCGGGGCCACCGCGTGGTCGCCGTGGCCCGCCGCCGCAGCGGCATTCGCGGACGCAACTCCCCCGAGGACGTCGTCGCGGACCTGGCCCCGGCGCGCGTCGTCTTCTCCGACGTCACCGACCCGGCCGCGCTGCTCGCGGACCTCTCCCCGCACGGGACCGTGCACGCCGCCGTCTGCTGCCTCGCCAGCCGCGGCGGCGGGGTGCGGGACTCGTGGCGCGTGGACTACGAGGCCACCTTAAACACGCTCCGCGCCGCGCGCGGCCTCGGCGCCGCCCACTTTGTGCTCCTCTCCGCCATCTGCGTCCAGAAGCCGCTCCTCGAGTTCCAGCGCGCCAAGCTCAAGTTCGAGGAGGACCTCGCCGCCGAGGCCGCGCGGGACCCCGCCTTCACCTACAGCGTCGTCCGCCCCACCGCCTTCTTCAAGAGCCTCGGTGGCCAGGTCGAGAGCGTCAAGAGCGGCGGACCGTACGTCATGTTCGGCGACGGTAAGCTCTGCGCCTGCAAGCCCATCAGCGAGGAGGACCTCGCGGCATTCGTTGCCGACTGCATCTTCGACGAAGACAAGGCGAACAAGGTGCTGCCCATTGGCGGGCCGGGGAAGGCGCTCACGCCGTTGGAGCAGGGGGAGATGCTGTTCCGACTGCTCGGGCGCGAGCCCAAGTTTATCAAGGTGCCTATCCAGATTATGGACGGGGTCATCTGGATGCTTGATGGATTGGCCAAGCTGTTCCCGGGGCTGGAGGATGCCGCCGAGTTCGGCAAGATTGGGAGGTACTACGCGTCGGAGAGCATGCTTTTGCTGGACCCCAAGACCGGGGAGTACAGCGATGAGTTGACGCCGAGCTACGGCAATGACACGCTCGAACAGTTCTTCGAGAAAGTAATACGGGAAGGGATGGCGGGGCAGGAACTCGGCGAGCAGACCATCTTCTAGAGCTGTTCTGAATGCCGCGCCGTTTTTGGGAGCAAAGAAAACTCTCGGCTGAGATTGTAGAAAGGTGAGGTTTTTGACTTTCTGATGATGCAAAGTTGCAAATACAACTTGTAATTTGGTCGTACCATTGCATTCTCTGTTTCATTCAAAAGTGGGGAAATTCTACTATCTGAAATCTGTATAGATCAAATTTCTTCATACAAGTTATTAATCCACTATAGATCATTAGAACTGTAGATAGACACTGGGATCGTTTTTGCCACTAATAATTGTTGTATATGGACCCTGGAAACCTTCACCATGACCAAACTCAGCCATTCTTTACTTCTACAGTATTGGTAACACTGTCCTTCACCGTGTTAACAATGATGTAGAAGTATCTTTTGCAGTGGTACAAATTGCATCAAAACCATGCCATCAAAATCATGGAGTTCATGTGTTAAAACTATATACAAGGGTAGGATATATTAACTCTTCTGAACAGAGTGCTGCCACAGGGCAGCAACATAGATTATTACAACTGTATATTAGCTATCAACTATACTTCTATGAAACTGAAGGGAAACAGAATCCTGGTGAACCTTTTTGTATTATTACATTTGGGATTGCTCCAAATCAGTGTTTTTCTTCGTGTCCAAGTGCATCATATATTTCTAGGACTTAAATCTGTTTTGCTTTTGCAAAGCGTCCCTTGATCCTCAGCCTACCATCAGCACGAGCTTTACGCGATTCATATCGGACCTGCTTATCAAACCTGCAAGGATTCCATTGTAAAAGTTACAATGTATCAAGACTTGCAAATTATTACCATGAAAACTTAGGAAAATAAATCATCACGCCATGTATTACCTTCTTGTCTTCCTCTTCTCTTTATAGCGTGAAATGACCGAGCCTCGATCTGGGCAGGGAACAAAATCAAAACCACCCCTTTTGGGGACAGTTTGCACGGGCACTCCAGCGCCAGGATTAGCCTGCTGGTTATCTTCCATGCTGCTGCCATTGCTCATGCTGGGGCAAATTTCAGACATCTGAACAAATGATGACAGGCATGCTTCAGCTGAGTTGAGTGGAGTTTGCTCATATGAGAGCTCGACCTTACATGCAGCGTTTAGATCTTGGTAGTCGCTGTTGTTCCAGGTGCCATTCTGACAACCAGAAAACACAAGATGTTAAAAGAGAGAGATGTAGTAATGTTGTTCCAAATTTTTTATCTGTTACATAGCATAATAAGGTCCTTTTTGGACCGACTTTAGCTTATCCAGAAAACAGCTTTAGGTTTGGATTATAAGGTAAAACAGCTTATCTGGCCTTATTTTGGATTATTCGGACCTACCCTGCTTTTTAAGTAAAACCAAGTTAGACAGCAGCATGAAGCAGTACCACATTCCTTATTGAGGAGTGGCAGCACCAATCAAGTATAAAACGATTTTTCTGCTGGTATATTCTTATCCTGGTCACCAGAGTCTAATATGAGAGATTTCTTAAGTAATATAAATAATAAAGTGTGCTCTCTCAGTCCAAAAGATTTTATGTTCAGTGTCGACACTTCATGCTTCAGAATATATCCCTCATTAAGACAGTGACTTAACTGAAAAGCGACTCTTAAGAAGCATATGAATATGATGCATGATATTTTTGGTTTGTGTTGTTCAAAAGAAAATGCTTCAGGCGCTATCTGTGAATGGTCGAAGTAAAACAGTTTCAGATTAAAGCTGCTGCTCACTAAAAACTTTTGATTGATGTGCAATTGAAGTAAAATTCCTGAGTAGATCCCCAATTTGTAACTCAATAGAGATTTGGATTCGTGGATCAAACCTCGAAAACAGGGGGCGGCATGGTCACAGCAGCCTCATGGGTGTTCTCTGTTCCAAAATTGTACTGAGGGGGTGGTTCCCATGAAGGGAACTGATCATCGGCTCGCTCTGGTTCATCGTGACCAGCAGGTGCCTGCACCCCGCCATCCGCCTCCGCGAGCTCGCCGAGCTGCCGGAGGATCTCTTCGTTCATCTTTGCATCTGGCGAGATGCTCCGGTTCTTGTACATCAGACGAGCAACCACGAGATTAGATCAGAGAGGCGAAGGGATTAACCATACAACCTGGGAGAGGAAGAGGACGGTCATCGCTACTACTACCTTGGGAGAGGACGGCTGGATGAGAGGCTGGAAGCCATGGCACGGCGTGGTGGGCACGATGAGGTCCTCCAGGCTCAGCACCTGCGGCTCCTCCCAGATGTTCCACCACCCGTCGCCATCGGCGCCGACCGGCTTGTCGAAGAGGGGCACCCCGAGCAGCGCGGCGAGCTCGCTCGCGGGCGGGCAGCCGGTGTAGGGCTGCACCGCGCAGCGGTCGTGGAGGAGCGCCTCCGCGCCGCCGTCCCGTCGGTTCCTCCCGAAGTCGCAGTCGGAGCAGAGGAACAGGCCCCCCCGGGAGGCTCGGCGGAAGACGGCCCCCGCGGAGCGGCAGTCGGCGCAGAGCGGCGCGCGGGCGTGGCGGGAGCAGACCCCGTTGGCGCCGTGCACGAGGCGGTCGCACGGCAGGCAGAGCCTCGCGGCGTCGGCGCGGCAGTAGACCGCCGCCGCCGCGGGGCCGCCGCAGTAGTCGCAGGGCTCCGCCGCCGTTCCGGCCTCGGCGTCGCACGGCGCGGCCTTCTCCTCCCCGGGGGGCTCCGAGCCTACCAGTACCAGCTGCTGCCGGTCACGCTGCTCGGCCTGATGATCCATTGGGGCTGGCTGGGTCTGGGTGTCGGTCGGGAGCTGGAGAGGCAAGGACGAAGCTTCGCTGGCGAGACTGAGCAAGTACAGAGTAGTACAGAGGATGAGCAGGACGCTAAGCGCAGCGCGGAGACGGGCTCTGCTTCGCTTCTGCAGTTCTGCTGCTCCGCTTGCTTGGGCGATAAGATGAGAAGCCGAGCGTGAGAGGTGTAACTGCGGAAAGGGATGGTTTGGAAGGACTGCGAGGGCGAGGGAAGACCGAATCGACCTCCGTGTGCCCTGCTCGGCGGACGCCCGCGAAGCTCGCAGGACAGGTGTCCCGTGATCTCGTCAGATCCCCCCTTCTCATAGCACCGTCGAAGGCGTGCGTACGTGACCGTGCGCTCGCAACCCGTGAGAAAAAGCAGGCGTCTTTTTTCTTTTCTTTTCTTTTTTTCCCTGCACACGCCGCAGCAAAGATCGACTCCTTTTCTCGAGTCGCTTGATGGCGCAAAGGCAGCAAGGAGGACTAGCGGGGCCCGTCCGTTCCGCAGCGAGTGGTCGCTGTCGGAGAAGAGGGCAAAGGGAGCTGGGTGGGAGAGCAGCAGCTTCGCCATGGTTCTCCGAGCTGTGATGGCGACGGGGGGACGCACCCGTCTGGCGGGAAGATCAGAGTGAGAGATGCTGCCGTTAAGCTGGAATGGGAACGGGGGAAGCACGCAGCGCCATGACGTTCCCCGGGAACGAGATGCGTCAGCAGTGATGCATGCCTGAGTTGTTTGTACTTTTCCTACATTCTACTACGGGTGAAATTCGATACTAGTACTTCCTCCTGGAGTATAGCAGTTTAATTGTAGGTTTAGAGCTGGGCATAGAAATTAAGGTGAAGTGAAAAAGATATGGTACAGAGAAAATTAAAAAATAGAGATATAGAAGTATTAGAAAAAAGAAAATATATTAGAAAATGATAATTACAAGTAATTTAGGACATATGTTAAAAAGCTAGAAAGAAAAGTAAATTAGAATGTAGGAAGTAGGAAACTTTCCGGATGATTGAAAACGAGTCCGCATGAGTATCGACCTGTTTCGGCTTTGATTGATTCTACAATTCCAGTTTTTAGTATAATCCAAGATATAGAATATCTTAATTCAATACAGCCCAATTAAGATGGCAATATTATTTTGGTCCGATCCTTCAATACGGTCCAACAAGTTACCCCATAAGAGCATCTCCAATTAATTTTTAAAATTTTATTCCCAAAAGACTGGTTTAATAAGTTTGTAAAAAAATATTATGAGTAAAAAACTTATGTACTCCAACAATTCCCAATATCAGTCCTCAAATCTATTTAAAATATTTGTCACGTATGCAATTTTCTTCGGTCCAGCTCATATATGAATTTGTTTTGATCTTTGAAAGCTCTAATTTAGTCTCTAAATATAAGAAGTGAGAAGTGTTATTTAGGAACTTGCTATGTTTAGAAAACTTTATATAGAAAACGGTTGGAGAGTTATTTTTTAATTATTTTCTAAATTTTAGTTTAGGGATTTAATTTAGAAAGTAATTGGAGTTGTTCTGGGTCCCATGCAGTTCAGGTCTCGGCATATGCTGATGGATTGACGGTAGCTTCGTGGGGAGCGTCAGCTGTAGTAATGTAATGGATGGAACTACAGATGCTGAAATGGCTGAGGTTCTAGCATCATAGACAAGCTCTTCTCTTCATGATGCTACTATAAACTATAATAAAGAATGTTAAGCAAGATTCAATGTACATTTTAGACTGTAGAGTTCGATTACGAGAACCACAAGTCTGATCATGGACATATGGATTAGCGGGAAGCTCCTTGTATGGATAGTGTATGGATGTTTGGGTCGTCCACTCTCCGCATTTTGGTTCCTCTGTTTCGCCCGTATAGAGTCTAACAAACGTCCCTCCGATTTTGGTTCTGCCAGACAAAATCTCCAAAAAGAAACGCCAACGTAAAGCAGTCTTTGTACCACGTGAGGTCTCGTTTGTTTGCATCATATGGATTGAGAAAGATTGAAATGGTTTTAAAGAAAAAAATTAATTAATTTTTTTTCAATTTACTTCAGTATTCTTTAATCTATATGGATTCAGGTGTAACCAAATAAGATCTGAGCGTCATGTGTGGAGGCAGAGATTAGCACAGCCACCTTGCCACCCCTAAGCGCGCTCACGCCTCACTGTTCACCCATGCCCAACTGCCCAAGGCTGCTGCACCACCCTTCACACGCCTGCCTCGCTGCCCGCCCGAGGCCGCCGCCCTGTGCCGCGAACAGCCATGGCGGTGAGCTCCACACCAACACGAGCCGCCATGGCACGCGAGGACAACCACGCCAGCCTCCACGCGCCGCCATGGCTGGCAGTAAGTTCCGTGTCAACGAGTAGCCAACAGCCATGGTAGCAAGCTCCGCGCCACCATTGTGTTCGGCAGTTGCACAAATTAAAGTACTAACATTTGCATCGAAGGGGAGTAGCAAAGCAGGCTCTGTTGTTATTGGTGAGTTCAATTGCCAATCAAAGGATCCTATATGATTTTAGAACGTATGGAATTGCTATAGCAGTGAAGGATTTTGATTTTGGTTTACTCATGGATTTGTTCTGCTCCTTGAGCAATCTAGAACAACAATCCAGGCGATCTACGTCTGCTTGCTCGTCCAAATGGGACACCCATTAACAAAAACTATGAATGACTCGATAACTTCATAAAGTCATGTAATTTCTTTACACCATCAATTTCATAACACAATTCATCGGTGCACATGTAAGATCATTACACGTTATGTTAAGTTTTGCCTTGTGAAAAGTATTTAACACCCATAGCACGTACGAGAAAATGCTACTAATCAATAAAGAACATTTCATATTATTAAAAAAACATTTATTTTCTTTTGTTTTGTGACAGATATCAGATATTTCTTTTAATCACTTTACCAAAAGGCCTAACAAGTGATAATAATGAAAGAGAATTAATGCTTGATGATGCATCTAATGCAATATATTGTGATCTAACGTGAATAACAAAGAATGATTCGAAGTCTTGGACACCTATTAGTTGCTGAAGAAAATCATATAAAGTCTAACCTGACCGTGACAGTAACATACACAGGCATACACACATGCACTACACGGTCAATTAAATATTTCAATTGTAAATAAAGATTGCTAGTTGTGGCAACAACGCAAAGAGGTGTGGTTAAAAGAACTGCAAAACATTTTGCACAATTGTTTTATATCCAATTCATGTTTTCCCTTGTTTTTTAGCTTGACAACTTTTGCCTATGTATTTTTCACTAAAAGGGAACTGCACATTTGCCGCTGTTAGAGGACAAACATGCCCGTAGCAAACCCGTTTCTTTAAATTGGGGCAAACATGTAAAGTTGAAAATGAAAAATATGATAGAAACATGCAATTGGAGATCAAAATTGGGGGCAACTAGCAAATGACCCTTTTGCGGTATTATGATGAAGGACCTCAACCAAACTGATTGATGCAAATTATACATTAACTAGTAAGATGCTCATGCGTTGCTACGGTATGTTATTATACCTTTTTTAGTCTAAAAAAGCACATCTCAAAGAAATTATAACGGTTTCAATATAATATATAGCAGTACATTTTTATATCTATGAAGTGTTTCTCTCATTGACTTGATTAATCTAATCCCATATATCTGCAGGTCAGCCTTTAGACACCCACAAAACTAATGAATTCCTAAACACAATAAAAGGAGTTATATATATGACCAATGGTTTTATTCAAACCTGGACAACTCCACAAGTCTGTAATGTTGCTAACCGTTCTAAAAATGATATTACCCTTGACTCGGGGAAAAAAAGTACATTACGCTCCATTCAAGATTAGTACTTTTTGGCTCCTTTAAAAAACTTAGTATATTATGCTTAGTTCCAGGCCTTTTCAAACTTAAACTAGCTCTTATTTTTATTAGGTGATAATTAATTAACTTTTTTTTTATTTTATCTCATCGGATCGGATCTTTCTCACAATTAGTTCATATTCTTGACCCGTTATCGTGCTCCACACCCCTTTCTCCTAACAAGACGTCAATGCTCAATGCAAGTTAAAATTAATTGAAACTAGGCTTTCTTAGCACCAACGCGTCACTGGAACGTGACATTCCTCGCCACGCCGTAATGTACAGCGAGCGTCCACTCAAATGCTCTTGTAACTCTTAATCACCCGCCATTGTCGACGTCATATCTTCTGATGTTGTGTTCTTAGCTATTTCTTTGTGTATTTGTGTGTGAAATAAAATAGAGAAGATGGACCATGAAAGCACGACAACCAGAAAACGATGATTGTCTCAACATCAACGATGCTTAATAGATCACCTAAAAAAGAAGAAACAAAATTAAACCTCAAAGAACATTGTTTAGATCAGGCTCAATCTAATTAAATTACAAAATTTAACTAAATGTAGCAGTTAGATTACGAGACATATTTTAAAAGAATTTATTAAGGTACAAATTGTGAAATCCGAATTATAAATTGAAAGCTGAAGTATTTTATCTCTGAATAAATTTTATTAGATTGTGGTTGAGATCATTCTTACTTATTATCATTATTGTTCATTACATGTACTTGAATCTAGACAAATAAACAATAGTCAAATTTTTTGACCTTCAAGATTTTAAAATTTCAGTTCCATGCATTATTGGGCTGGATTGGGCCGCTAAAGGCGAGGCGCCGCACTGCTGATGGAATCCACGAGCGCACTGTCCCGTCCCCTATAGAAACACGAGTGCACTGCCCTCCGCAGAACCCTAAACCCTAAAATCACACACAAGCCGCCGCCGCCTGGCCAGCAAGCACACGACCAGGCAGCAGCAGCGGCGAGACTCGCAGTAGCGGCAACCCGTCGCCACGTTTAGGCGTGGCGGCTGCCCTACCTCACCATATTGGTCGGTCCGCCTCTGGTCACAGCTGATTCTGGAACGAGATGTTGGTGTTGTTTGAGACCCCCGCGGGGTTTGCCCTCTTCAAGGTGCTCGACGAGGGGAAGCTCGATACAGTCGAGGTGAGTGCCCTGTTGCTTCTTTTTTAAGGGTTTGTTCGAGTTTGGTCTGTCTCCTGCTTGCTCATTTTGATTAATTTTGTTATTTGTGTTTTTGTAGGATCTATGGAAGTGCTTCCAATCGTCGGAATCGGCGAGGAGGGTTAGTATTTTAATTCAGTTTAGCGTAAAAGCTCTGGTTTTTCCTAACTACAGCCGAGGAACCAGAACACTCTGACCCATGTTATTTACCTTAATGCTTGTTTCTTAAATACAAACGTAGTTTTGTTCAGGTGCTGCTGCCAATGTTTATGTAACTCATTTATCCCTAGTGAAACTTTTCAACTGAACTTAGTCGAGGAGGTCTCATATGATTTATTAATTTTAGACAAATTAAATTTGTTTTCCTATATGACTAAGTCATGTGATGAACTTGTTTAGGTGGTTGAGCTGAAGGCTTTCAACAAGTTTGAGAACACATCTGATGCCCTCTCAGCTGCGACTCTGATTATCGATAGCAAGCCTAGCAAGGGTCTTCGCAAGTTCTTACAGAAGCACTGCGAGGGTGAAACATTAGCTGTTGCTGATTCCAAACTTGGAAATGCTATAAAGGAGAAGCTGGTCAGTTTTATTTACCAGTTGTTTTTCCTGATAGGATGATCAACAATGCTTACACTTTTGATGTGCCGTGCAGAAAATTGACTGCATTCACAACAGTGCTGTGATGGAGCTGATGAGGGGGCTGAGAAGTCAGCTCACAGAGCTTATATCTGGGTTGGGTGCACAAGACCTTGGCCCAATGAGCCTGGGACTATCCCATAGCTTGTCTAGATATAAACTCAAGTTCAGTCCTGAAAAGGTGAGTCTGATATTGGTGCCACTGGTCATGTTATTTACTGTGTTTTGTACTCTGTTTCTTCCTTCATTATATTGTTAGTGTCCTTGAATTATTATATTTAAGCATTCTCTTTAATCTTAATGCATATCATTTCATTGACCTTTTATGTTGCTTTATATATTATGTCTACGATATGCATAATATCTTGTGAGTTGATTCTTTTAAGGTACCTTAGCTTTTACATGCAAAGAACCCTAAATTTACTTGTACAAGGACAAGAAAATAAACAGTATTGTTTTGGTTCAACAGGTCGATACTATGATTATTCAGGCCATTGGCTTATTGGATGATCTTGACAAGGAGCTTAACACTTATGCCATGAGGGTTCGCGAATGGTATGGCTGGCACTTTCCAGAACTCACTAAAATAGTGACTGACAATATACAGTATGCAACAGTTGTGAAGATGATGGGTAACAGAACAAATGCAGTCAACCTTGATTTCTCTGAGGTAAATTATTGACATTTCAATTTCAGCTCCATGGTATGAAGGAAACTATATAGTTAGAATCTTCTGTTTACAGGTATTGAAAGATGATGAGGTAGAAGCACAACTGAAAGAGGCTGCTGTAATATCCATGGGAACAGAAGTTAGTGACATTGATTTATTAAATATCAGGGAGCTATGTGATCAAGTGTTGGCTCTTTCAGAGTACAGAGGCCAGTTGAGTGACTATTTAAAAAGTAGGATGAACACTATTGCGCCAAACCTTACAGCACTTGTGGGTGAATTAGTTGGTGCTCGCCTTATTGCACATGGTGGCAGTCTGCTAAATTTGTCCAAGCAGCCTGGCAGCACTATTCAGATACTTGGTGCAGAAAAGGTGTGTTTTTTACTTTGCAATCGATTTATGAAATGTTTTTCTTGTGTGTATTACTTCATATGTGTCAGCATGTTGTAGATGTTTGATGTCTAAATCACGATCATTGATGGTTTTATTACTTAAGTTGGGTTTTATGTTGTCTGCTGAATTCTATTTCTCTCCAGGCTTTGTTCAGAGCTCTAAAGACAAAGCATTCTACTCCAAAATATGGTCTCATTTACCATGCATCCTTAATTGGTAAGGCATCACAAAAGAACAAAGGAAAGATCTCTCGTTCTCTTGCTGCAAAAACTGCGCTTGCCATCCGGTATGATGCCCTTGGTGATGGTGAGGACAACTCCATTGGCCTTGAGAGTCGGCTGAAGGTAATCTGCACCACTGATATGTTTTTACTCTTCATGACATACATTATTAATTGTCTTGTAACATGTAACATTTGAACAGATTGAGACCCGTCTTCAAGTTCTCGAGGGTAGGGACCTTGAGAAATCTGCAGGTTCTACGAAGGGGAAGCCCAAGATAGAAATGTATGAAAAGGACAGGAAGAAGGGTGCTGGGGCTTTGACAACTCCTGCTAAGGTAAGCTCAACACTTCAAGAGGACAAAAATGTTTGTTAGACTTGTTGACTCTTCTAGTCAATGATTGAGCTTGTGTTTTGAAGTATCCTTACGGCCCTTCCCTTCGTTTTTGCTGCTCTCAAAATGCTTACTTATGTAACTCACTTTTAACTCTTTTTGTAGACATACAATCCTGCAGCTGATCTGTTACTTACTGAGGAAACACCGAAGAAGTCAGAATTGGTTTCGAAGAAGAGAAAACATCAGGAGGTGGACACTAAGCCTGCAGAGGAAGCAGTTCAAGAGGATGGTGAGCAGGAAGATGGGAAGAAAAAGAAAAAGAAGTCGAAAGAAACGGAGGAGGCTCCTGTCGTCAATGCTGATGGTGACAAGAAAAAGAAAAAGAAGTCCAAGGTGAGCGAGGGGCCTGCTGTGGATGCTGCAGAAGGTGAAAAGAAGAAGAAAAAGAAGAAATCTGATGTGGGAAGTGAGGATGTTGCCATGCAAACTGAAGAATCCGGTAAAAAGGACAAAAAGAAGAAGAAGAAGCATTCTGATGAATGAAACACTTGCTAGAGAAGGGGACGTCAATGTACCACCAGAGTTTTGGATTGCGACCCCTTGTTCTGTAAAATCTATATCACTGGCTACGCTATGTGTGTCTAGCCTTAGGATAGTTATCCATGTTGAGCTTAGTTTTTGGACCCGTCTTATGTTCAAGTGTTCGGATGATGCTGAAGTTTTAAATTTTGATGTTCCAGTATTGCACTAGAATAGTGTGATTGTTCATCTTTCCGGACCTGAGACTGGTACCCTTGCAATTTATATTGTGCCATGATGTCAAGCACACCTCCCTCCCTTGAGATGGAAATTGTTTGCACACCTCCCTCCCTTGAGATGGAAATTGTTGGTAGGATGCTGGAAAGGACAGCAATTTTACATGAGGAATTTGAAGTATTCTGTCTATCGCAGTGCTATTGCTGTATGTTTCTGTTGCCGAAAACAAACCTCTGACCGTCAGGGACCCGATGCTGCATGTGGCATTTTGCATTCCTCTGAAATTGCTGCATCGTCTAATAAGCGATTATGGTTCCAAACTAACCGTGCCACCATCCTCTCGCCCGACTCGTCCAGAGCCTTTTTGGATGACGCAGCAGTTGGTCCAAGCTGTTTCTCTCCTCATGTAGAAACCAGCACATGGTCAAAAGCAATGACCCGCCTCAGCTGCACTGAACAAGCTGTCTCAAAGAAAATGACAGCCGTCGGATTTGGATGCCGATCATTGGGACCTATGTTTCGGAATAAAAAAAGGACCTTTGAATTTTTTTTCCTTCTGGTTTCTAGAAACCAGAAATTGTACTAAGGAATTGAAAGGAACTGGGTATCCAAACAGTTTTGCCATAGTCTTGTAGTGCCATATCTTGTCCATTCAAATAAGTTCCACAATTTCTTGCTCTTTAAACCTCAACCTCACTGCCCTCCGAAATCAATGTTAGTACATTTTTGCTTTAACCCCATACTTTAAGAAATTGCTGGTTCTCAAAATCTGTAGGTAGAGGTAGAATTGACCTTTCCATCACTAATAATTAAATGAGTACAACAAAGTGAAACATATCGCTTTCATTCTTAAAATGTTATCACTCTTAACTTCTAATATTAATTATTATTATTAATATTATTTTACAATTATTATAAATACATAAAATAATATATCATGTATTTTAATTAACAAATTATAGCTTCGTTGACCTCTAAATCCAAATCCTCACTTCCATCTCATGCCGTCACTAATACCGTGGTACAAATTCTCGCTCTCACCTCTAAACAATTAACTTTTTTTCCTTCTTATTTCTAACATAAACTTTGACTACTAATCATATTTAAAAATTACTTCAAATGTATAAAGATATAAGTTGTGGTTTAAACAATTTTAGTGATAAAGTAAATTACATATACTTTTTAAATAATACAATTAGTTAAAGTTTATATTAAAAATCAACACCAACAACAATTTAAATGCATAAGTTACATACTTAGAGTTGCTTTTTTACACATACTAGTTACTTTGGGATCGACATCACAAGCCAAAGTCAACCAAAGATCCCTGCTGAGAAACAAAAAGAAGCAATAAAGGCAATTTCTAATCAAGAAAAATACATCTAAGATCCACTTTATATAAATAAAAAGGTAAAACCTTCCATTCCAGGTAGGCTAAAAGTTTGCCCATGTTTTAACTGTACCCATCCCTTTCTCCTGCTCTCTTCATCGCCCCTCACATGAGCACACCCACATCGTGACATAATCCCGGACACCAAGACAAACAAGAGAGGGACGCATCAGCATCGGAGTCAAACCCTCCACAGCACACCACAGAGCAGCGCAGCCAGCTCGGTCCCCTCCTCATCTGTCGCGCTCTCCACTTCAGTCCCCTCTCTCCATGCGCCACCGCCGCCGGTGACCAACCCCTATGGGCTGCGTCCAGGGCCGCCCCTCCGCGTCCAGCCCCGACCACCCGCTGCCCCCGCCCGAGCCAGCGGCGGCTGCTGCTGCTGTCCAGGAGTCCGCTGGTAAGCCAGAGAAACAAGCGGCCGGCGCGGAAAAGTCCGCGGCCGCTGCGGAGAAGCCGGCCCGGAAAGAGAGGCGCTCCCGCTCCTCGCGCCCCGCCCTCGGCCCCGGCAGCGGCAGCTTCGCTAACCGGGCGCGAGGGGAACAGGTCGCCGCCGGCTGGCCCGCCTGGCTCTCCGCCGTGGCTGGCGAGGCCATCGACGGCTGGACCCCGCGCCGCGCCGACTCCTTCGAGAAGATCGACAAGGTACGCACGCGCGTGCTCTCATTCCAAGTCCGCTTCACGACGTTCGGTGGCTGCCATTGGTGCGAAGGAAAGGAACTCAGCAAAGCTCGCATCTTTGTTGGTTGCGCAGATCGGGCAGGGCACGTACAGCAACGTGTACAAGGCGCGGGACACGGTGAGCGGCAAGATCGTGGCGCTCAAGAAGGTGCGCTTCGACAACCTCGAGCCCGAGAGCGTCCGCTTCATGGCTCGCGAGATCCTCATCCTCCGCCGCCTCGACCACCCCAACATCGTCAAGCTCGACGGCCTCGTCACGTCACGCATGTCCTGCAGCCTCTACCTCGTCTTCGAGTACATGGAGCACGACCTGGCGGGGCTCGCCGCCAGCCCGGACATCAAGTTCACCGAGCCACAGGTGCGCAAGATTCCCCACCGTTGGTGCATTGCAATTGCAGCCTCTGGTGTCACCGGCTTCACGCATTCACAGCGTATGTTGAAATGCAGGTCAAGTGCTATATGCATCAGTTGCTGTCGGGACTCGAGCACTGCCACGACCGTGGGGTGCTGCACCGGGACATCAAGGGGTCAAACCTGCTTTTGGACAACAATGGCGTGCTGAAGATCGCGGATTTCGGTCTTGCGTCGGTCTTTGATCCGGACCGTAAGCAGGCGATGACGAGCCGAGTTGTGACGCTGTGGTACCGGCCACCAGAGCTCCTTCTGGGTGCGACGGATTATGGGGTGGGCGTGGACCTGTGGAGCGCAGGGTGTATCCTGGCCGAGTTGCTGGCTGGGAGGCCTATCATGCCAGGACGAACTGAGGTTAGCAACAAGATGCTTATGTGTTCGACATATACATCTATCAATTTAGTTTGGTGAATTTCAGTGGAACTTGCCCGGTTGGAAGTTTTTCAGCTAAACTAATTAAGTATTTTGTGTAGTGCTATAGTTACAGATTTCTATTTTTGCTCCCAAATTCTGGTGCCCTCTGGATTAGTTCTTTCCTAGTGACCGTTTCTGATTCCTGACCTTGGTTCATTCCCCGGAGGACATGAAAACTGAAAACATTCTTGCTCGTCTTAGAACTATTCCCTAGAAATCTAGAGTTATTCTGCGTGTATTGGTTACAAATAAATGTTTTTTTGTTTGCTGATTCTTCCATTACTTGAAGAGCGGGGATCAGACCACATCCATATGTTCTGTTCTAACCGAATCATGCCATCATAGCATTGTTTGGCCCGCAATCTCTCAGCCAGAGCATTGATCTGTCCTGGAAGTCTAAGTTTATTGCCCCATGTCCGAACAATTGATTTTTGATGCTTTCTACTGCCTCTGGTTTTTTATTGATGACGCTCTAGTGCGAACGGAGGTAGTAGTACTACTTACAGTATTACAGTACTTGTACTATCTCGTTGCTCCTCAGGGTTCCTGTGTTTTTCTTTGTTCAGTCTTCTGCAGCTGTGTCAATTATGACCTGTTGCACTGTTTGTACACTTAATGTTGTTCAGACTTCAGACCAACGAACCCAATAAACAGCAACTGCATTTACCTTCCATATGTTACTGATGTACCCATATCTGCACTTTTTAGGTGGAACAGCTGCATAAAATTTTTAAGTTGTGCGGCTCCCCAACAGAAGAGTATTGGAAGAAGTCAAAGCTACCTCATGCAACTATATTTAAGCCTCAGCAGCCATACAAGCGGCGAATAAGAGAGACATTTAAAGATTTTCCACAATCTGCTTTGCAGTTGATCGAGACACTACTGGCAATTGATCCAGCTGATCGTTTAACAGCAACTTGTGCATTAAAAAGCGATGTAAGTTAGCTACCGTTTCTCACTATCCGGTCCCTTTTCATGGCATTAAACAGTCTTCATTTCTTTGCTTCTGTTAAAATAATTCATTAATACCTCTAATGAATTATAAAAATAAACGTTTAATCTGTTAGGTGTCAGTTGTTTAATGCTCCATGTAGGTAATAAATCCGATATATGGTGTTTTGACTACTCCCTCCGTCCCATAATAGTTGGAAGGGAATTGCCTGCAGTAGCCCATGCATTGGCAGTCACTGACATGTGGGACCGACCCCACATGTCAATGACTGCTAATGCATGTGTAGTACTGCAGCGGATCCGCACGCATATTAGTTGACGTTTTTGGGAGTGTGCACGGAAATTAAGTAAAGTTGGTAGAGGTAGGTGCATAGAAAACGAGGATGAGAGAGATCGAGATATAGATCTATTCAGAATGAGAAAAGGTGCATCGAGAAGCTGAGAGTGTCAAGTATTTTGAGAAAATTTGAGATGGCTAAAGTCAATTATTTTGGATGTCAGGTTCAATGCATGAACTTAATCAAGAGTTATAGCCACTTCAATTATGCAGGCTCAGTATACCATGTCCGAATCCAACACATTTTTCTTTGTATGATAGAAGTTAAATGCAGCTACATAACAGTATAAAGCCATCCTAATCCAACAGGATTCTAGGTTAGCAGAGCCAGTGGATATTTTGATCGATAGCACTCTATATGATATGCAATACAGATTTTCACCTTGATGGGAGTTTTTTTTTTCTATAGCATAAATTATTGGATGAAATAATAACGACTTCTACTTATTCTGTGCATGCAGTTCTTTACAACAGAACCTTTTGCATGCGAACCATCAAGTCTCCCCAAATATCCTCCAAGCAAAGAAATAGATGCAAAAAGAAGAGATGAAGAAGCCAGACGGTATGTCACCTTGACACTTGTTTATTTATGATGATTATGCCATCATAAACTTATATGCATTGACATCACAGTCACACTATATCGTCAATCCATAAATGCACACAACAAGCATAGCAATTGCAAGCAATGGGTGGTCCGCCAGTATGATCCTGGCTCACTCCCAAAAAAAACAGGCAGGATCTTAATGAGATAATGGGCTGTAGTCTCTACCTGTTACTATATCATCAGCCAGAATGTTGCCATTTAACCTTTTTTTTTGTGATCTTCAAGGACATTATCTTCAAGTCCCTCGCTAACGTGGAAAAGGACAAACTTGGCTTGGAACTGTTCATTTAATATCCATTTTGCTTTCAATTCCTGAGGATAAAATATTAGCAGGATATCACATGCTTAACAAATACTACCTCCGGATTTTATTGTTGACACTGGGAGAGCTGAGTTTAGCTCTCCCAACGTAAAAAGAAAAGTTTGGATGTAGTATCTTATTTTATAATCTTCAACAAGCTAAAGGATTATCTGCTCATAATGGGAAGGTATTATGACCACTGGCTTTGTCTAGTGGCTGAAAAGAACACATAAGTATTAGGTATGATATTTGGATCTACATCTGGAGAAGTTTCAACTACTCTCATCAGAAAAGGGTGTACCTAGTACCAAAGGCTCCCACACATTGTGGGCTTTGGGGAAGGGCTATTTCTAGATAGCTACTCACAACAAGTTTTATTTTTATTTTTTTATAGATAGCTACTCACAACAAGTTTGTTAATATTATAGAGGAAAATTATACATTATGCTATCTTTTGAGGAAAAAGCCATGTGGCATAGTTCTATACAGCCAAGGCACATTCAGAAGAGAAGTGTTTCTTGTCTGGAAAAGCCAATTTATAGTTACTACTAATTGTGGTCGTACGTTAAATGGCAAAGTTGTGCTAAAGCATCTCAAGTGGTTCCAGGAAACCTGGATTTTTCTTTGCAACTTGTTGAATATGTTTTGTATACCCCATCAATAAGTCAAAAGACAACTAGTATCTTATCTTTCTATTCAATACTGAAATGCGTCCCCATGCCTGCAAATAGCCAAATAGACTAGCTGTACCTCTGTCCCATGTCTCTATTTGTGGTCTCATTTGAAATTAATGCCTGCAGTTTAAGAGCTGCTGGTGGACGAGCTAATGGTGATGGAGCTAAAAAGACAAGGACGCGTGATCGACCTAAGGCAGTTCCAGCTCCCGAGGCAAATGCTGAACTGCAAGTAAATATTGACGTAAGTTTTTCTTTTTCCCTCTCCTTTTTTCTCTTTTCCATCTTCCTTTACTTTGTTTATCTTTTTATTTTGGGTCTTGTTGTAGTAGGAACAAAACATCTTAGAATAGGTTTATTCAGTAATCTGAAGTGCTATAACCACTTGCTCAATCCCCCCCCATAACACTAGATTTGCCAGTATAGCTAACTCGTGCTTGTGTTTCTTTTTTCAGAAACGAAGGTTAATCACTCAAATAGCTGCAAAAAGCAAGAGTGAAAAATTCCCTCCCCCACATCAGGATGGTGCTGCTGGTGTTCCTTTGGATTCTTCAAATCATATGGACCCTCTATATGAGCCCCCAGATCCATCTTCCTTTAGCACTGTGTTTGCTTATGAGAAAGGTGCGGTGCCTACTTGGTCTGGACCACTGGTTGATCCTTCAGCAGTTGTAAACCCAAAGCGGAAGCACAAGTCAGGGCGCTTCTCAAAACAACCCGCCACCGCCCGTGCTCGATAAGTTCATGATGGATGATTATTCATGGGTAAAAGAGTGTTCATCGCAGAGAAACATTCTGTGGTGGCACCTGTACTCAGTCTTCAAACTGAGCGTGCAAGGGCAGACAAATGTTCATGGCGAGTTTTTGTCATGTATGGGTTTCTTTGGAAAAAACCATTGTATAGACTGTGGAGGGGAGTTCAAGTAGTTACTTCTGTACAATAGTTTCTCTTTTCTATTTTTGCAAGCAACTGCATTTGATGCTAGATTCATTTCAGAAGGAGCTTAGGCCTCTAATATTTCAGCACATCACCTTCCATTGTACTACTAACATCATCTTAATTGCTACCTATATAGTCATTTTTCATCTATTAATTGCAAGCTTTTAGCTGTACTTTTTTCAATAGTAGTTCTGTTGTGTAATTTAGCTGTGTGAATTCTGAATTACTTCCTCCATCTTCGTTCTTATCATTATTACAACTTGGCGCAAATCTTAGGGCAGTCTAACATCAGAGACTAAAAAAGAGGAGTAAAACATATTTTATTTCTTGGACCGAATTACAAACATTTGGTGCCATCTTGTTAATGTCCTCTTGCGGCATTGTAATCAATGATGTTAGTCGAAAAAAAGTAATCAATGATGTTATTAGTGTGTTAAAACCTCCGTGGGCCAAAAAAACATCTGTGGGTCCTCGGTCCGTATACATCTTCTGTCAGCGACGAACTCATGTGGGTCGAACCCGAGCCCATTATACATCAAATAGGCTCAAGCATAAGAATTCGGAGTCACTCAGAAAGGAAAAAAGGAAAATAAGAATTCGGAAGTTGAGTCGATTCCACAGACCGGCCCATTTCTCTACCGCTTCACTCTTCTGTTTCTGCCCCAAAAACCTCCAGCTCGAGCGCCGCGCCGGACGAAACCCTCCACGAGCTCCGGCGGCGATGGCTGGCGTCGGCGGTAGCGGAAGCGGCGGCGGGGACGCGGAGATGAGCGGGTGGTCAGGTCTCCTCCACTCCTCCACCAAGCTCCTCGAGCAGGCCGCGCCCACCCCTCACTTCCCTACCCTCCAGGTGTGTGGCACCTTTTTCTTCCGGCACCGCCGCCTCCGCCGATTCGACGCTTTTTTCATCAGTGCCTGAAAAGTTTGGATTCTGCCTTGCGCAGAGGAACCTGGACCAGCTCGAGGCGCTCTCCACCAAGCTAAAGGCCAAGACCATCCGCGCTGAGGCGCCGTCCCAGTCGCTCCCCGCCACCAGGTAGCAGATCTCCGGATTCCACTTTCATTATCCCAGAGAGACAGCGTCTCTGAATCTCTCTGTCCTGGCTTCTGTTTTATGGGTACTTAGGGTTTTTGGCTTTACTTCTGCAGGTTGCTGGCCCGCGAGGGGATAAACGCAGAGCAGCTGGCCAGGAATCTCAAGTCATTCGAACTCAAGGTAATAATTGATCAGCATGCCGACTGGTTTGGTGCTAGGGCATTTAGAGTCGGTATGTAGTCATTTAAAAGGATTGAGCAGTTTGTTTGGCTCAAGCTTAGGCATTAAGAGCTTGTTTTATGAGGGCCTAGGTTTTTAAAGTGCAAAGTAGAATACATACGAACTATTGGCTGATGAAACTGATATCTAGTCTATATCTAGGTAATTTACTAATGAAAATGTAAATCACAAATGTGTATTGTAATGTGGTGTTCATGACAAATGACGATCTAGGTTTGGTGGAAGCAGAATAAAAATAGAAGTTGCATAAGCAGTTAGTATGACGTATGTACCAGTCTAGAGATTTGCTCCTTGTCAGGCGACTGAGATTTTGCATATCTCTCAGTCACATTTTTGGAACAATCAAGATCAACGTGTAGAGCATTTTGTTTCTACTGCTGGGACAATGTTCTGTTGAAGCTAGAACATTTAGTACTTTAGGTGGAACAATTTTCAGATTTTCGGTATTGAAAATGTTCCATTGTTCCAGCCAAAGAACTAAATGTTCTGGCTTTAGTTACAAATTGTTCCAGCTTCACAAACGTAATGTTCCACGCATTGATAATGATTGTTCCGAAAATGTGACTGAGAGATATATAAAATCTCAGTCACCTGAGAAGGAGTCACACCCTTTTGTTTATTGCAAAGGGTCATATAAGTTCTATAATCCCTTATAAATTGGATCATGGGTTTCTCAAACATTTTGATTCCCTATCCGCTTCTTCTATCGCTTTTATGTTGTAGACTTGAGCTTTTGAACATAGCCTGCTGGATAGCTTATGCCTTTAAATCTTAATGGCTAAACTTGATGTTTTGTAGACCAGCTTTGAGGATGTCTTTCCATCTGAGGCAACTACCGTTGAGGAGTACCTGCAGCAGGTGAACACTTGAGTATCCCTCTGACTAGATTGCCACCTGTGTTTTATGTTGAGTATAAACATAGTCTACATTTTCAGCTTCATGAAGTGGCAATAGTCTCATCCGTCCAAGAAGCTCAAAAGGACAACTTAAGGAGTTTTAACAACTATATGATGCAAGTTCTTGAGGTTGGTTCATTTCCTCCTGCTCTATTCCATTTTTTTGTATAATGTCTAGTAGCTACCAAAGGTTTCTTTATATGAGACTTGTATCATCTTTCATATTTGGTCAAGTTTCTTTGATGTCTCAAATTGTGTTTCGAGTGCTTTTATTGCACTTTTCTGACAACAATCTTCGATATTATAGTTGTATGTTATATGTTATGATTTCAAGTAAATGACAGTTCAATTCATCATTCAGGGAACTAGTCTTTGACACCTTTGTTTTTTTCCTGTTGCCTCATGGGCCACTTAATACTTCTGTCTCTTTGGTAGTGAATGTTTTCACTGAGACACTGACTTTTCACTTCTATAACTGTATCTTGTTCTTGCATTTGCTGTAGGACGACTGGCAGAAGGAGAAGAGAGACTTTTTGCAGTCTCTAAGCCGGCTTTCTACATTACCCAAGAGAAACACTATCTCTGGACTGGCTCGCCCTGCTTTGATGCCACCTTCAATTTCAAGCCCTCATGCTTCATCAGGCCTGCCTTCTACAGAAGTCATGCCTATACCGAACAAGACTATTATTGAAAATAAATCTTCAGTTTATGCTGCGGTTGTGAGGGATCTCAATGATGCAAGAGGACGCGGTCTACCTTTTAGCGTAAGTTTTGCTGCTTTGTCAATATTCAACATGTTATTTGGCATTTCTGACTTAAATAGCTAAAATTCCGTAGTTGTATATCCTTTGATGTTTTATCGTCAGGACATAGAAATCTCCTGATTATCTGAATTCAACTAATGCTTACTAATGTCATACTTTGTGTAGCCTGCTACAGCGTTCAGATCTGCTTACGGATCCTTATCTATTGATGCTGTCGGCACAAAATCAGTGACTATGCAGAAAATGTGGCATCTGGTTCAGGTAATTGTATTGACTCTATCGCACTAAAGTTATACTGTTATCCATCCATTTTCAACCATAATGACATGACAAGAGCTAGCAATATTTTGTACTGGTAATTTCCACTATATGTATCTCATTGCCCCTTGTTTGATTAGTTCTTGTTTCCATTTTTTTCCTTATCTAATTCAGGCATTAGTTGGTGAAGGATTGACTCAACGAAATGCTTCAAGAAAAATGTCACTAGTGATAGGTGCAAGACGCCATCTTGAGTGGGGTCATGAAAAGTTCATACTTGAGACAATCAACAGCAATCCAGCTATTGTGAGTATCTTGTTTACTCTGTCTTATAACAACTACTACTTTGATATGTTTTAGTCATGGTAGACAAGATACACTTCTCAAATGCAGTTACTAAGTAAAGTCTTGTGGTCATGAGTTTGGTGGATACCTGTCAGTGCTTTTGTGGCTATTAATCTGTTTGCTGCTCTTACTTGAATGTTAGGACAGCTTCCTTGGCTCAAAAATGAACTGAGGAGCTGTCCAAATGTCAATTATTTAAACTGTAGGGAGTAATGATTTTGGCATCCGTCACCATTGCTGATTATTTTTTGACAAGATACACACCTTTTTGCTACCAAAGACTTTGTTTATAACCCCTAGGCCCTGCCAGGACCCATAGACTCGGTAGCATATGCATAGAGTAACAGATTTCAGACACAGTTCAGTTTGTTACTGCCATTGTTTTAAATGTTTATATCTATGGAAGTTCTTTTCCTATGGCGTGTATTGATAAATTGCCCACACCAACTTTCTTGAGACTAGAATTCTTTGTTGTTATTTTTGTGTATTGATAAATGAAATTCAATCAGCACCTTTGTGGGTGCCATGTTCTTTACTTATCAATTCTGGGTCAATGAACATATCACTTGGTAGCATATGCTCGAAGTATTAGACATAATTTACTCCATTACTACTTGCATGGTGAAGTACTGTGTGAAGGATGACTGCTCAGTTTCAGTTGTTTTGCTTGACCCTGACCTGTGGCTTGAATCCCAGAAACTGACTGGTTATTGGGTAATATTTTGAGAATTATAGATAAAAATTGTTGGTTGTGACGTCAATAATGAATGGGCAAACTAACATTTATTGACCTGTAGCTAAAACTTACAATGGAACACCTTTTTTTTGACCTGTGCATCCTTATGGTCTTCTATCACGTCTCTACTAGTCTACTGCAATTTGTTCTTGATTCTTATAATATAATATGTATCATATGAATATTGTCTATCTTCGTAGTATTTGGACATTTATTTGTGGATTCTATTGAGTGATTGTTCCATTGCATTATGAAATATCAATCATATTTCATTTTTATTTGTTGCTTTAGGCTGCTCTTGGTGGATCTGTTGGTAATCTTCAGAAGATTCGGGCATTTCTTCGGGTTGGTTTTAATTTTAATACTATTCTTAATTTTAATGCTATTCTTCATTATTAGTGTTGCTTTTGTACTAATTTTGATGCCTTAATGCAAGGTTCGTCTACGGGATCAAGGTGTGCTGGATTTTGATGCAACTGATCTGCGCAGGCAGCCTCCAGTTGATACAACCTGGCAGCAGGTTTTCTTTCCGTTTGCTTGCTTGTAGCTTTGATTTTAAAATCACTATTTCCATTTATCAATGTCATGATAAAATTGCGAATAACATCTGGTTAGTTTATGCTGTAACTGCAGTAAAAATGGAATGATAGCAGTCGTCAATCATTTATTTTCAGACATCCTCAATGTTAGTACATATAAGCTTTAGGATGAAAGGTATATTTGACTAAAGGGTCTAAACCTCTGTAACTTCTATTTGTATGGTCCCCTAACTGTATTGAGTACATGACATACTGATCCTGACTATGTTAACCATCTGGCAATTGTGAGGCAGTAGGTAGGGGCAGCTATTCTTGCATTATGAATTTACAACGTCATGGTATGCTCTTTTCTGGAACAGCATAATAAGGAAAATAGGCATGTGCTTATATCAATCAAGTTTCTTTACTCTTCGATAGCAAATACGTCCTGTGCAAAAAAGATAGCAAATACGTGTATTCACTGTTCAATTTCTGTTGAACTTTATTAATTTGAACTATTGGTTTCTTGGTTTTAAGCTGTGACTTATTCCAACCTTTTGCAGATTTATTTCTGCTTGAGAACTGGATACTTTGATGAAGCAAGACAAGTTGCCCAATCATCTCGTGCTGCATACAACTTCGCACCCCTAGTAAGCTTTCTTCTATAATTGTGAGGTATCCCCATTCTGAATAAGGGACTTATCAATAAATGCTTCGTCAGCTTGCAGAATGGATTTCTACTAATGGTGCTGTATCACCAGAGATTGCTCTGGCAGCTTCTGAAGAATGTGATAAAATGCTCAGGCTGGGTGATCGACCAGGTCGTCCTGGTTATGATAGGAAAAAATTGCTGCTTTATGCCATAATCTGTGGTTGTCGCCGGCAAATTGAGAAATTGCTGAAAGACCTGCCAACACTTTTTAATACGATAGAGGACTTTTTGTGGTTCAAATTGTCAGCTCTGCGAGAATACAGCACTGCATCTTCGTCTAGTGTTTTGAATGAAGGCCTGGTGCCTTATACGTTGGATGATCTGCAAAGTTACTTGAACAAATTTGAGCCATCATATTATACGAAGAATGGAAAAGATCCTTTGATCTATCCCTATGTTCTGTTCCTAAGCATCCAATTGCTTCCAGCAATTCTTTATTTGTCTAAAGAGGTTGGAGAGGATGGACACCATGTTGATGCTGTGCATATTTCAATAGCTTTAGCTGATCACGGTGTTCTCCCAGATGGTGTTGGATCTGAGCAGAGAATGGGTGTCATGGATCCTTGTGCAGAGGCTGCCAGCATAATACGGCAATATGGTTCTATGTACTTACGTAACGGGAATATCAATTTAGCCTTGGAGTATTATGCACAGGCTGCTGCTGCGATGGGTGGAGGAGAGGTATCTTGGATTGGTGAAGGGAGTAGTGATCAGCAGCGACAACGGAATTTGATGTTGAAGCAACTCCTGACAGAGATATTACTGAGAGATGGTGGTATTCAGCTTTTGCTTGGTCCAAGTGGAATGGGAGAAGAAGGAGAACTAAACAAATATATGATGGATTGGAGAAGCAGGCAGCAATTCTTGCTTGAAGCTGCCCATCGGTGTCAGGAGGCCGGACTCTATGATAAAGTAAGTCTTTCAAATCCGTGCTCTTTTGTGCTTCTGAGATCATTTTAATTTACATTTTCATTTTGGAAAAAGGATTTTAGAAGGCAGGAACAGTGGTTCATCTTTAACCATGAAATTGATTGAAAGAAGAATCCCAGGGTCTGATAATAATAGCTTTTCAGAAAACATCTACCCATTAACTGAAAGCATCCTGTTTGGACCTATGCAGTAAGATGAGTTAATTAATGATTCTCGAAGCTGACTGAATGCCAAAGCACAACACATGCTAGTATACTAGTCTTCAGTTTCTGTTCTGATAGCAAGTGAATATTTCTGACTTTGCTTGATCATTGCTGCGCGAGAGACATGGACAGTCTACTTTTGATATATAGCCACGTATCTGAGCTAATTTATTCTAAGTTCCTTGCATGTACGCACAGTTATGCTGGTACAATGTTGTCTAGCTATGATGTGTATATTTGCACTTGGATGCGATTGATTTTATGAGATAACCTCCAGTAGATGTATTCTTGCAGTGCATGTCTATGTGTATTGTTCTGTATCAATCTAATGCTGATTTACTTCCACATGAATTCAGTCGGTGGAAATTCACAAAAGGGTAGGAGCTTTTGCAATGGCACTTCAGACAATAAACAAGTGCCTGTCTGATGCAGTTTGTGCGATGGCACACAGTATGTTAGATGGTGAGAGTCGTGCTGCTGCTCTAATTCAATCTGGCAATGAGATCTTGGAGGCGGCCAGATATTCTTCTGAAGCCAGGTTATTTTTCTTTTCTGCTCATGAATAAATTGATGTTTCTTGTAATGTTCGTTTTTTTTAAAGATCTTTTTGAAAATTTGCCTGCAGTGTTCAAGACAAGGATCTCATATCTGAACAACAAACTGTTCTACGACAACTTGAAGCTATTCTCCACATTTATAGGCTGGCTCGAGCTGGACAGACAGTGGATGCATTGAGGGAAATCATCAGGCTCCCATTCCTTCATTTGGACCCTAAGGCTCCAAATTTGACTGTTGATATTTTCAGGAATTTATCACATCATGTTCAAGTTTGTGTGCCAGATCTCCTGAAGGTTGCTCTAAATTGCATTGACAATGTTAGAGATACCGATGGGACTTTGCGTGCTGTCAAATCCAAGGTATTCCATCACTCATGCTATCACCACAACATACAGGCACCCTTTTAACATTGGGAAATGTGGCACTATAGTGTTTGAATAGGTGTGCCGAACATGTCCCTTTATTTTTTGGTCCACTTTGAGGTCCTTATCTTAACTAGGCATGTCTTACCCCTGGTTGCACACAAAACAGTCACCACCCCCTGGGGCAAAATATGTGTTTATTGAAACATATTCTGAACAATGCTTGTTTGCAGCTAGCTTCATCTGCTAAGTGTATACTAACACAACATAATGACACTGCAAAGTGTTCATCTGCTATGGTAGATAACTACATATAGATGATGCTCCACTTGCCAAATAACAAAATAGTTTGTCATGTTATGTGTTTTCTAATACTCCTGGTTTTTTTAGTTGACACATACATATACGAAGAAGATTTTCCTTTTTTGAACTAAGCAACCTGTCCTAACACCATCGATTATAACTACAAAGGGAATAGCATGCAAAAAAGAGTAGGATGCTTGATTGAAACTTGTTTATTTCTGGGAAATGAAAGATAACCATATGTATTACCTGTAATGTAATAACAAGGTTTGGGGTTAATAAGGAATGTCTTCTTAGAGGGTAAACTTGTCCACATAGCAAAAACTCAAGGGTTGACTTGTCCACAGCAAAAACTTGAAGGTTGATTGTCCATAGCAAAAACCAACAACAGTAATTTTCTTAATTTGCAAATCATGAATATCTGAACCTTTTGGTGTTGAAATACTGTCTTTTAAGCAAAATGCAATCATGCAGTACTTGATGCATTCTTCATGTACAGATTGCAAACCTCGTAGCAAGCAACATGAGCCGGAATTGGCCACAGGATTTATATCAGAAGGTGGCGCAGTGCATATGAACTGGTTTGTGTTAGTTGGCCTCAAATGACACTCATCTGTATGAGAATCTTAGAGCCTAATTTGGGGTTGGTTAATTCAAACTACATGCCTGAAGAATTTTTGAAGGATTCTACTTTTGAGTGATGTCATGTATATCGGCCCCCTCTTGTGTTTTGTTTGACACTAATATCGTATGCTGATTATCTAATCCATGTTTGCCCGAATAGCCACCAGATCTAATGGGTGTTTGCTTTCTCTACTTGTACGGCGTATTTTCATTTTTATTTACTTTACTCCATGACCTTGCTGGAAGAAGCACGCTATTAGTGATAGTCTCGTACATTTTTTTTTGGTTACATTTCTCAAAGGGACACAAGCTAGCCAACGAGGTGCACAGATGCACATGCACCGACTTTCTAGTAGCAATTTGCAGACTTGCTCGGGGGCAACCATATCAGCCTATTGGAGGCTTGGAGACAGATCTACGCACTGGACTTTGAGTAAATTTACATTTTTTAGGTCACGCATCGAAACCAAGTTTCCCTCTGTATCAGTAATGGGATAGATTGGAGAATCAGAAGTGCGGTGATTATTAACACACACAAAAAAAGAAAATGTTGTGACTCTAGGTAAGTCAACAGAAACACACCCGAAGTTAGGCAGTGACGTCACAGGACTTTGAATGTCGACGACGACGACACACGGGTAGCTCGGCGGTTTCTGAGACGGGTCTCGCAGTCTTATGGAAGACGCATCAGGGAAATCAATGCGCCCACGCTGGCCTAAGCCAAACCGGGCCCTGACCCTGAAGCAACACCACACACACATGGTACATGTACTACACGACCTTTATTCTTATCTCAGAATACTTTACAGCAGACTAGCACTCCATCCTCTTCAGTCTTCACCTGATGATCAACTTAATTATTCACTTCCTCCTCCTGCACCGAAAGGCGATTGGGCTGCGACTGACTAATCACTCTCCTCCATGAGTTCCTCGAGGAAAATTTGAACCAGGAAAAAAATCGCGTTAGTTGTTTGGTTCAGATTGGATGGACTAACCGTCGCATTAGAAACGATTGACTGGGCAGCTAATGCTGCTGATAAGCACGGGATTCTATTCTAGTACGTTTCTTCTAGGTCAAGCCGCTTGCGTTATCCATCCATGAGGCATCTGCATCTGCGTTGTTCCCCTGTTCTTTCTGTTCTGCAGCTTATGGAAGAAACACGAGCGCTTTTCTCTTCGCCAGCACGCTACTACTACATCTTCAAATGAAACCAACGCAGATGACCTCCAACTTTTTTTCTACTACTACTACAACGTAGCAGTATTTCTTTAGTTCTGGAAAAGAGAAGGGGACCTTTGGTTGTTGCTAAGCTGAAAAAATGGAAGCTGCAGCTCTAGGTTGATTCTAGGGGATCTCTGAATCTAATACTGTACTAACCTCGTTTACTACCAGATCAATCGTTACAAAACTTTTATTGAAGTGATCGGTTGTACTATTCGGTAGGGAAACAGTACAATCAATCACTCTACAGGAGTGCAGCATGGGGTGGCATTAAAGGATCCTTGCCGGGCGGCCAACAAGAAGCCCAGAAAAGAAGTGAGCTCTGTTCTGTTCTGTGCAGGATAAGAAGCTTTCGTTTTACGGCTACAGATTCACTGCCTGCCTCTCTGCCTTGGGGCGGCCGCGACCCAACCAATCCCGCCCGTGTTTCCTGCCACTCTCTCTTGTGAGGCGGCGACCCGCATCCCACTGGTATAAAATACTTTGCTCCCACCACCACGCCACGCCCGCCCTCGGCTGCGCGCCAGCGGATCGAAGCAAGCTGTCCAGATCTCGGCGCGCCGGCGGCCCGGCGCCGACTTCCTACTTCCTCGCGGCACCACGGGCGGCGTCGATGGAGCACGACGCTGAGGCTCGCCGTGGGTTCGGCAGGATGGGCTTCGGGTTCGTTCTCTGGTTCGCCGTATCCTTCTCCTTGTTTGTTTTTCCCTTTCGTTCCCTTCCCTGAGCAAGCTTGTGCGCCGCAGGTGCAAGCACTACCGGAGGAGGTGCCGGATCCGCGCGCCCTGCTGCAACGACGTCTTCCACTGCCGCCATTGCCACAACGAGTCCACGGTTCGCGCCGCTGCTCCTCTGCCTCCTCTGCATCATGGTCTTGCTCTGTTTGTTGTTTTCCCCTCCCGCCTTCTTACTCATCTCATGTGCATGTACCTCTTGTTCCCGGCGATTGGATTGGGCGCAGAATGACGGGCACGAGCTCGATCGGCAGGCCATCGAATCGGTTCGCTATCGCTTCGTACTACTTACGTACTCCGATGCTAGTGCTAATCCTGTTTCACGGGTTGACTTCCTTTTTTCCCTCTCTCTGTGTGTAGGTTATCTGTCTAGTCTGCGACACCGAGCAGCCGGTAAGTTTCGTGTTCCATGACACGTGGGACCGGACCTTCGTTCTCCGAATCCTGATCATCCAGTACCAGTAGTGATTTTCCATTTCCGGTCAGTAGGTCGCGCAGCTGTGCTCTCACTGCGGAGTTTGCATGGGCGAGTACTTCTGCAGGACCTGCAACTTCTTCGACGATGACGTGCGAGAGATTACTAGTACTACTTGTTGATTCTTCTGCTGCTGCTGCTGCTGTGCGTGGTTTGGTTGCTGATGAGGTTCGTTCTTCTGTTGTGGTTGTATGTAGGTTGACAAGGAGCACTACCATTGCATAGATTGCGGCATCTGCAGGTGCGTCTCTCCCTCACACTCTCTCTCCCTAGCTCGCACATGGTCTGGTCTGATACCGTGATTCTCAAAGCTCTACAAATCTCGCTTGCAAACAGTCACTTCCGTTTGAAATGTCGACGATTTTATAAAGCTTCTAGTAATAAGCTGCTTACTGAATTGCAACAGAATTGGAGGGAAGGAGAACTTCTTCCACTGCCACAAGTGCGGTAAGTTATTCCCTGCCTCGTTTCAGAACCGCAACCTGAAGCAGTTAGCACTTGATTAACTCTGTGCTCCATCTGCGTGCGGTTACCACACAGGATCTTGCTACTCGACCACCCTCCGCGAAAAGCACTTCTGCATCGAGAACTCGATGAAGAACAACTGCCCCATCTGCTACGAGGTTTGTGCGTGCGTCCTGCCTGCAAATCCTACCGCGCGCTGCTGTAGCTTTTTTTTTTTCATGCTGTTCGCTGAGCTTGATGAAAATTCCTCCCATACACGTACTGATCCTGTGAAAACCCAACCCAACAAGGCAGTACCTGTTTGACTCGTTGAGAGAGGCGTCCGTCCTGCGATGTGGGCACACCATGCACTTGCAGTGCTTCCACGAGATGTTGAAGCACGACAAGTAAGTGCCCATGCCGCTTTCTTTATTGGTTGGTTCCTGGTTCGGCACATCTCCCTCTCTCTGTTTCGTGTGAGCTTGTTGTTCCTCACGACCTCACATAATACTGCACAACCCGTGGATTGGATGCAGGTTCTCTTGTCCCATATGCTCGACGTCTATCTTTGACATGGACAAGTTCTTGAGGGCCCTGGATGCCGAGGTACTACCTACTGTACCAGCTAGTAGTATCACCTAAGAATTCATTTCATATCAGATTCGCAAAAATCTGAATCATTTCCCTCTGCAGATGGAGGAAAACTATTTCTACATGGGAAAGGTCAGTGCGCACGATGAACTCCTTATTTATGTTCACATAGTAGTATAAACAGTAGAGTATTCGGCACAGCAGGATTCAGGCGCTGAAAATCCAGAGACACTCGTCAGAGTCGAAGCTGCTAACAATAATCAATTGCACGATCAATCAATCAATCAATATCGTTAACGCCATGCCCATGCTGGGTTGCTTGCAGGGATGGATCGTGTGCAACGACTGCAGGGACACGACGCAGGTCTACTCCGGCGTCGCGGGCCACAAGTGCTGCCACTGCCAGTCCTACAATACCTGCAGGGTCGCACCCCCTGTCCTCCCGTAGCAGCTGGCGCCCAAAACACGCTCAAGATCGTCTAAGCATACGTATTGATTAATTCATCTATACATCGATTTGTATTAGCCTATACATAGTCAGCCGTGCTGTGGCTGTCTATTATTCCAGTCACCAAGATGAACTGCATCTGATCAACATTATATGCAATTTGCATATTATTATTATCAACACCATTGCGAGCTTCAAGCTTGCGGAATTTATATACCTTTTTTTCCTTATAATTTCCAAGGGCAGGAAAACACTCCACCGGTATTCTCAGCTTCTCGGCTCCGGTCCGGCTCGATCCAACATCTGCACATGACGTTGATGTATAATATAAAGACTACGGGGCTGATATATCTCACAGAAACTGAGGTTTCATCGATTCACGGATAACAGCACATGGCACCAATAGTCTGAATTTACATTCTTTTATAAAGTAGCTGTTTCAGCTTCAAATACTATCAGTACAATCGCAAGTCCTATGGCATGCTGTCGTAACTAATGAATTCTAGCCAAGATCTGGTCACCAGTAGTACTAAAAATAATTTAGCCAAGATTGCTGATCGACAAATGTTCCTTGCTTCGCAGCAGCGTCTATGCGTGCGACAAGCTTGCACTATTGAAACCAAACAACCACATTACTATAAGATTGGAGTGTGATCCCCATTGGATGGTGATGACTGTTGCGATTATTAGGATCCATTTATCAACCTGCAAACTGCAATAGGAGCAAAGTTTGAACATTCAGTGCCAATAACCAAAGTACTGATCTTGCATTTGATATTTATAACATAATATACTATTGTGTTTCAAATCGATGTGATGTGGATTCATAGTGGTACAACACTAGGTCGAATCAAGCATATGATTTCATATCAGTGATGTAGATGCCATGTAGGCCAGCTTAGCACAAAGTTTGCTGTTTAGAAGATCTGATCGATTTGAAATTATAACACCAAAATTATTTCTGGTGGACAAGGAAGGTAAACAAAATGTATTGGCAAAACATTTTTGTTCCGTTTGACCTTACATGACCAAAACTTCAGTTGTTGAAAAGATGAACCTGCACATTTGGAGAATAAAGTGTGAAGAATAATCTAGCTAAGGAGTGAACTTAGGGATCAGAATCGTAAAATTAGCATATAACTTATATTTATCCCGAAATGTTGCTGAATGTGATGCATGATATTGCATCAATGCGGCATACAATCACCAAGATTTAGAATGCATGTGACTTCAAAAATCCAAAGCATAAAGCTAACCTCATTACACAAAAAAACTGATGTCAATTTTGACAGAAAGGAACCTCTAAGATGACGAAGCTATGGCCCTGAGAAGATTCACCCAGACTCCTGCTTTTTCTCCTCATCAACTTCATCCTGTTCTCGTGGAGCACCAATGTCATGGCTGTTGGGTTCAACAACTTGTGCCTCCTCAACATCCGCTCCATCAGCTGATTCATCCTTTTCTGTTTCCCTCTTACGACCCAGCACTGCCTCAATAGCCGCTCGGCTGGCCCTGGCAGCAGCTTCTTCCTTAGCCTTCTCCTCAGCCTTCTTCCTCTCCTCTTCTTCTTTAGCAAGAGCCTCTGCTCTGGCTTTCTCTTCTGCTGCACGTGCAGCAGCTTCTGCTTTCTCCCTCTCGACATCTTCATATAACTTTGTCATGTCCCCATCTCTACCCTCTTTGTCCAATGCTGCCCCCAGAAGTGCTTTCACTTCATCATCAAACACAACATTTTCATCTAAGAGGATAGCCTTGGCTATCCTTAGCGCATCATCCAACCTAGCAGCATCAATGTATGACTTCAAGAGTGACTCATAGCTAGCAATGTTTGGTTTGACCTCCTTTTCAGGCATCATATCAAAGAACACCTGCGCCTCGTCAAGCCTACCAACATTCAGCAGGCCACCCATAACTTTGTTAAATGCATTTGCATTGGGCCTCAGGCCAGCATCAAACATCTTATTGAAGTAACCGACTGCATCGTCCACTCTATCAACCTTGAAGCAGGACTCGATGAGCAAGACATAGGTGTATTCATCGGGGTTAACACCACGCTCACCCATCTCCTTGTACAATCCTTCTGCCTCACCGACAAGCTCATTCTTCCCCAGCCAGTCAATCAGATTATTGTACGAGAGTGCATCCGGCGCACACCTCTTCTCGGCCATCTTCCCAAAAACCTCAATTGCATCCTGGAACCTTTCTGCACTGCAGTATGCATCAACCATCACATTGAAACTCCCCAGATTCACAGCAATCCTCCTTGGTGGGTCATGCTCCCTGCACATTCTATCGAACAGTTGGAGTGCGTCATCCAGCCTCCCATTCCTCCCAAGTGCATCAAGCACCATATTATAGCTCACTGCACCAAACCTAACCTTGGAATCATCCCCAAGCACCTCAGCGTAACAATCCATGGCCTCCTTCTCCATACCCTTGAGAAAGTACCCTTTCATGAGATTCCCGTACACCACACCATCAAGAATCGGGCTGCCATCAAGCTTCTCCTTGAGTTCCTCATACAGAGAGACTGCCTTATCACCGTCCCCGGCATTGACAAACCCACCCATGATGAAGGCATAGACCTGTGGATCAGGTGCGACGAGGCCACGCTCGAGCATGCCGTCCTTGAGCGCGAGCGCCTGGTCGAGCTTTCCATTCTCGGCAAGCGAGCGCGCGAGAATGCGGTAGGTGGTGGGCGAGGGAAGCACGGGGGATTCGTCCTTCAGGAGAAGGTTGAAATGCTCGAGCGCGACTTCGGGGCGGCGGCAGTCGCAGTAGGCCTGGAGGAGGATGTTGTAGGTGGCGACGGTGGGCGCGACGGAGGCCTGGGTGACGAAGCGGTGGAGGGAGAGGAGGTCGGCGTAGCGCGCCTGGCGGAGCAGCGCGGCGAGGACGGCGTTGCAGGTGAAGACGGTAGGCCGGCAGTTGGAGTAGATGGAGTGGCGCGTGAGCAGCGCCGCTTCGTCGAGGTCGTTCTCGCGGATCAGCGCGAGGATGCGGCGGTGGAGGTCGAGGCGCTTCCCCGTGAGCACGGCTGCGGATTCCGGGAGCTTGGGGGTGTTGGGGTTGGAGGACGGCCGCGGCGCCCCCGGGGTGCGCTGCGGCGCCGGTCCCCGCGAGAGAGGGGGCTCCACGCGCAGGCGGCGCTTGCGGCGGCGGCGCTCGGCGGCGACGTCGTTGGGGTTCTCCGCCACGTCGGCGGGGGCGGGCGTGGCGAGGCAGAGGAGGCGGGCGTGGGGCCGAAGGCGGAGCGGGAGGGGTAGCAGGCGGGAGAGGATTGGCTTCGAGAGCGCCATGGCGGCCGCCGGCGACGGCGCAGCGGGGAGCCGAGGGTTTAGCTAGGGATTTGGGAGATTTTTTTTTTCTTTTCTTCTTCCAGTTGCTTTGAATGGAAAACAGGAGATTTTTCGAGATGACGAATGGGGAAGGGGGACGGGAGCACAGAAGCGGGCGACGAAGACGGCAGAATGGGCCATACTGGATTTGCAGATGGGCTGAAGTGCGCTGGGTGTCCGGGCCTGTGCATTCCCGGTACAGTCCACGAAGATTTATCTGGAAGGCTGATACGGAAGCCCAATCCCAGCGTGGCCGCCCTCACACACCCAACACATTCACATTCACCAGCTCCATCAGCACGGCGCGTGGCGCGCCACGACAGCGGCCAGCGGCTCGTCCCCTTCCCTTCCCGTCTCTGTCCTGCTCAGAAACTGCGCCGTGCCGCGGCTTCGAGTTCCCTCTTTCGTTTCCGACTTCGCCGTCTGCCCGTCTTAACTTCCCCTCGCCTCGACTTCTCGCTTCCCCCTTGCTCCAGCTCAGCTACCTCTCCCATCGCACGAGATCGTTCGCTGCGTTTGCGCTTTCGGTTCGGTTAATTCTGGGCGCCGCCGTCCGTCCGTAGACGAAGCATGGGTAGGCCGCGGAAATGGGCGGCCGTCAAAGCAGTGGCGGCGGCGCTCGTGCTGCTGTCCACCACCGCTCCTCATGTAGCAGCGAGGACAGGTACTTCGGTTCGGCTTTGCCCGTCCCAACCATTTCCTTTCATTCCCGGACTTCGTACGTATGGCCGATTCTGTTGCCAAGTTCAAGACTCTGCATTCTTCCTTATACTGTATTTTGATAATATTATATTTGCTGATGATGAGTAGGACTTATATTTGAGTCATTTTCTACTTATTTTTCAACTGATCGCGTAAACCGAGTATCCCAATTATCACAGAACCCACTGTTCAGAACCGTGAGCACCGATTCGCCTTTAACTATACTCTAGCCAAGGTTGTTGTGGAATATGCTTCAGCAGTAAGTTATTTCTCTCCTCTGTTTCTCTTGAATGTGCCATCTATATTCAGTCTTCGTAGCACTCCCCTCATTCCTTTTTTTTTCTAAAAAAAAACAATTCCACTTTACATGTCCCAGGAGTCAATAAAGTTATTTAATCGAATATTCTTGAATTTCATTTGTTAATGTTAGTTTCTACAGTATACAATAAGTATCTCACTTGAAAATAAAAAAAAGTAACCCTTTGAGTATCTTTGATTCATAGGTGTACATGACCGACCTAACGGCTCTATATACATGGACATGCTCGAGATGCAATGACTTGACACAAGTAAGAAATTTAGGACTGCTAGTTTTGACTATTGAGTAGAATGTCAGTATTGTTTTGTTCAATCTGAGCAAAAGATGCTTACGTGTTGGTGTTTTACTGACTCCACTGTGTACATCATTTTTATGAAACAGGGCTTTGAGGTGAGATGTATAGTTGTTGATGTCCAGAATTGCCTGCAGGTCTATATGCTGTAATCTTTACATGATTTTTTTCAGCGGTTCTTCCCATATCAGTTTCATTAGAGAAAAATAAGCTTACTGTGATTGAACAACCAATGTGGCAGGCATTTGTTGGTGTTGATCACAGTCTCAATGCTATCATTGTTGCAATAAGAGGGACTCAAGAAAACAGGTTCTCTAACTGTCATCAAACTTCTAGCGATCATCTCTTTTCTGAGTTGCGAACATATAATGTCCCTGTATTTCATTTCTCACCCTTTTTTTTTCCGAAACAGCGTACAGAATTGGATTAAGGACTTGTTTTGGAAGCAAGCTGACCTTAATTATCCAGGGTTGCCCAATGCCAAGGTTTGTCCAATATGGCATATTTCTGTTTATCTTTTTAGTATGAAATACCTTCATTTTTCAGTTTCTTCTCTCTCTGATGAGATTTCTAATATGATTTTAAGGTCCACACTGGATTCTACTCTTCTTATAATAATACGCTTTTACGTCCAGCCATCATGAATGCTATTCGCAAGGCAAGGAAATCATACGGAGACATTGACATAATAGTTACTGGGCATTCGATGGGTGGAGCAATTGCTTCCTTTTGTGCTCTTGATCTTGCTGTATGTGGCCCCAATAATATTTTGCAGAATGATGTACTATTAACATCGTCTTTTGACATGGAAATTTCTTTATCTCTGAAATGTAAGTTTCCTCATTTGACAGATTAACTTTGGAAGTAATAGTGTTCACCTCATGACTTTTGGGCAACCGCGTGTTGGAAATGCTGCTTTTGCCTCCTACTTCGCCAAATATGTACCAGACACAATCCGAGTAACACATGAATGTGATATTGTTCCTCATTTGCCCCCTTATTTTTTCTTCCTTCCCCAACTGACGTACTGCCACTTCCCAAGAGAGGTATGACCCTTCACATACCTAATTGAACATAGATGGTCCTTGACTTTTTGGGCTTGGTTGCACGTAAATTCGAGTAACAACAGTTGCTTCAGAAATGATATGTAAATACTATCTAGCACTACTAATCTTTTAGTTCTTTTAATTATGAATAGTAATATTTCCACTATGTCGTTATCGTAACTAATTTATGTGCAATGTTCTTAACTTAAATCCTACTCCTCTTGTTTTCAATTGATGAGGGTCGGATAACAACTTTACTTCATTTTTAATTTGAAACCAGAGGAGTAGCTAGAGCTTTGTCCACTCATGTAGATAGATCTCAAAAGCAAATGCATCAAAACCTTTGAAACATCTCGAAAGCCAAATATGGACTGAAACAAAATTGTGAAATTTTCTTTTAAAAGCAGCAGCATTATCCATTGATTTTTATGGATACCATAAAGTTCAGAGTTCAGGTTGCCAGCTAACAAGCAGTAGACTTTTCAAAAAAAAAAGAAAAAGAAAAAAACTAATAAACAGTTGACACAAATACATAAAAAGCACTAAAATTTTTTGAGCCAAACATGCGCTCAAACTCTGAAATGGTCCAAAACTGAAAAATCTGCAAAATCCTTGCAATGTCATCGAAAACCTTTACATGTACTAGGTCAATTCATATTTCAGGTTTGGGAACATGATGTTGACGGAAACACAGTCTTCCAAGTCTGCGACGGCAGTGGTGAAGATCCAAACTGTTGCAGGTGGGCACCTTTTTCTTGCTATATAGCAGTACCTCATAGGTTTCATATGTTACCTATTTAAGACTTGCATCTTTGTTTGCTCCAGGAGTGTCTTTGTACTGTCATGGAGTGCTTCTGACCATCTGACCTATATGGGAGTTGACATAGCGGCTGATGACTGGAGCACCTGTAGAATCGTCCTTGGGCAGAGCGTTGAGGGTCTCCAAATGGATCTCGCAAGCAACATTGTCATGTCGAACCGCTCTGTCGATTTTGTCATTGCAGGATCACAGATAGTGTTTGATTGATTGAAGCAGTTCAGGCAGTCTTGTACATATATATAAGCCAGTTCAGCCTTTGCGATGTTAAAATTGAAAGAAGCATGAATGTCAAACACAGAAAAGTAGTTTCCATTTCATTTATTGTTCTTCCATGTATACCGGTTGTGAATATGTCAGTTGTCTCTACATGACTGGAATACTCGTTAGTTTTTCAGCACGATTTGCCGGTCACACGAGTATACTGGATCATGATTCATAATTGTATGTATGTGTCAGGATCGAACACAGAAGATGGCACGGATGTAAAGGATAACAGGAGCTTTTTGACACTTCTGATCTAGCCAGAGAACGGGGTTCCCTTTCAAATGCCAGATGTCTTGGGTCTCGCTGCTATTAACGCCATGATATATGATACACCTATCGAGTGATCGATCCTCTGAAGATGCTCTGTAATGTGGACTCCGTCATTGGCTTAATGACTTAAAGTTGAATGATTTAGGATTTTCACATGACCTGACTTGCCATATTTCTGTTTTAAGACCTGGTTATTCATCGTATTAAAGTCACATTATGCTACTTAGCACGATTACTGAGCTAAATACGGTTAGATTTCACTTACAATTGTGGGATTTGCCATTCCTTATTATCTACATTGTACACCTCTTTGGCATGCCCTCATTCATTTATACTTACACAAAAAGCACACAAAATAGGATTTTAGTTCTTTAAAGATTTATCTCCACACAAACATTTCTCAAGAAATCAATGTGCCAACTATCTCTGCTTCCTCCCCATCAACTCATCCGAAGATGCTTCTCACTGAAACAGAAAATTTCTGACCATTTTTCTTTTTATCATCCAACTTCCAATTCAATGTGAACAACTGTTGGATCAAATAGAACTGACCTTGAAATGGTTATCCGTTTGTGTAGCCCTCGTGAAAACGATCAGTGGTATTAGAACTCACTTCAGACATCCAACCGATATACTGGATGAGCATGTAGGATATCACCCAATAGAGCAAGTTCTCTAGTAAGTAGACTCTTGTCATCTTTAGTGTTGAAAATCATGTGATCTCAGATGTTTATACTTCTGATCTACATTTGATAATCTTGCTGCTTCTGTCAAACCCTTGGTGGCTACCATCTTCAGAATCTCAACACCCTCTTTTATGGCTGAATCAATCTAGTGCCGGAAAAAAAAAATGCAACCACGGTAAGCTTCTGGTACTTGCAGACCGATGAGTAAATATGAAATTAGCAACATCTATTGTGCTTTAGTTACAGGGGCTCTAATGTGGTTCTTATAATAACATTAGCCTAAATATCTTTCATGCCATATGTTGGTTGATCTAACCTTAACACAAAATTCAAGCTGTCAGACATTTCACCACATGTATCAACCAAGTATATTATATTCATTGTAATTTGTTTGGTTTCTTTAGTATCAGACTGATGGCAAGAACACCCAACAAACTAGGAACTCCCAGTAACAATGAGGAAATTTCTATTTGCAAAATGTTTTTGTCGCAGAAAAAATGCAGCATGTATTGCAGAAATTCCTTAACATTTTATGGTAGTTTTTTGGACTAAATCTAAATAATTTTCACATGACAGAATGCATCCAAGGTTGCTAGAGCACAGGAATCAGTACATTATGGTCAAATCTGTCACGAGCCGGGGAATAATAACAGTTGGTGGATACGGAACGACAAAGATTATATTTGAAACAAGTCAGAGGCCTTGGCCCTGGACCTCGTTGGCGTGGAGGAGCCGTGTCGACGTTGCACCACCAAGGCAGGAGCTACAAGTAAACTACGAGATAAAGAAATTGACAAAACTCACGATGACCTACTCTGCCCGCGGTCCTCTGTTTATATAGGTACAGAGTCTGCGTAACAAACCAACAGCTAATAAAGGAAACCGACTCAAACTCAATCCGCCTGCAGTCCTGATCTCTTATGTCGCTGGTAGGGAATTCCCCACATGACATCTCTCCCCCCCTGGACAATCAGCTCGTCCTCGAGCTGGAAATCAGGGTAGAGTGTCTTGAATTCTTCCAAATCAAGCCATGTACTCTGCAGCCGGAAGTCCTGTCCACTGCACCAACAATTCATGGCATCCAGCCTGCTCTTTATAACTGCTGCAGGGACTGAGCATGCCCGCCCATGGCGAATTGGTGGCAGAACCCCCATTGTAGCCGGGTGCTGTCCGTGATATGGCTTCAGCACCCCTACATGAAACACGTCGTGTATACGCGCTCCTGGGGGCAACTCCAATCTGTATGCCACACTGCCGACACGCTCCAAAACTTTGAATGGCCCATAAAATTTAGGACCCAGCTTACTGCAGCCTTTGACGTCGAGAGATGCCAATGGCCGATGGATGAGATGCAGCCACACCCACTGACCCACTGTGAACTCCACCTCTCTGTGCTTCCTATTGTAGCATGATTTGTAGTGCTCTTGGGCCTGCTCCAGTCTGTCCTGGACTTCCATCAGGAACTCATCACGCTCCAGTAGCTGCTGGTGCACTGCCTGAAGCTTGGCCTCGCCGGGTGTGTAAGCTCGCAACACTGGAGGATCTCTGCCATACACAACTCGGAAGGGGGACATGCGCAGGGACGCCTGCAGCACCGTGTTGTAGCAGAACTCAGCCCATATGAGCCACTGCAACCATTGCCGCGGTCTGTCGCCAACCAAACAGCGCAGATACATAGTAATAACTTTGTTCACCACCTCGGATTGGCCATCTGACTGCGGGTGGAATGCGGAAGACATGTTGAGCTTGATGCCGGCCATGGTGAACAATTCACGCCAAAACTTACGTGTGAATACCGGATCCCTATCGCTCACGATAGAGCTGGGATCGCCATGTAGGCGAACAATCTCATTGAAGAAAGCCTTGGCGAAAGAGGTGGCGGTGTACGGGTGGCCCAGCGGTATGAAGTGTGCGTATTTGGAGAAGCGATCGACCACGGTCAGAATCACTGATTTCCCATTGACCTTTGGAAACCCTTCCACAAAATCCATGGACACATCGGCCCAAACCGCTGATGGAACATCGAGAGGTTGCAAGAGACCTGCTGGATGTAGTTGCTCGGTCTTGTTTCGTTGACAGACCATGCAGGAACGCACAAATTCTTGCACCAGCCCGCGAGCTCCAGGTACATGAAAAACTGCACGCAGCCTGTGGACAGTCTTTTGTATGCCTTCATGCCCCACGCTGTGTGAGCCCTCCAGAATAGCCTGCAAACTTGGGGAAGACGGTGGCACATATATTTTGCCCGCCACCATGATCAATCCGTCCACGATAGCCCACTTGTCACCGCGGCACCCTCTTGAACAGTGTTGTACAACTGCATGATATCTTGGTCTGCCTGAATCTCCTGACGCAGATCGTCAAATAACTGAAACTGCAGGAAGGAGAGAGCCATGACCGAGCCGAGAACCTCTGTATCGCGGCGCGAGAGTGCATCGGCCACAATTTTGGTGGCGCCCGGCTTGTATTCCACCCTGAAGTCGAATCCCAACAACTTGCTGGCCCATTGATGTTGCGGGATCGTCGCAAGTCGCTGGTCTAACAGGAATTTCAAGCTGAAGTGGTCGATCCGCATAGGAATGGTCGTCCCCACAAGTATGGACGCCAATGGCGTATTGCCAAGACGAGGCCGATAAGCTCGCGCTCGTATGCCGCCAACTTCGCATGGCGTGGCGTGATCTGCTTGCTGAAGAAAGCGATCGGTCCGACACCCTGATGAAGGACGGCGCCAAATCCTGAACTGGAGGCATCGCACTCCACAATGAACTCCCGGTCGAAGTTTGGTAACTGCAATACAGGGGCTGTGGTGAGTGCCGTCTGCAGCGCACGGAACACCGTTTCTGCCTTCGCGGACCAGCCGAAACCCTCCTTCTTAAGTAACTTGGTCAAGGTGCTGCCATGGTGCCATAATCACGGATGAAACACCGGTAGTACCTGGCGAGGCCAAGGAAGGCGCGCACAGCGAACCGTTGATGGCATCGGCCATGAGAGGACTGCCTGAACTTTGTGCTCATCCATGGCAACACCCAACTCCGAGATAACATGGCCCAGGTAGGCCACATATTGTTCACCGAAGGAACACTTCGAACGCTTGAGAAATACCTGTGTTCCTGCAGCTTGGCTAGGACCAAGTGGGCATGGCGCAGATGCTCGGACCAAGATGAGCTATAAATTAATACGTCGTCAAAAAATACAAGGATAAACCGGCGAAGGAAAGGGCGAAGCACGTCGTTCATCAGGGCCTGGAATGTGGCCGGTGCGTCGGTGAGCCCAAGCGGCATGACCAGGAACTCAAATAGTCCCTTAGTCCCTGGTGAGTGCGGAATGCCGTCTTTTCGATGTCGTCAGGGTGCATCAACACCTAGTGGTAACCAGACCGGAGGTCAAGATTAGTGAAAAACTTGGCGCCGTGCAGTTCATCGGGGAGCTCCTCAACCACCAGAATTGGGAATTCCTTGACGGTTTTGTCGTTGAGGCCGCGATAGTCGACGCAAAGCGACACGACCCATCTTGCTTCTTGACGAGCAGGACCAGTGCAGAAAATGCAGATGAGCTAGGCCGGATGACCCCTTGTTGCAGCATCTCCGCACACTGGCATTCCAACTCATCTTTCTGGGCGTGGGCATAGCGGTAGGGTGGGACTGCTACGGCCGATGTGCCTGGTAGGAGATGGATCCTATGGCTGCGTTGCCGCGGAGGTGGCAGCCCCGTCGGCATCACAAACAGATCTGAGAACTGCTGTAGCAGCGTCCATGAGGTTTGGTTCCGGCGATGCGACGATGGACATCAGAGCTGGAGCCACGAGCCCTGCGCAGCTCACTCGACGCCCGTTGCACGAATGCCATCCATTGTTTGCGGAAATCCCACACGATAGGGCCCAACGATTCCAGCCACTGCACACCAAGTACCATATCATAGGATCCCAATTGCAAGTCGTAGCATTTGATCTGGAAAGTCTCACCGTTGATGGCAATTGGTAGGTCTTCGCAGCAGCCGGAATTTTGGAGTTGATCACCATTGGCCAGTGCGTTTGTTCAGCATGATAACAGCTCTCTCGGCTGCGTCCTCATCGACGAAATTGTGTGTTGAGCCAGAATCAATCAGCGCAGTCAGGGCCACATTCCCAACCATCACACGTATTTGCATTGTCTTGGCGGAGCGTGGTTGAATGCCAGAGAGCGCATACACTGAGATTGTCAGGTCCTCGGGCGCAGCGCCCTCTCCTTGTTTGTAGTCGTAGCCCACAACTTCGATGACAAATATGCGTTTACACGTGTGTTTGTGTTCCGGCGTATATGGCTCATCGCAGTGTTAGCAGAGGCCCTTGTGGCGCCGCTTCGCGATTTCTGTCGGGGAGAACCGTCGTCACAATGTTAACGAGGTCGAGGCCGGCTGTGTCGCTGACCTGGCTGTGGAGCTCGTTGAGGACCGAGGAGGTGCCTGCTCAGTGTGAACCGGCAGTAACATGTGTTGCTCGTAGGCCCTTGCGTACATGATTGCGTCGTCCAGCGTTCTAGGCCTCTAGAGGGCCACGTCCGTGCGCAAGGGATTGCCCAAACCGACTACAAATAGCTGAATCTGCTGCCCTTCGTCAGTGAAGCCTCGTGGCACGACAAGGCTGCAAACTTGTTGCAATAGTCGTTCACGAATCCTTCACGGCACAGCAGTGCCAGCTCGTCGAGCGGGCTATCTGTCAGTGGTGGCCCAAACCGGGTGTTGATGAGCTGAACAAATCGGAGCCATGATGGGAGGCCGCCGTTGAGCTCAAGGCGGTGGAAACACAGCTGCGCATCGTCCAAAAGATGGAACGCTGCGTACTGTACCTTCTTGTGCTCTAGAGTGCGGCGCACACGGAAGAAGTGCTCACACCTATTGAGCCAGGCGAGTGGGTCACCAGATCCGTCGAACTTTGGAAACTCCAATTTGTGAAAGCTGGGGAGTGCATCGTCCGGATCCTCATCAACCTGGCGGTGGTGGTGGTGGTGTTGGGGTGGTGGCGATGGTGATTGTATTGCAGTGGTGGCGGTGGGTTGTATTGTAGTGGCGGTGGTGGTGGGTTGTATTGCGGCGGCGGCGGTGGTGGGTTGTGGTGATGTTGTGATTGTGGTGGCGGCGGTGACGGCGGTGGGTTGCGCTGTGGCGGCGGCGGTGGTGGATTGGGGTGCTGTTGTGGTTGTGATTCGGCGGTGTTTACTGCTGTTGTCTGTTTGCGGTGACGGACTGCTCAACTCGCGTCAAGGCGAGATTGAGGTCGATCTGTTGCTGCCCTTGGTCCTGGACAGTCTGCACGAGCGAATCCACCCGATCAGCCAAGGGCTGTAGCGGCCGGAGGATTGTCTTCCATGGTGGCGAAGCGTTTAGCCAGATCGGCCATCCTGATCTCACTCCCTGGCCCAACGCCCGAGTTAGCGCTCTCATTGGTGCTCATGGCCGCGAAGTCCTAGATCACTGATACCAAGTTGTCACGAGCCGGGGAATAATAACAATTGGAGGCCCAACGAAGATTATATTTGAAACAAGTTGGAGGCCTTGGCCTTGGACCTCGTCGGCGCGGAGGAGCCGTGTCGACGCCGCGCCGCCGAGGCAGGAGCTACAAGTAAACTACGAGATTACGAAACTGACAAAACACACGATGACCTACTCTGCCCGTAGTCCTCTGTTTATATAGGTACAGAGTCCGGGTAACAAACCAACAACTAATAGAGGAAACCGATTCAAACTCAATCCGCCTGCAGTCCTGATCTCTTACGTCGCTGGTAGGGAATTCCCACATGACAAATCTATACAATACAGTCTATTACTGCGCTGAACATCAGACCTAACCATGCAGCTACTGTAAATATTTATTCATATAGTTCATCAATAATTAGTTATAGAAGAATATAAACACCATTAGGAGAAATAGCACAATATAACGAAGTACAAACTACTCGAGAGGAGATGTTTACCCGTTCACGACCAGTCCTATTAAACTTCTGAAGGACAAAAGCTTTAGGATCCATCTGGCCAGGTGGTCGCCCAATTCCTAAATAAATCAAACTATGAACTTTTGTACATAAAAAAAAATCTAAATGGCGAAAGGGTACGCACCAATTCGCAATCGACAAAATTCCCGATTCTTGCGGAAATGGTATATCACACTCTTCAACCTGGTAAACTAAAAGGGTAAATATTTATTGTCAAGATCAGATAAAGATCTTTCTACAAACATTAAACACATATCATGTTGCTAATGGTCTGTTTGTAGAAAAAATAAAAATATTTTCATTTTTTACACGAGTATGCTACCACACACATTAAGAGTTCTGTAATGCGTCGAGAAAGATTCCTGGGATCTGATTACATCTCAAACTATGCATATTGTGGAATACAAGCAACCAAAGCATATTGGAACAATCGTTAAAGATGAAATGAGAAAGCCAGATGCAGGAATACCACCACAAGGGAAAACTTAATAAGCTACACAAATTTTTTAAAAAAAGTACTACAATATCTCATGAAATAGCTATCTCCCTCCCCAAAGGCATCAACTGACTTGACTAGGGATGACCTAAAACAATGGACACAAGATTGACTAAGTTACCAATCTGCTGATAGCCTGCCTGATATATCCATTTAAACATAGCCAAAAAGAAAATTCCCCAAACTAGTTCCTACATGGATGACTCCCTTAAAAAAAATGCTCTACCAACCCATTGTGCCGTCCATATCCTCCTTTAGGCTGTACTCGAAGAACTCCACATGGCAAGTCCATGTCATCACATGCCTGGAACTCATAAGTCATATTTCTGCATAACGCAGCACTAGGTGCTACCAAAGATAGGGAAAAATAAAACAATTACCACAAGCACACGATTAAGCGGCAGTTTATAATAAGCAGCAAGTGGCCCAGCCTGCAATAAGCAAAAAGGTGATCATTAAGCCTTTGTCAGCAATTTTGCATTTCTAGTTAAACAAAGTTCTAGATAACAGAAGAATCCACAATATGATATGCAGCTGGCGTTTAGTCCCTTGCTTGTTGGCTTTATGAAATTTTAGCACAGAAAGAAACTTGTAGGGTTCAGTTTTCTGTTTATGAGTTGGCAAATCAGTTTTAAGCAGCGGTCTTTAATAGTGGAATTAGGGTATGTCACATTCAAGTGGCAGCACATGAAATTGATGGTATTTCTGTTTACCAACCAAAATAAAGCCACCCAAATAGTATAAATGTGAAACTAAAACAGCACATTAGTTAATTAGGATTGAAATTTTTGTTAGTTGTTACAATAACACTACACAGATGAATACTCCTTTCTTAGCTTGGGTTGAGATCATCTTTTAGCTGATAGTCGTAGTGTCTGATTTGCTTCCTTGTACAGCTCTTCGTTCATTTTTCTTCATGTACAGTGTAAGTTGTTCCTTTTCCGTTTTCACATATTAAGTAAAAGAATATAAGACCATAGTAGGGTCTCCCTTGCTGTATTCCAGTCTAATAAATGCATTAGGCAATTACTGGACTTGCTGCATCTAGCATAGCGACTGACTAGAAAATAATTTTATGAAATGTCTACAGTGCAAACACAAAAATAAGTAACTTCTTCCCAAAGCGAGTGCCAAAGAGGCAAAGACATTTTTTAACAGATTTAATTTAACTGACAATGAGTGTCCCGCTGTAAGGTTAAGTAAAATTCCGCTAAAGAAACCAACTGCATAACAAACAACAGTATAGTAGGCCTAGAAGCTAGAATAGATTTCAGAAGTGGTGATGCGCTTACAGATTCTCCACTGAGGTTCATGTAAGTTTGAGGTTTGGCGAGAAGGACGGGGACGCCATTAACCATTCCTACATCAATGGAAAGAACAATGCATCGAAAAACACAGACAAAACACAGAGTGACATTCTTTCAAAGCACATATGAACAGTCACAAACCTTCACCGAACAGTGCTTTGAAGTAATGTGTTGTCATAGGTATGCCCTGAGATTCTGCAAATGCATCTATCATATCAAATCCCACCTAAAGGTTAAGAAAAAAGGTGCATAAACAATTACGAACAAACTACCAAGACAGAGTGTTTGAAATACAAGATAAGAGGCACAACTTACATTGTGCCTGGTGGATTCGTACTTCTCACCGGGGTTGCCAAGACCGATGAACAGCCATGGTTGTATCCATGGTCCTGCTGTGGAAGACGACAGTGATGCAGAGGCGGACCGAGCAATCGGGCGAGCTAGGGCAGCCGCCATACCTAAACCCAACGGAAAGAAACGCTCCTCGCCGCTCCACGGAGATGTACTGCCCCCCCCCCCCCCCCCTTTCGCCAGACGCAGCTGAAAACTTCGGTCCCCAGGCTAGGATCGACCCCAGAAGGAGAGAGGAGGAGTATAGGGTTGGGGAGAAGAGGTCAGCCCTCACCTACCGTCGAAACTGGACGAGAAGGGTTTGCTTGTGCAGCGGCGCCCCGTTCTGGCCGCGCGTGCCTGCTCAGAGTCGAAGGATGTCACACCCGGTTTTACAACGAAAACCAGGAGTCCCATATGTGTGCCCAAGACGCAATTTCACACATACCTGACAAGATCAGTGGTTTACAGAGAAGACCAATGTCAACAAAAAGGAACGAAAACGAAACTAGAGCCTTACCAAACACTACACAGAACGACGATCAGGACAACGTGAAAGACAACACCAAACTCCACAGGCAGTCAACCGGGGGAACAGCTCACCTAGAAGTGGTCCTCCTCGATGTAGTCCATCTCTTCTTTATCCTCTGAGCCGCAAAAATTGACGAGTGGGGAAATAGCAAGTGTGAGTACAATTTATTTGCACAAATCGTACTCCGCAAGTGTAGGAAATATATGATATGTGAGGCTTAACAAAAGAAAGGCAAATAACATGGTATGACTACAGAAAGCATCTATGTCTAGATTCATTTTAAGCAACCTATTACTAGGTAATAAATCTATGATACACACAGGTGCACCATGGCAAGCTCGCGACTTGCCGTCCTAGAGGCTACTCTACCTCGTACCATGTTACAGACTATCTGTAACATCCCCCCTGGCTCCCTACCAGAATACAACCCAGATATATGTACCCCACCAGATCCCATTCCATCTAATCATGGAAGTGTCCATGTCGCTCATGACCGCGAGCGCGGATGTCAAGACAGTTCATAACTCTGCAGAGGTGCACAACTGTACCCACAAGTCGGTGATTCCGTCACCCATCAGTGACTATGTCTCCATGTTATCCGCGCACTTCCTATGGTGTGAGGCCAAGAGACCACCGCATGATCTTTCGAAAGAGATTCCTAGACCGCCTGTAATCACGCTAAGGTTTCACTGGCGTGGAAGCTTACCCTTACCACGGCAGCCCCCTCTTGCGCCATGGGTAGTGTATGCTCTACTACACACACATCCCCTAGGTCCGGACTCCCTATCCGTACCTTTCCCCTGATTGCAGTGGTACAAAGGAACCTACAAGCTACTTAATCAAGTTTTCCATAAACAACTTGTGATTTGTGTTGTAGTCATGGTTACGCGTTCCACGAACCGGTTTCCTATGATCCCGAGAAGGAACTATCCACAAACCAAGGTACTACACAGAACCACTGTGCAAACCCACAACCTCACCATCCGCCTGCCAGGATCACCCATACTATAAGTTGCTACCAACTTACATTACCCATGGTGATCATTAATTGAAGTTGAGCATTAATCAAGTTTAACAATAAAGTTCATGGTTTTACCCATCCCAACCATAGCAAGACTAAGCATGGAATAATCATATATCATCTACCCCAAATCGAGGCGACAAGGATAATCAGTAAGGGTATGACTCATAGGATTCAAATTATTGCATGCAGGGTGACAGATAGAAAGAAGTAGGAGCATTATGGTCAAGGACACTTGCCTGTTCTCGCCTTACTGCTGCTGCTCAAGACCTGCAAAGTCCAAGTCTTGAAGGTTCTTCACTTGCTCGCCTTCTAGCATCGCAACGTCAAACAACACAAACAAAGACAAGCAGACAAACAATAATAGAAAATAGATTAAAACAGCAACAAAAGATACTAACAACTATGCTAAAAGATTCTACTCGTCGCTACGAGTTTGCGAGCACAAAAACCACTAAAAACGAAGCTACGAGTGAAAAGATATGCTCGTTTGAAGCTATAGGGACTAAACTACAAAAACAGCACTAACAGGGACCTATTTGCAAATACAGAAACATAAACAGGAGGGCATTCATGTAATTAGACTAAAACAGGTGCTTAATTGCAACAGCAACAGGTTATAGGTGTTTATTTGTGAAAACAGCACAATTCAGGGACTTATATGAAATTTTACAAAAGAACAGGGGTTTTGTTGTAAAAAGGTTAGGTTCAGATTATATTATATTATTATTAAAGATTCAGGGTGTTTACTGTAAATTAATAGAGGCAGACTATAAATTATTAAAACAGAAGTCATTTTATGCAAAAGGATTGATTACACCATAATCTAGTTGAATACAAGGTCTTTTATATAATTAAATTAAAGAACAGGGGCGTTTACATAAAAAGACTAGGGCTGTATATTTACTAATTATTACTATTTACAAGTATAGGGTGCTTTCTATAAATAGCAAGGGCAGATACAAATTATTCACATTAGAGGGGTTTTTATGCAAAAGTGCAATTTACAGCATTATTAAATCAAGTACAAGGCCTGTTATGAAAAGGGTTTGACCAGAGCACAATTAAGACAAATATCAGGGGCTAAACTGCAAAAGATAAAGGCTGGGGATTTTTCAATTTTAATAGAATTATTTTTGTGTAGGAAGAATATGGACCGGGTTCATGGTTCGCGGTGCGGATTGGGTCTATGGGTTCGTGGTCCTGGTTCACAGGTTCAAAGGCTGGATGTGATCGGGACCGTTCATCACAGATCGGACGACGCTCAGCGGCTCAGGCGAAGTGGCGGCAGCGGCGGCGAGGTCCGGCGGGCGGCGGCACCATGCCGGCGGGACTCGATCTCGGCCTACGGTGCACGAAACACGTCGCTGTTTGTTCCAAACGAAAGAGCAAGGCGTCGGGAAGCTCACCGTGCGATCAACGGACGCCAGAGAGGAGCGCACGGCAGCGCGCGACGGCGGGGAGGCACGGCGAAGGTTCGGCGGCGCTACAGAGGGCGGCGCGCCTCAATCCAGGGCTTCGTGGAGGCGGCGCTGAGGGGAGGAGCTCGGCGTGAGGTCTACGGGCTCCGGCGAGCGGCGAACGGCGGCCGGTGACGGCGACGCGTGGTGGTGGAAGTCCGGCGGCGGCGCTAGAGCGAAGCAGGGCGCGACAGATGGGGGGGCAGGTGGCGGCGCGCTAGGGTTACGGGCGCGCGCGTTGCGTTGGCCGAGCCGCGGCGCGCGCGAGTGGGCTGAGCGGGGCCGCTGCTGCTGGCCTTGCTGGGCCGAGTGGACGCGGAGGCGGGCCTAGGCGGGTGAGCGCGGCGCTTCGATGGGCTGCTGCGCGCTGGGCTTCACGCGGGTGAAGCAGGCCGGCAGATTGGGCTCGGGGTGGTGGCAGGGCCTGGCTGGCCTGCGGAGAGAAAGAAAGGGAGAGGTGGTCCGAGAGGGCTGCTGCAAGCTGGGCCAGAGAGGGAGAGGAAACAGGGAGGGCTGGCCCAGGAGCTAAAAAAGGTTTGGTTTTTATTTCATTTTATTTCTAAATAGATTCAATCAACTCAAACCTATTTAAAACTAATCAAACTGCAAGCACCACTCAGATAGTTGATTCTAATGAAAACCCTAAGAAATTAAAAGAACTAATCCACATGATAAAAACCTAATGCAGAATCTATGCGGCATGATGCACACTCAAACAACTCAAATTTAATTTCAAATTTCGAAAAACACTCGTTTTCAGGGAGAAATAATTAGCAACACTCTAGTTGAGTGTTTCTAGCAAATTTTATTAAATTGTAAAATTTGAAAATTAGGGCGTTACAAAGGAGTCGCTGCCGCCAGCAAATTAGTGCCCGTGCCTCGGCCTCAAGCCTCGGAGTTGGTCCGCGTCGGCTCCGGCGGTTGCGGATCGAGGAGGCGAAGAGGGAGGGATTCAGCGGTCATTACCCAATGCAATCGAATGACTCACCCCCTCTTCCCCATCTCCACATCCGTGACACGTAGAAAATCGTGATAAGACCAAACAACATAATTCTCACAAATTCTCAGAGACAAATCACCACCGAAAATCATCAATCAAACAAGATCAATCTGCATTGGCCTAAGGGTTAGTTTGAACAATTGTTCATATCCGCGGATCTATTCAAACCCAACACAGGCGTTGATCATCTCCACTTCTATCTTGTCACTCAGAGAAAAACAAAAAAAAACAAAACAAAATGTAACTCCACCTCTGTGCGATTCTAGCTCTCTTCCATCCGCAACGCTGGCGCCAGCGTCAGACAGCTCCGAGGCTTGAGGTTGAGGTCGAGGTATAGGGCGTTACAACGCGAGAAGCTCCATGACGAGGCTTGGGGTTCGTCCACTCTTTCTCCCGTGTGGCAGGGTAAGTCGAGGAACGCATGCCGTGTCGAAGGACACCAAGCGAAGAGCTCGGCGATGACGTGGCCGATGAACTCCAGGAACGCCTGCGCCGTGGCGAGTGACCTGGCGAGGAACTCGCGTATGCCAACCGCGCGCGCCACAGCGATTGCGTGGCCCAGGATCGCGATGAACGCGCACGCTGCTACGACAGACTGGACGAAGAGGTTACGGGTGCTCACCGCGTGCGCCACGGCGACGGTGTGGCCGACGAGTTCCATGAACGCGCGCACCGTGGCGAGGAGGTCGGGGATGAAGTAGACGTACAGCGCACCACCCGTCATGAAGAGGACGACGAGGGTGCCTGCTCCTGCCACGATGAAGACGACCAGGCGTCTCTCCGCCACCACGGGATCCTCCAGCGTGGCCACATCCTGCTCGGGGATCTCCTCTGCGGTCGCCTCCTGCACGGTCTCTGGCTCGGCGCCTACCACCGGGGGCGCGACGTAGTCGCCGGGGGGGACAACGCTGCCGCGACCTCCGCAGAGCCATCGTCGATCCCGTCGGGGTCGAGGATGGCGAACTGGTTCCTCTCCCTAGGTGGGTCCACCACCAACACCTTCACCCCCTGCAGAAGTTTGCCCCCGTTGCCGTACACGGGCGGGGTGCCCGTTGCCAAACACCAGGCGTAGGGGCCGCAATGAGAAGTTGTGGCCATCGTCTTCTCCACCTGCTCTCAGGGCGGCGCGGCACTGCTTTCTGTTTGTGTTTGCTCTCGCGGGCGGGAAGTAGGTCGGTGCCTTCCTTTTGAAGGAAGGAGGTCCTCTTACGAGCTTAACTGGGAAGCGCATCCGTCGATTTCGCATCCGAAGGCCGATTACGAACTTCACCGAGAAGTGTGTCAATGCAGCCCTTTTCTGATGACCCCTTGTCCGGGAGGAGGTCGTGCCGGTGCGACACCACGACGTAGTCCGGCGACACCAACGGCACGCCGCGCTGCCACATCACGTCCATCGTCTTGTGGCTGCCGGTGACAATGCACAGCGAGCGCTCCAGCTCTGCCGGCGCTAGGCATCCAGTACCCCTGCGCCACCAGGCTGCCTTGAAGCGTCGTTGTCCTCGATGGCGGTGGCCACTCGCTGCCCACGGTAGAAGACGTCGTTCGGTACCCTCTGCTTAGGTTCCGAAGCGGGTGCCTGCTGACGGCGTCGTCGTCGACAGGACGTTGACGTCGAGGGACACCTCGGCAACCTGGTCAAGCTAGTTCACGTTGCTCGATGATGACACGACGTAGTCACCGGTGCACCTGAACTTGGGGCTGCCCCACTGGCCGCCAGCGACACGCTGTCTCTCGCCGCCTTGACCTCCTCTCTCCTCCATCTCCATGCAGGAGGCTTAGGTCGAGCGTCATGGCGGAACTCGTGGCGGCCCCGGCCTGGCCGTCCGCTAAGAGCACGAGGTCGCTCGGCTCCATGTAGCTTCGGTCCACGACAATGGCGTCGTCACGGCCTGGCAGGGTCACCATGGTCCTGTCTGCGCGCAGCACGACTAGCTTCTCGCCATAGCGCGAGGGCCCCAGAATCAGCCCGCGGTCGCCACCTCCTGCGGTCATCTTGAACATCAAAATATTGAACCGAAAAATACGCTGCCCGGCCGTGTGCTCAAAAGGTCGTCATATATAGCTTATGAGGTCTTTGTTTGCATTATTAGAAACTGACTTTTAGCTTTTGCTAATATAAGAAGCGTCAGATTCATTCTACGAAATGTAAGGAGCGTCGAATCTATTGTAAAAGCTGAAATCGAACTTTGGTAGTGGAAAGAAAAACCCCTCAGATGTCTATCGCCACCAGGGCCGCTTGGCAATTTCCGTGTTTTTGAGTTTGCCCTGCTAGCTAGCGTCAGCCCATTTCTTGGTTCCAACCCAACCTCTGACGTGGCTGCGCGCTAGAGTGCACGATGGCAAAGACGGGTTGAATCAGCAGTGCACATGAGTGGGCTTTTGCAACATAGGAAGTATGAGCTTATTATGTAGAGGGATATTGGACTAGGCCCGATATTTATCTTGCTCTAAAAATTTGTGCTAAATAAATAGAGATATGGGAAAAAAAATTGTTATTGGACTAGGTTTTAGTTCAGTTCAAAAATTTATAACATCCTTCGAAAGGGTCATTTCATGAAAAAGAAAAGTCATACAACATGTTTGAGATGTGCAAAAAAATTGAGAAAATTTACCAAAATTATATGATGGTACTGTTTAAGAAAGTCTCAATTTAAATGCATTAGAACAATATTTCTAATTTAAAATAAACTATACTTATGGTCCTAACAAAAAATTAAATACAAATGTAGTAGCATAAGCACAACAACGCCGAGCATGATGCCTAAGAAAAAGGACAGGGCAATGGACCTGACGGCGCGCCAGGCATGCCGCCTCCGCATCTCCCTATAGACCCGTACCGTCTCGACGTTCAACTCCTCCGGCCTAGCCATCCACCACAGGTCGATGAGCCTGTGCCTCAGCGACCTGATCTCGTCGGCGTCGTAATGCGGCCACTTGGTCATGCTGAACTTCACCAGTTCCTCGTAGCGTTTTTTGGCGGGGTTCAGGTCGCATCGAAGCTTCCAGTAGCGGTGGAGCCGCGTCGTCTTGTTGTAGCGGCAGTGCGCGACGGACCAGACCCCGAGACGGTTGCGAATGAGCAGGCTGGAGCTTCCACGAAAGGTGACGCCTCGCCTGCGGATCCTGAAGGCGAATTGTCGTCACGGATCATGGGAGAGAGGCGGCACCAGTCTTTCCCCTTGCCGCCGTGTGTAATGACAGGAGCTACCGGCGCCGGCACGGCATCCATTACCTATAGGGAATACCATACATGTCCACCACAGTTCATTTAATTATCTGCCAAAGGATTAATAAGGGACTTGTTTACTGTACTGTATAAAACTTACCTGGTGATTAATCTATTGCCCTCGACTCGCTCAAATATATAAAGTAGCTAGTAGTACAACGATGATGGATGATGTGAAAGATTCTAGAGAATTTTTGCTACTAGTAATGTGTATATAGGGAAGAGACGGAGGACCAGATGACAGATGAGTGCGAGTTGGAGAGTTGGGAGCGACCCACGTCTGTAAATTTCCGGAAACCGGGCGGCCGGCGCATCCGAGCCAAAGAGCCTCCTTCAATTTCAGTCGCGTCGCGTACTCGCGTAGGAGTCTGACTCCGTTTCCGCGCGCGCTTCATCAACAGTTCATCAGGTTGACCTATATATACAAGGAGGAAATCTGAAAGGGGCGGCTGGAACCGGACATCAAATCAAGATCTCGCCGGCTCCTGGTACAATATCTCAAAAGGGCGCAATTAATCCACAATGCTGCAGGACGCGGCCGGGCGGCGTATCTTTCGGTACGACCTGTTGCGGTTCAACACGACGATGACCGCAGGCGGCGGCGACCGCGGGATGATGCTGGGGCTCTCGTCCTGCGGCGAGAAGCTCGTGGTGCTGTGCGCGGACGCGACCAGAGTGACGGTGCCGAGTCGCGACGTCACCGTGGTGGACCGAAGCTTCATGCAGCCGAGCGACCTCGTGCGCTCGGCGGACGACGGCCAGGCCGGGGTCGTAACGAGCTCCACAACGACGCTCGACCTCGGCCGCCTCGTTCGTCATGGAGACGGAGCAGGAGGAGGAGGAGAGGAGGTCCAGGTCAAGGCAGCGAGAGGCGGCGTGTTGCCGGCCACGCTGCAGCGAGGCAGCCCCGAGCTCTGGTGCGCCGGCGACTACGTCGTGTCGTCGTCGGGCGAAACCTGGGTCGGTCAGGTCGCCGAGGTGTCCTTCGACGTCGACGTCCTGTTCGACGACGGCGCTGTCTGCAGGGTCGCCGGCGTCGGCCCCGGCAGCAGCAACAGCAAGAAGCTTTTGACCATGGACAGAGGGTACTGGAACAGAAGCGTCTTCTACCGCGGGCAGAGGGTCGTCGCCGGCGCCGCCGACGTCTTCAAGGCCGCCCGGTGGCGCAGGGGGTACTGGAAGCCTAACCGCCGTCATGGCATCGTGGCTAGGACCAAGGTGTCCGGCGTCCTCGTCCACTGGCTGCTCCCCGCCTCCTGCTCGTCGGAGTCGGAGGCGCCTCCTCCTCCTCCGGCGTACCAGTACGACGCTCGCGACCTGACGTTCTTCTGCGGCTCCAGCGACAGGTTTTGGGGCGTGAGCAAGCGCTGCTCCTTATTACTCGACGACGACGATGCGGATGCGGAGGAGGAGCCCACTACTAATACGACGACAGCAGCATCGTCGTCTAGCTCCGCGAAAACAGAGGATGAGCGAAACTCATCTCGAGAAGCACCGCCTGCAGTCTCCACCACCCGGAGGACGATGACGGCGACACAGGTGCGGCAGCGAGGTATTCGAGCGCGGGCATGGCGGCGGCAAGCAGACCAGCTCCGAGCAGAACTGGAGCGATCGCTGTGCGTGGTCACCGGCACCCACACGACGGCGGACGTGCTGTGGCAGGACGGGACGCGCCAGCGCGGCGTGCTGTCGGCGTCGCTGGACTTCGTCGTGGTGTCGAACCAACACGAGCTCCTACCGGGACAAGGCGTCGTCAGAAGAAACACGTCACCGGACGACGATGAGAATAACAAGACCCATCTCTTCGGCATCGTCCGAAGCTTCAACCACAGGGACCAGACCGCGTGCGTGTCCTGGGTTCAGGTCGGTTGCGACGAGACCGTGAGCGCGTACGATCTGGAAGTGCGGCCCGGCGAAGACTACGGGTGGGTAAAATTTGTACACGGAGGCATCGTCGCTCGCGCATCGCCACCGTCGACGACAGGTACTACTACTACTTCTTCACCAGCAACGACGACGCATCTTATTTCAGACCAGACGAAGGAGAAAGAGGTGGATCTTTCATCGGTCGGACAAGTCATCGATATTGATGCACCGGACGTACATGTCAGGTGGGGCGACGGCAACACGTCAAAGGTAAAGTATATAATACGTATATGTTTTATTATAATTTGTCAAACTAAAACTCTCCGAACAAGCTCAGAAACAACAATTTCGTATGTGACATTGAAAAAAATAGTCAAATTTCATGCTTTATATTTTCATTCCATCCATCCAGGTCTTGGTCAATGAAGTAGTTGTCATTCCCGAAACGCAAAACATTAAAGATGAAATGGGTGACTGGATAGACGTGAACGACGAAGATGGTGAAGAAGCTGTTGTGGACAATAATGCACAAGAAGAGAACGACAAGCCGCACCCCCCTTCCGCCATTGACAACCCAAACAGCGATAGAGACGACGACGACGATGATGACAACGACGACGGTCCTGCTCCTCCCGCAGCTGCGCGAACTATAGCGTGGGCCATCACCCAGGAAATGATCCGACTAGCCCGCAATTTTATAGCCAAAACCAAGAGCTACTTATTTGTAACCCGTGCCGAGAACAACGAAATACCCAGGTCCGGTGGCGAGTCTGCAACTGCTGTTGTACCACCGGTGAAAGATGAGAGGGACAACAATACTGGAGGAGATGGCTCCGCCCAGCAACAAGGGAAGACGACGGAGGATGCTGTCGCCAGTAGTGATTGTTTCCAGCATTTGAGGTTACGCAGATGAGCCCTCCGGATCACCACTACCTTGACAACAAGCAGGACCAGGTGCGTAACTTGTTAACTACGGGTTTTTTTAGAGTTGATGTACATGTCAGAATTAGGTGTTGTTCCTTTGTCAAAGGTTTTTTAACCATTAGAGCTAATGCCTTTCTGTTTTCACTAATTCATAGGGCACTGGTGGTGGAAGGAAGTGGATGAGAAGAGTGCAAAAAGAATGGAAAATTCTTGGCGAGGACAATTTGCCCGGTAGTCCTCTCTCTTATCTCTCTGTCTTTCGATGTTGATAGCACATGCACGATGCATCTGACCACTGAAAATTACAATTGTGTATACGCAGACACCATCTACGTGCGAGCATACGAGGACCGCATGGACCTGCTACGAGCGGCGATGGTGGGCGCGAGCGGGACTCCGTACCACGACGGGCTCTTCTTCTTCGACCTGCAGCTCCCGGCGTCGTACCCGGCGGTGCCGCCGCTGGTGAGCTACCGCTCGTTCGGGTTCCGCCTGAACCCGAACCTGTACGAGTCGGGCACGGTGTGCCTGAGCCTGCTCGGCACGTTCGGCGGCGAGGACGCCGAGCTCTGGTCGCCGGAGGCGTCGAGCGTGCTCCAGGTCGTGGTCTCCATCCAGGGCCTCGTGCTCACCTCGCTGCCCTACTACAACGAGGCCGGCATGGCGGGCCTGCCGGAGGGCCGCCGCAACGAGCTCCCGTACAGCGAGAGCGCATACCTGCTCACCCTCCAGACCGCGCTGCACCTGCTGCGCCGCCCGCCCGCGGGCTTCGAGGGCTTCGTCAGGGACCACTTCCGCCGCAGCGGGCCGAGAATCCTCCGCGCGTGCCACGCCTACATGGACTGAGCTAGCGTTCCCTTGCATTGCGCTCGACCGGCCTCTTGAAGAGAACTAGCGTTCCCTTGCATGTTTTTTACCAGAGCGAGCGCGTATAGCTAGGGACGGAGCGGGCAGCACTCTGCTGCGCGAGTGCAGGCCGGAACACTTCACTCTTCTGCCTCTCCTGCCTGCAGCTCTCTCGTTTTCTTTTCTTGACCAGTAGTGTGCTCGACGGCGGCAATGCGGAAGGGGCCGGTGGCGGCCGCGCGGGAGGCCGCCCCGCTCCCCTTGAGCATGGTCCTGGTCCAGGCCTTCATCGTGGGGATGGTCCTGCTGTCCAAGGTCGCGCTCGACGCCGACATGCACCCCATGCTACTCCTCTAGCTTCTACCGCCACCTGGTCGCCGCCGCTGCAGTCGCGCCACTAGCGATCGCCTTCGAGAGGTTTACAGTTTGCACCCCCCACATTGCACCGTCCAGTGTTTCGTTGCACCGACCAGTGTTTCGTTGCACCGGTAGGTAGCCTCGTTGCTGACTGCCACAGGGACATGTTGAAGAAGCTGAACTGGGTAGTGCTTGGCAGGATCTCTGCAAATGCGACGCTCGGGTGAGCACTATGATCTTGCTCAGTTCAGATGTGTTCGTCCTCTTCTTCTTTTTGACCCGTGTTCCGCTACTAAGTAGTATCTGCAATTAGCATCAGAGTATGGAACTAATACGTATGCACTGCAGAATCGGCTTGGCGATGGGTTTGTTCTACTACGGGCTCAAGACTACCAGCGCTGCGTATTCTGCCATCTTCATCAACCTCGTCCCCATTGTCACATTCGGCATCACCGTGCTACTCAGGTAGTATATACCGCAACGCAAACGTCGTCACACTTGATTACGTTTTTTTCAAAAGATTCCTGGATCATCCAAGAATGTTCTTGGTCGGGGTTTCCTCTTTTTTTTAAAAAAAAAATTGTTCTTGATCAGGGTTGAGAAGCTAGCGCTGGGGAAATGGACAGGCAGGATGAAGCTCGGGGGCGCCCTACTCTGTGTAGGCAGGACGATGATGGTGATCCTGATGAAAGGCTACCCGCTCCACTTGTGGCCTACCGGCATCCTCCTCAGAGCTTCCGACGACGACTCCGCCCCGGCAGCAGCGACCCCGGCCACGGGTGGTGCTCACCGCCACCACGACATGGTTGCCGGCACGGTATTCTTCTGCGGCGGTGTTATCAGCTATTCCTCCTGGCTCATCTTGCAGGTACGTAAACGTACGGTACTGTGTGCAGATTAGAACACTTTTGTGAATTCAGCTATCAATGTTTCATATAGAATTAGCACGAATTTTTTTATCGTTAATAAAATATAGATGACTATAAATCAGGTCAGAGTTGCAGAGACCTTCCCTACTAAATACTCGACGACCATGCTTACCTGTATAGTGGGGGGCGTAGAGTCGTTCCTGATGGGCGTCTGCATCAGCCGAACCGGATGGAAGAAGCTCCTGACGGTCGTCTACTTGGTGAGCTCGATCGTACTAGGTTTATTGTTGTCTGGTCTAGTCCCAACAGAGAGTCATCACGATTCACGAGCAGAGGCCTGGTTCTCACTTATAGTACTAGACATTAGTATTATATATGCAGGGTGTTTTCAACACGGCGATCACCTTCGTGCTGGTGTCCTGGGCGATCAGCCGGCGCGGCCCGATCTACCCTCCAATGTTCAACTCTGTTTCGCTGATCCTCACCATGATCCTCGACTCGGTGCTTCTAGGCACCAAATCTACGTCGAGAGATAGTAAAGCTGCTGCTTCATAGCATCGATTATCTCGTGCCTTCTTTCTATAAGACTATAAATGTTCAGTGAGTATAGGTGTCATCCTTTTCACTTTTTTACTGCATAAAATGCATGCGTAGTATAAGCAGCGTGGTGGGGACGCTGCTGGTAGTCCTCGGACTCTACGCGTACCTCTGGGGAAAGGGAAAGGAGATGAAGCTGGCGGCTGCGGCAGCAGAGGAAGGAGGAGGAAAGTAGCGGCGAGGTAGAGCACGCTGTCGAGCATGGCTGTGGGACTAGATCAATCATGCATGTCCTACGCCTTACTGTCCCATGTTGTTGTTTTTTTCTTTGAAGAAACCGAGGAACTCGATCTCATATATGTTGCTAGTTGTGCTATGCTCTATGTTCATGGATATATGCGGTGTAAACTGATGAGCAGCCTCGTGTAGATAAAGTCGGACAGACGTGATCCTGTGGATCTATGATATTGTACACATCCGGTCCTGCAAAATTTATCCTGCTATTTGCCAGATCCTGGTTTTGTTTTCCGGCACTGTTGGTCGTGGAAAAAGATGCTACGGGCTCCCCAGAAGATATGTGGAAAAAGGAAAATATATCAAAACAAAGGGGGCATTCCGAGAATCGAACTCGGGACCTCTCGCACCCAAAGCGAGAATCATACCACTAGACCAAATGCCCTTTTCAATACTTTTAATATCCTGTTACATATTTGATATGTACAAAACTTGCGTGCATGGTAGTGCCACCGGAGATGTATGCAACGCATTTGGATGCGGCGCGGCACAGAACATGAACGAAGAGGAAAATGCCCTGTCAACGTCGAACGTGTTTCCTCTGCACTGTTCCTAAATACTCTCTTTATTTTAAATTAGAGTTCGTTTTAAACAACGATACGATCTTTCAAACGTAACTTTAACTTTTATTTTCTATCAAAATATTTATTTTAAAATGATGTATGTATACTTTTTTAAAAATTATTTTTAAGCCAAATCTAATCATATAAATTTTATATTTTAAGATTAATAAATTAAAAATTATTTATGATTTATATTTTTAATGTTTGACTAAAATCATGTTTAAAATGAACTCTATTTAAACAGAGGGAGCGATAATGCTTATTCACCTAGTACTGTACGTCGTAGTAACATTTTTGCTAAGAACGGCCGGCCATCGATTAGTGCTTAACCGTTGCGGTTAGTTTTACCGGGCTTCTTCAAAGTGCACCTATCCGCTCCGGCCGACGCGCCCCAGCCCAGGTTTATCTCGTTATGCCCTCTCCTCGCCAAAGTTTGTCTTGTCCTTTGAGATAGGTGCAGTGCAGCAGCATTAGCCCCTCGCCGCCCTCCGCTGGTGGAAGCGCCGGCCACCACCCGCGGGCGGAGGCGGCGTGTCCCCGTCCAGTGGAGGTGGAGGCAAGCTTAGCAGCAGCCGTTGCTTCGTTCTGGCTGGCGGTGGCCGGAGTACGAATACGACACGGAACGCGAATGCGCTTCGCTGGCGATGGTGGACGATTCCACGGGGCCTCTATTGCCTCCCAACTGGTGGTATTCTAGAACTAGAACCCAGGAATCTATTTGATGTCGGGCACTGACTGAAGATGCTCACATGGAGGATATTATCTTATCCTTGCTGTAAAGTAATTAATGACAACAAAGTGGAAGCGATTACTTCCTCAAAATAAATAAATAAACAAATAAAGTGGAAGCGATTCTGAGATGAAGCATTCTAGTACAATCCATCTACCTGAGCAAGTGGTTGACGATGTTAATGTTGCAGATGCCCAGAATGAGGTTCCTGCTAACAATAATGAAGTGCCATCTACAGAAACTTCATATGGCGCTGGAGACCGGGTGACCGGTTAACAGGCGCGCCCTCCAACATCGGCTTTCGTTCAGCGTGCTCAGGCATAGACGCAAAACGAATTTTAGTCACCGCACGCAGGAAGATATTCAGTGCTTTTCAAATGCTGTCTGCTTAGCCGTCAGCTTCAGATTAGATGAGCATCACCGAAACACACATACGCAATTGGCTGAACAAGTCAGAAGGATATGTGTACTCAATGCGACAAGTTAACTAAATAAAATTAGGGTTAAAGGCAAGTAGTTCAAGAAAGCAATGGTACAATTCTCAACTCAATAAGAAAACCACGCGGATGGTCAATAGTCATCACTGGCAAGCAACGCAACTCCGAGGGCATTGAGCATCATCAACGGTGGAAAAAACAAATCAATAAACATACTAGCCAGCACATGACCATTCAAATAACCTTTTGAGTTCAGCACAAACACAAGTTATCGAATACCTTTCGGATGAATCATATACATAAAAGGTCTGGAAAGCAAGAAATGGCAAACATACATTCTGCAATCATATAGCAAAGAAGGAAACAGAACATGGGCAAACAATAATCACAAACGCCTTCAAGAACGATCTGGAAAAGCATATATATTAGTATCAGAACTCCAAGGTAAACAAAATCAAGTGGAACTGAACATGTAACACAATAATATACGTGCAAAAAACAAAAAGTTATCGTGTGGGTGATCATAACAAGCCGTACAGTTCAGGTTGAGCACCATGATCCCACAGATGAAAGCCCATTAGAGCAGCATATTCACTAGGATGGTATTGTGAACCCAACCAGGTTACCAGACTAATCTAGCGAGAACTAGAACTAGAATTTGATGAGCGAAAAGGCCACAGGAATGAGAACGGGTTCCTTCTCCTTTGGCGCCCACTGTTTCTCCCGCTACTGTTTGAACTACTTGCACTTTGGCTTTGACTGGTTGATCTTGAGCGTGAGCAACTAGCTCCACTGGAACCTTGTGTCGGTAACTCATATCGGCAAACAGGACAAGAATTATGTTGTTCCAGCCAAGGAACTATGCAATCAGAGTGGTATAAATGTTTGCATGGCATCTCTCGCGCTTCTGATCCCAACTCGAACATCTCCTTACAGACAGGGCAGTGTGAGTCTCCACTGAGATGCCTCTGACTGATCTTAACAATGGGCATAGCATCAATCGAAGACTGCGCAGCAGGTGGTGGTCCTCGACGATCATTTTGAGTCAGCTGCTCGATAAGATCCTCCAATCCAGGCCCAACAAAGTAGTCTGCAATGTTTGCCCTTCGCATACCAACACCTCGCCGTCCATTAATGAAAACATCAAAGGCATTGTCCTCAGAGAGATGACCGGGAAGCTGGCCACGAAAAAGCAACCATGGCCCAGAGCCAAACTCCATTTCCAAGTCAGAAAATATGTTGGGCCTTCCTCGGACATCAACTTCCCTATTCATCCCCACCATGCCTTGTCGCATCACGGCAGAGATGGCCTCCATGATCCCGAACCTTGGGTCGCGATGGAAATCAGGATCCATCCCAACGAACTGGCTCGTGAGAGAATCTACATCATCCATTTCAGCCACAAAGCCGGAGTCACAGTAAGGACACACCATAGCCTGACCACGAGGCCTCACCCGCTGTCTGCACTGGTAGCACCAGTATGAATGTCTGCCACCGGACATTTTTTTCCCCTGGTAATGGTATCTCCCTGTGAATAGCCAAAGGTGGGTCAAACCTCCTCGAAATTGCCAAGGTGACAAACACCAGGAATGGACATATATAAAAGCATAGTATTAGTTTCAGCAGAACTTAAAAGTAGACACTATACAGAAACTTCCCCAAAGACCCAAATACGACTAAGTCAACAAGAAACTACGATCAGAACAATTGATCAGACCAAATCATACTTAACTGAATCACCAAAGTTCACCATAAAGAAGTTCTGCAGATATGCAAAAAAAAAAAGATAATTCACTTTAGATCGAACTGTTTTTGCCGAACAAAAATCCTCACGTTTATGCTAAATTTTCAACTGTCTTGGACAGATTGAGACTGAAATCTTGCACGAAACAAATTATGAAACTTTTGCTTCGACTAGGAATTTCCAACCACTATCAAGCAGATAAAAGAAACGACATGCATCTCTTGCCCTTATTGTTTTTGTTCAGTATGAAGGTAGCGAAAAATGAAGGGAGAGGAAGGTAGGGAAAAATGAAGGGAGAGGCAAGAGGATTTTCATTCCATATGAAACATGTTCCTTTTGAATTGGTTCTAGAATACTTGCACTCGATGTGATCTAGTAACAGAATGGACAAGTCAAAGCGGCGAAAGCAGTACCCCCCAAACTTCTCCGGAAAATAAACCACACCTGACACCACAATATTCGGCGGCGTCTCTAGAGATCAGTTGATCCCGTGCATCTACCGAGCTGAAGAAGAACAGAGACGAAATCTAATCCAACCTTCGTTTAAGTGGCTGGACAGGATCCGCGGGGCAACCGCGTGGCACACGAGCCCCGCGACGAACTGACAACACGGATGACGGATCCAAACCGAGCACGAAACTAACTTCTCTGAACAAGGAGATAAAAAAATGATTGCGTCCACTTACCGACGAACGAAATACAGCGGGTGTGGGCGGTTCTCTGGTCTTCTCAGAGGGGTCGGAGCGGGAGAGAGAGAGAGAGAGAGGAGCAGCGCTGCAAAACGCGACGCCGGAGAAGGAGAGGAGAGGAGGAAGAGAGACTCCGCCACCAACAACGGGCTGGCCGGACCGGAATGACGATGATGGGAAACCCACGGGGGCCGACAGAGACCGAGATTTCTATCCCCGCTTGACTCCACCCGGGCCCACCACCGTGGTGCCATCGCTGTCCCCCCGTGGCCCCACACACCAGCGGCCCATTACGGTAGGGCCGAGGCGGGGTAACGCATCGAATGCTCTCGGTCCCCGAGCCCGCGCGCGGCGTGTTCCCCTCTCTTTCCGTGAGATGCTTCCGCTAGTGGCCGGAAATGAAGCGTCTGTCTCTCGTCCAGCCGCCATGTGGGCCTAAATATTGTGGGGCATTCATGGCGGTGGGGAGTAGGTGGATTTAGGAGCGGCTTGCTGTGGGGCCCTGCTAAACTGTTTTTCGCAGCCGCGAGATACGAGACTGGATCAGCCGTCGGCGGGAAGGAACCGACGGCCCGATGGGGAGGTTCCGTCACGTGCTGCCGCGTCATGGTGTCGGGGGTGGGTTTTGATGAGGTTCCTCGTGCTGCTTAGATAAGGCCAGTCTCAGTGGATTGTTCATACTCCAGTTTTTAACATTACCATATCAGCTTTTTAGATGTATATTGTTAGATGAAACAATCTTTCTTAGTGCACAGTTTCATGCCAAATCATGTCAAATCAATTGACTCCAAATTTATGCCAAAAAAAACAATAATAACGAAGATAGGAATAGGAGAGTAAGACCAGGAGGGAGATAGAAATGCGACTGTGCAAGCGGGTTGAGAGACGCAGATGCACGCCGATGGGGGGCCGAGTCTTGCGGTGACAGGACGAGTGTGCGCAGGGACCATCGACTCCGGCTACCGGATGTGTGTGCGCGACCGACGACGTGGGGAGCAACTCCGGCGGTAGCAGAACTCACGCGTGGGAGCGACTCTGGCGGCCGTATGTGCACTCCGGCAGTAAGACGTGCACGCGGGAGCGACTCTAAGCCATAATCGATCCCCCGCGGGAGAGAAGGGACATACCGGATCGGGATTTTGGGGTTGGAGATGAAACGAAGGTCCTCAATGGCGTTTCGTTGAAGTTTCGTGTGGTTGGAAATAGAGCCAACAGAGTTTCGTGAGGATGAAACACGTCAGCTCTCTCTCCTAATTAATTTCATGTAATGTCATCATTTTTGTTGATGTATCATCTAATTTAATATCTAAATAAAACTTCCACTGAGACTGGTCTGATGCTATAAGGACGATAGTCTTATGGCTCACGCGTTTGCTTTAGTACTTTCATGTAATGCGGGTCTTGTACTAGGAGTACTGAGATATGATATTAATATTCTTCATACTAAAAATAATAATAGGTATAGAAAATTAGACATACATAAATGGAACAAAAGGCATGATAAAATATTATCATCATCTCTAGATTGTTATATAATAAGAAGAAAAAGTTCTCATTGCAAATAGTGTAACAAACAATATTTCTGAGAACTCAGGTCATGTGGATATTACATGTATGCTTCATCTTCATCTAATAATAAAAAGAAGCTATGTACTCCTCTATGCACAAATAACATGTCTTCTTTTAGCGTGAATTTCAAGCATTTGTCTCACTCGAAATATTAATTCAAATATATAAAATTTAAAATCATCAAACATATTTAATGATGAATCGAATTATAAAAAATATGATCTTATAATATAATTATTCTAGAATACACAATTATAGATAATGATCAATACAATATGTAAAGGATCAATTTAATAACAAAGTTATAGCATCATAATTTTTTATCATCACTATGGTCCATTTTGCGATGGGATTTTAGAGCTTGTTTGGTATCGATCATCTAGCAATGAGCTTCTTAGCTTCCTAAAAAAATAGTTTCTCTTAAAGAACTATTTGTTTTATAGAAATATTTGATAGAACAACTTCTTTTATAAATTTTAATATAAAATTGGACATAAAAGTCATGACAAATCACCATTTCTGATGATTTTAGCTCATAGTACAAACTGAAAAAGCACTTCTTGAGATGGGTTGTATAAACGTTTTTTCTAGGCCGCATTTAGCACAGTTCCGTCGAACTGACTCTTAGTAAGAATCAGATAAGTTGTATCAAACGCTTTATTTGAATATAAGTGATTCTGGGTTGATTCTGTGAAGTGATTATCTGAAATAAATTAAAGAGCTTCAAGCATAAAAATTATAGTTTCTTCTGATTCTGTGAAGTGATTCTTTGTTTATTGTAAGAATTTATCATATAGAATCAAAGATACTCCATCTCATAATAGACGACGTTTTTGTAGTGGACATGAGAATTAAAAAAGGCTAGTAGAGATAGGTGTAAAAAAAAGCGAAGACGAGAGAGATAGAGATAAAAATGTATTGAGAATGAGAAAAAGTGCATTAAGAAGCGAGAGTGTCGAGTATTATTTTAAAAAAATTTAAGATGACTAAAGTGTCAATTTTTTAAGACAGAGGGAGTAATCAATTTCAGTCATAGAATCATTTCTGTTCAGAAAATCAATGTCAAAGAAGCTGTATCAAACAGACCCTAAAATTATTCGGTAATTTTTTTTACAAAAAGTTACATAATCAATTTTAAAATCCAATGGCCATTAGTTGTTTCTTTGATTTTCTTGTCAAAGCCTCAAGCAATTGAAATAAAACTTTCCTTAAAAAAGGTTAATCAGATAAAACTCAGCATGGGAGGTTTCATCGTATCATAACTGTCGAAGAAATTTACAGAAGTTAGTTGACCGTACATGAGTTCATTACTGTAGTATCGATTATTTCAGTTCCACAAACGGCACCCACACCCACCGGCCACCGCACGGCATACCGCACACGCGCTCGCTCGAGTCACCAGTGAGACAGCCGAGATGGACCGCCGTGGCCGTGGCGTGTCAAGCTACCGGGGTCAGAGGTTCTCCCGTGGCCGAGGATGGGGAGGACGCGGACGCGACGGCGGCGGCGGTCACCCCTTCCCACCATCTACCGCCTCTGCCGCGGCGATCAACTGCAGCACAGACGTGAAGGCTGACGACACGGCGCCGATCGTGGGCACCTGCTCCGAGATGTGCCCAGGTAGCTCGCTCCGTGCTCATGTTTGTTGAATGTGAAGGCGCATGGTTGGCCCCGTGTCGCCGACGCGCACCACCTGTTCGACGAAATTACTCGATCACTGCTAGTTGGATCGGTTGATTGGTGCTTCAGCTTATGGCACCGTGGTTTCCGTTGCAGCGAGGGAGCGAGCGCAGAGGGAGCGGCTGAGGGACCTGGCTGTGTTCGAGCGGGTGGGCGGCGACCCTACACGCACGTCTCCTTCCCTTGCCGTCAAGAAGGTGAGCCGTCCATTCTCTCCCTTTCCACCTATTTAGGTTGTTCCCGTGTTTATACTCTCCACTGGATGGATGTGATGCTTCAGCGGTGATCCTTTCTGTTTGTGCTTGTATTGTTCTCTCGATGCAAAGCGCCCTGCCTGGCTTGGTTCTTCCATGTGGTAGTTAGGTTAGCGTCTGCTATGTCTGGATTATGACATTGGATGCATTTGTTCTTGCAACTGTTATGGAATACTCCTACTTTGTTTATAGCAAGGCCCGTGTTGTAAGTGTTGAAGTATAAGTGCACTGGAACTGGTCGATCTCTTTTTGTTAGCTGGAAACAATCGTTGCATATACCTCCAATGACACACCTGGCTTCGTGTGCGTCCTATTCGTTGAATCACTTCAAGAACAACACAAAGCTGTATTGTTATTATTAAAGAGGACTTCTTGTAGATATTGGGCCTATGTAGTAGTTGGATGGAATTTTATTTCCCTTGACTTTTCTTCCCTTTTTGTTAAGCTATCAGATTACAGGCAATGCTATGTTCCTGTCTAATTTAGGGTGGATGAGCTGCAAATATAGGATTAAAAATTTGTACAATATTTCTGTTTAACTTAATTTGTTATCACCTCTACAGAAAGGAGAAACCTCTTGAAATTAGAGGAGGGTAAGTTAGTACAGAACCTTTTTTAGTAAAGGTTATCCCTGGAGAAAGTCATCTCCTAGATGGTTATCCCTGGAGAAAATTCATCTCCCAAATTATGATAACATACATTCTTGAGGTCCTTCCTGCCGGATTATAAATGTAAAGTACCGGTGTGGACTTTGGAAGAATCGATTTTAGTATTTCACCTGCCAATTCAAACTTGAATTTCACAAACTACTATGACTTGCGAGTCAAAGATTTCCAGCGATGATGGACTGAAAGTTGTAAGAGTGCAGCTTCATATGCTGGTGTTCTAGTGTCCAGGGTAGCAAATCCAGCATGTTGCAATTCAATGCTCAAGGAAAAAAAAATTCATTTACTACTCACAAAGTTAGCTAAAGTTCAATTCTGAATCCAACCTCGATATGAAGAAACAAAATGAACCAGCAGCCAATCAGCATTGTTTATATTGTGCTCAGAGTAACCTCTTCTTTGAATTTTCGATATCAGAGATGAATTTTCTGCCGGTTTTATCAACTTTTTTGTGTATTACATATGTGAATTGCAAAATGTTTGTCAGTTGTACCCTTGCTAAAGAGGAAGCCAGATCCCTCTGTCACCAGCAGCCCGGTATACATAGCTCCCGCTTACATAGGTCCGGGGAAGGGTCTGGCCATTTTGGGTCTTTTGTACGCAGCCTTTTCCTGCATTTCTGCAAGATGCTGTTTCCAAGACTCGAACCATCAGGGCTCCCTTTCACTTGGCCACCAATGAACTTCCCAAGAATTTGTATCTTGATTTACAACCACATTGTGTGGTTGTTTTGCGAATAGCAAACATTGTTTTAAGTCATCCATATGAACTTTGTATGCAATTCCATATAATGAAATCACTAATAACAATTATACAAATTTCAATTTTTCTTAACCCATGTTTTCCTGCTAGTTTTGCAGAACTATCTCATCCACAAGTGTACAAGCATCAGATTTGCGTCCTCTGCCTGTGTTGAGAGAAACAATGGATCATCTCTTATGCTTACTGGATTCCTCGGTGCATCCATTTGAAACAATCCATGATTTCATTTTTGATAGGACAAGGTCTATAAGACAAGACATAAGTATGCAGAACATAGTGAATAATCAAGCAATTCAAATATATGAGGATGTGGTATATTACCATCTTGTGAACTCCCTTTATTTAATCAACTTTGCTTTGTGATACTTTGCTTTGTAGCATTTTTAACAACGTTTATACTTGATGCCAAATTACCACTTTATGCATGTGATCCCAGATAGTGTGATACTTGATATGTTTGAATGTTTGTTTAGATTCATTTATTTCCCTCCTTTTTTTCATATAATTATGTTTCTTTCTGAACTATTTTTTTAATGGTTTTTGCCGTGCATTTTGCCATCACTTTATGGACATTTTTGGCCATCTAATACATAAGGGACGATTACTAATCTTAAAGTAACCCCTTTCATTCTTCAAACCTTATCTATTCCTGTGCATTTCTCAGGTAATGTTTCATATTAGGTCCCATCAGAGACTTGCAAGGTCTTGTCCGGATTCGGATGCATCTTCCCTTTGTTACTTAAACATGGAGCAGCTTACAAAATGCCTTCTTTCTCTACTTGATATGTATCATACACTTCATAAGAGCAATTCCCACAGCAATAGAGAGGCTGAATTTTATTCTTTCTATGTGCTTCTACATTTGGGCTGCAAGATACCTAAAATGGTATTTTTTTTTTTCCCCAGTCATGTTCATTACATGTTTACATGTTGTTCTCTTAACATATTCAAGTGCTTCACACATGTTGTTACTCAAGCTAGTAAATACATAACCTGACTTCCATTTTATTGTCAGGTAGATTCACTCTCTTTGTGGTATGGTCAATTAGCTCCCCCACTTAGGCGGTCAAAAGAAATGGTATTTGCTAGAACTGTGTTAAGGTAACCTCCATACATATTGTCCATCATTGTGGACCTTCATTTATTAGGCATATGATCCTATATTTGTTGACATAACTGAACTCAGAGTCTGTATGGAGACATTTTCATCTTCTGCTTGTGCATGCCTAGATGTAAGATATGCTACTTCCATTCTGAAAAAATATTTGTTAAAATCTTAAAGCTGAAGAGAGTAGATTATATACAAAAAAGGAAAGAAATAAAAATATATCATTTTTTTCTCGAAAACGGCAGAAGATGTGCGCATCTCTATATTTAAGAGAGAAGAGAGAACCGTACACTCAGTCCTGTTTATCCTAAGAAAATACAGAACACCACTCACCAAGCTATTATAAGCATGAATAGTAAACACACTATGCACAACCCAAAAATATATCATATTATCACAGAGAACAAGATGCTAAGGGAGCAGACTTGTTACGAGACTGAAGGAGCACTTTGTCTTTGAAGTTTTTCATCTATGTCTGTAGGTGCTACAACCTAGGAAACTTCAAGCGTTTCTTTTCCTTGGTATCAACTGAAGCAACCGATCTTCAATTGTGCTTGGTAGAACCTTTTCTCAATGAGGTAAGTTCAATGTCTAAATGATTGCAACGCAGGTATTTTTCAGTTGAAGGAACAAGCTTCTCTTCTATATTGGGGTTTCACCCTTTTTTTAGTGTACATTCTAGTTTTTTACAAGCATGATTGTATTACTAGTAATATTGAAACATCTTATGCCTACATAAGACAGAATTGATGGCTTGTTTCGGGGCAAAAAGATTTCAAGCCATTTTGATTATCACTTAAACTTCCAATTGTATTTCGATCCTTTCAGTTCAGAAATAAGTAGACATTTCTATTGTCATGTCCTATTCTTGCCTTGTGCACAAGCTGTACCATTGTAAATGTTTTCGACTGTTTTATCTTTGGACATCTGACATTGATATATCCCACTTTGCTGTTGAAGGTTCGAGCTAAGGCATTGATGTACTTTAACCATAGCGGCTACAAACTTCAATTCCACCCTTTGAAACATCTATCAAGAATCCTAATGATCCAGGTACCCTGTTGGGCATTTTGGGAGATAATGTTACTTACTGAATTTGAAATGTACAAAACTGACCGTGGAGCTTCTGACAATTGTTTAGGAGTCGGAGCTGGAAACTCTTTGCGAATTATGTGGACTTCAAATTAGCAAAAGTGAAGGTATAATAGCCTTTGCTCCTAAACAAGCTAACTTTAGCCTACCAACATCCATGCCCAGAAGTAACGGCATTCATATCTCAAGGGATGTTGAACGATGACAATGAATACTTTAATTCAGGTTTACCGGACTATAATGTATTAAAGATGTGCTCTGTTGTGTGTAAAACATTTTTCATGTATCCAGTCCAAAGGCTCACCGATTCCCCAAAACATGTTGTGGATTATACTGTGTACATTTTATTTTATACCTTCAGTGTTTGACATAAGACTATCATAATTAAACCAGCTGTTCTGAATACTTGTGGTTTTTTTGCTTCATAAGCAAAAAAGTAATTAGCAACTCAGCATCGTGTCCTTTTTGCGAATTTCATCATTGTTGACAGTGAACTCAACTATGTAAAACTCCTACTGATGTGTAATCAACAGTGGGGGCATGTTATTTTGAAGTTTTTGAATTGGCCTGAATAGTGGATTCCGTTGCTTGCCTTGGGATAGTAGCATGGGCTTATTTTGTCATTTTTTGGGAAGCTTCAGTTCAATCTCAGCCAATCAGCCGTTCAGCCTCAGCTCCCGCTTACTCTACCTTTTCATAGGCTTATGCTCTGGCTGACCACAATCTTCGTCCTCTTCAGATGGCTGTTTGTTCCGTAATTCCTTTCCTGTCACGCCGAAGCTTTACTCAGTTTGAACATACTAAGATGGTGTTTGTTCCATAATTCCTTTCCTGTCGCTATGAATCGAGAACTAAAAACCGAAGGGGGTATATGTTGCTACTCGCTTCGGTTGAACTGAGTACCCCTTCAAAACTGACTTAGACAAAAAGAAAAATCACGACAACTGAAGGTTGGGGCCTTTTTATTTCATTACTGATGTTACCATAACTAATCTTAGGGGATTTTTGGGGCCACGGACAAGGGCGCAACTCGTAGCAAGTGATCGTGCTAAGAGCAGAGGGAGATGTTAACAGGGCGGCGGGAAACGGCGAACGGGCGGAGGAGCTTCAGATGGAATGCAATGCAAGGCAGTGGCGCTCCGCTACGATATTATGATGAGATGGCAACCCGAAGAAGAGAGGGGAACACAGGGGCAGGTAAGCTGTTCCATGCAATCTTCAGGAGCCAGCCAAAGGAAAAGAGTAACCAGTGATGTTGCATTATAAAGAAATTACATTCCCGGTATTATATTCTGAGAAATTATTTGAATTCAGTGTTACGTATTCTAACAAAAAATGTAAATTCCCTGCTAAATTCAAAAGCAGGCAAACAAAAAGGCAACGTGTCTATTACTCACTTGACGAGAAGCCACAAGAAAACGGCCAGAAGGTAGGATCTTGATAATGACAAATCCCAAACTAGCACATCGCAGAAGGCATCATCCAAATCCTTGCAAAACATCAATCACTATAAGCATCGCATAGCCAACGATCCATGAGCATTAGCACTTTGGCAAAGAAAAACACTTAAGGCTACAATCAGGGACGATAGGTAAAAATCATAGTTGAGGAGTTCCAACTCGGCATGACTACAACCTAGATAGATGTTTATCTGTGTTTTCAACAAATACTCAGATTCATCCTTCCATACAATACAAATTACTCATAATCCTCCACTTTGTTCTTCTTCTTCTTTTTCTTCTTTCCTTCAGTGGCTGTCTTAGGTTCGGCTTCCTCTGAAACTTCCCGGTTCTTCTTTTTCTTCTTCTTGGGAGTCTCTTCAGCCTCACCATTGGCTTGTGCCGCAACATTCTCCTGCTCCTGTGGCTCCTCTAGCTTATGCTTCTTTTTCTTCTTTTTCTCAGTTCCAGGCTCAGCTTCTCCATCAGCAACATTGGAGGGCTTATCCAAGTCCATTGCATCACCATTAGTCTCAGCTTTGGACTTCTTTTTCTTGCTTTTCTTGGCAGATGCATCAATTTTCTCATCATCTGCACAGGTTTATGAATGGCATAAAATACGAGTATATGGTAAATGGAACATGTGATGGCTGGCTCTGTAGTATAGAAAAGTAAAACATAAGAGTTATTGCAGACATATATATACACCAATCCTTACCATCTTCATTTGAGATATCATTGGCCATACTCTCAATAGCAGCTTTCATCACATCAAGGTTTTTACGAGGCGCAATACCCTTGTCATAGAAGTCCAGTCTCTCCTCAACTTGCTCCTTCAACAATTTCCCAAAGGCAGAAGTACTTTCCTCTGAAGTCAAATAGACGGGAGGAAACGATCAGAGGATGCTTTCAGAATGTGCAAAACATCCAAAGAGTCTGGAGACAGCTCTCTACAACTAACCTGAGTAACAATCAATGCGTGATGCAATTGAGCATTTGTTTGCCAGATAACGAGCCATCCTGCCCTTGTTCTTGGTTGATGCACGACCAATGAAGGAGGAGTGGAATATAAGGCCATACTTAGGTGTGTTCCCTCGAGTTTTCAAAGCTCTGGTGGAGAAGAAATAAGTGTAAGAGGTTTACTGCCCTGAATACTGGCTAAGATTTCTTTATGTGATTGTTTTATTAAGTGCAATTATTTCAAAAAATTAACAAAGGACAACACTGGGAAACAATAAGATGTCAAACTTGAAACCTGAAAAGTGCCTTCTCAGCACCAAGTATCTGGAGGGTGGAAGCAGGACACTTGGCAAGATTTGAAAGGCTACCGGCATGAGAGATTAATCGTGCCCCAACAATCTCACCAATTAGCGAAGTCAGATTCGGTGCGATATCATTCATTTTAGTCACGAGATAATCATGAAGATTTTTACGATATTCGGACAGATTCATAACCCTTTGTGCAAATTGCTGGACATTGATCAAGTCAACTGGTGACAGGTCCTGGCCTGAAACAGAAGAATATAAACCATAAGCCAAGTTTCTATGCCCATTAAATTAAAATTCCACTATATCTCATTACCCATTGAGGCCTTTGCTGCTTCAACAATTTCTTTTGCCTTGTCCTCATCACCAGTTATGTCAGCCAATGCAGGGATATCTTTTTCCGCCAAATCAGATTTGTTCACAATAAACTTAGCAAGCTTGGAGTATAAATAGTTATCGTTAACAATCTTGACCAGCTCAGGGAAATGCCACGAGAACCATTCCCTGCATTTTAATTAGGTGGAACGATCATCATGCAAATGGCCAAACTTAACAGATGTCTCCAAACCAAATTGCAGTCAATACTAGAATCTGTATGAGACGGGTAACAAGAAAGGCACGTACCTGACTCTCATGGAGAAGGAATTGATGTCCTTATCAAGTGTATCCAACAGAAAGATGGCCTGAATCACCATGTTGTCAACACGGTTCACATTGAACTTCACCTTGGCTCTGCTGTAGCTATGCCCAAGGCCCAGCTGTGCCTTCTCCAAGTCCGAGCTCTGGAAGTTCAACCAACAATGCAAACCAAAATAAGCATAAAGGAGTCCAGATTTACCGCAACATGCTACCGACAAAATCAACATACAAATTGCCACGATCAGAAGCCCACAGTCCGGCTCCACATGGAAAGGTTCATGACGAGCATATGATATGGAGCAAAAAACGCGTCACCTTTAGGTCTTTGATGAAGCGGTCAAAGTGGAAGCGGACGCCACGGAGCAGCTCCTGAACGAACTCGTTGCTTTGGCACGGGATGCCAGTGACCTCGGAGATGTGGGAGCCGACCTTGGGCTCGACGACGCCAAGGCTGTACTTGGCCTTCTTCCCCTCCTTGGGCTTGGGCAGGTTCAATTCCAGAAAGCTCCTAAGCTCATCGGTCATGATCCCTGACCCCAAAAAGATGGCGAAATGCCGCGTCAAAAGAACGCCGTTTTCGAAGCAGAACTGTCTCTATGCGGATGGAAGGAGCGCTTACCCTCGGAGATTGCGTTACACTGGTTGAGGGCATCGATGGCGGAGGAGAAGGGGGTGAAGGCGGCGAGCTTGACGGCCTTGCCAAAGCGGTCAAGGTCCTGTATGGAGGAGCGGACGGCGTCGATGCTCTGGCCGATCTCATCGATTCCGTAAGCGTGGAAGAGCCCGTAGCCAGAGGCCGATTCGAACAGCAGGTACAGCGCCATCTCGCCGGCGGATGACGGCGGCGGCGAAGGGGGGTGATGTGTTGATGCGGCGGAAGGGGTTAGGGTTTAAGGGAGGAAGATCGATGGGGGCTTGCCGCGGGGCCAGATATAAAGGTTCAGGCTGCTCCCGTATCCGCCGTTGGATTAATATTTTTTTCCTTGATGCCATCCTTTAGCTTCTTCATTCACAATTCAGTCCCTAATTTTTAGTCACGGCTCTGTGCCTCCGTCTCTCTTTAGGACGAATCGCCGGGCTAATATGAAAGGTTTGTACAATATCAAATCTTTTCTAAAGTGCTCTTGTCGATCTTAGTTGAGACTAGAAAAATATTGTAAGGCCAAAAGTAAACTAAAATGCTATCTTCATGTCATCAGTTAAAATTCGAACGGACTAAAGAGCATATATAATATATTAAAATCCTCATTAGTCTTGGAATTTTCTTTCTTCATTTCACTAATCACTAAACATTAGATAAGGCATGCTGATGCCACTCCTGCTCGTCACCTCCTCACCTCCCTGTACAGCTGCAAGCCGTCAGACGATTTTGAGGGCAATGCGCTCTCTCTTTCCCTCCCTCTTTCTCTCTTTCTCTCTCTCTCCAATCAGGATGAAACCACCCTGTTTTGAGGTTCTAATTTGTACGGTAGTCAGATTCATCGTCTTTTGGTTTGTGGTACTAGCATCTGACGAGGCTGTGTGCTCTTTCTAACCCTTGCTATGCACCTTGCTCTGTTTTGATTTTGATCTAGCCGGTGAATTTATACTTTACTTTGTTCACTAAAATAATTTTGGTGTGATATTCTTTTATACATTACATAGTTGCCTTTTGTTTCTAGAAGCACATAGTATATATTGTGTGTTGACGTTGATTGATTGTTAACGGTACCTTACAGTTGCTAAAAATTAAAGAATTAGGGTCAGGTAGAATGTCTAAAGATTTTTGGAGAGCAAATTTGGATTCAATGTTTATTTAGATGCTGATGCATAGTATTCATTCACATCTTGTCTACATGTTTCAGCATTAGTCTATATATATTTGCATGTAGGCTAATGTTGTGTGATCAGTTAGATGGATGAAAATGTTACAAATAATTGGATATATGTTGGAAAGAATTTTTAGTCCATGACAACGCATGGATATTCAACTAAGTATATTACAATCCTCATTAGTCTTGAAATTTTCTTTCTTCACTTCACTAATCACCTAGTATAATCTTAATTCTCTTCTTTATAAAAAAATCTTAATTCTCAATCTTCATTAAGATGCAACAGATGCATAGTTTAAATGTTAGAAATTTAAAAGTAGAACATAATTGATATGAAAATAGTGATGTTATACCATCCAAATTCTAATAAGAAGCCATACAAAGATCACGCTCTAGAGTATAGCAACATCAAAATTTCGGTATACAAAATAATTGCAACAAAAGTTTGACAGCTTTTGGCACAAATGAACTATAGACCTGTCCAACAAGTGTGATATGCCACACAAATTGGTAAGGAAGGAAACAATGACCCAAGCAACGACAGTCATTTTTTTCCTTCGCTCAGTAGACTTGTGTCGGTGTTCATTACCACCGACTAGTGAATTTTATTGTGGGATGCGCGTTTTGGAGTTCCGATGATTCGTGAGAGGACACAAGGGATTATACTGGTTCAGACAATAAGGCCCTACGTCTAGTTTCGAGCTGCTCGTGTTACTCGCGACTTGTTTGTAGTAGGGGGTTACAAACGTGCGAGAGAGGGAAGGCTTTCCGAGTCTCTGGATGAAAAGCGTGTATGCGTGAGTGGAGAGGTGTTCGTGTTCTTCTCCAAGAGGGTGGATCGTGTTCCCGTTCGTTCGCCCCCCTTTCATGCCCCAGCTCTTCCTCCTTTTATATCGTGAAAAGGGAGGCCCGGGTTCATGATGCATCAATGGTCGTGACCGTGCGTCCAAGTTGGGCCGCGCCACTGTGGGTGACGTTATCAGCATGGCGGTGCTTTCTTGACTCCATGGCGTAGCAAGCGTCGTCAATCGTGGACGTCCCGTCCGTATGGAGGAACGGCTTCGGTTGGTGGTGGACGGGGTGGCGCCGTTGTCGTGGTCGTCGCTCGAGGACGTCCTGTCACAATAGAGAGGTGGGCTTCTGACAGGAGCTGTGGTAGCAGCGTCCGTCCTTTGACCGGTGCACGTTGTGTGCATTTATCGCCCACTTGCTCGAGTGATCGATAGCCCCTTCTGTCAGTGGGCGTGGGAGTGGCAGGCATTTATTGTCCAACCGCTACCATTCCGCCTACCAGTGGTGTGGTAGGCGGTTCGTCCGACCCTGGGATCGGGCGAGGCGGAGGTGCGGTCTCCCGAACCCAACGCGATAGGGTCGAGCGCGCCGGCTATGCTGCGAAGGACCCGACCCCTCTCTGGAGGGTTCGGACGAGGCGGAGATTCCATGTGGACCCGGCCCGTCGGGTGTCCGCATGACACGAGGGTCAGAGGAGGCGGAGATCGTTCCTGCCCTAACCGCGTCGTTAAGGCCGCGGGTCATTAAAGTTAATCATGTCTGGTATTGACCCTTGACAACTTGCAAACGGTTCATGAGTTTTGGCTCGAGTCAGCTCATTAACAAGATAAGCTAAATATTTACTAGCTTGGTTCATTAAAATTTATGAACAAGCCGAATCAAATTAAGTGGAAACAAGTTGAGATACTTAAAAAAAAGAAGAGAAACTAGTAAACGGCTTGAGTTACGAGTTGGCCAGTGTGGATGCAAATCAATTAATTCTAGCATGAACCTAAAGAAATCTTACTCATAGTCTGATCCTTCTGAGTTTTCATATGAAATCACGTCTATTCACTCTTTTGAGTTTCTAACTCTGCAAATACATTCATATTCATAGAGTTAGTTCATTTTATAATGATTTGTACCATAGTTGTTTACATACGTAATATGATGTGTGCAAGAGAGGAGAGAATAAAAATTATACAATATTTTATGTTAGGCCTGATCGATTGTGTTGTTTGAAGTTGTGGTTGCTACAATTTGTAGTACAATCTACAATAATCAGTGGTGCAGCCTCATTACCAAAGCAGCAAGAATAACCCGTTGTTGTTTTAGAACACTATGATTTTTATGATAATTCTACAAAATTATTATAACTTTGTTATTTGTTTAAAAGGACCCACATATCATCCAATACTCATATGTGAGGCTAACACAACTAACTATAAAAAATCATAGTTTTTTTCAAATAAATAGTAAAAATGTTATTTATCAAAAGATTTTAGTTTTTTAAAACAATAATGCAAATTGACTTTTATTTAAGTATGCATCCATGCTTACTAATGCTTCCTCCTTTGCGGTTTTCTTCTCACACTTCTCACAAAGGACGTCGAATGATGGTTCATGAAGACTGAATGTGTTGCAGGTGTTTTCATCAACTTCAAGGAAGATCGACGTGTTCTGATAAGCAGTGGTTGCATGCCTTCCCCTCAGCTCTTATTGTGTTATGCTGCTCTAAATCCTTCATTCCCTTGTTGGAAGTAGAGTGTGGTAGCAGATCTGTGTAGCTATAAGATGTGGTGTGGAGGTACAAAATACATTATAAAGTTGACAAGTATGATGTACGGTGGTGCTGCCTATTGATGATCGGTGCTTGTTCTTCAACAAGTTAAGACTAGGACTTGCCTAGTTGTTGTTTTCTGTTGTAAAATTGTTTAGTTTCTGTTTTGATCCTTTGCTCATGGTGTGTTTTAATGAAAATTCAGGTGGAATGCTCTCCCCCGTTGACCGTCAACAACCATTGATCCAAAAAAGTTGTAGTTTATGAGATTTATTTGGAGGAAAAAAGGTTTTTTTGCACAATTTGGAGGAAAAAAAGTGGAACTTCAAAGCAGATGCACTTGCCCGTTACGGTAGCCGTCGGCCCAATCCAGCCCGCCCCAGCATGAGCGCGTCCTGCGTCCCTGCTTGTCCGCCGTCGAACAAAACCCTAGCTCCCACCATCTCGTTGCCTCCTCTTTCCCACCGCCTCCTCCCTTCCCCACTTCTCTCCCCTTCCTCTATCTCGCGGTATCGACTGCTCTAAAATCAGAAGAAAAAAGAGTGGTAGAGGGATGGGGAAGCGGAAGGAGAAGCCGGTGAACGTGTCGGGCAAGCCGCGGCACTCGCTTGACGTCAACCGCTCCAATGGCAAGAAGGGCGCGGGCGGCGGCGCCGGCGGAGGGGCCCGGTCCGCGGCGACCGTGCGCCTCCTCCAGATGTACAAGACGCGGCCCAAGAGGGACCGCAGCGGCAAGGTGATCAGGAACGAGTTCCAGTCCAAGGAGCTCCCCAACACCCGCATCGAGCCTGACCGCCGCTGGTTCGGTGAGCACATCGCGCATCAGTTGTAGTCTTTCATTAAATAATCTGGTTGATTTCTCAGTTCCATCGTGCTCAATTCGAATAGAGTGACCTTTGTTTGTTATTCAATTATATGCTCATCGATCGCTGTAGTGAGGCTGCAGGTGGGTTACGGCTCCGTGGCAATTTCTGGGGCTCTGATGGCTTCCACAATTTTGAGTTCAGCTATATGTCGTTTGCTTCTTGCTGTCCTATGTTGACCCGGCTCCTGGTAACTGTAGGTAACACTCGCGTTGTGGGGCAGAAAGAGATGGAATTCTTCCGTGAGGAGCTCCAGAGTAGAATGTCCAACAACTTCAATGTCATCTTGAAAGAGCGAAAGCTGCCGCTGTCGCTTCTCCAGGATCACCAGAAGGTACTACTCTTAACTGGCCAAAAATTTAGATGCCTTCGTGCCTGTCAATATTAGACGCTTGGACCTGTGGAAAATGCAGATGGCTGGCATAATAGTGCCATATGACTTCATTAAGGGTGTGTTTGGTTTGCTGTACTCGGGTCTAGCTCTATATTTAAAAACAAAGTGATAATCTTTTTTATTGCATGAATTTTTAGATATAATGGGAAACAAGAATATGAGATTATGGAGCTAAAACTAACTTCATCAATGCAATGAGATCTCATCAATGAAACCAAGGCAATCAAACAGAAGCTTGTAATAGTCAAGTTATCTAGCCATCCAACCAAACAATTATTAATTTTTATATGTCTTGCATTGCCAAAGACTGGCTTAGGCTGGCCTGGTTTGGATTCTACGCAGGCTAGGACTAACCCAAACAACCAATCACACCCTAACCTGCTTTGACTCAATTTGATGCCTTGTTAAATATAACTCAATCCTTTCATCAATGTTCAAGTACCATATTTTGTAGCAGTACTAGTAACTGTGCATGTGTGGCACACACGCTGTATTGTACTACTGTGATGTTTAAAATTAACATGCAGAAGATATATTGTGGCGTATAGCAACACATATACTCCAGTTTGTTCTTATGCAAGCTTTATTGTTTTGATGGTGCAGCAAGCAAGAGCACATCTTCTTGACGTTGAGCCTTTTGAGCATGCCTTTGGGCCAAAGGGAAAGAGGAAACGCCCAAAACTAACTGCTTTGGACTATGAATCCTTACTTAAGAAAGCTGATGATTCTCAAGGTATATTATGATATTGAGCCACTTCTTCCTCTAAATAATGTAATATTGAATGAACATGTGTACCATTATATCTTCTTCTCCATTTAGGCCAATGTATGCTTTACTAATCTTGCCAAGGTAGAAACCCATCATCTGTTCTTTTTTTTTTTGTACTGACTGAGGTTGTAGTCAGTCAGTCTTCTCTGTTATCTAAGTGTTCCAATAATTTGTAACTTAGGTCTGTCGAATTAAAGATTGTAAGTGTTATCCTTTAGTTCTCGTATACCACTCTTTCTTCTTAGTTCATGAACATGTATGCGATTTTGCCATTTGCAGATGCATTCGAGGAAAAGTATGCGTCATCAAAGTTGCCAGGGGAGGAGGAAGAAGATGGTTTACGTGATCTAGTGCGGCATACAATGTTTGAGAAAGGACAGAGTAAAAGAATATGGGGTGAACTATACAAAGTTATTGACTCCTCAGATGTAGTCGTGCAGGTTGGCGCATGGTCTTGCTTGTTTGTGTCAAGACCACGTGAAGTCCTCTGAATACAAGCTAAATATGTAAGCATTTTTTTGCAGGTGTTGGATGCTAGGGATCCAATGGGCACTCGCTGCTATCATCTAGAGAAACATCTGAAAGAGAATTGTAAACATAAACACTTGGTTTTCTTACTAAATAAGGTACCTATTTTAGCTCCACAACCTGTCTGATGGCAAATTTATTATTCCTGCTGCGATGTAAAGCGACACATTGATGTTTTGCGTTTCCCATTTAGTGTGACCTGGTGCCTGCTTGGGCTACAAAAGGATGGTTGCGTACTTTATCGAGGGACTATCCCACTCTTGCATTCCATGCAAGCATTAATAAATCATTCGGCAAAGTAAGTTTGACTTTACTGGACCTTTTGAATGGATTATCTTTGTCCTGCTGTTTGGTAACTTCTATGTTATAATGTTATAATTACACCAGGGATCTCTTCTGTCAGTATTACGCCAGTTTGCGCGCTTAAAGACTGACAAACAAGCTATATCTGTCGGGTTCGTTGGATATCCTAATGTTGGAAAGTCATCAGTTATCAACACACTACGCTCCAAGAGTGTAATGCTCTCCTTTCAAAGCTATCAGAATTGCACTTTAAGTGATTTATGAATATTCTAATTTTATGTTTTGCCTCAGGTTTGCAAGGTTGCTCCGATTCCTGGCGAGACAAAAGTTTGGCAATATATCACCCTAACTAAAAAGATTTTTCTGATTGATTGCCCTGGTGTCGTATATCAAAACAATGATTCAGAAACTGATATAGTTTTGAAGGGTGTGGTATGTATCTTCTCTTATACTCCTTTTGGTCCTGTTTGGATCCCTCCACTTTCTTAAAAACTGGTTTTTGGAAACAGAAGTGGCCTCCAAACGACTCAGTTTTTCATTTTTAAGAAACCAAGAGTCTGGTTAGAAACTGAGCCGTTTGGAGCCATTTCAGTTTCTAAAAACCAGTTTTGGGAAAGATGAGGGGTTATTAGCCACTATAAAACCAAGAAACTAGTCTCCGAACAGCCCTACTTAGTTGTTTCTAGAAATCAGTTTTTTTAAAAAAAAAACTGGAGGGATCCAAACAGGTCCTTAGTTTTCTTCCGTTTGTCTCATCCTTTTTCTCTTTTCCCCCTATAATTGATATTTGACTGAACAAATAAGTCTTCATCAGTTGGTTTGGTGACCTATTTAGTGTAATCCCTTTCTCTTCAACTCTTCTCCCCTATAGTTAATATGTATCTGAACACATATATATGTAGTGTTCTTTTATGCAGAAGTTCAGCACGATAATAATATCATGGCTTAGTTTTGTTATTTACATACAAAAAACTCATTCTTGCAGTCTTAGGTAGAGATTTGGCATAAAATGGCATTGTTCTGTACTGTTCCTTTCACATGCTCTTGTGTTTAATCAGTTATCATAACAGGTGCGGGTGACAAATTTGGAGGATGCTGCAGAGCATATTGGTGAAGTTTTGAGGCGTGTTAAGAAGGAGCATCTTCAAAGAGCATATAAAATTCAGGATTGGTATGTCTTTAGTGTCAAGTACTAGCATTTTTTTTCATGCCGATGCTCGTCGCTTATTACTTGTTACTCCACATTGAATTTTTTTTCTTTGGGTGTATGTTATTTTTTGTATCTTTTTGAGCAAAACTCATCTCCTGTAATGCAAGTTCAGAGTCCTGTTAGTTGTTGGGACTAGAAGGCTTGGTTGTTGTTGTTCCTGTTAGTCATCTCTTAGCTTGTCTTGGGCAGTGGGTGAATTTGTTTGTTGATAATGGATGTCATGTACCATGTTCCTGTTCATTACCATGGCCTTATGCTGAATATATATTTGTTTCCCCTCTACAGGGCTGATGATAACGATTTCCTTGTTCAGCTGTGCAGAACTACTGGAAAACTACTCAAGGTATTGACATTCTCTTTTATTTGTTAACAAGCCTTTACTGTATTTCTACCGAATGTTTTCCTGTGGCATCTCTTGCTGTAATTTTAGGTGAATACATGTTTTGAATAATTTGTGGCTACACCTGTGCCATCTATGACAGATTGACAGGGTATATTGAAGAGCATTGTTGATATACTCTGTGTAATTATATTACGTTTTGTGGTTTTCAGGGCGGGGAGCCTGATCTGACAACAGTAGCCAAGATGGTTCTACATGATTGGCAGAGGGGTAAAATTCCCTTTTTTGTACCCCCTCCACAGCACAATGATGATGCTGCGCCTGAGAGTTCTGAACTTGTGGAGAAATCCAGTGAGGACGGGGTAAGTAGTGATAGAACTGCTGCTGCCATGAAAGTGATCGCAGGAATCATCTCGTCTCAGCAGACCATGAACGTACCCTGCCATAGTGAATCCACCACAAAAGATGAAGACAATGAACTTGCTGAGCAATCAGAGTAATCTGATGTAACAACCAACAGGCGGCCGTCTTATCCTTTTGTAGCATGTATCTTTCTCCTTTTGTTGCAGAATTGTAGCTTATCTGTAATAGGGCAAGTAGCCCAGTTTTCTTATCTACGTGATCTCAATTGTCATGGCATGTTTGTTTTTAATTTTGTTGAACAATGGGTAGGGGCACTGCCCTTCCATTAAAAAAAAAGAAGGTTTTAAGGGGTTTACAACAGATGTGATTACATTTTAACGGAACGTTCTCTCTCAAGTGAATCCTTTCGTGGTAGGCTCCAACAATCGACATCATCTTAAAGAAATTAGAGAAATCCAAACAGATACGAAGACTAAAGAATTTGCACAATTCCAAAGTGGGATCAAAGATCCAGCCCTGTCGAAAAGCTATGCCCTCCAGGCCTCGAGTCTCTTCCACACTGCCGTCGCCTTGTTTTGCTGTCGTGATCAAATAATAAAACGAAGAGGAATAATGATGCAAAGGTGCAAGTTTGTTTCCATGCTAACGATTAATTAGACTAGTGTTTAATGTTAGAGGTTGGGTGAAAAACGGATGAGTTGATGCATTATAGGAGTATAGAGAGATAGAGATTAATTATTTTTGTCTCGCATGTGGTGTGGACTGTCTAGAGCATATTTTGCAACAAAAATGGATAAATTTTGTTCTCATATATGTAAATAGAAAAACGTATTCTACTACTCCTAAGTGTAATTACTCTAACCTTTGAAAATACACATTGGACATGCGTGTCCTTATAATTTTGAGTATAATTATAAAACATTCAAGGGATTTTTGTCCACATGACACTATAAATATTTTTCTCAATGCTCAAAATGTTTTATAACTTAAAATTTGACAAAAAATATAATATCACGTTCCCTTGTTATGTGTTTTTTATTTGATTTTCTTGTGATTATTTTCATAAGTTTTATATGAAAACAATATTTATTTTTACAACCAACTATGCAAACAATCACATAAAAAATCACATGCCTAGTGAAGAATATTTTATCTTTGGGCCAAATTTCATGTTGTAGTTCATTTTGAAATAAAAAAAGTAAAATTATGTATTTTCTCCTTTGAGTGTGTTGTAGACACTGTCACAATTACGTAGTGTCCAGTAGATAAAAACTAATTTTGTAATGTTCTATCGACCAAGCCGTGTTTATTGAGCGTTGTGTGGAACAAAAATCTCAACATTCAATCATTCAAATGTGAATAATACATTTCACTTCCTTCATATTATAGAATAAGACCTTAGGAGATCTTTCAGGTGGAAAAAGTTTTCCGATAAAGAATAAATGATGGAATCAAGTCGGTGCATTGTGCGTGAATATGTTTCTTTTGTGTCTGTTTGACAGGGATTATGAAACTAATCATGTAAGCGGATAATGTTTCATAAGTGATTTTGTTTGTCCCACCACCTAAAACTTATAAGTGATTATAGTTACATTTTTTCATAAGCAAAACAGTATATTGATAAGTGGATGCATGCACCAACAAACTTACTAGGAACAAGTAAAATCAAGTAGTAGTATGATAGCTGCGGTATGAAGAGGCAAGTTCCTAGTTGTATTGAGCAAGTGATTGTTTGGGATTGTAACCCAAACTTTGAGTAACCAATGAAGCTCCTTTCTACTTGTAAAAGAAAAAAAAGAAAAAGGTAGTAGTAGCCAACCCGGGCTTGTGTATAGAAAACAATTAAACAATTCCTATGTTTTGAAACAAATAAATATTTTGGGCTATGAGTGCGGTATGGCCACAGCTGAATAAAATGAAATAAAAATCTTGAAAGGAGAGATTCAATGTAATTGCTAGAAAATAATTTGAAGGATTTAGAGACAAGCAAAATCTCACACACATTCTATTAACAATCTATAATAAAATTTAGCTTAAAGTCAAGACAAACATTTTTTTGTGAGTGCATAACCAAAACATTTATGGTTTGTGTTGTTCCTATTGTCGGAACTTGAGTGTAATAAAATGCTTGCGCCATTATTCCTTTCTTTGAGGGAAAGCATTTATCATATATACTAATCTTTTCTCTTTCGTTTAATCTAATAGAAAAATTCAAACTACTCACATGGATCTATTTAGTTTTTTTTTTAAAGAATGGGTGTAGTTTTTTTAAGGAAAAGCATGGATCTATTTTTTTATAATAAAAACATGGATGTATTTACTAGTTAGCCATTGGTTTTCATCATGGTTCAAATCGGCAACGCTAACGAAGAGAAAAAAAGGGCCCAAAATCCACGAGCTCCAATGGGCGCACGCTACGCTAGTCTGGAGAGCGGCGCGGAAACCCAGTCCCCTCCCCGTTTCGCTTTCCCTGCTCCCCTCTCTTCTCCTCGCTCCCCTCTCGCTGCCAAGCCAAAGCCATGCCTTCTACTACTACCACTTCCCCCACCACGTCACAAGAAGGCCTCCACCCCACCGCCTCCCACCTCCGCCTCCTCCTCACCACCCCTCTCCGCCCCGCGAACCCTAACCCTAATCCCTTCGCCGCCAAAGTAGCGGGACCGACCTGGTCGCCGCCTCCACCGCGCCTTCGGCCCCCGCGTTCCTCGGCTCCCCGGTTTCCCCTTCTCGCGCGGCGCCAGGGGCGCTAGGTCTTTCACCAGTCCATGGACCCGCGCCGCGCTCCCCCGCGAGGCGGGGGCGCCAACGGCGGCGGCGGCGGGCTCTCCTACTCCACACTCTTCAACCTGGAGGTAGTGCCTGCTTGCTCTGTACTGCCCTCTCCGCACAAACGCTGTTTCTCTATGTGGTAGCTGTGCTGGATTGGGGCGCGACCTTGAAGGGGTAATTTGTGGGCTTTAGAGCTCGTTGACGCAGGGTTTTGGGTAATTCCTGTTGATAATATGATTCTTACCCTGTTTCTGGTTTTAATTTGGTGGTGATATAGGCTTGGAGAACCACCGTTTCGATTTGGGTACAGAAACTGGCTATTCATTGACTAATGCAGGTTGCTTGTGGACACCGCTGCAATTGTATATGTCGTGACCGATTAGCCAGTATTATTTAGTTGATTTGAGTAACATAAACATCACCCCTTTGCTTGGCTCTAGTAAATTAGTTGATCATGTTGTGGTCTATTTTTTGTTTAATGGTGTGCTGATGCTGGTGCCTTGCTTGCATTAACCGCCTGTTGCTGGGTTTGATATTACGAGTTGATCAACCTATTTGCGCTTATTGTGACTGCTTCTGTTGGAGCCATTGTCATTTCATTATTTCATGCATGGGGAGGAATATGCTTGGGCACATTCTTGCCCAACTTAGTACGTTGTTTTGAGTTACGGATGCTGTGGCACTCACATGTTTGTGATGAATTACCCAGCATTACTGTTTAGCTGATCTGTAGTAATATAATCAATGGCCCATTGTCGTGGCTCTAGTAAGTTACTTGGTCATATAGTGGTCTATTTCTTTAACGCTGTGCTGATGCCGGTGCCTTGCTAGCATCTACCTCCAGTTGACATAGTTTTGTCCTATCTACTAAGTTTTGTTTGGTTTGCTTAGCATATTGATATAACATTCTGATGATTGCGTTTTACCGGAAATATTGTTGCAGCCTTTGCTGAACTTTAGGGTTCCTGCACCAGGGGATCTTGCTCGATATGGGAATAGCAGCCCAAACGGTAGTGGAAGCAGTGAAGGTTGGCCTCATTTGTCTTTTTCTTATTGGACCTTTATTGTCACCCCTCACTTTAGATTTCTTTTGATCCATATCTACTCATTGAAATCCATTTGTAGCTCCAGCATTAGTGTTTCCTTTTTTCATGTCCAACATTTTTCATATTTTTTTTTTAGGTCAAGGATCCTTGTTGGATCAGTACAATGGTACAAATGATGCTTTCCACGGGAAGCATAGGAAGCGAAAAAGACATCTAGATGGTGTCAGCGATGATGATGAGGTTGATGGCTACAGTAACCAGATAACTGAGGAGGAGTATCGTACAATGTTGAGTGAACATGTCCAGAAATACAGGAGGTCAAACATTAATGATGGTGTTTTTGGCTCTGATCCTTCTCGTGCAGCGATTCCCGCAATAAAGCACAAAAGTGGTGGTAAAAGCGCTACAAAGCGCACCAGTGATTTCATGGATGGCAGAACATTGGATAAAGCAGAAGCCTCACATGAGTATAATGGAACCGAACGTATCCACACCAACGGTGGTTTTAATAAGATTGTATCATCTCTCAATTCAACCTATATAGATATGGGGAATAGCATTCGCTACTTAGTTCCGGAAGGTTACGATAAGTTAGCACCATCCCTTAATCTGCCTGTGTCTTCTGATATACACATCGAGGAACACTTCTTGAAGGGCATGCTTGACTTGCGTACTCTAGCAGCAATGCTAGATACTGATCAAAAGTTTGAGGCAGCTAATCATGGTGGATTAGCTGAACCTCTGCCACAATATGGATCGCTCCAGGAAAGGGTAAAGATACATAAGTTTTCCCTTCAAGTCACCGAGGATCCCTTTGCAATTCCGGAAGGAGCAGCTGGGAGGATAAGAAGGTTTATTATGTCAGAAGCTGGTAGTTTGCAGGTTCATTACGTTAAAGTCTTGGAAAAAGGAGATACATATGAGGTTGGTCTCAGTTGATATATCTTTGATTACACTTTTATTTGTTCGTAATATTTAACATAATGTGATATTATGAATGCAGATTATCGAGCGTAGCTTACCAAAGAAGCAAATTGCAAAGAAGGAACCTTCTTTAATCGTGAAAGAAGAGTCAGAGAAGATTAACAAACTATGGCAGTCTCTTGCTACTAAGAGTATTCCAAGGCATCACAGAAATTTCAATGCTTTGCTTAAGAAACGGCAGATAGATGCAAAACGCTTCTCTGATAGTTGTCAACGAGAGGTATTGCACCCATACAACGTTTTATGAATATATCCTTCCATGCCATTGTTAAACTTCAAAATCACTTGTATGCCATTGTCCCCACATGTCAGAGATACAGGCCCACATGTCATTGACACGTAGTGGCATTCAAGGGTTAGTTGAATTTTAACAATGACATGTAGGGCATTGTCAACGTTTTACCCTGCATCTTACAATTCCATATGCTCTAGTTTTTGTTCACGCTGAACCCAATACGCTATAGTTTTACTGAATTTATGTCTGAAATATCCAGGTAAAGCTTAAAGTTAGCAGATCACTGAAATTGATGAGGTATGCTGCAGTACGTACCAGGAAGCTGGCTAGGGATATGCTGATATTTTGGAAACGTATAGACAAAGAACAGGTTTTCTTTTATATTCCTTTACACCTTCTAAATATCATTTTTGCTGATGCTGTTTCTGAATCTGTACTTGTTTGATTTTTTGGAACAGTGACTTAGGCTATCAGCCTCTTTTGACCGTTTTTACTATAATTATTTTGTCTATTACTTTGTTCTGTTTTATTTGAACCATTTTTACTCATCATTCTCTCTTTTTTTTCCCTTTTGTTTATTCTTGTGGGTTCAATCTCTAGCCTACCCCAACTTGCTTGGGGATAAAAGGCCTTGTTACTTTATTATACATTTCTTGTTCACTTTGTTAAATTTAGCATGCAGTTACTTCTGTTTTTGGTATATGAGAACACACTAAATTTGATTATTTAACTCATTTGTTTGTCTCTTTCAGTATGAACTGAGGAAAAAAGAAGAAAAGGAAGCTGCTGAAGCTTTAAAGCGTGAAGAGGAGCTACGTGAAGCAAAGAGGCAGCAACAGAGGTTAAACTTCCTGCTGTCACAAACTGAGCTTTACAGTCACTTTATGCAGAACAAGGCTGGTGACTCAGCACCGCCTGCTGAGGGATCTGTCTCTGGGGATGACGAGGAAGAAGATTCTGAGGAAGCTGAATTGAAGAGAGAGGCCTTGAGAGCTGCTCAGCATGCCGTCAGTCAGCAAAAGAGGATGACTAATGCATTTGATAGTGAAGTTGTGAGGCTTCGTCAAACTTCTGACTCTGGTATTCCTATTGATGATTCTTCTACCATGGACCCTAGCAAGATTGACTTATTACACCCGTAAGTCTGCTTGAAAAAGTTTGGTTTAAAGATTGAAAAGAATGAATGAGTTGTCTGGAGCTGATTGCTGTTTGTCTTACTTGTAGCTCAACAATGCCTGAGACATCATCTGTCAGGACACCGGAGTTGTTTAAAGGCGTGTTAAAAGAATATCAGTTAAAGGGCTTGCAATGGCTAGTTAATTGTTATGAACAGGTACATTGTTAATAGTGATCCGCTTTGATCATTTGGAATGGTTGTTGTTTTTCTTCATTTTTTGTATTCTTGCAGGGTTTAAATGGCATTCTTGCTGATGAGATGGGTCTTGGTAAAACTGTTCAGGCTATGGCATTCTTATCTCATTTGGCTGAGGTTTGTGGATTTCTGTTTATCCTCAAAGTTATCTTTCCTTTAGTTAATTCAGAGGCGGATTGTCCTTTGGTCCCATACATATCACGTTTGTAATTATATCTGTTAGTTTTTGACTCATTTTTCCAAGCACCATTTTTTAATACTATATTTAATCTTTGAGATGTATATGGTCTATTGTGCAGGACAAAAACATATGGGGCCCCTTTCTAGTTGTGGCTCCAGCATCTGTTGTTAATAATTGGGCTGAGGAGTTGATTAGATTCTGCCCTGACTTAAAGATTCTCCCGTACTGGGGCCCAGAGAGGATCATTCTTCGGAAGAACATAAACCCAAAGCGTCTTTATCGGAGGTAAACTGCTGGCTGAGACACTATTGTATTCATGTGAAGCCTCTCTTCTTTAATAAGTCCATAAAGCTATTGTGTGAACTTTGCTCCTTTTCTGCACAGAGATGCTAGCTTCCACATTCTTATTACGAACTATCAGATACTTGTGAACGAAGAGAAGCTTTTGAGACGTGTAAAGTGGCAATACATGGTACTGGATGAAGCCCAGGCTATAAAAAGTTCAAGCAGGTGATTGTTTTTTTGGAGGTCCAAAATTTTGTAATGGAACCCTATATTTATTTGTTCTGAAAATCTCCTTTATAAATACTGTTGGTTGAGGAATTGTTTCATTGTTTTCTTTTCTGAGCTGCAGCCAGCGCTGGAAGACATTGCTGAGCTTTAACTGCAGAAATCGTTTGCTTCTTACTGGGACACCAATACAGAACAATATGGCTGAGTTATGGGCACTTCTTCATTTCATCATGCCTACTCTCTTTGACAGCCATGAGCAGTTCAATGAGTGGTTCTCGAAAGGGTACTGTTTTACTCTTAGGAAGTCTATACTTTGTTTTATCCATCCTTTTAGTTGCTGACATGTCCGTCCTTCCAGTATCGAGGGCCATGCTGAACATGGAGGAGCTTTGAATGAACATCAGCTTAGTCGACTGGTAAGACACGGTCATATGATATATGATGGTTGCTTATTAAATAATTCAAAGTTTTTATAAGTTATGTTAATATGGTGCACATCACTGCAGCATGCTATATTGAAGCCCTTTATGCTCCGCCGGGTTAAGATTGATGTCATTGCCGAAATGACCAAAAAGAAAGAAGAAATTGTTCCCTGCAAATTGAGTTCACGTCAACAGGTCTTTTATCAAGCCATTAAAAATAAGATATCTCTTAACGAGTTGCTTGATGGGAGTCGGGGCAATCTGAACGATAAAAAGTTACTTAGCCTGATGAACATTGTTATGCAGCTAAGGAAGGTATTAAACTTGTTCATTGTTTTTATCAAATGTGTGCTATCCCTTACATGGTCCCAGCTATGCCCATAGTAAATTAGTTATTCATTATGTACATGTTATAAATTAGCTAAATTTGGCTCCCTTTTTTTTCATCTTTATAATTGAATATTCTTTTTCCATATCACTTTTAGGTTTGCAATCATCCCGAGCTGTTTGAGCGTAATGAGGGAAGTTCCTACTTTTACTTTGCTGATATTCCGAACGCTCTTCTTTCTCCCCCATTCGGAGAACTGCAAGATGTACATTATGCTGGCAAGAGAAATCCTATAAAGTTTGAGGTATGCTTTCTGTTACACTTTATTTTTAGATGAGCATGCCGTTTACAACCTCTGCACATTTCTCAATGTGTGCAACCAATATTTTAATGTCTTTCTTACTAACTTCCACAGATTCCTAAGTTAGTTTATGAAGGAATGACCTGCAACATGGAAATTCCTGGAAACGGTTGTGGATTTAAGAGTGGATATATGAACAGGCTATTTAATATATTTCTGCCTCCCAACATCCATTATTCAACCTTTCCGGAAACTGATTCATCAAGCGAATCTATCTTATTTTCTGGTGCATTTGGCTTTACGCGTTTAACAAATCTGTCCCCAGTTGAAGCTTCCTTCTTGGCCACTTGTTCATTGTTAGAGAGACTTGTATTCTCAGCACTGCAATGGAATAAGAGCCATAATGATGAGGTTATGGATGCATTCCCTTATTCAGAAGATCCTGATCTTCAATCCAGTGAGAATGATGTCAAAAGAGTTCGCGCTGTTGCTCAATTGTTGCTTTCACCAACAAAGGTCAAGCCCAATTTTCTTAGAAGAAAGATTGGGACTGGCCCAAGTGATGGCCCATATGAAGCACTATTGCTTTCTCATCATGACAGGCTTGCCTCAAACATAAGGCTTCTACGTTCAGCATATGCCTTCATACCACCTGCTAGAGCGCCGCCTGTAAGTTCATTTTCTCTATCCTGGGTTTTATTTTTTGCCATTGTTCATTTCATGAGGTCATGGGCTATGCAGTCATCCTTGAGTATTTTAACTTAGTGTTAAAAATTTGGAACTATTACTTAAAAAAGCTTATTTAATCTTTGAATGGTATCAACCTATGCTAATGTTCATTAACACCCTTTTGCCCTACTACAGGTAGATGTGTGGTGTGCTGATCGGAATTTTGCCTATAAGTATACTGATGAGATGCATGATCCATGGGTCAAGAAACTGTTCCTGGGATTTGCTCGTACTTCCGAATTCAATGGTCCTAGTCAACCAGTTGGCCTTCATCCTCTGATACAAGAGATGCACACTGAATTGCCCATCCCTGAGCCAGTGCTGCAACTACCCTATAGGATATTTGGGTCCTCTCCACCTATGAGTAATTTTGATCCAGCAAAAATGCTCACCGTAAGTTTCATTACATTCTGTTGTTATTGTTGTCATGCTGTTGCTGTCTTTTTATTTGCACAATTCCATTAATGATCGCCCACTTTATCAATGACAATGCACTGTGGGGAACTCCCCCACAGTTATGCAGGAGAAAAGGTTCCACAACCAGTTAAGGTTTTTTTGGGCATGGGGTTAAATTCGTTAAGATTTAGTAGTTTAGATTTGGATTACATATTGATTATTACGAATAGGCCCAGGGTTATCATTTAATTATTTGTGGATCTGTGGTTCTGGTTCCCTTTAAAGTGCTCTAATATCTTATGATAATCTGATCGATTGATGTTGGAGTAAAATTTCAATAGAAAAAGGATGAAACTTAGTTTAGTTGCTCAAGTGATACCTTGTACTAACATGCAGTTCTTGATAGGATTCTGGGAAGCTCCATACCTTGGATATGCTACTTCGACGCCTCCGAGCTGAAGGTCATCGTGTGCTCCTTTTTGCTCAGATGACTAAGATGTTGGACATTCTTGAGGTTAAAACCTTTACCAGCATAATGAAATTTATTGTGTTGATTATCCATAAATGTCATTGTGTTCAGTGTGAGTTATTATGAATCTCTTCCAATTTACGACCCTTATATGTTATTTTTCCAGGACTACATGAATTTCAGAAAATTTAAGTACTTCAGACTTGATGGGTCTTCTGCAATTTCAGATCGTCGTGATATGGTCCGAGATTTCCAGAATAGGTAGGCATGTTGTTAGCAGTGAATGATGATATATAAATGCTGATATAACACTATTGAAACATGATGTAACTGATCTCTCCTTTTTCTGTAGGAATGATGTCTTTGTTTTCTTGCTAAGCACAAGAGCAGGGGGCCTTGGTATTAATTTGACTGCTGCTGACACTGTTATTTTTTATGAAATTGATTGGAATCCAACACAAGACCAGCAGGCAATGGATAGAACACATAGACTTGGTCAAACAAAGGAGGTACATGAAATTTCAGTTTATGCTTACACTATCTCAGAAATTCGCTCTGCATCACCTGTACCATGTAGCTACATGTGCCATATATTGTTAGCCTGCACCAGCTCGTGAAGCAACATCACGTGCTTCAGCTTTTATTCTCACCTTCCCCATCATGAAGGCTGCAATGAATGCGATGAATGCTTGCACAGTGCTCTGCATCTCCCTTCCCTCTCGAGCAAAAATATACTGCACAAATTGAATTACTGAAGGTTTAATACTTGATGGTTTCTAGGATTTAGAATTTTAGGGTCTAGGTTTTGTATTATTTTTGGTTTAGGGTTTGAAGGGGAGCCTTGGCACAGCGGTAAAGCTGTTGCCTTGTGACCTTGAAGTCACAGGTTCGAGTCCTAGAAACAGCCTCTTGCAGTAATGCAGGGAAGGGCTGCATACAAAAGACCCAGAGTGGTCGGACCCTTCCTCAGACCTTGTGCAAACGGGAGCTACGTGCACTGAGCTGCCACGGTTTTTAAGGTCTACAAGTTTTCTGCTAACAATGCTTATTACGGTGAAAACCTGGTCACTTGAGAGTTTTACTAAGCAATCTTTTTCCATGTATCATCACATTTAGCTGACATCTTTAAATTTTAAGTATCCATATTTTGTAAGCCCCACCTAGATCCCATGAAGCAATGTTATTCAGACTTAACACCTTACAATCATGTCGCTTCTTACAATTTTGTTCAAGGAGTTCAATCTTATAATTTGCACTTGTCATGGTCAAATTTATGCTGTTTTGGTTCTTTTCAATGGATACAATACCTGAAAATTGACTGCTAAGTCCAATGTGATACTTTTGCATTTGTAACGCATCTTGTATCAATCCTCCTGGGCATATGAAATAGATAGGCTGCACTTTTATAATACAACTGTAATTTGGTTTCATTGGCTAACATTGGGTAACTGATCACTTCCACCAGTTTTTGAAACCTAACTTCTGCATTGCTTGATTTGTTGGGAACAAGTTTTTGATAGCTCAGTCCCTAATTTTTTCTTTCAACATGCAATTGTAGGTAACTGTGTATAGACTTATATGCAAAGACACTATTGAGGAGAAAATATTGCAAAGAGCTAGGCAGAAAAATGCAGTGCAAGAGTTGGTCATGAAGGGAAAACATGTTCAGGATGATCATCTGATGAGACAAGAGGACGTTGTCTCATTACTAATAGATGATGCGCAGATTGCACATAAGTTGAAAGAAATATCGATGCAGGTAATTTTATCATATAATTTCTATATTTTAGTGTTCTGTCTGGAACTCGTACAAGATGTATTCCACTGTGATTCTTCTGGATACTTATTAGGAGGTGTTGTAACAGTTCCAGTTTTCAGATATATCTTTGATACTGCGATACATGCATCATATAGCAATACATTGCTCAGCCTTAGGGGGAATATGCAATGATACCTCAAACATATGATTAAGACCAGGAAGAAAATTATAAACTTTATATCATCAATTTTTGTATGGGTCCTGTTTTTAGTTGATGTCAGAACAGCAATTGAAGACAGATGGGGTACATCGAGTGGAAATCGCTAGACAGTAAAAGTTAACTCCCTGAATTAGCAACTTAAAAATGGATTCCTTGTGCAATAAATTATCATAATAGGTGACTTTGTCTATTTTTAAAACCCCATTTCGATAGAAATTATTGCTTAAGTCAAATGTTTTTGACTTAGACCATACCTAGAAATGATAGTATTTGTGGATGGAGTATGTTCTAGCCCACCCAGACTGCTGAGGACAATGTTGTTTAAATGAAATGGTCAAACAATTGAACTAATACATATTTCATCCTTCTTTTCATTTTAGGCAAAGGATCGGCTTAAGAAAAGGCGAGCTAAGGCCATCAAAGTTGACAAAGAGGGAGACTTGATGCTTGAAGATTTGGATGACACAAACGCTGATGGTGCAGAGCAAGCTAATGCGGCCAACAAAAAGGTACACATCAGAAAATATTTGAGCTAAAGTGATTTGCTTGTTCATTTTTGGTCATCTTGTTCTTTATTGATGTGATTTTCTTGAGCATTTTCATTTTTACAAATGCTGAGAAAATTACTGAAGACAGAATATACTTTAACATGCAATGCAAGCATGAAATTCAGACTAGGTATATACAAACACATAAAAGTAGTTTTGGATATGCCTCCATTTATTTATAGTAGATTTCATAGAGTATATTGTGCAAAACAAATACAACATATGTTAAATTTCAGTTTGGGTGATTTGATTCATCTACCTTCTTTGACTAATGTATCAGTAAGCCATCCACATGTTGTGACTTCAAATCTTTTCAGAAAAAGAGCTCACACAAGAAAGCTGTGAAGCCTCATGACAATGACAATTCAGAGAAGAATGCAGAGGCTCCTACAGGTGGTGACAACCCTGAGAGTGCTCACCCAGAAAATGATCAGAATGCAGAACCGAGGCCTAAAAGATCAAAAAGGCTGATGAAGAGCATGAGTGATGATAAGGAACCAGCTGCTGCCACTGATGACGAGAAACTGGCTGATGAAGCAGAAAATCACAGCGCTCATGATCATGATGATACAGAAGGCGTGCAAAACTAGACTTCAGCCTAATACACCGACTGAAACCTTTGACGCTAAATGGCTAGACTAGTGGAATTTGGTGAAGATCCGAAGTCTTCTACAGGTTGAAGGTGGTCCAAGAGTATTTAATAACTACAGATCTTTCCATTCCGAAGCCTGGAAAATCTGTGACTAACGTGGGCACCCCATTGTGATGGAAGAAGGGGTTTTAATAAGCTGACGGCAGGCAGACGTCTTGAAAGTGAGGGGGTGCATCCTCTAGTTGTTAGTATGCAGTCCACTTCTGCAGTATTGGTTGTGCTGGCCTTGGGCATTGTGTACATAAGCATGAAGATATGATCCATGGCCAGCATATATAGAAATAATTTTGTGTAAAGGTGTAGTTATTGTATCGATCATAATTTTGGTGTCGATAACTAAAGAGAACATGGTAGGAAAAGGCTTTGTAACGTCTCATCCTGTAGGCATAGCTGTGCTAATGGTGACAATTCTTGTAGCTCCTATATTGATATTTAAAGTATGCTCAACTTGGCGTAGCTCCAGGTACTAGTGTGGATTGTTGAAGCGCCAATGATCTGCTTTTCACACGAGTCCTATTCAAGTTTACTTGGTTTTGTACAGCCGTCCTAAATGAACAAATTGGACCGATTTGCTACCTAACCAATAACCTCCAGAGAGCAACCATCTCATCTTGCACTCCCTTTGGCCCGCTGCCTGGGTACGATGGACGAGCTTGCCGCTCGTCTCCTGCCTTCGGTGCCGTGGCAGTAACCGTGCGGCCGCGTTTTGGCAAGTGAACCGGTGCTGGAGCTGCCCGTTTTCGTAGGAGCCTCGGCTCGGTGCTTGGTCATCCGGGAGGCCGCCGCCTCTACTCTAGTCGGCATGATGCAACTAGCAGCGGCTACTAACACGATCGAACGCCTCATGCTCATACAGTGGACAGCAGTGTTCGTTGTCTCCATGAGCCCTGCCACGAGTCGAGGAACTCTGATCGTGGGGACAATCTCACAAGGACAGAAGGAAAATTTGTAACATAATTTGTGGCCATTGCAATATGATGTAGTAGTCATTGGTGGCTACGTTTTTCAATTGTGAAGTTCTCATCCCCCCCCCCCCCCCCCCCCCCCAAAAAAAAAAAAACAAACAAAAAAAAACATGAAGAGTAAACATAATGAGGAATGCATGATGAGATCAATGACTTCCCTTCTGAGTCCTGATTAATAGTCTTGTTTTTTTTTCCATGAATGCATCGATGACACCAGTAAACCATCGGCATTGACAGCAGCAGCAGCAGCAGCAACAACAACAACAACCACAGGGAATGCTCTGTCTTCAGCAGTTCAGTTTCTCGTGGAGCTGCTGATGCTTCTCGGCCTCCTCTTTCTGCGCCTTCTTCTGCTTCCTCTCCATGACGACGGTCCGTTTCTCTTGATAGAGCAGGGCAGCCTCCTGTTCGGCCCAGGTTTTCTGCTCCTCGAGCTCGTCGTACTCCCGCTGGAGCTCTCCGGAGCCGGAGATCTTCTCCAGGAGAGCGGTGAGCTCCTTGGGGTTCATGGGGGCTATGGACTCCACGTCACCCTGGAACACCAGGAAGTTGCGGGCCTTGACGAGAATGCCCATGGACCTGAGCCGGGCGTCGTACTCCTCCGCCTGACGACGCGGCAGTCGATGCTGTACTTGCTGCGGCTGTCACTGGTGATGCGGCGGGCGAACCGGAGCTCCTCGGCACCGCCCGTCCGCAACCGCAAGACGAGGCGGACGCAGGCCGTGCGGCCCTCGGCCTCCCTGTCGGCTGTCGCGGTCGTCGAGCGCGTAGACGAGGTCCTGGAGCCGCGTGCCCCGGAGATGCGACGAACGCACCCCGAGCACGAAGCAGATAGCGTCCATGAGGTTCGACTTGCCGGCGCCATTGGGGCCGATGATGGCCGTGAAGTCATAGAAGGGCCCGATCGTCTGTTTCCCTTTGTACGACTTGAAGTTCTCCAGGTCCAGCTGGTGAATACGGACGCGGCCATCCGCCGCCGCCATCTCCTAGAAAAGCAACGTGAACAAGTAAGACAGAATGTTGCGACGGTTGAAATGTTCAACAATCTTTTTTAGTAAAACACGAATTCAATATCCTACCACATGACATCAGCTACGCAAACAAGAAAAAGAAAAAAGAATAATGCCAGGATACATTGCGCTACCTCCATTCTTGTCGTTAAGACATCAACTATAGTCGACTTTTTTAAAAACGGATCGACTACTAATGATGATCATGTAAAATTATATTTACCAAAATAAAACGTCGCATCATGGCAAGTAAATGAGGAATATCACACGCTATCGTAAAAACAAAAGGAATAAAAGCAATGTGATGAAGTAACAAGATACAAAATGTTGCAAAGGGTCGAGAACTTCCACAAGCTTGTTTACTGTCTAAAAGTACAAATTCAATATCGTAAATAGTACCACATAATATAAGCTACACCCAAAAACAAACGGAATGCTCTATGATACATTGCACTATCACCTCCATTCTTAAACTGTTTGTCCTTAAGACAACAACTTGAGTTTTTTCCTTTTAAAAAAAATAGACGAATTGTTATCAATTGCTGATAACAGTTTAAAAACGGATGAAGTATATTGATGGTGATCATCTAGAATTATGTTTGCCAGAATAAAAGATTGCATTATAGCAAGCAAATGAAGAATATCATGCATTATTGTAAAAGACAAATGGGCTAGGAATGTACTGTGTGATGCCTGTATCGCATGTTCAACGTTAGATTGCTTTGTGATTCAGGACACTAAGCCCATTTTTAGCAATTTAGGATTAATCATTTTTGCCACAAAAAAGGTAAACACAACAATAAAAATATAATGGGGGAAAATACTAATATGTACATTTTAAATTGCAAAACATACTGTGGTTCGAACAAAATGCTCACACGGCAGATGACATTTGGTGAACTGCAGTTTTGTTACCTTTCACCCTCAAAATAACTTGTGAAAGAAGTTATGGTGGAGCATTCATTCTCAGTCAGATCCTATAGTGTACGCGCATCTTTAGAAAGAAACTAGGATTTATGGTGTGTTGTCGGTAATAAAAAAATAGAAGTTTTCACAATGTTTTGTACATTCAATACAATGGCAACGTTAATACTACGTAACAGAGTAATTTTTTTTGTTTGACTGACGTAAATGAGTAGCACGCCCAGCTCCATTGCTTTTCCCATCGTGGAGCGCAAGCCAGGCCAGCCAGGGAGGCTTTCGTCATCATCGCGGAGCTGAGGGCTAAGACGAAACTGATGGAGGCCACCGCCATTCTTGCCCAAGCAGCTAGAGAAGCCATGATGGAGACCTCAACGCCAAGGGCTGAGCCCAAGCTGGGAGGAGGGAGAGAAGGAGCGGCCGCGAATCCCGGCCACTGCGACTCAAAATCGTGCCCCACGGATCCCGGCCACCGGGCTCGCCGTGGAGGCGCGGACATTGCAGATCTCGTCATTCTTGAAGTGAGGTCGAGCTCGATAGTCTCTGCGCCGACAGTGCAGCTCATTAAGGCCCATAAATAAAACAATAAAATTTTAAATGAAGTTCATTTTACGCCCTTTAACTGCCCTTCAACTGTCTAAATAACTCTTTAAACTATTAATTATTTCTTTTGTCCCTAGGGTTTTTATGTAGGTGTTGTTTATACCTTTTAACTTCAAATAATACCACTTACGTGCTTTCGTCATGGTGGTTTTGATAACGTAGATTATATGCCCCCCTTTCTTTGGATGTCCTTTTCTCCTTCGGTCCCTATATGGCCTTTGATAGTCCCGGAACGCGTTGGCAAACTAAGCAATTTGGGAACACTAGTGAAGGCAGAACTTACAAGGACGATACGTCCACAAGTGCCCTCACGGTACCATTACTGGCCTCCAAAGAGACTGAGCTTGGGCGGTTGAGCCTATAGAAACCTCATACAAGAATACGAGTTCCATCTCACATTCAAACATATTATTGGGTCTAGAGAATCCACATCGCAGATCTCAGAGAGCATTCCTAAAAGGGGCCAGCAGTACAATGGCCAAATCATAAGATTGCATATCATGCAAGGAGGGAATGTTCTTCGTCTTGGGACAGCATAAAGCCAAATATTTATAGCACCAAAAAATTTAGCTCATTTTGCTTGGGGGTGTGAGGCAATGAAGTCAACTGCAAGTTTAACGGAGTCAATCTTGTCAGCTTCGCTGTCAGGTATCTCGAAACCAAATTCTTCCTCTAAAGCCATGACAACCTCCACCGTGTCCAAACTGTCCAGGCCAAGATCATTCTTGAAGTGGGCATCTGGTGTCACCTACATGCCATTGGGTTAAGAAAAAACTATTCAGTACTTGAGTGTAAAATATATCAGGCATACACGACACAACTGTGGCAACTAAACACTCCTGTGGATACTCTAGGCAGTATCCACTTAAATTGTTGAAAGGTGTGAAAATAAATAGTTCTAAGGTTCAGAACATTGGTGAGAACATCCTTCTCAGCAGTAGCAAAATTTCAATCTAAATAACATTTTTTCTCGCATGCAGGGTGCAGTGCATATGATTCTTGTTCCATCATGCACTACTACTAAAGCACAACAATACATAGCAAACTAGATTGTCGACAGCACAAAGTTAGAGCTCTTATGAAAGGTTCACAATAGTCAGACTTACAGTAAATCAGCACCAACTTTTGCCACCATCGTGTTTATATTAATTTAGCGCAATGCTGTGTGATGGCCCTCACTGCTTTCACATACCCAATTATACAATTACCAAACATATTGTAAAATGAACGGGAGCAATGATTAACAGCTTCAGACAAAGACAAAAGAAAATCCACAGGTTACTAATCTGAATTAATCAGAGATGCATGTGGATCATAAGCACAGTTCATTGCCTGTGTGTGGTGATAATTTTCTTCCACATTTTAGAAGTATTTGAAACCCTGATACGTATTGTTAGCTGACCAAATTTATTCTGAAATATAATAACAGGGGTCCATTTTAAATCAAACATTTAATGAGTTCATCTATTCCAAACCAACATTGCAGTTAAGAACATTAATGCATGACTCGAGCTCTAAATCCAAATAAACTTCCAAAAATCAAGGAATTCTCTGAATTACATAGTTGGCAGTATTAGCTAAATTCACTACAATTTTAAGCCTGCCATATAGCCACAACATTCACCAAGAGGAATTAAACTTAAGAAATGTGCAACCCATATGTTCCTAAATATAGCTATCTTGACACTGCTATGCCGCCAGCAATTCAGAGCAGAGGAACTGGGGTTTTCCTGCCACACACACAACACAGAATGGCTAGGGGCAATAAATCTTCAAGGACTGGTACTGCATATATGAAGCTGTGTTGCTCTAAGCAGCACAGCCAACAAAAGCAACAGCATGAACGCCATATGTATGCCTGTGCAGTTCCCACCGTGCATGATCCAAAGATTTACACTTCTAACAAGTAGCTGCAGCAGTAAAATTTCCATATACTATGCAATGTGGCAGAATGAGTTATTAGGATATTATAAGTATTCTTCTTGCATTCAGGCAACAGCTAGTCAGCCCTGTAGGTAGCTGAGAAGATGTTTGCATGTAGCTAAGACTTGTACCATTTAAGTTCAAATCGAAGAACTCAGGCTAAAATTCTCATTCAAGGTCCTTTGAAGAAGAAAAAAAATCACATTCAAAAGAACATTAAAGCTCTGATCACTTTATAACAGTGTAAAATCAAAGCGTTTGACCTATGCAGTATGTAAAGTTAATGCCCAATCGAAAAGTGTCTATATAATTCAAAACAAAGTCCCAAAATAGAGATGAAAAATATCCAAATGTTTGAGTCTAGATCGAGCCACGTACAAAATTTCTCATACATGAACATAGAATCCTCCTGACCTTAAGATTACATACGAACACATTGTCAAAGCAACAGACAAGAAAGCACTTGCCAATATGCAAAACCGCCAAAGAGATGCAGGAAAAAAATATGTTTATTAACAGCTCTTTCTGCAACAATAACAACAGCAGCAGCAACAGCCAAGCCTTTTAGTCCCAAACAAGTTGGGGTAGGCTAGTGGTGAAAGCCATATGGCCCAATACAAATATGAGACAAAGGAAGACCGGGAAGAAGAAAAAAGGTGGGAAAAAAACGAATAGAGTATTAGACAGTGTCCTAGGTAAAAGGTAGCACTAACTCGAAAGTTGAAGAGCCCATGCACGCCAGGTATCCACAGGCACATTTTACAGAGGAACAAGTACCATAACTGCCTAAATAATGCCATCCAACTTAAACCACTTGTTTAACGATAATACTGATTTTGCTACATAGGAACACCCAACAAGGATGCACAATGCGCATAGATCCTTCCGACCAACAGTTTCCTGGTTTCACACATAGCTAATTTCTCATCCCAGCCGTAACAAAAAATTGAAATGGTAACAAAATCCAGAAGGGCGCACTATGCATTTCGAGTGTTGATTTGATCCTATAAGCATCGCTCGTTCAAGGTAAACCATAGGGAAGGAGGGAGCGAGGGTAACAGTTCCGGATACCTTGGAGGGGTCATCGATCTTCTGGAAGTTCTTGACGACCTTCATGATGCGCTCAGTGACCTCGTTCTTGTCGAGGAACGACCCCTTGGCCTCATCCGACGACATCCACCGCCGCCCCCACAGTGCCCCCTGCAGGGCCGCCGCCGGCCTGATGGACGCCGCCGAGGAGACCGCCGGCAAGCGAAGGTGCCTCAGAAGCATGCTCCTAGCTGCCGCTGCCGCCATTGGGAGGAGACGAGCAGATGCTTAAAGCTCGGGGAGGGAATGGACCTTGCTGCGGCCGCGGCGAAAGGAGGAGGTGGTCGCTGCGGCTGCGGAGCGGAGATGGTGGGGGACAGACAGGGGAGAGAACAGGAGGAGTCTAGGCTGTACGCGTCGATGAGTCTGTCTACTCTCGGCCCACAGGCCCAGGTTTGAGCCTGAAGAAAATGGTTACCGGCCCGTGTCACAGTTGCGCGCTGACGGCTGCAAACATTAGGGCCTGTTTGTTTGGTGCTCGGCCGTCGACGTCTGAGCTAGGTTTAGCGATCCTAGCCACCAGCCACCACTTGGATGGCTGTTTGGACCGGGCAGATCTCGTGATAGTTATTTTCTAACAATTTAGATTCATGAACAAAAAAGGACAGACAGCTGTGATTAGGTTCAATGGAGCTCGAACATTGGTGTAGTTTCTTAAGTTGCTTACTTTTAGTTTTTATCCTTGAAAAATTAAGTTGTTTAAAGTTTTTGAAAGTTAAGTTTCTTAAGCGACGGTCAGGTACGACGCTACGTAGAGATATCAGAGACCCACATTTTAATTGCAGGTTGTTGCTTTGCTATTTGTCGGCGTTTGTTGTGGCCGACGAGTAATTAGTATCGTGGAGTGCGTGTTTTGGTTCGGATGGTTCGCGAGAGGACACAAGGATTTATACTGGTTCGGGCAACGTGCCCTACGTCCAGTTCGATGAGGCTGCTCGTGTTACTCGCGACAGTTTGTAGAAGGGGGGTTACAAACGGGCGAGAGAGGGACGAGCTCCCAAGTCTCTGGTGTTCTACGTGTGGTGGGAGGTTATGTTCGCGTGTAGCCTAATGTTCAGCTTTTCCGCGTCGTTCTCCCGCCTCCCCCTTTTATACTGCAAGGAGGGAGGTGGGCGTACAGAGGGTCGGCGCGAGGGAGTGGGCGACGGCATGGCCGTGCGTCCTGTAGGCCGCGCTGTTGACGCCTCAGACTCCGTGTCGGCCGCTGTGGATGACGTCGCAGACATGACGATGCTTCTCCGGTCGGTGGCGCCACAGGAATGGCCGTCAACGAGGGAAGTCTTTTCAGCATGGTGGAGAGTCCTCCGACGAGGGGTTGGAGGGGAGAAGGACCAGTCGCCGTTGCTTCCGTACCTGGTCAAAATGTCAATCGTGGCTGTCCCGTCCCGGTAGAAGGGATGGGCTTTGACGGGGGTCGTTCGCATAGTGACGGCCTTGCCCTCACTGTGCGACGTGGGCGGTTACCGCCCACTTGTACGGGGGGCTTCGGTAGCCACGGGAGTCGTTGAGCTTTTATTACTCAACCACTCAGTGCCAATCGCCTTTGTTGCGGTAGGCGACGCTCCCGACCCCTGAGGGTCAGGGGGGAGCGATTCGCCCGACCCCTGGGGTCGGGCGAGGCGGGCTCTGGCACGAGCTCCCGACCCCGTCATGGTGAGGTCGGGCGCCTGAGTCGAGCGGCGGATGATCCGACCCCGGTCGAGGGGGTCGGGCGAGGCGGACCCGTCTGTGGGCCCGAGCCACTGTACGCGCATCGTGGCATAGAGGTCGGGCGAGACGGAGGTCGCTCGCTGCTTTATACGTAAAGCAGTCGGAGGGCCGGTAATACCGGTCATCACCGGTATTGACCCTCAACAGTAGCCCCCGAGTGAGGTCCGACCCTCCACATAAGAGGGGTCGGGCGTCGCTTTAATCGGAGGTGGTTGCAGAAGCGTTTCCATCGGTAAGGGGCGCGCGCGAGCGCGCACCTTACAGGTGTAGCCCCCGAGCGAGGTCTGATCCTTTCTCGGGATCAGGCGTCGCTTAAGTCGGGAGGAAAAGCGATCATGGTGATCTTTCGTTTATGCTGTAAGGGGCGCGCGCGAGCGCGCACCTTGCAGGTGTAGCCCCCGAGCGAGGTCTGATCCTTTCTCGGGATCAGGCGTCGCTTAAGTCGGGAGGAAAAGCGATCGTGGTGATCTTTCGTTTATGCTGTAAGGGGCGCGCGCGAGCGCGCACCTTGCAGGTGTAGCCCCCGAGCGAGGCCTGGCCCCCTCAGGGGCCGGGCGTCGCTCAGGTCGGGAGAAGGAATTTTCGTTCGCGAGAGCGAACTCATCCTTGGGACTTAAGGTTCTGCGACCCCGCGTTGGATCTCTTTTTGCGATTCCGTCCCCGAGTCCTCTGCTCGTCGCAGTGACCGGTCGGGGGTTCGGTTCGTCTTTGTATCGTGCCTCCAGCGCGTCCGTCCGCCGGACGAGGAGGTTGAGCCGAGCCACGCCTTACCTCGATGGCCGAGGCGTGACGCTCATCGAGCTGCTAACGGGTAAGTTCAAGTGGAGCCCCGGGATCCCTTCGCGGGGATCCCAGCCGAACCGGCTGGCGGTTGGCCCCAATATTCCTAGTCGCCGTCCCACGTGGTTCTCAGATGCCGTTCGATAGGCTTCTGAGGGCTCGTTGCCTCTCTGCGGGGAGATACCCGTGGGTCGGATCGGACCGGGACTCGAACGCGAATCGTGATGCCCCTGGGCGGTCGGCCGCCTGGGGGTACTGGCCGCTAGCGGACCCATCACTCTTCACCCCTCACTCTGTTTTGCCCTGAGCGGCTGTCGAACCCATTCGCTGGGCCAGCCTTCGAACTCTTTGGGCCGTCGGGGCATGTTTCAGCCCATGTGTTTTCCTTACCTGGGCGGGCCTGGCCCGATAAGTCGAACCGTCGCTCGTTATCACGAAGTTACCTGAGCTGGCCCGGCCTGATAAGTCGAAGCGTCGTTCGGTGGCGTGCGGTGGCGCTCGATCCGGCGGAGCCTGCAGGCGTGAGCAATAAAACGTGACGAGACGTTTACCTGCCTCACCTGGCGCGGGCGTGAATGGGGCGCGCTGCTCGAGGGGGCGCGCCGCGGGCGTCGTCGTCTCGGCCGAGTCTATATAAACGGACCCGCCGGCTTCGTCTGTTGCACTTACGCTTTCTGCCTCCTCGAGCTTCCGCTGTCTTGCGCACTTTGCCCCCAAGTCCTTTCGCCTTCCTTTGTCCTCGCCACTCCCGAGTCCCCCACAGCCACTCACTTCGCTCATCTTCGATGGCGTCTTGGGGAAGTCCGACGTGCGGAGCATCCGCCTAGAGGGCCTGGTGAGGCGCGGCCTCCTCCGCGCGCGCACGGCGGCGGCGGAGTGGCTGGTGCCGGGCGACGAGACGCTGCCATCCCCGCCGGATGGTTACATTGTTTCGTTCGCGCCGTTCCATGAGCGCGGGTTCGGCGTCCCTGCGCATCGGTTCTTCCGGGGGCTGCTACATTACTACAACATCGAGCTGCAGCACCTCAACCCCAACGGGATCCAGCACATCGCCCTCTTCGTGGCGTTGTGCGAAGGATTCTTGGGGATCGAGCCCCATTTCGACCTCTGGCGGCATTTCTTCGCCGTCAGCTTGCTGAAGGCGGAGCGTGCGCCGGCGCCGATCGGGTGCGCCGGCATCCACCTTCGCGGCAACCGCTCCGCCGACTATGTTTCGGTGAAGCTGAGGACTTCCCACAGGGGCTGGCACGGCCAATGGTTCTATCTCAAGAACGACACCGCCGGTCCCCTGCGGGAGTTCACGGGCGGGTCTTCCCGGTGGCGCCCGAGTCCTGGCGATGGGGTCCTCCGAAGAGGGAGCAGACGATGCTGGATGGCCTTCTCGCGGCCATCGCGCAGCTGAAGGAGGCGGGCGTGCGCGGTGCTGGGGTCATCGCGGAGTACCACGCCCGCCGCGTCCTTCCGCTGGTGGCCCGCCCGCTCCGTCTGGACCAGATGGGGCCCGGCGTGGACGCGGAGGGGTCGGTGATGGCGGGAGCTCCCCCCTCCGAGTCGGAGCTCAAGCAACGCCTGAAGGAGACCCTCCCCCCGGAGGAGGCCGACGTCGACTTGGACGACCATCCTCGGGCCCTTCCGTGGCCCGGGAGCGTCCAAATTGTAAGTTCTCCCCATCCTTAGCTTGTAGATCGTCTTTTTTTTTTCTTTTCTAGAGTCGATATTGACTATTTTGATGTGTGCCAGGAGGGCCTGGTCTTCCGCCGATCCCTCGTCCCCGTCCCGGAGGATGCCGCGGCCAGGGAGGCGAACCGCATCGCCGCCGAAGAGCAGAAGCGGAGGAAGGACGCCGCGAAGGCGAAGAAGGCGGCGAAGCTCCAGAGGCGCAGTCGCCGCCAGGGGTCGGAGGAGGAGGAGAGCGACGACGACGACGACGACGACGACGATGACGAGGAGGAGGAGGAGGAGGTCGGCCCCCGTCAGGGGGGTCAGGGGCCGAGCGGGTCGCGTCCGCCGGCCCAAGTGCTGACATTGGAGCCCCCGAGGTCGGAGCCTTGGGGGCCGAGCGGGTCGTGCCCGCAGGTGGAAGAGAGGAGGCCCGAGGCTCGGAGGCCGGAGGCCTCGGGGTCGGGCCCCCAGGGTCCGGCCGCGACGCGCCCACAGAAGGAGCCACCGAGGTCTGAGCCTCGGAGGTCGGAGGCGACGCCGAGTCGCGCCCCGGCCGTGCCCGCCGCGGGGTCCGCGACAGCGGGAGCGGCGCCAAGGACGCCGACGCCGGCGGGGCCGTCGGCCGGCACGCCCCCGAGCGGGAGGGCGGCGCCCACGGCTGCCCCGGGGGAGCCGGCGACAGCGCGGGCGAGCGAGAAGCGCCCCCGCCCTTCGGAGGGGCAGTCGGATCCGACCCCCAAGCGTCGTCGGGCGATGGCCATAGGGTAAGTAGTTTTGATTCTTTCTTTCTTTTCTTTAAGTGTCCTGCTCACCGCCGCTCGCTCGTTGTGCAGGGTCGGAGGGATGGCCCTGGCGTTGGCCACGGCGCCCAAGAAGGCGCTTGCGCGGCGCCCGTCCGGCGTTGCTCCAAGGGCCGGTGACGCGGAGTCATCGGCGGCTGGTGAGGCCAGGGCGGTGGAGCCCCCGCGCGCGGTGGCGACGGCCGTCGAGGCGGCGCGGCCCGCGGAGCAGGAGGTGGCGGCGGCGGAGCCGGTGCGGGCGGAGGCGATGGTGGTGGCGCCGCGGGAGGCGCCAGAGGGCGCGGGCACCAGCGGGCCTGCGGCCGCCATGGTACCAACGGCCCCCGTGGCCGAGGGGTCGGCGTCGTGGGGCGCCGCGGTGGGGTCCGTAGACCAGGCCCTCCAAGAGGAGCTTTCGGAGATGGTCGCGTTGGACAACATCGCGGCGTCACTCCGACATCGCCTCTCGAGGGGTCTCAGGAGGCGCCAGGCACTCGAGCGGCAGCTTATCGCTGCTCGCGACGCGGCGGCGGATGCCCAGACCCGGGAGGAGTCCGCGGTCGGCCGACTCCGGGGGGCGGAGGAGGAGGCCCGCGTTTTGAGGGAGGAGCTGGAGTCCGCCCACCAGGCTCGCAACGCCGTCACCGTGGTGGCGGTGGAGAGGAGCCAGCAGGTGGGCGGGCTTCGGGCGGTGCTTCGGAAGGAGAGGGAGGCGAGGGTGGAGGCCGAGGGCGTGGCCGCCGACCTGGGAGCGGAGCTGTCCGACGCCCGGACAGCGGTGAAGAAGCTTCAAAAGGCGGTGGCGGGTGTGTGGTACCCTTTCTCCTTTGCTCTTTTTGGCTTTCTTTTCCTTAGGCAGCGTGGTCTGACCATCGGACGATGTGTGCAGCGCTCACGGAGCAGGTGGAGGAGCGCGCACGGGAGGCGTCAAGGGAGGCACTCCGCCGAGGCGTCCACCGGGCGTTCGCTATCGCCCGGTCTCATTATTCCAGCATCGCGCTGGACTTAATGAGTCAGGGGTTCGCGCCCAGGTACACCGACGCGGAGCTGGACGAGATTGAAGATGAAGTCGCCCCCTTGGCGCACGCTCTGGCGGCGAGGATAGAGGAGGAGGATCGCCCCCCGACCCCGGAGCACGAGAGGCCCCCGACTCCAAAGCAGGAGCGGACCCCCGCCCCCGAAGAGTAGGAGTAGATTAGTTAGTATGTATCTAGGGTGTCCGAGGCCGAAGCGCCCGGACAGCTTGTAAAAACAAGTTTTTGTATCACAAGTGATTTTGACCTCGACGGCCCGTTTCCTTATCACTTGCGTGGAAAAGCGCTCAGTCCCTCACTCGTCCGTTTATGTGTCCCCAAAGAATCGTAGGTCGTAGACAGGATCGACACTTAGTTTTTGCCGGTGAGCGACGTTGCCGTAGCCTTTCGCAGGCGGTAGGCGTTTCGCAGTCCGACCGACTCGACTTCGTGTTTCTCCTATCCGCGACCTATCTTCTCTGAGTCTTAAACGTTAGGTGGGGGGCCGAGGCTCGGTGCAAAACATAAGTCACGGATAGGATCGATCGTTAGCTTGACTGGTGAGCGTTGTGGCCATAGCCCCCGTGGGCTCGTTAGCACTTTCGCGGTCCGACCAGTTCGATCTCAAGCTTTCCTATCTTTGACTTACTTGTTTTTGCACAAGTTTTTTGAAAACGTGCGAGGGTCGGGCCGCGCACGTATTGCACATGGAATACATGCACGCACCTTACAGGTGTTGAGCCCCCGAGCGTGGTTGGACCCCTGCGCAGCAGGGGTCGGACGCTGCTCGGGGGGTGTGGAAAACATACAAGCTACGAGTTTTAGGGATAGAAACGACGTAGCTGTTCGATGTTCCAGGCGTTGTTGAACTCTTGTCCGTCCGCGGTCTGCAGCTTGTAGGTGCCGGGTCGGAGAACCTTGGCGACGATGTAAGGCCCCTCCCACGGCGGCGATAACTTGTGTCGTCCTTGGCTGCTGGTGACGCGACCAAGGACGAGGTCGCCGACGTTGAACGCTCGCTCCCACACGTTCCTTCCATGGTACCGGCGTAGTGCTTGCTGGTATTTGGCGGATCGGAGGAGCGCCACGTCTCGGGCCTCGTCGAGCTGATCCATCGCGTCTTCGAGGGACGTCTGGTTCCCTTGGTCGTCGTACGCCTTCACCCTCGGAGCACCATAGTCGAGATCGGTTGGTAGGACGGCTTCGGAGCCGTATACCATGAAGAAAGGGGTAAACCCCGTGGCCCGACTAGGGGTCGTCCGCAGGCTCCAGAGTACGGCAGGGAGCTCGGCTGCCCACCGACCGCTGAATTGCTTCAGGCGGTTGTGGATCCGAGGCTTCAATCCCTGCAAAATCATACCGTTTGCGCGCTCGACCTGCCCGTTCGTCCGGGGGTGCGCTACGGCTGCCCAATCGACACGGATATGGTAGTCGTCGCAGAATTTAAGGAATCGCTTTCCTGTGAACTGCGTACCGTTATCCGTGATGATGGAGTTTGGTACTCCAAAGCGGTGAATGATGTCGAGGAAGAATTCGACCGCTTCTTCTGGTCGGATCCTTGCAACCGGTCGGGCTTCGATCCATTTGGTGAACTTGTCGACGGCCACCAAAAGATGGGTGTAGCCCCCGGGTGCTTTCTTGAGTGGTCCGACCAGGTCGAGTCCCCAGACCGCGAATGGCCATGTGACGGGGATGTTCTGCAGCGCCTGTGCCGGCAGGTGGGTCTGCCGGGCGTAGAACTGGCAGCCTTGGCAGGTGCGCACGATATGCGCAGCGTCGTTGACGGCTGTTGGCCAGTAGAATCCTTGTCGGAAGGCGTTCCCGACCAAGGTCTTGTGCGCCGCGTGGTGTCCGCAGACCCCACCGTGGATGTCTTGCAGCAGCAGCTTTCCCTGTTCAGTCGGGATGCAGCGCTGCAAAATCTTGGTGAGGCTTCTTTTGTAGAGTTCCCCATTGATAATGACAAAGGATTTGGCTCGACGCGCGATGCGTCGAGCTTCCGTCCTGTCTGTGGGGAGTTCTCCTCGGACGAGGTAGTCGAGGTATGGGGTCCTTCAATCGTTCGGAGGGCCCGACCCTGATGCGGGTGCCTCATCTATCTCCATGACGTCGGGTCCTGGAGGTGCGGGGGTCGATCCGACCCTTTCGCCTGGGGTCGACTCGTTGCCGACCCCTTTTGGGTCTTTGAGTCGGATCGACGGTTGGCTTTTGTCGTGGGAGAAGACCCCTGGCGGGATCTGATCCCGACCCGCCGCCATTTTCGCGAGGGAGTCAGCTTCCTCGTTCTGCCGCCTCGGGACATGCTTGAGTTCGAGACCGAAGAACTTGTGTTCGAGCTTGCGTACCTCTTGGCAGTACGCGTCCATGACATCGCTGTGGCAGCTTGACTCCTTCATGACTTGGTCGACGACGAGTTGGGAGTCGCCTCGAACTTCGAGACGTCGGATCCCCAACTCGTCGGCGATCTTGAGCCCATTGATGAGCGCTTCGTATTCCGCCATGTTGTTGGAGGCGGGAAACTGGAGTCGGATTGCATACCTCATGCGTACCCCCATGGGGGAGACGAGGACGAGTCCGACCCCTGCTCCTGCGCGCATCAACGAGCCGTCGAAGTAGAGGACCCAGTACTCCTGGTCGACGGGGGCAGTGGGGAGCTGGACCTCGGTCCACTCCGCCACGAAGTCGGCCAAGGCCTGGGACTTGATCACTGTACGAGGGGCGTACGTGATTCCCTCGCCCATGAGCTCGAGAGCCCATTTCGCGGCCTTCCCCGTTGCGTCGCGGTTTTCGACGACCTCACGCAAGGGGGAAGAGGTGACCACCGTTACCGGGTGCGACTCGAAGTAGTGTCTGAGCTTTCTCTTGGCGAGGACGACGCCGTAAAGAATTTTCAGTATCTGGAGATACCGAGTCTTTGTGTCAGACAAGACTTCGCTCACGAAGTAGACGGGGCGTTGAACCTTGAGGGCGTGGCCCTCCTCCCTTCGCTCTACGACCAAAGCAGCGCTGACGACCTGAGTCGTCGCGGCGAGGTAGAGTAGCAGTGGCTCTTTCGGGGTCGGGGGCACCAGGACCGGTGGCTTGGACAGGATAACTTTTATCCTATCGAGAGCCTCCTGTGCCTCGGGTGTCCATTGAAATCGGTCGGATTTCTTCAGGAGCTGGTAAAGCGGGTGAACGCGCTCTCCGAGGCGTGAGATAAAACGGCTTAGCGCCGCCAAGCACCCGGTCACGCGTTGCACTCCCTTCAAGTTCTGGATCGGACCCATCCGGTTGATGGCTTCGATCTTCTCCGGGTTGGCTTCGATGCCACGCTCGGAGACGATGAATCCGAGCAGCATCCCCCTCGGGACCCCGAAAACACATTTTTCGGGGTTGAGTTTGATGCCGTTTGCTCGGAGCTTGGTGAAGACGCGTTCCAGGTCGTCGACGAGCTGGTCGGTCTTTTTGGACTTGACTACGATGTCGTCCACATAGGCTTCGACGATGTCTCCGATGAGCTCGTCGAAGGTTCTGATCATGCAGCGCTGATATGTAGCGCCTGCATTCTTCAGTCCGAACGGCATCGTGACGTAGCAGTACGAGCCGAACGGCGTGATGAAGGACGTCGCGAGCTGGTCGGACTCCTTCATCGGGATTTGATGGTACCCGGAGTACGCATCAAGGAAGCATAGGGTTTCGCACCCCGCGGTTGAGTCGACTATCTGATCGATTCGTGGCAAAGGAAACGGATCCTTTGGACACGCTTTGTTGAGACTGGTATAGTCAACGCACATTCTCCATTTCCCGCTCTTTTTTCGTACAAGAACGGGGTTGGCTAACCAGTCGGGATGATACACTTCCTTGATGAAGCCGGCTACCAGGAGTTTGGCGATCTCTTCCCCGATCGCTCTGCGCTTCTCTTCGTCAAAGCGGCGCAGGCGTTGCTTGACCGGGCGAGAACCCGGCCTGATGTGCAAGGCATGCTCGGCGACTTCTCTCGGAATGCCTGGCATGTCCGAGGGTTTCCACGCGAAGATGTCGATGTTCGCGCGGAGGAAGTCGACGAGCACGCTTTCCTATTTGGGGGAGAGAGAAGTCCCGATCTTCGCCGTCTTGCCGTCGGCGTTGTCGGGGCAGAGCTGGATCTCTTTGACGCCCTCCGCGGGCTCAAAGGACCCAGCGCTGCGGTCGGAGTCGGGGGCGTCCTCGGTGACTTGCTGACGGATGACGGCGAGCTCCTCCGTCGCCACGGTGGCAGAGGCGAGCTCACCAGTCTCCGCCTCGCATTGGTAGGCGTGCTGGAAGGACGTCCCGACGGTGATCACCCCCTTCGGCCCAGGCATTTTGAGCTTGAGGTAGGTGTAATTGGGTACGGCCATGAACTTGGCGTAGCATGGCCGTCCCAGTATGGCGTGGTAGGATCCGTGGAATCCTACCACCTCGAAGGTGAGAGTCTCTGTTCTGAAATTGGACGGAGTCCCGAAAGTGACGGGCAAATCGATTTGCCCGAGAGGAATAGCTTGTTTCCCAGGGACGACGCCATGGAAGGGTGCACCGGTCGGGCGAATGCGCGCCCGGTCGATGCCCATGGCGTCGAGGGTCTCGACGTAGAGGATGTTGAGGCCGCTGCCTCCATCCATAAGCACCTTGGAGAGGCGCTTGGTGCCGATGATAGGGTCTACCACCAACGGGTACTTGCCTGGTTGCGGTACGTGGCTGGGGTGGTCTGACCGGTCGAACGTGATCGGAGACTCCGACCACCTGAGGAATGACGGGATAGCGGGCTCAGCTGCGAACACCTCACGGCGCTCCAGCTTGGCCCGACGTCGGCCACCGTGTGGCGCCGGCCCAGAGACGATCATAAGGCAGCCGTCCGTCTCCGGGAAGTTGTCGTCGCCGTCGGCGGCGTCGACGTCGTTGCTGGTGTCATCGGGAGCCTGTCTGGGCTTGCCTTTCGGCTTGCCCTTCTTGGCCTCCTCGGCCAGGAACTTCTTCATCAGCGAACACTCTTTGTATAAGTGTTTCACTGGGAAGGCGTGGTTGGGGCACGGCCCGTTCCACCTCTTTTCGAAGTGGTCCGGGGTGTCCTCCGTGGGTGCCTTGGCACCCTTACGATCCGCGGCAGCGACCATCCGTTCTCCGGATGGACGCGGCCGATTCTTCTTCTTCTTCTTGCTCGGGGGGTCGGAGGAGCCTCCGCGGGCTGTCTCGACCCGCTTACCTTTGGCGTCTTGGGCGCGATCGAAGATCGCACCCACCGCCTCCTCGCCAGAGGCGAAGCTGGTCGCGATGTCCAGCAACTCTCTGGCGGTCCGGGGACTCTTGCGCCCTAGTTCGTGAACTAGGGAGCGACAGGTCGTCCCGGACAGGAATGCGCCGATGACATCGGCGTCACCGACGTCCGGCAGCTCATTGCATTGCCGGGAGAAGCGCCGGATGTAATCCCGGAGCGACTCTCCCGGTTTCTGCCGGCAGTTCTTGAGGTCCCAGGGGTTTCCTGGGCGGTTGTAAGTCCCCTGGAAGTTTCCAACGAAAACCTCCTTGAGGTCAGACCAGCAAGTGATCTGGTTGGCGGGGAGATGCTCGAGCCACGTCCTGGCCGAATTGGCCAGATACAGTGGCAAGTTGCGGATGATGAAATCGTCATCCTCCGCGCCCCCAGCCCGGCATGCAAGGCGATAGTCCTCGAGCCACAGGCCAGGGTTGGTTTCCCCCGCGTACTTTGGCACGTTGGCCGGGGGTCGGAAGCGCCGCGGAAATGGCGCGCTCCGAATGTGAGGACTGAAGACCCTCGGCCCCGGAGCGTCCGGGCTAGGGCTTCGATCCTCATCGTTGTCGTAGCGTCCCCCTCGACGCGGATGACGCGATCGGGAGGTGTCATCGTCGAACTCCAGGCGGCGCCGCCGCGCATCCAGGGTGGCGCGGGCGTCCCTGTTCGTCCCCAGACGACCGCGGACGGAGGCTTTCGCCGTGCCATCCGCTGCTGGGGGAGTCTGGTGGACAGACGTGTTCTGGGCACGTTGTCCACGCAGACGCGACAGCGAGCTCTCAGCTTGCTGCACTGCCGCGCGCTCAAGTAGCGCCTCAGCCTCGCGCTGGGCGCGTCGGGCTTTCGGCGTGACAGGCTCAGGTAGGCCCCTGAGCAATGCCGCCGCCGCGGCCAGGTCCTGGCTCGCCCGTGGGAAGCGCGGGCGGCCATCGTCACGACTTGCGACTCGTAAGTCGCGAGCGTCAGTGCGGGTGTGTTCACTGGACTCGCTCTGAGCGAGCTCGTGATCAATCGCCGCACGCTCCTGATCCAGCTGACGCTGGACCTCCAGGAGTTCCTCCCTCCGTGCGCGCAGTCGTTCTGACTGCACGTCACGGGGTGGGGTCCCGTCCTGCGGGCCAGAAGGCTCCGCAGGGCGTTCGCCCTCCGTAGCGGGAAGATCTTCTGCTCGTATCATGAGGCACTCTCGTGAGGGGTGGCGACTCCCCTCACTGCACCCCGCGTCGGAGCCTTCGCTCGACGCTCCATCCAGGAGGTCGAAGAAAGACTCGGACGCGCAGCCCACCATAGCCACGAACTCGTTGTTCGTGGTGCATGGAGCTGGGAGCGTTGACGCCCGGGACATCGTGCCATCGAGAGGCGATGCACGCCCGGGGTCAAGCGAGGCAACCGGTGGTGCCGCTGCACCGGCCAGTGCCAAAGCGCCATCGGAGATGGCGACGAAATCGAGGCTCCTGAAACGCACGTGTGTGCCGGGAACCCAGGTGCTTGCGCGGCTAGCCATCCGAACAAAGAGAGGGGTTTGGCGAAAACACGCACAAAGAACCCCTACCTGGCGCGCCAACTGTCGGCGTTTGTTGTGGCCGACGAGTAATTAGTATCGTGGAGTGCGTGTTTTGGTTCGGATGGTTCGCGAGAGGACACAAGGATTTATACTGGTTCGGGCAACGTGCCCTACGTCCAGTTCGATGAGGCTGCTCGTGTTACTCACGACAGTTTGTAGAAGGGGGGTTACAAACGGGCGAGAGAGGGACGAGCTCCCAAGTCTCTGGTGTTCTACGTGTGGTGGGAGGTTATGTTCGCGTGTAGCCTAATGTTCAGCTTTTCCGCGTCGTTCTCCCGCCTCCCCCTTTTATACTGCAAGGAGGGAGGTGGGCGTACAGAGGGTCGGCGCGAGGGAGTGGGCGACGGCATGGCCGTGCGTCCTGTAGGCCGCGCTGTTGACGCCTCAGACTCCGTGCCGGCCGCTGTGGATGACGTCGCAGACATGACGATCCTTCTCCGGTCGGTGGCGCCACAGGAATGGCCGTCAACGAGGGAAGTCTTTTCAGCATGGTGGAGAGTCCTCCGACGAGGGGTTGGAGGGGAGAAGGACCAGTCGCCGTTGCTTCCGTACCTGGTCAAAATGTCAATCGTGGCTGTCCCGTCCCGGTAGAAGGGATGGGCTTTGACGGGGGTCGTTCGCATAGTGACGGCCTTGCCCTCACTGTGCGACGTGGGCGGTTACCGCCCACTTGTACGGGGGGCTTCGGTAGCCACGGGAGTCGTTGAGCTTTTATTACTCAACCACTCAGTGCCAATCGCCTTTGTTGCGGTAGGCGACGCTCCCGACCCCTGAGGGTCAGGGGGGAGCGATTCGCCCGACCCCTGGGGTCGGGCGAGGCGGGCTCTGGCACGAGCTCCCGACCCCGTCATGGTGAGGTCGGGCGCCTGAGTCGAGCGGCGGATGATCCGACCCCGGTCGAGGGGGTCGGGCGAGGCGGACCCGTCTGTGGGCCCGAGCCACTGTACGCGCATCGTGGCATAGAGGTCGGGGGAGACGGAGGTCGCTCGCTGCTTTATTCGTAAAGCAGTCGGAGGGCCGGTAATACCGGTCATCACCGGTATTGACCCTCAACACTATTTATCTGATATATATATATGGTGTTGGGGGATTTTTTTTTTTAATCCAGCGCTCCTTAGAAATTTTCGGGAGCGCACGCCAGGCACGTCTTGTACGTCATAGTTGGACCCGTGGTGGCTGACAGCGGCCTGATTATTGGATTACATGATCATGTATAATTTATGGGTGGAGTTGACTGAAAAGAATAGAGCGAACCATTAATTTTATGTCATGAGTAGAAGTGGTGGGTAATTTCTTTCAACTCCACAACTTTATATCCAAAACTCCACGAGCTCTATAAAATTAGGCTTATCCATCTTTTTTTGAGAGTTTGGGTGTGGATGTGTTTAGTAGTGAAGTCATGTAATCAAAACCATTAGAATCCTAGTAGCCCTGGGTAGCTTCGTATGTTTTTGTCCGAGAGAGAAACACGTTTAGTTTCCGAAGACAATTGTATTATGTTGTAATATATTATTAATAATTATTCTATTTCATAATTAATTTAGGTGTGTTTGATCTTTCCTCGCAAACAAGAAGGTGTGTTTGGATTTTTTTTTATTTAAATTCGTATCATGGACAATTGTTCTGTGCTACTCCCTCCGTAAAAAAAAAAAAAAAAAAGAACTGACGCCCTTGCTCGCGGGCGGGACTGACGCTCTAGGAAGAGGCACGTTTCTAGCTGCCCCTAATGCTGAAACCACGTTGCAAATGTTTTGACGGTGGCCATGAGAAACGTGCTCGCTATAGAAAGGGCTTCAGAATGGGACACAAGCCAGATTAATAAATCCAATGGAATCGGTACAAACAGGGCCTACACCGCACAGCCTGCCCGGAAGCTGCCTGCGGTGGACCGACCGTTCCGATTCCGGCCCAGCAAGGCGGCAGCACGGAAGGTCACCTCGCCTACCTTCCCGTGTAATGATTCCTCGTCTATAAAATCGAGCGCTCGGCGAGTCCACTGGCAAGCTCACTCGCTTCAGCCCCCAACCGCAGCAGATATTTTTCATTCCTTCGGCCTCCCCCGTCGTCCCCGAGTCCCGCTGCGCAGCGCCGGCCGGTCGGTCCGTTCGTGATCAAGGAAGCTCAAGGTGAGCGGCTCGTCCTCTTGCTCGGATCTATGCCCTTAGCTGCCTAGAATAGTCCGTCTCGTCTGTTATACGACCCTTGCGGTTCTAGATCTGCGGTTCCATTTCATCCGTAGGTCGACGATCCGCAAATCTGGCAGTGTTTTCCCCTTCATTTCCTGGTTCCGTGTGCTGATTGTTCTCGGATCGGCGTGTTTTCGGCGGTTTCCTCACTCTCTGAATCTGACTCGATCCGATCTGTTTTGTTCTCCGAAGGAAAAAGGAACCATGAGCGCCACGGCGGTGTCGTCGACGCTGAACCCGAACGCGCCGCTCTTCATCCCGGCCGCGCTCCTGCAGGTGGAGGACTTCTCGCCGCAGTGGTGGGACCTCGTCACTACCACGACCTGGTTCCGCGACCACTGGTCCCGCGAGCACTCGCACCTCGACGACATGGCGGAGGTGCTCGACGCCGCGTCCCTCCTCCCCGACGACGACGACGACCTCTTCGTCGAGGACGACCACAGCCTCGCCGCGCCGCTCGCACCGCCTCCCACTCTTACCCTCAAGACTGGTACAAAAAACATATGTTCCTCCTTGCATGACTGGACTGTGATTGCCGTCTATCTGCCTTGATTGCGGATTGTGTTCCTGTGTTTTTTTCTTATAAGAAATTTGTGTTCCTGTGCAGACCCGGTGCTCAAAGCGCTGAACCTGACTTCCCCCAAAGGCACGCGGGTGTTCCGTGAGAAGCCCAGGCACGCGGAGAAGCCGGCGAAGCATGCGGGCAGCCCCAAGTCCGGCGCGCCCCGCGTGATCCACCAGCCTCGCTAGGTTCGTCGTTCGCCCTGATGGGGTGAACAGAGGATACGGCTGCTGCCCCCCTCTTGCAGCCATTGCTCCTCCTGTCCTGGCTGCTGCTGTTGCGGTCTGGTCTCTCTATAGTCTGTCTATTATGGTACTAGTGGTAACAAACAGTGGTAGAAAGTGTCCTTTTGTATAGCAGTCGAGTAAAAACAAATGACCCCAAAAAAGAGAAGAAAACGCAACCGCTGTTTCAGTGTTGCTCTCATGTTATGTTTATTTCAGTTCAGTTCCGTGTCTAGGAAAACCCAAAAAAATGGGAAGAGGGGTGAAGGGAAGTCTCGGACTCCCAGTTTAGGGTGAACTTCTGTAAATGTTTGGTATGCAATGGCAGGCAGTCTAGTGTTTTTACCAATAGGCCTATTATTGCTCTTGTTTTCAGTTTTGACGTACAGCCTCCAATTGATTTTTATTGCGTCCTATCACTTCGTCAACTGAGTTCACTCTTTTACCACTGTTACTGTAGTAGCAACTGTGAACTGACGAGCTGTTTGGGTTCTGAACTGAAAACTGCGATCAGGCCATCAAACAAACATTATGGTCTTCACTAGCTAGTCTTCAAGCACTAGGCATATCCTGTTCTCTCATCCATTGTCTTGTCTTTGTTTCAATAGGTTCTTGGTAGTATAATTTTCAGTTTTGTTGATTGACGTGGTGTGCCATGAAGCTCAAGGAGACCATGGCAAACATACATGGTAACTTTCATCGTTGTTATGATCTCTGCCACTGCGGGTAACAGGAGAAAAAGTTCTCCAATTGTTGTCAAGCGTTAACATCCTGCTCAAGTCTAGTGTTACATCTCGGTTCACCACTCACCACCCGTCGAAAGGAACAAGTGGATTCTCTGCTGCTACTACTACTACTATCTCGCAGCTTCTCCCAGTCCGGGTGTATTCTGCTTCCAGGGATGGCTTGTATGATTACGAAAAGGACATGGCAAATGAAAGCGAAATGCATCTTATCAGAACTCGAATAAGAAAAACTGCTCTCATGAGGCAGCTGCAGGGGCTGTCGATGTTTTCGTTTCTTTTTTTTCTTTTCTTTTTGTGACAATACGTTTTGCTTTATTTTGTTTTTTAACCAAGCGGCTAGACATGGACATCATGCCTCTCTGATGGAAGCCACATGTTTTTTTTGGTCCCATCCACACAAGTAATTTTGCATCAGAAATTTATCCTACAGAGCTCTAAAGAATTTTGCAAATATATTGCAATTAATTTAAGATATAAATAAAATCATATTGCAACATAATTGACGCTACAAATCAACGTTGACAATAATTTAAGAACCAAGACAGTAATTCTAGACTAGCAATTAGTTTTAGCCATCCAAAAAAAAACCTTAATCTTGACATCTATCAAAAACAAAAAAAAATGTATTACATCAAGTAAAAAAAAAATAACGAGGAGGACCTTTCTAGGCAAAGATGAAGTTACTGCTATTAAATCTAGTTGTAGCAATCAAATCTTATTATCAGGAAATCACCGAGGCATCCGTAGTGCTTGTAGCTGAGCATAGCTTCAAGGCGTCAAAGCAGTCACATATAAATTATGCGGGCACTAGTTTGATTAATGAAGGAAGACAATAAACTACTACGCCAGATTGAAAGAGTAAAAAAAAGAACCATTTTGTAAACTTCACATAACATGGCATTTGACGGAAGTGGTAAATTAAAAAAAAAACTCGATAACAAAAGGACCTTATTTTTTTAGTTAGGGCGAATTTGTTGTGAGCCATTGCAAAATCCCGTAATATGAGATTCGCCATTGCAAAAGAGCTAATATGGTGTATGCCATCGCAGTTACAAACTATACTGTTTGAAGCCATCGCCGTGACGTCCTGCACGTTCACCGTTATGACAAGTGGACCTGTGTACATGTGTGGGCCAACCTAAACCCTGAAGCCATCGACTCTGCCTGAACCAAAAAAAAAAAGGACTCCTGGGTGGCCACACCACATCCTCCCCGAGAGCAATACCTAGGACGCCCACCACATCCTCTCGATCCCCATCTCCGGTGACCTCTCTGGTGTTCCCTCCGCCTGGCCTCTCCGGCGCCCCCTCCTCCTAGCCTGGCCGCCACCTCCTCTGGCTGGACAGGCCTGTCGCGCGCCTGGCCTGGCCGCCGCCCCTCCCGGCTCGGCCTAGCCTGGCGGTCGCCCCCTCTGCCTGAGTGGTCTTCACCCCCTGTCCTGCTCCCTGCTACCTCAGCGGCTCCACATCGACGCCCCCCTTCCCATCGAGTTGAGCATGGACTAGAGACAGCAGGACAGCAAGGGGTCGAAGGGGGCTCATCATGGAGATGGATTCGTCCCCGCGGTCCCAAACAAAAATAAGGAAAATGGACCCTGCTGAGGTTCCAGTTGGGTAAGTGCTCATCCCCTTTCTTGAATGCGGCTGTGGGATGGATGTGAAGCCTGTTCGTTTAGTCAATTTGCTTAGTTCTGTGTCCCATATCGATGTCCATTTGCCTAGTTGTGTTCATCCGCAGGATGGACCCGTCGTGCACTTTCAAAATCAAAGTGCGGTCTTTGTCTAAGAACATGTGTCACACTGCTGGGTTTTGCTTTATAAAGTTCATTGAGTCTGACAGATGCAATGTCAAAGATCTGCCAGATGACTTGTTTACAGAGTTTCCACTTGGCTTGCATGAGTATGTGGAGTTCAGTTATTTTGATGCACACCAGAAATGTTATTGTGTGGTGAAAACTGACCAAGACCTCATGGATATGTTTGGCAAACATGCTGATAATAAGTACATTGAATTGAATGCAATGATTGTTAATGCTAATGATGTGAAAAGTGGAGTTCAAACTTCCAATGAGAACTCTATGAATGCACCACCCTTGTCTGAAACTGGTGGCAATTCTTGCAACATGTCTAATGCCCAGGCACAATGAAGCATATTTGGCCAACTCTTTTCCTATGTTTGAGCATGTTGGTGTGGATGAAGAGGTGCAGTATGGAGTGGCAATAGAAGATGGGATTAGGGGGCAACAAGAAATAGTACATGCTGCAATTGAGGAAGGTGAGGGAGTTGCTATTCAAGGAGGTGAGAGTGAAGGAGGTGAGAGTGAGGAAGGTGACAGTGAGGAAGGGGAGAGTGAGGGAGGTGATAGTGAGGAAGGGGAGAGTGAGGGAGGTGATAGTGAGGAAGGGGAGAGTGAAGGAGGTGTGAGTAAAAAAAGAGAGGCTGAGGGAGGTGATAGTGATAATATATTGGCAGAGGACTGGGTTGCAAGAGATGCCATGCCAGATGTTCTTACTCAAGTTGCTTATGACAAGGATGACCCTCTAATGACTGTTGGCTCTATTTATCCATCAATGGCTGAGTTTAAAATTGCTCTGTCTACTCATGCTATAAAGAAAGAGTTTGAATTTTTACACTAAGAAAAGTGACCCTGATAGATATAGAGTGTACTGTGCAGCAAAGTCCACTAAGAAGTGTAGATGGAGGCTTCATGCTTCAACTCTTGCAGACAAGGTCACAGTACAGGTATGCATGTATGCATTATTCTTGATTTACTACAACTTATTTATATCCTGATTTACTTTAACCTTTTCTTTTGTATATACATGGCAGGTGAAAGTGAACCCAGCAAGACACACATGCGGTAGCAGGAGGAGAAACAAGAAGATGAAGAATGCAACCCAATTTTGGATATCTGAGAAGGTTATTGATTGGTTGAGGGAAGATTCATGTATAGGCACAAAGGAGCTACGGCGAAGGCTCAAAGATAAGTACAAGATCCACATACCTTATCAAAGGGTACATGCTGGCCGCACTCTTGTTGGACAAGGTGTATGGCAATTATCATAAAAGCTTTGACATGCTATACAGATTCAAAGCTGAGATTGAGAAGAGAAGCCCAGACAGTGTTGTTGCAATTGAGTACCATACTGTAGGAGAAGAGAAGAGGTTCAGTAGGATTTTTGTGGCATTTAAGGCATGCATTGATGGTTTCCTAGCAGGTAGGCCTTTCTTAGGTAGTAATAGTACATTTTTGACTAGTATCTTCAAAGGACAGCTAGCTACTGCCTGTGCTGTGGATGACCACAATTGGCTTTTCCCGGTGTGTTTTGCTGTTATGGAGACTGAGAGTAAAGACAACTGGAAATGGTTCCTGGAGAAGTTGCACTCACTCATTGGGGACCAAGCAGGTTTGGCTATATGTACTGATGCTGGGAAGGGGTTAGCAGAGGTGAAGACCGTGTTTCCTACTGCTGAACATAGAGAGTGTATGAGGCACCTAGTCTCAAATTTCAGAAAGAGGTTCACTGGGAAAGTGTTCGATGACAACTTGTGGGCTGCTGCATATGCTTGGACGCCTGAGTTGTTTGACGAGCACATGGAGAATATGGTTGCAGCCAAGCCTGCTGTGAAGGCCTATTTGGATGACCATCATCCAAACAAGTGGGCCAGAAGTAGGTTCTCAACACTTGCAAAGGTAGATTATGTTACAAACAACATTGCCGAGAGCTTCAATAACTGGGTTTCCAACTGGAAGAGCATGTATGTTGTTGATTTGTTGGACAAGCTGAGGCAGATGATCATGCTGAAATTTCAACGGAGAAGGGAAGTTGCTGCAAAGCTGCAAGGTACAATTTTACCTCACATCGTGAGAGAAGTGACTCAAAGAAGCTTCAACTTGAACTACAACATATTAAGGAATGGTGACTCTGAGGCAGAGGTATCAGGGAATTTGTGCAGGTCCACAATTGAGCCGTTTCGACACATTGTTGACATTGATGACATGGCATGCACTTGTATGAAATAGCAGATTTCTGGTAAGCCATGTACACATGCTGTTGCATTTTTGACTTCCATTGATGAATCTCTTGACAAGTACGTGGACATGTCATTCTCCATCGACAAATTCAAGTTAGCCTATTCTGAGATAGTGCCTGCTGTAGTTGATAAGAAGATGTGGCCAAAAAGTGACCATGGGTTCTTCCTTCTACCACCATTTCTAAGGAAAACAGCTGGGAGGCCAAGAACTGTGAGAATTAGAGGGTCCCATGAGCCTGGAGCTAGCAGCCAAAGGAAAAGGCACAGATGTCCTATATGCTTAACTTATGGCCATCATTGGCAAAAATGCAGAGATGGAAACCCAGAGCATAAAGAGGCATTAGTAGCATTGGCTGCTCAAATGAAAGCTAAGAAGAAGAGGGCAACAAAGAAAATGATTGTAGATGCATTGTCTAGGGTTGAAGGACAAACATCTAGAAAAAACATTATTTTTCTCATTTCCAACCATCATGTTGTCAATGTTGGTCTACCTAACAGTTTGTTAATTGTAGCATTGCTACGTCCACAACTGCATCCATTGAAGTTGAAGGACCAAATTCATTAGCTGTCGTCCCGTTGGAGAACTAACTGTTCTGGCTGTTGAACAAACTATTCCGGCTATTGAACAAACTGTGGTGAAGATTAACAAGTCCCAGGCGGCCAAGAAGTCACAAGAAAAGAAGAGCAAGGCAGCACCAAAGAAGAATAAGGCAACACCAAAGAAGAGTAAGGCAGAAGTGAACAACAGCACCAAAGCTACAGTGAAGGAAGATGCAATAGAAAAGAAGAACAATGCTGTGAGAAAACGAAAGAAAGTGGTGCCAGAGCCATCTACACCAGCCAAGAAGCAAACAATGGAGAAATCAACACCAGATAGCCCTGCAATGAGCACAAGGAGCAAGCTTAAGCTCCCATAAACTGATTTTGTCAGCTCTTTTTTAAGACTTGTATTTTGTGTTGGTTTGGTTTCACCTATGTATTAGACATGTATTGTGTGCTTATGTGTGCTACTGCAGTATTATGTACTTATTTGAGACTTATATTTTGTGTTGGTTTGGTTTCGCCTATGCATCGGACATGGGTTTTGTACTTGTTAATTACTCTTTTGGACTCACTTAACCTTAAATGTGATGTCCGTGTTGCATTATGAGATGTTATTATTGTACACTCGTATTGTGTTTCAGCCATTGACCTTTCACCGTATGATCCATGGACATGCACCATGTTTCAGTCATTTTTTTTATTTTAATTAAAGTATGCAAAGTCAAAGAAACCAGCACCTTGATCCAAAAATATCTCCTGTTCATAAAAATAATTTTCTGTACTCATACAAGTGGCATATACCATATTACAAAATCTGACTACCCACTTGGCTGGCAGGGGTATTTTCGTCTTTCCAAGTTGCTATCATGTATTGTAAACAACAATCGCTCCAGACGGTACAGTTTACAATTGCAATGGCATGCACCATATTAACTCTTTTGCAATGATAGATCCCATATTATGCAATTTTGCAATGGCTCACAACAAATTTGCCCTTTTAGTTATGAGGAATGAATAGAAACTATCTTCGTTGTTTATAGTTATTAATTTTTAATAGTTCATCTTATTTTAAAAATATGTTAGATGCTATATATTTTCTATAAGTTAACTTGTCACATTTTTTACGATATAGACACAATACAGACGCAGACACTTAAATACAGCACAAGTACTCATCCTTATAAACACACATGCACATCCTATCCCTATGAGTGTCAATGAAAGACTCAGCCAGTTTTGTTGAGATTTCACAGAGTCATCACGGCTCGTCTCATAATCGACAAAAACGTAGCCTGCCACTGTACGAATAATTAGCCATAAATGCAACATCTATGTCAAATCTAGTATTTAATTTTTTTTCACGGAAGTCAGCAGGGGAGCCCTCTACCTATTTTTATATTTTAAAAGTGTTTATGTACAGGTAAATAGCTCTAGTATTTAATTTTGAATGAATTGGTTCCAATACAAGAAGCCTAACAAACTGAGCTAACCTTAGCTTTTAATTTTAATTTAACTTGTTACTGAAGGTATATAAAATATAACTTATAATTTAATGAAGTTTTATAAGTAAAATAAATGATCAAATCGATGTAGAATATAATGACGACAACAATTTTAAACATGTCACTATCTTTTAATTATTTATTTATTTTTGACATTTTTGAGCATTTAATATTATTTTTAACCGCTCGTCTTATTTTAACCATTATGTTATTATATATTTTATTTATAATTAAATATATGTAACATTTAAAATAATTGTGTCAACAAATAAAAAAAATTCCCCGCAAAAAATAAAAAATTTATGAAGGTAGACTATTATTCGGCAGTAAACAAGAATTCTCCAGAATTCTGTGTATTTTGGATTTCACTGACCTTCCTAACCTAATAGCTGCCCGTCCCCTCCCCAGTCGGCACAAAGCGGCGGCGCGTCTTCCTCTGTTCTCCCGCGAGCGAGCGAGAGAGAGAGAGAGATGGCGTGGGAGGAGGAGGCGATGGAGGACGAATACGGCGGCGAGATGGAGGCATCGGAATCAGAGGAGGAGGTGGTGGTGGGACAGATGCCGACGGTGATGGTGCCGAAGCACATCAAGAAACGCTCCCTCAAGAACAAGGCGCTCTCTGTCACCCTAGACGAGAAAGCTCTCAGGTGCCTGTTTGTTCCTCGCTTTTTCCAACTTCGAGGCACCACTAAATTTTCGCGGCTAAGCATGATTTTAGTGTTTTTTTTTAGTATGTGTGTTTTTTGTTGCGATCTGTATCAGTAGATGCATTCCGTATTCCGTGGTACTCTAGTTCTATGAATTTGTACCAAATTCGTGACCAGGGTCTTGGCACTCACCCTAGCCCCAACCCACGCGCCCGCCCGAGCCGCACGCTCCTCCCAATCCTCCCGGCCCTCGCTCCTGCCCGACTGGCGGCTTGCTAGGGTTTGGTCGGGCGGCGGCTGGTAGGGTTAGCGGCGGTCCTCCCGCGGCCGACGCTCCTCCTCCCGTCCGGGTGCCGCTCCTCCTCCCCATCGGCCGACACCTCCCGCCCGGCGCGCTCTGGATTCCGGCCGACGGTGCTCCCGGCCGACGCTCCTCCTCCCCGAGCCGGGTGCCGCTCGTCGTCGCCACGCTCCGGGTGCCGCTCGTTCTCCACCGGAGCTCCTCCTCGGCACAAAGGCACCCCTTCTGCCGGCCGCGCCCCTCCTTGGCGGGGTACCCCTTCTGCCGGCCGGCAATCCTCCCGGCCGACGCTCCTCCCCGGCACAAAGGACTCCTTCTCCCGGCGGCGGTCCTCCCGGGCGACGCTCCTCCTCGCGCTCAACCAGTGACAGCACAAGAAGGTATTGACCTCCTCCTAGCGCTCATTTCGTACTCTTGAGTGACTGGATATGTGTGGCATCGATGGATTTTCATAAGTTGTCTTAAGATAAGAAGTGCAAAAAATAGCAACGGTGATAAGTTTCCTAATTTACTCCAGAGCCACACTAGTGATGAAGATATCTTTCACATCTTGCACTTACACAAGGCTTAGGGTTTGATGGCGCAACAGATGTGAGTTGTATAATCTGTTTTGTGTTGCTAAAATGTTGTGCATCCTGTCTGACTTCGCGAAAGAACTGGATGATGGAGCATGAATGTTGTGGCATCTGTTCTAACTGCTCCCAGTGCCCTGTGTGGTCATAGTGGAGTTTTTCTCGGTTGTTGTTCTAACTGCCTGTGAATGTGAATATGCCTTCCTCCTTGCACAGATGATTGATGCCCGTGAATGTGAATGTGAATGTGAATATATCTGCCTGTGAATGTGAATATGCCTTCCTCCTTGCAGTTCGACCTGGTTAGAGATTTTTGTACATAGCACGAGTGTACTGATTAGAAATTTTTGCTGATTAGACCTGGTTTCAATTTTATTTTACAATGAACATTCACTCGGATACTGATTAGAAATTTTTGCTGTCTAATGCTGATTGTAAAATAAAATTTTTGCTGTCTAGTATTTAATTTTTTTTCACGGAAGTCAGCAGGGGAGCCCCCTACCTATTTTTATATTTTAAAAGTGTTTATGTACAGGTAAATAGCTCTAGTATTTAATTTTGAATGAATTGGTTCCAATACAAGAAGCCTAACAAACTGAGCTAACCTTAGCTTTTAATTTTAATTTAACTTGTTACTGAAGGTATATAAAATATAACTTATAATTTAATGAAGTTTTATAAGTAAAATAAATGATCAAATCGATGTAAAATATAATGACGACAACAATTTTAAACATATCACTATCTTTTATTTATTTATTTATTTTTGACATTTTTGAGCATTTAATATTATTTTTAACCGCTCGTCTTATTTTAACCATTATGTTATTATATATTTTATTTATAATTAAATATATGTAACATTTAAAATAATTGTGTCAACAAATAAAAAAAATTCCCCGCAAAAAATAAAAAATTTATGAAGGTAGACTATTATTCGGCAGTAAATAAGAATTCTCTAGAATTCTGTGTATTTTGGATTTCACTGACCTTCCTAATAGCTGCCCGTCCCCCTCCCCAGTCGGCACAAAGCGGCGGCGCGTCTTCCTCTGTTCTCCCGCGAGCGAGCGAGAGAGAGAGAGAGAGATGGCGTGGGAGGAGGAGGCGATGGAGGAGGAATACGGCAGCGAGATGGAGGCATCGGAATCGGAGGAGGAGGTGGTGGTGGGACAGATGCCGACGGTGATGGTGCCGAAGCACATCAAGAAACGCTCCCTCAAGAACAAGGCGCTCTCTGTCACCCTAGACGAGAAAGCTCTCAGGTGCCTGTTTGTCCCTCGCTTTCTCCAACTTCGAGGCACTACTAAATTTCCGCGGCACAGCATGATTTTAGTGTTTTTTTTAGTATGTGTGTTTTTTGTTGCGATCTGTATCAGTAGATGCATTCCGTATTCCGTGGTACTCTAGTTCTATGAATTTGTACCAAATTCGTGACCAGGGTCTTGGTTTGATAGGGATTTCGTGACTGGGTTCCATAAGAGGAAGAAGAAGAGACGAAAGGAGGCACAGAAGATTTTGCAGGAGAAGGAGAGGAAGAAGAAAATCCAGGAGCGCAAGAAGGTGAGAAACTTTCCCTTTATCACACTAACACATAAGAATACTTTTCCTCTGAATTTTGTAGTTTATTGAGGATATACAGATGGCTACCCAAACTTGTTTGGGACAAAAAATATTGGTTGTTGTTTGCTGAAGATATACAGATGAAAGAGAGTTATCCCAGAGAGGCAGAGAGAATGCATAACCATTGAATGTCTTTTGCAAATCATTTGTGATTTGTCAACAGAAGATTCATTTAAGACTGTTATGATATATGCCATTATGCCAATGTACAGAGTCTAAGCAGAAGGAACTAGGAAGAAAGAAATCTAAAAGGGTGTGCTTATTTCATTCATATCAGAATGTAGTAATCTTCTAGTAACTGATATACATTGCAATGAGTGCTAAGATACAATGGTACTTTGAGTGGAAGATGCCTCTAGCCTCTAGGTGTGCTACCCATAATGCAGTTCTGAAAGCTCAGCTATATGTGCAGCAGTGAAGTTTTTGCCTTTTGTCTCTTTAAACAGAGGAATAATTTCTTCCATGCCCTAAACATCAAATCTCTCGTATGGCATTGTCCCCACATGTCATAGACACAGATGGTCCCACATGTCATAGACACAAAGTTGCATATAAGGGATCTTAGAAAAACATAAGGATTTCAGATATTGTAGGTTGCTTGCACAAGGTTTTTTTTTTTTACCAATAAAAGATAATGGCAATTACCCTGAAGAAGTTAATGTTATTTAGTCATTTTAAAGAGGCTTATAACGTACTCTTATGTTTCTTCGCATCACGGCAGTAGTGCTTTCCTTTTCCTGGAGTCCGTCTTGTTTTTCTGAGTTTTTATTTTGTTCCAGAGAAAAGAAGAGAAAGAGATTGGTATGTATGGCAGAGTTCTATCGTCGGACAATCCTGATGGTGATGAGTTAGAAAATGAAGGGACCGGAAATGATGGCGAGGAGATGGAAACCGCTAATGCATCTTTGTCTGGTGAGCATGCAAACTAGATCTTATAACAGCTGGCCATGCTATTCTCATAAGCGTTAGAAATCGACAGCTGATTCTCTGTTGAATTGAGTCTATCTCTAAACTGCTTTAATGAAATTCTGTCTAGAAACAAAAACCTATGAAGATGGTGGGACCAGAATTACAGTCACTACCAGCGAAATTACTCGTGATGATGATGATGACTTTGGCTCCAAACCTCTTGGTTCTGTCTCTACTAGCCACCCTAACAAGAATCCAGGAGCTTCTTCCAAGAACTCTAGTTTAGGTGTAAAGAAGAAGCCACAGAAGAGAACGTTCAAGAACAAAAGCAAGTCAAAAAAGGGTGACAAGAAGGGAGGTGCTGCCAAGGGTAAAAAGAAGAACAGAGGAAGGAAGTAGTGTTTTTCAGTCTGTAGAGAACAATTCTCTCTCTATCTGGCTTGTGCTTGTGCCTAACCCCACATCACTTGATCTGCACCTGTTTGGTGGTATGCTGATGATCATCTATATTTGACAGTTTCTCTGTAATGAGGCGGTCTCATGGTTCATGAAAGAAATGCTGTCTTATTCTAGCTTCCATCCTCACGTTCTCCTGCATTAATTTAGTTAGATTAAGATCTCTGGACTGTACGACCCCCCTGTAGCTCTGTTAGTTTCGTGAAAACGCAGTGGCCTTGCGGGCACTCCTCCCACCCCATGAGATCGCGAGTGATCCGTGCAGGTGAGTTGGACGGCGCCCATGGCAATGCCGCAAGGGCTTGCTACGTGTTGGTGCTGTGCCGGCAACCTTTTTTTTATTCCTTTCTAAAACGAGTTTCGTCCGCTTTGACTCGGACGTGCGTAGCTGCCGCGCCACTCGTCTCCCTTGTTCCTCTCCCCCGTCCGAAAATGGCGCGCCACCTCTTCTCCACTCCGCCTCGATCCACCACCGTCTCCTCTCCCTTCTTTTCCCTCCGCTACTCCACTTCGCCATTCCCTTTCCCCGACCACCGATTGAATCCCGCGCGGACTCCTCGCCGTCAAGACCTCACACGATCCGCCAAGGGATTTGATGACGCGATGACGGAGCGGTGGTGGTGAGCGCAGAGCGGAAGGAGGAAAGAGAGAACCGGCGACGATGGTTGGCCTCGTGCAGCTGCTGGTGGCGTTCGTTGTAGCCTGGGAGGCCATCGAGCTCGTCCTCCGCCACGGCCTCCTCCTCGTCGCCTTCAAACTCGCCGTCGTCGGGGCCCTAGCCGCCGCCGCCGGATGTGTCTCCGTCCTGTACGTGTGCCTCGCTTTCCTCGTTACCCTCACCGAACGGCTTCATTCGCCATTCAGTGTCGTACTCCGCCGTACCTCCCACCCCAGCTCCCGGAATTTTATTGATGTTACCTACTATTTGTATTTTGCATGTAAACCCAATGGCAGCTTCCTCGCCAGGGCGGTGGCCTGGGTGCTCCGTCGCGGGGCCAAGATCTCCATCGGGTGCCCCTCCTACGGCTTCAATTTTCTCAGGGATATCACCGTTACATCCCCAAAAGTACGTTACCTGCCGGTCTACAATGTCTCATCCCCTCTCCTCGCTCTTGGCAATGCCAGTCCTACAACACAATCAAACCATATGCGCATTTCATTTCAGGGTGCTGTGGAGTCCATTTGTATTGGTGAAATCAGACTTGGCCTGCGGAGACCACTCAATCAACTGGGAGTTACCGTACTAACCCATGGACCAATCCTGCAACTGCAAATATCTGATTTGGATATTGTGCTCCGGCAGCCTATGAAATCTGCAAACAAAAAGAACCCTTCCTCTCGCAAGTCGACCTCAAGCTCATCAGCCAAATCGAAAGGGAAAACTAAAGGAAAAGCAAGATGGCGGCTGATAACAAGCATGGCCAGCGTATTATCATTATCCATAGTGGAACTGAGGCTTAAGGTGCAGCATTCTTGCCAAATAATTGAACTCTGTCGATAAAGTTATATATGATGATGATGGTCTCTCCTAAGCTATTGTTTTTAAGAAAAGACCAAAGAACTTTAAAATTTTTATATTCGGATCAATTGAGATATTGAATGCAAATTCTATTTTCCATCTTTATTTTTTTTTTTGGAATTTTCCATCTTATGTTTGACTTGCATTTACAAGCCATGTTGAAGAAAGGTAATTATTACAATGGTCATTTTTCATGCATGATATATTTCTTCACCCAATCATGCTGAAAGCAGTTCCATTTTTTTATTAATAATAGATGCTGAAAATGTATAGGTTTCACAATGATCTTCATGAATGAAAAATGTGTATGGCGTATGGTGCCTTTATAAAATACTGATAATCTCAAAGCCTTGGATATGAAAAAGATTTTTGTGTCTGGTTTATTGGTAGCAGAAAAGATGTGCTATGATTCTGGTTCAGTCTAGGTGCATCTAGTACGAATACCCATATCCAAATAGTTTTCTCAGATACAGCAGTTGAATGTAAAGGTTGTCGCAGCACCTGTAGTAGGAAGCAATTTTATGGGTGTGGTCTTGTGTCTTTAGGAGCTTAGCAATGCAACTAAGCCATATTGGATTCGTTTTTCAGTTCATAACCATATGCATCTTTTTATATGGAATTTTGTTTGTAAGATATGTTATTTTCTTATTGGTTCCAGTACTCATTCTCTGTCCTCTTTTTGGCTTTGATAATTTGGTATTCACTATTGCAGGCTCCAAAAGCTGCTCTTGGCATCAAGGACCTAACAATTGATTTATCTAAAACTGGAGGCTTGGATCCAGTTCTCAATGTTCAAATAAATATCATACCTTTATTTGTGCAACCACTGGAGCCAGACAGCATGGACAAACATACAACGGTATTTAATAAGTTGGATTGGTGGATCAGTGGACAGTATTGCTCAGCCATGGATACTTCTGAGTGTAGTTCTTTCTTGTTTGAGGATATAGCGATCTCTTGTGATCTTCATCAGAGGTATCACACTGATTGAAAGCCTTGCAAACATACTCAAATCGATGCACCTAAAACTGTTCTTGCAAGGTTTTTAATCAGCTTCAACTACACAAGTATATGAGGGTCATTTCGGTAAAGAACAATGAATAGACATGACAACACTGTCCCTATTTTATGTTCCTTCATGCAATCATGCAACATACTACACATGAGGCTCTTTAGTACCGCAATATTCATAGTTGACTGACCAATGTCACCTTCCGTCGTTTAACTTTGGCCTTTCTCACACAGTAACTGATGAGGAGGTTTTGTCTTACAAATTGCACATCTCCATGCATTCGATTATTTATTCCTCACACCCATACACTTTTCAGAACTTATTAAGAAGCCTAAAAGGAACTATATAGTGTTCTTCCTACCAAATAGGGCCATAAAAAATCTTTACCTATCCCAGCTTACTTATTTTCAATGCAGTAGCTTATTTCAAACTTTTTTACCATATCTCTGTTACTGTTTATAGTTCCTGGAGATTCATTCATTTTCTTGACAATATTCTTTAGGGGTAATGGAATTAGAGTAAAGAATTTGGACTTTATATCTGGTCCCATTGTTGTGAACTTGGAAGAAAAATTATTCACCAAGAAGGAGCTGCCTGCCTCTACCGTGGCTGACCAAAAGGATGAATATTCTGTGGATAAACCAGCTGCTACATCTGAAGGGAGCAAACTCGCATCAGTGAACAAGAAGATTGATTTGTTTCCTGAAAAGGTTGTATGAATTCTCTGTTTTACCATTGATATGTATTATCTTTTCTTATCCATGAGCCTCCTGGCCTTCTCCATCCGTAACTTATTTATTAGCTTGTTGGAGCTTGCTATTTTTCCTCTTAGACAACAATAGTCATATTGGTTAATTTCACCACCAAATGTATTGACTACAGTGAGCTATGATAAATCAGTTTGTTTAGTGTAACTTGAGAACTAGAAACTGTAACTGATAACAATCCTTTCATGGGTAAGAATTTGACACTAGATGGTGGGGCTAAAGCATGCTCCCTGGTCTTCATTTGCTTTTGAGATTATTGCTGTTAAATTTTAGCATGGTTGGCTATTGGATCACTTTTCACTAAAATATAGTTTTCTTTGGAAGGTTAGCTTCAATATGTCCAAACTGGATCTGAAGTTTTTGCCAAAGGATCATGGCCTCTCAATCAATAATGAGATTGGTAGCATATCTTTGAGATTTATGAAGTTACAACCACACAATGACTTTGGAGAGGCAGCAACACATCTTCGGTTGGAAACTGATATAACAGACATTCATGTATGTTCCTATATTTTCTATAGGTCATATAAACTTTTTTATTTGGTATATTTCACAATTGTTTATTTTTCCAGCTTCTAATGGATGGGGCGACCTCTGTATTAGAGGCTGTAAAAGTTGCAACAGTTGTATCAGCTAACATTCCCACAGAGGTTGGTTTGATCATCTCTCATTTTCAGGGGGTGTGTGTTGTACTGAGTTCTTATCCCATTTTCTTCTTAATATAATGAAGCGCAGCTCTCCTGCGTTTTCGAGAGAAAAAAAAAATCATCTCTCATTTCTAATCCATGCTTTCTAGTTTTTTCTTGAGGTGTTGTGCTCTATTCCGTTGTTGATTCCTAAGTTTATGTGGCATTTCTGTCTTTTTTTTTTGTTTTTTAGTTCTAACTGTGCTGCATTTTGGTTTTGATAATACTTCTCCTAAACACAGATAACAAATTCATTGTAGTAATTAATTTTGGCTTGACTGACCTAAATGTACTGATTCCACCAGAGGTGGACCTTTCCAAATCATGCTGTAGCAATGCCCTTGTTTGTCACTTTCTATATCATTATGGCTTGACTTAATCAGGACAATACAAAAGTATTTTTGAAATATGTACAGCAAGGGAAGCCCCTGTGGTGCTATTTATATATATAAGGAGGAAAGAAAGTACAAAAGTTCAACCTAAAACTAGTGGTTCCACCGTGGCAATATCCTCTGTTTGTTTCTTTTGCGGTGTTGCTTTTTGATTGTCAATCTAGAATACATGAATGGAACTTGGTATTAAGAATGGGGGAAAAAATCTTGTCAAGGACTTTACCAATTGTTCTGTGTAATTTGCTTATTTAGCACTAGGTTATGTCAGAACTTATAGCATGTTTAGTAGTACCAGCTTAGTGTAACTACTCTATGGAGGGGGTTAAGAAAATTAGTCTTGTGCTCTTTTATCCATGAAATTCATACTGGCATGCACGATAGGTTGTGTTGGTCAGTTCGTAGCATGTTGTGGAAAAGCTGATCTATATATTTTCCATGGTGATGTATGGGTTCTTTTATTATTCAAACTAGTGTGGAGAAGTGTGGAAGGGGCACCTAGAGCATTTCCTGATTGCATTTCTGTTTTATTTGAGTTGGATACATACTTTGTTTATACGCAATCATGATAGCAGTGGTTACCTTATAGCTTATTCAATAATTGATTGGTGAAGTTTATCCAATATCTAGAGCTATTTTTGTTTTGCATTGTACCTTGGACATAACGGGCGAAATATTCTTATGCTTCGCCAGCTTAATGATATCACTACTGAATCTTAATTGTCTGCCAGTATTTTTTTTAACGTGATCAGATTGGCTAATGCTTCATTTCTGAGTTGAATCTATGTGATCAGGAATAATCTCCTTTGCATGTTGGAGCATCCTTTCAATCTTCTTTCTTTTTAACAATTCCTACTTGTGATTACTTATCTGTAATGTGAAGTACTGATATGTTTTGCCATCCCTATTTGTGTATATTTGCTTTTTCACTTCTCTATTTTTTTTCAGTTTATAATTTCTTTCTGATCAAATTGTCTGTGCTCATGCATTGACTTCTCAGCCAGCAAAACCAATTCAAGCTGAAGTGGATGTCAAAATTAGTGGTGTCCAATGTAATCTCATTATAAGCAGAATTAAGCCACTGATTAGAGTTAACTCTGATAAAAAGAAGTCTCTTGTTCTTCGTGACAGTCCTCAACAAGAAAAGGCACCAGCCAAAGAAAAAATAGCATTGGTCTGGGCATGTACCCTATCAGCCCCGGAGTTGACCATTGTGCTTTATAGTCTTGATGACTTACCACTTTATCATGTAAGTACTTTATTGTTTTCTATGTTCATTTGTACATAATGTTCTTCAAATTGTGATAATGGTCTCTTCTATTTAGAACTCACTTCACACTGATAAAAACCCACACATTCATATTGCTTACCACTCATCATTCCTCATAAGGCAGCCACATCTATTAGAGTGGTTGATGGATACTCCCTCTGTTCAGGGACAAGTGTCATCTAGCTCTATATACAGGAATTCAGAAGAGGTGGAAAAGTGTGGTGTACATAATTTGTGGGAACAAAAAAATCCACTTGTTGCGTCACATTTACTCACTTGATCAGACCTATGGTGGGCGGGTCCTCATGCATGGGGTGGGCTCAAAGCATGGGTTGAGACCTGAACCATAGGGGGTGGCTCCCTGAGGATGGGACGAGGCTTCGTGGATTTTTCTTGGCCCCTTCGTTGCAGGTGCTGCTTCTTAATTGAATACCGGGGGGGTGGTCTTACCCCTAGGGCCAAGTGTTCTTTTTTTTTAAAAAAAAAAAACTAGAGAGATAGAGATCTATTGGGAATGGAGAAAGGTGCATTGGAATCTGAGAATGACATGTATTGTGAAACAAAATTTGAATGCTAGAATGAGTAATTTGGAATGCAGGGAGTACACTTTCCTCGGTTTCTTTTTCTAATAGAAAATATAGCCTTTTATCTGTATTTTACTCCATTCTGAATTCTGCTATCAACTTTTGACATTTTTTATGTGCTTTTTTTGGAGGGAATTACAGTAGGGGAAGCCCCCTACTGTGGTAATGTATTAAAAAACGAATAAAGGAAAAGTATATACAACTGTCCCTTAAACAGGGGCGGAGCTAGGATGACACCAAGAGTGGGGCCATTCCATTGAAGATTACTATTATTCATGCTTGATTATGCATAATCATGAATAAAATATGATTTGTCCATTGAAATCAATAGCTAAGACTAGGGCCATGGCCCTAGTGGCCCTAGTGGCCGATCCGCCACTTCCCATAAAGGACTAAGTAAAGGAAAAGAAAAACACGAAAACCCCCAGAGTCCATCCTCCTTTGAAACGAGGGGCAGGGAGAGTCTTGATGCGATGTTGGTAGGTGATACTCTATTTATTTTTTTTGTTCTCGAACACGCAAGAGAGCTGCATATTTTTATATTGTAGGGAAGGGAAAAACGATCTGTACAAGGACCCCTCCTTTTGAACCAAGGCAAGAGGGGTCAAACCATACAAAAAGAAAACCAACTGAGAAATTTGGTAACAGTATATCTTTCGACATTTGTTCATGAAAATATTCTTTGTACGTTTTTATTTGATGTTGGTAGTGATGAATTAAAATTGGAAATTTCTGGTGCCACAGTTCCATAATCCCATCTTTTCAACTTTCATGACCATCCACTTGGCTCCTTGATGTGATGTGTTTCTTGATAGTGGGAAGATCAGAGGATTAACACCAAATAGTTGGAAATTCCTTTTTTAAATGACTTGAAGCTACTTTTATGTTTCCCCATAACTTAGCATGTTAACATATTGCCTTTGTTTTGTTAAATGTTAATCTCACTTTATGTTTTGGAATAATACAGTGCCTTTTGCAATCAACTCATGTCTCTGCAAGTAAGATGGCAAATCTAGAAACTCAAGTGCATGCCAAACTCAGTGAATTAAAGTTTCTTGTTGCTGGTAAACACCAACAGTCGATGAAAGAAAGCATTTCAAGCACTTTATTGTGCATTAGCCACACAACTCTTGATTTGGAACAAAAGGATCCAGGCAAAGATAATGGTGCAGATAATGCTAAATCTGCTATCTCTGTTAACATATCTGGGATCAGAATGCATTTCCTTTTTTACTATCTTGAGTCACTTTGTACAACTGCTATGTCCTACGAGGTATTTTTGAAAAGCATTTCACCTCCTAAGAAACGTTCTGCCCAGGAGAATACATGCCAAAAATCTAACAAGAAAGCTAAAGGAGCACAACTACTCAAGATCAATATTTCACAGTTCTGTATTGTGTATGATGGTGACATGAGGCTGGAAGATATGAGTATAGCAGATCCAAAGCGTGTAAACTTTGGTACTCAAGGCGGCCGAGTTGTAATCATCAATGACACTAATGGTGGCCCAAGGATGGCTTATGTGAATTCTGCCAGCCTTCCAGATCATAAGAATGTTAACTTTTCCACTTGCCTTGAAATTTATCAAATTGGTGTATCTGTGAACAAGGAAAAACACTCGATCCAGGTTGAATTTGAGAACTTTAGATTGATACATAAAGAGGATCAGCTTGACAATAAACCTGCAGAGGAGACCAAACTATTTGATGTACGTAAAGCCAAGTTTGTCCAGCGTTCTGGTGGGCTAAATGATATTGCAGCCTGCTCTCTCATCAACGTGACTGATATTGCAGTCAGATGGGAGCCTGATCCCTGTTTGGAATTGCTCGAAGTCGCTACAAGACTTAAATCTGTTCTGCATCGGATCAAACTCCAGCATTCTGTTGTGGAGGTAAAAGATGAGACGATGAACATGGATATCCTGGACAGAAAAGAATTACCTACAGACCATGGCCAGCAAGAAAAAACACAAAAGAAGCGAGAATCGGTCATTGCAATCGATTTAGAATCATTGAGAATTTCAGGTGAACTTGCTGATGGGGTTGAAGCAATGGTCCATGTTGGTTCCATATTTTCGGAGAATGCAAAGATAGGTGTCCTGGTCGAGGGGTTAGCAGTCAGCTTTTGTGGTGCCTGTCTTTTCAAAAGCAGTCGTATGCAGTTATCTCGCATCCCGATTTCTGTTTCTGATAGCCTTCCTGATAAAAAATTACAGTCTGCAGCTACATGTGATTGGGTTATTCAACTCCGTGATGCACATATTTGCCTGCCTTTTAGGTTGCAGCTGAGAGCTATTGATGATGCAGTAGAGGACACATTGCGGGCCTTTAAACTTATTACTGCAGCAAAAACATCTGTATTATTTCCTGAGAAGAAATCTAGCACTAGCAGCAAAAAGAGCAAACCAAAATCTACAGGATTTCGGTATGTCCGGGTCATAGTACGTGACCTGATAGCAGAAATCGAGGAAGAACCCCTACAAGGATGGCTTGATGAGCATATCAGTTTAATGAAGAATGTATTTTGTGAGTACACAGTTAAATTGAATCTTCTCGATGAGCTTGCTTCAGGAATAAACAAAAATTCCACCAAGGAAAAACTGGATGCTTCTGCTCCTGAAAAGAACAATGATTTCCCTGATGTTGATGCAGATGTACCAGGTGCACGCACCTTTGAAAAACTCAGAGAAGAGATTTATAGACAGGCATTTCAGTCATATTATCAAGAATGTCAGAAATTGTCAATATCAGAAGGTTCAGGTGCATGTTCAAGTGGGTTCCAGTCGGGATTCAAGATGAGTAAACGCAGAGCATCAGTTATGTCAGTGCGTGCAAAAGATCTGGATGTGAGCCTATCAAAGATTGATGGCAGTGATGAAGGGATGATTAGGTTTATTAAATCTGTAGATCCGGTTTGTGACAAAAAAGATATCCCATTTTCTCGTTTGTACGGTAGCAATTTTAATTTGAAAACTAAATCCTTATCAGTTTTCTTGAGAGATTACGCATTTCCTCTCTTTTCTGGAACCTCTGGTAAATGTGATGGACGTCTTGTGCTGGCTCAGCAGGTTAGCATTCCTTTCCATTCATATTATTTTCAAAGATTTTAATATTTTTTGACTGGTTAGATAAGAAATTATTCTGTCAAAATGTATCACTGTACATCCACCCTTTTTCTGTTCGAGTATATTGCAGAATGAATCTCTCTGTAGAATCATTCTTAATTGTAATGATATTTTTCTTGTGGCAGGCAACCTGTTTTCAGCCTCAAGTTCGACAAGATGTCTATGTTGGAAAATGGTGGAGAGTAAATCTGCTGCGTTCTGCAACTGGATATACCCCACCAATGAAAACATATGCATACCTACCATTGCATTTTCAAAATGGCGAAGTCTCTTTTGGAGTGGGCTATGAACCTGTTTTCGCAGATATAAGTTATGCTTTTACTTGTGCACTCCGGAGGGCAAATTTAGCTAAGAGGTGGTTCTTTGAGCGTCCTGAACCTCCTAGAAAAGAGCGTAGCTTACCCTGGTGGGATGATATGCGAAACTATATTCATGGAAAATTTAGCTTGTGTTTTGCTAATACAAACTGGTATCTCCCTGCTGCAACAAACCCCTATGAGAGGTTAGATAAAATGCTAATCACAACCGATTTCATGGAAATATGTTATGTGGATGGTTATGTCAGTCTGTCTACAAATAATCTGAAGGTGTACCTAACTAGTTTAGAGAGTCTTGCAAAGAAATGCACTTTAGAAATTCCGCATCATCCATCTATACCTTTCCTTGAAACCCCCACTTTTTTTATGGACATTTCAATACAATGGGGCTGTGATTCAGGTAACCCTATGGATCATTTTTTATTTGCTCTCCCTGTAGAGGGAAAACCACGGGATAAAGTTTTTGATCCATTCCGCTCGACTTCTCTATCACTGAAGTGGAGCTTTTCACTTAAACCTTCTGCTGCCAAACCTATGGAACAAGTGAAGAGTGCAGATTCAAATGATTCTCCAACATTAAACGTGGGAGCTCATGATTTGGTCTGGTTAGTAAAGTGGTGGAACTTGGTATTTCTTCCTCCCCATAAATTAAGACTGTTTTCCAGATTTCCACGTTTTGGAGTTCCCAGATTTGTACGGTCTGGGAACCTTCCGCTTGATAGAGTTATGACCGAACAGTTCATTCGATTTGATGCTACACTATTGAAGATTAACAACATGCCTCTACGAGCTGATGATCCTTCTAAGGGTTTGATACTGCACTTCACAAAGTTTAGGTATGAAATAGGTTTCAGCCGCGGCAAGCAGATATTTACGTTTGATTGCAAGCGTGAGCCTCTTGATCTCGTCTACCAGGGCATTGACCTGCATATGTTGAAGGCATTTATTGACAAGATTCCTGAAGCATCAATTTCTAAGGATTCTAAGTTAGAAAATAAGAGCCCGCAGAAAAAGGGTACAGATAGTCCTGGTTTTGAAAAGGGCAAAAATAAAACTAACTCGACCGAGAAAATCCGTGATGATGGATTCTTTCTGTATGCTGATTATTTTACAATACGAAAACAAACTCCCAAAGCTGATGCTGCCAGGTTATCAGCATGGCAGGAAGATGGTAGGAAAAAATCTGAAATGCCATTGGTTAAATCAGAGTTTGATGTGGGGGATGAAAGCGATCATGACCAATCAGGTAGTGATGAGGAGGGATTCAATGTTGTGGTTGCTGACAGTTGTCAGAGAGTATTTGTCTATGGATTAAAAATTTTGTGGAATCTAGAAAATAGAGCTGCTGTCCTCTCTTGGGTTGGTGGTTTAACTCAGGCATTTCAGCCTCCAAAACCATCTCCTTCTCGCCAATATACCCAAAGAAAGATTCTTGAAAAGAAACAGTTAATTAAAGAGGCGGAGATGTCCAAGGATGGTGCTCTTAACTCTTCGCCTTCAGCATCACAGTCTTCAGAATCTCAACAGATCAAGAGTTCAGAGTCTCCACCTTCTATTGGATCTTCTAAGCCAGATCTTACATCAAGTAATGAAACTGGTATGTTCATTAACACGATGCTTTTATGGTACTCACGGATATTATCAAGATTAGTATGGAACTAAAATGATGTTGCTTATATCATTAGGCCAAGTCTTTTCACAATTTTTTAGCAAACTAACAGAACTTGGCAAGTCCATTCAGATTTCTCACCTGACTGTTATCGTGACTGGTTATGTAGCAATGAAACCCTCAAATAATAGGAACTCAGAAGAGGAAGGTACCAGAAATTTCATGGTTAATATTATCCAACCTCAGTTCAATTTGCATTCGGAAGAAGCAAATGTGAGTATATGGACTTCTTTGCTACTTTATAGTAGCATAGTAAACGTCAGATATTGTTCATAATATGAAATCATGTTCATTTCTTAACTTCATTCAGAAGCTTGTGACATTATGCATAAATCATTATCAGTGTTTCCCAACTAGTGGACTGTGAAAACCAAGCCACAGCCAGATCACTAAAGCAAATTCAAACGTAAAATTTTGATTAAAAAATTGGACTATCAGTTGGTTTTCAATGTTGCAGAACTGGATTAACATTAAAATTAAAGTAATAAATTTGTAGATTAGCATACTGCATTAAACAAAGTATCATGATGTCACTAATACTAGTAATTTACTTTAACTTCACAATTCTTGGGTGACATAGTGGATGATCACTAGGAACTATAGATAAGAGTCAAATGTTTTCGAAAAAAAAAAATTAGATGAGAGTCAATGGAACTAATAATTAGACTAGAGTCAAATGGGAACTATTTAACAGCTAATAATTAGACTCAAGAATGCTTTAATTGTTTATTTTCTAGCAATGTATTGTTGAAATTTATGATAGATATTTTCATTTTCAGTTGTCTGCATTTGCAAATACTTATTAGCTATCTGTTCGTTCCATCAGGGTAGGTTTCTGCTTGCTGCTGGTAGTGGAAGGGTCATGGTTCGTTCATTTCATTCCATTGTGCAAGTAGGTCAAGACATGTTTGAGAAAGCACTTGGTTCGAGCAATGTTGCCACTGGTGATGCCGGGCCAGAAATGACCTGGTCACGAGTAGAGCTTTCTGTAATGTTAGAGCATGTTCAGGCTCATGTTGCACCCACAGATGTTGATCCAGGTGCTGGTATTCAGTGGCTACCAAAAATACATCGCAGATCATCTGAAGTTAAACGAACTGGTGCCTTACTTGAAAGAGTATTTATGCCATGCCAAATGTATTTGCGGTTCACACGGCACAAGGGAGGAACTCCTGAGTTGAAGGTATGTTCGCTTATAATGATTTCAATTTTCTATACAACTTGCACTGGGCATATTTTAATAATGTACTTGTTTATCCATCAACTGTTTTCATTTTCCAGGTTAAACCACTAAAAGAGTTGAGTTTTAATTCACCAGATATAACGGCTGGTATGACATCACGTCAGTTTCAGGTTATGATGGATGTATTAACTAATCTTCTCTTTGCGAGAACTCCGAGGTACATCATGTTTTTTGTAGTGCTACTATATAGGATTTCAGTACTATCATCCAGAACTAGTTTGTGGCCCTGTGACAAAAATATAAGATGTGCAGTTTAGAAATACATATTAGTATATCATTGCCCTGTGACAACTTGAGAAATTACCACTTTAAAGCGGTCCACTTCTTTCGTCGATAGCACTTAGCTAGTACATATCCAACATTGTGAACCATGGATGGCAGAATATCTACCCATTCATTTCAGAGTGAAAAGCAGAATTTCATGCTTTACAGAAAGACACCCTGTTGTAAAGATTAACAAAATAGCTCACCTAACTGCACCATATCACAGGGAAAACACCATCTGAACACCTAAGAACACCACATCACAAACACCTTTTCGTTATATATTTATATATACCACATCCCCCACCAACCAGGTATGAGTCCTCTTCAATTTGGATGCTGGTTTCTTCTTAATGTAAAGCCAGCTAATTTCTCCTAGGTTGATCTTTCTTTTAATTATATTTGGCAGTGATAATGAGTTCCATTAAGTGTTTTGATTTCCATAAACCATATTCACTAATGAGATTTGTCAATTTGTCAGAACTCAGAAAAGTAGTATATGCTATCCCACAGACAATGATGATGACGATATTGAAGAAGCATCCGATGCAGTTGTCCCAGATGGAGTTGAGGAGGTAGAATTAGCCAAGATAGGTGTTGAAATAAAAGAAAGAGCACGGAAGGTACTGCTTGATGATATCAGAGCCTTATTTGCCGGTAGTGAAGCATCTCATGATCAGAGTCAGTCACCAAAGGCTGATGACGTTACATGGGTCGTTTCTGGTTCAAGGTTAATGCTGGTACGTTGCAAAGTACTACGTTTGGATCCATTATATGTTCACATTAGCATAAAGTTACTTTGGTTGCTCAAACATGATTTCCTTGTTATTTCATTTCGATATTACCATCATGTCTAACATAACCCTTATCAGGTCAAAAGACTGAAGAAAGAACTATTGAATGTCCGGAATGGTAGGAAAGAAGCATATTCTATGCTAAGAATTGCTATGCAGAAGGCTGCACAGTTGAGGTTGATGGAAAAAGAAAAGAATAAAAGTCCTTCATGTGCCATGAGAGTTTCGATACGGATAAACAAAGTTGTATGGAGCATGTTAGCAGATGGCAAATCCTTTGCTGAAGCTGAGATAAATGATATGGTAAACTTGAATTCATGAACTATTATTTTTCTCTCTCTCAGCTACGATATTGAACTGTTCTTTTTTCTCACTTATGATATTATGTGGGAATGCTTTGTTCAATTTATCCTTGACAGTTCCTGTCCATAACTAGCTGCCCATCCATTGCTAAGATCTTGCACTGATTTTCCCATTGATCTGTAGATTTATGATTTCGACCGGGATTACAAAGATATTGGAATCGCCCAGTTAACAACCAAGCTGTTTGTCCTAAAAAACGGACTTGCTAATGCAAAATCAGATACACTTCTTGCACCATGGAATCCACCTTCTGAATGGGGAAAGTAAGGATGGCATATTTTCCTTTTGTGTGTTCTATTTGACTGTTTGCATATTCATCAGTAGCATTGTGTAATGTTTACTTTTCCTTTTCCATGGGCACTATTTACAAGGATATCCAACTTATAGCATGAATTTACTAGGATAATGTGCTGCCTTTAAGCCTTTCTAATGTGCAGCATTTTCTAGTTAATCATCTGTCAGGTTGAATTTATTCAATGTACTTAATTATATATGCTTTCAGTTGTAAGATGCCCAACTAGATTAACATGAAATGTTTGTACTACTGCTGAAGTTCTGCGTCGATATGTTGCACACCATACCCCACCAACCCGCCCCCCCCCCCCCCCCCCCCCAACACACACACACACCCACCCACCCCCACACACACACCTGCACACAGGGTTTAAGGTATTTAAATTTCTAAGCTTCTGCTTCTTCATGATAATGAAAGAGCAAATTACACCCAGGGCATTATTTGAGGTGGGGATTGCTAGAGTAAATATTATTGGGTGTTATTTTTTTTCTCAAAAAACGCAGGAGAGCTGCACTTCTTTGTATTAATAGAAAAAGGAGAAATATTGGTTATTATTTTGCTAAGCATTGCGATCCGTTCTCTCCTGTTGTAATTTTGAACTATTTTTCATAGGTATCACCTACTTTTGTTTTCCCTATTTATGGTATCATTTAGACTGTTTTGATTTATTATAGCTATTTTCTGATCTGACAAATCATGCTTAGTGACTTCTTATGTTAACTGCAGGAATGCAATGCTTCGTGTTAATGCAAGGCAAGGAGCTCCAACTGGTGGGAACTCAGTTATCGAGAGTTTCCTAGTAAGTTCAATTGGTTTCTATCTTTGTTGAATTATTAATCTCTCCAAATTCAGATTCACCTTTTTATCCTTTGATTCTTTTTTGGTTTATTTACTGTCACACTTCTCAAGAATTTACCAAATTCACACTTAGGTCAAAAAATATATGGATCAGGATGTGAAAGTAGCATTAGCATGGCTTCACCTTATAATTATTGGTTTTTTGGCTGTTCACTTACTTGCATGTTAAAGTTGCGACATTTAAAATTATTACATTTTTTTAATAATTGGGTAGTGGGAAGCCCTTGTCTGATTTTCCCTAATTACGTGCAGGTAGACATCTATCCGCTAAAAATATATTTGACTGAAGCAATGTACAGAATGATGTGGGGATACTTTTTCCCAGGAGACGAACAACAACCACAAAAGCGGCAGGTTACATCATTTCATCCTCTTTTTGTTATTATGTTTTCACTTGTATCATGCCTTCTTCCTTGTTACTTATTTCTTGTAACATTTTTTATATAGGAGCTTTTCAAAGTTTCTACTACAGCAGGAACAAGACGAGTAAAGAAAACCACTTCTGTCACAGAGACAATTAGTCCCAACAATCAGTCATTAAAGGAATCCACACTTGCACAAAAGCCTGAACTTCGAAGGACATCTTCATTTGACCGGACGTGGGAAGAAACTGTTGCCGAGTCTGTGGCTAATGAACTTGTTTCACAAATCCAAGGTCAGTCAAATGCACAGCCTGAATCTCAAGACGCTGCTAAGGATTCCAGGTCTGTACGACCTGGTCGCTCTACTCGTGAGGAAAAGAAAGTTGTTGAGCTTAATGAGGTGAAACAAACTAGGCCTCAAAAAATGATAGACTTCCACAATATAAAGATAAGCCAGGTGTGCATACTTCACGAAATGCAGATCTTAAATGTATATATATATATATATATATATATATATATATATATATGTATATATAACTAGACAATAGCCACTATTCTTATATGTTTGTTTCAATTTAGTGTTAGTGTTGCATTCAATAACAACAATTCAACTTTTTATATACTACTAGGTTGAATTGCTACTCACGTATGAAGGCTTGCCCTTTGCTGTTAGTGATGTAAGGTTACTTATGGATACCTTTCATCGCGAAGATTTTACTGGATCTTGGGCAAGACTATTTTCACGTGTAAAGAAACATATTATATGGGGAGTATTGAAATCGGTAACTGGCATGCAGGCAAGTTATTTTAATGTGCTTCTTATGTTTCGCTTTTGAAACTGCATTTTTTATTTCAAATCCTTCAGCCACTTGAATAGAACATGATACATGTGAATCAGTGCCTATATTAAATATCACACCCCTTCAAATGTTGAGATGACTTTCAATGAGTAGATGGAAACATTCTTATAACAGTGATATGTATTTTCATACTCTATTTTGTATTATTTCAAGCTAATTTAATTTGAGAAAACTTAATTTTCTTTTACAGGGCAAAAAATTTAAAGCCAAATCCAGTAGCCAAAAAGAGCCATCTGCAGCTCTAATCGCTGCCAGTGATTTTAACTTAAGTGATAGTGATGGTGATGAAGGTGGCAATTCTGATCAACTTCCAGCATTTCTGAGAAAAACTACTGATGGAGCTGGTGATGGCTTTGCAACTTCTGTTAAAGGCTTATTCAGTTCACAGCGAAAGAAGGCAATGGCGTTTGTCTTGAAAACCATGAAAGGAGATGCTGAACATGATTTCCATGGTGAACGGAGTGAGAATGAAACTGAGTTCACTCCATTTGCTCGGCAATTGACTATAACAAAAACGAAGAAGCTTATACGGCGGCACACAAAGAAGATGAAATCTAAAGTTCCTAAAGGTGGAGGTGAGATGTGATTAATTGACTTCTGTTCCAAGTGCTATAGTTGCGACTTCTAACTTTGGCTGTTGAGTCTTGTTTCAGGTACTGAGCAAGAACAAGGGACAGATCTACCGCCACGTGCACCCTCTGGGTACAACACCGACTCCTCGGACTCATCGTCATCATCATCACCTGAAACCAGCCCAAAAGATTAGCCGATGGCCATTGGTTGAGATAGATTATTCGAACTCATGGGCTGACATCTACACTCAGATGATTTTTTTCATTTTTAATGTTTTGTTCAAGATTCGGGCTAGGTAGATCCACCTGTAATGCACTCTTTAGTTCTCTGAGGCATCGGAATGGATGTAGATAGTGTTTCAAAGCTCCAATGGGATGGGGTTTTGGAAATAGCTGTAGCGTTTGAGTGGATGTTCAGTGTCCAACAGCGAATGGTATTTTCATGAGACGAGGGAATTGTGAATTTACTTCGTTTCCTTCTGCCAAAGGCAGAAATGAACTTTTGCATGATTGATTTAATTAACATTTTGTTGTGTGAAGAATTTTAGTTAACATTTTGAGAGTAAAGGAGAACAGAGGTCCAAGTGTATGGAAGAATTACAATGTGAATTATTAATTTCTAGTACTCATCTGATGTTTAATTTGTATCCAGACATTAAAATAACACTATATATTCTCAAATTGATGTTGCTAATTTAGATCAATAGTTCTACTTTAAAATTGAATTAAAATTATTGTCTTAATTGTAACTTTAACAATTTAGAAACGTCTTTTCAGTACTTGTGGTGCAAGATTTTACTCAGATTCTACTAGCTGAAACCTTCAAAATCCAGAATCTTGCAATTTACTCTTTTCTACTAGGTTTTACCAGATTGTTTCACATAATACAGTAATATCTAATCCAGTCTTAATATTTCACAATCTACTTGTTTGTGTTCAGCTTTTGTATCATATATTTTCAAAATCTAGCTTTTTATGGATTTTTACAATCTGGTGCTACCTCCTTTTGTAATTGTTGACAGTAATATACTATCACAGTTTCTCTGGTGATTACAATCAGACTCAGCATTAACAGCAGGGGGAAAAAATCGTCTTTTGGAAAAACTGACCAACGACCTACAAAATTAAAGCCAGAAAGAGGGTGTCCTCGTCGGCTACGGCCGGGCGGCAGCCGCGATACCATTGCGTCCTCCCATTCCCTTCTGCTTGTTTCTTTCCAGCCAGACAGCCAGTCGCCACTCGCCACAGCCTCTTGGAAACCCTAGTCCTAAACCCCGCCAAGCTCTTCGCCTCTCCCATGGAGAACCGAAGGCCCCAGCCCCCCGCACCCACTCCTCCCATGGCTCCCCTCCCAATCCCCGTCCACCCGCCCATCGCCCCCATCCCCGTTCCTCCACGCGCTCCCGCCCCCTCCACCGCCGCCGTGGCGTCCACCTCCGCCGCTGGTGATGAGGTCGAGTATGAAGTCTCCGACGACCACCGCGCCGCGCGGGAGCGTCACGAGCGCGCAGTGCAGGAGCTCCTCCAGCGGCGCCGCGCCTACGCCATGGCCGTGCCCACCAATGACTCCGCCGTGCGCGCGCGCCTTCGCCGGCTGGGCGAGCCCATCACGCTCTTCGGAGAGCGCGAGATGGAGCGCCGCGACCGCCTCCGCGCGCTCATGGTCCGCCTCGAGGCCGAGGGCAAGGTCGACCTCCTCCTCCGCGCGCAGGAGGATGATCAAGCCGCCGCCGGTGGGGCCGCCGAGGAGGAGGAGGAGCAGATCCAGTACCCTTTCTTCACTGAGGGCACACAGGACTTGCTCCAGGCCCGCGTCGACATTGCACTGTACTCGCTGCCCCGCGCCAAGGCCAGGATCGAGAGGGCCAAGCGCCGCCACGAAGACCCCGACGAGGATCCAGAGGCTGAGGCTGACCTCGTCGTGAAGCAGGCAGGGGAGTTTGTGCTCGAGTGCAGCGAGATTGGAGATGATCGTCCGCTCAGTGGCTGCTCCTTCTCTCGCGATGGCTCAATGCTTGCAACAAGGTACTTCCTCTTGAATCATGGAGCTATCTGCTTCAAACAGGTTGTTTGGTTATGATTTTTTTTTAATTTCCTGGGTCCGTCACTAGTTTTGTCATTTGATTCATGCCTATCTTAATTCTTAACTGTTGGCTCTATAACCCAATCGAATAATAATTACATTGAAGTTAAGTTTGTATATGGATGAAAGAAATATGTGAATTCCTGTTGTTCCTGGTTGAGTTAATATAGCTCGTGTCTTGTTAAATTTGCACTTTGTTCCATGCACCAGCCTGTTAGTGCAGTTCTGTTTGAGCATAGCTGTTACACACTGCACACTTGCACAGTGAGCCAACTATAACAACTAACAAAAGGTATTATGCATGCCATCCTAAAACAGTAAAATTTCCCATTATGCCATTGGGTATTAAGGTTTCTTGTAATTGGGGTTTATCAATTGTAACGACTGATAGGAACCCAAGGTTAGGTTGTATGTATTGTATCCAACCGTCTTTACTGAGTCATCCTACCCTTAATCGAACAGAAATAGGAAATTAGACTTGGCATCTTGCAGGATTGTATCGTAGTAACTGCAGGGAGGACATCTGTTCAGTGTTCAGTTGGGTTGCCGTTCACAATTAGTTTCGCTTTGTTTGTTTGCACTCCAGATTCTGGGATTCTGCTTCCATTAGCTGTACTTCTGTAGTTCAAACCACCAGGGGCGAAGCCAGCCACCAAGTTTACTGGGGTCAGATGGCGTATGTGATGGGGTCATTAAGCTATGGTGATTAGTGATTATTTTGTACTGATATTTAGGAACTCGTCAGTGTCATCTTGATCGGCAGATTTTTTGTTTTAACACAACACAAAATCACTAGTCCACAATCTCACAATCTACTTGTTTGTTTCAGCTTTTGTATCACAGTTTTTCACAGTCTAGCTTTTCCATAGTTTTCAGAATTCAATGGATTCTCACAATCCCTAGTGCAAACAAAGAGGACTTTAGCTAGCAGTTCACATGCATCATGAATATATATAGGGCAGGGCTATTTGGCACTCTGGGTACTCAATAGCTTATTCAGTACCCAGGTTCAAACTGTAAATAATTACCATGATCGTAAAATGTTTATATTTTTATTGCAAAAATAGATGGTGCCACCAAGCAAGCCTTGATTGACCAGGCGTCTAATTCATCCCATCCGAAAGCACATTTGAAGCGCACGTAGGAGGTGGGATGGGTGAGTTTTTTTTTCTTACTAGTTTGCTTACCAGATTTTTTTTTTTGCCAACTTTTACGTTTCGAACTTGTAAAACCTGTTAGCTATGATCGTAAAAACTTGACCGTTATGCCAAAGAATTCAATAAGCATCGAAAAAAGTCAATTCAAAACTATTTTTTATAATCATACACATTTGGCTACAGTTTGACATGTAAAAATCTTTGTTTGATTTGCTTTTACCAAAGTCGGAAGTATAAAAACATGTTCCTTACACTCTTAAAACCTATATGTGAATTGAGAAAGTTGCAATAGGTACGTTTTTGCACTCAGTCTCAAAGAAGCGTGGTTGTACTTCTATTGTGTAAAAACATTCAATCTAAAGAAGTTGTATTTTAAGTGTAGAAAGATATATGAACAGTAAAAGTTTTATTTCAGAGAGATTTCTAAACCCTCCCATATAAAGTTGTAATAAGTTTACATCACCTGGTATATCAACTTTTTTCGTTGGTAAGGATTTGGTGCTATGGTAAAATAATTTTTTTCTATAAACATAAAAGGACTTACAAATTATAAACATTGGGCTTGTGGCTAAGTAGTTTGTAAAAACCTGTTATTATTTGTAATAGTTTTTGTAGTTCAAACTTGTAAAACCTGTTAGCTACACTCGTAAAAACTTTACCATAATTCCAAAGGATTCAATACGCGTCTAAAAAAATTGAATTCAAAACTGCTTTTTTATAATTGGACACACTTAGCTGCAGTTCAACATGTAAAATCTTTGTTTGATTCATTTCTATCAAAGTCGAAAGTGTAAAAGCGTGTTGCAATAGGTGTGTTTTTGCACTCATAGTCTCAAAGATGTGTGGTTTAGTTTCAAATTTAACTGGTTTTGATCGAATTTTATATGCACCACACGTGGGTTACTTGTTTCGCATACTTGTTTGATAGTCACCATTATACCTGTGGAACTATAATTAGTTTCTGTCACAAATTAATCTGTTCTTCAAATATGTTTTCATGTGAATGTATAACAATATTAGTTTTATGATCATACCGTTTTATAGTAAAGAATAAAAAATGTTTATAATAACAAGCAAATTGATGAGCATGGTAAAATTTTGTACAATTTTATGGTTCTAAAAATATGTTTTTATGGTGAAAAAATTGTTTTGGTCTCATGGCAAAATAAATTGTTTTCTATAAAAAAAACGTTTAGCAATAAAAATTTTATATTTCGTTAAACTTTTTTTATGTTGATAGAAAATAATTTATGGTCATGTTAATAGTATTTACAGTTTTACAAGCTAACAAAATGATCAGCTATACTTTTTATGATTTGAAACTACATTTTTTTACTTATTAATTAAATGTCTCAACTAGCAAGTGCCTATAATACCAAACCAAAGTAGGGTAAAAAAACAGGCACAACGTACCATAATGAAAATATGAACACTTTACGGTCGTGGTAAATAATATTTACAGTTTTATAAGGCAATTAAATAATTTAATACAATTTTTATGGTTTAAAACTACATTTTTTACATACTAATGAAATGTCTCAACTAGCAAATGCATATAATACCAAACCGAAGGAAGGTAAAAAAAGAAGAACAAAATATTGTGATGAAAATATAAACATTTTACGATTATGGTAAATATTTGTAGTTTGAACCTGGGTACTAAATAAGCGATTCAGTACCCAGGGTTCTGTATAGAGCTTCTATATATATATATATATATATGTATGTATGTATGTATGTATGTATGTATATATGTATGTATATATGTTAATTGAAATTGGGAAACTTATCTTTTTTTTCTTTTAGTCATTGTGTTATGTGTGTGACGTGTAATTAGTTGTTTACTAAGCCTCATGGTGAGCACCCTTTCTGTACCTTAGTTTTGACTTCAATACAGAATATTATGTTTTTGCACTCTTGCTTACTTTTCAGGTAATGATCGTTTGCTTATCCGCATTATGTAGTTCCTGGAGCGGAATGATCAAACTTTGGAGTATGCCACAAATAACCAAAGTTGCGACCCTGAAAGGTCATACAGAACGTGCAACTGATGTTGTCTTTTCTCCAACTGATGACTGCTTAGCAACGGCTTCAGCTGATAAAACTGCCAAATTATGGAAACCGGATGGATCACTTTTAACATCCTTTGACGGTCACCTTGATCGTCTTGCCCGCCTTGCTTTTCATCCATCTGGAAAGTACCTTGGTACAGCTAGCTTCGACAAGACTTGGAGATTATGGGATATTAATACTGGAAAGGAACTGCTACTCCAAGAAGGGCACAGCAGAGGTGTTTATGGAGTTAGCTTTCACCCGGATGGTTCTTTGGCAGCATCTTGTGGTCTAGATGCATATGCCCGGGTATGGGATCTGCGGTCAGGAAGATTGTTCTACACCTTTAAAGGGCATGTTAAACCTGTGAGTTGATTGCACTCCACTTGTAGAGAATTGTAAAATCTTTAAATTGCAGTGCATAAAGCTTCAGAAGTACCTATTGAGTACTGTTGCATGGCGTAATATGTGTTTATAGTTCCATTATAATTATTAAAGTCTCTTTTCTAAATGACTTTTTAAAGGTCCTAGGAGTGAGCTTCTCTCCTAATGGCTATCTGGTAGCAACTGGAAGTGAAGACAATTTCTGTCGGATATGGGATTTGAGGAAGAAAGAGATGCTATATTCTATACCAGCTCATAAGAGTCTTATTTCCCATGTGAAATTTGAACCCCAAGAAGGCTATTATTTAGCAACTTCTTCGTATGATACCAAGGCAGCAGTAAGTTTCATATGTCCTTTATCTAAGTTTGTTACATTCTCCCTCCATCAGTCAATTAGCTTCTCAGATATTCTATATTTCCAGCTTTGGTCAGCTCGGGACTACAAACCAATAAAAGTTTGGTGGGGCATGAGTCAAAGGTTACCAGTTTGGATATTAGTGGAGGTAATAGCTTCCCTACCGTTCTTGTTTACAATCTTGTACTTTCTCAATCATTTTTTTTTTACTGAAAATCAATCTGGGCAATTCACATTGTCGTTTTGGATCATTTAAACTTTGTTATGTGCATTTATGTTCTATCAAAGTTTCTAAGTCTAACTAGCTGTGGTAAGTTCAGACGTTGTCTTCCTGAACCTTGTTTAACTAGAGGGTTTTCTTTTATGGCCTGTTGTGGGAAGTGCGATCTCGTAACTTACTGCCATTCATGACTATTTGTTTGTCATACTTTCATGGTCATGTAATCATGTACCACCTCATAAGTGTATGTCATTTATGACTATTTGTTTGTTATTGATCATGTGCCGTTTAATCATCTAAGTTGTTATATGCCTTGCTTTATACTTTCAACCTCTATTCTTTTTTTTTTTTTTTGGTGAAACATGGTCATTTTCTTATGCCATCCACTCACAAAATTTCTAAGCGATTGCACATTTTACATTGCAGATGGACAGCAGATCGTGACTGTGTCGCATGATCGCACGATAAAGATTTGGGCATGCAAAAGCAGCACACAGGATAATGCCATGGAATTGGATTGAGACGTTGACTTCACTATCTTCTTCACAGAGCATATATTTTCTTGCTTTGCCGAATGCTGATCAGTGTTTGAATCAGTCTTGCCCTTCATAGATCTATTCATGTATGAAATCTTAGGTCAAGAATATGAGGTGCAACGTTAGCTCTCCGATTTACTGCCCGGATGGTAAATTTGACAGAATATGACATTAATGATGATTTTTGATCCAACAGCATCTTCTATGACGTTTTCTTCTTTTCCTCCACTTGTGGCATTGGGCCTGTGAACAAGTTTCCTTTGTATGTAACCACGAACTCTGAAGCTTCTCAGGGACACGGTGGTTGCTGCCACTCTGGCCTTCTGGTCCTCGCTATAGCTGTCAGCTGTCATCAGAGGTTAGCATTAGCATTTGAGCTGTAGAAATTGCTCGGGGCGTCAAGTTAGGTGAAATTGAAACAAAAACTAAATGCTTTTTACGTTTTTAATGGTTGTCATCGCTCACCTCAGATTTGGCTGACTTGCATGAAATAGCAGTAAAGCTTCGAGGTGCTAATTGGTCATCAATCATTCTTTTTCACAAAGTTTTCAGTTTCTTTTCAACCATGAACCAACAAAGGGCCTGTTTGGTAGACCATCTTAAATGCTAGAATTAGCACCGAGAACACTTTACAAAATAGAAACACACGCTACTATTATATGATTGATAGATAGATAGATAGATAGCACTTTACTAAATCACACACTACTAATAGATAGCACATTCTTTTATGTACAAATATTTAAATAAACTCCTATGAGCTGTCACTTGTATAAGTGGGTTTACATTGCTCCGTGACGTCCTTTTGCAAGGAAAAAAAAAACACGTCTGCTAGGAACTGATCAAGCTCTGAACCTGTGCATGTAGGTGTAGTCGACCTATATCAGTGCAAAAACAAAAGCACATCATGAGCGATAATGATGATTGATGACCATGGTTCTTCCATACTGCTGAAGCTCTGTGCTCCCAAGTCGCAACACTCTGCTTTGGCATACGCATACCCCGTGCCAGCCTCCTCAGTTGAATTTAAGGCTTCGTCTTTCAACCAGGTTACAAATTCCAGCTACTCTAATAATCAAGTCAAGCAAGAAACCTTTCCATCTAGCATTCAACATTGCAAGTGTCGTTTCAAACATGCAGAGTCCTGTCGCGGCTGCACAACCAGCATCCTCGGTTTGTTGTGCAGCATCTCAGTTTGCACATCTCATTTCTATAGTTCGTCTTATCACTTTGGTTTAGACGCCACCCCATTACTTCCTTGAACAGCAGGCAGGCCAAGAGCATGTGCAAACATTCTTTTAGCAGCTCCAGTCTGCTCTTTCTTCAAGCTCTCAGCACTAACAGCTTTGCGGTTTTCTGTGCTACACTTTCGGCCACTTCGTATCTGAGAAGAATTCCTCGCATCTGTGTTTGAGATACTGTTTCGAACATAACTTACTTCTCTATCATCTGAACTCATATTTGACCTGTTCATCAGTTGCTTTCCTCTGCCTTCTGTTGAGGCAACTGTCTCTGTGAGATCACAAACCTTTTTACCGAGTGCATGTGCGATCATCCGTTGAGCAACAACAGGGACCTGTCTAGATTTTGCCAATGATGATGATGTATCTTTTCCCCCGGCATTATCTGTAGAGAAGATACGCTCACGAGCAGCTCGATAAGCAGCTTTCCTTCCTTTAGTGATGCTGCAGGAAGTACCACTGACTGCTTCAGAGGCTTCAAACCTGAAAGGCAAGGAAGGTGTTAGCAGGGCTTTTTTGTATCCAATATGCATTTCAGCATAAAAGATGCTGAGAACCAATAGTACAAAGTTGTCAAGCACAGGTTCCACATACCTGCATCACTTTGCTGATGTGAGCTTTCAGCAGAATTATCTCCATGGACAACTTCTGCCTTCCAGTAATCCTGGCAATCTGCTTGAAGATAGTGCATATTGCAACCTTGTTATGGAAGGTGAGAATGAGCCATCATATAGATTTGCATATCCAACATTGAAAAGCAGTTAAGGATTGAAATAGAGAAACAAAGGTATAGTAGTGTTTACAGTGACAGTAACATATCTGGAGCTCTTCATTGAACAATAACTAGCCCATGAAAAAAATACGTTAAACAGTACAAAGATCATACTCCACAACTGAATCAGATAACATGGGAGTGTTAAGATGAAAACCCACTCCCCCCCACCCCCCACCCCCCCCCCCCTCCCCCCACCCCACCCAAAAAAAAAGGGCAAAATTTGTCCCAGGACCCTGACCGTTTTGACCTTTGCTACTTCACACACACTTTCAAAAATTTGCTGTGTACCATTGCAGAAACATGCTCCTTTGGCGGAACACATCGAAACAAATATAGTAGTGTACGTCTTGATGAAAGGACCAATTTACCCCTGATAAGTTTTGACTGTGATGATTTACCTTAGTATGGTAATTCACTGATTGGTCTTAGATGTCAGTCTTCATAACGATAAATTCACTGATTCATTTTGCCTAATCCAACATCCATGAGGGGGGATAGCAGAAGGGGCCTAGTCATGCCTATATTTATTCAGCACGGCTTGGGAACGCCCAAGCATGTTGCTTCGCCTTCTCTCCATTCTTCACTGTTGGAGCAGCAAACGTAGCACAGAGGTGGCGGCAGCACCTCACGCTCCCCATCCATGCCAGATGTGAGCTCAGGTGCGTGCAGGGGAGGGAGCATTAGGGTGAGGCGCGAAGGGAAGAGGAAGAGGGTAGGGGCGTGGCTGGCATATACGGCATATGGGATAGCAGCTTAGCGCGCAGATGGCAGCATTCAGCTGGGGAAGAAGAAGCAGATGAAGCGATGTGGAAACAGAGATAAGGATGTGAACCGTTCGGGTTCAGTTCAAGCATCACGTCAGAGCGTCAAGGGCATATATGGTCACTAGCAAACTGCCCGGCGTTGCAATGGGTTTAAACAAAAATATTATAAAATAATATAGCTTTTAAAACTGATAATAATTAGAAAGTAATACTGACTTCTTAGAAAAATCATACTTAAATTTGCATGCTTATATTTGCAGTATATACTTTTTGAAGCTATAAATTGATTCATAGAATAAATATCATAAAATTATAATCAGAATGTTACAAGCAAAAATCATTTCACGGACCCATTAGCTACTCAGTTCGAGTAGCAATTTAACAACCCTAATCTCATTGCCAATAATCTCTCTCTCCGCTTTGTGTTGGGGCCAACAACAGTAAAACAAACCTGTCACAGGTTGCATATAGTGGTGGGTATCGATTCTAATACCAAGTGGTGGGCCCATTTACATAGACACGGGTGAGAAAATCTTCATCACCAACCTATCTCTTTCCATGGCAAAATTCTTCCAAATCTCTCTTCACATCGATTCATTTGCTCCCAAGCGGAAAGCCTCCACTTCACATGCTGGTCACCGGCGGCGCCGGTTCGTCGGCAGGCACCTCGGATGGCGGCGAGAGATGGTAGCCGGAGCAACTGTTAGTAGTTTTGATGCGTTTCTACATTGCTTGCTCATGCTTGCAGGACGAGAGCCTGCATCATCCGTGGAAGGAGCAGCTGCTTGCAGAGTAGATTTGAACTCCGTCCTAGATCTGTTGTCCATACACCTCGGATGGCACAGTTCACGGCTCCTCGGCGGATGGCAGCGTGTGGGTCCTCGGTGGCCACGCGGGTACTCGGCAATGAAGCGGGCTTCTACCCGGAGGGTGATGCGCCGTGGCTCTGAAGGCGATGCGGCGCGGGTCCGTAGGTCACAGCTCCTCTACGGACGACGGCGATACGGCGGGGTCTGCAGCTGCGGCTCGTCGACGGATAGTGGCCCACGACGGATGATGGCAGAGCGTCTCTGCGACGGCGGCATCCGGCTCTTTGGCGACGGCGCGGTTTCTACCCGAACGGTGATGCTGCACGGCTCCGACGATGATGCAGCGCGGGTCCCCGAGTCGTGGAGGCGCGCGGGTTCTCGATATCGGCATGGTACGGATCCTTTTTAGGCAGGACTGCGCGGCGAGATTTTAGGAGGAAGAGGTGGCTCGGTTACGTATTGGCAGACAACTCGGCTGGCAGGTCTTATTCCGCTTGGAGCTGCACGGACGACCATTACAAAAATAATAGTAGTAGAGATTTTAGAATGTTTCTCTCACTCAATAGTAAGATATGTTATTATGTTGCCTATAGTGTGTTATAGCCAAGAGCGAAACTTTTATAATGGTACCTAAAAAATTATGAAAAGATTGGTGTGAATCAGCAAAGGGCAGCAAAGTTGAGTGTCCCAGAGCAAATTTTGCCAAAAAAAAAAAAGGGGGGGGGGGGGGGTGTCTCAACACCCACTTTGAACCCACACTGAGCAACAGGAAAAAGTGGTCACTTCCTACTTCACCAGCGGCCACTTCAGTTAGTAGGAAGATCACAGTTACTTTGT